>CM031389.1:3785457-8585457 GCA_018350135.1 Citrus trifoliata
TGCCTAGAAACAAAAGCATTTCAAACCCAAAATTTTTCTGCAACTTCACATAATTCTCTATCACTTCAATTATATTTGAGACAAAAACCCACTTCCAGTTTCAGAATTATGATCCATTACCTTTAATTTATCTGTTTGTGTCTGATGTATATTTCATTTATTTATTATCCTCATCCATACATCCATCCATGATCCACCACACATTTGTTTATCAACCAAAATCAATGCAAACAATAAAACAAAATCAAGGTCACAACAGTTAGCATAACTCAAATAGCACTCTATATCGTTCACCCAAAAAAATTGATGGCCAATCAAAATCGAAGAAAAAAAAAGAAAAAACAAAACAATAATAATAATAATAATTGTGAAGAGGAAAGTGGGTCACAAACACACGCTGTGTTCAGGCAATGCCATGTGCCCACATGCTTCAATAGAAAAGAAAAATAAAAAAAATGTTTGCATACTCTTCGCTTCCTTCCTATTGAGAAATTTTGACAAGCAAATTCTCATAGAGAAATAATAACTCCAACAACAGCAACAAGTTATAACAACTGAATATCATCAACAGGAAGAAGAAGAAGAAAGAGGAGGAGGGAGTGATTTGAACAGAAGCACCCTTGAAAGAAAGAGAAAGCAGTGATGGGTTCGTGAGAGCAGATCAGATTGATCTGAAAAGCTTAGATGAGCAACTGGAGAGGCATCTGAACAGAGCATTGAATATGGAAAGCTTTTGCTAATGCCACTGCTACTGCTATCGGCAAAGCTTCTAATTTTCTCAAGAGGCAAAGGCAGGAGTGCACTGGAACTTCTTAATTCCGTGAACAAATGCGGAAATTATGACTATGAAAGAAAACTATGCAAACCCAAACACTTGCAGCGACTTCTTAATTTTTAGATTCAATGCCGTAAACAAATTATGACCATGAAAGAAAACTAAAATGCTTAGCAGTTCGAACGAGACAGAGGGTTAAATTTACCTTGCACAGGTGACGACGGCCAAACCAAGATAGAGGCAGCAACAGCAGAGACTCAGCAATTCGAACAAGATAGAAAATCAAGACAGAAAATCAACTCAAGAATGGCTGCAATCTGTAGACATATGAGAGGTTTCTTTAGGAATTCGTTAATTAGGGTTTAATGTTAATTAGGGTTTAATGAAAAATATGAACGGAAGTTTCCCTTTCTAATTTTTTATTTCTTTAAAAGGTAAATCCTCTTTTTTTTTTCCTTTAAACTTACACCGGTCAAATTTTATCTTTAAAAAGTACTTAACCGGCTTATAACCGGTTAGATTTAATTTAATTAAAAATTTTATTATTTCATAATTATTGTGAATCGTTGATTTAATCTAACGGTTCATAATTATTACGGCATCGATGCCGTAATTTTAATTACGGCATCATAGAATTTTCCATAAAAGAAAGAAAATTTTGAGTTTTGTCAGCAATAAATGCACAAGATTTGAATAACATAGAATAATATCGGGGAATCAAGGTTTGAAATAGAAACTAATGTAAATATGAATGCGCAATCAATTAAAAAGGAAACAAAAAACGGCAAAATCTTTTAAGGTGTAAAATGGAAGTTGAATATTGAAATTAAAACATTTTCCTTAATAGCGGGATTTTGTCGATCGTTTCAGTGTATATATATAAATGTATAATGATGATCAAATTAGTTAGCAATATGAACAGCACAAAGACTACTAAAATGGAGAACAAAAGAAGAGACACAGTTCCGCATGATGTGGCAATGGATGTGCTCAAAATACTTCCAGAGAAGGCTCGTATGCGCTTCAAATGTGTATCAAAAACTTGGTACTCATCAATCAAAGGGACTATTTTACCCCTCATCGTTTCCTTCACGAACAGCTCCTTCTCCCAGCAACACTTCTTGACCATTGAACACCAATCAGATGAAGCATCTCACCTCTTAACAGTACCCTCCGACTTTAAGCTACATCGAGTCACCCAACTCATTAACGGCTTCATATGTTTCTACAACATCGTCGACTTCGAAATCTTAATACGGAATGTCGTTACTCAAGAGATCATTGATCTTCCCAAATCAACTTTTGTCGTAAGTGATGATTATGAAGATTTCTCCGGCCCAATGATAAGTTATTTCAGGGAGTATTTCCTAGGGTTTGATCCAAGCTCCCGAGATTACAAAGTGTTGAACATATCTAATAAACATACAACCAACAGCTCATCCTACGCGTGGATGATTGATAATCATGGAACCCCAGAGTGTGAGATCTTTACTTTAGGCACTACTTCATGGAGAAAAATCGATGCCCCGCCTTCCAGAATACATTTTCGTCGCCAAGGGTTGTGTGCTAATGGATTCATCCATTGGATCATCACCAATCCTAGAAAAACCAAGCCAGTTTTAGCAGTGTTTGATGTTAAGGAGGAGAAGTTTGATATTGTAAAACTTCCTGATGAGGTACGCAAGCATCATGATTTGATTCAGGCTGAAGAAAAGTTGGGCGTGCTAGATTGTGACGATTTTAGGTCCAAGAACAAAATTAGGGTTTGGATGCTAAAAGACTACGGTCGTGGTGGTGGCGGCGGTGAGGTTTGGATTAGGAGGGATTATGTTTTTCCATTTGCCACCATCATGTTTCGACCTCCTATCCCTGTTAGCAACAGTAATAACGGTGAAATATTGCTTACTGAGTACAAATCTTCTCTAGTTTCAAGGGTTTTTATCTATGATTTGAAGACACAAGAAAGAAGAGCAATCAAGATCCCTCCGGTAACTGAACAAGATGTGGTCAAGTTTTTGGATCTAAAGCGTGCTAGGGTTTCTGCCACTTATGTTGCTTCACTAAGGCCGGCTTTACCAGCCGAATGATTGAGAGATTACAGCAGTCGAAACTAGTCCTTGTTTAAGATCATATATTTCGTGTAACTTTTTGAGTAGCTATTCCTTGTTTCTTTCTTTTAGTTCATATATGTTTAATTATAATTATCTTGTTTTTCAAACCGAGGCTGCGGGTTAATTTCCTGATCAAATGGCGGATGGTTTCCACTCTTAAAACGTAAATACGGTAACCGAAACGAAATATATTCAAAATGCCTTCGAGTATATGCAATCAGCCCATCTTTTTCACGTTCTGTATGCATGTCTCTCGATCACATAGGCGGCGGCTCTATCTCCGCTAAACGTACTTTTGATGTTCTGATTTTGTAGTTTTTGGGTTGAAGATTAGCAAATGGTAGTACCTCGTATATTGTCGAGTCACTTGAAGGTAAACTAGCTATTTTTGCCTTTCCATTATCCCTTAACGCTTTCCATTAAAGTAAGCCATTTCAATTTCAGAAAATCCAATTGTTTGCCGGCTACGGAGTACTTGAAAATCACCTAAGTTAATACTTACAAATAAATTAGAAGTAGAAAAGAAAGTAAGGGGCTGCATGAAATTTGACAGTAACACAATCACGAAAGACAAAATTGGGGGTATGGTGTCACGGTGTAGCCTAATTTTTGTCCCCAGTCATATGAACAACTGTTACATATTATTAATTGACAATCCTATTGTAGAGCTATACCGTTACCCTTATAAGTTTTTGGATTGCTAGTGTGTAGATGGCAAAGTTGGACGACAAGTTAGGAGACAAATAAGTGTGTGTCAGTGTTTATGTCAAATGATGGGGGTGTGAATGTGTGGTTACATAAATGTGAGGTACAAATATTAATTTCAAGGATTTGGGGGGGGGGAATATTTTAATTTATAGGATTTCGGATTTCCCCTCTAATTTAAAGTTTAAACAAAGGAACTTGGCTTTAAGCTTCAGAGAAGATGATTGCATTGAAAAGTCTAAGGAATCGCAGCAGCGATTTGTCACCAAAGTTCCCATTTGTGGAGCAACGGAGATGGAAGAAGGCAGTGGACTCAGCTCAAACTCGACTGGAGAACCGAACAAGAGACCATCAGCTCGACAAACTCGCCACCAAACTCAGAACACTCAGAACGATTCTCAACACCCACCGACTCATGTCCACTCGAAAGCGGGGCCCCTTTGTCTCCGTACAGATAATGTCCCGCTGGAAGAACATCCTCGGATTGAACATCACCATGGGTAACTTCCTCCACAAATACCCTCACGTTTTCCATTTATTCACTCACCCTCTAAACAAAAACCTCTGTTGTAGATTCACTCCTAAAATGGAAAATTTGATTAACGAAGAAGTTGATGTTATAAGACGGTGCGAATCGGATGCTGTGATTAGAATCAAGAAGTTGTTGTTGATGTCCAAAAGTGGGACCCTTCATGTCCACGCGTTGAGGTTGATTAGGACTGAATTGGGTTTGCCCGAGGATTTTAGAGACTCAATTTTAGGGAAATATGGGAATGATTTTAGATTAGTTGATCTGGAAATTGTCGAACTGGTTAATAGAGACGAGAATTTGGGTGATGCCGCGGTTGAAAAGTGGAGGGAGAATGAGTATAGGAAGAAATGGTTGAGTGAATTCGAGACTAATTTTGCATTCCCAATTAATTTTCCAACAGGGTTTAAAATCGAGAGAGGGTTTAGGGAAAAGTTGAAGAATTGGCAGAGGCTTCCTTATGTCAAGCCTTATGAAGGAAAAGAAAATGTGGTTACGGTCCGTACATGTGGAGGGTTTGAGAGGTTTGAGAAGCGTGCAGTTGCTGTTGTTCATGAGTTGTTGAGCTTGACGGTTGAGAAGAGGGTCGAGGTTGAGAGGTTGTCGCATTTCAGGAAAGATTTTGCCATGGAAGTTAATGTGCGGGAGTTGCTACTTAAGCATCCTGGGATTTTTTATATATCCACAAAAGGGGGTACGCAAACAGTTTTTCTTAGGGAGGCTTACAGAAGAGAGTGTTTGATTGAGCCTAATCCAATTTACGTTGCTAGAAGGAAAATGTTAGACCTTGTCTTGCTGGGTTGTCGAAATACTAAGGAATTGAAACATATAGAGGAAATTAAGCAGGAGAGTGGCAATTTAGTTGGTAAAATAGGTGATGAAGGTACAAGAGGTGGGGACTGGGTTGTTCCAATCTTTGAACCTCTTAAAAATGACAATCTGGATGATAAGTTAGATGAAACTTGTGATTTATCGGACAAAGAGTTTGATGTTTCTGCAAATAGTGGTAGTGAAACTGACTTTCAAGTTTCAAGAATGAATTAAATTGGCCATATGGTGACTCATGTTCAGTCCTTCAAGATGAGATCTTCTTCTCTGATTGAAATGCAGAGGCATGGATGCTGAGAAGTCTACACAACAGTTTGTCCATCAACACAATTATCAACTAGCCTTAAAATATTAGTTGTGGTAAGTTGCTTCTTCCCTGTAATCCATGATTTTATTAATCGAGTGCTGCATCACATCTTGTAAAATAATTTATTAATTTTGTTTAATCAAATTTTAGGTTGTAAGAGGTTTATCACAGCAGCGCCACATTTGTATACCTGTGAGAATCATTGCTCTAATACCAAACATCAACAACATGTGAAAAATTGTCATTTGGATTTTGATGAAGGAATAAATTTCAAATAGTTTGATCTGGCTACATAAACTGATTTGCTTTCTTGGAATTCTATTCTGTCCTTGTTTAGTGTAAGTTACAATACTCTTTTTGATGTGCTTTACTTTTGGAACAAAATTCTTAACTTATGGCATCCTTCATCAGTAGGTAAGAGATGGTATTGTTGTGAAGTAACTGTTTTCTTGTTAGATTAAGTTTATAGTCAGTTGTGATTAAATGTTTATGCTTATTCTTGGCCATTCTTTTCATGTTTTCTAAGTTGATTATTTGCTTTGGAGCTCAAGATTCTTAAAAGAGAAGCAGGAAAAAAATGATAATTACCTCGTTTGTGATTTCTCAATGAGTTTTCCTTTCAATATCTAGATGGTGGAATTTTAAGAATGAAGACTGGATATCTGTTAACTGCCATGTCCTGCTATCAGAAGTTGTTAGTCACAAATCACAATTTAAGTATTATTGAAACATCCAATCTGAGAAGGTGATATATAGGGAATTTAGTGGTAACATGTCACTTGATAGATTTCAGATTACATGCAATGTAATCATTTTACCAAATTTGAGTAACATTTGTTTGTAACTTGCTTATATTTGTTGCTAGGTAATGACAATTTTAGCAGCAGGGTTTTGGGTGGTTATTTAGCAGCATCTTTAACAGGAAGACACTGCCTAATGTAAATTGGTCTGTGAACTGTTTTTTTGTTATACTGTTAATTGAATGTATCTTCCTTCTTCTTTTTTTTCCCCCATCCTCCCCTTTCTATTCTTGAGGCAAACAGAGGAAATGCACTGTAGAATGGGGGCCCCTGTACTAATTCATATTTCGGCCAGATTTCAATGTGGTTGAGTGAGGAATTGACTGTCTTGCAAGTCAGAAACTAGGCTAGGCATATGACAGTTTTATAGTTGTCGGTATCTCATAGCGAAGATATATTTCTACGTAAATCTCAAGGGAGTCTGCATGGACATCAAACTGCAATTTGTTAAATGAAGCCTCTAACAAAGAATGAAATGAAATTGAAGAATGAAGACAAATCTCTTTTGGTTTAAGTTGACTGGATTGAAGTTGAGTGGGGCTTCCAAATTAAGAGGACCAATGTATCCATTCTGGGCTAGAACTGTGATCCCTTGCAAGCTCCTTTCTCTCTTCTGGCAATATGCATTTTTGTGACACAATAAGGAGCCTGGGAGGCAGTAAATTCAAGAAACTTATGGTATATGCTTTTATAATACATATATAAATTTTATTATCTGGAAGTACAGAAAGTGTCTTTGTCATGTTTGTCTTGGGACCGATGAAGATTTTATTAGTGAGGACATCTGACCCTGTTTATGAAGGGCGAATAAATTTGGTGTTTGCTACGCGGCTGGGCTATATGGTGTGTTACTGTGTTTTGTCAATGACAATAATATTCTCTTAACTCTTAAGTGAGTCTTCACCAATTAATCAATTAATTAATATACTGATATTGCTTGAATGAAAATAAAAAAAATCCAATTAAAAAAAAATCTTTCACGCTTAAAATCAAAATATCTTTTTAACATTTTACATGCCTATTTGAGCGTAAGTTGTTTGATAAATGTTGCAATTTAAATTCGATAGTGTGGGTGGGCCGCGGCGCTTGTTGTTATAAAAGTAATTTTATTTCAAAATCTTTTGATAGGGAAAGAGCACGAGCAACTTCTGTACTTGAACTTGCCTCACCCCAACGCAACGTTAATGCAAAACCCTCCAAAACCCCTCTAAATTACTTTTGAAACTGAGAGGGTAAAGCTTCGCAATTTTCAGGGAAAAATGGCGGCAACTTCTTTGTCTCTTACTCTTAAATCCCCACTCTTGTCCCGTTTCCTGGGATTCTCTCGCAAACCCATTTCTCATACTGGCCGGCAAATTCGTACTCCCGCAAACCAAGCTCAAATTACAGCGTTCAGGGGCTGTTCATCTTGTTCTTTGACTTCTTATACTTCGAGTTTTGGTCATGGAACTATTTTTAAGGATCTGGGTGGTTCTAAAATTGGATTTGGGCAACTGGGCTTTGGTCGTGTTCGCGTTTCAGCGGTCGCCGATGGCGGCTCAGGTGGTGGTACCGGTGGTGGGTCAGGAGGCTCTGGCGATGGAAATTCTGGAGGGAGAAGTGAAGGCAGTTCTGGTGGGAGTAACTGGTCCTTCCTTCAATGGTAAAATTCTTCGGCTTTTTTTTTTGGTTGTTTGTGCCTTAGTGTGCTTTTGTTTTTCGATTCTTCGGTTTTGTTCATTGTATGTGCTTTTTGGCTATATATTGCTAGTTCAACTGAAACAGATTGACCCACCATTGTTTTTTGTTCCATTTTTGACTGCTCGGATTATTAGCCAACAACACAAGACCTATGCATTGCGCTGGGTGGAAATCAAAATGCAAAGTGCATTTACTTGATTTTGAGGCTGTCAAGCTCAAATTGAAGATTATCAATTTTTGGATTTCTGATTTTAATTGTTCATTGACAACTCTATGGATGAATAGATTTAAAAATGTCTTATGATAGGCTATCTCTAAGCAAACTTATTTTAGTTAGTATATACGTTCTCACATTGCAATTATCGTAAGAATAAATCATGAAACAGGGCCTTGTATGAGGCTAATGTTTAGTATGCATCTTCTCATTTTTAAAGATTTATTCTGTGAATAATTTGGTGTGTGCATCTCCTAATTATTTCATTTCAGTTCCACAATCATGTGGTAAATAAAATGGTTAACTATTCTATATTAACTGGAATTGTGTGTCATTGCAGGTATTTAGCTCTTCTTGCCAAATATCCTGTGGCAACAAAAGCCGTGACATCTGCACTTTTGACTTTGATTGGAGACTTAATCTGCCAGGTAAACTTTCTTCATTCACTTTAAACCAGATTAAGTGTCTGTTTCCTCTGTTGATACATTGGTCGAGTTCTCAAAATTTCACTACTTTGTCATTATCTTGACTGAATTATGATTTCCATAAGCTACTTCAATGTTACCACTGCTGGATTTTACAGTTATTTGCCCATCACTCACACTTATAGACTATTTGTACAAAATCCTTGTGTATTTTAGAGCCAGCTTAATTTAGTGGTTTTCAGTTCATCTCTATCATTAATTAAATAATGACAAGTTCAATTTTTATGACTATGTTGTGGTTGTTGTTGCAGCTCACCATTGAGCAAGTGCCTTCACTGGACCTCAAAAGGACATTCCTCTTCACTTTGCTGGGGCTGGTGCTAGTTGGACCCACATTACATTTCTGGTAATGCCTCGCATCAATACATTTGTCTACATAGATTTGGATACATAATTATAGTAAAGTTTGCACTCTTTTTCTAATTCTAAGGTATAGATATATCTTTTGATTTCTTTAATGATTTGCAATTTCTATAGTTGCTTTAATTTGTGGTTTCATAATTTTTTCTGTTTATATTTGTTTTGATGCCACTGAAAATACTAGATAAAAACCAAGGTTTTTGTGAGTTCATCACCAAAAGAAGAAAAAAGATGAATTTTTTTTTTTTTTGAAGGGGTTATTACATCTTTCCCTTAAGACAACTTGTGTTATCTTAGGTATTCACATCTGAATAAAATGGTGACAATGACCGGAGCATCAGGTGCATTCCTACGCCTTCTAACAGATCAGGTGACTATATCTCTCTTCTTTAATTTTTCCAATATACTCCTTGATCGCTTCATCATTTAAGGTATGTTTTTGTGTTGCAGTTCCTTTTTTCTCCCATATTTATTGGAGTTTTCTTATCTACGTTGGTAACACTTGAGGGAAGGCCATCGGAAGTTCTACCCAAACTTCAACAGGTGGAAAATGCATAATATTTTGCTCCTTTTTTTATTTTTAAGTTTCAGTTACCTTCCATGCATTCAAATTTAACTGTAAAAGCGCTTTTTGAAAGGACCTATGAAATGTATATTTGATTTTAAATTGTTTGTACTGAAGTTGAACTTTCATTTCATTTTTAGGAGTGGTTTTCTTCTGTTGTAGCTAATTGGCAACTGTGGATACCTTTCCAATTCCTCAACTTTCGATTTGTCCCACCACAATTCCAGGTATGGATAGCTATATCTATCCAAACTATTTGTGGTACATTAGCATAATCTACTCAGACCTGGTTGGATCATATTTCCTCATCAAGCAAATGTGTTGTTTTGTACATGGAAGGTTTCCAAACTGATTGCAGAATTTGAATGTGATATTTGAAAAAAGTAGTTTGGCTTTATGTTATAGACAAATAAATGAGCAGCCATACAATGTAGATATGTCCATTGCGTGGGCTTTTTCTATTCCATTGAGGGAGTATAAAAGGTCTGTTGTTTAGCCCCTTACGTCAACATGTTTATGCAGTAACCTATCTTGGAAATAGTATATCTGTATATGTTAACACTTCAAACACATCATTTTGATTGTCTAATTTGGGATGTTATGAGATAAGTTATTTACCGGCTAATGAAAATTGCCAGCTTGTTGCTCCATTTTGAAAAGGTAGTTGGTTAGAGCATGGAAATAACAAATGCCCATTCGTGGCTGCTCTATCAACCCATCGTTTGGATATGAACTATTAATTCAACCTTTAGCCATCAAGTTTTTCTAACTAAATCAAATCTATTCAAAGGAGACATCCCAGGGCCATGCTTTGGGCTTTGGTGGATCTGACCTATATTCTAAAATCTGTCTTTGATAACATTGTTTATTGATTGTGCTAGTCTCTTATGTTATTGGCTTGTTGTTTGCCGTTTAGAATCAATCACTTCATCCTTATTTCACTCTCTCACATTATCTGCCATATTGGTCGTTGGACGTGATGTTTCATCCATGTGGTAAATTTCAGGTCCTTGCTGCTAATGTTATTGCTCTAGCTTGGAATGTGATCCTCTCATTTAAAGCTCACAAAGAGATCCTCCAGAAATAGGTTTGTGAAAGCGAAGGACTCTTGTTGATATTCCATGCATTTACTGCTGCTCTGTTGTCCATGATATATGTATTTTGATTAAGAAGTTGAAAATTCTTGAAATCTTGTTCAATTTATGTATCCATCTAAATGGGTGTGGCTTGAGATGTTGGTCTTTTGATGGTCCCCATTTTGTTGCTTAGCTGAAACTTTGTGCTCTAAGCATGAAATTATGCCGCTATTTGATTTTGGACTTGTCATGGAATGCAGGTCAATGAAGTCAGCCCATTTTTGCCAGGCTGTAGTTTAATTACGGTCTCAATCCTTCCTAAGAAGTCTGTCAATGCAAGTCCTTGATTTAGCCCAGCACCCCCACCATGCACTGGTACATGGATATTACATTTTAAGAATATTTGTGAATGAAAAAAAAAAAAAAAGCTAAAAATATTTATTTATTGCGGAAAGAATTGAAATTAGAAATGAAATATGACGGCATGGCATATGCAAGCATGAGGTAACAGAGAAACCATCGAGCATCGGCGGTCAATCAGAAATAAAAGATTAGACAGCAACGCAAGAGATAACAGTGACAGATGAAAACGACAGATAAAAGTCAGAAGACACGTCACCAGTCAGTGGACCCAAGAGACTTGTCTGTATTCGGAAAGAGGGACCCCCAGTATTTTGTAGGTCAACAACCTCTCCCACTATGATATGCCCCCCGTGAACACCACAGCTTCACTTTCTTTTATGAAATGTCACGGCCACTGAAGCATCCTATTTTGAATTTCCCTTTGAAAAATAAAAAATAAATAATAATTATTAACTTGGTTATATTAAATATAATTATTATAAAAATTGTCGTTCAATAGTTTTATGTTTTGTGTTAGAAGAACGTTTAGTAATTTCTTATAGGATTGATTGTTAACATTTTATGTGACAAGATATTTAAAGATTAGAAGTGGCCTAAAACCAGTTCGATTGATTACGGCTGTACAAGAACCAATTGGAGTAAACTTAATAAATTAACTAAATAAATCGAATTGGGTTTGATTCAATTCTTCATTGCAACTTTATTTTTTTTGGGTTTTGCTTATATTGAATCAAAATTTGAACGGAATTATTATATCGTTTTATAGAAATACAACAATTCATTTCGTAAGTATAATTTATTATTAGTTATACGAGCAGAAACATTACTCATATTGTGTAAATATTTTGATATGTTTTCTTTCCATGATATTTTTAGACTCCAATAGTTAAACATGGACATTTCAAAGGGGAAGGAAAAAATTAAAAAAAAATATATATATATATATATATCAAGTTTTCATTGAAAAAATCTTACGTATCCCATTGAATAAGGTGGGGGACGGGATGATTGTTTGATTTATTTATCATGTGATCATGTTACCAACTACTAGAAGGCTGCAGATATCGTTATCTGACTTGACTGGCTCAGTCAGCAGTCAACAGTCAACGGTATTAGCTTGCACCGTTGGATTTCATCTAGTGGATAACTGACGGTCTATGATTCGGAAATAATTTAATGTTGTACAAGAGACTAAAGAGATTACACCTACACGTTGCACATGCTGCTGGACACGTAGGGAGAGTGCAATAAATGCGGGCGTTGATGGCGTGGCAAAAGCAGAGTCCCTGTCAATCAAGACAAATACGACAAAAATGTACAATCAAGTACAGCACACCGTTCCTGACTTGCCCCACAAGATTCCTCAAGCCTCCGGCACGCCACCCAACGCCGATCAAGTTCAAGATTAAACGGTAACTAAAATCCTTCTTACAATTTCTGCAAGTTCGGGTTCCAATCAAATCGGATCCGATGTGAGAAGATTTTGTTTGTCTTTTTAACGGATTTTGGTTCAATTTCAAGGAATCGCGAATTGAACCAAAACTGATTGATTTAAAAAAATTTTGATTTTAACTAAAATTGAGGTCTCTTTTATAATTGAGAATGAGTAATTATAATTTTCACTTTCAAAACATCAAAACATAAATGAGGGAATTTGAACCTTAAATATTAATAATAAAAGCAAATATTGTAAAAAGATATAGTGCTAAAAAAATCTTATGTCAACCTCGTTACTTATTAAAAAAATAAATATCTAAATTATAAAATTGTGTTTACTTATTAACGTGGAAGTTTTAAACAATAAAAGAATTCGTTGGTCATTTAAATGGTGATTTCTGAATGGACGGCTTATTTAATTTAATACCAAATTATATATCTTAATTAAGAAAATGTAATAACTTCTTAACCCCAATGTTATTGCCCTTAAAGCTATTTGTGAAATGGGATTAGTTTCCTTCTTACACTTGAAAAGGAAAGCTATTTGTGAAACAAAATGTTTGCTTGTTTTTCAGCAATCATTTTTGTGTTTTTTTTTTAAGGAGAGAGAGAGAGAGAAAAAAAATTGGCAAGTTGTTTTCATAAAAATTGTTAGGAAAAAAATATATATATATAAAGTGAAGATGCCTATTTCACACTAAAATGTGTGACCACAGACTATGACATTTTTTTTTTTTTCTATATCTCTTTCGCCATTTGACGTTTACTAGGTTTCAAATTTGATGTTTTCGTGTTTTCTAAGATAATTTTATAATTAGGCGAAATAAATTTATTCGTAAAATAAAACAAGATACAAACTATCTCAAATTATTTTTAATTTTTTTCATTTATTTTTATTATAAAAATAATAAAAGGCATACTTTCAAAAGAAAAAGAAGGGGGGGGGGGGGAGCATATTGTTATAATAATATCCATTATTAATATATATATATCGATAATATAACAATTTGCTTGACTTGAAAGGAAGAAAAGAAGTTGAATAGGTCTGCCGAGACACAAGTCCATGCAATTAGAGAATTAATTTAATTTTTAGAGACGTTTTGACTTAAGAAAGCACTTGCACTATTTTATATACGTATTCTTCGTCAATTTATTGAACATAAATTGTATTAATCAAATCACGGGTGCCAACCAAATCACCATAAACACTAGATTATTTTTTTTTCATATATTATAATTTCTATAAAAAATTTTCTAGAAGACCGAAGCCAAGTGAATGTAACTAGCTTTGTTTAAGCATTTATTAATTTAAATGGAGGAAACACAAATGGGTGGACTAATTATTAAACTAAGCAGTTACCATCTAGCATAGAAGTCAATTGATGGAGTTTTTTAAAAAAAAGAAAAAAGAATTGCAACGAATATGGGATTCGATTTTATACCATGGTGGTTATTTGAAAAATCAAGATCCCCTTCCCCTGCCACACCACCACTTCTGGTTGTGTTAAAAATTCGGCACTTGTTTGTAAAGTCAAAAGATTAATCTGTTTTGATTGCATATTCATCCTTACGCATTTTAAGAATTTAACATTATTTTTAAAGTAAATTTGTGCTCCTGGCTAGTTCATATTTATAAGCTCATAATATGCATTTCAATATGCTTGGAATGCTAAGGATTCGTTAATTTTGTTATAACTAATACCACGTTGATTAAAGAATAAAATTTAATCGAAAAGTCAATCAAGCAAGTAAATGGTAGTATTAGATGATGTGGTGAGATGAATGGGAACTTGGCTTGGAATTGGAGAGCACTCAACTTTTTTTCTTTTATTTTTTTTTTCTTTTTTCTGTATGCTATTGTCTGTATGGATTAAAAATTTGAGAGCGAGCGACTGGTAATTGATCTTTAAATTCGACAAACTGAGCACAAACCACTACAAAATAGTGAAATTCATATTCCGCAACAAAGTACTTAATTTGGGAATTTTTTTTTGTTTTATTTTAATTCTACATTTATTTTAATTTTTTTTTTTTTTTTATCCCTCACATAAACAATAAATAAGTTCTATATATATACTGTTCATGTGAGGGGCCGATAGGATTTGCCTCTTCCATAATCTGAGAAATAATAATCACATTCTTCTATTATCTGTCAAATCGTTCACGGACCAAAAATGAAGAGAGGCGATGCGGTAAGAAGGTGTCTGTCTAGTTTTCAGATTGTTCACCGACTTCAGCGAAGGGATCTTAAAATAAAACACCGAGTTCTTGTCGTGACTCATGAACCACCATCTCACCTTACTTTGATGTAATTGGAGATCTGCTCCGGAAACACACTTTATTATTATGCTTATGGGGGGTGACAAAAAAAAACTCATGGAAACAAACAAGTACAATAAAACATCATTGCCAGATTATTTTGGCCATCATCATCATCATCATAAATAATTTGTGCATTTATTACAACATCCTGCAGCAGATTGATGAAAATAAGTTAATATATAACTTGGAAATAGTAATCGAGTACATTTGTAGTTAGCAAAACATGATGCGAGTAAAAATAAGCTCCATTCCCCATTCATTGCTCTGCTTCTTCTAATATTATACCACCCTTACAACAACCCATTACACCATTAAAAAGACAAAAACTATACTGCATCACTAACGATCTAATAAGAGCTCATAAACAAAATGTCCCCCCCAATATATGAACAGACCCCATCACCACCCATTACCTAATTTAAGCTTCTTCTTCTTTTTTAAGAAACAAAAAAAAAAGGGAAAATAACATACTCATAAAATTAAAATTAAGATTAAGAAAGGAAAGAAAAAAAAAAAAAAAAGAAGAAGAACACTAAATTGGTCACATCACTTTCCACGACTCTAGAGTGGGAAAGTTGGACAGAGCATCGAACTCTAGGCCAGTACTTGCGCCATCACCCACCAACGAGGTTTGGAAATCGAAGTGACCCGACCCGAGAACCGACCCGACTCCCGCCCCGGGAGCTTGGCCCAGCTGCTGGTGATGATCCAACAAGAAGGCCGACGTGTCAAGCGTGGGCAAGGACCCACCGCCGATTCCGTGCAACCTTCCGCCGGGCCTCTGCGGCTCCGGCTTCAGCACCGGCGCCATGGCCACTTGCGCGCTGCCGAATCGGACGCCGGTCACCTGCTGCACCATCTGTCTGAAGTTCGCCGGATCCGCCGTTATGAACGTCGTCTGGGTCTTCTTCGACGCACGCGCCTTCCGCTTCGTGATTTTCCCAGAATTCGGGCCACCAACGGTGGCGGTACGCTGTCGTTTCGGGAGAGTTTCGGGGTCGGAGCCCGAGACGTTAGACACAGTGGGGGTTTCTGGGGCGACGAAGGGCGGAGTGAAATCGAAAGCAAGCGTTTCAGTGACGGAGTTAGTAATATCGTTACTGTTGTTGTTAGAGAAGGTTTTTTGAAGGGCCTTGGTAAGTGTTTCGGTGTCGCGTGCGTAGGCTTCAGGTAGCCAAGAATCAGCGAAAGCCGCACGAAACGACCACGCTTCAACGCTGTGTAAGTTTTCGGAGGAGGTCATTCTCGTAAATATTTGGTGTAATAAAGGGCTGATGGTTATTTCAATTCGGGTCGGGGCCTTGGGGGGGGGTTTCTCTTCAGTTCATTGTGAGTTTTGTTTAGAGAGTGATTGAGGAAGAAATGGGAGAAATGAAAGGGGTAAGAGCTCGTAAATAAATAGGGGCGGTGAAGGCGGGGCGGGGTGGGAGAGAGAAACCGCGTTTTTCGGGGGGACACGTGTCGGTTGTTCGGCTGTACGGATGGAAAAAAAATATAAATTTAACCATGGTTTAGTGAATAGTTGACTGCTGGTGTTAAAGACTGTGAGACAGTGCGAGCGAGTGAGTGACTTGATTTTGACGGTCAAGCCGCGTCGTTTCGATTGGCGTCCTTGTTTACGCGTTCTGACACCCTCCTCCTTATCCCCTTTTATTTTATTTATTTTATTCTTTTTATGTGATTTGTTGGCCCTTTTTGATATTATAATTGCGCCGTTACCGTCAATTATTGATCCCGGATTGGATCCACGATATGACTTGCGAATAGTGTATATTCAAAATCCTCCCAACTGTTTCAAAATTATTTTCATTCAAAATTTTACAAAATTACAATTGAGCCCACCGACCGAGATTCTTTCTATCATATGTAAGGCTTGAACGACGTTTCCGTCCAATTAAAAGTTAAAACCGTCACCAGATAAAGCAACAATTAAATTAATCATCACGAATCTTTAACAGACGTAATATATCCTCGGTTGGTTAATTCTTCAGAGAACTGTAACTAAAAACTTAGAGACGGCCAGCGGCATTGCTTGATCTATGATTCTTCTATCCACACTTCAATCGCATATGTAACTCGAATCTTTATATCAATCAACATCTTGCATTTAATATAAAGTTAAATCATTTCAAGCAAAGGCAAAAATCATACTAATAAGTATCTGCTACATTTCAAGTGTTACGTATATTTTTTGTATATCAATTTCGTGAACACCACACTATTTTCTTAATTAAATATATATCACGCTTTTGTTGTAAGGAAGAATAATAATAATAATAATGTCAATAATATACTTACAAAAATTATATTCAATTCCAAAATTGTATCCAAACCAGAATAGCATTACTAATTATAAGATTATATTCTCCTAAGTAAAATAGTAGAACGTGATTGAAGTGAGATAAGATTTTCGAGCAACTCAATAATTAAAAATATTAGAATCTTTTAAATTTTTATTTAGTAGATCATTTGAATTTAAATGTAAGAGAAATAGGGATTAAAAGATTGATTTGATATTTTTCACTCTTTCACTTTAAAAAAAAATAAAATGGAGCGGTACGAATTTATTATACAATATATAAGTTAGTATCCATTATCTATGACTCATGTTAATCTTTATAATAATTATAAATTACGTTGGTTGTAACTTAACAAAATCTTAAATAGAAACGCAAATCTCAAACCACAAGTATCAAGCGAACGTTAAGGTTTGGCACCTGGCATCATCCTTCCAAAATAAAATAAAACTGGTGGCAAAATAGAATAGAAATACTTTTTTTTCAGGAGAAAACAAAATAAAGTTAAGTAACATGACTCGGAATTGAAGGGAGGACCCACGCGGTGAAGGTGAGATTCTCAAGAAGGGATTAGGTAGCATCGGAGTTGATGTGTCTGCAATCGTATGCATGCTATGTTCCTTTCTAGGACAAAACTACGTTACAGATTCTGTAAGGTACAGACTGCAGCATCAGCCGTTGGATGTGGTTGGATGTGGAGTGAGAAACTAAACAAAAGAAAATCGGATGGTGGGATGACGGGAGATGTTTGTTATAGAATCTGTAACATAGACAGGTCCTCCTTTCTAATTAATTTTCCTCGTTATGCTCTCCCCTCTCTTTAGGGAATGCTCACTGTGCTGCCCTTCGATTCTCTATTTAGAACTCACCACCGTAGCCTTATAATTATTTCTTTTTTTTTTTTTTAATTTTGTTCAGTACCACATACATCACTGTAACTCAATAAAAAATAATGAACAATAAAAGAATTTAACTAGTGCAAGTAACCATTCTAGAAGGACAATGAAATTTGAAATTTAAAAAAAAAAAAGAAAAAAAAAGGAAGGCGCCAGCGATTACGTTAGGAGGTGAGGTGGCGTGACGAAATGGTGACGTACAAGTAATACTTTTAAAAAAAATTACACAACTGGTACAGATAGAGATAGGATTTTGACTTGACACTTGATGCTTACACCGAAAGCTCTGCCTTTATTCCCAGTACACTGACAGGTGACAGTCTTGTTCCTCAAGAATACTCCCCCCCTCCCTCTCCCGCCTCGGCTCGGCTCCTTTCCTCAGCTTCACCCACATTACTAATTACATCCAACTAAAAATCCTTATTTATGTATCGGCTTGTGCTCACGTTCAACATAACTTAGGATGATCCTCATATATATATTATTAATTCATTTCCTCTCATTAATTAATTGAACTGGAATGTCTTTCGTTTTAATGAATTATATAAATATAATTTAAAAAACTAAAAATTTTTAAGTTTTTTATTTTATTCCCCATCGATTACCAATATCAGGGTTTTTAAAGCTACTTGTTAATAAAAAAATGTCCTTGACAATAAATAAATAAGAAATAAACCATAAAAATGAAAAAATATATTGAGGAAACATTGTATGCACTCAGAACAATGCATTTAGGTAGCGTTTACTTTTTGTATTAGATTGAGAATCCTGAGTAGTGGGAATCTTAGGATTTAGAGTGTGGAGTGGGAGCGGGAGTAGGTTGTTTACTTACACGGGAATGGAAGCATAGAATAGAGATCAGAATCCAATTTATGTGTTTACTTTGTCTTGAATTGAGAGTAAATAATTTCAAATTATAATTTTATTCTTATTTAAAGAATTATAGTTTTTAATTACAAAACTAATAAAAAATATATTAATGAATAATATTTATTTTATTATATTTGTAAATTTATTATAATTATTAATATTCTTAATTATGAACAATAAATTATTAATTTTAATACAAAATGAAACCTTATTTTATTTAATATAATTATATTAAATTTATTATTATATAAAATAATAATATAATATTATTTAGTACAAAATTAATATTTCTTAGAATAAACTATTTATTATTATTAATATTAAATAAATATAGTACTATTATTTTTAAAATAACTATAATAATATTATATTTATTAATTCTCTATTAATATAATAATATTATTTTAAAATAATTTTAACTTAGAATCAATGCAAATTATTATTTAATTAAATATAATATTATTATTTCAATAAATATAATAATATTATTCAAATAAATATAATAATATTTATTTTATTTTATTAATTATAAAATATTAAATTAAATTAAAAAATAAAAATAGTAAAATAGGGATTTCCACTCCCACCTCCCCCAATAGGAGTCCCACTCCCACTCCCCACTCCAAAAATAAGTGAAGCCCACGGATTGAGATTCCCACTCCCTTCCCATTTAGAGAAAGTAAACGCTGGAGTGGGAGGAATCCATACTCATCACTCCCACTCCAGTAAGTAAACACAACATTAATTGTATTGATAGAGCTGCCGTGCGGAAAGGAAATCGAGATATGGTGCCCTCATCTGGATTGAGCTAATTTTTAGTGCGTTTGAATATCCATGTGAATTTATTTATATCATTAACATAGGAATCTATTTTGTTCCCAAATAATGTAATTGATCATGTCTTGCTGAAATATATATATATATATATATATATATATATTGCAAATCATAGCAGTAAAAACTATATGCAATTGTTGAGAGGAATGTTACATGAAAAAAAAATCTTTAAATTCTTTTGGATAAATTTTAAAGGATTAAGTTATTTTTAATTTAGTTTTTTAACTTAAAATTTTGAGTCATTGATTTTATATAATCCGACATTTCCGATTTTCAAATTACGTTAGAATTTTATAAATTTCAACTTTTCTATAAATTTGTGACATCTTTTTGGAGCTAGTATTAGAACTATATGAATTTCAAAATATACACACGACTGCACGAATTTAAACTTTGTCAGAGGCACCAACTGTAGTTATAAAAACCGATTCCCAATCCAGGATTATTTTATTAGAGCACCATTATCGACGTGATTTTTGTGGGTCTTGCATTGACTTGAGCATACAATATAGTTATTTTTAAAAATAAATAAATGACTAAACTGGTCTCTAAATACTTACAAAATTGCAAATAAAAAAATAATTTTGGGGAACTTTTAATTGGGCCAGCGAGGCCCGGGCAAACCGAAACGGAAGTAGAGACCCGCAGGAATCCTATCTGCCAGCCCCCCCCACAGACGCACACATGTGCGCCACGTGTAGCAGTAGTAGGTTGTTTGGTTTTAGGTGTATCCCATCAGCTGCGGTGGAAAAGATGGGATGCAATCATGCAAAATGGGGATATGATATTATGAACAGTCCCTCATCTCCATTGGTTTGCCCCGATTTTGTCATACGTACAATAACACTAACCCCCCGTAATTGTATGAGAAATGTGTCAATTCTCATCTGACATTCGTATTCTATGAAAATACTATTTTTAGATAGGTGTCAGTCAATATGTAGGTACAAAAGATAAACAAAAACTAATTAAACTCTAATTATACTCCGGCCGGAGGCATAAATATTGCATTAAAGTTCTTCTTCTTCTTCTCCTTTTTTAAATAAATAACGACGCCTCCGTCTGAAATTGAAAATTTATTGGGAGCATTGAATGCATTCAAAACTGCTAAAGCGGACCAAGTGAGGGATTGAAAGGGCAATCTGCGACTCTAAAAGGACAGCCTTGCTTGACGGCATTTGGTTTCTGGGTCGACGATTATTCATTGCGAGTGATAGTAACACATGAAGTGGGGGATCCATCCATCCACAAAAGACATTTTCTTGCTTTTTTGATAGGCCTAAGGCTTGCATGGCTGGCATTGATGACCTCATTTCTTTTATTATTCCATGTATTAAAAAGCACTTGTGGGCCTCTTTCGTGTTGTTTGGGAAGCACTCCGGCCACGCAAATTTTCAATTTTTATCATCTCTTTTCATACACACATCCTTATCGTTTTGAATTGATTGCTTTTGTTTGTGGTCACCTTCCTTGATGTTGCTAAATTACTACACCATGCACGCCGTAGACATAGACTTTGCCATAGTTTCTACTTATTACGTCAAATGTAATTAATTAGCTTGTTTTAGGTCGTAGAATTTGGCATTTGCCCACATATGTTACATAAATACACTGATATATATCCTTCAACACTTTATGCTTGTTAATAATATATATATATTTATATAGCATAAATTTTAAGGTTACTATTAAGAAAGTGATTGGTGACGTTTAATCCAGTTCATTTAAAACTCTAGTTCACATTTTCATAGATGCTACCCGAACCCCACCTACTTACTTTAAATGAGAATCTCACTTTTATTTATTTTTTTCTTAAGGAAAGATTTGTAAGCATTCATTTTTTTAATTTTTTTTATATTTCGTTGTGTAATCTGATATAGAGCAACTCAATAATTAAGTTGAAATAGAATAAGTAATGATAGAGAACCCACTTTAACTCCACACCTTCCAACTCAATTCCACATAAGAATAAATAAAAGTTGAATTAATAATAAAGCTATCTCAAAATTTTATTTTGGTGGGATTATGGAGTTGAGGTAGGGTTCATATTATTTTTCAATTAGGATAAATCTATTTCAAATATTTGAAAGAAATACTCTCCCACAGATTTGTACAAAGGCACTTAAACATGTGTGAGAAGAAAAGTGAGTTACTATCTAAATAGTGGGTGGTTCTTCATTTTTAACGTGTCGATTGAAAATAAACTAAACAAAATTGTCTAGAAATTAAAAATTTCAATTAAAATGAGTCAATAAATATTTTTTGAATATTATTCAATGTAATTGTTTTCGCAAAGGATTGTCCTCTTCAAACCATTTGGATTTTATTTTTTGCGTAGAGGATGATTTACAACAATATTACATACTTTTTAATTTTTTTTTCATTCACACTATTTTTAGAGGTTTTTTTTCCTTTTTTTTTTTTTTTTTTTTTTTCCAATTTTCGCTTGTGCACGAGATATAAAGTGGAGTGGGTGCATGGGTTACTACATCATATCAACGTTTTACTTGAGCATCCTAAAGATAAACATCCAATTTTTAGTTTAAACTTTTAAAAGCTTAATGAGCTAAACAAAGAGAATGAAGCAAATATAAAGTTGAGAAGTTTGCTGGCAGCTTGGGATGGAGTGAACACGTAATCTTAATCTTAAAAATAAAAATTAAAATCTCCAAAAATAAGCTTTGATGAAAAGATAAAGATGCAAATAAAAAAATTTTAAAAAAAAAAGAGAGAGAAGATTCTAAAAGTTTCCCTTGTCTCCCACTACCGAAGCCATTGCCTGACGATCAAGTTGATAATTGAAGGAATCAAATTGGCCCAAAAATAGAACAAAGAGCAACAACAACAAACTTGAATGAAAAAGTGAAAGTCACTTTGGACAAAAAGATGACGGGGTACTTTATTCTATGCGTTTAGCTCAAGAAAAGGATGATTGGATAAACACCCCCCAAAAAAAAATCCCCAAATCACAGTTAACTTAAAATTACCTTATGAAGGACGCACTATTCACTTATCAAGATTCAAAGGCAAAGCTGAATGAGCAAGCTTAGGTTTTGTTTTTAATGTTTTTAAATTATTGTATTGTGAGCTCAAATCTCCGATACTTTGAATTTTCCCCAAAGTTATAAATTACACCTTGATTTGGTAAATTATATTTCAAACCTTGTGAAATTAATTTTGAAGTGCAAAGGCATATTTATAAGATTTTCAAGGTTTTTCATATAATTTATTAGATGTTGAAGATTATATATTTTTATTTGTAAACTAAAAACTAAAAAGAAAAGTTCATTGGCAACTCATGCGCTCAATAACTTTGGGAGCATGAGTTCGAGTGTAAGTAATGACTGGGACTCGATTCTCCTTCTGATAGGGGATTTATTTGGCTCATCGCTTTGTGATCATGGAGAGTCCTGATTATTATTTGGTTTTAAATATTAGTAGAGTTCTAATTGTAATATATTAGTATTTTAAAAAATAAAAAATAAAAAAGTAGAAGAGACTATAAAAAGCCAAAAGAAAAGTAGAAGAGACTATGTTGATATTTAATATTTGCTCCGTTGCTTCATTTTTGTCCATGTAAAAGATAATTAGTTGTCCAACTAGGCCCATGGGCCAAGTGTTTTTTTCAGCCTTTGAGCGAAGAAGCTTTTATTATTGTTGTATTATTAGTTATTATTCACTGATCGTCACTGTAGTCGAGCAGCGAACTAGTGAGTAGTGACGTGGAATGAAGCACAGCAGAGAGCCAACTAAGTGACAGCAAAAATTTCCCATTTGATGTACACGTTTAAAAATGTCTCCAGTTCATCTTCCTGACGATATTCTACGTAACATACTTGTCCGGTTACCAGCCAGGACCTTATTTGATGTACGTGTGTTTGCAAAGCACGGGGTCCCTTGATCACTAACACTAATTTCATTTCCTCACGTCTCAATTTTAATAATAATAATAATAATAATAATAATAATAGTAATGGTAATGGTAATGGATTTCTTTTTCATCACAAGACTGGCGCTACTGGCAAGGATGCATTCGCCTTAATGCATGACAAAGACTTATGTTGAGCATTCAAGTATTGAAATCCTATTTACTAGTGAGTCTGAGACCAAGCTGTTTAGGCTTGTTGATTTGTTTGTCCCATTCTCGGCCTTTTGGTCGAATTTTATACTTGTGGAATCCCTCCATTATGAATTATGAAGTTCAGGATTCTTCGGAGCCATAGTTCTTGCCTTCCTCCCCATTTGGAGGATCGTAAAACTGACTGCCTTGGAGTTAAAATAGAACGCTATGCGCTTGATGAGGTTTCGATGGCATTTGTCAATGGAACTGTGAATTGGTTGCCTGCATGCCTGTGTCAGTTGTTTTGTCATTTGATTTTGGTTCCGAGGAAAATTCCAGAGATGTTGCTACCAAGCTATCGTCCTGATGGACATGACTCGAAAAGTAGTTCTTTTTAGCGCGAGTCTAGCTCTGTACAACGAATGGTTTCTACCAGGCAAGAAATGCTGTCTCCTCTATTTTCTTTCCTCAAAAATAATTTTAGCTCAATTGTTTGATATTTGCTGTCAATTCCATAAACTGGTTCTTTGTGAGCTTGGAAGAAATTGTGCTGGATCAGGGGATTTTATGATAATTAATATCCTGTCTAGTTCGGTAGTTCCTTCGCTGGAATGATTGATTGTTGTAACTATGTTTCTCAGTTACACACTGCCTACCATTTGCGTTTAAAATTTCCTACTTGAGGGCATGGATTCATTTCTACTGTTCATTAGCGCCCCTTCTATTCATTATTTTTAATTGCAGTGGATTGAGCATACTACAGGAATCAAGAATCGCAAATCTGCCAGTCAATAATTCTATACAGTATTATTTCACTGCTTAATAGTTAGATTGGTGAACTGCTGGAACCTAGTAAAGATTTTTGATTATGGGTATGTTGGCTGTTGCTATGACCTGAAGGTATTGTATGAATTTAAGGAATCTGCTTCCAAGACTTGATGTGCACCATATCAATCTGAAACTCTTGCTAACTACAAGATTTGTTTATATTTCCTCAAAATTTCACTACTCCCATCTCCTTTTCCTGTCCTGCTATTTGCTAACAAATTTTATATTTGATAAAAAGTAATTATATATTGATTATGGTGATTGCTACTTCTGAAGATTTTACGAGCATTGGATAAGTTTCAAATGTTGGAAATTGTACGATTTTCACAAATTCTTTTGCTGCATTCTCAGTAATTCCATTTTCTTTTTATACCCTGCAAATATGTTTTGACAGATATTCTGTTAACTCATCTCTATTTTACCCACCTCTGTAATTATTTGTCAATTAATTCAAGTTAATGAACTAAACAAAGGTGGAACATAACTAATTAAAAAAGACCTAATCTGCCTTGACACTAACTTCAGAAACTAATTTGGATTCTGACTGGCTTACTCCTGTGGACTCTGGAAATCCAGAAAAACGCAAAGCATTTCTAAAATTGTAGTAGACTATGAATATGGTTGATGTCTAAACCCTGTAACTATTAATGATGGAGCGGAATACGTTTTGTGAAAGCTTTTCATTTTTCTTCATCTCATAGAGTTTTTCTTCTGTATAATTCGCAAGCTCACAAGTTTGCTCTTATATGTTTTAAGTTTCGACTTTCTTATTGAACAAAATTTGCCTGTATGTATGTGCTAAGTGATGCTCAGATGACTAGTGATGGAGCTGTAGGACCAAATGGCTTTTCAAATTAAGCTTTGTAATTTTGTATGTTGAAGTAGAGAACTATTAAAAGAACTGGTTTTATTAAATAATTTTTCAGATAGAATTTTCTTTTTAAAGTTATAATTATGAACATCATTTTACAGGGAAGGATTTTGGGTGAGACAAACTCTGTTACTCATAATCAAGGTACAATCTTGTAGTGCCGAAAATTCAAAGTTGCTTATCCCAGTTTTCTAATGATGTGAGAGCATAATTAAAAGAAAAAAAAAAAGAAGAAGATATAACCTTGGGTATTGGGTCAAAAGCCCATGGGCCCTTCAGCCGAAAACCCAACACCAAAACCAGGGGCGGTCCAGGTCGACAAATGATTTCGGAGGAGGTAGGGATCTAATTGCAATTTACTCGATTCTAATTAAAATGTTTCTTTGAACACCACCGTGTTTTACATAATTTGGATAGTTGCCCCCCTCAAGTTTACTTTTATTCATTTTAACCTCCTGGTTTAGCCACTGACTAAAACTCTTCCTTCTCTAATTGTTCTTCTTCACTCACAAAACCCAGCAAGGAAATCATCAATTATAAATTGTTGAAATTGAAATTATTGACAAAGAGAATCACAAGAGCCAACAACAAGAAGAAGCAAGTCTTTCGTCGAAGTTGGTTGCGGCAGGGGCCTTAATAATGGGTGAGAAGCCGCCTCATACGTATGGAAATTCATCAATTTACAACATCGCCGGCACCAACGCCAGCGCCAATGACATTGAAGCTGCTGCCCGAGAAGCTGTGCTTCGTGAACAAGTATCACTCTCTTCCTTTTCCTCTTTCGTTTATTTCCTTGCCCTTATTTTAAAAAGGAAAAAAAAATTCGACGACGTGATTGTTTTGTCGCTGTCTTGTAGGAAATTGAAACCCAAAAAATCATTCAAGGACAAAGGTTAGATATCATTTTGCTTCCTATTTGAATGGTTTATATCGATAAACAATCTGGCGTCTATGTTTAATAACTTGTATTTTGGAATTTGATTTCAGAGAGGAAGGAGTTGTGGGTGCTAGTCACCATGATGGTGCAGACATTTTTGCTAAACGAAGTGATCCCAATGCTCTTAAAGTATGTAACTTATATATTTCTTATTCCTATTTGGTACCATATTGGGTGGTATTGTTAGCTATTATGAGTTTTTTTGCCAGGAGCACTTACTGAAGATGACCTCAGAACATCGTGCAGAAATGGCTTTAAAGCGTGGCAAGCCAGCAGTTACCAATCAAGGTTGGTATTTTGTTTATTGTGCTGATGTTAATTTATGTTGTTTACTAGTGGAACTAGTTTTACCACCCATTTGATTATTGTTTTCTCTGTGGATTGCTTGTCTGCATAGTGACGTACTCTAAAGTTTGCAGCAACTCAACAAGCAGTTGAGTAGTTCTTTTTAGATTTATCTGACAAGAATTTTGTTTGCTAATTCTTTTCTTGTGTTTCAGGTAACACAGAAATTGGAAATGGGTATGGTGTGCCAGGCGGCGTTGCTTATTACAATGTTCAGAGTACTGCCATACCCAGTAAGACTTACCAGTGAAAACATGCTACTTTTCTTGATTGTGAAGTAAATTAGTATTTAATATCTTGTGGTGCTTCAGGAACTCAGGGAGCTGGAAATGATGGGATGGGCCAGAGAAATCTCAAACTGGATAGTGAGTCAGAACAAAAGCCTGTAACTAAAGAATTGCCTGAGTATCTTAAGCAGAGATTGAGAGCAAGGGGTATTCTTAAAGATACCTCAGAAAATGGCGATCCTCCAAGAATTAATAATGCAAGTTTCTGTCATTAGTTTTAGCACTACTAATTGTCCCTATTTATTGGTTTTTAATAACATTAATGCAACGGATACAAATTTCTCTCTTTTGTTACATATGTATTTTCTTACCTCTGTCCCAACCATATGGTCGTACTCTTTAGATTCATGTTTGTGAGATATGACTCTAGTTTATACTGCCAACGTATTGCAAGCTTCTTTACTTGGACTGCAATTTGTACGAACAAATTGTATCTTCAAGCCATCTTGTACATTTTCACAACCGTTTACTTCAAATTTTTTATTTCAGAAGTTGGAGAGTACTTCGGCTCAACTTGATGATAGAGAAAAGTTGCTTCCTGGATGGGTGCGTTCCAATAGCTGTTTGTTTTTCTCATTTAATTTTTTTTTATTAGCCTGCATATCTGTATAGAATTTGCTCCTTAAATCATGTAATGTTGATAAGAGATCATATATGAACAATGAGATTTCATTCAAATTCTTATGTTTTAAATTTCTGAAAAAAAAAATTCATTTTAGGTCTTTTTAAATACAGATGGAACTGCAATTGTAGTATGAGGAACAAAGGCTTGGTATGCTTGATTTTGGTGAGAACATAAATTTTGATTTTGAACATTCATATAGAATTCAAGAGTTCTAAAAACCTTATTGTGAACAACCATGGAGAAATGCAAGATAGATTCAAATTTACCGGGACTTTAAATATTTAAAATTTGTCTAGACATAGTCCTCTTACAGATGTTTGGTCTTTCATGCCTCCATTAACATCTAATAATAACCATTTAGGTGGAGGCAAAAGACCCTGCAAGTGGTGCTTCATATTATTACAATGAAAGTACAGGAAAGAGTCAGTGGGAAAGACCGATTGAAACTTCTTCCAGAGCACAAACTCCATCACATTTATCCCTTATGGAAGATTGGATCGAGGCAGTAGATGAAACGTCTGGTATGCCTGATATGCAACATATTTCCATCATTCATTTCTCTTCTTTAATTCTGCACAATTACAATTACGATATTTTTTTTTTTTGGGAAGCTAATGCAATGGTCAAACTTCCAGAGAACGTATGAATCAACTAGATAATGCAATTTCTCATCTTATCTTAACATCTTAAACTTTGTGCTCTTAACAAACAGGACATAAATATTACTATAATAAAAGGACCCATGTATCACAATGGGTGCACCCTGGTTCATCAAAGCCTGTTGCATCAGAACAGTCTGATAGTAATGCTTCGAAAAATACAACTAATGGGATCTGGGATAACCCATCATCTGGGCTGGAGAGATGCTTGCACTGTGGTGGTTGGGGAGTAGGTCTTGTGCAGACGTGGGGTTACTGCAATCACTGTACAAGGTAGGATGACGCCCTTTGCTCACTAATTTCTGTGTACTAGCATACTTCACCTTGAAATATGTAGCAGTGTGCATGTCATTTGGTGGTTAGAATTCTTTAAAAAAAAATTATTGAAAGAAATCTTGTGGTATCATCCATCTTGATTAATTTGTTTAAATTTTGACCTGGCCAATGAAAGACGATTTATTTTTTGGCTTTCTTCTAGATTTATTTTATGGGATTCTTAGGTAGCATTCCATAGATGTGAGGTTTTGAAGGTTGAATCATCATTTTTCTAAAGTTAAATGATTTTTTATCTAAGAAACTTAGTTTTGAGCAATTTACAATTCCTGCATATTTATGTATTCTCTCAAGTCTAAATTGAGATTTTAGATTTTTGTTCCGTCATTAATTGATTTAAGTTTTCTGCTTAATATTCCAAGATCACTGCTTTTACCAAAGTTGGTTTATTAGGACTAGTGAAAGAAGGTCACTGTTTTATTGAGTTACGTTTTGTGGATGAATATGATCCATTGTCTGTAAGAAAAACGTTATTAAATGCATGGATCTTGTTTTTTCTACAATACCTCCTTTTATCTATAATACTACATATTCAGTGCATGGATGTCTCATGCAAATTTATCCTGACTCTCTGGGTTTCATAGAAATAGCATATGATGATTTTTTTTGCCCCCAAGAAAGACGCATTGACAAGGAATTTTTTGCAAACTGTTTCCATGCAGAGTTCTCAATCTTCCACAGTGCCAGTACTTGTTGACCAGTTTGAATAGGCAGCTGCAGACCAGCAATTCTGCAAATGCCAAAGAAGATTCTGGCAAAAACGGACCAAAACAGAGGTAACTGATCTTTCTTTAAAACTTAGGTTATGTGAACTGATTTGGGGTTTGCTATCAACTGAATTGATTGTAGCTGTCATATCCGGAAAAAGAGATGAATATGGAAGAGCTCTAAGGAGTCGTATTCGGAAAAAGAGATGAATTTGGAAGAGCTCTAAGAAGAAAACATTTAATTTCATACAAGTGATTTTGCTGGGCCAATATTTGCATTCTTATCTGCCTCTCTAAGGATAAGAAACATTATCACTTTCATTTTTGTGAATGGACACAGAGACTTTGTAAACCCTAAAAACACCTGTGCTCAAAACTTTCTATGAGAAAGGATGGATAAACAATGAGATGTAAGATCAATAAAATATAATGATCGATGGAATGCACTACCATGGAATAAAGGCTTGATTTTGTTTTGCTGCAGTCCTGCAACTTTGAAATTAGTTGAAGATTTTGACTAAAACATTCACCTTGGTTTACTTGGCTGAAGTCTTTAGGTGCTGTCTAGAAGAATTGATATTTCCTTGCTGTTGTTTTGTTATGGAAATTAACTCCATTTGGCACTATCATCAAATGTTATGGACTTTGGCTCTTGGCTTTAAATCAACTAGCTCTTTCTTACAGAACGTCAGAACGGTAATAGAATTTGGCAAATGCATAAAGCCGTGTCTCTGTTGCATATTGAGTCGACATGTATAAAAGTTTGAACCTGGTAAAGTCTTGCTTATATCTTTGACTGTTGGACACCAGTTGGAATCACCCAAAAAAACACCAAAACAACCCAAAAAAAAAAATGCAAAAAGTTGAAATAATGTATGTGTACTAGTAGTAATGCATTTATTTTTTGAATAACAAAGGTCTCACCATGAGTTTCTTGGTCCAGTTGGAAACCTCCTATGGGAAGAGGAAATAGAAAAGATAGCAGAAAACGTGCTTTCAGTGAGGATGATGAGTTGGATCCCATGGACCCAAGCTCTTACTCAGATGCACCCCGCGGTGGCTGGTACACATAATTTTGTTTATTGTTTTTTTTTTTCTCATTATGTTCTGGTATTGTGCTTGAGTTGTCTAGTTTAATCCTTTAATAATTCTGCAGGGTTGTTGGCCTAAAAGGAGTGCAGCCCCGGGCAGCAGACACCACTGCCACGGTATACTGATTACATTTATTTTATCTTTGTTCAACTATGGATGTTTGATAATGCTGTAGATACAGCTCAATGTCCGAATTTGTAGGCATTAACGTACAGAGCTACTTTGGAATAGGAAATACTTATATCCAGATTAATTTTGCCGGTTGTGACACGACCGATCACTAGGTGAAACCAGATTATCAGCACCTCTTATCGAAGTGTAGCATTTTGCCGTCGATGGCCCGATTTTGATAAGATTTAGTTCTAGACTAGGAAATCCTTATATCGAGATTAATTTTGCTGAAAGGGACAGAAGCCAACTCATACTTTTATGCTAGTTGTATTGCAGAATGATTTATTATATGATGCACATAAATACAAGAGATTGATAAAAATTTCTTATGCCCATGCTGGTTCCTTCTAGGGGTCTCTCCCCTCATTGTGTTTATAGATTGTTTGTAATTCTTAATATTGGTGAAAAGCATCGCCATGTGACAGCTTTTGCTTACCTGTGTCTCTCTTTGCATGTGTGCAAGCATGCTGAAGTGCATACACATGTTTATCATCCCATTGGTTTACATTAACTTTGGGTCACCAGGCCTTGAGGCTTATTGTGCTGCTTGTAAAATCTTTCTGTGAATTTCAGGGTCCACTATTTCAACAGCGTCCATACCCCTCTCCAGGAGCTGTCTTGAGGAAGAATGCGGAAATTGCTTCACAATCGAAGAAAAGCAGCCCTCATTTTACAGCAATATCCAAGAGAGGGGATGGGAGTGATGGACTTGGTGAAGCCGACTGAGGTTTGATTTCACTGGGTAAACTTCATCTTTAGTTCTGTGGTATTCAGTATGCTATATGTTGTCTCTCATTTACTTTTTCGTCCAAGGAAAGGATGCATCTCTTGTAGCACCACTACAAATTGAATATCTAAGGATGCTTCTCTTGTAGCACCAATGCAAATTGAATATCTTTAGCAGAGATGTTTGCCTTAGGATGTCTTGCAGCAATAACAATGGATAGTTATGCAGGTGCTAAGGACTTTGAGGAGGGCTTTTTCTCTTCTGCATTGGGTTGGCTGATCTTCAGCTGTTTGACTTCATCAAATCATGGAATATTGGAACTAGATAAGCATTAGGCCATGCCGTCAAGAAGTTTCAAAAGATGGGGAGAAACCAGGAATTTTTGTGTGTGGTGGCATAATCCCTGAGACAACCTTGAAATGAAGTTAAAATGAAATCTAAAAGAAAGTATACTGATATCTCAATCCACGTTTCCTGAGTATAGCAGAGGGTTGTATTTTTATTTTATATTTTTTTATTGCTTCGTGCAACTTAAAGAACTTTTATTTGGTGAAAAGGTAGAGCTTAGCAAAAGGAGGTGGTTCTAGCTAGTGTCATTATTTATGTTTTCCCTGTGGATTACGACATTGATACTAAAATAGCTGTAAATTCTAGAAATTAGTTCTACGCCTCTTGTGGCGCTGTTTATTTTTGTAATTTGGTCATATGCAGAAGCAGAGCCCCACGATAGTTGGGTGAGGGATCAATATCTATTGGTGGTATTTTGCTTATTGTGTAAAAGATACTTGTGCCGTTAATCAAAACATTGAATATTGTGACAATTATATTGCCTAGGCAGGAACACAGGCGAGAAACTTAGTTGGGATGTGAACGTGGAAGGAAAGAGACATCAGCATATGATATCATATAGTTTTATAATGTATTCAAGTACAAAAAAGATGCGCGAGTCATCTGGGGTTCCAAGACTAAGAGACGAGAATGGCTTAGACTTTAACGTTCCTGTTCTGTAACTATTGACGGTGTAACCTAAGCATATTATTATATCGTAAGCATCCCCATAGCTGTACGAAATTGGAATCTGCGGTGTGTCTTGCTACATATATCCACGTGCCATGAGTGTGTCTCACCTTCGGAAGCCACACTCCAGTAGGCAATAACTCCACTGCCGTATGTGTCTGAAATCTTCATTTACATATTATATGCATGGCCTCCTCTCAAACACAAGAGCCTCGTGCTCCTGATCATGAAAACCTTGAGATGATGAAGGAACGAATACAGCGAGGACAGTGGATTCGAGCTGCCATTTTAGGAGCCAACGACGGGTTGCTCTCCACAACATCACTGATGCTTGGTGTAGGTGCAGCGAAGGAGGACAGGCGATCCATGGTCCTCTCTGGACTAGCTGGTGCTCTTGCAGGTGCATGTAGCATGGCCGTCGGAGAGTTTGTTTCTGTTTCAACCCAACGAGATATCCAGAAAGCAACTACTAGTACCAACTGCGAACGCGTGATGAAGCTCGATATCACCAGCGTTAAAGAAACTAAGCTACATGAGACGGAGCCAAAGTTGCCCACAATTTTCTCTCCAGGACGTTCTCCCATGATGAAAGTGATTACAGAAGATGCAAAGACATTTCCGAGTAGTTCGGAATTGAGGGATGACCTGCAGGAGGTGCTGCCTAATCCTTTAAAGGCCGCAGCTGCCTCGGCTCTGGCATTTTTGTGTGGTTCATTTGTACCTTTGCTGCCAGCCATTCTTTTTGCCCGATACATTGTTAGGATTGTGGTGATTACAACGGTTACGTCGTCAGCACTGGTACTCTTCGGGGGTTTTGGAGCTCACCTTGGAGGCTCACCGATTAGGGTGTCAGCAGTGAGAGTTCTAGTTGGAGGATGGATTGCCATGGGAGTTACTTATGGTTTGCTTAAGCCTTTTGATAGTGAGGGCAGTCATGATTGATTCGGATTAAACAAATACTGCACCGTATTAAGTGTTACATGCTTACCGCCTTAATAAACATCAAGCCACCATTCGAAAGTGGCTAACTGAAAATGCGCTCGGGGAATCACGTTCCCCCTTTGTAGATTTTTTCTGTTTGTTCTCTTGATAATCAAAGAAATGCAAGTGAATCCATTATATGTCATTGTTAAGAAGATCATATCTAGCAGAAATTAAAAAGAAGATAAACGACGAATATTACGACACTTACTATGAAATTTGTTAGAATTTTTATTTTTTTATTTTTGTATTAATATATCTTACAATAGTTATATATGACAAATTTTCATTCCACTTTCCAACTTTATCATTGTATTGCATTATATACTACATTTCAAGTTAAAACAAATTTTGTGATGGTAATAAAGAATTTATCACAATAATTAAAAATAATAATTTTATGACAGGTAACTTTTCATTTTTTTTAAAAAAATATTTACAAATTATATATAGGATAAAAGCACATTTAATTCCTATATTTTTAAAAATGTCTCGAAATATCCTTACTGTTAAAATATTGATACTCCTACTGTTACTTTTTATTTTTTTTGGCTTACTTTTATAATATTATTCTTTTTATAATAATTTTTTTATTTGGACATTAATTTAAAAAATAATTAAATTATCAATTTAACCCTAAAAATAAAGTATAAAAAATTATATTAATTTTTAATTGCCAAAAAAGTAAAAAATTGTATGCAAACTACCAAGGCTGCAAATGGTGCTTGCAAAAAAATTAATAAATTTTTTAGAGTTAAATTGATAATTTAATTATTTTCTTTTTATTAATGTCCAAACAAAAAATTATTATAAAAGGGTAATATTGTAAAAATAAGCCAAAAAATAAAAAATAATGATAGGGATATTAATATTTTAACAGTATGAATATTTCGAGGTATTTTAAAAAATATAAAAATTAAATAAATACTAATAATAAAATATAAGAACTAAATAAACTTTTACCCTTATATATATATATTTAAGAGTAATGATACAGCCACAAACTCTTGTACAAACTTATTTTGTACAAACTGACGTGGCATGATATCATTGGTTGAATGAAAATATAAATTAATAAAAACAAATCATGTGGGCCAAGTGATATTTAATTCAACCAATCTTATCATGCCACATCAGTTTGTACAAAATAAGTTTGTACAAGAGTTTGTGGCTGTATCATTACTCATATATCTAAACAACTCTTTAATTAGTTTGGTTGGTACCTCTAGTGTATTTTAAAATTTTTAGAATTGATTTTATTTAATTTTTTAGATGCGCTTGAATTATCAATTATATACTTTAGGCTTGGGATTGTGTATTACAATGGGCTCAAATTTATAGATGTAAAGAATATGATCAGTAGAGATTGCAAGTAAAGACAAATAGATAATTTCTCCAAATTATTTACAATTATATATATGGAGAAATTACAGAAATATCTTTATTTATTTTGGGATTTTTTTTTTTTTTTGTGGTGGCTTGTGTGTGGATGAGGTTGTGAGTGACTGGTGATGACATCGGTGTCATAACTCGAACAGGGCTAGTAAGAGGCCATCACCGTTAACAATTTATTTTCTCTTTCCCGCTCACATCCGCCACCCTCCTCATCCTCACTCCGTCGCTGTGAAGCCGTCAAAGTGAGGTTAGTTGTTTTTTTTTTGGGAAAAAAATAAATATAATGAAAAGAAAAGTAATAATATGATTGTTCTTCATTATCCAACAGGCGGCAGGTTCTCTGTCACCGTTCCTCCGGCGGTCGTTAACGAAGGTTCGTGTTATTGAATGCAAATACTGATATAATTTTTGGAAAATATTAGTAGCTATGTTTTTGGAAGAATTTAATTAACTGTTGTGACGATTCTTACATGATAATCTAATTTTAATTGTAACTTTCAGAAGTTTATTTGCATAATCGTTATTTATTTATTTATTTATTTTTTGTAGTGAAAAGCATGGTATCCTTATAACAATTTGGCATTTGGAGTAATTTATATTATGTTAAATTCTAGGTAACAGTTCAGAGAAGCAAGATAAGGAAGTGATGATGTCTGCAACCATATTATCTTCCTCCAGTTGTAATCTGATCCGTAGTTCTGGGAAACAAATACCGTCACATCCCAAGCCATTTCTAGGCGACAGACAAAGGATCCTGAATCAACTTGTAGCAAAAAGGAACCCGAGTTATCATGCCTTCCAAAATAAAAAGCTACCTCATAGGTTTTCCGTTTTCGCTGTGACAGAAGGTTCGGCAAAGTCAAGTGAATCTGAAGAAACTATTCCCTCTTGGGCTAAACCCGATTCTGATGAGCCCCCTCCTTGGGCTACTGATGAAGGCAAAGGCTTGACATCGCAAGGGAGCTTTGAGATTCCCTTTTATGTATACTTACTCGCCTCAGCAATCACAGCAATTGCTGCAGTAAGCTTCCTGCATCTTATTCTCTTTTGATCTTTTAGACTTTCACTAGTAAACAAATATGAAATATTAAGTAATTTTGAAACCTGTGATTGCAGATTGGTTCGATTTTTGAGTATGTAAACAAGAATCCAGTTTTTGGGATTCTCAATTCAGACAGCATTTTCTACGCTCCATTGCTTGGATTCTTTGCATTTACTGGCTTCCCTACTTCTGTAAGTTCTTTTAATTTGCTTTATCTCTTTTATGGTATTCAAGGAGCATTTTCATTATAGGGAGTATGCTGGTATCTTTGGCTTAGTGAAGCTTTTATCAATATTTGTGTAGAGGAGCATTGGTCCAGAAAGATGCTACTCATTTAATTGACTAACTGGGGAAAATTTCTTGAAGGTTGGGGAAATATGTTAGTTTAGGAGAAAATAAGTTGTATCGATTTATTTATCTAACCTGAGGTGACATACAGGTGTTTCTTTGGTTCAAATCGGTTCAAGTTGCTAACAAGGAAGCTGAAGAACAAGACAGGAGAGACGGCTATAAGTAACAGCATTTTTTTGTTTTCCCTCTTTCGACATTAGCTGTTATATAGGATTATTCTCCAGGAAGCATGAGAATTTCTCTTAGTTGTTTATAAGCTTTTGTTGTTCAATTCATTATTGCTTCTGCAAGAAAGAGGAATAGTATGTTGAAAATACAGTCTGTCTCTGTCTGGGGAGTCAACTTCCCAGAAAAGCCTTTCATTACTTGGAATCACATTGGACATCAATTGATTCATAATCATAGAATGACTATGTTATAGCCGTTTGTCAGTTACAACTCACTCATGTTCTGCTTGAAAAACCCCGAGTTTGGTTATACTCAAGTTTTTCATTTTCAACTTCCAACTCAATATAAATTATGTAAGATATACAAAAACTCGGGCTCTTCAACAGAGAGAGTGCGGGCGCTAAACCTGACCGCGGCTGTATTGCACTTGCACACCATATCATCATTTGGCGCCAAAACAGCATAGAGAGATGAATAAAATGGGACAAAGTCAATGCATTCTGGATACAAATTATTAAAGCTTCCTTTTTATCATTTGCCATTATTACTGTGAAAGCACGCAAAAAAGCCCATGGCATTTAGGCCCACATCAAAAAGCTGTCGAAGCCATTATGAAACGGAGAAAGTGTTGCTGGGCCCGTAAAATCGGCGTGTCCTTGCTCGTTATGGCACACAATACCATGTGAAAAAAAAAAAAATGGCATCCCATCGGAAAGAAAATTATGAAAAATTAATAAGGGTTTGTTGTGTAGAACGATCATAAAATTAAAGCCATCTAATTGATTGATAACCAAGAAATAACTTACATTTAAAGCAATCAATAGTTCACTATAAACGAGCATCTGCATATGGATTGTGTTCTAAAGTGTTTGTCACTTTTCAATAAATTCCGTCAATTGCGTTGATGAATCATTAGAAGATTATTATGGGATCCATTAAATGAATTTAATAGATGAAGATCTAACGAAAGTAAAGTGCAAGTGTGTAATTTTAATTAATGTTATAATTTCTATTAACTACTAATAAACCAATTGTTTATGCAACAAAAAAATTCTAGAATTTGTACGTGAGATTATTATTTTGAAAAAAATAATGTAAAAAATAACAAGACAATGCAACTATATTGTGACATCTTTGTACTTCGTTGGTGATTACAAAATGAAAAATAAAATAATAAATAGAAAAAACTTGGTCAAGGGCAAAACCTATTAATGTTTTTGCTCCTAAGCATGTGCGATATAGCTCGAAGAAATTGTTTAAAGGAAGGAAAGCCAAAATGTCTTGGCCCGCCCACGGCCCACGGCCACGGCCGACGCACGGCACGTTAATACTCATATAGCTCTTCTATAATTTCTACAATTTCATAAATATTTGTTTGAAATTAATAATCTTATCTTATCAACTTACGTTCTTCCCAAGCTCTAGAACTTTTAATTTGATTTTTCACAAACATCTCATTACAAAAAAAAAAAAAAAAACCCCAAAGTTAATTATTCCATCTAACTCAATTAGGTATTAATTAATTAATCATAGGTGTAAACTCAATATGTAAGAAATTAAGTTCACATTATTTTATTTAGATATTATTCGCTAATAGATTCTATATTAAAAAAAATAAAGCAAGACGTGAGTAAAGATATAATTTTAAAATATCCTAATAATATTTATTTAAAAGGAAAAAATAATATTGGACAAGTACAAATTCCATAATGCCTGTAAGTAAAGAACTAAGAAAGTAAGAGGTAGACTAGAAGTAGCCTGGGAAAGACCAAAAGGGCACGTGCTGATGACGTGCAAGGCAAAGTGATTGTAGTACGCACCCGGCGTAAATTAGCTAGCAAATTCAGAACCACCACTCACTCAAGTCTCTCGAAAGTCTATCTGTTGAGACAAAAATAGCAACATCGACGAATAAAGAATAAAAAGAAAAATCTCCAAGTTCACATTTTCCAGCCCATAGCCTAGGGTTCCTCTCTCCTCCTCTGGCTCTCTCTCTCTCTCTCTCTCTCTCTCTCCCTCCCCAATAAGTCATCCCCAAAACAAAAATAAAAAAATCGAAGCATTTCTTCTTAAAGGTACGTGCCGATTTCGTGTCTTTTGATTCATTTAATCTCTCGTTCGATTGTTTATATCACAATACGATTCCATAAAATTTTGTCATATTTTCACTTTCAATAATAATGACGTCGTCGTTTCCGGCTTTTCTGTTCCGTTTGGTTGCTGAGAAATAGCGGAAATTAAAACGAAATTTAGAAATCATTTTTTCGTACCGGATAAATTCAGTTTTTAGCTGATCATTTAAATGAAGAAGAAGAACAAATTAGAATTGAAAATTTTCGTAAATTCTACGTTTCTGTTAGATTGAATGATAGCTGAAGCATAGCTTTGATTCTGACTTTGAATTGTATCATTGTTTTTGCTTTTTTATTTTGTAAATTGATGTTAGCAGTTGCTGTTTAACAGTTTGGCTTCTTGTTGACGACCAGCAACTAGTAACAAGCTGAGAATGCCTCAAAGAGTGTGATTTTCAGTAATTTTTATTATCTAGCTTCTGTGGTTACACTTTCTCGTTCGCATATGTAACATAGAATTGGTCAATCACAAGTGAAGTGACCCGCGTGGGATTTAAAGAAAGGATTATATCATTTAGAATGTGCTAATACGACTGTTAGCAGCACATCACTATACTCTGGATCTGAGGAATAGGTTATTGTATCTCTTTTTAAGTATCCTTTGTGGTGATGGCTTTCATTTTCTTTAATTGTCTTAACCACAATGTATGGACTGCTATAGCCATTTTGATACTGATGGTAGTATATCCAAAGTTCCCATGTAATTTTGTTGGTTTGGATGAGGGTTGGAAGAGATTTACTGGTATAGATTTTTATCCTGCATTTCTCTGCACATTTGTCGTTGCTTTCTGCTGTTTACATTTCCTTATTCACTTTCACTGGACTGCTTTGGTACGTGTGAATACTGTTTTCTCCTTCCACAAATGGAGAAGTCTTGAATATGGTGCTGCCATGATGTTTTGTGCATTTTTGAACTGACGGTTCGAAACTGAAACATTTTCTTTATTGACTTCAAAAACTTTCAGGTATTAGTACCAGTTATGATTTCATTTCTTTTTTCGGCATAAAACAGTTATTGAAGTACATTTAAGAGGTTTATTTCTTAAAATTCAACTACTGTAGATAATTCTTGTTTGCAATTTACAGAAACAATTTTCTTTTTTCCTTAAAAAAAAAATATGTTATCTACCAGATCCTATGATTTTGGTTGGATTTTTTTGTTTTTTTACATCATTCTGTCAATTGAATATGATTTACAAGTTTATTTTAAACCTTCTTTTCTTGTAGAAGTAGGAATCAAGACATTATGAATCTATAATCAGAGAAACCATTTTGTTGATTCATATTTTTATATAATTTCTCAATTTTTTTTAAAGTTATCAAATAGCCTTTGATGATGGCCAAAGGTTTATATTAATATGCTATCTAATTGATTTGTTTGCCAGTATGCCAGGATAGTAGCTACGTGGAATTCTTGGTGCAAGTTTTAGTTTTTGACTTCTGAGACTTTTCGAAGGGAGAAAGAGAGGAGAGGATGTCAAGTGGCAGAAACACCCATTGGTGTTACAGATGCAGGAGGCCAGTTCGCCTGCAAGGAGAAGATGCAGTCTGCCTTTACTGCAGTGGAGGATTTGTTCAAGAGCTTGATGATATGGTGAGTGTAAGTCCTCTGGATTTCTTTGGCCTGGATAATGATGAAGAACGTGACCAGAGGCTTGGACTTATGGAAGCTTTTTCAGCCTTCATGAGGCACCGAATGGCAGACAGACATAGCCATGATATTCGGGGAAGATATGATTCAACTCCTGAGCATGGTCAGGGTTTTGGACCTTTGTTGATATTTGGTGGCCAAATTCCTTTAAGGTTGTCTGGAAATAGCGGATTCGAAGCAATCTTTGGTGGTGCTCCGGGGCTTGGCATTGCACGTGGTAATACTGGTGATTATTTTATAGGTCCTGGATTGGAAGAACTGTTTGAGCAGCTTTCAGCTAATGATCGACGTGGCCCTCCCCCAGCTGCGAGATCTGCAATTGATGCTATGCCCACCGTTAGGATCACACAGAGGCATCTCCGTTCTGACTCACACTGTCCAGTTTGCCAAGATAAATTCGAGCTGGGGTCTGAAGCTAGACAAATGCCATGTCACCATATATACCACTCAGATTGTATTGTGCCATGGCTAGTGCAGCACAACTCATGTCCTGTATGTCGCCAAGAATTACCACTGCAAGGGTCAAGTAGCAGTCGTATTCATCAAAGCTCAAGTGGTCAAAGTCGAAGCACCACTTTTGGTAGTAATGGCAACGGAAGGGAGAATAGGGAGAATCAAGGAAGAAGGAATTTGTTCTCTGGTTTCTGGCCGTTCCGATCTTCAAATTCAGGCTCTAATCACAATGGAACAACTGAAAGCAGTTCACCAGCAATGCACGAGAATAACCCTCACATGGGGTATTCCGGATGGCCATTTGATTAAAGACTAGAAGTCAGTGTGTTAATAAATTGTTCATGATAAGTCGGTGTCTCAATTGATACCAAAAAGGACTTCTTAAAACTTTGGAATTGGTTGGGACATTGAAATCTACAAGTCCAGTGTGTCTCTTAAAAGAGTAATTGGGTGTCGTCTGTGTTCTACCGTCTTTTATGTAAATTATACTTGCCTTTTTTGTGTTTATCAGTTGTATCTGCAGCTATCGTGCAAAATTTCCCGTAGTTTTTAATTCTTAATATTTTTACTTTTTATTTATTTTTTTTTTCTCATTTCTTAATTCCATGAACGTAAAAAAGCGACCTGGTTCGACTCCGACCTATGGTTTCTGGACTTGAAAACCTCAATTGAAAGTGTGGCCTCATCATGATTGTGCAAATAGGTATATTAAGGATTGATGCGTTTTTTATTCACTGCTCTTTAGTTTGTAACAAAATTTTAATTAGGAGTGTTCAGAATCCGATCTGATTCGTTCAATTCGTCTGATCCGTATAAATCTGGCTTGTAGATTGGTGGATTGAATTTGATTGAAATTTTAAAAATTCGCAGTCGGTGGATTGGATATAGATTTAATTCTGTGAATCCAAAAAAAATAATTTATTTAATAAAAAATTAAACTTGTAAATATAACATTATACTTGTTAATAAATAAATAAATTAAAATATAGTTACATTAACACTAAATTATATATTATTTGATAATAATATAAAATAAAATTAATTAAATAAAAAATATAGTTCCCTAAGTAGTTAATTTTCATGTACTGATTTAAACAAATTAGATTTTTTTTCTTTTTGGTGTATTATATTTTAAAACTTTAAATGTATTTTCTAGTTATTTAAACAATTAATTTAATTTCAAATTTGATCGGTATTAAAATTATTTTATATAAAATTTTCATTTATTTAGTTCATGGTTAGGATATAATTAAAAACTTTTAGCCCGCAAACTAATTCGCAAAATGATGGATTGAATATGGATTTGGTCAAATACGCATCCGATTAAAAACATTTTTCTTATCTTATACGTACAGAGATTTTGGGAGCTAACAAGAATATATTTGATGAAGCTTGATGGCCTTTGATGGGATATAAGGGTAAATATTTATTAATTTGTTTATTAAATAATTTTTTTATTTGTTATTTATATCAATTATATTTATTTTGTTTAGGTTAAAGTACGAAACACAAATTGTAGATGGACGTTTTTCCTTTTGGTGTGTTTTATTTTGAGACTTTCAAATTTCAATGTATTGTTGTGGATTTATTTAAACAATTAATTTTGATGTTATATTAATGTATTATTGTAACTTTATTTGAACAATTAATTTTGGTGTGTTATATTTTAAAACTTTCAACGTATTATTGTAGTTTTATTTTAACAATTAATCTCAATGTGTTATATTTAAAATTTTGAATGTATTATTAAAACAAACAATTAATTTGTTTAAATTTTATTCAATTTTAAATTTAATTGGTAGTAAAATTATTTTATATTATTTTTTTTAATTTCATTAGTTTATGAATTGGAGAGAACTAAAATTTTTAATTCGCAAATCAATTCGCAAAATGATGGATTTGGATATAGATTGTGTTAAATCTGCATCCGATCCGCAGACGTATGAATTGGATATGAATTGAGTCAAATCCGTATCCGATCCGCAGATGTATAGATTAGATTTGGATTGAATTTAATCAATCCATGGTTTGAATTGGAATGAAAAATTATAATTCGCAAAATCATAGATTAGATATGGATTGATGTCCAATCCGTAAAATTCGATCTGCGAACACCCTTAATTTTAACATTTAGAACAGACAGAGTAGTAAAAACAGTGATCCAAACTTTGGACGTGATATAAACCAGAAGGCCAAGGAAGGCATCTTCGAGTAGTTGGTCACTCACCGACAGCATTGTGTCGTCTTTTAATTATTGAAACTTTCCCTATCCAAGTCTATGAATCAAATCTCTCTTTTAGTTGTCATCTAATTTGGTACATCTCTTAATGCCAATCTCAAAATATTTTTAAAGTGAAGATAATAGACACCTATACTTTAAGGTGAAGATAATAGTCAGCCGCTTGAACCTTCACTCTAAGTACCAACTCAAAGTTCTTGGTTCTGAATACCAAATTTGTGTTTGAAAATGAAAAATATACCCAAATGATTTTCCCAATTATGTCCATTCTCTAAGATATTAGAAAAAAATTGAATTTGGTAACATGTCGTATTCATACAGGAAGCAAAGGTTCGCACATAGCTAGGTGTTTTATTGATTTTGTTTTCAAAATAAACTGCTGCTTTTTTAACAGGGAGGATATAAAACGAACTATTCTCTTAAATCCCCCACCCTTCTCTAAGATTCCCAATTCCCAAAGCTATTGTAAGTATGTAATAGATATATCAAAACCTCATTGGCTTTACTCTCACACCCAGATTGGAATCTCGCACAACAACATTCTTAGTCTAACACTAAGTGAAAAGCTGTTTCATGCTGATACACAAGGGAAAAAGAGGGGAAGAAAAAGAGAGAAAAGTTATAAAGCCGGCAAAAATCTGCAACTTCAATTGTAAATGGTAACAGCGAGAAAAAAAAGAAAAAAGATTTCCTTATGGGATCATTCAGCAGAGCAACATAATTAAGCAAGTGACCATCAATTTGTTAGCTCCATAATGGCAGAAACGATGTCACCATCAGCGGCTTTGAGTGCTTTCACAGCCCTTGACCTCGGTACCCCAGCTTGAGTCATTACCAACTCAATGTCCTTTGGCTCCACACCAGTCTCATCTACTTCTTCGTCATCTTGAGCCATGGCCGATGACTCAGGCTTTGATGCCACATTACCTGTGTTAGGAGGAGGGACCTTGAACTGCTCTGCAGCCTGAGTTTGCAGTTGTGAACTCAGATCCTCGATCTTTGCTTCCCCAAAGACAATGTATGTGTCAGATGTAGGACTCTTGAAAACATCTGGTTTGGAGATAACAAACAAAATCTGGGAAAAGAAAAAGAAGGCATCACTTTTTATGCTATATAGATGTTTGAACCAAAGCAACAGGACACAAAAAGTTAGTTAATAATTCAAACACTGACATTTTTGCTCTTTTTAACTGTAACTCGACTGACACCAGGGATTGGCTTCATTCCAAGTTTCAACATTGCTTTCCGACTCTTCTTTTCACTCCTGCTCTGTTTTGAGCGACCACTTCCATCTCCTTTCCCTGCCATATTGAAATCAGTCAGTAACTGCATGCTCACTTTTCTATTTATTAATGTTTACACTAAATACAGAGCATATACTTCTTAGTTTGCGTATGGCCCATCATATTGTTCAGTAATTCCAAATTTTTCACAATGATACCTTACAATGTGAATGAATTATGAATAAGAACTCCATTACTCTAAATCTGATATTGATATATTACCAGATCAATTGTGCTTGAACCACTACTACTAGTTCATAAATCTTTCCATTCCATTAACAATACATTTCCTTGCCAACCACAAGCACTCCAAAATCTTAAACATCATAAAAAAAAATTTTTCACTACTTACAAACGCATATAAGACCCTCTATTAAATTTAATGCGTAGGAAGCTTTCTCACAAAGATACATATCATCCAATTAATTATAATCGGAAGTAAAGATTGATACTATGACTTAATCCTATATCTACACATCTAACATGAAAAAAATTCATAAAACATATTAATACCAAATCTATGTATGGGTTATTCTCTTACCTTCCACATCGTCTTCATCCTTGTCATCATCCTCATCCTCCTCATCATCATCCTCATCATCGTCATCCTCGACTACAGGCTCATCGGGCTGCAATATATATTATGCCACATCAATCAACATCTGTTCTAGGTTTATTTTGTAAATCTCCCAAACCGGGTTGGTGGGACATTAATAGGTTCTTTTTAATTAGGGATTTACTCAATTAAGTAAAAACTCATCTCCCACATAGAAACGGTGTCCAATATAATCTACATAAACTAGGAAAAACAACTAAGTATGGAATCTGAAATGCAAATTGATCAAAACCCTCATTGAGTCCAATCAATCCAACAAGATCTACAAGGCTTTCAGCATCAAATAGGTTATCTAAGAAATTCAATTCCCTGACCCCCAAAAAAAAAAATTATTAAAAGTGGCCTATTTAGATATTTCACACGGAAAAACAAAACTTTAAGAACTAAACGGACTTACGTTGAGCTTTTGCTCTTCAAGATGGGCAGCGAGGAGCTCTTCTTGAGACTGAGCAGTCATTTTTTTTGGGCTGGGTGTTGAGACTTGAGAACGAGAAGCAGACACGAAAGAGAAAAGACTAAAACCCTAAATGCCCGATTATATTCTCCAAAGCAATTTATAGTCATGGACCTCTGTCTTACCCGGGTTCGGGTTGATCGTTCACGGGTCAAATATTCCTTATTTTTGGAAATAAAATGGGATTTTGCAGTCTGAGTTGGTTTTTTTTTTTTTCCTATCTTTTATTTTATTTATTTATTTATAATACAATCGGAGTTGGTTAATTGGTTTACATTCACTTTAGTTTAATGATAATCATTGGCTCTTTTTTCTTAACGGAGCTCCCGCCTTTTGTTAATGACTAACGGAACCTTCATCGCTTGAGATTTAGATTCAGGCACTTTAGATGATTTAGTTTTTTTTACAACTTTCTCTAATTTTTATTTTCAAAAGTTTAAAATTTATATTTTTATTAGAACATATAAAAAAGTTTATTTAATCTTTATTAAAAATACAACTAAACAATAATGAAATTAAAAAATTTTAAGATTAAATAAGTAATTATTATCTTTAAGGCTCTATTTAATATAGTTTTTTTAAATAGAGTTTATTTAAGTAGAATTTTTATTAGTAAAACTTTACAAAAAAAAATTCAGTTCAAATGTGGGATATCTATCTAGAAGTTTTAACAATTCAATTGTGTATGGTGGAATCATAAAAAATTCGACATTTTCGAACTCTGTCTCTAAGTAGTTATAGGCTTGAGAAGCAAAGAGAAGACATGTATGAATGAGATATCTAGCAACAAGAAGAAGGAAAATGATTGAATAAAGGAATTTCCAAGCATTGAGCGATTTTTAACAAAAAAAAAAATAGTTGTTTGGTTGTCAATGGAAACTTTTATTAAAAATTAAAAATTATTTTAATAATCAAATTTTTTAAAGTTGTGTTATGAAATGAATCAAATAAGATTGTTAGATAATAAAAGATATTTTAATATTTAAAAAAAATTTCAACCACTTTTTTGAAAAGTCCAAAATTTAAACTTTTCAGAATAGAGACAAATAGCTTATTTAATCTTCAGAAGCTTTATTTAAAAAAAATAAACAACAAAAAAATCCAAAAAAAAATTATATGATTAAATAAGCAGTTATAATTATTAAATTAGTCATATCAAATTGATATTAAATAACTCATACCAAACACGTAATAAAAAACAGTGGTCTATAGTTAGTAGTTAATTAAAAAAAAACAAAGTTAATCGCAAGATTATAGTTTAGAAAATGAGACAAATCTATCTTCAATTTTTTCTCAAAAAAAATAAATTATAAAACAGAAGAAGACAATCTAAAGAGTGTCAATGATTAAACTCAATTGGAATTTGAAATATTCAAAAAAATAATAACACATTAAAATAGTATAAAACTGGCATCAACAAACAGAAGGCAATTGATTACTGACGTCCAGGGGCGGGTTTTGACTTCAACTCTACACGGCCAAACCATAACCTAAAATTTTCAAAATTCATCGTATGTTTTTTTTTTTTTTTTTTTGAGATGTGCAGGTTATAACATGTAAAAGTTTTTTTTTTTAATAATGTAAAAGTTTTTTTTATTAAAATAGAATACATAAAATTGTATCTCACAATCTGAGCATTTTCAGATGTTTAGAAAGTCAATAAAAATCTTATTATTTGACAACGTCTGAGGATTGGAGCTTTAGGATACTATACCTCAAGGATATCATAATTAACCTTATTAATAATAAATTAATAATTGTAAAGTTACAAGTTATTATCAAAATTTATTTATGAGATCATATAATTTAAACAACATATTTTCTTCAAAGTAAAATAAAATATTGTGAGAAAATATGCAGGATTAATTAAAATGAAATTTTCTCACTTGAAACTCATGATATTATCATATTTTATTCAGGAATTCAAATGATTCTGCAAAAACCTAAACGTGCCATGGCATCCGCTGTTCTTCTGTTGTAGGAGCTCGGCCCTTGGTGACATAACATCGGCGTCCTGTCCTGTAAGAAATGATTAGAGGAGTCGGTGTTGTTGTTGTTGTTAGAGAAAATCCTTAAAACATCAAACGGAACATAAAATGGCAATCACATAAAGTGCACTCATGAACTTGAACTTTCGTGTTCTTTCGTAGGTGATGTCTTGCAATTTCTTTTTGAAAGGGAATGTCAATTTTACAACCACTTGCGAGAATTATTCCCATAAAATTATATGTAATGTCAAGATTGTTGAAGTCAATGATCATCAGCGAACAGGGGAGACGAAATCAAGGAAAAGGGTAAAGTTTGAAGATCAGGTTAATGACAATGTGATGATGAGCCTGTTGTTGCGAATCACCCATATAATATAATAAGCCTGCGAGTGAACAAAGCACTTCTCGTGACCATTAGGTAGGTGTCTCCGGTGTATGCAGCATACCCTATCATCTAACCCGAAGAGATTCAAGAGTTGTCAGCGGCTGAAGAGATCTCTCATTATGATCAACTGGGGCTGTATCACCAGGACATGAGAAGTCAACAACTTACGTTGTTGATGCGGATTTCTGATCAACTAGAGAATTAATTTAGATATGGGTAATACAATAAAAAGATAAAAAAATTAATGTGGTTCGGCCTCAACTCAACGTCAAATAAATTTTTTATTAAGATCGCGATTATAATTCAACTCTCCCTTTGCTTTTTTTTTTGTACCCCCATACTATAAGAGACCTCTGTTTTTATAACTTTCTACAAATAAAATCATTTTCTCACTTAAACTCTCTTAATTCTCCTCTATCCCCTTAGATTTAAATTAAAATAATTTTATCTTTTTACAAATTGTATTATGTCAAATTTTATTTTATTTACTTCTGGACTAAGTAATATCATTCTATTGTTGACTTTTATTTTACTAGGCTTAATTCAACAATAGCACTTCTATTTAAAATTGACTTTTTCTATACAGTCCATAGTCTAAAATTGAGTTAAGAGTCCTCACGTGTTATCTTGCTCTTTGGGGAGCATGACTCTTACTCTCCATTCTTAGGGGAGCACGACTCTGCTCCTCATTTTTTAGGAGCATTACTTTTTGCTGCACACTTTTATTGATTATTTTATATTTTCTACAATAGATGTCATGTGATTGATGACCCTATTCAGTGTGTGCTTGTTTCTTGTGATGAAAATCTTCATCTTCAGATGGAGATGCAAAATGAACAGTCTTCGTAACCAGGTTGAGTCCTCTATTGAACAGAATAATTAACCAAGAAGAAAAACAACCGGTGCCTATGATTGAACAAGCTCTTCTTGATCAACTTGAGCATTTAGTCGGTAATGGTTATACCGCAATTATCTAATTTTATGATTACCTGAATTGTACTGATGCATTCAAACTCCTTATCGAAGCGTCCATTTGGGTTGAGCTTAAATCTATCAAGATTAATCAATATAAGCATCACTACCAACATCTTATTCAATCAAGAAGTTCGGTCTAAGCAAGCTTTCAGCATGCTTTGAAGGAGGGTTTAATTACTATTATTATTTTAAATGGGTAGATCTTTTCACTAAGTTTGCAGTAAGGGTACAAAACTCTCTCTCTCTCTCTCTCTCTTTTTTTTTTCTCTTTTCGGTAACAATTTTTTTGGACCTGGTACCAAATTTTCATTCTATCCAACTAAAGGGTATACAAAATTGATGATATACCAATCAAGAAAAACTTCTCATTATTTTATTATAATAAAACTTCTCATTATTTTATTATAATCTTTGTGAACTTGATACAATCACAGGTGGCTTGCTAGTTCATTTGTAAATTATGCCTTGCAGGGAATTTTGTCATTTGTAAATTCCTCTTCACAAGATGAAACTTTTCCAAGCCAACTCCCTGATTCATCTCTAGGCTGCTCAAGGGAAGCAACCCGTGTACATTCAATTATGTATCTCGTTAAAATAAATGCAACCAAAATACCCCTAGTTTATCTCTCTTAGACCTTTAAGCAACAACAGAATCAATTACAGCAAAAGGGCCACTATCATCTAAGGCTCCATGAAATTAGGAATGATACATACAAGCACAATGAAACCCCACCCATATCATCCTGAAGCATAGACTTTTTTGGAAACGTATGTACCGTGACGCATTATAAATGAACAGAGTAGAAATCCTTGACTAGGTCAGGAGTATCGTTGACTCCATGTTATATAACAAACCCAAATGCATCAAAATAGTGTAGGCAATATCATTGGGAGAAGCAAGTTACACTAAACTATACAGGAGCACTGTATAGTGTTCCATGTTACAACTTGGATGGATTCTACACAAAAAATTCTTATGTTACATCTTCAAAATGTTAGCACATGAACAAGCTGCAAAAAAACTTCTTCTTGTGCCGATGACTACAAAACCAAACAAGATAGTTCTCAGCATTCTTTCCTGCAAATATCTGTAAAACTAAAATACAGTTCAACCACAATGCATTCAGCAAAAACACTTGCGTTTTCAAGTCACTCTGCAGCCTTGTCCCCCTGGCAACTAGAGATTACCTAAGGAAAGGACCAGGCAATCCAGCAAGAGTGAGAACATGGTTTAAGCACACCCAGATGTTCTATCTAATGAGAGACCATGTAAATATTCAATAATAAAATAACAGAACCATGGCTCATATAATTTAGACGCATGCAAACTATTAATAACAGATCAGAACAAAATGAACACTTATGAACACTTTGTATAATAAAAAATAAAAGCATGAGCACATGAGCCACAAGCACAAGCTCAGACCTATGAGCACTTATAGCCATGGAGAGAGGAGGCAAGTTATTGCTCATTCTAAGTAAAATAACTAACCAAAACTGAAATAAGTATCTCAGTCCCTTGTTTAGCAATACATACCCAGACGGAGAAATTAATCTATGAATCTCCTAAAAAAACCCAAATAGGGAATTTTTCTTCACTTCCATTATCAAAAAATGAATCTATTCCCTTATGACATTACACAAGACAAGCTTTCAGGCTGCAACCAGTATATCAAAACCAGCCTTCTCTCACAGCAGCTCTAATAAAAAGTCAATGTTTTTTGGTGTCACAGCAATCAGAAAAAGATAATTAAGGTAAAATCACTATCTCCATAACTGGAATACCTTGAGCACTATACGCAAATGTTAAGGTCCAAATGTTAATTTCATGCCTTCCATTTATCCTGCCAGGCCACCACAAGATGAGGATCAAGCCCTGTCACCACTCAGACTATACAAAAAAGGTTAGCTCATTGCTGAGCTCCTCACCCATATATCTGGTGCCTCGGGAATTATGCTTTGTTTTAAGAATGCTGAACAGTATTAGTATTCTTATGCATTGTTTTAAGAATGCTGAATAGCATACTAGTCTTAGGAATATTGGACCGTAAAATATTTACTATTATATAAAAAAAGCATACTCACGATGACATTGTTTGGATCTATGTCAAACTACTTGATAATTCAACTTTTATAAGATATTAGGGAAATTTAATTAACAAACAAACCACATTCTATTAGTGCAGATATGAAAATGCAATATTATTTCTTCACAGCAGTCATCCAAATTAAAAATTTGGAATCACTAGTAAAAGCCTAGAAAAGTAGGTTGGAGAAATCTAACCTTCTTCTAAATGCATTAGTTAGCCAGGACCATATTCCCATCCAATGTCATCTGCTGATCAAACATTAGTAAAAGTAGCCTCTGCACTTTGATGACCCACAAAGGCAGTTCTTCTTTCTTTCTGCTTTGTCTGGCAGGCCATAATCATAAGTCAACTCTCTCATGGGAGGTATGTGTTTGATGGCATGCACTGCAACATGAAGATCATACCCCTTGTCACTTTGGCGGAGAACAGGCTGCCAAAACACATTGGGAGAGCAACTGTGATTCATGAAACGAGCTACATTTCCAACATCTTTTGCAGTTATAATTAAGGGAAACGGTATCTTTGGAACCCCATTGGCATCAGTAGGCACAGGCTCTACAGGCTGATATGTACGGGTAGCATCAAAAAGATAATCATCTACATTTTCACCTCCAAGTTCCTCTATCTTCGAAATGTCAACAACCTGCCCTGCATATTCACATATGAAAGCCCCAGCACGGATGGGATCCCAAGACCTAAGACCCCAGCCTTTATCCTTAGTTTTAAACACCTCCAAATGTACTCTCAGGCCACCTTGAGACACTCGGTTCCGGCAGGTAGGAGGACACTGACAAGAAGGACCACACTCATGCACTAAGGATTTTTGAGTCACAAGAACACCATTTGAAGTATACGGAAGATAGCCAGCATTTTTTTGAATGCATGGACAAATTTGATCACCAGGGACACATCCATTGCGGCAGTCACAGCCACCAAAAATTTCAAGTGAATCAACTGGTTGAGCATACTTGAGACTAGCCAAATATGTAAAATGTGCAGGCCCTTTCTCATCATCAACATCATTTACAAGAGAAACAGGTATGTTTTCTGCCCCGGACGTAAGATCTGGTAATATGACCCCAACTCTCAAAGAGATACCATCCTTCCATTGCTGAATCAGTTTCCATGTCATAAATGCTTCAGGCTGCCCATGTACCCTAATAAACTTATATTTGAATACATTGCAGCCTGACTTTCCTTTCTCAGTCCATGACTCCTGGATTTTATAAAGACCATCATAGACATATATCTTGCCAGTTGGGGTTGACAGATCCTTCACACCCCTAATAACCCGTACCTCATTTCCCCGACGCAAGCTTTTCTCCAAAGCAAGATTACCCCTCTCAAGTTTCTGGTCTGTCACTTCCTTGTCTTTCCTATTAATATTCCCTCCTTGTCCACTGTAAATCAACACATCCCCATCCTCTACATTATCCTCATATCCCCCGGACGAAACAACACTAACCGCCACGGACTCTTCTCCTAAATTAACTGTCAGACCCATGTAACCAATTCCTGCCATAATTGGATGATGCAACCCAACCAAGCACAATTCCATCCTGAAAAAGAAAATATCCCCAACTTCAACACCAGGGACAGCTCCAATTCTCTTCTTAACGTTGGTTCGAATCCCTTTATTCATTAAGATTGTACCCACTCTCAAGTCAGGCCGTCTAGAAACCCCTGGCATTGCTTCTCTCACATCTTCAATCTGCGATAGTTTTCTTCGAAGCAAATCAAATATCAGAAGTATATATCCCACAGAGTCCCTGTCACCATCGGTTCGGCGTACCGTGTCAAATTCCATGAGATTATATGATGAGAGAATATTGTTAACTATTGAATCCACATCAATATCTGGCAAGGTAACATTGATATCCCGCCCACTTCTAGTCCTCTTCTGGGGCTTATTCTTCCGCCTCCCACCCTTACTATTATCCTCCGCATCAGCAATGTGCTTACTATATCTACTCACAAACTGGGCACCCTGATTCTGGCTGTCACTGTATCCATCCTCATCTCCAAAACTGCCCTGGGATTGCGATTGAACACGACCTCTAGAACTCCTAGATGGCCCAGTATCTCCATTTACCTGAGCTGTTGAGTGCGGCGGCGTCCTAAATGAAGTTATTGGAACAGCAGCAGTAACTGGGTTGCCAAATCCAAAAGATGCATTCTGTTGGGGCTGCCCCTGAGCCCCCACTGAAGCGGAAAACGGGTAGAAGGGGGAAACCTCGGAAGGGAAAGGACCAAACGGAGCGGTGCAAAAAAATGGGGCAGCACCTGGCGGAGCTGAAGAAGAAGATGAATTGGGTGCAGAAGGGAATACAGGAACAAGACGCCGCAACGGCTTTACATCCCAAACCCTAGACTTATCCAATGGCCCAGAAACAGGAACCGATTCTTGCCCAAAAGTTTGATCCATTACAAACGAAATTCCCAGTTATGCTAACTCAAATTCTTCAAGTAATATCAGCTCCTAATATTCGACGAAGACAGTTATAAAATTTAAACCAAAATGGATAAAAGCTACTTAGCCTACATAAGATGGAAACAAAAATGTTAAAAGTCACAGGAGGTTTCACTTTCATACCGGCAAGCAAACTTTGGTTAAATTAAATTTGTTGAAGAGAATGAATTCCTGCCACGTGAACATGCAAATGGATGCAGAGTGTCATCAAGCAACAATTCAAGAATACATAAAATAATTAATAAGAAATCGATATTCAAACAGATCAGGGGAAAGTCAAATACCGAAGATAGGATTTGCATCTACTGTCGTTACCTGATCATTTCATTTCTAATTTTTGTAGTGATTTCCAATTGTGATTTGAATACCCCAATATATAGTTTTTATTAATTCATACTATTACTCAGACAGCGATATTCGTGTGTTTTGCGGACCAGTGGGCTCTCGGTGCGACTGTGTAGATCGTCTATAGATCCTGATCGTCTCTTTTACACTTGAATTCAATTGGGGCGGGTCCATTTATTTCTTTTATTAGCGACTGATACATATCCAAAAAAAAAAATTATCTTAAAAATTCATCTAACATAATTTTGAGTGTGACGTGTCATTTACAGTAGTTGATAAATTTCACCGGTTTTAAGTGAATTAATTATGTTATATTTAATATTATATTATTTAAGATAAAATTTTAAAATAAAATATATAAATATTTAATATTTTTACACTACTCATTTTTATAAATAAGATCTTTAATTTTTTTTAAAAAATTAATCAATTCATCATACTCTTAATAGAGAATACACGTATTTGAGGGTCATGCTACAGTATAACTGTGGTACCGTGCCACAGTTACACCAGCCGTTGGATCCACTCAAATGAGTGGGGTTCACTTGAATAAGTGAAATCCAACGATTGTGTATAACTGTGACACGGTACCACAGTTATACCACAATTTTATCCCGTATTTGAATATGTAATCTAAATTTAAATTTTATTTTTTTATCATAATCTAATAATATTAGAATCAAAACTTCGTCAAAATTATATCTCATTCCAATGATGTATTACCAAAGTGAGCTCGTATGAAAATCATTTAACCAATCGTGTATTTTTATTTATGTAAAAAATATGTTTGTAAAGTAAACTTGTATCCTTATCATTCGCGCCTTTTTTTTTTTTAATTTTCTTTGTCAATTCTGCTGTGCCAGTGGGTATAACAGGCCCAGTTGCTGGGGCGTGTTGGCTTCAAAGCCTGGGCCCATGCAAACCCAAATAGTCTGCTAAACGGGCTGAGTTTGCCACAAAAATAGTTATTTATTTATTTCCTTTTTTTTTTTTATCAGAAGAGTGATAAACTTACCCACACTTTATTTAAAGTAATAAATCATTCAACGTGGCATCCTTATCAATCTATATGTGTTCTATCCTTGGCACGATATTGCGGAATCAATTATACCCCCACACACCCACCTCCGTATGGCTTATTTTTTTGAGTAAAATTTATTTAAATAGAAATTTATTAATAGAATTTATATAAATAGATTTTTTTATTAAAAATATTTTAAATATTTAGTTATCAGTAAGAGTTTTTATTAAATATTGTAAAATTATTTTAATAGATAAATTTTTATAATTATCTTATGAAATAAATAAAATAAGATGTTCAAATAAATTAAGGGCATTTTAGATAATTTAATTCTTTGAATACATTGTACAATCTATACTTTCAACTTATTGAGCTTTTATTAGGCTCCCTTTGATATAGTTTTTCAAATAAAGTTTATTTAGATGGACTTTTTATTAGTAAAGCTTTTAAAAGTAGAATTTTCACCAAAAAATAGTTTAGTTGTTTGGTTGTCAATAAGATCGTTTATTAAAAATTGTAAAATTATTTTAATAGATAAGTTTTTTAAAATTATGTTATGAAAATAATAAAATAAGGTTGTCAAATAAGTAAAACATATTTTAGGCATTTTAACATATAAAAAAAACTTCACAACCTTACTCCCAAAACTCAAAATTTAATCTTTTGTTAATAGAAATAAAATAATTTATTTAATCTATAAAAACTCTATTAAAAGTATAACCAAACGATAAAAAGAAAATTTAAAAGAAAAATTTTATAAAATAAAATAAGCATTTGTGATCATTAAATAAATTACACCAAATAAATACTTAGTAAAAATAAAATAACTTATTTAGCTTCTACTCAAAATATGATTAAACAATATTAATATATATTTTTTTTAATTTTATGAGTTTAAATAGATATTTTTTATGAGCCATACTAAATACCCGCTCACTAATCAGCCAAGTTTTAAAATAAAAGTAAGAAACTTTTGATATCATTCGTTCTAAAAAAAGGGTGAAAGCTGAAAACTTTGGTTATAAAGATCAGAATGAATAATATATATATATATATATATATATATATATATATATTATTCATTATGATTTTTATAACCAAAGTTTTCAGCTTTTATATATATATCGATTAGAGATAGTTTTAATTAAAATATATTATATATATTTAAAAAAAATTAAAATTTTTACAGGGCTATGGCCCACTCTAATTTTCCTTTTAACATTCCGTCCTGGCATAAATTAATATTCTAATGACGAAAAACCAACCACATTAAATTTGGTGGGAAACTCAACGAAGCGACATGATCTTTTTTATTATTTAATTGGGTGTGATGGTGGACTGGCGAGGCAACTAAATAATAAAGTGAAAAACCCCACGGTGAAATTGTCCAATTGGCTACCAAATCTATTATTGGATAAAATTTGCTTAATACCCATCAACTTTTTCCTATAAAAACAATCAAACGATGCTTGCTTGCACTCAAGATCTTTCACTTGCTCGTTTTCTTCTTCTTTTTTTTCTTCTACGGTAGGGAAAGACATCCTTGGAGTCTTCATAAGCGGACCCTCTTCTCGTACTTGAAGATACGCTGGAACTGTTTGTACATGCATTTAACTTTAGCAAATTTGTTTAAGAACGTTTATGTTAAAATAAGTATTTGTTTGGTTTTGGATCACGTTGTTTAATTAACAAAGATAATCATTCTAGTTGTTAGTTAAACTCTTTTTAAAAAAAATTATGGGAATTCGAATCAAGCTCAGGTTACTAACTTAAGAGAGAATTAAGTCGTTGTTAAACCATAATTAAAAGCAAATTATAAAACATTAACAAAACGGATGGATGGACGGCCAAGAACTTTATGTAATTAACTCTTTTTTTTTATTAATCGAAATTCTTAATGTAATTATTTAAACGAAGAAACAAATAAACGAAAATGTGAAATGAAAGCGGCAAAAGTCCAACGAAGGAAGGTCGACATCAGCAGAAACGAGGCAGCGGGATCCGGAAAAAGAAACCTTTTATTTATTTATTTAATTATTTAGTTCCTGAGATAAAAGTGAAAATTCTTCCTTCTAATCCACTGCGAGAATCGGGATTACTCTATCCATTTACGTCAAAGCAAGGCAACGACCATTTGACAAAACCCATCAGCCACCAGCACAACACCATTACTCCTTCGTCACATTATATAACAACAATGCGCGCAACATTTGTTTTGTTGTTATAACTGCATTCAACTCCCCAACTCAACTCCTTTAAGCTCCAGTCAACACCTACACCTCAACACAGGTACACAACGCAATTGTTTTCATTTGATTCAGGCAGAGGTAGGTACCACTTCTCTGTCTTTTGTCTTCATTTTGATCATTATTTTTCTGAAAGTTCTATCTGGGTTTGTTCCTTTTAAGGTACTTTCACCACACTCTGTTTTATTTGTTCTGGTTTTTATCTGGGTTGGGTTCAATCTGCTGTGTTGAGTAGTCCAGAAGGTGATGACGACGACGACGACGCAAGTCTTTCTTGTTTTGTTTCTATGTTTAGTCCGTAACGGTTTATCTGATTTGAGTGACAGAACATGGTGTTGGGTTATGGTTATGATTATGATGCCTTTTATCTTCTTTTTGTCTGTTATGTGATCAGAAATGTAACTGAATTATCAGCTTTATGGGGTATTATTAGGCTGTGATTGAAGAGAGGTGGAATTGGATGCGGTGACTGGTGTTTGAGCAATGGCTTCTTGCAAGGTCCCTTCCTGCGGTGTTCTTTTGCTTCTCTTCTTCATTGGAACTTGTTTTCTTTTTCAATGTTTTGCTGCCGAAGTGGAGGTAAACCAGACGGTGAGGCTGTTGGTAGATGCCTCTCAAGGTCGGCCGATACCTGAAACTCTGTTTGGAATATTCTTTGAGGTTTGTTTATCAGTGACTTGAAATAATGTTGTTCGATTTTGCTGGTTTTCATTTGGTTGCGGAGCTTTTAACTTGTATTTTTCTTTTTTCATTTCTGCAGGAGATCAATCATGCTGGAGCTGGTGGACTGTGGGCAGAGCTTGTGAGCAACAGAGGTCATTTCGAAATCAGCTGTTTTTACTCTTCTGCTGCAAAAGGATATGCTTATGTGATTTATAGTACCTTGATATTCTTGTTATATCTAGAGTTTAAGAATCCACTTTGCCTTATAAATGTGTCGGACTAATCTTTGATTGCTGTCAGTGGTTCCTTTGTTTCTCAAATCTAAACCTTGGTTATTGGTTAAACCACAAAAGCAGTGGACACAGTCACTCAATTGCCCCAATAATTTTGAGAAATCATGTTTTTTGGGGGGTTTTTGAAAGCATTTGATCATTTGATTGAACAGTGAATGCTTAGACTTTCTATTCTTCATGAGACCTGCGGGTTTGGTGCATATCTTCCCCCTTCTCTTTGTCTGAATATTGTACACATTATTTGAAACCTGTTAGGCTGTTTATCTGATGTTTTTCACAATGTCTACCGGGGAGGAGGTCATTTCACTTAAGAATCAAAATATCCACCATGATCATTAAGCCATTTATTATTGACATTAAATTACTTTTTCTGATTATTTATATCTGAAGCATCTCCTATTACAGGTTTTGAAGCTGGGGGTCAAAACATTCCCTCAAATATTGATCCTTGGGCTATTATTGGTAACGATTCATCTTTAATTGTATCAACAGACCGCTCATCATGCTTTGAGCAGAACAAAGTTGCCCTTCGAATGGAGGTGCTTTGCGACAGCCAAGGCACTAATATCTGTCCAGTTGGCGGAGTTGGAGTTTATAACCCAGGATACTGGGGCATGGTGAGAATTACTTGGCAACTGTTATAAGAAAACTATTTCTGCATTACTTCTTTCCCTCTACGGCACAGTGATTGTACCAGAATATTATCTTTGCCCATTCTAACTCTATAGGATCTGCTTATACAAGAAACAAGATTGCCAAATCCCTTTCTTGTTTACTTATTGAAGGTTTTATATTTTTCTTTCTTATTTGCTGCAATCTGCATTCCTTTTTACTCGTCTTCTTCCAGGCCATAAAACAAGGGAAGACCTACAAGGTGGTCTTTTATATCCGTTCACTGGGATCAGTAAATATATCGGTATCACTGACAAGCTCCAATGGGTTGCAGACGCTGGCTACTTCTAATATTATGTAAGCACCATCATCTCCCCCCCCCCCCCCCCCCCCCGAAAAACTGTTTTTTAGATAGCTGATATTGATGAATTTTTTCCAACCAGGCTTTCATATCTGCTGGACTTACAGTATATTTTAATGTTCATGCAGAGCTTCGGCTTCTGATGTTTCAAACTGGACAAGGGTGGAAACTTTGTTGGAAGCCAAAGAAACAAATCCTAATGCAAGACTTCAACTGACAACTTCAAGAGAAGGCATTATATGGTTTGATCAAGTGTCAGCTATGCCTTTGGACACATACAAGGTAATGAGTTTACCTTTTTACTTTTTGTTACTCATCTGTCTCTTCAAAATGTGTAATAAACCCCAGAATTTCAGTTACTATACGCTCAACAGTTTTGACTTAGGAGGACAAAGGAAGTATATACTTAACACAGATGTATATGCTATTTCAATGTCATTTTAGAATCTGAAGAAGATATCGTATGAGTTGAACTAATTTGGAGGAACTTAAAAATCAAAATCTGGAAACACAGATACCAAAAAGTTCTTCTTTGACATTTCCTCACTTTATGGAATTTATTGGACTATGATGGTCACTGAAGTGTTGTCTAGTTTCAAGCGTCGTCTAGTAAAAATTGGTATCGTTTGAAACAGAGGAGCATCTTGTTAGTTACCTCAAGATAGAGGTATCAAGGAAGTCTATATTGCATTTTTCTTTTGGCTTCTTCGTTAAATTCTATCTCTCATTTTTGCTTTATTTGTTTCTGGATGTTAAGATTTTAGGCTTTAGTTGTTTGTTTTTCTTGATGCTGCTCAGGTATGCCTCCTCTTACGTGGTGTTGCACACTCTTTTATGGCATTTTAATGTCATTAGTGACCAAAAGTAGGTTTTGAATTAACTTCTAATTTGTAGCTGGTCACTTTAGAAGTTGAATAATAAATGAGAACTGTCAAATATTATGTGTTTACTATTTTTCCTGCATCTCTGGAGTTTCATAATGTTTCTTGTTACGACTTAATAGCTAATTCTATATATATTTCTTAAGCTTTTCTGCATCTTTATCTTGGCACAGGGACATGGTTTTCGAAATGATCTCTTCCAAATGCTTGCAAATCTTAAACCTCGATTCGTCAGATTTCCAGGTATATAGAATTTATTTATGCTGGCAATTTTCTGCTCTGGTGAGGTTTTTCATGAGGATTCCCTTGCTATGTTCTCATGCTGCTGAGATGATGAGGTTCATATTTGAATTTGCTACTTTTGGCTATATATCTGCTTAAACGGTGAACAGAAGGACCTCTGTTAAATTCATAAATTTAATAGAATCTTCTCATTTGTTGATAAACTAATAATATTAATTTATCAATTTGTTTGTATTTTCTAGTTCATTCTGGATTTTAGTTTTCACCGAATTTGCTGTTCTTGAATAGCCATTTTACCCTTATTATGCATCTGATCCATAAACTTGAATCCTTTGGATTAGTTTTTTCCCCCTTCTTTCCCACAGCTTCAACTTACCTTCCTCTCTATCCCCTATAATGCCTTTATGCACTTGATTTACAGATCCACTGTAGCAATGGTGTGGATACAAATAGTTTGTGATTGTTTTTGTGATTGTAATAAGTGATCTATTAATTTAATAGATTAATAATCTATTTAGTATAAAAACATCAACTTTCTACTGTGATATAGTTAGTATATTGTATAGTTATCTATAGTAGTGGTAGTCTGATATGCACATCTGCTACATTTGGCTCAAGTATTGGGCAATTTTCATAAATATTAGGCTTTCTAAAATTTTTAGTGTATTTTATTAGATTGGTTCTATCCAATCCCGGTCCTCCCTATATTTCTTCCTACATGCGTGTGTGTGTGTGTGTGTGTGATTTTTTTCCTTGTCAGACCCTTCAGGAACTCCACCCTAAACAATGCAGTATTTCCAATTTTATTGCATCAGGTGGCTGTTTTGTTGAAGGTGAATGGTTAAGAAATGCATTTCGCTGGAAAGCAAGCATTGGACCCTGGGAAAATAGACCTGGGCACTTTGGTGATGTTTGGATGTATTGGACAGATGATGGCCTTGGTTATTTTGAGTTCCTTCAGGCAGGCATCACATGCATTTCTATAGATGAAGTTTAGTTTTCAGTTTCTAGAAAATGACTTTCGTTTCTGTGCTCAAGTAGATAACAAGATAAAATTACTTGTTTATGCAGCTAGCGGAAGACCTTGGTGCGCTGCCCATATGGGTATTTAACAATGGTATTAAGCACGTGGTTGATTTCAGGGCTGCCTTTTATTTTTCCTTCTTGGCCTGTTTAGTTGATTTATTTATTTTCCTTGTGTTTTGGTTTTAATACAGGAATCAGCCATACTGATGAAGTCGATACTTCCGCTGTCTTACCTTTTGTGCAAGTATGTGTGCAAGTCTGTAGCCCATATCTGCAAGACCATGGGTCAAAAAGCCATCTTCTTAATTTGAAAACAAGAAAAACTATCTCCTTTAAGTTAATTTTCTAAGAAAAAAAATGGTTTGAGATTTTACTAGTTTTTATCCCCCCCTCATACAGCAGCATATTTGACAAATCAATTCTGAATTTTAATATAATATAGGAACTTGATTCCAAAAGCCCCTTTCATGTGGTATAATTATTTCATTCTTGTCCAGAAAAAACTTAGCTCCTTATCTTGCTGTTCAAGGTGGTACTTATTGTTAGGTTAGAGGTTCAGATTCATTGTAGGTTTTCCTTTTTTCTCCCCTGTTTTGTAGGAAGCCCTTGATGGTATTGAGTTTGCAAGAGGTGATCCAAACTCTACATGGGGTTCTGTACGAGCTGCAATGGGACATCCTGATCCTTTTGACTTGAGATATGTTGCTGTTGGGAATGAAGATTGTGGGAAAAAGAATTACAGAGGTCTGCCTACTGTTCTAATTCATTTCTAATTTTTTGGATCAAATAAATAATTATATTTAACAATAAGGAATTAAGATATGCATCTTGAGTATTTGAATGATAATTAAATGGTTGGATTAATGAAAAAATGAATCTTGTAAGACATTGTTGGTTGATGTTGTTAATGTTAACTTTTATACTAGCATAAGACTCTCTCTCTCTATGACAAAAAGTTTTTCTTGAACGCCAAAGAGAAAAAATAAATAAATAAAAAACAAGTGCAGAAATAGGGATTATAATCTGTGTGAAGGGTTTAACCTCCTTTTTTCCAATTTATATTTCTTTCCTATCTTTTTCTTTTATATTTTTTCATTTAAGTGTTTTCTATTACAATTGCAGGGAAGACAGAGAAAATGCTAAAAAAATTATTAAGATCACCCCAAGAAAATGCTCAAGCTATTAAAATGCTTCTAGAGCAAGTTCTGAAAGCATTTCATTTTTATTTATTTATTGGGGTTTGGCAATTTTTATTTCTTTATTATGTTTTGTTAATTGTTTGGGAAATAATTAGAATTTTAGAAGTTCTCTAACTATATAACGTTGGCAATTTCCAGGATTACTTGCCAATGATGTATTTTGTTATGGTTTAGAAAGTTATGAAATGATGCTCTTGTCACCAAATCTGGTTTTCTGTACTAGGTTGCCCAAAGATTCAGCTAATGTCTGATTGCGCACTCCATTCTGAAAAATGATAGATCTCAGAGACTCACTCTTGTGTTGTTTTCAAATGACCAGGAAACTACCTCAAGTTCTATGATGCTATAAAACGTGCCTACCCAGACATTGGAATAATCTCAAACTGTGACGGATCTTCTAGTCCATTGGATCATAAAGCTGATTTTTATGATTTTCATGTAAGACTCTTGATATAGTGCCTGTGTTACTCATGACTGGACATTTGATATATCATTTTTCTTTTGATGTTATTACATAATTGTTATGGCTTGTTTGGAAACATTTGACCAACCTTATTCTTTCATTCTTGATCAGATTTATACATCTGCCAACGACTTGTTTTCAAAGACTCATAAGTTTGATCATACATCACGCACTGGTCCCAAGGTGTGATGTGCTTCTATATTACTTATGAATTTGGTTATTGATATATACATATGAATCTTCACATTCATTCTGTACTTTTGCAGGCCTTCGTTAGTGAATATGCTGTGCACGGAAATGATGCTGGCAATGGAAATCTTTTAGCAGCACTTGCTGAAGGTGGATTCCTTATTGGGCTGGAAAAAAACAGGTTGCAAAAGATGGATTACTTTTAATTGATTGTTTTCTCTTGGTAAACAATTTTTTAAGAATTAAGCGTCTGTTTCATGAGTTTGACAATTCTTATGTCACTTTTCGAAAATCTTAGTAGCTCAATTACGATGACCAATCTAAAAGGTTTTGAGGGTCATAAATTTTGATGCGATTTATTTTAGTAGAAATTTGATTAAAATGATTCCAAGCTTTTATTTGCTGCAGTGATGTTGTTGCGATGGCAAGCTATGCACCACTTTTTGTAAATGCCAATGACAGACGGTACTTCACTCATGCTCTGTTTCTGTTCTTATTTTTGTTTTTTGAGAATTGAAAAGTGGGGAAAAAATAACATCAATGTCTATGAGTTATTCTTGACACGATAAACTTATTTTGTTAAGGTGGACTGCGGATGCAATTGTCTTCAACTCTGCACAGCTCTATGGAACCCCTAGCTACTGGGTGCAGCAATTTTTCAGAGAATCAAGTGGGGCAACTCTTCTCAATGCAACCCTGCTAACAAATTCCTCTAGTTCAATTGTCGCATCTGCAATTTCTTGGGAAGACTCAGAGAATGCCAAAAGTTTCCTGAGAATAAAGGTTTTTCCTATTGGCAATTTGTGTTCAATTAATCAATCTTCAGTTTTAAGAATTTTTGTTTCATTCTGGCATACTTTTCTCTTTAAACCTTATTTTATGCACATTCTCTTGGAAATAGCATATAAGGCCTGATACATATGGATGTGCAAACTATCCTCAAATGTTTTCTTTTTTTTTTATACTGTATTTCTTTTCATCTATAAGAAAATCATCAAAATGTGTTAGCAATCTGATGACATGTTAATGCGTGTACAAATTACATAAACATCCAAATTTCTTGTGGCATCTATTACTTCGACTATTCTCCACCAAAAGTGAACACATAGTTGTTTTTTATTCTTGAGCCTCAATTATGCTCAGGCTAATATGATTTTGCAGGTTGTGAACCTCGGGAGCAGTTCAGTTAATCTCAAAGTTTCTGTGGATGGGTTGGGGCCAAATTCCATAAAATTATCTGGATCGACAAAGACTCAGCTCACGTCTAGCAATTTGAAGGATGAGAATTCCTTCACGGAGCCAAACAAGGTATCTAAATTCTAATTCATTTCTTCACGCTGGAGTTATTTACACTAATCTTTCTAGGCCTCCAAGAGCTTGTATATACCATCTGATCTATTGCATGACACATGCTCTCTAAATCTCCAAGGTTATTACTTAACCAAGCACGAGTACCTTTTAACAGAAAATACATTTGTGTTCAAATCTTAAGAGTTTATTACTCCTTTTAAACTGTTGAAAGTGACAATGGAATTTGCAATATAAAGACGTATCAAAAGAATGACTGTAGAATAGATAACATCCAGACTGGAGGTTCTGGTCTTTATGTCTCAGCCCTCAGGACTCCTTTTAAATCTATGCAGGTGGTACCGAACCTAACACTACTTGAAAATGCTGCCAAGGACATGGATGTTGTAATCTCGCCATATTCTTTCACTTCGTTTGACTTGTTAAGAGAATCAGTCGCTATGAAGATGGAGGGGACTGATTCTTTCTCAAGATCTTCAATTTAAGGAATAAGTGTATTTTAACGCGATAATAACACCAACTTTACTTACATGCTGATTGGTTGGTCAATTACTGCGAAGGAGGGGACTGATTCTTTCTCAAGATCTTCAATTTAAGGAATAAGTATATGTTAACGCGATAATGACACCAACTTTACTTACATGCTGATTGGTTGGTCAATTACTGGGAAGGATATGGAAAACGCTTGTTGTTTGGTTGCTTCAATGTCCCTTTTTTTTTTATTGTTATTTAATAATTAAAAATCAAGCTTGTAAATTTGTTTACAAGCGCCTCTATTGACTATTATGACATGTCATCTATATGCAGAAATTATAAACGATATGTCATATATGTTTCACTCCAATAAAATTCATACGGCATTTTATCTATGTTCTGAATATATCAATAACTTTTCACACAAATTCTGTAAACGTTTACGCCATGTCACCCATAAGATGAAGTTAATTTCATATTGATAAACATAAAGCCGTCACACAATTCTTCCATTTGCCATATTTTAAGCTTAGTCGAGCACAATTCAAGAGCATGGTGCAAGCAGAAATATCCAAAGCCATTGCCTAGCGACCACTGATTACTAGGTAATAACATAAGCTTATCCATTAAAAGAAATTTGATCCACTGGTTAAAATAAGAAAATCATACCATAATTTGCACAGGAAAAGAATCGTGCCACAGGCCGCAGGTATTTCCTAATGTGCAATAGGAAGAACTTTTGAATCTGTATTTCCTAATACGGATTCCATCAAAACTAACTTCTGCTATATACGAACTGTAAGTGTCTGTATTATATAATAACTTTTGCTAAAGATTTTATATTGTTTAATGTCCAACCAAAAAGATATGAAATAATTCAAAATTGACCAACATATGCTAAAAAGCAAATAGAAACATTAAAGCAACACATACTCACATACACCTGGGAATACCTAGCGTGTAATGTGACACAATGTGTAATGTTATAAATAAGTGAAGTAAGTAAACAATATCATCTCAGCGTATGTACATTTGAAATTTGGACAATACAGATGTTTAATATTTGAAAACATTATAATGAATAAATTAAATCATCGAGCATCATCACATTCAGATTTCTCCTCCTCCTCCTCATCATCATCCTTGTCCCGAATCTTGGCTAAGCGTCTCTCTCTGATTTGTCCGATTTCATGCCTTAATTTATGTCTTGCCATCTCTTCAGGAATCATGCTGACAAGTTTCTCAGGCTTCACCTCTCCAAGAAGAATCTTTCTTCTCAAATCAGGATTGTTTGAATCCCTTACATTGAAACAGATGGATCTGTACTTGAGCTTGACTTCCTTGGTCCCATAATTCAACCCATGCGGCAACTTCAACTGGGTCACAAGCTCTTACTTGTTCCTTCATCGATTCTTCAACCTCGCCAGCAACTTTAGGCAACCCTTCTAGAAGATTTTTACGAATCTTGTATTGATAATAACCACAACATTTGAACTGGGACATTTACTAAGCTCTCATTTACAAACATTAGGAGGCTGAACTCCAAGTGGTTTCCTGAAGCTATCAGTAAAAGCAGCCTGCTCCTCTTCTTCGATCTTTATCTTCGGAAAACCGGACTTAGAATTTTTGGCTGGAATTAATATCTCATCTTCACTCTGTAATATCTCTCTTAATATTTTGGTACTTTAAATTGATTCATCACCGCAAGTTTTAATCCAAGAAATGACATTAGTAGCACCGGTACACTTCCTTTGGTTTCTTGACAACCAACAGAAAATAATAATAATAATAATAATAATTTGGGTGGGAATATATCAGATGGATTATCAGTTTCTTGGCGGGGTTGAATGAAGAAATTAGCAATCGAAATCAGAATGATTAATTTAGGCAAGTATTTATAGGAAAAACAGAATAATGTGGGCAAGAGTATCTTGGAAACTGGATTAATAATCTGATTTTTATGTTTGTTTGGCCTACAAGAATTTGAGGCAGTTTCCAAAACCAACCATGCAAAACCGTTACTCTTAGATAGGAAAGTGAAGTCGACAAGAAGATTTTTAACTGCTCTCTCTTTCTTTGCTCTAAAACCCTAAAATAATAATAATACCAATCCTTAGAAGTTGAACTCAAGATTTTGGTTCCAAATTGATATTCTCTCTAGCCTTAATTACTTTCATTTGAAATAAAAGCTTCTAATGGATGCACACAAGTTAATTGCCTATCCACTGGATTAAAGTTAGTTGCAGAAACAAAAGAACATAACGATGCATCAAAAAAAATATATCCCTATTTTGTCATTGTACAAAAGAATACCCACAAAAGCACCTTTAAGAACTCATTTTAATATTTTACTGTAAAGTGTAATGTTTTTTGGATTTGAGATGGTGTCCGATTTGATAGTTATGTATACATTGTTTATGATAATCGTGCGCAAAGTATTAAAGGAAAAGTGATTTGTATCCGATATGCTTTTGGACATTCAATTAGAAAGTGTTAGAAACTACTTGAAAGACCATTGAGTAATAAAATTACCTTGTCCGCTAAAAGAAATTTGATTCAGTGATTAAAAAAGGGAAAATCATACCATAATTTGCATGGGTAAAGAATCATGCCACAGGTACTCATTAACGTAGTGGGAAGAACTTTTGCACAATGACCAAGGATTCCATTAATTAATACTAACTTTTGCCAAATACAAAGTGACAGTGTTTTTATACATAACAAGATAAACATTATTCCATTCACTCTTCGTTCAAAATGTCATTAATATCAAAACTGAGGTTCTCATCAGAAGAGTCAAGCAGCCACAGGAGAGTATCATCAAATGCCAGCAGGTCTTGACAGCCTTCGATGTTTGATGGAGTCTGAAGCATTTGCTGGTGATTTTCAATCGTTTTGTCAAGCTGATCATAAAGACTTCGTTCAGTTCCAGACAGTTGTTGATTGTCTTGGAAGTTGGGTGGATTAGGAAGCATAGACCGGTGCTTTTCGACAGATTGCTCAAGTTGTTCATAAAGCCTCTGCTCCGAAGCTGGCAGTTGTTGATTCTCTTCGATGCCGGATGACTGATGAACCATATATTGGTGATCCTCCACAGTACACTCATGCTGCTCATAAGTAATCTGTTGAGTACTAGCAACCACATCTTGATTTTCCTCCAAGATGTATGGAGTGTGAACCCTTGACTGATAGCCCTCAAAAGATAGCTGAAGCTGATGATGAGGAATCTGGTCAGTTACAGGCATTTGTTGGTATTCTTGGAGGTCAAATGAAGTAAAATGCTGGTGAGTCTCGGCAGAAAGCTGAAGCTGCTCGTGTGAATTCTGCTCAGTCACCGGAGTGTCTTGCATATTCTGGTAACTGTCAGAAAGTTCAAGCTCATGAGGATCTTCTTGAGTCATAGACTGCTGATAATTTTCCTCTTGGGCCCTGAAGAAGCATGCAGGACTTTGTTGCATCAACTGATGATTCTGAAAAGGCTGAAGGTGGTTATGAGGAGCTAGTTCAGTAGAGGGCTGCGGTTGAATTTCTTGCAGATAGAGGTACTGGTGTTCCTCGACGAAAACGGGTTCCGCAGGCTGATCAATGTCTTCTTCAACAACTGGTTCATCAAGCTTTCTCCTTTTCCTTGAATTTTTCTGCCCGCCTGCCGCTGGCTCACCATTCTTTCTAATTCGACAAAGAACAAGGTCACTGGATCTAAGGTTTTGCGGCAACAGTGAAGGATTCAGAGAGTATTCATGCATAATCCAGCAACCATTGTGTGGAGACTTGTCCTTCTCGTATCGAAACCTTTTCTTGGAACCAATTTTCTTTTTAGACTTGCGGGACACAACAGCCTTGCCGGCATCTTCTCCTTGCCACGTACCAGTACCGACTCTGCGATCAATCCTGGAACCGTTAACACTCTTCTTCTTCAAGTGGGTGAAAAAGTAGAGATCTTCACCATCTTCTAAATTGGGTCCTCCGAATTGCCTCCAAATCTGCCACGGTTCCTTGGAACCGTAAAGATTTTCAATTCTTACGAGATCATCAACAAAGGGGGCTGGGATTCCAGAAATCTTGTTGAAAAGATAGAATTGAACAAGTAGTTCATCGGAGGGCTGGAATTTGCAGCCCAATGGAAGGGTTGGTCGTGTTCTTTCCATTGTCAAGAAAGGAAAATCAATGAGAACGAGAGGAGATTATTAGTAGCAGATTAGGAAGTATTTATAGAAGAGGACTCCACAGCCCGGCCCTCTTTAATTTCCTTGTGACGAAAGGATGAGTCACTTTCCAGTTTCCTAAATCGTTTCCTTTTACTTATTAGGAAACCTAGGCCTCAGTATCTTGGCGCCCAAGTTAGAAACGGGAACCCTAGCTAATCCAAATCCTAATTTTATTTATTTGGATTTTTTTTTTGATAAGTTATTTGTGTTAGCTTATTTGCGAATGGGCTGTTTTGTTTGTTCATGAATTCCATTTAGGAAACCTCAGGTCAAGGCCAGTAGGCTTTAAGTCTTAACGGTCTTTAAAATTGTTTTTATTTTTATTTTTTAATTAACTTGACTACAAGATTATTTGTTTTGTTACTTCGTAATCCTAAACGCTACATCTGAAAGGAGTGGCGAAGTTGGGAATTTATTTTACTTTGTGCTGTACTAAAATATTTTATAATAAAATAATTTCACAACAAACATTACTTACTGATATTTATGTGAAGGTTTTTAGTTAAATATATGAATATTTGTTAGGGACTGATACGGACATTATTAATTGTACTGAAATTATAAAAATTGCGTTAAAGAGCATTACGAGAATTACTTATTTTATTAAAGCCAATAAAACAAATTGAAAAGATAGAATTGATCAAGTTTATTAGAGGGCTGGAACTTGCTGCCCAATGGCAGATTATGATTTCTTTCTGGCATTATGTCTTCACTGTGAATGGTGAATGATAATGATAATGAGTTTAGATGTAGAACCGTATAAATAATATTAGACGGATTTCTTGAACTGTTTTGTTTTTCGTGTGATATAAGGAAACAACAACCTTCCTAAACTAATTTCTTGAGCGTTTTTATAGGTAGGTAGGTTAAATGCGATAATATTTTCTATTTTCTCTCGTTATTTTTGTTTCAATTTTTTTTCTTGTATTGAGAATTATAAATTAGTATGGTTATTAATTAAAGAAGATTGAATAAATTTTACAGAAAGCCATGCATAATATTTGTTTATTATTTGAAAAACCATATACACAATAAAATTAGGCAAAATTTTGTTGGAATATCAAAGGTTTTTGTTTTGCTTTAATTTGCGCCCCTTGATAATTAATCAAAATATTTAGCAAAGCTAACATATTTCCCTTAAATTTTATGTCTCTGCATGAGGGTTTAATAGCAAAACTTCTTCTTCTCCTTAAATAGTAAAATTTCTCATTCTCTTTAAAAATGTATTAAAACGGTAAGAAAGTGTAACGATTATGTCTTCGCTTTTTTTTTTTTTTTTTCCTTTGAGGCTTATTTAATTTTGTTGCTCTCGTTATTTAAAGTCAAGTGTTATCTTTGTATTGATTTCTTATGAAATCACTCAAGACTCCCAAAAGAGATTGTAAGTCGGTTTATGGGAATAATTTTTGCAAGTTGCAGAACAAACATTTCCCTTAAAAAGAGATTGTAAGACCTGAATAGCCATATGACCACTTTAATGAACAAGAATGTTGTTCATGAGTACAGTTTATATAACCTGTTACAGTTTTCTAGCCGAATGAAGCAATAAATTTACAAAATAAAAATAACATAAGTTGAGAATTTAGAATTTTATAAAGAGCTTTTTGATAGGTTGAACGTTTTTTGGTTGACTTAGGCCATTAAGTATTGGAGAAACCTTCCTAAATGGATCAAAAATTTTGCCGCTGAGACGTTGCCCTAGCTGTCAAATTGGTTAGGATTTTTTATTTCTAAATAAAGTGGGTAATCTTCTTTTTGCTTTCTTGAATTAATATGACTATTTTAGTTGTTAATTAACAAAGAGCAGGGTATAGAGTAAAGAAGAATTTTCAACTAAAGAGCAAATTGTCAAACACACTAGCAGACTGGAACAACAAAGTCTTGTTAACTGGGAGATTTATGATGGACTATTTACACTCTTTAATTTCATACAAGCAGCTTGTGAGATTGATGAAGCGGTGACGCAGTTCTCCCACTTTCCATATTTTGAGCTAAAGCACCCTCCGTCAACCGATTGAGCGTATTCCAAGAGGACGGTGCGGGCACAAATATCCCAAGTCATTGCCATCTCCGCAAGAGACATGGGTTCTGAAAGCTTGCGAAGAGATAAGCTGAATCGTGACCTCGTCTTCTCTGATAAGCTAATCGACCCTATGCTCTCACCACTGCATATAAAAGCAAAAGAAGTTCACAGAAGTTATGGAATCATTCTTATTCAGTCAATGAAAAACATCAGAATCACTTCTCCATGTGAAAGATTAGAGTTCACTGACGCTGATTCATAAATATAATGTCTGTAGGTACAGGCTCGCATCTGCTTCAGGATATGAACACAGCTTATCCAGATTTTATCAAAGTATATATCAAACAGAAACATAAAAAAATTGAAAATAAAGAAAAAAAGAAATTTTTTTATCAAAATGAAGTGAGTTTCCAATTTCTCACCTCCAGTCAAAACTCAACCCGCCTAAGATCACAGGAGAAGCATTTGGATAACTGGCAGGAACAAACAACCGCAAGGGTAGTGGCAGCTGCATGGAGAGGACCATATTTAATTATTAATTATTTTGAGAATTTCTATCCATATATTACATGCCATATTATGACACATTAATTTAAGAACTCACCATTTGTGGTGCAAATTGCATCTTGAAATTTTCATCGAGAGCCACAGCATTGTAAACGCATCTGAGTATTGTTCCTTCGCCAGCATCAAGTGCTGAAGGATCTTCAGGTGAATCCAAATCAATCTCAGTTTCTATCAACCACCGGTTTATGCATTTGATTTCATCCAACAGGGTATTGCTGGGCTGTGAATAGTCAATACGTATTAATCCCTTTAGAGAAAAATGAGGAAAAAAAAGGGGCTAAGGTATGCAAATTAGATAATGAATGAGACAACAAAAGTAGAGACCAGAAGCAAAAAATAAAAAATAAAAAATTGCGCTGAAACTAGATCAGCAAAAAGAATTAGCAAGTGTTTCACATCTACAACAAAGAAGCGATACAGTCCAAGTTGACGGAGCTCGGGGGATGATAGAAAGACCTAAGAAGTAGTGCATAGCTACAGAAATATTACAATAGTCATATCTTTGGTGAATGGTTTTACGTAGCATACAATCTTCTATTATTTTCTCTACCAGCCAGTCATGAACTTCTATGACTAATGTAAATCAAGTTCATACCTCTGTTTAATGTACTAATTGATATAATGGATCTTAAATTCCTATATTTTCATTTTTCCTACAGTTAAACTATTATCTTCCGATTTTTACAATGTAAAGTTATTATGTCATACATGCATCTCTCATGACAGCCGCTGATGTTGGCCATTTACCATTAATTTCACTTGGTATAATGTAGGCTTCATAGGTTGAAACCAGCAATAGAATAAAACAAACCCAATTCCGGGAGGAGATGCAGAACGCAGTGGCTACTCTACCATTAAAGCACAATCAAATACTAAAAATGTAGGATAGGAGCAGACATCAGACCTCAATCCTTCGCCTCGTGATGATCCTGGTTGTATCTGTGTCCCATATTTGACCAGCTGATTGCTTGAGAATATCAGTTTCATCTAGAGCAATTGCATTTCTTTTGTGCTTCATCTTCTCTTCAGAAGAGCACCCACATTGCAAGCTGAAGTTCCATCCACGCATACAACACCTTGTTTCAGATGCCAAATTCTCATCTACATCAACTCCATAGTCATTAAAAGCTGTTCCAGATATCGCATCAACTGTTTTCAATGCTGAGCAAATTTCGCTGACGGAGGCACTTAATGATTTTGGTGACAGTGATTGTACCTGAAACAACATTAATACATCTAAGAATCCGTCATATAACACTTCCAAAGGAAAAGTAATCTGCTACTGTTGGGGCAACGACTCAGAGTTACTAATTGAAGATTTTTACAAGCTTGACGAAAGTACACGTTAAACTATGGTCAAATAAAGAGAAACTCAGGCAAGAATAAAGCATAATTCATTGTAAAACAAGCATAATGCTGCATAAGTCTCTTATATCAAGCACACTCGCACACGGGAAAAAACAATTATGAATGTTTACGGCGTCTAGTATATAGAGTGAATAAAAAATATCAAAGAAGAAAATACACATACAGCTTTTAGTAATCGCTCGAGAGGCTCCTTCATAGCAGATGGTTGCTGTTCATAATCTGGACCGGAAGACTCAGTTGGAAAACTTGATGCCGATATCCCAGGCTGAGCAACTGGAAGAAATTGAGTCATAACTTCATTGTCAGTATCAACTAGATTTAAGGAAAAATTCCTTTTAGGGATTCATAGGGAAGAAATATCAGATGGGCGTTTCTCAGAGTCTGCTGGTATTGACAATCGGATAAAGGGAGTAGAAGGAGAAGCTTATTGATGGAGAATGAGCATAATATAATGGCGTCCCAGGTTATGAAAGAGCCAACGGCAAATTTTTCTGGTAAACCAGAGAATGCCGAGACATTTGAGATGTGTATTGAAAGTGATGAGGATTTATTGGAAGTGGCATTTGAAGTGAATTATCTGACTGTTGGCTGATTAATGTGTCCTGCTGAAGCATACCTGAAGTGGCAACAGCTTTGATGTCAGCCATTTCCATATGCTGCGTTTTCTTCTGACTAAAATTGCGGCTGCATATGTTGCCTGACGTTCTGTGGCTGCATCACTTCATGTTTAAGTTGTCTTTGTTGTGATTTAACGAAATTCTGATGTTGCAAGTCAAGAAACCAATTGCAAGGTCCACTGATTGGTCTCCACAGTTCATATACCGTTTGACACTTCTCATTCAATTTAATAATGAAAGCGTTGCTCTTAGAGATGAGAGTGAAGTGGACAAGAAGATTTTTACCTGCTCTCCCAATCTTGTTGTAAAACCCTAAAATAATAATAATACGTATATGTAGTGATTTTACAGCTTCAAACACTCAAGCTATCAAAGCACTGCCCAAGATCGCAATAAAGATCAATTCAAGATGCTTATGAACCAACTAATCAATCTTGTTGATTAATAGTACCTTAATAAGAAAATTAATGGAGATCAGAAACACACAATTTATTGAGTAAAGAAGTGAAACAAGGAATCAAAGAAGACAAATTTACCTGGTTCAATTGTGCAAGAATGCACAATCTACATCAACTGGAGAAGCCAACAGAATGAGTTTTATTGATTATTCAAGAAGAAATTATTGAGCAATTACAGAGAAGATTACAAGGAACAAGATGACACTTTCTCTCTCTCACTTCGATCTCTCTAGAATGCTCTCATCAATCCCATGAAACTTCCTCAACAATCAGCTTATATATTAGCTCGTAGCAAACCCAGAATGTACAGGATTTAGACACGTGGATAACGACTTTGTAACAGATTTGATTCCCTCTTCACATGCTTCAACACGTGCGTCACTTAGGCTTTGGACAAACGACTCTGAGCTGTGTCGTTTCAAATAGGCTTAAGAAAATCACGTGCACAGCTCGTAACTGAAATCATTAACACACAACACTGCCGTTTCATATGCATAAGTTTTGAATTCATCACTTCAGTCCGTAGCATCAATTAGTTAGTTACCTTCCGAAATCAATCCCTTGAACTTGAACTCAAGATTTTGATTCCAAATCGAGATTCTCTCTGTTCCTAATTATTTTCATTTGAAATAAAAGCTTCAAATGGATGTACAGAAATTAATTACCTATTCAGATGCATCGGCAAAACATATTCCCATTTTGTTCCCATTTTGTCATTGTACAAAAAAATACCCATAAAAGCATCTTCAAGGACTCATTTTAATATTTTATTGTAAAGTGTAATATCTTTTGAATTTGAGATGCTGTCTGAATTGATAGTTATGTATGATAATTTTGCATAAAATATTAAAGGAAGAAAGTGTTAGAAACTACTTAAAGACCACTGAGTAATAAAATTACCTTGTCCGCTAAAAGAAATTTGATTCAGTGATTAAAAAAGGGAAAATCATACCATAATTTGCATGGGTAAAGAATCATGCCACAGGTACTCATTAACGTAGTGAGAAGAACTTTTGCACAATGACCAAGGATTCCATTAATTAATACTAACTTTTGCCAAATACAAAGTGACAGTGTTTTTATACATAACAAGATAAACATCATTCCATTCACTCTTCGTTCAAAATGTCATTAATATCAAAACTGAGGTTCTCATCAGAAGAGTCAAGCAGCCACAGGAGAGTATCGTCAAACGCCAGCAGGTCTTGACAGCCTTCGATGTTTGATGGAGTCTGAAGCATTTGCTGGTGATTTTCAATAGTTTTGTCAAGCTGATCATAAAGACTTCGTTCAGTTCCAGACAGTTGTTGATTGTCTTGGAAGTTGGGTGGATTAGGAAGCATCGACTGGTGCTTTTCGACAGATTGCTCAAGTTGTTCATAAAGCCTCTGCTCCGAAGCTGGCAGTTGTTGATTCTCTTCGATGTCGGATGACAGATGAACCATATATTGGTTATCCTCCACAGTACACTCATGCTGCTCATAAGTAATAGCAACCACATCTTGATTTTCCTCCGAGATATATGGAGTGTGAACCCTTGACCGATAGCCCTCAAAAGATAGATGAAGCTGATGATGAGGAATCTGGTCAGTTACAGGCATTTGTTGGTATTCTTGGAGGTCAAATGAAGTAAAATGATGGTGAGTCTCAGCCGAAAGCTGAAGCTGCTCGTGTGAATTCTGCTCAGTCACCAGAGTGTCTTGCATATTCTGGTGACTCTCAGACAGTTCAAGATCATGAGGATCTTCTTGAGTCATAGACTGCTGATAATTTTCCTCTTGGGCCCCGAAGAAGCATGCAGGACTCTGTTGCATCAACTGCTGATTCTGAAAAGGCTGAAGGTGGTTATGAGGAGCTAGTTCAGTAAAGGGCTGCGGTTGAATTTCTTGCAGATAGAGGTACTGGTGTTCCTCGACGAAAACGGGTTCCGCAGGCTGATCAATGTCTTCTTCAACAACTGGTTCATCAAGCTTTCTCCTTTTCCTTGAATATTTCTGCCCGCCTGCCGCTGGCTCACCATTCTTTCTAATTCTACAAAGAACAAGGTCACTGGATCGAAGGTTTTGCGGCAACAGTGAAGGATTCAGAGAGTATTCATGCATAATCCAGCAACCATTGTGTGGAGACTTGTCATTCTCATATCGAAACCTTTTCTTGGAACCAATTTTCTTTTTAGACTTGCGGGACACAACAGCCTTGCCGGCATCTTCTCCTTGCCACGTACCAGTACCGACTCTGCGATCAATCCTGGAACCGTTAACACTCTTCTTCTTCAAGTGGGTAAAAAAGTAGAGATCTTCACCATCTTCTAAATTGGGTCCTCCGAATTGCCTCCAAATCTGCCACGGTTCCTTGGAACCGTAGAGATTTTCAGTTCTTACGAGATCATCAACAAAGGGGGCTGGGATTCCAGAAATCTTGTTGAAAAGATAGAATTGAACAAGTAGTTCATCGGAGGGCTGGAATTTGCAGCCCAATGGAAGGGTTGGTCTTGTTCTTTCCATTGTCAAGAAAGGAAAATCAATGAGAACGAGAGGAGATTATTAGTAGCAGATTAGGAAGTATTTATAGAAGAGGACTCCACAGCCCGGCCCTCTTTAATTTCCTTGTGACGAAAGGATGAGTCACTTGCCAGTTTCCTAAATCGTTTCCTTTTACTTATTAGGAAACCTAGGCCTCAGTATCTTGGCGCCCAAGTTAGAAACGGGAACCCTAACCTAGCTAATTTTGATTGCTTTTACTTATTAACAATTGATTATTAAATATTAAAAATAAGAATTACAAATTTCGAAGTGAATAAAAAATTAAATAAGATATTTTTCTAATTTTTATTATTTTTAATGTTTTTTCATAATAAATATATATTTTATGCTCTTAGAATCAAACATCAATCAAATGATTATTTACTTTTTTTTTCTTTAAATATTTTGCCAGAAGAATTATTGAATATTATAGAATCTGTGAAGAGATAAATGGTTTACAGGGAAAAACTAGCGATCTCCGTTATATAATCTTTTTTTTTTTTTTAGTATACTTGGGTAATAAGAATTCAAGAGACCTTCCTAAATCAATCATGAGTTTGGGGCCAAAGCTTTGTTATAAAGCTAGACCTAATGGTCAATTACAAAAAAATTTCCCCCCTTAAAATTTGTAATGAATCGGGTTAATCTGCTTCTGGGTTCTTGACGGTAATACCTGTGTTCTCTTTCTTGATTGTGCTAAATCAATGAAAATCGAAAAGCCGTTGACTGAACTCAAATTTTGGCGCCAAATCATATTTCTCTCTGTCGCCCTAACGGTTCGAAATTTTCTTTTAAATTCTAAAATGAACGTTGATAACGGTGATTCTAAATTTGATTGCCACGGCATAAAAATGAACAATAAACAAAAAGTCAAAGACAAAGAACTCCGTTATACGATGGGTGGATGGGCTGTGTTTAGTTACTTCAAGTAGACAAGGAAAATACTATTAAAAAAAAATAAAGGGAGAAAAAGAAAATGTGTCAGTGGGTTTTACGTGAAATGTCGTTTTAGTTTGTTTTTTCATGTCGTTTTATAATTTCTTCAAAAGAACGCAACTTTTTGGTTTAGTTTAGTACATAACTTTTTTGTTTAGTTTGGTTTTGCCCGCGAAAATCACGGTCGAATGAGCAAAATTCGTTAGAGGGCCCGACAGCAATGTTTGTTAGTGGTTCGAGCTGGTAAGAAATCCTGTATTTTTATTTTATTAATTTTCTTATTTTCTTTTTCTTTGATTAAAAATAGAGGGAGAGAAATGTAAAACAAGGCAAAAACTGAATAAAAGAAAACTTTGAGGAAATTAAAGCGTTTGATCTAATTTCATTCGCTTTAATTCATAATCTTCTGTTTTTGTCTTCACGTTTTTCAGATATTTCTGTCCTAGGAATAATTATGGCAGTGTTTGATTTTGAATTTTTTAGTAAATGAAAAGAGAGAAGGAACTGAAGGCATAATTTGTAAAAAAAAAAAAAAATGACCAAAAACAAAAACAAGGTTCACAATTCGTTCTCTGAGGACATTTTCACATCTCCTAACCAGGCCAAAACCAAGAGGCTCTATCAGCTTTGGAAGGGTAACAATGTAATTAATTATTTTCTCACCTTCTGTTTTTGTACTTCTCTCTTTTGATTCAAGGGCTAGCTTTCAAGATATTTGAACGTCAACTCGCCATTTCTAAAATGTTGTTTGTTATTTTTGTCATAAATGATTCTTTTATGCAATTGGGTTCGTTTTGATTCCAATTATATATATATGGAAACCTCAACTTGTTCTATTTTAATGGTGCATTTATTTTATTTGATATTGTTGCATGCAATGATTATTTGATGAGCTCTCAAAGCGCTTTTGACAACTAGGGATTGAATATATTTCTCATGGAATTTTGTTACTTTTAGTTGAGTCAGTTGTTTGGTTTTTGTGTGGACAATAGAATATGATATTGTACTCAATTTTTGATGTCATGACAAGTGCTGGAATCGATGGAACTAAGCTTTTGTTTGTAATATCAGAAATTCATATGTGGTGGAAGAATAGTCTTTGGTCCCGATGCGGCATCTCTGTTTCTAACTTCAATATTGATTGGAGCTCCTGCAATAGCATTCTGCATAAGGATGCTGCTGATGATCAAACAAGAAAACCCTTTCTTCAACTACCCAGTATTGATTGGGGGATTGCTCCTTACAGTTTTGGTATGTTTATGTTAGATGAATTTGTAAACTTTCTTGGTTTTAGAGGAGTCTGCATGCTTTGACATACTCTAACACTTAAATTTATGCAGGACTTCACTTTTCTCTTCATGACATCAGGTAGAGATCCAGGAATTATCCCAAGGAATGCTCAGCCACCTGAATTAGATGAATCAGTTGACTTGAATACCCCATCGATAGAGTGGATCAGCAATAAGGACGTGAAATTGCCTCGTACAAAAGACTTAATAGTTAATGGACACTCAGTTAGAGTGAAGTTTTGTGATACTTGTTTGCTATATCGCCCTCCACGAGCTTCTCATTGCTCAATCTGCAACAACTGCATCCAGAAATTCGATCACCACTGTCCATGGGTGGGACAATGTATTGGATTAGTAAGTATTAAATAAATTGCTTTCGAGCTTATTACATGACCATCCATAAGTGACATGAAAGTTAAATTAGACCCTGGAGAATGATTACATCTCCTCTTTGGTTTTTCTTAATCTTTGTTAAAGGAAGTTTGTTTTGGGTCCTCAGAAATGATCTGTTTCAATTTCATTTTGCTTACTGCCTTGATGTCTCAAACACTTGCAAATAATTTGTTTGAGCTTTTATAAGGAAAATCTTTATCTATAAGTGCCGAGTAAGGTTTCGGAAAGCACAAGGAGAAGAATAAAAAAGAACAGAATAGAGGTATGAGCAAAGATAAGCATGCTGAACATATGGTTGTAGAAAGCTAAATGTCATCAGCTAATTCAATTAGAAGAGATCAAGTTCTGGTTGAACAGAGATGTGTCAATATCTAGAATTTTAAGTTGACAGCTTAAGCTTTGCTCATAACACACCATACTTTGATTAACTTGCTTTTGTTTTTTGTTACACTTTGTGGGAAAAAAAAAAAAATTATGTGGTAAGATGCTAACCGCTATTCTTTTGTTGGCAGCGCAATTATGTGTCTTTCATATTCTTTATATCAACTTCAACCTTCTTGTGCCTTTACGTCTTTGTATTCTCTTGGATTAACATCATCCGCCAGGAGGGTGATCTATCGAGCATCATGAGAGATGACCTACTATCTGTTGCTCTCATAGTATACTGCTTTGTAGCAGTCTGGTTTGTTGGTGGACTCACTGTTTTCCACTTTTATCTAATATGCACTAATCAGGTGAGATTACTCTTCAAAATGCTCCTATGTAGTTTAAAATCAATAACCTGAAAATAGAATGTTTTCCTGTGGTTTGCTTTCAATAAATAAACAGACGAACTATATTAAGTGCAGTTTGTGTACATGGTTTGTATAGTTTATATCATAAAGGTAGATTATCTAAAGCCATGTGACAATAAACTTAGATACTCTCTTCCATTTTGGTGCTTATTTTTATTGTCATGCATACAGAACTTTGCCCAGAAAATAAGAATAAGTGATATTAACTACCCATGATATGCCTGATTTGTCAGATTGATGTGATTGTTGTTGCTCTGAATGAAAAAAGTTTATGGTCTTGTGTTGGCCCCCCTATGTGTGTTTGTGTGCAGGAATGAAAGCTCGGGCTTATTTGATGTTGCATATACCACCATTATATAGTTATTCTTTTTTCCAGGAATGTTATCATATCAAGTATTTCTGTGGTGTGCTATTCTTGATTGCATTTCTTCCTTTCTGGTTCATAATTGTTTGCAGACAACTTATGAAAATTTCCGTTACCGTTATGATAAGAAAGAAAACCCTTTCAATAGGGGGATATTAAAGAACATTAAAGAACTCTTCTTCTCCAAGATCCCCCCTTCAACGATCAATTTCCGAACATGGGTGACAGAAGATGATGATTCAGTAGCGGGATCAGCCGCAGCAGAATTTAATGAAGGGTTCATAGGTTCAAAAGACAAATTCGATATAGAAATGGGGAAATATGGCAAAGAAAATGATGTCCGACTTCCAATTATTTTGCAGAATTTGGATTATAGTGGTATTGATGATAATTTGAAAAAGAAGGAGGGGAATGGTGCTGATGCATTTGATCCATATTTCTTACCTTCTGAACAAGTACCCAAATATTCACCGCGGTGCTCCAATGAGAGGACTTAGTAGATCCCATTCAAGTACATCACTGAAACAACAGAGACGAAGGTACCCCTTTATCTTGTATTCTTTTTGCTTGAAGTATCCCGCAGTAAGTTAAAAAAGACGTATACAGCATATGGTACAAAAGATAGATGATGTAGTGTGCTACTTTTCAGTGATCAAATATCAGATTGCAGATTTTCTGGGGCAATTTTACGGAATACTTATGGTCTAGCATTGTTTCCTACGGGTTGAACTCATTTGATGTTGCAATTTAATTAGCTGTGATTGCAGTTGATCGATAGTAATAACAAATAATTGTAAATTGTGACACGGTTCAAGAAATTTGTTGATTGTTTAGAGCTATAGCTAGGAAAGACAGATAACTTACGAGTTCCAAATTCTGAAACAGTCTGTCCTGGAGGGGATTGATTTAGTTTGGCCTGTGGAGTCTGGTAAGGAGGGAAAAAAAAAAAAAGTTCTGTAATTTTCAAAATACGCAGAGAAAAATTTGCTTATGCTGTTTATTTCTTGTTTATTAAGTCTGGTAATAGCTATCTTATTAAGGAAACCAGTGCAACAATCACATTTCACCGCTTACAACACTGTTTCCGTGTCCTGTTCCAAACTAAACTTTATGATGCATCATTGTTCAACTGTCTATCTGATGTAGCAATGTTGATATCCAGTTTAATGTTACAAGTGACTGTAGTGAACGTATGCATAAATGTGATCTTGCTTTTTAACACAGGTTTGATCGGATAATGTTGTATTAATCTTTGCAAGAATGTCTTCATTGCTGTTGATTGAAGCAAAAGCAAAAACAATCAATGGCGTAAATGAACTGAAATGAAATAAAAGAAGCAGAAAGCTAAAGTCATTCATTCATTCATTCCTTTGTTGATCATTGTGTTTCAAAACTGAGACAATATCTTCTTCTTCTTCTGAGTTCTGATTGTGGAGAAAAGTAAGGAACTGATGAAAAGAAGAATATCAGTGCGCTGTAATTGAACTTGTAATTATTTGAAGGCTTAATCCAATAGCATAGAACCACTAACAGAACTATGGATTATGCTTATCTTCTGAATATTTCCTGTCGTGTTATCTCCATATTCTTATTTTTTATTTTCTATTTTCTGAAAAACTCTGATTTGTAAAACTCTGTTTATGTTTTGACTGGGAATGGTAGATTGGCTGATGGTGACTGCTAAATTTTTAGTGTACAAGTTAGGGAAGGTTGTTTTTGAAAAGGCACGAAATTATTTAACCCAGCACACATTTGGTAAATTTGGAACGGATTATATGGATGCCCTTTTCAGGATTTGACTAGATCTTTTATTATTCTTTTAACTTTGTCACCATTCTTGACTGGCCCTTTTTTTTTTTTTTTTTTATCAGAAAGCAAATGCAAGATTTTTTTTTTTGTTTTTTTTAAAAGTTTTTTAAGTTTGATCAGAAATGCAAAATCTGATAAAGGTTACGTTACATATATATTAGATATGATATGATAATGGCTGCAACTTAAGTGACAGCTTCTATAGCTCTTGGCCAACTAATAATCCAATTCTTTGATTCCCCACCATTGAAGACAACAAAAAAAGGGCAAATGAAATCAACAAAACCTGCCGATTCCAACCTATGCCATCTGTCTTCTTTAAAATTTACAATTAGAAATCAATCAAAGTCGCTTCCTTCTATCTATCGATTTATAGACGAATGTACTATAGTATTTATACAATAAAAAATCTATTACAACCTCCTCTTAGTACTGACATGTGACAAGGACAATTTGAAGTATGAACTAAGCTGACTCTACTTTGAAACCTCCTAAATCAACTCCTACTAACTTGCACACAAAAACTCGAAGCCCCAAACTAGTAGTGAAAATTTATCACATTGTTGCATTGCATAGCATGAATTGGATACAATTTGTGTTTGTTGGAATTGTAGTGGGGGTAATGTAATGTTGTCAAATGCCAGCTCTCTTACGTTAATGAGATTGTGTCTTTAATTTGTTTGTTTTATTTTTTTAATCATTGATTCACATTCCCTGGACATCGTGTCCAACGTCGTGGCAGCTGGTCTTGTCTTTACGACAGTGATTATTATTTATTTGGGTAATTTTTACTTTCCTCCCTTGAGCTTTGGGTTTTTTGCACTTAGATGGCCAAGATTCATTTATTAGTAAAAACTCCCTTACGGAATGCAAACGGTAGATCTCATATGGTTAGTTACGGATAATTTAGTAATTTAATTTGACAAGCTAACTTTTACACATTTTAATTGACAGGAGCCTAGGGAATTGTCAAATCATTATGAAAAAAAACCGTGCCTTGTGATCATTGATATAAATAAAAAATTGTAAAAAAATCAAAGCTTAAAACTTTTTCTCTTTTCTCTGAAACTAAACGTTTCTCTTTCATGAAGTTGGGTTTCATGAAGCTCAGACGATGAAAGCTCTGTTGAGAAGGCAAAAAATATTTTAGTTTCTAGCAAAGCAGTATCTATTACTTGTGTGAAGTGACGAAGAAACACTAAACCCGCATCATGTCCCATTCTAAATTTTATCGATACTCAAAATATTTGAATCGGTATGTTGAAACTAATTATAGGTTAGTTTTCAATAAAGTTTTTTTTTTTTTGGGCTCCATTTAGAGTGTATTGATATTATGGTGAGTTGTTTGTAAATGTCAAGTTTGTGCTTCATTCTTTGTTTATTGACAATGTTTATGAAACTGTGAAATATAAATCGAGAATAAATTTTCCAACGCCATTTTGGGTATTTTGCAAGCATATGATTTTAGTTTATGTTACGGTTAATTATGCATTTGATTTAAGCGCTGTAATATTCATGATGTACTTTTTAAATTGAGTTTTAATAAGCTCGAAATAAATGATATGCTGAATTTTTGTGTTACTACCAATCAACTACACTTTTGCATTTTCTATTTACTAAATTTTAGCTTTTTCTTTAACATTAATAGTATTTATTTATGTTGTTTTATTGCATTACAGTGTTGTGCATTATGATGTTGAGGCAGTAGTTGATGGCAAGGTGACTGAGATAGGGGGTATTTCAGTCTTTTTGAATTCAACTAATAGTCAACTACAAAATTAACTGACGGTAGGGGGATTTTTACTAATAAATGAATCTTGACCATCTAAGTATAAAAAACCCAAAGCTCAAGGGAGGAAAGTAAAAATTACCCTTATTTATTTACATATATATATATATATATTTTAATAATGAAAGGAAAAGACAAGTAACGAGAACATTCTCTGTTCTGGTGTGAAAATTTTCAAGAAAAATACAAGCAATTGCAATTGAAGTCGCGTTAAACATCAAGATAAACATTATAAAAAAAATGTTAAAATTTTATGATGCATTTTCGATTGGGAATATTTATATTTGCATTCAAGATTCCTCACCGTGGGTTCATTTAGTTGGAGTCAAAACGAGACGCTGTTTGGTATTTTTTTTTTCTTTTAATAACTTGAATGAAGAAAAAAAAAAAGAAAAAGAAAAAACAACTGCTTTCCAAAACTTCAAGACTACTCTATTGCAGGTTCCCCATGTAAGTTTCAAATAAATAATCTTTACTCTAATAAGAAAGCTTAATCCCTATGCAACTGAAAATCGAAACTGAAACAGAAAAACTGTTGGATAAGTTCTGGGTACCGGAAGAGATTATTTGAAACTCTCTTTCGGCTTTGAAGACAAAGCAAGTGAATTAAGATTACATTTAAAAAGAATAAATGTGCTGTTGGCTGTTCCGTGACAGCACGTTGCTCTTCGGTTGGGTCTTGCCTCCGGCGCTCGTATTAGCTCATGCAAATTAATGAATAAATAATTGTAAATAAATAATATTTCAAGTATGCACACACTCTTTTTGCAATTGTATCAAAAAGGTCCGTATCTTCTATTTGCAATGTGAACTCCGAGCCGTTCGCGTTCGTTTAGGTTCTAATTTTTCAAAAAAAACCCTGTCTTGACATAAATCACTATTAATGGTGTATCATATCTTGTCACGGATTTATTTTCTATTTCATTCAAATTACTCAAACATCTTTTAATCTAATTGTTATTATTGAAGAAATTGTTGACTTTTAAAATTATTTTTAAAAATAAATAATATTAATATTTTCACGTTAATTTATGCAGTGACTATTTAAATTTTCATTATTCTATACCTAACTGTGAACTTTGACACGAATTTAATTTTTTTTTAATTTTAGATTCACATCGTACTGATTCATCCTATTACAAATTTTTTGATGGTCAAAGTTTATATTTTAAAGCACATATTGTAATTTTAATAGGAGTTACCAACTTAGGGATATTTTGATACAATAAACAAACTATGTTGTAAATTGATAGACTGTAAACAATCAGCGGGCCGTATGTTATTACCCCAATAAGAAAACTCATAAAAAATAAAATAAAAACAGAAACCCGCGAGAAATTGAAACATCCGCCCCGAGGGATCGTTTGAGAGAGAGAGAGAATGAGGAAGATGATGTTAGTCTTTGTAGAATCCGTCTCTCTTTCTCTGTCCTTTGATCCTAAATCCTCTCTCTCTCTCTCTTCACTTCACATTCACATAAATCCCAAAAAAGAATATCAACCTTTCTGGTATTTTCAGTTCTTGTTTTTTACTGTAACTTGTCATGGATTATGTGCAATAACTCGTAGTCGCCACTCTGCTTTTATTCTCTTAATTATGCAAACAAGACCGTAACTGATTCTATCTCTGTTCTTTCTCATCTGGGTTCTTCTTCAATGGCCCGGAGTCATCATCATAATGACAAACCCAAGAGGCTTTATCAAGTCTGGAAGGGAAGCAATGTGAGTTTTTTCTTTTCTTTTCTTTTTTTCAACTCTATGTAATCTATTTGTCGTGAATCCAATCGGGTATCTTCCATAAGTTGTTTTTGGTCGTTTTTTGAATGCTTCATCTTTTCTTATTTCTTATTTGACCGGCTATGGCTGGCTATAGTGATTAACTGCAGCTAATCTTCCTATGAGATTCTTCATTTTCTGGTTCTAATTCATTTTACCTACTTGTTAATGAATTGAGCTTGTTTTTGAGGCGTTGCAACTGTTGGTTTGCTTATTTGATTCAATATTTCATGTGCTTATCAATTTGTTTTAGTTTCTTATGTTTCCTTTGCAATATGCTAATTCTGCTGATAGCTATTGAGTAGATTTTTCATGAAAGATGATGAATTTTTTTGTTCATCAAAGTTGCTTGTTCTTATCTGGTCCCCCTTTTCTCATGCAAAATCTTATCTTTCTGGGGCTACAGGTGATAGAAGAAAAGCAAGAAATTATTAGTTTTCTTCATGGTATTTTGCCCAAGAGTAGATTGACCATTCATAATTCTTGTAAACTAATATATTTAGTTTGACATTTTCTTTCTTCTCACTCTTGTGAAATATTTACACCGTGCTTGATTTGTAACATAAGCTGATTAAGATGGAATTCCCGCATAACTAACAAAGTTTTGAAACATAATTTCTTTCTGTTTATATGACCTCTCATTAGTCCTTCTTGAAAGAAAGTTTTATATAACTAAGGTGGCTAACTGAAATTTGGCCTTGATGCACCATCTTTTATTCAGAGTTGATAGCTTGGTATAAGTCATCATTTGAGAGTTGATAGTTTGGTATAAATCATAATATTATGCAAGCTTTATAGCACTTTATTTGATTTTATTTTTTTTCAGAGATTTTTTTGTGGCGGGCTGCTAGTCTTTGGTCCCGATGTCGCATCATTATTTCTCTCTACGATCCTTATTGCTGGCCCTGCAATTGCTTTTTGTGTAAAATCCTATTTGAAGATACGACATGATGACCATACTGCTCGTTCTGTTGTGGTGTCAATTGTGGGCTCAATCCTTACAGTACTGGTGAGATGCTTTACTTTTTAGCTGCATAAACTGTAATTTGCCACAATCTCTATTTTGTTATCTTGCAAATATACTCTGTATTTTTCGGTTGCTAATCTCTATTGCGTTCCAGTGCAGATAATAAGTAACCTTAAGCACTTCTTTCAAATTATTGATTAAAAATATACCTGAGAGGGATCAATTTTTTTCAAAAAGTTTATTTTGTTATTTTTTTTGGAATTATCTGTGTGGACTAAATATGGAAAAGTGGTGGAAGCACAAGGATGGTTGAAACAGTATGGAATCAGCATACAAAGCAAATTCTCGTCTTTTATGTCCCAAATATCCTGAAATTAGCTTATTTTCTTCTTCATGTCACCAATTCTATTTTAATTATTTTCTGTGATGAAGTTTCTTTAATTTCTTTTCTTTTTGATAATTACTTAGTCGAATAGCTGATCATTTTCATTTGCAAGTGTTCAATCTTAAGGCAGGCATCGGTATTACTGGAAATCAGTTCTATTTTAATTATTTTCTGTGATGAAGTTTCTTTAACTTTTTTTCTTTTGGTAATTACTTAGTTGAATGGCTGACCATTTGAGATGAACGCCCATATGCTTACCGTCAGAGCTTTTTTTTTTCCCCCCCTTTGAATTATAGATATGAGTGAGCTTTTTGCCTTCGAAATATATCTTCAAATCTAAATTCAAATTTTGTGCAGAATCTATTATTTCTTTTCTTGACGTCTGCCAGAGATCCTGGAATGGTGCCCAGAAATACAAAGCCACCTGAATCTGATGATGCATTTGATATGGCTACCCCATCTATGGAATGGGTCAATGGTAGAACTCCTCATTTGAAACTACCCAGAACAAAAGACGTCACTATAAATGGCCATACAGTGAAAGTGAAGTACTGTGACACCTGTATGCTTTATCGTCCCCCTCGTGCTTCTCATTGTTCCATCTGCAACAACTGTGTTCAGAGATTTGATCATCACTGTCCATGGGTTGGTCAGTGCATTGGAATTGTAAGTTTAACTTTTATGTATGTGGACTTACTTTCCCGAGCAAAACATATAAGAACATGTCTAACATTATTACTACTGTAGTAGGCCAGTGGTCAATTGAACTGAGATTAATTCATTTCAGAAATGAGTGAGTCTAGAATACTTCCAGTGTATGCATCCCCTCGCGTTGGATTCTTCCATGTGTACATCTAAACTGATCATGAAAGAGTAAATACACACTTGCAAGGATCCGACAAGAGGTTTCTATACCCGGGGTATGCTAGACTTTCTTTACAGAAACAGAAAAACTTAGTATTCTTACGTTGCACTTTCATCATTAAAAGGAGCCACATTGATGGTGCAAAATGGTGTTATCATGAAGATGGCTATAACTGTGAGTTGGTCGTGGACCCTGTTTGCATTAGGATGCTTTTAGCCTTTTAGCCATCTCCTCAAGCTGCTTGCTTTCTGAACATTGCTCCCTTGCAGACTTTTGGTTCCTGTTTATTGTGAAGCTACTCAACTAAGCTCTTGTTCCATCACATAGTTTTCTTCCTTTTTGTTGTTACATGTTTAAGAACACTTGTCCTGACTGTGCAACAAGTGGGTCAAGTTATCATCATTCAAGGAGTGCACTAATTTAATTGGAAATTGAACAGTAAAGGCACAATTCAAAGACAACTATGCATTTTATAGTATACCAGCGCAGACCGTAATTAGTAGGGTAGGTGCAAAATGGGAAATCAAATATTGCAGATACTAAAATTCTGATCTATCCTAAAGTGGTTAAACAAAAAAACTATAGTTATACCCAATTATTTCACATCCATAAATATGCAAAATGGATGATGTTAGTCTGAGTTGGTATCAATGGTCTTGCAAAGTGATTGTCTTTTTGACAGTTAACTGATCTCTTATATATATTTTTTATGGTTGCAGCGCAATTATCGATTCTTCTACATGTTTATATTAACATCAACCATTTTGTGCGTATACATCTTTGCATTTTCTTGGGTTAATATTCTTGAAAAGGATCACATTAGTTGGAAGGCTATGTCTGAGGATGTCCCATCAGTTATACTTATGGTTTACTGCTTCATAGCTGTCTGGTTTGTCGGCGGCCTCTCAGTTTTCCATTTCTATCTGATCTGCACAAACCAGGTGACTTTCTTACTTCTCAAATACATAAAAGAGTTAAAAAAAAAATCATTTTTTACTGATTGCTTCATGTTTTCCAATGACAAACTGATATGTCCATCAATAACAATTCAACATATTATTAAATCTCCTGTGTTATTGGCAGTCCAGAAATATTCATGCATACAATATCTAATATAGGTTGTGAAATGTGAATATAAGTCAGTAGTTTCTCTTGAGATAATCTATCAATAATGATAGAAAAGTTTATTCCGTCATTTATTATTAAATTTTTCCTTTTTTCTTTTGTTTTTGTTTTGATAGTCCTTGCTAATATGATTTACCATGCGATCTCTACTGCAATGTCAGGAACGATTTATTGCTTTTTCTTTTGTTCATCCACTTTTGCAATCTACTTTAGGCCCTATTTATTTTTTATTTCATGCCAAATATCAAGTAGTTTGAGATTGTACTTTTGTTCCTATATCACCATCAGCAAGAATTATTTTACTCCTAAATTGGATAATTATGATATTATATCTGATTCCTACCAATTTGTCCCTCATATAGTGCTACCTGAGGTTTTAGAATGCATCTTCTACAGTGTTATGTTAACCATTAATACATCTAATTATCTGTTTTTCTTACCTCTTTTGGTGGCCAAATATCCAGTACCAGAAACGTGGCTGTTTCTTTATATTCAGTTGGCTTAAGCCTATTACCAAGAATGTGCTAATTATGAACTTGTATTTTGTCTAATGCCTACCATCCTGTACCAACTCATTTTTGTTCTTGGTATCCTACTTTATGCCAGATAACATATTTGCATGTGTGGTCCTGTTTTTGGGTGACATTTTCTTTTCAGTCTCCCGGTAGACAGGCAGCGTCTTCTGCTTTTCCTAGTGGACAATTGACCAAAGATGATGTATATGGTCTTCATTTGGTCTCTCTTTGTTGTTGATCTTAACTTACTGTCTCAACATGTCTAGTTTTAGTAATTTGAATTGTCTGAGCTTGGTCTTGGTACTTATTATGTTGTGATAAATTGACTCTAGGAAAGCTTCTTTCACCCCTTCCATTTGAAAGGACAAAATCGTTCCTAATTTAAAATATTCTTCATTCTCAGTGGAGTTCCAGTTTCAATTTTGTTGCACATGCCAAAATAGGTAGCAACTGAGCTTCTATCAGGTCCATTGCTAACCGTCAATTTGATGTTGTTGACAATCATATGTTATTTGCATCTTCTACTCTCTGTTTTTCGCTTGACATCATTCAACTGGTAACAAATTTGAGCTACTGATTTTTAAAATCTGTTTATCACATGCTTAATGGATACAGACTACCTATGAGAACTTTCGGTACCGGTATGATAAGAAGGAGAACCCATATAATAAGGGGATGTTGAGAAATCTTGGAGAAGTTTTCTTCTCAAAGATCCCTCCTTCAATGAATAATTTCCGATCATTTGTGGCGGAAGATGAGCATATGGTGATAGGATCTTTGACTCCAAATTTTGATGAAGGTACTGCTGCTGGCTCAAAGGAGAAAATTGACATTGAAATGGGATCTAAGCATGCAGAGGACACTGGTTATTCACTTCCTGAAATTCTGCAGAATTTGGATTTTGATAATTTGGAAGATAGCTTGAAGATAAGGGAGGAAAGAGGAATACCAGGTTTTGACCCATTCTTTCCTGTTGAGCAAGATGAGAAAGATTCAGTGCAAGTCTGCATTGTTGGTGATGGAGCAGCAGAATATCTGCAGGACCAAATTATTGGAGATGGGGTGAGAGACTCCAAAGCAAGCTCCGATATTGATGAAGTCAGAGAACCTGTTCAAAGTTCCACGGGTGGAAATGAGGCTAATGCACTAGACAAAACTGATAACGTTTCTGACTCTGACGGGATCAACACACCAGTTCTGGAAGTATAGAGGTATTTATCTATTTTTTCGTCGAACTGTCTCTCTGATTTTTTAGGCTAAGGTTTTTATAGTTTTGGATCAGTTGAACTAGTTCTACAGGGAAAAAAAATTACTAATTGATTGACAAACAGTGTAATAACAGCTTCAGTTTTGTAAATGTTACCTTACAGAAGTAGGCCTAATATCACTGCACTTGAGTTAGGTGGTTCATATATGTCCTGCTGTTTATTAAAATGACTAAAAATTACAAAGTTTCGTGGTAATAGATCAAGAAGCTTTTCAGCCAAAAAACAACTACTTAACTCCATTGCTTCAGCAAGTGCATTGAATTTCATATTCCATGGACCTTAGTTGTTTGCAATAAAAGATGTTCCTCTTTGTGTCAAATTAATGTTGTTGACGTTTTAATACCGTCAAATACTCACACAAACAGCTTAGAAGAAGCCCATATGAATATTATTTTAAACGGCACAGAGCTATAATATTTGCTTTCTTTATTATTATAAATTGTCATTCTAAAATTTCTTCATTATTCAAATTAGCCCTTTTTTCTTCTTACTCGAACGGCTTCTAATCATAATCATTTTTCCAATTATGTACAGGTATCTCAATGGAAGGTATTACTATTGGCATGGTGCTATCGGAAGCAGGTGTGAAGGTTCTCTTTTTTTTTCTGTAATTATACTGTCCTGCGATTCGGGGGCATAAGGTTTTTTCAAATACAGAGGTATGCTCAACATTTGTGTGTCTGGAAATTCACAGGGAATTGATTCAAATTTTACATCTTAGTTGCAAGTTGTAAATGTCATACCGTCTCTAAACAAAGCAGAAACCCATGTCAAAATGAAGTTGCAAGAGTAAATGATCAATAGGTTGTATCGCAGATTATATAATTTTTTCCCCATTTTCTTTATTTTTTTTCAATCTTTCTTGATTCAGATTGAGATTCCCTAGTTGTGGTTAGAAATGTACAATATCTGCAACTGATTGTCATACTATTACAATCTAGTCGGACTCAGTTTGCCGTGCTATAATGAGTTTTGCTTCTTCTTTCCCATCCTATTCTCTGATGATAGAATGTCCTTGCTCTCGTTTATAATGATTTTACAGAAGGTATTGTTAATAAATGTTCTTGAAAGAACATTAAGTTTTCCAATTGAAGTTACTAATTTACAGTTTCTATGAATATTGGTTCACACCATTTGATTAGAGCTCTGCCCATATTTTCACAACTAATAGCCGGAAGCAGGGGTGTTTTAGACTTTTTAGTAACGTATTTTACCATGTTTAGGAAGTTGATTTCGAAAAATGAAATTGTTTGGTGTGAAAAAAAGAAGGGAAAAAAAAAGCTGAAATCTTTCCGGATATTTCGACGAATCTATATATATATATAAAGTTGGGACTTGAACATGTGATGTATTATCACAATTTCTCATTTTTGTATATTCTTTATTATCTAATAAATAGAGAATTTTTTTTTTACATTTAGCTTTTCATCTTCTCACAATTAATTTGATTGTTATTATACAATAATAATTATGTAAAGGTTTTAATAAGACATATTATTTGTAATGAATATTCAAGGGGGAGTGTTAGTGTGTTATGAATTTATTAAAATAAATGTAGATGTTCATAACATATATCTCTTACTCTCTCCACTATCTTCCATTAACAACCTTTAACTTCCCTATAACTTCTACTATTTCACAAAAAATTATAATCCATAATTTTTCATTAATTTCATGGAGTGATTATATAACTATAAAAGGAGAGCTCATCTTTTTATTTTGTACACACACAATTGGAATGAATAAAATCACTCTATAATATATTTTCTCATTTTATTCTTTATCTTACGTTACTTCTTTATTTGTATTGTTAGCTAATAGTTTTTTTTTTATAAGGCTACCTCATCTTTAAAAAAAAAAATTAATTCATTTTTTTTTATCAGTTTTATCAAGTGTAAAATAAGAAAAAAGGATAATACTAAATTTTTTTTTATAACCGCATGAAATGCAGTTCTATTTTCTAGTTATTCAATAAAACCAATGTCGAAATGTGTTCTCTGATTTGTGATCTCCGAAGTCCTTATTTATTAAAAGAAAAAGTTACCATTTTATTTTAATCATATTTACTTGATAACAAATCGGTGACCTTTGAAACAGTTAAATATAATAATGATATATATAGTAATTTTCTGTTTAAGGATTTTAAAGTGCAGGAAAGTTTGGGACGGTTTTAAAGACTTATCATGCGGTTTTAAAATTTTACCGCACTTTCCTACATTTTAAAATTTCAGACTGAAACATTTCTCTAATATATATATATATATATATATATTAGAAGAAATACAATAATGATATTTAATGCATATTGAAAGTGATTTTGGTTAAATTTTCAAAAATGTTCAGAAGACTTAATTAAATTTCAAAATAATATAAATATAGATTTGTTTAAGCAAAAGTTTTTGAGATGCCAATAAAATTAATTTTATTATTGTTATTATTATTATTGTTATTGTTGTTATTATTATTTTGAATGACTTTAGATATGTGGGGATATCAAAGTCCAAGCACATACATAAATACAAAAAAAAAAAAAGAGAATTATTTTTTATTTAAAGTTCCATAGATTTTAGAATGTTTATAGAAATAGTCCAAAATTAGAGTTAATTTATTAAGTATCTCATAATATCATTCTTATTTTAGTACTAAAAAATGAATATTTCGATTAGATAATTTATTTTGTTTAAATAAGTAATTAACGTATTTATCGTTTATTGATCATTAAAAATTAAACACCTCCTTTCAAAAAAAAAAAAAATTAAATACCCTTTGACACATTGATTATATGTCAATCATACGTCCAGCATATCAAATTTCTTCATTCAAACATATAAGTTTGAAATGTCATTTTATTGATTACTAAAATAAAATAATAATGACTAAGCTCTTTTTATAAATTAACCGTAAATTTTACACAATTTCCATAAATTTCCCATAGATTTTTCAGACCACGAAAATCCTACAAGCAAAATAACAACACATCAACCAAAAACGAAAAATCTGATGTAATGAATGCAGGACCACGAAGTCCATTCCGTGAGATCAATTTATCACAACCAAGGAAGCAATCAAGCCAACCTATGATCATCAACCACGTGTCAAACACCTACAACGCTCACACGATTTCATTGGATATGCAATCAACTTTACACCAATTATAAGTCCCCCCCACATCTTATCTTCCCTTCGATTTAGTCCTCGCTTGTAACACTTGAAAGCCACTCAGTTACTCTCCAGTTCCTCTCCTGGTTCCAGAAATGGCAGCTGAGATGGCACTGGTCAAACCGATTAGCAAATTCAGCACCATCGCCACCACTACTAAGCCTAGGTTTATCTACCCGAAAGCAACATGTACATCTCTGAGCACAAGATTTTGTACAATCAGAATGTCAGCAACTTCAGAGCAAGCGGCTGCTGCCACTGCCCAAAAGCCAAGCAAGAAATCAAACAAAACTGCTATCAAGGAGACCCTTCTGACACCAAGGTTTTACACAACAGATTTTGATGAAATGGAGACCCTTTTCAACACTGAGATCAACAAGAAGCTCAACCAGGCTGAATTTGAGGCTTTGCTTCAAGAATTCAAGACTGATTATAACCAGACTCACTTTGTGAGGAACAAGGAGTTCAAGGAAGCTGCTGACAAGATGCAAGGCCCTCTCAGGCAGATCTTTGTTGAGTTCTTGGAGAGGTCTTGCACTGCTGAGTTCTCTGGTTTCCTTCTTTACAAAGAGCTCGGAAGGAGACTCAAGGTTTGTTTATTTAATTGCTTCGTAAATTGCGGTTGCATGGGTTTCTTCTAGTTCTTGCATGCATGAAGACTTTGTTTAATTGCAGATACATCATATTTGTTCTGGCACTGAACGTAAATAAAATTATCCACTTCTCAGATGACTATAGATGAGCAATGGCTTGATGTCCAATATTCAAAATTCTTGCACTTTCTGAATATTTACTTGCATTAAACACATGGTTAATTTACTGGCAACTGTTTATAGCTGACTTGAGTTGAAAAATCAATTCAATGCTTTGACTAATACTTTGCAGTTTGATGGTACAGAAAACCAACCCAGTGGTAGCTGAGATTTTCTCTCTGATGTCCAGGGATGAAGCCAGGCATGCCGGGTATGAATGTGCATCCAAATCCTTTATGTATGTGTATCCTCTGTTGCTCATGTAAATAACCATAATTGTTTTATTGACTCAAGGTTTCTGAACAAGGGGCTATCTGATTTCAATTATGCATTGGACTTGGGCTTCCTGACAAAAGCTAGGAAATACACATTTTTCAAGCCAAAGTTTATCTTTTATGCCACATATTTATCTGAGAAGATTGGATACTGGAGATACATTACCATATACAGACATCTCAAGGCCAACCCTGAGTTCCAATGTTATCCCATTTTCAAGTATTTTGAGAACTGGTGCCAGGATGAGAACCGTCACGGTGATTTCTTCTCAGCCTTGATGAAGGCACAACCCCAGTTCCTCAATGACTGGAAGGCAAAGTTGTGGGCCCGTTTTTTCTGCCTCTCGGTAATCCTTCATTCTTTATGAACATCAGTTATATCTCACACAACTTATATAAGCATTGGCTCTTTTTGTGATTATTTTCATGCTACTTTGGCTACAACCATAGAAAGAAAGTACAAACAGGATATTGATGGAGGTTTTGAAAATCTTGTAAGGTTGATTGCTATCATGTTTAGGTTTGTGAAACCTAATGTAAGATCTTGTAATTGCATGCTAAATGTGTTTCTTATAAGTCGCATGACATAAAGGATACTTTTCTTAGGTATCAGTAAGTTCATATATTCTTCTCCTGATAATTTCATAATTGTTCCTGCAGGTGTATGTCACAATGTATCTCAATGACTGCCAGCGTACTGCTTTCTATGAGGGCATTGGACTAGACACCAAAGAATTTGACATGCATGTCATCATTGAGGTTAGTCTGTGGCTGAGCTTGTTAGTGTGCTTTTTACTGAAGTTTATGAAGATTTCTGTGCTGCGAATCAATTGTCAATATGTAGACCTTGACAGCACATTGTGTACCAGCCAAGTGAGCCAACGAAGCTCACTTTAACAATATCCTGCTTTTCTTCATTGGCATTTTTAGTTTTAGTAAGACATCTAACAGTGTCATTATCATATCTATGTGACCTAGGAAAAGAGGACAGAATTACCATTTTTTATGATACTTGAACTTGTGTATCTGAAATTCTTTTTCTACAGACCAATCGCACAACAGCTAGAATTTTCCCTGCTGTGCTGGATGTTGAAAACCCAGAGTTCAAGAGGAGGTTGGATCGGATGGTAGAGATCAACGAGAAGCTTCTTGCTGTAGGGGCGACCGATGACATTCCCTTGGTGAAGAACTTGAAGAGGATTCCACTGATTGCAGCACTGGCTTCTGAACTCCTTGCTACATATCTAATGCCACCAGTTGACTCTGGATCTGTTGATATTGCTGAGTTTGAACCAGAGCTTGTCTACTGATAATTTTGTAGAAAGTTCCAGTTGCCAAATCTTATGTTCATCTTGAGTTTTTCTGTGAAACAAAAAAAGAATTCGGGCAGATGTAACTGAGGATACATGGTTATGTAGAGTTTCTACCTTTTGTTTTTGTTTGTAACACCAGAACAATTTATTTCTTTGCACCTAGTCATGATTCATCTCTTACCCAATACAGGGGCGGACGTTATAAAAGGTTTACAGGGTTTTAAAAAAATTTGGAGTTTCTAAATAAAATATGAAAAGTATAAAAATGTTTATATTGGCTCCTACACGATTGATGTGTAAATTTTATATATTGGAATAATGAAGTAATTTTATAGTTTTACTGAAGTCCACGTTAAATAACAAAACTCCAAAAACGGGAAGCTGTATAAAATTTCCGACCATTCCTCCATAACAAAGATGAGAACATCATTAAAAATTAATCAATATTTCAAAAGAAAAAATTGATCCTTTAGAGTTTTCGGCTGTGCTCCGCCCTTATACCCACATTGTAACGCTCTGTTACTGGCAGATACAGTTTTTGTTATACCATCTTACGAGTCAAAAACTGTTTCTTGTCATCCGAAAATAAAGATGTCTTAGTTCATTTTACTGAGGAATGAGCTTAACGATTTTTGTTGGATGAAACTTCTCAAGCAAAAAGACATAAAACAATCTATGGATTTTAGCAGTTACTGCTGCAATTACATCTATTATCTGGCATTACTCAGCCAGATTAACGAGTGAAAAATCAAGTGAAAGAGGTTCATTAAGGAACAGATCGTACTCTTTAGATTTACAGAAAGATGATTCCAAAGGGATTCATCTACAAAATGGATTGTAGTCTTTTCGGCCAATTGTCTTCTTGTGAACCTACATTTGCCTTCACCTGAGCTGATCGATTAGAAAGAGCTAACAGAGTTACAACACAAAAGGAAGTGAAATTTTATCATTCTGATTTAGATTTTGAGTCTTTTTTTTCCTCTGCTAGTGGCTGAACTACCAACTTAAATAACCATAATGCAAGCACAGTTGCCTGAATTGGAGCTAGCCAATATACAAGTATATGCTCCTTGGTTATATGATCTCCACGAGCATAGGCCCATCCCATCACCTACAAATTTTGAAACATTTTAAAATCCAACAGAGATCTCTAGTTCTATAAGTTGCAACTTGAAGAAGAACAGAGAGAAAAAAGCAGCAAATATATATATAGTAACTATAATTGGTACTTACAGAGGCTGGGTTCATGCATCCACCAGTCATATCAGACCCAAGAATATGAAGAGCTAACTTAGAGACACTCGAAATCCATGTCTTCATGTAGAAACTCCCTGGAATTTTTCTTGCCAACCCAAGTGAGATGGTAACGATAGCAAATGTGAGCAATCCTTCTGTCAATGCACCATGATGGATGCCAACATTCAAACTTGGACCACGTCCTATCTGAGGAAAGGTATCGAGGATGAACCTAACCCCAGTAATAGATCCAATTACCTGAAGAAACAAGATTAAAAAACTAAAATAAATGTACATAAAGAAAAAATAATTTGTCTTATTTCTATAACTTGGAAACAACCACATTCTCTATCATACCAGGAACATGAAGAGATCATTTTCAAAACCTTTATACTGAATGGTGGATAGTTTTGGGAAGCTGATTTACTTAAGGAAAATGGCTAGATCTCATGTTACGAGATCAATTCTTTTTCTGTGTATATAAAACACCCTGCCAGAAGGTAGTCATCTTGACTGTTAAGTCCTTTCAGAGACCTGTGAGATCAGCTGTAAGAGGTCTCGCGTAAAATCCACTAGAATGGCCAAAAAGGATATCTGTCGTGGAACTTCAGATTGGAGAATATATTTCGTTCTTACATACATAAATTATGTTAAAAATTTAGCCTGTTCAAAGCACCAGCAGTTATATAAATGTGTTTTCAAAGTAGAAAAGGCAAGAGAAGAGGATAGAAGTTCCTCAAGGAAGGAGAAAAGATTTTTTTCAATCAAGTTAATTAAAGAAAAAACAACAGTAACCTTCTTAACATTCTTAACAATGGGATACCAAGAAACCAATCACAACCAAGCATTTTAGAGGACACTTTGTTGCTGAGTAAATACATAAGAAGTATAAAATTCTTCAACTTCACTCCAACTAGTCAAATACTCAAAAATCAATTTCCTTTTTGCTCCAAAACTTCAGGACCACAAAACCAAGGGCTTCCTTCAAATTGGAAAGATGCAACCAGACAAGTCCAATTTGAGATGGACAAAGTTCACTGCAACTGGATGAGGAGAAAATCCATTGCTTCTGATCCTGGCCTTAGCACAAAATATCTGATAGAAATGTTCCACCACATGGCAAATTTATGTTTTGAAGCTTACTTGTATTTGCAGCCAGAAAACTCGAAAAAGGAAAATGAAACAGAGTACTTGTTTTGGGATTTTATCGAACCACTGAGCCGAAGGAATTAACGTCATGCCCAGTTCCATAACAACGAAAGAAAGGAAAAAGAACATATTTCAGCGGGTACCGTCCAACAGAGCCTACTGGATCTGTATTCCTTTTCCTGCAGCAGGGATGGATATGAATTGATGGATCCCAGTCCTCATTTCGAAGAATTCTCTAGACGTTATCGAAAACTTTCTAAGAAATCCCTCTTATTTTATTGCATTTTTGTTATCTAAGATGCATTTATTCATTCAGTCTTTCCAGATATTCATCCAAAATGATCACTCAAGCCTTTTATTTCATGAACATGATGCACACCCCACAAAATTAACTGTCACCGTGCACAAAAAAGACCAGGACACCAGCTGTTGGATGTAAATGTAATTTAATTGTGGTACACTCCCTTACTCTAACCCCACCCCTCTGGTTTTAGCTTGGTAACATTTGAATGTAAGATCTATCCTATCCTTTTCAAAATCCCAACAGTTCGGACAAAGCCAAGAGCAGTGTAACACCCACAAAGTGCAATTCTTATTGACTAGGGATGCATGCCAACAAGATATAGAAATCCAGATCTTAGGCAGGACGTTAAAATTTAAATTTGAGCCCAAAAGCAGAGATAAATTCCTAGTACTTTAGTAGGCTTGCTTCATGTAATCTTAAAATAAGAGATGGAAAATCCTTTGATCCAATTAAGAACCACCTTTCCTCGGGGGAATATAATTGCCAAAGCAAAACAAAGAAAGATCCACAAAATAATATATTACAAGCCAAAGGATGATGAAGATATAAATGACTTTATTTACGAGATCAATAACAGAAAAAAAAATTCAGTGATGTGCATTAATAAACTGAAATTCTATTCAGCAACAAAATCAAAAAAAAAAAAAGTTCCGAGGAAAATTCAACTCTAGCTAGACTTGTACAGATGATTGTGTTAATTGATGGAACCTTTTATATGGAAACCATAATAAGATAAAACTAATACTCTTTATGTTCTCTCCTTTTCTCATTGTTTTCTCAGCAACCAAACGAACATATTAAAATGACCAAACAAACAAAACCCATTAGAGAATTAAATCCCCCAAAGTAAAAATAAACAACAAAAAGGTAGATTTAGCATCCAAAGAGCTTACCTGAGCAGGGATTCTAGCTCCAACAGTGAAGAGAAAATTACTAAAATCCCCAGAAATGCCAGAAGCTAAGACGGTTAAGGGATTATAAGCCCCTCCTTTGGTAACTTTGCCCAAGAATGCAAACAGAAACATGCTGATTATTGACAAGCCACACTTGAAGACCTCACCACTGGGAGCATGTCCCAATCCCAGAACCTTGTACACAAAAATCTTGATCAAAACACTCTGCCAAACCCACATGAATGACAAGATAAAATCTGATACAATCAATCTAATCCCTGCCATTGTGACAATTGCTACTCACAATTCTGATACAATCAAGATAAAATATGTTCTCAACGGTTTATATCGATTATTCTCTCTAATGGATCATGATGTTCTTAGCTTAAGATATCAAATTGAAGTAAAAAAAACCAGGGGAATCTGAATAATTGCTATTGGTTCATCTTTTTCCCAATAAAGATATTAGTCCTCGTGGAAAGTTTCTCATTAGGCATAACGAAGAAAGTGCCATCACAAGAAACTTTTCACAGTTTCACTTGTTTGCAGAAATTGTCGGATCTTATTTGGTCAATGGCCGCCCCTTGGCATTCATGGTAATTTCACAACTCTTAAAATTTTTAATTTAATAAATAAGTAGGGGTTTTTACTTGTTACTGCGATTTCTCAAGGTACCGTAGCTCATAATTTGGGTAGCATCTGAGTTGTAGGACTCTATTAGTAATAAGTATCACGCTAACATAGTGAATATTACAACAGCTCTTTACTTCTTAAATATTATAACGATGAATTAGAGAAGTGTAACCAAAAAAAAAAAATCATAATCAATGATAAAACATATTATAACTCTAAAGTTAATTAATTGTAAAGTTCAATAAAGAAGTGTAACCAAAAAAAAAAAATCATAATCAATGATAAAACATATTATAACTCTAAAGTTAATTAATTGTAAAGTTCAATAAATTTCATCTCAATTACTATGGCGTTGATACGTAATATGTCTCTTTTGTTAGGGGAAGATAATATTTTCCAGTAACAAAAATGAGAAAAATTTAAGCTGGGTTATTTTATAAATTAACCATAGTGTTAGGTCTCTCCGTAATTTTCCTTTCGCCATAAAAGTACAATTATACCCTTCATCAGTCTTTATTTTTACTTTATTTTATTTATTTTAAAGTCCCGGTCTGTTTCTTTTTCTTGATAAAAAAGAAACTCGTCTATATCTCACAGAACTTCGCTTTCTCAGTTGAAGGGAAAGGGGAATCAAATTGACTCACAAATCGAAAAAGAAAGAAGAGAGCAAGAATGAGCAGCATAGGCACAGGCTACGATCTGTCGGTGACCACATTCTCTCCCGACGGTCGCGTTTTCCAGATCGAATACGCCGCCAAAGCCGTCGACAACAGCGGGTAGGTTAACTCACTCTCTCTTTCGCTCTTCTTTTTATTCTCCATTCTTAATATTCTTATTTTTTTCAATCTTCGCTTTCAGGACTGTGATTGGAATTAAATGCAAAGATGGCATCGTTATGGTAAATTCTGTTTTTTTACTTATTCGCTAAATCTTAAAAATTTGTATTTTTAGGTGTATTTTATTTTGTTTTTCCAAAGGGAGTGGAGAAGCTAATAGCGTCGAAGATGATGTTGCCTGGTTCCAATAGAAGAATCCATTCCGTTCATCGTCACTCCGGCATGGTACTTACCTTTATCTTCTACTGTGTGGATTGTATAGATTTAGTTTAGATTTTAAATCCCTAATAGTGAAATCGAGAATTTTAGCTTGTAATTTGGTCTTTTGATTATGTGATTTTAGTGAGAGTGTGTGTGTGTGTGTGTGTGTGAGTGTGAGATGAGGGTGATGCTCAGATTTGTTTGAAGTAAGACAATTATACACAGTAGCTCATATGGTGTTGGGATGATATGATTGTGGATGTTTGCTAGAAGATACAAATCTAAAGTTTTGGGGCTGACTTTGTATGACTAGGAGAGAATCTAAAGGTTCATAAAAATGTGGAAATAAATGTACAACTGAGTTATCTGGAGAGAAGGAGGGGGGTTTCCTTTGTAGTCATCTATGTAGACACAACCTTTCTTTCTGTGGAAAGTGCAGAAGACTGTTTGATGTTTTTTGATGTCTTCTTATGATGGTGTCTTTCTTGTGGTTTAATAGGCTGTAGGTAAACCTGTCCTTGTGTACCTATTTCAAACTGTATATTGGTGCATGTAAACTCATCCTTGTGTACCTATTTCAAACTGTATCTTGGTGCATGTAAACCATCCTTGTGTACCTATTTCAAACTGTATCTTGAAGCATATATTGACATTTTTCAATTGCAGGCTGTAGCAGGATTAGCAGCAGATGGGAGACAAATTGTTACCAGGGCCAAGTCTGAAGCTACAAACTATGAAAGGTTTGCTTTTAGATCATTTACTTGTATGCAATTTGTGTAATGCAGTGGCATTGTTTTTAGCTATATATATGGAAAAGACAGCTTTAAAGGCATGATATTTGAGGCTAGGTCCAGGACTTAGGCTTGTAGCTATGATGAGGGAATAGAAAGTGCTAAGTTAATATGCAATCAGTATGTTTCATCCTTCAGTTTGCAAAGCAACAAAAACATTAAGATTAAATGTGTCTATAATATGCCTAACAACTAACTCTTGAATTTTATTCAATCTTTATGCAGTATTAGGTATTCAATTATATAGTAGCAACATTTTGTGAAACTTATAACATTCTTTCCAGATGTAGTAACAAACTACAAGTATTGTGATCATGTGGAGAAGAAAATAGAAGATAAGAGAAAGAATATCAAAATTTTTTAGATAGTTAAGATTTTCCTTCCAAGGTTGCTCCTCCTTACATGGCATTTTAATGCTCTCTTACTTATTCAAGTATTAATGTTATTTATCATATCATAACAATTTCATCCTGTGTTTGTTGTTGACTGGCAGTGTATATGGTGAACCAATTCCTGTTAAAGAACTTGCTCAACGAGTTGCTAGCTATGTGCATCTATGTACTCTATATTGGTGGCTCAGGTTTGATGATTTGATGAGATATTACTTACTTCTGTTTTTGTTAATAAGTTGTTTTCCTTCCCCTTTAATAACTGTAAGAGCAATGATGGTGGTGCTGCAGACCTTTTGGATGTGGTGTAATTCTTGGAGGTTATGACAGAGATGGACCGCAATTGTATATGATTGAACCTTCTGGTATCTCCTATGTAAGTTAATATTTTGTCAAATACTTTCATAGTTATGTTTAATGTCTTACCATCTTTTTTTTGTTCTACATGTATAACTTCTATTTATTTGTATTTCTGTTATTCTAGAGTGGTTTTTGCTTATTGGTGTTTTGGCATTTGCTGTAGAGGTATTTTGGAGCTGCAATTGGAAAGGGCAGGCAGGCTGCTAAAACGTAAGTTTAGATTTATTTATTTACCAAGTTCAAAGATAGAAGATTTACTATTTTACCTAGAATTTTGACGTGGGCATAAGTGAACATCTGGTCATCTCCTCTTTTTGTTTAGCTACCTTCTTTTTGCTTTTCATTGTTCTGAGAAAATTAACTGATGGTACTGATACTGTTGAAACTTGTATTTTCACAGAGAGATTGAAAAGCTGAAGCTCTCTGAAATGACCTGCCGACAAGGGGTCATTGAAGTAGCCAAGATGTAAGTTCTATATTTATTCTCTGGTAACTTGATATTTATCTTGTAAATTTGTGATGTTAGTGTGTGACATTGGTGGTTTTCTTCTTGAATAACATCTTGGCAGTAACTGGTAATATTCTTTTGGTGGGGTGTTGTTTGTTCTTTTTGAATTGCAAAAAATAAAGTCTTTAAACTAATTGTGTTATAGTGTAAGAATTAGCATTAGTGTGAGTGTTACGTAGTATGTTGATTGATGACATACAAGTTATGAATTCATTGCAGGAAGATAAAAAGAATTGGCTATTGCCAAAATAGGAAATGCATGTTTATAGTACAACAGTACAAGTTAGGACTGACAAATGTTGTTGAAACTGTGACATTAATACTAATACAATGACATTGTGGTGGTAGAGGTATCACTACTTTGCAAATTCATATAATGTATAAGGATCTAGACAGAACATCCATTTCAAGTCAGTTGAGTATTACTTTGAAAGTCATGTGTTTGAACTATCATGGATCTGTGTGCTAAAACTGGAGATGATGGCTATAGCCTTATTAATGCATCATGGCTGGAGTAGTACAGAAGTGATATGCAGCTATTTTGTGTCAACTTTTGAGTGTAGAATGGATCTTGGCAACTAACTCTCAATAGGCCTTTTCAAATATAGCTTACATGCTGTGCATGTTATGTGTAAGAATAATTTCTGAGCTTGTCAATATTTTCTCTTGTTTGCTTGACAAATTTATGAAATTCTTTTGCATGTATGAGACTTATAATTCTAATTGTAGTTTGATACTTCAATATCTGCCTTATCATCAATTTGATTTCTCTAAGGTTAAACATTTTTATCTGATGCTAAACAGCATTTACGGAGTGCACGATGAGGCTAAGGACAAGGCCTTTGAACTGGAAATGAGCTGGGTCTGTGATGAGTCAAACCGCCAGCATCAGAAGGTAATTTATAATTTTAAATGACTAGTGTGTTTTAAACTTGTGGTTCTTCTATTCCTCTGCTGTTACCACCCTTGCTCACTAGTTCTTAGACGAGCAATTTTTTGGGTTGCTGTTTGTTGTTGGTACTTAATATTACCAGCATAATTATGATAGTGATTTTGTTTATATAATTTTGTTTCTGTTTTTATTACATTCAGGTACCAGATGAGCTTCTTGAGGAAGCTAAGGCAGCTGCCAGAGCAGCGTTGGAAGAGATGGATGCAGATTAGTGAAGCAGATTTGATAATATTTGTTTACTAGTTTGATGGCATTTCAGGGCTTGTCTTGGAATACTTGTTGAAACATTTTCAAAATATTTAATAGATTGGCGGATTCTCTTGATGGTTGATGTCTTACCGCTGATATGTTAAAGGTTTTAAATTATCATTTGGTGGTCTATGAGCTAGCGCCAAATATTTTGGTGTTGAAACTTGAATTTTCGCTTTTGCTTATGTGTTGCCATCTGGTCTAAAATTTAGATAGCATGAAATGTATGGTTAGTCTGTTATATCTCTCATTTATTTTTATTTTTACCACATATATTTACTATTATTTTATTTGTTCAAATTTAATAGATGAGTATTAGTGAGATGAGGGGGTTGTGTTGAGTGCGTATGGGTGTGACCTATGAACTTCGTATGAATGCTGACAGAAACAATTATAAAATCTGACAAATATAAACTACGACACAGTCTGTTTTTTTATCTTATTAATTTAATTTTCTTAATTTTAATCTGTTTATTTTTTTAATTTAATAAAAATTTTCAGTCACGAAGTCATCAACTTAGAATTTTTTACTTAATTTTAAAAATGTAAATGATATAATTAAAATTTAAATTAATTATGATCTATTTAAATTTTTTACAAAAATAAACAAATTAGTATGGCGTCAGTCTTTAATTTCTTTATCATTTTTTTTCTTGCGAAGAAAAATAAGAACTTATTGGTTGTCTGTGTCGTTACTCGGTAGGTTTATTAATATATACATATATATATATAAGACCAAATTGAGTGGCGCCATCAAACACCCCCAAAATCCTTTGTAAACCCAACACTTTCTACAGGAACGAAACCCTCTACCTCTCCTTGACATTTTTAAAAATCAGATTTACTTGAAACGCACGCTAGCACTGATCAACATCCTGCTAAGATCTGCATGTATTCACACAAAATCTGTAAAAGGAGAATGATGCTTAATTTCCTCTCTCATATGAATTTTTTTCCCCAAAAATCATGTGAATTTCTCATAAATTTTTAGTAACCTATTTTGTTAGTGACATTAAAAGGTCAACAGAATATACATATAAACCACTGTAAAATGGTATAAATGACCTTTTTTTAACATACAAAATATGATTTTCATTTTGGAATTGCAATTGCATACGAAATAAAGCCTTCTTAGGATGGAAGCCGTAAGAATTGCAATTCACAGAGAAAAATGCATGATTCAATAAGAACCTAAACCAACTATTACGTTACATTACATTACATTAACAGCATCACTCTTTACGGCGAAGGATTGCTTCGACATTTTGATGTTATTACTTCTAAGAAAACATCCGGTTTTAGAACATTTTCTTCTTCTTATTTTAACAACAACAACAACAGACATCACAAATGGATTGAAAATAAAAGGAAATCGAGAAGCCAACAAGCTGCTGCATGCAGAACAGCTGTTATTAGTCGCATGCATAATTTCTCTTTCTCATGATCATCAGACAACATGCACGAGCAATCCACAGGCTAAGTTCGCAACTGCACCCACCCACCACCGACTGCACGACACCGATGAGGACCGGAACTGCTTGAAGGGATCCAGTAGGCGGCAGCAGAGCGCAGCCGGCCACCGGCAGTTTTATATAAACGACGCAATGACTTCGATCAAAGAGAAGCCCGTCTGAGAGGTTAAGAGCAACCGAGAAAAATCCTGCGGAGTTAGTCAGAGCTTGGACGATGTCAGTTGCGCCACCATTGCACCTCACACCAACGTTTATGCCGGCTATCCCCGGGCTGCTTACGCCCGGTAGAGGATTACCGGAGACAGTACAGAACACGGTGCCTGTGATTTGGACTACAGCTATAGTTGTGCCGTTGATGATGTAGCAATGCGCCAGTGAGGTTGTGGTGAGAAAAAGAAGAGCACGGACCAGGGTAAGCCATTGACAATGTTAGTTGCTATCTCACAATTAATCCTGTAAAGGAACTCCGTATTTATAGGCGGTTTCGTACAGTTTTTAGGGAAATTATACGAGAAAGTCCATGCATACTCACTGATGATGTATGCATTATCTTGTGTTACGTGTACTTTTTAATTGATCATGTAAAAGTAAATACACGATGTGACAAGAATCTAATAGATGAGAAATCATACACTACAAGCATCCAAAATATTTTCAAATTATAGTACACGATGGTGATTGGCGCAGCGTATTAGATGGAATATGATAATAAACTTGCATACGTGACGATTATATATAAGAAACATCATCATTAAACACTAACCCTTGTCTCTCTTATTACTAATCAAACTCAGGTGATAGTAAGCGGAAAGTACATTCACAGTCGGTTCAATTATACACGTGAACTGTATATATTCTACTTTTAAGTATAAAGTCATAGGATATTTTTCAGTAATACTTACAATGAGTTAAGTTTGGTTGTGTAGAAAATGATTTATTTTTCCTTCGATTTGCAGAAGAAAATTTCCATCCAAGCAAAGAAGTTGTAAGCAAACTTTCCTAAAAAATTTACTTCAACTTCATGAGACCTCCATAACCTAGCAGATATATGTCGAGGTGTATCAAGAACCTTTTTCCCGGCCCATCTATTTTATTTTTATCTTTATTTTTAAACCAAACATTTGGGGTATTTTTTGTTTTCTCTGGGTTTTAATAGAAAATAGAAGTATTAATAAATAAAGCGTTTAATGAAGGACTATTTTAAAATTCGTGAAGGTGTGTGTATAGTGAAAATAAAGTTTTAAAATTTATTAATTAAGAGATATATGTTGGGGTGTTGCATGTATAGAAATTTTCGAATGAGAATTTCCATACTTTAATAGCACTCTTATATATAGTTCCAAAAGATAATCCATTTGCTTTGGACACTTGCAGTAATTATGAGATATCAAGGCTTAGGTCAAGGGGATGGGTTTAATTTTAAAAATTTTGAAAATTTGGGAATAATGTGAATAAAAAAGGGTAAATGCTAATTTACTCTCTATAACTTGAGATAAGGGGTTGTTTAGTTTTTATATTTAAAAAAAATATCTCCAGACGCTCCTGTTGTTGAATATATTACACCTTACCCTTACTTTTTCTTTTCTTTTGCAATAATACCCTTACAACAATATTCTTGGGGGTACTAATAAAAAGAAAAAAAAAAGATAACTTATTAAAATTAATCTTAAACGTAACATAAAAATTTACACAAATTTTTATATTATTATTTTATTATTAAGATTTTTATAAAATAATTATCAATAAAATTGTTGTAAGGATATTAAATATAACTTTAAGTTGGCTAATATTAATTTATTCATAAATAATAATTTGTAAGATTATTGAGTAGGTACAAAAAGTACTAATTCTTTCACATTAATATCTATTGGCTAATTTTTAATTAAATTTTTTATAAATAAATCAATTAATGTCAAGAATGTTGTTGGAATGATATAATTACAAAAGGAAAGAAAAAAATAAAGTAATAATATAACATATTTAACTGTGGTGGTGTTTTGAGATTTTTTCAAAATAAAAATTAAACATATACTTAAGTCAAAATATAATTACAATATGAGTATTTACCCGAATAAATAATAATAATAACAACGACAACAATTATAAGATTCACGTATTTAAAACGAAGATCTTGGATGACACAACATGTGACAAACGCTGTTATAAATATAGGCACCGAAAATTTGAAGATCAAATTGAAAGATAGAAGAAAATGCTTATTGACAAACGGAAGCATGGGCGTAATTAAATACAGTTCCCAAAGGCCACCGGTTTTGGGGATTTCGTGGTGGAAAATATATGTATATGTATATATATATATATAAACCAGTGGTTTCGGAAGCTGATGCACTGAATTCTGCTCAATTATTTTATGCAGGACAAAATAAGCTGATGCACTAAAAAGATATACTCCAATATAGAAAGAAAATATATATTATCAGACCGTTGTGGCGCAACTTAGATAAGAAGAGTACTTGAATTGTTTACATCAAGAAGAAGATATGGTGTCTCAACCATATTTAGACGAAGGAGTTGTTCTTAAGTCATTGGTCTCTTCAAAATCTCAGACTAAGAGTGGGGTGCTGTAACTTAAAAGTTGTTGTAGAAAAAAATTGTAGTTATACAATAAAACTAATAATATATAGTAAATATAACTTTTAAAAAATAATTTTGACAAAAATAATAAAGATATTATAAACTTTTCATCATATAAGTGATGGATATATCAAATCAACTTAACTTTTAATTCATTTGTTAAACACTTTAGTATTTAAACTATAATTATCCAACTTTAATATTAAACCAACCGTAATTAAAGATTAACTTAGACATGAAAACAAATATTTTAGTTGCTATTAATGTTCAAAATAGATAAAACTCTTAAGTTTGTTGGTAGATGTATTTCGTAGAGCAATAGATTTTGATCTAGAAATAGAATGCCACCATCTCCATACTTAGAATTTGAACACCATTGTAAAAATGGTACAACAGGGGCATTAATGGCGGAACAATGATTTTGGTTTAATATGGATTAAATTATAATAAAAAAAAACTACAAACTTAAGAAAGTAATAGAAATAAATGTGTTAAATTTTAATTAAGATGTTATCTTCTCCCATTTTTTTTTTTTTTCTGACTTGGAGGCTAAAAGCCGTAGTCCACAACACAAATAGGTCCGCTCCTTAAAGGCATCCTAATTATATATGGTGGACTAAGAATATTTGGCTGTAGATACTGTCAAATTTTACAAAACGTGGACAATTTTAAGAACGAGTATCGACTACAGTGTACAACCCAAGTGAGATAGAAGTGATCCAAACCCACCATTTGGACGAGTCAATTTACTATTTAGATGAGGAAATAAAAATTAAAATAACTAATCATTAAATAGCTTTAGAAGACAAAGTCACATTACCTTCAAGTTTTGATAGAAATTTTGCATTTCGACTTTGTAAGTCTTACCATTGTTGTTTAAAGCAATAATTTCCTTCTAATGACTAAATGTTGATGTTCATTGAGATTTGCCAATAATAATAATTTAGCGGAACTCATGCATCTAACTTCAAAATGGCAAACCCAAAAAGAAAAAGAAAAGAAAGAAATGACAATACAAAGTGAAGGCTCGCTAATCTGCCGACGCCTCGTAGCTTGATGCCCATGTCTAGTGGAAGAGGAACTCGATAACTTGCTCAGGAATAAATCAACAGCTAATAAGCATCATGCGATGTCTTCCAACTTGTATATTTTACATACTCCAAGGAAATGAATATAGATACCATTTTAGATTAGCATTAATGCATTCCGCATGTGCTATTCTTTAATTTGAATGCACGCGTTAAGTGGACTTTCTATCGATTTTATTTATTAATTTCCAATGAATTAACAACATTATTAGGAAATTTTATATTTACAGAACACTCAAAACTCAAGTAAAATAAGGGGGAAAAAAAAAAGAAATCAGAGGATTCAGGTCAAGAACAAAAGAATTAAAACTCTTATGGATTCAACAGGAGAAAATTATCAAAATCCCATGTTGTTTCAATAAACTATATAAACGTTATATTCCTCATAGGATTGGAATTTTATTTTATCGTGTTTTCTATTAACAAATGAAATAACTCAGCAGAACTAGCGGATCTAAACTTCATTATTAATTTTCACAACTTGCTTTATTATTTATTTATTTTAAAAAGAAAAGCAAGTTCATAATTTACGTTTCTTTTTACAATGTGCTTTATTGTTTATACAACAAAATGAAGGTAATGGTTAACTTGCCAACAGCTGGTATGGCGATGCCATGCGTATACTGGATGTCGATGAACAAAGCACTCTATTATTTCTTTCAAGTACTTCAACTTTGATCGCATATGCACATGTACGTGTAGAGTGAACCTGTTTTCCTTTTTTTTTTTTTTAATAAAATATATAATTATCTCCAACAAATTACCGAACAAGCACTGCTATTATTGGTGATAAATTCTTGTGCCTTGTTAACCAGTTAATGTGATATGGTTAAAAATAATATACATAAATTAACCCTAATTGTGGCACTACAGTACTGGTGGAGCTAGCTAGGTTGATTGATATTTGTTGCAAATAGTGCTGCATGCATGCACGTACGGCCATATATGGGGATGCGTACGTCTCTCAAGTGCCTACTAATTTTAGGTAGGTAGGTAGGTAGCTGATAAGAATAAGAATAATGGTGGAGAGGATTTGAACCTCATTATTGTTTATTACTCAATGAATTGTAGATGGATAAAAACAACATGTAAGTAATCAATAATAATATTGAAATTATATAGTAATCCTAGGATTCGCGCGATTAATCACATGCGTAAGCAATTAATTAGCCGAGAGTCTTGGAATATCTCTTGGGGCATAAAAAAAAATGATAGGGCACCTGAAATCCACGTGGAGCAGGATATTAAATTGTTAAAAAGAGCCTATAAGTATGGCCGGGGTTTCACAGTAATGTCATCAACATCATCAGCCTAATAGCAAATTAATTAAAGCTCCCTCCAGCTCTAGCTCTATCGATATGGCTTCCAGCAAAGTCCTGCTGCTTGGTCTGCTTGCTATTGTTGCCACAGCTGCCTCAGTGAGAGTGGCTCATGGCTACAGCGTTGATGGCAAAGAAATATCTCTGGTGAAAATCAATGGCAATGTACTTTGCTCTTCAACTGGAAACCCTGAGTCGGGCCAAACCTGCCCGCCCTTGGCCAACTTAAAGGTGACCTTAGTCTGCCCGAACATTCCCTCAGTCGTTGCCTACACGGATTCGGACGGCTCTTTCGTTTGTCCAGTTGACACTAAAACATACAATCTTCTCGACCCATTCACATGCTACGTCCAAGTACAACTCCCACTTGAAGAGATTGTTTGCGCTGTTCTGTCTACGGTTACTGGAACCCTTCATGCTGTTCCTTCAGTCCTTGCCGGTGTTGTTGATTCAGCTCTCGGTTTGGTTGCAAATATCGACATTGGACCCTGGTCCTGCCTGGCATAGGCTCTTTAATTATTGAATCCTTAATTTGCATATGCATTAATTAATTACTTAATGCATCTGTAACTCATCTATTATGCGTGCGTACTTCGTAGCCTTCTCCAGTTCGATCTTTAGTAACCCTTCATGATGATGCATGCATGTCCTTGCTACAAATTAAGAGGACAACAGATGCTTGTAATATGTATCATCTGCAGTGGTGCTTGTAATGTTAATAAGGAGAAGATTTCTGTTTTCCAATTGAGATTCTCAGCAAAAACCATATACATGCATATAGCAGTGCATGCATTAATTCTTGTCTCTCGATCGTTAATTTATTTAACAATAATGTAACGGTGATTATTGGATGACAATGTATATATCATGAGCATTGATATTCCGACGGAAAAAATTGACAATTACGAGATAAGATCAGGCTGATTTATTTTATTAATTGAAAAATAAGGTAAATTGGCCCTTGTCTTGCCTTTTTTTTTTTTTTTCAACTTTCACGTATCTTCAGTATTTTTCATTTTCAATAAATAAAACGTAATCATATATTGATATAAATGCACACATGAAACAAAAAAAAAAAATTGCACTCATTTTCAGCCGTCGGATCAATACATTATCAAGTCAAATATCAAAGAATAGGAATGCCGAATTCTCTCTCATTCTAAGATCTCAACCCACTTCTCTCTTAATTTCTCTCCTTTTTGTTATTTCTTTTCAATCTTGTCTCTCCATAATTCTCAATATATCAACCTTTTTAATCCACCCTCTTTTACAGACAACTGTTCTCTCCACAAAACCTTAGATCATGTCTTCAAATCTCGTGAAGAAACCCTATATTCATAGGCTGGTTTTAACAGTTAGCTGGTGGAAAAAATGTGATGCTGGAGTCGAGTTGCTCTGTTTTGAATGCATGTGCATGGTGAAATCTTGACCTCATACGTTGGTTCTCTCTCGGTGTGCACATGCTCCCCAAATTTAGAGTTGTTAAAAAAGAGATCAATTTTAATTGAAAGGTCTTGGGGTTCATGGTCCATAGATGGCACGGTGACTGCTCTGGCTTCATCTCTTCCTGAGGTCCAAAAGCACATTTTGCAAATTGGAAAATTTACAATCAAGCAAGATTCATGAGTTCTCCCAAAAAAAATTAAGAAAAGAAGAATCCACAGAATGCATCTCTAATACCATGTTAGGGATAAAATGCTGATAATGTACCTGTACATAAATGAGAACCAGCTCCTGGAAAATTTATCTAATTATTTGATATTATTTGCACTTACTTATTGCTTGTTTCCGCATGTTATGATATTCTTACCCAACGAGCCAGACAACGCTGGTTGAAATAGACTCGGAAAGCCCTCGGTCCTCACAAACACATTTACAGTTCAAAAGAAAAAAGGCAAAAAAAAAGGCCCATGATGCCTTCGGCTGGATAATTCTAGTAGGTCAATCTCATACATAAATACACAAATTTCCGAGCAAACTAATGGCACCTATCTTTACAAATGATAACAATAGATACACCAAACAAGAAACTTACCACCACAGCATTTAGCAATTGAATTTTCAAAGCCTCTAAAAAGGAGGGGACCCGGCTGCAACATATCCAGATAATTTCTACAAACCCATTCAATAACTACACAACTAGGAAGGATGAAGCATCTTGAAAAGGCTCTGTACCAATTTCAATCATTGTAGAAACTAACAGTCCCCAGTATTGCCATTACCAAACTGCTTCACTGCACATGATAAAGCCATTCTCAGAAACACCGGACCATCAATTCGGCCTGAAGATCACATCTCCACCCAAGAATTCCAAGTCTTCTGAGACTTGAAAAATGAACTGCTGTCAGCATGTGATAGTGATCAACATGAACACTGAGCATCCACTTGACCTTTCAACCAAGTCCTAGCCTGATGTGTCAATTTCCTTCCCGTGATCTTCTTCGTGAATATTTTTTCTCAGCCTTCTTAACCATATATCATAGTCTATAGGATATGGTGTTCCACATAGACTATCAACATAATCAGCAAATGCTTTCAAGACAGTAGAAACATCACCAAGCTTCTGCTGAATAATTCTCCTAGACCATGAGGTTTCCCGCCACTGCAGTGCCCCCTCAACTGAATCCAATTCAGGCAAAGCCCCACCACATGAGAAATAAAGCATGTAAACCAGGCTCTCTGCATCTGAAGCTGAGCACAACTTTCCCTCTTGTAGAGCATAAGTCGATGAGAAATGAAGATTCATAGCTGGCCGGTCCCTATCCTCAAGTATAGCATGCCCCCAGCCAATCAGGACAAAATAGGGATGCCTCACACCAGATCTCACACAGATCACATTCTCCGGCCGGATATCTCCGTGTCGAATTCCAGCAGAAGAAACAGTAGACAGTGCAGATAAGCAATCATGGCAACACCTAATAGCCTCATCCAGACCAAATCGGCCTTCACTTACCATATTAGCTACTGTTTCACCAACTGGGCTGGTCACAAGAATTGGGGTACCACACAGAGGATGATCACAGTTTCCACCTGAGCTGGGCCTCCGACATTGACCTGGGTGAATAATCCTGCCAGAAGCACTTAACTGTGGCAGATATTTGCTTGAGAAACCTTTTTGTTTCATGATAGTCAATACTTTAGTCTGTCGCTGTACTTGATACCATAAATTCATGTCTTGCCATGCTGGTTCCAGCTGAGAAGGATGGGAACCGACATATAGGAACAGGGACTTTCCTGGGTCTTCAACTGGTGAAGCAACATAATATGTGAGATCACCATTTCTGAGGACTTCATTAATCTGATAACCCTTTTGAAAATTTGAATCCTCTAACCATAACACAGACCCTATTTCCAGCTTCATCAACTCTTCAGACTCAATGTTGATGGATTCATCCTGAACTTCAACAATTTCAGTAGAAACACCATGGCGCTGAAACCGAAATACACCATTTCCATTTACTCCAGTATCCCCCAACTGTCTTTCCACTCTTCTTGTTTGGAGGCGAGAACTGTGGTCAGCAGCTAAATCTTCAATTGAGTGCTTGGGCAATCCTGCATATTGTATGATACAGTGGAAGGTTGCAAAAAGTATTTGTAAAACACCAATATCTCCCCAGTTGGCATTTCCAAGCTTGTTCCAGATCCTATCAATTGGAGAGACAGCAATTCTACAATGTTTTTGTATCCACTCAGCCGCACAGTCATAAACATTATTCACATCAAAATCCAATTTATTTACATCTCCCTCAATTTTTACTACTCCACCATATTGAGAATCAGCAAGCAGAACAAACACTGTGTTTGAACTCAGACAAAAATTCAATCTGCTTAAGCTTCTTGACAATAGTATACGAAGAGCATAGAAAAGAGCCTCACCTAGAACAGATAAAGATGGTTGTTGATCACTAGCTGAAGCTAGATTTCTAATATCAGGTCTCAGAAGAGCCAATTCAAGTATATGGTCCCACTTTCCATGTGGATGTCTAGGGTTCTTAAGCAATATACCAGTACCACAAAGCCCTTCAAGCTTTCCATTAGCAATTGCCTTCTCAGCCTGATAAAATTTTAAGTTCGCATTATATAGGCAGGAAACAGAAAAAGGCATGGGCTCATCATGACTCCAAAATGCCTCCCACAAGCCCTTCGCACTCGCATGCAGAAAATCTTCAACGGCAAGATATGCTGTTGCTTCCACAGCGTCGGATGTTGAGGCATAAACAGCATTTGGCATCCGAATTAGCTGCTGGAAAGAAACCCCTTCCAGTGCATAATCAAATTTTTGAAGTTCTATCAACTCAAAAGGGACATCCAAAGCCGGTTTCTTCAGAGCTGACTTTTCTGAAATTGATATAAACCAATCTTCAAGTTTTGCAGTCAGAATTCCACAGTCCACAAATCTATAAAGAAAGTCCTTCCGATTACGAGACCTACCGCCAGACGATACACTGGACCTTCTTGTCCCAGACCCTACTGATTCCTGGTCTGGGGATCCACCTGCCACACATCAAGCCCTAGTGTTAATCGATCAGTTGGGTCACTGGAGTGTACTCTGACACAAGTACATCTAAATTTCACACAGACCCACCTACTGTCCCCAAACCCAAAATAAAGAAAAAAGGGCAGTCACAACAAAATATAAGAAAGTTGATAATCCCTGTCAGCGTGGAAACCATAATCTTATTTAGAGTATCTGATCCTTATAATCATATGCTAAAGATTCCCAACATTCCACTGCCATTTCATTTGTACATGAAGATATGGAAGACAAATTTTGAAGAACTTTCTTGCAATAAATTTTATTTCAAATATACACGCATATGTAAGAATATTCATGATTTAAGTTCAATAGCAACAAAAATTTGCAGTATAAAATGTAAGGGACAAAAAATCTGGACATAGGAATAATCGGATATAGGAATTCCAAATGAAGCATATATAGAATATAAAAAGAAAACATCCAGCCTATAGACAACCCAGAAACAGATGGCATGGAATACAATTTTCAAATCAATTAAAAAAGAAGCAAGCCTAGCAAAAAAGCTCCATATTTCTATGATGTCTCCAATGACCATCACTCCAGTCTTTACATCAATAAAAACAGCCCAAGATTACTAAAAGGTAGCCACCACCAAGGAATCCAAACTTTTCTTTACAGCCTTGATGGCAGCCCAAGAGTGATTATAATTTGAGTCAAACACAATTCTAATCCTGAATTTAACCACATAATTTCTGCCATTAACCTAGAACCCTAAAATAATTCAAAACAAGGCAAACATAGCTCCATAATTCTTTATCCTACATCCATCTCCCAGCTACAGTTATCATCACCATGGTCACACCACAAGCACATCATACCACTACCAGATACAGCTGTTATTATTTTATTTAAGTACAAAAGGAGTTTCAATAAAACTTATGGCTAATCAAATTTCAGACTTTAATAAACAAAAACGAAGATAAGGAGTCAAGCAAAGAGGAAAGGTGTTCATTGCAATTTAGAGCACAAAAGCCATTCACAATCAAAATTGGGTTGCAACAAAGGACACTAGCATCAGCCCATACTTTCAAATACAAAATCAAGATAATGCTTTTAACATTCTTCTCTTTATTTTTCTAAGCTAGAAGCCATGGGTAGTAAGATGGAAAAAAAAAAATATTCTTGGTCCAACTACATCTCACACCTTTACCACTTGAGATAAGGCTAAAGAGAGAGAACAACACTTAACATATACAAACTACAGCAAGGTTATCCATGGAACATGGTCACATCATCTGCTAAAACTTGGCATAAAAATCTATAACAGCCTTTCCCAACTGAACAAATCCCCTTATTACTGTTGATTCAACCAATACCATTATAAATTAACCCAGCCCCCCAGAAACAATGTCACAAAGAATAAATAGAAACTGCCATATAAATGTAAAGATGACATAACAGAATCAAAGAAATGAAAATAAAAATAAGAATGACAAATGGCAGAAAAATAACTATGAACAACAACAAAAATCTTATTCAAAATTTTGATAGTCAGGACACACTCACAGAGTTGAACCAAAATCCACCTATCATTGACAATAAAGAGAAATAACTGACACCGAATCAGTTACAACCATCTAACCCAAGGCTTGGCATCATTGATTTAACTCCCTGCTGCCAAATATCTTGTGTTAAAGTTCTAATTTGTTCCATAAGGAGACAAGACTGCAGTAGTACATGAACCAGCAGCACAACATAGCTACGCTGACTTTTTTCCAAGGGCAATACACTGGAGGTTAAGGTAGCATTGACTTGATATCCATCAGTGTTTCACAATAACTAAGCTTAATTAATACCTTGCATTTTTTTGAATAGTACATTGAACTTTTCACTCTCTCTCTCTCACAAACGTAAACACATAACCCTATTCTCTTATTCTAACTAGTATCCCCTTTCTTCACCAGGTCCCATATGATATTAGCTTGACAAAACAACTCTAGAAACCACCTTTCTCACACGCTCTGATGATATATCAGTTTAGCCAAACAACTCAATAAACTGCCCTTCTCACATTGACATCCTAGATGATATTTGCCGAGCCAAACAACTCCATTAAAGGTATGTAATCAGTGAAACTCAGAAGTTGGAACTGACTTTGAATAATCGTTATAGGCTTGGTTTATTTTCTACTGAAGATGCAATTTCACTCAATTAGCTCACTCACTGATACAGAATCAGTGACTTAACCATACATATCATATATAACAATCCCAAAGGAAAAGCCACACATATCAAAAGGCTCCAAAACATATAGGTGCTTACTAAGCAACAACCTCATTACAATTTCACTTGTCACTTTCAAACACATATCCAACATGTGGCACTTCGTGGCACATTGGACCTCGAGAGATGGCTCCTGCATAGTTTCAAGAGGTGGCACCCAATGCAAACTATCATAAAACTCATGTATCCTCATACATCAATCTGAATTTATTACCCATTAAGCCAACAACAAAAAACGGCCAGCCCATAAAATAAATTAAAAAATTTTGGGGGGGTGGGGTGTGAAGGAAAATAACAGAAAACCCTCAAACTAAAGCTCAATGATACGAATTACAAGGTGAATATCCTCAATACTAAAATAATTATGAACTTTTAAGTGATACCCATAAATAAATGCCAAGTAGAAAGTAATCAAATTCAAGAGACTTGTGCAACATATTAAAAAAACCAAACATTACATAATCACAACAAACCCACCGGAAAAGTGAATCAACTACTTCATTGAGTAGCTGAAATTAAAAATAAAAAATATTAAAAATGAAGAAATTTAGTTAGGAACTGGATCTGACCTCGCATTACTGCCATTTTTTTTCTACAGTCTGATATCATTGACCAACAAATCCAAGTCATATGCCAAAGTACAAAGGCTTAGAAGATTAAGAAGAAGCCAAGCTCTCTCTCAACTCAATACATCTATCTCTTTTCAATGCACAGAATGACACATATTTTCCAATATACCATCACGATAATTAAAAAAACAAAAAAAAATTGTGATTCTCTCTGAGTCAACTCTTAGTAACAAAATTACTGTACATTGGCGCCCCTAGTTTTGAAGCATCCCAATTATATCCTTTCTCCCCTTTTAAGTAAGTGCATAAATAGTTATGTAGATTAGCTGCAGATCTCATTTTGTGCATGCACATACACATGCAACCCTCTGTCACAGTCCCACGTGTTTAATCGTATTTACCCGCTCTTTACTTAACAATCAATAACCGGGATTTTGATTCTCTTTGGACTCATTCCCACCACTTTCAATATGTATATACACAATACAATGGACCCATACCATTCATGCTTGTGTGAAACTGATCCTGAATTATAACAACATTGATTCAGTTTACCAAAGCCATAGATCCTACAGTCCATCAATACTCTCTATTCTTTTTAGAATATCGAGATCACACGAACCTTCACAACCCTAACATTTATACTTCCCAAAAGTACATCCCCATAACATGTCTAGACATAATGTGCCAAGTAAATCCTGTATATAATCCAATATCACCAGATTTAATCATGTGTTAAAAAAAAAAAACAAAAACAAACAAGCAACTGCATCAAAAGATTATTCAACACTAATAAATTAGTTTCCAAAAGAACTACAGGAGGAAGAAGGGAATGTGAAAGATTATAAATACAAAAAGATACATCCAATTGCATCATAAGCTTTCGTTGAAGCCCAAAGAATCTGTTTCCACAAAATATAAGAGGAAACAGTAACCTGTCTAGCTATTTTTTGGTGGCATGGGGTTTTGTATAACAAAATTGGTACAAATTCATTAGCAGTGCGCGGATCATGGAGGGAAACCACATAAATTTCTTTGGAATGAACTATCACTTTAGCTGGTGACTTCACTGACATGTGTGCAGAATGAACAATTAACATATTCAAAAACTTCCTAACTTGAAAAATACAAGTGAACCAAAACTGTATCTTGATACTATTTTTTGTTTTGCTACTGTTATTAAGGCAATTCTCATTCCTTATACAGAAACACAACAAGAAAGCCAACCTTGTCCCTGGAGATTCATTTTCATTCCTTATTACCTTTGACCAATTTTCAGTATAACCAGACAATTTGAGAGACCTCTAGCAACTTTCTTACACCAAACTATTTAAAAATGCAAAAGGAAGAGCACGCAATAACGCATTTGCATCACAATGATTCAATTCACAACACGTAATAGAAGTTACCCAGCGCATGACCTCATATAGCTACCAAAAACTAAATCTCACGTTCTTCTATTTGCAAAAATACACACACAGACAAACAAACACATAGTATATATCATTTCCAGAAACTAAGACAGCTTAAGAACTTCAATTTTCGTCAACAGTAAGCCAATTACGAGCAATTATCAGAAATCATAGGATATAATTCAAGAACACAAGACCTTAATTTCCAAAAATAGCCACTTTCCTTAATAAGCCAAGTACAAGTGTAGCAGCAGTTACTGATGAAATAAAAGTACGATTAAATGAGACAAGATCAGCCACATGATTGAACATAACAAAAACAGAAGCTTCTGGAGAATCACAGGAGTCAATCCGCTTCTTCGCAGAGTAAAATCCAGTCAAACAGAGAGTCAAATCAGTTAAGAAAAAAAGAGAGAGAGAAATTAGGGTTTAAAAAAAAAAAGAATATACCTTCCATTTATAAGCAATCAAAGTCTCAGATCTTCTGCTTCGTCGTCTCAGCTCAACACATGTAATTTGCTTGCTTTTGAGGGAGAGTCTCTCGTTTCTACTCTGCGTTTGATTGTTTTATTTGTTCGTTCCAGTGGAATGACTCGTGTTTTTCTCCTTTTTTCTAACTATTATCGTGATTATTATTATTATGGTATTATTATTATTACAAGGAAGTTTACTTGGCATTAGCGAGTGAGAGCAGTCGTTAATCTAATTTCACGCGATCTCGTTCTTTTTGTTTCTTCTCATTACTCATCATGGGTTTTCGCGTTTGTCGTCATCGTTGATTTTGACGGTGTCCGTTAAATTAAACAGGGGTCAAATATGGAATATAAAAAATAATAAACATGGAAATAATCGCACTGATTAGCAGTGTGTTTAATTTTGATCTCAAACCACCCATTCCATTAATTTTGGCCGACCTCAAATTGGTAATGCAAATAACTAAAGGGCTAAGTCATTGACGTACGCGTTAACCATTGCCTTTGACCCAATTTACATACACTTATATCCCAAATTACAAATAATAAGAGACAAATTTAATTTATTGGACTTCCCATAAACTTCACTTTCATTTTCATAATTTTTTTTAAAAAATCCCTCTTTTCTAGTCTCTATATCTATTTATAATTATAATTACATTCTTTCACTTTAATGTATTCTAAAGATTTCATACTATTCGTTTTTAATAAATGGTTAACGTATGATGTTAGAATTAGAATTTCATTAAAAGAGAAGGATTCCAACTATATTGAAATTGATCTAAAGTAAAGCACGCTTTTATAATCATACGATTAAAATTATAACATATTTTTTATTATTTATCATTTTACGTGTGATTGTAATTTATACTCTACCTTAGAGCAGCTTCATAGTAACCGATGCCGAAAGAGGATTAACAAACTACAATAAAAGCAACATCCCATCCTTTATCTCATATCAAGCAATCACCTTAAGCCACTATTCGGTTTTAATCAAGAGATGTTATTGGTGTTCTAATTATTCTCTCACATATGATTATATTTGACTCTTCTAAACATATTTTCATTTCGTGTTATGAATATTATACAGGCATTTGGGCCATATGGCTTTGTGGTTGTAGGCTATTTCGATTGTTCAGTTTTGGTCTCAACTACACCCCATATAGATTAGAGTTTTGATAATCAAATTTATTGTTCATTTTCTCATTGATGCAGAAAAGAAAGCATATTAGTGCCAACGCAAAGTAACAATAAACCAAATGCCGTTATAAGTTAGGCCTTCAATTGGGATAAGTTGGGCACATTTTGCGTTCATTATTATCAGGCTTTGGCAGCATCCAAAACCTCAACTTCTATCTTCCCTGCATTAGCATTAATCATCTCTTCTTTGCTGTCATTTTCTGTTCTTGGCTCCTTCTGCACATTTTCGATTAGCCCATTCTCCATTTCATCATAATTGTTATTCAGACCGCAATTATTGCACCGGAGGATGTCCACGGTCCAACCGCGAAGCTGCTCGGTGGCTGCCTCATCTGCAGTGATTAATATAAATAGTCAGTAACGAGTAACAGCAATTAGTAACGAGTAATATTACACGTACAAACTGATAGCGTCCTGAGTGTTTTTTTTTTTTTAAAAAAAAAAAAAGAAAGAAAGATAAATGAGCATATAACATGATAACACGAAGATAGATATATACCAAGTCTAGGGACAGTGTGGCCTTGGGGGTGCCTTATGATGAGGGGGTTGTGGAAGGCAGTGGCCAGTTCCTCAGAGGGCAATCTCAACCAGTCCTTGGCTCCAATGAAGTGGGCAGATTTCACATTGATGATGTCTTTGTAGGCAACTTCGCATATGCTTGGATCCCTAAACTTTGAACCTGATATTGACACAAATAATTTCATCGGTGGATGCTCCTTCAACACCTTCCCCTGTTTCACCAAATTTAATATTTTTTCCCTTTTTTCAGTAACCTTGATGATTCAACTTTATGGGACACAGAGAGAGAGAGAAAAAAAGCATACAAATTTTGATTACCTGTGCTTGGTAGCCCAGCAAAAGAGCTGACAGTGTTGCACCCTTTTCAAAGAAATGAGTTATTTGGTCCAATCAGAGCACTCACACACAAAATCATAGTCTCTAATATGCTACAGTAACACACAAATAATGAAGTGGAAAAGTATGTACCTGGGAGAAGCCGAGTAAACCATCAAAAGGGCCATTGCTTGTAATGTATTCAGTTAAATAAGATACGCATTCTTCAAGGTTTGTGTACTCTGTGAACTCCTGATTGATTGAACAATTAATCAATTAGTTAACGGATGATGATGGTACATTAATTGATTAATTTTCACAAAATCAATGAGCATAATTTATTCATTTACCTTGTTGAATTGAAACCACTCAAAGTAGGGTGGTGGAAATATGCCTTCTATATCAGATTTGCCGCCGGCCGGGAAAATCCCATCTGGGAAGTCCTGTTACTTGAAATAAATCTCTTCAGTTAATCCAAAGCATGGCCAGTCAAATTCTTGATTTGCTAATTAAATTCCTATTATTACAGTTGAACTTTTGTAATTGAAATATTCTGTAACTGCAGCTTAATTTTTAACCCTTTTTGTATACGATAGTAATACACTAATACTAGCCAGCGGAAATAATTATTTAACAATGAATTACATACCATGTCGAAGTGAGCAAAAATAGAAGGATCCCACTTGCTAATTTGTTTCTGAAGAAATTTCCCGCTGGTTCTAAATCCATGGAGGCATAACAATTTCAGCTTATTACCATTGTTGCTTTCCTTTTGGCCTTCCATTTTATTTTTTTTTTCTATTTCATTCTTTCAGATTTTAAGCAGAAGTAAGAAGAGCAACACTGGCGCATGCCGTTCTTGTTCTTCTTATAAAATATGGGGGAAGAGTTGGTAGGTAGGTTCCTACTTACCACAAAGACTTTAAGGAATCAAAACTACCATGTAATTAATTTATTTAATGAAAGTTTGGTTTGACGAGTTGATGACATTGTTACACGTCCCCTACTCCAGTCGCCAACAAGATGTCAAGATTCGAATCGTCCGCTCTCTGCCTTTTTCTCCGGAAGGGTGGCTGTCATTACTCGACCGGAGCCACATGGAAGATACTTCATACTAGAATCTAATCATGTTAGAACTGTTACGATGCAGCATTATTAACGACTGTATAATTATAAAAATAAATATTAAATTTGTAATTTATAGTGAAGTAACTCCATTATAATTACGGCCTTTATACTATCATCTAATACTTTATATTTCATAAAATTATATTAAAATTTTTTATTTTACAGCTTTTTATGTGAAGTTTATACAATTTATTAGTTTTTATTTTTTTTAATTAGCACCATTAGAGGGTTAACAGCAAATTAAAAAATAATAATTATTTTATCCCTAAATACAAAAAGACTATTCATTGATTATTCTTTTCAATACTTCTGAAATGTATTAATATTTTGGATTGATGAGAATAAGTTGTAAACTCCAAGATTCTCATAACTAGTTTTATGCTATTATTTTTTATTGATAAAAGTAAAGTATAGTGTTCAAGATTTCTCATAAATGGTTTTATAATTATTTCAAATACATTTTAGATAACTATGACTATTTCTGCTATTGTTGTTAAAGTTTGTTACCGTTGACAATGACATGTTATTTAAGATGAATTATATAAGTATAGATTCTTGATTTATGTTGTAAATAAGCTACAAATTAGTTAGAGTGCTTATTTTAGTAATTTTATGATTTTATATACGTAATTTGATGAGTTTACATGGTTAGTTTTGTAATCGTTATTAATCAGAATAACTACAAAATGAAATCTTTTTTTTATTGTTAAAATAAGATTAAATATCCTTTTTACATCTAGAAGAAAAATAATCGTTTTGTGAATATTATGTTAAATCTCTTAATCATGTTAATGAAAAAGTTAAAAAGTGATATACTTTATAAATTTCAAATAGACGCTGTAAAGGAAAAAAAAAAAAAGAATTAATGTATTTTTCAAACATAAAAGTACAAGATATCACATGAATGGTGGATTTATGCTTTTTATAAACAAATAGTCATGTTTATAGTGCATCTGCAAATCATTGAAGTTTTTTTCTGAATAAGTTGTAGGGAACAAATTTTGTCCTTTGGAGTCTTTTGTTTATGAATTAGGCATCAATTACAATACATTCAGGGAACTTCTTGTGCACGTATTTTATACTTGTCTTGTGGAAGCTAATTTTATCATTCTCTTAATTAAGTTAATAATTCCGTCGACGTAAATTAAGATGAAGTTTCTTGTGTACGTATATTCAGCAAAGTCCAGACTTTGTATTATTATTATTCTATGTGATGTCTGATGTAATATAATATATACAGGGTAATTTTTAAAAACATCCCCTGAAGTTTGGACTTGTTGCAAGTAGATGGCGAGAATTTATTTATGTGTAAAATACCTCTTACCGTCAGTTAATTTTAACATTGACCGTTAGTTGACTGTACAAAAATAATATTGCCCTTAACAACAGTTTGTAAATTGACATAACTAAAAAAAACTAAAATTATTGGTGCGAAAAGTATAAACCCTATTTTTTGATAATTTTATCCTTATTAATTTCAAAAATTTACAATATCATAAGTAAAAATTATGACTATTTCATTTTCAAGTTTTTAATTTTATCTTTCTTATAGGAACTTTAAGGAAATATCAATAATTTAAAGAGAATTTTTAAAATTTTTAATTTTATCTTTTTTGTAGGAATTTTAAGAAAATATCAATAATTTAAAAAAGATAAAATAGCCAATAATTTTAGTTTTTTTTAATTATTTCCGTTTACAAACTGTTATTAAGGGTAATATTATATTTGCACAATCAACTAACGATCAATATTAAAATTAACTAATGATAAAAAAATTTTTACAAATAAATAAATTTTCACTATCTACCTACAATAAATCTAAATCTCAAGAGAATTTTTTAAAAAATACCCAACATATACATGAACCTACAAGCCTGCAAGTCTTTTATACAGGCAAGTCTTTTTTTCATATGGACCGTCGTCTATAAAGGGAAACTGCTATTCATACAGATTAGACTACGGTTGGTTCCATGCTCATCGCCAGTTGAATCTAGACAAGTGGCTACAGCTTAGCTTACATTATCTCTATTCCTCACGTCACTTCTCTTCTGATACACACGTGAACCTACAAGGCTATAATATTCTTCTGCAGGCCTAAATTATTATCCATAATATAACACACAGGAACTTTACGATTTTGCCACCCATAACAACTTAATTGTTTTACTTTTACATACTATAATTTCTTAATTTTAAATAATAACTTAAGGATTATTGTGCATTATATATATTCTAACATTATACGACGCTCTAGATTCTTATAGGCATCCAAAGAATAAAATAAATAAAATACCAGTTACTGAAAAATAGACTTGAAATTTAGGTAGTGTTTGGTTGGAAAGAGAGAAAGGGAGAAAGGAAAGTAATTTAAATTTTTTTTCTTTGTTTGATTTATCATAATTTATAAGAATTAAATTTCTATTAAAATTTAATGTACATCATAGTGTGGAATTTAGATTCCACACCAAAGACTAATGAATTTGAATTCCTCCTCTATTAGAAGCCAAAACATCTAAAATTATCCTTTCAAATTTTTATTAACTTGTTTAATATTATCAAATTATTATTATTTACAATTTTATTTTATCAATCTAATATTGTAGATAATTAATTTGTATTAGTAAAAGTTAAAGCAATGATTTAAATAATTTAATAAAATCACTTTATCTTTTTATTAATTTTAAAAATAGAAATAAAAAATTTAACAGTCGCAGGACTGCCGCCTTTGCTGCAAACAACCGCGCAAGACGTCACTGCCTGTACCGTTGAAGTCGTCGGCTGATGAGAAACATCGTTTTACCATCACACAAGTGAAAAATGATTTTATTTTCCTCAAATCTGGTTAACCGAAATTTGAAAACTTTCTAACTATCTCAGATCCGGACAAACATCAAGTATTTCGCCCAAATAAGTTGTTTCAATATATAGATCGTCAATTTTTTATAATTTTCATATAATTCTTGAGTTGAAATGATATAGTATAGTGGTGGCCGGCGGCGAGACGCGGCAACTCTGATGGCGGCCGCGACAACTCTATTTTTTGTTATTCAAATAAAATTTTAAAATTATAATATATTAATTAAGAAATTATTTGTATTATGTCATAATTCATTTAGAAATAAATTAAATTAAACTAATTTAAAAATAAAATTATGTTAACAAACTTTTGAATAGAGCTTAATTATAAATATAATTATATTACTTAAAATAATTTTTTATTAGTTATTTATATAGTATATTAAATAAATTTGTTTTTTTAATTTTTGAATTATATTTATGATAAATGTTAAAAGTTTAATACTAAAGGGTGAAATTGTCCAAATAAAAGTTAAAACATTTCCTTTCTTTCTATAATTTTATAACAAATCAAACATTAAAAAAGAATTTTAAACATACTCTCCTCTCCTTTCTACCACTTTCTCCTCTCCTCTCATTTCCTTAATTTTCATCAAACCAACCACTGTAGAAGTCAAAAACTCAACCCAGTATCAGGCAGTAATTACAAGTTACTGATTTGCATGCATGCAGCTGGCACCGGCTAACGGCTAGTTGGGCAAGGACAGTGTGGATGACCCTCTAACGGTCACCAGCGCAGCATGAGCGTCGGCTAATTCAAATTTTAATTTTCTTAAAACTAATAAAATATAATTCTGTTACGTACAAAAAGAGGACTTTTGTCCTACTTCCGACAAACTACGGACTTCAACGCCCCCACATTGCACCTAACCCTGTTTTAAATCTTGCTTTGCAAAAGCCCCTTATTTCGCCTCACTAATCCAATCAGTCTCTGTTCAAATTCCATTTTTAACCTTACCTCCCAAGGCAAAGCTTTATTTATTTATATCATCCTAATAATTAAAAGTTTCAATCACCAACCAAACTGTTTTATTATTCATATATAGTCGTGTCACATCTTTAATATAATTTTAATAATGTTATTTAAAATTTTTATTGGTTTAACATGTTTATATATAAATATTTGCAGAGTATTAGTGGTACTACCTACACAAACTCTAATCAATTTTATTTAAATACAATTAGTTAATGACAACCATGACCTAATTATTATATTAGGTAGAAAATATTAGGGGTGGGCATGGTTCGGTTCGGTTCGAAATTAAGTTGAACCGATTTAAATCGGTTATTTTATAAAAAGAACCGAATTAGAACCGAACTAAAAAAGAACCAAATTCAAACGGTTCTTTTCGGTTCGGTTTTTTCGGTTCTGGACCTATTTTGAATTTTCAAATTTTTAGTCCATTGAACTTCATAAATGTAATAATTTTTTTCAACAAGTTCATCCTAATTTCATTACAAATATTAACAATAAATACAAAGTATTCAAAACACATTTTATCAATAATATCTTACTAACTATTAATAAATAATTAAATAAACAATCTATATAATAAGATGCTAGTTTAAAAAAAATAAAGAAAACTTACTGGTAAGCAACATCAATCAACCATCATTTACTCCTCAGCTACTTGCTGTTGTTCTTGAGATTGTATTGGCCTAAAAAATTCTTCAAGAAATTGAAATTTACGAAATTTATGAAATTGTTTTATATTTGATTTTAGGGTTTATTTTGGGAAATAAAAATTCATGAAATTGTAACACTAACATATATATATACTCTGATTGTGTGTATGCAAGTTTATGTTAGCTATCTTACACAATCAATTAAAAAAATCGTACCGAATTAGAAAAAACCGTCGGTTCGGTTCGGTTCGATTTTTTTAAGACTACGGTTTTTTTCCCACCTCTAGAAAATATGTCAATATAACATGATTCATCAACTGTTTAATAATGACATAAATGAACATCGAATTTGTCTTTCAATACTAGATCAAAGTGTATTTATTAATTCACCCCCTACTAAAAAAAAAATATCTTACGATGTTAAATGTAGGATAATTACATTATAGAGGTCTTATTAATTCGCCAAACCAACTAAAACACAAGGAATTGAGTCTAAATTCTCTTGTAATGTCTATAATTTCATATGTTAATAATTTATATTAGAATTGATGTATCTAGTATTTTGTCTCAAATATTTTTAATAATTTACTTTTGTTAGATCAAATTTTTGACTATGCCATTTCTAAATAAGTACACTATACATGTCATAAACTTGAAATAACTATTTGATGGGTGATTCAAACCTAATAACCGTGTAAATTTTGAAAATCTTTGTAGGTTGGGTAAAAAATTGCCACCCTATGCAAATTAAGTCAAATTTAAGTTAATTATTGAATAAAAATAAATTTGTGTTAGGATTGTTATCTATTTTGCGCGTGGAAATGTGGAAGGCTTACTAAGTTATTTGACTGAGGGTTTGGGGCTAAAAGAGTCATTTGAGAGTTTCAACTGGTTGCTTAATTAATGCTAAAAGATTTCAAAACAGATAAAACAAATATTAATGCCACGCGCATCTACAGAGCGTGATCCGCATACCTTAGTCTAAAAGTTAGTAACTCTTCGTCAATACGCTCATTTTCTGAGGCGGTGTAGAGAAACGCTCATCGAAAGAGCTTGAAACTGTGTCCTGAACTAATTACAAAGAATCCAACGACTATAAAATCCTGAGCATCTCACACAGCGACACGTCATGGAGAATAAAATAATATTTCAATTTTTAAGCTTTAAATATACTGTGTGTGTTGCTTAGTCATAAATAAATATAAATAAAATAAAATAAAATAATTTATCTCCTCATAATCAACCAATCAATCATTCCAAGAAGAGATCGCTTTCGCAGTCTGTATTTTCAACGTTTATTTTTACATCTCTCTCCTCTCTCTCACACTCGCTCTCCCACTCTCTTTCTCTTCTCTTCTCAAGAGATTAATTGAATCAGACAAGGTAATTTTTCATCTGGGTTTTTGAATTTTTTGGTCGATTATTGATCAATCTGAGTCGAAATCAATTGATTTGATGTAAAGCTTGGATTTTTATGTTTGTTTGTGCTGATTCTTCACTTGTTTCATCTTAATATATCAGTGTGTATGATAGATTGCTTTCTTGCAACTATAGAAATTGTATATGCTTTTCTTGCTTCAGCTTGTTGATTCTGATGTGGGTATTTTGAAAATAAGGTTCCTTTCTTCATTCCTGGACAATTAGTTGGGTATAAATTAGGGTTTTGACAAATGGGTTCATTTGATTTGAGGAATTATTTGTTTCTTTTCCTTTCACTGTAAGTTTTTAGTCTTTGCTTTATGTATTAATGAAGTGATGTACTTGGATGAATTATTTGTCCCAAAATTAAGGATAATGAATATTGTTGCCCTTTTGGAATAATGGGACTCCTAATCTCGAACTTTGATAGATTCATTATACTGAAGATAGGAGGTTTCACGGGATAGTAACTTTTTGAGGAAATTTACCCACTCAACTCAGTTGTAGGTAGGTGAAAATGCTGGTTCTTATATTTTGATAAATTATTAGTTTTGTATGGTAATTTTGAGGGTGTCCGCCTGTGATTGATGATAGCTTACATTCTGTTTGGTTTCCATAGAAAACAAGTATTTAGCAGTCTTTTTAACTATCAGACCTTATGATATGCTCCCAATGTTATTTTCAGTTTGCATTTTAATCAAGTTTGTCAACTTTTTAGCGAGTTTGTTTGCTTTTATTTTGGCTACTCTGTCGTGGTGCATCTCTCTGTTTATGGGTTGCAAGCACCCTTCCAATGTTAGCTAATTTTCTTTGATTCCTGTGAAAAAATGATGTTGGTTGTTAATATTTATTCAGTAAAGACAAATGATCAAATTATATTGTTACCTCCTTGTTAGTTCTAATCTGAAAGTTCAATTTATTATCTTTTAGGTGCTTTCGGCATTCTGCTTACAATTTTTTTATCACTAAGCCTTTAAGTTCAAAAAGCATCGGAACATTCTTTGCCAAGGTTCTAATTTCCTGCCAGTGACAGCACAAAAGAAGAGCTATTACAAGGATCCTGTCATCTTTTGTTGACATGGTAAAGCTACAGACTTTGTATGACACCATCAATGTGGAAATTTACATTATATTAAAACCAGTTCAGGGATGCATACTTTAATTCATATGCCAAGAAACATACAGATAAACAGAATGAGAATTATGGTGTGCGATGCAAACTTTCAGCAGTTGCTGATGCAAAATAAAGTTAAAAATTTCATGATTTGTTCATTTTATATGCATGGTTAGTTCATAAACGGTATTTTGTAGCTTTATTTCGCGATTAAGCACGTTGTCTTTTTTGTTTTTAGAAGATGGAGATGCATCAAGTTTGTGCATCAAGCTCGTATTGTAATTTCTTTTTATCACTTATGAATAGTTTGACTTATTTTGGTTTATGTTGTTGTGTTGGTTTAGGCTACTAATGAAAATCTTCCACCGAATGTAATAAAGCAACTTGCTAAGGAATTGAAGAGTCTTGATGAATCTCCTCCTGAGGGCATTAAAGTAGGCGTAAATGATGATGATTTTTCAACCATATTTGCTGATATTGAAGGCCCAGGTATGCAATTTTCTGTCTGTCAAAATTTTATGTCTTTTGAGACATATTGCAATAGTGGAATAAGATTTCCTCTCCATGCAGCTGGAACTCCTTATGAGAATGGTGTTTTCCGCATGAAGTTGTTATTATCTCATGACTTCCCGCACTCCCCTCCAAAAGGTTTGTTGGTTATATTGTATGGATATTATTATTTTCTCCTAAAATCTGTTAATTGCTTACGCAACTTGGGATTATTCACAATGTGGATGTTTTAGGTTACTTCCTGACGAAGATATTTCATCCAAATATTGCAACAAATGGTGAAATTTGTGTGAATACACTAAAAAAAGATTGGAATCCAAGTCTTGGATTGAGACATGTTCTCATCGTAAGTTCTGATGGCAATTTTTGTTAATGTTTCCTTTAGCTATCTGTTCTTCCCTGTTTGTTTGATGAGAACTTTACTGTGAGAATTTTTTTTTTCATTGTTCTGAGATTTGTGATAACAGGTAGTCCGGTGTTTATTGATTGAACCATTTCCGGAATCAGCATTGAATGAACAGGCTGGTAAGATGCTGCTTGAAAATTATGAGGAGTATGCCAGACATGCCAGGTATGTCTAGTCATTATGTAATCTGCTTTTTTATGTGGTGGTTCTTGGCAACTCTGGAACGTTACATGTGAATATCTAGGTGTTAGCACACATCCATGTCCTACACTGTCATTTGCCTACATGCTGCACGTGTTGTGGGGCCTGCAGTACCTTTTGAGAGTACTTCTGAGATGTCAAGTTCTTTAAGAGCTGATAGGGAACAAACTTCTGAGATGTCAAGTTCTTTTAAGAGCTGATAGGGAACAAACTCCTTTAGTGCTCTGGATTGTTGGTTTAATTCATGTGCCCTCTGTTGTAAATGTCCCCTCTTAATAAGCTAACTGTTGCTGTGCTACCTTATGCAAAGGAAATGGGATGATAAAATTAAAAAGCATTTTACATGTCTCTTATCAAGTAAGTCTCGTTTTACGCGGTTCACTGAAGATTGTAAGTTTTCTGCAGGATTTACACTGGGATTCATGCAAAGCCAAAACCAAAATTCAAGTCAGGAGCTATTTCTGAATCAACAACGGCACTGAATGTTGACCAGACTATCACCAACATGGACCAGAAGAACAACACACCATCTGGTGGTGCAATACCATTGCCATTGGCGCAACCACTAGCTCCTTCTGCAACAGCCACTAGAGGAGGAAATAATCAGGATCAGCCATTCGCTGCTGTTCCAACAGTGGAGATAGGAATCGGCGGGTCTGCTACAACACCCGCTTCCGCCACTACACAAAAGAAGGAAGTTGGGCTGGCAAAAGTCCAGGCTGACAGGAAGAAAATAGATGCTAGGAAGAAGAGTTTGAAGAGATTATAGTTATGGGGGAATTTTTTTTCTTTTTGTTTTTTTTGGTTGAAATTGTTGAAAGTGACGGTCTGAAAAGGATTGGTCGTGCCTGGTGTAATGCGATTATGTTGGGAAAAGTTCAATTGGGCTGTTCTCTTTGATTTCATTAACATCCTTTTTAGCCTTTGTTTTATGAATACTACAAAAAAAGAAGGGAGCTTGGGGTGGCGCACCTTGGTACTTAGTGATCCAATCTTTGATGTGGGATTTCAAATAAATAAATAAGAACAGGATAATCCAGAAATGAAAATAAATGCAAAGTCTGACCCAAAAGTAAGTGTGCTATTGAGATTGAGGAAGTACAATTGTATTTTATAGCTTAAAAATTATAGTACTAAATGGTTTAGTAAATATTAGTTGTTATATCTTAAAAGTTATGTTTATATGATTGCACTTTAATCTCAAATCAAATTTGATTTGGTTTTAAAATTTAGTTTGATTTGATTCCAATTGTAAAGAACCGAACAAAAAATTAGAGACAAAAAACTGCAGCAATGTAGTTTTTAAAGACCATGCTTCTTTAAATTGTTTGTATTTCAGTTTATGCATACACCGTGTTATCTTATAATTTAAATAAAAGAAAATTTTAAATATTAAGTGTCTGTTTTCTATAATTTACTTAAAAGATCATAAATGTTTATTTAATACTATAAGTTCTTTACATTTTTTTTATGATGTTTAATTGTTTTTTAGTAGAATTTTAAAGATTAAATGATTTAGCAAAAACTTAAATTTTAAACTTTTAGAAATAGAAGTTGATTTTTTTTTAAATATAAAAATATATAAAATATTATTTATTTATTTAACAATCTTATTTCATTAATTTTATAATATTATTTTAAAAAACTTACCTATTATTTTTTTTTGACAACCAAACCATTTTCCAAAATTAAGTATTACTTAATTAATTAATTATATTATTATTTTCTTAACAAATAACAATGATGTCCTAGGGTAATATTGAAATTTGAAGGCTTGTGATACAGAGAAGAAATTAGACTCCATTTCGGCCAGCCAAACACACCGTTGGCACGTTTAATTAGCATTAAAATGTCTGAAATCTCTTTCCCAATGTCATCAGCTTCGCTTGTTAAATACATAAATCTTAATAGTCGTACAGCCATACTCACATAGGTATTATGCATGTAAGAAAGAGTATGGTTTATTTATTTATAGAGGGAACATGAAGATAGGTTGGATGAAGTTTATTAGCTTATAAATAATCTTTTAGAAAAATAATATAACAAAGGCAAAAAACGTTCTAGCGAATATGTTATAGAATTTCATAGCAGATATTCACACTAAAACAAAAATAAAAAGTTGAATTTGAGGGTAATAGTGCACATTTAAAGGTAATAGGGTGAATATTTAATAGAAAAATGTCCTGGCTTGAATTTAAAGGTGATGTTTTTAATGATGGAACATGAAGGTTGTTCCTAATTTTAAATATTGTGTCTATAAACTTTCATTCGCACAAAATTGCGCCATTGCCTTTAAATTCTACATGTTTTCCCTTCTTTTGTCAAGAATATACATTCCACTTGTCCAAGATGACAGATCATAACAATATTATTAGAATCAAAAGCTCATAGAACAAGATTTACAGATGCAGGAAACGAGGTGTAAACGATCAAGATTGGTGATTGAATTCTTCTACACCTAGTTTGCATCATACAAACCCTTCGAAAGAAATTACTATCATATAGGAACAAAGCCACCCCCGTTTGTGGCAAAATATCATTCAGAAAACAGATCACAGACACAAATCAATTCATAATTGCGTGCAAATAAAATTCTAGGATGAGGAATATAAGCAGGAGTGCCCAAGTACTTGGAAAACCGATATATAATTTGACCACAACAAACCCAAAAGGTTAGAGGAAACAACATTAAGTCATCACATATCAATTTCTCATGCACAAAATCTCGAAATAAGAAATAAGGCAGATCAACGAGTCACTCATTTAACAGAAACAATGTTCACAGAAGAGCGGAAAAAAACTAAAACATTAAAAAACTGAAAAGTTGCTCCAGTCACAAGACAAATTGAAGCAGGAGACAACATGCTTCCTTTAGCTTGACCTCAGAGTTATCAAATTAAAATTTATAAAAAAGGAAACTAGGGAACCAATTATATTAATCAACCAATTTCTTCTTTTTCCAGGAAGTTTTGGTTGGGTGGAGTCACTTACTTAGCCATCATAACCTTGACAAATTCCTCGTAATTTATCTGGCCATCACCATCGACATCAGCTTCCCTTATCATCTCATCGACTTCCTCATCAGTAAGCTTCTCCCCTAGGTTTGTCATCACATGACGCAGTTCAGCAGCTGAGATGAAACCATTCTGATCCTTGTCGAAAACCCGGAAGGCCTCTTTCAGCTCCTCCTCAGAGTCGGTATCCTTCATCTTCCTGGCCATGAGGTTTAGGAATTCAGGAAAATCAATAGTTCCATTACCATCAGCATCCACTTCATTGATCATGTCCTGGAGCTCAGCCTCAGTGGGGTTCTGACCCAGTGACCTCATAACAGTGCCAAGCTCCTTGGTGGTAATGCAACCTGCAAATTCAATATTATATGAACCATGACAAAGCCGACAGAATTTTTAGATACTCACATAAAACAAAAATGGTAAACAGCACAGCACTCAGTGGTAAATCTGCTGACAACTAGGCACCATAACTTGCTAAACATTGCTGATTTATCAAAATACAATACAGTGTCAACATGAGACAACTGTTCTGACTAGAATTTGGCAAACAACAAGTATACCCAATCAGTCTAAAAACAACACTAAGACATAACAGCAGACTACAAAATGTAACAAGCACAATAGATAAAACAATACAAGTAGCAAAATCTCAAAACGAGCAGAAAGGACACAAATTCCAAGACATAATTGAATTAGAATGTGCCGATCTATCCAGAAATTTAGTAAGAAGTAGATTCAATAAGTATTACAGAATTTGATGTAAAGCCCATCTGTTGTGTGCGGTTGGCAAGCATCATTCGATCAGAATAAGAACTTGTTCTAGGCAAAGTGAATCAGAAGGATTTTTCATTTAATAATGAAAGAACACTACGACGGAGGTCGAACATCCACGGGTCTGTTTCGGAATCGAATGCTTTCATTTACAAAAAAAATATTAAAGCATAACAAACAAAACCCACAAAAACAATGTGCAGCTTTTTAAATACGAAACGCATCAGCCTAATGTTCAGTCGATTATATCATCCAATTAATCGAACAGCAATTAGAGAATCAACAAAATCACATCACACATCGAAAATCAATAGAAAATATGAGAGATCAGAGCTGTAATTAATCAAAACGTTCCAAAAATCAACAGCTTCGTGAATAGAGGGAAAACAATAGATCTATAAGAAAATCCAAAGCTAAAAGCAAAGAGATTATGAAGAGAGAAAATTAGACCGTCGCCGTCCTTGTCGAACAAGCTGAAGGCTTCTTTGAACTCGGAGATCTGATCGTCGGTGAGCTGATCCGCCATTTTCTTCTTTTTTTACACCGAAAACTAGGTTTTTTTTCTTCCCCGCAAAATCAAATCACGAGAGAGAGAAATGGCCTTGTTACTCCAGACAACACGATGGTTGCCTTTATATGGGCCAATCTTTTCGGGTCAAATTCCTTGCCTCCGGACGTAAATGAATCATCAAATCTACATAATCTTTGATTTTCCCTTTTTACCCTTCATTTTTAATTTGCCGGTCACTTATCACTTCCTGCTTTCCATTCCTAAAGTCCCTCGCGACATTTGAAGGTGATACAAATAATTATTACATGCGCGACATGTAATAATACATGATATAATATTATTTATTTATTTATATATTCTAATTTTTTTCACCTGATTTCCTTGTTGGTAAAAAAAAAAATAGAGAACTATTTTCCTTCGTGTAAACGAAACAAAAGCCAAAATTATTAAAACATTTTAAAATCTACCATTCTTATATTCAATGATTTTTAAAATACCATTTTACATCTTGTTGTAGAATATGTTAATGAATGTATACTAAAATATTATTTTGCCCTTGTAATATAATTTATGCTAGATTCAAGACAATTTTTTTTTACAACTACTAAATAGTGTAAATAATATCATTTTAAAGCTCTCGACCTTCGAAAAAAAAAAAAACTCATAGCAGATATTTTGCAAAATTCTGCAATTTAGTGCCAAATTTTGAACAACAAAATTTGTAAAACATTTACTAGGACTTTTATTCTTCTCGTCAAGAACTTCGAAATAATACCCAAGCCTAACATTATTTACCTTGTCTCGCCCTTGCTGAAGAGTAGGTATAAAACAATATATTTTGAAGTGTTGTACTATTTTAATAAAATAATTAAAAAAATCTCACTACTTCATAAGATAGAACATCACAATGTTACCAGTGGTACAACTATAATTTTGATTTTATGGGGTCATAATATATAAAAAAAAATCCAAAAATAAAAACACCAAAGTGTAAATTATACATTAGAATAGACTAGATTATAAAAGTTCAACCTTATTTTTCTCGAATTATTTCCGAACCGGAGCTAGGCCCTTGAGGCCCAAACATAGTTCCGCGGTTGATGACTAATATAGATTTATATATATCAAAGAAGACGCTTAATTCCAACGGGATTTAAGTAAGAAGAAATATTATAAATTATATAATAACAAATATAATTAATGTGTACTCATAAAATATTATTATTACTCCATTCTTTCCTACAATAAATAGATGCCACATCATGAGAACTCAAATATTGAAACATCGTGTTTAACGTCCCCAAAGAAATGAAATTTTTAGAAATGTACGCTCCCCGTGAGATTAAATTTTGGAAATGTTCGTTCATTTATTAAAATTAGTTTTGAAAATAGATTAGATCTTGAAATTGATTCAGACTGTTGAAACGAACCAGACAGCACTAACACGAAGCCCCTTGCATAAAAGTCAAAACGGATCCAGCAGAAGATTTACAGACGCAACACACGTTCATTTTACTTCTGTACTTTCTTCTTTCTCAACGAGAAACAAGGGTATTGCCGTGTTTGGTAATCCAGATTCATTCCGTTGAAAAGAAAATTCGAGTTTGTGAATAATGCCATATAGACCGTTCAGTCCCTGGGGTAATTTCTATTACAAAACCAAAACCGACCACTGCAGCAAAACCCCAGAGCAAATTCATTCATCATAACCAAAGAAATAAAATTATAGGCCAAGAAACCTAAGCTGATAGCCTGACACATAAAATAGGATACATATTTCGACCAAAAGAAAAATAAACATCGCAAGGGCAGAAATTAATGAAACACATTAAACAGACAACAACATTCATAGAACAGCAGAACAACTAAAATAATAAAAACCGAAAAGTTTTGCGAGTCACAAGACATATTGACGAGGGAGACAACATTCTTCCTACACCATCAGGCCCATCACCATTAAAAGACCATTGCTTCCTTTAGCCTGACCCTCATGACTATCAAATTAAAAATTGTAAAAGAGAAAACTAGGAATCCCTTTATAATTTAGTCAACCCATTTTATAAGTATTGGTGGGTTGGGGTCATTACTTGGCCATCATAACCTTGACAAATTCCTCATAATTTATCTGGCCATCACCATCAACATCAGCTTCCCTTATCATCTCATCAACTTCTTCATCAGTAAGTTTCTCTCCTAGGTTTGTCATCACATGGCGCAGCTCAGCAGCTGAGATGAAACCATTCTGATCCTTGTCGAAAACCCGGAAGGCCTCTTTCAGCTCCTCCTCGGAGTCGGTATCCTTCATCTTCCTGGCCATGAGGTTTAGAAATTCAGGAAAATCAATGGTTCCATTACCATCAGCATCCACTTCATTGATCATGTCCTGGAGCTCAGCCTCAGTGGGGTTCTGACCCAGTGACCTCATAACAGTGCCAAGCTCCTTGGTGGTAATGCAACCTGCAAATCCAATATATAAGCCATGAAAGACAGACAGAACAATACTGGCAAAAAGGAAAAAACAAAATTTCTTGTATGATTATCACGCAAAACAAACAAGCAAACCAAGCAGCAGTGCACATGGAGGTTTAGTTGGCCACATAGCTGCTAAAATTCGTCAATAAAATCAGAATCAATTTAAGTATACACAACCAGAGCCCCAAATAAAAATTAAAAAACTTACAGTATGCCACAAATACCTTGAGAGATTTTATTAGAATCAGCCAAAATCTCAAGGCAAGCATATACCAAAAATAATTTGAGATATTTTATTAGAATGAGCAACTCTATCTTCAATGCCCTTTCATTTGAACTGCTAAGAATAGCTTGAAAACACAAATGGTAATGAGTTTTGCAAAACAATCATTAACCACCGCACCGTCCTTTTTCAACTTCTTGGAAGACAACTGAAAATGCATAAAACATCAATTTCATGTTTCCAGCACTTTGTACACTAAATCCTATTGCAAACAATAAACTTCCTCGCTCTTCTTTTCACATCAAAGAACTACCAACCCAAGAAACTACAAACTAACAACAAACGACTCTTCAAGCAAGAACAAATTAAATCTGAAACAAAATCAATCTGAGTATGAAGATGGCAACTGTTACAAAGAAAAAGTGGTGGCTTTAAACTCAAGATAGCAGCAGCATTTAGCATGGTAAGCATTTTTCAAAGTCTGACGTATAATTACCTAACATTGCATAAATCTTAAAAATTATTTGGATAATTGTAGATGATAGTAGGGAAAGAAAGAGACGTTTGATAGAATTGAAAGGAGGATAAAAATATTAATTGATTAAAATAAATTTATTCAATTTTTTAATTAAAAACAAAAACTCATGCGAAATATTTAGTTATATAATAACAATTTAATTAAAAATAATAATAAAATAAAACATTATTATCAAATTCATGTTAACTAATATATTACTTTTAAATATTCATAGGAATCGCATCCTATAAAAATACAAGGTCGGAAACAGCTTAATTTGACATTCGGTTTCCAGAAACACCATTATGCAAGACTTTGTTAAGAAGCAGATTCAAGTATTCAACAAGAATTACAAAAAAAAAAGTATTCAACAAGAATTACAAAGGTTGATGTATAAAACATATATATTTTGGAGTCAGCTAGGATCATTTAAAAGGAAAATCAAAACTCATACCAACAGTCTCAGCAAAGCAAATCATAAAAGAATTATTCCTAATATATGCAAATGAAAAAAGAAAAAGCAAAAGCCTAAAATCCACCCGCTGGATTTGAATGAAAATCGACTGCTTCCATTTACAGAATAAAAGAAAAAACGCAAAATATAACACCGGTCAACTAGTAGGTCACATAACCTATACAGAAGCTATGTAATCTAACATCGATTTAGCGCCAGTTGGAAAAATGAAACAAAAATAACATCACAGATAGGAAATCAAACAGAAATAATTAGGGATCAAAACAATAATCAAGCAAATATTCAAGAATCTTATACTAGATCTATAAGGAAATTAATAGCTAAATAAATCATATATAGAGAGAAAAATCGGACCGTCGCCATCCTTGTCAAACAAGCTGAAGGCCTCTTTGAACTCAGAGATCTGATCGTCCGTGAGCTGATCCGCCATTTTTCTTCTTCCGTTTGTTTTTTCAACTCAGAAATAGGCTTTTTTTTTTTTCCTTACAAAAATCCACGAGCAACCCACAACTTGAGAGAGAGAGAAAACGATGGTCGCATTTATACGATCCAACATCATTTTACTTCCATCCGGACGTAACCGAATTATCAAATCTGCCTAACTTTTAATTTCCCATTTTACCCTTTGGATATTTTCTTTTATTTCGCTACATCGCTCACTCGATTAACTTCATACATTTTAATAACAGCATGAAATATTCAAAGAAATCATTAAAATATATATTAAAATAATAGTTGTCATGACCGTAATGCCCTCTCACATGAATTTTGTTAAGTTTTTATAACTTTTGTTTAAATGATTAAGATGTTATCTACTCTCTTTTTTAATCTAGGTGGGACCAATTTAATTTTTGAAATTTTTATAACACCACAAAAAATTTTATTAGTTGAATCAATCAACATTTTCATAATAACTATAATTAATGTTATAGGTATGAAATTTTTTAATCACTATTACATAAAAGTTATGTCAATTGACCGTATTGTTTGCATAAAATTATTACATAATCCACATAATTATTTTAAATAATTAAAATTTTAATAAATGAATATGTTTTTGTGATTATGTCAAATCAAATTTTACATAAAATTTTTATAATGAATTTGTTTTAAAGATTATAAAGAATTTTTACTTTAGTATTATTCTTCATGATTTTTTATATTAGTTTGTTACCAGTGCTGATGAATATAACTATAGAATATAAGTTTCAAAATTATATATTAATTGCACCATTAAATAAAACGAAGTAAAAGCTAAAAGAAAAATATTACCCATGTATTTCGAGATTGCAGTAGTTATTTCTAATTTTTTGGCCTAATTAATAAAGCTGCCAGAGACCGTCTAAAAGGGTGTTTAAGTCATCAAAATTTTTAAAATTCCTCCAGATTAGAGACATGCACACACGCACACCCACAAGAAGTCTCACTTCTTAGGGGTATAACGGTAAGCACACATGTGGAAACATGGAATAGAAAAAGAAAGAGCTTGGCTAAACTGCCCGAGGGAACATAGTTAGCAGGTGACGTTTTTAGAAAAGATCATCATTCATGCTTACACGTGACAGAAGAAGAAAGATTCTACACGTGGCAGGACCATTGTCATCGGCTTTATAACGGCTTATGTACCTTAGCTGTATACTGTGTTGAATTCTGCGGAGATTTATTTACTTTACGCGTAGTTGTTTGATTTGTTATGAATATCTCTCTGAGCCTTTTTTTTTTTTTTTTTTTTTCCTCTTGAAATTTTGATTTTTTTTAATAATAGGTGGATAGGAATTCTCATTGATCTTATATTCTTTTTCTTTTTGGCTTTATTATCTTTTGAAAGAGTCTGTCGTAAAAGTATCGAGGGAAAAAAGAAAAACAAATGGAATATAATAAAAATCAGGAGAACGCGTTTACGCGGTTTCTACGCGGTGAGTGAGATCAGAATCTCACGTTGACTACCACGTCATGGGTCCGTCGCTCTCGCACTATTCCCAGGCGGCCTTATCGAATCAACCGTCCCTTGTTATGGCTAAGCATATATTGAAACATTGAAATCTTATCGATATGACTCGAATTGGGCTTTCATATGATCAGATTTAAAGCCCAATTCAATAGCAACATCTGAGAGGAAAATTATTATTATTTTTAAATATTAATGTACTGAATCATAACATTATTGATATTTATAATTAAATAATAATCATGGTTCTTTATTATAATTTTAGTATGACACAGTTCGAACAACATCCATATCAGAAGGGTCATATGTTCAAGGTTATTGGGTGCATAGTTGCCAATAAAATATAAGTCTGTTGGCTAAGAGAAAAATTATTTTAACAGTAAATACCATTGATATTTTTCAAATAAAGATAAATTTTTTACGTAATTTTTAATTTCTTTAGGTGCGTTGTTGCATCACATGTTAACACAATCCTTTCAATTAATATTGCCAATAATAGGATCATATGGAGCATACAATAACCCTTAAGTTTTCGCCTAAAAGTAAAAAAAAAAAAAAAGAAATAAATTGTAGCATGTGAAATAATTGAATTATGATAGATGACAAGTTATGAATATGTACATTATATATAACATAGTTTAGCCCCAGTATTAGAATTGTATATTATTTTAGTATATAAGAGTAAACTACAGATTTCCAATATGTTTATGTCTCTTACCTTCTACTAAGTGAATATGTAAAAATAACTCTGCAACTCAAGATCAAGAACCTCCTCTCTATGGTTAATTCTTGCCTCTCCTTCCGCCAACTCATATCAGAACTATTTCATTTTAACTTCAAATGGAAGGTTGGAAATTTAAAAGAAGAAAACGTAAAAAGAAAAATGAAGGTGGATGGTTCCTCCTGTGTAATTAACATAGGTGACATGCACATTCGTTAATAGTTAAATGACTAAAAACGGAGACTTCTCCTGCACGCTTCAAATGGAAATGAATACTTAAACATGCAAAAGGATCCAAGTAGGTCCTTAACGAACTCCTCAATCAAATCACGGCAGATATAATCTTGTAAAGCCAATCCAATTCTCCCAACCTCCCTTCTCTCACCCCATGCGATATCTCTACACACTTCGTTTAAACTATCTATCATGGCCTTGCTTCCCCACACGGGCGATATTACTTGTACTGCCGCCACGTTCTCGCTGCAGCTCTTTACTGCCGTTTCACTTCTCATCTTTTCCACCAAACATATGTTGCTCACAGCAGTGTCCTCCTCTCCTGGTTTTCTCTTTTGTATCTGCTTCTGTTGGTGTATTGCCGCTGCTCGTCCTGCAACACATTGTACAATATACACAATTTAGTTAACATAATGTACTCTTTGCATTGAGAATGAATACAATTACTACAACGCAGTTTTTTTATTATTAGATATATTTTAAATACTCTTTTTAGATTTTAGCTCTAATATTGTGTCTCTATGACTTTTTGCCCTCGGAGTTTATTATGTATAAACGGTCAAATTTGGAGTGTCGGCAATAAAAATTTGGAGCATAATGGAAACTTGAGGTGTCAAATGATATAATAAGTTTAGGATTGGCAACGAAAATTTGAGAGACTAAGAAAAAAGCATTTAAAAACTTGAGGTTTTTCTTTTTTTTCAACATATTTAATTGTAGATGTATCCAATATGATTTGATTTTTAATTATTCCATGACATGAACCAGTCACATCATCACAAACAATCATGCTAATGAGATAAGTATCGATTATTCATACTAATTAAAGTCAAAATGAAAAGGAAAAGGAAAAGGAGAAAGCAAATATGAAGCTGGAAAATTATTGTTGTTTGGATGAATGGGTAAAACATTTTTCATCCGAAAATCACTTTTGTGTCATCTGTAGTAAGTAGTAGTGACGACACTTGCTCAAGTGCGTTGTTGTTGGACCTATTCGAGTGCTCTCGTCTGGGGGGACCTAAACCTAAAGTTGATGCTTCTTTTCTTTCTGTTTGTCTCCTTTTTCTTTTTCTTAATGTCATCTTTGACTGCATCATTGAAGAGTTTGCTTGCAAAGAATTGCTTATATGGGCCAACACTAATGAAGTAAAGCCTAAGGTTTCATCAATATAGGTACTTTTCAATCTAATTTGTCCTCGACTTTGATTCTTAATTGGATCCTCAAGAAACTATGCATGAATTCAAGGATGTTAATATTTATTATTAAGACATTAATTTTCTTGACTATGTAAAACAAAAGAGAAGAGTTGTTAACTAATTGAAACAGCTGTCACTCATGATTAACATTTTTTTTATCTGCTGATGAATTGGGTAATTGCCATTATTGTTTGTCTCCCACTACACAATTTGTCATAATGATCTGCACACAAGGTGAAATCATTTACAAACTTGGAATCCTAAACCTTTGGCATGTGTTGGCTGCCGGTTTACGTGGAAAAGCATTGAGTCTCTTCTTCTTAAAGGGCATGAAATCCCTAAATTCCCGAAACAAAGTGTTTATAAAATTTATAAAATCTCTAAACCACCTTCATTCTATGTGAGCAAGTGAATTGGCTGAAAACAATAATCATAAGAAGAACGTAAAAATGAAAAACAACTGTAATTAGATAAATATATGACAATATATATAATATTAACTTTTTTGATAATATTATTCTATTTAAGTTGTCTAATATTCAAAATATACCACATGGGTGGTCTCTTTTAATTTCTTAAATGTTATTTTGTGTTATTTTATAGTTGGTACTAACATAAAAAGACTAAAACAAAAAAGAATCATACTTTCATTTTCATGCATGCAATAGATAAAACAAAACAAAACCAAAGACAAAGAAAATTAATAAATTTTATAATAAAACAAAAAGAGTTCTAGTGAAAGTCTGAAACTCACCATTTGCGTAACGTCTGGGGTAGCTGCTGCTGCTGAGAGTCGACGACAAAGGAGTGAAATCATCAAGCACGGACACTGGACTCGGTTGCAGATCACCGTTGATCTTATTATTATTATTATTTTCATTGTCTTCGCGATCAACGGTAACGGTAACGCTGCTACTCTTGACAACATCAATAATTTTCTTGAGCTCTTTCAAGTCCTCATCGCATTTCTCCAACGCTTCAATCAACTTCCTCCTCTTCTCCGCGGCCTCCTCCAAACAAATCTCCACCGTCTTCGCGTTGTTCCCCCGGAGACGGATCTCCGCCGGCAGCATCGGACTCCTCTGCACATCGCACGACGTGATTCTCGTGATGAAGTTGTTGCCGTCGTCGTCGTCGTTGTTGTTATTATTATTGTTGACGAAGTCATGATCATCATTATCGCTTTCTTGCCGCTGCTTTGATGACGAAGATACCGTGTTCTTTTCCTGCTTTTTCCCTAATTATTAACACATCATGAGCAACATTAATTAATGACTACAAATGAATTAATTTGTAGAGAAATGACATGCATGAGACACAGAAAGAAACTGACCGGAAGTGATGAATTTGCCACGGCGATTGTTGTGTCTGTAAATGAGGTGGAAAATGCCGGACATGCAACCGATGCTCTTGGCTTGGAGATTTTTTGGAGAATTTTCTTGGCGGTAAGATGATGATCGAAGTGATGATCCATCTTGTTTCTTCATCTTAATCTTAGTTTACGGGGAGAATATTTGGGGAATGTGAATGGGCTGGGGAAGAGTGAGTGAGGTAAAACGGCAGTAAAATCGAAAGCAGAAAGACACAAGTAAAGGAAAACATTTGAGCCAAAAAAAAAGAGAGAGAGAGAGAGACGTTTTAAAAACTTAAAGCATCAGCAACGCACTATGCACGTGAGCTTTGTTTTTGCAACGGGTGCTTTTTACATTGACATGAGGGTGGGTCGTTGGATTGGATGGACAGTGAGGGGGCTTTAATCCATTATCAAATTTGAGTATTTTTGTTTTTGATAATAAAAGATGGCACGAGATCTCAGTGATCTTATTATATTAACTGTTTCCTTCCTTCCTTCCTTCCCGCTTAAATGTTTTATTTAGGATTTTCGTTCGACGATGGAGTTACTATGGATAAATTGTAAAATTGGTAGGTTATAACGCAATAATTATAATTTTGAGTGGGGTCAAATACAAAATTACATAAACGTGAGCTAAATTTAAAATTAGAACATTTCTCTTTACTAAATTTTTGTTCAATTCAAGCCTCTCACGGTGATTAATTTGCTCCCTGTCAAGATAATATTGTTTCATATCCAATACTTGAAAATCTTTCATAATTGATTCTAACTTGTACTATATATAATTAAAGAGAGGATTGTTGGTGGGTGACATCTCCTTGAGATTTTAAAAGTTATATTATGTTGAATATAACCGATTTAAATCCTACTCACATGGTGGGTGGTGGAGAGGAACTCAGATTATATCATTAAGCTAAATAATAAAAATAGAACAGAGGGTTTCGTTGCGTATGTGGATCCACACCATGTATTAATCAACAATCCATATGTGGTAGAAATTTTCCCCACTCTATCTGCATTTGTTCGGCTACCGAAGCTCCAGCAAATAGCTCGGCAGGGCAAAGCTAGCCATGGCTCTAGAGGGGGCCGGGCCCTGCCTCAGAAGCAAAAAAATTATTCCGTGTGTGTACGTACCTTTATTATCATTAGATGCCTCCGTAATTTACTGTGGTGAGCTCCAACTTTTGGGCTGCATGCTTCATTGTTCATACAAAGTAAGACAGCTATAGCTTTAAATTTGAAGCAGCTGTAGCTGCTATCTCTTATGATATCTGCTCGACTTTAAGCAATACATGTGTTCTTCATATATTAAAGATGCCGCGGTGGCCAATCTTGTTGGGACCAACAATACTCTTGAAAAGATAACTCAGCAGGTGATGCAATTGTGCGTGTCCGTTATCTAAAAGATTTTTAGTGCGTATTAATCTTTTTTTCTCGGGATACCAAACTGTGCATTAGTCAAGACTCGTGCAATGTTAATATGACTGAGCTGATGCAACTGTATCTCATGATCGAGCATGCATGGTGCAAAACTGCATATACCTCAGCTTTTCAGGGCACTACCTTCGCTTTAAGGAGCTCATGTCACTGCCCCTTCAAAAAGTTCATTCCACCACCAAGTAAATAAATTATGTAGGAATATATATGATGATCTTCTGCTCTAGGAAACAAAAAAGAAAAAAAGAAAAACGAAATAAGAAATGTTACATCCTTTTGCCCCTAATCCTATTATGTATATATGCAAGTAATTGGCTCTTCAGATAATATATTATATACAGTTCCTGGTTTCAACACATTACGTAATCCTGATAGACAAGTCAGAAGAGACAATTTCATCACCAAGTGTTATTGCTGTTGGATGGAACTCAAGACACGTTACATTCTAGTAATCTTATCATTTACATCACTGAAGGATCTAGAATCCTCTGCTCTCTTAATTATTTTCTTAGGAATAAAAGAAAATGAACAGGAAACTAAAGAATGTTTCAAAAGAATTTTCTTACTCTATATATATATATATATATATATATAATGAGGATGCTAATAAAAAATAAAAAAACACATATTTTAATATACTAATAAATTTAAAAAAAAAAACAGTTTTCACTAACACACAAAATCTTTGTTTTTTATATTCTTCAATAGAGAAGCACTATATATGTATATTAACATAACTAACAGGCGGGCAATTTGAGATTTTTCCCAACCAGGCGGGCTAGCACAATCGCAATTTTCAAACGCATTTTTAATAGATTTAAATTGAGGGAGAGAGTGGAAGTGGGCTGTGGCAGCCCAACTCGCCTGACTGGGGCCCTTGATTACTCACTATTTCTTCAAGGGCTAGTTGGATCCTTGGACCTTTTGTTTGACGAAATTAACCATTTTAGATAGATCATGTTTTAAATCAAACAATAATTCTCATAACCATAATAATATTCCATCAAAATTAGCATAAAATTCATTCATTTCATTTTACTTCAAAAAGGTCGAATTTGCCCACCCCTCTACCTTTTTTTAATTTTAAAATAAAAATGTTAATTTTTCTTTGTCGAACAAGAGGAGTTTTAGTTATTTTTCCTCTTTAATTACACTTACAAATAATTTCATTTACTTAAATTAATCCTTCGATAATAACTAAAATCTTTACAGAAAAACTTTTCCATCAAGTCATCAATTGGTGGATATGAATGCTTGAAATGGCTTGTTTCACAGGAGAGACAAGCTCTGTAGTTTATGCTTGTCTTGGAGGCCTATATAATGTTAATTCCTACGTTGAAGTGGATTGAAAGACCTACTGGGTTGTAAGAGAAGGAGAAAATAGACTAGAAACGCTAGAGAAATGGATTTTTTTAGAGCATGAAGAAAGAAGAGGTCTTTTGATTCGCGGTTGTGCTCCGCAATTAGTAACTAATACCATCACATCCTCAGCGCTGGAGTGGCCATGATTACATGGCCGCTTTTAGAGAATGTCGGCGTATTGGTGAAGAAGGATGATGTAAAGCTATGGCTGCTGATGGCAGGCTAATGATTGAAGAGAAGATAAAAAGAGCAAGAGTCAAAGAGCTTGGAAAAATTATTTTAGCTCCGTTTTGTCTTAGTTTTCGAGCTATCAGATATATTTGATAAGCACTTGTAGTTTGACTTTGGTAGGACTGTTTTTTCTCATAGCCGTTTGCTGAAGAATTATCTTTCGCACACCACATAGTTTTCCCTTTTATTACATATAGAAAAAATACAACAAATTTTATCTGTTTCGCTGGTAGAGCAGTAAAACAATAAACACAACACTCAATAGCATCTCAGTCCGGATGTGATCAGCTTTCAGCCGGCTGCAACAAGAAAGTGGCCGCGGCATTCTCATCACTGCAATACAAACAAGGATGTTGCTCAAATCGCTGCTCTTTCAAAATCTTCCGAGCCATTAACACAACTTCTTTATTGCTCAATGGACCAGAATTCTCCTTCAGCACTCTTTGCACCGCATTGCTAAATGCCCCATACGCCTTGCCTCCCTTCTCCATGGGGCTCATGTCAGCAGAAGTTTCATTAGCTTGGCACCCACTTAGTAGAATTCCATCATCTGGCTTCAACGACCACGACTCAAATAAGTCCATCACTTCATTTGGTGCCAGCCGAAATCGGAGGCTGGCATCGACTCCAAAGAATTCTAACAAGTGGGTGCCAATGTCAGATGTGTTTATTTTTGTCACAGATGATAGATTTTCAAGTATTGATTGGAAAGGAATTGTCTTGGGCCTAAAGGCAGGTAATTGTTTGCTTCTCAGCTGATCAATATTAGAAGAAGGTCCAATTTGCTCCTTTGCCTTGTCAATAAGACCCCCGCTGTGGCACGAATCCGAAAAGACTGTGAAGCTCGCCCCCTTTGGCAGCCGATTCACTAGTTGCCTGAAGTCCAAATCTGCATAACACAGTGTACATACATGCATGAGCATTGGTTATTATTATTATTTTTTTGGTTATTATCCAGTACTCCCCAAAACCTAGCCCCGTCAAAAAAAATAAAAAAAATAAAAAAATCTATATGTGATAAATTTTTGAACATATGAAGAAACACGTACATAAAAAGACATACCAGTGATGAGATTGAAATCACAAGGCACAATAGCTTCATCCTGCTGCCTTAAAGGCCAAATAGGCCTCAAAGAAGGAATCCTTGTACCATGTCCACTGTAATGGAATAACAGCACATCACCTGCTTCAGCCTTACTCACCATCCGATCAAGAGCTGCCTTAATATTAGCCCCCGTAGGCATCACCGACGACCCCGGCGCATCGGTCAAAAGCTCGATATGGTTCGGATCAAAGCCGAACCTGTTGATTATCACATCCCTCATCGCCAGCACGTCGTTTATGCACCCATGCAACTCATTCTTGGTGTTGGGGTAATTACATCCAACTAGAACAGCGATTCTCTTGCTTCCCTTGGTCTCCATTGTTTTCAAGTTAATACGAACACAATTTGTTACCTCTTAATTTGCAAAGTGGGATATATATCTCTCATTGCTTGATTTCATGTAGAGTTTATAGTCGCTGAATTCAGGTGCCTGCCTTATTTCACTTGCATGTTGGGTCAAGCAATCCTCTGTATTACGTTAATTGGCTTTTAAGCTTCGGAATCGAAGGTTGCATATTTTTATTCTATTTTATTTTTTTGAGACAATGTTTAATTAATGTAATTTACGAATTCAAAGTTATATAACCCAACTGTTTTTAGGTTTCTTTTTATATATTAACAAGATTGTTTGTGGGAAACTCTGCTTTCGTATGGTTCAAAGAAATTCAATACTTCTACGCACAAGCTAGCCATATAGTATAATACTATAAACTAAATAACAAAGGAAGAAAATGAGCTATAGTTCCAGCTTTCCAGGGCCCTATAACAACAACATTGCGTGTACGATCTAGGAAGCTTGCTGTGTCGCTTCCAAGAAACTGTCGTCAAAGATTATCCACATGGGCGATGAGATTTCGCCTTTAAGCACGGATGCACAGCATGAGCAGTGCATAACTAAAATGCCGGGTAATTTTTAAAAATCTCGCCTGATATTTGGGTTTGTTGCAAGTAAATTTTTAAAAATCTCATTTGAGATTTGAGTTTGTTGCAAGTAGATGGCAATAATCTATTTCTTTATAAAAAAATCTTCTACCATTAATTATTTTTAACATTGACCATTAGATAACTGTGTAAAAATAATATTACCTTTAACAACAGTTTGTAAACGAAATTAACTAAAAAAAATAAAATTATTTGTTATTTTATCCTTTTTAAATTATTAATATTTTTTTAAAGTTCTTACAAGAAAAATAAAATTAAAAACTTAAAAAATTATTTTTAAATTATTAATATTTTCTTAAAATTCCTATAAGAAAGATAAAATTAAAAACTTAAAAATAAAATAATTATAAGCTTTGTCTATGATATTGTAAATATTTAAAATTAATAAGGATAAAATTATCAAAAAATAGAATTGTGTTTTTCGCGCCAATAATTTTAATTTTTTTTTTAGTTATGTCAGTTTACAAACTATTGTTAAGGACAATATTATCTTTGCACAGTCAATTAACGGTCAATGTTAAAATTAACTGACGGTAAGAAATATTTTATAAATAAATAAATTCTCGTCATCTACTTGCAACAAACTCAAAGCTCAGGGGAGGTTTTTAAAAATTACCCCTAAAATGCCTGAAACATTGAAAAGACTCTAGCACCGAGGGGATCAAGATTCAGCCAGTAACGGATCAAGTCGGCAAGTGCTGTGCAAAAATTATGGCAACTAAAAGAATTATTTTGGGCAACAACAACAATAACTTGTGTCCATATATGCTACATTAACTAACCTCATCATATTATCTCCATCTCAAAATAGCTAGATTGTGGTTTCATACTGAACAAATTAACTTAACATATTAGTTACAAATCATGAACTAGGGAAGAGACATGTGTTAATGACAAAAAGCAACAATTAGAGATCTTTCCAAACATTAAAATCAGAAGTTGAGGCGTTATTGTTTATCACACCATCTTGGCACCCAATAAAGAATGTACTATGAATCAAATCAGCATTCACTAAAGCATGGGCTGTTCCCTGTGGGCTAGCTGCAATAGCAACCTCATCTGCGCCAACTATCACTTCAGCATAACCTTTATCATCTATCTGATTATTCTCCAGCTGCAGAACCGCGAGAAAAATATGAAACTAGGACATATATCATAATATAATATAATATCATTTTTATGTGAAACACCTAAATTCATACATTTATCTGCTAATTTTTACCAGAAAGTTTCATTTTCTCCTAATATTATTTGGGTGAAAAAGAAACAAACAAAACATAAAAGATAAATAAAGCCTGTCGTTATAAGAAAATTACAGAAGACCCGCATCTGTTTTCCAATTTCAGGTCATGTTACTCCACCAGATAAAACTGTAAACTCATGTGGCAAGCATGTTCAGAGATGCACAAATGAAAGATCGCCAATTAAGATACAACAGCAAACCATCACAAAAATTTGAATTTTAGTCTTGCAGAGGCACTGAGTTCTCTTTCTTTCTTTGGTGAAAGAAAAGCAACTGATACTAAAGCTGTTCATCCCATGAGTAACAAGTATAAAGTGAACTTAAATATTGGAAAAAGGTTCATAGAAAAAACTTCCAACAGATATTTTTACAATGTTTACGTGCATTAACATGTTACATAACATCCCCTGAACCTCAATATCACCAAAAAGTTAACTTGTAAGACCAGCAAACTGTATTTATTTAAAAGGGATTTGATTTCATTGAAATACCATGTTAAGATCAAATATTCACTAGTGTCTCAACTTATTACAACTTCTGTATCCCAATGATATAGCAATTAACTTGACATTATTGAGTGGTTGATGAACCATAGCAACTAAGATGGTAAAGTCAAGTCAATCACCATAATGATGGGATATAAAACTCTTAAATGAGTCAGGGAATAATAATATCACCCAATATTGAATTCAAAATTCAATATACAAAAACTTTATTCAACTTTAGAGCCCAGCTTAATTTTGAGTGCGCTAAAGCATTTGGTAAACACTAAACATTTTTCTAGAAATCCTTATTCAAATAGAAATGTTTACCCTTCTAACAAAGAGAAGCATACCCTGAATTTTGTTTTAGCTCCCCAAATAACAAACGTCTCATTTAGAGTATAATGCCTAGTGATTCCCCCTCATCGCACCCGGTTGAATTTCGCCAACATGTAAAGAAACGCAAGACACCGCTCCCCCTAAAAGGAAACAAAACAATGCAAGCTCATTACATTACAAATCTAGCTCAAACTTCCATTTTACTCCAAAATTATCAAATCCATCAATTACTGCATTAACAGAGAAAAATCCCGGATAGATAATAATTACAATGAATAAAAACAGGATAATACCTTTAACGCCAGCATCAATGGCCAGCGAGATAGGATTCAGTAACCAACCGCGCCTGTCTTTGAGAATCAAAGAAGGTAGATCAGATTTGAATCTGACCAAATTAGCCTTCACATCATCATCCTTGGTGCTGCTCCATTTCTCATGGTTATTTTTGTTCAATTCAAAATGGGAAGAAGAATGTTGTAATCTGAGAGAGAGCCATGTCAGCAAAACAAAGATCGAGAGCAAAAAGGGGAACGCTTGGGGTCTCTTCAAAAAGTTCAAAAGAATTGAAACTGTAGACAAATTTTGAACGTTGAATGGATTATCTGGGTTTTGTTGTGTGTTTGAGAAGGAACCTCTTCTAGGGTTTGGAATTCTCATTCTCACTCACTGTCACTGCAGGTAAGTCTAATCCAATCTGTGTCTGTCTCCGTGTCTTCCTCCTATCCGTTTGGTTCTTGTACTAATTTTACTATGTCAGTTGCGGCGCTGCAATTTAGGCCCATTTCGACTGGGCCTGATTTTGCCCAATTTCTAAAAGTGAGTCAACATGGCCCATTAGTTTATTACTATTTTTATTAATTATTAAAATATATCCCAATTTAATGTGTATACATAATATCGATTTTTTTTTTATTTTTTTCCTGTTTTTATTGGGTCCGCATTCCCGGTTAGCTCGACATGTATGCGTTTAGACTCTCATGTTGCGCCAACTCAATATTTTTTTGTTAAAACCATATCTAGTTATGCATTATCTAATATTAGATTTTTTTATGGTAAATTCTTGTTATTTAAAAACTTTAGTTATTTAACTTTCATACCATCTAATATATCAGACGAATGTGTTCAGTATTATTATTCTTGTTCCTAAAGATTGTAGTATTCTTTTATTAATCAGTTTTCTTAATAAATTTTCAAACTCTCCCCCCCCCCCCCCCTCGATATTTGTAATCTTGACGGGCAGGGGCCAAGTGCCATTTTAAAAATTTAAGGATGAAGTTCGAGATCAACAAAAATTTCATCAATAAACTTCAAATGCAATAACTTCTGATTCCAAAAAAAGAATTTTTTTTTTCATTATACGATGCAGATTAAGGATTAGGAAACTGTTGCTGAAATAATATCTCAGATTATCTATAATTAATATTGTTGACGCTAATTTTTGGTCAACTGAAAAAATTGAATAAATAAGACGCAAAACACTAAGAATTTATGTGATTCAACGCTTGACCTATGTCTTCATAAGTTAAGAGAGCAAATTTTACTATTGAATAATGATTATCGTGGAGTTTTTCTTTCTTACTACTCACCTTTTGATTTATTATTATTATTATTTTGGCTTGTTCTCTATACCTCTAGAGCTCTCTATTTATAATACATTTTTTTGAGTATCCTAAGTCTTCACTAATTTCTTACTTCGTCGACTTTTCCTACTTAACTAAAATTTTACTTTAAATCTATTTTTATCTTCTTCTTAAAGTAGGTTCCCAAGCTTCTAGATTAATTAGAATTTTTATTACACTTTGCTTCCATTGTGTACTGCATACCATGTTTTCTTTTATTTTCTACTTTACTAGTTTCTGATTCTGTGTAACTTTTGTCTTTTCAAATTAAAGATTCCTCAAAATTTTGTGCACTTAAAAGTCGAAGTACGCATACATCAATATTGTAAGATGAAGTACGCATACATCAATATTGTAGTATCATCTCCATATAGGGCCTACTTCAGGAAATTAAATCGACACCATAAAGATTTTTTCGGAAAAATATATCAAGGCCTTCATATGCTGCCAAAAGTTTGATTCGAGTAGATCTAAATCGAGAATATTTAGCTAATTTATTTCATAGAACACTTCAAATGCACCAATAAGCAGTGTACCGCAATGCAGGTTCTAGAACAAGTGAAGCTACAGAGCAGCAGCAATTTGCGTCCTTTATACCGTCACAAGTTTGAAAGAGATCAAATAATCCTTTCAGGAGAATAGTTACAGCCCGCAGCATCACATTCACTCCAGCATTGACGATTAAATGAACCTCCACCAAGCCCGCAAGCCACTGCCGCTATAGAATCACCTAGTTCATAGACCTGTTTTTTCATTGTTCAGTATGAAAATTGCATAACTAGTGATCGATTAGTCATTACAGCAGTTGATCTGAGCTTGATGGGTTTAGTATTAGGCTGCTTGTTGTACACCATTATCAATTAGCTGGTATTGCAAGCTGTGGAACTCAGTGACCTGAAAAGAATAATCTAACAAGTACCTCTCCATCAAAGACGCAACAGTTGGATGAATAAAAAACTTCTTCATTAATTATTACCTGCATAGCTTTCACCAGTTTACAATGAATCTCAAATGAAACTCAGCTGCAATATCCCAAATCAAGACTCCATTATCGAAACCCATTCATTGGCTAAATTAACATAGAATCTTTGTTAATTATCTACAAGCAAATGCCTACCAGTATTGGTGTCATCCCATAAAATGTAATTCGAGCCTGTGTTATAAGTATCAAAATCCAGCGCCAGTTAGTGACTCGATGTAAAACATAAATGTTTTCATTTTCTCCTGGCAAGTGCTTAGATTTCTAGCGTAAATCAAACTTTTATACCATAATGTTTACACGATACGTAAGAGAAAATTGCAGAACCTTATATCAGCTTATTGAGCTTCAACAAAATAATAGAATAACTAAAGCTCTGCCATGATTAGCATCTGTTATAATGTAACCAGAATATTTCACAATTAAATGAAACACTGGCAGGTTGTCTTGACCAAATTGTGATCAGCTTGGTTCTTAATATACCCATTCATAATTAGCTGACACATCCCTTCCACTTAATCAAATCCAAACAACGAATTAGAAGCTGTTTGAAACACCCAAACCCAGTTTTTAAATTGGCTTCATTTCGGAGAGCTTGCGTATGTATATGTGTGTCAATTGTAAATGAAGGAGAAGGATTTAGACATTCGCTTCTGTTGGCGCCAACTGTAACGGTGGATGATAGATGTTAAGTCGTTTGTCTGGTAAACTATTTTATGACAGATCGGTTTTAGGTTAAATAAATAATTGACATGGCAATTTAGAAAATATATAAACGACGCGTCATCTATAATATCCGTAGGGTCATTTTTTTACGCCTGTCGGTTATATAAAATTAAATTATACGTAACGTCGGCCATTTTTATAGCTACTGAATGAAATGTCGTTAATGTTTATACGAACTGTCGTATCTGATGCAAATTTTTATGGTGATGTGTGATGTGCAAATAAAAGCTTCAGCTGAACTGAAAAACCGAAAGAGCGGATGACATAAGTTTAACTCAAATCACAAATCACAAATCATAATCCCAACTGAGGCTTTGTACTGGGAATCAGAAGAAAATGCTGAAACACACGTTGAAAAGCCTGAGGAGGATGTCAACAACCACCGCCGCTGCCCCAGCCGCGAAAGAGAAAGTTGATTGTGTAGTGATTGGAGCCGGCGTTGTGGGCATCGCGGTTGCAAGAGAGCTGGCGTTGAAAGGCAGAGAGGTCCTGGTCCTCGATTCGGGTCCCACCTTCGGCACTGGCACTAGCTCTCGCAACAGCGAAGTCATTCACGCCGGCATTTACTATCCTCTCAATTCCCTCAAGGTCAAGGTTTTTGCTCGCTACTTTGAATTTTAGCCTCATTTTCTTTTGGTTTGTTAGCAGCTTAGCTTTCAGATAGTGTGTATTGCAGGCAATTTTCTGCGTGAGAGGAAGAGAATTACTGTACAAGTATTGCTCTGAACATGAGGTCCCTCATAAACAGATTGGTAAACTAATAGTTGCTACTAGACCATTAGAGATTCCAAAGTTGAATGATCTGATGAAGCGCGGAACTGCAAACGGTGTTCACGACCTCAGGATGTTGGAGGGTTTCGAAGCCGTGAAAATGGAACCTGAATTGCAATGTGTGAAGGCCTTGCTGTCACCTGCGTCTGGGATTGTTGATAGTCATTCCCTAATGCTATCCCTAGTGGTATGCATTTTCCCATGATAGTTAGAAGTTGCTTAATTACATACATGCTTGAATACAATTTTGAGTTACATTTTCTGTATAAGTTATGACTACATATTGACAGGGATAACAACCCAATGTGGGTCCAGGGGGAAGCCGAAAATCATGGAACAACTTTCTCTTATAATACATCAGTCATTGGTGGCCATCTTGAAGGAAATTGTATGAACGTTTATATATCTGAAAGCAAAAATCTTCGAAACTGGGATGGTGTATCTCCGTTGCAGCCGGAGCTTACACTTATTCCTAAGCTTGTAGTGAACTCTGCAGGCTTAAGTGCCCCAGCTCTTGCAAAGAGATTTATTGGTCTGGATAATGTTTTTATTCCGCCTGCTTATTATGCTCGCGGTTGCTACTTTTCCCTTGCAAATACTAAAGTTGCTCCTTTTAAACATTTGATATATCCTATTCCTGAGGACGGTGGCCTTGGCGTACATGTTACTCTGGATTTGGATGGCCAGATCAAGTTTGGCCCAGATGTTGAGTGGATCGATGGCATAGATGATACATTAAGCTTCTTGAATAGGTACTCTTACTTTATAGTCTCTTATTCCTTCTCTCCATCATTTATTGCTTGTAGCGTGATTAAGTTCTCTTGCAATGTTATATGGGAGAGAATTGGCTGCAGATATCTTCTGGTTTGGACTTTGAATAAGCAACAATTCTTTGAAGTTCTCAATGCATTCTTTGCCCATTTTTTCATCAGCCTCATGTATGGATCTTATGTGTAGTGAGGTCCATGTGGAACAAGCACTTTTGTTTTGTCTCTTTAGTAAATGCTTGAAATACACTTGTGATTACCTATTTGGAGGGTCTCATGTAGTTCATATGCAATTGTGCTGATGTGTTGAAATGGGAGAAGGCGTGTTGATTAATAAGTGGCTAAGTTTATAACTTTTTGAGTATGCAAGAGGAGTTTCGTTTATCTGTCTGCTGATTTATATGTTTCTTATCAAATTGGAGACAATAAACAAATTTAACCATCTACAAAAGATGTAATCCTTATACTTTACCATGTAATAGAATTGGATTCAACTGTTATAGAGGATCTCAGAATGCTGTTCTTTTTTGTGGTGTGTGCATATAATTCAATGTTCTTTTTTGTGGCGTGTTCGTATAATTCAATGTTCTTTTTTGTGGCGTGTTCATATAATTCAATGATGCTTTGCTTGCTTATAATTAAACTCGTTAAAGTCTTTATTCCAGGTTTGACTACTCTGTAAATGCAAATCGTGCTGAAAGATTTTATCCAGAGATAAGAAAGTACTACCCTGACCTGCGAGATGGATCTTTACAGCCCAGTTATGCAGGGATTCGACCAAAACTTTCAGGACCTAGACAGTCTCCCATCGATTTTGTAATCCAGGTTATTTCTTGCATATTACCTTATATGTGAACTATTGAATTAAGTACATAGAATGACCCGCGCATATATATATAATTCATTTTTATTAAGGAAGTTGGATTTATTGTCTTTGTTCTTTAACTAGTAACAATGAAACAACTACTTTGCATTATACAGGGAGAAGACACTCATGGGGTGCCTGGTCTTGTAAACCTTTTTGGTATTGAGTCACCGGGTCTAACTTCAAGCATGGCAATTGCAGAATATGTAGCTGCCAAATTCTTGAGATGATATAGAACCACACTTTATACTAGGTATTCTTCAAGTTGGATTAAAAACATAAGAAGGTCTTCATATTTCCTTTGTTTGTGAGGACATATGATATGACTCAAAACAATATCATACTTGAAGACTCTGCGCCTGCTTTCGATGAAAAATTCGTAGTGATATATAACAATAGCTAGATACCATCATGATGATTGTTATATTTAATACAGCTTGATATGATGCAACTCGGTCGCCGCTGCTTCATTTCTATTTTCCTTGTATTTTAAAATTTCTATTGGCGTTCGTATAACAAAAGGGATCTTATTTCACCACTGTATCTTTAGCCACGTGTCTTGCTGCCACCTGCATTTCATGTGTCAGGTGTTGTAAATGAAATGGACATAATGTGATGAATTGTGAATGAAACAGCGTGTTGCGCGCGAAGAACTATCCAAACCGTGAATAACCAGCAGCTACCGCCACGTTAAAATAGGTTCCATAAGTACACATTACCCATAAGTTCAATCCAAATTCAATTAAAATACAGCGCTAACGAAAAAAATCCTGTATTACTTTCAAGATAAAATTCATTGAAGTCAAACCATACGACAAAAACTACAGCCGAAACATCACTCAAAAATTTCATTAGGTTGTCAGTCTACGCTCGGAAATTATTAGAATTACAGTTTTGAAATTATTCAGTACTCCCTTCCAGTTTCCGCACCCATCATCATCATTCATCAGCTCGAATACTCATGCAAACTCCTTGGTCCTAATTCAGCCTCCAGCACATGGCTATCAGTCTACAGAACAAATCCCTCTCATAACAAAACAAGTGGACGGGGCTAATTTGACAAAATTCCCTCAAAATGTAGCCTCTTTACCGCTTCCGCTCAGACCGCCACTTATATACAGCCTTGGAGGTTGGGCAATCAATCTCCTCTTCACGTAGTTTGCGTTTCCGGCCCTTTTTCTAATCATTAAAGAAAAGGAGAAATATTCTCAGCAGTGTCTATGTCCAAGTCCAACACAATAGACGGATAGAGAAAGGGAGTAAGAGATCATTTGGTACCTGTAATTCCTTATGCAATGACATATCCATATACAGTTTTTCCAACTCCTGTACTCTCTTTTTCCTCCCTTCTAGTTCTCTGTAGGAAGCTGCAGTCTTCCTGCAAACAGAAAATATGCAACATAGTCTGTGAAGAACTTGAAAACAACTCTGCTTGAGCATCATCATTCAAGAATAAGCTCAGGTTGTGGAAAGTACTTTTGTCCAACACAATGCATTAAACATTCAGCACCCACCTCTTAATGTGATCAGGAATGTCGTCAAAATCAGGCAATGCATCTTTTCGTCCAGATTGAGATTTTATTTCTTTTGCCTCTTCCCTGCACAAAATACAATAAGTACAGGGTAAAAGCAATCCAAATATTCATTGCAACTTCAAATAATATATTGCAAGGATCTATAGATTGTTTAACATATTGTAGCAAATTCAAGCTAAAATGGGACCACTAATTGTACCAGACAACTCAAAACATCGAAAAATACTCCAGACTTTACAACAAACGCAGTGTAACAATATTTTCATTGAAAAATATTCCATGACTCAGGTATTCCAATTCAGTATTAAAATTTAAAACAAAAGGGGGAGGGGATCACCACATAATAATTCAGAAGTTAAAGTAAAAATCATTCAAGCACTCTTATCTTTATTAAGAATCTATATATTCTCCATATAAAAGATCAACACAAGTCAAGAATATTATCATATTCACATAAAAACGAGAGTTTTGATAACACAAACCTGTCTTCAGCAAAGTAAACATGTCTGCTTGATGGATTATTATCAAGAGAATGCAACATAGTAGTTAACTTTTCGATTTTCTGCACCAAAAGATAGTTTTTTAAATAACTATGGCAAATGTAATTGAAAAGGCAATCCTTATATGCACCATAAACACAATGTAGAAGCAATCACTAACATTTCTTTCGCTCTGCAGTTTCTGAAGGACATATCCTATATCCTGGGTCTTCATCAGCATTAGTTCTTCTTGTGTGTACTTGTTTGCCTCACCCCTAAAAGAATAAGACCAGGCAGTCAATCACAATTTGTAAACAAGAAGAAGAAATTATTATGAAGAAAAGCAATGCGATGGTAAACTTACTCTAGTCTATGTACTCCATCAACAGTTTTCGTTTTGATCATTTTAAAGTAAAATTCATCCGGGTTCCTAAATGCTGCCTTCTCTTTGAGTCTCTGTAAGCAACCACACAGAATAAAACACAGCCATGTGCAAGCATGGACAATATCTAACAGGTAAATAGAAGCAAAGAAGAATGACAATGCAGGAATTAAGACATAGTTGTTGCTAGGAATGTTACCCGTATAGACTCCTCCTTCTTGTGATATGCTTTTGCACGAATAACATAGTCCTTGTGCTTTTCAAGAAGCCCAAATTTCTTCCTTGATTGCCTAACATGGACCAAAGATATTTCATCTCAAAAGGGTTTCCAAATAACTTCCCAAAACGAAAGATTTTGAAAAGGAAATAGTGTCACTTACGGTTGAGATCGCTCCTTATGAGCCCTTCTAGGAAGTGCATTCCTAAGAGAAGACATTTTGAGATCACGCTGCCAATGTATTCCAAAATTGATGCTTCACTAACGACCGTACAAAATTTTGGTATCTTAGTTGCTGCAAAATTGAAACCAGCACAACAAAAACATAAGATTGTAAATAAGAGAGTACAGGTTTAGGTTCATTATGATCAATATTAAATCAATCGTAAAGATACAGATATAGTAATTTACCAAATTAAAATCCATATCTTTTATAAACATCTTATAAGTTTTTTTGGTTATTTTTTTCCTAAAACAATCAATTATTTACTACTGAAATAATTTTCTTCACTGTATTGTCTTTGTCTTTTAACATCAAACTTTCATATTTTTGATAAACAATTTGAAACAGTAAATTTATATCAGCCGACTTTCAGTTATTAACTCTGTGATATTAAAATTAAAAAGAGCTAATAAATTCTAGAAACGAAATTAGACTATTAAAAAAAAATTCTTGTACTAATAAATGAACAAACACAGCCAAGTGAGTTTTCTTTTTCGATAATTTTAATTCAAGCCAAAATAATGCCTAGAACTTTATTACGAACTCACAGTCGGAGGTGAGCGGCGAGCTTGCGGTGTTCTTGTGGAGAGCGACGAGCGTTGCGGCGGGATTTCGGCGGCGTGAGGAGCTTGAGCTGTCGAGTTTTCGTTCGGCTTTGTGTTTAGATTACGGGTTTAAGGGCCGAGAAAGGTCAAGTGGAAGTGGTGAGGTTTTTCCTGGATAATTTCAAATTACCACCACACTATTTTGGAAAACATCCACTTCTGCCCAAACCTATTAAAATTATTCCCTTCATAACCCTGTCGGTTCGGGCTGGAGATGGGTTGGGTAGAACAAGATTTGTGAAAATGCAACCCAATCAATTATTGAATGAGTTTAAATAAAATCAATCCAACTCAATTAAATAAATATGTTTAATTTAATTTAATTTAATCCTTAAAAAAAGAAATAAAATATTAGAGACCTTGGAGGAGGATTGCCAATTGTTGGTGTTGGTGTGGTCCTAGCAAGCAATAAAATAAACAAAAATGTACTAAACTTTAGTATAAAATATCTATTGTTGTGAACTTGTGATGAATGTTTGGCAAGGATAAAAATGGAGGGTGAAGGAGATTGAGAGAGAAGAATATTTTAGATATTTCAAGTTAAAATAAAAATAATGTGGGTTAAAGAAATAAGTTGAGGGGTCAAACATTATTATTTTTAAATTTAATATTAAAAAATCAATAGATCCTATAATGAGACCATATTGCATGCCACCATAGCAGGGCTGATCTCACAGAAGTGATAGAATTATTTAAATTCATTTTTTTTTTCTCTACACTCAATTATTCAACAAACCCATTCATAAATTTTGAAAATAAAATTTTAATTTATACACATTTTTTATTATTCTAACATTTGAGTCTAATGTTTTATGTCATTTTTATATCAAATTATGAATTTCATAACTTATAAAATTATTAATTACTATTCAATAGTTGAAAGACAGATTAGGTGAAACTCAAATTAAGATTTAAATGTTAGGATGTCTAGCTTCACTCATATATAATAAGCTATATTAATAAAAACCAACCTCGTAATTCATATAATATAGGTGGGAAGGTTACCCATCTCTACACGTTTATAGTCCAACCCTTAAAAGGACCCAAGTTAATGCACATTTGTTGTAGGAATTTAACCATTCCGTGAAACTAGCATTAAGAATAAGAACCCAGAGAAGCACTAAATGTTGGAACCCTCTTTTTCAGATGTAACTCACCTACATGTTTCAAGATTTAACTAGATTTCGCATATGTGTATTAACTTTTAATTCATAGCTAAGCTAATTATAAATACTCACATGTTTCTGAAGGATTCAATAATGATATAATTAGTGTTCACAAATTTAAAAGATTAAGATAAAAAGAAATTTATTCACTTTCTTAATGGAAGTAAGTGATAAGTCCATTAAATAATAGGTCCAAGAATAAAATTCTCTGACTATGAGCACAATATTCATGAGCAAATAATCTTCAAGCTACTGATTAACAAGTACCTGAAATTACAGAAAATGCTCAGAAGCGCCGGAAGTTTTTCCGGCATAAACCCTTCGACGCTCAAGTCAGAAATCGGGTTTACAATAAAAACCAAATATGCCATTTTTAGTTTTTATGAATAGATAATCTTAAGTAAAATGTAATCAAAAGAATAAAATAAAGATTAAGAAAGCAAGTTCAGCCCCCCTTTGGCATGATTTTCTTTGTGTTTTTATAAACACCCAACCCCCATGACCTTAGATTATGGCAATTAATGAATTAAATTCATGCCCTGATTTTTTGGAGGTGACTTGTGGCGGTTGTTTTGACTGAATCGTGCTTCCTAGTAATATCCTGGTCGAGATGATGTGCTCGGGATAACCAAATAACATCTTAGTTAAAGTGACATCCTGGTTGAGGTGATGTGCTCGAGATGACCAGATAACATCCTGGTCGAGATGATGTGTTCGAGATGACCAGATAACATCCTGGTTGAGGTGACATCCTGATCGAGATGATGTGCTCGGGATGACCATATAACATTCTGGTTGAGGTGTTGCTCACTTTTTACTTAGAGAAGAGCACGATAATATATGAGCAAACACCTTATCTTGGTCATCTTATTCTATTCCCCAAACAATAAGCTTTTTCGTTTTTTCTACCACAAAACGCCACCCATAGTAGCCTACACCAGCATAGTTCAATTATCAGCTTTTCGTATTTCCAAAGAATGATTGTTACATTCTGACTGCGACGCTCTGTGCGTCTCTTTCTCTTCATATTCAATGAAAGTGGCCAAAGCCTCATCCCTCGGAGCATCTGCAAAGCATTAGGTTTCCTTTCTCATCTTTTAGCTAGTTTTGTTCAATTCGCTTTGTCCATTTTACATTTTGGTCCTTCTGCTTTTTCATCTCAGCATAAAAAAACTTAGCTGCTTCTTCACTGTTCTGCATTTCGGTTCATTTCTGTACGTTTTTTTTGTTCCCGTGCATAATGTATTGCTTTCCATTTTTGGTGTACTTTGCATGTCTTATGACCAGCATAGCGCCTCTTTTTCTTCATTTTTTTAAAATAAAGTGAAAGTGAAAGTGCTGCAGCATCTCTGTCATTTCTTCACAGAGGCAGAACTTTGAAGCTACTCGAATACCCTTATATTTCTTGTGGAATGAGGGACGTTTTCGTCCATTTGTTTTGTTAATTTCAAACTTGAACGCTAGTGTTTCAGTTTTGATTTATCTGAACGTACAAAATCTTGAAGAAAGTACAAAAGGGAAGCATACGCTAGTGTTTCAGTTTTGATTTATCTGAACGTACAAAATCTTGAAGAAAGTACAAAAGGGAAGCATCTCTGGTGTGTTAATTGTTTACTTGTCACAAAGAACACACATTCTGTGCATCATAACTAACCTTGTTCTACTTCTCAGTTATTCAATTAGCTTTCAACCCAATTGTTTTATACATCCTAAGAATAATTCAAGAAGTTAAGGCCTCTTTTGATGTGTGATCTGTTTCTTGAGTTATGTTTGTTAAGTTAAATGTAGCTGCAATGTCGATTTCTGCAACAGTTTCATGCTCTGTTCCAGTGTTACATCCCATTGACTAGAGTTGTTTTTGTTATCTATTGTGGTATTGATATAACCATTTTGAATAAAAACTGTGTCATTTTGACAATCCTACTATTTCAATTGCTAAGGTAATTGGTCATTTGTAAGTGTTCTGGTGCGGAAAGAGCCTCGAAATGACACTTTCTATAATGTCCTTCCTCTCATCAAGCGGTTAGATTTGATTTTGTTATTGTAGTGCGTGTTCAATTCCACGATAGTTTACAGAACTTTCTATCAGGCATTGCCCAGCTGTATAATGAGCTCGGATTGTAAACACTGTGTCTCTAAATGGTACCTGTTACACCATTTTACTCTCCCATGTACATGCATATCAAATTCACTGCAGATGCTTCATGTGTTGGACATTTTTCTTACTTAGCCAGCTACATGCCTTGCAGTTGTCTTTTTCAATTGGCAATATGAAGCTTGATTCTGGAAATGGTTTACAATACTGGATTTATTTTTCTTTGACCAATATAATGCCTTGCCCACCTTACAACTTTCAATTTGATTTCTGGCGTAAGTCATGTCTTAAGATTGTTGCTTTCTTAGCTTAATTGTATCAATTTGTACAATGACAATTTATACAATGACATTATTTATGTTTTATGTCCCAATATAATTCATCTTTTTTGTGTTAGGTATTATAATGAAATTTCCTGAGTTCTCGGAAAGCAATTGTTCAATGAACATATGATACAGCAAAGTTAAACAATGGCATCACTGCTTATTGGCCTCTCCCTTCTGATCTTGGTTATGAGTTAGGAGTTAGTGAACTACTCGACAGAAATTATAATTTTTTAACATTTCACTTGTGAATGTTGAAGCCTCTACAAACTACTTCTGCAGTTGCTCATGTTCGCTATGCTCACTTAGCAGCAGCTCAGTTTCACAGTTCACGAAGTTCGATGACTTGTCAGAGATATCTTCAAGCCCCGGAGGTCAGACTTCTTCTGGACATGCCCATGAACCAGAATTGCCGAAGTTACACGAAAATGTGAGAAGTTCTATGTTTTTCTGCTGAAAATAGTGATACTCCTAGGCAATATTACATCAGGTTAGATGAGTATTGGCAGGCAAAATTTGGACTAACTGAATGTAATTTTAAGTCCTGCCCTAAGCTGTAGTCTTTTTAATATGCACTATGTATACGCTGCTATAGATACTTAAATATGTACTGTATGTATACGATGTGTGCAACTGATACCTGACGTATATGCATATACATGTGGTAGAATGACCTTAAAACTTTTTTTTTTGGTAGCATCTTGATTTGGAACTATGCTGTGTGAAGGATGAAAATGTTGCCTGAAAATGTTTTTCTATTGCTCACAACATATAGATAAATTTGTTTCATATGCATCATTTGCGATGATGTTATAATTATCCTACAATAACAATTCAAAATTTCACAACACAAACACCAAAGGAAGTAATTCATATAAGTCGCAAAGGGAGTGAACTGAACTACTGCCAAACAAGGTATTTGACATCAATTTACAAGGCCTGAGTCATTCTTCTTCACAAGCTTACACGAAACTCATAAGTTCCAACAGAATGAACGGCATCCCAAGGAAATATTCTGGTGTTTGTGTGGGGGAATCTTAGCACTGCATAAAAGTTCCATACTGAAGTTCAAAAATGTACATACAAGCTATTCATGTGTGGTAAAGCCAAGAAGAATCATCAGCTTTGCAAGAAAAAACAATGCAAGCACCAGGGCAATAGAGTGCTTCACTAGTTTGGGAAACTACAGAAGTATGGTTAGCCAGTAAGGAAGTACAATAGCAGCAATTCAACATTATGTGTAAATTAGATGTCAGAAGGGTGCTGAGCCTGTTCTGCGAAGCTGATACTTGGGCTCCGGAGGTGGTGCACATGGTAGGATCGGTGGTGCACATGGTAGGATCACCTCCGCCTACAAACAAAGTCAAGGTGTTATTTAACATCTAAGATGGGCATCTATATGCCAGTTTTTAAGACAACAGCTGAAAAAGAAAAGAAAAGAAAAAGACTCGGCACGGCAATCCCATTATTAATGGAAGAAATTTAGGTATTTAATCAAATAACAGAGCACAATAAGCACAAAAAAAGTCCCATGATAATATATCAAAGCTGAGAACAGCCATATTAGGATCAATGGCAAGCAAAATCGAAAGGAAACATCTGCATTAATAAGAGGTTACCAGCTAGACCATCACAACACATTAAAACTATGTCTTTAATAAAAACCCATAAAAGGCAAAGTGAAGGGCAAATATTAACATAGTAATTTCATCTGCCTTTAATATGAAAGGCATTGCTTTTTCCCCATTGAAATATTCTCCAAAACCAGAAGGATAGCAAGAAAAAATGATACCACAGGGAGATCACTTGGCAAGAAAAAATGATTACATAATTGTTATGGAAAAAAAAAAAAAAGATAAACCATACCCTTTGTCTTCTAAGTCTTTCATTCTCCTCCTCTAGGCGTGAGACCTTGTTCTCCAACTCTTGTGTATAAGCCTGACCATCGACATTGACTGCTCTTAAAAGTCCACAGAGAAACAAAACAAGAGAACAACTGAAAAGGATTGATCAGCTAAAAGAAAGCAACATTTAAGTTTAACCTGCTTCCTTGCTCGCGACCGGGCTGCAGATTCCCTGTTCTTAATCATTCTTTTCTGCCTCCTTTCCACTGTCTTTTCCACCACAGCTCCAGAGGCAACCCTCTTTCTTCCGGGTGCTTGTGTATCTGATAGTGCACCCATCAAAGAGGATGGGGACATGGTCATTTGGTTGTCAGGGTACTGAGCATCTAAAACTGGATTAGCAGTGATAGGAAGAGATTGTTGAATAGTGTGGGTAGGCATATAAACAGCCATCAGATTATTCTGATGTTGTTGATGTTGATGCTGCGGCTGCGGCTGCGGCTGCAGCTGCACTGAAGGGAGCTGGTATTGCATCAATTGAGCATGTTGTGAAACATTTTGCTGAACTGTCGCAATTGAATCAACCTCTAAACCAGGACCAGAATTATTTTGTCCAGGGATAGTGGATTCATTAACCGCACCGGCTTTTACCAAGAAGTCCTCAAGTGTCATCTCCCCAAGACTAGCCTGTCTCGCCTGAGCTTCTTCCTCTTGATTATCGTCACTCTTCTTCTGTTGGATATCTTTCAACACCTCATCAACAGTCTTCTTGCTCAGATCCCGGGCCAATGTTACACTCCCCTGCCGATGTAGAGATGAGGCTGGTTCAGAGTGGAAATTATTTTCAGCGGTCCAGACGCTCTTGAGAAGCTCATCAAGATTCATGCTGCCTAGTGGTTTCCCCATATCCCCCAACTGGGATTGAATCTCATCAAGAGTAAGGTTATACAGCGAGGCTTGCCGTGTCAATGAAAGCATATTTTTAGCTTGAGCAGCCGCATCACCTTCAGATCCCATTGTCTGTGTTCCCATTCACCAGCCTAAAATCCTATGTATGTATCTATCATTCCAGAAATAAATCTCAGTGTATTCTTCTTAGGCAACAACTGTCAACTAAAAACAGAACGGTAACCTGGAGGACAGTGTGAAGTACGAATGAAACAACCAAAATTGTTTGCAAAACTGAACAGCAAAATTAGAAGTTACCCATCAAACAAAAAAAACAAAAATAATAATTAATTAAAAGAAATGAGACGCAGTAATCATATGAATGCACACCATGAAATAAACATAGAAGAAGACCATCAAGCAATTACATTAACAAATGGAACAGAAAGAGAGCATACTAACAGAAAAGGAAACATATAAGTGAATCTATGGGATGGGAAGATGGAAAATGTACATATGGACCTACTTTCACATTCGCATTGTGTGTGTAAGAAAAGCAAATAAATAAATAAGAAGAAAGGAAGAATAGAATGCAAGCAACAGAATTAATACGAAATCTAACAAGTAACAAGTGGGTAATTTTTGACTCACTTAGATAGATGCCGCAGGATCTGATCTGAATCTGAAAAAGTGACATTTATAATTTTGTTTTGGGCACTGGCACTGGGTGACTGAGCGTGGGGACATGACGCTTTTCATTTCCAAACAACCTACACATCACCTTATTTATTTTATTTTATCTTCTCATTAAAGTATTTTAAGCTTGATTTGAGTTGAGACAAGATGAAGCTGCCCTTAGTTTCTTTTCTCAGTTCATTGCTTGTCGTTTTACAAGTTTCTCGTCTGATTTTATAAAGAAATAGTCATGCGTGAAAGGACCTTTGCTTGCCGCACGCACTGAGCACTCCCCCCCCCCCCCCCCTCGTGGATTGCAACAAAAGTTTCGTAGTGGACTCTCTTTTAGGCTTTAGACTTAAATAATTTTCTTTTTCTTTCTATGCTTCCTCCCCCCCCCCCCCCCCCCCTCTTTTTTTTTTTTTTTTTTTTTTTTCTACCGAACACCCCAGGGGGGGCCAGGGCCTCCAAAATTTACTGATTCAGAAAGTAACTGTTTTCTTTTGATAATTTAAAAAAAATAAACAATGGAAAGAACTCTCATCAGTTCGAAGATTTCATTAGGAAGCTATCTTATTAGGGTATTATAGTAAGTTTCTTTAACATTATTGTATATTAATCTTGCAGATATTATGTGGTGCATAATGTATGTCTTTATTTCTAATTAAATAAATGGAATTCGGCCCTCAATCCTAGAAGACCGTTCAAATCGGGAGACCTACCATTTTCTTCCTAATTATAATTTAAGTAAAGATAGATATCCTCACATAAATAGAGTTGGTATCTTTGTGATTTAGTGAGGGTAGAATTTAAATTATATCATTAATCATAATAAACTTGATCTAAAATGATGTCAATAAATTTTTAATTGTACGGATAAACCCAAAAAATTTATTGAGAGGGACTACTCTTAATAACAATACCATAGTGAGAAACTGAAATTTACTTATTAAATATAATGATAATAGTTGTACAATTTCGATCAGGTGGCGCACTCTATCAATCAACACTCAATTTGTTTGCATGCATATAAGTGAAGCAAAATAGTTAAAAGATACGAAGAAATCTGATTACTTGTCCATGAATAAATTTGCTATTCTATCTCATGCTTTTACTTATAACAGCAAAACACAGAAATGGTTGAGAGTTGAGTATTATGAGCGTCCCGGTGTCAGGGTTCGTTACTGTAGAGAGAATATTCTTTGCCGACTACATGCGCACGTGACAGTAAAGTGAGCAAACAGACAGAGTCATTAAAAATCACATGTTAATGTTATGCATGCACCAGGACCCGCGTGTGTGCGCATTCGACCGAGGAGTGTTCCATGTGCAGTTGATAGCTTAAACTAAGCACTTCTGTGAGAGCCTTCATCATTTCTCTTTTTTTGACACATTGTAATTCTAACATTCAGTCATTCTTACAGTCGGATAATACTAATTGTTTCTATAAGTTAGCATTTAAATCACAATGGTCAATGGCCTCCGCAGCCTTTAATCTATGTGAATATATGATGAAATCTCTTCCCAATGGAAGCAACACCTTTTGCTTTGAATGTTTGAAAAATGTTAGGACAGGCGCAAAACACCAATGCCAGGCCCAGCCGACCCACTCCCCATATTCTGCTTCTGCTATCGAAAAATGACTGCTAACCCATCCCACGATTCCATATCATATTCCGCATTCGCAGATTATAAAATGGTATTGGATTAACTTTAAAAAATAGTATGTGAAATCTTCACTTCGAATCCAACTTACACCGCAATTCGAGTGGAGGTCAAATCCAAAACATGAAACCATAAAATGATTGGAGAAACTAGGTTTGGTCGGAAGGCAGACTAATTGGAACTAGTTAAGTTCTTTTACGTTAAAATACGAACACCGGACATGCCAATTTTGTACAAGCAGGTTTCAAATGACCTTTCGGAGTTCCTCATTATTATTATTATTATTATTATTATTATTATTATTAACAGATGCACACTAGTGAGATACGAATGAATTCGGGACTTTAGTTTTATGAGGATCGCTAGACCTTAACCTCATCTATTGGGTCTCCTCGAGAAGCAAGAAATTGCAGCATTTCACATTAATCAAACGCCAACCTTTCTGAGAGCAAAAAACTCAACTGATCCCTGGCATTAATTTGTGTAACCTAGTTCTATAAAATGTTCGGCAACTAACCTCGACTTATTCATTAGAACAAAAAGCGAAGATGAAAACAGCACTGAGCAATACAACCATGTCAACACGGTTGGTCAAATACTTTTATGAGGAAAGCAATGGTTCAATCGGAAGACGACATCAATAAGGTTCATAGAGGATGTGATTGCTGAATTAAATGTACGGTCTAAAAGAGAATCATAACTTGAGCTATCTGAATATCATCAACTCATCCAAACTAATCAGAATACAAGTCAAATTTCTTGGGATGGTGAAAAGCTCTTCAAGAAACACATATAACTTGCTATAGGCTCCAGCCAATTAAATCAAGTCAATCAATGGCCGAGTCAATAGAATGGCAAGTCAAATCCATTGCTCCAAGCAGCTCCTCGCATTTAGGAAAACTCAATGACTGCTTCATCATCAAATCTTATAATCAGTTGAATTGGCCTGAAAGCCAGCATCACTCTCCAGGGTTATCCATATGACAAGCAAGATTCCTTTTCTCGAAGTCTTATTTCCTCTAAATTTAAAGCCTAAATTACATCTACATCCTTGTCGAGCAAGTCTTTTGACATTAGAACTTGGAGAACGGACCATCTTGGATAGATTCTCTTGTCCCAGCTAGCCAGCAATAAAATAGAGCACGTAACAATATCTGATGGCTTCAACCCTGCCTTGTCCGCAAAGAAATTCATCATTTCCTAATTTTCTGAGGAAAGCAAATGCAATTGGGTTTTTTTCAGAAGCCAAAATTAAATGCTTTTAAAGTGTCCATAATTTGGCACCGTTTATTCCTCGAGATTGCAACCAATGACACGGGTAGATTGCTTCGAAATCATAATAAACAAGGTTCTGATTGGTTTTAACAAACCTGTTAATGAAATCAAAAGTGGGAGTAAGATGGTTCTTCAAACTATTCAACAAGATGTTTCTATTCGGACCCACACACCCACTGATTCCAAGCACTCAAATCTTAGGTTTAAGAATCTTCTTTGAATCAGCCAGTACGTCAGCATAGGAAGGTGCTGCGTCAGCATAGGAGGATGCTAAGAAACAAAAGTAACCACTTGGGGATTTAGTGAACCCCGAGATGTTGATAACTGAATAACAGAATTTGGTTTCTCTGTGTTTTGAAATGTTAACTTACTTAGAACCTGAGATTGCTTTTCTCAAGACAACCCACATCAGTTTGCGAGGAAATAGATTGTTAAAGACGGTCTCCGGCGTTAAGAGTAGCATGGATAGACCGAATAAAAAGTCTTTTAAAAGAACATATTCGTGAGCTTCTTGTCGCCACATTTTTTCTCATTCTCGAAATCAACTTTTATTTAATATAGGCAATATTCAATTTGAAATTTTCAAATGCAAAAAACATCTAAAAAAAATCACATAAACTGTACGATTTAAATACTTTAAATTTTAAACCTTGAAACTTTTAAATTTTTCCAAGCATTTCCACACTTTATAATCCAAGGTCAGAAAACTATTATAGGCAATATAAGTTCTTCAGCACTCTTCAAAATTTTCTCAATTTAGATGAAAATAGACGAAATAAATTTAAAATATTGGGGAAAAAAAACTATTACAAAAATTTAAGTCAGTTTTATAAATGATTCAAAAGGAGATTTAATGTTCAGTTTGTTCTGAAAATTGTATTGTTAAAGAAGAATTCCAAACCTCCCTCGTTAGATTCTATTTTAGTTCTGAAAATCATTCCGCTTGTTTTTCAATATTAATGACTTTTTTCCTTTAAAAAACAATTAATTAATTTTCTGCTTAAATATCTACAAACCCTTTTAAATAGACCAGAAGCAGGAAAATCATTCAAGTTAACAGCAAAAGGCAATAGAATCAACAGCTGGTGATGCTTCTTTAACGATTGTATTAAATCCAAGCAATTTTATCACCAATCGACCTTGAACAATCTTCGTCAAGCTAACCACAATATACGTTTTTATCATGGCATTAACTTTTTCTTTTCCCTTAACAATCAACAACAGAAAATTGAAAAAACAATGGCTATAAGCAAAATCTATGTCAATAAATACTGCTTTAACTATTTACAGATTCAAAGTCAATGTAGTATGTCCCCCACTTTTCAGAAGCAGGGACATCAATGAAGATATGATATCCAAGTCAAGGACAAATCATGAACTACGGCCCCATGGATTAGGAATATAATGCCAATCCGACCATATTAAATACTTGTCAAAAGGAAATTTTCTTATCGCTCTTCCCAAAAAGTTAACTTCATTTTTTCTTCTTTTCCGGTTCCATCTACACGAAACAACTTGCTCCATGAACCCAAACAGTGGAATGAGAGGCTCAATTGTACCAAGTAGTCAAGTAAATCTCCACTGACAGGTAAGCCTGACTTAACCTACTATTGCCCAATGTCATTTTCTAGGTGCTGAATGCAATCTTCTCCATCAATATAGATTTAAGAGGGGGAAGAAAAAAAAAAGAAGAACCTCTATGGAGCAAAAGGAAAGCAAGAATTGTAATAAACAAATCTATCTACAGCCAAGAAAAAATAAGAACAAAGTGGGAACAAAAAGGGAAAACAAAAAACTACTGTGATCATTCCCTATATGCAATGGCCAATGGAACTAGTACAAACTACTAATAAATACTAACTTCCCCAGTAGTATCAAAGTATTTTCATCGCAAGTACTGACATAAAAACTCATCCAATGGATGAATGTACCTCACTCAGGATGATAATGGCAAGGATAATACCAGGGAAGCGTATCATAACTCATTCTCAATGACCTGAATGAACAGATGTCCAGTGATTAGTGTGAGAAAGTACAATCTTGTATATGCATGTATTATTTATGCAGAAAGCATACAACAAAAAATATGCATCAAGAAATTCACAAACTTTGCCAGCTTTGTGACTAGCATTTTAAAACAAAACATGAGTTGTTTTTTTTTTTGTGGGGGGGGGGGGGGGGGGTTGGTTTGGGGTGGAGATCATGACTCCAAAGAGATTCTCAGTAAATGATGTGCAGGGATCTGGAAACACCATTAAATGCACATGCATTTCCACTTCTCTAACAATTTCATTTCTACTTCTCCAACAATTATATTTTTTTATATCTTTTACGAAACACAAGGAAACAGTATTGCTGATGCATATACTTATGTATCAACTGAATAAAATTTACAAATAATTGATAAGCTTCCACAACCCATTGAACTTAAAGAGCTTTCAGACCAGTAAACCATTACCCCATCGTACGTGCCAAAGAATCAGAATGAGAACTAATTGCCAAGTACCAAAGCTACCAAGAGCTTTTTTCATAATTTTGTATGTTCAATTTCTTACCTTCCAATGCCAGGGAGTGACAGAGTTCCTCTTGTCCACGGCAGCAACAACTCCATCTCAGCAGTCCCCTTTAGTGGTTAGAAGTACAATATAGGGTTTATGGTTAAAAATCTAAAACAAAATATTGAACGCTATTGTCCCTTGAACGACTTCCAAAATCCATGTAACCTAAATGGCAAGTTCAACAAGAATGCAAGGGACTTAAAAAACTTTTGCCTACTGAAGAAAAATTTGAGTAAGAATACCAATTGACGCTCCTCAAGAATATAACAGACAAGCAGTTATATCTACAGGAACGTTATTCCAAGTAAAAGAATCTCAGTCTAATCGTGATATCATTTCAAAAAATCATACTTTACAAAGACTCCAGTAACATGAACACTCCTTTGAAGGTGATTGCTAATACGTGCATTAAAAAAAAATTTGCAGGAGAAAAACTGTAAAAGCTAATTACCAAATATTAAGTTATTAACCCATTTTTATGATTTTCAATGTATTTGCACAAACTAGAAGTTGCTCCAGGAAAATAAAGATAGACGTGTATTAAAGTTTTCCTCTCACAATAATTAATTCTCATTGCAAAAGCAATTACTTCCGGTAAATTACTATAACAAGCAATTAACCTGCATCAAATAGTAGCTGCATAAAAAATACACATAAGCAATCTATGAAAAATTAACTAAACAAGCACAATATGATCATTCCCTATCTGGAGAAAACATCAAACAATAAATCAACAAACAATTGTCCCAAATCATGTTTTGCAAAGCCAAGATACAATTAAAAAGGAAAACGGAGTGATAAACCATTTCACTGCAAACAATTCAAAACTAACTAAACACATAGAGCTTTAATAAACCCGCTGAATAAAGAGAAAGTCAAAAATAAATCTTAAGGATCAAGTGCAAGCACTGTTTAATCCACATCAACAGAAATTTCAAAAGGGATTTTTTGTTCAACCTCACAAGCTCCACATGGTACATAGAATTATACTTAAAAGTACTTAAAGCTGTTTGCAAAGATTTGAAACCAAATAAGAATCTCAAAATCTACAACATTTCAAAAAAAAAAAAAAGAGAAAACATAAACTCCAATTGATAGTTTTAAGATTCTGGTCTTTGAAGTGGCCAAATAGTAACATTCATCATAAACATAAAGACTTCATTTGCACCAGCTCCTTAAACGTCAGAAGAATCACCAGGCCAGTACTAAAACACTGATGGAACTATGTAGAATCTGCACAATGAATCAGAAACATAAAGAGACAATTTAAGAAGAAAAAACTCAGAACCAGAATCCTTTTGAACCGGTTTAATCCAACAATTAAAATTGATAAACACAAATTTAGAAAAAGACAAAGTGAAGAAGATTTCAACATCATCGACCACCTACTACTATGATATATTTTGCCAGAAACATATTGGATTTCATAAGACAATTAAAACTGATTTTAAAAAAAAAGGACTGAAGCTATTCTTTACAGCATAGTGTGGTGCTAAAATGAGAAAACCTTTAAGAAGAAAATATTTTGAACCAGTTCAAAATCCAAGTTATAGCTCAATTTTTCCATAAAGAAAGAAATAGCATAGTTATCTTAGAGATAAAGACTGGATTGAATCATTATTAAATTGAGTAAGAGTATAACTAACTACAGATAATAAGATAGATAAAATGCATCTTCTTTGCTGTAGCATACCATAGATAAACAACATTTGCCAAATACAGTAAATCACTCAACTCACATTTCCTTGATTTTCTTTTTAAGGTATCATTTTCAGATTTCATAAGCACTTCTACTTGAGTGCTTAATATTAAGGAACATTAGTTGTCAAAAGTTTAGGACTAAGCTAAATGATCATTTAAAAAAATGGAGGTTTATTACTTTAGGATGAGGTCAGACGTGCTTACATTACTTTATAACTTATTATCACCTTGGACAACTTATGACAAGTTCTACAACACATCAATTTTAAACAGATACTAGGTGGGCAAATTGGTCATATTTACTGTATATTCTCTCTTTTTATTAACCAGAACATACACCATGTTCAACACCAAGGGACTATTGCTAAACCCCACAACCTTATAGCCTTGGTAATCAAGAAACCCAAAGGTCCAGGGGATTTGGCTGGAAATAATTGGAGCCAACCAATGGAACTAGTGAGGCCAATTGTTACTCTCAAAGCCCACATTATATCTAGATAAATGAATCATATGCAATTAGCCTTAAATTCAATATAAAAAAAAAACATAGAAAATGTGGCATTTACTTAATACCTGAGACACCTAGTGCCCCATGTAGGGGGCACCGTATTGGCCAGCAGCATGCTGCCCTCTTCCAGCCCCACCTTGCGGCATCTGCTGATTTGGATAGCCTCCCTGATTTGCATACCCTCCAATCACACTGGGGCTTACATTTGTCTGATTTCCATATGTGCCTTGCATGGGTGCTGTCCCACCAGCAGCCGAGCCCAGTGTTCCCAACAATGCCTGCCCAAGTGCGGGGTTGAGCCCCAAGCCAGCACCTTGAGTTGCCAGTAAGGCAGTCAATGCCTGCCCAAGAGCTGGGTTCAAAGCCTGTGCTGCTGCAGGAGGAATAGCAGGTCCAGACGGTGCCATCAAGTGGCCAGGTCCTGCTGCAGCAGGACCAGCTCCGCCAACATAACCCGCACCCTCATTCCTCTGAAAATGTGGGTTCTGTGCATTGTGGTGACGTGATTTCCCTGGTTTTGGTCCATCAATAGCCTTCTGGCAGTTCAGAATATGACCTTCAAAGTTCTTGTGTGGCTCTTCCAATGCCTTCTTTGCAGCATCGACTGTCTTATAAACAAACAAACAAAATCCCTTTGGCTTCCCAGTGGCCTTATCAATGCCCAAAGGCCCTTCCTCAATCTCTCCGTACTTGGAGAAATACGCAAGCAATTTCTGCGGCTCCAACTCCGACCCAACATTGCTCACAAAAATCTTCCTTTGAGTATACTCGGACTGCTGGTGATGCTGCTGGTGTTGGTGTGGTGTTGGTGTTGCTGCTGGTGCTGGTGCTGGTGTGTCACAGTACTAGCAACAGCAGGAGTCGCGGCAGGCCCGATGGACGCCAACTGACAGGCAGTCATGCGGTTACCAATCTTCTTCTGGGGCTCCTTAAGAGCCTTGCGTGCCCCGCTACGTGTCTTGAATAGGATGAAACCATAACCCTTGGATTTTCCAGAGACCTTATCACAAACTGCTTTGCAATCCTCGATCTCGCCATACTGCTTGAACGCGTCAATTAAAGTCTCGGCCTTGGTGTCCCAACCGAGACCGTGGACGAATATCTTCCGATGCACCGGATCCTCATCGGCAACTTGCCGAACTCGACTCGCTACGTCCCGATGATTTTCGGCTGCTTCGCAAAGCAGATTAACAAGCTGATCCTTGCTGAATGGCTCTAAAAGACTCAGTATCGGCTCGTCGTCCTCCTCATCCTTTTGATCAGCTTTTTCTTCCTCCTCTTCGTCTTCCTTTTGGTCGGCTTTTTCTTCTTCTTCTTCCTCCTCTTCTTCCTCTTCCTCTTCCTCTTCTTCCTCTCCTTCTTCCTCTCCTTCTTCCTCTACTTCTTCTTCGTACTCCTCCTCTTCAATCGGCTCCTCTTGCTTCGGCGGTTCTTGTTGTAATTGCTTTTGTGGAGGTTCCGTGGGTTCGCTGGTTTTGGAGTCGTGCTTTCGCTTTTTAGCCATTGATGAACACTGCGAAGAAGAAGAAGAAGAAGAGTAACCACAAAAGCTTTTGTTCGACGAAAGATAGATCTGCGGCGATGGTTAGGGTTTCGAGTTGGAGATAAATGAATTTGTTTTCAATAGTAAGGGGTTTATATTTTTTTTTTTATAATTTTTTTTTCAATACAACGAAGGATTTTCGTAAAAGATTTTTTGGTAAGAATTGTCGTCAGTCACTCGCCCGTGACTTGTGAACTTGACGGTACCGTATGTCATACAAATAAATATGTCTTATTAGATGTGCCCCTCGAGGTTTGAAACTTTTCACTTAAATGGCAATAATTTTAAAAAAAATGCACTTACCTCCTGCTCATCAGCTCGTTAATTTAACTTAATTATATTGAAAAGATAAGACTGTAATAATTATTATTTATATTTTAAAAAAATATAATAACAATTCAATTTAATAGTTGAAAATATTTAATTAAAATAATATTAATTTATTCTAATTTAGTGAGTTTTTTAGAAGAAATTATATTTTTCTATACACTTATTTGCGACATCAGTAAATAAATTGAAATTTAAAAAATAAAATTTAAAAATTCTTTTAGAGATACTCTTAATAATATTTATATCCAATACAATGTCTGCCATGGGTTTTCATGTCTTGTAAATGATGTCTGATTATTTTGATTATTGACATTACTTTATATATGTCCACTATGAATATATACTTCTTTTCCAAATGAAAATTTTCTTTACCAAATGAAATCTATGATTAAAAATGGAGTAGAAGAAAATTTGAACCGTGGATGTAAAAATATAATTAATTATAAATTAGAATATGCAGATCACTATACATATAAATAACAATAGAATTTTACATAGTTCATCACTTGACTCATTTTTGTAAGTACAAAATAAATTAATTTCACTTATAGTGATTGCAATGAAGCTGATTCTTTGATACGAGTATTTATGTTCATTTGTCTTGTGTGTTAATAAAAACATTCTATTTATATTGTTCTGTATATGATATGAAATTTGAATTAAAATCCTCATTTATCATCCACATCTCTTAAGATTTAGATGGAATATAAATATTATTCATATCTATCTCCTTTCTTTATTAAACTTTGATCACAATCTTCTTAATTTTTCTAATTCGCCTACTCATATAGTTTTTTGTAAACACCAGTGTAGTTGGTTATAATTAGGTCGCATTTACTTTTTTAATTTTGACATTAGTAGGCCAAATTTTATTTAATTCAATACCCCCTCCTTTTATAGACTTGAACTTTTGTAATGATCTACGGTTTCCTCATATCCTATAGTCATGATACATGTTCTCTACCTCATAAGAGATGGTCCCTTGGACTTGTGGTCCATGATCTCTTGGACATGTGAGTCATGCTCTCCAAGTTATATGATTTTCTTTTTCTTTTTTATTGAGTCACAATTTTGTATTTTGATTATCTCTTTTTTCTCATTTATAGATCCTATCATTTCTTTTGACTTAATCATAGTTCCATTATCTCTTTTTGACTTCTCACATTTCTTACGGCAATGTAAACCAATTCTAGCAAAACCATAAAAAAGAGTTAGAAATAATTGAACTAACCATTAAGGAGACAAAAATGTCTTTACTTATTTGATCCATTATTTTTTTTTACTTATTTATGGTGCCATTATCTCTTTTTGACTATTCATATTTCTTACGACAATATAAATCCCTTCCATCAAACCCATGAGAGAAAGAGCTAGAGAGAATAGAACTAACTAATAAGGAGAAAAATTTTGAAAAAAAAATAGTCTTCACTAAATAGAGTTAAAACCTAAATGAAACCACGAGGTTTTATGAGGGATAATTTTAAAAACACAAAAATTATTGGGCTATTATAAAAAATTAAGAAATTTTTTTCGGCAAATAATAATGTCCTTGCTTGTGTATTCATTAAGTAAATGTGTATTCATTAATTAAATAACACTATGGTGGCGTTGGTCTAGGCCTTTGGGCATCTTGACCCCACTGGCCGGACAGACATTACTAATCAATTTGATTTATGGGTGGAGGGAGCGTAGCCTCTACTACCACCCTCTGAAGTTCTCAAAAAACCCTTTTCTTCATACGCTCCGCTAAAAATTTTGACAGTTAAATGAATTTCTTATGACGCCTTTTTCATTCTAAAAACTTACTCAAATCAAATTCTCTGGTGTCGTTGTTGCTCTCAAATTCTCAATTAAATCAGTTACAAGCTTTTCAACTTCTGCATCTTGTTTTTCAACTTCCTCGGATATTAGAAATAGTTATTATTGTTGCTAGAATAATGTTTTTATTTTATTTTATTTTATTTTTCCCAAAAACATCTCGTAAGTCAGCCCTAAATTGAGTTAAAAAATTTGTACAAATTTTGAAGCCTCTGTTTTTCTGATTGCTTTGGAGTCAATACGCAATTTTTTTGTCTTGATTTTCCGCATCTCTTATTTATTCAATTACTAATACTTGGTTTTATATGATAACCGAAGAAATAAACTCCATTGACATAAACAATTGTGATTCACCAAGGATTTGCATGGAAGATGGTGAAAGAAGAAAAACATATTGTCTATTTGTCTCATTCCTTTTATGGGTAATTTTTTCTGTCATTTCAGTGAAATTCAGTCGCGTACATATTTGGTTGGAAGAAATTGTTAGAGAAGAAAAAATTTAAAAAAAAAGGGAAAGAGAAAAAATAAATGAAAAAAAGAGTGTCAATCTTATTTTCATTGTTTGGTTAGACATGAAATTCATCTTTTTCTCCTCTCCTACTTCCCTCTCCTCTCATCTCCTTATATTTCTTCAAACCAAACATACTAATTCACGAAGAAGAACGTTATGTCCTTTTAGGTAATTTAAGCTAAAGTTGAAAAAAAATGAAAGTACGAAAGGGGTTTTAAGAGGATTTTGAAGGGGTGGCAAAAGCTTCAGTGTCGATTCATATCCCTGCAGTTGTGCAGTCCAGTCTTCACTCAGCAGTGGGCCTTGTAATGGCCCACGCAGGCTATCACAATGCAGTATCCTCTCTTGGGCCCAAAAAATCATCACAAATTAGTAAGCAAGCATTAGAGCCCTACCCGCGATGAGTGAGGAGAATATTTCAAGCACAAGCAGCCGACTTGCAGTGCTGACGTGTCATTTGTCTGCCGTCGTCATGGCTTCAGAGAAAGAGGCTGCTCTTGCGGCCGTTCCTTCTGATTCGCCCACCATGTAAAGCTTTTCCTTCATTCCCTTATCAGTCAATTGTTTCACTATCTCTGGTTACGACTTTTCATTTATTTATTTTTTTGGAAAAAATTAATTGCAGATTTGACAAAATAATTAACAAAGAGATCCCATCTAAAGTTGTTTATGAGGATGATAAGGTACTGCCTTGCTCCCTTAATTATGTCTGATTCCTTATACCAGAAACATACCTCTAGTTTAGGGTTGCCATTTCTCTACTTCATGGTTATAAAATCTGGTATAGGGTTTATTTGCAATTATTCTTTTGAACTTTATTCATATACTTATAATCTAAATTCGTGTATGAGGTGTTAGTGTTAATGCTGCTGATCATTTGAGTAAATAGTGCTAATTTAGAATGACCATGGTGCATTTCTATTTGGTTGGTAAACTTTTGTTGGTTGATGGCTATCTAAGGTTGCATTTGGTGCATTTTCATGTTGCTATGCTTCTGAAGTCTGGTCGTTCACTGATGTGCAAGGCTTCTTAAATTTATACCAGTTTCTGATAGTTCTATTATTTGAACCCTCATTCTGAAAAAGGATTCGCGACACACTAGGTATGTCACATAAGTGGGGTTCGTTAAAGAGAGGTTTGCAGTTGTGAATTTATCGTTTTTAAGATTTAATATGATCTGTATCAATGTATTTTAATATCAGTGTATTTTAATATATGTGTTTTCTTATTTCATTATGAAAGGGATCTTAATTGATGGACTAGTAAAATGATTCATTAGTTCTGGCTTTTATATTCATCTATTTTCTGTGATTCCTTGCAGGTCTTAGCCTTTAGGGACATAGAGCCCCAAGCTCCTACACACATTCTAATTATTCCCAAAGTGAAGGATGGCTTGACTGGACTTTCAAAGGTATTTATTCGCTGCTTGTGATTTGTTATGTCTCCTAAATAACTATTTTTGGTGAAATGACTGGAAAATGGAAAAAAAATTGTCATCTCTGATATTGTAACCGACTAATAAGGCAACCAACAAAACCATAAGATCTGACTATTTGTGAACCAGAGGATGAAATATTGATTGATTCATATCTATCTCTCTCTCTTTCACCTTATATTGCTAGGTAAACAAGAGGAGATATTCAGGGAACCTATAAGGCATTAAATATGTAGTTTACATTTTATTTTGAGTGGAAATTTTCTGAAAGTGCAAAAGTTTCTTTTCCAAACTAAGCCATATCTAAAGCGTAATATTTTAAGTTAATTGCATATTCCATTCGGCCTATCTACCAACCAATAAAGTCTCTATCCAAGGAAGTATGAAAAAAGTTATGGTTCTTTGTACAAGCTTCAAAGAATTATTTACTTGAATTTCTTCATCTTCTTTTTGCTGGAGACTGGGAAGCTAAGGTAAAAAGTACATGAAAGCATATAAGAAAATGAAGTTGCTGTAAAACTTTGCATTTATCTCCCATACAGCAATATTAAGTTGAGATATGTTAGTGACCCTCTATATTGAGAATATATGAAGCAACTTGTGTGAATTGATCCTAATAATGTAAGATTAGATACACCCATCTTAATGCATGATTAACCTGATTGCATTACACAATTTTCGTCCTTTCTATGTTCTCAAGTTGCATGCAGGTCTATAATTTAAAAGGTGAAGTGTTTGTTGTCATGTGTCTTTCATTTGGCTATTACCAGTCCTTATCTATTTGTATTTTTGGGTTTCCTTGTCACAGGCTGAGGAAAGGCATTGCGAAATTCTTGGCCGCCTTCTTTACACTGCTAAGCTTGTTGCTAAACAGGAAGGACTAGAAGACGGCTTTAGGATTGTGATTAATGATGGGCCAAATGGAGGTCAGTATATTTCTCCATCTATGCATATAAGCCACCAAATATAGAGATTTACATTTTATGACCATACAGAAAATGTTCTGAAATTGATATTGGATTTGTTAAATTGCAGGTCAATCAGTTTTTCACATCCACGTCCACCTCCTAGGAGGACGACAAATGAACTGGCCCCCGGGCTAAGATGAAGTATTTTGGGTGCCAGATTCTCTTATGAAAAAATGATTATGCCCTTTGTACTTTAATATGCATCAAGCTTCAAATAACAAATTACTTGGTGGTTGCTCTGAACCACATTATTTGATATGATGTGAAATGACATCGTGCTGAAAGGAGAAAAAGACCTTCAATAATAAGGGTGTGGTTTGTCGAATTTCTTGCATAATTTTCTTTTACATGGAAAATCCTTTTTTGAAATTCTATTTCACCTTAAAATGTTAATAACGAGAATTTTGGTGCCAGAGATACTATAGCCGCATTTGAGTTTGAGGTTGAAATTCAATAAGTTGGTTATTTTATAATTTATGATAAAAATAGTGTTTGATAAATTTTATAAAAGTTGCTTATTTCATAATTTTCTTCATTTTGACAGTAATTTTTAAAAGCAGATAAATGATTGTTTTTCATAAGCAACTTATTAAATAAACTATCATATATTTTTAAAACTCCTATTATAATTTTAATATTTAAAAAAATTATGTCTTATTTTCTTATACACCATAATATTAAACCATTAGATATCATATTACCACTATAATCAAATTATTGCCATAACTTAATTTAAAAAAAAAACCACCACAACTATTGTATATTTCCTCTAGTATCAAAGTTTTGATGTAATAAATTCATCGTTTTTCATATTTTACTTGTATTATCTATTATAATATTAAAAAAAGTTTGCATATAATTATGTAAATTTTTTTGAACTTTGAATAATTTCACATGCAAATTAACTATAACTTTTAAAATTAACTTCATAACCATGCTTTTTAATATTCAATCTATTTATTTTATTTTTATAGTTATGGTGTTTATTGCATCAAGTTTAATATAATGTAATGCATATTAATTTTTTATTTTATCTTAATTGTGTATTACTATGAAATTTTATCATATTTTATATAACAATTTTTTTTTCACTTTATGTAATTTTATGTGTTTTAAAAAGAGAAATGCATGTCCAAACATCATTAAATATACTCCAAAAAAATAAAAAGTAATTTAAACTTTTATCTATTTACGTAATTATATAATAGAACAATACATATGTAATAAATTTTATCAAACGCATGTACACTATTTTTCAAACTCACAACAATAACAACAATAAAATTTATCAAACACCAAGTTACTTTTTTAATTAGCTGTTTATTGCATCCTCGAAGAAGCAACTTATTTAAGCAACAACTGCAATCCTAAACTATAACTACCTACACTAACACGATGCCAGAGATACTAACTTTTGAATCTTGATTTGTATTCAATTGGGATCCCCTGTGCCTAATCCTAGAGTTGACAAAAGTGAAACACTTAAACTGATTAATAATAAACATTCAAAATTTTCATCACAAATAATATTGACATGTGATGTGTTATTCAAATTATATACATGTGATATGTCATTATTAAGCGATTGATAATTTTTTTTATAAATTTTAAGTGAATTTATTTTATTATTTTACTAACTATTGGTCGAATGACAAATCATTTAAAATAAAAGTATAGGATAAAATTTTAAGATATGTACCGTTATTCAAAAGGAATTCTAATCGATATTTAAAAAAAAAAACTCAGTATGATATTAGTAATTAATTGTAATTATGAACCAACAGATAATTAATAGAACATCTATACTCCTTCTTACTGCATACAACAGTGGTGCCTACGTGAAAAAGGAGAAAGAAATCAGAAGTCAACCGATACCCACATCACACATTCACACCGGACATTGGACAAGTGAAAACATTTCTTTTAGAGTATTATTTGCACTACCAAAACAGACATTTCATTTGGCATGGTTCATACCTTATATTTAATTTGAATGGGCTCTCAATCTAGCCTTTTAGGTAGACATGAATGCAAATATGCATGATGACTGAAGAATAATATCATCAAATTTCTGAATAAATTGATTCATGATAATTACATGGTTTAAGTAGCTTCCCGAACGTACAACAGTTTACCTGCAAATTTCTACAGGCTAAGGCCAAGAAGCCAGGAAATGAAACTGAGACAAGGGTTACCAGCCTTTCTGACAATCAAGTAGACTTCCTCCTTCAGTAGCCACTTCATTGCCATCATCAAAGAAACATAGAGACTTCAAGTGCTTGTCAATCCCAAATAACAATAATACAATTTCCTCCATCAGCACATTTGTCCTCTCTCCAGAAACAAATTCACAAACCACACCATCCACTTCTATCAAACTGCAACCGGGCACCTTTGTTACCTCGTTATCTTCCATTCCCCTCCTAACCTTTTCCACCCCGTTCCATTGTTCAGTAGAAGCATATATATTTGATAGAAGCACATGAACACCTTCATGGTCAAGGCTCCGCTCAATCAAGCTCTCAACTGTTTCCTTGCCCAAGTCAACATCACCATGCACTCTACAGGCATTGAGCAATGCACCCAGTACATAATTGTCTGGTTCAATTGGCATCTCTCTCACCACTTTTTTGGCTGCTTCTAGCATCCCGGCTCTCCCCAATAGATCTACCAAACAACCATAGTGTTGAACTCCAGGCTCAATCCCATAAATCTTACTCATGCTCTTGAAAATTCTCAACCCTTGATCCACCAATCCCATTCGACTACATGCATTCAGGACACATATAAAAGTTACTTCATTGGGTGCAACTCCTTCCAACTGCATCCTCATAAACAACTCAATTGCACTAGCACTTTGATCATGATTTGCTAACCCCGAAATCAAAGAAGTATAAGCAAAGACATCTCTATTTGGCATGCTATCAAATACACTACAAGCTGTCTCTATACATCCGCACTTAGCATACATGTCAATAATGGCAGTACCCAAAATTATATCTAACTCTATCCCATTTCGATCAACATACGCATGTATCCACCTTCCTTGATCCAAAGCACCAAGAAAAGCACAAGCAGTAAGCGCACCCACAATGCCAGCGTGATTAGGCCTAAACCCACAAAGTTGCATATAATTAAAGTGCTCCAAAGCCTCTTTAAAAAGCTCAACTTGCACATATCCATTAATCATCGCGCTCCAGGAAACCACATTCTTTTCCGGCATTTTATCAAACATTTGTCGCGCGATTGAAATTTGGCCCGACTTCGCATACCCGTTTATCAAAGATGTCCACGAAATGACATCCCGGTTAACACTCATATCAAACAATTTCCTAGCCGGGTCCATGCAATAACAAGTAGCGTACAAATGAAGTAATCCATTTAGCACGAAATCATACGATTCCCAACCAAGTCTAATGACTTGGGCATGACAAATTAAACCCAAAAACAAACACGAGGTGTCAGCACAAGCTCGAAGAATAAAAGAAAATGTGTAGTTGTTAGGCAAGAAATCGCTCCGAAGCATTTGCTTGTACAGAGCAAATGCTTTGATGGGTTCATTTTTCTCAGCAAAGCCTCTGATCATGGTGTTCCAAATGAAGGTAGTTCGATATTGCAGACAGACAAAGAGTCTGTAACCATGAGAGAGATCGCCGATATCGGAGGCTGAGCAGAAGCCGATGATTTTGCCGACGGCAAAAGGGTCCCAAAGGGTGCCTGAAACTGTGAGGTGGGATTGAATTTGCTTGATTTGTTTCATGTTGAGACATTGGTCCAAGAGAGAAACCGATCTCTTGCTTGCTTTCAAAATTTTGGAGGCAAATGCACACATCGACTTACGAGATTTGCCTCTTTATATCTTCCATTGATTATATAGCTTCACAGTCCATCCACAAAATTGAGTTTTTTTTCTCCATTTTTTTGAGGAAAATTACATCATAGCACCTTTATTTAGTATACATCTACCTATATTTTTAAATTTATATTAATCAACCACATTACCATTAATATTACTGGAATTTAAAATATCTAAATAAAGCAACCATTTCTTCCTTAAAGTAAAAGACTATTTTATCATTTGAAACTTTAAAAAAGTAATAAAATTTATAATTACACAAGAATCACGGTTGTATACAGTTGGGAGAGTCAGTTGTATAGTTTTTATTTTTTGTGAATAACAGTCTTTTGATTAAATTTATAAATTTTGTAATTTTTCAAAGTGTCAAAACTTAAAGCAATCTTTTAATATATGTAAGGGTAAATTAGACATATTATTTAAATCATTTAACCGACTCTAAAGGTATTAATGGCAAATGATTTAACTTATACAAGTTTGAAAAGAATGGTGGTATATATAATAAATCAAAAACTTTTTTTTATAGTTAGATGTACAATGATAAGACAGTGATGGTATAGAGAAACAAAATTATTTTTTATTTTTAATTTTACAATCATAATGTTACTTATCACAAATCTTCTCGAATTATCTTATATTAAATTTCTATGTATGGCTACACTTATATGAGAAATCTATTAGGCCGAAGGACAAGTAGTTATATTTCAAAATTCTATTTGTTTGAATATCAAATTAGAATTTAAATAATTATCTCATATGTTTGGTACATAGTAACTAGTAGATTTTATATATCAGTACACAATTATCATTTTCGGACAGAAAAATATTATCATAATTTAAATTAATTGTTTAGACAAAAGCTAGGGGAGAAAAAACTCATTTTTGAACCCAAAATAATTGAATAATTTTTATCTGTAACCAGACATGAACAAAGAAAACTCTCTTTTTCTTATGGATTCTCTCTCCGTGTCGAATGGGCAGTTCTATAATGGGCTGGGCTGAGTCATCAGCGGAGGTGTGCTTAGAAGAAGCCGAAACCACTCAGATAGGCTTAAGTTATGATTATTATTAATAATTAAGCGTAATTTATATCCGAATCAGCAAGTATGATCTCTATAATCAATAACATCAGCACACTGCAGTAGTAAAGTAAATTAGATTTAAAAATAAAAGCGTAAGAAATGGAGAAAGCAAAGATACAATGCTAATTTTACGGCTAAATCAATTGACTTTTCCTTCCCAAGCGGCTCGATTGGTACAGATCGAAGCAAATAAACAAATAATTGACGACATCAGTCCAAGGTTAAATCAATGATGGGCTTGAAAGAAATCATTAACGTGTGATCAACCGAGGCCTATGCATGCCCACCAACTAATAAATGTCCGCCGATCTTATTTGTTTGGGGGATGGAAAAAGGGGATTTAATCACATCAAATAAAAATTCGGCCAACTTGAAGTCTTAGTTGTACGAGTCTTCTTTTGACGCTGACGACGGTGAAGACGACGACGACGATGCCCATTATTTTTTGACGTACTCGGACCAGGGGGGGCCCATGTGTTTTTTTTTTTTTTTTTTGATAGAGTTTTAACTTTTTGAGTATTGGCCTCGCAAAGAAATTATTAAAACTAAGGTTATGATTATGTTGTGTCTGTTTTAAAATAGAACATTTTCTTTTATAATTATACAGTTAAAATCATATTATTTTTTAATTATTTATTATTATTTTACGTATGTCATTATAATTTATACTCTGAAATAGAGCGCACTGTACAGAAGTAGAAATAAGAAATGTAAGATTAAAATATTGACATAAAATCCGTACTGGTCTGACAACGACCACTGAAGAATGGTGGCACATGCTTGCTGTCAAATCAGTCACAAATGGACGGTCAATGAGAACCCGTACGGATTTATTCAACGGTCAAGATCCCCAGTTTCCCCAAAACACCCATCTCTCTCTTCTGTTCTCAGGTCCACCTTGGTCGGGTCTTTTATAAGAATTAAGAAGACTCTCTCTCTCTCTTACCAGCTGCTACTTTCACTGCAACTCCCTGACATCACCCTCTCTGCTTCTAATCTCCCTCCTCTTTTCCTTTTCAATAAAGCCTTTCTCTATCTATCTCTTCAGTAAAAAGTGGTGGCTGTCATAGGGCCACAAAATTTATTAATTAAAAAAGAAAAAAAGAGAAGAAAAGCTCCTTCTCCGCTCCCATCCCATGGCGATCTCTGAGAAAAGAGGCAAATGTTGTTGCACTGGGAGCTTTTTACTTAGTTTCTGAGAGAAAGTAGAGCACATCCATGGATTTGGGTTTGGTTTGATCTTGATTTTGATTTCATTTCATTTTGATTTGCACAGATGGTGTGAATTGCAAGACCGAGATTGAATTGAAGATGAGCGATATAAATTAGGTCTTTAGTATTTTATAATTAAATTATATGTTTCTGTCATTTAAAAATAAAAAAATAAAAAGCAATATAAAAGTGTGAGTGAATGAAGCTTTCAACATCAGGGCTGTGTCAACAGGGTCATGAAGGTATCTTGTTATATATTGCGCCCCCTCTTCTTTTCTTTTCTACTTAGTAATTTTTCATTATGTGTCCCCCTTTCAGTTTCATTTTGTTAAATGCTTTTTATTATAATTTTATCGTTTCTTTTTCCTTTGGGAGAAATTTAAATTTAATTATGTAAACTTTGGTGATGATAGGGGATAATAAGTGTTTGAATTCGGAGCTATGGCACGCCTGCGCTGGGCCGTTGGTGTCCCTACCTACAGTGGGCACCCGTGTGGTTTACTTCCCTCAGGGGCATAGCGAACAGGTTTCTTTTTTTTTCCCCCTTTTTTATTTAATTCTTTCATAGGAGTCTGTTGTATGTAGATACCTCAAATTCATTTCTTAATGAAGGTACTTGTGCATGTGGTTCTGGATTAAAATGAAAATCAATTTGTAGGTAGCTGCCACAACTAATAAAGAAGTTGATAGCCATATTCCCAATTACCCGAACTTGCCACCGCAGTTGATATGCCAACTTCACAATGTCACTATGCACGTAGGTTCTTTCTTTATATTCTAATTTGTTTTCTACGACTCCATTTCAATAATTTCTAAATTGTGCAGACTGTGTGGAATTTCAGGCTGATGTTGAAACTGATGAAGTGTATGCGCAAATGACTCTTCAGCCTTTGTCGCCGGTAACTCTAAGTTCGTCTTGCGCTGAATATCGATAACAATGATTGTAATGGCTTATATGTTAGTAATTTTTATTAAACACTGCCAAAGTTAATTTCATGATTGTTTTACCGCGTGTACAGGAAGAGCAGAAGGATACATTTGTTCCCATCGAATTGGGAATTCCAAGCAAGCAGCCCACAAATTATTTCTGCAAGACTTTGACCGCAAGTGATACTAGTACACATGGAGGGTTTTCTGTTCCTCGTCGTGCTGCCGAGAAAGTCTTCCCTTCGCTGGTAGGCTCTTTCCTGACTTCTACTACTTTGAGCTAACCAACTAATGCTTATGGTCATTTTAATTTTCTTTTTCCTTTGGTTGCAGGATTTCTCACTGCAACCACCAGCTCAGGAACTCATTGCAAGGGATCTCCATGATGTGGAGTGGAAGTTCAGGCATATCTTTCGAGGTAGGGATTGGGGTTTTGTATATTTCATTGTTCTAATGGTTGGGACTCTGTTCTAGAATGTCAGTAACGTGATATGTTGTTATCTTTATTTTTATTATTAAAAGAAATCCGCGCTCTAATCCATTGATTCTACTAGAGGACAATATTGTCGTACAATGATATTGGTATGTGTTTCTCTTGCTGCAATCTTTACATCAAATGAAGGAGTGATGATAAGGTGTCTTGAACCCATTTATTAAAGCTTCTAATGAATGTTTACTCACTTTAGTATATCATTTGTGTCAGTGTCTTTTGATTCTCCTGGGTTTAGACACCGTTGCCTATGTCTGTTTCTCTCTTTTGTGTGTTGGAGTTTATGTGTTTATACAATACGGACGCTTTAAAGGCATTTTTCATTTGTGGACAAAGTTGGGAGGCTTCGTATCTCTGGATGATATGCCTTTTAAAGTTTTCATACATCAGTCTTGTATCTTACCATTATATATAATTTACATTCCATCAGAGTTTGTGTTTTTGTTTTTATAGGAACCTGTTTCTAAAGAGTTGTGCTTAATCTTCGTCATATTTTGCAATCTTTTGAAATCCATAGTTAGCTGGTAGGAGAAACATGTGCCTAGTGAGAACTGTGTATATTGGTGTCATATTGTGAGCATACCAAAATTCATAGATTATTGGTAGGGATAACATGTGGATGGTGAGAAGTGTATACTGGTGTTATATTGTTAGTGTTCCAAAATTATGCCATTGAAGCACCTTAATTTCCAGACGATAGTTACAGTATATGTCAATTAACATGTTAGTTTACAATATGGACATAAACTAGATAGATGCTATTTTATTGCTAATTTATAAGCGGTTGATATTCTGGTCTGTGGTGCAATGTAATTCATTCAAGAAGTTGTTTTCTTTTCTGTCACTTAAATTTATCTCATGGATGAGATGTCATGTTGTTGAACGGTAAATTTTATTATGAAACTGCTTTGAACAATTTATTTTTGAACTAGATTTCGTTATAGTAGTTTGTCTTATGAGATTGTTAATTCAGTTATGATCTATCTGTTGGGACCAACATTATCTTTTTTATGTTGCAGGACAGCCCAAAAGGCATCTTCTCACCACAGGCTGGAGTGTGTTTGTTAGTGCCAAAAGACTAGTTGCTGGGGATTCTGTTCTTTTTATTTGGTATAAAGTCATTTTGTTACTTTTCTTCCCCAAAATTTACATTGATTAGTTCATGTTCATCGTTGCCTTAACATACTTGGCGACAACCAATCATTAGGAATGAAAAGAATCAGCTTCTTTTGGGAATTCGACGTGCTATTCGCCCACCAACTGTAATGCCATCATCTGTTTTGTCCAGTGATAGCATGCACATTGGACTCCTAGCTGCTGCAGCTCATGCCGCTGCAACTAACAGTTGTTTTACAGTTTTTTTCAATCCAAGGTGAGAATATTATTCTGACTTCCCTTTCATATTTCTGTGTCTTTCTTACTGACATGTCTTAGTTTTCAGGGCAAGTCCATCTGAATTTGTAATACCCCTGACAAAATATGTCAAAGCAGTTTTTCACACACGTGTTTCTGTGGGAATGCGGTTTCGGATGCTTTTTGAGACTGAAGAATCAAGCGTTCGTAGGTATTACTGTAGTTGGTAGTTCCCCATGGTATTGATTTTTGGGATCTCATGATTGCTCTTGTTATTTACATTGTTTTACTTAAAAAATTTGTAGACTTATTTATATTTTGGTGAGGCTCTTATTACTAAATTTTGCTTTCACATTATGGCCTTCTATCATTTGGTTTTTGTGTTCGGTTGCTTATATCTCTTCAGTTTGTTCTAGATGTTTTTCTTTTTTTAAAATAAGTGTCTCTGTTTCCTATATATATAGATATAAACAAAAAGATAATCTCTAGTTTGTTTTTTGTTGGTTAGTTATGGCTGACTGAGCTCATAGGATGGTAAAAGATATCTGTCAGGCATTGTTAACGCTTCTACGTTATATAAATATGCATTCGTACCACCTTTGAGGCAAACCCTTTCTTAGTTAGTAAATGAATAACAATTGTACCGAGATAAGGCAGGGCAGTTCAATGATTGAGTCAACAAGTTATGCAAGATTACAATCCATGAATTGTGTTTCTTTTCTTTGTCAAAAGTACTATAGTCTGTGATCACAAGATAGCCTATTACTGGGGATTGTACTGGTTAAGAGTTAAATATTTTTTAAGGTAAAATACTGCAAAATGTGCAATCCAACCACATGCATCTCTCAATGATCTGATTCAAGAAACTGCTGCTTGAATGTTGCATTTTGAAATGTCCATGCCATACAGATATAATGTGGAAGACTTTCATTGTCCAGGTACATGGGTACAATAACTGGCATTAGCGATCTGGATCCTGTTCGATGGCCTAATTCGCACTGGCGATCTGTCAAGGTAATTTTTAGTGTTGTATCTCCACTGGACTTAAAATAGCACTTTGTTTACATGCACCATTACATTTTACCCTCCGTAACATTACCACGGTAGTTTTCTTGCTTTTTGCATAATCAGGAAAAGGCTTGCTACTCCTTTCCACAGTTTTTATTTATGTGATAAATGTATCATTTGAGATAACTTAAAAGGAGTCGGTACCATGCATCCACGTTTGACTTATGACCCGCCAACCACCGATGTAGTACTGGAAACACATTTTTCTTGGAAGTTAGAAATAATATGAAGTTCCATAATCAATAAAATGCCGTATCCTATGAATTCTTATGTGCCTTTTGCTTTGGCCATATTTGATATTAAGGTGCTCTGAAAAAAAAAAGCTATAACTATAAAATAATAGTTAATAGTGTGTAATAAACATAACATTTAAATAATAATTTTGACGAAAATTGTAAAGATATTATAAGTTTTTATCATAAAAGTGGTTGATCAAATCAACTTAGTTTCCAAGTTATAGCATTTAGTATTTCCTAAACACTTTAATGCTGTAATTGTTAAGTTATAGCTGAACAATTTAATATCAAATGGGGCCAAAGTCAGCTTCTAAATCAGGTGGGCTTTAATTTCTGGGGTTTATTAAACTAGTTGTCATTCTAAGTCCACAGTGTTCTATCCGTACTTTGAGCAGATGGATAATTTTCTGCCTCTATAGATTTTCAAAACTGCTGGATTTCCGCTCCCATGGATAATTATGAACCATAAAAATTTAATCCTGTCTAACTGATTTGCTGAGTTCACTCTGATTTGCTTACTGATGTATCCCTAGCTTGTGCAATATAATATATGCTTTATTGTACAATCTTATGGGCATGAGGATGTTAATTTGCAATCAATAAAACGTGGAAAATTCACTCATTAACCGTTAAAGAGGAGCTTGACCCATGAGCTGGTGCTTAAGCAATCCAGAAAGTAAGTTATATTTGTATATCCATTGATATTAGTTCAAGAACTCACATGTCCTGGAGCCTGCAAAGTTATGACAAAGGTAATCAAAATATGCCAAAATTTCACCAAAGACAAGCTAGCCAACCCAGATCTGGCATTCTGGCTAGAAGAGTACAGAATTGAGAAACACGGGCAAGAATTCTTGTTAGAAAAGTATATGAAGTAGAGGAGAAGGAAAAGCATCCAGCAGCCAGCAGCAGCAGCCAGCCATTTGACCCAACTCAATCAATGAGGGTGGCTTCAGTTTATGAAAAATCTTGATAGTTAGGTGGTGTGGCTGTACCATAGCTTTGTTAGTGGCATGTTATTTAAGTGGTCCTGTGACCAGTATGGTCATTAAATGATGTGGATGTCTTCTCATCTGGAGCTGAAGGGTGGATGGATGATACTAGCCCTTTCTTTTCCTTTTTCATCTTTTGCATTTCTACAGTTTGAGTTAAAATGTAAAACCTGAAATCTGAATTTTTCTTTGCACTTTCTTGCAGAATATGGCTTTCATTTGGTTAAACTTCTCTGTGGATTTTGGATTATTAATTACACAAAATAGCATACCAAGTGTTATTTTCTTTGCGGCTGCATTTATTGTATTTTGTTTATGCTCAGTTCTTTTATTCTCTTTCTTCTGGCTTATGGCATTTATTCCATTATCCTAGTTAGCACAATTTCAAATACTTGGTTCTGAACATCTGAATAATTTCTTTACACAGTGATCTGTTTTGATACTTTTGATAAGAATTACAGGTTTGCTTATTTGTGATTGAAAATTTATTTTGATGTGTCCCAAAATTTATCGGTCTTCCAAGTTTATTTATTTTGATGTCTCCCATAATTTATGAATCTTCCAAGTTTTCTTTTTAATTGAATGGCTCATCTCTTTTAGAAGAAATCACAGGTTAAGAAACAAATTTCTAGGGACTAAAACTAGTAACTAAGAAATTTTACTTCTATTCTTTCTATCTTTAATGTAGGTTGGTTGGGATGAGTCAACAGCTGGTGAGAGGCAGCCAAGAGTATCATTGTGGGAGATTGAGCCTTTAACAACTTTCCCCATGTATCCATCGTTGTTTCCTCTCAGACTGAAACGACCATGGCATCCTGGCACATCATCTTTTAATGGTGTCTAACTCTCTCTAAAGTTATTTGATGACATTTCCAAAAATACATGGTTGGACATTATATTTTTTTATTTTTTTATATGTGTCTTGTTACAGATAACAGAGATGAAACAGCTGGTGGCTTAAATTGGCTAAGAGGTGGAACTGGAGAACAGGGTCTGACGACCCTGAATTTCCAATCTCTTGGTATGTTTCCCTGGATGCAACAGAGAGTGGAACCATCATTTCTTGGAAATGATCACAATCAGCAGTACCAGGCAATGTTGGCAGCTGGTATGCAGAGTGGAGATCCCGTGAGACAGCAATTTATGCAGTTGCCGCAGCCCTTTCAATATCTTCAACAATCTGGCAGCCAGAACCCATTGCAGCTGAAGCAGCAGCAGGTAATTCAGCAGTCAATCCCTCATAATCTGCTGCAGGCACAATCCCAAATTTTAACAGAGAACATCCCTCAGCATCTTCTTCAACAACTGAACAGTCAGGCAGAGGATCGGGCACAACAACAGCAACAGCCACAACAACACATGTATCATGATGCACTTCAGATTCGAACTGATGAGCTTCTGCAGAGGCAGCAGTCAAATCTGTGTTCGCCATCATTTTCTAAAACAAACTTCATGGACTCAAGCACGGAAATATCAGTTTCTATCAGTCCTATGCAGAACATGCTGGGTTCCTTGCCTGAAGGGAGTGGCAATCTTTTGAACTTCTCCGGAGCTGGTCCATCTGTGCTGAGGCAGCAGTTTCCCCAACAATCGTTGGGTTCTAAGTATGAACCTTCACAGGTTCATGATTTTGTCCACACAATGTCACTCCCATCATCCTATAATGGAAAAGATGTTGCTGTGGGTACGGAAAATTGTAACGCAGATTCCCAGAATTCAGCTGTATTTGGTGTTCATATTGATTCATCTGGACTCCTGCTGCCCACCACAGTATCCAGTTTTACTACTTCAGTTGATCCTGGTGTCTCTTCAATGCCATTAGGAGATTCTGGGTTTCATAATTCTATGTACGGGTGCATGCAAGACTCTTCTGAGTTGCTGCACAATGTAGGGCAAATTGACCAACCGACTCCAACTCGGACATTTGTCAAGGTGTGAGTTGGGATTAACTTGGTTTTATCTTTTATTACCATTAAACATGCTCAATGGGGTTGGCAAATGACATTGTGTCAATGTTTTGGCAGGTCTATAAATCGGGTTCGGTTGGGCGTTCACTAGACATCTCCCGGTTCAGCAGCTATAATGAGCTGCGGGAAGAGCTGGGTCAGATGTTTGGAATTGAGGGGAAGTTTGAAGACCCTCTTAGATCAGGCTGGCAGCTTGTATTTGTCGACAGGGAGAATGATGTGCTTCTCCTTGGAGACGACCCATGGGAGTAAGTGACCCTCGTGATTTGCCAGATTTTTTATTCAACTTAACTTGTGTGTTAAGATTTGTCTCCTACTGCTTGTTTTATGCCTGGTATACATCTGGTCAGGATTGCTAGCATCACTTCCTTTTATATGTAGATTTCGAAGTTCCAGACCATCAGATGAAAGCCCTTTGAGTTACTGAGATTGCATTTAACACGTGTCTTTATTAAGGTGCATCAATTATACCTGTCAAATACAATCTGTCGGTAAATTGCTAAATTTTGAAAAAAAATATAATCTGTCATTTAAATTGATTAATTTAAAAAACTTGTCAACTACAACCTGCCAGTTAAATTGCTTAGTTTTGAAAACCAATGACCTAATATTTGTGAAATTGTGACAATTTTTAAACCAATATATCAATGAATATTGGAAGTCTCATCAGGTGGTGCTTTTAGTTGAGTTACTCTTGCATTTGAGTCTCTTTTGCAAATGCAATCATTAGTGATGGGAGTCAGTTGCTTCTATAATTTTCTGTTGTTCATTGTGTTCTTTTTCAGAATTGTTCTTCCAATACCAGTTTAAAACGATGAAACAATTGGTGTTGAGGATTGACTTGCCCAATTTAACTTCTTTTCCTGATGGACACGCTAATCATGACCATTTGCAGGGCATTTGTGAGTAATGTTTGGTATATCAAGATACTTTCACCGGAGGATGTGCAGAAAATGGGTGAGCAAGGGGTTGAGTCCTTCAGCCCAAGCTCAGTTCAGCGGGCAAATAGCAGTGGCAATTGCGGTCGTGATCCTGTTGGTTCGCTTGAATATTGATGCTAGATAACTCTATTACATAATGCCACGGACTCTGTGTGCAAACCCCCTGTGTCTCCAGGTTTATTGTTACCAGATAACTAAAACCCACGTTTCAGACTAGACTAGTAGTTTTATGATGATGCTTATGTACGATAAATATAATACTGAAGTCGATTAGATAACTAAACTTTGTTGCAAATTGGAACCTATGTCTTTTGACCTTGTTTTGGTTGTATTAATATGAAAGTGCAGTAATTGCCTTGGTTAATACTGCCAATGTTGTGAACCGACCCTTGAGTTGCGAGGATAATCTTTTAAAGAAGAATCATATATAGCCACAAGGTTTGTTGATTTCAATTGGTGGTTGAAACCATCATCTCGAACTTTCATTCGAGATTTGATTGAGCAGCGTAGCACCATCGGCAGACGAGTGGTTCAAGGGAGACCAATGGACCGTGGAAACAGATTTCTCCAAAATTGAAGATGGAGATGTAGATATCTCCACTTTTTCATAATAGGTCTGGTTGACTACATCCCCGATTTATTATGTCAATTGTGATAGCGTGAGCATGAATTTTGCAACGGGCCGAAAATAGAGAGTAATTTTATTTTTTTTTTCCTATTTGAACAAAGGGAAGAAAACACCTAGACCTTCAAGTAAAGGACACCCAATTCACGAGTGTTTTCTGTTTATTTAGAAATATCGAATACACCTTTATACTCAATTTCGCAAGATTTACGTGATAATATGATCGGTTTCACCATTAACCTTAAGATTATCACAATATTGATCCAACGGGCACAGCCAAAATATTTTTATTGGCTAGCTCATTGACTAATTAATGACTAGGAAATAATGCCGAAAAAAAAAGCATCTAGAATGACTATGTGGTTAATATATGTCAAAATGAGATATGAACATGACAACTCAAGTTTATTAAGGGTCTAGAAGTTGAGCAACTACTTCAAAATAAAAGTGACAATTTTTATTACAAATCAAAGTTTGAATTTCGTATTAATTAATAACTTAACAAATTCGTCATTACATTGTTAAAGTTTTTCCCGGAAAAAAAAAAAAAAAGGAAAAGGAAAACACTTAAATGCCCTCAGAAACATTGAAGGTAAAGCTACCTGCTGTATTACGATCATCAGCAGCAAATAAACTAGACACAAGTAAGTGGAAAATAAGACACACTATATGCACAAAGATTTTGACAAATTATTAGATGTTAAATTTGGTCATTTTCTTTGTTCAATTTTTTCATGCGACTTGAACAGGGCACTCTGAAAAATCGGAAAATAGTTGCAGTCAAGAAACTAGGTATAGGGCAGGACGTTGTCTGATTTCGAAAAAAAAGAAGTGAGGCTTATCAGTAATGTTCATCATCGGAATCTCATCCGACTTCTTGGATGTTGCAGCCAAGGACCGGCGCCACTTCTTGTCTACGAATACATGGCTAACAGCAGCCTCGATAAATTCTTGTTTGGTGCATTTGATAATTATAAGGCGTTCAAAATATTGTGATATAACATAACATATGGCTGATATCATTGTTACGTTTGTAAAAATCAAGGCTTTGTAAACTGGAAGCAAAGATTTGATATAATCTTGGGCACAGCCACAGCTCGAGAGCATTCATATTTACATGAGGATTACCATGGACGCATCATTCATCGAGATATAAAACCCAGCAATCTTCTAGATGATGATTTGCACCCAAAGATAGCAGATTTTGGGTTGCAAGGCTTTTTACCTGGGAATGAAAGTCATCTTAGCACCAAATTTGTCGGAACATTGTAAGTTAGTTATCATATCAATAGCAGCTATTAAGGCCATCCTTCTTCTTAGTCACATAATTAACTACTCATACACAATTACACAAATCAAAGAACATGAAATGGGTAAATAGAAGATTCAAGAGGCTTGTAACGATCAACATAAAGATAAGATTGAATAAAAAAATTAAGAAGTTTTCAATTCTCCATTCCATACCAGTATTGAGGTGGTCCTTCTTGAGTTGCACGAGATGAAATTCTCCTCTACGGTTCCCAGAGAAAATTCTCTTAGTTTACTTACCTTAGTAAAATTTAGGATTAGTTCGAAGAACGTCTTAGAGATTCAGGCAGATTGCATTCAGGGGAGACACAACACTAGAATATGCAAGAATACAAAGGCAGAGGAGAATATAAAATTAGCACCCACCCTATCATTATTATTATTCAACCCAATTAACAGAAATGATGCAAGGGGCAAAGTTTTGCAGTAAAATATTCCACCATCCATCATATTAGGTATTTTGTAAGTGTGAAATACAACTGTTGCATTGTAGAGATTGATGAAATCAAATTTCATACAAAATGAAATTTGGAATCAAATCCAACAATTAACGAGCAAAACAAGACTCCGGTCCTCAATGTTCAAGATGAGCAGACCTCTCCAAATTGTAATCTACGCAATGGAGATCCCAGGGCCATTGATTTCCTAAAGATAAGAATTAGGTGTACACAGAACTATCAGTGAGATAACTCAGCCAAATTTTTTTTATTTAAAAAAAAAAAAAAGACATTATTTTTAGCAAGATATTTTAATTTTTTATTAGAGTCATTTTTTAGTATGTTACCGAATCTTTCTATTATTATTTAGATAGGATCCTATTTCAATATTTAAGCTTTCTTAGGCTAGTGGAATTGCTCTAATATGATTATGTAATTTATTTGATAATCTTGAATTAATAAAAATCCTTATTTTATGAGTTTATTTTTGGAATTATTTATTAAAATTTTTATTATAAACTATTCGAATTAGAGTATCATCTAATCCCACAGTAAATCTTGAGATGTTTTACATATGACTAAGGTGGCGTTTTTTTTTTAACTTAATTACTTAAAGTGACTTAACTTAATTAATTAAGTTAATTAGAGGTGTTTGTTTTTATAACTTAATGAGACTTTTTAGATAATTTTGACTTAATGAAATAAGCCAATTTTTTTGGCTTTTTACTTAATGGAGAAATATGAATTAAATCAATTACTTGTTAATATAAAAAATATCATTACTTTATAATTTATTTTTCATGTTTATCCCAAACTCACCCATAGACATTTACCTCATATAAAAATATCTCTATTTTTTGTTTCTTATATTATATATGATAAAATTTAAAATTTATAGTATTTTATATATTAAAATTCTAAAATAATTATGTATTCACTTGAATATAGTTTTACTTATAAATATTAAAATATTGTGTAATTTAATATATTATTTATTTGACATTCAAATTTAATAAGGATACAAATGTAAAAGTACATATTTTTAACTTTTTAAGTTGAAAAAAACAAATAACTTAATATTTATTTTCTGAGATTAAGAAGAAAAAACAAACATATTATTCAGATTCAGACATTTAGATCTATTCAGAATTCAAGCTAATTCAGGTCTACTCAGATTTCAGACAAAAAAACAAACGCCACCTAACTTTTGCTTCTGGTACCCCGCTGTGTTAAAAACACCCAAATCTTCGAACAAATGACACTCGATAAGATCGTAATGACACGTGTGAATTGAATGTTAAGCATTTCAAAAATCACAAACAGACCTTAATTTTTCGGAGTGTTTTGTATGTATTTGAGGATATTACATACACCCTGACTCTTCTCTAGATTTGAACGAAGATGAGATCGGTTTTATGGAAAAGAGCTACATGTGAAATTATCTACGACATCCAAATCAGAAAGGGTCCAAATGATCAATCTAGAAATATTGAGAGTCCAGCGCCAATTTTTTTATTTTATTTGACAACAAATAACAATAAGAGTATATATATATATATATATATATATATATATAAGTGTAACTCAATCATTCATGGAGTTGAAAATTTTAATCGATGAGTTGCCTCATGCATGTATGCGCCCTATTGAAATTAAAAGTAAAATAAAACGACAAAAGTAATGGCCGGCATCTGCAATCCTGACTTGGAAAATTGAAGACAACTTGTCATCTTCAATTTTCCCAAGTCTGTCAATATTTGAAGACTTCACACACACACACGTATGAATTCTCTGACGGTCTCACCATTCTACTTTCTAATTTCTATGTGCCACTCTAATGGGAAATGCTTTCGTTTTGTTGTTGTTATTATTATTTTTATTTTGGCTACCACTCGAGTATCTTATTTATTTTAAAAAATCTGCTTTTTTTTTAATCTAAAGAATTAAAGAAATAATAAAAATTTTATAGACTTTCCTGTCGTATAGTATTATGATCATAAAGTGGGATTTTATTTTTATTGATTGAAAAGAGGAAAAAAAAATGACAGCAAGTGATTTTACTCCAAAAATCTAAATCTAATGGAAGTAAATCATGTGTCTAATTATTAATTTGGCTACATTATTCGCAGATGAAATATTGAAATTAGGTGTACTTACTACTTAGTGCCTGTTTGGTAAGATTTATTTAAGAGTAATAAGTGCTTATTTAATCGAATAAGTACTTTTTAAAATTTTTTATGGTGTTTGGTTATTTTTTTAATGGAGTTTTTTAGTTTAAATAAGCTAATTTACCTCTACTAGCAAAAGTCCAAAATTTGAGCTTTTGGGAGTAGAGTTTATAGATCTTTTCTAAAAATATATAATATAAAAAATATCACACAGTTTAATAATTCAAAAGTACTTTTTTTATTGACAACCAAACACCCAATAATTTTTTGTCTAAAAATTTTATTAGTATAAACTCTACTGTTATAAACTGTATTTAATAAATTGTAACAAACGAAGCCTTAGGTCAAGTCGTAATCTAATAGTAATTGAGTAGAAAAAAATTTTCTCCATCACGAATGCAAGTGGGAGATAAATATATTTTAAAATATTAATAAGAGTAAAAAATTACATTGTGTTGTAATAAAACTGATTTAAATTAATATCCTTATTGTGAAAAAAAGAAAAAGTGTAGCCCCTATAGATGCCAGCCATGTGTCCTAGTCTTTTCCACTAGTCCGGTGTTGACAAGTTAGCAAATAATCCACTCTCGCATGTTCTTCATTTATTTGATCCACACCGTCTTTATAATCAAAGCCGAAAATTTCTGTTGGCTTGCTTGACTGGGAACATGCGAAAATAAATTAATAAAAAATACAGATTATATCCTAGAATGAATGAATAATAAGGGATGAAAGTGACTATGAAGTTTACATTTCAAAGTTGGAGTTGTTGTTTGTGACGTTAGGCAAAACGCTAATTAACAAACGCTAATCAGCCAAAAAAAAAAAAAACTTGTAACCATTCAAAATTGACAGCGTCGTAGTGGAGGAGTTAATTGCTTCTTTGTTTATATTAAATGCCCCTCAAAAACTAAAATCATCAACAACTGATCAACAAAGAAGAAGAAGAAGAAGCAAAAATGATGACAATCCGAGGGAAGATGCAAATACTTTTGACGATAACAGTGATAATAATGATACGGGGGAAGTCGACGAAATGGGCAGTGGCGGAACCAGAAATGGAGCTGATAAACAGTGGATGCAGCCAGTACAACGTTACAGATTTCTCAGAATTCAACAGCAATCTGAACGCCACGTTTAAAGAGCTGAGGGAGCAGCTCAACGGAGGCAAAAAGTTTGCGACGGCGCAGCGGACAAGGGGGCCGGACCAAGTGTACACCATGGTGCAGTGCCGGCGGTATGTGTCGACGGCTGACTGCGCTGCTTGTTTCACTACCGCTGAGTCCCTGATACGCAACTGCTCTGCGGCCAATGGAGCCCGCGTCATCTATTTAGCCTGCTCTCTCAGGTAACGAACTACTACGTGATTGACTGCTAGCCAGCTAGTAGCTAGTTAATATGATACGCCTACGAATTCAAATATCATGAATACCCCTCGTGTTTCTTTTATTCATCATTTATAACTGTTTTAGTGTTACATTTTTGTGGTGTTGATTTTTGGGATTATCAAAAGGCTAGGGTTTTTATTGATATATATATATATATATATATATATGAATTATGATGATGATTTTTATATTTGATTTTAAAGGGTAGATCTTTTTATTATTTAGAAGATGAGCTTATAAAAGAGATTACTCGAAATTATAGTTTATTAAATTTTATGAATTTTGATTGAGAAGAAAAATAAAAGAATAATTATTAGAAAATAGTTATATTCATATTGTTTATCGTCAGTTGTAATTTAGACTACTTTATTAGATTTTTACTGACATGAAAGTCTTTTTCAGTTAAAAAAAAAGTTAATAACATTTATCCCAAATGTTTGATAGAAATTGTATTTATCTTAAACTTTAAGGGGAATATGTAATTATCTCTTTCTGAAAATAAGAAAAATTCAATCGCCCCTGTAGAATTAGAAACATTACTATATTCGTAACAACTTTGACTGATGTTAGCCGGCTTCTTGGCTTTGTTAGGTATGAGAGCAGCAGTTTCTACGATCAAAGCACACAAGAGGGGCGCTTCGGGTTTTGTGGGAATCGAACCGCATTACAAGCTGATGCATTTAAAACAGCTGCACAAGAGCTGCTGGAAAATCTTGACGTAGCTACACCTAAGATCAATGGTTTCTTTGCTGCGAGTAAGAACAACATTATTGGCAGCCGTGCAGGTGCTAATGATGATGATAAAAACAGCACAGCAGTATATGGTATTGCACAGTGTGTTGAAACAATCAGTGAAACAGGTTGCCAAAATTGCTTGTCTGGAGCATTTGATAACATTCAGAGATGTCTCGGTAGTGCTTTTGGTTGGGCGGTTGATGCCGGTTGCTTCTTAAGGTACTCGGACACTCCATTCTTTGCTGATAACCAGACTACCGATATTACACCATTCCTCAAAAATGGTAAGACCCTTTTCTTTTCCGACTTGGATTCTCTTCTAATTCGAATTTTTACTGATTATAACGTCAAAATTACTAGTAGATGATTGGTTGATAGATCATGGGAGAGGATCCTACTTCTTTCTTTTTTTCTTGTTTCTTGTTCGACAGTACTTCGACAATACCGCCGTTTGTTTTAGATTTTTCTTGAAGCTAGGCTGCCAAACTGCTTAGTAAACACTTATCTACCGTCTACCGCTTGGCTTTGGCAGACAAAGCGATCAATATATCGTTTTGTACAGCTATTTAATGAGAAAATAAGCTTGAAAATTGAAAATAAATAACCGTTGCTTTATGGGAGCTTCCTTCCATTCCATAGCTGTAGTGGCTTAATCTCTTTTGCTTTTAATCTCAGTTCTTATTAATTGAAAAATCCTAGGTTCAAGCAAGAAGGAAGCTATTATTGGAGGAGTAGTTGGTGGAGGAACAGGTCTAATACTTTTTGCATTGTTGATTTGGTTCGTGATATCACGAAAGAGCAAGAAGATACAGAGAGGTAAAATTTTTCCGTTCTATTCGTGCATATCATCTTGAGGGTACTGACTACCTACCATAATGTTAGCGGGAAGCTTTCTGGGATTATTTATGGAGAAAAGAACTTTTAATTTGCTCGTAGTAATTTGGTGGTTAGACACCTCTAAGTTCCCAAGTGTTTGAAAGTTCAAATTTTAATTAACCTTGTTATCATTTTCTCTAATGTTCTAGATTGTCAAGGTACTTATTAAATACTCACCTTTTGAACAGGAAACATATCAGAGGCAACAGAGTTACAAGGTCCAGTCAACTACAGACTCAAAGATTTGGTTTCTGCAACAAGAAATTTTAGTCAAGAAAATAAACTAGGAGAGGGAGGCTTTGGTGATATATACAAGGTGAATGAGAAACAGCGATACACAAAAATTTTGACCAATAATTAGCCGTAAAATTCGATCATTTCTTTGTTAATTTTTGTCGTGTCACTTGATCAGGGCACTCTGAAAAATGGGAAAATAGTGGCAGTCAAGAAACTAGCCATCGGCATTTCTCGCAGGACGTTATCTGATTTTGAAAATGAAGTGAGGCTTATTAGTAATGTTCATCATCGGAATCTTATCCGACTTCTAGGATGTTGTAGCCAAGGACCAGAACTAATTCTTGTCTACGAGTACATGGCGAACAGCAGCCTCGACAAATTTCTGTTTGGTAACAGCCTAGTTGCTTATAATTTAGCGTCAATTAATCACATATGCTGCTACATTTCAAAAATAACAAGGCATCCAAAATATTCTGTTATAACGTAACATATGGCCGTTTGTGCTCGAAAAATAGGAGAAAAACGAGGCTCTCTAAACTGGAAGCAGAGATTTGATATAATCCTGGGCACAGCTCGAGGCCTTGCGTATTTACATGAAGATTTCCATGTACGCATCATTCATCGAGATATAAAACCTAGCAATGTCCTTCTAGACGATGACTTGCAGCCAAAGATAGCAGATTTTGGGTTGGCAAGGCTTTTACCTGAGAATCAAAGTCATCTTAGCACAAAGTTTGCCGGAACATTGTAAGTTAATTAATTATTATATCAGTAGCAACTACTGAAGCCAATTCTTCTTCTTAGCCGCATAACTAATTACCGACATACATTACTCATCCTTCAGGGGATACACAGCACCAGAATATGCAATTCATGGGCAATTATCGGAGAAGGTTGATGCATACAGCTTTGGAGTCCTAGTCCTGGAAATCATAAGCGGTACAAAGAGTAGTGAAACCAAGGGTGAGGAGGGCGAGTTCCTCCTCAAACGGGTAAATTCTCCGAATGCACTATTAGTTAAAAGCTTATTATTTGATGAACTGCTAAGCAAAGCGCTTTTCAACTGATAAATGTAAAATTATAATAGGCGTGGAGACTCTATGAGAATGGCACGCACTGGGAGTTAATGGATGAAAGCTTAGACCCAAATGAATGTACAAAAGAAGCAGCAGAAAAAGTTGTTGAAGTTGCTTTGATGTGCACTCAGTCGGCGGCTAATTCGCGACCTACAATGTCAGAAGTAGTTACTTTGCTCAAAAGCACGAGCTCTTCTTTACTGGGGAATAAACCTCTACTCAAGCCTACTTTCGTTGAAACCGATTACAGAAAAACCCCAGCAGATACATCCACTTCTACAGGCTCTTCTACTTCTAATGCTACAGCCTCCATCTCACAAGTCTCAGGTCGATAGCCCCTTCAATTTCTGGCCTTCGTATTGTATGACTAATTTGTTCATATGATATTTACTACTATTGTTGTTAAAACAAACCAATTATGAACACCCATATAATGTATTTTTCAAAAATGATATTCAGAAACAAAGAAATAGATCATAGCAAGAGTACAAAGGCAGTAGAGAATATAAAGCTCTACATTAAATTTCAAGAAGTAACCACTCTACTCTTTCATCATTATTATTCAACCCAATTAACGGAAATGATACAAGGGGCAAGGTTTTGCAGTTGCATATTGCAATATTCATCATATTATATATTTAGTTAAAGTCTGAAATAGTTACTGAAGCAACTACTACATTGTAGAGATCGATGAAATAAAAAATTAATACAAAATAAAATTTGGAATGAAATCCAACACCGAGCAAAACAAGACTCCGATCCTCAAGGTTCAAGAAAAGCACTGAGCAGACCTCTCCGACAAGTACTCTACAGCATGTTCCTTACAGATCCCCAGGGCCATTGATCTCCTGGAGATAAGAATTTTACACAGAGCAATCAATGAGATAACTCAGCCAAATTTTCTATATTAGCTTTTTATTTTACCATTTGAGCTGATTAGAAATTAGTGATATACCTTGTTTTCAAGTACAGCTCCATCAGGAATTTCCAGTTTCTCCCCAGATTTGGCAGCAATAGTCACTTTCCCCTTCATCCATGAAACCAGCACATATCGATAGTCAGTTACAAGAGTTTAATGCCAAAAAAGTGAAATACATTTTTACTCGAAAGGACTAAGGCTGACTGTTTCAAAATTATTTATACAGTTCAAACAACCTATAAAGTTGGCAGATGGTTGGGAATAAGGACTGAAATAATTAATTGCCAACAATAAAGATCAAAACGTCAATATGAAAAGACAATCTAATCTCACTATGAAAAATTCTGATTGATTTCTTTGCTGATGTGCAGAGCAAAACCCAGAGTTACAATTAACGAAATGCATCACCAGTTCATCCATTCATTACCTTGAGGGTAATATTAGCACCAAACCATACGTCACCGGTCACCTTAAGGCTATCAAGCTCGATGATACTAGGAATAGACTTGAATCGGCTCAAAAAGTTGCCAACCTGTAAAAGGAAATCCAAAAATCACCATTATTAATAAGAGAACATGATGCATCAATACTGCCCCATTGCAATAAAAGCTTCACCTTCTTAAATTCAGGTCCCAGTTCAATAGTTGGATTTGCAGGGTTTTTTCTAGCTTCATTCCGAGTAACAAATCCATCGGCCAAGGTGTAAAGATCAGACTGAAAGAACAGCGGACAGACATGTCAGGCAAGTTTCAATTGTCTAAAATTTTGTACCACCAATGACAGCAAAGATAGTAACCTGGACAAGAAGCAGATCAGAAGTTGCCTTCACCGGAAGGAATCGAGATCGATGTACGTTAGAACCAATAGCATGATCAAAGAACTGGAAAACAGTCGAAAGTAATCAAGTCATACTACAGAATATCAACATTTTATAGAATCATACTAACAATTTGGTTTAGGAACAATGCCTACCCGAATTGCAGCACCAGCTGCAGTTTCTAGCTGAAGAACTTTGATTCCATCCACTTCCTGAAAGCAAGTTTAACTTATTTATCAGAAACCAGGGTATCAATACCAAAACATATTTCATACAGTTCAACTAAAACCCATTTTAAAAAATGTTTATATTTTAAGAGGGATAAGAGAAAAATGAGAAGGACAAGAACACATACCTTTGGATTGGGAATGATCTCCATCTTAAGTGCATCAGCTTCCACTAACCTTTTGATTGCCTTCAAGTTCACCCATCTGTAAACTACTTTGTTAGGTTCACATCAATGCATGTTTAAAACGTCTATGAAAGTACAACTTACAAGTTATTCGTGTTGAAAATTTTGAACTTCTCTATTGACTTGAACTCATTGACCTACAAATAAGAAGTACCACACTTCAGCTATTAGATCAAAAAGAAGCTCTCTGTTGCTATTAACAATGTGTGGCAGCAAAAGGTACTTTGCATGGTCAGGCCAAGTAAGTAACCATGGAGCACTATTACGTATTCTCAAGAAGGTGCGACCAAAAATATCATCACCATAATGAGGGATCAAATGTCAGGCAAGACCAAGGTACTAGTAAATAGCCTCAAATCATCTTAAGACAGGCAAGTTCATACATGTATTACGGCATTATGTCACAATATTGGCAAACAGCAGAATACCAAAATAGGGAGGGTAAATGCTATGAGATTTAAAAGAGAAACTTGAAACTCAATTCAAGCATCAAACTCAACTAGTAAAAATAGGCAATCAGTTGTTTTGAAAGAAAGAAACAAACATCAAGGAAGGCTAGGAGCTATATTCATAACTTTAAATAAATAAAAATTATAGTTTAAGCAGAAAAGGTAAAAAATGCAATTAGGTTCTGAGTTAACATTTTGTAGTGGGTGCATATTCCATGATCATCAACCAAAGCTCATAAAAGAAAAACTGGGGGATACTGGATTAAACATTTTTTGGTTAATTCAACTTCAAGGTGATTTTAATGGTATTAGGAGAAACCTCGACAAACCTCGTGCTTGATGCAATTCTCACACTAAATTCAACTAACAGGAAATTTTTTATTGAAGGAAAGCACTCTTCTATTAGTTGAATTATTAGCAGATGGTTACAGTGCTTATCAGTAGGTTGGAAACGTCCACTATAATGAATACCCCAGGAATGGCAGGAAAAGAAATTCAATTTAAACTTGGACTCAGACTCAGGTCTAGAGAACCCTCAAAGTGGCATTTTACTATGTTTTCTGACGACTAGCAATATTTGCTCTGATTACATGAACATAAAAACACACAAGTTCAATGGTAAAGGAAATATCCCTGAAACCAAGCTTGCTGTCTTATATATAACAACTATCTATAGATTTCAAATTAAATGTAATTTTCTTTCAATGATCATTCTACTAGTGAAGAACAGTGTGTTTGATATTCACCCACACAACTCTCTGGTGCCTATCATGGCCTTAGACCGTAGTGTTTTATCATTATTTATGACTCTACCATGGATCGGAGATTGTAAACAGAGGAAATCAATAAATAAGTCAAGGATAGAAGCTTACATGTTCATCAGGGACCTGAGCAATTTCCAGAAGCTGAATAGTGAAGAGAGGAAATGGCAGGGAACAAATTAGTAGAGATCAAAAAAAGTAATCCGGATATCAGCATAAAAAAGATTAAATCAGTCATAATTTGCTTTTTTATTGAGAGAAGATGGCTTCCGAAAACTTCATAAAGATCATGTTAACAGTTTGATCAGTATGCAAATGTGACTCCAGAGATTCGCAAAAAGATATATAAACAAACAAACAAAAAACATAGAGAGGTTTATCCTTCAAGACAAATTTTCCTAAAACAGTGCTCACAAAATAAAATATATCTTTGCCATCCTCTTCTCTGCATAAAATGGATAGATACTTCTTTTTGTAATCTCAGCTTTCATTGGAAGTTATGTAGTTGCAGTGGAGATCAATACAGATTTGATTCTTTTTACTATTTTCATTCCTAGACCAGTAAATCATGTTGTTTTCTTTTCTAAAAATAAATGTTTTCACTGAGTAAGTCCGCCACTTTTAAGCATGTCTTCTGGGAAAATGCCCAAATTATTTAACTGGTATAACGAGAAAAAACCAAAATATATAATAAAGAGTACCAACAATAAGGAAGAACAATATATACCTGAACTTTTCCTTCATAAGAAATAAGAGTTCCACCCTTAACATCCGCTAAGGTTTTGGGAGTAACCTGCATGCATGAAGAAAAAGCTCAGTGACAGTCTTCATGCATAAATTGGCCAAAAAAAAAAAAACTGATTCCACTATTCTTTAATTACCTCCATACAGTACTCGTTCTTGTTTTGGATCAAATGGTTTAAGATTTCTGTAGCATCCGGTCAAGAATAACAGACAGAACATAAACTTGTTCGTGTATCTCATTCACAGAACATGTTACATACATACTGATATATTATACATATACATAAGCATAATCAAACTAAGGATACTCAAATCAACAATTGCACCCAAGTTGTCGGAGTTGGCAGCAAATACATACTCTTTGCCCTGATACAGACAAGCAAACAAAGTGAGATAGAAAAAATATCATATAGGTTTACTTGGGTACCATTTAACAATAAAAAAATAGAGACTGCATTAAGCACTAACCTGAGAAATTAAAGCGTCAAGCTTGCCGCTGTTCATTAAGGATGGGAAGACATCACCGTGGCCAGGAGGATACCTTTCATATCCGGAAAATTATTTTCTATAAGAATGTGCATATTTTATAGTTATCCAGAAGAGGTCCACTTTCAAACTATTGGAAAGTAATCAAGAATGACAGCACTAGTAACACAAATTCGTAAGGAATGAACAAAACCACAGGAATAAGACTCCCGTCAAAGTTTTGAAACAAACTCCAAAGACCAAGGCTCTTCAAATCATTAGAATTAATGCAGATGATTTAGGCAAACTAATCAGAAAACAAAGCATGAAGAGCACAACCCATCAAAACTGGTATATCTTACCATCCATCCTTGTCAGTCTTCCCTTTGCATGGTAAGGGCACAAAATCATCGGCACACAATCGAGGATACTGGCTCTGAGTAAATTCAAAAAGAAGAGTTGAGTGTAAATGAAATGTTATCAAGCTCTCAAAAATCCGAAGCAGCTGACTGGACAACAATATCACAAACCTGGTTAAAAGTATGAATCTCGACATTTGATTTGGAGTACTTCTCTATAATCTGAAAATGAGTGAGAACTAGTAAGCTTGCAAGTATATCTATTCCGGTAGGACCAAATATAGAGAGTAGATTATGGACCTTCGATGTATCATCATGCGTGTTGAACGAGTTCATGAGTAGCAGGGGAACATTACATCCATATTTGGCATTGAGATTCTACCCCAAAAAAAAAAAAACATAAAGAAAAAAAAAGGAAAATTAAGTTGCTGTGTCTGCCAAGAAATAAATAAAAGATTTCAAAAGGAAGGAATAAAGGATCACCTCGATCTGGATGACGATGAGGTCAAGAAATGTCAACCCGTTACGAACTTCAATAACAGACCTGAAAATAAAGAATAGTTTACATAAGAAATGTAACTGAAGAAAGTCCTGACTAGGAAATAAAATGACACATACTTGGGACCAGTGCAGCCCATTGTGGTTCCCAAACCTCCATTGAGCTTCAACACGGCAAGCTTGTCCAAAAGCTTTTTGGTTTCCGCTGGATCTGCATGTATAATCAATTAATATAATATGAAAAATCAAGTTAAATTACTACGGAAACAAAGTTAAAACTAAATCGTATAACCATCCAAAGCCGATGCCAATTATGCTTAAACAAACGAATAGTGAATACCTTCAGGAACCGGTGCCAAGCTGTCATAAGGAACTACGATTTCATCAGTAGGCGTTTGGATTTTGCTCCATTCCACGTGTTGCGCTTCGCCGCTTCAATCAACAACACAAATAGTGTAAAATAAGATATCCAATTGCATCACCGTATGTAAAATGAAGTCTAATCAATCTTATAAATAACAAAAGATTCGTTTGAAGCCATACCTTAGATAGCGAGCAACGAGGTTGATGAATCCATTTTTCTCATTTTCACTGCAAAAATACAACAATCAGAATGACATAAACAATCAAACACAGATCTGAAATCAAAATCAAATACCTGATTTGATTGAGGCCAGCAACGGCAGATTTGAGCTGAGTGAGCTTCTCGGCGTCAGTGGCCATGTGATTGATTCGATCTAAACGAGGAAGATGAATCTAGAAGAACAGACGTTATATTTTGAAAGCAGAGAGTGAAGGCACGGTTGTGTAAATGAGTTTATATATATATATAGCAAATTTCGACAAAATGGTGTGACGATAACTAACGGGTGGCGTCCTATTTGCATTGCATTGGAGGCATTGCATGTATCACTCTTTGATTTTGACCCCCTTTTTTTTTTTATTTATCTATTTTATTACAATAACAAAAGTGAGAAATGGTCCGGTCACGCCCACAGAATAAACGGGCGAATATAACGCACTTGTTGAATGTTTGTTGGTCCATAGAAATACAATGCGTAGCAAAACTCGCGCCTCTTCTACGCAAAGGTGACATCTCATCCTCACTGCCCCTTTTTCTCTTTCTTTCTTCATCTCTTGTTCTATTAATTTTCTAAAGTTGATAGGTAGGTCCAAAATTTATAAAGTGACAGATGTTGATGAAAGTGTCAAGGTTGTACAAGGAACAGACGTATCTAGAAGCAAATTTGTAGTCACAGGCTGAGAAATGGGCCTGCCTCACTGCCTATATAAGTGGCTTCAAAGCCCATTTTTAAGCAAATAATCACTACGAGCCGGACTCTGCACGCTTCAACAATATACGCAACTACATGCATCAGAGTTCGGTGAGCAACGGTCGCAAGTAGCCACCCGCATGAAGGCTTTTGGGACCAAATTGATATATTGGCACATAAAACGGGGTTTTAACACGAGATTAGTGGTGTGATAAATAGTAGTAATTGCTCTTTTGTTTTGCCATTTGCATCAAAAGTCTTCGATTGATGTTTAAATCAAGACTTGTGTGGCTGCGGGCAAATCCAGCAAATAACAAAGAAACAGTAGTGGGCTTTGTTTGGGTTGAACATTGGGCTCGCAGCATTCTCCCAACAGTTGTAGGCTTTGTAGCGCTTCGTTTGGCACATAAGGACATGGTTCCGACAACTCTGTCTTGTGCACGCCGGCACCAATGGAAGAGCTTAATACAGCATATACCGAGCGAAATGGAGCTGCGTTCACGCAAGTCGAAGCTCGTAACTTGGATTGGTACAGAACTATATGGTATACACCATACACGTGTGTCTAGAAACCATGTGGGATTCGGTTAATTGTGACTTTTGGCTTATAAATCTCTCAGTTAAACATTAATTTTTGAGATGATATAATAGGGTAATGAGTAATTTGATATGTTGTGAAATTGATCGTCTTAGGGGTGCACGTTTCTAGTTTCAACCCAGTTTTAACAGGTTTTGCTTCGAGTTGCGACCAATGGCAAAGCCAACACCATTTTTTTTTTGGGTGGGCTAATTTTTTTTCTAATTAAATGCCTTTCTATTGTACCGAAGAATTATTAATAAGAAATTAAAAATACATTTAATAAGGAAGAAAATAAACTTTATTATTAATAGTTGTTTTATATAAATGAAATTTATTGAAACATGCAATTGCTCTTTGATTTCAAATTTAAAAGCTTAAATTTAGACAGAGAGACATGAAAAGACAAAAACTTAAAGTTGAAAGTATGATGAACTTTGTCTTAGGCATTTTTAATCCACCCAAGATCTTACGAATAAAAATATCAAAATCAATCATATAACATAAGAGTTCATGTGAAAAACTTCTATTTTGAAGAAAAACCATCACCACCAAGGATAACGAGAAAAAAAAAATCTACTATATGAAAAAAAATTACAATCATACAAGTATTTTTCCTCACACCCAATATCTTAATAACACACAATTTCTTAATACATATACCATTTCTCTCGTGCTATAAACTATTGTTTATAAAAAATAAAAAAAACTAAGTGATTAACAAGTGAATGCAACCTCATATATAATGATTATTTCTTATAAGAAAAGTATTCCTTGTATAAATTATATTTTTCCTTGAACAAGCTAAATCATGAGAATGAATTATTTATTCCTTAAATATGAATCCCCTAAATAATAAAATATTATAGGAAAACTCCTAACAATTAGGAACAAAGTCTTATTGAAAATAGAAAAATATTTCCTAACAATCTCTATCTTGACAAGTTTTTCAATTAAATGTTAAAGTATAATCTACCGTGTATCCGCGCACCCATACTATCCCACTTTCTTTACTCCATTAAAATCAGACTTACAGAAGGTTCATCACTTCACTATAAGTAAAATCTTATCTTTTATCCAGTAGTTATAATTCTTTACACCCATAATTATTATACTTCACCTCATCTACAAAACACATATTTAGTACATGTTTTGCTTCCTTAAGAGTCATCAGCCATCAAGCAAAAAAAAAAAAAAAAAATCTACCTTATACCTTATGTAAATGTCAAATCATACCCTGTGATGCAAATCTTGTGGACTCACTAGTAACATCACATCCTCTTCCAAGGCACACTAAAATGGATAGACTAATCTCTTATGGAGAAAATAGACTAATCACTAGCCGAACCTATCAATATCTCTATCTACTAATTTGGAGGTGCTTAGCAAAACTACTCCATTCCAACAATCTTCTTTTAAGTTATCTTGATTGTCTATCTCTAGGAGTTTTCACCTATAGGAATAGGGCTTACATTGCCCTTACTTTTTTTTGTGTAACTTAGAGTGAATCAATATGTCATTGGCTTGAACATGCCACAAGCCAATTGATTATTCCATCAAACTTTTCTATTTCTACATTTACAAGTTTTGAAAATCTCATTATTGACATATTTGCTCCGCATTACAACCTTAACTCTAATAATGCTTGTTAGGGATTTTTAATTTTCCTAAAAATCTTGCAAGTAAAAATATGAAAACCATTAATAAATAAAAAATACAAATGGAGAAAAAAATCAATCATATAACTTAAGAATTTATGTGAAAGTTCTTATACCAAAGAAAAACCACAACTGTCAAGGACAATGAGAGAAAATCATAATAAAAGTCATTATTTGTTACTATGTAAACAATTATTACAAGCACGAAAGTATTTTTCCTCTAGCCCAAAATTCTAATAATGTGCAGTACAATACACCTACCATTTCTTTCATAATAGAAATTGTCTACTTATAGAAAAAAATTGAGTGATTAACAAACGAACGCAATCTCCTTATATATAATGATTATATCTTATAAGAGAAGTATTCTTTATATAATTTTTTTCCTTTAATAATCGAAGTCCTAAAAATAAGTTACATATTCCTTAAATATGAATACCCTAAATAAGAAAATATCTTAGGAAACGTCCTAAAAATTAGGATACAAATCCTTATTAAACAACGAGACATATTTCTTAATATTCTGACAAGAATTTGATGATAGTTGAAAAAACAACATAACTAATTAATACAAAATTCTTATATAGGTTTCAACCAATTTAAGCTTGAGAATTTAACCCAAACGAGTTCAAGAGTTATTTTGGTTCAACTCAGTTATAGTTTAAATTTAGATCAGTTTGAGTTGTTTTCAAGTTACAGTTCGGGTGCCATTAGGCCTTTGCCTGAAGTGGTTGGGCTGCTGCTCCCCACAAAAGCATTGTAGGGGCTAAACATTTATAAACTCTTCTCTCTTACGAAATACAAGTGGAGTAGGGACATCCCTCATTTATAAGGATTATCCTTTGTGAGGGTTATTTTATCTGGACATGTATTTCATAAAAGTTAATGTAATAATATGAGTTCCAGTAATGTATATCTGATTGTAAATATCTGTTATAATAATAGTTGTAAATATCAGTCCGAATAATGTATATCTGATTATAAATATTTGTTATAATAATAGTTGTAAATATCAGTATTATAGTAGTTATAAATATCAGTATAATACACTAATCTCGGGTTTGGATCGTCATTTCATGTAAAAATTCAAGTCGTGCTGAAAATTGGTTCGGGTTTGCAATGATAGTCTCCAAATTCAATTAAATACAATTTCAATTCAGTACAACAACGAAAAATAATAAGCTTAAACCCATCACATGTCAAAATCCAAGCAAATAAACGGGCAGCAACACTTGCTTTACTGAATGATAACATAATAAATTTAGTCCCCCTTCAATTCTGCATCAGCTCTCAGCACAAGCAGCAATAGTTACATTAGCAGCAATTAGGCCCCACCAAATCACCATCAACAGACAGAAAATGATGAAATTAAAAAGAAGAAAAAAAAAACCAATTGAGTTTGCCAGGGTGTCGTGATTGTCATGTATTGGTTGACAAAATGTGCATTTATTTTTCTGGATACAGATGTAAACAAATGACGAACCGAAGCATAAAAAGAATACATCCAATTTATTCTTATCACTCAACTATTACTTTCTAAAACACCATAATAACACCAAAAGAATATAATTCATTCTTTTCCCCCCAACTGTTTCTCCAAATTGTAAGCCTCAACTGCAAACAGCTCACGAACTCTTGAACCATCCGGATCACACATCTGAAATCACGACAAAAACATTCATGAACAATCAACTTTTTTTTTCTATATAGTATTATTATTTTTACATTAAATAATAATTTTTTTTTAAAATTTATAATACATAAATGTTACTGATATTACATCAAATATTACGATTAATATTTACAATCATACTATATAATTGGAACCACCGTTATTACAATTAATATGTACAATCATATTATATAACTAAGACCACCGTCACACATTGACATAGTGAAGTACTTACGCAAATATTTTAAACCATACATTGACATACTGAAACATTTATCTAGATATTTTAAATTCTCTTTAATATTCGAGAGGTGCTTACTCCACTTATATTTCGTAAAGAAGAGATTTGTCTCCACTCATATTTCGTAAGAGAGAGACTTATCTCCACTCAATTATATTAATAATTAAGAAAATATTAAAATTAACTCCATAAAATTTTTATATAGAGATTCAAACTCTTATACTCAACATTATAAATATAAAATTTCTTTCATTAAACCAAATGCTCATTGGTCATCAAATAATTAGTTGAATTAACATCATTTATCAGAACTCATGACACCAAACTGTGGTCCTTAAATTGATTCACAACCCTGGCTTGAATGAATGACCATAAAAGTAACCGTAACATTAAGTCATTAATTGTGTTAAAAAAAATTAAGTCGTTAACAGCAGTTTATCACTTAAAATATTCAATCACCTACTCACCATAAAACTAATAGATTAAAAAAATAAATAAATTAAGAAATGCTACACTCTGAAATTGCGAAGAGCTAAATTTACCACTTACCATCAATTGCAGAGCTGTGACGTCAATGAGTCAAATCGACATCGCCGATTAATTGGTGGAGGTGGCACGACTGAAATGATGGCAAGCTGACGGCTGACAGGCTGTTAGTGAGAGACAGTTGGGCTTCGCTTATGGTTTTTATATTCTTGAGGGAAAAAGGATGAGGATAGAGATAAGATTTGAGGATGAGGAAAATTTACACTGGATCGATTTTTAATTTTCAATCCAATCGATTTTTTTTTTTTTTTTTTTTAGAGTCAAACTGAATATTTTACTTCAGTAATAGTAATAAAATTTTTAAAATACCGCTTTAGAAGTTTAATATTGTATTTTAGGAAATCTTACATTTTACATTTATTCTACTATGGGCCTAACCAAACTACCTGGGAATCTGCCCTTTAAATACTCCCTCCTCAAGTTCAAAGAAATGAGAATCGACTCCCTGCTTGCCCATCCTAACGAACTAGCCACTCACTTTGGATAATTTTGCAAAGCAATCCAATAGCAATCATTCTAAACCTTGTACAGGAAGATAGATAAATAAATAAATAAATAAAAAAGAAATCAAATCTAACACTAAATTCAATCCATTAAAATGTGTCTAGTAATGGTTGGCTTTTAGGTCTCTTTCTAATAAATTGTCAATACAGACGGAGACACGGGCATAAGTGAACGTTGTGTTGCCTTTCGAGAGTGGATGTTTAGAATAATAATATTAAATAAAACCCTCACAATTTATTTAAGAAATTTGTTTACACGGTGACGATCACAATAAATACTAATAAATATGAGCCACACGTGTCAAATACATTGACCGAAAAGCAAATAACAACGCATGGTGGTAAAGAAAGTGGGCCCGCCCTCGCCTTACCAAACGCAGAAAAGGAAATTTTGCGTTTTCAAATATTACCAACCTTTCCCTTTACCAACCTTTCTCATTTTCTTCCCCCCACCTTTGAAGCCCAACTGTGTGAAAGAATTATCTCCAGCCTCCTATTTCCAATCTTGACCCGAAACGTCTATCTATCTACCACACGCGGCACTCCCTCAATTCCCTTTTTTTTTTTTTTTCATCGTTCCTCTTTTCTACAGAAGTCGCTACAAGTTTCTCTCCATTTCTTCCATCATTTTTCATTCTTTTAATAACTTTGCTCATTTTCCATTTCATTAAAAAACAATTCTTTTCAAACTTTTGTATCGTATTTTCGCACAAACAAGATTTTACGCCAAAATCCTGCTTATTGTCCTAATTAAATTATATATATATATATATATAGCTATACTCTAATTTAACGTAATAATATTGGTTGGATGAAAACAATTTGTAAATAATTTATTTTTGTTTTTTATTTTTACTTTCATATCACATCAAATAGTACCTGATAAACATTTTTTAAAATTACTTTATACTATCAGCATCACTCATCAATTCATATGCGTATTCTTTTAATTGTTTTACCAATTTTAATGTTTTAAAAAATGAAAAGAAAATATCATTAACACTTATCCATGATTTGGATGAGAAAAATTCATTCATTTCTAAAAAATATCCCTTTCAAAACCTTCAAACTGTTGCAAGCCTTTTTGTTTTTTAGTATTAGTGAACTCATAAATTTCTTATTAGATAATTCTACTTTGTGAACGTCCTTTTTTTTTTTTTTAATATTACTTTATGAACTTTTTAGTCTTCAAGACTTTTGTGATCGCTATTGCTAATGCCCTTTCAATGAACCGAGAAACTTCACAAACCGCAATGAGAAAAAAAACATGTGGTTAGTAATTTTTGAGATTGATTAATGGAGTCCAACAACAAATGAGTGGCCTACAACCATCCATATCCGGTGTCTCTCTCTCTCTGGAGTGCACGTGGCGGCTCTGATTAATAAGGGCGGCAAGTGGTGATGACGTGGTGAAAAGTGCACGTAAAAGTCACCTGAGAGACTCCAATAGGCGATAGCTATCTTTCATCATCTCTTTTGGTGGGCTGGAGATATTTTAAATTTATCCTCCTCCTCAAAAATATCATTTGGATTTTTTTCCCCCACTAATTTCCAATTATATCATTATTTGTTTTTTTTTCTTCCGGAAAGTTGTGTCACCGCCTGAGCGTACCATGGCCTGTGTACTCGCTACTCTGACCAATCACAGCCATGCTTGTGGCTCATATTAAACTTCGCCACCCGACTATTCAGTCAAAAAGAAATCATTTTCTGGAAACGTCACCCAATCTGGAGATGAATACTATATTATGAATTAAAAATGTTTCCTAGTTTTTTTTTTCTTTTACAATAATAGCACAAATCATGTTTCGGTACAAGCTATCTTGTTTTTTTTTTCCTGCCATAAAATCATAAACTTTCAATAAATACGTCATAAAAAATCTAATTTTCCATATAACCAAAACTAAAAAAATCATTATAAATTTCATTAAAAGACCTTTTGAATTAAATTTTTTAGTTTTTCATAAAAATATTGCTTTAATTTTAAAAGGAGAAGATTCATTATTTGAATCTTTATTAAATTGATGTATGACATCTTTTGAATAAGCAAAATTTGGAAAAGCATTTTCCAATTTAATTGTAGGACAAAGAAATATTGTTTGGACCTTAAAAAGCTGTTTGGAATTATTTTTTAAAGAAATATTGTCATATTTTATCTTTTTATTGAATTTTTTTATTTTAAATGCTTTTTATTATTTTATTTTGGTAAAAAAATTGTATTATGTCATAATAATGTTTTTTTAAAAATAAAAACTGTTAAGAATCATATCATCAAAAACCTTAAAGATTACAAGTACGGTTATAAAAGAATTAAAACAACTCAAAGTTTAATGCTAAATCCTTAAGATACGATGAATCTAAAAATTCTATTTTAGCGTACCGTGCATAACAAATCCAATTTGACAATCAATGGAGATAAGCTAAAGTGCAAAGCAACTATTTTATCACAACTAAAATCATTCAAAAATTCCCTTATAAACATATGAAACCATTACAAAAACAACAAAAAGTATAAAAATAAGTAGACAATAAAAAAATACATAAATAAAAAATGCAAAAAAATAAAACTACATGTCATCCTACAAAATTTTTCTTACAGGGCATATTACTATTAAAGGTGACATAATTAGGGGTGGACATTTGGATAAGATTGACCCAATCAAATAGAACAGAATCTAAATTTTATTTCAAGTTAGGTTAATTTAGGTTAAAACTTTAAACATAAGTTGACCATTCCTAGATACCATATTTTTCAATATGGGTACATTCTCATGATGCCCTATTGAGAGATTCTTTAGTAAAAAATCTTGAGGAGTTGAAGAATTTTTTTTTAAAAAAAAAATCTTAAAAATAGGAATAAAAATGAAAAGATGCTGTTTATTTTTTATTTTTTAAAATATGAACTTTAGGGTTTATTTATTTAACGTCTCAAATTTGAAATCTTGTTTTTTTTTTAACTTATACATGATTTTCTGACATTTGTATTTGAATAAAAAAAATTGCTTTTGTGACTTTTATATAAGTGGGAAAAAGTCTAAATGAGAAGTAATTATTATACCTACATCTAAAAAACATCTCTATTAAATATATTTATTTCTTAAATGATAAATCTTAATTTTTCTTTTTTTTTAACTATAAAACATATGTGTCAAATAACCATATTTAAAATATTTTTATTTATAAAAACAAACTAAATACCACTTATATTAAGATGTTAAAAAAACCATTTAAACATTAGCTAAAATTTATATTTTGGAGTGAAAAAAGAGAACAAATGCTACCTTAATCTTCGTTATTTTTCAATTGTTAATCAAAATTTCCATTTGAAACGTGTTTTTATTTAAGGAAAAAAAGATGTTTCCAATTTATTTCTTTAAAAAAATTAAAAGATGAAATTATAGGTGTTCCGATATAATTCTGCTTTGTCATAATTCCTTTTTTTTCCCCTAAAAATTTCAAATAAGAAACATACATTTTATTGGGATTACATGATTGCTCGAAGAGTTACCACGTGAGAAATAGATAAGGAAAGTGGATTACACGACATAAAATGTATGCGATTAGGGGTTGATCCAAAAACACATATATTTTTGTTCGGGAGGGCTGAATTTCTCCCACCGAATTAAACACGCTGAGTAATAAAAAGCGGAGAGACAAGACAAAGACCGCCACGTGTGAAGTGCTGTCTTTCGACGTGAGCCACAAGATTCTATCGAGTTCTCGAGATTTCTATGTAATTTTTGAAAATCGGAAATGGAAAAAAAACCAGAAACTGACGTGGCAGCCCCTCCTTTTCTTTCTTCATTTTTCATCGAAAGCCAGAAAGGCTCGAAACTATTAATTTACTGACTCTGTTTTCTTGTTTCTCTGTTTCTCTCCTCTTCGCTTCTCACTTCCTACTTCCGTTTGAAATTATCTTTTTCTTTTTCTCTTTTTTGACAAAGAGGAAGTGTAATTTCTGTTTGTTTGAGCTACATAGAATTGGTAGATTTTGAGGGAAAAAAAAAGAAAAAAAGAAAAAAGGAGTATGAGCTTTAATTTATGTATGGTGATTTTGATTGCGGAGAAGTCGAAGACAGCGGGAACTGCTGTTATTGCGGAGAGTGTTGATTCCTGAGGCAATATTTAATCTTGAGAAGAGAAGGAGATCTTGCTTAGTTACAAGAATATGGCTGTTCAAGTATGTATACAATCTTTTTAATTGTGGATCAATTTAATTCTTTACGAGTTTTTTTTTTCCATTTATTTTGATAAGATTCTCATTGACCTCCAATGCTACTGTGCTTAGTCATCATTAATTTTGCTTTTTTTTTTTGCCATGCTTCAGTTTTTTTTTTTTTAATCTATGTCGGAAGAAGGAAAATATATTATTATGATTTGAGGTTTTGTGGTGAAATGAAAATGAAGTATTTTAAATAATTGAAGGCAATTAAAGTGTATCATCTAAATTCTAGATCTTATACGAGTCTGTCTTTAGTTGCTCAGGTCTGTTACCTTGTTCATGCGCATCAAATACCCAACACAACGTTGAAATGACTGAAAATCGAAAATCAATTGTGATTCAAGTGGCGGGACATTGATCACACATGTATTACTTAACGCTTTGATTCTATGAATATGAAATTATTAACGTGTTTATTTACCTAATGATATCATGCTATCTGGATTTGTAGGAACGTGTGAACTGAGAAGGAACTTTTGTGTGTGATCTGAGAAAGAATTTTGTTATTCTGATGAAGAAAACTTTTATCATTAACTTTTGAAATGGGCTAATTTTTTTATGCCCCTTTTGTTTTCTATAGGACGAATGTGGAGGTAATCATTCAAATTCGGTTTTCTCGGCTGGCAATGGAATTGAATCAAGTTCTGGCCTGCATACTGTAACTGGCCTTGAAGTAAAGGATCAGTTTTCTTGTGGGAACGATTTTGCTCCCAAGGTTCACTCCTAATTAGCTTTTTAGTGTTCTGCTTCTGTATATTAAATTGTCATATTTTCTAACATCAATTTTTTCTTCTTTAAATTATTGGCCTGATTAGCCAAGAAAACCATACACAATCACAAAGCAAAGAGAAAGATGGACGGAAGAAGAGCATAAGAAATTCCTTGAAGCTCTAAAGCTGTTTGGTCGAGCGTGGCGGAAGATAGAGGGTAAATTGAGCAAGCAATTCTTATTTTTTGAACATTTTCTCATTGTACCATATGCATAAAGCCATGCTGTTTTGATAACAGAACATGTGGGCACAAAGACTGCAGTGCAGATACGAAGCCATGCTCAGAAATTCTTTTCTAAGGTTTGCTGCTCTTATTTCAGTGCATATTCTACTATAATATCATTTTGCTTTCTTCTAAAGTTGAATTTTGACTGAACCCGGGGAGATTTTGGAAGGGTGGGTTTGTTCATTTTTCGTGTCATTTGTACTCCTCTGTTTGTGCTCTTTGGCAGGTTGTTGTTCATGTATCATGTCATTCTTACTCCTCCATTTGTGCTCTTTGGTAGGTTGTTCGCGAGTCAAATGGCTGCAGCACAAGCCCAGTGGAACCCGTCGAAATTCCTCCTCCTCGACCAAAACGAAAACCTATGCACCCTTACCCTCGCAAATTGGCCCATCCACCTGTTAAAGAAAGCCTAAATCCAGAGCTATCTAGAACATCTTTGTCTCCGATTTTATCAGTTTCAGAACGAGAGAACCAATCTCCAACATCAGTATTGTTTGCAATAGGCTCTGATGCCTTTGGTTCCTCTGATTCAAACTCTCCGAATGGCAGCTTGTCACCTGTTTCATCCGCTGACCCTGAACAGCTTGGTGGGTTAACACTCTCTCATCTTAGTTCATCACCTGAAGAAGGGGGATCTCCATCTTCTGGCCCTGTAACTCCCGGTTCAGTTACTGATGAGCAATCTCCGAAGGTACTAAGCCTTCTTTAACAATCATGTTTTTGTTGAGAATTGGTAATGTTTGTGAATTTTCTTTTATGATGTTTTAATTGTTAACTTTCCCCCCCCCCCCCCTATTGTTTCTGTTGGTTAGTGTGTCCTGAAAATGGGGCTTTCTCCCCAAGGTTTTGATAAAGAAGTATCTGATGTGAGAGCATCTTCACGGACTCTGAAGCTTTTTGGAACAATTGTATTAGTCACTGATTCTCAGAGACTATCTTCTCCAACTGCAGGGACTTGTAAATTATTTGAATCATTTCCTTCCGAGGCTCTTGAGGGTAAACCTTTGCAGTTATTGCCATTGGAGGTTATGCATACTGAATCACTGTCTGAGGACACAAAATATGCGTGGAGACGTACTCTGCCGCATGGAGGGTCTGGGGCTTTCAGTTGTATGCAATCGCCAGATGATGACTCAAATATGGTGGATACTGGTTCTGGTGCTCATCTTCCATGGTGGAATTTCTCTCATGGTTTGCCATATGCTGTCACTCCAAATAATCAGCAGGTGCAAAATTTACGTTTACATTCTAGTGTTAAGGAGGTTCAGGGTAGAGAATTCAAGAAGGAAGGATCTTTGACTGGTTCGAACTCTAAGTCAGTTAATGAAGAAGACAGTATTGACAAAAGTTCTGATGTTGACTCTCAGAGTAGTCGGCAATCTTTGGATAAGGAGGATAAGTGGCCGGAGGTAGCCTTTGAGCTTAAACCAAGTGAGAATTCTGCCTTTTCTGTGATAAGAACTAGTACAGATAAGCATATGAAAGGATTTGTGCCGTATAAAAAACGTATAGTGGAAAGGGACAATCAATTGTCAGCAGTAGGCAATGGAAGAGATGGAAGGGAATGGTAAAGATGCCCATATTTCTAGGAAAGCCGATGATTCGTAGAGCTGACGATCTTAGTAGATAGTTCTCTTGTTCAAGGACTTGAGGAACTGATTTGGGTGGCACAGATAATGTTTTGACTGAAGCGGTCTTCTGCTGCTAGATAGGATGGTAAATGAAGTAATGCGTATTCGTTCCACAGCTGTGCAAATTGTTATCTAGTCACCGAGTTTTTCATCTGCAACTGTTCAAATTAGTAGGTGTCCGGTTTGTATGTTTCAATTTTAAATTGCCGTTTCTCTCTGTTGAGATTATAGCTTTTTACGTTCCTTTTGATTTTTTTCCTTCTTTGGTCTGTGAATTCCTTTTTGTCACTAATTCTGTTCTACCTTTTGTATAATATCTGAAAACAAGTTTCATTTTCTTGGCGAGTTAATTGTGCAAGTAAATGCTACTTTTTAAGGCGAAATGTTGCTGCGTCTTTTAAAGATGAAATTCCATAATGTGTTGCATGAATTAGGAAATGGCTAGGGAAGGGTAATAAAATGGCAACCGTGTGCAGTCTTAGTAGCCCATAGTAGATGTCTTGTTCTCAGATTGGTCCCTCTTAAGAATAAATGGAAGTTGGGGCGGCTGTGGAGTAATCCAAAATAGGTTCGACCAATCGAAAAGAGGTTCCCCCACAATCAAAGGGGGAATTAGCTGTACAATTGTCATTTCACCTTTCGGAAGGTAGTTGTCAGATTTTGTAGTAACACGTTTTTCTGAATTTTTATCGCTTTTAAATGGTTTGCCATGTGCCCATGAGCTCATATGATAGTATTTATTACACCCAAGCGATTTTGACTTACTGTTTTGGTATTGGATTTAAATTAACCGAGCTACCAAATTTTGAAATTAGAAATACTGAGGTGTCGGAGTTTAAATAAGTTGGTGAAAAATAAACAGATAAGAAATGATTTCAGAAAAAAACAAATTGAATATAATACAATGGCAAAATTATTACCAAGGGTAACAACTAAATTATAAATTACACGAGTGAGCCTTCTGGACCGGCGGTAAGTCAGGCGCACTATTAGCTAAGTCATATTCCAATTTTATGAAACATGGTTCCCGCTCGATATGTATATATTTTATAATTAAGGTTTAGTTTGATATAATTTTTAAAATTGAGTTTATTTAAATAGAATTTTATTATTATAAATTTTTTATAGTAAAAATACAATAACTTATTTAGTGTTCATTTGGTATGGTTTATTTAGTTATTATAAGTGTTTATTTAATCTTAAAATTTTTATTATCATTTGGTCATTTTTCTAATAGATTTTAAAAATTAAATAAATTATTTTATCTCTACTAATAAAGATTCAAATTTTAATTTTTGGGAGTAGAGGTTATATTTTTTTAAATGTTAAAATATTTGAAGTATCATTTATTTATTTAACAATTTTATTTTATTCTTTACATAATATAACTTTAAAAAGTTTGTCTACGAAAGTAATTCTATAACTTTTAATAAAAGTTCACATTGATAACTAAATAACTAAAATTTTTATGTAAAAATTCTCTGTGTAAAATTTTTATTAATATAGGCTCAACTTGAAAAGTTATATAAAAGTCTTATTTTTTAAAAGTTTAATAAGAAAAAACTAAATAACAATTAAAAAAATTAAATTTATGAAATTAAATAATAAAAATTTATGATCAATAGATAAGTTATACTAAATAATATACACTAACAAGGGCGCTATTAGGATGACTATAAAACATCAATTATGAAATTAAGATATTTTAAACTGGGAATTAAGACACTTTTCATAAAATTCCAATAAAATAGACAGCAATTTCACATTCTTACAGTGTGTGGGGGAATATCTGATATCCTTTCCCTCATCCATCAATCATAATGGATTAAAAAATTCCATTTTATTCTTTTTATACCCTCCCACCATGTCGTGCATAAATAATAAAATAAAACACTCAAGGAGGGACATATTGGTCTTTTCGAAGTTCCAACACAAAGACGTAAAAAGAAGAGGGAAAAAAGCAATCAAAAACCTCATTTGTCTAAATGAATGAATTGAAAGCTGTTTTCGGTCTGCCAAACAAAAAATGTCGCCACTTCTGTTAACTCTTGTAATACAACTGCTGCTGCTTCTGTTCACACCAGCACCGACAACAGTCACCTCACACTACAACTACAACTTCAATTCCACGTCTTCCCCATCGCAATCCGAGTGGCGGCCAGCACGCGCCACTTTCTACGCGGCCTCCGATCCCCGTGACAAGGTGGGCGGCGCGTGCGGGTACGGCGACCTCGAAAAGGCAGGCTACGGTCAGGCCACCGCTGGACTGTCTGAGATTCTCTTCGAGCGCGGCCAGATCTGCGGCGCCTGCTTTGAGCTCCGCTGTGTCGAGGATATCCGATGGTGCATTCCTGGAACCTCTATAATTGTCACTGTTACTAACTTTTGTGCTCCTAATTACGGTTTTAACCCCGATGGCGGTGGCCACTGTAATCCTCCTAATAAGCATTTTGTTCTTCCCATCGAGGCTTTCGAGAAAATCGCCATTTGGAAAGCTGGCAACATGCCCGTCCAGTACCGCAGGTATAATTTTATTTTAATTTTAAGTCCTGCATTTAATTAATATCACCAAAATCGTTTTTCTATTCATCTATCCGGTAGCAATAATAAAGAAGTGTTAGCGTTTGGTCATTTCCTTGTAGAATTAGTGAATCACTCTCAAACTCGAGCTTCGTTTTCGGAAATTTCTTAGAATAAACCAAAGGACAAGGGGCAAAGTTTACTGGGGTGATTGTTTTAGGATAATTATTGCTGCTTTTTTTTTTTTTTTTTTTTGGGGTGTCGCAAGGCAGCGAGTATATAACCCCAGAGGTTGATCGTATGAAGTAGATGTCTTGAAATTTGACTATCTGGTGTGTGAGTTGAGAATTGCATGAGATTGGAGACTGCGATAAATTATGACAATGATCTGAAGCATTTATAACAAGGACCATTTCTAGGTCATTTCATGCGTGCAGCTGTCTTCCTTTGCCTCTATTTTACTTCATAGTGTAATAATTTTCCATGATGTGTATGAGGAAATGGGATATGATGCAACATTAGTGTAGGTACTGGTCTTCAGATTGAATAAGAACATGCCAATAAATGCTATAGAGATGGCACCTACTATATGGTTGCATCTCACTCATGCAGTTGTACATTTGTGCTAATTTTTTGATGATATGGCCAAAGAAGTGGTTCTAACACTAGCTCTTTGTTCGTCTTAACCACCTCAGTGTAATCACAGACACAGTTATTTGAAGATCCTTTGTGGAATGATAGTGGTAGGGGCTACCCTAATGAATTAAGAAAATCTGGTTTTGTTCTTTACCTTTGCTCCAATGTTTAAAATTTCAATTTCCTACTATTGTTAATTCTGCCTTTTCCTTGCTTTTACTTGACGTAAAGCTGTCTTCCGAGTTCCAATTTCTTCTTATTGAAGTTGATCTAAATACTTTTACACTGTTTTTGTTGGGGAACTCGTATTTTGGTTGTAAGCATATTATAATCTTGAAAGGATTTCCCTTTCCTCATACATGTTGATTTTTGTTGGCATAGGATAAAGTGCAGAAAGGAAGGAGGCATTCGATTTACTATTGATGGTTCGGATATCTTCATTTCAGCGTTGATCAGCAATGTAGCAGGTGCTGGAGATGTAGTTGCAGTGAAGATCAAGGGTTCAAGAACCGGTTGGCTTCCAATGGGTCGGAATTGGGGCCAAAACTGGCACATAAATGCCAATCTGAAAAATCAACCTCTCTCATTTGAGGTCACCACTGGTGATGGCCTCACGGTTACATCTTATAATGTTGCTCCTAAGAATTGGAACTTTGGGCAGACCTTTGAAGGCAAACAATTTGAGTCTTAGATTAGCACCAATAACATAATTAATTAAGTATACAGAAGATGGTTTTTTTTTTTTTTTTTTTTTGTATTCGGGTGTATGGTGGGTTTTTCTATGGCTGGGAAGATACTATTCTTCAAGATGTAATGATTCAGTGAATTATTGTGATTTTTGTACCCCTCTTTTGTTCCTTTTAAGACCCCTTTCTTTAATAGGCACATTTAGGAACCCTTCTGCTCAATTGCTTGGGTTTACCCATAAAGCACTACGATCCGAAAATCTATTCGAAACATCACAACAGTAATAATAAAAATGTTTTATCCTCAACTACTACGAAACCAGGAATTGCTACCTTACAACGGATATATGTTACATAACTTGCAGCATTTTTCTATGAACGGAATAATTTTAAGTCTCATAAATATTTAAAGGTTATCCGTGACCATCCAGCATCAGAACCGAACTTACTGATTCACATTAGTGAAGAGTATAGATTCTGCAATGTAAACAGGATTGGTACAAATCTGTGAACAACCTTGACAAAAAGGTGCACAAAAGAGATATATTTGTCTGGGAATGGGTAAAATACTTTCCAGAACTTGCACATCCACTTATCCACATACAAACCGAAGCCAGCAGTTTGCAGCATAACCAAAATAAGTCACAATTTTCTGTGAAGAGGAAAACCAAATCATACAGATAGATTTATAAGACACTGTGAAAATATACAACTTTAGAAGCAAAACATACAATCCATGCAAAATACAACCAAGCCTGGAGGCAACCTATCTATCACCTATGAAATTAATGAATCAGCCTCTGAGTTTCAGAGACTAACTTGGAACTGAAAGAAATCAAATTAAAGTCATCAAGTAAATCGAAACCTCTTCTCCCAAAAACAAAGTTAAAACGGAATCTATAGGTATCATTAAGGTTGTTCACTCACCAACAGAAATTTTTCACCATGTCCTACTTGAAAAGTCAACCAACAACATGTTGCTGCCAAGTGCCAACTAGCAGAAAACACTGTACCATCCCTAACTTGTACCATGAGGTATATTTTATTTCCAATGTTATACAAGTTCAGCCATCAGTAACGCAAAAAGAGAATTGAATGCCAAGTCTTTCTAGTAGCTTGCTAAAAGGAAAGAGATGCAATGCAGAGACGGAAGATGAGCTGCTCAAATGCTATATACACGCATACATACATATACATGTACATACATATTACAGTTCAGTTTCTGTTTGTTACGAATAACAATATAAAACCTTTAGTAGTCTTCTTACCATAAAGTTCTCTTCAAAATTTTAAGTTAAAAGATTTATCAGCCCCATTCAATTAGCAATCATATTATGAGTGTTGAAATGCATATATTTATCCTGGCATAACAACCTGACAAGTCATACACATGCATCAAGAAACACTTAGTCCAATACGTAGACCAGCAAACATCCAGCTCCAAGTAAGCCATGGGACCCATTTTACTATACTCTAAGTTTAAATTTTAAACTAAAACAAGAATCAAGTTCTAAACTTCCATTTACTTTAATCTAATGGCTTAGAATGTGGATAAAATTTTAAATCACAAAAGTCTGTCACTTTTGTTAAAGTGAAAAAAAGGAAACCCTAGGAAGTCACTAGCTGTTACTTGTTCACAGATATTCCCATTGTCCACATTCTAGTCCTAATGTCCTATACATTACGTTATTCTCACAAGTAATAAAGGTAATAACAATGTAGTTTCTATATTTTCTCTCTGCCAATATGGCTCTCTCTCTCTATCTCTCTCTCTCTGTGTCTGGACATTTGTGGGTACATAAACTAGAATTGCCATCTTCTAATTCACATTTAAGTTTTTTTTGGATCAATTATGAAAAATCAAATTCTTATTCAACAAGCAACCCCAATTGCAAGCTCAATTAAAGACTTAATATGAAAAACTTGTATGTTAGCTTTATCAAACCAAACTCACGTTTATTCCCTATTCTAATCAAGATGACATGTCAATTGCAATTAATAGATGAAAAATGAGAAGCAAATAAGAACTTCATGCATATATGTTTGCAGAACTCGATATGGTGAAAGCCAAAGCATGATGAGAGCAAAAGAGACATCTGTGAAAATAGGATGCAGCTAGAATATTTTCTTCAGTTCCAAAATTATAGCACTGATTTCTTGACTAGATATCAACCCACAGCTGAAAGGTGACAATACAATTGAATGGAACAAAAGAAGAGCAATGTTGACTAAAGAAAAGCAATGTTGTGAGTATTCACTATTCAAACAAAGATAAAGAAAGCATGTATTTACTATTGAATGGAACAAACAACTCCATTTCCATAAAAAAAATGAACTTGAGAATTCAATTACCCCATTATTGACTAAAGAAAAGCAATGTTGTGAGTATTCACTATTCCAACATATCTAAACAAGTGAAAAAGGGGAAAAAAGAAAAAAGAATTTCAGTGTGTGTAAACTAATACAAAATTTTACTTGTGAGTTAATCAGAAGCTGCAGGAAGAACCTGGAAAGAATCAAATATACAAAACAGAAGGGAAGTGTTTAGCCTCAATTAAGAGTCACTGTCTTGGACTTGATAGGAAGCTCGTGTGTATACTCCGTGCAAAAACACGCATCCGTATAAAAGAAAGCAGAAACTAAAACTTTCAAAGCCTCTGGTGAGATTCAATGAGCAATGCATTTAGCATGATATGAACGGCGGCATCATAAACTGCGGCATCATAGTGCATGCCATCAAGCGTGCACCTAGGCCCACAATTCCAAGTCAAAGACTGGATATCAAGCAATACAAGTGGACCACCGGTTTGGCGCAAGAGCTTACTGTCTCCAAGCGCCCTATCATACGCATGCCACATAAGATCATTCATCTTCAGCCTCTTTTCCTCCGTATTCAACATCCCATTTATCAACATCGGCATGCCAAGCCAAAACAAATGCGGCGATCTAATAGAAACAGAACCAGTCACTGGCCTATCAGTACCCAGTTCCGGAGAAAACGGTAACAATGAAACCACAGATCTTTTCAATGATTGCAAAGAAACGCCATAATCCGAAGCATTACCGACATGTAACATATGCCATAGCCCAGTGCCCATCACTAGAACATCCGGGTATTTCCTTTTCTCCTTGAACTTGATAACCAGGTCAGTTAAATTGGTCTCAAAAGGAGCCCAGATAAAATCCAACTTCATACCAATCTCATCAATCACAATGTCATAATCACTATGTCTCTTAAACAAATCACCCCTAATGGAATCCATACGTTCTTGATCCAAAACCAAACTAAGTAAAGAGACCACAAGCAAACGAGCCTGGGAATCACCAGCCACAACAACCCAGGAGCCGTTTAACAAATCGGAAGCATCCGATTTATCCAACTTTTGAAACTCACAAGCATCGAGTTTTCTGGATTTGAGCCAATCCCAGTTCTTCTCATAATAATAATTCGGAGTGAAACTTGTGTTATTAACGACACGATGTGTAGGTTTAACATCCCAAATGATTTGATTGACCAAATTAATACAAGAGTCTCGATGATCAAATACAACGAAGGAGGAAAAGGAAGTGGCAAAATCAGAAACAGAAGGGAAATAGGGAGTCAAATGGACACATACCGCCAGAGTAATGAACAAAGAGCAACCAAAGAACAACATCTTGTTGCGGCTCAAATGCCAACCGGCCATTACCATGGGCACGAACAGCACTACGCACGCCGCAAGCGCTCCTATTTGAACTCCCCCAACCATTTCTTTCTTTCTTTTTCAGATCCCTGGTATTGACTCTTGCATTTCTGAGAGGTATCTTGTTACAGTTGTTGGTTGGCGAAGAAGAGAGAGATGGATAGATCTGTCACTGTGTTCCTCTCTGCCTTTTGACTCAAGCAAGTAAGTGAGGAGGAATTGATGGGATAACCGCAGCCATTGACGTGTTTGTTTATTTGGTTTTCTGAATGTTTTTCTTTTCTTTTTCTTTTTCGGTTTTCCCTTCTGCTTCAAATGTCAGCTCACGTTAGCCTCCTCGTTATTACTCTCTTGCTAACATGCGCAGACATCACATCACCGGTTTAGTTCATCAAGTTAAAACTCATAGGCGTTCCAGAACATCTGAGACGTGTAATGTCTCGCGTGTTTATATAATCTACATGAACTCGTGGAAATGGCCTCATTTATTCTTTATTTATTTAAAATAAATAAATAAATAATAGCATTTTCATTTTGTATTGTCCGGACCGACATGAACTGAAACTCTTTTAAATTTGGTTTTGCACTTGGGCTTTGGCAGTTTGGTTTATTTACAAGTTTAACCCAAGGCAGCAAATAATGGGTTTCATAAACTTCCGTTGTACTGGGCCGAAACATGACATATGCCCAAGAATTAAAGAAGTTGGTTTCAATGGGCCGGGCTAGCCCAATACGACAAAATTTATCCTCAGTGGCTGTAGTGCAACCAGACAGCGCCCTCCTTTCTTTCTTGGTCTTATGAGAAGCAAAAACTGCAACTTCAATTAAATTATATAAGAATAGTGTGCTTATTTGAATCTTCTAAAATTAATTTTTATGTAATGTTTTAGTTTAATTTTTTTAAAATGTCTGAGATTTTTTTTTTTGTATTAAGAATAAAATGATATACGTAACTAAAGTATTTTCGTTCCCAACGCCTTTAAAACATTTTTTTTTTAAACTAAGATTTTATTTGTAAGAGATTTTATCAACTAAACTAATTAAGCCCATTATAATTAAAATAAAGAAATGTATATTCATTTTTCTTCGAAAAAAGAGAAGGAAAAAAAAAATTGGTTTGTAACGTGTTTAACATGTATCATAATATTCATACAAAATATTATTGCCTTAAACATATCATTCGTATTTATACGCTCGGACCAATTCGGATTTTTCATTTATTTTAAATGCTAGGATATGAAGAGGGAAAAAAAAAAAGAAAAAAGACAAAGAAACTTACAAACAGATGCTAATATATGTACAGCCAAGTTCGCTATCACAGGGAATGAATGATGCATGCATGAGCGTATGGTTGACGGTGATGAGGCAGCTTTTATAGCATGTCTCCTAGCATTTGTCAATTACGACAAACCTAATGTTTTGTAACATCTTCCAAAGGCATGTGGACGTCTAGCTTATCAAGAGGCACAGGAGTCAGGATTATTAATTGAATGAGTAGTCGAATTGAAGCAGTTCGACTCCATTCTATACGCCCATGTCATGGCTGGCCTTGGCTAGGCCAGTGGGTAGTGTGACATGTCTTCTTATAATATTCAATCTCCTGGCCTAACTTGTTCCCCGTCTCAACGTAACCACCACAGTGTGTGTTCACTAAAAAAGTAGCCTACCACATGAATTTGTGAATCCTGCCCTTCATGTAGCCAACCTATACTAGGATTTCTCTTTCTCTTTTTTTTCTTTTTCTTTCAAACAAATAAATTAAAAGGATCGATTTATGTGTCGTTGTATATAATTCTGATAATCGAATGCATATTATACATTATATTATATATGCTTTGGACTTTACGCTAACAGAACCACGGATTATGCAAGCTGAAGTGTCATTCGATCGGCTTCAAAGATTTTCTTTTCTTGCCTATACAAAAAGTGAAGGAGATCATTCACATCTAGATCGAAAATAGTTCCTTCACTAAGTATGTGAGTTTGGACCCAAGAACAAAAAAAAAAAAAAGTTAGTTTTTCAATATGAGTTAAGACTCAAAAGCTATTATATCATATCATGACCAATTCATGTATGATTATTGAGGTTCCCTCCACCTTTTCAAGTGACAAATACTAGGTTGAGCGGGAGGAAATAATTCCACATTTGATTGAATATGTAATTTTAGGACAACTCTGAAAAAAATTAATAAAATAATTTAGTACTCATCAATTCATTAGTAACGCGAGACGTGACATGATAGATGTACATATATAAATATTAGTAATTAGTTTTCTTTCAGTCGTTGACAAGTGGACAAAGATGAAAGACAGATTAATTTATAAAGTTGAGAATAGAATGTAAAACATGAGATTAGCATCATATCAAATCCCAAGCATGAGTTTATTTTCCTTGATTTGTAGTGCGTACAGAGCGGTGGTTACATCTTCTCGCTAGCAACACTGCATGTAACAGGAACGGACAACAAGAGTGACAAATGAATGATAGCTGACAAGTCGTATCGATGGATTATCCGAAGAAAGTTTGATCGATTGTGAAGAAAATTAGTGTCCAAATACATAAGTTTCCCGAAGGAGATATAATGCATCAATTCGCGTTAGGTGAGAATATGCTGTTTTCAGAAGAAGCATTCGACAAAATTCTTAACAAATTTTGGAAGTTTTGTAAACAATTCCTTCACTTAATACTTTCTTTATCTTAATCAAGCAGTAGCAGCTACCCCTTATCCTCATTTCCCTTTCTTTGTGTGTCCTCTTCCCGTTTTTGATTTTCTGTACTAAATTTATGCACAAATCCCAGATTCTACATGCATGGAGTGTTTGGCTAGATTTGTTATTATAATTATAATTATTATATTTTTGTTTTGTTTTGGGGAAGAAAATAGCTACTGATTAATTTATTATTATTGTGATGTAAATGAAGTACGTATGGATAGAGAACAAATCCTAGCAAGACTTAATAGAAAAAAAAAAAAATGGGGCATGCCATGGGATTGCGACCCCAGAACAGCCCTTGTGCGGATGCCGAAAAACATATGGGCCAAGCCTTTTGCGGTCATGTTTTTTAATGTTTGTAAATTAATGCTACGACCCAAAAATGTTATGCTAGTATCTGTTCAAAGAAACCAAATCCAAACATAAATAAATAAACAAAAATTTATCTTCAAAGACACCATGATAAGTGATAAGACAAATGGCCTAAACACATCGATCTTACCTTCAGCAGCGCAACCCCATCCCCATTTCTTCAGCCTACGTTCTTTTATTATTATTATTATTATTATTAGTTAGTTAATTCTTTGATACCAAACATTTTTTTATATCACATCATCTTCTCTCCATTTAGGTATGGCGGCAAATGATAAGTTTTTTTTTTCAGGTCTCACTTATGGAAGAACATTTTGCTATATTGTTTTAAGGATAAGGAAGAATAAAATCGAGACTCTCAAGCTTTGTTCAAACGGTCATTTGGATCCCAATATTGTATAAATGTATGCTTAGATATAAATGAAAAATTATCTTTTTGTTGCAGTTACTAATATGCCCTTTGGTTAAATATAAAGAAAAAAACATTGACTTTAACTTGAATTAAAATCTTACAAATTTTTAGGACACATGGCACAACAGAGACCGCTTGATATGTAATAAATATCGGAACCAAATTAAATTATTTATTTGAAGTACTCCAATTGACTTTTAAATTGTCAATATGAAACTAAAAAAAAAACAGTGTATATATTTATATATATAAGATAAGATCTTTTTTTTTTTTTTTTTGACAGTAAAGATAAGAGCTTTAATTTACGTTAATTAATTTCTATGTAAATTTAATGAGGCAGTAGTTACGGTGGAATTGTTCTATCGTATAATATTGATAATGACCGTTAGATCATAACAGTAAGTATAGATTTAATTTTTATCTTTGTGGTCGTATGTTAATACTCCACCTGAAACAATTTTAACATAACTGGACCCATTATATGATTTACAATTTTTGTAATATGCTCTCCTCAAATGTATTAATGTTTCTCCAATATAGGCCGCAATATTAACACAATTAAAATATAATCATATTCTTTGACTAAAACTAATTTTAATAATCAATCCACTTTGGATTATTCCATGTGAATAAAACAAGCTTGCTTTTAGGTACAAATGTCCAACATAAAAAAGGTTCACAAAATAGTGTTTCAAGAGGTGGGTGGATGTGAACTCTCTCAACATCATTATTAAGCCCCGTGCTAATAACAGATTAAAATTAATCTCACTTTATAGGATTCTAATTAGTAATTAAGACCAAAATCTTGGAAGGATGTAAGTGCTTCAAGACCAGTACAGAATATTCTCTAAAGAAAGATTAATTTTGAAATCACTACATGAAAAGGCTCGCTATCCATATTTGTCATTCTGAAGATGATCAAATTAGCTATGCGACAAAAGTATCTTCAATCAAAGCTCATCATTTTGCGAACATAACTTTTTAAACCTTACTTCAGTTATAGCTCCAAGGATATAGTTCACCCCAACTCACAGAAGCTATAAACAAAGTAAAAAGTGGGGAAAAAAAAGTTGTAAATAATAATAATAATTTCCTTAAAAGAATGAAATGAGAAAATTTGATTTATTTTAAATTAACATCACATAATTAATGGACCCATAAGTCAATCCTTAAAATTATTATATATTAAAACTTTTCTTTAATATTATTGATGTTCAACTAGCTCTTGCCTAATAACTTAAATTTTATGGTGTAGTTATTTATTTAATATAATATAAAAATCAAATGCATATGTTTGGTTCTTGTATGTAAAACTTGTTTGTTTTTAGGCTTTAGCAAATTATCTTACTATTTCCTTTATTTGGAAATGTGGAAGTGGTTAGGTTAATATATAAATATCTTAAAAATCATTTAAATCACTTAAGAAAACAAAATGAAGGCATGAGCATATTTTATAAGTAATTTCACTCAAATGTGGGTGTCTGTTCATTCAATAGTCCAAAAAGTTGGGCATTAGAACCGTCACACCTAAATCGATACAATAATATTAGGAATCTTAATATTTGGATTCCTATTTGAATTCAAATATCATGTGTCACCCATCCATTAAATGATGAATTTTGTACCTTATAAAATTACTTAACTATCTAGCATTGCTCAAATCGATAATGGTTGTTAGGATAATACTTTTTTTTTTTCCAAAAAAACAAAAAATAAAATTGTGCTCTAAAAGGACTATATCTAATAGATATCAATTTAGTAAATGAATGGCATTACACAGGGTACCCATAAACATCTATCCCAATTAAATATGTACATGTGTAACATGTCCCTATGTTAGTTATAACTTAAATAATTAGTTTATTTAATATAATAAATAAATAATTAATCGCTTATCAAAGTGTATAATTAATTTTTAAAAAGCAAAAAAAGCGAAAAGGTTTGATCATGTACTGTCTCCATTCAGTCGATCATATTAACATAAATTAACAAGATGTGCTTAGCACATGCAATTTCTCTTAAGTTCGATATTAATAAATTATTATCATTATGCTGATTAAACCCCAGCCAGTAATTAATTAGTTTAAACATCAAACATAGTTGTAATAATTTTGGCCTAGCTATAAGTTTAGCCCGCAATCTTTTTAATATTTTATATATAAATGCATATATATCATATGCGAGCCATGGTAAATAACTAAACTATATATGTTATTAGTTAATAGACCATCGTAAAAGACTCTGTGTGTGTGTGTCTTTTCTGTGAATAAAAAAGGTTGTAATAATAATAATAATAATGAGTAAAGAGCACGTGCAGTCTTCCATGCTTTACTATAAGTGAAAGTAAAAGTGGTGCAATTGGCCATTTTTTGACTTTCCTTTTTGTTAATTTTTTTTTTCTCGTGTTTGGAAAATGAAGAACAATTTAGAAAAGAGAAGGAATAATTTATAGAGAGTTATAAATCGAAATATCATACAACATTTTGACTTGAAATATATATTTTTTTTTAATAAAAGAAATGAAAGAAATGAAATAGGAGGGAAAAGGATTCAATAGGAAGTGAAAAGCAGGAGACAGTGACTGACTTCTTGCAAACCTAACTTTAGAAGAAAATGAATTGAATTAAAATCCATCAATCAATCTTTCATTTAGCAATTGACACCTACAAACAACAACAACAACAACCCAGAGGCAAAACCCTTCATTTTTGTGGTGATCTATTTTCCCACATCTCACATTTATCCAAATACCAACTCAAATCATATGGTAACAATAGTAATTAATAGCAAGGAAAAAAGAGAGAGAGAGAAATATAGAAGACAAATTGGCGTTATCAAGAACTTTGTTATACTTGCATATTATAAATATTGATGGGTGTCACGTTGACAAAAATATATATTCTAACTTTATATTTATATAATATTACGGTATTTTGTCCATTTATAATTCGAACATATAGAAAGATTATTTAATTAGTATTCTAATATTTTGTCTGTTTATAATTGGTTTGTATGTATGACAAATATTATCATACTATTGCAAAGGGCATTTTGGAAACAACGCAGGGCAACTTGAGCAATAAAAATAACAGGCAGTAATTATGAATCGAAAGAAATTAAATTAGAAAATCACAGTTGCCACATTAATCCGTGCTGAGCTGTTTTACCTAGTTATTTCTTGACTCAACTAACCTTAGTTATATGATCCTACATTTATTTATTCACCTAAAATATTGCACTTACGAAAATGATAGTAGTGATGTAAACGACAAAAGATTAAAAAAATGGCCAAAAAATAAAAATAAAAAATCACCCATGTGGTAACAGAGTACACGTGCATATCCATTTTTATGACTTTATGAGAGACTGTGACACTTCCATTGGAACTCCTTAAGGTTTGCCATAATATGGAACTATTGTAATATGTAAAACATAAACAGCTTCTACTGGATTAGGACAAATTTAATTAGAGGAAGGATTTTTTATCCAGAGACATTTATGATAGTTGGAACTAATATTGGTACTTTAACAGACATTGAACTTTAATATTTTAAATGTTTTTAACGTTTCACTACATAGACTTGCATGAGATTAATTGAAATTTAATTAAAAAAATTATATATATTTACACTGTTAAAAGGTATTTTATTATTAAAGAATATGAAAATTTAATACCGTAATGCATGGAAAGACTTAAAATTTCTAGACTGAAAATAAATTATCGATGTTTCTCTGAATTAGTTTTTGATTTTTTCACTTCTCTATGATATATATATATGTGACGAATTTTATTTATATATTTATTTATTTTCGGAGGTTGGATGATATCGTATTGACTTGATTTTTCTTGCATGAGAAAGACAATATACAGAAGGAAAAGGGTGTGAATGAAATTGAGAAGAGAGTGTCAGTAGCTTACTTATGACAACTGCCAGTGTCTGAGAGCACGAATATCAAAGCAATGGAAGAAACGGATTCTCAATGAAACAGACAGACCAACAGAGGAGAAAACTCCGTAATTTACACACACAGACACAGTGGATAGTAGTTGGCATCCTTTTCTTGCTCTATATATATATATATATATACACATGATAATTATTATTTTCCATTAAAATACTAACAACACAGACCTGTCTCTCTCTTTCTCTTTCTCTTTCTCTTTCTCTGTAAAGAAGAAGAATTTTGATACTCTCTGCACAAAGCAGAGGAAACAAAGCAACATCCAGAATTATTCTTCTTCTTCACCCTTTCTCATGCATTATTCCTTATAACACACAGTTACATAATAATAAAAGCTACATTTTTCAGCTTTCTCTTTTTCTTTTTCTTTTTTTTGTCTGTTGGCTAAAAAGCAAATTCAATTCTCTTCCACAGCATGGCTGAAGAAGATGATTTCTTAACTACAATACCTGTCGTCCCTCTTGATAGAAACGTTCAACAGGTTCTCATTTTTCTTCTACAAAATTCTATCCTTTCATCTGGGATTTTCTTTTTCCTTTCTCTTTTTTTTGTTTGCTGCCATTTTCTTAGCATCATTGCTTTGTCTGTAATTTTCTTAGAAAGTTGTTTATTCTTGCTTCTCAGTGCTTGGAATGCGATAAAGTAGAGTAGTGTATGTAGGAATCAATTTCTGAGTTGCTTTTCTGTTTTGAACACGATCAATTATTAGTTGTGATTGCTTTGTTGGTTTGTAAGTTTTGTTGCTAGGCTGAACGATTTTTTTTGGACCCTGTTCATAATTATTTGGTATATTTAAATGCAGTTTCTTTGCTTTTATATTTATAATTTTTGGGTCATGATAGTTTGTTTCTTTTGTTTTGAGTATGCTGGTAGGTGTATTTTCAGCATTTTCTATAGCTATTATGTATTATTTTTTCTTCGTAATCAATTCAGATTTTCTTTTTTTTTTTTAAATGCAAAGGAAATTTCTTTTGTTTTTCTCTGGTAGTGGTTGATTTATTGAATCTAATTATTCTAGCTTTCTATGATTTTATAGAAACTATTTGTTACAGTGGTCGGTGGAAAAACTGTTGATTTTAATTCATTTTTGCTAGATAGCACTATATTAATGTTTTCCTTTTATGTGACAATGTTTAAATTTTCTTTAAGGTTCTTGTAGAGATATAGTCTCATAATTTTATTGTGATTGCAGGCAATTCTGGCCATAAAGAAAGGGGCACACCTCTTGAAGTGTGGAAGAAGGGGGAAGCCTAGGTTCTGCCCTTTCAGGCTTTCAATGGTTAGTAAATTTGATATTGCACTTAAAGAACTGTAACTGTTTAAAGTTCAATTTGGTTTGAGATAAGCTACTACAACTGAGTTGAGTTGAAACTGCCGTTCCTCATTTTTTCAAAAGATATGTCAGGCTAATGTGGATATCAAAATATAAGTCCATGTTAAAACATTGTTACATATGGTAGATAAAAACCAGACTAAGCTATGTGTTACTAGCTAATGGTATTATTGTGGTGGATTCAAGAATAATATGCTCTAGCCTGTCAAGCTGGCTTTAGAGAAACCCGAATGACTATTCTGATTAAACTTTGGATGGTAGTTTATGTATACATTAGTGATGAGATGGAAGGAAAATTCATGTAATATAGTAAACATTCTTACAGCTTTACACGTTCAAGCTTTCAGCTAATGAGTATCCATTTATTTTACAGGATGAGAAATTCTTGATTTGGTACTCCGGCCAAAAAGAAAAGCAATTGAGATTGAACTCAGTTACTAAGATTATAATGGGGCAGAGGACTGTATGTTTCAAAACGACTGCGTAACATCCAGTTCCATTGCTATATTGGACATTTCTCATTTATATGAATAGTGATTTTACACTTTGTAGGTAAATTTTCAATGTCAACCTCAACCGGATAGGAAGCAGCAGTCCTTTTCAATCATATATGCAAATGGTGAACGCTCACTTGATCTGGTAAGCATAGAACTTGTGCTGCTGCATGCCCTGTAATTAAGCTACTAGTTTGAGTTTTTTTTTTTTCCTGTTCTACTTGTTTGAGTTTGTTCCTATCATTACAGTTTATGGATTACTGATAATTTGTCTGTTATCTTCTTCGTAGATTTGCAAGGACAAAGTTCAAGCTGAATCTTGGTTTTTAGGCCTCAGAGCTGCGATATCTAGCTGTCGTCGTTCCAGAACATTCTCTTGTTTGAGGGAGAAAAGAGGGGTACAGAGCTGTGTTAGTAGTCCGGCTGGTTATATAAGAAGAAAGCACAATCTAGGACTTCTAGAGGATGCCACTGAATTATCTCAGGTTTTAAATACCCTGCTACAGTTGTTTACAACAGAAATAATTTTCCTTTTCTAGTTGTGATTAAAGCAACTCTGCAACTTTACCTATAAAATAATTTGATTCTGTTCCTTTCTGTGCTCAAGGTCCGCAGCTTATGTGGGAGTCCTTCTCTTTCACTTTCAGAAAGGTGTTTTTCTGATGGATTATCATATTCTTCAGACAGCTTTTATTCATCAGAATCAAGTTCATCACAGATTCAAAATTTATCCAACATCATTACTCCAAGTTCTCCACATATGGAAACAGAGAATTTCATGAAGTGGGAATTGAATTATGCTGACACACGATGCCCAAAGAATGAGTCTCATAGGCTTGTCACACCCACTTACGGGTCTCCCCTAATAGAAAGAAAAGATATTCTGAAAGATGTCATGATCTGGGGGGAAGGTGTGCTTGGGGGAGATATTGGAGGTGCAGTTGATGGTTCTGTTAGCCAGAACAAAACACAGGTGGATGCTTTATTGCCTAAATTGCTTGAATCAGCTGTGATGTTAGACGTACAAAATATATCTTTGGGAGCAAAACACGCAGCCTTAGTTACTAAAGAAGGAGAAGTTTTTTGTTGGGGGGAGGGAAAAGATGGAAGGCTTGGCCACATAGTAAATATGGATGTAAGCTGTCCAAAACTTGTTGAATGCCTCAGTGGGATCAATGTGCAGTCTGTGTCATGTGGTGAATTTCAAACATGTGCACTGACAAAATCTGGTGAAATATATACATGGGGTCATAATAATCATGGTGCTGATTTAGTTGGTGAGAGGAGAAGTAGAAGCCACTGGCTTCCACGTAAACTTTTTGATACTTTGGATGGTGTAAGGGTATCAAAAGTAGCTTGTGGGGAGTGGCATACAGCAATTGTCTCCACTTCTGGGCAATTATTTACATATGGAGATGGAACTTTTGGGGTTCTTGGGCATGGGAATTTGCAAAATGTTTCACAACCAAAAGAAGTTGAATCTCTAAGGGGACTAAAAGTAAAATCTGTTGCATGTGGACCGTGGCACACGGCTGCTATTGTGGACATCATGGTTGATCGTTGCAAGTCAAACGCCATTGGTGGGAAATTATTCACTTGGGGTGATGCTGATAAAGGGAGACTTGGGCATGTGGATGGAGAGAGAAAGCTTTTACCAGCATGTGTCACACGACTTGTAGATTTTGATTTTGTACAAGTTTCATGTGGAAGAATGTTGACTGTTGGACTTACTAGTTTAGGTAAAGTTTATACAATGGGAAGTGCGGTGCATGGGCAGTTAGGGAATCCAAAAGCAAAGGATAGGTCAATAACAGTTGTTGAAGGAAAGCTTAAAGAGGAGTTTGTTAAGGGAATCTCATCGGGATCATATCATGTCGCTGTCTTGACTTCGGGAGGAAGTGTTTACACATGGGGGAAAAATGCAAACGGACAGCTAGGATTAGGTGATAGTCAAGAGAGAGAAACACCAACTTTTGTTGAGGCTTTGAGAGATAGGCAGGTCGAGAGTGTAGTATGTGGATCAAGTATAACTGCCGCAATCTGTTTACATAAATCTATCTCTGTTGGTGATCAGTCATCTTGTAGTCAATGTAGAATGCCCTTTGGGTTTAGGAGGAAGAAACACAACTGTTATAATTGTGGTCTTCACTTTTGCAGTGCTTGTAGTACGAAGAAAATAATAAATGCATCCTTGACACCAAATAAGGGCAAGCCTTCCCGTGTCTGTGATACATGCTACAACCATTTGCAAAAGATAACGCATTCAGGAAGGCTGTTAAAGCAGGAAAATCAGAGTCCAAGGAATTTATTGAACTTGCAGGGTAGTTTATCTGAAGAGGTGAAGGAAGAGAAGGGAGCATTGACTCCTTCAAGAGGTCAATCATTTACTAGTAAACAGTCTAGAAATGTCGAAAGGAAACCCGGTGAAGGCTTGGAGTCTGCTTCTTCTTTGTCATCTGGACTACAAAGATGGGGGCAAGTTTCTTGCCCTATCCGATTCAAAACTCATTGTCATGAAAAATCTGTGGAACCTGCTCCAATTCCTAAAAACCAAATGTCTACCCACTTACCCCTTTTGCGAAAGATATCTTTGGGATCAAATTTTATTCCCATTGCCTCGACTGTAGAGAAAGACTTGTCTGAATCAAATAAGATGCTCAATGAAGAAGTTCAGAGGCTTAGAGATCAGGTAATTGCTTGATTAATTTTCTCATGATTTAGAGTTTTGAAGTTGATTATCATTTGGTTTCTTGTATTTTGGTTAATACATGTATGTATGTATTATATTGTTTGGTTTACTTTGAACAGGCCAGGAACCTTGAAAAGCAATGTCAAATTGGAAATCAGAAGGTTCAAGAATGCCAACAAAAAATTGAGGAAGCTTGGTCATTGGCGAGGGAGGAAGCTGAAAAGTGTAAAGCAGCAAAGGAGATTATAAAAGCTTTGGCAGTGAGGGTAAGTATTGTTTTCTTGCTGTTATATTAGTTGGCCTGATAATTCGTGGCTTTGCAGCTGGGTGTTATCCATCTATCATTTATCACACCTTGGACTATTGATATGTTGCTCAACTTTTTGGGGTAAAAAACTGCTGATCTTTTTAATCCCCTGAAAGAAGTCAATTTCTCTATCATTTCCGTTTTATTTATAGTTTCAATCAGTTTTTATCAATTGTATCAAGTCATCATCAAGATTTCATGGTGATTTTTCTTACTTTTTTACTGGCCTGGTGAGGTGGGCCTGAAACTGAACCATGCAAGATCTCTGTCTTCTAGTATTGACTGCATGTTATTTTATCAATCTAATAATCTATAATCTACATCAGCTTATTTAATTGAATTACTTTTCATGTTTACGTCTTTTACAATTGGAAATGAGAACTCCACAATTGGGCTATCAAATTATTGATGGAAAACCTTAAAATTTCTTAATTTGATATGCCACTGGTGCATGGTTTAACTTTTATTTAAACTTAGCATATCAATCTTATTGGGCAGCTTCATACACTATCAGAAAAAATATCTGCTGCAAAAGAAGCAAAAGAAGGGGTTGATGCAAATCTTCCTCCAAAGCTTGATACTGATAGACCGCCTGAAGTTAAATTACCGAAAGACAGGAAAGTAGATAGCCTATGTAGCTCCCCTATTGTGTTCTCCAATAAGTTAAAATCAGTGTATGGGAGAGAGTTATGCCACAACAATAGTAGTGGATCCGTGGAGGACTCGAAGGTTGCAAGAACAGAGCCTCAACCAAAGGGAACAATGGCATCTAAGCTTGAATATGCAGAGCAGTATGAACCTGGCATATATATCACATTTACAACTTTGCCGAGTGGGCAGAAGGGGTTAAAGCGAGTACGATTTAGGTAATGTTCTATCAAGTGAATCATATCTTTTTGTATGGTATATTCTTTGAACTCAACCTGTATTGATCTTTAACCCCAAAAAATACAAAAGAAAAAAAAAAGACCCTGTGTTGATCTGAAAGCAGTTCAAATAAAGATTTATTTGTCCTCGCTGCTTATTTTGTAGCCGGAGGCGATTCACCGAGAAGGCAGCAGAGCGATGGTGGGAGGAAAATCAGGTAGTGGTTTACCAGAAGTACGGCATTGAGGAATACAGTAACTTGAACCAAAATCAGATGAGGAGCTAACTGGCACGCATACTGATTGTGAGTTTATTTTAGATTGGTCCTCACATATAACAGAGCTAGAAAATATTGGTTCACTTAATAATTCGGTGCTGGAGATCTCAGACTGGCTAACAAAGTGCTCACTTAACAATGAGTTGCTGGATGTTGTTACATGTTTGAGAAAGCTATCAGAGCAAAGGCTTAAGTTTTCTTTGTACAAGGCAAAATTGTTGCGGAAGTTATGCTCTATATCTGTATGCATGCAAAATTTGCTGCAGAATTTTCTGTGCATATGAATCCATGTAAATGCTGGAAGGGCTAGTCATCAAGTGCACTCAAATATAGCAGGGTACTTACTTTATCTTGTTTCTATAAATGTTTATATTTTTGTGTGAATGAATTAATCCCCCAACCAAGTTGGAAAATTGAAATATTAAAACTTAAGGGTTAACGGGAAATATTGCAGCCAATATCTCCTCTGTTTAACGGCACATTTGAAATTCAGGGTGAAGTGGCAATGAATAACAAAGTGTACGCTTATTAATGATAGGTGATGAATTAGCCAGATAGAATAAAAACTCGAGAAGATTGTCAGTTTTTCTCTACTGAAATAAATAAATAAATAAATATATATTAATTTTCTGGTCTAAAATTTTAAAGTGCGGGAAAACTTAAAAACCACACAGTTTTAAAGGGTTATAGTTTTAAACTTTTAAAATCATTCAGTTTTAAAAGTTTCATGCATTTTTCCGCACTTTAAAATTCTTAACTGGAACATTTTTTTTTTTCTCTCTTTCTATATATATTACTTATTTCTTATTATCTTCATAATAACTAAAAATTCTCTTGGTATTATAATTTTATAGTCTTACCTTTAATTTCAAAGATACTTTTGTTTATATATAGCATAAATTAAATAAGTCGTATAAATAGAGAAATTAAAATAAAAAATTTAAGTATTAAAAATAAAAAAGTATGTTTTGGTGTGAATAAAAAATTAATAATAGATACTTTTTTTTATTTTTTAAATATTTTATAATAAATATATATTTTGTATTCTAAAAATAAATTATTTGACAAATGACTCATTTATCCATCTTTTTTTATATTTTTGGTGCCATAAAGGGTTTTAAATATTATAAAAATAGTAGGAAGTAAGTGACATGTATTGATTTTAGTATGGAAAATTAAAAAATCTCCCATTAAATTATTTTGTCTGGTCTAGATAAATATAGCACATGCACTTCATCTCTTCATCCCACCCGGGTGAAAATTGTAAATTTGTATGTATTCACTTGAATTTTAACCTGTTGAAAGAAGTCCAATAAACTGAGATATTAACAAGGAGATGTGATAAATTAACGTCTACTCTTTTAAAATAAAAGATTGTAATGTTATATGAAAAAAATATTACTACTATAAATATAATGACACTTAGAAAAAAAAACAAATTCTTATTGTCTGACCTAAAATTGGTTTTTATTTTATGAATATGAAGAAGAATGGACTACCGAGAATCACATGTGAATGCTCTTCTCTAGGTGTACCTTTCCTATAATATTTGAATATACATAATTGTTGTTCTTTCTTTAATACAAAGATAAGAAGAAATAAAACTAAATCCTTACAAATTAATAAATAAAAGAAAATGTTGGTGGTTTAAGTTGAAAACGTGTTCAAACGTTTGCTTGCCTTTATGATAGAATAAGCCAAAACCACCTTTTCTAGTATCTAATGATTGTTAATTTTTATAGGGGAATTAATTTAAATTTATTTGGCAATGGAATTTTAGTTAATTATAAGATATGGTTTTTATAATGCAATTTGTTAGTTAGTTGTACACATTCTAATTTCATAAATATATTATTTATTTATAATTTTTCTTACATATATTAAATTAAATTAAACTCAATTTTTTTTTTTTAAGTGAAATTAGTTAACATAAGATCGTAACGAGGAGGAAGATACGTATAATAATATTGAAAACAACAAGCCCTCGAAAAGAAGAAAAGTAGCAAAAGATGGATGGATTGACGAAAAGGAAAAGTATGCGAGATAGAGACGCGAAGGAAGAACAAAATTGGAAGGGGAATCGAATAGCATCGCTTCCTAAAAAGGACCAGTCCTGCCAAGTCATCCTGTTTTGCCACGTGGAACCCTTTGTCTTCACGTGGAAAAAAGCTGGTCCCACATGGATCCCACTTTGTTGAACCTTCGACTGCGCTAACCCAATTCACCCTCGACAATATTACTTAATGCTGGGATTAATTAATTTACTCCAGCCTTAAATAAACGGTAGTCAACTATTATTATTTATATTCAAATAAATTTAGTTCTTTATAAATGATTAAATATAATTAATAAATTTTTTTACGTATTTGAATTAAAATAATTTATGTAATGAAAGTAAAATAATGTGTTATCATTTATTTATTAAATATTTAAGTTTACTACTACCTTATATTATTATTTAAATTTATTAAATAATAACATTTAAATGATTATGGATTAGCACAAAAATAGTGTTTTATTGTAATACAATACAGTTATAGCTGCACTGCAATCAACCCTAAGTGACTAATTAATATTAGTATTTAAGATTTAATCGTGACATGTAGATGTGATGATAGACATACGATGAACACCCTTTATCCTTTTACAAATTTATATGAAAATTTAAAGAAATTGAAATATGATCACAATGATCAAGCATATATCATCATAGCTATTCAATTAACTAAAATTTAAAAAAAAAAAATTCGTGCGATGTCTCTAAATCCTGTGGCTATACTACCAAGGATCATAAGCATCTTTCGTTCACTTTAGGTTATAACTGTGAACTATATCCTAAATCTAACAATCGAGAGAAATGAATTTCCCTTGCTTTAAGTTCTATAAGAGGAGAAAGTTCAGAATGCTTAGATTGTTGCCCAGTGATTCTATGATATTATTCAGCTACAACGACATATTCGTTTATTACACACATATATATATATATAGTCACCAATTTGTAGGCATATATGACGTAAATTCATTAGATTGTAATTGCCCGGTACATTAGTACGTCTTCAAAATCTTCTTGAATTTTAAAGAGGATGAATATATTTTTAGAGAATTAAGATTTTCTTTTAATCTCACTGAATTAGAAAAGAGATAGAAGAGCAGATGCAGAAAGTCTCCTAAAAAGAAAAATGATACATGAGTGAATTAATTTCACACTCCCCTACTTCTATAGTGGAAAGGCAAAACCCACAACTTACATAGAGGCTCAAGAATTGAGGGTTTTCTCAGGTTTATATTTTTAACGTAAAATTTATTCACAATCAATGTGAGATATTTTTTTCTATTATACACATGTCAATCTTTTTGCCTAGTTGATGCGAGGTATTTTTTCAATTATCCCTATCATGTACAGACCGATCTTTTTACTTTGTCTTTGTCACATGAAATGGTGGTAGTATGACCACACTCGAACATCATTTTAGCTCCAATATTATAAAGAAGATGATAAGCCTAACTCGTATTTAAAAACTATGTAGCTAAATATTTGAGAGTTGCGCTGAACTTATATTTTTAGCCAACAAAACTATTTTCAACCAACAAGTGATGAGTGCACAGAAATTAAAACAAAGAATAACACATCCCACTAGAGGACAAAAAGTTTCAGTGCAAAACAAACTTTTTTCTTTTTCTCCAATTATTTTTATGCTAATTTTTGTACAATTTTCGGTACAAGCATCATTGTTCCTTCTAAAATGCACGGGTTTAATAAGTTGTTAACCATTAATTAACTATCGATTTCGATGTGGCATGCATGAATTCGAAGCTAATTAGGTTGAAAAGCAAATATGGTAATTGGGACTCCTTACATTCGTTTACATCCGACAAAACTTAGCACTTACGTAGCAAGAGGTTCCAGCATTACGATTGAGAGAAATAATTAAGACAGAAATTATTATAGGCCGGTACGTGACTAAGTCACGGCAGTTAATCATTAAAGTATATGCATGGGATTGATTTCAGTTAGTTAGAAACGCCGCCGATTTTCGGTTTCTCGTTAATGCTCTTTAGATACTTGTTTTTACACGTTCAGAGGGGTAATGAATCGAATCAAGTACGACCACGTGGAGGTGGAGTTGTGATTCCTAGAAAGGACAAGATCGAAGCATGGGATAATTGGAGAGAGAAAGAAAGAAATAAACAAACAAACCGTAATCAAATGCTTTTGTTTTATATAATTTTATTTTTATCTTATTATATATGTAAGAGAGGAGATATAATAAAGAAAGAAAGAGTGGCTGTAGCTGACATGTTAAGCTTGAATGTAAAGATAATGAGAATCATCCATGGGAAAGGACTAGCGAAAAAGATAAAGGTGAACTAGGGGGGTGGTGGCAGCCAACCCTATTTGCTTTCTTTGCTTTTTGTTCTTCTCTCTCTCTCTCCCACCCTCTTTTTGTCTCTTATCAAAACGCATCACATTTCACTTCTCTCCATCTCCAATCTTCTGCTCTCTTTGCTTTGGAACTTCTTCTGTCTAAGCCAGCGGGTCTCTTTCTCTTCTCTTCATACATAATTGTGTTTTCTCTGCTTGGTATGATTAATTTGCTGACTTATTTTTTTCTTTTATTTTTGGGCATTTGATCGTGCAGTATTCTTGCTCAAAGTAAAGGTCATCATCGATCGATCTTTATTCTTTAGCAATATTATCAGAAGAAGTTCCAGATAATTAATTAAAGTCCAGAGAGATGGCTCCTGTTTCATTACCTCCGGGTTTTCGATTCCATCCAACTGATGAAGAACTTGTGGCTTACTATCTCAAAAGAAAAATCAATGGCCGCGAGATTGAATTGGAAATAATCCCTGAAGTTGATCTCTACAAGTGTGAACCTTGGGAGTTACCAGGTACGTCCATACATCCATATATTTTTCCGTTGCCCTAGCCAGTTCTTGAGTTTCTGGTTTATATTATACATTTAAAAAAAAGGAAACAATTAACATGTTCTTTAGCTTATTTATTTAAAAACAATAAAATACAAATGAATTTTTCTTAAAGAAAAGAATAAGGAATATATTTAGGGTTAGCAATGACCTAAACGGCAAGTAGTTGTGTATAGAAAGCAACCAACATATAATCAAAATTAATTAATGACTACAATATATAATAAACAGAAAGATTAATGTTTATTGCCGATCTGCAGCTAACATATGTTGAAGAACAAAAGACGGTCAAGCACCTTTAAAAAAGTTGTTTACGTAAATATGTAATCATTCTGCTCTCTTTTTGTTTGTTTGTTATGTTTATGTCTTAGCACAAACTAAACGAACTAATCAAAAGAATCGAACGTGTTTTGTCGGTCAAATGTCTTAAGCTTTTGCATAAAATAGAATAATTATCACAAGTCGCAAGTACATTTGAAAAAATTACTGCTTGGCCCCACGAAGGTTAATTAGTATTCATCCTTCTTCTTTTATTTGCTTTTCTCGTGAGGAAGATGTGCGAAACAAGGTGAGCGACCAAGTCAAAAAGCATGAAGCAAATATTTCAGCGTCGCCACGCCAAAGATGATTTATTGGATTAATATTTTTTTTTTCAAATGGTCTATAATCAAATATGATCCATTTCCTATTTTATCTTATGTTACTTGTGCATTTGTAACAGTTTTTCTCTTGTTATTACCAATCAAAACTTTTCAGGCAAGTCCTTGTTACCGAGCAAAGATTTAGAGTGGTATTTCTTCAGTCCTCGCGATCGCAAGTATCCGAATGGATCAAGAACTAATCGTGCAACCAAAGCTGGATACTGGAAGGCCACAGGGAAAGATAGAAAAGTGAACTCCCAGACTCGTTCTGTGGGCATGAAGAAAACCCTAGTTTATTATCGTGGGAGAGCACCGCATGGCATTCGTACCCATTGGGTCATGCACGAATATCGTCTTGATGAGCGTGAATGTGAAACTGATTCTGGTTTACAGGTAATTAGTTTATATACGATTCGTCTTTAATTTGAACGGGCATCATCATGATTTGATTTTAATTACTGAATTATTTCGTTGTATTATATTTAATTCCCAGGATGCCTATGCTCTTTGTCGTGTGTTCAAGAAGAGTGCAATCGGCCCCAAGATTGTGGAGCATTATGCCCCGACACCAATGACAACTGCTAATCAAATGACTCATCATGCAAATTCTCCCAGCATTGAATATTATTCGGAGAGCTCTGATTATCCTATGCCTTATGATAGATGTTTGCCCAGTAATATCGGTACTGAATCTTCCAATCAAGCACACGATGGAAAATGGACGCAATTCTTATCAGAAGACTCATTTGGCTTGAATAGTACCACCCCATTTTCAAATTATGCAACTACTCCATACCATCCTTGTAAGGTAAAAACTTTTCTTGACGTGAATTCAGTTATTTTTACATATTATTTTTTAATTCTTTTCTTATTACAATATTTGCTTCGTTGGTGCACAGATTGATGTGGCATTAGAATGTGCGAAGCTGCAGCATCGGCTTTCACTGCCTCCATTGGAAGTAGAAGATTTCTCCCATCAGATTGGAGTCACGGATTTCAAGATGCATGATCATTCTTATGCACTGACACAGCAAGAACTGATGATAAATCAATCGAGTGGTGTTCAAGATCCATGGGGTGGAAATTATTCTAATGCTGCTGCTGATGATTTTAGTTTTATGATGACTGGCGATGACAACCATTATTATGATCCAAGTAATAATAATAATAATGGTATGACTTCTGTCAGATACAATGACAAATTATGGGAAGGTTTCAATTCGAGGTCGATAGAAATCGGATACCTTGATGAAGATGTCAAATCGGAGAGGATGGTAGAGAACTTGAGATGGGTTGGAATGTCCAACAAGGATTTAGACAAGGTATGTATGCATATCTGTTGATTAATTATGAGGAGGATGATGATATTTTCGTCCTTCGTCAACACTTTTTTTTTTTCCAATTTCATTTCATTTTATCATTTTGGTCTCTTATAAAATGTTTACTTTTTATTGAGATCTTAACCACGCGGATAGGATGAGTTATAAATTTTTATTAAGAGAACCCAGTGGTTAAAACAATAAAAAAAAAAAGGAAAAAGGAAAAAAGGGTCATTATGTGGAAGAGCACGAGATTGTTATATGCCTCTTGTTTATCCCTCATAAACCTAGCTATCTCCAAATGATCTAAAACTTTAATTTCTTTTTGGTCAGAGCTTTGTCGAAGAGCACAAGATTGTTCCCATTGAAAATATTTCAAGTTTTCAGAGAATGGAAAGCCATGAAGTTGAAGGTAATGTAATAAACTTTTTTTTTTCTTTCCCTCCATTGTGTTTTTCCTTTCCCTTTCTTCTTTACTTAAAAATGGAAGTTAATTTGATTTTAGGTGAGACTTCACATAACAACTGCTTAGGGTTCAATGATTCTGAGCTAAACGATTTTTCCCTCGGATTCATCGATGATGAACCAAATAAGAACCATTTAGAAGAGGAAATTGGTGATGGTACTCTTGCAAGCTCACCAAGCTTTGAAGTTGTGGAGGAAATCAAAGTCAACCATGGAATGTTCGTTTCAACGCGCCAAGCAGCTGACACATTCTTTCACCAAATTGTGCCGTCACAAATTGTTCAAGTTCAGCTAAACCGGGCAGAAGTCGCAAATAACTTGTCTATTAATGCAAAGGCAGAGAAATTCACCGGGACATTCATGAAGCCATGGAAGGAGATAGCAAGTGCTGTTGTTTGCATGCTGGTACTTGTCATAATGCATGGATTTTACTATCTTGGGGAAAATTTGGACAATGGGAAATTGAATATTGATGATCGCTTCAATGTGAAGGAAAAAGGATGCAGCTCTAAGAAGATAAAAGAGGGAGATTTGCTGGTGAATATAAGAGGTGGCCGTGGGGATAACTTTATTGTGTGTTTGAAGAAGATAGGACTATTCCTCACAATTTCATTGGCTCTTTGCACCATGTGGGCAAACCATGTTGTAGTTTCATCAGCTTGACATTGAACTTTATTTTATTTTACTTCTAACAGGGTAGTAAAATTTTGGGAAGGCATAAGATAATTAACCTTCTCCAGAATTGGGGGCTGATTGATCTTAGATGTATACTTGTGTTTCACACTGATGATATACCTGTAATTCTATAATAATATACCGTACTGAAATTACTTACTTTAATGAAAAATTAATACCTTTTAATTTGAGTTATAAATTTGATTTCATAGCGACCTTTGCTTTTCGCACCAAATTCGAATGGTAATTCAAGCATAGCTATTTATCCTCTCACAGGGACTCGAATCAGCTGTTTAATTTTAGGCAACACAAGATCTAAATCCCACAAATACTCATGAACAGTTGATAACTGAATCATGTTTGATTGTCGATCAATATTTAGATCTACCACAATCAAGCATATAGATAAAGAAATTCCAGATTATTAATTCACAATGTAATGGACGAAATCAAGCCAAGTCAAAGTTGTAAGATGGCTTGTACCAATTAAAGTCCCCGCGGACGACACAACAAAAATAACAGTCGTCCATTAACAAAAAAAAAAACTAACATTCACACAAATTTAAAGGGCTGGCAGAAGCGATCACTCTCAAGCATTCTAGTTTAAGTACTGTTTGGTGATGGTAACTTGCCTTGAAATTGGGTGACGGCATTTAGGAGACACATATTTTGTGATGTGTCCGAATTACATGGAACTATGTTAACAGCCATCCTGAGTTGAACTTGAAACCCATCTACCCCCTTTATTTGTGGCAATGATATGTCGTGAATTTTATTTGTTTGGGGTTTGTTAGAGCAGCTCATTATGCTGAACAGAAGAAGGTGAAGACTAAGATGAAGAAAATACAGGGCAAGTGTGTCAGCAGTGCCAGCTCAGCTGACAGCTCAGCAGATTAGTTAAAGATGGTTGTAAGCATGATTTGCATTGTACTGAAGTTAGTTAGCTTTGATTACAGCTAGTCTTTGGATTAGTTAAATGATGTTATCGTAACTGCATTGTATATATATATACGATGCTTTGTAATCAATTGTCAAGCAAAAATAAGAATCAAAGTTTGTTAAGGAAATATCTCCAGAATTATTAATTCATTTTTGTAGTAACCAAACAACTTTATTTCATTTTCTTTCATGGTATCAGAGCCACTCTAATGGCTAGTTCCAGTAGCACAACATCAAATCCAAATCAAATGAATATAAATCAATCATCACATATCTCCTTTTCGTTCAGCACTCCAGTCAAATTGGATCGAACAAATTTCATGATTTGGCGAAAGCAAGTTCTCACTACAATAAGAGGAAATCGTCTTGAAGAGTTTATTTCTGGAAATCAAATCATACCAGAACAATACATTTCTAATACAGTAGCTGATGGATCAGTACAGAGAATCACGAATCCAGCTTACATCAACTGGCGAGCTCAGGATCAAACTTTGCTTGGCTGGATTTTATCCTCCATAAGTGAAGGTATCTTAAATACTGTTCTTAATTGCGAAAATTCATTTGAAGCATGGAGATCAATTGAAAAACAATTTGGAGTACAATCTGAGGCTAGAGTTATGCAATTGAGGTATGAAATGAATGTTCTTAGAAAAGAGAATATGTCTGTTGAGGAGTACTGTTTAAAAGTAAAAGCTGTTGCTGATAAGCTTGCTTGTGCTGGTAGCCATGTGTCTGAGAAAGATCTGCTAATGCAAATTTTGAATGGCCTAGGTCCTGGATTTCTAGATCTTGCTTCAATAATTACTGCTAATAGAATGTCATATGATAATGCTTATGCATTACTCTTAACACATGAGGCAAGAATGGAACAAAATCATAATACTAAAGATCTGTTTAGTGCAAACTATGGAATGATGAATGCTAACTACTCTCAGTTTAGAGGAAATAATAAGAGAGGTGGTTATAGTGGATATCAAGGGCAATTTAATGCTGGAAATAGGAATCAAAATGGAGGAAGAGGAATGTCTTTCAATTCATTCTCAAGAGGTTTTCCAGCTGGTGGATATACTGGTAATGCTGGTGGCAGAGGACAGCAAATGAATGCATATGCTTATAAACCAATGCTTAACAACAGGCATAATTTCAATATGAATCATGGTTCAACTTCAATGTCCAATGGAAATGGATCTGATGATAATGTGCTTATCTGTCAAATCTGTCATAAAGCTGGGCATGCAGCTGATGTTTGTTGGCACAGACACTTTGATGGCTATGCTCCTCAACCCAGACAATTTGGAAGGGGCAGAGGACATAAGTCTGCTTATATGGCCAACTTTGATCCACAAACTGGTTTTACTTCACAATTTGAAGATTCGTCTGCTATAGAATATCCTGGTTATCATGGGTACCATCCACCTGATATGAATGCATCAGTAAATCATCACTCATCTGATATACATTCTGCACCTGGAGCAGCTTATATTGCAAATTTTGAAGGACCAGCTGATGAAGGGTGGTATCTTGATAGTGGAGCTACGCATCACATCACTAACAACATGACCAATATGCATATAAGAGATCAATTCACTGGAGCAGATCAGCTCATTATTGGAAATGGACAAGGTTTGCCCATTACTCATGTTGGTGATGCATCATTTCTCTTTAAAAGTTCTAATTCTACACACAAACACTCACCTATAGCACTTAAAGATATTCTGTTGGTGCCTTCCATTACCAAAAATCTGTTAAGTATCTCAAAGCTTACCACTGATAACAACTTGTCTGTTAAATTTCTTGGAAATGTCTGTTTTGTGAAGGATTCTCTGAGGGGACAGGTGCTTCTGCAGGGTCTTGCTGAGAAAGGGTTATACAGGCTGTTATTGAAATCATCATCATCCTCTCAGTTATCATCATCTTTTCTTTCTCATATGTGTTCCAATAAACCTTTGTCTATGCTTTCTTGTTGCTGTTTCAATTCTATTCCTTCTGGAGTATTTACAGAATCTCAGAAATCATGTAATCAAACTGATGATTCATCTTGTAAAACTTCAGTTAATAAAGCTATTTTGTTTCATAGAAAGTTTGGTCATCCCAATCATCAAATATTAACACATATACTCAAAACAGCAAAATCTATTCATTTACCTGCATATCAAAAGCGACAAATGCATCAGTATATCTGTGAGGCCTATCAAATGGGCAAAACACATAAACTTCATTTTCCAATTACTGAAACCAAAACCTCCAAAATTCTAGAACTCATACACACTGATTTATGGGGTCCTTCTCCCATTATTTCTAGAGATGGTTATCAGTATTATATAAGTTTTGTAGATGACTACAGCAGGTATACATGGATTTATCCTTTGAAGCTAAAGTCTGAGGCATTAGAAGTCTTTAAGCTCTTTAAACTGCAGGTTGAAAATCAGTTTAGCACAACCATTAAGATGATGCAATCTGATTGGGGGGGAGAGTATAGACCATTCACTGAGTTTTTAAGCCAATTTGGTATCATCTTTAGACATCCTTGTCCTTATACTCATCATCAAAATGGGTTAGTTGAAAGGAAGCATAGGCATATTGTTGAATTGGGTCTGACTCTCTTAGCTCAAGCTCAACTTCCCTTTAAGTTCTGGTGGGATGCATTTCACACTGCTGTATATCACATCAACAGACTTCCATCTCCTGTTTTGCAACTTTTAACTCCATATGAAAAGACATTCAAACACAAACCTGATTATGATTTTCTCAGATGTTTTGGGTGTTCTTGTTATCCTTACTTGAGAGATTACAATAAACATAAATTTGCCTACCATTCTAGTAAGTGCATATTCATTGGTTACAGTCCTTCACATAAGGGCTACAAATGCTTACACCCCTCAGGTCAAGTCTATGTGGCAAGACATGTTACCTTTGATGAATCAGTTTTTCCTTATGCCACTGAGTCTGTTTTTCATAGTCATGCTAAAACTGATTCTCAGATTTCTCATTCCCTTACACCACAGCAAATCTATCATATCTCTTCTTTGCCTGTCAATAACAGCACTGGTAATCTGAACTCTGTAAGATCTAGAAGCAGCAGTTCAAGTCACTCAGATCATCTAGAACAGACAGCAACTGATCAGAATTCACAACAAGCTACCATAAATGACAGGTCACATTTTCAGACATGTCCAACAGTTGTTGAATCTATACAAAATATTCCAGAACCTCCACATCACTCTTTACCTATACAAACTCACCATCATAGCAATATTTCTTTCTATCCATATACACAACCAAATACACATCAGATGATAACCAGAAGTAAAGTAGGGATTTTCAAGCCCAAAATTTATACTGCTGTGCTTACTCACAAGGAACCAGATACTGTGCAAGAGGCATTGAATGATTCAAAGTGGCTACAAGCCATGAGGGAGGAATATGATGCCTTGATTAAGAATAATACATGGACATTGGTTCTAAGACAAGCTGATCAGCATGTGGTTGGAAATAAATGGGTGTATAGAATCAAATATAATACAGATGGAAGTGTAGCTAAGTATAAAGCTAGACTTGTTGCAAAGGGTTTTCAGCAAGTGGCAGGGATTAACTACTTTAAGACATTTAGCCCAGTTGTGAAGTCAGCTACAGTTAGAGTAATACTTAGCTTGGCAGTGATGAATCAGTGGAAAATAAGGCAAGTGGATGTCAATAATGCCTTTTTGAATGGAGAGCTAACAGAAGAAGTTTTCATGTCTCAACCTGATGGCTTTATTAATGCTCAGAGATCTGATTTTGTATGCAAATTACACAAGTCTCTGTATGGACTCAAGCAAGCTCCTAGAGCCTGGTATGACAAGCTGAAAGGATGCTTAATGAGCTGGGGTTTCACTACTACTAGTTCTGACACCTCATTGTTTGTTAGGAAGATCAAGACATCTATGATCATAGTTCTTATATATGTTGATGACATACTGATCACAGGTCCAAATACTGAGGAGCTAGAAGGTTTCATAACTGATTTTAGCAAAACTTTTGCTCTAAAGGATCTGGGAGTGTTATCTTACTTCCTTGGAATTGAGGTATTATATGATGTAGATTGTATGTACTTGTCACAGAGAAAATATATAAGAGATTTGTTATCGAAGGTAGAAATGGCTGAATGTAAGGGCATTGATACACCCATGAGTACTGGCTCTAAACTGCAAAAGACAGTTCAGGGGGAACTTGGATATTATCTTGAAGATCCAACTCATTATAGGAGCATAGTTGGAGGAATGCAGTACCTGATACTTACCAGACCTGAGATTGCATTTGCTGTAAACAAGCTTAGTCAGTATGTAGCTGCACCAACGCTACAACATCTAATGGCATGCAAAAGAGTTCTAAGATATCTAAAGGCAACTCAAGATTATGGTTTAAAATTTTTTAGAGAAGGAAGCTTAACACTCACTAGTTTTACTGATGCAGATTGGGCATGTGACTTAGATGACAGGAAATCAGTTGGTGCTTATTGCATTTATTTAGGCAACAATTTGATATCCTGGTCTTCTAAGAAACAATCAGTGATAACCAGATCAAGTGCCGAGAGTGAGTATAGAGCTTTGGCATCAGTAAGTGCAGAGCTGACATGGTTATAATCCTTATTTTCTGAGTTGGGAATAAGTTGCATAGAAAAGCCAATCATATGGTGTGACAACATTAGTGCCACTGAACTAGCAAAGAACCCTGTGTATCATTCAAGAACAAAACATATCGAAATTGATATGCACTTCATTAGGAATAAGGTTCTTGCTGGTGAGTTGATTATTCACTATGTACCAAGTGAAGAACAGATTGCAGACATAATGACCAAGCCTCTCTCATTTGTAAGGTTCAACTACTTGAGGTCCAAACTCAATGTCCATCTTTGTCCCCTGAGTTTGAGGGGGGCTGTTAGAGCAGCTCATTATGCTGAACAGAAGAAGGTGAAGACTAAGATGAAGAAAATACAGAGCAAGTTACAGGGCAAGTGTGTCAGCAGTGCCAGCTCAGCTGACAGCTCAACAGATTAGTTAAAGATGGTTGTAAGCATGATTTGCATTGTACTGAAGTTAGTTAGCTTTGATTACAGCTAGTCTTTGGATTAGTTAAATGATGTTATCGTAACTGCATTGTATATATATATACGATGCTTTGTAATCAATTGTCAAGCAAAAATAAGAATCAAAGTTTGTTAAGGAAATATCTCCAGAATTATTAATTCATTTTCGTAGTAACCAAACAACTTTATTTCATTTTCTTTCAGGGTTGAGGAGGAAGCAAGACTCACTGTTGGGTCACTGATATATAGGAATCTTTGATGGGATGATGTTGACCTACTTTTGAGAGCAATAGAAGAGGGAAAGTAGGTTTAAGTTGGTGGTGTATATCTTGAATCGCATATTGCCGTGAGATGCAGACGGCTGCACTCCGTAAAATATCATCATCATCGTTCAATTTTTTTGAAGATTAGGGCAAGGATTTCAATTAGGAGAATGGACCATGATAATCGTTGTTGTGCTGCCCATTCATAGAATAGAAATTCAACTTCTTAGTTTGAGAATGTTGTAAGTGTTTGGTAAATTTTATTTTTAAAAATAGTGTGAATTTTGAAAGTAATTATAGACGTTTGTTAAATTTTACTGTTAAATTGTTGAGAGAAAATAAATAACTAAAATATACATATTGCATGATAAAATTTACTTATACATATAAAAACATGTACATATAATATTTTTAATTGTGTATTACAATAATTTGTACTAAAAATAAAATTTATAATATATTGATTTTATTTTTTTATCTTAAAACAATTGATAATTAAATTTATAATATAGTACTGAAAACAAATTTAATAATAATTCGACCAACAAATTGATAGTAATAAATTTATATTGATGAATTATAATAAAATTTTATTAAAATATTGATTTTGTTTTCAATTTAAATAATGATAATTTTGGGTTTAGGTAATAATTTTAAAGATATTTATAGAATTGTATTAAAGGATAAAATTGATTTTCAAAATCAGAATCTGAAGGCTACTCTTTCCTTATTTTTCAAAATCAGCTCTAGAATGGATTGATTTTGATAAAAGTAATTTTGATTTTTTGTTACCAAACATTAAAATTAACTTTAAAATTTTTAAAATCACTTTTAAACCTTCTAAAAGTAATCTCAAACGGACTCTTAATCTGGGTTTCAATTAGTAGTTATAGAATAGAAGAATTGGGATATATAAGGTTAAGTTCTGGTTGCTCTAAAGACTCTATGATTGATTAATATTAGGTTTCTAAAGTAATATTAGATGAAACTTTTTTCAATATATAAGTCCAAGGTTCCATTAGTTAGCAGACCCCTTCTTGTGAAGGGAAATGAATGCATCTTGTGGAGGGACGCGAGGGCCCGGACCGCCTCATCTATGTATTCGGCGATTGCTTGAAGATGTGCACGCGATTGCTTGAAGACGTGCACGCGATACGATAAGGGGCCCCTGGGAATAACCAATCAAAAGCCAGGGTAGTAGAGCTGGGTTTTGATCTGGTTCCGAAATGAGTGGGTGTTACCAATGACACAATACCCTGCTGCTGCCGAATGAAGTATTGGAATGAGGGACGAAGGAAGCATCCTCCGTATCGAGCTACAAGCGCACACCCTTATTCAACAAATCAAAAAACTAACTCTAGAGGGAAGACATTCTAGCCTATAAAACGAATGCTATACTTAGAAAGATAAAGATAATTGCATTAACTGGTGATGTTGTGGCACCTTTTGATTTCATAAAATTTTGAAATTTGGAACCAATAATAATAAGTAGTAGTAGTAGTAGTAGTTAGGAGTTTGGAGATCTTTGAGGAATTTATAGTTTGGCCCTAAAAAATTTTTGAAATGAGGATGGATAGCTAAATGGACCAAAATAATAATGTTACCCTCGGTTGTTTGATTTTGTTTTATAGTAAAACAATCTTAATTTTTTTTGTTCTGATTATATTAGTCTTTATTGTTATTTCTCAACTTAAGATATATATTTTATATATTCTTTTAAAAATTAAGGTGGCAATTATGCAAAAAAAAAAAAAAAGAGTGTATTGAAAAATTAGAGATTTTCAACGGGAAATGTCACATACAAATAGTTGTCCAATTTGGAGCTTGAATGATATTGTAATTACTTTTACAACAGTTTAAAGCCGTTGATTCATAGATAGTGATTGTGCGGTGCACATGGGGGCGTGGATGGGAATCAGGATATATGAAATGGCAAAGGCAAATAAGACTAATAACAAGTAATAACTGAAAAAGGAAACAAATGGGAAAGTGCTCCAAAAGAAGATGACAAAAAAACAAGTAAGGCAAAACATTTGGGTCACGGGTTGCAAATCTGTGCTTCAATTAACATAAAGACCAACCTCACATGTCACCTTCACATGCCGTCATTGTTATCACCAAAAGCTATTAAAAATAATAATAATAATTCACATACCGAAGGCGAAAAGCTACATCACTTTCTCTTCTCCTCTGTCACCAGCAATTTTTTATAATAATAATGATGGGGTTTTCGAGATAGATTATTATATGTTAAATGTAGGTCATTTTGTTATGTGCATGCTATTTTAGAGCTAGCTTGGCTTTGTTATTCTTCTTCTTCAAAAAAAAAAAAGAACAAAAGAAAAAGAAAAAAAATGTCTTCTTCTTGTTCAATTCGGTTTACGCAACTCTTGGTCTTTGCGGTTTGGTTCATGAGTTTGGGAAATGATGCCGAAAATGCAGTGAAGCCGAGTGACATTTCGAAGGTTGAAGATGCCCAAAATTTTCACATATATTATGGACAGACCTTCAAAGTCATCAAGAATGCCATTGACGGACGGAGCTACCTTCTTATCCAGGTATACATTCGTTCTTGATTAAATAATCTGTAGCCACATATATTTGGCTCTGTTAATTAATTTCCGGCAAAAATCTTACTCCACAAATTGTATTATATTGAACAGAACAACTCAAGAATGGCAGCTAGAACAAAATATTGCACCGCAAGGATCAAGTCATTTGTGATCCCCATGTCTAATTATTCAGTTGATACTGATTTCTTTCCAGGTAAGGTACCTCGCTTTGATTAGTTGATCATTGCTTATGGATTAATGTAACGTGAACGGGACATTAACTGATAGAATTTCACGCTCTGTTTCCTGTCATTGGTTCCACTCACCATTCCAAAAGTATTTCATATTTTTATTTTCATCGGGGTACCCTTTCTTGCCTGTGATCCAATTTTCCCATGAATTGCAGTTTCCTTTTTCGAGGTGAGAGTCATGGCAGATTGATATTTTTGGGGGAAAAAAAAAAGGAGTAAAGTATTACTAGCTTCTCATTCAGTATTATTCTTTTTTGTATTTTATTGTTTTACTATGTTTTTTTTTTTTTTTTTTTTGCATATTATGTATTGACAGCTATTAGGTTTATTAAGTAGCATGAAGGGGATTACATCAGAATCTGTGGCATCTGGATGTGTACTAAAATTGTACCAAGGAGGAGAAATTGGTCTTGTTAACAAAAGTGAGCCACAACAGTTTTCACAATACGCAGCTCATTTTACCACTGATTCCGATCAACCACAAGCTTGCAACTTTGCTAATTTTGCTCCTTTTGGAGAGGATGGTCCCCTGCGGGTAACACTAGTGACTTCATTGATTCACCGATTGAAACTATTAAGTACATTAAATCTCACCCTAATCTAGCTTTGTATATTTTTGCTCTGTTCACGTAACAGCGGGCAGAGTGGATCAAATTCTTGGGAATTTTTGCAAACGCAGAAGCCAGAGCCAACCGAGTATACAACGCAGTGAGTATTATAACTTAAATTACGTGTTACAATGTGATATTGTGGTGTTTATTTTGACAACTAGAGCTTCTGATTCAGAGTAGTTGTAACTTTTTAAAGCAACGATATCGCGTTATCAAACAGAGCCGATTTTTTTTTTTTTTTCAATTTAATATTTGCAGGTTAAAGAGAACTATCTGTGCTTGACTAGAGTTGCTGCAGGCAAGAAAAAGCCATTCAAACCTATAGTAGCTTGGATGGAGTTTTATAATGTAAGTATACATATGTACATAAACTAAATGATACATTGTGTTTTATGGACAAATACAAATAAAATTAACTTGATTTCTTCTACTTTATGCAGGGTGTATGGTCATTTACCCATGAAGCATTCAAGTTGAAGGTACAAACATGAAAAAATGCTTAATTTTTTTCATACTGTTTTATTATTAAGAAAAGGATAGTACTTTTGAATTATATCAAATACAGACTAAATTGGTGGGCTGCGCTGATGAGATTTCATCATGTTCATACAGTATGTTGAAGATGCAGGGGGGGAGAATGTGGATAGCTCAATCAATAAGATGACTTATAACATCTCTAATTCTGATGATTTGGAACAGTTGCATGCGATTCTTTGTGTAAGCATTTTGTTTTATTCAATTTCCTTTTTACTGTTGAATTACACTAAAACAAAAAGTTCTATCATTGATTAACATTTTTTTTTTCCCCTGAATCTAATTTAAAAATCTAGACAGTGGATGTGGTAATTGATGGAACATATACTTCGGAACCGGCAAACTACACTCAATCAACCTTTCTGGAAAATATAGCTGCTGCGGATAAATCTTGCTTTGCTTTCCTTACAAATCAAAGCACATGGCGATTTGATAAAAGAAATCAGAATTCACTCGCTCTAGGTATGTATTATGTCATTTTAAGGCTCTTATATTTTTAAGACTCAAGACTCTCAAAGCTTGTCACAATGTACATGTAGACTCCTAAAGTTTCAGGAACAGACACACATATCCTTCTCCATTAATAGTGAGATCAGTTTTATGAAATGAACAATGCCGGAGCCGCAAGCTTGGCTTGGATTTTAGGGGAAAAAACTAAAAGGGGTTTGTGTACTCATTCCAAAAGCATTAGGGTCTACCTGTTCAGTGAGATAAACTTTATAATTTGTTTATAGAAACAAAAAAATTGAGTAACTGCAGTGGCGTTTGTGTAGTTTGAGCAAACTGAAGACTGGTTTGATGGAGCAGTGTCTCAACCTCAATTAGTTTTAGCAGATCTCACTGAAGCTTTGTTTCCTACTGGAAATTATACCATAACATACTTTAGAAACATTGCCAAGGTAAATTCGTTCTTCTTTATTTTTCCCTTTCATGTAAAGTGACGGTAAAAGATTTTAACATTGTAGTAAAACTGTTGATTAAATGATTATGCAGGGAGAAGGTGTTGTGAACATTGACGCTAAAATGTGCAACAGGGATACTTCCATTCCAATGGAGCCTACGATTCTTCCTTGTCAATAATAATATTTTTACATTTTTCAATTATTTCTTCTTTTTTTGAAAAAAAAAATTATTCAATACATATATATTTTCTCCATTTACATCATTGAAAAGCAAAAACTACAAGTTTGAATCTGTTCTGTTGTATCCCCACAAGTGTTATCCTCGAAATTCATCCATAACTCGAGGATGAACTTTTGTATGTTGTTGGACACTTGTATTCACTTGTTAAATTATTTTATTTTTGCCATTTTAATTAGTGTCATATTTATTATATATTATCTTTTTTGTTCTGCTTCGTCACATTTTAAACTAATAACTTGAATTATATTTTTCTAATTGAGATTATATTTTATTTGAAAGTGAAAATTGCAGCTACACATTTGAGTTTTGAAATTTAGAAAATTATGCAAAAAATTGCTCCCATTACAAATAATTATCAAGATACGTAAAGCCATTCAGTTAGAGAAAAATAAAAAGTCACACTATATATTTAGCATGAAGCATCAATTCAAGCAAATGAGGAAAAACTTAGGAAATTTGAAACCGTGGGACAATAATCCATGTCAAAGTAATTTAATTTTAACAGAGTTAAGAAAAAACAAATGTTTTTCTTATTGAGAAAAACAATTTTGCATTCCAAATAAGAACATCCATCATCAAATGTAAAAACTACAGTTACTCAGTAACTGCGGACGCAAGGAATAATTGTGACAATTGAAGATAGATGCGAATATATACAGTGAGACAATCTGGAGAAAAACCAAAACAAATATAAGTTGAGGAAACTCATTCATCCAATACACGTTAAAGAATACGTAAAGTGCCGGCTAGCCAGATTGGAGCATAGTTTTATAACAAACCTATATCTGATGTCCTGCTGGATGCCTGTTCCAAGACAAGAAAGCTGGATCCCCAAGTGGCCTGCAAATAACATAAAAACCGTCTCAAACACTATATACCCAGTTTGTTTTTGCAACAACACGACACAAGAAGTTATATTATCTTCCAAAGAATAAAATCCTTTGCATTATCAGCAATATCATGTTAATTTTTTCCCGAGTTTCTATGAGAGGTTGGATTGGTAAGGATTCAAGTTTCCTGGTTATCCCAAGCTAGTATTATCTCTTCAAGTAACAAATAAGAGGGAAATTAAATCTATCATCCCGGAAGAAAATGGTAGTTTACTCGAGCAAGAATTGCAATAAGTAAGACTTTGGACCATTTACTCACCTTGGCATTACAACATACACAAGTATGAAGCTTATTGCTAAGAACAGGCATAATCCACCAACAGTAATATATGCTATGCCCAAAAAATCATTTTTTCCACCTATCCAAGTCGTGGTTGAAAGAACCAGCTTCTTTTTACCACCGAAACTGTAAGTGTTATAATTGTTCTCAATTATGACTGTAACTGAATCATTGGCTTGAATATCACTTTCTATTCTTCCATACAGTTTCCTAAAAGTTGGCAGTGCTGCAGTACGCATCCATACTATAAGATCCTCTTGTTTGCTCAACTGTTACATGCAATCCAGTAATGAGCAACTCTTATTCTGAAAGAAATTCAAACAAGAAGTAATAGGGAAAATGAAAACGAGAATAGAAATAATGTCATATAAACAAAACTGAGATATAGGTATACTCACAGGTATGCTAGAATTAAGTTTTCCACCTCCAATTAAAACTCCATTCTGGAAATTTTTGGGGTAAACATCTGACCCGAATTTATGCTTTTTGTCACTCTCCCAAGCTATGTTCTTCTTACTGACCTTGACGATCTTATTTTTTATTGAAAATCCATATGAATCATTGAACAAACTCCACGCGATGAGACCACAAGGAACAATTGAGAGTCCATTAGATGTGGCTTCGGGAGCACAGTTTTTTGTGTCATCCTCATGTTTCTTGCTCCACAACTGCTTGTCATTTCGGCTTTTAACATATCTGAAACCAACTTTAACACTTCAAATAAACAAAGGTTTAAAAAGATTCTAGAGTTGATATGATGTTAGGATGATTCACAATTAGAAAATAATAATTAAAAAAATTAAAAATTCTATTGGTCTAGGGCAAAAAGATATTCTGATTTCTCAAATAAAATCGTAAATTTGTTCAGTTACTGTCTTGCTTCAAAATCTTTCATACTAGAATTTTTCAATTCAGAAGATCCATCAATATCTCTCAGTTTCAATTACAGTTCTTTTCTCCCTCTACATATTATGAACACAGGGAAATATATTCTTGTAATTGTCAGATAATTGACTGATCTTCAAAATTGTGTACAATTTGAAGATAAATGCACTCTGCGGCTTGTGATTTTCAAACAAATATACAGAGAATTAACATTCAGAAATCAGCTCTTATCAGAAATGATGTAACTAGCCAATCTCTTTCCACATATGACATAAGTCTTACCAAAATATAAACACACCCTATAAAACTTTTAAAAGTAGATTCCACCTACCGACGGTGGTTCTGATAGAAGTTATCAAGCTGATAATAGATATAAACAGGACTTTTCATTAGCTTTGTGGCCTGCAACATGATAAATTAGTACACAGAAAAAAGAAAATATTACTGGACATAGGCTGTAGCATCATAATCTAAAGATGAAGAATAAAGCTTGAATTAATTTAAAAATCATAGCAGAAAAGAAATCAGTCTAACCTTTAAACTCCTGGTACAGGTCTTGTTAGTATCACTGTTTTGGATATATGCAAGCATATCATCGCTATAGTTAGGGGGAATGCAACCTTCATCATAGCGGTCCACAATTTCTACCACCTATGTGTCAGAGAAAGAAATCACAGTTTCAAGTACAATATCAATCATTGGCAAGCTAACAATTTTCAAGATCAGGTTAAAATGCATTACATTCTCTGATGCAAACAATGAAATAATTCCAACTGGGATGAAGACGACGCCGACAATAATAAATATTCCAATAACCTGAAAATCCATTTAAACCATAACACTGAAGAAATGAGAAAACTTTAGCTAAATAAAACATCCAAGCAAAACATTATAGTATATCGTGAATCCATACATATCCTGGTGTTAGAATCGGTTTACAAGCCGAAAGCTCTTGCTGTGTAAACTTAGAATCTGCCACAAAGTAAAACACATGTCAATCATAATTGCCCCAAATATTTGACAGAAATCCAATAGAATGTGATTAAACCACAACATATATGAGACAATGCAACATTAATGATCACTTGGGTATCTGAAACTTCTCTTGCTGTTGGCAAACAAATTATAAAATTGCAATATCATCGTAATTTAGCATTAAAAAAAATAAATAAATAAGGGAAAGAAAAGGAAACTGACATTGGGGTTTCTTGGTTTTGGAAGAAGATGATGAATCTGATGAGCTCCTTCTTCCCTTCATCTCAGCCAAAATTAAATTTGTGAATTAGGAGTCCCTTTTCTTGATATTTTACTATCCGTTCATTGTTATTTACATAAACATTATCTATTTGTTTTGTTTTTAAAAAAAGATAAACGGTTCTTGTCATACGAACTGTGAAGGCCGAAGGACTGCTGATTTGAAGCAACTACCCACCCTTCTTTTCGATTAGCCTCGTGTTCATGCACTCATGTGCTTATCTGGCTCAGGTTTGGTGAACCCGATCCTGCTTTTGAGTCTTCCTACGGATCTTTTTAGTTATTATCGCTAATGTTAGAAAATTAAGAAAAGTGAGGGGGCTTATCGAAGTTTAGACAATCGGAATTTATTCATGAGTTTGCTACTGCATGGCTTTCGTTTAAACCAACTAGGTGATTTGATTTCATTAGCATGCAGCTCGCCAAGTGGCAAAAGTAATTATCATAAACTTTATATAATAAATTAATGGACTATATGAATTGTTGTTGGATCCATGTGCTTTAAAACCCTTTCCCTAAAATATTTTGGCCGGTAAAATCTAACGAGACAAGATTAATTTAAGGGAAAGATGCGCACATAATACGTGTTCAGTACAGTAAAATTCTTCTATTGAAAGATTATGCATTTATGTTAAACTTGATGAACGATCTTACCCATAAAACGTAAATAAATTTGACGGTCTATTAAGTCGATGTATACTAATATTATATAATATCTTCTCAAATGTTGATTTCAGTAGGATTTTAGATTTTTATGGATCCAGTAAAGCTCAGGCGGAAGAGATTTGACAGTGCTAGAGGTGAGTTCAATTTGGCACATGCCGATGCCGTAATTTTTATCCTGATCATCGTGGCATCATCACAAAAATTGTGACACAAATCATGTGTAATTAATTATTTATTAATTTTGTTATAATATGGCTACATACGCCACATGAGTCGCCAATGAAATTTCACCACCTTAACATAATATATAAATCTGAACGAGAGAATAACGACTTGGTCTTGGTGGCTTTAATTTTCTATTATTCTTGTTGAACAAATAATTCACTTCTTTATTTTATAAGTTTGCGACCATACACACAAATATAGAAAAATATATAGTCTTTTTTTTTTACTGTAATTTGAACTTAATGTCTTGGGGTTTTCTTTTATCTTTTATAATAATAGTTAAATCATGAAATTTTGATGAAATTAAGAGCCTCAGGGACATGTTTTTTGACTGCATTTGACTAGTACGACATGTTGTATTGTTAAAATATAGGAAACGACAAGTCCTACAGATTATGCGCTGGGGCATACTATGTAGGACTTGTCATCCATTTTATATATAAGACATGTCGTCATTATATTTCCTCTTTGTACATCACGTCGTCTCTATGTTTTCGACGTAAATTGCATGTTGTTCGTTTCTTGCAATTTACAATTGTATATATGTAAAGTAAAAGAGTTTTTATCCAACAAGTAAAACTGACTCGAGTTAATTAGTTAATTCGATTTTGTTAAAATTTTTAAACTTATTTTCTTACTCGAGTACGGACCCATAATATTAATTTATTATCTTCTTAATATTTTGATATTTAATTTTTAATAATTTTTTAATTATTTATTTCTCAATTAGATTATTCATTTTTGTGTGATCAATAATTCAAACAAATATCCTTCAAGGATTTAACAATCCATAACAAAACTCCAAGGACAAATTATCTAATTTTATTGTTAAGTAATGCCATGCATATTATCGCGACGGATGTGTCGCCAATAGAATTTCACCTTATAGACATTATATATAAATATCGAGGAGAGAAGAGTTGCTTGGCCTTGGCCGCTTTAACTTTTGTTTTTCCTTTACTACTTTAGTTTATAAGCTTACGATTATACACACAAATGCAAAATAATAAATAAAGTCTTTTATTTTTTAGTTAATTATTTCAATTTTACTATAATTTGAACTTATTTAGTTATTTCAATTTTACTGCAATTTGAACTTATTTACTTATATCTAGATCAAAATAAGACTTCTACAATTTGAACATATTTTCTTTTTATCTTTTTCCTAAAAGATTTTAGTTGTTTGGTTGTCAATGAGAGTTTTTATTAGAAATTATAAAATTATTTTAATAAACAAAATTTTAAAACTTATGTTATAAAAAAAATAAAATAAGATTGTGAAAGAAGTAGATAATATTTTAGATATTTTAACATTTAGAAAAAAGCTTTTCAATCTCTACTCCTAAAAGTCCAAAAATTGAGTCTTTCCTAATAGACACAAAATAACTTATTTAAATTTTAAAAACTCTACTGAAAAAATAATCAAACAACAAAGTGCATTGAATGTATAGAAATGGCTATAACAAAGTTTCTTTTATTCATATTAATAGCTATTTTAGGAGGAAAGTTTTTATGCAGTGCTAATTATTTAATAACTATCTTTGTAACTCCAAAATGTTTCAATTTGTACTCCTACCTATTATCTAGATATACCAAGAAAAATGTATAGTCTAATGAGGCTATTATGAAATATTTACTCATGGGTGGGATAAGCCCTTCTATTTTGGTTTATGGTTTCTATTGGTCATATTGTTCATATGGGGGAGATGTTGAGCTTCAAGAAATAATAAACAATCTTATCAATACACAAATGTTCATATGGAGAATTTTAATTGTGTTTATATTCATCACTGTCGGAATTGGGCTCAAGCTTTCCCCAACCTCGTCTCATCAATGGACTACTAATGTATACAAAGGAGTGCGGTTTAATAAATAAATTCCTATCTTTCTATCTATTTCTTATATGTTTGGATTTCTCAAAACTCCATGAACATGTAGAAGAGAAATGTTATACCCACTCAAATAATAATTAAGGTAAAGTAAGAAATTTTGATAACAGTTTATGAGATTAAATAATTACTTATGGCAATTAGATAAATCATACTAAATAGACATTTAATTCATGAAATTTTGATAAAAGCTAGGAGCTTGAAGGACATGTCATCTGATTGCACTCGACGCATACGACATGTCATATTGTGAAATTACAAGAAAAGACAAGTCCCGCCAGAATATGTGCCAATGCATACTATGTAGGACCCGTTGATTTTTTGCAGGAATACGACAAGTCATCAACTTATTTCCTTTTGGTACTTTGTGTCATCTTTTTATTTTCTACATAAATTGAATGTTGTTCTTTTCTATAATTGACAACTGAGTTTTTGTCGAACAAATAAAACCGACTCGAGTTAATTAGTTATTTCAATTTTATTAGAAAATTAGAACTTATTTCCTAATTCAAGTCTGGATACGAATCAAAGTAGGATACTCAGCATTCTTGGGCCTGGATTTTTGGCTGTCCCAACTCGGACTAAACTAAAATTGTACCCTATCCGGTCCTGCCCCAATCCGGGTATTAGTTATACCCATACTCCATCACTATTCTATTCTTTTTTCAAGTGACATGTATATTTTTAGGTGTATCTCTATATCATATTTTCTCTTTTTGAATATCCTTATTAAATAATTTGGATACAAACTAGAGAAAATTGAAATTAACATTCCACTAAATACATGTTATAAATCGCACATTTTATAAGAGATTTTGCACGAGGAATGACTCTGCCACAATAGTAACGTTATAGATGTAAATTACAAACCAGTTGTTTATTTCTCAATATATTTTTGGAGCATGTACATTATGAATGTAAGGCAACTCCCTTTGTGAGGTGCACAAAATGCTACTACTACAGCAGTTAGCTGCTTCGCCGGTGGCTGCACAGCTGATAGCAGACTTATTATCTGTGCACCACCTCCAGCCTTTGTTGATTCTTAAGCTCCGAACAACCTGATTAATAATACATTAGAGTAAATTTTTTTTAATAATATGACTTACTTGTGTTGAAATCCGAATAAGGATTGATCGTAGGTTTACCTTTGCAATCGCGACTGTGAGTGCTGTGGTTTGACTGCTGGCTCTGACATTGGTTGCTGAGCTTCTTCATTTGGAACTGGTACATTTTTCACCTTACAAAGTTTTAAAAGTCAGAACAAGTCATCAACTGAATGCATACCTGTCTTTTAAGTAAGGCAATAGAGGTAATAAAAAGGTACCAAGTTTTTGAACAGGAGATTGTAAAACATTTCAATGTATCTCTGCTTAGCTAGTTTCTGCTCCTTGTTCAATTGCTTCCAGAAGCTATACATGCATCCCATATTCAACATCTTGTTTGCATAGATCTTCCAAGTGTAGCTACAAAATTGTGGTCAAAATAGCATATATGAATAAGTCAACTTTGCTAGTAATAACTTAATATATATGGCATCATATATGGTTACCATTCATTTATGCGTTTTAAGCCCTCTGTCGAAAACTTATTCCAGTATGTGGGATCAACCTTGCAGGCCTCAAAGAAATCAGCAATTTTGTCGCTAGACTCATCACCATTGTAGGGATCAATATGAAATCCTGAGACCCCATCGACTATGATTTCAGCTGGACCACCCTGATTGGTTGCGAAGGTGGGTAATCCACAATTCATTGCTTCAATGACAGTGAGACCAAATGCTTCATAAAGAGCAGGCTGCACAAAAGCTCCTTTTGTATCAGCAATAAAGCGGTAGAGTTCTCCGTTTCTGAGCCTGTCACTCTGTGCTGCTATCCATCTCATTTGCCCCTTAAGTTGGTATTTTTCCATCAATGCGTGCATCTTTTTTATTTCAGCAGTTTCTTCTCTATCTTTTGATTTGGAAGGATCAAAGAAGGCCCCAACTATAACAAGATTTACCAAGTTTCTCAGCCTCTTGTTCTTTCCATACCACTCGGTTAGTCCTGTGAGGTTCTTTACAACATCAAGCCTTGCCATCGAGAAGATAATTGGTTTCTTTCTATCTGCAAGATATCCACTGTTTTGGGAATGCATATAAAAGATGTTAATAGATTACTCAATGATCGAATGGAAAGGAACAACACGAGCGAAATCATCGGTGTTTCAACACTTACATGTGTTCATTATTGTCTTCTTTATTGTACAGCAATTCCTCAATCTCGGGATGAAATTTTGTGAGTCGTCTCTGTTTCTCTGTGTAAGGGAAATAGACTGATTGATCAGCCCCAGGAGCAGCAATGTTGAATTTCGGGTCCAAGACATCGATGCCTTTGACAACTCTACATAGCCCTGGGAGAGTAAATGCGGTATGGCTCTCATACTGTCCGGGTCTGTCTTTGCTGCAAACAATAACATTTGGAATTCAGTCACCGCAACAATTCAATTTCACGCTACCCCGATTCTTACTGATGCTATCATATTGTCGAATTACTTAGAAATGACATATTTCTAACCTTCCAGCAATCTCCTGGAATGTGCTTGCTATGATGAAATCTGTTGCATTCATTGCAATTGTATCGGCTATGAATTGGCAAGAGAAGTGATATTTTGGGTCCAGTTCCTTCCATTTCACATCTGAATCCTCGTACTTGGTCTTCTCTAAAGCATGCGCGATAGTTGCCTAGGTATTAAAAGACTTTGTCAAATTACTTCCCAGCATGCATAAAAAAGTGACCAAAACTTCTTAGCTTTCTAAAATAATAAACAAAGAGACCTGAGTTATTCCAAGTTTACTGGCCATGAGTGATGCCACTAAATTGCCATCCGAGTAGTTTCCAATGATAAGATCTGGCTTTCCTCCCAAGAACTCCAGGATCATCGTTGTAGCATCCTAATGATTCAAAAGAAACTGAAAGTTTAGTAACAATGATCAACTCTGCTTTGATCATTAGTTCTGGCAAATACATTCAAAAAATGAAAGGTCTGTTTGAGAGGTGAAGCAAATGGTTCATACTTGAGCAAATCCCTCAAGGTAAGGATAAATGTCAAAACGAGACACCCATCTATGGAGGATCCCTTTATCTGTCTTGAATGGAACACGGAGGATGTTTGAATGCTTGGTCCCCTCAATGGGTTCCAGCTCCTGGTTGCACTTAGTTCCTCTAGCATCCGGTATGAGTCGAGTAACCTGTTTCAATGAAGAACAAAGTTAAGGAAAATTATCCAAATTCAACTGCCTTGATCAGGAACTTGTAGTTTCATGTATATCAAACATTTATTCATATCAAACTTACCACAACAATTTGAGGCATGATGTACAGACCTTGTTGCTTAATTCTGAGGAGCAGTTCCTCTTCCAAGGCTTTCACTTGATCCAAAATGTAAACAACCTGTTTGCATTTCATTTTGGTTACAAATATCAAATAGTTGTTTCTGTCTTAAACAACATGCAATGCCAAGTTACATGACTATTTTACCTGCCCACCAGTGTCTGGCAAGCCAAGGACATCTGCTTGGCCAAAGTAGCCATGAGGGGAGAAAATTACAACATTGAATATAATTGGAAGACTGCTAAGAAACTTCTCCATATGCAATGGATCCGGCGCTTGCAGTACTTCTGAGAGTGATCTCATAGTCTCTCTAACTCTTTCCGCTGTATGACCCCATCCATTCTCAAAGCCCCACTCCTTAAACCTGTAAAAGAATTGGGACTTTCGTTATAACTCTCAAAATTTTGAGAAGCTAATTATTACACGAATGTTTATGACAAGTAGCTAGGTTCACCTCAACTCAAATTTTTGATATGGGGTGTCCTTGGGGAGTGCTGAGAGGGAAACTTCTGCAACTATTAGTGCCATCTGAAGCTTTTCGGCTGTGTTGAGGTTATCATTTATCATAAGTTTCTGGAAACAAATACCAAATAGGTTGTTTAACATGATTAAAAATTTTGTTAGCATCAGAATTTCAACTCTAAATAATTCATTTCCAACATACCTCTCCTTGGTGATCCAATGACAGTAGATAATCCACAAGAGGCTGTGCACAGTCCTGGCGCCCGCTTAGCTTTGCGGTCACAAACTTTGAAACAAAACTGATCCCATTTCCAATCGAAGAAGATAAATTTAAGTGCGGCAGAGAGAACTCATATGCTTCGAAATCCACTTCCAATGCATTTTCATCTTTTGCCCTGCAATGCCATCAATTTTATTGCAAATATGAATAGGAACAAATAAAATTTCAACTTTTCAAGATATAGGACATACCAGTCCTCATCAAAGACCAGTTCTTTGAATTTCAAGAAGTCTGTAACAGTGATGGCCTCAACTGAGAGATCATCAGAATTTACTTTAACAAATTCCCAGAATCCAGGATTTGGCCTAATGGCAAAAGCTACATGCGGAGGCATAACAACAGCTTCCTGCAAAATATGTACATATACAGAATTAACTTAATTAATTAATTAGCCTTAATTACGCAACTGAAAAAGATAGAAATGAAATGAATAATAACTATAAATTAATTTACCTGCGTAGAACACAAAATGTAGCCAAGTAAACCCTCCAAGACTTGGGTTCTTACATCCTCATCATCTATCACTTCATTTAGTTCATCCATTAAGTGGTGAAGTTTCATTATCCTTTTTCCCTTTTCAATATATCTAACAAAGCACCTCTTCATGTGATACCGGCTTTGCTTCAAGGCATCCGGCATGTTATCAGCTATAGAGTCCGACCGTTTTAAGCTCGATGCAGAAGCCATTTCTGAAAATTAAAAACAAGTGTTTGATAGCAAGAACTGATTAAGCTTCGTATTTCTTTCAGAGATAATTTATTTGCATGGTTTGTTCAGTTAAGATGTTCTGTATTTATAGAGTGGTATTGATGCATGGCTGGCTAATTTATTTCCTCATGTAGTGAGACACGTGACGCTTACAAAGTCGGGCTACAAAGTTTGTATCGAAAGTAATATCATATGCAACGTGGCTTTATCAAAGAAGAAAGCAGGTATCTGTTACGTAGATCAGTTGAGATACAAACTTTGTAAATGTAATAATACTGGTGAAAATTTTTTGTCTGAATATGGGGCTAGAAAGGAGAGTGCATGAGGAGAAAGAACATTCTTAAAAATGGGTTGGAGAAAGCAAAGAATTTAACAGATAAAGAGAAGTAGATTCCTGATTGTTTGATGAAGTAAAAGGAAAGACAAATATTCTTTTCTTTCCGTGGCCGTAAGGAAGAAAGAAAAATGGCAAGGGAAGAAAAGTTGCCATCTTTATACGGAATTTCTTCAATTAATTTGTCCCCCATTGAAGCATTATTAGCATATACAGCAGCCTGCATCATAACCCAAACTTCGTGTTCTTATAATTCTTTCCTTGGTTATTGCAACTAATTCAGAATTCCGAAATTGGTTTTGAATTTCAGTTTGCTTTCTGACTAAGAAGGTTCATGCATTATATTATAAGACGCCTTTGTCACCATGCAAGAAAATGAAAAGTTATAACTCAAAAGCATTTATTCTTAAAAGGGTAGGGCAAGACATTTTGAAATTGTATCTCAAAATTTCATCTTTAAGTAATGTAATATTTACAAGTGGATGGTGTAACTTAAAATTTATGAAAATATGTATCAACTACTTGATTTCTGATTCATTTACCACGGTAGGGGAGTTGCGGCAGCAAATTCTCTTTTATTAACGTGCGTGTCTGTCTGAATCTCATTGGCTGGAAAGGGTATGATGTGTTCTTTCCTAGCACTAGTTTGATACGGATTGAACATTTTCATCAGGTCGTTTCTTGACTTTTAAGAATCTTAAAAAACAAGTATATTATTAATTAGATATAATTGTGAGGGTTCAGTTATGTTGGAGTTCACTTATATAGAGTATGAATTTTAATTATACACATAAAGTAATAAATAATAAATAATGAATTATAATAAAAATTTTATTATTTATCACTTTATATGTGTAATTAAATAATATGGCTGAAATTCGTGTTCTATTATAGACGAACTATAATATAATCATAGCCTAATTTTATTATATTATTTTTAATTTTATCAACCGTCAGTCAATAAACCTTGAAAAAACCAAAAAGATTCTATAATGAATTTTACGCTTTTGTTTTTGCGAGTAAAGGCGCACCACCACACCTCTAAATCTAATTTATAAAGCTTTAAAAAGGGAAATAACGAGCCCATTGGGAAGGTTGTAAATATCAATATATCCCCATAAAAAAAAAAAAATCAGTATATCAAAAAAAAGAAAAAGAAATAGCCACCCGGTACCGGTAGTATGGCTCCAGCGTCGGGGGTTCAAATGAAATAAAACTAAATTTTGAGAAGGGGTAAAAGAAAAAACAAACGAAGGTACATCGGGTAGGTTGTGTAATTAAGTTAAGTTTCGAGGTCCGAACACGTGGCGTAAGTTCACTGTGCTTTAGGTTTAGGGTTTTGGAAGACAACCCTAAACCCTACTCTTCTTCCTATAAGTAGTCATAAGACATCGTTCGTGAGTAATGAACTCTCTCCCGGTCGCCGCTGTTGTTTAACTCAATGCTATAATTTGTTAGCTTTTGTTTCCCCCCCCTTTTTTTTTTTTTCCGAACTACGTTTACAGCGTCGAATACTGATTACCAGCGCTTTGTGTTTAATTGGGTGCTGTGTATGAGGCGACGCTACATCTGCTCCTTTTCTGCAAGCTAAGAATTTTTTTTCTTTTTCGTTTTCTTTTTTGCAGATCCGGATAAATTTATTTTCTTTTATGTAAATTTTAAGTTTTCTGAAGAAAATTAAAATGGATGTGATGATTATTTCCCCAGATGAACGACGCTGATTAAACTGTGCGATTTTCCTTTCTATTTTTTTTGAGAATCCAAGCCAGTCTTCTGATCCATTTTCATTTTCGTATTTTAATTTTTTCCTCGTTTATTTGAATTTTTTTAAGAAATTAAAAAAAAAGATCTTTAATATTAAATTATTTAGGGATGGAAGTGAGGATTATTTCCCCAAATGATCGACGCTGATTAAATTAAGCGATCTGTTTCTCTTTTCGAGAATCCAAGCCAGAAATCTGATCCGTTCTTTCTCTTATCATTTTATTTCTTGTAATTTTTGAAGCACATAGTTTTGAAGCAATGCCATAATATTTTATAGGAAATTGAAGAGATTATGATGGATGTGATGATTATTTCCCCAGATGATCGAAATTGATTAAGCTGTGCGATTTTTTTCTCTCTTTTGAGAATCCAAGCCAGAAATCTGATCCATCAATATTCAATTGTCAACTTAATCATTAGATAATAATAATAATGGGATTGAATTTTCAGCTTCAGGAATATGAAAAGAAATTTTGGCTATCGATCCAATTCTATCCAAAAATTTTACCGGGAGCCGAATTTTGGCTCAAAAATAATCAGGAATAGTGAGTCTACACCCGTAACAAAGATGTGAGTGGCATTAGGCACTATTTGATTCTACCGGTCGGAACATTATCATTCGGAAGACAATTCACTGTATAATCACAATAAGAAATGCAATCAGCAAGAATTTTCTTATATCTAAGTCTCCACTGAATTGCTAATTTCCACCTCTGCATAGACAATTTAGTTTTCCTGGATAATGCTAATTTAGCACCTGTCTGTCTGCATTGCACATCGAAGTTTTCTAAGAATGTACAGACCTCACCTCCAAAATCTGACAGAACCTTTTTCGGTTCCATTGCTGTGTTGATGTCTTGGATTTTATCAATGGCACACAGCAATAAGGCATCTTCCTCTTTTGATGTCGGCAAACTGTTCAGCATAGCACAACAGTTGTTTGATAACCATTTCATGACAGATATCTCATTGTCCACCGAAAGTTGATGTCCTGAATAAGCAAGGTGCCCAACTGACCTCCGCTGGTTCGCTGGTGTCATCCACAACCGCAAAGCAGAGAGGAGAGCAAACGATGGCTTACCATCTTGGTCAACGTATTGTGATTCACGGGGCCACGAACAACAGGAATGCATGCCAGGTTCCAAGGATATAAAAACCTTGTCATTTGGATTGTCATTTAAAAGAAACCCGTAGTGTTCAAGGAGCTCCAAATTTGTGTAAGTTCCATAACTTAATAGAACCTGCAGCAAAAAAGACACTGATTTAATCTCATCTAGCTTCATGGATATTGACAAAAATAATTTTGCAGGCAGATGACAATGTCATGATAAATGTCTAATTTTCCCTTCAAATCTAAGACTTGCTTTGTAACATTCAAATCAAATTAGGATAACTCAGGCCTATATAATTACACAAGAAAAAGCCACAATGGTTAACGGGGTTTTGTTGAATCATTTTTAAGATACTAAGATGATGCTAAGAGAATATTATAAAGGCTACAAAATTTCAAAGAGCAAGTTCCTTCCAAGACTGTCTTATTATTACCGTTGCTATAGCAACAAGTTCTTTCAACATCTAAAACCTTCTTAAATATGACAACAGCCAAGAGAAGATGAAGCTCTTCAAAGAGAAGTAATACATCATTATGCATCACTGGCAGTTGATCAAAAGTAACCCCAAAATTATGTACTTAGGAAGCTTACATCAATGGCAATATCAGGATAAAGTAGAGTAGAAAAAACTTGACCATTCATGAACAATATGCTTTTATGATTAAATCATGTGTCAATTCTGTCAGCATCCACACTTGATATAGGATCAAAAGCTAGCGATTTGAGTCCAAACTTTTTCTTCTTAAACAAAACAGAAAGCTATCGCATACCCAATTACTCAAGAAATTTGTTGTACCTGTTTTCCCCTCTTATAGTTGTTCCTAGCATAAAAACAGTAGGAATTAACATCTTCCTCAAATCTACCATCTGTTAACCTATGCAGATGAGCATTGAATTTCTCAGGATCTAAGACATCTGTAGTATCCCCCTTTGGCAAACGTGGGGCAGGCATCCAACCTTCAACATCTTCAATGCCAATATTTGACTCTTTTCCCTCTCCAGGTGCAGCATAGTTAAACAAATCTCCCACAGGACATAAACACCCGGCTTCATCCCATGATATATGCATTGTCCGAGAGGAAGCCTGTAAACACGATAAAAATTGAACATACAATTATTTGACTTGTGCACAAATCCAAGCAAACTATCATTTCTGGGATCTTGAGGTTAAACCATTTCTTAGAAACATGTGGTTCAATCAACAAGAATATGATTTTCCTAGAGCTGTGCCAAGTAACTAAATAAATAAATCTTAGAATTTACTAAAAAGGTCTAGATATTCTTACAGTTGCAGAAGCCCAAAGCCACGCCCTAAAAGAAAGCAGTTGAGGCTTAAGCTTAAGTTCTTCCATTAGTTTAATGGCTTGCTTCCACTCGGATTCAGCTTTTGACACAGCCTTCTCAGCAGCCCAGATAGCATCATCCACCTAAGGAAGAATTTACTATCAGAGAAGCAAATAACTAACATAATTACTTCCAAATAACAAAAGAATAAAGAAACTGAACCTGAAGAGCTTGCTTCTCAAATGGACCAAAGGTTGCAAGTATCTCATAACAACGAGGCAATAGCACTAAGTAAGTATACCACCGTGAACCCTTTCCTTTACCCACTTCATATAGTAAACAAACAATCAATATCTGCAAAATTACACTTAGTAATAAGAAAAATAAACCAAAAAAAAAAATGAAAAATCCCAATTGCGGAAACATTATATCTATAAAGGTGAAAAAAACCTGAGAAGGGGAGAGAAAGAGATGTCTGTTAACAGCAAGAGATAGTTTCTGATCACTTTTCAATAAACATTCAGTAGTAAATAAGGCCGTTTTTGGAACTCTGAGAATCAATTCTCCTTTTGTAAGATCGCGAGCGGCAGCCAATCCTCTCCTGTAACAAAAGAAAAATTATATGCATACATGAAAAATTATATATATTCCATTCGAATAAGCAGAGCTCAGTCTGTAACTCACCCACCTGCCTCCGGGAAATGAGAGACGGTGAGAGAATGGCCCAAACAGTTGCGAGAGCGAGAAGGGTTTTGAATTGTTGAGTCTGTAATTCCCATTTCTGCTGCCCATTTCAGCAACTTTTCAAGGCTTTCATCTTCTTCCTCCATCTCACTACGTTGAGGTTGAACCCTTTTCAGTTTTCGCCGACGGCCAGTTTTCAGATCAAGGGCATATAATCATTTCATCAAGCAACTGAATATTTAAAATTCCAAAAATATATAACATTTTATTATTACGTATGTTTGTCGTACAAAAGCCGAGGGGTTTCATAAGAGTTTTCGGGGTTTTAACAGCATCATTCCTTGACCCGAGATGTTGCCCAACTTTGGAACCCAACCCAATTTTGATACTGGGCTTGGGTAACGATTCAACGGGGCACCATCTTTTTCAGCGCACTTGTGCCTCTAAAATTATGTTATCATAAGTTAAACACAAAATGATCTAGTAGTGTCTACCACATAATAAGCATCTAGGCCCATGTTAGAACTTTAGCACTCCTAATAAAAAGTATTGAAACTGTGAATTTATTAGACGGTATCACATGGTTGTGATTACCGTTACCCATTAAATCATTACTACAATTTAAAATATTACTAACCAGCTTCAAAACGAAAGGAGCCTCGCTATAATTACTTTAAAAAATGACAATAAACTAATTATAATCGATATATTTGCAGAAAACAAGGTAGTGACATATGTTTTTCATAAAAAAAAGGCAACGATATTTGTTGAGTGAGTCAATGCGATATAAGAGAAATCCATCACCAATAGGCAATGACATGTGCAACCACCTAACTTTCAAAAATCAAGGTTGTCTTATTTACTTTGTTGTGTAACAATCTTATCATCCTAACATGGAAACTATATCAATCTAATAGGAAAAACTATATATAGCAGGCTACACATACGAGCAAAAACCCAACATGCTTCTTTTCATCTTGAAAGGAATAGAGATTTTTCATAGCTATATTATCTAGTAAGAAAGAACGTGGCCAACCAGATGTTGGCATGCGATTTGTTCTCTTTAAATATGAACAATGTTAGTTATTCTAACATTTAAGTTGTAATGTGAGTCTTAACTAATGTGGAGTTTATTTATTAGATGGTAGTTAAGTAATTTTATAAACTATGAAATCCATCATCCAATAGATGAATGACATATAAAATTGAGACTTAAATTTAGATTCAAATAATGAGATGCTTGATATTATTATTTAAATATATTTAAGCAGCAAATCTAATTATTATTTTTAGATTTTAAAAAAACGTTTGATGAGAGATATCACTTTCTCGTTGTGGATGTCATTTAATTATGTAAAAAATAAAAAGATTTGATGTTCGAATCCTAACCGCATAGGTAAAGAGAAAATTGAATTGCCATCAGATTAACTAATAATAATAATAAAAATAAAATACTACTTTGTCCCAATAAATTTATTGCTTTGTTTTTTAGCTTACTTAAATAAAATTCGAGCAATGGGCAAAGCAATTTCATTATTTTTATAGTTTTGTAAACTTTTAAAATATGCTACAATTATATTAACTGGAATTACAGGATTGTTCTCAATCGTGTGATATACGTGTCAATTTAATAGTGTACCTGGCTGACGTTTGATTGTTTTTTTTTTCTTTTTTATGATAATAAAAAACGGGTTAAATGAACGTAAGATAGTCATCCATTCCATCATCACTCCCGCTATCACAAAGAATTTTTTTGAAGCATTTGTACAATAAAACAGTTCCGAGTACGTTGAACGTTTGCAGCCCCAGGAGGAATTGGTTAATGGAAATTAGAATACGTGTCAAATATGCGGCCGTGAACAGCAACAGCGTTGGAAAAGAGCCCCCGCAAAGTGGTTTTTGAATAACGCCCTTTTTCAAACAATAAAGTCAAAAGTTGTTTGTCAATTTCCCACTTTTGCACAGCGTCGCCAGTCCACTAATGGACCCCACCTCTAACTCACCTCTGATCCTCCCCGCGATCCATCCTTTATCTAGTTGTCCAATCATTCCTCGCCACGTGTACACCCACCCACGAGTCCACGTTCAGAGTATTTTGATAACGTTATCTTTTACTGATTGGGCTATCCTCCCGCGTGGATCTCGTTTACCGCCAAACAAAATCATTTTTTTTTTTTAACCTTTCCATAATCTGTTCGGGCCAGGCCGGAGTCTTATCGGGTGGGTATTTTCTGATAAATTGCCTTGCGTGAGTTGCGTCTATCAATTATATGAGACGGGTAATGCCCGAATATCCGGATCTCACTTTTGATGCTGCGAGTCAGCACATATTAACGCACAAACAACTCTCACTCCGTATCCGGACAATGGTGGCGTCCAGACAAAAAGAGTTTTGCCGTATATAAAAAGTGAGAAAATGACTTTTAATATTCAAGCAGACGCCTAATGTTTGGCGGAATCGTTTAGGAAATGAGTAATAACAGAGAAAGCCAATTCGAATCCTTCCTTTATCTCACATTGGGCCAAAAAAAAAAAAAGGTAATATTCTAATGCATAAATTTTAAGTTTGAATTTATGACAAAATTATTAAAAAATTTATCTAAAAAAAGTTTAGGCAAGATTCGTTAGTGTTAGGGGTGTTCGCGGATCAAATTTTACGGATTATACATCAATTTATATCCGATCTACAATTTTACGGATTATAATTTTTCAATCCAATCCATGAATTGATTAAACTCAATTCAAATCCAATCTATACATATGTGGATCAAATGCGGATTTGACTCAATACATATCCAATCCATACGTATGCGGATCGGATGCGGATTTAACTTAATTCATATCTAATACACCATTTTGCGTATTAGTTTCCGAATTAAAAATTTTTAGTTCTCCCCAATCCATAAACTAATGAAATAAAAAAAAAAGTCTAGTATAAAAATAATTTTTACTATCAATTAAATTTAAAATTGAATAAAATTTAAACAAATTAATTGTTTAAATAAAACTAAAATAATACATTCAATGTTTCAAAATGAAGCAAATCGAGATTAATTGTTCAAATAAAGTTACAATAATACGTTTAAAGTTTCAAAATATAACATACTAAGATTAATTGTTCAAATAAAGTTACAATAATATATTAATATAACACCAAAATTAATTGTACAAATAAATGCACAATTAATTGAAATGATGGAGTTTATGAAACCAAACACAATTTGATCATTCAACAGGGCTATTGCACTTGTCGAAAAGTGGTGATTACGGAGCCGTCAACGATGGGAACCAAGAGAAGCACAAGTGGCAACCTTGAAGGTTGTGATAGTGCAATTGTTTGGTTGGAACCAGTGATTATGAAGTGGCTCGATAAACTCGAGGAAGAAGATGGTTTGCTCTCGCTGGAATCATGTGGACGACGTCCTTCAAATCGGTGTCGAGAGTGTATCGAATCAATATTGGGTGTTGCTAGTGCATGTGACGGCGAGAAAACTTAAGGTTTTTTGTTTGTAAATTTTTGGTGACTTGACGTTATGTTACTTTACAAATTATTGGTAACTTAACGTTATGTTACTTTGCTTTTGCTAGTGCGTGTGACTTTATTTTTATTTTGTTTTACAATTTTTACAAGTTATATTTGATTATTTAATTATTTTCTATTTAATATTATTATTGAGTAATGGTTAAGATATGTTATAGTGTTTTATATAACTATGTAATGTCACATTTATAATATTTTTTAATTAAATTTATAATAATTTTTTAACTATATATATATATTTATATATTTATATTTTTTTTTGCGGATTCACGGATTTTTACAGATTTACAGAAGTAAATCCATATCCAATCCATCAACTGCGGATTTTTAAATTTTCAATCCATATCCAATCCACGGATCGAATTTTCACGAATCAGACGGATTGAATTCTGAACCCTAATTAGTGTAATGCTTTTTAAAAAAAATAAAATAAAGTATGCTCATAAGTTCATTCTTAAATAGTTACTAGTTTAATTATTCAATACAGTGAAGTTGAAGGATCTGAGTGTTAGTTTGTATGGAATAAAATTATATGTATGCACATGTAGAAAAATACAAGAGAGGGAAAGGCTGTGAGGAGTCTGGAAGAGTGGAGACCGGAAAGGTTGTTGGTTAGGTACAGGTAAGATCATATTATTAGTGGCCATTGTTACAGTTCATGGGGTGAGTGATTGAATACTTTTCAAACATTTTTTTTTTTAAAAAAAATTTGTATAATAAAAATTGAACGCTGTAGTAAGTGGTTCTTGCCAACAATAGCAACAGCAATAGCAATTAGCAAATAGCAACGGTAGGGTAGGCTTCTTTCTTCATCATTATCTTTTTTTCATTTCATTTATTTATTTTTTATATTCCACTCACCATTTTCTCTGGTGCTCATTCATAGCATATCCTTTTAGCTTTCTTGAAATAACTCACCCCATGGTTTCTCTCTTTTTGCTCCTTACTAATAATGCTGTGCTGAGAGTTCTCTGACAAGCTTTCTCTGATTTCTGGTATCAGGATTCAGCTACAGAGAGTTGAAGTTACAGGGGCCTCAAATTTTTCTTTTTATCCAAAAATAATAATTTTTACAGCATGTCTGTTGCATTGCTATGGGTTGTATCACCTAACTCACAATTGTCCAATTGCTTTGGGTTCGTCGATTCAGTGCGAGAGGAAAACAGGCTGTTTTATTCATCAAGATTTCTTTACCAACATCAAACCCGGACTGCTGTGTTTAATTCTAGACCTAAGCAGTTTAATAATAGTAATAAGCAGAAACGGAATTCTTATCCTTTAGATACAGATTTGAGGCATCCTTGCTCATCTGGAATCGACTTGCCTGAGATATCATGTACGGTTGCTAGCACTGCTGGAGAAGTGGCCATGTCTTCAGAAGAAATGGTTTACAATGTTGTGCTCAAGCAGGCAGCCTTGGTTAATAAGCAACCAAGTGGGGTTACTCGTGATCTTTATGTGAACCCAGATATTGCTTTACCCGGAACTTTAAGTCTGCTCAGTGAAGCTTATGATCGTTGTGGAGAAGTTTGCGCCGAGTATGCTAAGACGTTTTACTTGGGTAGTTAGCCCCTGCCTTCTTTCATCAATCCTTTTAGTATGTTAATTTCAAATTGGGAGTTCGTAATTCTTATTTGCTCGTCTTTTTGAAGGAACTTTGCTGATGACCCCTGAAAGGCGAAGGGCTATATGGGCTATATATGGTTCGTGACTTTGATCTTAAATCATAATGCATCTTTCACTTCACATTTTTCTCGTTATCCTGCATATTCTGTTTTTGAATTTTGAGGCTTTCTAGGATTAGATTATTAAAGGATTAGCGTAAACCTGAAAAGAGAATCTTTAAAAGTTGAAGGAATTTGGAGCTTGTGGAAACCTTGGACCCATTTCTAGACAAAGTAATTTAGCTTTTGTTAATAGCACATGATAACCTTTATTGGGTAGTCTTCGTTCTAGTTAACAATTGTCAAGTAAGAATCTTTTGTGTACCGAGTCTTATTGATAGGAATTTCTGGCTTTTGGTGCTGTACTGTTAAACCTGAAGTGCCACCCGGCTAGCATATCTGTTTGGTTTCCCAACTTGTGTTACTTGTTAACATTAAAGGGATATAAGTTTTAATCAACTGCTACCACATTGTGAACTGCCTCCACCACATCTTAAAGTGACCTTCTATGGGCTGCTGGAGTTCTTGTTATCTGACTTATGGCTTCCTTTTTCCAGTCTATGAATAATTCACCCCTAAGTTGCACCTCTTTATTACAATAAGGTTCCATCAAGAGAAATGATCAACACCAATCAGGAAGTTGGTTGTTGTATCATTAGCATTTTGAATCTCATCTGTACAAGGTGGTGAATGTTTGTTTCCCATAATTTTGGCTAGCAGGATTGTTTTTTTGTCTGGGCAGCAGGTCATACTAGTAAGAGAGCAATTGAAAGAGTAATTCATTAAGGTATAAGTTTAATTTAATCACATATAGTCACGAGACCCTGAAAATGTCCGCAAATCAAGGGAGAATATGAGGAGGCCTTAAGGAGAATTTATATAGGTCTACATGTGCTATCAGAAAAGTTCTAAATTTTCTTTTCTTACTTTCCACTTGGGTAAGATGGAATAATACAAAGAATGCTGCAAATATTCAATAATAGACTCAATAATACAAAGAATGGCCTTTCTGAAACTTCATAAGAATGATTTCACCATATTGGTTATGAACTTTGGTGGCAAGAGAAGTTTATCAGTTTCCTCTGAAAGATTGTAAAATGAAATGCTGCTCTGGAACTTTTTTTGCTCTTTTTGTAATTTAAGGGACAATTGGAACTTACAGCATTGTTGTCGATTTTGGCAACTTCCCCTTGAGGTGATATCAAAGGGAGATTTCTATATTTTTTATTGGAATGTTGGGAGTGGGGATGGGGAGGAGAAAGAAATCTATCTATTCTGAATGCTTGGAGTCTCGTTGCAAATTCTGTATTAGTCATCTCTCCTCCAAACATATTCCTTCTATCCTTTCTTTCCTTTGTTACCCTTGATATGTTTTGTGTGAGCAATTTCTGTTACTGCATGAAAACCATACATTTAAAAACATATATTTCCTTTCTCTATTTAAAACATACATTCCTTTCTCTAAAAAAAAAATAAAAATTTTAAAACATGTATTTCTGTTCTCTATTGTTTCTCATGTTTTCTTCAATTTCAGTGTGGTGTAGGAGGACAGATGAGCTCGTTGATGGGCCTAATGCTTCACACATAACTGCAACAGCTTTAGACAGGTGGGAGTCCAGGTTGGAAGACCTTTTCCGGGGTTGTCCATTTGATATGCTTGATGCTGCATTATCAGATACAGTAACCAAATTTCCTGTCGACATTCAGGTTAGACTATATTTTCAAGATCAAATTAGATTTTAACAAAATGGTTGTTATAGTACTCTCTCTACTATCTTAAGTGTACTTGTATTAAATTAAAATAAGGAACAACTTCTGCTTTCTAATTGGTTTTTAAAACATTAAGCCTTGATGCATAATGACAGACCTTATTTACAGTTAATTGAGTCATGCCATTTTTGCATTTTCAATTTATCCTAGAGACCGAAGATGTGATGAGGTGACACTACATACTTACTAAGAACAATTCCGTTTCTGTAAATTGCTCCATTATTTATTAGGACTCTTGAAGTTAACGGATAGCAATAGTGAATTTACTTATCTGAAAACAAAGTTCTGCATGCTACCCTTCTCAATATTCAGACAAGAGTTTAATAGGCCTGCTATATCTAAATAAAGGATGCAGTTTATGACTGAACCACCTCCCTGCAACGTTATCTTTTGTACCTTGATCTTTCTTCAGAAAATGTTCTATTAAAAGTATTTCCAGTGGACCCTTAACCCAATAAGGTTGTACCTTTAGGATCTGTTTATTCTGCAATGCTAGTATTGAACTTGTCAAAGATTTATTGAACTCTTTTTTGTTTTTGCAGCCATTCAGAGATATGATAGAAGGAATGAGGATGGACCTTAGGAAGTCAAGATACAAAAACTTTGATGAATTATACTTGTATTGTTATTATGTTGCTGGGACTGTAGGGCTAATGAGTGTTCCAGTTATGGGCATAGCACCTGACTCTCAGGCAACAACAGAGAGTGTCTACAATGCAGCATTGGCACTAGGGATTGCTAATCAGCTCACTAACATACTCAGAGATGTTGGAGAGGAGTAAGTACACACTTTAAAGTTGTGGTGCTGTAATTTGTTTATTTTAAGTTTTAACTAATGCTATTGGACTGAACTAGTAATCTGATATTGAACTCTGAACTAGTAATCTGATGGAAAAATACTGCTTTCAGATAGTTGAAAATATTAAAAATGATCACTCAGTCAAAAGCATGTTTTAATTTAATGATCATTTCAATTTGAACCAATCAGTACATTGTTTGGAAAGCTAGGATGCCCTTAACCAGAATTTTGGTTTGCTGACTGCATGAGGCTCCAATTGTTTGACATCTGATTTGTTTACAATACTATATATTCTCCGTTGGTAGAAGGTTAGTTAATCAGGTCCTAACGGTCATAAACTTTGTGTGAAGTGGCAGTTTCTCAAAAGCCACTTCATTTATTATGAAATCAGAGATTCATTGGTCTTTTTGTTGTGGAACTTGAGTTTTCACAGGCTGCAGGAAGTGCAACACAAACAATTCTACCATGCTTCCACCCCAACCCACCCACATACAACCCCCCAAACCCCCTCACCCCAGCCCACTTCTAAATGTAGTGAGGATAAATAAAGCAAAGCATTAGTTGAAATTCCTCTGATTATTTGGATAGTCTCTATGAATATCACTGTTTCATTGTTTCTCCTCATTTTCCTCATCTTTAACTATTTTTCGCCAGTGCCCGAAGAGGAAGGGTTTATCTACCACAAGATGAGTTGGCACAGGCGGGGCTTTCGGATGACGACATATTTGCTGGAGAGGTGACTAATAAATGGAGAAACTTCATGAAGAACCAAATTAAGAGGGCAAGGATGTTCTTTGATATGGCTGAGAACGGTGTGACTGAGCTGAGTGAAGCTAGTCGATGGCCGGTAAATAATCACAACTCCTCTGTAATAGTTGGAATCGATGATTGTAAATAATGCAATTAAAGCCTGTTGGTTTTGAACGTTACAGGTATGGGCTTCATTGCTGTTGTACCGGCAAATACTGGATGAGATTGAGGCCAATGATTACAACAACTTCACAAAGAGAGCTTATGTGAGTAAAGCCAAGAAGATAGCTGCACTACCAATTGCATATGCAAAATCCCGTTTACGCCCGTCAAGAATATATACCAGTAAGGCTTAAACTGAACGTTTAACATCAAAGTTTAGAAGCATATATAGTTGAAACAGATTTAAAGTGGGAAAAAAATGAAAATGGTTGCTTGTATATTAGGATTTAGGAATTGTTGGTATGCAGCATGTATTTGATGGTAAAGTTAGAATAGTGAATCCATTTCACAATCCAAGGCCGATGCCCTATTCAACATTGTAGATTCATTATTTTGTCCTCCCAAGATTAAACCGTGCAACAACTAGGCCCCCATAAAATTAATCCTCCAAATATTAACGAAGTGAAATAGTAAAAAACGCAAAACTCAATAATGAGAACGGAGGGTGTGGCAACCATATAAATTGTAAATATAAATTTGTCAAGCCAGATTGTACACAAGAGTTTGTATGAATTGCTTGTACAAGTAACCCTGTAACAGTATACTCATAATGTAAAGACAAGTCTATCAACGTACGGATAATGGTGTTTTCTAAATTTTATATCCGGAAGGGAAAATCTTGTTGTACCCGTCAAGATGTACTGCCATTGCAATTATCGATGGGTCCGCCCTTGGAATTAACATACTATTTAATCTGAGTCATTAAGAAAATAAGAGTGCATGTGTAGTCTTCATAGTACTTAGTTACTCGCTTTCAACTTCCAAACTTTTATATAAGAATCAATCTCAGTCACAAAATAATTTTTTTTTTTCATTTTTGTTAAAGATTTATTGTTGAGATGGTAGCCGATTATTATGATAACTATGAGCGGATGAATGATGAAAGCCAAAATTATAACTGGAGAAGTGGCAATCCGACAGTCAATCTGAGTCACAAAATATTAAAATAATCAGCACTTAGCTAGTGAACTTCAGCAACATTTTATTTTCATTTATGGTTCTTGAAGATAACAGTAATGACAGCCAGCCGAAATAACAAAAACAATGACCGATAAGAAAAGTAATTTAGCAACAATAGTGCGATAACACACTAAAAATTAGTCAATGAGCAAGACTCGCTAGTTTCTTCCAAGCCGGCCGGCTAGAAATTTTGTCCCACCAAGCATTAACATGCTTCCTCTGTGTAACCAAATGGGCCATTCCAGCTTCATTAATCAGATATCTTAAGGCTGGTAGGTGACTCAGATCAGCCAATGTGAAGCTATCCCCAGCAAGATAGTTGCTTTTAGATAGCCTTTGCTCATAAATGTTCAAAACTGCCTCCAGCTTTTGCTCTAAATTGTGGACTAGGGCCGTGTCACTGCGCTGCCCCATTCTGGGTAGAATAACAAGCTGAAGCACCAGGTTGAACGCCAAGTCATTGAAATTGTGTGCTTCTACTTCGAGCCATTGATCCACCAAAGCTTTCTCTTCTAGTGTGTTTCCAAGTAGGTTTGGCCCTTGGTTTGCATACTTTGCTGCGTAGTACCTTATGATTGCCCTTGACTCTAGAATATGATAATTCAGTAAAAGTGAGCGTTTATCAAACACTTTAACTTTTATACTAAGGTAATTAATATACTAATATATCATCATAGTCTTACCAAAAAGGTTGAAATCGCCATCCTCTATTACTGGAACTTGCCCAAATGGCTACAACAAAAATTTAAATTTTGTATGAGATGATATATATTAATAGAAAGCACAAAGGGGCCGATATAAAAATTACAATTAGCACAGTTTAGATAGAGCTAAACTTTATTTTAATCATTGCATCATTGTAAAATTAATCTTGTATAATTTGAAGAGTTCTAAAAGTTGAACCAATTCTAGAATCCATTAAAATTCGACTAACATAAAGAAACATAAAACAATGCAAACAAATATTACAATACTTCGCGTATCACCTCAAGAGGAGATTTTACCTGTCGAAGAAGAAACTCAGGCCTCTTATGCTCGCCTTCGTCGAGATCAACCTGCACAATCTCAAAGTCGACACCCTTTTCAAGAAGGCAAGCCAATACCCTTTGTGGGCAAGCTGCCTTAACTGAACCATACACTTTAACAACCATTATCAATTTTTTTTTTCTTTTTACACTTTTTTTTCCTAAGATTAACACCCAGGGCTTTACTTGAATGGAAAATAAGACATTTCCTTAATGAATTTGTTGCTTTTATTTTAGCCTGAACTGATCTATTTATTATATATATATATAGATGTGAAATAGTTTGGACGCTGAATAAGGAAGATGGGAGTTGACGGTGCTATTAACACTATGTGGTGGTTTATGGGGGTTGCCGCATGCCATTATTATCAACCGGGGGTTGTCACACTAGTGGTGGATTTTACGGGGGAAACTTGTGGCATCTTTTGTAACCATTTTCATTTCTTCAGATTTTGCATTACATGCCATAAAAAAATTTGTTATATGGAAATGAAACGACGAACAGTGATATTTTTATTTATATAAATAAGATGGTCTATTTGATAAAATAAAAAATATTTACACTTAGGTACGTAATATTATTTTAAAATAATAAAAATATTTATTTTTCTCAAGTAACTGATAACAAGACTAGATAATTAAGAAATTTTTTAAGTATTGATTAAAATTTTTAATTAAATAAAATATCATAGAGAATTACGTAGTTGTTGAAAATTTGAAATGAAAAAAAAAAAACCAAAAACAAAAAAACCGGTCTCTACGAAAGGGAAAAAGAAAAAACCGATCCAATCCCCGCCCGAACCGTCATATATATCCTATGTTCTTATTAGTTACCAGCATTGATATTCTAACCAAATTAAAATTGGGCACTTCTGTCCGAGAGAAAAAGATAAAAATAAAATTAAAAAAACCCTAACGAAACGACCAAGCGAGGAAGAAGTAGAAAGACCCGCAATTCCACACCATCCCCTGGTACGTCGATGACTCCTTTTCATCTGAATCGCCAATTTAGGGTTTTAATTGATTTCTGATTATCTAAGTGCATGGTATTATTATTGTTTCTGTGAAAAGCTTGTGATTTTATTATTGGCTGATGGTTTGGTTGCTACTATACGATGTATCAAGATCCTCTGCTGTGTTTTGTTTTAAGAGAGATTGGAAGATGGGTTGTTTCTGAGTTTGTGGAAAAGGATTCAAAGTTGTTAAAAAAAAAAAAAGAACGCCAAGGTCAAGTCGTGGGATTATTGCTACTTGGTTCATCACGGGCATAACTGTCTCTGTTTGTGCATATATTTACAGGAAGTGATTTTAAACACTCCACTTGTGAAACTTCTGAACGATCATCAAGAAGCCTTTGCAGGGGTTTACTGCTGAGACTTTGCAAGAAATGGATCCTGGTCGCTATGGCCTTCAGCAAGGATGGGATAATAACAGCGTAATTGTGGTTTCCTCCTTAATAATCACCTATGTGGGATGATAATACCAGAAAAATTTTAGGGCTCATGTGATGTGATTTGTCCCTTTTTTTTTGGTCATCTCATCCTTAAAGAATAATGAGAGAGAGCCGTGGGGCAGTGAGGATATGGACTGGATTTCCCTAACCTCCTATCATGATTGTTTTTGTTGCTGACATTACTTATTCTCTTGAATCCACAGGCTCTGGAGGGGTATGGTGCTATCCATGAACCAAATTTCCGGTGAGTTCTGAATGAAGCTTATCATCATCAAAAAGCTTGTTTAGAGCTCATGGGTAAAAGAGTTTCCTTTGGGAGTTTTTGTATGGTTATTAGTGTATATCTTTTATGCATGATGTATCATTAATGCTTACTGAATATTTTCTTTATAATTGTGCTAATTTTTTGGTTATCATGCGTTTGGTGTGCTTAATATTGCATTTTGCCTTTTTTTCTTCTATCCCATCATATGTCATCTTGGCAGGGTTGGTGGTTCATACGATGAGAGGAGGTTTTTAGATGAAAGGTACTCAAGAGACAACATATACCCAAGAAATGCCTTCCAGAGGGAGAACTATCCACCGCCACCTGTTGGTCTTTGGCCTCAATCAAGAAGGAGAAATTATGAAGAAGATTATTCACTTGATAGGGAATCCAGGCGACATGAGAAACCTTACATTGATTCATACCATGAGATGGATGCTTATTGTGGCCATGAGATTGATTCTTTTCCGGAATTTGATAAGTTCCGTGATGGCTATCGCAATATAGAAAATTATCGTGATCATGGTTTTGAAAGGCCTCCCAGGCTTGGGGGCCGTGACCGTGATGATTATGATGATTATGACCATAGATCCCGTTCTTCCCATCAAAGTAGGGAGGATAGCCGAGAGGGGGATTATGATTTTGGTCGTCTTAGCTATGATTCTGATTATGACAGAGGCAGCCGAAGAGATGGTAGTTGGAGGAGACATGAATCCCGTGATAGAGAACGTGATAAGAGATGTTTGAGTCGGGAAAGAGAGTTGAGTCCACATAGAAGGCATGAGCACTCTGCATCCCGATCTCAGTCTCGATCTAGATCTCGTGGACGTGATGATCGTCCTAGATCGCGGTCACCTCGTGGTCGAAGCCATGGTAGAAGTCATCGAGAGGACAGCTATGATGATGGCCGATATGAGCGAATTGAGAAGCGAAGGGACCGTGAAGAGAGGCGTCAGCGGGAGCACTATGCTGTGGTATAGTTTTGATGTGTAATCTTGCTTATTTTCTGGAGTTTATGATTGTTATAGATGATAGCCAGAGCTCTTTGTAAGTATTCTGTTTGCTTGCAGGCCCCATCAGGCACTATTGTTGTGAAGGGTCTTTCTCAAAAGACGACTGAAGAAGATTTATACCAGATCCTTGTATTTTTACTACCCCTTCATGTTTTGACTTCTCTCTATCTTTAATTCTAGTTATCTTAGCACATTTACTCTTCTCTTTTAATTTATTCAGGCTGAGTGGGGACCTCTTCGCCATGTTCGTGTGATCAAAGAGCGAAATTCCGGTGTCTCACGTGGATTTGCCTTCATTGATTTTCCTTCTGTGGTACTCCTTCCTTCTTCTTGGGTAAATTTGACAATATTTTGTTTCAATTTTGACGAATTGACTACAAGAGAGGCAATTGTTGTGGAACAGGGAGCAGCACGTGCAATGATGGATAGGATTGGGGATGATGGTCTTGTTGTGGATGGCAGAAAGCTTTTCTTTGAGTACAGGTTTTTTTTTTTTTTTTTTTTTTTTTTTGGTGTTTGGGTCAGCCAACCATATTGGTATGTGTCACTTCAACTCGTTAGACTTCCATGTTGCTAGTTCTACATTAAGATCTCGATAGATCTTGTAACATCATCATACGAAAATGTGGTTTCGTGCTATGTGTGAAATTCGGACAAACATTAACTTCTTTTTCAGCCATAAAAAATTTGCTCCATCAGTTTTGTCTTTTAGTACTCTGATAATGCGTATTTCCCATATGCCAATGCTATGATGTGTAACTTTCTGTTAAGCATAAATCTTGCCGATTTGAATCGTGTTATACTGCAGTAGCAAGCCAACTGGGGGTTCAGGTGGGCATTATGGTCAAGAAAGTGCTATGGGAGCTAGGCATTCTAACCATAAAAGCACAATACCATGTGATTGGATGTGCACCATTTGTGGCTGTGTGAATTTTGCTCGGCGTACGTCTTGCTTTCAGGTTTGTTTTCTGTTCTTTTCTGTGACCTGTTTACTGCTGCTGCTTTTCTTTAGATGATTTAGGAGCATGGTATTTTTTAATTAACCTCTGCATGTAATGGTGAGAATTGTGAGCACGTAACACTGCTTGGTGATCGGGTATCAAATGAATTATATGTTCTGTGTGTCTTGTTGAGGGCTAATGAAACTTAACAACGTTAGTTTGACAATTTTTTAAAGTATTTGTATAAGATCCATTTTCCCTTTGATGCAGTGCAATGAGGCAAGAACTGATGATGCTCCCCCAGCAGAAATGAATTCATCCAATCCAATACCTTTGGGGAAGAAAGGATCGGACACAGGTTGGTCTAATACGTTACTTTTAGAGGAATAATTCCATGCATTTGCTGCAAATTACTAAGTTGATATGTAAGCAGGTCCCACTCATGTTCTGGTTGTTCGTGGATTGGATGAGTACGCTGATGAAGAAATGCTTCGTTATGAATTTTCTAAACACGCTCCAATTAAGGTAACACTTAAAGTGATCAAATATCATTTCAGTTTCTTTTCCATCTAGCATGAGCAGTGATGTTATCGGTTTGACATGCAGGATCTTCGCCTTGTCAGAGACAAGTTCACTCATGTATCTAGGGGATTTGCATTCTTACATTTCCATTCGGTATGTCCATCATTAGCTGGTAACTGCTTTATATATTCCTTTTTGTCTCCTGTATTCCACGCTAAGGTTGGTTCGGGTAAAAGTTACATGATAAATATAACTTATACCCTTCCAAGAAAATTGTGAGGAACTTGTGGTTTTGAAGTTGTCAATACTATTTGTCTTTATGGGTGCATGGTATGTGACTAAGAATTTATTTTATTTTGGGCAGTGTATTCTTCAAAAACTTCTATCACTATTTTATTAATTCTGAATTTTGATGGTATGAGATAATTCTGTGGGAATAGAAGCAAAGAATATCAAGGGTTCTAAAATTTACCTCCAATAATGCAACAACCAAACCATAAACAAAATATACATAATTTTTGTTTGAATTCTTTTGAAAATTTTCCCGTTATTCATGCTCAGTATTTCCAAGGAATTTCTTTAGGTGGCAACTCTTTGTACCATGATCTATTTGATAAAATTAATCATGTTTATTTAAATAGGAGGATAATGATGACAACATGTCATCCCTGATTGAAATGGATCCCAGAACCAATGGGACTTGTCTTATCATTGTCTTCTGCTCACTGACATTGAGAATCTAAAAAGATTATAATTCTGATTAGATGTGATCATGAGGATTTAGTTTGTGGGGGCAATGTTAATTAAAGTTTAGATTGAGCCGATTATGGCAGATTACTCTGTTTGAATTCTTTTGAAAATTTTCCTGTTATTCATGCTCAGTATTTCCAAGAAATTTCTTTAGGTGGCAACTCTTTGTACCATGATCTATTTGATAAAATTAATCATGTTTATTTAAATAGGAGGATAATGATGACAACATATCATCCCTGATTGAAATGGATCCCAGAACCAATGGGACTTGTCTTATCATTGTCTTCTGCTCATTGACATTGAGAATCTAAAAAGATTATAATTCTGATTAGATGTGATCATGAGGATTTAGTTTGTGGGGGCAATGTTAATTAAAGTTTAGATTGAGCCGATTATGGCAGATTACTCTAATTTTTGGTAAAAAACTTGTAGGTAGGAAGGGAATAAGAAGCTGCATAGTATGGTTTCTTGCTAAAACTATCATGTTATATGAGCTAATGGAGGTATGCCGTCTGGTGGCCTGTAGGTTGAGGATGCTTCTAAAGCTCTAGAAGCAACAAATGGAACAACTCTGGAGAAGAATGGGCAGATACTAAGAGTAGCTTATGCAAAAAGCATTCTTGGTCCAGGATCAGGGATGTCAGCATCTTCACAGTCAAGTAGTCTTGCTGCTGCGGCAATTGAGGCAGCAGCATTTTCCCAGCAGGTATTTTACATTGGTTGTTTATGTAATATTTGATGTGTAATCTATATAATGTCAAAATATCAAAAGTTGACATGGATTTTTGGTAGAATTATCGGAGTGAACCTGCGGCTACTATTTTTCTCCAAGAAATTAAGGGGAACATGTTCAATGTGTTGTTGTACGACTGTGCAATTTATTATACTAGGATTGTCTTCTAATATTTGTTAAGACACTAAACTAAACGGTTATGTTTTTTCTTATTTTCCCTACCAATTTCTTGAGTACTGCAAACTTTGGCCGCCAATTAAACTTGTTATATCATAATTAGTAGAAAGCACAGGTGCAGGCAGAGGTATCCTTGGGGTCCACATCAATGAATTCTGAGGGCAATTTATGGTCTCTGGTTCCTAATAAAATATTAAGTTATAGAAAGCAAAGTGGGAAGAGTTACTTGATAGTTATTTGTGGACTTTAAATGTTGAGTAAATCTCATAATCCTTGCTTTCATCCCTTTAGTATGATGCTGTTGGATGGGCACCAAAAGAATATAATCCAGATGACAAACAGCCTACTGGCGGCCAGGAGCAACGCAGTGATGGAGATATGGTTCAAAAGGATGGTTTGGCTTTGCAATCCGGCTTTGTATGGGATGAAGCATCTGGCTATTACTATGATGCTGCTTCTGGGTTCTACTATGACGGAAATACAGGTTTGATTCTTGCTCAATTGTATTTTATGGTAGATGAAATGTCCTGAGTGGAATTTTACCCTTACCCTTGATTCTGTTCTGTAATTGTAACATGCAGGTCTTTATTATGATGGTAACAGTGGGATTTGGTATTCCTATGACCAACAAACGCAGCAATATATTCCTTGTACTGATCAAAATGACAACAAAACATCTGGTAACGGATCTGAGCCTTCCAAGCAAGTGGATGGTGGTTCCAAAAACAGAAAAGTGGTAATCTCTGCACCGGCTGCAACTGTTTCATCAGTGGAGAAGCCTGCATCACTACCAGATGCTGTACAGGCTGCTGCAACAGCAGCAATAGCTGCGGAAAAGAAAGGGAAGGAGAAGTCAAAAGAGGTGAAAGTCGTTTCAAAGAGCACTATAGTGGCTAACAAAAAGAAGTTAAATAATGCAACAATGTGGAAACAGTGGAGTCATGATAGTCAACAATCCGCTTCAGCTGATGATAGACCTGGTCCAGCTGGTCAAACCTCAAAGACCAAGTTCAAATCTGATTCGGCTGCTACAAAAGAGAACAATACATTTAGTTCCGGAGCTGCTGCATCTACGGCAATTCCCCAGGCTGTTGGTTTGGATTCTCCAGTCAAGTCAAAGCCTGTGAGTAGCACCTCAGGAGGAACTTTGATGGGGGTCATAAGGAACTCTGGAAGGGGTTTTCAGCCAGGATCATCTGGTGGTCTTTCTGCCTCTTCAACTGCTCCGCCATCAAGTGCGGGATCATCTTCATCAGTGAATTCTGATACAATTACAGCTGTGACTCCCTTCAGAACTGATGCATCGGCTCTAGGTTCTTATACCCCACCCGTGGCTACAGGGAGTGGTAAGAGAAGGTTTTCTGAAATGCCACTACCTCCTGCCACTCAAAAGGAACAACCTCAGACTACCTATAGGGATCGTGCAGCTGAGAGGAGGAGCTTGTATGGTTCATCATTTTCTGCTGGAGATGATCTGCCTGATGTTGGATCCGGAGATTCAAGTAAGATTCCTTAACAATTGCTTTTGGGTGGCATGTTCCTTGATGCCGAATTAAGAACTCATAATACATGATGGACCCTTACAGTTGGTACATTTTACATTCAACTTCATTATTAGGTTTGTTAGTCTGTTAGATAATGGTTCTTTGCAAGTCTTTTAGTTATCCAACTTGATGGCTCCGGTCTATGCTTTATCTCTCAGTATTTATATTGACTTGTGAGAAATGGTCTCTGCTATCTTCTTTTGGTGAATTTTCAAGATCGAGATTTTGCTTTAAAAAAGGGTTCTGTGGATTCAATGCCTTTTCCCCCTGGTGTTGGAGGACGCGGGTTTACTGCCGATAGTGTTCAAAGTTATGAGGTGATTACAGCCGACAAAGCCATTGATGAGAACAATGTGGGGAATCGAATGCTACGGAGCATGGGCTGGCATGAAGGCTCGGTATCATCTCTATCTTTTGCACTTGAATGATAATAAATAAATCATCATCCTGTATTTAGTGTATGTGGGATTTTGGTGTGTTGGTGAATACTTATTTGGTAATCCACCCCCAAATTATATTTGATAATCACTTATTTGTGGTGAGTGTCAGTGTTGGGTCCAAAAGAACAACTCCAGTTGGCTATGTTTGGTAAAAGTAATTTGACGACTCAAAAATTGTTTGGGGTTAGATTGTCAAATAATGTGATTATTTGAGAATCCACAATCCCAAACATGCACTAAATACATTTTGTGTGGTTGGCTTTGCATGTTAATGTCATTTTATTACAGGATGTAGTATTTTACTTGTTTATGACCCTTCTTTTTACATTGAAAGTTGAATGGCATATCAGTAATCAGTTGGCAATTTGTTAAAGTGAAAATCATGAAATTCTAACAATTGATTGTTGTGGTGCTATTTTTCTGGCCTTGGATTTTGATATGATGCCATAGGGATTAGGCAAGGATGGAAGTGGAATGATAGAACCGGTCCAAGCACAGGCCATGGACAGCAGAGCAGGACTGGGGAGTCAGCAGAAGAAGGTGGATCCTAGTCTTGAGGTGCAGGCAGGTGATAGTTACAAGACACTCATTCATAAGAAGGCTCTTGCTAGGTTCCGTGAGATGTCGTAGGAAGCTTCTTGCTTTCATTTACAAGTCATGCGATGTGAATGGTGAGCAGACTTGTGAATGTTTCCTTTGTAGAAATTAGCTTCGTTTTTAATAGAAATTTGATTATTTAATTTAAAGTATGTGTGATAGCATTCCTTCTCCCGGAAATGACAAGTCATATTTTTGAAAAACAAAACAAATGCCATGGAACACAGCTTACTTTGTGATATGATGGTTTCAATGCTTCATCAATTCAAGGGTGTAGACATAAATCAAAAGGATATGTTAATTATTTCAATATGAAACCGCCCGTTATTTAGGAGGTAGTTTCTGAAAAGGGGATCTCAACTAAGGACAAGATGGCTTTATAATGTACACATTTACAAATTACTATACTTCCATTAACTTTCGCTCTGGACATCCTTTATGAAATCTTCTCAAGCGTTTTTGCGAACAGAAGTTTTGTTTTTTCTTTGAAATTAATCCTTAATTTTCTTCCTAGGGAGATTGTTCATCAGTTTTTTTTTTTTTTTTCCTTTTGAAATTAATATATAACACTTACTTTCCTATTATTTTCATAATATCCAATCGTTTCATTCGGATTAAAAAATCTATTTGATATTTGAACTTTGGAATATGAAATATATATTTATCATAAGTTAATTTATTTAAAAATAATAGAAAGTAAAAAAATATTATTATTATTATTATTTTTATTTTTATTTACAAAGAAGCTTACATTCCTTATTTTTAGTTTTTATTTTTTATTTTATTCTGATTGCAATTTATATGATTTATTTAATTTATAATAAATATAAATAAAAGTGTATTTAAAAATTATGTTGACATTGTAAAATTATAGTGACATGGATTATTAAATATTATGAAAACAAAAGAAAAATAAAAGGTATGTATTCATTTCAGTAAGAAAAATTGACAATCTCCTCCTTAAATACACATTTATTTGTCCTTAATTTTAACAATGTTGCTCCTGCTTGATTGCTTTCTACTAAGATTTGACCACATCTTTTTTTTTTTTAAAAAAAAATAATAATTCAATTCGCTTTCAGCAAGTTTAGCTCCATAAAAAATTGCCAAAAGCCTTAATAAAGTTTACAAGGAAAGATTAGAATTGTGAAAAATATGAAGAGGGGAGAGAGACAGGTGTGTATAGAGAGTTGTTGAAAGAACATATTGAAATTGAAATAACTAAAGATGGAAGAGCAAATAAAAATAAAAATTACGCATTAAAAAGTTAATAAAAATAAATAAAATCTACTCATTTGTTAGCGTTTAAGTTACGAGGTAAACATTGAGTCCAATACCTGTCTCGTAATCCCGCAGTTGATGGGTCAATCACTCAATCGACCCATCTGCTGTTGTGGTCTTCTTCCCCGACTCGAATTCTGATATCTCTTCAAGTTGGCAGTCACCTTACTTGAATTAATATAGGAAAATAAATAAATAAATGTTGGCACTAACATAATAATATTTTATTAAAGGTACGACGGCTAGCCGTCACCAACTCAGCAAATCAATCAAATCATTTTTATTTTTCTTTTGGGATGAATAAATCAAATAACAAAAATAATTGTTTTTCTTTTCTTTCAATGTCAAGAAGTAGTAAAAGCGATCTAGTAGAGCCTTAGCCCCTCAAAAATGTTGTGTGTGTGTTAATCGGTCAACTTTCGGAGCCTTATTTTTATAAATTTTAAATAAATAAATTATTTTATCTTATCAATTAATAAATAAATGGCATATTATTTGATATAAAATTTTCAGATGTGTCTGTCTACAATGTTAAAATCTTGTCCCTTCTAATTATTAGCCTCCACGCAGTTTGACTTTGAGCTCTAATTTGGGCTTTTGCCGTACGCTTGAGAACGACAATTCATTAATAAAGAAAATCATTAGGGATACGTGTGAGCCTAGAAAATCTTCGCCCATTGAACTTGACTTGGAATTTAATTAACCGATCAAAACCCACACAACAAGTTGAAGAACGTTTGATCCGTTTACTTTTTTTTGACTGAAATGGCCTCGGTGCTCTTGATTTCTCAGCACTTGCTCTTTCATGGAACATCACTTTCTTCGTCTCTTTCCAGCATTCTAATGACTGTATGAGTTTTTTGATCATATTTCTTATTTGCTTCAAATTTTTAGACACGTCCCAATACCATCAGTAGTAAACTATATATATATATATATATATTCATCCTCCTCTCTTTTAAGCTGAATAAAAAGTAAATAAATAAAAGATGAATTGAACCTTTTTTTTTTTTTTATCAATTTATTAGATGATCAATCACATGGCAATTAAGCTTTCTAAATTTTCGTCACAAACACGTGTGATAATTGATCTTCATTTATTTATTTATTTATTTATTTATGGTATTGTTGACTGGCTGACCGATCTGACCTTTGATTGTTTTAAGTGATTTTGGTTGGTAGGCATAGGCCGCGAGATGAGGCCGTGATAAAGATTCAAATCTTTCTTTATTGATACACGAAACTTGGCAAAATCAAATAATAAAATTAGGGGAGCCCTTATGTTACAATTAATGTAATATACACACTCAACAACAACCACATAAATGATGGACCTACACAATTTGTGTGGTTATTGTCTGAATGTGTATGTTACATTATTTATTCAACGATATTACCCATATGCCCTTTGAATTTTGGAATATTATTTATTTTGGGACTCTATTAAATATTTGTTTGTTGTTAAACTGAAAACTTATATAATCCTAAAAAGTCAGTCAAAGTCAGATATTGGTAGCCAAGAAAGGGCATAAATAAACGTAAGGAATTGGTTTTATTAAGTTGAGATTCTCTTTGTACGTGGGATTTCTTTTTTGGTTGGCTGATTGTTTTAATTAATTAATTTATGCGAACTTTTTGGACCAAAAGGTGGGAAAGAATCATAATTGGAATAGACAACAAAAATCAATAAAATTTATTAGCTGTTTTAAAGCACTTTCGTTTTTTCATTAATATAACTCTGTACAAGTCTTAAGTTCAGTGCTTAAAACTGGGGGCTGAGGCCGAGTTGCACAACCTGTCTTTGTAGCCACAATGTTTGCTGCATATTGTTTATCTATTTATAAGCTTGACCTTTCAATGACAGTTTTTTTTTTTTTCAATTAGACCTTATAATTTTAATAATTTAGCATTTTACCCCAACATTAGTGGCTCTTTTTTTTAACTTTAATCCCCAAAAGTGTACTCCCGCCTATAAGTCGATAACGTGAAAAAAAAAAGAAAAAAAGTGTTATTTCGATTGTAAAAAATTATTTATAGCATAACATGAATCTGGCTTAAGGTTAGTGAATAATGCATATGCAAACTGCATAATACTCTACAAGCAAATTGTGTGAATTTTGATATATTTACTTTTTTATCCAAGTGAGCAATTAACATAAATAAATAAAAAAGCACATGGCCAAAATGAATTAACCCTAGCTATGCCGAGGTCAAATATCTGCGGCAAATGACCAAGAAAGGGGACATGTGCATAAATTAACGTAGAGAGCATCCTATTTATCTTATCTTATTATTATTATTATTATTATTATTATATTTTGAGAGGATCCAAGTTGTAGAGTATCTTAAATTTGTCATTTTCAGCGGGATTAGGTTTCTTTTATTTTTTGTCCCCCCCAATTATTTGAGTTCTTACATGTGAGTCTCGTATATTATTATTATTATTATATTATTTTTTTCAATTGATTTGCTTATGTGTGTGGTTGTTAGAATCAACTTTAAAAAATGGAACTCCAAATGAAATCTGTTTGGCCCATTTTTTAAAAACTTTGATTTGAGGGCTTTGCTGGCATTAGACTTTGAATTGTTCATAGAGAACGAGGAAAGGAGAAAATTGAAACAACAATAAATTTTAAGTCTTGTGGTGTAAAATGAGATTTGATAACATCCACGACGATGGGTGTAGCCGTGTAGTGAGGAAGAAGGCGGTTGACTGCTGATTAGTTTCGTGGGTTGACTCCACCAAGCAATATTCATGCATCTTCCCATTCATAACGAAGACCGAATTTGATGTTTTCTCGGATAAGCTTCTTGGAAGCTACAAGCCCACAAGAACAATTTCTTCTTCGTGCAATTAACTCAAAAACATTATTTAGTCTTTGTATGGAAATTACCTCCCAACACTACTTTCTCTTTTTCCTCTTTTCTTGAGCTAAACGTAAGGAATATACCTCCAACATCACTGACTTTCTATCGTCAGTGCTGCACTTAGCTTTCTTCGTTCAAGTTCCTTGGCAAAACCAAAGCAATCCCACTTGAATGGTCAAGCACCAGCCGTCTAGTCCACCATTAAAGATAGAATTTCTCACATTATTGCTTTTGTTTGTTTATTTGCATCTTTTGCTTTTCAAATGTTTTTGGAGTAGTCTTATCCAAGAAAAGGTAAGCAAAGATTATTAATGGAAAGTCACTGATCGGTAGCACTAGCTAAAGTAACTGGCCCCAAACGTACGCGTGTGTCTCTGAATGTCTTTGTACGTGTATATATATATATATAAATGATGTTCATAATAAAATCTATTAAAACTGATATATTTATGGATTATGATTCTCTCGTAATTTAATCTTTTTTTAAGTAAATTTTATTAACATGATTGGTGATTAATAAAGTCCTATCAATCACACACAAGAGTACCTTTTTCTTTTGTCTAAGGGTCATCCATACCAAATTACTCTTAGTGATTCTATCCATTATTGAAGAGATATTGTTCTCATGTGCAGAAATCTGAATATTTTAAAATACAGACTCTGTCATACCCTAATAATTAATTGAATAAAAATTAATACATCAAATAGTATATACAATGAATTCATATTTTGAATTATATAAGTATCCGTATTCGAGAAGAATTGTATATTATTATTATTATCATCATCATCATCATTATCATCATCATCAAGTGCTTATACTCGTATATTTTAAAATCATATGATTTACTAATTTTTTAAATATTACATAATTAAATAATATAATTTAATATTCTTTTTAAATTTTAATAGTCTTAAGATCCTGATTGGATTATTTACACACACACTCTCGACAACCTGTAGAAAACAAATCGTGTGGTCATAAGTGGATCTGTTCAAATCCTTTATTGAACCCTACACATCCACGTCCACCGAAAAATTAATGCATTCGTAAACCATGCGTTAGGGTTGTTCGGTCAAAAACGTGTATCTCTGAGTGTTCAAATTACACATGGTAACGTCAGGACATGGGTTGTTAAATTGGTCAACAGTCTACACATGATACACTCTGTTCAAATTCGAGTAAAGAACTCAGCAATTTGGATGTAATTTAATTGAAAAATAAAAAATAAATAAAAAGAGAACATGATACTCATTTTCCCACCTACCTAAATAAATAACTTCCGCTAACGTTAGCACCCACCTATACTCGGATGCCCCAGTTATTATATAAATCCCACTCGGCCTCAGTGAGACCCTGCATCTTCAAAAATCAAATCCATCTCTCCGCCTGATCACATAACACTACTCTTTCTTTCTATTTTTCTCAGGCCGATCACATTTTGTGTCTGCAGCGTCCGTTTGACTTTGATTATCAAAGTTCAAAGATGGATAAGCTTTCAAAGTGTGAAGCAAACTACGTCCCTTTATCTCCTTTAACATTCTTGAAGAGAGCCGCCGCGGTTTATGGCAATCGTACCTCTATTATTTACGAAGGCACCCGCTTCAATTGGCTTCAAACTTACGACCGTTGTCGCCGCCTTGCCTCTTCCCTCCGCTCTTTGAACATGCCCAAACACAGCGTTGTAAGTTATTTCTAACTACCTTTTTAATATCATTAATCTTAAAAAGAGTGCGCGCGCGCGCGCGCGTATCATTAGAATTTAAAATAAAATTAATTATATTATTACATGGGCGCAGGTATCGGTGCTGGCTCCTAACATTCCAGCCATGTACGAGATGCATTTTGCGGTGCCGATGGCCGAGGCAGTGCTGAACACCATCAACGTCAGGCTTGATGCGAAAAACGTAGCTTCAATTCTGCGTCACTCGGAGGCAAAAGTCTTCTTTGTGGACTGCCAGTACGTGCAATTAGCACAGGAAGCACTCAAGTTATATTTCGTCGAAGACAGAGATGCAGCAGGGCCTCTAGTGATCCTCATCGATGACATTGACTCCCCCACGGGCACCCGATTCGGCGAGTTCGAGTACGAACAATTTATCCAAATGGGCAATCCAAGATTTCTCCCTGAAGAAATCCATGATGAGTGGGATCCCATCACTTTGAATTACACGTCAGGAACCACATCTGCTCCCAAGGGGGTTGTGTACAGCCACAGGGGCGCTTATCTCAGCACCCTCAGCCTCATCTTGGGCTGGGAAATGGGCAGTGCGCCTGTTTACCTGTGGTCCCTCCCGATGTTCCATTGCAACGGATGGACTTTTACGTGGGGCGTCGCCGCACGCGGTGGAACCAACATCTGTCTCCGCAACACGACAGCGTATGACATGTTCCGCAACATTTCTCAACACAGAGTCACCCACATGTGCTGTGCGCCGATCGTCTTCAACATACTCCTCCAGGCCAAACCCGAAGAGCGGAAAGAAATCGCTTCCCCGGTACAGATCCTCACCGGCGGCGCACCTCCTCCGGCCGCACTGTTGGAGGAAATCGAACGGCTCGGTTTCCACGTCACACACGCTTACGGACTCACCGAGGCCACAGGGCCAGCACTGGTGTGCGAGTGGCAGTCAAGTTGGAACCGGCTGCCGAAACCTGACCAGGCAAAACTCAAAGCCCGTCAGGGGATCAGCATACTCACTCTCGCTGACGTGGATGTGAAAAATCTGGACACTATGAGTAGTGTCCCTCGAGACGGCAACACAATGGGAGAAATTGTTCTGCGGGGAAGCAGTATAATGAAAGGGTATTTGAAAAACGAAGAAGCAACTTCACAGTCATTCAAAAACGGATGGTTCCGTACGGGAGACGTTGGTGTGATTCATCCTGACGGGTACCTGGAAATCAAGGACAGATCTAAGGATGTGATCATATCCGGCGGTGAAAATATTAGCAGCGTGGAACTGGAAAATGTCTTGTTCAGACACCCGAGAGTACTCGAAGCTGCTGTCGTTGCAATGCCACACCCCCAATGGGGGGAAAGCCCCTGTGCGTTCATTTCGGTCAAGACCAATTCCGCTGGTAAAACTGATGATGTTAATGAAGCTGACATCCTTTCTTACTGCCGTGAAAATCTTTCCCGTTTTATGGTACCAAAGAAAGTAGTAATTTTACCGGAGTTGCCCAAGAATGCTACGGGCAAGATTCAGAAATTTCAGCTACGGGCTTTGGCCAAGAATTTTGCTGTCTCGAAGGATCACAATGCTCAGTCTCGGGCACAGATTCTTGCCATGTCCCGTCTTTGAATCAGTTTTGAGTAACTGGTTTTCAAATAATTGAAAACAATAAGTTTGATATTGTAATTTCTGATATCATTTTTTTGTTGTGAGAAAATAATATGTAAATTTTGGTTCAATATGTTCAAAGCGAATGTATCTCAGTTAATTGTGAATTTGATTCGTCTTTCCATCATAATTCATAGGTGACTGAATATTATTTAGTAATTCAACAACTATTATATATATAAAACGTATTGATTAAGCATTTAAAAGGAAAAAGAACAAAGATTGTTGGTGAAAAGTGATAAGTAAAGAGATGGGAAACTAGCAAATATCAATCCGTGTTATATGGGGTTGATCTTTTTCTTGATTAAAAATTGGGACTTAATTTTATGGGAGATTCGACGTGGTCCTTCTTTATTTCTTTTTCAAAAAGAAAATTTTCTGTTCGAGTTTGGTAAAAGATTGAACTCGACACTAACATTCAACTGGTTGCTAGAGCCATGATCCAACATTTTTCAAGCACTTTTTTTTCGTAGCTAGCCTCGTGAAATTGAATCACAGAAGAAGAGATGTGAAGTTAAAAAATTGATCTGAACTTTACTCATTTCTACTTTTTTTTTTTCAATTAAAGGTTCCTAAATATGCTAGTATTAGATTTTGATTTAGGTAATATTCAAATTGCCCTCTACCTAAAGTGGGGCAAACCTTAGGTGCAACTATGGCACCGTGGCACAATTACATCTAGCCGTTGGATGTCAGTGGATCCCACTAATCTAACTACATCCAACAGCTAAATGCAACTGTAATACGGTGTCACAGTTGCACCGTAATATGATCTCCTAAAGTGATTGTATTCAAAATATCTCTTAAGAATATGAAAATATCAATTTGTACCTTAAATATTAGGAAGTTCTTATGTTACATATTTTATGTAACATATACATTTCATATGTTGTTGTGGAGTATATATGTTACATAGAATGTAACGTACCATTTGCCTAAACATTGTGATTTCTCCGCTAAAGTTAACAGCAAAAAGGACAAAATCGTACCTAAACAAATGCCATGACAAGCGTTGGTCTAAAGCTATGTGACTAATGTCATTCTTGATATGACATGTCAAATCACAGACAGACTTTCAACGACCCCTTAATTTAATTTAATTTTTTTTATAATTTTCTCACGGGTAAAATTTTCATAACTAATTTCTCAATTTTGTCATATCTTATAAGTGGGTAAATGTGAAAACAACAAAGTCGTTTCCTCTTTTGGCATGCAACATCATCTTCTTCTCAATTTAGAGAGAAAAAAATTAGGGGTTGTTTATTTTTATATTTAAAATTTTAATGTATCTTAATTTAAGGTGTTTTGATATTTTAACTTATTTATCGTTGTATCTAAAATCTTATTGTAAGATATTTTTATCTAAATGAAAAAAAATTAAAATTTTCTGACTTTTATGCAAATGATAAAATGTTTGAATAAAAAATCATTTTTTCCTCATAAATGCACTCATTAAATGTATTGTTTCCTACCTAACTATTAAATAGTAAATTAGAATTTCTCTTGATCTCAAATTTTACTTGATATTAAATGGTTAAAAAACATTCAATTTGAATTTTAAATAAATTCTTTTATTATTAGACGACAAAATTTTTTATGTATAAATAATATGTTAAATTGTAAAAAATAATGTTATCAAAAATATTTTTCATAAATTTATATCAAATGCTTGCCTTATAAATATTTATAACACACGAAAACTATTGTACTAGAAAACATTGTATATATATATATATATATATAACCCCTTAATTAATTGAAAATTAATAATTGAGTCATACAAAAATATTATTTTTAAATTGATAAAAATTAGAGATGACATAAATAAACAGTATACATCATTTATATGAAATGAGCAAACAAATTTCTAGTTTAATTTTACGGAATTCTTATGCATTTGTAAACATAATTAGATATTCACATTAGGGAGTTTAATTAATGCCAACTTTAATGAATATAGTGGGCAGAAATTAAGTATTAAAATAATTCACACCTTATTTGAAAACTTAATTAAAGTATCAACAAACTGCTGTTTGAGGTAACCAATCCTTAAATTGGCATCTCTACACACATGTTAGGCATTGTTAGGGTACCAAAAATGACCAAACCCCCAAGTTTTGTTTTAAACCTCGACCATGGCAATAAGTTAAGATGCAACAGCACAAACTACTGCATATTGAGTTAAATATTTTTCATATGGCTGTACAAATTGGAGAAAATTGCACATGGTGGTTGGGTTTTCGGAGGTAGGAATCATGAGAAGTGTTTTCATTACGAAAATTATTGCGGAAAGCAAACGAGAGTGTTGATTGTTGAAAAATAAATAAAAATCGTTTGATTTTCATCCATTTCTTTTTTCAAAACTAACTCTTCAAATTATGTTATCAAAAACAAAATTCTTCAAAATTTATCATTCGCCCATGTTTAAATCATTTTAGAACTTTACATTTATTTGATTAATTAATTGTTTTTTTGGGGGGGGGGGGGAGAGACTTAAATAATATGAAATAACAATATTAGAAATTGAAAGAATGAAATTAGAAATGCATGGTGGTGAACAACTTAAAAGAAGAAAAAAAATGACACTTATTGTTGAAATCATGTCATTCAAGTGATATATTTTAAGCATATGTTTAGATGGTTGTCGAAATTTAAGCATCTAAAATCATTTAACCCATTAACCTTGAATCTCTTCTCTTTCACGACAGTTAATTGCAGTAAAAAGTAAAAAATGAAACCCATATACATATATTCTTGCAAAAAGGCAAAAGGCAACAGACGACAATGTCGTAGTTATGGTTGCCAACCAATTGAATCAAACACTTTTTTTAAGATTGGACGTTTCCTATAACAAGGAGAACAAAAGCGTCCACCTTCGTAGATTTGATGGGTCACTTAAAATCCCTATGGTCAAATTGTGCCACTCAAAATTCTTATTTCTTTCGTTAAATAAACTATTAATTAAAATAGTGATGGTAACTTCTCATCTTAGGACGACAAATATTTTAATGTTTAGTACTTAGTACCTACTTGTTCATGCTTAGTGACAATTAAGAAAACGAACAATGAAAAAAAGAAACTAATCTTGATTTGTTTATTACATTAATCAAGACTGTAAATCATCACATGCATATTGGTATTCAGGTTAAATTATAATTATTTTTCTTACGTGTATAAATACAAATATTACTATAGTAATATTTTATCCATCATAATAATATAATATTTATGCATCGTTTTTATTTATCATCTTTTAAGAATAATTTTATTTTTGTATATAATTATTTAACAGTTATTAAAATAAATATATACAAAATTGAAATATAAAATTTGTCCATGATACATGAAGTATTACACATTTAGCTGTTAAGTATGTCATTTTACAAGAATAAAATATTGATCAAATAGAGATATACAATAGCTCCTTTTTTTAAGGAAAAAAAAAAGTTAACTTTTGTTTGGAATAGTACACAATATACTAAATATCTGCTTCATTATTCAAATGAATGGTCCCAATGCTCCGGGTACAAAACTGTAACAAATCAAACGTGAATATATCCTTAGGTGAATGGTCATCCAAGCTAACTTTTTCGTACTATAATATCATTAATCAGAGGTAAATCTATGCAATACGATACCTGTATCCTTAAGGCCACCAAAATACTATTATGCTTATCAAATATTGTTTTACATTTTATAAGCTCTCTACAAAAATCCTTAATTGGTCCATTTGAAATAAGCCAATTAGAGATCAAGACATACTGTCATTGAGGACAGTCTCATAGTTGATATGTGTTCAGCCCTAAAGAAACTAAGTTAAATAGTTAAATTATCTAAAAATCCCTACCTTGGAAAGGAAAATAGCTTATTATAACTCACCACATGTTTAAAAAGATACTAAGATGCCTTCAAAACTATTCTTTATATAATATTACGTCAACCTTATAAATTCAGTTTCTTTCTCACAACTCAAATTTTCATTGATATTAGGTTTTCTAAGAAACATAGTACCCTCTCCAACACTTACCTAACTCGACTATCGGAGTATCGTTTTCAACCACCTATGATGCTATCTCTGATGGTTGTTTTCTCTTATTTTTAAGATTGTTTCAATTTTATTCACCCTTAAAAAGCTTATCTTAGGACGAATCAGCCCTCACCATTTTACAAAACTACCACACAAGAGCAAGCTCTCATGATATTTTTTGATCGAATCAAAATAAAAACAAAACAAAACAAATGGATAACATTGAAAAATCTTAAGAAACGTAAAAATTTTATTTTAAAAAAAAAAACTTTATCAAATACCATAAAAGCTGTGGTGGCTGTAACGTTACATCCGTTATACTTTGTATAGACAGACCCACTAGGTGTTCAAAAGTGAGGCAAACAATTCATTATTGTTGACAAAATGAAAAAAAATTTGAACTGAAATGACATGAGAGGGTCATAAGCCATCTTATCTTGTCCAAGTATAGATTTTGATAGTTTACTATTGAGATTGTGGGGCCAGTGGTGAATTGATCGAAATACAAATGGATTATGTATCTAGATTTTCAATAAAGTTTTCCAAGAACGAAAATGATAATTTTACTACTTTTCTTCTCCTCTTTCAAGAAAATGAGTATAGTTTGCACGTTCTTAGATTGATTGTAGTATATGTTTAGACTCCTAGTGGGTAGTGGCCTTTGATCAAGCATATCCATTACTCATTAGATTGGGGGTGAATATAGAATATAATCAATGTTGTGCACGGATAAAATTACAAAGATAACAAACTAAATGAAGATTTTTACACAAATCATGATGATGAGAAGTAGATATTAACTAGGATGCTCTGCAGTCCAAGCCCAATTACTATAGCAGCACGGCATGGGCTTTCACAAGCTCCCAATTACCAACCAAAAAATTTTTAAATCAGTGTAAATATATATATTCTGCTTCTTAAATTTAATGCTCTCACATCACATGTAACCAGTTTAAATTAGCGGCTTGCACTTGAATCCATCACAATCCACACAAGTACTGAAGAGCTGGTCTCTGGCCATCATTTGCCTGATTGTGATGCAAGTTCACATGGAAAGTTAAGATAACTCACCAATTATTATTATTATTATTATTGGTTCATCTTTAATTGCTCGAAAATTTTGTAAAATTATTCTTTCATGGCTTAAACTAGAAACTTACTCTTAACTGCTTTTGATGTTCATCCCTCATCCCTCTCCCCCCCCCCCCCCCCACCCCCCACAACACTTCAAAAGGACAAAAAAAAAAAAATTATCCGAAGGTATTTTGTAAGGAAAAATATCCACCGTCTACCTATTTTTTTTAATTTTTTTAAAAATACACAATTCTTTTTTTTTTAAACTAAAATCCACCTAAACTTACAAAAAAAGTTGCTTAGGATTTTTAAGGGATGCCAATTAACGGTCAACCCGGATTAAAAGAAACTGAACATTGTTAGGCCTTTTGTGGGCCTTAATGGAGTATTTGAAAAACTAGGGAGATTGACAAAGGAGTGGTGCTGTTGGTACTTCCCGATAACTCACTTGAACCCATTTCCATTTTTATAGCTATATTCTTAATTAAAACTACAAAAAAGAAATGATTAAAATAAATTTAATTAAAATCAAACATAATTTCGGCTCCGTTTGGTACAATTTATTAAATAGAGTTTGTAACAATAGAGTTTATAGTAGTAGAGCTTATACTAATAGAGATTTTGGACAAAAAGTCATTGGGTGTTTGGTTGTCAATAAAAAAAATATTTTTGAACCATTAAACTGTGTGATATTTTTTATATTATATATTTTTAGAAAAACTCTATAATCTCTACTTCCAAAAGCTCAAATTTTGAGCTTTTGTTAGTAGAGGTAAATTAGCTTATTTAAGCTAAAAAAACTCTACTAAAAAAATAACCAAACACCATAAAAAATTTTAAAAAGTGTTTATACGATTAAATAAACACTTATGTCTCTTAAATAAGCCAATTCTTCACACATAGTCAATTATTTTATTGGGATTTTTGTCATTTTGCCTTTAATTTCTTATTATATATTTTTGTAAATAAAATAATTGCCGACCTGGTGAAAAAAAGTTCACTAGACTTGATAACGTTGATTTTTTAAAATAAATATTTGATAAAACTAATTATATTTTTTCTCTTAATTACTTCAAAATCATTTTGAAATCGTTAAAAAAAAGAATTTTTTTTAATCCAATACATATTAAAATTAGAAATAAGGAGCTTATGATGTGTGGGTATGAGCCGTGAAGAGATTATATCAAAAAGAAAAATATACTGATTAGGTTTTAATTAATTTTATATTTTTATAGTTTTATGTAATTTTATTTTTGTAAAAAAGCTATTATTGCAGGGAAAAAAAGGTTTTACAAGAATACTGAAGGGGTGCCAATAGTATCACTCTCGATAAACGTGTTTTATGGCATGCTAGTGGGCTGTACTTGCTTCGACTTAGTGCAAAACACAACAGGCCTGCTAAAAAAATTGGCCTACTAAGTGGATCTGGTCCAAATATATTAAAGAAAATGACAAATGCGACAAATATCTCAAATGCCTCATCACCCTGATCAAAATCGTTATAAGCAAAAAGCGATGCAAGTGGTGGAACAACCAAAAAAATAAATAAGTAAAAGAACAAACAGACAGTCAGTCAGACACGACTCGTGAGTCATGAGCATGAGCTGGTCAGACTTGCATTACAGCAAAATATAGCTTGCTCGTGAGTCGTGCGTGAGTCATGAGTCATAGCGTTGGGTAAAAGATATTTTATATGAATGTTGGTTAGTGGTTACCAAGCAAACTCTATTAAGGTCAAAGGGCAGAAATGTAATCACGTTTGTTAGTCCTTCCCGGACACAGCGACAAACAAGACGAGTCAATTGCCAAAACCCCTGGATAGTAGATCCCGGGGCACATGAGTATCGGAATCTAGTCAAATATACTCTCTCCTCTGGACCCCACAAACAAACAAGTAACCGACACACCACCAACCGCTAGTTTTGTCTTAAACATTATGATTCTAGACTCTAATAATGTTAATAAGGATAATTATGTTTAAGTTGCGAATAAATTGTAAAGCGGAAGGAACCATGCTAAAACGACACCGGATCGAACGCTTCAAATGAGCTGCGTCCATCGAGGGACAGGGTTAGGTTTGGAAAGAGGCCGACCTACATGGCTACATCTACATGAAAAATAATAATTAATAAAAAATAAAAATATCCTCGGTGATTGAAATAACAAGAATGCCCCGGAATGATTGTTGTTCATATTTTTTTGGTCCGCTGTATTTAAGGATATTAAAATGAATGAATAATAAATCGAGGTTGGTTTGTTATATGAGACACGGAGTTTCGTGGAGTCTTCCGGTTTTTTCAGACGTAAAAAGCAAGGAGAGAGGAGAAATTGTGGAAGTTGCGTCGATCTGTCGTTTCTGTAATCACAATCGATTAATGCAGCCGACGTTAAACGCTTCTTCCGCTTCCTATCGCTTCTTCTTCTTCTTCTTCTTGTTCGATTTAAATTATTTCAGTTTTTTTGAGAAAAAAACAATAACAGAAAAAGATTCACCATATGATCTGGTTTGGTGAGCTGCGTTATTCCTCCAATCTCAGCCGCTTCATTGCTGGCCTTCTTATTTTCATTCTTTATCATTCTTTCCAATTAATTTCTAATTTCTTGACTCCTATACACCCTTAATTATTTATTTTTATTTTATATTTTCTCTTCCTTTTTTTCGATACTATCAAATATCAATCGCATCTCGCTTTCCATTTTCCGTTCGTCGTGCTCGATTCCCTCTTTATTATGGATTCTAACCAATCATTCTCCAACAACTTGCTCGACGGTATGTCCACTTATATTATTATTATTCTTCTCATTCATCTCTTGTAATTTTTTTTTTAAAATCGTTTACGTTTGATTCCTCGATTGCTAGCTTTATTTTTGGAAATTGAATCTTACTTGAATGTTCAAACAAGCAAAAACTAAAATAGAATAAAATAAAATGAAATATGGTAATGGTATGGTCATGATGTTGTGTCATTTTGCTGGCTAACAGTAGTGTTACTGTTAATTACAATGCGCTAAAAAATATGGTACTGTTGTTATGTTATTCGGTTTCATTTTGAATTGAAGTCTTTTATTTTACTCAATTATTATTAGAGATTTTGTGGACTTTCTAATTATTATTATTATTTTTTTTTAATTTTTGGTTCATATGTAATAACTAGATACTGTAGCTTCGCTCATTGAGAGGGCGCAAATCGGTTCACTGCCTTCTGTCATTGTGATTGGTGGTGGTATTTCGGGTCTTGCCGCTGCCCGGATCCTCTATGATGCTTCTTTTAAGGTGATTTTATTATCAGTTATTAGCGTTGGTTAATTGGTTTTGGTTGAGTGGTTCTTTTTTCTATTGTTTTCCTTCCTCTAAACAAATAACAGTACCATCTTTTTTTTCTTTTTTTTCGGGTTGTGCAGGTGGTCTTACTGGAATCGCGGGACAGACTTGGTGGTCGTATTCATACGGACTACTCATTTGGTTGTCCAGTGGACATGGGAGCTTCATGGCAAGTTTTCTTTTTTCTTTTTTCTTTTTTAAAAAAGAAAATCTTTATTTGCAATGTTTAGGAACAACTTTATAGTGATTGTAATCAGGCACCATTACAATGTGAAGCATACTGTGATGGGATATAAATAGTTTCTGACAGGCTTCATTGCACTCATCCACTACACACACATTCACTTATGCATGTGCTCCCCCTGTCAGCTTCCCTCGTATTGGTAAATTTTGTGATAAGATTAGCAGGAATTGATGTATAATTGTATGAAATTGTTGCTTGTTCATGTTTACTTACAAAAAGTAAATGCTAATTCGGGATCACCTTTTTACCTACATTATCATTGAATGAAAGAATGTAAGAAGCATACCGTTAAACCTATTTCTCAGTGTGACTGATGTTTTTGGGGCTAATTAATATGGTGGATGAAAATGCTTGCAAAATATACTTTGAAAGTGCGATTAATATCTCTTAAGGGACACTATCCTTCTCACTGATGTTTATTTGTTTGTACTCAGTGGTCAGCATGACTTCCAACCTGTTAGTCAAATCTTATAATTCTCACAAACAGTACAAAGATATTTCTCTGGAGTCTCCAGGATTTTCTGCTGTTTCTTCATTTGAAGGAATAAAAATAAAGTAACTTGCATTTATGTCTTTGGATTCCTTATTCTTTATGTTTTTGGTCTTGAAAAATTTTTCAGGCTACATGGTGTATGCAATGAGAATCCCTTGGCCCCACTGATACGTCGTCTGGGGCTTACATTGTACCGTACCAGTGGTGATAACTCTGTGTTGTACGACCATGATTTGGAGAGGTAATTATCGTGTCTTTCTCTGTATCTGATGGACTCACTATTTAATATGACATGCAATGCACTTGACAACTATGTACTTTTTGGTTCTTGCATGCAAAAATGTGGAACTTGAACCAATAATATAACTGGTAAATAAGTTATTCTTTTCTTTAGTCTGAACTTTTGTCTTAAGGGTCTGGATTTGGTCTTTCCAGTTATGCACTCTATGATATGGACGGCGATAAAGTTGAAAAAGAGATGGCAATTAAAGTTGGAGAAATATTCAAGAGAATTCTCAATGAGGTGAGATCTTTATGGTAAATTCTAGGGTGGAATTTATTTTTTACTTTTCCACCATAAACTATACTCAGTGGTAACTGCTAAACAGTATCTCTTTCTTGACACTTCTAGACGCAGAAAGTGAGAGATGAACACACCAATGACATGTCTGTTCTTCAAGCAATATCCATTGTGTTAGATAGGCATCCAGAACTAAGGTTTGGAGAATAATATGCTCTGGCAATTTGCAAATTAGCGGATCTTTTGCTGAGCTTGGGATCTATAGTGATGCTGACATTATTTTTATCCTCTTCAGACAAGAAGGACTTGCCTATGAAGTGCTGCAGTGGTACATATGTAGAATGGAAGCTTGGTTTGCAGTAGATGCCGATATGATATCATTGAAATGTTGGGATCAGGTGAATGAAATTTTTATGTGCATTTTAATTTTGGGATATTTAGTTGACTCCGACCTCCTGGTGGTAATTTGCAATTTTCTTGCATACATGGTCTTATGTAGAATTGAGTATTGGTAAATCTTTGACTTTACAATTGATGTCTTTCTTTATATGTGATGCTTGAAACTTGTGTGGTGGACTGAAATGTAATAAATGAAATTGAGTATAAAGATATCAGAGGGATTCTTACATGTTGGATGGTCATTCTTGATGTATAGGAGCAAGTTCTTTCTGGTGGTCATGGACTTATGGTGCAAGGTTATGACCCTGTAATAAAAGCTCTTTCAAAAGATATCGACATACGCTTGAATCAAAGGTGAGTTTTTTGGTTCATTATTGACCTACTGCTAGCTCTATTTGGTATAACTTTTTAAACAGAGCTTATAAAAGTAGAGCATTCCGCGTGCCCCCCCAAAAACCAAAAAAAAAAAAAGAAACAAAATAAGTACATTTGATGTAGGAAATGTACATAGAGGAGAGATAAGAAGTCCATAAAGACAAAAGTAAAAAAATCCTTAAGCCCAAGAACTGTAAATCCTAAAGATTAAAAACTCAACTATTGAAATTACTCCATGGTTGCTTCCCAATTAATCAAAATAAAGTAGAGATTTTACTAAAAATATGTTAATTGTTTGGTTGTCAATGAGAGTTTTTATCAAATATTATAGAAATTACTTTAATAGACAAGTTTTTTGAAATTATGTTCTGAAAAGAATGAAATAAGATTTGTCAAATAAATTGTGGGTATTTTAGATAGCTCAACAACCTCTATGCCCAGAAACCCGAAATTTGAGTTTTTAGTAGTAGAGACAAAATAGTTTATTTAATTCGCAAAAGCTCTACTCAAAATACAACTAAATAATACTAACAATTTTCAAAAGAGCTTATGGGATTAAGCAAGTACTTTTGGCCATTAGATAAGCCATCCAAACAAACATGGACACTCTATTGCGGATTGATCAATGTGGTAAAAAGTCATTCTCCATTGTGTAAGATAGGGAATTGAATTTCGTAATGGATTTTGATTGTTTTTCTTTTGCATTGTTTTTGACCCTGCATTGGCTCTTGATTAGGGTAACAAAAATATCTAATGGATGTAATAAAGTGATGGTCACGGTTGAGGACGGGAGAAATTTTGTTGCAGATGCTGCTATTGTGACAGTACCCCTCGGCATTCTTAAGGCCAATTTAATTCAGTTTGAACCGAAGTTGCCCGAGTGGAAGCTTTCTGCAATAGCAGATATTGGTGTGGGCAATGAAAATAAGATTGCCCTCCGATTTGATCATGTTTTTTGGCCAAATGTGGAACTCCTAGGCGTTGTTGCCCCCACCTCTTATGCTTGTGGTTATTTCCTTAATCTTCACAAGGCAACTGGGCATCCAGTCCTCGTGTATATGGCTGCTGGAAGATTTGCCTATGATCTAGAGAAGCTATCAGATGAGTCTGCTGCAAATTTTGTGATGATGCAACTCAAGAAAATGTTTCCTGACGCAACTGAGCCGGTAAATTCATAGTCTTCACTTATTGATTTGCTTTAGTTCAATTTATAGGAGTCCTGAACCTGATACTATATTTTTGAAGCTTAGTTGGGCGATGATATACGTGATAGTTATTAGAAGTTCAAAATGTAAACTTGGGGTCACTATAGGAATAGGATATATATTGTGATGTGTCCGTAAATGATATAAATCTAATCTTAAGTGGTCATTGTATTTGTTTATTTGAAAGGGCTCAAAGTAGAAGTTCTTTGGGGGATCTACTTGTTTAAGTCCATGAACTTGGTCATGGTTTCAACCTTGCAAGGGACCAATGGATTTGGGGGTGGAATGGCATAGCCTAGTATATAACTAAACAACATTAGTTGGAAATATTGAAGAACCTGAAGAAGGTGTCTTTTGTCCTCTATCGTGGAAGGTTGTGTGTCTGTTTTACATTATGTACACAAGAAGTACAAACTCATTCCACTTGATGTCTGATTTTGTTTTAATGATACTTATCATTGTCTTTCACTATTATTCTTGTTTTCATTAATGTCGTTAATGCTGCATACTTTTAGCCTTAATGTCTCTATATTATGATGATAGAGAGGTTCAGCGCTAATGTTAGGTTGGTAACCTCTGTAACAGGTTCAGTACCTTGTGTCTCGGTGGGGAACAGACCCAAACACTCTTGGTTGTTATTCATATGATGTAGTTGGAATGCCTGGTGATTTGTACGAGAGGCTTCGAGCACCGTTGGGTAATCTTTTCTTTGGAGGGGAAGCTGTAAGCATGGAACACCAAGGATCTGTACATGGGGCTTACTCTGCTGGGGTTATGGCAGCTCAAAACTGTCAAAAGTATCTATTAAAGCAGCCTGGTAATTTAGAAAAGCTTCAGCTTGTCACTCTTAGCCACGAAATTCTGGGAACTGCATTTCCCCTCCAAATCTCAAGGATGTGAAGTGCAAAATGCCAATTGTTTGGACACTTAAAATCAAATTTTAACACTATTTTCTACATAAATGAAAGATAATTGTTGGAAAGGGAAAATGCCTAATCCCGCTTAGATTTCAAGGTGGCTGAACTTTAGTTATGGTAATCTTGTGTTGATAGCAATGATTTATCTTTATATATATTTTTATATCTGTTGGATTACTAATGCAAAATCATGCTAGGCTCAATAAATAACAAACGGCCAAGAGTAGTAGTTACATACAGTATTTGATAAATTCCATTTTAGGAAGCACTGCAAGTCTTAAAGGGTGGGATAATTTTTTCCTGTAAAATTTACTTCTAAAATGTTATGACAAAGCATTTAAGTAGTGTGCGCATACCAAACAAATAAGAATTATTTTGATGTGTTGTCTGAGTTGGTATGTATTTTCAGTTTTTTATCCCAAAAAAAGTAACATAAAAAAAAGCATTTATACTTCATTTAAAAAAAAAATTCTTATCTCCAAATAATCGGTCAATGACAGAGAATTAAAGAAATACTTAATTTTCATCAAGTAATAAAAATATAGAAAAATGTGGTATCCTTCTACTATCCTTACCCTGAAAGATGATGATAAAAACCAGTAAAGGTGTTCTCATTCACAGACACACACTGGAACTTTTGTACCCAGATAATGGCAAAGCTTTTGAGTACAGGCTTGTGCCCATCAGATTTACAAGGAAAGTTCCACCAAAAGCAAAATAGCACATGAAGTTTATATCCACATCCATGTCAACTGAAACATTTATTTTACACTATTTTACCATTCGTTAAAAATGCAAACAAACAAGCTGATAAAACAGTAAAGACAAGCAGCTCCGGTAACCAAACATCTACTGAAACAACTAGAAGAGAACCTGGATACCGAGCAATGCCATCAACTGAGAGATGAACTCAGGGTGGCCCGGCCAAGCAGCTCCGCTAACCAAATTACCATCAGTAAAGCAGCGATCGATTGGATCAGGTTCTAGCCACGAAGCTCCTGCCAAGAGGACGTTAAGCTTCACAGCAGGGTACGCAGTACATTTCTTTCCCTGTTGCACAACCATGTTCAATAATCATGACATGGTAAATTTATAATTGTGCATGAACAGTTGGAATATGCCAACAAATTGAAGGTGGAAATACAATGAACACACAGCATCAACTTAAATGGCATACTTAATTTTTTGAGCTATCTTTTCCCCCCACCTTAACCTATACATTTTATTCAATTTTCATTTGCTGTATGTTTTCTAAGATAGATTGTCACAAGAAATAAAATGATGTAATTGCTACACCATCACAGTTTGAAAATCGAAACACTGAATGCAAACTACAAAATACAATTTCAGTTAATTTAGAGATGAAAATAATCAACAGAAATTTTTTTGTAAACAACAATATTAACAACACTACCTTGAGAACACCAGCTGCAGCTAAAATCTGCTGGCCATGGCAAATGGATGCAACTGGTTTCTTCGCCTCCATAAAATCCTTCACTAATGCAATTACATTTTCATTTAGTGCCAGATATTCTGGTGCTCGACCTCCAGGGACAACAAGAGCATCATAGCCCGACACATCAACACTTTCAAAGTTCGCAGTTAGGGTGAAATTATGGCCTGGCTTCTCGCTGTAAGTTTGATCACCTTCAAAATCATGAACAGCAGTGGGGCAGGAGTCACCAGCCTTTTTTTTGGGGCATACAGCATCAACATGGCACTCTAGTGCCTGAAGGGACTGAAAGGGAACAGCTACCTCATAATCTTCCATGTAATCCTGAAATAACAGAACAACGGAATCAATTATGCGCAACAAAATCTTAGTGCAAAGAAAATTATCATGTATGCTTACGTTAGCTTTCTCCACTTAGATCAAAGTTTAGTGGATTTTTTAAGAAAGTAAATTTCTAAAACCAGTGTTATCTTCGACGAACCATTTGCATCTTGAGTAGGCATATTTAAATGAACATCTACATAGGCCTTCCACTACTGTTATGAATACGTTTGTGCAAGTATAAAAAGGGTCATCAAAATATATATTAAACACAGAATAAAAAACTAAATATACAAGTTGCACATACAGATTTGTAAAGCAAAATAGTTGACCAAAATATAAGTTACGTGCTTCAATGTGGCAAGTGAAGAGACTTCACAACTATAGATTATGGTGAAATAAAAGTGTCAAATATACAGGTATTTGCACATAGTGTTTCTTGTCAGAAATAAGAACTTGCTAAGTTCTTGAAAAGAACTATAACATTCTGAACTATATATCACATCATAATCTTAACTTCTTTGTGAAATATCAACAAAAATATCAAAATGGGTGGAGGCTATACGATAGGCCACCATATTTTTATTCCAAGAGATTCTGAAAACAAAAACTTACCCCACAAAGAAAAAGAATTCTCTTATCAGAACCAGTTATGGTGCCACCCAGTGCTTTAAGAAAAAGCCGAATGAACTCAGGATGACCCTCGTAGGTAGCCCCAGTAATGATGTTACCATCAACAACACAAGCTGCCATGGTCTCTGGCTCAATCCAAGAAGCACCAGCGGCAATAAGCACAGGTTTCACAGGAGGATATGCTGTGCACTTTCGACCTTTGACCACATCAGCAGCTGCCAAAATTAACTGCCCATGGCAAATGGAAGCAATTGTTTTGCCCGAGTTGGAGAATTTTCTCACTAAGTCAATCACAGAATCATTCATAGCAAGATATTCTGGAGCTCTTCCTCCTGGTATGACCAAGCCATCATATTTGCTCGGGTCAATTTCATCAAATGTCGCATTGAGTGCGAAATTGTGACCACGTGTCTCGGAATATGTCTGCTAGCATTATAACAAAAGCAATTTCACACTGAAGTGTTACTGAAAGGCAAGAGATGATGTATACGCAACCATGTTGATGCTTGATCATGAGCCTATAGAGGAGCAAAACAGAATATAGTTTAAAATAGAGGAGCAACAGAGACCTGATGACCTGTCGATTGATGAACTGCGGTGGGGCAAACATCACCGGATTTCTTTCCGGGACACGCGGCATCAACTGAGACTCCGAAAGCCAGTAATGCTTGAAAAGGCACCATCGCCTCAAACAAACAAAAATATTCAATATTTATTTGATTAATTAATTAACTAAAGAATACGCAGGAAGGAGAAGAAAGAAGGAACCTCGTAGTCTTCCATGTAATCGCCGCATAGTAGCAGGACGCTCCTCTTGCCTCCTTTGCTGTTTGCCATTTCCAGAGGATTCACTCTCTGTGTCGTCGTTGTGATGCTTTATGCTTGTCACCAAGTCCAGTAGCTTATCCTAGAATTTTGTTTTCATTTTTACAAAAATAGGTTATAATTAGGAAGAATTTACAGAAGTAGCCAATTTAAGTCAGGATAATTAACTCGACATTTTGGAAAGGACAATGCCAAATGAAAAAAATAATGATAAAAAGACGAATATTTTTGTCATGATTTCATGATACTTCTGTTCCTCTGTTATAAAAAAGACGAATATTTTTGTCACGCGCCTCTTAGCAAGTAATGATCCACCATCTGTATGTTTTGCCAGCTAAACAAATGCCCGACCTGATATGGTTTCCAGATCCTTCAATTGCAAAGGATCTCTAAATAATAATAGTAAAATATAATAATAAGTTATGCAAATAATAATAATAATATGCATTCTTATGTTTTAAATTATCTTCATTTATTTTTTTTATATCAAACTTCACGGTCTATTTTTCCTTAGGTAGTGGGTTTCAAATCATATGCATTCTTATGTTTAAAGGTTTAAAAAAAAAAAGGTGTCAAGATTGTAGGCAATAACCTTATGACACTCATTCTTTATGATCAATTTCCAAAGAGAGAGAATGCATAGGGAATCAAGCAGTATTTTAGTATTCATTTTTTGTCTTACCTTTAAATGTTGGAGGATTTTATCGTTTTATAGGAAGATTAAAGGGGTAAAATTATATTACAATTGTGGTATGGTACTTTAATTGCAACCACAGTTACAATCAGTTATTAAATCTATAATTATACAGTTACATTAGTTGAATTTAATGACTTATTCCAACTGTGTTACCGTACTACAATTATAATATAACTAAACCCAAATTAAAATATGCGGTGAAGGTATTATCATGATATATGATATTATTATTTTAACAAGTGTCCTCGAAGCCCATGTATAAGGACACTTATCAATATATATCAAGATTTGTTCATATCAAGTTGTGTTTGGACACTTGGCTTATAATGGGTTTGAGTTTGACTTTAGTTCTTATGTTCGTTCTTTATAAAAATGATTGGTTGGTGTATTTTGCCAATAAGTGATTTCAGTAAAATCTTATTAGAATTTATTCTGATAACTACTAATTCATTCTTTATATAAAATGGATATAGATAATTCTTTGTGAAGAATAAGCATTGGTCACTATTTATGGAACACATCTTTAATGCTTTATTAAAAACTCGTCCTTTAAGCATTTCGCTTAGAACCTTTAGTGGAAGTGAATTTTGGCACTTTATTGAAAACTTTCCTTTTAAGCGCTTCATTTAGAAATATTAGTTCATTATTTATAGATAATAGATATAAGTCATTCTTTATAGAAAATGGAAATAGGTCATTATTTGTAAAAGAATATAATTAGATCATATATAGAAAATGGATATAGGTCATTATTTGTAAAAGAATATAATTAGATCATTTATAAAAAATGGATATAGGTCATTATTTGTAAAAGAATATAATTAAATCATTTTTTGTGGAAGTGTGCCTTTTGTACTTTTTCAAAAACTCATTATTTGAGTATTTCATTAGGAAATATTTTCTAAATACTTATGTCATTCTTTGTAGAAACACGCATTTGGCAACTTTTTCAAAAATTAATCATTTGAACATTTTACTTAGGAATATGATCAAAATATCTAAGTCATTCTTTATTGAGAATGGACGCTTTTGGTTTTTTTCCAAAAAATTATCCTTTGAGTTGTTCACGTAAAAATATCTTCTAACTACCTACCTCATTCGTTGTAAAGAACATATGTAGATCATTCTTTAAAGAAAATAAACTTAGGTAATTCTTTGTAAAAAAATAAATTTATGTCAATCTTTGTAAAAGCATCCCTGTAGTGTTTTGTTATAAACTTGCCCTTTGGTCATTTCATTGAGAAATATTTTTCTGAATACTTAAGTCATCCTTTATAAAAGTATATTTCAAGAATTTTAGCAAAGACTTGTCTAATTTTAAACATATAAATATTCAAGTCATTCTTTTTAAAGAATATACATAATTTTTTTTATTAGGCCTATTTTTTTGTGGGCATTTTAGGATTATTCTAATTTTAGCGTGACATAATTGTTTTATGGCTGAAACATGGAGGCCTGGTAGAGATATGCCAATATAGTGAGTGATATACATACATACACTACTTTGCTCTTTTTTATGATTATGTCTTTATTGGTCTCTTTGACTTCATTTATTATTATGGTGTATTTACTAAATGAGAATCAACATGGGCTGAAATTAGAATGAGGAAATAGAATTAGAATAAATTGTTTACTTCAGTTATAAAATTAAAATCAAAATGCGCTGTATTGCTATTGATTTGTTTATTTTATCTTAAAATCATAATCGAAATGAATTATATTGTGACAAATTACTAAAATATTTTTAATTAACTATTGTGATAATTATTATTTTTATTTAAAATTATTGTGATTATTATTGTTAAAAATTATTATTAATCATAATAATAATATTATCATTACTACTACTAATAATAATAAATAATAAAGGACATATTTGCAAATATTACAGTACTTTGTAAGGATCACAATGCAAAAGTGACAAAACTTACAATAATATCCGGATTTTTCTGGATTCAGATCTATGGGGATTTGAGCCGTATTCGGATATTTTTGCCATCCCTACCTAAGTACTAATATATCAGCATATTAAACATAAATGTTTTAAAGTAATTTTGCAATATTAGGAAAATGATCGACACATAAAATGTCTAACTTTCAATGTTCATTGTGCCAAACACCTAATTCTAAAAAAAAATCGACAATTCAAAAAATGTTATATCTTTTTAACATATCAAATTATTTCATAATTTTATGTCTGAAATGTTACTTCCAACTAGCAAAATATTCAGAAAAAGGAAAAAGAAAAAATGAACTACTCGTAGTTAAGAAAGAAAATTAGTAAATGAAATTACTATCAATTCGGTCGTATTGAAGGATATTTATGCAAATTAAGCCAAAATTGGGTGCAAAAGCCTATGCTTGATGTTTTTGCCGGCTAAACAAAAGCCTGTGCTTGATGTGAAATGATTTCCTAACTTCCAGATTCTTCAATTGCGGCCATTTTGCCATTACTATTTTACTCACTAATAAAATTTCTTAACAATTATGTAATTATAAATTATAATAAAATTTATTAATAGTATAGTGACATTTAGCATGTATTTAAGAATCTTAAAACTTAAAGGTATTTAAATGATAATAAGATAAAAAAATTATTAATTGTAAAATAAAATTAGGACAGCCAACCCTAATTTTTAAAATTTTTCACTCTACAATTCAGCCTCTTTCTTTCTTTTTAGTCTACTTCGCTTATCTACTTCATTTGAATTCTTGGGTCAATTCTTTAATTGTTAGGAAAATCTCTATATTTGAGTTTTTTTTTCCTACCATTTTCTCATAATCTTATTTATATTGTATAATCACTAATCAGTAGTGGCTATGAACTATAAAATAATTATGTTAATAATATATTTAGTTAAATATGGTCATAATAAGAATAATAAAACATTGAATATAATAAATCATATTTAACTTATATATTATTATTTAATGTTATAGAAATGACGATGATGTGCCATGAATATCAGGCTGATAAAGGAGTCGTTAGAATATTACAATAATTTTATTTCTGTAATTACTTTTGATGGATATTTTATGATCTTTCTTATTTATTTGTTTTGATGTAAAAATAGAAGTTACAATATTTATTAGATTTTTTATTCAAATTATATAATTTAATTGTTATCAATACATTTTATTCTTTAATTTTCTTTCTAAAAAATTATTACTCTCTAATTATTAAGATTTAAAATTCATGATAAATATGGAGCAACTATAAATTTAAATTTAAAACAAAATAAATTGAATTCATATTTGTGCCATTGTCATTCCTAGAAAAATGTAACACACACAAATGAAGCCAAGAAGGATCATGAAGCAGGACAAAGACGACTGAAAACAGGACCTGTCTATGGTGCAGCCTCTGTAACCAACATCTCCCACCATCCCATTTTTTATTGTTTAATTTCTTACCCCACAACCAACTACATCCAACGGCTGATGCTGCAGTCTGCAGCTTAAAGATTCTGTAAGCTAGCAAAGTTCCACAAAACAAATACTAATCCACACATATTGACTAGACCAAAAGTTGTATTTTTACCAGCAGTTTCATTTTAATTTTTAAAAGAGAAAGAAAGAGATCAGTTCCTGCAATTCCTATTTCATATCGTTAGTTGGTCAACGTTGTCTCTTGGGCGAGATGTTTTCACCGATCGACTCGACTATGGCGGAAGCAACTCAATTTCTGCCAACAGAATACGGATATGTGGCTCTTGTTCTTGTTTTCTACTGCTTTCTCAATTTCTGGATGGGTTTTCAAGTTAGCGCTGCCCGCAAGAAGTACTTTCTTTTTTTAAAAAAAAAATATTATTTTTTAACTATATTTTACACAAAACACAATTTTTTGTTCAGAAATGAACCTAATTCCTATCTCTTCCGTGGACAGGTATAAGGTGCCCTATCCTACCCTCTACGCTGTAGAATCTGAGAGTAAAGATGCTAAGCTCTTTAACTGCGTTCAGGTCAACCTTTCTTTCAATTTTGGTGGATCTATTTCTTTTTCTCTTTTTTTTCCCCCCAAAGAATTGTGATTTGAATTAATTTGTTTGGTGGGTGTGTGTTGCTGTTGCAGAGAGGGCATCAGAACTCTTTGGAACTTATGCCGGTGTTTTTCATGTTGATGATAGTCGGAGGGCTAAAGCATCCATGTGTTTGTGCCGTACTCGGATCCCTTTTCACTGTCACTCGTTTTTTCTACTTCAAAGGCTATGCTACTGGCGATCCTCAGAAACGCCTCACTATTGGGTTTGTAACCTTTCCTTTCCTTTTCCGTTTGTTCAGTATTAGAAATTTAGGATAAATTGAATAGCAAAGTTTTGGTTATTATTTATCAGTTCGCTTGCATGCTCGTGCATACGTATAATGATAATCTCTTTGTGACAACAATGGAAAATTTCTAATTTATCTCTCTGTTTTTCTGCGTCTGTGCATACATGTGTCCAATATGAAGTTTTGGAAGTTAAACATCAAATGACTCCAGGCGATGGGAAATTTTATTTTCACGAGCTTTAAGTGAGAGGACATATATTGTACCATCTCTTTCAAAGAAAACTACTAATATAAGAAATCCCTTTTTTCCTAAGGTTCAATCATGACTTGTGATTGCTTGTTGGTTCAACTGGCAAAAATTTTTGGGTGCTAGTTGTTTTGTTTAGTTTTTTTTTTTTTTTAACATATCAACTGTTGTGAGCCCTTGACCATGGAAACCCATAGTCTGATTAGTAGGCTATTTGAAGTTAGCATTTTAATCCAAGTCTTGGATTGAATTTCATATGTGGGCTAAAAAGCTGAAAATAGAAATATTAGTCACTAGAGAAAGGTTAGGTGCAAGTCATAGTTTTCTAGTGAAACATATCTTGGTCACAAGTTAACAAGGTATAAAGTTTCTAAATTGCTTGGATAGTATAAGGTCTTATTGACTTCGGATTACTAATCGGTATAAACTTTTCATTGAGATCATTTAGATCAAATTCCTTTGAGACATTTATTCCCTAGTCACAAACACTATTTGCGTGAGTTAGCTTCATTAGCAATCCAAGATGATAGCTTGTCAACAAAATTCTGTTTGTTTGGCTCGGTGAATAACCCTCACTAGATCACTCCTTTACTTGCTTTGTGATAGGTCACACATCAGAATTTCCTTGTTGAAAATATACCACCAGTCACCACTTTGAAAAGTAGCATCAATCATCACTGTACACACTATTTGCTTACCAGTTTCGTTGTTGGGTTTGCTGGTTACATTATTGTTGCAAAGCATGTCTTGATAATACTTAATTTGTAGAGAAGAAAAAGGTCCTTTCCTTATGCTCACCTTTATTCCTTGTAGGTTACATTTTGGAATTACAAGCATAGAAATTCTATAATAATGAGCATGAGGGAGATTTATCTAAATCTACCTTGGAGAAAAAGGATGGAGTTATTGTGAATTAATTTAATGCAACTTAGAGTTCCTAAAATGTTAAAATTAAGTACGTTTATCATTTAGCCCTGAACTTACAAACTTGATTTTTTTTTTTTTTGAAAAAAAAGGAAGAGCTTACAAACTTGAAACCTCTATTTTCAATGCTTAAATTCCATGAACCTCCCCCCCTCCCCCAACCCAGAAAAACTCAATCTATAATCTATTGTAAGTACTACGTCGTTTTACCAAAATCATGTCGTGACAGAATGATGTCTCATCATGGTTTTATTTCTCCGAGTGCATTTTCTTCTTTGTACTAAAGTGAATCTTTGATGTATTTATTAAGTTTAGTGCAACAATCTTAGTTAATTTTGATGATTTATTTATGCATTTAATTTAATTTTTTAATAATTCATGTGCAGGAAATATGGATTCTTGGCTTTGCTTGGACTTATGGTTTGCACAATTTCATTTGGGATCAATCAACTTCGAGCATAAACACTTGTAGTTCATACTTTCTTTTGCATGGGACTCGCTTTCCCTCTATCCATCTTTTTTATTCTCTGTTTCTCTGGTAGCAGTTTTATGTTTTTGTGTTGGTAGCAAAACTACATGCTGAAACTTTGGCAAACTCCGTTGACATACTCTAATCACTTTGCTGCATGGTGCAAGCATAAGCTCATAGTTGACACTGTTGTCATTAGAGCTTATTGTCATTAAATAACGTGTAGTTTGGAAGTACATGTACATTGTTTTGAAGCGACTAATTGTCTGAGGATTTCTTTTTTTGAAATAAAATGTTTTGAGGATTTTACCTTCTGAAGTTGGATGACAATAATGATACGTGTATATTTATTGCTTTTATGTATTGTGTTTATGCATTCATTTACAATATTAGGTGCGTCCCATCCTCTGAAATGATTCAGGAAACTTTTCTGGGTTGATTGAAACGTGAAAATGAACTATTTATTGGAAATTTTGTTTTTGTATTTATCCACTTTCTAGAAGAAAAATATAAAGATTTACTTTTGCCGAAAGCAAATCAACAAACAATTGCGAAAGAGTATGTATGGGCAAATATTTCTTTCTGTTTCTATTCATTACAATCGATGTTACTCGAAGTACTACGAAACATAGAGAAGGCTGAGAGAAAGATGAGAGAAACAGCAGTATCCCACTATCTCCCAGCCTTTAATATTTTAAAAAATAAAAAAGTTAGTAGAAACACACCTCATTATTCTCCCTTCTTGATATTTACCATTTTCCTTATTCTTTGTTTTCGTTTTGATAGTTAAGAAAGCTTTTTAGAACCGACTGTAATGAAAAGGGCAGATTCATGCCAGATCGCGGTTGTCCATATGTAACATAATTCAAAACAAGAAAACAAAACACCTGTGAAATTAAAAGTAAGATCTTAGATCGAACTGATTAGCTACTTAATTAGTCACCTCGCCTGCCCATCGTCAATAAACTTTTACTCGGACCTGAGGGGTGGAGAGACTGCGAAGTGTTTTTCATCAATTATCAACAAAATGAACAGATATCTTCAGACGACAAGAAGGAGATGCAAAGTTCCTACATAATCTTATATCACTTTTGTTTGGATGAGAACTTAAAAGGAACATCAAGATCACTTTGAAATTGCTTTTACCAGCATATTAATTTAAGGCTCTACAGCGGTAAAAACACCACTGACAAATTTGTAATTCCAAAACCCTAAACCATACATATTCTCGTAGTTTTCCACAGCTAGAACGATCATCCAAAAGCTGATATGAATTTCTGAATCCTTGCTTGTGTGCGCTCCTTCTCCTCCGGTCCATCCAAGTCACCAATGTTGTCGTGATACTCCTGCGATTTTCAATAGAAAGAATATGCAGTAGGATAAGTGTAACGTAACATTTGCAGATTAAAGCACATCAAGCACACAACTCACACTACAATTTTAAAAAAGGTCAGGAGCTTAGCATATCTGACCACACAAAATGAATGTCAAGAATTATCGAGTAGATATATGATAAACTGGCTTTTTCACAAACCAAGATGTTTAGCATTATTAAAGTATTATACCTTCTTTCTAGAAATAAGAACAAATATTTTTTTAAAACAGAAGGCTGCGATACATTTGGTCATGTACGACGACAAGCTTGTGAGGTGAAATGTGACAATAATTACTGTGTCCACAAATCGTAACCTGAAAATCCATCAGTTACAACCCATGTACCTGAAGTATATCTTTAACGTCCTTCTTTGTAAGCTTCTGCTGCTTGAGTAGTAGCTCAATTCTCGTTCTCATTTGAGGTTGCCTGCACAATACTCAAAAATTAAAAAAGACCTGGGCTACACATGAAGCTCCTTCAATGAAGAGATATGAGTAAATTTTAAATTTAACTTATACTTACTCAGAGCACCAGAGATGACCCAGAATAACAGCAATTAACTGCAGGTTCACACACAAAGAATTAATACCACTGATGATTGAAAGCACAAAGCTTTAGAAAATCATGTACTTCTGATTTGATTAACCCAAAAAAAAAAAGGACAACCTCAAATATATGCCAAACCATCTATTAAGGAACTACTCCAACAGCACTAAATTCACTGAAGAAGCTGAAAGTGTGATTACTTTAGATATGACTTCCTTAGGTTCTAATGGGGTTATTGTGGTGGATTTTACAAGTTTCTACAACAACACAAGTTAGCTAGCCATTTGCCTATACTAACAGTTTCCTAAAAGATAAAAAATAATATCTTGTCGCACCATTAATAAGATCTATCTGGTAATAGCTACCAATTGCAACTGCAATATGTGTAACTATTAACTTGTGCTAGTCCATCCAATACCAGATTTGACTGATATAATTGACAAGGAATTCACATGACAATCCAAACCTGAAGAGTGTATAGTCCAGATTCAAGCTTCCGATTGTACTTTTCTTCTTCATCCATCTACAAAACAAAAAGAAATGCTGCATAAGTAATTTCAATATGGAAGTAAGGTACAAAGACTACAAGGTTCATTAAAAAAATACCTCTAGATCATCAAGTTCAAGCTCATTCAGTCGATCAGTCTCTGCTCTAACTCTATCAGAATACCTGGATCATGACTTAATTACATCAGAAGCAAATACAATTTGTGAACCATATACCAACCTGCCTCCAGGTGTGGCCAAAAACCTATTTATGATTTGTTGATCTCAGTGCAGAAAGAAAAGAAAGGCACGTAGTAGTGGTGCATTTACTCTTCAAACAGAAATAAAGCAGTGCCCTTTTTGTGAGTTGTGACATGTAATCTTTAAGAGAAAAACACGGAAACGAACTGATCAATAGGCTGGATGACAAATGAATTAAAGTTACCTCATATACAGCTCCATGAGACGGTCAATCTTCTCACATTCATTTTCTACGAATTTACTAAGCAATCTTTCTCTTCGAGAGCCCCTCAAAATTCCACCTGTAATTGTAGCACCGTGCCATTAAATTGCATCAACCATTATGATGAGAAATCACACAGCAATATCACATGTATACAAATAAAATGTATACAATCAAAAGACCATGCAAATTCAATAGACATAAATCTTATCTCCTCACAAGAATGTATTAATCAGTAAACAGATTTGGGCCGCCAGCTGAATATCACTGTACCAGACTGTTAAACATATAAACTCTTGAAAATAATGTCCCTTGTCCCTCATGTGACAAATACCCCGAAATGAAAATGCTTGAGGTGTTTCACTTGCCTGCTTACCAAATAATGATGCAATTAGGGACACAAGGCGCTCTTCTAACTCCTCTTGGTACCGCTCTTTCTTGTTCTTCTTGTTCACAGGAATCTAAGCAACATAATGCCAAAATCATGTTAATGTTAAACATTCAACAGTAATGTTTACACCCTTATTCACAATGCAACGGAAAACACTACTCAAATGAAACTGAGACAACAAACAGAGACGGCAGAGGGTGGAAAGGGCAATAAAGAACTTGCCTTACCCATAAAAGCAGCAAAGGCAGTCTTCAAGCCCAAAACATCAACAAATCGTTCACAAGCAGGTGGATACTTGGTCATGGCAAAATCAAGTGCCCTGATAGCAGAAGCATAAGCAGATTTCTTCTGCTTCATAATAATAATCATCAACTCAACACCTTCGGCCTTTACAAACCTCTCCTTATTCTCCAAAGGCATCAACACACAACACAAGCTGTCAAAAAGATTCTCCAACATCTCCTCCTCATCGGAAGTCTTAGGATCCTTCGACTTGTACATTGCCACAGCCTGAAGAAGCACATCCACACCGTTCATCTGCCCCAACCTCTTCTGATTCGCCGTGCTATTCTGCAACAAAATCGCCAAAATCTCTGACGCATACTGCTTGTTGCTATCAAATTCCCTCACCTTAATCTTCCCTAATAACCACCTCAGCAACTTCGTCCTCTCACAAACCAGTTCTGCAACCGAGGGTTTAACCTCAATCAAATTCTCAGTCGTAGCCAGAGTGTTATACACAGCCGCCATCTCATCCGGGTCCGAATCAGCATCCGATAGCCTCTGTAAATTCTGAACCAATAATTCTAAGACGTTGTTCTCGATCAAGGCGTCGACCAGCACGCGGGCGGGTTCGTCGTTATCCTCCAGCACGTCCTCGTCGGTCAGGTCTTGCAACAAGTGGACGACATCGATTGCAATGTCGGTGTTGTCGTGCGAGAGGAGGCCGAGGATGGAAGGGATGACGTTCAGATTCACGACGTCGGGGTATAGCTCGGGCCCACCGGCGAGGACTTTGAGCTTCTCGAGTTCCTCGTGTAGGTCGACTTCGGTGTCGGCGAATTTCTCGGGCTGGTCGGGGTATTTGAGACGCGCCTCTATGTTTTCTTTGAGACGTCGCTCGAAGGATAGCACCAGCTTCTTCACGGTGCGTAGGTCGAGTGCTTCCACGCTTGATTGGGATTTCTCGAGGGCTTCTAGAAGAGAAGGGTCGATCTTGTCGTTGCCGTTCGATAGAACGGCGTCGGTTCGTCTCCGTTTGCCGCCGCTTTCCATTTCTAAACCCTGCCACACAGTCCTCACGAAACAGCAGGTTCTCTGCTTCTGGAGAGTGGAGAACCAGCAAATTAAAATACAAAATAACATTCATACCCCTAAGGTTACTTTAATACACGTTATACCTTAATGTTTTAGGAATAGGTACGTAAACCCTTTCAATAGCTATCTAGTTTGGCCAGCAAAGCAATGATCGATGACATGTGGGGGTCTATTTAAAAAAAGTAGAATCCGATGGTTTCTTCGAAATCCAGAGAGAAATAAGAATATACGAACCAATTAAAATAAAAAATGTTAAGTGCGGATAAAGATGATGAGAGAAATAAAGAAGAGAAAAGGGGAGAGGGAGAGTGGGTAGATAAAGAAGAACCAATAATCCGCACTCGCAATCTTTTTTTTTGTATGTTTCTTTCATCTTTCTTTAAATCAAACATTATTCAAATCTTATCTTTGAAACAATTAATACAATAAATCTTAAGAGTTTATAATCCCTTTTGAAAAAAACTCCATTAGTGTTAAATGATAATAATGGTCCAAGACAAGAAAATTAATTCTAATTCCATGATGATAAATAAAGAAAGCAATCATGAGATAATTGTATAATTATAAATTTATAATCAACAAACTTAGAGTATATTTTAAATTACTCTACTCATAAATTGAAAATTTTTAAATCATTTTTCTTATTTTTAAAAATCTCAAATTATTCAATTTTTATTCCAAAGAATAAGAATAAATGCGATGGATTGAATTTTTTTTTTATCTTCCTAATAAAGATAGAGAGTAAATTAAATTTTTAAAAAATAAAAGAGATTATTTAAAACTAATCAATTTATGCATGAGTAATTTAAAATTAACCCACATACATATTGCAGCTAGCTTCTTATATCATTATTATTATTACTCCATTTTTATTCAAACAATGAAAGAAAAGTATGAATAGTTGATGAAATCATTTTTGTCATTTCAAAAGAAAAGAAAAGATTTAAAGATAATCAATTTAAGGGACCGCTTATGTTGGAACAGTTATACACGGTGCCCCAACTTTTGTTTTTTATGATTTGACTACTGTCAAATTTACTTGGGCAAATATTAAGTTACAATAATTGTAACATACATTTTTCATGTGAACCACACAAATTATGGGTCCTATAATTTTATGTGGTTCATATGAGGAATGTATGTTACAATTATTGTAACTTAGAAGCTCCCATTTACTTGAGCACCGTTGTTTTCCCTTCATTTACAATTTGTTTACAAGTCTTAGAAGGACAAAATTACCCTTCCTGACAAATGTTGAAGAAAATTGATAAGGGAACAACTTCAGCAACAAATTCTCCTTTCAGCAACAACTTCAGCAAACAAAATCCATTGTTGTCGAAGTAGGGAGAAAGAGATTGGATTAGTTGAATGTGTAGACTTTGGAATAAAGCTAGGTCTTTGGTAGTGTGGCTTTTTTTAGGTCGGAAATAATTTATGTTAAGAAGTATGAAGCGGGTTTATTGATGTTAGTTAAAACCTCAAGATCGTATTTTTTTCAGAGATTTTGCCGACTTTGGATCCAAAAATACAATAATATCTTCTTCTTCTTCTTTTTAGGGATTTTGTTGATTTTGGATCCAAAACTAAAATATGATTTTCTTATTCTTCTTTCTTTTATGGGTTTTGCTTATTTTGGAACTGAAAGCAAAATAATATTATCTTCTTCTAAAAAAACGCAAAGATGTAGGTGAAGATGATATCGATGGAGGGAGATGAAGGTGAGGAGTGTGATGATGATGGCAGCGAAGATGAGAGGAAAGAGAAATTTAAAGGTATTGTTGTCTTTTTATTTATATTAGTGTTTTTTGTTGATTAATACATCTTGTATGTAAACAAATAAATCTTTTAATAGTTATAAAAAGTAATAAATAAAAAGTGTGATAAGGTGCTAAATAGAATTTTATTAATATATGTGAGTGGAAAATACTGTAATGTTTCTGAATATCTTATGAATAAAAAGGGAGTATAAGGTGCTCAGTGAAACTTAACATCAGTTAAATCACAAAAAAAAAAAAAACAACCGAGGCATGGTACAACCTTTGCAATGTAGGTGAACCCCAATTTAGGGAGTAATATGAAATTAATCCATAAAAATTATTATAATTAACATTTTATATCATTATTTCGGGTTGAAAAACCATCTAACTAACATCAACTTGGGATAAACATATTCCTAGTTCAAATTATGCGAAAAGGAGAAAGAGCCCTATAATTCTTATAAATTACTTTAATTTAATAAAATATTTTAAATAGTTGCATGCAATCGTCCATCACAATCAATTTTTAGGAGAGAGTACAATATCCAAAATCATCGAATCTTTCATCCAAATTTCGAAACAAAATAAAAATTAAATAATGTTTCTTTTTCTTTTGCATGTAATTTCTGTGTTTGACTTTGATTATGGCTTTTACATCGAATTGTACTTGTGAATTTCAGTTGAGCATACCTACGGCCGGGGAGTATCTGGCTAATCTAAACCGATCCGGTTTCAAATAATATGAACCGAAGCCGAACCAAAATTTAGAACCGAACCGAAGTATTTTGATTCGATTCGGGTCAATTTTAAATTTCAGTTCGGTTTAGGTTCGGTTATGCAGATTCGTGAAGCAGAGTGAAGAACAGAAGAAGAATAGAATCTACTTCCCCCATTAAAGAACAGATATAAACAAAGAATACATAATAAGTAAACAAAATATGAACAAAAGCAAGAGCATTGGCATAGCATATTGTATATGATTGCAAGTTTTCCTCATCAGGGGATACAAAACAACAGTGAAAGTGAAGGAGACAATCACGTCAAAATTTCTAACAACAAACGTTCAAAGAAATCAAACCCCCAAAGTTTCTTATTTTCCCAGACCCCAGTCTTAATTAAGTTAAAAACTTAAAATACCTAAATCACTGCAATAACAAACAAACAAACTTTGATTTTTCTTTCACATGAAATTTCTACGAACTAATTTCCCAAAATAAATAAATAGAAAAAAACGTTAACTAAAACTACTAATAAACACAAGATTTACACAACAAAAATTCCTTAAACACGTAAATTTCAGTAACCAAAAATTATGCAACAAAATAAAAAACACTTCAGCCGAAATTTGAGGGAAGACCTCAGCTTTACTGAAGTTGGACTGCGGCTGAGGACAAGGTGCCGCAGCCAACGACGGTTGGGCCCGCCGAAAGTTGAGTTCTTGAGGAAACTCGGACAGGCGGTGCTGACGGCAACGGGATTGAGAGAGAGAGAGACGGAGAGCACGAGAGTGAGCGCTGCTGCGTGAGAGGGCGAGAGAAAGAGAGAGAGAGAGAGCTGAGTTGTGCGTTTTAGAAATAAGGAATTAGGGTATATATTAAGTTTTAGCGATTTTTCTTTTCTTTTTCTTTTTTTTTTTAATTTTTAAAATAAAATTTTATGAACCGATCGGTTTATGTATTCGGTTCATAAAAATTCAAACCGTTCGGTTTTTACCTATAAAATCGAACTGAACCAAACGCTCAGCCCTTTCTTGCACTCTTAAGAATAATTAGAGCAAAAAATTATTACTTATTGAGAAGGTTTTTTTTTTAATGTTTTTGGAGCATTTTAGGCTCTAGGAGTACTTAACAAATTTTCGAGTATAAATTTCGTTTTTAACTTTTAATTTTTTATGATTCAAACTTAGATGGTCGGTCAAATAAAACTGTTTGAAAATCATTCGATTATGTCTTTTAAGACACTTAATAATTTAATTATTTATTTATTACAAAAATGGTCGATTAAGTAATTAATCTATTAACGATTAAGGGTGGAAATTTGTCTATTTAATCGAATGGACAATAATAAACTTTTTCTTCATGACAGAAATTTTTAAATAATCATTTACCAGCAAAAACCAGAGAAGGGAAAGATATACTGATATTGCCATATCGGTCGAGGAAATGACACGTGTCCGTCAAAGAGGGCAGAGTATTTGGGTAAGTTATGGCTGTGTACGATGCCGATAAATCACCGCGAAACCAGAGTGAACCGCTGCCTCGTTAACTTTGAAGCAGTCGCTTAGATCACAGCCCTCTCTGGACTTTCCTTTTACACACGTGTGTAACCAAATAAAGCACATGGGCACTGCATTGCCAAATTCCATTACTTAACCGTTTACTGGTTTAGCTAGTTTCACCAGATATCACGTGGCACGTGCAACCTATTTGAAACAAAATTTGCACAATTTTGCAAATTAAATAATATGAATTATTATTTTTTATTTTCGATTAAGAATCTCAACGTATACAACACTATAAGCAAATTGAGATGAGCAAATACCTAGTATCTTTTCTACAATATTGTTTCTAACTGGCTGTGGTGCACCGTTACAAAAAGCTTTAATGTTTAAATGACCTATAATAAATATTTTGAGTTAATAATATTTGTAAATTCCATTTCAAATTCTAACAATATCTTTTCAACAAGAACATCTAATATTGTATTTATATCATCTAAATCATGGATGTTTTAGTTCAAAACAATAAATTTTATTATAGTAGATATAGCCAAATTTATCTTGAAATTATCAAGATTTCAATCTATTTAAATTTTATTAGACTAAAAAAATGGACTGCCCATCTATTTTATGAATATGCATCTTTAATATTGAATTTGCTATGTTTTACACAAATAAAAAAATTAAAATAATTGATAAGACTGAGAAACTGATAGCACCAAAGTTTTTCTTAAATGTTATATGCATATTTATAACGTTTTAGTGATGAATAATCAAACCACCTTTCATTAATATTTAATATTTATATTTATTTGGAGATATAAAAAATATTATTACTATGTTATACTCAATTTTTGAGATATTTACAATCATGAGAATAATTCTCTACAAGAGTAATTGAAAAAAGACATCATAATAATATAAATTATAACGATATGTTTATTCTTGAAACATTAGAAAATAACTTGTATATTAATAAAAAAAGCATTGAATTTGAGGATCCCGATTCATGATAAATAATTTTTTTTATCACAAACATATGATAATTATTACTTTTTATTAAAAAAAATGTGAATTGTTTTTATAATTAATATATAGAAAAAGGAGGTAACCGGATAAGCAGGTAAAAACCAGGAAGTTGCTTAAAATGCTCAGAACAGGCGCGTGACCCTGGCGCATCTAATACTTTACGTTCATGCAAAAATTCTCTCAACAGTTGACAGCATACATCATAGTTCATACAACGCCCAACGCCCCCCCTTTCTCTCTTCACTCCATCGATCAATCAAGAGCTTTCAGAAACAATAATAGTAGAAATAAAAAACGACGCCGTTGTTTTAATTGAGGACGTTATTGTGGTTGTGATAAGGGGATAATGGCGGTGGTTCCACCGACGGCCACGACACCAGCCTCGCTTTATGTAGGTGATCTGCACCCGGACGTAACGGACGGTGAGCTCTTTGACGCATTCTCTGAATTCAAGAGCCTTGCTTCCGTTCGTGTCTGTAAAGACTCCACCACTGGCAGGTCCACCTGTTACGGTTACGTTAACTTCCTCTCCCCACACGATGGTATCATAACGATAATTATTTTTCGATACTGGCATTTCCTCTTTATTCATTTTTATTTTATTTATAATCATCAGATTTATCATGATGCATTTCCTCTTTCTTAGTTGAATATGGTATTTAGTAGTGATGCTTGTTTTCGCTTAATTTTATTAATTTTATTTGTTTGTTTAGTGTTGTTTGGCTGCTGGTAAAAGTGTGGGGAAAGGAAAGGAAATGTAATTGATAGACTCTTGTGATTATCTTTTTTCAACGCTGTAAAGAAAACAGATAGTATTTATGATACTATTAGATTTTTCTTTATTTGGGAAGAAATTGAGAGGCGTTTTGATTTATGTATTGACCAAAAGAAAACAAAAAAATTGCTAAGAATTTCATGGTGATTTTTCTTTAACTTCTCCTTTAGTTTAAACATTTACTCCCTTCTTTGTTGACTAGCTATTCGAGCAATTGAGGTAAAGAATCACACTCAGCTCCATGGCAGAATGCTAAGGATTTCATGGTCGTGCCGTGATCCTGATGCTAGAAAAAGTGGAGTAGCAAATTTGTTTGTTAAGGTACCTTCCTCTTTTCATCTTAATAACCAAAGAGTAATTGGTTGAGAGTGAGCTAGCTAGCTACCACTGTTTAATGATTTTACTCTGGGAATCTATGACAGAATTTGATTGAGTCGATTGATAATGTGAGGCTCCAAGAGATGTTTCAAAACTTTGGGAACATAATATCTTGCAAAGTTGCCACCTCTGAGGATGGGAAGAGTAAAGGACATGGCTTTGTTCAGTTTGAGACCGAGGAATCTGCAAATGCCGCTATTGAGAATCTTAATGGCACCACTGTTGGTGACAAGCGGATGTAAGTGCAGTTGATTTTTAGGTTTATACTATTATGTCCACAATATCAGGATGCGAGTCTAAATTCTTAATTTAATTATGGTGCAGATATGTTGGAAGGTTTATTAAAAAGAGTGACCGAGTTCTGCCTAGCCCTTATGCTAAATATACAAACCTTTACATGAAGAATTTGGATTCAGATGTCACAGAAGAACATTTGGTGGAGAAGTTTTCAAAGTTTGGGAAAATTGCTAGCCTGCTTATCGCAAGGGATGAAAATGGGACCTCAAGAGGTTTTGGCTTTGTGAATTTTGATAATCCAGACGACGCCAGACGGGCACTAGAAGCAATGAATGGATCAGTAATTGGTAGATTTTGTAATCTTTCTTAGCTAAATTGACAAGTGTTAGCAATTTCCTTTTCATTCCGCTGTCTCACTTTGTATCTGTTGACTAGGATCGAAGGTTCTGTATGTAGCAAGGGCACAAAAGAAGGCAGAGCGTGAGCAGATTTTACGTCATCAGTTTGAGGAGAAACGCAAAGAGCGAATCTTCAAATACAAAGTAATACCTTTTCTCATTTCTCTTTCTGGATTTATCGATACACAATTATTTTTATTATTGTTTCACTGTAGGGATCAAATGTTTATGTGAAGAACATTGATGATGATGTTACCGATGAAGAGCTAAAAGCGCACTTCAGTCAGTGTGGCACAATTACTTCAGCAAAAGTGATGCGAGATGAGAAAGGAATAAATAAGGGCTTTGGATTTGTGTGCTTCTCAAGCCCAGAGGAGGCCAGTAAAGCTGTGAACACTTTCCATGGTAAGTCGACAAGCTTTTGACGTGTGCAGAAAGATGAATTTACTTTTACTGCGCCCTGAGAAAATGACATGCTCTCCTGCACTAATTGTCTATAGCGATCTTGATATTCAACTTCGTTTCATGATGCCACAGATTATATTGATTAGTAATTATATTAATTTCGTTCTTGAGGTAGAAGAAGGGAAGAACAGCTTTTCTTTTTCCTTCTTGGTGATTGAAATTGCAATATCATCTTTCAGTGGAACTTCTTAGGTATTAAGGCAAATATCATTGTAATATACTTAGCGAATAGCATCAATTATATTCATATAGTATTATTATATGTAATTGCATATTAGATTAGATATGTTAGAGTGTAATGTCATCATGCAAATTATAATCTCAACTTTTGGGTCATTTACTCATTTTGCATTTTATTCAGATCACATGCCCTCTCTAAAGATTTATTGGCTTGGAATTCTCACCTTGAGGTTCAAAGGATTGGGAGATTTCATTGGCATGAATGGAGACTTGATTAGTATTTTATGTTTTGATACTTAGGTTACATGTTACACCGCAAGCCATTGTACGTGGCTATTGCTCAAAGGAAGGAGGACAGACAAGCACATCTGCAACTTCAGTATGCACAGCATATGGCTGGAATAGAAGGAAGTTCAGCTAATGTTATTCCCAGTGGATATCCTTCTCTTTACTACACAACTCCTCCTGGTATTGTTTCACAAGTACCACCACGTCCTGGGCTGATGTACCAACCTTTGGGTTTGAGGACGGGTTGGAGGGCCAATGGCTTTGTGCCACCAACCAGACCAGCATTTCAAGTATCACCACTGCCAGTTGTAAGTATTTTCTGCTCTGCAACTCTGTCAAGCAACTGTAATTAATGTATAGATTGCGCGCTACAAATAGGAATTTTGGTTGTTTTGAAAATTTGACTGTAGTTGGTGATAATAAGACTTACTTTGAGCTTCTGAAAAATTTCTTCAACAGAACCCAAAACACAATAGGCAAAACAGAGGTAGGATGAATGGGAATATGCTTCCACAAGTAGGTGCTCACTATATGCAACAGTCCTCTCAATCTGCAGCTTCTTCAAAAGATTCAAGCAATCAACAGGTGTTTATTTTTCCTTTCGTAACTATATCTGTTTGTTTAACTTTCACACACTTTCTTTTTTTTTCTTTTTTAACTGCCCTATCTCCTTCGCTTTTGCTCTGTGTTATCACACACTGCTATATGCAACTCTTTAAGTAGCATCTACATCTCTTATATATGTTTCACGTTATTGTTGTATAAAGAATGCATGCACGCATTTCATGGTTTTAAGAGTGAGTTTTCTTTTTTGGTTGAATTATAAATGATGTTTCTTTAATGGTGTTTCAGTTTGCTATTCATTATTATATGTGTTTAATTAATACATTCTCGTAAACCATGGATTACAGAAGGGTGGGCAAAGCAAGTATGTACCAAATGGTCGTACACGTGAGTTGAACAAAGGATCTGGAGTCTCATTAGGTTCTTTTAATTCTGGGGGAGTAATGGCGCGGAAACCAGATATGATCAATGGTATGCTTGCCGCAGCTTCCCCTGAGCAACAAAAGCAGATACTTGGAGAGCGTCTGTACCCTCTTGTCGAGAAACACAAGGTAAATAATGTTGTATGGTTTCAATTAAATTTGTAAGCCGTATTCGACATTCGACAAGGTGTTGTAACATGTATTCAAATATTTATGTTAATTGTGCAGCCTGATCTTGTTGCCAAAATTACGGGAATGCTACTAGAGATGGACAACTCGGAACTGCTGCTGTTATTGGAATCACCAGAGTCATTGGCTGTAAAAGTGGAGGAAGCTGTGCAAGTGCTAAAGCTCTCAGAAGCCAAAGTTTCAACTCAGGAAGCCATTCATCCCAATTACCTATCTGCTGAGGTTGCAGTCAATTGAGAAGGCAAGCCCAAATTGTGCTGAAAAATATAGAGGTGCTCACCAAATCGAAGAGGCCAAACTTGTTTTTGATACCATTAGCGAACATTCATTTAGTTCCTTTGTTTCTTCTTTTTTTTTGGTTTTTTTTAACTATTAGTAGAATCATTTTCTTTTGGGGTATAGGACATTGTTTCGTGTCTTAACTGAAGAAGAAAGATTGATACTGTTGATCCTATGTTGATTTAACTGACAACTATTTTAAAGAGAATAAGAGATTGAAAAACTCTTGCACTCGATTGTAGGATTTTGGACTGAGTTTGTAAGCTTTGATCTCGTCTTTCCTCTTTCTGGCTGATGCTGGAGCATGGAAAAACTTTGTGTTCCTGTCTCCTTCTTTAAGCCAAGCGATTCTTGATCTTTGTCTCCGAAAAATCTCTTCATCCTGAAGAATGCTGTCAATCTGCATCTCCAGTTGCCTAATCTCATTTGGTTCTTCACACTGGCCACCCTTTTGCTTCACTTCCCGTAGTTGTTGCATGAGAAGCTTCAACATAGCTTCCCTGCCACCAAATTCCTTTTTACTCCAGCTTTTTAATTTAGCTTTGCATTCTTCCGACAGTGTTCTAAAACAATGTATTGCTTATTTACACACAAGCCGTGTTTGGTTGGTGGACAAGATAAAAGATTTGGAATTGGACCAAACCATTTGCGCATGCCACATGACCTCCTAGTCACGGTTTTGTGTGGCAATGGATTGGTCCCGTCTGCATTTCCTGATGCGACAAAGAAAACTTCCACACGTTCCACCTCATATGTCTTTTAACAATTGTTGATAGAACTGTGTCCTCACGATTCTAATATGGGTGATGCTTGCTTACATTAATTTAAGTGTTATATTTAAATATTTAAGCGTTATTCAATTATTAAACTATCTCAAATTATTGAGTACACAAATATGTAACTTGTTCACACCCTTTTAATTTTTAATACATACATAAATCTAATGCATGATTAAAAAAAAACTATAATAATAGAGTCGACACTCATATAACATTCTTACCGTTTTAGCTTCATGTAATTTAAAAAGTGAAATTTTGCACTCTACTAAAATCACATTATGTAATTTTGTCACACCCTTTTAATAGGATATGTAAATCTAATGCACAATTTAAAAAAATTGTAAAGTCTACACATTCTTATCGTTTAAGTTTCATGTAATTTAAAAAGTAATACTATTATTTAAAAATCAAGGCACCACCATTATCTTTTTTTATTTTTATTTTTTGTCACAACTAGGCCTTTCATTTTATAATAACAATTGCTTTTTAAGGTAGCACACCATAAAATCTAAATACGTTTTGACTTAAAATATTTGGCATTGAATACATTATTTGGCTTGAAGCTTGATGATTTGATATTTGTTTGGGGGAGATGATTTGAAGACATCGCATGTTCAATTATTTGGTTAGATGATTTGAACCCACGCTGCATGTGTTCAATTCAAAATTGTACACTTCTTTTGTTTTCGTCATAAAATATTATAAAAATGTGCAGGTGCTATCGTGCTCTTATCAATTACCATGACAGGAAAAAGACAAAAAGATATTCAATAGACTGGAGAAGGAAACAAATGCCAAGGATCTGCGGCCGCTGGTGTTAGCGAGGAGCTAACACTCAGAACAAGCAGAGACACAAACCCCTTATTAATTTTTATTTAATTTACCGAACAATAATGTTTCTTGGGTCGGTCAACTAGGCGTTGGCCAACATCCTTGGTGCTTAATATCCTACCAAAAACTACATAATCCCTTCTGAAAACATCATTAATTTCCACCATCTAACATTGCCGATGACCGTCCATCATTGGCTGCTGCAAAATCCTAAAAATCCCATGAACTCGTGATTCTGAATCATTGTAATGCTCTTCTCAATGCCAACGACTCCTGCAGAAGTGAAAGATTTAAGGGAAAAAATTAGACCTTACAAGTGATCACTCGCAGATCAATAAATGTCCGAAAATGAAATGTATATTCTTGAGAAAGAGATTTGCCGTAGTTACCCATTGTGAGAGCGCTCGCAAAGATCACACCAGAGAGGAGAAAGACGATAAGTGAAGCTCTTTTCAGAATTGCTACAAGCTTTCTTATAAAATACTGACCCCAGAATCCGGCCAGTACAGACACGGCCATTAGGTACAATGCTGCAACAGAACATAAAATTAATATCAATAACAAGATGAATATCTTCTCAGTAATTAACAGAATCAAAATGATAGAAAGGATGTAATACCATAGGGTATGGGGAATCGCTTGAGCAAATAGAACTCCACAACAGATAAAGATGATGAAAACATCATCACAAATGTTGCTGTGGCACTTGCAACCTGCGAGCCACATCATTGGCAAGATTAATTCATGATTAAGTGACATATTATTATTCTTCATCAAAGCAAAATTGCATCACATTTTTACACTTCGAGCTTGTAAGAATCAGACCTGGGGAATGACACCAATCTCAAGAAGAAGAGGGCCGAGAATGAAGCCACCACCGGAGCCAAGCAGGCCACCAACTGTGCCTCCTAAGATACCGCAGAACGCACAGAATGCAATATGCATTGGTGTCCATTCAATCGAAGCCCCGCAGATGTATTGTGTCCTCTTCTTGTGCTCCGTGTACAACTTCACAGCTTCATATCCAAAAACTCCCAGGGCTATAGGAAACTGAAATAAAACAGAAAACCAAAATGCGCGCTAAGCCCACGAAGCATGCACTAGTAATGCTTAATTTGTCTGAATTAGCCAGTAATTTAAGAAACTAAAGGATAATACTATAATATGAGCTACCTGTGAGAAGAAGAGTGCCCAGTACCATATGCCACAAGGAGCGACATCATTCTGCATCAACAAAAACATCATAAAAAGAATGAGAATTGACTACAGCAAAAAAAACTATACCCCGCCCTCAGTTGAAAACCCTCAAGTTTTTTAAGCTTTTTATAATGGACTCTCCAAAGTTTCGTTCTCACCACTCAACTTATGATAATATACACTACAGTAAAAGTTGGAGGGTCTGGACCAGAATCTTGGGGATGTAAAAATCATAATACTATAGACAATTGCTAGATAAAGCAGAGATACTTGCCTTCACAATCTGAATAAGTAGGAAAGAAGCCCAAACAGCAATTAGAAGTAGAATATTTTTCCAACTAAGGTTGAAGCGCAATATTTCCTGGAAAATTGAGGAAAAAATATTGATTGAGATCTTCCAATAGCTAGAAGACATAAAGAAATTTAAAAGCATATGACAGGGCTTGGTTTGCTCTGCTCTGCTCAGCTTACCAAATCTGATTTATCTTCTCTGGGAACCAACGGCTCATACTCTGCATCAATCAGGACTGCCAACCCGAAAAAAAAAAGGAGGGGCAAATTAAAGTAAGCTACATGTGACATATAATTAAAAATTTATAAATAGGTAAATGACATACGTTCACCATGTGAATTAACCAGAGTCTCGTTTTGCTTGGCGAGCTCATTCTGCAGATTTCAGGAATGAATAGAAATTAATAAATTTATCTAAAAGCTTGTTCAATTAATATAATACCCACAAAAGATAATTAAGTAATTACGTTCAAATCGGTCTCTTCCTTCCACATTTGAATGCCCTTAAAGAAAGACCTTGAAGAGGTTCCCAAGAAGAGTATGATAATGAGGACTGTAATGAGCCAGTACGGAAAAACAACACTGAGAGCAACACCAACAGTGATGCCAAGCAACAGCATGGGCTGAAACAGAAGGGCCAGATCATAGTCCAAAATGGGCACATCCTTAGTTGGATGTGGCACTCTCAAGTTGTACCAAACTGATGATGCCGAGGCCCCCATTATCATGCATTTGGAGATGGCGGCAGCAGATTTTGTATCAAATCCAACAATCAGAGTAAGCATTGGCACAAATATGCCTCCACCACCAACTCCACCAACCGTTCCACATGCAGATCCAAGGAATCCTATTACTGTTGCCAATACTATTCTCCAACTAAACTCCAATTTCTGCATACACAATGAATATGAATGAATCAATCTTTAAATATAAATGACTTAACTAGTTCTGGAATTCGAACCCCGCTCACATATACGTAAAAAAAAATGTTAGAAAAAATATAAAAAGAAAAATAGATAGAGAGACGTACGGGCCAAACTTTTTCTGTGACAGAGTTTGAAGATGAAAGAAAAGTGCGTTCATTAGAGTGGCTGCCGACGTTGCTGTTGAGGAAAAGCACGGAGAGGGTTATTGCAACCGAGAAACCCGAGAGAAGATAAAACACAAATCCTCTGGTAGCCATGGCCATGTTGGATTTGGCGGTGGACTCTTTCGTTTCAGCAACCACAAACCAACCAGAACCAGTCACGTTACTTATTTTGCTGTTTCAAATGCACAGAATGGAGGACCATGTAAGAACATAAAACTGAAAAATCTGCAAGCTGGCTGTTATGCAGAGAAGGACAAAGAGAGAATTGTCCGTATACTTATAAGGCAAATTATGAAGTGGTGGGTGGCCAGGCCTCCTACGCCATAATAAAATTACGGGCTCAGAAAGAATCTGAGAAGGATCAACGAAAGGCGGTTTGCCAGATCACACATGTGTCTACCACGTGGCATAAATATATTTGTCCATCACTACAATACAATGGAAATAAATTTATTGGATACATATCAATACAGCCACATGCGCAAGCACAACGCATAATACAAAGGGTTATTTTCCTCTCAAATAAAGAAAACAATTTCTCCCTTTGTGTCAAAAAAGTACCTAACTTGAGGATGGTAACGCCTTGGTGTCATCCCTAAACTAACCCAATAAACAATTACTATGGACCAAAAACTATTATCCCAAATCAATTTGAAAATTAAATTAGAGCGAATCTTATTTTATTCCGATTTGATTGATTTTTGAGATATAAAAGAAGGTTTGAATTTTAGGTCTAATAAGATCAGTTCGTAATTTTATAAATTATTTTATTATTATTATAATGATGATTTTAAACTATTAAAAATTATCATAGAAAAAAAGTATATCAATTTAATAGCTGCACCTGTTATTGGTATTAGGTCAAATGAATATGCACATCTCAATGCAGGGCATTTTAAGTTGTGTTGTACCATTAAGGACCTATTAGATTAAAATAAACTAACTGTCTTCTTATTAGAAATCTATAAACGTTTGGGGACCTTGATGTAAGTACATCACTAAGTTCAATTCAATTTCAAAAGTTTGGCTCGACTGTAAAAACTTTTCCAGAAAGAATCGATAATTAATGCATATATTAAAAAATAACCATAAATGGGTTTCTATACAAAATGGAAAGGATTTAAATGTTTCATAAATAGTGGAACAAATTCAGACAATTTGTAATGTCCTTTTGATATTTCCTAACATAAAAACAAACGAGTCAATGCAGTGATGATTAATTGCAAAACTAAGCCACTCAGCCTTTGCTCTCACAAGCTATTCAAGTTTTCTTATAGAGGGACCCAACATGTTGTTTTTTTATTAAAATTAGATAGACAGTTATGTTTTTTCCGCAGATTTGTGAATGAAGGAGATTTTTTTTTTAATATTTGTGAGAGTATAAACTTAAATTGTGCCATAATAAAATTGATCAAATAGTCTCTATAGATGTTCAAATGTAAAATACATATTAGTAATTCAAGAAAATTTTAAAAATAAGAATCAATCATAGTCTACAAGTTAATTTTACTACGATTACCAAGATCATGTCTATTGTGACACAACCTAGATATATGTCCTAAAAAATATTAGAGGAATATTTAGGGTGCGTTTAGGATTGAGGTTGGGCAGCTGTAGTTAAAAAACTACAGTACTAAAGTGTTTGCTAAACACTATCTGCTGTAACTTTTAAGCTATATTGATATAATTTTTTACTTGTATAATGAAAAATCTATTATATTTTTAATAATTTCATCAAAATTATTATTTAGAATTTATATTTACTATATATTACTAACTTTTATTTAATACTTACAATTTTTTTTCCACAACAACTATAACTTAAAAACTACAGCACCTCAATCCCAAACGCACCCTTACTTTATCTGCTAAACCACAACAAAAATACCTACCTTTACTTATTTTAAACTTAGAAAGAAAATATTGAGTCCCCGTAAGGGAATCAAAAGGCAGCTCTCATTAAAGGGTGAATATATTAGTGGGTTGTATCGGGTTATAGCACGATACAGATTTGAAAAAGGATTAATACATTTATTTTAATTTATAAAACTGCCACCACATATTATAATAAAACTATCACTCAATATTAAAAATATATTTGCCAATTTTTTTATTTTCACTTTACTTTTTCTTCTTCACTTCCATCAATCAACAACTATTAAAACCCAAGTATCAGTGATCACTTCACTATTCGGCTACTTTCACCCTAATTTTTCGTTTTCGTATTTGATTAGGGTTTATTTGGAATAGAGAACTAAATATTAAAGTATATATAATTGAAACAATTAATTCTCTTACATCTTAGGCAATAAATTTGTAGTAGATATATCTCATGTTCTTCGAGAAACTATAAGAAGAAATTGCTTGTGTGCTAAAGGGAAGGAAGTTGTTCTCTACAAATTGATGCTAGCTCAAAGTTGTGTGCTGTTGAGTTTCAACGAGCTTCATTTATTGTTGTTATTTTTAAAAATGAAAAAGACAAAGTTTAATTGTTTTATTTATTTAAGGGTACTTAAACATGTTTAAAATTCTAAATTATATATTTTTTTAGTAGAATATATAGCTTGTATTTGAATTACATTTTTTTCCTATTTTCTTATATAGAATTGTAAGTGTCTATTTAGTATGAATTATTTAACGAGCACAAATGCTTATTTAATCATATAAGTACTTATCATGATTTTTGTTGTTATTTGGTTATTTTTCTAACAACACTTTTGAAGTTTAAATAAGTTATTTTGCCTCTACTAGAAAAAACTCGAGTTTTGGGTTTTGAGAGTAGAGGTTAAATTTTTTTTTTAATGTTAAAATATCCAAAATATTCTCTATTTAGTTGACAATCTTATTTTATTCTTTTTATAACATAATTTTAAAAAACTTACCTATTAAGGTAATTTCATAAATTTTTAATAAAAAATCTTATTGACAACTAAACAACTAAATTTTTTTAATAAAACTTTAGTTATAAAAGCTCTACTTGAAAAGCTGTGTCCAAACGGACCCTAAATATTTCCATGGTAAGACTCCTAATGTCCCCCTATTAAGTGTATTTTATTTTTTTCTACTAATGAAATTTAATGTTCACTTTATAATATAATTAAAAAAAAATAAGCTGGGATACTATAATGCCATGTTTAGTTTGAAAAAAATGAGAAGAGAAAAATGGAGAAGGGCGAAAAAAGAAAAGAACGAAAAAAAGATAGATTTCATGTCAAACTAAATAATAAAATTAAATTTGACCGATCTTTTTATCTTATTTTCTCTCATCTTCTTTCTTTTACATTATTTTCCTCTCGTCTCATTTCTTCCAACCACACATATACCATACAGTATGTTTTTGGATCCGCCCCCGCTCTCATTGCGAGAGCAGCTGTCAATCATTTGGCATTCTTCTTCTTCGTGATGATATGCCTCTGGCATTCTTCTTCTTCACGATGATATACTTTCAATATAAGCGCGCAAGTGGACGTTTGGTTTACATACAGAATGTGAGATAAAGTTTGGACCCACAATGTGTGACAAAGTTTGGTTTAAATACGTCTACTTGTGAATTGACTGGCCATTACCCCTAATTGAATAATTGATGATAGATTTAAAAGGGAACCAATTTTGTGGCACAATGTGTGCGACAATTTGGACTCTTTACGTCACTACAACTTCTAAATGACAAAACGGACCCTGTACGTTCAAGCATGATTCACGTTGCTGATTATAATTCTACGTTTTAACTGCACCGTAAACTACCCAACTACCGAGTCATTATTTGTCAGCTAAGCACAGACTCTACAATTCGATACGTTGAGCTTGTTTCCGAAAACAAATTAAAGATTAAAATTGGGTTTTTTTTTTTTTTTCTATGACAGGAAGAAGAAACATAAAACTAAAAAATTAAACGTGTTGGTGGCTTCAATAATCATTGTAAAATATGACTATTTTCTTCATCTCAGGTCAATAAATTTTCTCAATTGAAAGATTTCCTATACGAATAATACGCATTTTAATTGACTAGGCATAGATAATCTTCTACTAAAAGAAAAGATATAGATAGAAGGTAGCCACTCTTTTTTTTTTTTTTTTTTATGAATTAAGTCGCCCAACAGTTAGGCTGATCAAGTAACTTTCATTTCTTTGGCTTGGATTGGAAGCTCTTTCCAATTGCCAATCGTTTAAATTAAACAAACAAACAAGATTTATTTATACAATCCCCGGTTCTCCAAATCGACTCTTGATAATCTGGGACTTCTATGATAATCCAAAGGGTAGGGACTATGATTCTATTATGCCACATCCTTGGCCACGCCCATGTGATCTATACGTGCATGGTGTGAGCCACATCTGTGCCGAAGTTTACTAACAAATAAATCAACAACCAAATTAATGTGGGCATGATTGAGCCGAGGGTCGAAGCCAGACGTGTGGTCCAACGTTGATCTTTTAAAACCTCAACAATGACCGTAACACCGTTACACCACAACAATCTTTTACCCTTCGTATTTATTCATGTACAAATATTTATTATCTATCTTTATTGTCATTACTTGTTTGTGTTCGAAATCATGTAAGGTTTTTGTATTGGACCTACACCTACCATGAACTGACATATTTTGTATTTTTCAATTAAGATCGTCAATATGTAATATTTGAACTGTCAACCTCGAAATATCAAAGTCAGACACACCAATATTACAATGACGAAATTTAAAATTATTCCAATAATTGATCATCTTCCAATCAAGATAGTTAAGGAAGAGTTAAAACTTAACCTCATGAATTCAAAATAATAATAAGAAGAAGAAGAAGAAGAAGGTTATGACTATATTAGAGTTTAATTACGGTGGAGCATAAATATCAACCACACACGCAAAGTATGTGGTTGAGATTCGAGCTCCACCATAGGTGAACTCCAACATAGCTTAATCCTAATAACGGTAGTACGACATCACTTACCCTAGCATTATTTGCCCACAAGCTAAGTCTGACGCCAATTATCTTTTACGGGTATTTAAACTTAGGAATTTGACGCCATTTGCAAAGAACTATAAAAAGAAAGAAGATCGATAATTAGTTCAATTAATTTCTGTAAAGTATTTGGCGTGTAAAGTTCCATTAATTTTTGATTTTATCTGAACAAATGTTTAATTGTTTAATATCAATCGTTTAAAGTATTCGATGACTGCATGAACTGTTTTAATGTGTTTGGTTTTGTTTTGTGAAAGATGTCGAAAGCAAGAATTTACTAATTAGAGGGCATATTTAAGATTTGAGTGGGTTTATAGAGTAAATTTTTAATTTTCAAAATTTAAGGGTGGGTTTATATAGTTAATAAGTGTAGGAAGTATTTTAATGGATTCAAATATCTTTATCTTATCATATAAGAAATTTTTCTTAGTATCTTTTTTAAATTCTATTATAAGTAATTCTAAAAGATAAAGAGATACAAATTCTAATGTAATTATATTAAATTTTTTATTTTTTATTTTTAAATTTATTCCATGACTTTAATACGATAAAGTGCACCCATAACACAAAATAAAAAATTGAAATATGTATTGTATCGTGTGCACCGACTCAGTGAAGAATGAGCAGTCGGGGTTTGGCCGTTATAAGTTGATCTTCTGTCAAATCAAACAATGATAACATTGAATAGTTTCTTTCACGTTCCAAGAGAGTGAAAGAATCTTAACAAGATTTGATGGTGTCAAAAATTCTTGGACGATGTTGTATCTTTACAGGTGATTTGTAACAAACATGAGCAAAATGCATTGAAAGGAGAAATTGCATTGACTCTCAGTCTATTCATTGAAAATTCGGCCTTTATATTGGGACCTAGCCAGCCCAATTCCGTTATGTCTGTTCGGGCCTAAAACCGAACAAACCAACAAACGAACGTACCATGATAAGTAACTAACAAATAACAAATAATTACCTTTTTAAGTATTCTAATTACTAAAATTTTTATTGGTGATGCAGCCCAACCGATTGAAAGCACACAATTTTTTTTTTTTTTTTAACTTGTTTCCTCTCTCTCTCCCCCCTATTTTGTTGGTAAATTCAACCTAATCTAACAATTAGTTCATGCAGGTCAATTAGAAAAAAGAAAATACTAGGTTTTTCACTCAAGAGAACCAAGTTAATTTATAACTAGGAGGAAAAATATAAAAAAAAGCCCCAGAAAACTTCAAGAGTAATTGAAGATAAGTATGAATTGTTAAAACCCGCATGAAGACGGTTGAATTTCTCTTATTATCCTTCGTTTAAACGACTGCTCTGGAATATCGACTGAAGATTACGTTGTGGACCACTAATTTCCTAAAATTACAGTCTGTATGGAGAATTGAAAATATATTTCATATTTAATTTTATTTTTTCTAAAGAAAAAGATAGTAGCAGCAGTACTGCCATGCACATTAACAAGGATAAAAAAAAAAAAAAGTATAAATAACTCAAGGCAAAAAATTATATAAAAAAAACAATCATATAGAGTTGCGGAAAATGCGTACCATTTTTTGAATTGATCCAATCCAAGAGTCCGACTATTTGTCTGGCTTCTTTGAGAGAGAGAGAGAGAGAGAGAGAGAGTTTTACAACAAACGAGTAGAAGAGGGAAGCGGATAGAGGGATAAAAGGGAGGGAGATAATTATGGAATTTTTGGTGGTTTCAAGAAAAAAAAAATAAAAAAAAGGCTAAGAATATAACTGTTAGATTTGAGGTATTCTTAGGCATTCAAAGGGGCATTTTGTTTATGGGAAATCATTATTTTGAACTCCTCAATTCGTTGGATAATCGCAGTATTTACTCTTCTTTTTTGTTCGAGAGACTGCACAACCCCCCCATTTAAATTTTGTCAAAGACAAGAATGAAGGGGCAAATAAATGCTCCTTTATTAATGAAAGTTGAAAGTTCCATGAACAAACAAAAAGTAAAAGACTAAAGAGAGAATAAAATTTAGTTATTTGATGATTATATTATTTATTTATGTCAAAATGCTACATCAATTTTATTCCTTCGCACCAAAATTTGGAACTACGGTTTCGGCCAACCCGTAATATAATTAGCAAACTGTATTTTAATTAAAGAAAAAGACTTAATTTTCTAAAACGTCTAGATTGAGGACAAATAAGCACAACTAATTCTACGTGCCGGCTATCGCCTTACAGCTAAAACAATTCATCAAGGGGGAAAGCCTTCGGTATTATGGAAAGATGGCCTCTCTCTCTCTCTCTCTCTCTTCCCCCACCTTCTCTTTAAATATGAACAATTGATTGTGAAGTCTTTAATTTTAATAAAATATTTATAAAAAAAAAGTACAAGTATATATCTACAACTTTTTTCCTGAAAACTAAGAAGATAAAAAAAATTAATTAATTCCACCATGTATAATTATGAAATAAATTTTGTTCTGAAAATAAAGATTATCAAACATATACTTTTTATTAAAGAATAAATCATAATTTTCAATAATTATGACTGGAATAATAATAATAAAAATATATATATATATAAATTAAGCTTTCGCAACTTAAATAAAATGTATAAATTCTTAAAAGATAAGTATTCATTAATACATTAATTAAATAAATATCTGAGTACTAAAGCGGCCCCTTGTGTATGTTATCTCAACTGATTTTCATTAAATTGGTGGAATTGCTTGTCTGGTCTCAGTTTCTAGCTTATTTAAAGAAAATGAATCCACGAGACAATTGTACTTCGATATCAATTATAAACCCAACATTACTCAGGAAACACAAAACACAAAAAGTATTATTACAAAAAAGGTATAAACCAAAAAAAAGAAAGGGAATGAAACAAGTTGAAACTTGTAACAGCTATATATAGAGCTTAGCCAGTCCATGGCCTGGAAATTAATTGAAGCACGGCACGGAGTAAGTTTGGTTGATGGTCACTTCTAGGGTCCAGGTACACTACATTTTGCCCGGACGAGCTTTGCCTTCCGGACGTATAACCCTTTCATCATCCATGCGTCCAACGTCGTTGAATGTTTGTGCAGTCATTTGATCAGCCGCTTTCAGCGTCGACCCCACCGCCCCTGGCCTTGTTTCTACTGCTTTGATTTCGACTTTCTCGGCATCCTCAGGCACTTCTCTTCTGCCTGCTCCACCCTCCTCCCGAGCTGCCCTTGTCTCCTCCACCACGTCCGTCGGCGTTGTCAGCTTGCTCTTGATGGCGTCCGTCACCGTACTAAAAATGCCACCCTTCCCCTTTGAAGGATTTCCCCTACATGTCCGTAACAATGACCCATCATCATAAATCAGAACACACTAATATATATTATTATTTATTATATTCATACGTATGTATTTAAACACAAATATGGGCGGACCCGATTTCTAAAATAAATAAATAAATAAATAAAAATAATTTGAGCACATTTTGCTATAATTATAGTTGAGTGATAATGATGATGTTATTTAGTAGTTTAAACTTAGTTTAGATCTCAATAGCTACATAATTTTAATTTTTTTTAGATACTTGGTGCATATCAGATACTTTTCACAAATTTGGCTACAAGCACTAGCACTCAAAATAAATAATTTATTACTATTGTTTTTAAAAATTTAAAAATAATAAAATTTAAGTTTTCAAAATTTTAAAGATACTCAAGTGAATCGAAAAAAATAATAAATATCCCCAAATTAAGTTAATTTTTTTTTATTAAACCCCTAATTCAAGCGACTGGAGTCGCCGCTGCACACAACGCTGACAATACATCAACTAGTTCATTGTTGGTTACCTAACATATTCTCCTGTGTGCTCACTTTCATCTGCCCTGTGACCGGCTTCATTTTTGTACTCTTCACCTTTCAGCTTCATATCTTCCATTTTCTTTCTCGCCGCCTCCTCTGTTTCACTCAATTTCTCCTGCAATTACGAAAAGCATTTTGTTAATTTTGAATTAAAAATTTTAAAAGAAAAAAACATCATATTTATTACTGTATCCATATTAATAATGCTTGAATGGTAATACATGCATATGCTTACCTTGGCAGCCTCTCCAGTCTCTTCGGTCTTTTGCTTAACTTCCTCTTTCTTGCCTGTCAAGAAATCCATTGCCTTTCTGGCAGCATCAGCTGCCGAATCCTTCAGCTCACCAAGCTTACTAACCTTAGTGTCTTTCCCTTGTACAGCTTGCTCAGCAGTGTAATCCTTGTACTCCCCTGCCTTCAGCATTCCCGAGTCGTTGGTCTCCCTCGCCTCCTCCGCTGTATAATCTTTGTACTCCCCAGCCTTTCCCAGCGTCTTGTCCTTGGCCTCCTGCCCCTTCTCAGCGGTATAATCCTTGGCTCCTTTCGCCTTCTGCAATGCAGAGTCCTTGGTCTCTCTTGCCTTCTCTGCAGTGTAATCTTTGTACTCTCCAGTCTTTCCCAGAGTCTTATCCTTTGCCTCCTTAGCCTTCTCAGCCGCATCATCCTTGTACTCTCCCACCTTCAGTTTCGCAGACTCCTTCGTCTCCTTTGCTTTCTCTCCATAGTCGTCCAGCTTCTCCCTAGCCTTCTCCGTAGTGTAGTCCTTGTACTCCTCCGCCTTCTCAGCAGCCGATTCAGTTCCTTCTCTCGCTATATATCTCTACAGCTTCGTGGCTCTTACCCACTACAGCTTCTTTGGCATTCTCCAGCGTTCCCGTAACAGCCTTCAGAACCGACCCAATAACGCCAGGTCTCTCTTCTTGATGCTGCCCCTTCCCCTGCTCCGTCTCCACCACGTAAGCCGCAGCTGCTGCTCGTTCGTTTTCTATTTCTCTGTTAACGTCTCTCAGGTTACTTTTAAAATTTGGTCGGTGATAATCAGGCGGTGGTGCATTACATTACCAGAGTAGTAAGTTTTTCGTTTTGGATTCTGTTGGTAAGAGGAATACCTTCCACGTGTCTCACTACGTGGCTCGATGAGGTAGCTACCTTACCCGTATTCCACGCAAGTTGACTGAACCCTCTTCGTATTTTTTGCCTCGTTTACGAAGCCTAAGGAAATTTAGCGGACTTTGTTGGTTCCTATCCTATTGTAAAATTTTAAAACAACATATGAATTAAAAATGAAAATCTCCATCTTCGTTTTTGATGTGGTAAAACTACTTGAACTCTTCATCGACATAATCTTTATGTCAAAATATTAATAATTATTTAATTAGTTAAGTAAATGATTTTTTTAAATAGCCAATTATTTAATGGGATTAGTAATTAAGATGTAGATATTATATAAGAAAGACATATAGCTTTTATTTATTAGTGTTCGTTTGATTTCATAAATCAACTTTAAAATATTTTTTCTTCATTTTTTATTTTTTATAAATGATTAACAAAAAAATATTTTTAAGTGAATTAGACATTTTTATAGTGTAGTCTCAAGTAATTTCATTGGTAACTATGAGACAACTTATCTTATCAATTTGAAATAAAATATTACCATTAAACGAGTAGCTCGTAATCAATTAGCAATCGATATGTGGGACTAGAATAATAATCACAAAATTTAGTTGATTGACCTCTATCTTTTCTCTTAATCATAGCTTAAATGTGTTGTATTATTTATCAAGATAAAAAAAGATGCCCTATCAATCATATCCAAAGGTATAACCTAATAATAATAATAATAATAATAATAATAATAATAATAATAATTTGGCTAATTGTATTAATTGTCATATATGTAAGATACTTTCCTTAATGTGTCTCGTATAAGGTAACACTATTGTTGTTATAAGAAAAAAGAATATATGAGTTATAATTAATTTTTTTCATTATTAAAAGAAATTCTACCATTAAAAAAACTGGTAGGCAAAACTCAAATCAATATTTTAATCTCATACTTTTTTAGGATTTAAACTCAAGTGGCCACTCAATTAAAAGATCATAAAGACATGTGGAAGATACTTACAATGTTATTAATAGTACAATATTTTCAACAAATTGAGTGTTTCATACATGTAAGGCAATTCCATTATCGTTTTGTCTCAACATTACAGTTTCTTATGGGAATAACTCATGTGTAGGAATTATTCTTTAACTCCTGTACATTAACATGTGAAATAATTATTTCATTATAAGCAAACATTCTTCAAAAGAAACTTATGTTCGCAGTGGACAATCTTTCGGGACAAAGAAATTTAGACATCATCATTAATAACCTTAACCATTTCCTGTGGGAATTTTTTAAACATAATTTTGGGTGTCCATAACTCCAGATTTTACTTCATTTCTATGGCTAAGGAAAAAATAGTCCACAATTAGTGTCGAAAAAGAGAGAGGAATAAAAGAAGCAATTTGGTTTCTTTTTATTAAACCTTTTCATCCGTTTGCATTTTTATTCTGACAGTCTATTATTACCGTTGGATTTCTATCTTCAAATCTAACAGTTCAGCTTAGTTGGCTGTTACTAACAATATCTGTAACTTAGCTGGAGCCTGTTCAATAATTACTAATTGGGATACATTTATATTACCTGTGTGTATAATGAGTATGAAGTTGTTTGATTAGTAGTACTTGCCGTAGTTTAGATATTGTACGCGAGCAATGTAAACACCTCCAAATTGATTCATTCCGGTGCTAATCTTGGTGCCTGAAGAGTATTATTCTCTCTTTTTCCATATATTCTTCGTACTAATAGTTGATACGGTGTTGTCCGTCCCTTAAAGTTCAGTAAAAAGGTGAAACATAATTGAAATAAGACAGCAGCTAATGTAAAAAATAAAAATTAATTATATATAATATCATAATCGTCAGATACATGTAGTTGAATCATCTAAAACAATTGTAACAACATGCATCTAATAATTCTGGGACCTACTCTACGTTGGAGCATCTCCAACATAATTGAACTCTTGAAATAATTACGACCTATTTTATTGAAGCTAGCCCACTCATTTAGCATGTGATCAAATTTTAATACTATCGGTAGGATTGTCAATCTTCAGTAATTTCCGAGAAGTAAAGTCGAGGTCCGATCCTTGCACGATCGAGTACCTCGAAGCTGTATCTTATTGGCCCTTGGCTAATCCTATGCCGCATACATCATCTTTGGATGCGACTTGGAATAAAAAATCATCCACCAAAATATAAAAATCACAATCATTTGGCACAAAGATGTGTACAAATCCCAATAAGGTAATAGCTACATGTTGTCATTCTGGGTTAATCCTTAACTCGAATTTTGAATTCTTGCTATTCCACACCACCACTATACTTGAGAAGAATTGGTTGCGTAGGGTTGTTTTTTGGAATTTAAAGGGTGTTTGGAAAAACTATACAATTTCGAATTTTTCGAATTAACATATTTTACTTAATAGGGTTAACGGGTAGTAATTGACATGGTATTAATTAACATGTTTCTTTTTAACAGGAGCAACAACAATAGAGGGATGTTAATAATAGTGGTGTTTTTTTTCACTTGTATATAGCCGATCGTCGGAAATCATCGAACAGATTACATTGAACATACAACAAACTGATACAATAGTTAACAATTACGAATTCAAAGGCAGAATTCCAAGGGTAAGTAAACAAAAATAATCATCAACACCTTAAAAACAGGGAGGAAAAAAAAATGAAAGAGACACAAATTACTAAGAAAAGGAGGAATTGATTAAAAAGGAACCAAGTTACATCCAAATCAAAATCCAAGCAAGACTTATTTGCTTACTGACTATATGTACCTCCGAAATGCCAAAAAAAATTTCATTAACTGGTCACAGCACTTTGATCATTCTGGATTCTAACATTTAGTCTTCTAAGCCAAATGGAATGAAGAATCATGTGAAAGACATCAAATCGCTTGGGAGGAGAATTGAACTCGAAATGTCTTCTTACCTGCACTACTCTCCGATGCATTCTTATGTACTGTCTTGGCGATATACTCGTCAATATACTCTTCAGGTTAGGAATATCTCTTGTTGAAAGTGCAACAGAAAATGACTTCCAATTTAAAACATCGCTGAATGGTGGCACATAATGTTCTGAAATAAGTACCGGAACACAACCCGTGTATATGGCTTCGACAACTCTAGGGCTGGCAACTTCGTAACCACTGGGGCAAAGGCAATACTTACTTTTCCTCATCATTTCATAGTAGGAGACACCTTTCGGAAGGTATTTATGCACCCTAATATCTTCATCCTTGTTTTCCCAGTGCTCAAGCAGAACAGGTCTAATTGGACCATGAACACCTCCTGCAAAGAAAGCCAAGATTGATCGTCGCGAAGGGGATGGTCCACCAATCAAGCCGGTTAGTCGGCCAGTTTGGAGATTGATTTCTGGAAAGGATACGTCCTTCACTGGACTGAACTTTTCAGAAGTATTTGCGTTGCATAAGACCCTGATGGAGTTTTTCCCTAGATAAGGAACAGAAAAAGAAGTTTCCGGCCCCTGCAATCGTGACAAATAGCTGGAGTCTAAAACATTTTACTTATAAATGTATAAGCCTCTAATTTGAATACCAAACGGGAACCTCTTAAAGCAGCAATATCAAATTTTGTTATAATGAATCATGCTCTTATTTTAAAAATCTACTGCTTGATTAAGGTACAAGATTCATTTCAAATTAAAACAATTTGGAATGTTATTACAGAGCTCAACTCCTGAATCAGAAGTCAAGGAGAGATAAGGTGGTTAATACTTACCCAATCGTGGCAAGCAAGCATGAAATGATCAGCACCGAGGCTTCGATTCCAGTAGGGGTATTTTCCAGCAATAAGATTGACATAATCAACGACGGTCCTTCTAATTGGACCAAAGTCATGCGAATCACGGACATAGACAAATCGGACCAGCTTTACCACACTAAAGGGAAGGAAAAATACATGTGCTTTATCAGCTTCTTTGGTCCGGAACTGCTTGTTAACCTCCATCGTATAAATAAAATTTCCCTCCATGGAGTATATGCTTTTGCATGGACCATCATGAAATACAGGTGGCTCTCCTTCTTCATAGACAAAGACCTTAAACTTCTGTTCCATTTCCAAATAGCTCCTGCAATATTATTATAAAAAAGAAGCAAATTGGTGAATATTAGATTTGCTATTCCAAGTCCTAAATTTATGAAGTTTTGAAAGAGCAATGATCAATTTGCATCTTTCAAAATAATTTTACACAAAGGTAAGATGTATCAGTCCCGTACTACAGCTATGGTGACAGGATATTTTGAGGACGCATTGGGTTGAAGTGTTCTGCTCTGTTAACTAAAAAAGTACAAGTTGTTCTAAATGACAGAGTAAACACATCAACCAAACGTAGGATACTGCCATAAGTGTGATTTAAAATAAAGGAGAGGCTGAAAATTAATGACCACTTTCTAGCTACCACTGGCTTCCATTTGATAAAGACTTTATTAACTAAACTTAGGCTCCTCCTTTTGTTTTACCATTTTTGGCAGCTTGGCTTTTCAGCATATGTAGTTCTGTTTACTGAAAAATTGGCACTACAAAAAGATAACAAATAACTTTCACTGGCAGCTAGTATGTATAATGGTATTGCCCATCAATTTCCTCTTAATTAACACCAAACAAAACCCGAGATTGTAGTCTAGACCCAGATTTGATATGAAAAAGTTAGATTTTAGCTACCGTAGGATTATTTGGAATTATCAAAAAATCCCAACCCCAATGTTTTCAAGAAAAAGAAAAAAGGAAAAATAGGAGGCTCTCGAATCTGAGTTCAAAGTACAATTTTTACAACATTCATATACAGTTTTCCTGAACAGAGGGGTGACATTAACACATATATACCTGTGAAAGGCTTTGGAATCCCAATACATAGGGCCTAGTGGAACAAAATCAGGATCCTGAGTTTGATTTCCAATTGAAGCTTCTTTGATAGCAACTCTTGCTCTTTGTAGCCCAGCTTCCAGCTTTTCCAATTTGGTGACCGCTCTTTTTCGCTCTGCTTTCATTGGAACAGCGTGAGTTTCATTTATGGCAGCAGCAACAGCAACACCGAGAGTCTTATTAGTAGTACTCATGCTAATATTCAACCCGTCTATCTCCATTGTACTATTCTGTATTCAAGTTAATCACCAACAACGAGAATTAAAAAGAAGAAAAGATACTAGAGCTAGTTTCGTAAAATTTAAATTTAATTTTTCAATGCACGTGTCGACCACATTGTTTTGACTTGTGTTATATATTTATTACTGGAGTCAAAATTTGTTTATGCTCTTAATTAATATCCGTATATATGCCGTTTTGATAAATGAAAATTTGGAAGAAAAAAATCTTTGAAAAAAAAAAAAAAACTTACTGATTGATCTTGAACTTGTACTGCAGGTTGTACAGCAGTTGGGGTTGAAGAAGAGCGGTTCAGATTAAGAGGGTCAGACAAGAGACCTTCTTTTTTATCTTCAACACCCGCCATCACCACTGTTGAGTGCAAATCAACTGCCTTTGCTTTGGAAGCAACCACATCAATTTTCAGCTGATTATTATTAGACGAAGAAGAAGAGGAAGAAAAACTTGACCACAACCAAGGATGGTTAGACAAAATAACCGGAGACGTTGAAGCTCTTGGACCCATCACAGAAACAAACCCAAACAACACCGCCAACGGAATCATAAACAACAAGACCTTAAACGATGATGAAGCCATCAGGATCATTGAAAGCTTGGCTTCTTCTTTTTCAACTCTTTTTCACTTGAGACACTGAAAAAGCAGAAAAGTATCGGAGAGGCTTCGGAACATTTGTGTGTTAATGGACAGCAGCTTCTCGCCAATCGTCCGCTTGCCATGCCCTCTATATGCGAGTTCCTCATGCAGAACTCTACGGATTCCCAATTCTGCACCTGCTTCCGACCCGCTTCATTTTGTTTCCCACCAATCACGATACCAACTCCAATGTGCTTCACGCGCTCCCTATTGTTGCGTGGCAGGAAGAAGCGAGAGTTCGGTACATTTATGTACTCTCAGTAGTCACCCGTTTGGGAAGTTAGGTCGTGTATTAGATAAAACGACCAAGGGTGTTTTAGTCTTTTGGATAATATTTGTTCGCTCGTGCATCGGTGAATCACAAAACACCTCTCCTTCATTTAATTCAGCAACGGCCAACTCAGTTCAAGGCTTTTTACATGTCTTTAAATAGCATCGATATCAATAATAATAATAATAATATTATTATTAAAGAGAAAACTCAGATTGACGAATGGACACATGACACGATCAATGAAGAGGTTTTATTTTAAGTCTAACTTGTATAAATCTTAAGAAAATTATGAGATGGAACCAAGTTTATTGTTCCAATGGATGCTGAATTGGAGCATGTATTACGATGTTGGCCATTCCACTTTTAGATCATAATTGTGATCGGTGACATCACGTTCACATGCAACACAGACATCACATTAGCCTTCACTATCCTCTTCTTCTATAAATGCTTTTGCGGGTAGCAACCTTACCTACTAGCCCCATTTCAGATTGTTTGTGAGTAATATTTCGCAAAATGGTTTAGAGTTGCTTATCTAAAGTAACAATTTATTATAATAACAGCTTGTACAAGTAGGTCAAAGTTTGCTTTTAGAAGCATCTAATCAGAAAATTAATCAAGGAAGGAAAAATATTCATAGTTACTTGAAATTAGTCTTCTAATACTTTCTTCTCCCTACGTCGAGTGTGTACTTGTGAAGATCAATACTCTTACGATCAAGTATTTAGTTTTGACCAAAAAAAATGGATGAAAAAAAGAGAAAAATGTCTTAGAGAAAGTGCGATTAATTGTGGCGGCTTTTGCAAGAAATTGATAAATAATGTAAGCAAATATCACATTAGTGGCAATTATTTGGGTGAAAGAATAAGATCACCTTCTTAAGTCTAATATGGACCATCTTCTTAGTCGACAATTGAAATAGAGTGATGATACAATCACAAATTTTTGTACAAACTTATTTTGTACAAATTGATTTGACATCAATTCATTGATTGAATGAAAATAAAAAAGAATGAAAATAAATCATGAGGGCCAAGAGATATATAATTTAATTAATTTTATCATACCACATATCATTACTCATTGAAATAAATTTAATGATTTAAGTGGTTCACACTCCATCTTGATTGGACTGATTAATTTTTTTTTCCATTTTATTTATGTCTTGAAAATTAATGATAAAATGATCTAATTTTTCGACCACATTCTTATCGAAGCACTTCAGAGAATAACTTAAAGTGTGTCCATAAAAAAAAAGGGGGAAAATGTAGTATAAATATAAGCGGTGGCGGAGCCAATTTGCAATAATTTTAGTATTAAAAAGGGCTTATTTTTTTTGGTCTTATATCGAATATTATAGTAAATATTAATCAACCTTATCCTGTATACTTATCCGCTCGCATTCCACTTCTACATCAACCTCTTGGATATTGTAGTAACTATCACTTGGGAGCTATCTACAAAATGCGTAATATATACGACAAAAAAAAAAATAAATTGTGATTAGATATAATAGACTTTTGCTGAAGTGCACGTAGTCGTTTCGATAAGGCAAAGCCATTTGATTTTGATGTCACTAATTTGACATTTTCACCATAAAAAAGTATGCAACTTGTGATGTTACGATCACTTATAATCGGCTTTTGATTGAAATTTTTTTGTTTCTTTATATCCTATTTCTCGTCTTATCGAAATTGTTGTTATTATTATTTTTAATTCTGTCTAATTTAATGCCCCTTTATTAGAGAAATCGATGGGGAAATTTAGGTTTGATCATGGGATTGGCCATTAATTTAAGCTTGAAATTGTAAAGGAGGAAACCAAAGAAGTCTAGCTAATAGGATTGATCTTAACAACAAATATATAAATTATAAATGCAATCAACAATAAAGAGCCAAAAAAAAAAAAAGAAGAAATTTTCCACCGATATTAATTTCATGAGTTCATATTTTGAATTCTCAAATTTCGAAAACATTCACTGATTCATATGGTGCAATTATAATTTTTTTTTAATTTTATAAAATAACATGTTTCAGGGCTACATGAATTTGATGAACGCACGTAGAAATAATCAGTTGGTCATTTGTGGTCAAGCACTGGAACTCTCGGAACAAAACATGGAATATACTTGTAATAATTATGTCTCATATGCGTGTCTTGCGGCTGTCTCACCGCGCGGTCACCGGAAAACTGAAACAATTTAGTTAAATGTAATGAACTTGGAAATTGATTAATGAATTAGATATTTGAAACATCATTTCATGGGGACCATATATTTAGAATTTATATCCGTCAACCAAGCCAACTGTCGAGGCGCATGGCGTTTTCAGAAACAAATTTCTTCCGTGGCGTGGACGTCCATTCTATCCGCTTTGTTTTATTAAGTTTGTTCGTTTTATTTACTATTTAATTCGAAAATGATATTTTAGAAAAATATATATATATATATATATATTCTAGTGATAAGAATACATACACGTATTTCACTCATCAGTCGTCATTATGAGTAAATAATTACTCTTCTTGATTGATGATGGTTCGTCTCGTACCTGGGCGGCGGCGTTCTCAAATAATAAATTATAAATGCAGATTCTGAAATGGAAATCTTTTGTCTTCTAAGCCGAGTTGTCTGCATTACCATGCATTTCATTTTCACCAATGAGGCACTGACAACAATTGCATACAAGATTCCATACACACCCAAAACGTAAAAGCATATGGTAAAATAACTAAAAAAATATTTTTATTCAAAAACTCGTAATGCATTATCTTCAGACGAAGTGCTGTAGTAAGATACATATATTATCTAATCTATACACTACACAGCTTGAAATTTCTCAACGTAACAAAATCGGGCGGGAAAAAAAAAAATTCATATCTCAACGGTCTGCCAATGCATTGGAGATGATTCGTATGATCGACTACCAGTAATCTTTGCAAGAACACTGGCCATTCAGAAAATGATGAAATCCTGAAGCATCCCTCAGAAAGATTTCTCTTCTAGTGACAACGGAAACATATTTCAAGAATGAGTGGCAGTCCCCACAGGTAAGGATGTTCTTCACTATCCGAATGGGTTGTCCAGCGGGGGTCGTTAGAATCCCGTAGGTTGCCGCTAGTTTTGCACTATGATAGAAGAGGAAATCCTTCTTCTGATGCTCTTCTACTTCATGAAGAACAAAGCTAGTGTCTGGCACGTATCCAGCTTTTAGGCACTCTAAGATAAGTATTTCTAAACCACTATAGATGTCTTTCTCTTGTGGATGTGATTTATCTCTTACATAGAATGAATGTACCTTATTCTGATGAATGATCCAACTTCGACTTGGGTGTTTCCGAAATCCCTTCTCTCGCATATCCTCCCTGACCAGCTCAGAGTTATGCCATCTACCAGATGATGAATACAAATTTGATACAAGTATATATGTAGCAGGATCCTGTGGTTCCATAGAAAGTATATGCTTTGCAACCCGCTTTCCAATGGTTGTATTCAAACGGATTCTACAACTATCAAGCAAAGCTCGCCAAACTGAAACCTTGGGCTCAAAAGGCATGTTGTTGATGGTTTCTTCTGCTTCTTCAAGGAATCCCCAGTACCCCAAAACACTAACCAATGACGCATAATGTTCTGAAGTAGGCTCAATATTATAAATTGTTTTCATTGATAAAAACAACTTACGACAACTATCAACTAAATTTGAGTTAGTATATCTGTAAGCTGAAATAATTAACACAAAAGTTATTGCATCCGGCTTTATGCTTGCTTTCTCCATACTTGACCACACAGCCAAGGCTTCATCACCCTGTCGGTGAAGAAGATGGCCGGCGATCAAACCATTCCATGAAACTATATCATGTGATGGCATTTTATTGAATGCCTTAATTGCATTACTCATGTTGCAACACTTAAAATACATGCTAACCGTGGAATTTGCAACTCCTAAATCAGATGAAAACCCTGTCTTAAGAGCATAACCGTGAATTTGTTTTCCCATCTCATGAAATCCTAAAGTTCCACAGACGCCTAAAACAGAAGTTAATGCAATTTCATCAGGAACCACAGTTGCTTCTGATTGACTTCGGTGGAAAAGTAAAATTGCATGTTCTGGCTTCCCGCTTCGAGCATATCCACATATCATTGACGTCCAAATAATAAAATCATCCCGGTCTGTTGGCCACCGGTAAAACATCTTCTCAGCGTCTGCCATCCTCCCACACCTTGTCAACATATCAAGCAATGCTGCTTCAATGCAATCATTTGAACCTAAACCAAACTTTGTAACAAACCCATGAATCTGCTCACTCAGTTTCGCTTCCATGATCAACCCACAAGCATTAACAACACTAGTCAAAGTGAACTCTGTTAAAACAAGACCCTCCTCAAGCAACTTGACAAATAAACCCAGCGCTTCCACAGCTTTGCCATTTTTACAATATCCAGCCAAAAGGGCATTGTAAGAAACAGAATTTTTCTCTGGCATCTTATCAAATATCTCCACAGCCAAATCCACATATCCAAATTCCATGTATGCTGTAATCATCTCTGTCCAAGTTATAATATCCATCACAGGCATCCTCTCAAACAAAACCACCACATCTTTTACTCTGCCACACTTGGTGTAGAACCCAATAAGTGCATTGTTGACACTCAAATTGGCCTCTAGTCCAATTCTAATAGCATGAGCATGTACTGCTCGCCCTTCCATCGATACAACGCAACCAGTACAAGCAGTCAAAAGGGTTGAAATTGTGAAATAATCAACTATAAATCCATTATCTCTTTTCATATCACGAAACAATTCAAATGCTTTCTCATACTCAAACTCATTAACGACACTCGAAATCACAGTATTCCACGAAACAGTATCTTTGCGCGGCAATTCATCAAACAATTTAAGCACATAATCCAAACAGAAGCTAAATTTTCCATACAATCCCATAAGTGCATTTGCCACAAAAACACTATCCACACAACCCATCTTGACTATCAAAGCATGAATTTGAAAACCCAACTCTAACTCCAAAACCCTAATACAAGCAATCAAAATAGCAACAAAACTATGCTCATTAGGCACAATGCCTTCACTCCTCATCCTGAAGAAAAGTTCGATCGCTTCCTCCTCCCGACCCAACTTGGCAAGCCCCGAAATGAATGAAGTAAAAGACACAACATTCGGGCTTGAAAGGCCATAAAATATTTTATAGGCATCAGATACATGACCTAGTTTGAGATAAGCTGAAATGAGAGGATTGCCGAAGCGGGTATCTTGTTCTAGCAGAAGCTTGATGAGTGAAGCGTGTATGGCTTTGGCAAGTGAAACTTCACCGCATTGGACTGACAGGCGAAGCGAATTGAAGAAGCTGTCAACATCAACGTCAATAACTTTGGTGTTTGAGGAGGGAGAGACGACAAGCGGGTCTGGAGGCTGCGTTTGGGTGGTGATGGCGGTGGAGAAGGTAAGATGATGAGGTTTGGGTTTAGGTAGAGAGATAGAAGAAGGTGCAGCGGCGTCGCCAGCGACGGCGGTAGTGGTGGCAGCGGGGGGTTTACAGGAGAGGAATTGAAATAAGGGGTTTTCGGTTTGGATAACGGTCCTGGCCATGAATTCTACAGGCGCCAAGTCCAACCATAACTTGCTTTTTTGCGTTTTGTGCGGTTGTGCCTTACCGTGTCTGTTGGATTATCATTTTAGGGGTTATTTCAGATACACCCCTATAGTGTAATCAAATACTTACTACGTCATTCACTATCAAAATGTGGCAAGTGTATTGTTAAAATTGAGTGTTACGTTTATTACAGTGTTATGAGTTAGTTTCTAATTTCAAGATTTCATAAAATTCAGGGTACTTTTTAAAAACCTCTCTTGAGATTTGGACTTGTTGTAAATAGATGGTAAAAATTTATTTATTTGTAAAAAATCTTCTACCGTCAGTTAATTTTAATATTGACCGCTAGTTGACTGTGCAAAGATAATATTATCCTTAACAACAGTTTGTAGACGAAAATAACTATAAAAAAATTAAAATTGTTGGCTATTTTATCCTTTTTAAATTATTGATATTTTCTTAAAGTTCCTACAAGAAAAATAAAATTAAAAACTTAAAAAATTCTCTTTAAATTATTGATATTTCCTTAAAATTCCTACAATAAAGATAAAATTAAAAACTTGAAAATGAAATAGTCATAATTTTTATCTATGATATTGTAAATTTTTGGAATTAACAAGAATAAAATTATAAAAAAATAGGATTTGTACTTTTCGCTCCAATAATTTTAGTTTTTTTTAGTTATATCAGTTTATAAACTATTGTTAAGGGCAATATTATCTTTACACAGTTAACTAACGGTCAATGTTAAAATTAACTGACGGTAGGGAGTTTTTACAAATAAATAAATTCTCGCCATCTACTTGTAACAAGTTCAAACCTCAAGGGAGGTTTTTAAAAACTACCCTAAAATTCAAGATCTGCTTTTACAATATTGTTAAGGATCCAGCTACATTGTATTGTAAAAGATTTAACAACATTTTTAAATCAAGATTTCTAATTGTTTATAAAATTTAAGTTCTAATAATAAATTTTTGTGTAAAATATTATATATATCCCCGATTTTAGTAGTATTTGATCTTTATTTAATTCTAAATTGTTAGATTAGAATAAAATAAATTATTTATAATTTATATTTTAGTCCAACTTTATAAAACACAAAAGTTGTGGTCGAAGGACGTCGTGAGACACCTACAAGTATCATATAACGCGGCGTGACTACGCGAGGGATTTGTTTGATCATTTTGGAAAATAACTGGGTTGTCTGAATATTTTTGTTGAAAAATAGGATCTGGGTGTAAAACTACACTGTTTATTTTGTCGGTATAAACCCATAAATGAGAGGTAGAGTATTGAGTCTGTCGACCAAAAGGCGGGTGTTCGTTGATCATGATCAAGATCATTGTTTGATCTCCCATGGACCCTTATAACAAGCATCAGGTATTCTTATCTTCGATACGAATCAAAATATTTTCTAATTTAATTTAATTCTCATTTCGAGTGTCAAAATTTTAATTAATTATTTCTTTTCTTTTTGAATATTGTGTGTGTTGATTGAGAGATTAGGTATCGTTAAGAGGAGCGAGTACTAAGGAAATATCGCGGGAAGCACTTCTAGAGAAGGTCTCCCAGGAAAGAGAGCTACGTAACTATGCAAGACGAGCTACGGCTTCTGCAATCTTTATTCAGGTGCCTGCATTTCCTTAAATTTTAAATTAATGTTTTCTTAATTTGAATTATTTTACTATTGAATAATTGGTTAATTGCTTAGTATTAAATATATCAACTAAATTCAACGTATCATGGATGGATTTAAGTTCACTGAGTGAGGTGTAAAATTTGAAAAATAGAAAAGATCATTTTGCTAAATCACATCTACATCTTAGAAACTGGAAGGTTGTTTTGCATATGATGGGAATGACATGGTTTCTTGACATTTTCAGAGTGTTTGGAGGTGCTACTCTGTGACAAAGAAGGTGGCAGTAGAGCTTCAAGAAGAATGGGTAGCCCTGGTGAATTGTCATGCCAGTTTAATAACTGGATCATGGATATCCAGTGTCGTTTTAAGACCTTTTCTTTTCTTTGTCACGCGTTTATCAACTCAGCACCAGAAGATTCGAACTAGAGATATAGACTGCATGCAGAAGTGCTTTAAAATTCTGTTGGATAGCATAAATTATAGTGGTATGCCTGCTTTCTAAATCTTAACTCTGTATAAGTCTTTTATCTTACTTAAATAGTCTTCATTCCATTGTTTGGTTGTTTTTGTGGGGGTAAAATGAAATGTATCCTCCAGGGTTTTGCGTGTTAGCAATAAAGTATATATTATGATATTTTATTGTTTTTTATTTCTTCCCCAAGTCATATTGATTGTAGGCGCAGCTGTTGTCTCCCCCCCCCCCTCCCCCTGCGACAAAAAAAAAATGGTATTCATTGTCCACTATGGTCATCTATTCTTTTTAATTTCTTTGAACTGCCTGCTTTAAACCGTGCGATTTTAATCTTTAATCTCTCTTTAATGATGTCCCTTGCATAAATAACTTTCCCATTGATGATATGTCTGTTGCTCAGATTCTAGGAAGAATTTTTGCTCCCTGGCGACGGGTACACTTCAAGAGAGAAGAACATGGAATTATCAAGCAAAGAAGCTGATTTCTCTCTGCTCATTTATTCTTGCACATTGTGATAAATCACATGCAGGGAGTCAGTGTATTGTTGGTCTTACAATTCTTGCTCTGCGTTTTCTTGTTGTGTTAACTGATCTGAAAGGGTGGAAGAGTTTAAGTAATGATATGCTTCGGGATGCTGATACAGCCATGAAGAATTTACTTCGGTTTATGGGAAGTTGTAATAGTCACCTTTACATGTCTATTAGAAGATACATTAACAAATTAGACATTACTTATTCCTCTCAAATAAACAGTACTGTCGAGACAGATGAGAGATTCTTGATAACTGCAAGTGCAGTAACGTTAGCTTTAAGGCCATTTCATACCACAAACTTTGATGTTAGCAGCATTGGTCAGTTGGATATGTGTTGTGCAGCTGAGCAGTACTGTCTGTGTCTACTAACAATTCCCTGGTTTATTCAACGTCTACCAGCTTTTCTCATTCCTGCTCTGAAGCACCAGTCTATTCTGTCACCATGCTTCCAGATCTTTCTGGTAAGGTTCATTAAATTTAAGTTAAATTTCTTGAATGATCTCTTTGTTATGGATTAGGATTCAGTGCTGAGCTCTAAGCAAAGAATCAACGGTCAAGATTTATTTTGTGTTTTAATTTTTTTTTTACTTCTCTTGCCTAGCAACCATTAATTCAGTGCTCAGAAAAAACTCATCTCAACACTGAATCCTTATCCCTTTGTTATATAAAGTTATCATGAAGGTTATCTCATGTTTTAATGTGCTACTTATGGATAACTTTTCAGCGTGAATGCTATAACTTAGTGATTGATTCCTGCACATTTCGTTAGCTGAATTGCTGATCTCATATGCTTGAGAGTTTTTGACATAGTTTGACTAAGTTATTGGGAACCACGAGGGGTTAGCTGAGTTGTAAAAGAAAAATGCATTCAGCAAAGAGCTCAGGGATTCAAACATCGTTTGCATGCCTATGCTGGACGTATCCTACAAGTTTCGTGAGTACCAACTATCAAGGTTGTATGGGCCAGCAGTGGTCCTCAGTTAACTCTGTGGACAATAAAAGGTTGAGGGATTTCTGGGCATCAAGAAAAGAAAATTTAAGTTACGGTGGGTTGCAGTCATAGCAATGGCCACCCAAAACGTTTTTGTTGACTTCCTCATCTATTCAATGGAATTTTAGAGAAGCCTTGTGCTTTTCAAATTCTATGACTATTGTGAGAAAGATAATCTCTTCTAGTGATCACTTTCTATCGCGGACTTGAACTTTCTGTAAATACTAGGCCTAGTTACTTTATAAAATGAAATTGTGAACTGTGGCCCAGAGCATTTTTCCAGATATTCAGTTTTATATGACATTGCTTTTGTTGCGTTAATGAATGCACATGTTGGTCCTACAATAATTCCATTAATTTTTGGCATGTTTTGTATATTGTATTCTAATAGTAATTCGTCAAGCTTCTAAATCTTCTAGTTTTCTCTTGATGCAACTTTCTTTATCTCTATTAAATTCAAAACATGAGGAGACTTATCAAAGTATGGCAGGTGATGACAGATACGGAGAGATAAGATGTTGTCAGAGATGTTAAAGATGGATCAGTCGGACAGACATGACTCTCAAAAAGCAATTCCATCCATTGGTTGGGCTCTTACAAACATTATATGTCTAGCAACAGGGAGTGAGAACGGATTTGTGGATACTCTGGACCATCCCTCCTATGTCCAGGTTGTTATTACTCTTGCAGAGAATTTATTAGCTTGGGTTGACAATGTTGGGTGGGTCAAAGAGAAGAAAGATCTTCAAGGTAATGTTGAAACTTCTGCAGCAGGCATTGATGCAGTTTTGCATGATAATGAGTCCTTAAATATAACATACATGGAATTATTCAGACCTGTTTGTCAGCAGTGGCATCTTATGAAGCTACTGGAAATTGCAAAAACGGGTGCTACTTCCTGTGCAGCAGCAAACGATAAAAAATATTTGGGGAAGTTGGAGTTGCTCGATATTGCATATTTTTACTCTTATATGCTTAGAATATTTTCAGTCTTCAATCCTATGGTTGGATCCTTGCCTGTCCTCAACTTGCTATCTTTTACTCCTGGGTATCTTTTGAATCTATGGGGAGAACTGGAAAATTCCATTTTCCCTGAAAATGATCACATTGCAGAAGATAATTGTCTGCGCACTAGTAAAAGTTCAGTAAACAAAAAAGATGGAATTTTGGATAAAAGACAAAAACAAACCAGCAAGGATGGAGCTAATAAATTGGTCAATGCGCTACATAAATTTACTGGAAAGTCACAGGCAGGGCCTAATTATACGGATACTGTTGATGGGCAAGTAGATGAGGAATCTTCTGATGTTTGGACTATCGAATCTTTGAGATATGTTCCACAAGGAATTTCAAAAGATTTGTCGTGTCTGCTTCATCTCTTCTGTGCTGCCTATTCACACCTGCTGCTGGTACTTGATGACATAGAATTCTATGAGAAACAGGTAAACTGGTTCAAAGGCTTTTCTGAACATTTGGAGTATGAGAATTATATTTAATTTGAGCATTTTGTGAAATGAGTTAGGTTCCATTCACGCTGGAGCAGCAGCGAAGAATTGCAGCAATGCTCAATACTCTGGTGTATAATGGCTTAAACCATGATACAGGTCATCAGAATAGGCCTCTTATGGATTCTGCAATTAGATGCTTGCATATGATGTATGAAAGGGACTGTAGGCACCAATTTTGCCCCCCTGTTCTGTGGCTTTCACCTGCTAAAAGAAGCAGGCCCCCAATTGCAGTAGCTGCCAGAACTCATGAAGTATTGTCAGCTAATATGAGATCAGATGAATCCTTAACTGTTTCTAGCTTGGGTTCTGTGGTCACCACTACTCCCCATGTCTTTCCATTTGAAGAGAGGTTAGCACATCCACTTTCATCGATTCAACACCGCTATTTTGTTCACTGCTGACAATTGAAAAAATAATTTACGAATATTGCAGTGTCATCTAAGATACCTTACTATTTTTATTCTATGAATACATGATAGATTATTATTTAAAATGATTGAATCTGCCATAAATAATTTTTCATAGTCAATGGGAAACGGACCATGTTACTCCAAATCAAACTTTTTGACAGTCTATGAGACTATGACTGGCTGTAAACCTTACAGCAGAGAACTCTCTTTCTGTGTCTTTGCAGATGCTGACCCAGCACATGTGCACAAATGTGCCTGAGTATGTGTGCCATGATCACATTTATTTGTGTTTGTGGGTTATCTGAGGCGAATGGGTATGCTTGTGATGGTGGTGGTAGAGGAAATTGAGGATAGGGGAGGGGCATGTGGAAGGCTACGCCTGTTGCATTTGTCTAAATGTATTTTTGTTAACTTATTACCCTTAGATTCTGAAGTTTGAGGACCATCCATATTTTCCCCTCTGAAATTTATTTTATTTTATGTGATAACTTCCGTTTTTACTTGTTAATTCTCATCTCTTCTCTTTTCCTTTTCTCTTATCCTGGTGTGGGTCAAGATTTTAGAGCAAACTCATTTCTTCAAGAACTGCCTTTTTTTCTGTGACACACACACACACACACACATATTATCAACTATTACATCATCTGTTTCCAATATTTTACATTTTAGATTATCATAATATCTATTGATATAAACAGACTAAAGTTCCACGTCTGATTATCTGGAGAGTAAGAGGTGACTTCTAGATATTCTTTTACAGTGAATGATTTTTTAAACTTGCTAGCCCATTAAGACATAGTATCCAGTTTTACTTTTGTTTAACGAAGCCAAAGAGTGTTTAATTTATTTTCTGTCTTGCCAGAGTTGAAATGTTTCGAGAGTTCATTAGTATGGATAAAGTCTCTCGAAAAATGGCTGGTGATGTGGCGGGACCTGGTTCACGGTCCATTGAGATAGTAGTTCGCCGGGGTCATATTGTTGAAGATGGCTTTCGGCAATTAAATTCCCTTGGATCAAGGTTGAAGTCATCTATTCATGTTTCATTTGTAAGCGAATGTGGCCTTCCAGAAGCTGGGCTGGACTATGGTGGGCTATCAAAAGAGTTTTTGACTGATATATCAAAATCAGCTTTTGCTCCTGAGTAAGTTTGACATGTATATGATGTTATTCTTGATCATTTGTATTACCACATGCTCATCCAAAATATATATGTTTGTTATTTATTCAGTTTTTCTTATTTGTTCTATATTTCTAAGTTAGGTATGGGCTATTTTCCCAAACCTCAACTTCAGACAGGCTCCTGATCCCTAATGCTGCCGCAAGATATCTAGAGAACGGTATCCAGATGTTTGAGTTCCTTGGGAGAGTTGTTGGTAAAGCACTTTATGAAGGGATATTACTTGATTATGCCTTTTCACATGTTTTTGTGCAAAAGTTGTTAGGCCGATATAGCTTCCTTGATGAGCTGTCAACACTTGATCCAGAGCTCTACCGGAATCTAATGTGTGTCAAGGTAAATCTTTCTGATGACAAACATTGTCATTGTTTGTCTATTTCCTATTTGCCCATTCTTGGCGATAGCATACCTAGTCTACTTGTGATGCTGATGATGTTACTGATATGTGATGTGTGAGTATTTTTATTCTGAACTATCGTAGATGAGACTGCTTTGTATGTGGAGTTGTTGCTAGGAAACCAGGTTTTAACAAAATGCATTTGATATGAAATGTTGATGTGGCTGACTGGAGAAGCTGGTATTAAAAATTTGCATGCTTATAGGAGTAAGTAGCCCCAGTAGTGACAAGATGAAAATATTATCAGCTTAGCTTTGGATTGGACAATTGACAGTGTGTGGTGAGAAGATCTGTATTCATTTGTTTTCAGCACAATTTAAGAGATAAGAAGTAGATGATTATATGATTGGTGGTTTGAATTATTGAGACCAGGATTTTGTTGTTTGCTTGCATTGTTGGATTAAGTCAGAGGTCGAAAGAGTAGGAGAGAAATTAGGATATTGACATTGTAGTTGCTTCTTTGAGGAATTTGTGAAATCTTTTCTAGCATGTATGTGAGATAGTAGTTGTTCTTATACGAAACTTGCTTATTTAACTTTAAAAAATTCCTACATCATTCTTACGCGTTCAATAGGTCCATAAATGGGGACTAGTGTTGGCCCCATTACTTTCTAATCAGGAAATTTATGATATAATATCCCAAGTAGGTGACCTAGGGATTTGTGCTCTTGACCTCTTGTTTACAACCAAAGGCCTTAGTCTGTTGGCCAACCTTTGGGGTCATATTTCCTTTATAGTCTTATGTGTGGAGAAGTAAAGCCACATTGCTATCGAAAGAGAATAAAGAAGATTAACAGACAGGGGGTGCTAAGAATCTCTAGGGTTTCTCTCACTTGCAAAGAGTGTCTAAAGAAAAAGGAAGAGATAGTAAGATTAAAGAAGGCAAGTGAAAATAAGATAAAAAGAAAAAGTTAAAAAAATTAATAATAAGGCTGCTGTGAATCAGAGGAACAGTAAGTCTGAGCAGGTAGCGATGAAGTGAGCGAATGAATAATGGTTTTAGAATAATTTAAGTAATATGCAATTAACAGGACCAGCATTTTATCATTTAAAAACTTCATGAATTGTGAGGCCCCACGTTTGCATCATCAGCTGGATTGTTAAAATTTTTTTAACTGTTTAGTTCTTTTTGAGTGATATACTCAGCCTTCCTTATTTTTCTCTGATATGGTATTTGTTCTGAAATATATTGTTGCATTGTTAGCTTGTGTATGCATAATTACGCTCTGAAGCTCCCCAAATTTTGAATTTTAAGGGTTTTTGCTGCTGCAGCATTATGATGGTGATGTCAAAGAACTGTGTCTGGATTTCACTGTCACAGAAGAGTCATTTGGTAAACGACATGTTATTGAGCTAAAACCTGGTGGCGGGGATACTAGTGTGACAAATGAAAACAAGATGCAATATGTTCATGCTATGGCTGATTATAAACTCAACCGGCAGGTATCTAAGTATTTTGTTTTGTGTTGAAATTTTGAAAACGTATCTTTGTTTTCTTTTCATCACTAGGATACAGAGCTGTATCTTCTCAAGTAATAAAATAATCACTTCTTTTTTATAAAAAAAAATTTATGTTGAATTGCAGATTTTTCCCTTCTCAAATGCATTTTACAGAGGTTTAACTGATCTCATATCACCATCTTGGTTGAAGTTATTTAATGCAAGTGAATTCAATCAGGTATTTTCATTTAATAAGTGCAATAAGTGCTTTTCTTTTTCCCTGTCCGTCTATCATATTTTAGGACTGACTTTGTCATGATGCTGAATTTTGTTTGAATGGTTTACGCAACTATGCTTTTTGTTGATCAAATGCTGATCCAGATTGCTCTCCTCAGTTACTTTCAGGAGGAAGACATGACATTGATGTAGATGATTTGAGAAAAAATACACGGTATACCGGTGGCTATTCTGAAGGGAGTCGAACAATTAAACTCTTTTGGGAGGTATTGCACCCCTTTAAAGGAGTTAAATAACAGAATTCGTTTTATTTTGGGCTTCTATTCACCAAAAAGGGGAAAAGTAAAAATGTTTCTTTATGTAGGCTACAAGTACAAGTTCAGCTTCTGTGCCACCAGTGGCTTCTAGATTGATGATCGTTTTAACTTTACACAACCTTTAGCTGATATAAATTATTTATAGCTGTTATATGCTTACATGGAGACACCTATTCTTCTGTTTAGAGAAACAATACAAATCTGGTTTTCCTCAATTTATCATTATCCCATGCAACAAATTTGTAGATTCTGTTTAACTGAGGATATTTACTTCAAAATTTCATTGTCTAGATTCAGAGTTTTTGTGAAGTATTCTGACTATATGATGCAGGTTGTTGAAGGATTTGAACCAAAAGAGCGATGTATGCTGCTTAAATTTGTGACAAGTTGCTCTCGAGCTCCATTGCTTGGATTCAAACACTTGCAACCATCTTTTACAATTCACAAGGTATGTCCTTTCTTACATTGTCAAAGCAATTATATTAACTTTTATTTTTTAAAATATCTACTATCTTATTCCTTTGTTTTATCTGTGGGAGAGGAGAAACTATGTTGATGCTAGTTGAATGTTAATCTGGGGGAAAACGCCTGGCTAGTTACCAGGCATTGGATGTGACCTTTTAAATGAAAATATCTATTAAATTGTTTCGACGTTTTGGATGATGGGTAGGGGAGGGGACATTTATACATTAAATAAATCCTTGCCTTTTTCTTCTTTTAACACTATCCAGTTTGGTCGGACTGTTTAGGTTGCATGTGATTCATCGCTTTGGGCAGTCATTGGCGGACAGGATGTAGAACGGCTTCCGTCGGCTTCTACATGCTACAATACTCTCAAGGTACTGTTACTTGTTTAATGATTAGGAAAAAGAACAACGATATTTCAGATTGGCACTGTCATCTCTAATCTCATGTGCATGTTTTTCTTGTTTTGCTGGGTGCTTGCAGCTTCCTACATACAAGCGTTCAAGCACTTTGAAAGCAAAACTTCTTTATGCAATCAGTTCCAATGCTGGGTTTGAACTTTCTTAGGGATCTGACTATTTCTGCTTCAGGTGAATGAATTTGTCATGCACTTCTTGTCCCTGACTCCTTACTTCTACTCTCAACTGAAAACGCTTCTGATTGTTACTGATCGCAAAGACTGTGAAAAAAAAAAAAATCTGCCATGTGGAATTACCACAAAGTAAAAACATCATTTATTCATTTTCTTATGCATACTCTGTTAGGGTTGTGAGACCACTTTTGAGAGAATAAAGGAGAACTTTTTATCATGTTCTTGAAAGGAACTCATTTAAAAAATAGTTTTTGTTAATAATAAATTATTTCTTCATGATTAAATAATTTTATATGAATAACGGATGAAAAAGCAACACTTGTTTGGAGATAGTAAAAAGGTCTTCCCCCATGTTCTTCAAATTTGCTTCTTTGGGTTATAAGAAACATTGTAATTTCACAAAGTAGCTTGTGTAAGCAGTAAATTAGCTCATTTTGATCGAGGAATTAGGTTGTAGATTCTCATTGATAAAATTGTATGCAAATTAGAACGTTAACTAGAATTTGATGAAGTTAATCATAACTTGTTCGTTATCTTTCCACAACTTGCATGAAATTGCAATCATCAGCAAGAATTAGAAGAAACAGAGTGCTTATAATGCTTCCTTAACCATCTTATTGATCCTACATAAAAGGAAGGGAGAAATAACTAGTGGCCCCTCTCAGATATACAGCCGAGGAGGCTTTTCAAACATAACGTTATGAGTTTCAGGACAGTCTCACTGAAACTGCCAAACTACCTATGCATTTTTTATAAGATTAAAATATAACAAGATAATAAATGAGAGGGACCAAATCATTTTCAAGAGATGAGATCAAATCCCTGTTCAAGTAGGTCACCAGCCAAAACTTTGTTTGCAGCTTCAGAGGGATGGAATCCATCCCAAAACACATATTCTGTAGCATTGGAGCATGTACCGATTGATCTAGCATTGCAAAGCACAGAGGTTTCCACTGTTCCTGTTCCACAGCAAGCCCTTCTTGATTCAAAGAACCCTGTAATATAAATACAATACCACAGGAAACGAACGAGGGTATCAGTCACTGTACCAGCGATTTATTACTTAAATTTGAAGCAAATCAATTATTTTTGCTTGCAAGGCTGGACAGAGGGTTCTTTCGCTTTGGTATACCAAATATTTATCCCTTCTGTTAGAGCAAACATAAATATTTTTTCCTTAAATTAAAAAAAAAAACTTGTTAAAGCTACGAAACATAAATCTTAAATAAATAAAAGGCCATGATAATTTTGAGTCTATCATGATAAGTTTATTAAAAGACCAAGAGAATTTTATTTTAAAGAAAAAAAATTAAACCTGGATTATTTATGCATGACATGCGGACTAACTACTTGCAGAACTGGTACATACCGCTGTCACTAGGGCTGGTGATCAGATTCAGTAGAGGCTGATAGATATCAAAGACCACAAGTTTCAGACCAGGGAGCTTATTCTTGAGGCTCTGGGATGTAATATTCAGTTTGTTGTTGAATGAAATGGCATCTTGGTTTAACCTGGCAACACACTGGTTACTTCCTGCACCAAATAGAGTGATGGCTGCAGGCAGACACCCAGTTGGAGGTAGGCTCGTCACCCCTAATCTCCTAACTCCCAATCCATATAGATTCTGCCAAAGAGAAAAGTAACATGTGTGTTTATGTAAATATTGTTCTGAACTTCTGTGCATATTCATGTTCAGGATGCAATCAGATACGTTATCCATAACTCATACCGCATCATTCTTGGCAATATGCATAACCCTGTTTGAACATATGCATTTTCAGCACGATTTGTAAAGGTTCATACGGTACATAAGAGTTAGAAGATACCTGAACAAAACTCGAGTAGGATCTCATGAGCATGTTGGAGAAACGATCAGGTGAGTAGACTCTGTTAAGGAGGGGATTGATGTAGTAGTTCTGAATAAAATCACTGCTCCCTGCACTCAAAAGATGGACTCCACCAGAGAATATGGCATTGGCCTTTTCTTTTCCTACCATACTCACTACTTTGTTTTGATACTCGTTGTAGTAGTTCAGTTGCTGAGTCAATGGAATGGCAGTCTGCAGAACCAACAAAACTTAGTCATATTAGGACATTACAGATGCGCTAGAAGGAGAAGCATAGTTCAGGATCTTCTGTTTTACATATAACTGGGCGGTACGGTCGTACAAGCCAGAAGCAGCTGAAGCAAAGTTGACTACAGTTAAGAGTATGTTCCCTTTGGCTTCTTGGCTTAGGTAAGCTGGTGGATATGAGGTGAAGCCAAGGTATTCAGCTGTAGACAAGTAATCAAATATAACATGAGAGAGTGGGAAAGAAGATAGTGACGAGAAAGCGTGGAAGCTGGTTATTGAGAATATTTACCCGTGAAGTCGGTGGCTAATTTTCCATTACAGAATCTGCCAGTTGGTCTGTGAGTGACAAAGTCTCTTCCATAAGGAGGGAAGTTGGCCTTGATAAGTGTACTGAGGTTATTGTTGTTTCCTACGTCAACAATTGAATCCCCAAATATGATTAATGCAGGAACAAGAGGCTGCCCATTACCCACTGAAACAACCACCACAAGAAAGATAAAGGAACCCAAAAGCCTCATTTTCTTTGTTCTTCAAACATAAGAAAGTAAAAGAGAGAAGCAAAATTGTAGTGAATGAGGTGAAGAGGATGGCGGTGGTGTGGGGAAGAATTTAATAATGGGAGCCAATGCGATGGTCAAAGTGATAATCAAGTGCCTGAAGATAGCGTGGTTCCAATAAAGCTGAACATTTCCTGGAAAGGATGCATGTTTAGCACCTCATAAAGGCCATGAATTCTGTCCTCTATGTTATTCTATCTTTATTAGGCTAACCATAAGTGTTAATTCTTTTGTTAAAAATTTTTATCAATTCTGAATTTGCTTTGGGGGACGTGACGAAACACTCGGTTAAAGTTCCGAGGAATTGAGCTACTTTATAAGAGGGAAGATTGCTTATTTTGTCCATAGCAAACTCACGTTATACATAATGTGCCATGGCATCGTGCCTTGAACAAATTGTACTCATAAATTCTTCCCAACAATTACTAAAGATCTTGACGCAAGAAAAGATATGTAAATCCAAGAATTTGTTAAAACTTTCTTGGATAAAGTGCGTTGGCTACCAAGGTAAGCATAACATACATCTTACTTTGTTTAGTAGTCACCACCTATTTCTTTTCTTTGCATGGCACAAGTGTCATCAAAATGCACATTACGTTCGTGGATGCGTGTTGATTTTATTATCTCAAATGGCCAGAAGATATGAACTGCCTTGTTAGCATGGCTGTGCTACATAGCATCGTCCCTAAAACCATACCAATATTCAAAGCTTCACCAATATCAACATCAACATCTGAAGAGCACCCCTATGCGTTCGCATCTCACAAGGCTTTATTGGTTAAAGCTTGAAGGATCTAGTTCTTAATGAGCACATCCCAATACCAATAGTATATGATTTATCAAATTCAAGCGATTTTAAGTAATAAAATACCGGAGGGAATTCGTACGAATCTTTTCTTTTGTCATTCGCCTTCGGTCGGCAAATCAACAATTTAACAATACGAAAAAGATGCCACTGGGCCTCTAGTCGAGTGGTGGACTACTTGTTCTTGTGAGAGCAACGACTCAAGTATCTAAAAATTCATTCTCCCTCAATAACCCTCATTAATGAGGGTAGATGATTTGGATGAGTGTTTGATACAATTTAATGTATGTAAAACTGTAGTTCCAGTATGTGTAGCTGTAATTGTCTGCTGAAATAAGTTTAACTGTAATTGTCACTGAAATAATAGTGTAAATATTTGTTAAAAAAAAAAAAACCACAGTACGAAGAAGATTCTTTGCCATTTGTCTACAATGCAAAAATGTTACAAACCAAAAGTATTTATAGTGCACAAAACCCCGACTGTCTTTGTTTCTATGGACGTTGTGGTGCCGTGAGGCAAACTTTCCAAAATAACACAACTAGGTTTTCGACCAAATTTTGATTTGAAAACAAACTTTGCATGTTAATAGTTATTGCTCCCAGACAGAGGAAATATCCAAATCAAAACCACCATCGGGTTGCTCAGATAATCCAATAATTAGACAGGAATTGCATAATTTCCAATTTCAAACTGATAACTACAGTAACAACGCGCACAAAAAATAAACACTAAATGGAATTATTTTTGTCAAGAGCTCAAATGATACAAATCGTATCGACAAAAATCACTAACCCAATGAAATCTTCGGGAGGAGCTACGATCTAAATGCAGAACTTCACTAAAAGCTCAAAGCCCATCAGGCTCAAGTTTTCATAGGTAGTGAAGTACATTATGCTGAAGATCAAAAGTCAAACATTAGATGGAACAGTCGTAGAACTAGAAATGCACCGCCTCTTCCCGAGAGCAGATGACACCATAATATTATTAAATACAAACTAGGAGGGAATACCATCTCATGTGTAAAGACAGTGATTCCAGTCTTCTCGACTAATTAAGGGTATCTAGATTCTAGAGGCCCTTTGCTTTTCCTCTTCCTCTCTTCCTTTCTCTCTCTGACTAAATGAGCGTGTCCACTTGTGCAATCCAACTGAGCTAATATCACACAACAAGCTCTAATCAGTGCATCAAAAGCTCAAAGTTGTTGTCATCAGTTACAACTGCATAATCATATCCAAGCCTGTTGGCACGACCGTGAAACTCAGCCAGCTCATTCTCTGGAACCTGGATTCCTACTAATATGTTGGCACCAGTTTCACCCTGTTGCAGGTTGCAGGAGAAATGTCACGATCGATCATTGAAAATTGAATAAACTAAAATTTATTGAACAAAAAGTGCTCAGATGCACACCTGACCACGGTAATGGAACAAGCTAATATTCCAACGCGGACTGAAAGCATCCAAGAACTTCATCAAAGAACCAGGCCGCTCAGGGAAAATAAAGCGACAAAGGACCTCGTTTTCAACACTTAATCTGCCCCCCATCTGAAAGAAAACCAGAATGATTCGAACTCAAGTCATAATGCAGCCAACAAGAAAGATTGTTCACTATGCGAACAAACGATAAAAGAGGGTCACTTTTGCTTTCTCGTGTTTGAAGGATGGCCGGGTTGTTTTATTATTATTTGATAATTATTTATTGCATTGTTATGAAATAATACTTAGGCATTGGACATTGGGCATTTACTGTGGGGATCTCTCACATAAACACGAGTAATATAAGGACAAGTTGAGAGGAGCAGGAGACAACCAGGAAACATGAAAGAGCATCTCAGCTGCCGCTGTTGGGACACAATTAGTAAATAACTACCCTATCAGCAGTCACCCAAAGTATTTTTATTCCCTCCCAAATGAAAGGGAAAAGTAATGATCGATCTATTGTTCTCGTGATTGATCATCTAATTTAAAATTTTCACTTGCAAGTGCATGGTACTCTTTCATCAAGCAACCAAGAAATCAATTAATGGACATGACAAGAGTTAGAATCCACATAACATGGGTGTTATTTAGCACTAGAGAACATACTCAATTTTCATGCTTAAGCACTTGAACAAGAAGGAATAATTAGATCCTGGATATAACCGGACAAGGGATGGTCAAGTGTGACAAAATTTTAAAGCAAATAATCCAATTTTTCTAGGAATATGGGATGTCTACAATAGAACATAACACCATTTCTTCTCTAAATTAGAGAGCCTTTCTATTCAGAACTTCACAGAGCTCTTTTTTAAGCTTCAATAAAAAGAAAAAGAACCTCTTTCAAGATTTCTATAGACATGTTAAGCAGTTAATATTTCAGAGACAATGAAGCATCTATAATAGAATATAAAACCACCTTTAACACTAAATTAGAGAGCCTTTCCATTCAGAGCTCCTTTTTAAGCTTCAATGAAAACAGAAAGAACCTCTTTCAAGATTTTGTTATACTCGGGTCCATTTTTGCAGGGATTGTACAGCCCAATTAATTAAGATTATGGTGGAGAGTCAGCAGCCAAAATGCAACTGTAAGTTCAAATAAAAATCACAAACATTGAAAGCACATCATTGACCTTAGTAACCAAATATTAGCTCGCTCGACCAATGAAATTTTTTTAACACAATTCCTCGTAGTTACTTAACAACGATGCACAAAAATTTAAACTAACATTCTCATGTTGGACAAAAAGAATCACAGAATAGAGAAAATAGAGATTCAAGATAGAAGTCATAAATTGGAAAGAGGAAGTAGAGAGAATGAGAAAGAGCAGAATAAGACACAGTTTGGTGAGCTGGAATATAGAGAGAAGCAGAACAGAAGATGAGAAAAGCAAGAAATATAATCAAGACATAATTATTTTATTCATTCACGAGCTTTCAAAAGAAATACATTTAAGGCATAGTCTAAAAGATAAACCTAATTTATCTATTAGGTTTAACATAATGGATAATCGACATCTTATTCAAATAGGAGAAACCTAACCATATTGGTTTAACTTAGAAAAGATACTTGATAAAAGAGTTTAAAGTGCAATTACCAAATATCTTAGGTGATCTTTAACCAAGTCACTTTGTGTGAGATTGTAGGTTTTAAGTTGAGAAGACTCCATTCGCTCTTGCATTGCTACAAGTTCAGCAACCGTGTGAACGCCAACACTACATACAACATCCAGATGATGTTTAATGTTTTTTCGGTTAAGAAACCACCAAAGTGCAGTTATAGATTAGTAGGAATTTCCAAATTATTCAGAAAAAAAAAACAAAAATTATCTGGATTCTGAAGGTCTGAGTATTAGTAGACAAAAATATACCAGGAATAATTTTAATTAACAGAAGGATTGAGTACTTTTTTATTGTTGATACAGAAGGAAAATCACTAACCTGTAGAGAACCACAGCTGCTTTATCAGAACTAAATCGGTATTTGAACTCAGTGATATTCATAGGCCCCAACTGCCAACCATCATGATTTACAGTTCAAAACAAGACCTTTAGCTTGAGGAATTTAGAGAGTTTGTTTAGCTATGTTAACTTACAAGTTCACAAAATTGTTTGAAACTCCCGGACTGCTCTGGCATGACAGTTGCAAACACAGCTTCCTGTTGCCTACCAACATTGGCAAGTTCTGTCACCACCCTCAGTTTATCAAAGTTCATGTTTGCTCCACTGGTTATTGCTACAACATTTTTTCCGCTAAGGCCATAATATTTACAATATGCTTTGGCTCCGGCAAGGGCAAGGGCACCTGCAGGTTCTAAAATGCTCCTTTTCTCCTCAAACATGTCCTGCAAACCAGAATTGACATTTGTTAAGCAACAGGGGCCAAAACTTCTATATTCCAGAATGCACACTCCATGAATATGTGCTTGCCCTTATTATGTAACTTCTTATAGAAAGAAAAAGAGATTCATCTCATGATGGCCATCATTTCAGATGAAGATGGCCATCGTTTCAAATGAAATGCTTTTCTTATTATAGAGGCACGGCTTACAAACAAACCATAAGATTTTTCATTTCAACAAAATAAACACTGACAACAACTGGGGTTGGGGAGGGTTGGTGTTGAATGGAGACTGAGAAGCTTTATTCTATTTTCCCAAGTGTAAAACCCTCACTTAAAAAAGAAAAATAATTAAAAAAAAAATTAACAAAGACAGGGGCAAATGCATGTAAGCTCCAAAACCTGAAAGAAGCTGTACCTTTATGGAGGCACAAATGGCATCACGGCTTACAAGAACTACACCATCTACCAATTCCTTGCATATGCGGAAGGTTTCTTCACCAACCTCTTTAACAGCTACACCATCTGCAAAACCACCAACATGGTCCAACATCACTCTCTCACCATGATGTAGAGATAATGCCATTGCATTTGCATCATAGGGCTCAACTCCAATAATTTTCACCTGCATCAACAATATCACATTCAGTGGCCTAGATGGATGGTCTAATTTCGTAAGCAACAGGCAGCAAAATGAAAATTCAAATAAAATGGCAGAAAAACATCTTGATTTGCCGCGCCCCTGAAATAAAACTTTCCCTAAAACCATTTTCAACAGAAATTTGGATCTATAAGATCATAATTCATATTCAACAGATGAATATGGAAAGTGAGCAGGGGTTGGGGAGTGGCTCAGAATATAAAAAGGATTCTAGTAAAACGGATGAATTGAGAGCGTCCAAGAAAAATTTATAAATATGATATATGATTGGATAATTTATGAGTAGCAAGTAATGATCAAGTCAGTGAAAAATGAGAAATTACAAAGTGGGGACCTAAAAACTGAATGTCTAAGGGTAGTGGAGTGGAGAGAGATTTGATATGGATTACTAAAAGATGAATATCTTGTGAGGTCTAGAGGCTTGAGAGCAATCCGAATCCTGCTGACTCCAGCATTAAGGATCAAGATTATAGTTGAGAATAACAGAACCAAAATTTCAGAAAGTATTATATGGTGGAAAGTAGCAATCTTTTTGTTTCAAACAAAATCAAAAGGTCATTGTCTTATGTGTTAAAGGTAAACCATATCAACAACTCAAGCCCATAACCATATTGTTCTTTCAAGTAAAATCAAAGGTGGTAACTAGTATAGAAAAGTTGCACAAATTTGTGTTATGATACATTTGCCAAAATGAAAGATTATAAAGGTTGCATTACCCAAGCCCAATCAAGCTAGACTAAACACCAAGTAAAGATGTTCAACAAGCCAAGGTCTATTCATGCTCTGCATAGAAACATCTAAATTAGTCCATTTCAATTTCTATTCAGGTGACAATGAGTTAAGCGTCCAGCTGAAACCAATGACACTTCAATTTAAAAAATCTCCTAAGGATGAGAAGCAAAATTATATATATTTATTGTTTAGCCTAACAGCTACCCCAATCCCCTCCCAACCCATGTTAACAAGGTCGAACTCCAGACCTCTTATTTTCAACACAAGAGATTTTACCATCTTCACTAGACGGCATCCGCAAAAGCAAATTTACACACACACACACATATAAAGGGAAAGAAAGAAGTTCAGCACTAAGGTCTTCAAACACTATCATCGAGTAGGAAAAAAGTTTCCAAACGGAGATTGCCAACAAATTCTTACACTATAACCAACAAACCTGTGTTGAAACTCTCTTTACATAAGCAGCAATGCCAGCAATTAGTCCACCACCCCCAACAGGCACAAAGATCGCATGCAATGGTTCTTGCATTTGACGTATAATTTCCATACCAACTGTTCCTTGACCTATAATAACATCTGGGTGATCAAAAGGAGGAATAAATGTACGACCCTCTTCTCTGGCAAGGTTTTTAGCGTATGCCTGTGCTTCATCATATGAATCCCCTACAAGAACAACTTTGGCACCCAGTCTCTCAACCGATTGCCACTGTAGAATAAGATCATCATTAGATAACAAAGCACAATTTCATTCCACAATCAGCACTAACAATGTCAAAAGAAAACGTACCTTGATTTCTGGTGTGGTAACTGGCATAACAATCACTGCATCACAGCCTAATGTCTTGGCAGACAATGCAACGCCTTGGGCATGATTTCCAGCTGATGAGCAGATAACTCCTCTTTGCAATTGATCCTTTGAAAGTTTGGACATCATGTTATATGCTCCACGGAGCTTGAATGAGAAAACCTATAAATCCAATTCGTCACATCCATAAATTAATTTGATAACATAAATATTTTCTCCTCAACAGATCAATTTGAATGAGAAAGTGCTGCTAATTGATTAATCAAAGCGATGACCACATTCTCACAGATACGCTTTGTTTGCATCTATACACACAAACCTTGACTTAGATTGAAATTCTAATTTTAAAGAACATCAAATGTTTAAATATAATATACCCAAAAATTCATATAGTTTGAATTTACTGTTTGGATTAAACTTGGAATATATTGTTCATTTTAGCATATATTAGGGGAGATAATATTCAAAAAAAGAACTCCTAACAAAAAATAACATCAATTTAAGTGTATTGCTGACAATTCCAAGGTCAAGTAGAATTCCAAGTCACAAAAACAAATGACCCCACTCCATCAAATATTCGGAGCTCATTAATCAAGCATCCAAGAGCAAACAACTAAAGAGGACGTAGATTTTTTCTGAAGGGAAAAAAAAAAAAAAAGAGCCAATGCATGAGTCAAACAAGAATGTTAAGAGATTGGAAAAATAGAGACAGCGGAATTAATCATAATGAAAATACTGAAGCTCAGTGAACTAAAGATTTATTTTAAGAAATAGGAACGGATATTTAAAAAAACAAAAATAACTCTCATTTCTGGATTAGTAAATTCTTTTAAACATAGATGAAGCTTAAAATTGTTAAGGAAATTGAAAAATCATTAATTACTGAGAAATAAATACTCCCGGACCATTTAATTAAGCAAAACAAGAATTAAAATTAAATAAAAGTCACAAATTCAAAAAACATATGCTCATAATTATAGTAAAAACAAATAGGATGAGGTAACACTGAAGATTTCAAGCAGCATGTTATAGCATTTTATAAATAAATAAAAAGCATATACGTATAAAGAAAAAGAAAAGGAATAAAAGAACTTTACAGGTTGTAAATCTTCTCTCTTAAGCCAAAGCTTAACGCCTAACCTCTCCGACAATTTTGGCGCGAACTGTAAGGGAGATTCAATGGCCACATCATAGACCTTTGACGAGAGTATGTTGGTCAAATAACTCATGGCATCGACAATGTTGTCTCCGTCCTTGGCGCCATCAACGTTAACTGCGCGGTCCGGTACGGACCCGAGATAACCGGATGGATACTGCAGAGAATTCGGCGAAACTTTCTGGACAGTAGGAGGTGGCGGGGATTGAGAATGTAATGTAGTTTCGCGGGAAGAAACGGACGGCGTGATCTCCGCCGTCGGTTTGGACAGCGTGGCCCTGATTACTGGCATTTTAATTCGGACGGAGCCGTTCGAGAACGGTAGGGGCCGTTTGTTGCGGTACGGGCGGAGCAGTGGAGAGGGAGGCGACCACAGTTGGAGGGACTCCATTGAGTCGGGTCGGGTCGGGGCGGGTCGGGGTTATGGCGGCTGCTCGATTGCAAATGTTTTCAAGAGAGGGGGGGGGGGGGGGGAGAGAGAGCTAGGAGACTTTTGAAACGCCTGGTGTTTTCGCAACTTTATGATGGGGGGGTGGCATTCGACACGACACAAATCAAATAGTAGTTTGGTAATTTTTTCATTCGGGATTTGGATTTGGAAACAGCTTCCTATGAGAAAAAGACACGTGGAATGTCCGTGACACGAGTCAGTTGAACCCGAGCAAGGGGAGGTCTGAGTTGAAACGGCAGATTTGAATTTTTTTTTTTTAAAAAAAAAAAGGAAATAAAAAGGTCCGTGACAGAGGACCAGGATTCGATGCTCAGGATCAATGATCAATAATTATCTTATATGAATTTATAATTATTGATCATTGATCCGGTGGTCAGCACAACCTCAGCTGAGCACCAGATCTACTTCCCGTGACCGAGGCCTGAACGGGGCTGTGGCTACATCTAACGAAGGTTAAACAAGGGGCTGTATGAAAGGTTATGATGCTGCCTGCCTAACACGTTTAAAAAATGGGATGAATTTCGTCTTTTTGGTCTTTGAGTTGGAAACGGGGCCGCCAAGAACGAAACAAAATGTGGGGCATCATCATCACATACGCGTATAAATATCTGGTAGTGGTAAGAGAGCAAAAAGAGTCGGGGTCAGACTACTATGCGTCTGCTGAATGCATGCATCAACTCGATGTGAAATATGTTGTCATATTTATCGGTCCACATGTCCATAATACTGAAATCAAACGGACCTATATCTGTAACCGCAACCGGTTCGATTTACAAAGACGCCATCAGTCACAACAAACATTCGGTCAAGCCGAAGCCAAATATAATAAGTTACGAGCACTTGAGATTTCTTCTCAGCCCTTTCACTTCACAACACCCTCTCCTGCATTGCATTGTATGAAATGTTTATTTGACCTTGTTATTAGATTATAACATAAATTCAAAATTATTTATTTTTAGAGACAATTCCCTTAAATTAAAATCTTAACTTAACTTTTATTCGTTAAATCTATGCAAATTGTTTAAGAGGGTACATGGGTAACCATAATAATATTGAATTCCAATTTTTTTTTTTGTGACTTGTAAATTGATTTTATATATAGTTTATGGGCCCAGCCTACAGACTGAACCGCGCTTTAATATTATTCCCATGTCTATCTAGGTACATTTTGCGTGCATAATAGAGACAAAATCGACTTTAATATCTCTACAGTCTGTGGCCCAGTGGCCATGAACATAGATGTAAAAAAAAAAAATAAATCAATCAATTTATAAAGTCACATAGCTGTATTAACAAAATTGGGAATTCAATTTGCTAAATCAATTTATAAAGTCACATGGCTGTATTAACAAAATTGGGAATTCAATTTGCTTTTTGTCTCCATGCCCCTAGAAAAACAAGTGCTAGGCTGTTTGGATGATTTACGAAGCAAGGTTCACTCACCGTTTAACGATTGGCTATTTAGCTTTGGAAGAATAGAAAACACAAGGAAGCCGAGACAAAACACGTGCTAGGCGGCGGCCCATTCACCCCAGTTTGATAAGATGTCATGGGAAGGGTGCTGTGACTAATTAACTGTGCACACGCACGCTCGATACTTGTTATAATTAAAAGTGTTGAAATTCTATTGGTTGTCAACTACTTTCTGTTTTGGCACACAAAATGGGCTTGAAGTCAAGCCATCATTAATAAGTGGGCCAGCAAAAGCAGGCCCATCCTTCAGTGCGTGTTTACAAAATTGGCATATTATATGTTTGACATATTGTATTATATTATGTTGTATTATATTATTTTAATACAAATATATTATATTATGTTATATTATATTAATATTATATTATAATAATATTATACTATATTTAATGTTATACTATGTTGTATTAATTTTTAGTTATATTATGTTTAATATTACATTGTACTGTATTAATTGCTTTGGTAATTAATTAAAATTCTATATTTAGAAAATAATATTTATTAGTATTTAGTATTTAGAAAAATATTAAGTATAGAACTCAATTTTGAAAATTTAGCATTATTGTTTTAATATAAATGTTAAAAATATATCATAATTCTTTATAAAGATTTGAGTTTATGGCCTTAAATTTTCGGCAGCATAACATTTATTTTATTCAACAATTTCTAAATATATTATATAAAATAAATATTAAGTCAAATCATTCAATCAAATAACCTCTAGATAATATCACAACATAAATGATTTGATTTAATCTTTATTTGATTGAATAATTTGATTTAATCTTTGTTAATATACAAGATTAGTTCAAAACCACAATCACCCACCACAACTCCCAATTCCCAACTACAATTTAATCACCAACCAACTCCCCGGTCCTTTTAACCCCCCCCCCCCCCCACCGGATTTTTGTCCCGTGCCTTTTTTTATCAATTAATCATCAACCACCTTTACTCACAAGTCCCAATTGGCAACCACAATTTAATCGCAACACAAATCTTGTTTCTTTAAAGTGTCAATACATAATATTTTTTCTTCTTGAATGGGCACAAAAGACTGCTACTTATCAAGAAAAGATTTTTATTTTTTTATATAAAATTTTGATCTTTGGTTTATTTGAGAGATTAGTGAATGTGTTTATTGATTTATGATCTGAGCTTGATATGGGATCTGTTTTTTTTTTTTTTTGGTGTTATTGGTGACTGGTTATGTTCATTTAAAGGTTTGTGATATGAGCTTCACATGTTAGAACAAGAATCTTTTGTGAAAAATCCCTATTATGAAAATTCAGTTGGTCCAGAAAATAAACAATTATCACCTGATGTGAAAGTTCAGGGTTTATGGTGACTGTTTGTCAAATTTGCTGATTGAGTTCCGTTGAACCAAGAATCTTTTCGAAATAATCACCATAATTATCATGTGTTCCAGAATAATACAAAATAATAAGTGTACCTGAATCCATAACGCGAATGAATTGCTCTCTAAGGTTGATGTTGGCCTCTCATATCAACACGTTCTCCTAGAAAATCTTTTAAGTTCTCACTGCTCTCTCTGATGATAGAATGTCAATAGAGAATAAAAAAATACGTGTGACGTAGGGACCATAACCACTTATATAGACAATTATTTCCTGTTGTCATTAGATATTCATAATTCTGCTCATCGTAGAACTATAATACAATTGAGTCTCTACACATTAAATATCCACACCTTATTAAATACATTAAAGTCTATAATATCGAAAACCGTAATAGATCACTTTTAATTGGAATTAACCTTATGTGACAGTCCGCAACACATAATTATTCATATATAAGTCCAACGTTAGATTAAGCATTCAAGAATATTGGATTAAAAAATCCAACATGACAAAGGCATATAGTGAAGGCATTGGAGCTGGTGGTGTCGTGCGACGATGACAATGAAGATGGTTATCACACAATGCAAGGTGGTAGAGTTGCAGTTTACGCGACAAATCAAGATGGTTTGGTGGTGGAGCAAGGTTTGTCGTGCATTTGAAGGAAAGGAAAAGAAGAAATTGCTTGACACGTTTGAAAGTTGCAAAAGCTTTGCTTTTATGCTCAATTGGACTGCTATAGAGATTCCATGACATGAGTCAACTATAGTTTTGTTAGTTTTGCAAAAAAAACAATGAAAGAATATATGCAATGCGGTATAAATCCAACTCTTTCGTAGGTTTCTATTATGCAGGCTTTACCGCATTATAATATTTTTCTTATGCAATACCGAGTAACTACCAAACACTGCAGTGTAATATTTTAGTACAAGGCAAAATTTATTACAATTTTGCGTCCTACACTTACAAAACTTAAATTTTCTAATTAAATTAAAAGATTCATGTATCAAAAATTTATTGTAGCTTACGTGTGATGAACTTATAGACTTAAAATGAATCTTAAGATTTTATTTTTTTTTTATAAAATTTTGATCTTTGGTTTATTTGAGAGATTAGTGAATGTGTTTATTGATTTATGATCTGAGCTTGATTATGGGATCTGTTTTTTTTTTTTTTGTTGTTTATTGGTGACTGGTTTATGTTCATTTAAAGGTTTGTGATATGAGCTTCACATGTTAGAACAAGAAATCTTTTTGGTGAAAATCATCACCTATATCATAGAAAATATTCATGTTGATTACCAAGAATTAATAACAAAATTATGCAGAAGTGTACCTGAATCCATAATGCTGAATTGCTCTCTAGGGTTGTATTGGTGACTGGTTTATGTTCATTTAAAGGTTTGTGATATGAGTTTCACATGTTAGAACAAGAAATCTTTTTGGCGAAAATCATCACCTATATCATAGAAAATATTCATGTTGATTACCAAGAATCAATAACAAAATTATGCATAAGTGTACCCGAATCCATAACGCTGAATTGCTCTCTAAGGTTGATGTTGGCCTCTCATATCAACACGTTCTCCTAGAAAATCTTTTAAGTTCTCACCGCTCTCTCTGATGATAGAATGTCAATAGAGAATAAAAAAATACGTGTGACGTAGGGACCATAACCACTTATATAGACAATTATTTCCTGTTGTCATTAGATATTCATAATTCTGCTCATCGTAGAACTATAATACAATTGAGTCTCTACACATTAAATATCCACACCTTATTAAATACATTAAAGTCTATAATATCGAAAACCGTAATAGATCACTTTTCATTGGAATTAACCTTATGTGACAGTCCGCAACACATAATTATTCATATATAAGTCCAACGTTAGATTAAGCATTCAAGAATATTGGATTAAAAAATCCAACATGACAAAGGCATATAGTGAAGGCATTGGAGCTGGTGGTGTCGTGCGACGATGACAATGAAGATGGTTATCACACAATGCAAGGTGGTAGAGTTGCAGTTTACGCGACAAATCAAGATGGTTTGGTGGTGGAGCAAGGTTGTCGTGCATGCATTTGAAGGAAAGGAAAAGAAGAAATTGCTTGACACGTTTGAAAGTTGCAAAAGCTTTGCTTTTATGCTCAATTGGACTGCTATAGAGATTCCATGACATGAGTCAACTATAGTTTTGTTAGTTTTGCAAAAACAAACAATGAAAGAATATATAATGCAATGCGGTATAAATCCAACTCTTTCGTAGGTTTCTATTATGCAGGCTTTACCGCATTATAATATTTTTCTTATGCAATACCGAGTAACTACCAAACACTGCATTGTAATATTTTAGTACAAGGCAAAATTTATTACAAATTTTGCGTCCTACACTTACAAAACTTAAATTTTCTAATTAAATTAAAAGATTCATGTATCAAAAATTTATTGTAGCTTACGTGTGATGAACTTATAGACTTAAAATGAATCTTAAGATTTTATTTTTTTTTATAAAATTTTGATCTTTGGTTTATTTGAGAGATTAGTGAATGTGTTTATTGATTTATGATCTGAGCTTGATTATGGGATCTGTTTTTTTTTTTTTGTTGTTTATTGGTGACTGGTTTATGTTCATTTAAAGGTTTGTGATATGAGCTTCACATGTTAGAACAAGAAATCTTTTTGGTGAAAATCATCACCTATATCATAGAAAATATTCATGTTGATTACCAAGAATTAATAACAAAATTATGCAGAAGTGTACCTGAATCCATAATGCTGAATTGCTCTCTAGGGTTGTATTGGTGACTGGTTTATGTTCATTTAAAGGTTTGTGATATGAGTTTCACATGTTAGAACAAGAAATCTTTTTGGCGAAAATCATCACCTATATCATAGAAAATATTCATGTTGATTACCAAGAATCAATAACAAAATTATGCATAAGTGTACCCGAATCCATAACGCTGAATTGCTCTCTAAGGTTGATGTTGGCCTCTCATATCAACACGTTCTCCTAGAAAATCTTTTAAGTTCTCACCGCTCTCTCTGATGATAGAATGTCAATAGAGAATAAAAAAATACGTGTGACGTAGGGACCATAACCACTTATATAGACAATTATTTCCTGTTGTCATTAGATATTCATAATTCTGCTCATCGTAGAACTATAATACAATTGAGTCTCTACACATTAAATATCCACACCTTATTAAATACATTAAAGTCTATAATATCGAAAACCGTAATAGATCACTTTTCATTGGAATTAACCTTATGTGACAGTCCGCAACACATAATTATTCATATATAAGTCCAACGTTAGATTAAGCATTCAAGAATATTGGATTAAAAAATCCAACATGACAAAGGCATATAGTGAAGGCATTGGAGCTGGTGGTGTCGTGCGACGATGACAATGAAGATGGTTATCACACAATGCAAGGTGGTAGAGCTGCAGTTTACGCGACAAATCAAGATGGTTTGGTGGTGGAGCAAGGTTGTCGTGCATGCATTTGAAGGAAAGGAAAAGAAGAAATTGCTTGACACGTTTGAAAGTTGCAAAAGCTTTGCTTTTATGCTCAATTGGACTGCTCTAGAGATTCCATGACATGAGTCAACTATAGTTTTGTTAGTTTTGCAAAAACAAACAATGAAAGAATATATAATGCAATGCGGTATAAATCCAACTCTTTCGCAGGTTTCTATTATGCAGGCTTTACCGCATTATAATTTTTTTCTTATGCAATACCGAGTAACTACCAAACACTGCATTGTAATATTTTAATACAATGTGAAGTTCTAATACAGTCTTATGCAAGGGCGCCAAACATTCAATATATTATGCTGGTCCACGTCTTATTACAAATTTTGCGTCCTACACTTACAAAACTTAAAATTTCTAATTAAATTAAAAGATTCATGTATCAAAAATTTATTGTAGCTTACGTGTGATGAACTTATAGACTTAAAATGAATCTTAAATATCCATTTGTTAGGTTACGCCCGTGCTAGGTTGCTAGCCCTATCTATCAAGTTTCAAAATTAGCTTTGAAAATTGAATCAAACATATTTTAGCAAAATATCATGTATATATAACATATATTTCTTTGTGGTTAGTTATTAAAAATATCACCAGCCTTGTCGGGTATTAGCTTGACTTTTAAGTGCAAAATAAAAGAAGTGCTAGGATTAAAGCCCAGATGGACAAAGCCCATGCCATACCTCCGAATTACGTTTACAAGGCAAAGCTACATAAAAGTCCGCTTGATTCTGCGGCGCTGGGCCTTGATTTACACATCATTACGTTCGTTTCAAGAGTTTGCTCGGTCAGAAATCTCGACTAACCTACCAAATTACCAATTACGCATACACTTTAATTTACTGTAATATGACTCAGCCATCCTTTAATCAAATGCTACATGATAAATAATAATTATAAACTAATAGAAGGGGTCTTTACTTTTAAGTCAATTTCTAAAACATTAGGGTGTCTGGGTGTATATTGGGACAATATTCTAATTATATATAACATTTGCCCTTCTTAATTTAGAATTGGAGAAATTTTAAAATATATAAAAGGTACATGTGTGCATTATGTAATTAATAATTATATTTGATAAAACTATATATATCATACATACATTAATTAGGTGTAGTACCTATTTCTCTTAGAATTGATTGCAAATGACACATTCTTTGGTTCAAAATTATTACTACTTGAATGTGTTGGACGGTTGATATGATTCATCATGAAAAGAGGAATAAGATTCCGCGTCATATAAAGCACGAGGAAAATGAAATGATGGTGGCAACGGCAATTGCAATGTGCGGTGCCTTTAGAGTAGTCAAAAAGCTACAGACACGCATATGCCTGTAACCCAAGGAAACGCTATGTAATCACAAAGGCAAAGAATCTTTAATTCAGCCTTATATATATATAGACATATTAAACAGAAACAATAACTCTATGCATTTGATCAACATAAACATCCAACCCATCAATCAAAAAGACAAGACTGTGATTTTTTTCTTTTAGTACAAGTTTTGGATTTTGATCATCCAGTAATCGTTACCCGAATCATCGAAAAAAATAGTTGTGTTTCGCCATGGATGGTTCGGCATCAAGAGCACAAGCAATAATAAAGCCAGTGCTGCTCAAGGCTGGCGTTCCTTTGGCCATATCAGTGGCAGGTTTCATCTGTGCTAAAATGATGGCAAGAAAAGATGACAAGGTAAGTTCCTTGAAAACTGATTCCTATGAAAAGTTTAGAGATGATGAAAGCTGTCATAGCCTCAATTCTACATCTTCAAGTTTTAAAGAAGATGAAGAGATTATTACAAGTACCCATTTTATGAAATCAAAAGGAGATTTAGAGTTTCAGGATAAGCTTCATTATGAGCAGGAGATTTTAAATCTAAGGTTCCAAATTGAAGACTTACAAAAGAGGGAATTGGAGACAAAGATGCAATTTGCTCGGTATCATGATTTAAAAGAGCAAGAATCTTTGCTTATGGAGCTTAGAAATATGATTTTGTTGGAGAAATCATATGTTGAGTTGTTGGATAGAGAGGTTTCGTCAGTGGAATCAGAGAACAAAAGACTTGAGAATCTGGTGGTTCTGTATCTAAAAGTACTAGATCAGCTTGAACATTGGAAATCAGAAAGCGGATTGCTTAAGAGGAAAGTAAAGAAGCTTGTGAGGAAAACGAAAGTGCTATCAGACATTATAAGAGACCAAAATTTAAAGATTGAATCTGCAGATGCGGAGTTGTTGAGAAATTGCGACGTGCTGGAAGAAAAGTCTAATGCCATCCAGAAATTGGAAAATGAATTGAAAGAGCTGCATTCTGTTATTGATCAGTTGCAAGCGCAAAATAGTGAACTACTGAACAAGTTACAGGAGTGGGACCAATCAGCTTCATCGGTTACAAAGGTTATCCATTCTACTCTTCTGCATAAGAAAGTACACATAGTGTCTTCTGATTTTCTAGGTTTTGATAAGCTAACAAGTTTTGAATTTCCTATCTGCAGATTGAAGATGAAGGAACAACCATGGAAAATTACAGACAGCTTCTAAATGAATGTGAACAACTGCAAAAGGATAGAGCCGCGGAAGCTAAGGAACTGGTTTACTTAAGATGGGCAAATGCATGCTTAAGGCACGAGTTAATGAGGAATCAAGCACAGCAAGAACAGAATCAAGAGAAGAACCGCATTGTGGAATTTGTAGGAGGTGGAGGAATTGGAGACTATGGGATAGAGCAGCACTTGGATGGCCTTGATATGGAACATGTTGAGCCACTGCTACAATGTGGCGAATGAGAGCAGCCATGCTGGTTCAAAAAGGTCAAGGTTGCTTAAAAGGCTTAAAAGATGGGTTGATGGGAGTGAGAAAATGAAATGCAAATTTGATGAGAAAGAAAAGCACGAAATTAAGTGCTTCGGGAGGCATTCTGTTTGTTCTGAAGCAGAGGAGGAGCATACAATTCTTGCAAGGAAGTCATGTTCCAGCGCATAATCATCTATTGTATCACAAACTGTCTTCTTCCTTTAAGCCTTAGCAAAGAACATTCCTTGGAAATCAACTCAAAAGCAACCTCTGTAATGGAGAAGAATTCAGTAAACCTGTGTGTATGTGTAGGAATAGTAGATCTCCCCTGTAGCGGGTGTAATTTCTGAATATACTCTGTCGATCCTCAGACTATACGCTATAATTGCATGGGAAATTATACTGATATAAAACTTTAATTGTAATATTAATATATTGTAAAAAATTTTAAGAGAATTTTTTTTTTATAATTTATAACTTAGGTATTTTTTTTTAATATCTGGATATAAATGATATTTTGTATATTTTTATAAATAAAAAGATTTTAAATATGATTATTTAATATTTATATTCTTATAAGTTAACACGAATAAAGTGATTAACTTTTATAGTTTAAGGATTCAATATATTTAACAGAGTTTTTTGTTTTATATTTTGAGATATAATATTTACTTTTTATTTAAATCTTTTTCTATTTATATGAAAGTTAAAATATTTAATTATTCTATTAAAATATAAATATCTAAAAATTAAATATAAATTTATAAATAAATAAATTTTAAAAAATCTAAAATTAATAAAATTTCAATATTTAACCAATAAGCCCTTAAACCCTACTAATCTTTGGTTATTGCCTTCGTTTTTTTTTTTTTTTTTTTTCTGACTGGACCCAGATGATTTGAACAGATTACGAGGGTCACTAAAATTGCGTAATGTTCAGCTACTTGGAACTTTAATATGTGGATGCCATGGACAGTATTATCCTCTCTCTGATTCTCACAAGACAAAAGGCAACCGAAGCTTCATAACTGTCACGCTTAACTGAATACTGCAATGGAAGTCTCCATCTTCCCTTGCTTTCAGCAGAACCCAATTCTTAATAAGCCTCGTATTGCAATTTCCGTCGCAAGTATTTCCTCTCACTCTTCTCTGCATTGACATGCAAAACTTTCATGTTTCATTAACAATTAATAATGATGAGCACTTCTGTGAACTTTCAGAGAAGAGACTGTCCAACAGAAATTCGAGTCTGTTGCTTTGTAGCTGCTCATTGTCTTCTTCCTCAGATGAAACTGCAAAGGCACCGACAATTTCTTTACAACATGAGGGCAGGAGGGCTCTGATTTCTTCAATCCTCACAGCTGGTTCTTTTCTCTCTTCTTATCTTTGTACTCTCTTACCTAAAATGTTCACCGTCTAATTAACTTTCATTGTGAGTCAGCTACTGGCTTTCTTGTCTGTGATGTGGCTGAGGCTGTCAGCACAAGTAGAAGAGCTGTAAGATTTTTTTTTTCATTTATTTAAAGGTGATTATTCATGTTATTAAATATAAGATTTACACGTTGGTGAACTTGTTCTATGCTTCTGTTGCTGCAGCTTAGAGCATCCAAAATACCCGAAAGCGAATTCACAACCCTTCCCAATGGTTTAAAGTTAGTATAATTACCATGATCTATTATATTCTTTGTGTAAAGGATTTAAATTCTGTTTCAATTCGTTTCAATTATAAGATAGATAGGGTTGTGAGAATTTGATCTCCAGGACGAGCATACGAATGCAGTTGTCAATTTCGTCGATTGGAATTTGATTTCTAGACTAAGATTTATAATTTTTGTAAAGGTCTTTTCTTAGCAAGTGTTTACTTGAATGCTGATGGGTAATATTGGTCAGGTACTATGATGTGAAGGTCGGAGGTGGACCAGTGGCTAAGAAAGGATCCCGGGTTGCAGTACGGTTGTGACTCAGTTATATTTCAGTTTTGAGCTACAATTTACTTCTGTTATTGAAGTCTAGTGTAAAACTTCAATCGAACCTATTATGCAGAACAGTTGTGATTCAGTTATTATAGAAACCTTAACTTCTCGGTAACAAAACTTGCATTTGGAGACTGGAATAAAAGAAATCTTCTTGTTAGTCGTATTGCCTAGAACCAACCGGAATAATGGATTCTTGAAGGCCAGACAAAATTTTGAACTGCCGTTTCTGTTTAAGGGATTGTCATAAGAGGGGGTAAATATTTTCAAGGGCTCTAAGAGCATGTTTCTAGATCAACTGTCTAGCTAACATACACTCAACTCAGGATTGGGAATCGTTAATTATGCAGATTGCATCAATATTGCAAGAAATAAGGGGTCATTAAGTCTTAGTATAATGTAAAATAATAGTATAACCCCGCGAGGTTGTTTCTCATTGCTGAATTCATAAAAAGATCTATTTATAATTAGATTGATTATTTTTTATCTCATGTTTTAGGTTCACTATGTTGCCAAATGGAAGGGAATCACTTTTATGACCAGCAGACAAGGATTAGGAGTTGGCGGAGGAACGGTATGATTAGAGTGGCAAAATTAGCATTTTTTTTTTTTTCCAAACATATCCAAGAGAAGAAAAGGCAGTAATCTATATATATATATATATAAGCAATTAAGAATCAAATATAATAAAAATGTATAAATCATGTTGAACAGCTTTCCAATCCCTGTAGAGCTGTTTGACATGCTTTGTACCCCTTAATCTTAATCCTATGCTTGTCACAAAATAATTTTAGACTGAAATCAAATGATTACCCCATACTCTTTGTCCTACTTTTGTACCCTGATTATATATATATATATATATATATAAGCAGAAACTAGGGGCCATAGGCCCATATGTAATGTTAGTCTAATATATCTTCCTTTTTATTCGATTGAGTTGTTGTAATGCTTGAATTGATGCAGCCTTATGGGTTTGATGTGGGCCAATCTGAGAGGGGAAACGTGCTTAAAGGATTGGATCTTGGTGTTGAGGGCATGCACGTTGGAGGACAGGTAAGACTGGTTCCTGGCATTTAATTTGCCTTGACAAGGACCGTGTAGTGCAAGTGAAAGAATAGAATTTAATCAAGTTTATTCAGCCAGATATTAGTCATTGGTCTAATTAATTAGTTAACATGCAGCGGCTGCTCATCGTTCCTCCTGAGCTAGCTTATGGAAGTAAAGGAGTCCAAGAAATCCCTCCAAATGCAACAATAGAGGTAATATATCTGTTATTTGTTTTTGGTTTGTTAAGGTTCATATTTGAGAGTGCATTCAAAGTTAGCTGGAAATCACATACTTATCAATTTTCACCAATCCTGGGAAAGTAAGGTTCATTGACTCTAGAAGTGCATGTTACAGAGCAAGATTAGTCATCTATGTAACACGATGAAGTAGTCATCTGTGTAACAAGATGAAGTATCATCAATAATCAATTCCACATTTTATAAGGCCTTGCTTTGAATTGTAAACCATTCTGGTGAAAATACCATTCATTTTCCATGACTTACCATCTTATTCTGCTTCATTTAAATAAAGATAATTGATCCAACAGTGTCACAGAGATCTCTTAAATTTGTTGATTTTTAAGTAAAACTGATCTTTAGTAATTTTGAGTGTCTTAATTTTCCTTTTGATATGATCAATAAACAATTTGTTTCTTTCTGAATCCTCAGATAGATGTTGAACTACTGACGATCAAACAAAGTCCATTCGGGTAAGTGACAGATACAAGCATAATAGTCCACTTTTGTGGTACAGTACAAATTTTCATCACTAATCACTAGTTTAAAAACAGTTAGCTGAGTCAATCGCCTACTTGTTCTGCAGGTCACCTGTGAAAATTGTTGAAGGTTAACACACTCGTTCAGTCCTGCTACTTGTGACATTGCTTCATCACATAATGTAAATGAACTAAAAACTAGAGGCAGATGCTTGCTTCTGCTATTGGATTAAAGAAATAGAAAGCCCTGCACAAATTCAATAGAAATTATCAATATTGTAGGTGTTTATTCCGGTTCTAAATACATTACAGGAAAATTCTCTTAAGCGCATTAAGTCTGTACTTTCCTACTGACCATTGTTAAAAACTTTTGTTTGTGTCCGGAAAGATGTGAAAGAAATCTGAAAACAGAATTGAAAGTAAAATCGGCAATGCACCAAATCTCTTGGGGAACTCATTAGTCGGCAATGCACCAAATGTCTGGAGCCTTGCTTGCTTGTTTGGAAAACCAGAAACTGGAGGTGGTTTGCGAATGCTTTGCCGTCTTTGACTCGGGTCAAGCATCAGATTTCAAGTCCCATTGTTGGGCTTCATGAGCAGTCCAGTTGCACGGCTTCTTCCGATTTGCAATGCTTTGAATTTGGGCCGACCACTTAAATAGAGAGGCGCTATTACCACCATTATATGTCTAATAATACCCCATTCTTGTTTAAAGTACCGTTGTACTCTTATAGAAAGAAAAAGTCAAGTTCTTGGTAAAGCCTACCTATGATTTCCTATTAAAGCCTACCTATTATTTCCTCTTAAATTATTAAGCCCGACTCTAAACACCCATGTGACCCATTTTGCATGCACAAGACGCGGTTTAAGTGCTTCACGAAAAATTCAGACTAATTTTAAAGTAGATACATTTCAAAATTCTCATTTGGTTCTATTCTATCCCACAAATATATTATTTCATTTTGAGTAATGATGCACAAACATAAAACCAACTCCTTAAGAAAATCTCCAAATATCTTCGCATTTCTTTAGGCACTGTTCGCTCAACCTGGCTCTCGAGAGGTCCAATGGCTATGTATCATGATCACGGTCGTGATACGCTTGCAGAGTAATATGCATCCCAACAAATTTAACGCTGCTGTACGTGTTACCGCTTGGCATACGGATTTTTTACGCTGCACCTTTTGTTCTATCGCTATGACTGCCAGGTACGGCTGCGGCGGGAAAGTGACTCTTCACCTGCAATTTTTTTTTTTTTTTTGGGGTCTTCGTAGCTCCTCCTCGTAAAAGAGGAGGTCGAATTGTATGACTGTTTTGTAATATTTGTTTGGGGTTAGAAACAAATTTGTTGATTGCCAGCTAATATGGGTTTGTCTTATTCTGGCTTTACGTGTTGCAATTGTCCGAACAAATGGTTTCGATGAAAATTCTTAGGGCTAGTGCTTACAAACCTAGCTAAGCATCATTTCGCTCCGTAATTGCATAACACGGCGCTCATGTATTAGGGCTTCCTAAGATTGCAGCTCTTTCAAGAAATTTGACGATTCATACAAGACCACAACAAGAATAATTAATAAGAAGATTCTTATTCAAACGACTGAATTGTTATTGAATGCCCTACAGGCGTCCAAGTTTATAATGGTAACATAGCTCCACTAGTCGTGAGAAGATAAGTAAAGAAACTTGCTAATCTAAATTACTAACCCTAAGATTCAGATGTAAATGAACGAACTTAACGTACAGCTTAATTATTGTATAAATAAGTTACTGAAAACTGGTAGGTAGAAGACCCCAGAAGGGAGATGGAAGAGGAGCAGCAGCAGCGTTAAACTCCTCGTCGACATTGAAAAGATAGCTGCACTCTGCAATCTGATGATGCTTATTGCTAGAGCTTCCATTAATAGTGGCCACAGATGTGCTTTCAACTGTCTCTTCGCCTGACACTTCTGTGATACCAGTCGATACTTGCTTATTCATTATATTCCTCGTGCTTGTCCCTTGTTCTCTTAGCATTCTTTTCAATTTCATAACCTACTACAACAAATCATTTTCATGTAATAAAGGGTCAACAAATAAAATTAAAAAAAAAATAGTGACTCGTCCAAAAGATCAATGCATGCATTTATTTGTTTTTATTTTTTCTATAAAAAAAAGAAATAATCGAAAGATTCTTCTAGGTACCCTTAAAAACCCTGCCTCATATCTCATTAATATGTAGTGAAATGCTGTCTCTTTTGTTGTGACAAGATCTAGGGTTGTTCAAAGGGGGAAAAAATTAATAATAATAATTTGTATCCCATTTGATTCGCGGAGCTTTACTCGTTATCGGATCAGCTTATGCTTTCTTGACCGTTTTCGTTGTATTTTGAGTTTGTATATATGCATGAGATTTTGGGAGGAGAGGGTCATTATGTTTATTTTACTCATTGAATAAATTTTGTGTCCTATTATTGAGTTTCATCGATACAACTAAAATAATTATCTAGGGCTCTAAGTAGATCAGTAATTGAAACTTGAAATCATCCTCAATTTGCTATTTTTGCAAGAATATGTCCCATTTCCGGATTCAACGATTATTGGTGACTAGATTTGAATAAAAATAATTAAATATGTATCTAGGGTTTTTTATTTCTATCTAAAACGTTCTAACAAGTGAACATTCGAATAATTTTTTTCTTTTTTTATTATTATTTTTTATTTCTTGCATGGATGCCAGTTAGTTTAACTGTAAAAATTTCTTAGCTAATAGAGGAGATTTGGGTTTGGAAACGAGGGATACAGGTATGCTATACTTTAAAGAAAAACATGAGGAAAAGGTGAGAGAAATGATTAAATTGATGCAGAATATGTGCATGAACTGCATATATATGGAGGGAGAAAGACAGAAAGAAAGAGAGAGTGAAAGGCAGCTAAAGCTGCTAGGTCTTTTGAATGAATGATTGAAAGAAGAATTTGACAGAAATTACCTCTTCTTGGAGCTTCAGTTTCTCCCTGGAGACAGCATCGTACTCTTGTTTGAGAGAATCATAAAGGAGCTCCAGTTGCTTGGACTTCCACCTAGCACGCCTATTTTGGAACCACACAGCAATTTGACGAGGCTGAAGTCCAAGTTCCCTGGCCAGCTTCATTTTCCTGTCAGGATCCAGCTTTATTTCCTCTTGAAAACTCCTCTCCAGGGACTCCAGCTGATCGCTTGTTAGTCTCTTCTTCCTCTCTTGACTGCTAGTACTACTGCTCCCATAATGATGAATATTCTTTTCCATTAGTTCTGCTGCTGGAATCAACCCAATCGATGATGATGATTTCTCTGCCATTGCTGCCGCTGCTGCCGCTGCATGCATATGCTTACTCATCTGATCCATACCTAAAAAGAATCATTCATTAAAAATATTATCATCATCAGTATGACACACACACACACACACACATATATGTACCAAAATGGTAATGGGTATAACTTCTTTTTGCCATAAAATAATCAATGTTAAGAAGGGAAATGCAAGAGGGTGGCAGTGAGAGAGTTTAATTACCTGGAAACTGATCGTAATTATAGTTGTAGAGCAAGTCAAAGGAAGTTTCAGGTCTTGGAATAACAGGAACAAAGGTTCTCAAGTTACCGGCAGTACTGCTCCAATCCATTTTTGGCTTCTCTTAGTTCTTAGATTCTTCTCTCAGATTAATCAACTCGTCAAAATCAATCTCTCTATATATTATGTATGGACGGGTGCACGGACACAGCAAATGGACCACAAAGTGAAAGAGATATATACCACCTAGCTATTAATTAAGTTAAAATGAGGCGTGGCAACTGGCAAGCGATTAATAACACCAACTTCTCTTTTGGGGTACAACAAAGTAAATAGGGTGTGAGAGCTTCTCTCTCTCTCTAAGCAAACACAACCAGAGGCTTTGTATTGAATATTATGTCGGTTAGAAACTGATCGTGTAAGAACAAGGGAAGACTATAAAGAAAAAGGAGACAGTGGAATCATACATCATAGGTCTCCATCTGATCTGGTCCCATTAGCTCAAAAAAATTTCTGACAACATGCGCCCTTGCAATTTCATCACGCCAAATACTATATATGTAGGGTCATGGGGACAACCACGTAGAGGTCTGCCCATAAAGAATTTGCATAAAATATAAGGATTCAACTGAAGTTTAACCCATTTCTATGTGAAGTATAGTACGTACGCGTAGCCTAATTAAACAAGTTTATAAGTTCTATATCGTGATTCACGAACCCACCCCACCATTAATTGGCTCTATAATTTTACAGATCTTATGTTATATCCTGTTTAAGTTTAAGACAACATAGGAAGCACGTGGGACACTTAACAAATATTCAAACGAGCCGTACAACCAAAACTGCCGAATGCCATATTTTACCGCATCAAAGAAGAAGATGAAGGTGGAAGGCTGAGGGTCATCCTATTGTTTCACCCCCCCCCCTCCTTTAATTAATTAACTTGCAGAAACAACAGAAAAAGGAAGCTGTATGTGGGTTGCAATTCAATGTTGTGGGGTCACCTCTAAATCTCTGATGAGACTCTGTCCACCATTGAGCACAGAGATTTTATTTTTGTTTGTATATACGTACAAATAAAAAATTTAAGTATAAAAATAGAAAATATATGTTTTAGTATGAATAAAAAATTAATAATAAAATATTTTGTTATAATTTTAATTAATTTTTAATAATATATATTTTATACTTCTAAAATAAATTATGAAGTACCAACAAACGTGTAGATCAACTGATATATGATTGTTTTACTTTAATTAAAATTTTCGGTCCGAAATTTGAGAATGTAGTTGTGTTAAATACTTGTTGGGAGAGCTTTGCAGCCCTAATGGTTCTACTCAGCTCGAATCTGAATTAATCGAAACTCAATGTAATATTCGAATACCATATAATTTAATATAAAAAAAAATATGAAGTAAATAATCCATTTACCTCTTTTTCAACATGCAATGTGCGCAAATTACTGATAGAGACGAGAAAAAGTCACTGGCAGCCTGCGGTTAGTATTATTTTTATTGTGCATTAACTATTATCCTACTACCTGCGTCAAAATGGCAACAACTCAACAACTGTTAATTAAATACACGAAGGTAATAGATAATAATACCAGTAAGCACTCGATTCATGTCATTTTTGGTATATGAAAATTATCAAATATAGTAGTTTACGAGGGTAAATGCTCTATTAATTCCTAGAAATTGAGCTAAAGTTCTAACATTTCTTAAAGAAAATATTGATAATTATGCATGGAAAAACAAATTATATATTAACATTGTGTCTTTGTATATGTAGTGAAACAAACAGTTGCTTTTAACTGTCCACTGCTTCTTAAAAGGGAGACACAGCCCAATGCTTATAACGAAGACTCAGTGAAGAGTGAAGACATGCACGGTACACTGAGCGGCCATATAAATTTTTTGTCTTCATTGCACCGTTGACTGTACAAAACTTGACCTGCCGAAGTAGATGTTAATTATTATAATTTTTGTAGGGATTAAATTTTTTAATAACTCTATCATTAATCTAACATTGTAACAAATTGAATGTGATCGAATGTTGCCGATCATCCACCTCCAAAATATTGATCAGCCATCATCGTTTCTCTCGTTAGTATATTCAAAATCGTTTTCTCAGAGCACAAAAACGTACAGAATCATTAAAAGACAAGAAATACTTCACTAAAAAAAAAATTATTCACTTTATTAATTTTATCTTTTTGTAAAATTATGTATTTTGTTTAGTATAATTTTGTGTGCGAGGTAGCATTTTCCTTTCTCATATTAGCTTTAAGTTCACTCACAATCTTTTCGTGAAAACAATTGTGTTCATTGATAAGTTGGCTAATTTGGAGCTTCAATATGGCTTTAGTCTCACTTGGTGAGGCTCGGCTCCTGCAAAAATTCACAACATAAGTTGGGTTAATAAAATTTACTTTATTAATTTTGTCTTTTTTGTATAAATACAAAAAAAAAAAATTACGACTTCAATATTGCATTAGACTTTATTAAAGTCTGGAACATATTTACGATTTTGCAAACAGTCCTTTTCAACGTTTTGAAGAACTTATTTACTTTAAATTAATAAGTAGATAAAAATTCATGAGTAAATTAATTTCACATGCAAACGAAGAAAAAGAGTGACGAAAGATGAAAATCCCCAACTTAAAAGACTTTAATGGCCAACATGAGTTCAAATTATAAAGCTTGACCAGTAGAGTTTGACCCATTCAGATCCGGACATGTGGTCCAATTCATCATCAGATATGGACATAAATGTATTTTAACCTCGCCGTAAACCAAAACTCACCATGAATTCAAAATTTTTGATGGCAATCTTGATTTAACTTGCTAATTAAATAATAAGAAAATCATTACATTTGTGTAAAAGATCTCCTCAAGGGTAGCCAGCTCAGAGCAGTATTTAATTAACGAGGACCATCTTTTATATGTAGTAACGTCCATTTCCCTACACCTTTTACTTCACTCGGAAAATTAAATTAGAGTACTCGCTTAATTGTTGAATCGGTTCAAAACTAACTAACCGGGAAAATTAAGAACCTCTTTTTCCATTATTTTTTGACATGAGGATCAGAAGAAACCTTTTTTTTTTAAAAAAAAAAATGCCTTAATTTGCTGGATTCATGAAGACCAAACATGAGAAAGTTGAACTTTCTGTCGATGATGCTTTGTTTTGGACGGCTTATAACGCTGTCAAATATATTTTCATTTTTCAAATAGCTTGAATCTCTTTCTATTAGTTTTATCTAATTGATTGATAAAGAGATAGAAAGGAAACAAATTATTCATCAACATAAAACACTTGAAATTTTTCCTAGAGAAATATTTTATAAGAGTTTTTCTAGGGAAAAGAACAGAAAAAAAAAAACCTAAAATTTGGAATTCTCTCGATATTTTTGACGGGACAGTAAAAACTTGTATGAATAAAAACTAAAAGTTGGATTTGGAGACAGCTTCGTGTATTTAATGAGAGTAAAGCCACTTAGGCTTGAACCTTGAGGTTGAGTGATAGGTCAAAGGGCTTGAATCTTCTAAAATTATATCATTGTGGATGGATTTGTCCTCCCTCATAAAATATAAATATGGGTTGTGTGTAAAAATGATTGTAAGTTACGTCTCAGTAGTAGCTGAGATAGTGGTATGTATAATTTAAGATTTTAAGTTGGTCCCAAAAGCTCCTTGGGGTTTGTATCGTCTCCACCAGCCCCAAATTGGCAAAGCTTCTTAAGTGCCTACCGGCGAAAAAGTGAACTCCAATTTCAATCTTCGTTCTTCCTCTTACCGTCCCATAACAAAAATGAATTAGGTAAGTTAGTATCAGAAATTGCTTGGAGTTTATCATCTCTGATTGCCCCATGCACGATTGGAGCATGTCATAATAAAATGACTTAAGGATAGTTTTCTTGAATTGTGCCTTCCTGCAGGCGCATCGCAATCATCAAATTTCCTAGCGAGTGAGAGAGAGAGAGCTATATTATCACAAATGACAAGATTATATATTTTTTTGTCTTAATCACGAGGTATTTTGGGAAGAACTCTAACTGTGGGAGGTATCTTTAACCTCATATTACAATTTAGATTAGAAGTCTCTACTCAAATCAGGAGGCATAAATTTTCCCAACAAATAACAAGATTATTTGATACGTATTTACTATTGACATGGAACTACTCAATCGATGATTCAGTACTACAAAGGTTATTTGATACGTAAATATAATTGACATGAAATTACTGGGCTCAATGGTCTTAGCACTGGGGACATTTGTACGTTATATTACAAACAACATTCACATGCACCGCCCACACGGATCAGGCATAGGATAACGAAACGTGGGTGGCTCCCTACACCCCTATATTAGTACCTATACTATATACTATACTATACTTCGAGCTGAACTTTTGTCTTTGGATTTTGGTGGGTGGTTTTGATCTTTCGATTCGAACTTAGCTCAGTTTTGAGTCGTCCGAGTGGTCCTCCTAAGCCCTAAGGCCAAACCCACATACGATAAATATCAAATTTGGACGCATTTTCAGGTGTCAATTTAATATGATACCAGAAACAAAAACTGCAATCATCTAATCTACCGCAACATCCATCAAAGATTCCAGATCCAGACGGCTTAAATTTGTACACACACAGACAGTGTCCAGGCGGCGCCGTTTTGTGGACCCGTCTCTACATATTCAACTCCATCGACCTCAAATATTTAATGGCACCGGCAAGGACTTTTATTTCCATCTGTCTGCTTTCCGAGGATGCATCTCTAGATTCTTGGACTTGGATGACTAATACGCATTTGATATTGTTTTTGACAAGTTTGAAATTAATTTAAAAGATTAAAAATTAATTTTTGTATTATTTTTAAAAGTTACTTTCAGTAAAATTACCTTATTCACACATATTTAAAAAAAAATTTTGAAACTACATATTTTAAAAAGTTGGGAATAAATAATTGTATTCAAATAAAAAAATTGATGATATAAAATATTTATTTTTGTTATATATATATATATATATATATATATATATATATATATATATGGGTCTAACTATGGTACCACAGTGGTACCATACCACAATTAGATCTAACCATTGAATTCAACTCTGATGACTACTGTATGCTGGATCTAATAATACAGTTGTAGTATGGTACTAATGTGGTACCATAATTTTGTCATATATATATATATATGTGTGTGTGTGTGTGTGTGCAGAGAGAGAAAAAATAAAAAAAGATTATATATACATGTTTATAAAAATATAAATAAACTTTATTTAACATTATATTTAACTCAATTATTTACATTCTTATAATATTTTAATAATACAATTTAGAAAATATATATAACTACTTCTAAAACTCACAATACTTTTAAAATAAATATTATCAAAAATTCAAACAATTCTCTTCGTAATTAAATATTTATTCCTTATCACGTGCAATTGATTCTCGGTATTAATTATTCGTTACACAGCCGAATAACTGTTATTTACTTAGTTGCCAAAAATAATGGCATGATGTTGCTTGGAGCGGCTGCTGTGCGTTCAATCCGATGATGTGATAAGCTTTACCTGTTAATCAAATCAAACCGAGGCAAGTTGAATGACACAAATACCCCCATGACACGTTAAACGTTCATTTCTTTTTACGATCACTTAACAAGAATTTTCATCTCACAACAGTTTGAAATAAGAGAGAAGGATTTACAAATTCTAATGACACTGCTTTTCATAAGATAATATGTATGAATCAACTGTATGCATCGCATTTGTAAGTTACAAAATGATTAACAAAAAGCGCCTAACAAAAACAAGGTGCGTAACCAAGCAAATGCACAAAAACTAAAAGCAAAAATGAATCGTAATAATACACAAGATTTTGACCTACTTTAAAACTCCCTTCCTTTTGCGCTCTCTCAAATTGCTGGGGATTATAAACACTGAATCTACACAAAGACCACCCTTGGAGTGTGTACAATCTATCTGTTTCATTGAAAATTGGACTTCAGTTGCTGGTTCCGAGTCATGGACAACAAACTCACCTACCTTATAATCTATCCAACAACCACGCTTATGGTAGCCATTCACGTCACCTTGTTCCATCTCGTCCAAATAGCACTCAGATGATGCTTGCTGACCATCTGAAGTAGACAACTCCAACCGTACAGGCTTTATAGCCCAACCATGGGTATGTTCAAAGTTACACACTCGTCGCCCCAATCTCTTGGCAAATCTTCCAAGATGAAGCCTGAATGACACGGTGTAGACATCAGCAGGAAGTGGAAACTTCACTACCCCATCCACCTCGAACCACCATATTTGTTGCAAATAGGCCACCACTTGGAATCTGCCAAAAAAGAGCAATATAACAGGTACACCGTCAAAATTTGTAAGACCGCTATATATTGTCGAGACAAATGTTAGTAATAGGCTAATTAGCTAGCGGCCAACCTATTCATTAATCAACAACATACTATCCAGATACCCATAAGAAGCACATTTGTAGCTCACCAGGTTTTTTTTTTTAAAAAAAAGAAAAGAAAAGAAAATAAATATATAAATAAAGAAGACTGTTTCTTTTAAGGTTTGACCTATTCATTAATCAACAACATACTAACCAGATACCCATAAGAAGAACATTTGTAGTTCACCAGGTTTTTTTTTTTAAAAAAAAGAAAATAAAATAAAATAAATATATAAATAAAGAAGACTGTTTCTTTTAAGGTTTGGTACAACATAAAGTTAAGGAATTATGACCAAATCCCTTGACAGTGTAAATCAGGCAATTAGGACACATTTCTCTGCTCTTTAACAAAAGGAACTAACCACAGGCATGTGAAAAAAATTGACAATCTCAGCTTCACATTTACACAGGTGGAAAATTAGATGGTGTTGCGTTGTGTCCCATATGGGCTAGTAAAATATAGATACTTCAATTCATGAGGAGTATAGGTCACTCGACCCAATAAACTAGTCTTTTCAATTGAACACCTGGAAATCCTAGGCCCAGCCCCCCCAACAATTGATATTAGAGCTAGATCCTAATAGACAGAATGTGGTGGTAGAACAACTTAGGTTTATCGGACAAAAGGACTGGGGTCCGACGGTAGTTTCAGTCGAGGAGGGATTGTTGAGTTGTGTGTCCCAAATTAGCTAGTAAATGAGAGATACTTGGGTTTATAAGAAGGATAGATCACTCCACTCAATAAACTAGTCTTTTGAGTTGGATACCAGGAAATCGTAGGCCCAGCCTCCACCAGTGAGCAAAACATGTTAATGAGAGTAGTTGAGAGCCCAGTCATAACTCTTTTGTCCACATAGAACAGGAAGATTACAAGGGTTAAAATCATCCTTGTTAGGTAAATGGACAAATTGAATGAGACCAAAACTGTCCTATCCATTCAGTGATATCTAAGAATCACCAGCAATCCATCGGTCCATTTAAGTGACCTTATTCGAATTGCAAACCCCATAAGTATTTTAACAACCATAAACTGCATAATTTGCATTTGCATAAATATTGCCTGTGAAGAAAGAAGGGTTTAACATTAGTGTCAATTGGGATTTGAAGAAGTTAGCATTGCATACTACGTCTGGCACCAATTAAATGAGAAAGTTCTGAGGTGAGGAAGAAAACAAAAACAACAATATTAAAAAGCCAGAAAGTCTACATTGCATTCAATCCTACTTTTGGGATAGTAATCTCAACTGGCAATGCAATGTTCTTCAAAGAATTTGCTTGGCCCAATCTTGACAATATAATTTCATGTAAGCAACAAGCAAAGAGAAGGAGACTTTCCTTGACTTATAAAAGGGGTTAAAAAAACACAAAAATAGAGAAAAAAGGGGGGAAAAAGGAGACTGATACAATCTGTACAATTATACAAATAGACATAGTGTAGAAATAAGTAGCATAAATAAAACCTTAAATATTGGAAGACAATGATAATTCAATAGAGAATAAGAGGGAAATCAAGGCTTCTCTTATAACCAATGATAACATTGAAATAAGAACATCCACCTAAATCAAAAGACATCAGGATTTTCAGATCCAAAAAACCTGTGTTATGGCACTGCAATCTCAGGCACCAAAAAATAAAACAGACTAGCCCTTGACAGCAACACACTCCTCCGCACCACCATCATTAGCCAATTGCCACATTGAGGTGTAATACAGCTCATACCCCCAACGTTAATCAACAGCGAATCTACACAGTTCAAGGTAAAGAGAAGGAATACTTGTGTTGTCAAATATTGAGCTGACACAAAAAGCATTGAACTCTTCCTAGTATGTCAGTAACATAAGCTACGGAGAAAGCTGCGAGAACATATGCCAATTCAAAAATCAATCCCTCTTAATTTATCTTCTTTTACACGAAGACAACCATAAATTCATATCAAATACAAGACACTCAATCACCAAAATAAAATTATCTCAACTTCTGCTGGCAAAGAAGTTTATACAAATCGTAATGGCACAGCCAAGGGCAAAAAGAAGTGATGAAAGGGGAAAAAAAAAAGAAAAAAGAAGAACCACTGAAACAGCATTGCTATATTAGTTTCGTAGTGTTAACAATTCACAACAAGCAGGAGGGGACTCTCAACCAACAACCTAAAAAGTCTCTTTATTGATTGACAATCTAGGTCTGTTGCAAAGGAGATCCTAATCAGGATTTGTCCTGATTTCACATCCTGAGAATGTGGCAAAGATAACAAATTCACACTTAAGTAAAAAAGCCTTAAGAAAACTAAATGCCGAACCTACCTGCACAGCCAGTAGCATTCAAAAAATTGGATTGTATAGGTATACGGCTAACGCCTAACGGTGGACCTCAAACCAGAAAGTGTATGGAGACAAAAATTGAGTTAAAAAAGCAAGTGTCATGCAAAACACCTACCAAAAGTCAAGCACGTATCAATGATGACCTAACATTAAGTTTATTAAACATTAGCAGCAGAAAAGAAAACAAAAATAACTGTCAGAATCCACTAGAGAAGTAATCGCATGATGGGAGAAAGATTAACAACTTTCTTTGTCTAAGGATGATAAAAGCAAAATTTCATAGGCACAAATAAGTTGAATGAATAACAGTTTTCCTCTACGTCAAATACTTAACAAGTGCAAAAGAGTCATTAAGCAAACTTAAAGAAACATTTATTTCAAAGAAAAGATTTATCCTACACTAAAGATGCATATGGTGATCAGCATATGAAATACGATATATATTTCTTTCTTATTGCAGACAAAAAAATTTATATACAAACAATTATGACTAAGATAAAATTTATCCTTGAATACAAGTAAATGAAAGAGTTAGGTTTTCTCAAGGTCCAACTAGTAACAGATAAATAAAACAACAGAATGAGTACGGTAGGATTCTACACAATCAATGGCCTACACCAGCTGCTTTAGTTACTTAGCGAAAGAAGAAGAAGAAGAGCATCATAGTGATAATACAGTGGTGGGTTGGATAGAATTAAGCCACGACTATTTCTATTTCATGAACAGAAGATATAAACTAAACAAGGCAGCATAGAAATAGTTCAAAGCACCAGACATCTATCTCCATAACTCACAGACCATAACAATAAAAATCAATCATAGTTTTGTTAACAATAACAAATGCAAATTAATTTTGCTTCGTGAAGCGTAAATGATATAAAAGCATCATTTTCACTGTACAATAAAATCAACACATTCAATGAAGTAAAGCCCATAAGTTTAAGCTTAACTAGTTGATGAGTAACCTTGATTCTTCAGTGGGAATCCAATTCCAATATCTGCGATCCTCAATTCCAGTGATTGCCATAGCCTTTGTTGATATTGACAAGCAAACTCTTCCCGTCACTCTATCTAACCACACTTCCTGCAAAATAAATAGTTAATTCATTTATAAATTGGAAAAAAAAAACTCCCAAAATTGTCGCAAAAAAAGACTTACAACAGACCTTATTGCCATCATCGAAGGGAACGGGGCGGGAGAGGAGGGCAAAAATGTCTTTTTTGGACAAGTTAAGGTAGCGTTCAGGAGGCATCAAATCGAGCAGATCTTGATAGTTAGAAGGGAGCTTGTTTTCCCACACGGAATCAGACGACGCCGCACCGCGGAAAGCGCGGTTTAATCTGGCGAGATTGCAAATCTCCGGCGGCGTCAAGTACATGAACACGCACGCCACGCAGCTCTCCGGTATGTCTCCCAGACCCGGCCCCATGCTCTCTCCGTTGTCGGTCAGGCTCGATAGCGACGCCCCCATTTCTATTTTTAATTTATTACTTTACTGAATTTACCAAAGCCTTTTTTCCCTTCTTCTTCTTCGCTTTGCGTGTTTGTGCTGTTGCTTATACCTAACTCGTCGTCATGGTGGAGAAGAGACTGAAGGATAAAGCGAGAGAGAGAGAGAGAGGATGTTTGGTTAGGGAGAAAGTCAAGAGCGTGCTGTGTGCGACTCGTGTTCGATATTTTTATTTTTCTATTTAATTTTCCCGGAAAGTGAGAAGAGATTTCGAGGGGAAAATTGTAAAAGAAATACGGGCACAAGTGGGGTCCATTCGATTTTCCACCGGACGTCGAAAGCTCTGGTCTTTTGTTTTTCTTAATTAACAGGACATCCAAATCGTAACCGTTGGTTCGATAAGATAATTACACTCATCTTTTTTATGCATAGATTCGATAAATCTTTTACTTGTGAAAAAGTAGGGGAGTTAATTCATTCACGAAATGATCAAATTTAAATAATTGAAAGAACTTCAGACATTGTCTTTATTTTCTATTTAAAAAGAAGAAGCCTGTTAATAATAATAATAATAATAATAATACAAATATCTATTTTTCAATTAGTGGGAGAAATAATTGGTCGTTTGAATTTGAAAATGGACTATTTAATTCACCAACAGTATGTTTCCATGTATATTTTTTTAGTTTGTTTCATTGAGGAGGGAAGTTAATTAAATTGTCCATGTTTAAAATGACTTCATCAAATTTATTGGAATAGATTTTGAGGGTGAATAAAGTTTTCCTGTCTTCTAAAAATTTAGAATTAAAATTGTGCTACTACAATTGACATATAAACATAAAGATTTTGGGTATATTTTGTATTGAGACGTTGTACTTTTTAAGATATAGTTACTATAGATAAAAATTATAATTGTGAAATAAAATTTAATAATCTATAGAAAAATTATTAGCCATATACCCTTAAATGACATTAGTATCAAACGTGCTACAACACTTTTCGCTTATATCACTCGTATACCCTAAGTTGACAAAAGAGTTTTGGCATCCACCTTTCCGTTTACTACCGTTAAGAACTTAACATAATTTGAGTAAAATGATTATTTTACCCTTTAAACTCAAAATGAGGTAAAAAAATAAATTTATCTTGAAAATTAATGTAAATTTTCAATACACAATTTTTTTATTTTGTTATTAACAATACATTTTTTAATCAAAAAAATATGAATTATTAATGGTACATATTATTAACAATTATTCATAAAAAATATTCATCTTATACCATAAAAAATTATTAACAACATATTATTTACAATTATATATATTATACCATAAAAAATTCAAGTTTGAGCTTGGAGGAGTAGATTTTCAATAATTTAGGTTAAATTTTGGAGGAGTAAATTCGGTTGTAAAGTAGCTTTTTTTTTAGCAATTATTAACAATTATCCGATAAATGGGATGACATATCTTTTTTTTTTAAAGACTAGATTACCCTTATGATGTCAGCGCTCGCAAACGGCAATTAACGAATTAGTGGACGGTAAAAGTGTTTTGTCAACTTAAAATATACGAGTGATACACTTAAAAAGTGTTGTAGTACGTTTGATACTGGTGTCATTTAAGGGTATATAACTGATAATTTTCCTAATATATATTAAATATAAATTTTAAATAATAATTTTCTATTATATAAGAAAAAATCATATTAATATAACTTTTAAGTTACAGTAATTAGTATTTACCAAACACTTTAATATTATAACTTTTAAATTACAGTTGTCTAATCTCAATTATAAACGCAATTAGTGGTAGGGTGGGAAAAACCCATAAAAAAAAAAGTAAAAAATGTGTGCCGACGAGAAGCTTTTCTTTTCATTTTTTGTTTTTTGTTGCCTTACCGAAAAGTTAAATATAATATCTATTGTCGTGTTCAAAAACAAGGAACTCAACTCTGACCTTTAAAAGATTTATTTTTTTATCTGCTTACTGTAGCAGTAGGTGGTGCAAGCGAAACAGAACCCCACCAAAATTCCCAATTTTGATTATATGTATTTCCTTTTGTAGAAAAATACTCTGCCTTCCAAGTTCCAACAATCCAACTCATCTTAAATTTGGCTACGAATGACTTACGTTTCGCTTTCGGGTCTTGGCATATCTACTTGTTTTTTTTTTTTTTCCCCCTAATCTAATGACATTCAAGTGTAGAAATAGTTCAAACATTTTACAGCCGACACAAAATTTTACTTTTGTAAAGACAAAAAAAAACATATTCTAATAATTCCTTACTGTAAAAAAAGGACTATCAATGTTGAGTAATTTCTAGGAAAAAAATATATTTATGTGTAGTAAAAAAAAAAATTGTTATCTATGAATATATTGTTGTTGATTTACTATTGTGATAGTTTTACGTGTGAACGTGAAATCATTACTCAAATTTATGTTAAAACTCTTTACTATTTTAGTTATATACGAGCAATATTATGCGCAAAAATTATGTACACGAATTTTCTTTTATAAGTTGGCGTGTTATCATATGTTATATCACGTTGTATCATCTCCTATAATTATTTTTAAGACCAAAAAAAAAGTCACTGTAGGTGTAATTTTTATTACCATATAGTCAACATTAAGATAACTTGTATATGAGAGACATCATGTAGTGCTTAAATTCTATTGTTTTAGTACTCTTTGTATTATTTACATGATAAATGAAACTCAAAACTTTTGAGTAAATTTTTATTTCAGTCCTTTATTAAAAGAAAATAATATATTTGGGGCTGGGAGGACTGCAAAAACGAATGCGTCGTTTGATTCGAAATATTTTATTTGATGGGTGTTGGGAATTTCTTGTACGTGATTGAACGTACGCCGTGGATGTGGAATGTTCCAGTACGAGGGGTTCTCAGTCAACGCCAATGGTTGAAAGAACTATGATCACAGGTTTTGACTTTTGACTGAGGCCAATGAACAAAAGCCACCCATTGATTTTGATTTTTCACACGTTCGTATCGTTTCAGACGGAGCACATAGAGGCCCAAACAAGTAAACAAAAAGACTGACAGTCCAGGTGGTGTGGATCTCTTGGACGAATCAGCGAGCCTCGTAAGATCTATCGTCTAATGCGTAGGTCAGGTCATAAAGCCCAACAACATCAAGCGGAGAATTTCGTCAACCATTTTGGACCCTCGGCAATTACCATATACGCTGCTGCCTCGTGTACTTTCGAGAAATTTTCAACGTTTTCTGATACTTGGAGAGAATCTTGATGCCACTTGGCAGATCACGGCGAAAGTTGGGCCAATAATAGATTCTTTTAAGCCGAAAACCAATTCACTTCTCCACCTGATGGATTTTTTGGGGGCTAAAAAACCACAATTCTTTCCATGTTTCATAATTATCGCATTAATGATAACATCTAGTTAACAACTGTGTAATAATTTATGGGTGTCCAAAAACACAATTTTTATTCTATAATTTTAAACACCTAATATTATTTTTTTCATATTAAAAAAATAAAAACTATTAAAATCTTCAAGATTTGCTCAAATTGTACACGTAGCATAATAGATGGTTATATAAATCTATTTTTGGAGAATTATGTTGGCATTTTCTCATTATTAAAACCAAAAGAAAAATAAAAAGAAACAGCATTCAATTTTCTGCTCACAGTTTCGATTGGTGAGAGAAGATTTCCTGCCTTACGATAATAAATCCTAAGCACCAACACCGCAAATATAATTTAAATTGGTTAAAGTAAATTTCTAATAATTAAAAGTTAGCACTAAGAGTGTATCTACTAATCAATAATCTGAATGGGCTGAAATTAAAATATATTTGAATCGAAATGAGAAATGAGAATTATAATAAATTATTTACTTTAGCAGTGTTAATTAAAATTGAAATGAATTGTATTGCTATTAATGTATTTATTTTATCTTGGAATCGGAATGAATTGTTACAAGTTATTAAATTAACATTAATTGATTATTACCATTAATTATTATTATTATTATTATTATTATTATCACTACTACTACTATTGTAATTATTGATCATAAATAATAATAATAATAATAATAATATTATTATAATTATTATTATTATTATTATTATTATTATTATTATTATTAATATTAAGATTCAAAGGGGGTAATATAGTCACTTTAGGTAATATGATTCTCATTCCCACCTCCCCTATGAGAATAAAAATTCTAGTAATCATTCTCAATTTTAGGTGAGCTTGCCACTTGATTCTTATTCCACCTTTCATTTAGTTAATAAACACATAATTTATTATCATTTATTGATTTCTATTTCCATTCTCAATAAGTAAACACACCATAAACGTGATCCAAACATATTAATGTAAATCTTTAATCACGTAAGCATTAGCATGTGGTAGACCTACAGCTTGGCTAACCCATTTTTTAATCATGCAAATCTCGAATCATGTAAGCATTTCCACCTTCCCTATGGGAATGAGAACTCTAATAATCACTCATAGTTTGTAGTTTGTAGTAGTTATGCCACTTAGTTCTCATTTCATCTCTCATTTAAATAAGTAAACACATCATTTATTCTCATTAATTGATTTTTATTCACATTTCCAACAAGTAAACGTACCATAAATGTGATCCAGACAGATTTATGCAAATCTCTAATCATGCAAACATTAGCCAGTGGCAGACCTACAACTAGGCAACCCAATCTAGTTTAGAAAAGAATCATTCGTACCTTTATGATTTCATTAATTTTATATAATAAAAGAGTTTTTATTTTATTTCAACTATATCCTTAATTCAATTATTATTTTTTAATTAAAATTAGTGGCTTATTTTTTAAAATGATTAATTAATATATTTATTGAATAGATCAAAATATTAGGGGCTAAAATGTTATTACTACTTTAATATATTTTTTAAAAAATCTAATTAAAACAAGTATGTCAAGCTAATATAAAATTATTACTACTATTAAAAGTACTTACAAAAACAACATAGTAACAATCATCAACATTTTTATAAACTTTTTATTTGACTTTTGAGATTTCATTTGTTAAATACATTAACTAACATGACAAATTAGAAAATAAAATTTGTATATTTCGAGAGTTTCTTTTATTAGAAGAACCATCAGCATTTAACTCTTCAAAGAGAGTCAGAGTACTAACAAAGAAATAATAACATCCAAATAAATTTTTTATGGGTTGATTTTAGTTTACTATTGAAAACTTTGACTAATTATATTTTTATAATTTAAAAAGATGAATAAATTTCAATTGTCTAATTTGTTTAAACCTAGTAATTAAGTACTTGACCTCAAACATTAAAGTTGTACTTACGATTTTTAATTGATTGTAGTTATATGCATTGATTTATTTTAACTTAAAATTCTTAATTGATTTATTAGTTCTTATATAATTATATATTATTGTAAGTTGTAAAGTCATATTTTACAATCGAAAAATATTTTTTTTAATATTTAAATTATCTTTTATTTTTTATTCTATTTTTATAATTATTTTCGTTTAGAGTTCGTATTAATAAAGAAAATGCTCTTCGTGTTTTCCCTTATTTAATAAATTCCTTTCTACTTATAATTTTTTATGCCCACTTTCAAATATAATTTTTTTAATTTACCCACGGTAATGTATATTCTTGGGTCCGCCCCCTAGCATTAGCTCTAAAGACGTCATCTAAACAGATTCAACCGGGCCATTCGAGCAGTAACCTATGTGATAACTTACCACCCTTTTTATTTATTTATTTATTTTTATTTTCCCCCCCTTTTTGTGTGTGGTATCTCTCTCACTCCCTGCCTCAGTTTTAATAAAACCCGTGGGTTTCGCGTTGGCCGCAAAACCATGGGCAGTTTTGTGTCCGCAAAAACAAAAACCTGCGAAAGCAAAACCGGTTGCTACCCTCTCTGTCCTGTCTATATGACGCCACCTCGGTCTTTTCACGCTAAAAACAACACCCACCTCTTCATTTCTATTCCCTGGTTTTTCAAGGAGAAGTTTCTTCGGCTTCATTTTTCCAGAATTTGGTGCTTTGGGCAACTCTCTTTTCTTGGTTTAATCACCAAAATTACTGGGTACGTTTTGTTTTCATTTCTCAGTTTTATCTTTGGAAGTCAATTGTTTTGGCAGTGTAAAAAACATATTCCCGACTGAGTGAGAATTTGTGTTTTGTAAATTGAGACACAAATATCTGTGTCCTTAAGTGGACAATGACATTTCTCTCATTTGGGTCTTTACAGTTTTATTAAATTTCTGTAGAATTAATATTAGTTTGATGGAACCAAATGGTTTACAAGGTGGGTTGTTTTCTGGTATTGCTTCAGGAATGCTGGGGCTAGAAATGCCATTACACCCACAATCACAACCACAGCCACAGCCGCAACCACAACAACAGAACCCTCAAACAAACCCACAAAACCCTCACCACTATCCCCAAATGGTTGCATTTTCACATCACCCTCATGATTCTGAGTTGCATCACACGCAAACACAATCCCAGCAATCCGTGAAACAGCAACATGGCTACTTATTTTCTTCCAAGCAAAAGCAGCAGCAGCTATCGCCGCTCAGTGATGAAGATGAACTTGGATTGACCCCTGATGATAGTGCTGGAGATGGCAAGAGAAAAGCATCTTCTTCTCCCTGGCAGAGAATGAAATGGACCGATAGCATGGTTAAGCTGCTTATTCTGGCTGTTCTTTACATTGGTGATGAAGTTGGGTCCGACGGGAATGATAAGAAAAAGACTGGAGCTTTATTACAGAAGAAAGGGAAATGGAAATCGGTTTCGAGGGCTATGCTGGAGAGAGGGTTTTACGTATCTCCTCAGCAATGTGAGGACAAATTTAATGACTTGAATAAGAGATACAAAAGGGTTAATGAAATCCTTGGCAAAGGAACTGCTTGCCGTGTTGTGGAGAATCAGAGTTTGCTCGAGACGATGGATTTGACACCCAAAATGAAGGAGGAAGTGAAGAAGTTACTCAACTCTAAGCATTTGTTTTTCAAGGAAATGTGTGCTTATCATAGTACTTGTGGTCATGGTAGTGGTACTGGCGGGACTCCTGGTGCCAATCACTCGCCAGAAGTAGCCACAGAGCCCTCTGTGGTTCAGCAACAACAAGCACAGCACCGGTGTTTGCATTCATCAGAAACTTCCCAACTTGGGGCCAATTCAAATAGAACTGAAATAGAAGGAACAAAATTGGTAAAAGTGGGGAGTGATGAAGAGGATGATGTGGAAGAGGACGAATCTGATGAGGATGATTATGACGACGACTACGATGAGGCATTAGGAAATTCGAGGGGCCAACAAAATGGGCATGGACAGGAAGATGAAGATGAAAACGAGGAGAAACTGTCGCGAAAAAGGCAAAGACAGGGTAGCTTACCTGTACCAGTGTCACCAATGGTGCTGCAACTACGTTGTGAAGTGAGCAACGTGATTCAAGATGGGGCCAAGACTTCATGGGAAAAGAAGCAGTGGATGAAGATGAAGTTACTGCAATTAGAGGAGCAGCAAATAAGCTACCAATACCAAGCTTTCGAGCTTGAGAAGCAGAGGTTAAAGTGGGTGAAGTTTAGCTCCAAGAAGGAGAGGGAAATGGAGAAAGCAAAGCTGGTGAATGAGCGGAGGCGGCTTGAGAATGAAAGAATGCTTCTTGCTCTTAGGCAGAAGGATTCTGAATTGCTTGATCATCAACAGCAGCATTCTTCAAACAAAAGGAGTGACCCGTCTTCCATTACAGGATAAAAATGTACAATACATGTTCAAATGATGTAAAATATAGATTTAATAGCTTTCTTGTTATTTCAGTTTTAGTAATGAAGTCTGTTAATTTCCACATAGATCCTTTCTATAATTCTGTTTTCGCTTTATGCTGTTCATCACAGATTCTAGGATGTAGATGTATGATTTTGTCAGGAAGAATAACTAAAAGGTACATCTCAAGAAGACTGAATTTCTGCTGCTAAGTTGAGGAACTTTTTGAATTGATCTGAAAGACTTATTGATGGATTTTGCCATCCTGTGCTATTACGCTGCCATCAATGCACGAAAGTGAGTTATGAAAGTGATTAATGTATCTAGCAAATGAAAGCAAAACAATTGGATTACATGAAGAGAGAAGCAAATGATGATTTTTTTACGATCACGTGCTTCTCTGGGAAGGGCTTCTCCAAAAGCTCGTACTGTGAAATCTTCCCCAGAACCATCTTCCTCTCAGACTCACACCTGAAAAAAAACAAATTGTAAATATAGTAGAACCTTAATAAAATAGTAGTCCCGGGATCATAGAAAATCACTTGATTTAACTAATATTAATATATTAATAAATATAAAGATAGTATCGTGTTCATAATATAAATTTTTATAAAATATAAAGATTGTATAATTATTGTAGTGCTTTGCAATTGTATGATATGATTTTGGTTTTGCGTAATGATTAAATTATTAAAAGTGTAATGAATAATAATAAAAGGAAGATGACAATTTTATTTTAGAAGTCATTCTCAATTGGGAAATTTACACCAATAGCCATAAAATTTTTAGTTTTTTTCATTTTAACCCCCCAAACAAATTTCTATCAACATTAGTCATAAAAGGTCATTTGAGACCAAAATATCCCTCTATCTCATCTCTCCTCGAACACTTTCTTTCACCCATCTCTCCCAAACCGAAGAAACTCCCATCATCGGCGGCAATATCAGCCCTCGTCGGCCGCGGCTCCATCCCTCATCCGTTGATGAGAAAAAATTATCAGGAATGGGCCCCTTTAGTTGATTTGAACTGACATCAAGAGTGACCAATCTCGGAGAGATCTCTAGTAGAAAAGGCAACGTGCCTGTTACAAAATTATTCCTGATATTGAATGTACTTAATCGATCAAACTGAGAAGTCAAGTTTGGTAAACTCCCAAACAATTTGTTTGAACTTAAATCAAGAATCTCCAAATTGGCTTCCCAATTATGCATATCGGAGATGTCACTAGAGATACTATTTCTGCTCAAATCCAAGATTACATAGCTTTTCAAAGAAGTGGGCAAAGTGAAAAATGCGGTGTTTTCATATAATAACAAAAATGCGGCGTTTACTGGTAAAGGAAAAAATGAAAAGACAGGAGTGAGCTAGAGAGCAATGTAAATTGCAAAGATTTCTTTTGTTCATAGTCAATGAGTTTATCGAGCAATTAAATATGCTGTTCAAAGCCACTCAAGTAAAATTGTTCACGGAAGAATATATAAACACTAAAACTTAGGTCACACTTCTTCAATTCAAAGCAGTCTAATGTTTCTAACAAATATCCATTGCTAGTTCACAGTCATCCTATGGGCACAAAGAAACATATAACATTTAGAGAAGAGAATTTAGAGGCCTCCCCAAATACCAAAACTTGGTGCGATAGGTTGCATGTCGCACCAAGCTTCATGCGACAGGCAGCCTGTCGCCAAATTCACCCACGACGCAGTTCACTGAAATTTTCGAGCAAGTTCAAAAAAATAACTCATACCACTATGTGATGCCGATTAGTGTTGAATTTAGATAGATTATGATCGGATTTCACTTTTATTGTTGCCTTTTGCCGTCGCCGTTGGTTGATAATTTAAGAGTGGAAAGCTGCCTTTCGTTTCACGAAAGGGGAGAAAGAAAGTTGCTTTTGGTTTATAAAGAAGGGTAATTTGGGGAGAAAAATGTGTGTTTAGCTAATGTTGATAGAAAAAAATTGAGAGGGTTAATTGTGAAAATAACAAAAAATTTATGATTATTTTTGTAAATTTCCGTTCTCAATTTCTCATGCAAAGAAGCACCTGAAGTAACGTTGACATTGAATAATTTATTGTTGCAAAGCGAGAATACTACACCGGATCTTCTTACAGCATTACAAAAAGTTAGAGATGAGATTTAAATCCAAATTAATTTCAAAAGAAGCAAGCAACACTAAATACTCATATACATATCATATATATTTAGTTTCAATTTAGTTAATTAATAATTTAAAATATCAATTAGATCCAATAGAAAAATGAAATTTCTTTGAGAACTTATTGTCGAATAAATTATCAAATTATTAATTTATCATATCAACCCTAAGTTGAGATCTACAAAAACTATTGTTTAATCAAAATTTACTAATTTATCAACTATTAAGTTAACGAGATTCTGTTATATATACAACAGGAGGGTGAATTTGCAGCACAAACCCTCACACCCGCAGTTGCACTTCTTCTGCTTCGGCAGAAACCCTTTTTCAATGAGATCCTCAACAGGCCAGCCGGTACTGCCGGGTAAGAAATATGGCCAGAATTCTTTGATAGCTACAACCTCCGACCTACAACCTCTTAAACCCATCCATATCACATCGCACATTAACAAGTATTACAAACGAAAATGATGCTTCTTTAATGTTTTCTGAACGTCTTATACAGCATCTTCCTGGAGGTCCCAAGAATACTACTAATGAAAATGATGCATCTGAAATCCATTATTAATAGCCTTTATAAGTTAAAACCAGGATGTGGCTTGCCTTGACATTCAGTGAAAACAAGCTTAGGGATATCGTGTGAATTTCATACTTCAAAAAAACTAAAATATCTTTCCCCGACTTCCAGTCTGGGAAGTTTCATAATTACTAGTGCGCTTTAAATTAATTTGGCCATAATAAACTCCAAAACCTGGAGATATACCTCACAGGTGCCAGCAACATGGTCCACCACCGTTTTCAAAAAATTAGGACAAAAAAATGCCACAAAACATGGGCAGTACAAGCATTTTAGTCTTCGAGCTCAATAATCTTAACCACAGATGCATCACCGACTTTCTGGCAAACAACAACTCGATCATGCGACTTTATAACTCCTGAAGCCTTCCCGTGATCAAGAGCAACCTTTAGAACCGACTCATTCGTGGCATTTGTAGACTCCGCCTAGAAAGTCACAATGAAGATATCAGATTTCATGAAAGTAAAACAGAACACAAAAAGAAAATAACAATAATAATAAAAAGGCAGAATCAATTATCGAATTACTTAAAGAGTGGCATTCATGGGTTTCTTTAATGTGTTCAGAAGATAATATTATAGGCAGTGATATAACATAACGAATCTACATTTAAATCAAAGGTTTAGATCCACCTGGGAGTTGCAACAGGCACTCAGAGCACAGTAAACTGGTCGAGTCAATATACAAAGTTTTGAACCAAAGATCAGTCCTAAGCAACCTAAGGAAGGCCAGGAGGCAGTCTTGCCAGGGTCATTCCATTTAACAAACAAATAACATAGACTTTATTACCCCTATGGCCTATTGAAAGAATTGCCCAATCCAAGAGTTTCACCAGGCTGTTTCTAGGGATCATTAGTACCTTTTAAAGCATGTTAAATCCCCCACTAACCAAGTAAAATAACAAGATTGATAACTTACAGGATGTCGAGGATCAGCAAGCATAGGGAAGAGACCTCTCACAATGAGTGATTGCCTTGCCTGTAGATTGATTTAAAAGAGAGGAAACATATTTTTCATTAACTTGGACACCCAGGGAGGTAGGTATTTAAGTTCCAATAATAAGATAAAACAGGGAATGGATAAATGCAAAACACACTACTACAGTAAATGAATTATAAATTATCAAAGTAATACCTCAAAGGCTCCAGTAAAGCTCCATTTTAGTTGATTTGTCTTAAGGCGCGGGATCACAACTGATAGAACCGGCATTGTTGGCCTGTACTTGGCAATCAATCTGCAACATGTACAAAATGTATTTTGAGTCATCAAGTGAAGTCAATATGAAAAGCTGAAAAAAATTAGAAAATCAACTAGATGGTAAAACCTGCCTACAGAAAAAGATGAGTACCTTGCAGCTCTTCCTGATGAAGTGAAGCATATAATAACAGATGCCTTCACTTTAATGGCTGCCCTTACCTAAACAAGAATTGAAAAATAGCCAGTGAGAATTTCTCTTAAGCAATACAACTATTCGAAAATTTAAATCAAGAGTTGGAATTGGAAAATAAAATAAAACAACAAAATCATTGAAACAGAACACAACAGAAAAACAAAGTCATTACCGCTGAAGATGCGATAGACTCTAAGTGGGTCATTGGCTCGCCGACGCATTTGACGGTCTTCTTGAAATAAAGGTCCTGGTTGAAAACCTTCTCTGCCTACATGCATTAGGGAAAAAAGTGATAACATTGTACAACGAACATAGAGAAGGAAAAAATTACTAATAAGTGTATTAGTACTTCAAATTCCTGAGTAAATTACTGAATCTATTTTTAATTCACAAGAAATTAAATCACCATGAATTCTGAAATGAACACGCAGCAATATGCACCAAAGCTGATAGATTAGTTTATAATTACCGTAACATATGGAAAATTAATAATAAGCTCTGTAGCAGCATGAAAAATTTGTTAGTTTCCTTGCACTGGATAAACAAGATGGCTTTCATGCGCAAGAGATTCTCGCAAACTGGAAGTCCAACGGATGAGGGGAAAGATCATAAAGGAAGAGAAACATTATGCAACAGGGACCTTTTCCCATCTTTTTCAGATATATAGAGCAATATCAAAACCCCAGTGGTTCTAGTTGTGGGTGAATAGTCATTTGACTTACCCCCCCCCCCCCCCCACACACACACACACACACACACACAGAACTCATCACATGTAGTTTTGAGAACATAAGCCTGATTACAAGTGAATAGGTTCATTAGGGAAAAGATGCTGCTTGAACTTTTTAGTATGAGCATTAAGCATGCACAGGGAATATCTTTTCATGAAAACACTGCTTCCTAACTGATGTAAATAAATAATTTACCTCAGCACAAATTTTACCAACAATAGAAATAGTTTCTACGGGGTACAATCCACGCAGAGTCTCAGCACCAAGAAGAATCGCATCACTTCCTGTGTGTATAAAAAGATATAACCTTTAAGTTGCAAATTACATCTGTCATTTGTAAACAACTCAGCCAAAATACCAAACATGTTAAAAGAAAATCAATCATAAGAAAGTGTCCACAATAACCAAATGCAACTATCTCCTTTGAAGTAGGAGAGTTGTAGAAAGGTCTCAAAAGCATTAAGAGTTGAGGATGCAAGTGATTAACACACCATCTAACACAGCATTTGCAACATCAGTTGCTTCAGCACGAGTTGGTCTCAGGTTGTCAGTCATACTGTCCACAACACGGGTCACCACTGCTGGCTTTCCCGCCATATTACACTTGTAAAGGGCAGCTTTTTGAAACAAGAACACCTGCAAAGTTTATAGAGGTCCATTTAACTCATACAAAACATATTGACAGTTCATGCAAATAAACATTTCACAATTAGAATAACAAATTATAAAACCAGTTTTTTGTAAAGAAAAAAGAATGGATGTAACAAGTACTTCAAGAATAAATTAAGAAAAGAGAGAGAGAGAGAGAGAGAGAGAGAGGGAGAGAAGGTTCAGAGGTATTTTGCATTCCATCTTAAAATAAAGTAACTTTTAACCATGGTTTATATATCACTACAATCTCTACACATTAGCAACTTCTGCACATCTTACAGAAAAGCAAGTACGTGTACACCACATCTTATAAAACCAGCACATTGGAAGTGCAAAAGTAACAGTAGCAAGTTAATGCTTTGACCAAGTTAGGATTCTAACCTTCTCAGGAGGAAGATCGATTCCCAAATTACCACGAGAAAGAATAATACCATCTGCTGCTTGAAGGATCTCATCAAAATGGGTCAAACCCTAGAAGGAAAACATAAATGCATACAAACAAATTCAACTCTTTGAACATCAGAACTTGTACAAAGAGCAAAATCAATCTTATTAGAGAACAATGTGCACAAGTCACCTCTATATTCTCAATCTTTGCAAAAATTTGAGTTTGACTGAGGTCACCCAACTTGGAGAGATACTCGCGAGCCTGCATCACAACATAAAAAGTCCTGTTATCAAATTATTTAGATTAAATGAATAAATTTCAGTGAAATTCAGCATGAGGATCATTTTAGGAAGATGTGATAACAATGGCACTAAATCAGGAACGATAATCACTTGGCGCACGTCTTCTGCATGTCGCGTGTAGGACAATGAGAGGAAGTCAATTTTGTTTTGAACTCCCCAAGAACTAATGACCTGAAACATCAGGAAGAGCACAAAATTATAGGGCAGCAAGCCAAACATTACCGAAAAGGAGAGAGAAAACCTACAGTATATTACATCAAACACTAAAATCTAGTCAATCAAACCTATGATTTACCTCCTTATCTTTATCAGAAAGGGTTGGCAGTTCAATACGAATTTGAGAGGCATGTAAAGTGAAAAGTGAACCAGCCAATGTTGCAGTATTCTTTATCACACAAGTTACATCATTTCCTTTCACTTCAGAAACCTGATTAAGTCCAATAAAAAATCATCAGCCTTGCATGAGCCATAAGTAGGTTTCCTAAACTCTTATGACAGAGAAAATGTAATTTACTTCTCAAAACAACTAATTTCCCAGAAACTAAACTCTCTAGTTGATACAACAGAGCCTTCAGCATGCAGCGTGTTGAATATCTCTTACCTCCAGCCACACAGAAGTAGTCTCACTTCCAGTGAACAAGTATTGACCGATAAAAATGGTGTCTCCTTTCTTCACTGACTGCAAAAACCAAATTAAAGGTTTTATTTGTTACACCATTTCACCAAAAAAAAAAAAAAAAAACCCTATACCAACTCAGGGAAAAACCAACAATTTCCCAGTAGCACTGATCAACAAATATTCACGTATGAAAAATAACGAACATCAATGTAAAAAAGGAAACAAATTGAAAACCTTAGCAAGTCCATCGAAATTGATGGGCAAAACTTGAGAAGTGGCTTCTTGTCCACAGTCAGGTGTGAGAACAACAGAACCATCTGCCTTAAGTGAAATTGCCTTCTCACTCTTATTAACAACCTGCAATTCGGGACCCACTGTGTCCAACATAACCTGAAAAACCACTCACTAAATTTATCAGCACCATTCCGAAGCCAAGCTCAAGACAGTCAAGGAATGCATATAAATTAATCTCAAACTCAAACTCAAACTTACAGCACAAAGCTTCTTAGTAGTCTTAACTGCCGCCTTGAGATTCTCCAAGGTCTCTTGGTGGTATTCAGTATTACCCCACGAGAAATCGAATCTAGCCACTGGTATCCAAACGACAACGTTGCATGCATCAGATACAATTAAAAGCAAACAAAACTAGCAGCTTACTTCTAAATGCTAAAACGCTGTTACTAAAAACAAACAAACAGAACAACAAATTATTAAAAGAAAAAAAAAAGAATCTACCAGACATTCCAGCTTTGAGGCAACCGGATATAACATCAACAGATCGAGATTTAGGACCAAGCGTTCCGACAATTTTGGTCATTGCCGGGAAGAAACTCTGCACAATTAATCAATCAAAATCAACAAATCTACGAATAAGAATCTGATCGTAGCTGATTCAAAATCAAGAGAAAAAAATTGATAAAATAAATAACAAAATCGAAATCAAAGAACCAGAATACTCACGGCTTTGGATGGCTCCAGGATTGAAGCCATCCTGATTGGCTCCTCGAGAAGCAAGTGACTTGAATGCATTTTTCACTGAACAGAGAGATACACAGAGAGTAAGAGAGATGAAAGAGGCAGCGGTTAGCGTTGATTAAAGTGTTTTGATTTTTATTGTTTATTCGTTGATTAATATTTACGATCGTCCACCTTAGAATATGCTTCTTTGGTATATATATGCTTTCTTTTTTCCCTTCGTAGTTCGCACGCCGCTCCGCCACCGGGGCTAATAATTTATTAGTTTATTAATTTTCCAGTAGTACACTATTATGTGGTAAGACGAAACTTGGTTCTACTACGACCACCTGATATGACCTTTTCAATGGGTAATTTTCAGCTTCATCCCCTGAAGTTTGGGGTCCCTTCACTTAGGTAGAATGTATAAAAATATCCTCATTTTACACCCCTACTGTTAGTATAAAGTTTAGCATATATTTAGTATGTGAGGGTATTTATGTAATTGTATGCTAAATTATTAAATTTTAAAAATATTTTGAATTTTTGCACTTTGAAAATGAAACATGTCAGAAATATTATTATGTCCAATGGGTCTGCTAGGTAATAACATAAGCATGTTAGTGTTTAGTGGATTTTGCACCAAATTGAAAATAATGATTTGTTCAATTTTTAACTTCATAAATTGAAAAATTAAATTGATATCACAATCACAACACCTAAGAAATGCATTAAGCGAATTCGTTGCTGTGACGAACAAGATGTCGGGGAAGCAATCGGAATCAAGTTTGACATGAATTAATGTAAGAGTTCAAATTGATTTGACAACCGTGAGCGAATACCGGTGACGACCAAGAACCCACCCACTTGTAATGGAGTCGTATGCAAGGTAACTAAAAGTTCCCTTGTTTGTTATATATTTTTTTTTAACTTTATACTAATAGCAGGGTGCGAAGTAGAGATACCCTTATATATTCTATTTGAGTGAAAGGACCACAAACCTCGGGGGATGAAACTGAAAATTACCCCTTTTCAATTGAAGATCTCACGTATTACACGTGGCGTGATTGTATGAAATCAGAGAGAACACGTACTGGGTTCACATTAGATTTCATGCGGCGACCAAGTTTGAATGTGCTTCAATTAATTAATTGGGAAGTTTTGGAGTTTCTTGGAGAAGGGGGTAGGGTTACGATCACGCGATTGTGTGGTGCGTGAGTAGGAGATGCGATCCTCTTGTGCTGTTCATAGAAATCTGCACGCGTTAATGGTAAGTTGGTGGGTACGGTTTCAAGGGGCACGGGGCGTGACTTGTTGAATTGCCCTTTGCTCAAGCAGAAAGTGCCTCCGGCCCATGGTTATGAAAAAGTACGTAGACTATTTTATTTAATGGGTCGATTTACGTTTAGTCCTCGTGGTTTGTTAAAAATTTAAAACAAATTAAAAATTTATGAAAATAGTCACACAAAACCTTGTAGTTGAAAAGTTCGGGCATAACCCCTTGGACCAAATCTAACATAAGAGTTATTTGACAATATGAGAGTATTTTGTATTTTCAAATAAAAAAATTACTTTTAATTGTATATAAATTAGTTTAAAATAAAAAATAAGGTTATTATTATCATTGTTAAAAAACCAACTATAGCTTTTATCATCATATTATGCTTAATCTCATCATACTAACTAATTTTATCAAATTGTACTCTATTAATAAAAGTTTACTATCCGTAGTTACATATAGGAAAAATAATGATCTATGATTTTTTTGATCAAAATATTATCTTTCTTCAAGTCTATTAGCAATTTTACTTTTAATTATATGGGTAAATAAGCTATCTTAACATTTCGTCAACCTAACATCAGCGTGTTCAAAGTTGATCAAAGAAATATTGTAAAAATATGGTAGATTTAATTGATTGATTTAATACGTACATTCTCGAGTGCGGATTATTAAATAAAAATTTTGTGCGAATTCGTGAGTATATCATATAGTATTTTAATAAATTCAACAAAAATGTAATGTAATAGTGAAGTTAGATGAAATCTATATTTAAACATCTACATAGGAGAAGATCCCATATGTAGACTCTTATTCTATTTAAATTTCTAATAAACAGCAAGGTTTTGGGTGTAAACTACCTAAGATTCAGCTTACCTCACCTGGTTTTGAATTTTGATCATGTAGGAGTCAATTTAAAAGTTCAAATCAATTACTATGGGCTGTCGGTTTAAGCTGCGGTCCCTTTGGGAATCCAGACGACCAGAAGATTAATTATTTTCCTTCTTCTCTCTTTTTGGTCTTTTTCAAGTTTATTTTCGACTTTCAAGAGTTTTGGGGCCATCGAGAACGTCTTTCGTTTGCATTTGGTCAAAGTCTCTAGAAGATTGATTTAGTATGAGAAAATTCTAACTCGTGCCATCGTGGTACATTTTTCATTATTTTTTAATTTTGACTTAATTATAAGATTTCAAAATGTCTTAAAAACAAAATCTACGGTGGCTCAAGCGGCATTGACAGAAAAAGATGTGTGATTGGAATGTCATTGTCATCTAGATCTATAGCTGTGCTTAGTCATGATCATAAACATAAGGAATGTAGACTGTAGTCAAAAAATATAAGCAGGTTATTAATGACGCTTATGTCATAAAATACAGCACTTAAAGTTAAAAGAAATTGAAAAAAAATAAATATATAACCAAATAAACAAAAAACAATAGAAGATCAGAAGAAAACAATAAGGCACAGATTACGAACTTCATCATCGTTTCATAACAGTTCTTATGGTCTTGTGACTGGGGCTGAGGGATAGAGACAAACAAACACGTATACACTAATACACTAAATAACTTCATAAGTTTTTATGTAGGTATGGTTGAAAATAAATTAATTAAATACGATTTTTCAGAGAATAAATTTGTGGTGTTGTTGAAGAAAATTCAAATTATCTAAAAATACCAATTTTAAAGATAGATCTTACACATAATTGTTAAGTAGGAATTACAAACATGAGAGGTAAATATTGGTATTTATAAGTGAGTTTTCCATCCATTCAAATCTTTAAAAAAAATAAATCTTTAAAATTTCAAAAAAATCGAACCAAAAGATAGTAAATTGTAGCTTAATTTTTTTTTCCCTAAATAACAATTATCCTTTTGATAATCTTTTTGAAAGCATCGTTTCAGTAATTTAATTCCTCAATAGATACTTTCAATTATTTTTTATTTTTAAGAAAATACTTTTAATTAAAATTTTAATACAATGCTCGATTTATTAAGGGCCGTGGCAAGATAGCGTCCACTTTTGCGCCCCTGCCATTGGCCCATTCGATTTAATCGTCTCGGCAGCAACATTACCAAAAATGTCTAGTGTTGGGCCCCTCCCACGTGTCAATCAACTTGAGCATTACTTAACGGGATCGTCACATTCCGTCACGGCAGATTTCACCAAATCCCACGACATAGCCGTTCCGTTAAACCTCTGCCTCTTTCTTGATAACTTCCTTCAACGTTCCACATTGCCGTCCTTAACGTCGCCGTTCATCAAACAAACCCTAACGGCGAAACCTAACCTTAACGTCCTCTAATGGCCTCCTGTGACGACGATTTCCCTCTCCTCGGCGACGATCACCACCACCATCAAGCAAATCCTAACCACCCCCACCACATCTTCCAACAACAGTCACCCTACGCGCCTCACCGGTTCGCTCCAAGACATGCGCAACAGCCCGAGTCCCAACAGATTCCCGATACCATCGGCGTCCAATGTGGGGACGAAGTAGAAGGAGAAAACGACGCCGATTCGGCTTTCACTTATGACAACAACAGTAACAGCCAGGCGATCCTGGATGTGCGTACGGAGAAAAGAAAAGATAGAGAAGATGTCAACAATGGAGACGTCACTAACACAGGTTCTAGTCCTAGCCCGAGTCCTAGTCCGTACACTTGCAAGAAAGCGAAATCTTATTCGAACGAGTACAGGAAGGATCGCGAGGAGTGGAGCGACGCCGCGATCGCGTGCTTGCTGGACGCGTATTTGGATAAGTTTACACAGCTGAATCGGGGGAATCTGAGGGGGAGGGACTGGGAGGAGGTGGCCGCAACGGTGAGTGAGCGATGTGAGAAGCTGAACAAAAGCGTGGAGCAGTGTAAGAACAAAGTTGATAACTTGAAGAAGCGCTATAAGCTGGAGCGCCACAGAATGACTAATGGCGGTATGGCCGCAAGCCATTGGCCTTGGTTTAAGAAAATGGAAGAAATTGTTGGGAATTCCTTGCCGATCAAGACTGTCACTGACGATGATAAAGCCAGCGGTTCCTCTACTAATTCAATTCGACAAACCAAGAGGTATATAATTCAATTGATGCTTCATACTGAACTCTTTTACCTTAAATTCTTACATATAATTGATATTGCTTTTGGCAGATATGTTGCAGCAACACCGATCCCAACAGGTCAGATAAATAACGTGAAGGCCAAGCCAAACCCTAGATGGCGGAGAGTAGTATTCAAAATTAGTGGTGTTGCTCTTGCTGGAACTGGCCAAAACAATATTGACTCAAAGGTTTATCATGACTGTGGTTATTGACATTTTTGTCAAGTTAACAGTGAAATCATTTTGACGTTTGTTCTCTGGACTAAAGCCTATGTTAAATTGATTAATGTTGATTGTCAGGTGGCCATGCTGATTTCCAGAGAAGTTGCAACTGCTTGCCGTCTTGGGGTAGAGGTACTCACTCCCTTCATCATTGTTGTCTGCAAGACTGGAAATTTGATTGCAACATACTTCTTTCTCGTGGTTTTTCAGGTGGCAATTGTTGTTGGAGGTAGTAATTTCTTTTGTGGAGATACATGGGTTACGGAAACAGGTTATGATAGATCAACTGCATATCAGATTGGGTATGTGGTGGTTGCTAGATTTTGAAGTATTGTGTAATCTTCTAGTTTCCTAAAATTTTCAAACTTTTCTTTGGATTGGATTAATGCCTAATGAAAAGCATATTAGATGAAGCATCATCACTGGGCTGTTTGTGAATTCATCTTCATTCTTTCAACTGCTTGCCTGCAGAGAGAATGAAACCATTAGTGAACTTCTTATGACATCCTTCTGCAGTTGCATTTTCATGTATGAAACCAGAATGAAACCTTAGAAGGTCTAATGATATAGTGCAGTGAATGTTATTACTAGATAACATATGTGTCTTTTATTTTAGAATCATCTGCTCTTTAAAGTCCTAAATTCTCACAATCTCATTTCTTTCATAAGCGACAATCAATAGAAAACTATCGAAACCAGTTGTAACCCTAAGAACATAGGATGTATGCAGGATAATTCAGAATTTTTTAATTTGCCTTAATTAATAATATACATGTCTGTCAAGAGTTTAACCTTATTAATGTCCTTTAGCTTTCACATGGCATTGAACTTTATTTGCTATTTTTTTTTATCCCTTAGAAAATTCCTTGGGAAAAGGGAGGAATGTATGTTTGATGGTTGAGGGGATCAAATGGAGATGGTCTTAACTTGAACATTTGACTGCAATCAGTACAGCAGCAGTTCGGTGGTTCCATGCTACGAGTTAGATTTGATTGGTTTAGGTAGAATAATATGGAACAGAATTTCTTTCAGTGCTATTTGTTGATTGTGATGCTGCCTGATAATGTTGTTGCTATTATTGAGTATGTTGTTCTAATCAATCAGTGACTTTCTGATTTGTTTCAGCATGATGGCAAGTGTGATGAATTCTGTACTGCTTCAGTCGGCTTTTGAAAAGATGAGTGTACAGGCACGTGTGCAAACTGCATTTACATTGCCAGAGGTTACTGAACCATACAATAGGCAACGCGCTATACGACATCTTGAGAAAGGAAGAGTTGTAATATTTGGTGGTATTGGTTCTGGAGTTGCGAATCCACTCTTTTCGACTGACATGGCTGCAGCTCTCCGGGCTTCAGAGAGTATGATTCTGCTCTAACTATGGGCTTTGCAAAGCTTCTGATTCATTGAATTTTAGCTTTCTGTGTCCTCTCTCTCTCTCTCTCTCTCTCTCGGCGTCCTATTTTTGATTTATCTGTAAACTATGTGAAACTCTCTTGCTTCCCCAGTTCATGCCGAGGTGGTCCTCAAAGGTACCAATGTTGATGGCGTCTATGACTGCCACTCTCGAGACAACAATGCTACGTTTGAGCATATCTCATTCAGGGAGTTGGGCTCTAGAGGTGCAATACCCATGGACTCGACGGCGCTTTCCTTCTGTGATGAGAACAGCATTCCTGGTTGGTACTTGTAATTGTTTTGGGTCAATTTACATTTAAATTTTGATTCAGGCATAGCTAGTTTATTTGGTTGCCTTTTCACAGTATCTTGTTTGACTGTTAAGAGGGTTCCCGTAGCAAGATTACATCAGTTATAAAGCTGTTCAAAATTCGTGGTCAAATGATTACAGTATTCCATGCTTGGGTGTCACATGCCATGATGAGTGTGCTGTTATTGGATTATTTTTGGGGGAATTGATGCCAACCCAACTAACCAGTTTTATTTTGTGCAGTTGTGGTGTTCAATCTTCTGGAGCCTGGAAACATCTCAAAAGCTATATGTGGAGACCAAGTTGGTACATTTATTGATCGGACAGGAAGAATGAGCTAGTATGTGGTTCTTTACTTGGTATGACCTCTGACTGTGTCTGTTATGGTTCAGTGGACTCTTTAAACATCAATTAACCTTAATTTTGGCTCGACCAGGTTGCACTTTTTTCTTGGTACCCGTGTGTGCAGAAGTAAGGGTTTGACTTGTCTTATAACTGATTATCCAGAGTTGACTGCTTCATTGACGATTTGCTTCATAGTTTTGGTGCTGATTTATCAGGAATGTTAGTTTGGGGACTAAAAATAATCCAGATTAATTAACAGTTGATTGTACCTATAGTAGGTTTAATGTAAGTAATGTTAAGAGTCATATCACAGATATATTAATGTTAAATGGGGGATAGAGTTGCAAGTCGTTAGGTTTCGGAATTCTGTATGCAGCCATTTGTGAAAAACTTGTATGATTTTAAACTTCAAACAATCTAGAGTTAACACAGATCCATGCTGTGTGCGGAGATTGTCTGAGATATGAAATTTGTCTTTGTATAAGAAAAAATTCTTGTTCTTGGTGGCAGAAGCACTTTTCCTTTTTTTTTTTTTTTCATAATATCCAAAGCTCGACAAGGTGTCAAAATTGGGATTCTCCAAGTAAATCTACTAGTGTAATAATTGGGATCCTTGAAGCTGATCAAAATTTGGTAGTTGGTTTCTCCATTTTCCGGTGCTAATTTGAGCTAATCTGAGAGAAGCCATGGCAGTATAACAGAAAAGTGGAGAGAAAATCCAGGAGGTAAACCCAATCCAATCAGTTCAATCCCAGAATTCCAGTAATAGCATTATGTGTTTTTTTTACCCCCCTTCTCCTTCGGTGTCATATATAACGCGAACAAAAGTAAATTCCACAGATGGTCAGTTACGGCTATTAGTTAGCGCTCTTTCTGTTCATCTCTAAGTAAGTTTGAATTGATAAGTCCGAAACCGAATAATTGAAAATTATTGACCCAGAAATCGTCAAACTAAAAATTAAAGTATGTGGGACGATATTCGTATTTCGTCTTCTTTTCCAGATAGAAAATAGTGTGATTCAGTGTTATGGGAAAGATAAATCGTACATTTTCTACCCTTGAATGTGATGTCGAATCACGTAAATTTCCGCGTTATTTACATTCATATCATCCCATTTATTTAATTTCTAGTTGACCAATTTTTTGCGTCATCAAATTAACTCGTTGAGACTTTAGTGAAAACAGTGTCTGCAAACAAAGCCGCATATTGGAACTGTTCGATAATGTTTGATTTTAACAATGGTGGCAAGATTATCTGATCCTGTTACCCTTAGGCAAAAAGAAAACACAAGGCTTTAAACATTGCAAAGAACACATAATACAACCATAAGTCTAAGAGGAGAGCCTGCAATACTGACAATTTGCGGCGAGAAAATGCAAATGAGATAATGTGATGATGATGATACAACCTCCATGGATGATGGAACTAATAATTAATTGAGCACTGATAAATTAATTATACGCGACAGAAAAATCAGTAACCAGCTAGTCCATCTTCAGTGGTTGCGAGGGAAGGAGAGAGTGAATTGCGCGATTCATCGTATTCCTCTCCAAGAGGAGACTGCTCCACTCTGATATCCTCAATCATCTTTGCAACTTCTGCCATTGTAGGCCTCTTTTCGGGCTGTGACACAACACAGGCTAGACCCACATGGAGCATTGACACAAGCTCTTCTTCAATGTTCTTATACCTCAAAAGTTCTTGATCGAACACTTCTGCTGTCCACTCTTCCTTCACCACTGATCGCACCCATTTTGGAAGGTCCACCGCCTGCTCCTCTTCGTCTACCCGTGGACGAGTAGGCGAAGGGTAATGTGATGGAGCTCTGCCTGTCAGCACTTCCAACAACAAGACTCCGAAACTGTACACATCAGCCTTCTGTGAAAGTCTCTTAACTTCAGCTTGTTCAGGGGCCTTGTACCCACCTAATCTCGCAATTGCATGAACTGGATTTAAAAGCAGTGACAGCCCAAAATCAGAAATGCAAGCAACACCATTCTTGTCAAGTAACACATTTGATGACTTGACATTTCCGTGTGGTACTTTGGCTGTACCATACTCTTGATGAATCCTTGCAAGCCCTCTAGCCGCCCCCAAAACCAAGCTAATCCTCGTCGTCCAATCCAATGGAATCCTCCCTGGCCCTCGATTCCCTGATTATCAACAATAATCACACAATTAAATAAATTAATCTCAGTCAAACAATAAATGTTTTAACGACTCACCATGGAGAAGCGAATGCAAGCTTCCATTAGAAAGATAATCATAAACAAGAAGTTTCTCCTCCTTGGCATAATAATAAGCTCTGAGTTTAACAACATTTGGATGCTTAAGCTTCCCAATAACATCCATATATTGCTCAAACTCCTTTCTTGCACAAGGGTTTGCATCTTTCAATCTTTTAACAGCAACAATGCTGCCGTCATCGAGAACCGCCTTGTAAACAGTCCCAAGACTTCCCTTTCCAAGCATCTCCGCCGAAGCTCTCAACAAATCTTCAAGCTCAAACTGCTTCTTCCTTTCGTAGAACACAAGCTTACTCGTATCCGTCCCACTAGTTCCATCGCTGTCATTGCCTCCATTCGCGTACACCCTTTTTTCGCTCCCATAATTGCTCCCACTTCTCCTCTGCTGCTTATCACTCGAAATTGAACTCCGATCTCCACGACAGCAATAAGCAACAACAAATGAAGTCACCACCAAGAGCGCCACGCAATTGCCTAACACAATTGCCACAATAGCAGCAGTGCTCAGTCCTTTCTTTGATCTGGTCTTTTCCTGACCAAATGCTGGCCTCTGCGGCATTGAACTCGGGTTAGATTGCACTGTTTCAGGAGCCGATGCAACATCCGGAGGTGTGTCTCCGCTGAACGAGCACGCCGGCAAGGGACTAGACCCGCAAAGTCCTTCATTCCCGACAAAGCTCTGCTCCCCGAATTTCTTCAACAAACCTTCCGGTACGCGACCGTAGAGTTCGTTGTTTGACAAGTTAAGCTCTTTTAAATCCTTAAGCAAGGACGATAAATCGGGGATTCGACCAGTGAGCTCATTGTTCTGTAACCGGAGAGTCAAGAGCCGGGTCAAGTTCGTCACTTGTTCCGGAATTCTGCCGCGGATGTTGTTATCCGATAAATCTAAGCGGAGAATCCCCTGGAGGGCAGATATTTGGTGCGGGATTTCGGCGGAGAAGTCGTTGCCGGAGAGGTAAGCGAGTTTGAGGTTGGTGCAGTTGGTGAGGGGCAAAATGGTGCCGTTCAAGCGGTTGTCGTGGAGGTCGAGGAAGCGGAGCTGGTCGAGGAGGGAGAGGGGGGCGATGGGTCCACGTAGTGAATGGGAGGGGAGGGAGAGTGAAACCACGCGCTGGCTTTTGGGCGAGCAAACGACGCCGGTCCATGCTGCGGCGCACGCATCGGCGCCCGTCCAGTTGGAAAGGAGGTTGCCGTGGGCGTCGGTCTGGAGGCGAAAAAGCGTGAGGGCATTTGTGTCATTCGGGTGTGAAGAAGAAACGGAGAAGAGTGAGAGAGCCAGAGAAAGAAGAAAGAGATAAGCTTTCTTCATGCTAGACTCTGGAGGAGAGAGTAGGCTCGAGGCCAGGCGGGAAGAGAAGAGTGAGCCAAAGTGTTTTAAAAAATATATTTACTAACACATGTGATACAAGTGCTTTTAAGACAAGTGCTTCTAGTCTAGGTTTGTCTTTCCATGAATATTTTCTTAAATTTACTAAAATTATCGGTCAACTTACATTAAAAAAAAAAAGGCATAATTTAAACTCTCTCTCTCCTTTTTTTTTTTTTTTTTTTTACTTTTGAAGTTACAAAAATAGGTAATTTTTAAAAACTTCTCCTGAGATTTGAGCTTATTGTAAATAGGTAGTGAGAATCTATTTATTTGTAAAAACTTTCTTACCGTTAGTTATTTTTAACATTGACCATTAGTTGACTGTGTAAAGACAATATTACCCTTAATAACAGTTTGTTGATGAAATTAACTAAAAAAAATTAAAATTGTTGGCTATTTTACCCTCTTTATATTATTGATATTTTCTTAAAGTTCTACAAAAAAGATAAAATTAAAAACTTGAAAAATCCTTTTTAAATTATTGATATTTCCTTAAAGTTCTTAAAAGAAAGATAAAATTAAAAACTTAAAAATAAAATAGTTATAATTTTTACTTATGATATTGTAAATATTTAGAATTAACAAGGATAAAATTGTCAAAAAATAGGGTTTATACTTTTCACGCCAATAATTTTAGTTTTTTTTAATTATGTCAGTTTACAACTGTTGTTAAGGGTAATATTATCTTTGCACAATCAACTAACGGTTAATGTTAAAATTAACTGAAGGTATGATATTTTTTATAAATAAACAGATTTTTACCATTTATTTGCAACAAACCTAAATCTCAGGAGAAGTTTTTAAAAATTATCCTTACAAAAATATATGTTGTTGGACAATAATGTACTTAAAATAAGATAAATATCAATGAACACAGGATCGCGGTAGATGGGGATGTCAACGTGCATGAGTTGTCAACAAACACAATTAACGTGTCATCATTCTTAGATGTATTATTATATAAAATGCTGATTCGGTTCATCAAAGATTAAAAATAAAAGAAAAAAGTAAGACTATTTTTTAAAATTAATTATATGTTTTGGTTATTTATGCTAATTTCACTTATTTTACTCGGAGGGAGAGAGAGAGAGAGAAAGAGAATTACTTTGTGATCTGAATATATGATCGAAAGAGAGAGAGAGAGAGAGAGAGGGTTTGTTGTCAGAGCTTTTGTATGTTTGAGGAGAAGAATGATTAAAGGGGAAATTAGAATATGAGAAGGGGTTGTGAGAAGAATGATTGATGTTCTCCACTTGTTACAAATGAAATGAGTATAAAGCTTTTCTCAATTCTGACCAGGCAACTTTGCTGCTTTTTCTTTACCGATTGGGAGTCTGGGTAGCCTACGTTTTGCATGTGGACTAGGAGAATTTTGGCATGCTACTGTGACCCAATCAGGATTCAATTGTTTGTAAATTTCAATAATGGACAAGCTGTCACCCAGATGAGAGCAATGATGCCGGTTTGATGGTAATGAGGCTAATTAATAAAATAATAAACAAAGCAGCAAATAAAACTGTGTCAAATAGAAACAGAAGAAGAGTGCATCTCCGTTTTGCACGCGACTTGTTGGTTTTGAAAGTTTTTTATCAACTTCATTCCCATTACAGACTTGTGCTCACTGTTGTGACCACATACATTTTCCTAAGAGAGGCAGCTTTGTGAATCTTTTACCATACTGTAATATGTAAAAAGTAAAAAAACATCTTTGATAAAGTTGAATTTTACTTTACAGATCAGATGCATATATGTGGCATTTGTTTCAGAGAAAGCTTTTATACTACCATTGAGGCCATAACATTGAGACATTTGATTAAAGTATCTGTTGCTTTACACGGTTGGTGCGTCTCACTGCCGTATTTCAAAGCCCCAACCCACTGCATTCCCTCTGCCTGCATATTACAAGATCTTTTTAAGTATTTAAACTTTTGAAAACGGTGCAATGCGTCTTAATTAATTAATCGAAGTTTTCTTTATCTTATAGTGGTTGACTTCAAGTTCAAAGTTCAAAGTAATTATATTTCTCCGGGGTCCAAGCCAAGGATACTTAAATATTGGACTGTGAAATACAGACCATCAGTTACCGACAATGATCGGATTGGTAGATGTGAGATTGTGGCTTTAAACCTTTCTACCATCATAAATAATTGAACCAATTTATACACCCACAAGCGTACGACATTCAAGCGAATAACGCGGGAGGCTACCTTATATACTTGGCCTTCTTTAACTAGCAATTAAACTCAACAATCCCAAAATCTCAACACTTTTTTTTGTTTCTTCCCTTGAGAAGCATCTAAAATTTCAAAATCTGCATAAACCTGCTGCTGATAGTATTAATATTTATGGACCACAGAGGAGAGAACTTGCCATACGTCCAAATCCATATGCTTTTACTCGTTTATTTGATTCTCACATGCAATTCAGGCTTGTATCAATAAATGTTCAAACAAAATAGAAATGACATCTTCTATTCATGGCCAACTTTAGAAGCTTTCTCGTGAAAAAGGTCCAAAAAAAAAAAAATTGAAAAAAGATAAGAGGTAATTAATTTGATTTGCCCGCTGGTCCCTCCTTTAGTAATAATGGAAGGCAAAAAGCTCGCCACTTTAATTCATAAGAAAGCAAAGTTGGTGGACAATCTTAGCAAATAAAAGCAAACACGAAGTAACTGCTCTCCTAGAACTAAATTTGACCCTTATCTTTGCGCAACCACCTCCAATCCATTTGTCTCCTACATCAATTAGCATCTGGGTACCTATGAATTTATCTTCATGAAGGGTACGCTTGTCACATTATATTATAATATATTATATTGTATTATTTTAATATTAATATATTGTATTATATTAATACTGTATTATAATAATATTGTACAATCTTTGATGATATATTGTACTGTATTAATTTTGTTTGTGATTAACTTAAATTATATATTTAGAAAATAATATTTATTAGTACCTAAAAAATATCAAATATAAAAGTCTTAAATTTTAGAAATTTAACATTATTTTTTAGTATAAATTTTAAAAAAATATTTTTTTCATAAAGATTGAATCTTATAGCCTTATAATCGACAACATAACATTTATTTAAATTAATATTATTTAAATTTATTCATTTATAAATATTTTTATTAGTTATATTAAATTAATATATATTAATTACTATAATATAATTAAATAATGTAATATCAAGTTATATTCTTATTTTTATATATTATTTAAGTACTTATTAATCAATTTGATATATTAATTATTATATAATTAAATAATACATTATTTAGTAATATTTTTAATATAATAAAAATTAAATATGATTAATAAATTATTAATTTATATTAATAATTATTATATAAAAATAAAAGAAAATAAAATTTTATTTATATTAAAAAGTTATATTATTTATTATTATTAAAAAAAACAAAAGCAAAAGTGAAAAAAAAAAAAAGAAGCAGCAAATGCAAAACAACAAAAACACAAAAGCTTCCGCATTAGCTTTTCCCGACTCCAGTTGCGGCATACCCCTTTATTCTTTAAAAAAATTTACCAAACATGATATTGGTGTTAAGTTAATGTGAATAATATTTTAATACCCCCTTAATAATATAACCAAACATGCCCTAATGGTTTAATACAGGAATTGGGGCAATCAGTGATTCACTGACAAATTTTTAGTTTCATTCTAATTTTTAGTAAATGATAATTATTCTCATGCATCTCACAAATAAGCCCACATTAAATCTTTTGGGCAAAGTATTTGAAAAACCACTTCCAAGTACTTTGTTAATGCTCATTATAAAGCACATGCCGCTAAAATGGTCGAGCTGCTTCTGCAAAAGAAATGTTAACAACTTCCAACTTTCGAGTTGGGAATACTTTGGGATAGATCAAGCCTCTAAAAAAAAAAAAAAAACACAACTTCTAATTTGGCAGCTCTAGCAGTATTCAGTTGGTTTAAGAATCATTTTTGTCATTATGTTTCTTTGTTTTCATCAAATACTCTTTAGTAAAATTATTATTAATTAATGAATTGATTTGATATTTGAACCTCCTAATTCTTCATTTACTCATCAATCATCTTCATAAACATGCGTGAAATAACCACAATCACAGTCTTAGTCCAAGATGGTGAATAAATAGTTATTCACCATCTGAGCGGTTTTACTATAAAATTATTTTATTAAACGGATCATGGATCTTCTTCTCCAATAGAGAAGAAGCGAGAGAATAATATTGGTATGGAGGAAGCTCTTTCAAAGTTCAAAGCCACATGGTGGGCCTAAGGTTGGTGCACGAGCACAGTGATTGTGTTGCCAAAAGCGGAGGAGACGCTTCAGCTTTTTTGCTCTTGCAATCATAAACAAATTTGCTTTTGTGTTGCCAAACATGCAAAGAGAGTCTCCAAGAAACTGATAAGAGTTGTTACGTTAAAATGAGAGATTCAAGGCGGGATTGGCGTTCTAAATTTTTCTGTCGGTTACTCAGGAATATGGACAAAACTAGACCACTTTACTTTACCACCACAACAATTAAAAATAAAAAAAAATAAATAATAAATAAATACACGGTGTCATTTTCTTTTTTGATTTATTTGGTTTGATTATCGGGAAATGAAAGAAAGTGCTCCAAATTCTTTTGTGTTTAAGAACTTTCTTTCTTGATTGAAATTAGGCAAAGGCCAAAGCTAAAGGTTGAGTTGATATATTAACGCGACAGAGCTACACTTTTAGCTTGTCTTGAGGCTTAAACACCAACCATCATTGCATGAGAAGGTAGATTAGGGAACCTGAATTTACATAATCTAGTAGTACACATCAATTCAAATCTCATTTCACTCTGTACAATCCAATATAACACAGTTTTATTAATTTCCAAATGTATCCTACTGTTTTCAATAATAACAATAATAACAGTAACTACTCGTTATTAAAAGTTTTTCAAATTTATCCATTGTATAATGGGAAATTAAAACAATAATTTTTCAGATTATGACAATTTACTATCCAAATAATAAGTATCACATCATTTAAATGAAAACACTCAACTTCATATTGTTTGATAATTTTATCACGTTTCACAATTAAATAATAACATGCCTACAGAATTTGGTTATAAAATTTGAATCCCAAATCACAATTATTTTTTCAACATGTTTTGGGAATAATGTTGATTGGGTTCACTAGTTGGGCTCGATCATTAATCCTTTTCACCAGAGCCCAGTGTCTAGACCTATCAAATACATTCATACATCTGTGAATATACCACAAATTCAATAAATAACAAGGAAAAAGTTATCACAAGAAAGCTGCTAAGAGAACATCAGCTGCCTAAAAGACCCATTATGTTTTAGTTCAACAATAAACATCAGCAATCATGTAAGTATCAGCCACAGCAATTGCAAGGCTCCAACTACTAATATCTCCCACATACGTACGAGCTGAGAATTCAATAATACACTTCAACTAAGCACATCTTCTACTAACTACTACTCACCCACATTTCTCATGAATCCTGGCAGCTTTTTAGCACCACATGCTATTATGTGGTCACTGGAAGCTCTCTTCCCCTTTTAATAAGTACGCACATCTGAGCCTGCTCTAGAAACCCAAAAAGCTTCTTACCTCCCAAATCTAAAAGAGAGCATTTGAGATGTTACTGAAATATTTTGAAGTTGAAAAAAAGTATCTTTCACATGAAACAAACTCGGAGGTGGGAAGAAAAAACTGCCTATGAATGTCCCTCCTATTCATCTAGCAGTTGTCGGCAAAACTGGCAGGAGATTTATCATTAAGGCAGATTATTTAGACCACTTCAGTTTTACAGCAGCAGCTAGACCAAGCAAATGGTGTATATTCCCGACTAACATGGTCCCTTGGCTATACCTTGTAGGTGTACAACTTGTTCAAATAAAACTGAGTTATAACAAAAGCTGAAGGGTTCCAAGTGGTTCAAGTGTACATACCTCTAAAAAGAGAAAAGAAAAATACTAAATCAATTACCTTCCGCATTTTCCAGGGTTCAATTAATTTTATCAAATGTCCAGCATTTCAGCTTTCAGCTTTTTGGAGTAAATTCAGGAAACAGGTAGACTCAAAATTAATCACCACCATGCAATTGCAGTAAGGTACAATGCACCTGAAAGTTTCAATAAATCATCAATCATTAGGATGAAAACAAAAAGGTAAAGGGAAAAATTGTTGCTTTTAATAATCAGGACATGTTATTCTATCTTTTGATTTCAATATCCATCCGTCTGTAGTTTCAATTTAATGGATAAGTACTTTGTCCATTGAAAGCTATCTAGTTTGTGTTCTAGGAAAAATGAGTGAAGAAACTTGAGTACAGGATGTAGAGAATTGGAAAGAATGGCTTGAACAACTTAAAATATTGATAAAAATAACTTGATATATCAAGCTCCTATGCTTGAAAATCTAAGATGCATCAGATGCTATGAATTAAGAAGTTCTACAATGCTGGAGGCAGCAGCGAACTTGACTCTTCAATTTAACTTACTAACCAGCAAGCCATCATGTATTCTCTAGCATAAAGCCCGCCGGAAAACATGAAAATTTAATAAATTCCAAACATTGGCAACAATGCCACTTGACAGCGCACAAAATGCTTGTTTTGCAGCCATTTGTTGTGCTTCCAGTACTCTGGCGTCACTAAAGAGCTGCGATAGAGCTTCTTCAAGCTCTGACTTTCCGGAAACCTATATCAGCAATGACAAGGAAAGGCCCACATTGATAATTGACCACAAAAAGTTGGCACCAACACAACATGCAAGTCTACAAAATAAGAGACTTCTTTGCACATCAAATGTAATACTTATTGATTTATGTATCAATTGTATAACTGGTTTTCTGAACTTTTAGCCACAAAGTGAGCAGATTAAAAATGGGCTGGGTTATCAAAGTTTCATTTACACTTATCAACACCATCAGATAACAAGAAATAACGCTGAATCACTTCCAGGCCAGCATCAGAGGTAACAGTTTGAAGTAATCTGCTCAAAGGAAGAGTTTACTTGTAACACTCTTAAAGAAAAGCCATTGAATTGATCAGCTTATTTCTAACTTTATTCAGTGTAACAGTGACCAAAAACTGAACTCAGTCGAGCACAAACTGAAAAAACATATTTAAGACATATAACATCATTTTGTGGAATGATTGTAGAAAGAGTCTTAACAAATTGTCCATCCACATTTAATTTGAAATATAGAAATATTCAAACAGAAAAAGAATCTACCCACCTGCTGGACTGACTTAGGGTTTAATCTTTGCATTGCCGACACCATGTTTGAGTAATGCCCAATGTGAGGACCTGAAATTGATGAAAGAGAGAGCCTTTACCATTAGTCTATTAACAAAAAATCCTTGAATAATTTTTAGATTTATGAAAGAAAACAATCACCAGTTAAAACAGCGCAGCCAGCAGCAGCAGCTTCTGATATGTTATGGCCAGCTAAACCGGGCAAAAAAGAACCTCCAATTACAGCTATTGGAGTTAATTTATACAACTGTCTCAACTCACCTACGAGAGAAGAAAAATAGGACACTAACATTATGGATGAGAACTGAAACTAATGACAAGGACCAAAAAACATACACGCACATATAAACAATAATAATAATAATAAAAAGTATTAAGAATAAAAGAGAAAGGGAAGGGACCCACAGACCTAATGTATCCACCACATATACATTTGTTCGTGGCATAAGCTTTTCATGCCGAGACCTCAAAGCTACAACTTCCCCTTCTTTCTGCAACTTCTGCACTAAAGGGAGACGCGTAAAAAGTCAAACAGAAGTATATGTTTTCTGTACTCAGCAAATTATGACAAAGCTATGCATGAAACATATTCTAGATTATCAATGAGCAAGTCAATTTCAAATAAAATAGATAACTGAACATGTACAGAGATATAAAATATATGATGAATTACAAAAAGTAGTAGTCAAACTTAAAGTAAAATTCAAGGAAGATAATATGGTGTATTTCTATTTCATTTCATAGAATCTTTTTACCCAGTTGCATAACAATTTAAATCTTCTTCTTTTCTTCTTTACTATTTTCTAAACTTACTCGAAACTATTAAATTATCCCCGAGTACACCCCCCCCCCCAACAAAATATCATATTATAAGTGTAAACTGACACTGCACTGAATGGAGAAAAGAAAAGGCCATCAAAATCATACTTGAGCAATCTCCTTTCCATGTTGCGGATGTCGAGGCACAATGATGGTAACCAAATTAGGGTTCTTTTGCATGAGAACTTTGTGAACTGCTAACATTACTGCAGAAACTCTTTGTGAGTGCTTCATCCAGGAAAAATAAACTAAGTAAAAAACATATCTCTTAATCCTTAAAGACAAAAACCAGCTCGAGGATGAAAATTATTATTGTAAATTAAATATGCATATTGCTAAAAAGAAAACAGGACAAAAATAAATATGATGCTCCAGAAAGTTAACTCCTGCTCCATAAGTAAGAAAGCAGCTAGACACAAATGTGTTTTTGCAAAATTATCCAAGATATGAAAATAAAGCCATCTATCATCATAGATGGATTTTGCAAAAGGAAACCAATGCCCATAAATAATAAACAGAGTTTGCAGTAACAACTCAACAGAAAAAAGAATTGATATTTGCATATTACAATCCTACAAAGACATATGCGTAGCATACTTTTAGGATTCAATTACTGCATTACTTAAACATGTCATGGAGGTAAGCTCTTTGCATAAATCTGAGGCACATATCACATATCAAATATAGAAGTAATCTTGCATGAAATGACCTTTCTCTTCACCCCTGTGTATGGAAGAAGCCATCCAGACCTGCCTGTGGGCAAGTGATGCCTTCAGATCTTCTATACTTCCTATATCTCCCTCAGATTCATCATATTCATGTACTGCAGAAAGGAAAGGATGTGAACTCTTGGTTAGTTTAGACCATACTCACCTTCTTCAACAATTGCTAAAAGAGCACTATCAAGTAAACAAAAATAAAGAGACAAATACATAGGATTTGGAAAGTAATAATCACAGAATAGAAGGCAATTGAAAATGTAAATAAATAATGGTAGACAATACTAATTTAGACACGAGACTAAGTAAACCATTTCAATTGCTGTAACAAATCACCTAAATAGAAGATCCAACATGGATATTATATACATATTAGATAAATATACCTTACATACTAAAACAACATGGAAGAAAGATATTCCAACACATAATTTATTAGCATACCATATTTCAAGTCACCAGAAAAGTTGATGGTAAAAGGTGAGGCTTCTAGTAGCTGAAAGCGAATTGCCTGCAAGGTGCTCTGCGATGCATAACAAGATAAGTGACAAAATAACAGAAGAAGGATCAACTCAGTCAAAAGTAAAGGTGCACATACCAAAGGGGCAATCAAGGAAAATTTTGACAGCAATAATGATATCAGTGGACGAAACAAAGGTCCTGACCATTGTTTAAAGGATTTAGTAGACACCCGAGCATTTAGCAACCCCAATGCAATCTGAAAGGCATTACATAAAGTTGTAACACTACACAACAAATGGAAAATGCACACATCAAGGTCAATGAATACTATTAGACTATCACAACATACAACACCCATGCAAATAGATGGATTTCTCATATTCTAAACCATTTAAGATAAACTTTTTATTTGCATACATATATGGCCAACAAAGCAGACATCCTGCTTAAATGTTTGATCTAAAAAACTATTCAACAACCAAATAGAATAAAAATCAAAAGTATTGCATGGATGAAGAATATGAGGATGGGATTAAATTAACAATACTAAATTAGTTTCTTGTTTTTTGTATTTTCTCAAAAGCAAATCTGCAGGAAGTAGCACATGCATCAACAAGAAGGAATAACTTACACCATGTTTGGAAGCACCCATAATAAGATTAGGCCACAGTTCACCCTCTATTATTATGATTGTACTTGGCTTCCAATAGCCAAGGAAAGCATCCACAGCAACGGGAATATCGAGTGGGCAAAACTGGCTCCAATAGAGAGTCAAATTAAACCGTGAGAAAAAATGATATCTTTTAACTAATACAAGGAGCAAATAAGCCGTAAACTGGAGCTCGATATTTAATTTCATTCATTATTTTTTTTTATAAGTAACTGAAAATCATATTCACTAGGATAAAGGAAAACGTTAAAGCTTAATCTCGTGGTGAAGAACACAAAGTTAAAACCCAGACACATCATAGCGAAAAACATCCAGCAACGTGGGAAAAAAAATCAAAAATAAAAAATAGCAGAATGTGCGCGTCCCAAAATGTGGGTAGTGACGGAACAAAGCAAGATTATTTAAGAAAGATACGCGTTGACTAATACAAATATACCTGATATATAACACCACTTGGAAGCCGATTCTTTATCACTTCACTGCAGCGAATAAAAACACTGTTAATTTCCCTTATTTGTGAAATAAGTAAGAAGGAAAATGAATGAATGAGAAAGCGATAGAGAGAGAGAGAGAGAGACGGTGCAAAATAAGGAAGCTTACAAAGCAGAGTAGGTGGTGGTAGTCATCAAAATGTGTAAATCAGGCCTCAAGCGGCGGCAATGCTTGATAACAGGAATCGCAGCCATTCCTTCACCTAAAGAGACGGCGTGGAACCAGATGAGTGGGCCCGGCGGTCGTGACACGGAGGGGCGGCCCAGACGCTCAGGCCAGCGGAGAGGGTGCTCGAGACCTCGGATTTTGCGCCAGCGTAAGTGAAGGTACACCAAGGGTGAGACACCGTAGGTTAGTGCTCTGTACAGCTTGTACACTATCGCAGCACCCATAGGCATCACCATCACCATCGGCAGCCTAATGGTAACGTTCCATTTCATCCCTTTCTTTGCCGGACCGTTAATTTTTGTTTTGGTGATGCGCATGGTAGGTAAATGGGTCCCGTGGGCCCATTCAGAAATTTCGCAAATGGGCCTACCTTCGGCCTTGCAGATTTACTTTTGTCACTGTATGAGTTTTTTTTCAAGAGAAGGTAATATTTGACCCTACAATCTCTTTTTTTGCCCATCCTAATACTTGTGTACTCCTTTTCACTTATATGCGCATAGTACTCTCCCTCTCCCTCTTGACTCATAAAAATAAACTTCTCCTTTGTAGTTTTTTTTTTTTTAAAAAAGTAGTTTAATATGCTGAAAACAAATAATCTGAGAACAAGTTACAAGAGAAATGAATAATGAACACCCTAGAAACAATATATCTAATCCCCTTGGTTAAAGCAACACAAGGCCATAAAATACATTTGCAACTTTCAGAAATGGTCAGTATATATAATTCACTCTCTGAAACATCAGATTCTGGTCATTTCTCAATAAGCAGTCTCATTTCCAGTAGCTAACTAGCTATAGTTCAATTTCACCTTATAGCTCTTAGAATGAACACCACTCCGTCAAATTTTCATTATCACAAGCCTCTCAAAACACACGAGCCTGCTTGGCAAGCCATGAGCTACTCCAACAAGAGCATGGCCGAGTTGGTTTTGCCCAATTACAGCTCCTAATGGATTTGGGGCGTTGGATGGAGAGGACAAAGTCCTTTCGAGTGTAGTGCCGAACTGCCGGTTAAAAGGAGTTCATCCACAATTCGACTTTGGGAGTGAAAAGCAAAACAAAATTAAAACATAATATTTATTTTTAATTTTTATAATGGTATTTTGTAATTACGTAGAGTTAATTGAAAATGATAAGATAAAAAGAGAGATATAAATTCGAGTAATATATACTTACTTAATCGATATACATAATTCGTATCTTTAGTGATGCGCTATTAATAAAACATTATTATTTGGATGAAAAATGATAAAACTTAATTACTAACTATTACTTAAGTCAATTAAATAATCCACATTAATTAGAATACAAACTAAATATTTTAATTGAGTAAGTGATATAACATTGGGTAAAAATTAATTTAGTCTCTTTATTTTGAGTTTAGTGTCCATTTAGACGTTAAATTTATAAAAATAACTCAAAACAATATTACCATTAAACTATCGACAATCTTATCATTATATTCTTACAATAATTTTTTTAGACATTAATAAAAAATGACAAATGTTGGGACTGACAAGTGCATGTCGGAACATGCCCATAGTTACCTGACCCAACCCATAATTATAATATTTTGAATTGATTTTGTTAGGTAAGTACTCCAAAGTCCAAACCAACAAATATATATATATATAAACGATACAGCCATACGGCAAAGTCCAAACCCATAAGCTCAGCGTTGAAACAAGGCTTATCTCAGCCAAAAATTTGATTGATGCACAAATTATACGAATAGTTGGGACCAAGAGAATTATTTATCTTCCGATTAATATAATTAGAAGCAAGACGGTGGGGGACCAAATGAAACTTTGTACAATTTATACGTCCGCGATGATGTAATTAGCTACTTCCAATGTTGGAGTCGCCGTCGTTTGAGGGACTATGTATAATTTATTTTGTGCCTTAATCTCATCATATACGTTAACTAAATCTTACAAATTATGCCATTATGGTCCCCCAAAATAAATTTTTTTGCCAATCACAAATTTAAAAAATCTGGGACCAGCTTCATTTTCAAAGTGATGAAAGCTCAGCTACAAAACTTGGTGAAATTAAAAATTATATATCTGGCGATCAGAGGAGCTTAATCTCAATTATGAATTAAGGACATTTTCAAGCCCAAAATCCCTTTCATAGCAATCAATTATTTGTAATTTTAAAATTATTTTAAACACTTTTATTTAATGAAAATTTTGTATTATTAAAATGGAAAAACCTGTGGTGTAAGTACAACTGTAGTACCGTGTCATAGTTGCATCCAGCCGTTGGATATCCATGAACCCTACTCATTTAAGTGCATCAAATGACTGGATACAATTGTGGCACGATACCACAGTTACACCGTAGTAATCAGACCATATTAAAATATCCATAATTTAATTTATTATGATGGACAAATTTATTTACCAATTCAAAATACATTAATGCACATGACCTGATGATAAAAATTGAAATGCGCGCCGTTGTTTTTTATAATTCATTGGGCATGCGCTGATTCATCTTTTAGGTTTATCAAATCGCCAAGCTTTTTCATTATTTTATTTTCATCTTGTTACCCAAATGATAACCAAGAGATAAACATTTTATTGTTCCCGCATTATCTTATAGAGAAGGTGTTGGCCTAGTTAGGAATTACGATGAAAAAATAAAAAAGTTGCTTCTGTTGTGTAAATAAAATAACTTGTTGAAATAATTTTTTAAATTATTTTTGTTGTAAGTTTGAAAAGTAAAATATATATATTTAGTAAATTTTATTGAGAAAGTATTGTTTTTATAATATAATGATTAAAAAGATATAAGTTAAGTTACTTTTTATTTTGTTAGAGTATGTTTAATAAATTATTTAGACATATTATTTTTTAAATATGTGAAATTAAAATAATGTGAAAAAACTCAATTAAACAAACTATAGTGAACCTCATAATTTGTTACATAAAATGTGATAAAAATTTATACTGATACACAATCTACATAAAATAAAAAATAATATGCATTACATTCACATTAAACTTGTGGTAATAATATTCCTCTATTTTTTCATTTCTTAAAATTTAGAGCCAATAGTAGTGTGTGATACTCTTCTTAGGAGTTGTTGTCTCTTTCTATTCATTCGTCAAATATTGAATTAGGATCATTTTTAATGTTGTCAAAACGAAGATCACGTTGTGCATACCTCCTTATTTAATTGTACAATGACATAATTGTTATTGCGGTAACTTGATTGTGGTGGTAAAATAATATCTAATGATTTATATATTAGGGTTATGGAAAAATAAAATATAATTGTCTTTTTGTTAAAATATAAAAGTTATAATACGAATTTTAAAAATGTGTAGTTATTTATTTAATAAGTTGTTTATAAAAGCAACCCCTATATGATTTTGAAAACTGCTATCAAAATAAAAAAAATTATGAAATAAAGAGTTTTTACAAAATTTACTAAATACTATTTTTTATGAGAAATTAAGAAATAAACAACTTATTGAGTTTCACTTAATTCCAAACGGGCTCTTAGGCTCCGTTTGGTACAGCTTATTAAATAGAGCTTATAACAGTAGAGCTTATAACAGTAGAGTTTATACCAATAGAGCTTTTGAACAAAAAGTCATTGGGTGTTTGGTTGTCAATAAAAAAGTATTTTTGAACCATTAAACTGTGTAATATTTTTTTATATTATATATTTTTAGAAAAGCTCTCTAACCTCTACTCCCAAAAACTCAAATTTTGGGCTTTTGCTAGTAGAGGTAAATTAGCTTATTTAAGCTAAAAAAACTCTATTAAAAAAATAACCAAACACCATAAAAAAATTTTAAAAAGTGCTTATACGATTAAATAAGCACTTATGCCTCTTAAATAAGCCATACCAAACAGGATATTCCTAGAATATTGTTTCTTATCAATTCATTAGTTGTCACCAAACATACACGTAATAATGAGTTAATAGAAAAAGAGCTATGTATCCTTCATGATTATAGTGTCAAAAGATAATGCTTAATTTAAAAATCTTCTAATTAGTAAATCCTGATTATATTAAAGTGGAAGATGAGTTTACGATGTTATAAATAAACTTTTATGATGCCATAAAAGCGTCCCGACTTTTAGTGAAGTCCGGAATTCCCTAAATGAAATCCGACTCGTACTTAATTTACTTTGAGAAATTTGGGAACCTTTAACAGACATTTTGAAAGGCAATATACATAAAACCAAAACCCGAATCGTATCCAAGATTTGCTAAATTGTCCAATAAAATTGATATCAGATTCTTTAGCGAAAACAGACACAGGAAAAATGGTACTAGGATTTTGTCACGTAGCAAGGCAGAACCCACTATAAAATCAATGTACAATTCGAACAATTAAATCAACATAACATAAACAAAACAAAAAATTCTTGATCACGTTATGTATTCTGGTAACGAGGCAATAATTACAGCCGTTTTGCTATGGGTCATTGCATGGGCCATGGTGACCAAGCGTCGCCACCGTCACAAAGAGGAGCTAGAAAGACAGCGGCTACCACCGGGACCAAGATGGTGGCCAGTGGTTGGTAACATTTTCCAACTGGGTTGGATGCCCATGCCTCCCCACGCATCATTTGCGATATTGGCTTACAAGCATGGCCCCTTAATGACTTTGTGGCTAGGCTCGATGTGCACTGTCGTGGTCTCTTCTAATGAAGTGGCTCGAGACATGTTCAAGAACCATGACGTGGTGCTTGCTGGAAGAAAAATATACGAGGCCATGAAAGGCGATTATGGCACTGAAGGATCAATTATAACATCTCAATACGGTGCGCATTGGCGTATGCTGAGACGTCTGTGCACCACTGAGTTCTTTGTCACTAGCCGTCTCGATGCTACTCGAGGTGTACGTAGTAAGTGCATAGATCGAATGGTACAGTTTGTAGAAGAAGCCGAGGCATGTGCCCCCATTGACGTGGGAAGATTCATATTCTTGATGGCTTTTAATCTGATTGGCAATCTTATGTTCTCTAAAGATTTGCTAGGTCCGGAATCGGAAAGAGGGGCCAAGTTTTCCTACCACGCGGGGAAGGTCATGGAGCTGGCTGGCAAGCCAAACGTGGCTGATTTTTTGCCAATTTTAAGATGGCTTGATCCCCAAGGTATAAGGAAGAAAACACAGTTCCATGTTGAAAGGGCCTTTGAAATCGCTGGTGGATTCATCAAAGAAAGAATGGAGGATAATGAAGAGAAGAAAAAGGACTTCTTGGATGTGCTTTTGGCTTTTCGCGGTGACGGTGTCGATGAGCCTGCTAAATTTTCTTCTCGAACAATCAACGTTATTGTATTTGTGAGTTACTGACTCTAAATTCCTTGACCAAAAAAAGACACATTTATATAATGATGTATGATTTGCGAGTTACTAACTCTAAATTCCTTAACCCCCAAAAAAAAAAGAAAAAACATTTATATGATGATGTATGAAATGCGATGTAGCTCAAGTTCATGAATATGTTTTGCTTTGTGTCACATTTTTAGTTTTACCCCATGTTAAATATGGTTTCGAGGGTCTTGGTGAAATCTACAAAACTCATGATTTTTGACCTTTTTTAACTAATAATATATTTAGTTGCCGGATTTCGGCTAAATTCACTGTTTAGCTTCAAATCTACATTTTTATTTTTTGGTCTTGAACAATGGTATTAGAATTGAATTTATCTAATACTCGTAACTATTTATTTAATTATATGAGTTTTTTTTTCAAATTGTTTAGTCTAATTTGGTTGTATTTTGAGTAGAATTTTTAGAATTTATATAAGTTATTCTACCTTTACTAGTAAAAATTTAAATTTTGCGCTTTTAAATTTTAAGAATAGAGGTTATACATTTCTTTTTTTTTTTAAAAGTTAAATTGTCTAAAATATACTTAATTTATTTCAAAATCTTAATTTATTTCTTTCATAACATAATTTTAAAAGTTTTGATTAAATTAATTTTGTAAATTTTGATAAAAATTTTTATTAACAATCAAACAACTCAAATATTTTTTTATAAAAACTTTTAAAATAAAAGTTCTAGTTAAATAAACAGAAAGAATTTTGTGAGCTTTGAAATGTTACTTTAATGATTTCAATTTTTTTAAAAAATTACATAATTCATAAAAGATAAAAATGTTTAGTTACAATTTTTTCTTGTTTTTATTTTTTTTTAAATCATTTTTCTTTGTCTTTTTGTCAAATTTAAGTGTCATTTATTTTGTTTATTCTAATAAATCAAACTTTCTTGAAACTTTAGATTTTCAATTATCTCCATTCAAAATCTTCGATCGTTTTGTAAATACATACGAATTAATACTTAATGATTTTGGTTTGTCAGGAAATGTTCACTGCAGGGACTGATACAACAACCAGCACGTTAGAGTGGGCAATGGCTGAGCTTCTCCACAACCCAGAAACACTAAAGAAAGTCCAAGATGAACTCAGAAGCGTAGTCAGCCCTAACAAGAAGCTTGAAGAGGAAGACATTGAACAACTCCCATATCTTAAGGCAGTCATCAAAGAAACACTAAGGCTTCACCCACCTTTGCCTTTTTTAGTCCCACACATGGCCATGGACTCATGCAACATGCAGGGCTACTACATACCTAAAGAAACACAAATTCTAGTGAACGTTTGGGCAATTGGGCGTGACCCAAAAACTTGGAAAGACCCTTTGTTATTTAAGCCAGAGAGATTTCTGGAACCAACAAATTATAACATGATGGTGGATTACAAGGGACATCATTTTGAATTTATACCATTTGGGTCCGGGCGGCGAATGTGCCCGGCCATGCCTCTTGCTTCTCGCGTGCTTCCATTAGCGCTAGGGTCGCTTTTGCACTCGTTTGACTGGGTCTTGGCAGACGGGCTAAAACCGGAGGAGATGGACATGACTGAGCGAATGGGCATAACGCTTAGGAAATCTGTTCCTCTTAAAGCCATTCCGATACCTTACAGGGGGTATTAGACTCAAGTTTCTGTATATAAATTAATTAAAGCATGTATAAATTGTTGTGTTTGAAAAGGGAGTGGAAGAAAAATGTTTGGCCTCTGCAGTTTAAATTGGTTGTCATCAGAAATCTGATTATTGGAAACATTTTCATTCTCATTGTCAAATTTGAACAGTTCTCCTACGGGATATTCACCTAGTAATGGTGTTTAATTAATTGGTCAAGATTTATTAGTTAATTTACTTTTGTCTTTATTCTTAACAGAAGATCTAATTTTGAGCTCCTCTTTTTTTGACAATTGAGGGGCTCTAAGGAGAGTTAAGACAAAATATAGAGGGAGTAAGCAACTCCATTCAAGTCATTAGTAATAAAATTAACTATCCCCGAAGGGGGATTAGAGAAAAGATGCAATCCAAAAGGCAGCTCTAAGGCATAATTTGCTAGGAAATCCACTACGAAGTTTGCCTCACGATAAACATGATTGATGGTTATAGTCCAATCTCGCTTGATGAGGTTCTTAATGGAACGGATTAGCGGGGTATACTCATTGGTGCAAACTGTCGGGTGTTTACCATTTGAACAACACTGCAGCTTTCCACCTCCACATGGAAATAACGGACACCATGTTGCCATGCTAAACTTAAATCTTGGTAAAGGCCCCAAAGCTCTGCTACAGCAACCGAACAAAAACCGGATGCTCCCGTTTCCTTACTTGCTCCGTCCGTGTTTAGCTTACACCAGGGCCAGATGGGTTGCTTCCAGGTGATCCATCTCTCAATTTTTCTAGTCCCCACAACCAAAGACGAGTTGTTAAGACTCTAAATTTCCTCAGCTCTGACTTATATATCTTGTAATATCCTAACACTATCCACAGTCCGCTGATTAAAAAGAAACTGATTCCTCTAATAATATTTTTTGCCCATGAGATGAGGAGAGAATTTAGATATTTGCTATCCGCCGGTGGTAGTTGAGGAAAAGTGAAGTAACGTAGGAGTAATTTTTGAGGATTAAGTTGGAGTTTCTAAAAATATTTTATTTGGTACTGTTATAACATTGTGATTTTTTTTTTAGACAAAAACATTGTGAATATTTTTAAATGAAAAATAATGTTTGTTATTCGAACTTGCAATTACCTCTAGCCGTGTGTTTTAAAGTTTAATCGGTCTACTACTATCTAAACAAATGACATACGTTTTTTTTTTTTCATATCATTCTATGGTGGATTGGCGTACGTGATTTAAAAAAATCAACATTAATATACAATTAAATATAAATAAATTAATATCACCTAAATGTTACTTGTTTCGACATTTGTTGCATAGGTGATAGTTGTTTCAACAATACTCACATAAGTGATCTTATGTTAAATTTGCGATTAAAATTAACAGATGTAGTACTGAAAATATAAATTGATGATTTTGTCCCATTAGTTGACTTATAATTTTTATAGAGAAGTACAAGAAATTATTTTCTAATTAATTTAAGAAGAAGAAAGAGAAAAGTTGGTGCAATTTTGAGATTCTTTATCTCAAGATATTTCTGAGATTTGTCAGCAATTTGGTTTGATTTAATTTGTGGAGTCCAATCTTGTCATACATGCGCAAGTCAATATTCAAACAGTGGGGATTTGGATGTTTTATTTTGCAGTTTGCACACTTCGGAGGTGAAGAACATAGAAACAAGCAATATTTAAACAAGTTTAAGTGGGTCCTGATTTTGAACAACACTTAATCCACCGTTACAATAAATTCATGAAAAGATAATTATCTACTAATCATTTATTTTTTTATATTTTTTAAAAATTAAATTCCATATGAAATTATATTTTCTTGCACCCGTCCATCATTTATCGTTAACTGAATTAACAAAATATTTCACAAATAACCTTTTGTACCCTCGAATTTAAAATTACAGTTTTATATGCTATCACTTTCCAAATTGCAATATTAAAATTAGCCTCAATGTGTTGCCTTTATCATTTCCCCCTTTCTCCCTTCCCTTCTCCTGCCACGCCATCAAGAATCACATCTACAGCCTGAACCACTCACTGACTACGCCCCCCACGTGCTTCAAATCACAATCATGTGGCCAAGAGTCACGAGCCAACGCCCTCTCCCTTCTTCGCCGAAAATTTCTCCATTTCTTGCCCTCCTATGTCCTCTCTCTCGTCGTCGCAATAACCACCATTAACTCCGCTTACTCTACTGTTAACAATAGACGCTTCACTCTTCAAACCACCATTGTCTCCGTTAAGCTGACGTGGAAGCATATGTTAGTCACCACAATTTGCATCTACGTCGTCCTATTGTTGTACTTTCAGCTATTTTTTGTGATGCTATTCTCTAGTTTCTGTTTGTGGCTCCTAAATGTGAAGAAGAATTGATGACCAAGTTAAGCTGACAAGTGACTAGGGTTTTAAGGCGACGTTGGTCATTTAAATTGCCACGTGCCAGCGTGTGAGAGGATAGAGATATGATAATCCAACTTGGGTTGGGTGTAAATGGCATCTTTTTTATTTTGCCTTTTTCCCCTCGATCGATTTGCTGCACATGTGAAATCATAATTTTACCTCTATGATATCGGTAAAATTATAAAATTGTCAAACAGAAGTGTACGGGTGTAAGAAAATATAATTTTAGGTGAAATTTAATTTAAAAAAAATTATGTATTTTTTAAAAAGTACAAAAAACAAGTGTTCAGTGGATAATTACCTTTCATGAAAATAAGATGGACAATTTAGATGTTTCAATCTCATATAACATGATACCTAAATCAAATCTCATTTAAAAATGAAAAATAAATTAATAATAAAAAAATCCAACCATAAATTTAGTTAATTGACTGCGCACGAGTAGCTGCAATGATTCGGGGTAGCATCACTCTAGATTGAAGCAACGAAGATGGCACCGTGACAAGTTAGAGAAGAGAAAATGCTCAGAAGTTTAGAGGGGTTCCAATAGATTGCTCATAGCTACTAGTATTCTCGAACCAAGTCGAAGTGGAGAAGACGCATTACCCGGAAAAAAATAAAAAGAGAAAAAAGTGGATTTTTTTTTATAATTTATAGAAAAAATCTATTTTTAATTTTTTCATTGCATTGTTAATCAAACTTAATGAAATGTCACTTATGAGATAAATTTTAAAATAAGTGTTACTCAGGTGACATTAATTCAATATAAATTATGTAAATGAAAAATGAGACACTTAAGCTTAACGTAAAACTTGTAAATCAATATTAATTGTAAAATAAAATGTAAATTTTGAAAATAAAATATGAAACTTATAAATAAAAAATAAAATAAGTAAATTAATATAAATTGATAAATTAATGTATTACTAGTCAACAAAGAAAAAAACTTACAAATATAACGTAAAAACTAGTAAATCAATAATAATTGTAAAGTAAAATATAAAATTTGAAAATAAAATGTAAAACTTATAAATAAAAGAAAAATAACTAATTTAATATAAATCTGATAAATTAATATAAATTTTAATCATGACATTATAATTTTTTTAATTTTTACTTTATTTTAAAAAAATAGATATTGGTGTTAGGAACACAAGCACCCTGTCATTCAATTACATATTTAAAAAATAAAAATAAAAATAAAAATCCATAAGAATAATAAAAGAGTGTCGACAGCACCTCACTACATACCATACGAAATAATGTTCTCCGCAACACGCTTCTGTTCATTGGACTCTTGAGTCGTGAATCATGATATGTCCCCTCGAACGTGGGCTCTGAGCCCACATTCCCTTGTAGCGATATGGGCTAAACAAGGTGAAATATGTGTCTCCTTGTTGCCATTTTCTTTTGCTTTTACAGATTAATTTTCTGGCCATTGGGCTTGTGGGCTGGTAGCTTAAAGAATGTTGAAGGCATTATTTCAACTAAGAAATATGGGAGTTTCTTATGCTTTCCAGAAGAAAAAAAAATAATGAAAATAAGTAGATTTTTCTCTAATATTATTAGTAGGAGTAATTTTTTATGATAAGTCTCAGTAGACTTCTATGATGTATTTAAAAATGTATGCATTTAAAGTTTCAGTAGATCTCGAATTGTAAAATATTTTTAAATTGTAATCATAAATTTTTTTTAAATTCTATGATGTATTTTCTCCCCTTCTTTGAAAGCCAATTTTTGAAATGGGACTTCAACTTGATGGAAGTGGAAGATAATATTTCTTGTTGAACTTCTCAATAGCATTGAGCGGCACTTAAAGTTCCATCACTGCTGAATTTGTTCTAAATATGCTTAGGTCTAACTCCATTATATATCATGTGCATATATATATCTTCTGCGCGTATTTTTCTCATTTATTTGCTCGTATTCATATCTCTTTCAAAGCATTTGCATGGAGCAGGGAAGTAATCTAACGGTCACAGAGCATCAAAAATCAATTTCAAAGCTTTCTAGTATCCTTTCGATGTAGATTGAATGCTTGTTGCCTAATTGCTCGAGTCGGCGTGAGAAAAAGTGAAGCGTGTGTACTAGAGCATCTCTAAAAAGAGAAAAAAAGTGTATAGAAAAATAATTTGATAATTTAATGTTTGGCAAATAAGATTTGGCGTGTGTATTAATTTCACTTTTTCAAATTTTAATTTGCTTACTGATGTGGCAAATAAGTGTATAGAAAAATATAATTCCCTCCAAAAGACTTACCAAATAAGAATAAATTAATATTATTTTAATCAAATTTTTCTCACTATCAAATTGTATTGTTATTATATTTAAAAAAAAACATAAATAATAATTATTGCAGTCTTATCTTTTCAATAAATAATAATAAAATATTAATAGAAGAGGGAGAAACTCACTCGGCAATATTAAAGAGTGAGAAATAAATCTTATTTAAAGAATATAAATTAACGTGTCTTTTGGAGTGTTTAATATTGATATGACTCTTCAAATAAGAAGTAGAATCTTATTTGAAAAGTCTTTTGATGATGCTCTTAGTATCATATTATGCATTTCGATATATTTAGTAAACTTCAAAATTATTTTTTATACACACACTCAGAAATAAGCTTTTATATATTGCTTGCTATGCATTCGGCAGCAGATTCGCAAACCAAGAGAAAAGTCAGCGTCAGATTCTTTTCGTTTGTTTCCTAATTTGAAGAGTATCTCTAATCATAGTGGTGACACCAACGGTGCTTATTAAACTTTTTTAAAGGACTAAGTACACTTGAAATCATATTCGTTAAGTTAAATATGAGTACTTTTCCTTGACCTTCAAATTTTTAATTTATAAGTTTTGATTAATTGATCAGCTTAATAATCATAATAACAAAAGAGTATGTGGTAAAATTGTCTCCACGTATATATATATATATATTATTTTCTACAGCTGATGCAGTGGCAAACTCACAAGACCTCATCCATGCATTGCTTATCAAATTTATTTAATTGAGACGGAGCATCTTAATTTGCTAAGTTGTGATATTCTGCCCATACTACCGAACAAATTACGTGCTTGTATATATATATAACATCGGTCGTTCTATGGCAATTCACGAAAAGCTAAGATTAAGAGAGAATTCTGATCAAATGGATTGGCTTGGCCTTCTGGTTTGCATTATCATCTTCTCAGCATCAGGAGCAGTACTACTACTCCTCCGAATAAAATCGAGCCGGCCCAAGCAGCACCCACCGGGGCCACCAGGATGGCCAATAATTGGCAACATGTTCGATCTGGGCACAGTGCCGCATCGAACCCTAACCGAGCTCAGACAGAAGTATGGCGACGTTATATGGCTGAAATTCGGGGCCATAAACACCATGGCGATTCTCTCCGCCAAAGCAGCTACAGACTTTTTCAAGAACCATGACTCCACATTCGCCGAACGCAAAGTCACCGAAACCATGCGCGTCCACGGCTACGATAAGAGCTCACTAGCACTGGCCCCATACGGTGCGTTCTGGCGAGTGCTAAGACGCCTTGTCACTGTAGAAATGCTGGTAACCAAGCGTATAAAGGAGACCGCATCTGTCCGTAGGAAATGCGTAAACGACATGTTATTATGGATCGAGCAAGAGGCGCGTGGGGTTCACGTGGCACGTTTGGTGTTCCTGTCTACGTTTAACTTGTTAGGAAACCTTATGCTGTCGCGTGATTTATTGGATCGGGAGTCAAATGATGGTGCAGAGTTTTTCCAAGCAATGATGGGGCTAATGGAATGGTCGGGGCATGCAAATTTGGCGGATTTTTTCCCGATTCTGCGGAGGCTGGATCCTCAGGGATTGAGGAGAAAAATGGAGAGGGATGTTGGTAAAGCATTGGAGATTGCGTCTAAGTTTGTTAAGGAAAGATTGGAGCAAAAGGATAAGAATACTACGGGTACTAGTGATGAAAAGAGGAAAGATTTCTTGGATGTGTTGCTTGATTTTGAAGGTAATGGCAAGGATGAGCCGGCAAAAGTTTCCGAGAAGGATCTCAACATCTTTATTCTGGTAAAGTGCAAATATATATACATATGTCCATTGACATCATTTTAGTTCATTTTTGTTATTATACATCCGAAATTTCTATATGTATATATTGATAAACCATGCATGTGTGTGCCACTAACATTGGGGAAAAAGAATATTTTCTGGATTCCTTTTGCAAAGAGACTCCAACTTATTCGCCCCAAAACTCTGCTGGCGATAATCTAGCTGAATAGATGTTAAGTTGTTTGAATTCATCAATTTTTTTACATTATGCCTGACCATGTATTTTAAATCTTCTTTATCTTATATATATATATATATATATAATAGGCAAAGTAGCCATGCAATATTTCAATGGATATACATAGTAAGATTGTGATATATTTCAGATGACTTTGGGCAAGTACGTTCGATATATTCAATGTTTAAGGCTAATTGCGATTGTGTTCGCTAGGAAATATTTTTGGCCGGTTCAGAAACAACAAGTAGCACAATCGAATGGGCACTGACCGAGCTCCTAAGCAACCCCGAGTCACTAAACAAGGCCAAAGCTGAACTTGCTCAAGCAGTTGGAGCGGACAGAACATTTGAAGAGGATGATATTGACAATCTTCCATACTTAAAAGCTGTGATTAAAGAAACTCTCAGATTACATCCTCCGATTCCATTCTTGGTTCCACGGCGAGCAATGGAGGACACCAACTTCCAGGGCTATCACATACCCAAAGATACCCAAGTTCTGGTAAACGCATGGGCAATTGGAAGAGATCCTGAAGTATGGGATGAGCCTTGGTCTTTTAAGCCCGAGAGATTTTTAGGCTCAACAGTTGATTACAAGGGGCAAAATTATGAGTTGATTCCATTCGGAGCTGGGAGAAGAATGTGTGCTGGTGTACCATTGGCTCACAGAATGTTACATCTCATCTTGGGCTCATTGCTTCACAAATTTGACTGGGAACTTGATTGTAAGGAGAAAATTGATATGAATGATAGGATGGGTATTACTGTGCGAAAGGCCGAGCCATTAATTGCAGTACCTAAAAGGTGTAAATGAAAACTCAAAGTAAAGGGGCTCAAGAAGCGCGAGAACTGCTAATCAAATCCAAGATCATTGAGTTTAATTACTTCATTGTTCTAGCTTAGGAATGAATCTTATACTGGCGTTATTTCTTGTTTAATAACTATAGTAATACAATAATAGATTGTAGCTACTAGCTAGTATAAATAATACGTGTCTGTGTAGTATTTGTGAGAGCGAATTTTTTATTTGATTGATTTTTGTGGAATAAACTCTTTAGTTTTTTTTTAAATGTAAATAATCTATTTTTTGAGTTTTATTACTTCTTAATATTCCTTAAATCAATAACATAAAACATATAAAATGAATCACCAAAAAATCAATTTATTTATATTATTCTTTTATGTATTTTCGAAATTCATGGAGTATTAAAAATATAAGCACTCAAAAAAAAAAAATGAGAAAACGCTGACAAAATGAATTATAACATTGTGTAGTGTTAGAACAAAGAAAACCAAACAATCAATTAATATTATAACACCACATGACTTTATAATTTATTATTTTACCTGCATTTTGTCCTTTATATATATATTTTTTTTTGCCTCTTTAACATTTTTCTAAAAATATTCCATACTTATCCATCATATCTGTGCAATATCAATCTTGTTATCTGACTAGCTCGTTCCTTTTAGAGTCGCCCTGACACAAGATCATTAAACCTTGCATTAGAAAATTCTCAAATTAATAATCTAGTAGTATATTACTGCTAATAATATCTCTATTTTTTCATATGTTTCAAGAGAATATATATATTCTGTGAACATCCTGCAAGAACCTAAGAGGTATTTGCTTGCTAAGCATTTTACTAACTTTGCCGGTTTGATAAAGAAATTTATCAAAAGAGTGGTGCTATTAACAGCTTCCATGCAATTCCATAATTAAAATATTTTTTTCCTAAAACACCCCTTAAAATATATTAAAATATCATAGTACCAACAACATCCAGCTTTTTTTTTTTTTTTAAATTTTTTCCTTTAACGGAAATGACTGAACTCCCTTTTGAGCTGGTTGCATCGGTTATTAATTAAATGCCGACAACAGCATATTCTCCAGCAAAAGAAATGACTGCATGTTATCTTTAATTAGGAATTTACTAATTAAAGATAATTAATAACAATAATATAATACAATCCTTATTTATACTGTATATTAGAATATATCTACTTCACTAATAATTGAGGAATGTATCTACTTCTCACAGCCCATTTGATTATGGGAGGAGAGTAGTGGTCTCTGTTATTGCACAACGCATCCAAATTAATAAAACAAATAGCCTAACACCGTTGCATGAAGTCATATGTTGTTAGATAGTGCGACTCGTGAATGGAATTGTAAGTGGACTAATTAGATAGTGCCACGTTATAGTCTTGAACAAAATAGTAATTAAAATGCTATAATTACATCAGGATTGAGCCGGAGCAGCTCTTAGAAATTTTCCTTTAGGCTTAGTAATTAAGTTCTAGGAAATTAAGTATTTATAAAATTTAAAAAGATAAATAATTTTCATAGTTGTTCTTAACAAAGTTTTGTGTAATCTCAATAAAATAAAATAAAAAAGTCATATTAGTCCATAATATAGTAAAATGCGGGACCATTACTGTTCTGACTTCTGAACAATAAGCCTAAGAGGAAATTTTCACTTCCTTAACAATATTGCGTTATTGAAAAATGTCACCTCTTTCAGTGCCGTGTGCGCCACTGATTGAACACGACCCAACCATTAATGTTGCGGATTACAGCACGAGTATGTATGTCATGTCCAAATCTTTTGGAATGCGAAGACTCTGTAACTGGATATGTTGTAATAATTCATTATTTGGTTTTCGAAAAAGAAAACAATAATAAAATTCCTTATTTCTATTTTAACATACCCATTGTTGGAGGTTGATTTTGTGGGGAATGAAAAATGTAGAGAAATACAACAATAATGGTGGAACTTTATTATGTAAAGTAATGTGTTTACAACTAACTCTATATGTAGGAAGAAACTGCAGAAATTTTGTGTGCTTCAAGGCACGTTACAAATGTCGCTTTCCTTAAGACGTTATTTGCCCCCACCAATTGAGTGATGCACATGGGTTAAGCAAATACGCCTCCAGGATACAATGAAGCACTTGTTTGTTTGCTTGCGTTGTGCATCGACGAAAGCAAACCAGAATACTCTTGAATGTTGCAAGCCTACCAAGAAACAATATATTGCTCCTGCAGAAAACAATAAATTGGAATGTGAATGCACAAAAGAAATGGGTGTTTTGTATTGAAATTCGTACTAGAAATGAATGCTAAGAAAAGAGTGGTGTAGGATCATTCATTTCATATCTAAATGGCTTAAACATGACCCCTATTTATAGATATATTTGTGCCCCCTCATTTGGGTTATCATCTTTCATGATACCCCTTCATTCATGGCCATTGGATTTATATTTGATTTTAATCAATGGTCCAAATTGAATCATCACCATTTCAAATGAAATGTCACCATGAAATGATGCATCTCTAAGTGAAATGTTGTCATGAAAAGTTATATCATTTAGCAAAAAGATACATTTTCTACAAGACACAATTAAATGGACATGTCTTTACAACAAGACATCATATAATTAGACATGTTTTTAGTGAAAGATACTTTTTCTATAAGTCACAATTAATAGGACATGTCTTTACCATAAGAGACATTTATTGTTGAAAATGTTCCAACACCCATATGATCTCATGAATACGGATGGTAAAACGAATAAATGAATTGAATCGTAAATGATTGGCCAAATTCAATGGATTCAAATTCAATTGGTTTAATAAGCGAATCATAATCTTTATCTTCGAATTCAATTCAATTGTTAAATGAATATTCGTCGAATTCATTTAATTCTTTTATGTAAAATTATAGCTTATAATTACAAAACTATCCTCCAAATTTTTAAATTTATGCATAAAAATTTAATGATAAATAAGCAATTTTATAAAATGGATAATAAATGAATAGATTCATGTTCGATTCGTTTATAAGTTGTTTATTAAATAAATAAATGAATCAGTGATCTCAAATGTAAATCTAATTCGTTTATTTAGCGAATCAAATCGAATTTCATCTATTTATTAAACTAATCAAATTTTTTAAATCCAAAACTATTTTATTTGCCTCTAATTGAATCTTGACTCATATTACTTCCCTTACTCGTAACTTTTGCTTTGTGAGAATCATAAAATTAGGCAAGGACAAAGATGTTAACACAATGACGTGAAGGACTGTCGGCGGTTTGAATTTCTGGGCTCCCACGAGTCAATTCCCCATCAAAAATTTCATTATCAGATGCGAAACAAAGCAGCTGAAATTGGCAAAAAAATTCTGTGGTTGTGAACAAATATGTTGACAAACCACAAATATCTTATCTTTTTTTTCTTGTTTCGATAAGTGGGGCTGTAAACAGAGCTAAAGAACAAATATCTTATCTTTTTTTACAGTAGCTTAATGGATTTTTTTTTTAAAAAAAAAAAATTCATAGCTGTCAGCTTAATTAAAAATATATATGCGTACGGTTGGTTCATTAAAAGTCGGAGCAAAATCACAAGCACTAAACTAGTAACACACTAAGTGAGAAATGGCAAACACGTTGAGTGTGCTTGTGTGGTCGACCCTTTTTCTGTTTGCAGCTTTGATCCTTCTGTTAAATATTCTAAAGGAGAAAGAGTCGAGAAACTGTAAACTGCGGCCTCCGGGGCCTCCGGCCTGGCCAATCTTCGGCAACTTTTTCGATCTCGGAAACATGCCACACCAAAGCCTTTACAAGCTCAGAGCAAAGTATGGTCCTGTACTTTGGTTAAAGCTAGGTTCAGTAAACACCATGGTGATACAATCAGCTAAGGTTGCGAATGAATTGTTCAAGAATCAAGACCATATATTTTGCGACCGCAAGGTTCCAGATGCACTGATAGCCCGTAACTATTACCAAGGATCACTTGCCTTCGGCAGGTATGGCGTGTACTGGCGCATCCTTCGACGTCTCTGCGCATCGGAGCTCTCGGTCAACACGAGAATCAACGAGACAGCTCCTATCCGTAGAAAGTGTATTCATAAGACGATACAATGCATTGAGAATGACGTAGCAGAAGCGCAGGCTCGAGGAGAATCGGGACAAGTAGATTTGTCGCACTACCTATTTCTCATGGCATTCAGCCTTATTGGCAACCTTACTCTGTCGAGGGAATTGCTGAACTTGCAGTCCAAACAAGAGCTGGAATTCTTTGCTGCCATGGTCAAGTGCATGGAATGGGCTGGAAAGCCAAATATGTCTGACTATTTCCCATTCTTGAGAAGCCTGGATCCTCAAGGTATCAGGAGAAACGTGATGAAGGACTTGGGATGCGTTCTCCAGATAATATCTGGGTATGTGAAGGAAAGGCTTGACGAGCAGAAGTTACTGAATGATGAGAAAAAGGACTTCCTTGATGGATTGATAAAGTATGAAGGGGATGGAAAAGAAGGGCCTGATAGACTCTCAGATCAGAATATCAACATAATCATAACGGTGATTAAGCTTCAACATTCATAATAAGCAAGCAATTAGTTCTTTTTTATAAACAAGAGATTAGACAACATCTTGTCTAATTATAATATTAACTCCATTAAATGTAATGTGCAGGAAATGTTCTTGGCTGGATCGGAAACTACAAGCAGTACCATGGAATGGGCTGTGGCTGAGCTACTGCGCAACCCTGAGGCTATGAGAAAGACTAAGGACGAGCTTGACCGTGTCGTTGGACGAAACAGAAAGGTTGAAGAGAAAGACATTGTTGAACTGCCATATTTCAAGGCTGTGTTGAAGGAAACACTGAGGTTACACCCTCCAGCTCCATTGCTGCTTCCAAGAAATGCAATGAAAGACACTGAATTCATGGGATACCAAATACCTAAAGATACTCAAGTTTTTGTGAATGTATGGACAATAGGAAGAGATCCAGACTGTTGGGAAAATCCTCTGTCTTTCAAGCCTGAGAGGTTTCTAGGTTCAAATGTTGACTTCAAGGGACAGCACTTTGAGTTGATTCCATTTGGTTCTGGGAGAAGAATTTGCGTAGGAATCTCGTTAGCTGACCGGCTACTTCACCTTGGTCTTGCCTCTTTGCTTCACCATTTCGACTGGGAGTTAGGCCAGGATGCCACTCCAGAGAGCTTAGACATGAATGAGAGGTTTGGTATAGCAGTAAGGAAGCTCGTACCTTTGAGAGTTATACCGAAGAAACGAATCATGTGAGAGATAAGCGCATCGTCAAAGTTGCAAGTCATTAAGCACACCAGAATAAATGGCTGCATCGCCCCCCTTATAACTGTATAAGTGGTTTCCGACGTTCCTGATGCTACTTTGCATGCTGGCTATTCTTGATGGAAACTCAACCCTTCCATTTTGATGGTATTGACACCAACAAAAGAAGACTGCCTCAACATAATTTCCTATTTATTTATTTATTATTATTGTTGTTGTTGTTGGTTTTAAATTAGTCGAAAGTTAGTGCCCATCTTATTTCGTGGAGTCATGGGTAGAATCACTGAGCATGATGCAAGAACAGACTTAATGGTTGCAATTTCTTACATTTGTGGTCCTAAGCTAAGTCTTATTTAATGGTGCTGTGTATAGTTTTTGAATTGGGGAATGGTAACGATCTCATTGCTTGATAGTGTTTACGTACTAAAAATATGAAAGTATAAGAATGGATTTTGAGTGGCTTCACAAATGTCCGAGTAAGGAATGAGAATTTCAATCCCATAGAGAAGTTGGAATGATAAGGAATTGACAAAATCACTCTTAAATAAATTTTTTAAAAAAAAAATTCACCCCCTTTAAATAATAATAATAATAATAATAATAATTGTCATAATTTTTTATAGTATAGTAATAATGGTAATAATGATGATTATTATTTTATTATTACTGTAATATTAATAATGGTAATAGTATCTATAATAGAAGTATTTACTCTTTATTTTGTTTGCGAACAAATACATAATCATAACTAAAGGCATTTTAATAACTTGCAACAATTCATTCTAATTACAAGATAAAGTAAACACATCGATAAGAATACATCTCATTCTTATTTTAATTCCAACAGCCCAAAAAAACAACTTATATGATTCCAATTCTAGTTGTGGGTGACAACTTGGTCGGGATTTGTTTATTCAATTCAATTTGATTTAAGTTAAACATGTTTAAATTTGAAAAAATTGATTCGTATAATAAATTGATGAATTTGATTCTCATTAAATAAATGAATCGACTCTGGGTTTAAGGTCAATGGTTTGTTTTTTCATATAGATTTTGTTTGTATTTTTTAAGATGATAGTTTTATGGTTTTTTTTCTATTTTATTTTGCTTATTTTTGTTTATTAATTATAATTTTTTAAACAAATTGTATGCAAATCTAAATTCAATTGATTTGTTATTAATTCTGCATAAATGAATAAAATGAATTGTACTGAATCTAAACTCGATTTGATTTATTTAAATTTGTTTAGTAAACAAATTAAATAGAAATTCGTTTAATAAACGAATCAAATCCAAATCATGAGATTAAGAATCATTTAACAAACTAATCAAATTCAAATCCATCAAATTTTTGTTTACAATTTGAATCAAATTTGATTGGGTTATATGTTTTGTCACCCCTAATTGTTTTCAGTTCCTATCTAATTCTTGCTCATCCCAATTTTGGGGAAGTAAATGCACCAACGTCTTAATGTTGGACCCTTGGCCATGTTATTCACCAAAAAAATGTCTTGAGTATTATTTAGCAACTTCTGATTATGTCGGATACTCGGATGTGTTAGACCCTCGAAATACTTGCAACATATTTTGAGAGACTTGAGTTTCCTTGAATTAACGTGTTTATTGTCAATTCTTTCTATTCTGCGACAGTTTGTGTTTGTAATATTGCCAAACACGGATAGTATCACTCTGAAATGATATCATTTCTTTTATTATCTAGATAAGCATTGAACAGAGATGACCTTCTCGCACATCCTCCTGAACAAGTTGTAGCGTATATTTCCTAATTGAATATGGATTTGGTATGAAGCATAGAAAAATACTTATGAATATGAATAGTAACAAGACACCTGAGTTTATAGAATCAGGATAGGCGAAACCACTCAAAAATAAATGAAACATGACAGAATTTACAAGGAAGTGGCAACTGGGAGCCAAAATTAACCACTATATAAACAATAAAAGAATATATGAACATCAAGGAAACAACTGACCAATCCTTACTCTGAAGAAACAGATAAAAAGAGTTGGTTAAATGCTCAATGCAGACCTCAACAAAGAGGGGAATGCCTTGTGTGTTCTGAAACCTTGACAATTAGCAACACGGAAGTGTTGTTTATCATTGTACCTATGACTCAATGTAATTCATAAGCACACAACAGCACGATCTTTGCTAGCAGACAACTTTAGAACAGCCGTTTCAGTGACTTCTCTACCAACCCTGCAGACATAGTTCAGTCCCACAAGTAGCTCTGTAATTGCAGCTTCAGTTTTTGCTCGATTTGCATAGTGGAGTGTCTGCACCAAAAGCACATTTGTCCTGGAAACCACATCATCCTTCTCAAAATTACGCTCAGACTGCCACCTTATCATGTTATGAGCTAGTGGAGACAGCCACCCTAATATCTGTGTCAGGGCCAGGTTCCACCGTTCTGCAAGAGAAACATCATAGGCAGATGAAACCAAAGTTTTAGCATATGCCTTAAGCCTGCCCCTAAGAGCAGTTTTTATATTCATTGGTAACATATTGTAAAGAACATCTCTTTCATCCGGGCCAATCATGTGAGGAGACGAAGCTAGTTTCTCAATCAATACAACAATATTTGCGTAGTGGAGGGCTAAAGCAGCTTCACCAAGGGTAGATGGAGGGGCATTCAACAACCCGAGCTTGAAACTGAATGTAAAAAGTTTGGAATAGAGTTTATTGTTGCTAGAAAGGGATCCCACATGTGTCCTTTCCATCTTCTCAATTGTTTTCATATAAAAATCACCATATCTCATAGAAGCACTCCCAGTGGGCTTGCAGCTATCAACTACAAGAGAATCACTCACACCTGTTATACATCCTCCAAATGATCCAACATGACCCAACCGTTTGGATTTAGAATGGAAAAGCTTTCCATCTCGAGAATCAGACTGATGGAGAGATCGCCGCTGCTTGCTATTTATCACACCCTTGTCAGAAGAAAATTCTGAAGATATTATAGGAGCAGAAAAGGAATGGCTGCGAGAAAGAAACTTGGTCTTGCTATGTCCACAATCACTGTTTCCTTCTATAAATACAATTTGATTATTCCCAAAAGCATATCTCGTCCTTTCAAGTATTGTGAAAAGTGATCTCACCAAGAGTCTTACAACATAATCATAACTTCGAACCCATGGAGACATTTCACGTAAATTTCTTACTTCCTGACGTTGACATGCTACTTTCTGCTGATACTCAAGCAATTTCACCCTATCTGCCTTATTGGCTTGCATTCTTCGAAGAGTTTGCTCAAGCTCTGCCAACACCTCAAGCTCCTGACACAGTTGCATCATAACTGCAGCAAATTTCCCCATTTTCTTTACTTTCCTTTCCATCTTCTTCAATCGGTATGCCCATCCAAACCATTCAAAATGATTTATAAGTGGGTCATTAATGAAATCCTCAAAACGATGATATACAGGATCTGTGCACCTCTTGCCAAGCCTAGCCACAGACTTTGCTACATTTCCAAAATTCTCAATTATCTCATTGACTGCAAGATCCATAAGGTACTCAGCATTGTCGGACACAAGTTTTTGAATCCCAACCGAGTTCACAATCTGTTCCCTCAGCCCATTCACGTCATTTTCTCTCAAAGAATGCCACATGTTTACCACCTTCAACATCAAGCTTGCCACTTCGAATGCCAAAATTCCAATGCCTCCCTTGCCAGTCTCTGATGCGTTCTTCCATGAAATCCATCGCAAACTACCAAACCACGTTTCTGTCACCATCTTGCCACTCATTAAATTACATAAACAAACAATATTATCATAACCAACAACCTCAAGCAATCTCACAATCCCTGTAAGAAAACATGTCAACGTAAGAAAGATCACTCAGCTGCCAACATATATATTTCCCGCAATGCCATAATCATATCAAAATACTTTCTGACTAAATCCTAAACATTCGGACACGAAATCAGAACTTATCAAATTACAATTGCTTGGATTAGTTGATCAATATACCACAAGTACAAACACAAATACAAAAACAATCAGCCAAAAACCAAATTAAAAAAAAAAAAAAAAACAAAGACTTGCGTGCAAGCTCAATCACAGAAGAAATTCATCATATAGACCAATTTCATTCATTTTTATCCCTAATTTCTGAACAACTAAGGCGTGTCGTAGCGAGAGAGCTAGAAATCGGAAAAACCAAGTGCTCACAAGCGAATTTGAGAGCAAATTCAACAAAAATTCTCAAAATTGATAAATTTGCAGAGAATAATTTACCAGAAGTGAAGTCAGCCACCAATCAACATAATATTAAGAAGTAAAATTTAAAGAGGCATTAAAATGAAATCAAGAGCTTAATGGTACGTAAACGAGGATACCTTAGCTTAGGCTGAGGGAGCAGGCGAAATGAGTGGGTAGGAGTGAAGGGACGATCCCAGCGTCATATAGCCGCGAGCAATCGAAACTGAGAACTGACGGAGTAAAAAATACAAGGAAAATCGACCAGTAAAAGACAAAACTTTAATACTTAATTATAGCGCGTAAATTCGGTCAAATCGAGGTTTTGAAAAATTGAAATTAATAATTAGCAGAGTAGAGTGGTTTATTCTTCTCTTATGCTGGTGGATATCAAGGTGATTAAGTAAATCAAAGAGTAACTAGTGATACGATTCCGTTTTGAGGAGGAAAAAAGATATGCGCTTTGGGAAGTTCACTCGACGAGGGAGGGTGTTGGCGCGTGGGGAATTCTGTGGAGGGCATATGCAGATATCATTTTCCTGCTAATAATGCCTTTTTAACGAAAGCAGATGGGTAAATTAAATTTGGACAAAGACAACCGTTTTGCATTTCCAATTTTCAACCCCCGACTTCATGAACAAGTTGATAGCAGCGGGGTTTTGAGTTTTCCATTGGCTGCATGTCTCTGTCTGTTCATCAAATGTTATTAGGCTTAATTAATTAAACATGTCAGCAGAGCATCAATGATTGAATGTTAAAAAATTATTGTTAATTGTTGAAAGATTTCATTATTGTTATTATCATTGTTATTTTATTCTATTATTTTTACCGATTATTTTATTATCACTTTTCTTTGTTAAGGAATTCTAATCCCACTCAAGATTTTAAAAAGTAAAAAAAATAATAATAATAAAAAATAGATGTAGAATAAAAACAAACGTATGATATAAGAATTTATTTAGAAATCTTTTATGCCGGATAAAAATTATTGTCGTAAAAAATGTATTATGTGAAAAATTATTTCAATCATTCTAATATATTTTATCACGCCCAAAATCCCCCAATAATATCTAATTTCTCAATAAATCCACCATTGCTCTCATATTATAAACTATCTACTTACAAAAAAATTAATTTTAATATTATACGAATAAGTAAAAACTCAATCTCCTCATATATAGTGATTATTTATTGTAAGAGAAATATTCATTTCTTATATTGTATTTCTCTTTAAACAAATTGAGTCTCCAAGTAGATATTAATTACTCCATAAATATAAAATCCTCGTAAAGATTCCTAAAAACTTCTTATTAAAAAACGAAATATGTTTCCTAACATTCTTTTTTATGATTTTGTTTGTTTCCTCAATCATTTGACTTAACTACTATGCATATTTTTATATTGTATCATCTGTGCTTAAATATGATTTTTTTTTTTTTTTAAAGTATCATTGGAAAATTTCCTAGAGAGGTCCTTTATATCTTCATAGATGGATAACTCCGTATAAAGTAAAAATTTACTGATTTTTCTTATGCATTATGGATGTATAAGATTAACCCGTATGTGTTTTCTTGTTTCCGAGATAGCTCAAGTGGCATGGGCCTTGCAAGTAATATAGCGCTACCCTTCCAGTGAGTGGACTCCTGAGCCCAATCATCAAACCCAATATCTGATCAGAGTAATAAACAGTTAGACTGGATCATGGCTGACTGAAATGTACAACAATAATGCTAAGCGGTCTTTGGTATTGAAATGTTATTATTTTTATGTCATAATAATTATTAAAGAAAAATATTGTAAATATGTATTAAAATAGTGTGAAGTAAATATAATTTTTAAATAATAAAATGGTAGAATTTGTATTGATTTTTTATAATACAGAATTATAAGATAAGACCAATTTAGTTTTCAAACTACAGTATTGAATGTATATAAATACTTTAATGTTGTGAATTTTCAATTATAACTGTCTAACCATAATACCATATGAATCTTAAGAATCTCGACAATTAAATTTTAATTTGTATTATACTATATATTACTCATTTATTAGATAATAAATTTTATGACTAGGACAATTATGATTTTATTATCTAACACATGAATAATCCAGCAATTGGGATATAAAATATCCAAATTGTATTGGTCTACGTAAAAAGAAATAAAAAATAAAATAATCTAGAAAAAGGAAATTGTGAGATTACTTAGCCGAAAAGGATGAAAATTCCAGCTAACTAATTAATTAGCAAACGTATATAATAAACCCACATGGAGATGGAGGGAAGTGGCTTTTTGTTTTATGGAATTCACTTTAATTATAGCTCTACAGCTTTTTTATTGAAATGCTTATTTTTTCAATTTGTTTTTATAAAATTAATTATATCTATCTGTAGTGGTCCCCCTGTATAGTAGAATGGTCCCAGGACACCCAACGGAATTGATTCCAAAATATGCATGTAAATCTCTTTCCAGTGACAATTATAACATGTCTACTTTCTTTCCCCCCCTTTTTTTCCCCGTAATCCTTGGATATTAAGATCAATTACAATTCTAAAATTTAAAACGAGAATACAGTGAATACCCAGAAACTTCCTTTGGTAATTTCATTTTCAAAAAACATTCTGAAATTTAAAATAAAAATAAAATATAATACTTATTAAAGTGAGAGTGAAGAATCTGAATTCTCTTACTCTAATATTTACATATTTATTTAAAAATATGAGTGAAAATCTCATTTTATGGCTCCTACGTGCTTTTAGAGTGAGGAGTAATATTTTCACTCCTATGTGAGAAGGTGGGAGTCTCATCTTACTCCTTTAATTTCTAAAAATGTCTTGAATGAATCTAAAAATTACAGATAAATGTCATCAATAATTTTAGTTTAGATAATTAAAATAAAATTATAAAAAAATTTAATTTATGTCATAATAAATGTTAATAGTAATTGTACAAATATATTTTCTTATTCGTTTTCTAATTAAAAGCTACATATGCTTTACTTAAGAATGAAATTGTAATTTAAAATAATTCTCTCTCGATTTAAGATAAAGTAAACATATAATTAGAATTTTGATCGACAATCCTCACTTTCATTATAGTCCAAGTAAACATTCTATTTCTAATTATACTCCGTATTCTCAATTTCCGAATTATCATTATTTACGATCCACGTTTCAATTCGAAAAATAAACGCTACATACATTACTATTTTTGGAGTTTCTCTTTGGATTGTATTTTCTATATCGAAAGCAATTAATTTTTATTTTTCTTATGATGAATGATATCCTCTAATTTATTGGAACACTTAAAAAGTTAAAACCTTGAATATTTGACATATAAGCTATCCCGTCTATCAATGCATATATATTATATATATTGGAAAACCAAATTTCTATTTTAATAGCGGCAGCCCACAATGAACTGTCACAAAAATTAAAAACTTTATTAGCCAATTGTTACCTTGAAACTCCTTAAACCCACATGCCCCTCACTAGGGAATCTCCCCTTTTTTTTTTCTAAATTTGAATGACTTTTTCTCTTATTTATTTATTTATTTAATTAGATTACAGTAATTAAGTATCAAAGGGAAAAAAGTGGAGGGAAAATCACAAGAAAAGAAAACGTAAATGATGGCGGGGAGATCTTCAAAATCTTTGTTTTTTGTTTTTTTTTTTTCTGTCTAATGGATATTAATTGAATAGATTTTCTCCTGAGGTAGTGTATGATTAAATTTTAGGACCGGTAGATGAATTTGGTGGGACATTCTGTTTTCTATCTAAATTATGCCATAATTACACTTTAACCAGACTAAAAAAAAATAAAATATATATATATATATATACCGTTTGAATTTTCAACGATTTGCAAATACTCACCAACCCTACCAACTCAAATAAACAATACCCTCTAAAATTTAAAAAAAATCTGTTGGTGTTTTATTTTAAAAAAATGAAATAGAATTACGGGATGAGTGATAACCCGTTAGCTGTCCCCAAGTTTCTACATATTCTTATCTAAGAACTAGTTTCTCATTTTTTGTATCTAATAGGTCCTTAAATCTTTGATAGATATTGTAGTACCTTTGTATTGTTTTTTGTTATTATTATTATTATTATTATTATTTGAACATTACATAATAAATTTGATCGTCGGGATGTACCTTCATGCAGTTCATGTAAAATCTAACTTTATCTACAAATTGATACTTATCAGCAAATTAGGATATATATATTTTTTTAAATTTCCTGACTAATGTAATAGAAAATATCTAAAATTTCAGTTTGATCAAGTTTACAGTCTTTCTATTTTATTGTTGGTCCGTGGCAGTTGAACATTCAACATGAATAACAGGACCAGTCTCCGTGTCAGTCATCGAAATCTAGGCGCCTGTAGTTTGGGAACCTTCAAAGAAGATGACAGAAACCAAACGCTGTCGTTTCATTTTACGATCACCTATGTATAATCATAGATACCCCATTGATTCAATGACTCAGAGCGGATGCCATGTCATTCCGTGGGCCATAATATCTTAGTTCTTACCGTCGGATGATGATATAATTTTAAACGAACGGTCAAAAGATTAGAAAAGTTGAGTGTGAACATGAAGTCGTTAGCTTTTTGTTTTGTTTGGATTGGGGAAAAGATTGCGTGTTCGGTCAGGGCCGTCAACGGTCTTACCGACAGCTTTTACTCACTGTTGCTTTTTGCAGCGTTAAAATTGGATTTTTCTACATCTTTCTTAATTTTGTATATTCACTCCCCCCCCCCCCCCCCCCCAAAAAAAGAAAAGTATATTCATATGATAAATCCTTTAAATGCCCATGTGATTCGGGCACCCATTTATTTCGTTCGGATTTTTTTGAATTCATTTCATTTTAGTTTTGAAGAAAATGAAAACTAAATGAGAATTTTAAAAAGTGTTTTAAGCATTTTCAGTACTTTTAAAGAAATAATCTTCTAATAATCATTTCTTTTACCGGACATAATATAACAAAACACTTTATTTAAAATACAATGATATAAATTTTAAAAATAATTATATTTAATACTTATTTAAGTAGTATAAAAATATTGAGATCAAATCTTACTCACATTAATATTCAAGAAATTCTTGTATATATATAGTCTTTTTTTTTTTTTAAATTGATACACCCATGTAATTTGAATCACTGTCCTTAGTCAAGTAATGACTAATGAATATTTGTTAACCTCTTTCATGGATTAAGGGGTATAATCTCCCAAGTGAAAATTAATATTTTTAGATTGAACTTCACCTCTAAGCATTAAAGTAGGTTCCAATAAATTATATATATATATATATATATATATATATATATATATATATATATATATATATATAATTATAGACTACATAATACTTCTAGTTGAATCTTGACCTGCATGGTTTGTATGTGATGTAATATTCAAAATAAAAATCACTTTACTTAAAAAAAAAGTATTGACCTAAGGCATTTCTTGAAATTCCATAAAGTATTGGTAAAGAATAAATAAACTTTTGTGGTTTATTTTTTATTAAAAAGAAATAATTTTTTTTTCTGTCATAGTAATTATCAAATTTGAAAACAATACAGGTAAATTTGTTAATTAGCATGTACGTAAACATGTGCATCAAATGAAATCATGAATACCGAAATCTATTAAATATATTTTCATACACTTGGATTGAATACCAAAATGTCCCTCAGTAACATTTCTATTTGTGATTAATAATCAATCATATAATTACAATGCATTCATATATTAGTAAATATTTTCTTCCTCTTTCTCTCTTTTTTTTTAAGATACATGAGATTGTTTTTTTCTGAAAAAATAAATAAATAACATTGTTCACTGATCAGATGTGAGTTAATGACTCGGAAATGATGTAAATCGCTTTTAATAATATTTTGGTTGGTTGCTCCATTTATCAAAATCAATGGAGGTGCCCGAATCAAAGAACTTTAAAGAATCGATAATTAATTATAATGAGAACAAATTAAAATTCGGATACCAATTATGTTGAGAAACGTAAGTTAGGGATTTGAACGCTTTTCCTCCTCAATAAATAAAAATAATAAAAAAAGCATTATTTTAGGGCGGGGTTGTAGCTTTAACAGCAAAGCACCAATTTTGAGTTTGACTGCAATTTTTATACAACAAAACTTTCCTTGCGGACTTGTATAACCCTCTTTTGTTTATTTCTTATTTAATATGCTCTTTTAGCAATAACCTAGATAACTCTCTCACATTCCCATACTGCCCCTTCAATTTTGCATGTGAAAGACCCTTAAGACCCTCCTAAAATTTTCTAAAAATTCTTAAAATTATAAGATCTCATTTCTGAAAAAATAAAAGTCCAGTTCGCAGTGCAGTATTGAACTCATTTTTAAGTGAAAAATGTGGAATTGAATCTGTTGCCCAAAGCCAGGAAAATGCAAACGAACAAGGGTAATTTGGGAATTTTGAAGGCAAAATGGTAATTGTAAGCAGGTGTGTGGAGTCATAGACAAGAAACAGAGCAGTGTTTGTGTTTCCTTCAGAGTGTTAATCGTTCTTTTTCATTTCCATTAATGGGGGGGAGTTGATAAAAATTTTCTCACTTGCCCCGTCAGTCACCACCAAAGACCAAACTTCAAAAAACCCTTGTGCTACTTCTGGCGCCATTTGTTCAAACATTCACTGACTTTCATCGCGTCTGTTTCTAGAACTTAATTGAAGGCATTTTCAAGACACCCCACCAAGTACATTTTACGTACTTCAATGGAAGAGAAAGAGAGCACGGTATCTGGGTCACCAGGGGGTGACTCGTACACTGACTCACCCCCACCTGTGAGCAGCGACGTGTTGTTACCGCAGCACATGCACCCACGGGCGATGAATATTGATCTCGGTGTTGGCGGTGCAGCATCAGGAGCGGCAACAATGGCATCACCACCAGGGAACAGTGGCAGTAGTGTGGATATTTTTGGGAAGAAAAAGAGAGGGAGGCCAAGAAAGTACGATTCTGATGGAAACTTGAGGGTTCCATCAGTTGTATCATCATCTATGTCATCACCAACTCCTGGATTTTCTTTGACCCCTTCCCCTGAGTTCTCCTCTTCTTCTTCAAAAAGATGTCGAGGCAGGCCTCCTGGCTCTGGTAACTGGCAGCTTCTTGCCTCTTTAGGTAACCAATTTCATTGAGAAAAATACTTTTACTTACTGAAGCTGTTTGTTTACTAAGAAAATGCAGGATTGTTTGGTTTTCTCGGGTAAATACTGCTCAAGTTACATAACAAAAAAAGGCAAAAAAAAAAAAAAATACTATGGTTGTACGGTATTTACCTTGTCCTTTCTTTTTTTTTTTTTTTTCTTTTGGGCCCTTTATTGTCTCACCAACCACGTAGGTGGATTGTTGATAAATGCATGTTTGAAGAATTGGAAGAGTTGGTTGATTTATATCTTAACTTCAACTGAGCACAAAAGATTTTAAGTGGCTATTTTTTCTTTTTGCTCACTTGTTTTAAGAGAAATGAGATATGGATTTGTGTTCACTGAAAATAATTAGGATTAAGATTGTTACCAAATATTGATTATAGCCTTATAGGATTTCCCTGTGATCATCTGAATGCATTAGGGAACTTGCAAGCATTGGCTTTTCAACTGTGAGCAATTTGGTTTAGATTGTTTTCAATCTGATATATAAAAATTATGAAATTTACATTTGGGCTGTGATCTGTACAGGTGAATTGTTTGCCAACACTGCTGGAGGGGACTTCACCCCCCATGTGGTCACCGTTAATACTGGGGAGGTAACATACAAATTTATTAATGGTACTCGTAATAATTGGCCCTTTCATAATTCATGTACCTTGGTGAATTAATTAGCTGTGACTAGTTAAGAATCTCATAAATTGGATCACGAATCTTCTTAAAAGTAGATGATGGTGGAGATCATAACTTTATTATTTACAGGATGTTGCAGGGAAGATTCTTTCGTTTTCTCAGAAGGGTCCTCGAGGGATCTGCGTTCTCTCTGCCAATGGAGCTGTTTCTAATGTAACTATTCGCCAGCCTGGCTCTTCTGGTGGTATCCTGACATATGAGGTACAATCTTAAACCTAAAGTAGTATGACCAAATTCGGCTGAAATTCCGTTTTGTTTTTGCTTGCATCTAAATGTAATTGTGCCCTGTCATGAATCATAATATATAGAAGCATAAGATGCTTCTCTGTAAGGACAGATACAACTTACAAGCATTTGTTCTTAGACTCTCTCTCATCTTTGGCTCTGCTGCCACTATGACTAGTTATTAGGTTTGATGAATTTCCTTACTTTATTCTACCTTCCAGTTTCTGAATGAAAAAAATTAAATTTAGAAGTTTAAGCAGGTTAAAGGAGCTTAAGAATAAAGGTGATCCCAAATTGTTAATTGTTAATAACGGAACTAGTTATGTTTTAAGGGGCAATAAAACTCATATTTCTTCAGAAAAGAAATTTTATATCTGTGACAACAGTCATGCATGTGTTTAAGTTTTAGTTTTGTACCATTTGAATGTATTCCTTTTGAGCAGGAGACATTAATCATGATAATGTGGCATTTTTTCTAATTTGAGTTTTGGTTGTTTTCACTATCTACGTAGACGATAAAGTATCTCCTGTATCTCTGATGTGCTCACCTAAATTATAGCATGCTTTTCAAAGCCCAACTGCCAATTACATAGTAACTAAATTAACTCTAACAAGTTCCTGGATCATTCCCTTGGTTGTTGTTTCACCTAAAGATACTGTCATATGATGTAAGGTGTTGAAATTTATGGCTGTTTTCCTTGATGATGTTAATGGTGACGAAAGACTTTTTTTTCTTTTCCCCCCATATCGATAGATACAGTTTCAATTAGATAATTTTCAACTATTCTTTGCAGGGTCGATTTGAGATACTATCATTATCTGGCTCATTCACAGTCACTGAAACTGGTGGTGCTAGAAGTAGGACTGGTGGATTGAGTGTCTCACTGGCTGGACCTGATGGGCGTGTTATAGGTGGTGGCGTTGCTGGTTTATTAATGGCCGCCAGCCCTATCCAGGTAAGTTCTTTGATCATTTTTATTTGGGTTGTTTGAAATTAGACACATAAGTGCTGACCTAGCCATCAAACATTCTTTCCAATTTCTGGTATAAACCAACAGTAGTCAGAAGTAATTAATGGTACTGTGTCTGAGCTCCAGTATAATTATTTGGATACCGAGATTAAAACTCTGCCATATTGTTCAACTTGCTTGTGGTTTTAATGATGCTATTTGATGCCTCTTGCAATGAACTTCTTGGAGAACTTTTTGCACTCTATATGCGATCTGAAATTACCTCAAAAAAATGCACTCCTGGTAACTGTTTTGAAGGAATTCAAGTTTGACTTGTGGCCTTAAACAAACTGAAATGTGCTTAACACCTTTGTTCAAATGCATAGGTTGAAAACATGAATGATGGGCTGATACATTGCCTCGTACCTTTGCTTAATTACTCTTAACAAATATTGTAACACATTCAACCAATTTATTTTTTGAAGCCAACTGTTTTTTAAGACTTACGTTTGTTTGCTTCGTTTGGTAGATTGTGGTAGGAAGTTTCATGCCCAATGGCTTCAAGGTGCATAAAAGGAAGCACCATCGAGAGCAGACGATGCCTTTCATGTCCCCAGGTGGTGCTCCTGAAACATTAACAGCGGCACGACCTATTTCTCAAGCAAACCCAGAGAAGGAGACCTCTTTGACTCCTATAACTCCAGTGCCAAGACAAAGCCAAGCTGAAGTAGAAAATGCCGAAAACAGTAAACAAGTACCTAACCCCACAACTTCTCAAAGCGCAGGTTGGAACAGCTCTGAAACCACAACTAGTCAGAGGCCATCTCCAGATATCAATGTTTCTTTGCCAAACGAATGAGATGGAAATCTGCTGCATTACTTATTCGATCAAATATAGAATGCTTCAAAAAACAATGCCTGCAAGGTAACAACATTTTTCCTTTGCAGATTCATTTGGAGGCTTGGAAGCTGACTTGACAACTGAATGAACTAATCTTATTTAAATTTTTGTTGTAACAATTATTTTTATTAACATAAGTTCCAAGGTTGCTGCCTCAGTGTCAGTATTAGAATTTAGAAACAATTGCAGCTTTCAAATTTTAGGAATGCTGTAGGATCATCATTATTATTTGACGACCGTCCTGATTTTAATGTACCTCTCCTGAAGACAATTTAATCGTTTACTAATATGTTTTGCCATTATGACTAAACAAAATATTTGTTCATTGCAGCAAAAGGAGAAATGAAAAGGAACAAAAAACTACAATTCCTGACAAACAGAAGCCATAATTTATTCATGCGGAAAGAAACAGTTCATAATTTAATTAAATTGGACAAGACATGTAACTAGAATTTGTATTACATTATTATAATCTTTTCAACAATCACTTATAGTAAGGTCTTGCTGTTGCGGCGGATAATCTTGGAATAATAGTTCCAGTCGGGATGCAATGGTGATATTGCAGGCTGTCCAAATGGGTGTTCTTTTACATAAAGTAACATCATCTGCATCTGCCAGACCGTCCAAATAGAGCCTCAGCTCCCCGAGGACCTGAAACAAAATGTACGTTACGGCCTAGGTTAAATACAATCAACTCAATCCACAAATGAATTGCATGCATGCATGCCAAAATGTGAATTTCTGCAGAATTGACCTAAAGCATTATCATTGACATCGCTTGGTTTGTATTGGGTCGGAAAAATTGCTGTCTTGGGCTGCAATACAAGAAAAACACGCAAACTCTCACGGAAATTTAAGTTGACGGAGCTGCTAATTTTATGTAGAGCAAATTTTGGTGATAACATTACAGGATTCAGCAGGGCCTTATAGGGATCCGTATCAATTAACAATGTGTTTGATGAGGAATATTGCCCCACAGGAACAGAGAGAATGGAGTGCTTTATTTTCCCATATTTTCTTCAACTCCTGGAGAAAAATAGGCTTGTTTTTCTTCTCTAGTGAATTGAACCCAGAATTGGTACATTCATTTTGATCCTGAAAGTGAAAAATAAATTCTATATTTTAGAACAAACTTGATAGGTGGCCATTATTGAAATTCTACTAAAATGTTTAGCTTAAAATTACAATCAAACTCACCCAAGCGAATAACAATTTGCCTCTCAGTCCTACCATCATACAATCCAAAGCATTATTCTTGTACCACCTGTGGTCTTACATAAAATAGACGTTTGCACACGGGTAGATTTCATATCATCATAAAACGAATGAATTAATTATTCATAGAAAGAGAAATATATATACTAACTCCCTGGCGGATGACCATATTCCAACTTCAAACCTTTCCAGGCAAAAGTCCATGAAGTCCTTACAATAAGGCCTCCTATAAACTGCAATTAATAGAGTTTCAAAGAGTTAATTATAGTTCTCAAATTCGAACAAACATATGATTAATATTTTACTGTCACCTTTATAGCTTCCGTAAGAAGTATTAGGAATGCGATTATAAATCGGAGCAATTGACAGATCTTTGCGACAGACCATCTAACAAAGTAAGCCTCCTAGACTAAGAACAATAAGCTTCTTTCTTGGAACCAGATTCAGTTTCATGAGTAAGAGACCACAGGTTGAGTCTCCTTCATCGTCGCTGTCATCATTACTAATACCTTTCTTCTTCAAATCTTCACTCTTCTCTGGCATCGTAATTTGAAGACTTCGGCTAAAAGAAGGTTAATGGTTGGTAATTTACATAGCTGAAGAAGGCTGCCACTTGCCAACTTTTAAACTTCTGTGCATGCATGTTGCAGTTAATTAATGGCTCTGCATGCATTGTTCAACAACCATAATTTAATTTAGACGGCCTTTTAGTTTTGCACGCACCCTATCGATTGGTGATCGATCTTGTTTTGATCTCTTTGGAGAAAGTGATTTCATTGAATATTGAAGATACTGCAAATTAATTACTAATTCCGTGATGCAATATGGTAGCCAAAGTGGTATTGAACACTCGTTGCAAAGAATCGGCAAAAGAAACTCAATCAACCCAAAAGAGAGGCTTTTAGATCGAATCTTCAACACAAGCTTGTTTCCGAGCTGAATCAGTTGTGAAATTACTCTTAGGAGCCCTTTTTTCATCTGTGTACATTAATGCTTTAATCGTGTTATCATGCAAATTCCTTGTTAAGTCCATGTTTTAGTCTTTCAGTGGACATCTGCAAATGCTGATAACAACACTTCGTTCAACTCTAGGCCTAAGGAATAACACGTTATAGACCAACTAAAGTACATTAATCACACACACAACAGAGAGAATTCACAACAGATTGTTCCATTTAAGATCAGATTAGTGGTATATTTTTATCATATCAAAATTAGTTTGTCCATCTTCTCTTCACTCTCTATAGTTTTATTTTTCTAATTTCTTCTGGTCTAGATTGATTTATAAACACGAGTAATTTTATAATAAAAGATCTCTACTTTAAGTCCCATTTGAAATTTGTACTGCCTAATGAATAAAAAAAAAAAAACACTCGGTTTCAAGTATTAATAAAATTTATGTTTTTTTTTCTCTTTTAGTTTATCCTCTACTTTGTTAAAGTCTGAAATTTTCTTATTATAAAATTGCCCACCTACACCGCTTATTATGTTTATAGTAATAAATATAAGCAGAATTTGTTAGAATTTTTGAAATTTCAGAATAACGAAGAAAAAATGAGTGAAATTAAATGGATTAAAAGATATTGAAGATTAAGTTCCCTAAAAGATTCTTCACTCCCTTTCACCTCTTTTTAAGCCCTTTCCTCCGCGGTACTTCATCGTCCCTTCCATTCCTATTAATATCTTATTTTTTGATAAAATAATTTGTCAACCATCTGCTGTACATCTAAACTTAATTTTCAAGCTTTCTACAACTTCAGTTTTTCGAACCAATCGAACAAAATTTATTAGACTACTTCAAATAAAATTGACAAAAAATCAACTCTTAGTGCTGATGCATATGATAAGACTTGAAACTTGGTAATATTTAAAAGATAAGATCTTATTAATACTTAAAAGAGAAAAACAGTCCAACTACATTTTATTGGCAAATAGCTTCAAGTTTGCACCATTTTCTTAAGTAAAGAGAAAGCATTTCAATCAATTCTGCTGTTTAATTTTCATCGCATTTAACACCTTGCAGTAGAAACGCCAATCTGGGTGGGAGGAATTGACTGGAGGCTGTCCAAATGCATTCTCCTTCACATACGACTGCACGTCTTCAGCTTCAGCCAGGCCTTCCAAGTACTTGGCCAGCTCCCCATTCGGCTCTGATCATACTCAAAAACTCAATACATTATTTCATTTTACCGATGATTTGTAACACATTATATTAAAACCTAAAACAAATCCAGTGCCACGACAAAATATTATAACTTCAATGCGCAAATGGAGTTTTTAATTATTTTTTTGTTATTTTATATATATCCAAATTCCAAAATGCAGACATCCACATGCACATAACAACTTTTATATACTTACTCAAGAACTTGTCATTCACATCCTCAGGATTGTAAGCCTCGGGGAAAATGGATGTGTTAGGCTGCAGGAGAACATAAAATCTCTTAAAATCTTTAAATGATAATTAACTTTAAGATTGCAAAAACGTAGCAAGTAGAGAGATTAATTAAAATACAGGACATTTGTATTACTGGATTAAGAAGGGCCTTGTATGGATTATCATCGACCAATAATGTATCCGATTCATTGAAATGACATTTATTTCTCTTATTTAAGTTTTCCCACAACTTGTTCAGATCCTTGAAAAATAGAGGCTTATCCTTCTTCTCCAACGATTTGAATCCAGAATCCGTACACTCTTCTTGATCCTATCACGTAAATATGAGAAAAAAATATAACAAAATATATTAAGTCAAATAATAATAATAATAATAATAATAATAATAACAGTAAGAAAGCAAAATGGCTTATTATCTATAAAATGAGAACTAAATCCTTACCCATACGAATAAAAGCTTATCTTTCAATTTTCCCATTGCACAGAACAACACGGTGTCAACGTTACGCCTATTCATGGACAGTCGAAAAAATGAAAATGAAAATGAAAAAAAAGCAAATCAATCGAATAAAATAATAAGAAGCAGTATAAATCAAATAATTAATTTATACTTACTCCTTTGCTGAAGACCAAATTCCAACTTCAAATCTTTCAAAGCAGAACTTCATAAAATCCTCCACAAATGGCCTCTTAAAAACTGCAGTCGAAAAAATAAATTAAAAAAACTAAAATTAATGTTGGAAATACTTTCTTAAACATTTTAGAAGTCATTATATATAAGTAAGTTTTTACCTAGATGGCATCCATTAATTGCATCAGGCGTTCGATTCTCCGGAATGGTGGCCTTATTGGCACGATGAGCTCTATGAACAAGCAACCTGCTTGAACTTAAAACAAGCAGTTTCTTTTTGGGTCCAAGATTCAGCTTATCAATTGAAAGTTCCAAAATATTATCTTTTGCTTCTTCATAATCATCACTGTCCCAGCCACTAGACTCACAGTTTTTGTTACTCAAGTCAAGTATTTTTCCTGCCATTTTGTTTTTCAGTTTGATCAGCTGCGGCCTGCAATGGAGGCGCTTGTGTTATCGATTTCAATTTATAGCTTGAAATTGGCGGCTTTTCAACTTCTGTGTTTAATGAAAATTAATAATGGTACAAGTCTCAAAAATGGTACGACCCCCCTGACTTTCCTATTAAGAAGTTATATCTCCATACTTCCGAAATCTGTATAGCTTCTGTAGTAAATGTTTTTTTTTTAGTTTGAAGCATGAGGTGGTTTTAAGTGGGTTTTAATTGTAAGAGATATTTTTAAATGTGTACCACAACTTAGATTAATTCCGGCTCACATTAAATCGATTCGTAAAAAATAAAGTGTTGCGCCAAAATTTCATCCAAGACCTCAACTAATAAACTCCCCAATTAATTTTATTTGCCTATATCATTGTGCGGCGATTTGAATTCCACATCTTGTCATATCAATTTACATCATTTTAAGTGCTAATGCTCTTTTTTTTCCCTTAATAATCAAATATTTTATTGAGTTGTGAAATATAATGTATAATACAGTTATACTTATACTGCCATGATGTAGCCCTACTTGAAATATAATGGTCTAAGTCACCTGGTACCAAATATAGTCTTTACGTGCGAATACAGTATTACAAGGCCTCTGCAAGAAGGAAATCTTCTTCTGACCTTTACCAGAAGAATGCACACAGTTGTGATAAAAGCCACAAGAAAAAAACAGGTGGCATAAAGGAACAGGCATGGCCCGGTGGCAGAATCTTCTAGCACCACCTCAGCCCACTTTTAATCTTTATCCAGCAACTTCTAGTATTCCCCTCGATCAACTACGATATAAATGAACAAACCCATCCATATCCAAAACAAGAAGGCGAAACATCGAACAATAACGCAGACAGAGTCGGGAAAATGAAGCCTATTGACGACAAGAAAGATAAGGTGACAATCCGAGCGGTGAGCCGCAACGAGGAGGGTCGGAAAAGGGTGGAGAAAATGGAGCTAAACATCCACAACATAGACACCCTCAAGTACGTTGAGAAGAAGCTGCAGGACAAGGGCGTGCAGCGCATGGAGCGCCACCCTGCCAACGGGTTAGGGATCGGTCAACCGCCGCCCAAGTCGGGACGCGGAGGCAAGTACACGTGGGAGGGTCCAGGCGACCTGGTGGAGAGTGAGCTGAACGCTGCACCGCCGGCCATCGACGAGAAGGATCCGAACTATGTTGATGAAGAGGCAGTGGCAGAGGGCAAGAGCGACGTAGCTGGTGAGTACGTTGTTGGTGAAGTTGAGGTGGCTAAGGCTGCTGAAGACACTGACGGTGTGGGCGTCGCTAGGCTTGAAGTCGATCCTCATTTGAAACAAACATAATTAATTCAGCCGAGGGGTTACCTACTCATCTTGTCAACTTCTTTTTTATTCTATGAGTTTTAGTTTCTTTTCGTTGTGTGTGTAAGTGTGTTTTAGTATGCTTGCATCATTACATCAAGAATGGATTGTGTAATAACCTGAAATCAGTGATGTAATTACTTTTTTTTTCCCCTTAAATAAAGATATAAAATTTCATTCCGTAACAACTAGCAATGATTGGATTAGAGGGTAACAGATGAAGTGTTCTGCTATGCATGTTGTAAAGGTTTTGCTTGGGTCTTACGATCTATTATAGAATTTACTAGAATTATCTTGCCGGGGAAATTTTATTTTTAGTTCTGGAGACTTAAATTCGAGCAAAGATTCGCCAACTGATAGCATTATTGCTTTCTTTAGTTTTTTTTTTTTTTTTTAATCTTAGATTGATACTTAAGACGAATAGACAGGGATAAATGCAGAGCAGTCATATTGGAGAGCATTCGATAATATTCTCTACCTATTAAAGTTTGTAATAGTTTTTGTTCCCAAACTTAACCTGGAAAATATATTGACCGTAATCCGAATGAAACCGGCTTTATACACGAATGATTTCTATTATTTGTTCTTGTTTTAACCAGCCTTCTCTGCTTAACCGGCCTTGAGGGAGCATGGAAACAGAGCTGCTGCCTTCGAACGACGTCGTGCAAAGTATTCTCCGATCCAAAGGAGTAAGCCTATGCATTATGGTTGATGGAAAAAGGGAAGAATTGATTAGGCAGGCAGGAGATGCTGTTCGAACTAATGTTCTATCTAAAACTCGTTAAAACATGTTAAAAATATAATCAGATAAGAGGAAAATTATTAAATTATTGGGTGGTGAGTGCAAACAAGTTAATTCTGAAGATGAGATTGTTGAGTGATACAGACCCGTTCACTATGCAATTGAAAATAATGTCAAAGAGCTGAAACTTGAAATTTCGTCCGAGTCGTCTTTGGTATAATTTGGCTAAAAATTGTTTTATATTCAAAATCGTTAAACGTGTTAAAAGTTAGAAGCTGTAAGTTGGAGTTGGCAAGAAATTGGACCTACGGCAATCTAATGCGGGATGATCAAGTGGTCGAGAATTTTATTGCTGGATGTCCTTTGACTGAGGATCTGAGTTTTCAGTCTTGGTCTCGGTAGACTCAGTGAATCCAGGTAACCGAGGGATAACGGGGAACTTGAAGATGCATGTCAATGGATTGAATGCCCGTTAATAACTGTGCAAGGGCCGGTGGTGCCGAGTGCGATCACGTAGTCCTTCGTGAGAATCTAAAATTCTGAAGTTTATGTAAGGTTTCAGTTGTCAACGATTGGCTTTTTACCAAGTTTCTGGACTGGCCGTCCTTGAGGTCTTGGGCATTAATATGCTGCAACAAGTTGAAAGGATTAAGATTTCCAGTCCTTGTGTGAAGGCTGCAGTCAAGATTGAGACCCCTAATTTACGAAAATTTGATTATGCTGGTGATATAATACCGTTCTCTCAAATGCTTTTGAAATCACTGGAATCTAGTCTCTATTTCTACGATGGCATATTAAACATTGTCTTTTGAACTTATTGCAAAGTTCAATAAGCTCGGATGAGGATTCTCTTATGATCTGACTATATCATGTCTTATCAAATAATTTAATTGTTGATTGGTAGTTAATAAATAAAAAAATAAAAGAAGTTAAATTTTACATATATACTACTATTAAAAGACACATGACAAAAGATCTTGAAAAGTTCAGAAGAGATCATATCAGGAAAGGATCATTTTCCCAATCCGCTCTCCAAAATGTCGAATTTGCAAATCGGCATGGGTGAGAATGTTATTGTTCCGAAACAATTGAGGCAAATTCAACTCATCGTTATCTGTTGTGAAGCATTTTAACTTTGTAATAAATGTTCCATATGGTACTTTTGCAATAAATTGACAAGTAAAAATTTCAAAATCAACATCAAGTTAGATATAAATAAATAAAAAATAAAAGAATAGAGAGAGATTCCATCGATGAAAAAAAAAATACTAACAAAGTCATTTGAGCAGATGGTAAAAATAATTTTAAAATATTATACTCAAATTCTAGTTCGTTATTAAAGAACCCATTTTTAATGAATTGCCTCCGATTTTTTTTTCTGTTTTATTCTTGAACAAGTGAATTTGATCTTTGGAATGAAATAAATTAATGGGCATCTTATATTCAAATAGAAAGTATATTTGTTGTAAGATAGAAAGATAAGTTAAAATTTAGAAACTTAAAGTTGCATACCATTCCATCCTCCTTGTTAATCAAATTTATGAAGATTGATTATGATTATTGCGATAGTATATGCATAAAGAGAAAAAATTTCCCCTACTTTTATCATTTTATGAGAAATAATATTGAAGAGTAATTGTAGAATAAAGGTGACTGTTTTTAGAAGTGATACAATTTTTCATATATTTGATTGGGTGTGTTTCAAAATGGGCTTTAAAAGGATTTTGGAGGGGTGTTGGTAGTTGCACTCGCAAACTTAATACGAAGCGGCCCAATGTGCGATCGGCCTTCTGTTTTGGGCAGCGATGCATAAAAATCTTGATTAAAGCTTTCAAAATCAAGAACTCGGCCTGGCCTAATGTGCCCATGATAACTGTGCGATCAACATCGACTGGCTCCTTGCTTTGTGGTTGTTCACATCAACGTACTCTGGTAACATTTCTTTTTTTCTGCTTTTGGATGCCTTCAAAAGGTGGGTTAGGAGCATGTCACCCTCCGATTTCAACTTGACCAGGAAATAGTTACTTAGCAGATTTCAGTAACGGCTAGAGAAGTGACACATAAGCTCTCGACGAATTACTGTCCAATCAAATTTAGGTAGATTTCAACATATGAAAGAGTAATGATAGACATTTTAGAATTTTATTTTAAATTTTTATAATGATGTGGTTTATAGAATTATTGATAGTTTTTTTTTTATAAATTTTGAGCGAATTAATTACATTATATCACCAACTAGTAAATGAATACCACATCAACTTAAATGAAAATTTTTAGAATCATGAAAATGCAACTGCCAATAACCATTGCTGAATTCGATTGACAAGTTTAACTCGGCATGCGCAATGCGAGTTAATATATCTTCATCTTACAGAATGGCCTTCACTGTATTCTATGGGATCATAAGAAATAGATATAATTAGAGCAACTAAACTTGTAGGACTGGCTGCCTGCCATCACTATTCACTACCACGACTGATGAACCTACCATGTTGATTTTTCCTTCTCGCACCAAATACAAAGACACAATCATTTAACCTTATTATTGAAGAGCAAGAAAGGTTTTGATTATGCTCGAGGTGGTGGATGACAGCACACGAATTGGAGTGGGAATGTGACTCGCGAGAAATAACTAGATTAAAAGCTCAGTTCAAAATTATCTACAACAGGTCATTGTCCTCGCCGGTGATGTTGTATTTTGTTTGTTGTTAGAAATGGAAATTTTCTAATTTGCCAAACCGTATGATAATTTTGTCGTTTAATTACTAGTTAACGTAATAAGTCTATAAGTCAATGAACAACGTTGCGTTTGGCAACCGAAACGGTACAAAAATGAATTCGAGTTAGAACTTGTAATTGCGTATAGGTAGAAATAAACGGCTATTTATGAAAAATAAAATAAAAAATTAAACGGCTAGTTGAGCTCAATTTGTCAACTCTATCGGTATTAACCTGCTTTAACAAACCACTTGGGCTTAGTCCAAATGGCTAGAGCCACTCCCTCACAAATGTGAAGGAAGTGGTTCAAGCCTCTACAGACGCATTAGATGAAATTAATTTAAATATCATTTCTTAGAGCTCCGGAGCTTGAATGAAGGCAATATTTCTTTCAGGATGGGAGTTGACGTCCCTCGAATATTTGAGAGGGTTAAAAATCTGAGCGGTGTCATATCAATATTGATGTCAACATGTCTCAATATATATATATATATATGATTGTACATATCAGTTATACTCTCATGTAATATGAGTTGTAATTTGAGCAATTGTCTCATGTCATAAAAAAAAAAAAACTGCTTTAACATGAATCTTTCTATCTTAAATTCTTAATTATGTCATTTACCAGCAGAAGGTATTTAATTACAAGTGATGAAGTATGGTGTTAATGTGTGCGGCCTGAATAATAGTTGTAGAAATGAGATCATGATCCTCTCGTGATCTGAACACTCTCGATTTTTTACAGATTTTGTACTACCTATATTTTAATGTTAGTAAATAATTATGATTTAATTATTTTTTTTAATTTATTAATCACCAATCATATTAATATAATTTACTCATATGAAGATTAGATCAGAAGAGTATCATGATCCAATAGAGATTAATAGACAAAAAAGAAAACAAAGAACTCAGTAGAAATGTTAAAAGAATCCAAAGAAGAGGGCCCAAATTCAATAATTAAAAATTCTCAGGAGAAAATTTGAAGCGAAAGCTGGCTCAGCATTAAATCGTTGGAGACATAAACTTGGCTCAGGAGACAGGTCGTTAGATGGCATGCGCACATCTTATCCTTGTGGAACATGAAACTAAAGGTGGGAGGAGCCCAGTGTCAAGCTTTTCAATTGTTATTTAATAGAGAATTCAGAAATTACAACTGTTAGTTATTATTTGAATAGATGATTAAAATGGTTTTTTTTTTCTTTCTTTCTTTTATTTTCTTTAGAATGGGGAATAAAAAAAAAAAGATAATATGACACTTCAAAGATAGATATGATGACTCATTCTGATGGGGGTGATTATTTATTCATACATTGAATTTCAGTTACATACTAATTAGCCGTTAATGGAACTGATTGCTGAAATTAGGATTTTCTATTGACTAACAAAAAACTATTAGGTGATGATTAAGAAAGATTAAGGACTAAATAGACATAATTGATATTTGTTTTCAAATTAATCACTAAAAAAAATATTACATGTAGTTTGGCCGCATAGCATGTAGTTCTCGCGCGCGTGTGATTTTTTTTTTTTTTTTTGGTTTCCAAATTACTACATTGATTCTTTAAAAATAATAATAATAAATTGATTATGCAATTTTCTGCACAGAGAGTTCAGAGCAAATAATCTGTACCTAACATGAGCAAACCAACTCGATAAAAGGGTGAATTTGATAATATTTTAATATTTTCAAAAAATTAGATGGTAATAAATTTTATATTTGTTGATGCGGAAGTCAGTCGGTTAATCAGTCGTTTAGCGGTTTGATATCAGACTTCCGTGTCAATAATATTATTTATCTTTTAATATATATAAACAAGTAAATCTCTTGGATGATGTTTGATTGAAGTAAATAGAACAAGTTTAAGTCTAAGAAATATGGTAACTTTGGTTGGAGCCACTGATCATGAATGAAGTTGAAGTATATATACAAGTATAATTCAAGAAACAGCATGTGCCATTTGCCAACAGCAAGCATATGCATGCGTGGACCGTGTTCTTTTGGAGCTGCCAATTTTATTTTTCATATATTTTTTTAAACCTTATGTAGTGAATTTTTCAAGATCCATTATGCTTCAGATGGAAAGAAACATCCAGAGATGGGGATGATTAATTAGATGCTCTGCAATCTGTCAAAGATGCTTCAATGCCCTTGTCTTGGTTTCATCTTAAATCCTTAGTTGTTAGCACGTTGTTGGCATATGCTGTATCACTTGTATACGCCAATGGCCCCTCTCACTACATCAAATCACCCCCCATTCTTCTTCTTTTATTTCCCGTTTAATCTTTATTTTTTTTTTCTATTAGAAAAGTGTGTGTATATACACAAACATAACGAAAATAAATCTCTTCACAAAACTTTAATAATGCTGCCGTTTATTGAACATATGTCTCTGTAACAGTGTATACATATTCAATGATTATGAATTAGTTATTAATACAGATAAAGAATTTAGTTCTCAGAAATAACAGTGAGGCAGTAGGCACTAAGCGCTAATGGCAGCCGCTGAGCAATCGATATTCTGCCTGGCTGTGGCTTTATCTTTCAAATCTTGAATTGTTAATTTGTGGATGTGTCTTTTTTGGCTTATTAAAAAAATAAAAAAATAAAAATACAAATTATGTGAAGCAGAAGCTCACACTCTTTAGAACTGAACGTATATGCATGTCACACTTGCCATCCAAACTAAGCTGGTGCCCCATGCTGGATTCATTGTCTATCTATCCATGTGCAAGCTAGGCATCGTATAAAGATTTGTGATGCCATATAAAAGAATCAGATTTTAGGATAAAATTATGCCGCTTTCAGCTATTGGATCTAAACATTGCTCTCACAATAATTAGATATTTAGATTTAATGATTGAAAATAATTGTGGTATGATATCATAATTGTACTATAATTAGATCCTAAATTTTATTCGACGAAAGAATAATTAAACTTGATTTTTATTTTTTTAAGTTTGGGATTCATACTTTCTTAAGATTTTATAAATAAAGTATTATCTTTTCATAGGATTGCATTAAATTGTTGAATAAATTATTCTTGGTAAGCTCATTTTAAAAGTAATTAATTATCAACTAATGTTTATTCCCAAATAATTTAAAATTCTGTATTTATTCATAGAAGAACGTGAGAGATGATTTTATCGACTGAATGCAAATGGCAATGCTCATATCCGTACTTACAAAAAAAAAAAAAAGTTTGATTCTGGTGATATCAGATTTGTACTGTGGAGTAAAATTTTTAAATTTTGGTTTTGAAGAACACTAAAATACAAGGGTCTGATTTGTAGGAAAATACGAGAATTTGATTTTAAAATTATTTATATCAGAGAGTGTCTTCTTAGGCTCTTGGCTTTTGAGCTAAGTCCTCTAAATGAGCTTAATATATACATCTTACCAATTTAAACCTGAGACACGTGAGCTCACCACGGCTCTTGCTAACAACGGCGGACCGAACCAATTTGGTTAGTGGGGGGTCAAAACTGAAAGGTTATAAATTTGCCATGGACGCTCACTAATATATTCCACATCAAAGTTCACAAATTAAGCCCCAATAAAATAAATAACTTACGTTCATTCTTTCATGTGTGCCTATAGGCTATAGGTCTCATGCACCATGAATTATGCCCATAACTAATGATTATTTTTCTTATGATTATAGAGGGTGATGCAAATTAACATTAGTCTCGAGATAATAAGAAAAATAACAATATAAAAAGTATTTTGGGAAAAGATACAAGATTTTTTTTTTTCAATTGGCTTGCAACAAATATATGAGAGAATTTCACTTATTAATGGTCGAGAGACAATTTGCTCTATAATAATGGACAACCTAACTAATGAAAGAGGTAGTACGTGGTTAGATTTGCTAACATTATGTTTTTATTGAATATTAATTATGATAACGACACGAACATGAATTGATAACAATAATAATAAGGGTTAGTTTGATAATTGTTGTTAACTGTATTGTAAAAATAATTTGATGTAAAGAGAATCAGTTAAATGTTTGATTTTTTTTTTAAGTGCCTGTAAGAATGTAAATGATTTAATTGGACATAATATTGAATAAAATTTTTTTACACATATATAATCATGTATATAAAATGTTTTTATTTTTTATACATAATAATTCATAACTAAAATAAATATTTCATATTATTATTATTATTATTTGCTATCTCAATATAGTTGGTAATAATAATAATCAAACTTTAAAGTTAATAATTTTATTTCTTAATTAATAAAGATAATTTAATATTTTTAAAATATAAATGAGGTATATGTAAAATTATATTAAGTATAAAATTTATTTTTAAAATCAGATTTTAAAAAACTACTCTTTCGTTATTTTTTAAAATATGCAGTAAGTTAGGGTGATTTTGCCAAAATTAATTTTTTTAAAAATGAACCAAATATTAAAATTAACTTTTAATTTTTTTAAATTTGTCAAAATGCCTCTAATTTGTATAAAGTTTCCCTAATTTTCTTTTAACAATGATTTAAATTTGGTCTTGGATAAACATTCTGCTATTTTTTTTTTTTGAAAGAATACAGTTGAATGAATGAAAAAAAAATTATGAAAATGCGACTAGAACTCCAACTCGGTAATTTTTTTTTTCCAACCTTTAACTCTGGCAACTGCTAAGTTTCATTAATTGTAACTTAACGCGAACTTAAAATTAGTTTCCCACATTGCTTAAATTTATTTGAATAATAGTAATTTAGAGACGCAAAAAAAATTATTTTTGGATCGTCATATCTTACAGCTAATATAACACAGCAATAACTTTTGCGCGAGGGGTTACACAGGTTAAGTGGTTACGGCCTAATCAATGCATATTTTCCGTAGGCCTTCGATTTTGGTAAACAATACCAAATAGTCGAGCGGGGGGAGACTGTAATTTACTAAAAAGGCGGTGGTTTAAACCACAACAGTTTCTGAGCTGTCAGTGACGGTCACACAGATGGACCAATGGAGACCAAGTAAGGGCATTTCTGTTAATTCGTGGATGATCCCGTCGGTGAATTACTGACATGTCCTTTTCCTTTTCGTTTCTCCCCATTTTCTGTTGATGATGAAATGATGCTGAAAAATTACTTCAAAAATTACAAAATCAATGGTAACTCTTGGGAATTGATCATTAGCGTCTAAGCTCATTTAAGCTAATATATATAAAAAAAAATATATATGTCAACAATTAATTAGGTTCCCAAAATGGGTAAATGCCACAAATTACATCAGGGGAGGAGGCTGTATAAGCCTCTCATTTTGTTGTTGTGGTCGTTAGATTTTCTAGTCTTTTTAGAAGAGCTAAAATTAAAATACATGAACAAAACTAAAAACGAAAAAAATAATAATAATAGAGCCAGAAGCAGAATGAGGGTTTAAAAAACACACGCGCACACAGAGGGACACAAGAAAAAATAAAACCCAAAGATAGAGTTTATATAAATAGGGCATTGTTCTTTCCCGTTTTGCTTGCCCTTCGTGCCTTTATTTTCTTTCTCTTTTTTCGGCTTCTAAAAACTTGTAAAATACATTATTATTCTGCTTCTGTTTTCTTCTCAATACAGAAGCAGAAAATACCAAAATCAGAAAAAGAAAATTGTTCTGAATAACCTTTCAAGTTGATGTCTTAAGCCAGTGACTGACATTCCCAGCTCTGCTTCCATTATTTTGCGTGATACGGAAGCAAAATCACAAACGAAAGAAGAAATATCAAATTCTCTTTTGCTCTTTAGCCAAAGTAAGGTCCTTTAAATCGAGGCAGATCTAGTAGTTTCCTTCACAAACTTCATAGTGCAATCATTCATCTTTTTTGCCACCGTGTTCCTACATTCGCTTCTCCTCTGTTTTTGTTTTTCATAACAAAATCATAAAATGGGTCAGCTAGCCGCAACAACTGTGCTACCCAATTCAGCTTTAGGAGGAACAGATGACATAGCTGTGCAACTTTCATTACTCTGGGGTTGGATCAAAGCGCCATTGATTGTCCCATTGCTAAATATCGCAGTTTTTCTTTGTTTGATCATGTCTCTAATGCTATTCATCGAGAGAGTTTATATGAGCATTGTAATTTTGTTGCTCAAGCTCTCAGGGCGCAGTCCTGAAACAAAATACAAATTTGAGCCAATGAAGGAGGACGTTGAGTTGGGTAACTCGTCTTACCCCATGCTTCTAGTTCAAATCCCAATGTTCAACGAAAGAGAGGTCCTTTTCTTCTTTCCCTCTGTTTAATTCTTTTTGGTTCTTCATTTATGTCTTTTTGTGTCTTTTGAGTAAGTTCATGCTGTTTACTGGTTACACGCATTTTAAAATAAAATTGTTGCAGGTTTACCAGCTCTCAATAGGAGCTGCATGCGGGCTCTCATGGCCGTCGGATAGGCTCATCATTCAAGTCCTTGACGATTCAACTGACCTAACAATCAAGGTGTTACAAAATTACAGTAAATTAATTAAACAATAATTATAATTACCCAAATGAAAATATTTATCTGATTTGCGTGGAATTAATTCTAACATATAATTTGCATTGCAGGATATGGTGGAGCTAGAGTGCCAAAGATGGGCAAGCAAAGGGATCAACATAAAGTATGAAGTAAGAGACACCAGAAAAGGGTACAAAGCAGGGGCTCTCAGAGAAGGCATGAAACGGGGCTACGTTAAAAGCTGCGATTTTGTTGTCATTTTTGACGCTGATTTTCAGCCCGAATCTGATTTTCTCACACGCACCATCCCTTTTCTCGTTCACAATCCTCAATTAGCTCTCGTTCAGGCTCGCTGGAAATTCGGTAAATTTAGATTCTGTTTTAGTTGTATGTTTTTTTACACTAACCTTAATTTAGACATTTCTGTTGTGTCAACAAGTCTTTTTAACTCTCGAGTTTTGTTTTTCTGTTGGTTCCTTGGTGGGGGTGGGACTTCGGACTTCGGAGGGTTAGGTTTGTGTAATAAAAATGGACACTTTCCAAAAACTGTCGGTGGGTCAAATTGAGGGCTGGGCTGAGGTTTCATCTCTGGCTCCATTGTTTTGACACGTTTGCATTTGTTTATTGATTCTTTTACCTTATGGGACCCATAGCTAGGCTGAGACCCAACCGGGGAGAATGACAGATCTCGTTTTATAAAAGGCTGAAGACGTCATGTCCAGGTGTCGTTTTGTTCTTTTTGTTCAATCAAACTTTTGCTCTGTCACGTTTTTTGAAGTACTCAAAATGTGCACATGAAATGGCAATTTTTACGCGGCAATGGCTTTAGGGTTCAAGTTACTAGAATTTTAGAATCCAATTTCAGATTTCTACTAGTATCAAACTTCTAAAAATAGTTCATTCAATAAGAAATGAAGTTGTGACACTTTCAATCATGTTGAATCTAATCACCGCGGAATAAATTTAATTAACAAACAGGATCTGTAAACTATAGGTAAATCATTAATACGGCAGCAAATGCTATGACACTTTTTTGGTGAAAAAGCTGCAAAAGTTGTAGAAGTTACTCAGTTAATAAAGTGTAGAGTTTTGGGCTTGGTGGGTCTGATCAGTATTTTCATTCTATAAATGGTTAATAACAAAGCATAAGGGTATGTTTGGATTAAAGAAAAGGACATAAGGGCATGATATGGTTGAATAATTTTGCGGGGTGCAATGCAAATGCCTCCTTTAACCTTTTCTTTTGATATTCCCCGGCAGCTGCATGTGAAATCTTAATGGTGGACCTGGTGCCCCGGTCATTGTCCTTAGTCCAGTGTCTTATGTCCATTCACTAGCCACTACTAACCGACGCTTATTTAATTCTTCTTTATAATCTTTTTTTTTTAAGAAAAAGAAAAAGCAAAAACCAATGCCAGCTAAGGTAGTGACATGGCAGTGGGTTTTGTTTTGTTTGGCTGTTTTGCAGTGAATGCTGATGAGTGCTTGATGACAAGATTACAAGAAATGTCATTAGATTACCATTTTACAGTTGAGCAAGAAGTTGGTTCTTCGACCTATGCCTTCTTCGGCTTCAACGGTACGTACATGCACAATATTATTATTAGGGTCCGATTATTTTGGAAACACTCTAAGGTAGAGTATCCTTTTATATCCACACAATTAAAATTATAATAAATTTTTTAATATTTATCATTTTACGTGTTTTGTTATGATTCGTACTTTAACTTAGAGCACTCCAAAATAGTCATAGCTTTCTTCTTATTATTATTATTACTTAAAATGTAAGTGGATGGCAAAACACATTTATTTTTTAATCTCTTACTTTTCTTGATATTTGAATTCAGTGATCAGTCAAATAAAATTGCTTCGAAATCACTTATATATTGTGAAATTCTACGAAATAATAAAAAATTATTATTATTATTATTTTTATTTTGTAACAAGTGTTTTGTAAATTATAATGATGATACAGGGACGGCAGGTGTATGGAGGATTGCAGCTCTGAATGAGGCAGGAGGATGGAAAGATAGGACCACAGTGGAAGATATGGATTTGGCTGTCCGAGCTAGTCTTAAAGGCTGGAAGTTCTTATATCTTGGTACCGTTAAGGTGCCATAATTATTTCATCCTCCTTTTCTTTTCAAATATAATTACATATCTTCATTCATTTGTTGATAAAACTAAATTAACCGAACGATTAATTGCTTAATTCTTAGCTGCACCATAATTGTTCAATTTGTGATGGTCACATTAAACTGAACACGCTAGCCAGTAAGCCTACTAGAAAAGCATACGATGAAAACAAATTATTGCTTAATCCATTTTAATTTGCTTGGCGTTTCTGTTTATCTGTACACTTAACGCAAGTTATTTAATTTGATCTTAATTGTAGGTGAAAAATGAATTGCCAAGTACTTTCAAGGCCTATCGCTATCAGCAGCACCGCTGGTCTTGTGGTCCTGCCAATCTCTTCAGGAAAATGGTGATGGAGATTGTAAGAAACAAGGTTGGTTTGTTTGCATGTGTTGGCATAGCGGATAATTTTATTTCTAAATAATTTAATTTAATGAAAAAAATGAAGTCATCTCACATCTAGTGTTTTGATATCTTTATGCAGAAAGTGTCGTTGTGGAAGAAAGTACATGTAATCTATAGCTTCTTCTTTGTCAGGAAGATTATAGCACACATTATTACATTTGTATTATATTGTGTTGTGTTGCCCGCAACTGTTGTCATTCCTGAAGTTCAGGTTCCCAAGTGGGCTGCTGTTTATATACCTACCGTCATTACCATTCTCAATGCCGTTGGAACCCCAAGGTCTGCATTTGTATGATTTTATCATTTGTTCGTTTAGTATCTGTTCTTGTCTTAAGAACTGCTCAAGCTTATTCAACCTTCTTATAACCCACAATTTGTCATTTTTCTTACAGATCTATCCATCTGTTGGTTTTCTGGATCCTTTTCGAAAATGTCATGTCGCTGCACCGGACAATGGCCACCTTTATTGGCCTGCTAGAGGGTGTTAGAGTAAATGAATGGATTGTGACAGAGAAACTTGGAGGCGCTCTTAAGGCTAAGGCAGCCGCAAAAGCACCCAGGATACGTAGGTTCTTTTTCGGAGACAGGTATAAAATTTTGTTTCTACCTTTGTTCCCTAAGCAATTGAGCCACAAGCTAGCTGCCGCAATTTACTTAACACAACCTTGTCTAACCTTCTCCTTTGTGATCGCTGACAGAATTTACCTGTTAGAACTTGGAGTTGGAGCATTCCTCTTCTCCTGTGGGTGCTATGATGTTTTATTTGGGAACAACCACTACTTCATTTACCTTTTTGTGCAAGCCTTAGCATTCTTCGTCATGGGATTTGGTTATGTTGGTATCTATGTCCCACACACTTAGAACAATTTCTGCAGTGATGGTGTCAAGTCTGTCGGCTATCTGTCACTCTATGAGGTCGTTCTCTCCTACAGCAGCACAATACGCGACGGTCTTTTTTTGCACCTTTAGCTTGTACAAAAAGATAAGACTGTCATTTTTTTTTTAGGTTAAGCATAAAAGATTCTGAGTGAATGACGCCAAAAAAATAAACAGCTACCCTGTGAATATGGAAGAAATGAAGGAAGTAACGAGAGAAAATGTTGGAAGGCATTAAAATAAGAACAAAGGGAGGGCAGCTGTGGGTTCGTACCCAAGTAGATATACAACACTTTGGACTTGTATGGTTTAGAATGAGAATTGTAGATTTTCTTCTTCATGATCTTTCTTTGGCCTGTTTTCTTATGATTGGCAATTTGTTTGAGAGGCAATAAAGATGAGGAATGTGATCAGTTTCAGATTTAAGTTCCATTTTTCTCAGTTTTGTCTGTGTTAGACAACTTCTGTAGGTAGCACCAAAATTATCTTGTCTAATCTTTAGAACATCCAGATACTCGGTGCGTAAACCAATTTTTTTGAGGCATGTTTGATAGATTCCTTTCGAGCTATGCTATAATTGTATGAATTTAAACTTCCAAATGTACCCCGATCATATTATATTATAATGTGAGTAAATGTGCGGATTGTATGCAGTGCGCAGGCATGATTTGAGAAAATAAAATTACATTTCGTTTGCAAAAGCTGGGTCACTACAGCAAGATCCAGAGTAATGGGCGAAAGATAGAGACGTTTTAGTTACAAAGCGAGGCCGTGGTGACATGGGCTGGTGGTCGATCAACTCACTGTAGTGGAATTTTTTATGTTCAGTTCCAATTTATGCAAGATACGTACAACGGCCATCATTTCAGTCTATGGAATTTCCAAGAATCAAAGTCTAGGATTGATTTCTTTGAGAACAGACTGTTAGGTGAAGCTAAAGCAGCCAAAGTAACCAAAATATAACTTGGCAATTATCGCAGACAATCGCAACCTTCTATTGATCCACACCTACCACCACCTCTCATCGTAATTACTCTGATCACCTCCCCTGCCCTGACGCAAAAGTGTACCAATAGCTGCAGCAGTAGAAAAATAAAGTAGATTTATAATGAGTAAAATGAACATGTAAATAGGGTAATGACAACCAAACAGGCACAACTGGAGATTTCTCCTAACAACGAAAATCGGTACTCCAATTAAAAATTCCGCATACTTTGGCCATTAACATTACAAAGTTTGTCTCACTCAAAACACAAAAATAGTCCTCCTCTATGGCAAGCTTAATTAACAACACATGCCTATCATCAAGCAGAGAGATTTTGGAGTTCCCTTTCAACCCCACAGACACAAAGAATGATCTAATAGCTTCTGTAGGGGGATGGCCAAAACAAAACTTACCAACAAGTGACAGTTTGAAAGGTTCAGCCATAACCTACACTTCCTCAGCAGAAAAGGTGCTGTAGGTTCACCACGATGTAATAAAACCGGTTTAACCGGAACCAAAGCGGCTGCAGAACCAGCAACCGCATCAAGAAATGATATCTGGGGACGGGGGGCTCATTTGGATTAGGGATGGTTGCAGGGTTCACAGCAGAGGAATAAGACGGCTTTGGGAGAGTGGGGTGAACAGGTTGGTGGATAAGTCACGCCAGAGCGGAGACGATTGGAAACACCAACTGCATTCTCACAGGTAGCGATTGATTGAACACGGTTTTGGCGTTGAACCGGCTATATCTTAGTGGGTGGGAAGAGTTTAAAGTTCGGTGCATATTAAGGGCAGTGGGCTGTCTCTATGATAAATGGTCATGGGGCTGTTGAGGATCATAAGGGAGGTCATCAGAGTGATCACAGGGGGTGGTGGTAGTAGGTCTGGATCAATAACAATAGAAGGTTGTTTACCAGGAAATAACTTTGCCAATTATTTGGTGAAATGGCCACGTAACGGTCCATATTGCCAAAAGCAAACTGAGCAAACATTCACTCTTCAATTGAATATAGATTATAGACATTAGCTATGGGCCAAGAAAAAGATATAAAAGTAGTTACTAGTTAGATATAATAATATCTAGCCGCAGAACGAACGACTGCACAACATAACATCAACATTAGCATTGACCCCACTTCCACTCTCATTTGAATACTATAAAGATTTCAAAAGTTTTTTTTCTCATTAATTTTTGTATTTTTCATTTTTGTCATCTTATAGATTTGAAGATGTGTTACCAACGAAAAATTTGTAATCATGAAAGAAAGAGACACTTAAATGAGAATGGGTATTGGTGTGGTAAATAATTTTGTATATTTATGATAAATCTAGTTGAATGGTGGATATTTTTCTTTTTTATTTTTTTAAATGAAAATTTAAATACGTATTACTTTTACTCTTAAATATTTATAAATATGTTAATTTTAGATTTAGTTAAATCAATTCTATTAAAAAAATATTTAGAAATATGTTAATTATATAATTGATTTAAAAAAATCTAGCACTGTATTAAAAATAAAAAAAAGGCTACCTAAAATTGACTTTTTTTTTTTTGAAGATTAAAATTGACTATAAGAATAAAATAAATATGATAGAAAGAAAGGACGGCAATTGACTTGGTATCATCTTCTTACACCTGGCTTGCTATAACGCACACGAGACACAAAGGCCTCCAACAAAGAAACAGAAAGCTGCCGCTTTACCTCAGTCTCAGAATCCTCACCCACTTCCATTGTTCGCTCCGCCAAAATGGCAACCTCTCTTACATTCTCCAAATTCCTCTCCTCCGCCGCCGTTGCCGCCACTTCCACTGCCGCTGTCAAATCCTCTCTCTTCTCGCCCAAATCCCTCCATTCCCTCCCTCACCCACTCAAAAATCTTTCCCTCCGCCACCGCCTCCTCGCAAAACCCGCCACCACAAAACTCTCTCTCTCCACCAAAGCCACGCCGGTCTCCGCCGCCATTTCCGTGGGCGACAAGCTCCCCGACGCCACCCTCTCCTACTTCGACTCCGCTGGCGAGCTCCAGACCATCACCGTCTCCGACCTCACCTCCAATAAAAAAGCAATCCTATTCGCCGTCCCCAGCGCCTTCACCCCCACCTGCTCCCAAAAACACCTCCCGGGCTTCGTCGAGAAATCCGCCGAGTTGAAATCCAAAGGCGTCGACACCGTCGCCTGCATTTCCGTGAACGACGCCTTCGTTATGAGGGCCTGGAAGGAGAATCTTGGAATCAACGATGAAGTGCTTTTGTTGTCTGATGGGAACGGGGTGTTCACTAAGGCTATTGGCTGTGAGCTCGACTTGAGTGACAAGCCCATGGGATTGGGAGTTAGGTCCAGGAGGTACGCCCTTTTGGCAGAAAACGGCGTCGTTAAGGTGCTCAATTTGGAGGAGGGCGGCGCCTTTACTTTCAGCGGAGCTGAGGACATGCTCAAAGCTCTGTGATTTCGGTGATATAGTTTTTTTTTATTTTAATAATTTAACTTTCATTAGAGTGTTCAATAATGCGTCTTTATTACTAAAAACTCGTGTTTCGGGTTTTGAAATTTCTACTTCTCCTTGTGCATTTGAATTTTCAGAGCTGTTTGGATTTTTATCTCGGTCAATTTTTTTTTTATCCCAATCTTCATTATCTGTTCGATTATTTGGATTTTGAATGGTTGCTGGGTTGTTTGCTTTCATCGTTTAACATATGTAGAGAGTACACATGTGCGAGTGTATTTTTCAAAATGCTGGTACAGCTGAAAGATAAAAATTTTATCAATGATGTACGAAAGGTTGTGATATCTTTCTTCTAAATGTTTGAGCTCCTTTCGAATTCCAAAAATGTGCTAGTCTGCACCAGATTGTGCTGTCATATTCTATTGCTTTCCCTTTTTCATCTTTGAGTCATTAAACATGCTGAAGGAATGCGGCTTTTCATGCTGCTTTAGAGTTATGAATCCCTTGCAACATTAGGCTTTTAGTGACCTTTGCTAGTGACCGTCTACCAATAATTTATTTTAAATAATATCTTTCTTTGGCCATTGTATATACATATATGTCATGGTTATTTAGCATAAGGGCAAGAAAGGAGAAGGTTAGCTTTGAAATGAATGATTGATTGTGAATGAGGATCGATATAGAGAGAATTTATTTGAATGTTAGTCGATTGAACTCTAAAAAGGTTTCTTTGACCTATGCCTTCCGAATTGATATGAGTTGGGGTTTACTTAATGCCCATGTTGATGTTGCATTAGTGGCAGAAATTGCGAAGCCAATACTTGGCTTAGAGTGTTCAGCTCAAATAAGATTCAGAGCCTAATTGGGCCTCTAATGTTAATTGTTAGGTACAAGTTGCAAGGGATGCATAATCCTAAAGCAGATAATTTGTCCTCAGTCTCAAGCTTACACTTGATATCGGTATTGAGCATAATAAGAATCACATTAATTGTAACAAAACAAATAGATCAAAATCTTTTATATGGAAACTTTCTATTAAATCTCTACGTAGCATATGGATAAAATCTATAATATCTTAATCTGATTTGAACTATTAAGTTGAGCTCTATGGTTGATAGAGTATCAAGTATCTAACTAAGTTCGACGTCAGTTTTGTTTGTTCAAACAGGTCCGCTGGATGCTAGTGTAAACCGTACGTACAACCATTAAGCAGTAACTGTTGATTTTGATTAGGGCATTGGTTATACCAAGGAGTAAATAACAAATTTTCCCATGCTTTATTGAGGTAAAATAGTCATTTTGATGTGTTGATTTTTATTTCATAATCCAAGAAACAAGACAAGCCTCAGATCCTAAATTTATAGATTTTTTGGGTTAAATTTGGTCAGATTCAGATTACCATCGAAATAAAGGATTTGAGACATTTTCCAGCACATTTTCAGTCATAGCTCTGTCAGGCTTTTAGTTCTAGATCCAAAATGCAAGAGGGGCATGTGCTTGAGAAGAATAAACTGTTTTATACCAGGATTGCCCAGGTTTTTGGAATAGTTTAAAACCTCTTATCTTGAAGCATTTGATTGATATGCAAATAGTTTCATGCAAAGTGTGGTTGGTGAAAAAAAAATTGCCAATGTTTGGATAGGGAGATTCAGTTGTGCTATATAATAAATTCAATTATAAATAATGTATTTGATTGCCAATCCTGGGTTTATTGACTTCAAATTTCTAAATGAAAGTCTGTGTTTCACTTCCATCTTCATCTGATTATGTCCAGGACACTTTTTCTAGGGGAAGTTTTTCAGAAATATGCTGAGGTATAGCTTATTAGCTTGATATCAACCTAATAATACTCACAAGTTATGTCTTTATTGTTAAAGAGTTCTTAGTTATGCTCGACCTAGGACTGGACTGTACTATAATGCTACTTTTGGAAGTTCGGATTGGACTGGATTAACTTATAGAATTAGATTGGATTTTACTAGATTATATAGTATTGTCTTTTGTTCGGCAAAATGTTGGACATGACTATGTTAAATTTAATTTAATGAAGATAAAATAACTATTTAAATAATATATTATTTTCAAATCGTATTACTATTTGTTAAATTTAATACCTAGATTTCAATATTATTATAATGAAATAATTGAATAATTTTTATTTAATACCTAGATTTCAATATTATTATAATGAAATAATTGAATAATTTTTATGTTTAATATTTACATATTAGTTAAAATAAATTATTGAATTAAAATTTTGATTTACTATTAAATTTTAAAAAAGTAAAAACTAAATTATTGAATAAATTTTTTATATTAGTAACAAATTTAGACTATAAGATATCTAATCCTATGTAAACCCATGTGAAAAGGGGGATTAATAATCCTGTGAATATTGGACTAACATTTAGACTAATTTATTTTTCCTAACAGCCAAACATGACTCTGGATTGGATTAATTTTTTATCCTTCAAATGACTCTAATTCCACCTTTTATTCAACATCCAAACATAGCTTAATTGTATGAATCTAAAGTGTTGGTAGCCTGTGATTGTGGTACTAGTAGATTGTAGTACAGTTCTTGGAAAAAAAAAAAAAAGAAAGTTAATGATACATGAGATCAGTCATCAGTTGACAAATTTATTGTATAATCTCATTTTGTACGGTTCTGAAATTACTTATTTGACTAAGGGCTAGTTTGGAATTGCAGTTGGTGATTAAATAAGTTGTTTCTATGTGCGGATGCAATAAGCAACTGATTAAAAAGTAACTTAGTGTTTGGTAAATTGTGTTGTTGTGGTTGTTGTGAGTTTGAAAAATAGTGTACATGTATTTGGTAAATTTTATTATAAATATATTATTCTATTATATAATGACTATAATAAATATAAGTCTAAATTACCTTTTATCTTTTTAGAGTATATTTAATGATGTTTGGCATGTCTTTTTCTTTTTAAAACATATAAAATTACATAAAGTGAAAAAAAAATCAATAAATTTGTTATATAAAACATGATAAAAATTCATAGTAATACATAATTAAGATAAAATAAAAAGTAATATGCATTACATTCATATTAAACTTGATGTAATAAACATCATAACTATAGAAAAAAAAATGGATTGAATATTAAAAATTATCGTTGTGAAATTAATTTTAAAAGTTATGATTAATTTTCATGTGAAATTGTTTATAGTTCAAATAAATTTACATAATTATATGCAAACCTTTTTTGAATTTTATAATAGAGAATATAAGCAAAATAAAAAAATATGAAGATCAAAACTTTGATAATAGAGGGAATTTATAGCAGTTGTATTGGTAATTTGATTGTGGCGGTATTGTGGTAATGTAATATCTAGTAGCTTAATATTGTGGTATATAGAAAAATAAGATATAATCAGTTTTTAAAAAATATTAAATTTATAATACGAACTTTAAAAATGTATAATAACTTATTTAATAAGTTCCTTAAGAAAAGTAATCATCTATTTATTTTTTAAAAACTTTTGTTAAAATGAAGAAAATTATAAAATAAATAATTTTTATCGAATTTACCAAATATTATTTTTGTCACAAATTATAAAATAAATAACTTATTAAATTTCAACTTTAATCTTAATTGGAGTCTAAATGACTTCTATCATTTATCATCATCATCATCCCAAAGGACAGCGCAAATAAGCAAGGGGCTTCAAAAGCATATTCGGAGAATCTATACCAAAGCTCGGAAACCCACAAAAATCACGACTTGCGGTTGTGGTAGGTGCAAACAATCATTAAATTCATAGAAAGAAATGAAAACAGAAGTAAAATTTTAAACGGTTTTTTCTTTAAAAAAAAAAAAAACAGAAAAGAGTATTCTGTAATGAATTAAGTAATTAACCAATTTTTAACAATCGCATAAGTAATTTTTCTAATTATAGTGGCTACAAAAAGATAATAAAATCCTAGACTGTTGCATTTAAAATTTTTAAAATTTAGTTGTGGTCATGAATGATTCGCATGTGAGGGTGATAAAGAATTAAAAAAAAAAAAGAAATTGGTGGGTTATAAATTAAACTAATTGTAACTTAGCAAGACCCGAAGAAGAACGTACGGCTTTTAGTAATAAATAATTAACGATATGTGCGGCACTTGACGTCGTTACTCATGCCTCAAACACAGGCGTGCGGAGCTCAAAACGTTGGCCGGCTCTTGAATATCTTATGTGAAACAGCATGCGCAGGACGCCAAGTGCTAACGTACTTATATGAGAACATGTCATTTGTGAAGTCAATTTTTTTTCCCATTTTTTTCCTTTTTTTTTTTTTTGAGAAAAATGTTATCAATATGTCCATACTCAATAGAATGACCATCAAAATGAATTGGCTTAGTAATTTGTTTTATATATATATATGTGTGTGTGTGTGTGTTTTTTTTTGGGGGGGGGGGGGGGGTGTTCCACTTCACACGTGTTTTATTTAAATCAAAGAAAGAGTGTAATTTTCAAGAAACAAAATAAGATATTAATTGGTAAAATTTTAAAATGATATTGAACTGATTGACTATGCCTTTTCCTCAGCAGAATGTTTTAGTCATATTGAAATTATTTATAGCAATATGAAGTTTTTTTTTTCTAACACACAGATTTCAGTTGAAGTGTTAGCATTTGACAATTATATGAGACTAGCCTGCCATTATACATATTTATTTGTTGGAATACGAATGTAAGAAATTGACCATTGAAAAACTTTAGAAAATTTTATTCCTCCAATATGTATAGAATAAGATTATCTGGAAGACATACATAGGTGACCACTTCTAGAATTACGAATCCACAAGGATCTAGAAGAAATATGATGTGAATAGATATATTTTGAACCTCTAAATTATACTTGTTTCTCAAGATTAAAATTTTTAAAAAAATTATTAGGAATTTTTTTTAGAAATAGCAAAATATCTTAACCGATTTATAAAAATATCTAAACTAAAATTTTAAATTATTTTTATAGCTAAATAATAGCATTTGGTTGATATAAAATACCTCTAAATATGATAGAGTTTAGTTGGTACTAGTGACGCTATCTATGAGTATTATTGTAAAAATCACATCTTTTAACTTAAAAAAAAAGAAAAATTAATCTAAGTTATTCTATCAGAAAATAATCTTAATTTTTCGTCATTTCCATAAATTAAAAAAGAACAATTGTGATAAATTCATTTAATCTATGTGTGAATTATTTTTAATAATAAAAATAGGTGAATTTGGTTGAGTTCTCAACCGGGATACAATTGTTTTATTTATTTCCTTGGGCCAAAAGAAAGGGTAAATTGGTAATCCCATGGGGGTTTGTCCACCAGGAAAACAAACAACGAAAAGTCAGTTTAAAACCGGGCAAATGCATAGAAAGTATAGTCGTGACCAAAGCACACCGTTTTGTATTAAACCTAAAACCATTTAATTAAATCAAACGGCTCACGTTAACGCAACCTATCTATAAAAAAAACCTACTCCTAACAATACTTCACTTAATCACAAGACTCTTGTCGCACTCACAGTCTCTCTCTCTCTCTCTCTTGTTCTAGATCTTTCTTCGCTTTTCCAGCTTTCAGAAAATGGCAATAACCATCACTGCCGTCAAAGCCAGGCAGATCTTTGACAGCCGTGGAAATCCAACGGTGGAGGTTTGTATCTTTACCAGATCTTGTCTCTTTCTATGTCGCCGATCTCTTAGTACTTCGTTTCGATGAGATAGATCATTTTTAAGGCTTTGTTGACGAATCTGTTACTCAATTCTAATATTATAGGTCGACGTGACAACATCAGATGGCCACGTGGCTAGAGCTGCTGTTCCAAGCGGTGCATCCACCGGTAAGTTTACAGTTTACTGCATGAGTTGTTGTAAGTAGTGTATTATTATTATTAACATTATTATTATTATTGGTTTGCTTTTTAAAAAAAAATTAATTTATTAAATTAATTGGTTTATAGGAATTTATGAGGCGCTTGAACTAAGAGACGGAGGCTCTGATTACCTAGGCAAGGGTGTATCGAAGGTTAGTTTTATCACCTTTGTGATTTTGTCTCACTTGCAAATTATTCGTATTCATATTTTACTCTTCCTGACCATGTTTAATCTATGTAGGCTGTTAGCAATGTCAACGCCATCATTGGCCCTGCACTCGCTGGCAAGGTTTGCTAAATTTTGCGTTTGTTTTTATCAGATTGTTGTTTTATTTGTCTGGTTTCGGATTTTTATCATTCTCCATCTGAACTTGAAACTTTGTGTTGTTCTTCCACGCAGGACCCAACTGAGCAGACTGCTATTGACAACTATATGGTACAACAACTTGATGGAACTGTAAATGAGTGGGGTTGGTGCAAACAGAAGGTATATTGACAACTGTTTCTTTTCTTTCAATTTTGTTTTAATTGGTTATTTAAATTCATACTGATCATTGTTTTTTGATGTTGATTTCTCAGCTTGGAGCAAATGCCATTTTGGCTGTCTCCCTAGCTGTCTGCAAGGCTGGTGCACATGTCAAGAAGATTCCTCTTTACAAGGTTTGTTGTCCATCACTCTTTTAATAGATACTTCTATGCCTAAGAGTTTTTTGAATTGTTTTAGTGATGGGTAAAATTTGTTTGGCACTTGCAAATAAAAAAATGAGTGCATTTAATATGTAGTGAACCATTGTTTTTGCCCCGGTTTTTCTTGTGATGAATCTGATTTTTTTTTTCTTTGGGGTTTTTGAATGCAGCATATTGCCGAACTATCTGGTAACAAGAATTTGGTGTTACCAGTGCCAGCATTCAATGTCATTAATGGTGGATCACATGCTGGAAACAAACTTGCTATGCAGGTGTGTTTCTTGATACTTCCTTTGATTTATACTCTATGGATTCTCTTCCATAATCAGATTCTTATTCATTTCTTCCTGCAGGAGTTTATGATTCTTCCTGTAGGAGCTTCCTCTTTCAAAGAAGCCATGAAGATGGGTGTAGAAGTATATCACCATCTGAAGGTAGTTTACAACCTTTTCATTAAGGATCTATTGCTTCTTTTAATTGTTTTACTTAAGAACTGTTATTCATTGGATATTAGGGGAAAAAAATTCGTCATTGATTGTCACTATTGGATACTGTGAACATTGTAATGACATTATGATTGTTTATATGACATTATGTTTGTTTATCAGAGTTCTATGTAAATATTTTAATCAAATTATAATTACTTCATGATTTTCAAAGAAACTTGGTTGGGCTCTCTCGGTGTTGTTTTCTACCTGTGGCTTTAGGTGCTGGATCTTTGTTTGTATCAGTAAATACTTAGTTAAATGATTGTGTTGTCAGAAACTTTTTGTCCTTCCTGTCTTGAAAGTGTCTTCAATTGCCTTTGAGAGAACAGAGCATGCTATCTATTTTGCTGCTTATGTTCCGTTGCGGGCATATAGTAATCGTAATTCCTTTTTTGTATCGCTGCAAGTTGATTTCTTTTTCTTATATCTCGCAGTGGAGAAGAAGGCCTTATACATACCTTCCTTTTAGACACTCCTAATTCTTATGAAGTTTCATATGGCTTTTTGTTACCCTGACATTTGCTAAATACAGTGCTCTTTCCTTATCGTGTAGGCTGTGATTAAAAAGAAATACGGCCAGGATGCTACAAATGTTGGTGATGAAGGCGGTTTTGCTCCCAATATTCAGGTCAATCAGAGTTCAACTCTGTCTAATGATTTTTATTTATGTTCTTGTTTTGTTCATTTATTCAAAATTATGGTTCTGCTAATTCAGGAGAACAAGGAAGGACTTGAATTGCTCAACACAGCCATTGCTAAAGCCGGTTACACAGGCAAAGTTAGTAACATCTTCAATCACTTGTTTGTATTTTACTTTTTAAATTCTCTTAAATTGCTTTTGGGTATCCTGACATCACAACAATTGACAAATTTAATAAGATTTACTTCATATTGTTAGGTTGTCATTGGAATGGATGTTGCTGCATCTGAATTCTATGGCTCAGATAAGACTTATGATCTGAACTTCAAGGAAGAGGTGAGTTTCTGTTACATGATAACATTGGCAATGCAAGTATTGGTAGTTGGCATGAGCCACTTATTTGGTTTAGCAGTCATGATTTGTTGTCGGATTTGCATAATCATTTGAAGTTGTAGCCCAATCATCGTCGGTTGGGTGTATGCATTACTCAAGCCAGTCCTTTAGGAGAAATATTCATTAACATGTTGTCTGTTGCTATTACTATAATTCTGTTCTGATCAACTTTCTCTTTATTTGTCCATGTTTTTTTTCTTTTTTTCCCTGTTTTCTTAAATTTTTTGGTTTTATTTTTGCAGAACAATGATGGTTCACAAAAGATCTCAGGAGATGCGCTCAAAGATCTCTATAAGTCATTCATCTCTGATTATCCTATTGTATCAATTGAAGATCCATTTGACCAAGACGACTGGGAGCACTATGCCAAGCTAACCAGTGAGGTTGGAGAAAAAGTACAAATTGTTGGAGATGATCTTTTGGTCACCAATCCTAAGGTAAATATGGACATTTATTAGGATTTTTAAGAGGAAGTTGTGCATGAATTTATTGTTCTTTTCTTTAATGAAGCATGAAAACCTGAGTTCTCTTTTTTTGTATTCTAGAGCCCTCAACATTTATTTATTGTCTGTGTTGCAGAGGGTTGAGAAGGCTATCAAAGAGAAGACTTGCAACGCCCTCCTTCTCAAGGTACTTCTTTAGTCCTTGTTTATTTGGTCATTGGTTTACTCTTGCTTTACGACATTGTAAATGAAAATCTGTTCCTTCTCTCTGTTCTGGTGGAAAGGTTAATCAAATTGGATCTGTAACTGAGAGCATTGAAGCCGTCAGAATGTCCAAGCAAGCTGGGTGGGGTGTGATGGCCAGCCACCGCAGTGGTGAGACTGAAGATACTTTCATTGCCGATCTCTCAGTGGGCTTGGCCACGGTAAATATGCTCTTTATATAAACGATACCATTGCTCAATTACAAGCAAAGTTTATTATAAGACTTTTGTTTCTTATTGTTTTCTTGTTCATGATCAGGGTCAAATTAAGACAGGAGCACCATGCAGGTCAGAGCGCCTTGCAAAGTATAATCAGGTCAGCATTTTCTTATTTCATCTTGAAAGATCATTTGACCTGTCTTCTTTTGCTTTTCCCAAATTTTAACGTTTCAGAATCTGTGGGCTTGACTATAATTTAATATGTTCATTTAGCTTCTGAGAATTGAAGAAGAGCTCGGTGCTGAAGCAGTTTATGCTGGTGCCAAGTTCCGTGCCCCTGTTGAACCCTACTAGAGTTTGAGATGCTGATCTGGTGTGGTGCTGGATTTGAGCAATGGAGGTTTACTTCAATAAGTTATGTAAAATGGATTTTTATGGGTTTTGAGCATTTTGTGACCCAAGATATTTCCTCAATAATTTTGACACAGTTTTTGTCTGAGAGCTTGAACCTTGCTGTATCAGGAACCATTTCCTAGAGCATGTTTTATTAAAATGAGTATCTAGTTGAGGTGCTAAGGCATTGTTTCTTTCTTATTAGAATTTCAGCTTCTGGCTTTTATCAGTTATTATTCTCCTTTGGCAGTTTTTACTTTTAAGTGCTTATTATGCCAGTTGATCTGCGTTGTGGCAATAAAACAAATACGGATTCATTCGAGCCATTGCATCACGAAAATGTTTTCCGAAAATTCCGTGGCTGGATCTCCCTTGAAGAATGGTTTAGGGTTATTACAACTAATTTCGTTGCCCCAAGCTCGTTGCATTGCCGCTTCTTGAGATAGTGGAAAACAGGATCCATGTACTCTAATGCGTGACATATTTTTGTTTGAAATTATTTTTAAAAAAATTTGGTCTTGATTTCAAAATAATAATTGAAAATGAAAACAAACGTCACTCTTCCTCTCCCTTTAATATTATACCAGGATTCATATCACTCATACTAGACGCTCTTGTTTTTGCTGCCATTGGCTTGCTAGATCGTCAAACAACCGTCGTCCAGGCGGCCTAATTAGAGGTGGACTAATTCAATCCAACCTAATAAATTCAATTCAACTCAATTCAATCCAAATCAATCCAAATCAATCCAAATTAAATTTGAGAGATTAAGTGGAGTTTTTGTAAATTAATTGGGTCAAGTTTTTTTAACCTAATTAATAATTTGGTTGGGTTGGATTAATTATCATAATCTCATTTAATTGAATCTAAGTACTCAACCCACATAAATAATAATAATATGTTAATCCTTAATTTCAAAATTCTTTTATAGAATAAACTAGTTCATTCTCATATCTATTGCTCCAAACTTCAATTCTAAAATTAAAATGACTCTGTCAAACCTCAATTTCATTTAAAATAATATTTTTTTATTATACTTTTAACTTGTAATATTGAATTGGTTTATTTATTTTCATAGAACACGTATGTCTAAAAGCTAATTATCAAAATTTTATTAATTTTAATATGGATGGTTTTTTAATTTTCTTTATGGAATACTAGAAGGTGAATGAAAATTCCATGTTCAAACAAATTTATAATTGATTTTAATAAATTTCATTTCATATTTCATATTTTTTTCTTTATCTACTTTTAATTTAACATTCAACCCAATCAACCTGATGATTCAAGGGTTAGATTGAATTTGGTTGAACATCTTTAGTTAATTAGATTGGGTTCATTTTATTTCAACTAATTTAATAATACCCAAAATTAAATTTTTACAAATTTTATTCAACTCAACTCATGCCCACCTCTCTCTCTTTTTCTTTCTTAAATGCTAATTGCTGTTGAAAATGTTTTTGTCAATTTAACTTGTATATATAGAACAAATCATTGCATCATGCTAGGACTTCTTTAAACATTATTGCACATCTTTTGAAAACAAATTTTACACAAACAATTACAATACCTTCCATCATATAACTAAAAAGAAAAAACTACAAATCATGCAGGCTGTGGGGTTCGAACCCACGCGCACTTGTGTGCAGAAGATCTTAAGTCTTCCCCCTTAACCTCTCGGGCAAACCTGCTCTTGTTATCAGACTTTTCGTTTGTAATAACTTATATAATTTACTAAAATGACATGCAACAGCCTCTATCTCGTGATTATAAAATTTGTTCGACCGCTAGAAACCCTAATCACACAAAATCAGAGAGAGAACGAGAGAGAGAGAGAGAGAGCAAAATCATTGAGCACATCAGAGTCTCAGCAAAGAGGGGAGTATGGCGGAGCACTTAGCTTCAATATTTGGAACCGAAAAGGACAGAGTAAACTGTCCGTTCTATTTCAAGATCGGCGCGTGCAGGCACGGCGATCGATGCTCTCGGCTTCATACGAAGCCCAGCATCAGCCCCACACTCCTCCTCTCCAACATGTACCAACGCCCCGACATGATCACTCCCGGCGTTGACCCGCAGGGCCAGGCCCTTGACCCTCGCAAGATCCAAGATCACTTCGAGGATTTTTACGAGGATCTGTTCGAGGAACTAAGCAAGTACGGCGAGATTGAGAGCTTGAACATTTGTGACAATTTGGCCGATCACATGGTCGGTAACGTGTATGTTCAGTTTAGAGAAGAAGAACATGCTGCTAATGCTCTTCGCAATCTCAATGGGAGGTTCTATGCAGGTTATTATGTCATAACAATAGCTTTTTTTTTCCGTTATTTTTAGTTTTATTAATCAACTGTTAGGAGGTTGATATGATTGATTGAGTAGAATTAATAATGAATTAAATTTTTTTAAACATACTGTTTTTGTGTGATATGTGTCGGAGATTTTTTTTTCTTCTAGTGTTTTAGATAATAATTTGATAAAATTTTGACATGACTAGTTCAATATGTTAGGGCGCCCCATCATTGTCGACTTCTCTCCTGTCACGGATTTTCGGGAAGCTACTTGTAGGCAGTACGAGGAAAATGTATGCAATCGAGGTGGTTACTGTAACTTTATGCATTTGAAGAAGATTAGCAGGTTGGTTTGTACCTTCCATGTATTTATTTTTACCCTTCTGCAATTATTGCTTGGTGACTTAGTGGTTTATGCAATCTTTTTCTCTTTTTGGAATCAATTCAGGGAGCTGAGGAGGCGATTGTTTGGCAGAAGTAGGAGAAGACGCAGCCGCAGTCGAAGCAGAAGCCGTAGTCCTCATAAGTATCGTGGTGGTTATGAGGAGCGTTCACATGGTGGTGGCCGTGGTTCTGGTAGAAGAGATGATGACAGGGATCATCGCCTCCATGGCAGAGGCAGGAGGCCTAGAAGCAGAAGTCCTGGACGTAGGGGGGGACGAAGTAGAAGCCCGGGAGCAAGGAGGAGAAGTCCAGTTAGAGAAAGTAGTGTTGAAAGAAGGGCTAAGATTGAGCAATGGAACAGGGAAAAGGAGCAGGCAGATTCTGGTAATAAGGTTGATAACAGTAGCTACAATGATGACAGGAACGATGATGATAGGGATGGCAATGGCTTTACTCCAAATGGAGGTGAATATAGTGATCCTCAGCAGCACTAAGAGAGTGGTGATTACAACTAAGGGCTCAAGTGGAATTCTTCTGGTTTGTTCCTATGCTTTATTTTAGTTGGTGCAAAATTTAAATCTTATTTATGCAACATTGCAGCTTTTCTTTGTTGTTAGATAGGCCATTTAAAAAATATGGCTTATTGCACATTTCCACTGTGCAGGTGGAGTACAGGTCTACCACCGTCGTCTTGTTGAAAGTAAAACTATTTTTCCAAAGAAAACAAAAATTCTCCCCTTGCTATAATTTAAAAGGAGAATAAAATAGAATTAACTTTAAAATAAAAAATTCAACAATTGTGCTTTTATTCATCTATCGCCACCTTCCAAGAACTCTTTTCCTCCAAAGTCATTGTGCATGTTTCTTTCAGTTTAAAGAACCATCCACAGCTATTTTGCACCAGTGATTTCCAGAAATTGTTGTCCTTGACCCTACAAGATATTAGCTAAATATTGTGTGATAGCGTTAGATAGAAAGGTCAAAAGAGTGAAGAAGATGGAAAGAGTGAACTTTCGTTGTGAAACTACTAACATTTTGGTAAATTTAGGTCATTGACTGAGGTTTTTTTGCAAGATTTTGTATTCCTTCTAAATTCTCCAAAAGTAATTTTTTCTCGGCCACTTACTGCTCAAATCAAAGTAAAAATAATTAGGGGGGGTGGCGTATCTGCTCAAAAGTTGTGGTATCTTTTTGTCTGATACAGTTGATTTTTGCAGGCCTAGTTAATCTTTTCTGGTAGGGATCTGAATAGTTTCTATTATTTTTTTTTTGAAAGGCTATGATCTTACCTTTATTACGAGTTTTGCAGGTTCAGGTTTCCTGCTTCCCAGGATCAGGCCTCAATTTTTTTCTGCAGCTTACCATGATATTTGTATACAGGTTGGTGTCGTTGTTTGCAGAGCATGTTTGTAGGATTGTAAGCTATGGGTCTACTTTCAAGAATAGAGCAATTAAGAAGTCGGCTGCTGAGGTAGGATGTTGCCGCTCAGAGAACTTGTTCAGTTGTTTGATGCGTGGGGAATTGAGAGTTGCCATCTTTGGGATTTTGAATTGTTTAAATACAGCATTGTGCTCTGAATTATTCTGCATAAAGATTATTGCTTCGACTATTTAAATGCAAGCTTTTATCAATATGTAAGTTTATTAGAGAATGCTGTTGTGTGATAGTATATGCTAAAGGTCTCTATAATGATTCCGTTGAGTCAAGATTTCGTCCTGATTTGGATTGAGAGCTCGCAGGATCTCGAATTCTCGATTACAGCTCCAAAATATTATCTTTCGGGCGTGGAACCTTTTACATGCTCTATCACAGTTTAATGTTTGGGCGTCCTATCTAATTTTTAGAACTGCTGCTAACAACTGATATGCATTTTAATGTTTATCAATAAAACTCAATTATCTTGTGTAATTAAGGGGTTAAAAGTACCATCAAATGATTTTCAGCAGTATAACTCTGGAAAATTTGTTTCCACTTGGTTAGTTAAAATGTGCAAAATCAAATATCAATTTTCACACTTGAATAAAAAAGTTAGCAAAATGTTACCAGAGGTACCCGAGACTCTGACGTTTGAATTCAGATGAATTCAGATGCCCTACACACTTGAACTACTAAAGTAAAACAATAGTTTCAAAGGGTCGGCTGCTAAGCAAGTACGGAAACCCCAATATGCTGATATTAGGTTTTAGCCAAACATTCAAGTAGGTATCAACATAAAAAGAAATCCAGGAACAAATCTTACTATTAGACTCCATAGAACCACGAAGTCGCTATTAGATAGTCACATAATAGATTGCTGCCCTACATTAAACTATCCATTTCCAATTTTTTTTTTTCCCTGAAATTCCTCCTTGAGAAGCAGTAAGGTAACCAAAGCACAAAAAGCCATTTCAACGCCACCTTTCATACTGGAGCACCGTGCTTGGCTTTTGTATGAGATTGCAAACCACCTTCAGTGGTAAATGACCTATGACGAGAAGGATAATGTAAGAAAATTTGGCTGCTTCAAACACTATCAAATTTCAATAAGCCTTGTGAGGCTTATTTACCTATTGCATGATTTGCAGGGAAATGAACTGCCTGATTTACGAGGCTGCTGCTTTGTCTGGTCACTGTTAGCAAGAGTCTTAGCAGACTTCTTTGAGGGGTGTGGAGTCGCAATGTGACTGACCCCTTTCCTCTCCTCTGCATGAAACAGCTATCAACTCTTCAGAAATCCTTCGATATCACTTTAGCATATGTCTAATGCTAAAGCTTGCATCACAGCATTTAATCAATGCATAACAGTGACATTTAAGCAACAGTTGGGACTATCTTACACAATATCAGTCAAGCCAACCAACAAAAGAATCAATAGAAATACAACATAATTAATCAATATTGTAGTCTCTAAAAATAGGTGAGTGAGAAGGTCATTAACTTCAAAAATTCTGCATTTTAATATATCAAGGTTTCAGCTGACAATTGATTGGTAATACCATAATCATTTTAATTGTCCAAAATAAGAAATATAACATAAACAATAGATATATCACTAAACAAAACAAGAGAATTAACACTCCATAAAGGAGACAAGAATTCACCTGTCTTTTGAGGTGTGACAAATTTAGCCTTCTTGTCAGGAACATGGGTTTTTGAAGCAGACTCCACAGGTCTCTTCTTGCTTGATTCAGCCTTGAGAAACCAACAACAGTTAGTAGATGCTGTTTGAGGGGTTACATAATAAAACTGGATAAACCACCATATGTATATTTTTTTTCCTACCATATGAACATAGGTAAATGCCCCATAAAAAAAAGGTATTCATGCCCTCACCTTCTTTGGGGTCTCCTCATCTTCATCATCACTTTCGCTCTCATCAGTGCCTTCATCATCTTCGTCGTCATCACTTTCATCAAGCTCTCCACTACTCTCATCACTACTACCATCACGATTAACGAGATTTGGATTCTGCCAGGTTAACCCTTCTCAGGTATAGGGCATGAAATTCTTTCTCAAGGAAATCTAAACATAAAAATTTACACTCATTTTTTCCCAGTGAATTACATATATGAAGCTTTTAAATTGCTCAGAGTCCCAATTCATTAAATGCACCCTCTCGGATTTAAGCCGATTGAAACTTTAGATTGATTATCTTCTCGTAAACGGGGTGGATAGCATAGAGTTAAGATAAATAGTTGATATAAGTATTTCCTGTAATTCTTCTTAGAAAATGTCAAAATAATGCTATTGCTGAAAGATTCTTTGGCAAATGCGAGTATTGATAAAAGGATGTAAAATATTGGAAAATTCAACAAGGAATGCAAAGTAAATTAATAAATAAAATTGAAAAACAGTGGATTACTTAAATTCAAATTAGAATTCAATGAGTAAAGAATATCACATATTAAGTTAGATTCATCAAAAATATAGTAAAAGTTCCTTTTTTAATGTGTGTGTGTGTGTGTGTATATATATAGAGAGAGAGAGAGAGTGTGTTAGATTACTAGGTTATGTTTACCCAAAATTTGAAAAAAAAAAAAAAGTATCCATCCCCGCATAAGCACATGCAGGCATGTTAAAACATAAAGTTGAACTGTTGAAGCCAGAAAAGCAAGGAAAAGAAGAAAAACAGCCTTCCTTCCAATCAGGTCAAACCTCTATTAACATAGACAGTAAAGGTGAAATGTTGTAGTATCTGAAGATAAACTGAAAAACTAATTATAAATAATCATATATTTTGAGGTTTTTCCCAGGATGATCCTTGGTTTCCGTGGACGACTTTTTCACTTTTTTACACCCAATTCTGTTTTTAAAATAATTGCAAGTTTCACTTCTTATTGAGAAGTAATAGTAACAATGATAATAACCATCACCGTGGAAATTCTTAAATGGTCTACATAACTGTCTTAATGCAATAGAATGACATATATAGGAAACCAATTTTGATTAGTTATATTCACTGGCTAAAAGTCCTCTTAATTATTTCACAAGATTACCTTTCCCAAAGCCACCTAATTTTTAGTTTAAGAATATAAATATATACTTCAGCCCATAAAATATAAAGTACCTCATCATCACTGGTCTCATCATCATCAGAGGATGAAGTGTTCAAATCACTGTCATCAGAATCACTACCATCGGCCTTCTGTTTGGGTTTAACATCCTTCTTATTCTGCTTAGCAGTGGAAGCACTGGGCTCGACAGCAATGGGCTTTTCAGAAAGAGGTTTGGCCTGTAACTCGGGTTTCCCTACATGGTAAAAAATACACAAAAAATTCTAAAATCTACATAATCTAATTCTCAGTAAGAAAAGTTTCAAAGTGAGCATTATCATTACCATTACTAACAAGCCGAATATCCATTTTGTCTTCATCAGAGTCTGAAAATTACAAGACAAGGATGGCCATTTACTTTCAAGAAAAAGTTAATATACGAATAAAAAATAAAAGAGGAGCGCTGAGGCACTAACTCACCAGAATTATCATCATCATCAGTAGTGGGAACAAAACAAAGAGCAGTCAAGGAGGCCAAAAACATGAAAACCAAGAAAATTCAATAATTTAATCAATGACTAACAAACATATGGATAAATGTCAAGGCATGCAAAGGGATGAGTAGAAAGGATATCCCTCCGTTCGAAGTTTATATCCAGTGAAGTAGACACTCCCATTTTTCCAATTATGAGACAGTTCAAAATCTTTTTCAATGGCCAGATCAAAACTCAACTGAGGGAACTTCTGAGCAGAAAGAGTTCCGAGAACAAGCTTCTTATCCTCAACCTTCAGATAGAGATATACAGATTCACTTCCTTTATCCTTCTTGATCTCACCAAGAGAAGCCTGAGAGCAGCAATTTAAAAACCATAAAGTGTCAACGGTTAGCCCTGAACAGTAAAAACAGGAAGTAAATTCATAGACAATGGATTAAAACCTGTGAGAGATGCACAATTTTGTTATCACCGGGATTAATCTTTAGCGGTTGTCCACTTTTCACCTCAACACCTGGACATTACATACACCACAAGATATTACACAAGCCACAAGGACAGGACCAGATCAAGAGGCAAAAAAGAAAGCACAATAGCTGGCAGATATCCAAGAGTCAAAGCGATGGTAGCAACAACTGAGGGATACATGAAGATATCATCCTTTAATCTATGATAATATGCAGCTACTGTTGTGCCAAACAAAACAACCGGGAACCATATTGCATTAATAAAAAAAATCTAAAAACTGTCTGACTACACAGTTTCATAATAAATCAGAAATTACTAGAATTAACAATTAAAAAAAAATTACTGAATTGATAATTTTCTCCACAGCCAAACATCTAACATTTAAAATTATTTTCTTCTGTCGAATAGAAATTGACATTGTTAAAAATAAAAACGAACAGCGGTTTCTAGTGGTGAAAACATAACCTCAACTATGATCCTTCATTTTCTCGGCAACCAAACAGATAATTGAGTCAAAATAGAAACAAAAAAAAAAAAAAGCAAGTGATCATAGAATATTCATTTACCCCAGAACTCCATGAGTGTTGACATGACAGAGTGGCGAGTGCCTTGTTCTATTATTTTCTACTAGAATATATAATTATTTTTCAGAAAAATGAATTTTTGGGAATTTACGGAATTGTTTTTAGGGCTGGAACTTCGAGAGATATCAAGGGTCGATGGGGTTTTACAATTGTGTGACGAGTGACATCCTAAATTGATCCGACGTGTTATATTACCACTTGGCGCGTTTTTTACGGATTCCATTTGCGGACGACAAGTCGCCAATTTTCGAACTACAGGTCGTCCGTTTAGATGCTGACACGACTCACTAGTTCGGAGTTTCTGTGGTTTTTTTATGTGCGGTCAGAGGAGCAGCAGCCCATAATCATGTTAAGGGCCTATAGACATGATGGGCCCAATCTTGAAATCAAATCCGACATGGATTGATTGCCTCATTCTGGATAGTATAATGGTAATCGTCTTTTATTAGGTATCGATTTTTTTTTTTTACTTTGGGAAAATGTATGGAAATTTTTTAAATTCTATACATAATTAGTAAGTGTGATCCTGTGCATTCGAATATAAGTATTCGAAGTAATGGGCGCTCACAGTGTGCGTAATAGGACCATTTATCCCTGTCTAATTAATTTATAATTTTATCATTATTAATAAAGAGTGATGGAATTCTGAAGCGAGTACATTGATACTCACTAGATAAAATAAGAATAATGATACAGCCACAAACTCTTGTACAAATTTATTTTGTACAAACTGACGTGGCATGATATCATTGGTTGAATGAAAATATAAATTAATAAAAACAAATCATGTGGGGCAAGTGATATTTAATTCAACCAATCTTATCATGTCATATCAGTTTGTACAAAATAAGTTTGTACAAGAGTTTATAGTTGTATCATTACTCATAAAATAATAGACCAACGATTGGAGCTTGCGAATGTTTTTGACCTCTAAACTCAAATATTTAATACGAGTTTATTTGCAAATGTAAACTCAAATGATAATAACAACTTAAGTTTCGGCCGCCCGCCTTGTGTGGGACAGCATTCTATTATAAAATCGAACACGACCCAAAACCAACAGCATTACAAGAGTCAGGAAGCAAAGTGGCAGAGACCGGAGTGAGAGTGGGAGTGTAACAGTCTGCCAAAAATGGATCTGGGTTTTCTTTTACACGCTATAATTCCTTCAGTAGACTCCGTTAGTACTTGTTTAAATTAACCCCTCTTTACTTTTATGTCAATACCGTTTGTATTTGCACTCAATTGTTGCTGTTCATATATCAGGCTGCTATATTGATCACATTCTTAACCTACTTGGCAATTGCTGGATCTATTTTACCCGGCAAAGTTGTTCCTGGCGCTGTATTACAAGACGGCACTCGACTTCATTACCTTTGCAATGGTCTGTTAGTTAGCTATTTCAACTTGTTACAGAATTATGTGTTGTGTTTCTGATGTTCGGTAATTGCTTTTACTTCAATAGGTTTGTTTGCACTTACACTGTTGGTTGCGCTTCTTGGTTTTGGAGCCTATACGAATTTCATATCAGCCACTGTATGTATCCTCTACTTTATGATCTTTTTTTTACCTGCCTGTAATTACTGCATTGCTTCAACATACTCATCATTAGTATCTGAAACGCAGTTTTGCTCTCCTCTAATTTCGATTTGTTAATGAATTTAGAATGATGTGATTTGAATATTAATGTGAACCCAAAGCCTATAATTGAAAGCCCAAAGGTGCAATAGTTGCATCTTTGAAAAATGATGAATTTTAGGCGCTTTTTTTCTTGTGAATGTGCACATGCGTTCTGATGTTACGATGTTTGTAGGTGATATCAGATAGAGGATTTGAGCTGCTATCGACAACTTTTATATTCAGTGTTCTTGTAAGATATACTGTTACATCTTTTGCTACTTGAATTTATTTTTATTTTCTTGCATATGGTTCTGTTTTGCAGTGGTTGAATGAACAAATCTACTTCTTGCACTTTAAATTAACAAACGTCTCTTCTGGTTACTTTAGAGACTTGTAGAAAAATGGTTTCCACAAAAAGTATTTGAAATAAAAATTTTCACATCCGTGCTCATCTGCTTTTTAGTTGATCACAGAGTCAAACCTTTTTGACTAACCAGATTATCTAATGCAATATAGAACTGTCAGTTTCTGCTTTCAAATTATAGGGTTTTTCGTTTTTTCAGTAATATTTGTTTTGGTGGTAAATTGATTTCCATTTCATGCTTCAGTACAAGCTCAATATTGTGGGCACAAAATTAAGTTCTGATTGCAATTGTGTTGGTCATATAGCTGAGCACCGTACTAATATCATTAATCACCTCCTTAGTTGTTAGCGCCCAATTTATTGTTGGCTTATTAACTCAAATTATTTTCTGATTTGCTCTTCCATTTTCCCTTCTGCTTCATGCCAGGTAACATCGGCACTCTATGTTGCTGGTTGCAGGTCACGCAATAAGAGTTCTTCATTAAAGCCTCATGTCACAGGAAATCTAATACATGACTGGTATTTCCAAAAAAATTCCTAATGTACCTTGGTGCTTTATTAAACCATTTCTCGATTCTATTTTTAGAGAAGTAACCATTGAATTTATTTTCACAAAAGAACACTTCTTTTACTGAATTTCAGATTTGTTAGCTTTGAAGTGGAAATTCAGTGTCAGTGTTGTACACTTCCTTTCCATTTTGTTCAGTTTTAACATGCTTTGGTCAAATTATCCTGATACTTCTATCTTGTGTGTAATCTTTAGGTGGTTTGGCATACAGCTGAATCCTCAATTTATGGCCATTGATCTCAAGTATGTAAGACCATCTTTGAATTTCTGTGGTTGCTTGTGTAGTTTTGTATTAAAAAAAAAAAATCTTATTAGCCTTACTTTTGAGGAGTTATGTTAACATTCTCTTTTACAATACCTGAATTATCATTCTCAAACTTAAACTAGAGGGTTACGTTTTTGGTGCGGTGCAGGGATTTGCCATTCAACCTTTTTGCTTTCATAGATGAAATATTTCATAGTACCTAATCATAATTAGGATTGCTGAAATTATTTGGTTTTCAATCAGTACTGTTCACAGTAACTTCAGATCTCTGAATTTATTAGATTGATAAGAGTAAAAAGATTTGGACATGCTGTGGTGAACATGTCAATTCTAATGATGATATATTTATCCCCTGTAGGTTTTTCTTTGTTAGAGCTGGAATGATGGGATGGCTACTTATCAACCTATCAGTTCTGGCAAAAAGTATTCAAGATGGCACTTTAAGCCGATCAATGATCCTCTACCAACTATTTTGTGCGGTAATCTGTTGAGGCTAAGTCATATGCTATTACTTTTCAGGAGTCTTCATGTCATTTGCAGTTTCTATGTACTTTCCTGCTTATATTCACTTTTTCCCCCACTTTCTCAGGCGTACATTCTGGACTATTTTATTTATGAGGAGTATATGACCTCCACGTAAGTGCAATGCTTAATTGTTTTTGTGTGAGCATTTCGATATTTGGAACTGTAGTTTCATGTCTACGAAGAAGTATCTTTGACTATTATATTCATCATTAAGTGTTGCGCTTTCTTCTTCTAATTGTTGTATTATATGCTATGCACGAGCTTGATAATTGATTATAAGCAAAAATAGACAACTGACTGATTGGGGAGCAGGGAGTCAAGCAAAAACATGGCTGAAAAGGGTATAATTTAAAAGCTGTGATCTAGACTTGGAAGTCTGTTGGTGACCATAAAGATGAGCTACGCTTACCTGTATGACAATTCACATTACATTTTAAACACAATATTTATTCTGTCTGAAATACTGTAAAATTTTAAAGGTTTATTCTTTTTGGCGAAGCAAGTTAGCTACTCCGAGAAACTCAACTTAAATTCAAATTTAATGTCTGAACTCATATTGAAGCTCAAGTACACAAATGCTTGGCTTCTTTGTCCTTGTGTTTGGTTTAAATTTGAAGAATTCTGTGTAATCTGGTCAAGATATGAGATTTGCCGGCATACCTGTTGAGACCAATGGTTCACATCCTGTTTGTATTTGTGTTCATTTCTTGCCCTGGCAGGGCATTTGTTTTTTCAATATACCTGTAGTTGTGTATACATATATCATATCTGCAATTCTGACCCAGTAAATTCTCTCTTTTGTTTTATTGGACGATTCAGAAATTGTTAATCTGGTCATTTATGCATGAATTTTTTACAAACCTGAAGCCCTTGTTGTATGTGGTTGTCTTTGACAGGTGGGACGTAATTGCTGAGAGATTAGGCTTCATGTTGGTCTTTGGAGATCTAGTTTGGATTCCTTTCACTTTCAGCATCCAGGCACGTTAACATGAACTAGAGCACGAAAATATTGTATTTTTAAACTATCATTTTAAAATTTCTTTTACAACAGTCATTACATGTTTCTATTCATACGCTTGCTCAAGTCACATTTGTCAAACTATTTATCTCAAAGGGAAATCCAACGTATATGTTGGTACCAAGTTTTAGCCCCTTACTTTTCTTGATGTTTAAGCCGTGAGCATTGGGGGGTTCTCATCCTCATTTTCTAATAGAACTCATCAGTCACGGTCACCTTACATGGTGAATCTAAACCTTGTCTGACCAGCCGACATTGATTGAGATCCAGTGTCTCCAGGGAAGCTTCTTTTGTCTTTTTTAAAATGTCAGTTAAAGTAGTCTGTCGCTTCTTAGGCAAAACTAACAATGGTCAATCCTGAAGAAGCATGAATGGTTCTTGTCCGTATGCATAATTTAAGCAATGTAGCACCACACAATATATGTAACCACTGATAACACCATATGATATTTTTTTAACTTGTAAATATTAATATTTATCATCTTTGTATGCATTACAGGGCTGGTGGCTTTTGCATAACCAGGTGGAGCTACCGACTGCAACTGTTATAGCTAATTGCATAATTTTTCTAATTGGGTAACTTCAATTGATGCATAGTTTGTACTATACTGACTTGTTTTGGAACTTATGCTAATGCGGCAGTTTAATACTTAAACTGAGCAGATATATGGTATTCAGAGGAGCAAATAAGCAAAAGCATGTGTTTAAAAAGAATCCAAAAACTCATATATGGGGTAAGCCCCCAAAGGTTATTGGGGGCAAGTTGCTTGCTTCTGGTTATTGGTAAGGTTTCCATCATATTCATTATAATTTCTTTTTTCATTTTATTACTGCATAAATTTTTAATATTAGGTTCTATTCTAGAGACTATATTTGGAGAAATAGTCTGATGGTAGTGATTAAATGGTAATTTTCAAATTGACAAGGTCTAAACAGGATTCAGAAATGGGAGGAATGAAATTCAAAGAGTTGATGTAGTTGGAATACTTGATATAATGTTATTTAGTTTACTTAAGTCTGCTCTTGGTTAAATCTCAATGTTTGTTATATATTTCCTTTATTAATATGGGAAACTTATCTCTTGGATGCTGGTACAGTCCATGTTCTTGATGCTGTTTTCGATGCCTCATTTCATGAAAGTTCATGACATTGTGATTATTGTGTTGAAGGGGGATGGCAAGGCACTGTAATTACCTTGGGGACTTATTGCTGGCACTCTCCTTCAGTTTACCTTGTGGAACAAGGTATTTTTCAAGTTCTTACTACTCTGCATTTATAATACATCATTCCAAATTCCACATGCAGACAATTTCCATTACGAGAGTAAAATTATTTTTGCAGTTCACTGGTTCCATACTTTTATCCAATTTATCTTGTAATTCTACTAATATGGAGAGAAAGAAGAGATGAAGCTCGATGTGCGGCAAAGTATAGAGAAATATGGGCCGAATACTGTAGACTTGTGCCATGGAGAATATTACCATACTTTTACTAGCACAAAGATTCTGCAGTAGCTCTGCTGGCTACATTGATACCTTGTGGTTTGCTTTCTATTCTTTTGTATTTGCTACAGTAGGTCACATCCTATTTTGTCATAGCGGATAGTTCTGTAACTTGATTTACTTTGTAATTTTAACATCAGTCAATTGCTAGCACAATTAAGAAAAGTATAACGCTTGGAATTTTTCTTCAATCTTGGTTGGGTTCCTGCATTTTAGGACTTCATTTTATTTTTTGCGTGAATGATTCTTCAGAACTTGGTGACCCTTTTCCCAGTCTTTTCGAACGAAAGTTCTGGTTATGGGCGATTTCCAGTACTGCTGCTCCTTGGGCCTCAAGATTCCTCACTGAATCTGCTTTCGGCCCATCTGTCTTCTCAAGTCCTTGATAATGACATCGCACCAACCTCTTTTTTTTTTTTTTTGGTTATATCTAAATTATTTTGCTATACTTTCAACTTCTTCGTTACATGACTTTGATACAATGCCAAAATGTAGCAGAAAACTTGGTACAATGTAATTTCACAGCCAAAGTAACGTGTGGTCCTGCCCCGCAGCCCTCAATGAAGACGGTGAATATCATCATAATAATTGCAATAGCTATCGGCGTTGGCGCAATTCCTATGACTTACCTAACCCTTGCTGACCGTGTAAACCATTATTAGAGTGCAAGAATTCTACAGGACCATCCACGTTACTTCATCAAAAATCAATGATGGCCATTTATGAAATTAATTAAGATAAAGGTTGAATGAAATCGAAGCTACCCACCAACTATTTTAGCCATATTAATTAAAAAAATAGTAGTGTTGTTGCTCGGTAGTTGAGTGAAGTTGTCCATTAGCACATTGTTTTGAGCACCAAATACGTGAAATTTTCGCTGAGACAAAACTAGTCAAGGTGGTGGAAAGCGTGAAGGTAATTGTCCTTTTGTCCCCATCTCTGTCCTTCCTTTCTTTTTCTTTTTTTTATCATGGTGTCTCGTTCTTATCAAAATAGGCTGTGTGGTTTTGGTGTGGACACACTTCGTTTTAACCCCAGTTTACATTTTGCAGGATGGACACATGTATCCATCTTTTTAAACACTTGGCATGCATGCATACATGCATGCATCATTACAAGTGCATGGACTTGTCTACTGCCTACTGCCATGTGGCCCCAAAACAAGAACAAAGAGAGCCGTGCCAAACAAAACACATTAAATGTAAAATTTTTGACTAAACAAATTAAGGTTTTGTTTCATAACTCTCGTCTCTTTTATTAATGATGGCTTATCGTTCTTATCATATTGCTGTGGACTGTGGACAGTACTCTTCAACTGATTTTGAGCTTTTACAACTACGTTTAACGTTTTACAGGATGGGCAGCATGTTTTAATTCACCGTTCAAACACTTGGCGTACATGCATGTACCATCAGTCCATTACCACTAGTAGTTAATTAAAAGTTATTTGTTTTCATTATTAGAGTTTATTTTTCAAAAAAACAATAAGTATAGAAATAAAGGAGTTGTGTTACCAAAATTAAACTACAAGTATTTCCCAAATATTTTGATAATTTAAACCGAACAAAATAGTTATTGAAAAATTAAAACAAATGAAGCCCAAGTAATTTTAGACAAGAGTAGATGTATGCAATTTATTATTATTTAGTTTAATGATAATTTAATTCCTTTCCCATCCATGTGAGTGAGATTCGAACCCTAAACATCTTATTTTAATCATAAGAGATTTTATAATCTCAATTATGTGGCACTCATAAAATAATGAAAATGAAAAGGATTGTTGGATAGTTTTCAGGGGTTAAATTAGAAGTGCAAAGTGATTGGACTAAATTTATATTGTTGGGCTTATGTGGGTATAAATATCTCCACTGATTGAAGCTGTTTAACCCCTCGATTTTATCTCATAAAATAAGGGAGAAAATGAAGATGCATTGGTGAAAGTTTTTTAGTCTTTTTAATCGTAATGAGATAAATTGAGGTCGATAATAATTTGAGAGATATTTCAAATATTATTATTTCATGAAGAGGATAATCTAAAACGAACCGTCATTTTAGTAAAAGAGGTGATATTTGGTTTACACTTTAATGTTTTATTAAAAGTTTTATGGTTTATAGTAAAAAATGGGGTCCGTTGAGATAAAAATGCGGGGTTGAATAGCTACACTCTTTTGCAAATGAACCCATGTTAATGGGAGTTGGTATTTGGGACTTCATCGCATTCCAATAGCTCTACTCTCAATATAAACTTTGTTAGATCAAACTTTACTGAATCGAGAGATATTAACGATATTATAAAGCATCATCATATTTTTCCCACTCATTTTGTGTATTTTTAACTCATTAAATAAGTTTTAGTTAATTTTAAACATACGAGCATAAGTGATGGAAACATTTTCGACTCAATTTTTAAATTGAGGATTCCGCATTCTCGTATGTAATGTGTGAAATGTTTAAAAATAGATTTAGTGAAAATACAAAATTAGAAATAACCCTAAGTAAGTTTTTAAAAAAAAAAACTGTTCATATGCATTGTTTCAAAAAACAGAGAGCAAAATTTTATTTGTTTTTTAACTCTTTGTTACATATACTAGTAAAAGATTTTAATGGGGAGAGTCCATGAATCAAAATGATGCGTGTACTCACAAATCACAACACTTCATCCTTGAAAGCTGAGCCTTTAAAACGTGCATCATGTACTCTATGCATCAACTTTTTACTTCTTACGCCGGTGACACACAGAAACCGAGGTAATTGTAATTTTGCATTTGTACATGTTCACTTGCCGTAAATAATTAAATTGGACTCTCTTATTTAACCTTATGGTGGCGGCGAAAGGTAAAAACGATTGCTCGTTCTTTAACTTGTTACCTTTGTTTATTCAGTTAACTTGCTTCGAATTTCAATTGGTGTCCTTGATAATTAGTCGTCTCACACTGAAACCATATTGCATATGAATTAATGTGACAAAACTTCTTTTTCAATTCAACTAATCCTATAGTTTCTTTGAAAAATTAGACAAGTGCGGGTTTGGTAAGGATCAAGGATTGTGTGTGTATGGTTTTAAGAGAATTGGCCCAAATCCAACCCTCGTCTGTCTCAGTTCTCAAATTGTCTCGAGAAAAATTTGTGTGAGACTGTATAATGTTTTTTATGTGTAATCTTTCTTAATAAAGTCGGTTGATTGGAATAAAACAGTATTCCTTCGGAGTCGTATATGCATCTTTTGATGCATGTGTTTCAACAAAACTTGAGAACCACAAATCAATGTGTGGCTCCTAACCTCCTTCCTTTATTTTTTTTTCCTTGCTTCTATTGAGGGGCTTTTCTTCCAATTTTCAAGAATGATGAGTTTAGCTGATTTTATAGACTTATAATATTCTAATATAAAAAAGTAATTCACTAAACTTATCGAACTAACTTTTCATTGATGTATTTTTTCATCCTCATCTGATCTAATACGTTCAATAAATAAATCAAATATTTAATAAATAAGAGCTACTAATATATTCTCAAAATAATTTATAAAATAAATAGATTTTATTAAAATTTAGGAAATATTATTAGAATACTTGATTTTTGGGTATAAGTTTAAATTTTGATGTTGACAATTAAGCCAGCTTTATTTATTTTATTTACAATTAAACTAATTTTTTCCATTAAATTTGACAGAGTAAGAGAGAAAAACACTAAGAGAGGATCCTAATCCATAATAAACATGTGATCACATGAATCTCTCCCACTTATATGGCAGTCGCATATGATCTCGTACCATTCATTGTATTTTAGTGGGGATTTCAAACTATTGTCTCGTGTTATGTAAAGTTCTAGTTGTAAATTAAAAGTTGATATAGTATTATTTTATAAATATAATTTTTATAAAATAATAAGAAAATTGTCAAGGTATCGTACATCTAACACAACATTTGTTACTGATAACATAAAAATAGAACTTAACAAAAATTACATATGTGTTGCTTATAACAATTGTAAGGTTGTATCTTAATAAGATCCAAATAATAAAAGTGAGTTGACTTTTTAAAACCCTCAAGATCAGTGCCAAAGTTACCCCAACGCTTCCAAAAAAAAGATAAAAAAGCTATGTACACTTCTACTCCTAGTCCTAGGTGTGTTATATCAATTTCTTATAATAATTGGATATCCAATACAAGATAGTTCTACAATGATTTTAATCATTGCATCACATCAACCATATGCTAAGTGCGCACTTTTTTTTTTTAACATTAAGGGCAAGCTTACGTTACAATTTATATAAGAAACATAACTGACATGACCAATTAATTGATGTAAGCGCAACACGTGTCAATTTGGGGTAGTAATAACAACTTGTTGAAACCGGTTGGAAACCAGTTGCAAAATAGATCAACGGTAAAGTCAATGTTAGGTGTTTCTCACTATATCCGGTTCAATTTGCTCTATCATTTCTTTCTATCTGCTTAACATTTTACCTTTTCACTAAAATAAACTAACCAATTTCCTACTTTCATCCTTTCATTCCTAACCCTTGATATGCGCCCTTCACTAAGCTTCGCTTACAGCCGTAACCCATGCTCATTTTGCTGTCATGCTTTTATCAGATCAATTCTGGGATTTTTCTAAATCACCGTGTTCCAATAACAACGACCCACCCATAATAAGGAATGATGTGAGTGAAATATATGGTGAAAACAACTTGACAAGATGATTCTTCAAATTTCAACATTTTCTGTGACATTCCAGTGCCTCTAACTTTGATTTTATGTGTTGCAATTTTTTTTTTGACAAGTGGTGCTGCAATTTTTTTGGTTTCCCCAATTTGTGATATGAAAAAATGAAATAGGAATTTAGTTATCTCGTTTGCTGCTTTTATTGCTTTCCCTCTTTCAAAACCTAATTACTGTACTTTATGTCTTGAATTTTCTGGAATATCCAGACGATCGCTCGTCACTCATCATTTCCCTCTAAAATTATCATTACCGACTAACCCCTTAGCTTGGTTTTTTCGACAATCGTTTTAGCAGGTTGCCATTATTTTGTTTTTAAAAATGAATTTCCAACCAGTACATGAACCTAATTTTGCGTTAACTTTCATCACAGCCCGTTGGATCTACAAATTGAGGAATCCAACGATTCATTTTCTCGGAATGTTACTTACAACAAATGTAAGTTAAGCGATGCCTAACATTAAATGCATTCTCAACCGATGTAAGAAAATTTTTATGATCTCCAATTTCATAATTAATTTTGTAAATAGTTTGTGATTTTATATTTTACAAATTTTATCTATAATTTTTCATTTCCATGTGGCATTAACTTAGCCATAGCATTCACTTATTTAAGGGAAAAAAGAAAATCCATTTTGTTTTACACATTATCATAAAAATAATTGGATGAAAACATAATTAATTAAATTATAAAGAACAATAGTTATTGAAATTAGAAGAAAGAAAAAGGATAATGTGAAAAATGTATGGAAATGTCATCCAAAATGCACTTAACTATTGCTTATTGTTTGTCTCAATAAAATAAAATAACAGCAGCACCAGCAAATAACCATTGTTTCCAAAATCGAGCTGCAGCCAACATTGCAGCCAGACCTCATCGTTGCTGCCATAATCAAGCTCCGCCATTATCGTCATTGGTTCATCGACTGTGAGGCAGCAGTTGTTGTCGGTTTCATCTCCGTTTGGGCCAGCTCCTCTCGGTTTCGTCTTAGTTTTCTCCATCTTGATTTCATCTCTATTTTGTCTCTGATAGCCATCGTTCTACTCTGATGATGATGTCGACGTTGATGATTTGTTGTTGCTGGTGTGTTGATGATGACGATTCTAATTTTGACTTTTATTTTGTTAATGTAATGATTTTTCATTCGGATTTTCATATTTTGTTTCTGTTTTAATTTTTAAATGGATTATTATTATTATTAAATTATTTTTGAATAAATAATAATAATTACGACATAATTACTTAAGAATTTTATAGCAATTTGTAACAATTTAACTCACTTCGATTATGATTTCAAGACAAAATAAACAAATGAATGATTATCTTATTCATTCTGATTCTAATTCCTACAGTTTAAATACTAAACAACTTATTTTAATTCAAATATTTTATTCCAACTCACTCTGATTTCTATTGATTATGATTCTTGTTTAGTAAATTTACCATAATTTTACTGTCGGAGATAAATTAAATATAAAATTGTGATTCTAAAAGAAAAAGAAAGAAATTGTGTAGACTACATTATGACTTGGTCAAGTCAACTTTTAAATAAAATATATTAGGATTTTGTTAAGTTACATTGAATGTACCATACACAACAAATAAGAACCACATAATTATGTAGGTCCCACAATATGTGTGGTTCTTATGAGTTGTGTATGGTCCATTGAAATTGAATATAATATAGAGGCTCCCAATATATTAATTGTCCCATCTCGTAACCACTTCCTTTCTTTCATTCACGAAGTTATAATGAGAAAGAAATGATGCCCAACTAGCGTGAGCCTTTTGTGCGTTACATATATACCACGTTTATCATAATAGATGAGGAACAAACGGATTATTACTTTTTCATGCGCAACTCTGCGACTCGCACTACGTTCCATTATCTCGTGGACCATCGATCTTTTACTTTACTCGATTCATGTTTCCATATAGAAGAAAATATATAAATATTGTTACGTATTGGAACCTCCTTTATTTTGTAGGCAATGGCGGCTATCAATAAAATAATAATAAGGATAAATATTTGTTTAATTTTTATATTTTGAGTTATGTATTTTTAATGTTAAATATATTACATTCCTATCATAAAAGAAGAAAAAATAAGAATAAAAAATAAGATATTTAACTATAAAAATATTTTAAAATATAGAGACTTAAATCAAATTATAAGAATTAAATAAATATTTATCTTAATAATAAAAATAATGTGATTCTATCGCACACAAGCAATCCTTGTCCACCCATCTCTTATAGAATAAGACAAATACATTTTGAGCTTGAGTTTTGTTCTAAGAATATCTTAATCTATAATGAAGAGATAATGGAAGCTTCTTGAAAAGTAAATTTTTAAGTCAAAGCCAAATTAATTCCTCGCAAATTTAAGTATAACTTCTTTCTAAACTAATAATATAAAATACCATATATGTACGTGTTTAAGAAATTCTACTTCATAAACTTGAACTTAAAATCTTGTTATCATTTTTTAAAATTATATTACTCTTATTACAAAATAAAAGTAAGAGTAACGTTTTACACTTAAACAATTAAAATATGTGGTTATATTTTAACTAACGTACAAGTTCTAAGTCAACTACGATGTCTTTAATCTCTCCATATTAATTATCAAATAAACACATTTATCGAGGTTTAACAAATATATACTGATCACGCAACCTCGTACCCAATTTTATGCTTCACGACTGTAGAAACTTTCTATCAACAATAATAACTGTAAATAACAACCATAACTCGACCTCATACACTAATTCAATCTGCCTTTTTTACCCGCTCTTTATGCAAATACTCTTTTTCCTTTTTCTCAATGAAATCATTAAAAAAGAAAATATCAAATCACATAACACTACAGCCTCTTTATCGTACAAGCAGTGTTACAATTAATTTCTCCTATTTTTCCTTTTTTCACCTTTTGATCTTATCTATATTAATTTTACCATAACTAACTTCGAAAAAAATAATTAACCGCAGCAGAATCAGCTTACCCTATAAAAAATTGAAGTGGATGCACTAAAGCGCACCGTTTTGGAAGCGACTCCTCACTCCTGACACATAGGAAAACGACATGTGAGAAGGGAAAGCTGCGTGTCAGATAGCAACAAAAAGTTGATGTCCGTACACTTTACACTTGTCGAATGATGAATCAGACAGTATCAAACAGTGCTTCATCTCCTCGGTGACTGTATCATGGCTCTGTTAGAAAAAGCAGCAGAACTGGAAGTGAGATAAGATTCCCTCTAAAATCGTAAGTCACGTGCCGAGATAGCGGTGAATTGCAGGTTAGTAGGGTCAAATCCAACAGATATAAAATAAGGAGCCGTTTGGATTCACGACATACAGGTGCGTGTGATGTTGAACATTTCAACGGGATACGCACAACCTTTTTGCATGAGACGCGCTGGCTTGGATGCGTTGTTGGCTTGTTGCAAATACACCTTCGCCTGCGAAGACTTCAATGCTGAGTCTTGATTTTTGTTCAATATTATATAATAAAATTCATTTCCGTTACTATCATGTGGGGCCATCAACCTTATGTTTCTTTCATTTATTCTATTCTATCAAACAGCCAATTTCAAAAGTTAGTTATTCTCGAAAGCGTTTTTATTTGAAAGTACTAACTTATATAACTAACTTCCACCTCACGACATCCGGGCGGGAAATTTCATTTCAGCTTAAAAGTATGGGGTTCGTTACTCCGCTATTACGATTCTCTTATTATCTGAACTTTTATTATAAATTAATTATAAATTATAAAATAAAAATTATTCAAATCCTACACAAGTGTAAGTCATAAATTAAAAAAAATAAAAATTTATTTTTTCATATAATTATAATTTTATTAATTCATCATATTATTTAAATCTTTACGTCATATCATTTTATGCATCATATTTGTTTAAAAGTCACAACAATTTATAATCATCACCAACACAAAAATTTGTTATATTTATGTGTCGTATAAAACTATCATGTCATATTCCCAAATATACATGCATATATATAAAAGAAAAAAAAAAAGGTATTTTCACATCTTTCAGTTAAATATTTACGTATTTTAAAACTTGAACAATTTTTTTAAAATAATTTCCAATATTCACTAAATTGGTGACAACCATAATGATAAACTCTCGCAATAAATCTCATAAAAATCACCAACTCAAAAATGGTAGATCATGCATCATTGAATCACTGGAAAGCGGACATTAATAACGTTACTATAAACCAAGTAAATACAACTTGAAATTAAAGATAACCGCAAAAAAATAAACACAGGTCAGTGCTCTTGAACATATCATCATACTTCTTAATGACGCACCCCATATCAAACTAACCCCAAAATCGACGCTCACAAGCTAATCGACATTTGACATACTCCCAGAGGTGTCAAGCCCACATCACCACATAAGCTATTTTTATTTTCAATTCGTTCACGTATTTTCGTTCCACCTGAACACTTCAGACGTCGTGGCCATTGACTGTCTTAATTAGACAATTTTACCCCCAAATAAACCCTCTAATTCCATTAAATTACATATTGTATGAGAAATTTACCCCTACACCAGACAAACTATTTAGCAAAATACTTTCCGAATGAAAAACATTGTAAGATAAAAATGTTTATGTTTAAAGTTAACTTCTTTAACGGGAAAAGGAGTGAACATTTCCAAGAGGTCTTTAGAATATAAAAGCTTTAGTCTCCGCTTGGCTCAACTCCTTTTTTTTTTCCTTTTTTTTTTCTCTTTTCCAATTATTTGTTGCTTGAAAACAGCTATCTTCATACCTTGCTTTCACTTTCCTCTAGCCTTTCAAGTACCAGAACCAGATCTCCGGCATTGACTCTGGTCTCCGGTAGGATGCTTAAGAATTATTATTTTTAATTGTTATTTAAAGAATTTTTAATTTTTTTCTGTTATAATGTTGTAGCAACAGAAGAGAACAAAGTGGCATTATATGAGGAGATCACTGAGAGAATCTGCAGGGATTTTCTTGTATTCTGTTGTGCCAAGTGAGAACGTATTTAATTAAAGTTAAATAAATAAAATTATTGTATCTACAATTTTGTGATCTCCTTTAACAAAAAAATAAATTAACAAAATTCTATTAACTGTGATTAAGCGAGTTCATCATGATAGAGCAGCTGGGTTATGGATGAGAGATCTGTCATCCGTAAGATTATAGAGCAATTTTTAAGTACTTTAAAAGGAATTGAGTGAACTTTGTTTCCGGTCTTTTAGATAGACAGAGCTGTCACCAACCTGTTTTGCAGCATTTTATTTTACAACAGCTGAAATTTTTGTTCTTATGTTGGTTTCAGCAGGATAATTGTGTACGATGAGATTGAGAAGCAAAGAAATCTCGGCTGATAGATGGCATTTCACACACCGGGATTTGCTTTTGATAGAGACTGAAGCTTATTGAGCAATGTAAAGGGAGTTTCTGATAGAAAGAAGCCGGTAAGCAAGAGAACAACTTGCATATTTTTGACAAGATTGTAAAGCCAAGCAATGAATAGTGGGACACCAGGTCAAAAGGAGTGTGAAAGTCAGGGTTCATGGACTCCGGCAACCCCTTTTAGGCCAATTCAGCCAAAACCTATGCCGATCCATGCAAATGGTCAAGCCAACCAGCCAGACCAACCAAATTGGCAGGGATCAGAATGCTTTTCTTCTGTTTGTAACAAAGAATCTCAATCCAATACAGCGGTTATTCATTTCAACTCTGCCAATAGTGAAGATACAAACAGAGGGGTTAATAATGCAGAGGTTAGTTCAGCCGCAAAAATGGGTGTTACCTGTGACACAGTTGAAGCATGCCGAGAGGTTTCCATTGACCCCTTGGCTGAATACAGAAATGTGCCTTTTGCAAGTCTATTGGCTCTTGCTAATGCAGCCTCACAAAGAAATGACAACACCGCTGCAGGTCCTTTTCTTTCCATTTATGAGTCTCAGATTGACATTGACCTAAGTTTTTGCCCAGTGAAGAGCATTTCTAATTTCAATCAGACGACGGGACTAAAAATATAAGCATAATGCTTGCTTTTGACAACTGCTTTTTGTAGTAGTCATAGCTTTCTATTCAATATGAGAGTTCTTCATGTACACATGGGCACACACATAGATAGGAAGAGATCTATGCAAGAAGGGATGTTAAAAGATAAACTGTAATATAGCTAGAACAAATGGGACAATGGGTATATATAGGACACAAGAATCAGCAAAGAAATTCGGCGTTGAATTTACCCTTGCACCATATCTCACTAAGTGACCTCCCAATCACCATGCATCGACTGTAAAAATATCTCCTAAAACTTTTGGCATCATATATTAGAACATTGAATTAGAAATTATATTTCTTGAAAGACCATCATAGTCATCAATAGTAATTTTTATCAGTAAATATAGCACCTAACTTCAACCATGAAACTTACAAATTTTTGTACCTTTCAGTGAATCTAATATGTTGAACTGTTGCTCTGCAGATGAAGTTTCCATTTCACACCAACACTCCTATGATCTTAATTCCCATCCTGGAACAATGCCAGACAAATCCTCTCTACCAATTATCTCTAAGTTTGCTCCCATCACACCAGATAAAGCCATCGGAGTCAAAAGCAAGCGAATTTCTGAATTAGAAAACTCATGCTCATATGGCAGAACAAACCAGGAAAAAGATGAACAGAATAATGACATTGCTGCTAAAAGAGTCGTCTCCAGTGGAATCCTGGACAATAAAGAATACTTAGAGCTACTTCCAGATGCATCAGTTTCAGCTGTTTCCACACAGATAAAGGAGAATCACAACCCTGAAGGAGTTGCTGACCTCAACAAAACACCTCAGCAGAAACCAAAGAGGAAAAAACACAGGCCAAAGGTGGCTAAAGAAGGAAAACCTAAGATTCCAAAGAATTCTAAGGATAATGCAACAGGTAAGCGGAAGTACGTGCGAAAGAAGGGACTCAACAACGGCTTAACATCTGCCCCAGCAGAAGCAGCTGGAGAATCCACTAACCTGAAAACACATGAACTTGCCATCGAGTCACGCACAAATGCCTCAAATTTTGACATAGGACTGACTCGAGATGAAAAATCTGCTTGCAAATCAACATTTGATTCAGTTTCAGTATCACAGGAGGAATTTTGTCAGTCAAAATGTACCAGGCAGCTGTGTAAAGAAACTGAAGTGATGACTCCAAATCCAGTGATAACAAAGATTAATGGTTCTAAACAAACTCCAACAGGTAAAAGGAAGTATGTAAGAAAGGGAATTGGCGCAGAGAAGCCTTCCCCACAAGATGCTGCAGCACCAACTGACATGAAGATGTTTGAACCTACCAAGGAATTCTGTAGAACCATGAATTCTGGTATGCAAGAACAGCCTAGAGATGAAAACTTTAAATGCAAGTCTAGCTTTGATTTAGTTTCAGAGTCACGGGCAAAGGACCTTTTTATGTCGACAGGGCAACTTGGCAAAGGAGATGCAGTGACAAAGCCAGTGACCCCACAGCCTAATCATTCTAAAGAACCTGCCACAGGAAAAAGGAAGTATGTGCGAAAGAAGGGACTCAACAAAGACTCAAAATCTACCCCAACGGAAGTAGCCGGAGTATCCAATGATCAGAAGAAACTCAAACCTGCCAAGAGGTCATGTAGGAGGTCCTTAAACTTTGACATAGAAGGACAACCTAGGTATGAAAACTCTTCAAAATCAATCTTGCAACTTGGAGAAGGAATTGAAGTGATTGTAGAAAATACACAAGGAGGCATTGCCTATGACCTCACTCGTTCATTCAATCGACCGATAAAAGAATATATAGCATCACCAGAAGGGCAGAAACAGACTTCTGATTCCAGAAAAGAGACGATTACAGAAGGCATAGGTCAAAGGACTGCTGAAAATGGGGAGGGAAACTCAAAACAAGTGATTTTACAAACTGATGGTCAATCATCACCAAGAAACCTAATTGGTTCTAAATGCGGCACCTGCACAATCGCAATTGAGCAAGGACAAGCATGGGAACCAAAGAGAAGGAATTCTGATGCAATCAGACAAGCAGACGCCAGCAGCTCTAATCTGACCGGGGTTCACTACCTTACTTTACAAGCATACCAGGTGCCTGAACCACATTTTCCGAACATTTACAAGAAAAGGAGATCAGACAAGGGGCAGAATTCAGCTACATCTAGCACATCATCCTGTGTGACTGCTGCAAAAAGTATCTTACTGGACACATGCTCTGAAGGAGATGTTAGAGCAGATTCTAATGTATCAGATCAAGAAAAACAGAAAACGCTTGAGAATACCCTTGCTTTAAGTCCAGTAGAGAGACAGAAAAGAAAGAGATCCAGAGGCCCTACTCGAGTTAGGGACTTGGCTTCACTGACCAGAATTGCAGAGTGCGTCATGCAACAAACTTACCATGGCAGTCGAGGAACATTGGATAGTGATAAGCAACATGTTGGGAATTCACAAAGACCTCAGACATGCATAGAAGCACTAGTATCAGAGATGCACGAAACATTGGCTCGAAAGAAGCGTACGAAAAGAAACTCCCTTGTCAGTTCACTATCCTCCAACAGTAATGGAGCACAAAAGCACCAAAAGATCATAAACAATCACCACCAGTTCTCTTCCAACTTACTGGGTAAGTTATGCAATCATTGACTTTATTTTTCCAGGTGAAAAAGAAAGCAACTTTGGCTAACTAACTATAATTACACTATTGATAAAACTATCCATTTTGTCAAACGGTACTATTATTTCATATAAGCCATTTAATGCAGGTATTCTTCCAGAATTAACGTGGAGGCAAATGTTTTCTGTTGATGCAATCATTGAGCAATTAAAGCATTTAAACATCAATAAAGAAAGCAGTGAAATTCAAGAGCAGAATGCAATTGTACCATTCTATCACGAGCAGAATGCACTTGTCCTTTATAGCAGGGATGGCACAATTGTATCATTTCAGGATTCATTTGATCTGGTCAAAAAGCGGCGGCCACGGCCAAAGGTAGAGCTAGATGAAGAAACTAACAGGGTATGGAAGCTTCTAATGCAAGACATCAATAGTGAAGGTATAGATGGAACTGATGAAGAGAAAGCAAGACAATGGGAGGAAGAACGCAGAGTGTTTCATGGTCGTGTTGACTCGTTTATAGCCCGCATGCATCTTGTGCAAGGTAGCAATTCTCTTCTTTGATATCCACCTCCTGCTAGACTTAAGAGTGCTTAGGGTCCAATTATTGATCCGGTAATGTGGAACAAATGGCTTATTATACTTTTATACTGTAAAACCATCCACAAACAATCAAAGAAGACTATAATAATAAGATATAAAACTACTGTGATCGCCTACAGGAGAGAGAATGATATACATTTTTGTGCTTTTGTTCCTTCAGCTGTACAATACAACTCACAAAATCAAGCCAAACCACCTTCTTACCCTTCACTAATTGTTAAAGCCAGTAAGTTATTCATCTTCTACCTATCCAAAACTACTTTTCTCAATATCCACCACAGGCAATTTCTAGTAATTGTGAATATATTCCATCTGGAGTATCTTAAGTAACTTAATAAATCAAAACCAAAATACCTCAATAGCTATTCTACAGAAAAAATAACAAGATGACGCCACTCTGCTCCAGATACAATTTCCACTAGTGAAAAAGCACGTGGCAGTCAAACCATCTGCATTGTCTAAGTTCCAAACAGTTAAACCTGAAGCCAATAAGTATCACAACAGGAAGGCCATATGTTCTCATGTACTTGGAATTATAACTTAAAAGACAGATAAAAAATTAGCTATAAAATAGACACCAAAACCCATTAAATGTTTTGCAACTCGAGAACAGCAAGAAACTTCAGTCCATGGGTTTTTGGAGATTTTAATTTCCTTTTTCTACTTGCAGAAAGATTTGCTTTTTTTTTCTCACCCACAATGAATTTAGTTAGAAGTTCATTTGTAACAGCAAAATGTCATTTTCACAGGGGATAGACGCTTCTCTATGTGGAAGGGATCAGTTGTTGACTCAGTGGTTGGAGTATTTCTCACCCAGAATGTTTCAGATCATCTTTCCAGGTGCACTAGAATTTCTATGATATTTATTGGTCTTAGAGAACTTTATGAAATTAGAGGAAAGACAGATAGAAAACCTCTTACTTCATTCATTTGATTGTTTCAGTTCTGCGTTCATGTCACTTGCTGCAAAATTTCCACTCAATTCCAAGCAGAAACCATGCCATGGAGAAGAGATTACCTCAGTAATTGAAGAACCAGCGGAATACGTATTGGATCCAGAAGACACTATAGAATGGAAAGAAAAGATGTTACATCAACCTGTTTGTGACCAGGGTTCTATGACACTTCATGGTACTGAGCTCAGTGAAGAGAGAGAGGTTGTCAGCAGCAACGATTCCTTGGAAAGCAGTACCAGTGTTGTCAGCTCAATAAATGAGTCAAAATGCAAGTTGATGAATCCTAGTGAAATTTACCCAGAGACATATAACGATGCACTTTCATCTCAAAATTCCTTGGACTCTTCATTTGCCCCAGTTGCTGATGGGACCATATCAAGCTCCAATAGCAACTCAGATGCAGGGGACTCAAGTAATGTACCCACACTCAACAGCTTTAATGGCTCAAACTCTTTTGTGGAGCTCTTACAGATGGTAGGATCAACCATGCTGCATGGGAATTACAATCACAGAAATGGCCATATGTCATCTGATGAAAACTCAAAGGATGAACACAGCCAGTTCCAAACCCTGGAGTCCAACAACCAAGGAGTGAAGGTCAAAGATATAGATGATCCTAAAGTACTTTCAAGAGTATCAAGTATTCCTCCCAGCAGTTTCCATCCATGTCTAACCCAAGATTTAACAGCGGAAGTAGAATCCTACGAGATGCTCAGAGAAGAAACAAGATCTTCTGGTATTTCTGATGTGACAGACAAAATTGCTTTAATGCCAGAATTTGCAAGTCAAACTACTGATCCAACTAAGCTGATTGTTGCTGGCCCAGAAGCACCAAGGCATGGAAATAAGCAATCAAGAAATAGCATGCAAGCCAACAAGAATAGTATTGCACAGCATGAAAGTGAATTATTTGGAGATTCTAGATTTGCTATGGAACCACCAGCTCATGCACAAAAGAATGATCTGAATTTGCCAAAAATCTCCAGTGGAAGCATAGATGCTATAGAAAGCCACAATGCACTCTATAACCGAGAAAACACTCAGCTGAAATCATCAGTATCAGACCAGAATAGGTATGATCATTCCTTCAGCAAGGAACTTAATGGTATTGATGATGCTACATCAAAATCAAAAAGTACAAGGGTCAGCAAGGAGAAACAAAATGACTTTGACTGGGACAGCTTAAGGAGACAGGTGGAAGCAAATGGAGGGAAGAAAGAAAGACCAGAACATACCAAGGACTCGTTGGATTGGGAAGCTGTAAGATGTGCTGATGTTAATAAGATTGCCAACACCATCAAGGAACGTGGGATGAACAACATGCTTGCTGGACGAATAAAGGTAGAAATATAAAGTTCCATGACAAAATATCTTGAATAGGTTCAGGTACTAACCAGAAATAGATAACTCTTCAAATCAAGCAATTTCAATTGATAAATCTGTGCAGGATTTTCTTAACCGCCTGGTTAGAGACCATGGAAGTGTGGATCTTGAATGGCTTAGAGATGTTCCACCAGACAAAGCAAAGTAAGTCCTAGGGTACATATTTCTAACTCTTCCTCAAAACAGAGGACTAAATGATTTTTCTTCACTATTGGTAATACATATCATATTAATATGCCGGAAATGTGTTTCACTGAAAAAATAAAGCATACAACTCTGTCTTTAAGCAAAAAACTAAAAATTACTAAATGCAACTTGTTTTTGTAGAGAGTATCTACTAAGCTTTCGGGGACTGGGTTTGAAAAGTGTGGAGTGTGTGCGACTTCTAACACTCCACCATCTTGCTTTTCCAGTGAGTTAATAAATAATCCGCAGTTATATCTGGAATATAGAACAAATAGAATAGATCTCAATTTATTATTTAATGTTAGGTTGACACAAATGTTGGACGTATAGCTGTAAGACTCGGCTGGGTGCCACTTCAGCCACTGCCTGAGTCACTTCAGTTGCATCTTCTAGAACTGTAAGTATCAAGTATACATAGAATTCTGATGCAAATAATCATATGTTCAACACATAACTGATAATGTTCTTTTCCTTGCACAGGTATCCAGTGCTGGAATCCATTCAAAAATATCTATGGCCTCGACTGTGCAAACTTGACCAAAGAACACTGTAAAGACAATTTAACTTTGTACTTATTATCCTGAATCCAAGATTTGTTTATCTCGTGTATAAATTAGCAAGGAAAAGAAAGAAGAAACAGTTATTCTTATCAGTAAGTGCAACTAATATGTTGAAATGTATACTCATAGGTATGAGCTGCATTACCAGATGATAACATTTGGAAAGGTGTGTTGTATATATATGCATTAAATTTGAATTTGTTCTCCTTAGTGATCAGCAAGCTATGGCTAAGACGACAATACTGTTTGACATTTATGCAGGTCTTCTGTACAAAAAGCAAACCGAACTGCAATGCATGTCCAATGAGAGGAGAATGCAGGCATTTTGCAAGTGCATTTGCAAGGTTTGCACATTCCTTTTCTGTTTCCTAGCTCTAGGACTGCATGTCATTAGCACAAATAGTGCTGATAAAGCATCAATCACATTTGTGTTTAACACCACCCAGTACCGTCTTACTTCATTGAGGTAATCTGTAGACAGGGAATTGTCAGTCATACATACATACATACATACATACATACAAATATTTTTCAGTATCTAAGGGAACCTTTTCATAGGTAAGGTTATGGAAACCTCTTCCATGATTATAGTGTGAACTAAGACCTACCTGGCATACAATTAGTAAAATCTGATAAGTTGACTCAGAAACCATTTCATATACAGCTCAAGACTTGCACTTCCAGGGCCGGAGGAGAAAGCAATAGTGAGTGCAAATGAAAATAGAACAAATACCCAAAATCCTGCAATGATGATCAATCAACTACCTCTTCCTCTAACTCATGCAACCGAACTACCAGTCGGAAAATTAGAAATTGCTGTTAATAACTGTGAGCCTATCATTGAAGAGCCAGCGACACCAGAACCAGAGTGTGTACAAGTATCAGAAAATGATATCGAAGATACATTCTGTGAAGATCCAGAAGAGATTCCTACTATCAAGCTTAACATGAAAGAGTTTACTCAGACCTTACAGAATTATATGCAAGAGAATTTGGAGCTTCAAGAAGGTGATATGTCCAACGCTTTAGTTGCTTTAACAGCAGGAGCAGCATCTATTCCTGCACCCAAGCTTAAGAATGTGAGTCGTCTACGAACAGAGCACCAAGTGTAAGTACAAAGTCATTGTGAAGCTCTAAATTAACTGAATAATTCTGATAGATGTAATATATTTTAGCAAAGCTGGAAAAGGGAGGGGAAAACAAAATAAGATTATGTCCACTGGATTCATCACAAAGTATAGAACTTAATTAAACAACAAATTAATGGTTAATGGGATGTAATGCCTAGAATTTCTTTTAGAAAAATTATTAATCATTAAGCATGGCTATGAAATTCAGAGCTACGGCGCTAAAGAATGACAAAAATTTGATGCAGAACCCCATTGAGTACCAAAAACAAATAATCCAACTGAACCCACACTAATATACCAAGAGAAGACAAAAATCTTTTATTCACTATTCTTAATTATCCTGCAGGTATGAACTTCCAGATTCACACCCTCTTTTGCGTGGGGTAAGTTTTTCACATCAAGTAAATAGGAATACTAAGTTTACAATGTTTTTTCTACTAATTGCTCTTTCCTCAAATTACAGATGGAAAAAAGAGAACCTGATGACCCAGGCAGATATCTTCTTGCCATATGGACACCAGGTGAAGAAACAATTTATATAAAACAAATTGCTTCTGGCCTGATTGACAAAAGATGATTTTGTAAATACGACCACTGAATTGATGTGTTTTGAAGCCAAGATTAGAATTTTGCTAACTGGTTATACCGAATGCAAAACAATGCTCATTTTAGGTGAAACAGCAAATTCTATTCAACCACCTGAAAGTAGGTGCAGTTCTCAAGAACATGGCAAAATGTGCAATGAGAAGACATGTTTTTCATGCAACAGTGTTCGGGAATCAGAGTTTCAAATTGTTCGGGGTACCATTCTGGTGAGCATGTGCATTAAATAGCTATGTTTGACTATTCTAAAGAACCATGCATATCAAATGTGAACTAATTTTAGCAACCTTTTGTGAACAGATACCGTGTCGAACAGCAATGAGAGGAAGCTTTCCCCTAAATGGCACATATTTCCAAGTTAATGAGGTAAATTAAAATAAAATATTATTTCAATTTCTTTTCCACTATTTAAACTCATACTTTACCATGTATATCCTTTTAACACAGGTATTTGCAGACCATGATTCTAGCTTGAAACCCATTAATGTTCCCAGGGAGTGGATATGGAACCTACCTAGGCGAACAGTGTATTTTGGAACCTCTATACCTTCAATATTTAAAGGTAGATATTGTTGAAGTGGATAAAATAATAATTGCTTTGAGATCAGACAATGTCATTCAACCTCCATTTTTTATCTGTCAGGTTTAACAACAGAAGGAATTCAGCACTGCTTCTGGAGAGGTACATGAAAAAGTTCTTTAACTTTTCTCATTTTAAGTACCAACAGCCTAGTTGTTTTCTTAGTACTCTACAAATGACAGACCTTTCTTTTTTCCTTTTTTTTTTTGGGAGAAACAAACATCAGACCTTAAAATACCTAGATAGACACCTAAAGCATGCATAACAATGCTGCTTTTCAAATGGTGAGAGAGAACAATATGAGTTGCCCTGAAAAACCCAACATAGCTTCTTTATGATTCATATTTCATCAACTCTTGCCAAAATGTGCACAAGCAAACCAAGGACAGTATATCTACTCAATTTAGCAGTTTCTTGTTTCTTTCAGTGGTAACACTTAGTAGAAATAGAAAATTATTGAGACCCACCTGGGTTGCTAATCTATATCTTGGCTCACCTATCCTCTCCAAAAGAAAAAAAAGTTGAATTTTCAAACTCAGAGACTTCCTACCTTCAACTTAAAAGGCCTAGACCCAATCATTTCATAACACACTGGGTCTTCTAAGTTAATCTAGGCCATTTCACTAAGGTAGCCCTTTGAATAAAAAATTCCTTATAGATTTGAACTTAGCTAAAGCCAGAATAAGTTTATATATGTATATATCTCTAGTAAGGACATCCTCACTTAAACATGCCACTGGAAAAAAAAAAATCAACACATTGAAACCATGAAATTTTGTGTGCGTTGGTATGTGTGCGCGTGCGCGCTTTTAAGGGTACAATAGCCACCAAGATTAATGTATTATAGTCCCTTTATCTTCATCCAAATAGATTGAATTCACCAGGAATGAGATCTAAAATTCCACTTATGAAACAGTAGGAGTCTAGTAGCCCACATCAAAAGCTAAAAGGGTCTAGCTATCCATTGGGGCAAATCTCAGAGTTCTCAGCGTCTTTTTACCAAATATTTACCAAATATAATCATCGCAAAACATGCTAAGTTTGAGTTTACATGACAAATGCAACAAGTTATTTAATCACTTCAAAAATAGAACACAATCCCACCATGTTTAAGGGGATGGTCAACAGAAAACATATCCTTGGGGGCAAAGACCCCGAGAATGGTGTAAATCAATAAGATTTTGATTGTCCATTGTCTGTAATACGAGATACATTCCTTCAAACAAGGGGTACATATAGATATTGGTCCAAACCTGAACTTCTATATGCTTGCCCAATTTTACTACTTATGTCAAGAAGTACCCAAAGAACTTTTGCTGTAGAAAGGAAGTACTGATCCTGAAGTTAATACCTAAATACTAGAAAATTATAAGTAAATGCTGAAACCTGATATTGAATGTTTTTCCCTTTTTTTATACTACTTCAAAAATAAAACATACAGATGATCTGAGTTAATAGGCCTTATGTTCTAATATCAGCTACCTGCTGAAACTTGGCTGGAAATAATTTGCAGGATATGTTTGTGTGAGGGGATTTGACCAAAAATCACGGGCACCCCGTCCTCTGATGGCTAGACTGCATTTCCCAGCAAGCAAGTTGAACAAGGTACCAGGTAAAGCAGATGCAGATCATAAGTAGACGTCAATGCCAATGTTACTATGTATGGAGAGAATGACTAACAGCTAGTGGCTCACCGTTAAAAACTTGCCAAATTTTATCACCCTATGGGTGCTTGTAGCGTGTTCATGATTTAAAAAGTCTATAGTTACCTAATGGCGTGCTCAAATTTGAGCAATTCTTCTAATTTTTGGCAACCTTCGCGATGTGTCATGTGGTACTGGATAGCTATTACTTTTCCACACATCAACACAAAAGAGTACGTAATGTAACGAAATTGAAACAATTAGAGAGAAGGCTCATGAGCAAAGGAGTCTAAACATCTACATTACTTTAATGCACTGCAATGATCATTTCTGGATCATGTATATATTTAGACATATGAAACAGCATTCAAGAATAGTAAGGATAAAGAGACAGGATAAAACTTACTGAGAATTTTGTGCTGTGAACAATATATAACGATCCTTTCAGCTTCCTAGGAATTGTTTAATGTGAACTTGACTGCAATTCAGATTGAACTTTTAGTCAAAATAAAGACGAAGAGCTCATTTTCCAAAAAAATAAACGATAAAATTCATTAAGAAAAAAATTATATATCTAAACAAACTTCCAAATTTAAGATCGTATAAAACCTCAAAACTCTCCAAAAGAAAATTCGCAACAAAATCATTCAGCTGTATTTTTTTTTCATAATCAATGAAGTTCCTAATTTAAACCAAAAAAATATAAAATCGTCTACTTTGGTTACCACTTACTCGGAAAGAAAATAGTCGTATCAACGTAGATGCAATTCGATCTGAATATAAAAGAGATTATCAAAGAAAACATGAATTCTAATCGGAACAGATAAAATCAAACCTCAAAAATATCATCGATGGAGTGTTACAATGATGAGAGCAAGAAGGTATCTTTGAATGTGAGGGGTAAAATTAAATCTGAAAATGCTGATGATGAAGTATGAACATAGCTTTGAATTTGAATACTGGCGCGGTGAAACGAAAAGTAGAAGACGGAGAAGAAGAGAGCAGCCACTTGCATCGAATATAGTGGAGGGAGATGAAGTCGAAGAGTGCCGCCAAATTTTTTTCGTGCAGTTTCCCTCCTAATTTCTATTGAAAACTGAGCGCAGGGTGTTTGAACAGACGCGCGGTACGTGGCGAGTAGTGGGCCCATGTAGATTTGGCAAGGAAACTGACGCGGTGAGTCCAGTGTATCCAACTGTAATTTATCAGTCATAACTAGCAAGATATTTATAATATTAGATACGTTATTTTAATTAAATTTGGCGATATTTTTAATGGGAGATTATTTACACTTTAACAATAATATTTCGAACGCTTTCATTTTAGTTAAATGTGTAATATTATTAAAATATTCTTAGGTCATGTTTAGTTTGAAGAAAATGGAGAAAAATAAAAAAGTGGAATGGAGAAGAGTAGTAAAATTAGATTTTATTGTTTGGTTTTATATAAAATTTGATAAAGAAATTAATTATAATTTTTTAGACAAATTTATCATTTACCTTAAATATTAAACTATTTATATTAGTAATAATATATATATAAAATAAAATGACGGTTCGGTGGCCAGCGGCGAAGGTCCAGTGATCTTCCGGCAAAGTCCAGCGACTTTCCAGTGGAGGTCTGTTTATAATATTAAATCAATAAAATAAAATTATAAATAATTATTATTAATGACATTAAATAAGTTAAAAAGTTGAAGGGTAGTTTTAGAAACTTTAGTTTCTAATATAAGAGAAATTTAAATTCTTCACTACTTAATGTAAAATTCAAATTCTATATTATGATGGATATTAAATTCTAATGGCAATTAAATTCTTATATATTTTATCAAACTAAACAATGGAAATAAAAAAGGAATTTAAATTACTTTCCTCTCCTACATTCTCTCCTCCCAACCAAATACCACCTTAGAGTAATTTATTACAAAAAGACAACTTAATTTTATAAAATCAAATAAGATATTCTTATAAGTCATACACCCATCTATATATATATATAAAGCTGGGACTTGAGGAGGTGATTTGACATCATCATTTCTCATCTTTGTATATTCTCTATTATCTAATAAATAGAGAAATTTTCTTTTAGATTTGGTCTTTCATCTTCTCATAATTAATTTAATTGTTATTACACAATAACAATTATGTAAATATTTTAATGAGGCACATTTTTTGTAATGAACATCCAAGAGGGAGTGTTATGAATTTATTAAAATAAATGTAGATATTCATAACATATATCTCTTAGTCTCCCCACTAGCAACCTTTAGTTTCCCTATAACTCCCACTCTCTCACAAGAAATTATGATTCATAAATTTTCATTAATTTTATGGAGTGATTATATAACTATAAAATGAGAGCTCATCTTTTTGTTTTGTACATACACAATTTGAATGAATAAAATCACTTTATAATATATTCTCTCATTTTATTTTTTATCTTACGGTGCTTCTTTATTTGTATTGATGGCTAATAACTTTTTTTGTTTTTTATAAGGTTGCCTCATCTTAAAAAGAAATCAATTCATATTTTTTATCAATTTCATCAAGTGTAAAGTAAGAAAAAATGATAATACTAAATTTTTTTTCAAAGCCGCGTGAAGCGCGGTTCTATTTTCTAGTTCAACATAAATTGTGGCACATCTTAATAAAATGGAGAGATTAAAAGTAATCAACTCAATAATTCATTAATAAATCTAAAAGATTTCAAGTTAGTTTTCTGTATAAAAAAAATGCTTAAAACAATCACCCATAAAAAGAGTTCTTGAAATATTAGTGAATTTTGAATATAAAAATTTAAAAAGTAATGAAATATCCTTTACGGGATGTTTTGATGTTATATACGCATGGTGTGCAAAGTTAAAAACAAAAGGGTAGTAAAAATTTATAATCCCATCTCATTTTAACATCATATAAAAGTATTTAACAACTTGAATTGGTAAAGTACTTCCTCAATCCACCCTTATTCTTCATTTTAATTGAAGTTTTGAGTCTTTTATGACCACCATGAGAAGACCACAATTTTAAGATAGATCCAAAACTCAAAGTAGTACTTTGTTTGAGTTTTTTAATCGCATGCGCAATATCGCGAGTGACAAACAATGAGTTGAGGCTTTATACTCTCCACAGTCCCCCAATCATAACTTGCACGTGCGACGTCCCGCACCACATGTGCAATCAACCGGAAGGTATTTGGGAGAAAATTTGTACTTTTGGTAAAACTGAAATTATTTAATTACAATGGGTCAAACTGTCAAAATCCTTTTTTGGGCACCCCACGAAGACCCAATTTCGGTGGACAAATTTAGATCCATTCCGCCAATGAGCGAGTTGGACTCCCAACGGGGCGGCCCTCCTGTAAATAAATTGTAAAATTTATATATTCCGTCTATAATTCAATAACCCGAATTTCATCTGTAGCATGTAATGAATTACTGCCGATCTTGCTTTAGTAAAGGATCATGATGTGTTATATAACATACGGCAACTCTTGAATTATCACCAAAACTCTAAAAAATTAGTCGTTATGGGTGACAATTCATGAATTTGTGTTTGATATATTACATATAAAATAGTCGAGCCCTTTAGTTAAATATAATTTAAGCTGTTTAATTGAATAATTTAGATTAGTGTATCCCTATAGTTAAACATAATTTAAGTTGTATAATTGAGTAATTTAAATTAGTCTAACCCTATAGTTAATTATAATTTAAACTGTATAATTAAGTAATTTAAATGAGTGTGTTGTGTCAAACTTATGTTCACACGAATTCAACGTATTTATAAATTTTCTAAGCACACGATATTATTAAATGTTTTTAATCATGTAACTTGTTAGACATATTTAATTTAATTTCTAAAAATATCACTTATTAGCATTCAAAATCTACTAGAATTTTTTGTCCAATGTAACTTTAAAAAAAAAGGCAGATGTAACATATTCTTATCTGATAAAAATGAGTTGACAAAATTTGATTAATTGATTAGTTGATTGTGTTGTAAACAAATTTCCATGTTCAAAATTTTAATTCAAAATTTTAATCCGAACCTTCGGAGAGAAAATCACTAATTCAAATTCTATTAAACATAAAAGCAATAAAAAAGAAAAAAAATGAAGAAGTTATCATCTAATGAGTTTGTTATTACCCGACCGTCTACGAATTGATCTAATAATTGCATGAAGCAATAAAATAATTAAACTAAGATTTAAAAAGATTAATTCTAATTAAGTCAATGTTAAATTACGTTAAACGTAATTTATGCATCTGATAACAATAATATCTAGTCCCACTAATAATACTGCTGTTGTGAAAGAGCTGTAAATTTCGTAACTTATGCCCTCCCTACTAGTTAGGAATTATCGGTCACGAGCCTTAAAAGATTTGCCAACCATCGAAGGAAACTTGTGTCAGAACTCAGTAATTTCTACGCTGACAAGCTGCCAAGCATTGCCAACTTGGACATATATACAACAGAAAAAATCCTACAGCATAAGATTCATTGAACATGTCCCTCGCATTAATGTTTTTTTAATCATTTTTGGCGTTAGCTGTAAGACAGTCAGTTTTACCAAATTGGCCTGCGTTTTTAGTACAAAATTCCAAAAGCATTTGACGGTATACTTGGGATTTATTGGAAATATATGACTTAAAATTCTCGGGCTGCAAAGTATAGTTGATCAAGTTGTGCGAACAACTTGATCGTTGCAAGGATTTTGAGCTGAGCCAGTTTCTGCAGAGAAATTTACAAAAAAAATTTAAAAACTTTTACAATTTTTAAATTTAACCCACCCAATTTTTTCCTATCATAGTAATCCAAAAATCAAAATTTGTGTCCTAAATTACCCTCCACATTTCCAAACTCCAAATTCTCTCTAGCCACACTACAAGTTTGTGCTCTTGAACAGTGACCCGTGATCGGCAACGGGAACAACGACACCAATAGCGACTAAGACGATAATGGTAAACTAAAAGTAAAAAAGAATCGAAAAAATTGAACCAGAAATAAATCCAAGAAGTTGAAAAGACTTCAAACCCTAGGCGAGCAAACTTCAATGTTTTATAATGATTTGAGTGTATTTGATTGGGATTTTATATGATTATAGGGTGTTGGAGTGGTGTATTAAAAAAAAATATTTAGTTAAAATGATGAGTTATAAATATCGCATATTAGGTGTTTGATGAAATTTCTCAAATAAAATTTATATTTATTTTTTGTATAATGAAAGTGTGATGGGGTTTTGTTGAGTTATGTGTATTATTTACACATAATGGCATGAAAATTTGCGATGGATGCTTGCGACAGGAGCATCACGCTGTGTTTATGTGCGATAGACACTTGTCTCATTTGTTCTGAGTTTCGTTTTTTACTTGAGTTTTTAGTGTTTTCAAAGATTTATTTTGATTTCTCAACTCAAATTAAGAACTTTAACCATCCAAATTATTTTATGAATAAAAAATAATAACAATGGCAGCAAAACTCATTTTAATTTTGAATTTAGTTGATAAAATCAATATATTAAAAGTTTATATAGTGTAAGAGCATACACTAACTTTAAGAAACTCTCAAAATAGTTGATTATATATTCAGTTATGCAATGTTTGTTTGATAGAATTTATTGATTTATTGAGAGTGATGAAAGTTTGTTAAGTTGTTGAGGGTTGAAAGTATTTAGTTGTGTTGGAATTTTTCAAGTGACATATCTTTATAAATTTGATGAAAATGATGAGGATAATTTAGTACAAAAGTAGGACGTTTGCCTAGTTATGATAGGAAAAAATTAGATGGGCTAAATTTAAAAATTATAAAAGTTTTAAAGTTAGTTTTGTAAATTTCCCGTTTCTGTAGAGTTTGAAATAAAATTGTTGATTTCTGAGGATGACCCAATTCAAAGGGAGATTCCGTGGTGTTTTTTTTTTCAAATCTGAAAGTACAAGTGGTCTTTCATGGAGTCAAGAGAAAGTTTTGGAATATTTCATTTTATTGAACCTGAGAAAAGGTTTGTTGATTGATTGATTGATTACTATTATTATCATCACATCAACATGACAGGATCTATGGATAATTATATCAAGTTTCAAACTGAATGGATAAAAATGTTCAATAAGGCTGTAAACTTGGGATTGCATTTTAAAGATCTAAAAAGTGATTTTAAAAAATTAAAAAATTATTTTTAATAAAATAATTTTATCTTATAGTAAATTTTAAAAATTTATGAAAAAAGTAATTTTTTTAAAATTTAATTTTAAAAGTTATTTTATATTTGATGTAATTTAATATATATTCTCGGAAATATAATAAAAATTTAAAATTATCTTTATTAATTAACAAATAGAATCATTAATTTTAAATAAATTATTATTGTTACTAATTCTATTGAAATAATAAAATAAAAATAAAAATAATATATAAAATATTTGTTTTAGTTATCATTATAGGTACACAACAAAAATGATTTTACATACATGTTTATAAATGTTTAGTTAATATTAAAAAAATGTTTAGTTAAATTTTATTTAATATTACGTTCAATTTAGTTATCTGTATTTTTATAGTAGTTTAATATTATGATTTATTAAATATGTATGACTACTTTTGAAAAATAAAATTTATTAAATAGTTAATTGATTTTGTTCACGGCTAATTACTTGTACAAAGTAGTTAGCAATAGTTATTTTACAAACTACTGCATTATCAAACCGGTGTTAAAACTTACGAAAAACAATCGAAAATTGTAAATGCACAGCAAATTATTTCAGTAAAAACACAACGATAAATGAAATTAAAAAAAAATTAGTTGTTAAAATTTTTATCGATCAAGGTTATTGAACAAGTAATATAATCGCCCTAAAGTCCCTTGTTTCTATGAGAAAGCATACAAACTACCTTAGGTCAACTCTGGAAAATAAAAAATAAGAAACAAGCTTACCCACGCAAGGAACAAAAGGCTCAAGTAACACCAACAATTAGTCAATTACCACTCTGATAAGAGATCCAACCTAATTATATCCTACATCAGCAGCCAATATATAATTATATAAGGACCCAAAACAGTCTGGATCGGATTCTAAACAATTACACAGAGAGAGAGAGAGAGAGAGAGAAGGAAAAAAAAAATCCAACATATATATGTACTCAGGAAGACTTTAACTGGTGGTTGTCGAATGTAAATTTATCTAACATGTAATACCAAACAAACCACAGTCAATCATCTTGTTTTTATCTAATATTAAAATTTTCATATAATAGTAATAATAAAATAAATTAATTTTCTTCCCAGCTTAAGATTCCCTTGGAAGCCGACGACGTACCAAACCCAGTTTTTCAATTTCAAACAGTTCCAGTTATATAGAAGAGGTTATAAAAGAAGGGGAAGAAAATCTATGATTATGATCTTTACGATCAACTTGGTCAAGTTGGGGGGAAAAAAAAGCACACTTGGCTCGCTGTCAAATTAGTCCAACAAGAGGATTAAAATAAAAGATATAAAATATTAGATGCACGGCATTCTTCTTGGATTAATTTGGACCACTTCATATTGTTTTACATTTGAAAGGTTCAATGTACGCAAAATGGCAATAGTTTTTTTTTTTTTTTAATTACATGAGATTATTGTTTAAAATTATAACTTATATTATATAAAATTACAATTGATATTTATAAATCAGACTATTATTTAGACTAATTTATATCAATTTTTATGAAGTATCGTTTAAATTTTTACCCTCATTAATATTTAAGGATGTTTATTCTACTCGTATTTCGTAACGGAGAAAATTGTCTCTACTCAATTATTAATAAATGAGAAAGGAATAAATTCCTTCATAATGCGTTTATAAGAGGTTGAACAACTGCACTCACATAAGCGAGGGACAACTGTTCTAACCACGAAATGTCAATAATTTAAAAAGAGTGCGGCGTTGATCATATTGTGTAATTATTCATTTGAACAATGTTCAATGTATGCAGCCAATATGGGTGGGAAAACACTTAAAAAAGAGCAGTTAATAGGCTGGATGGAAAGGAAACCAAGAAATGGACCAAAATTATTACCTCTTACCGACAACAAAGATGAACTTTTAAACGATGTTGATAATTCACTAAAACACAGGGTGGTATCTAATAATTTACCCTTTTGGAAGCTTGTGGGGTTTAGCGCGCAGAATCGTGAATCATGAGTAAATTGTCTTTGAACTGCAACATAGGCAAATTGCCCGTTTAGTACAAGCGTCAAGAGTCAATGTGTTCATTCAGATTCCAGAATCAGAATGTAGCAGCCTGCAGGCGGAGGTGGACTGGCCCCTAACACAGCGCAGCCCATAATAATAATAATAATAATGAGAAACTAAAAAGGTGACGGACCAATCAGCAGCGTGTGAACGATAAATCGGGGGGTTTCGGCTCACTCCAAAACTGCACATTTTAATATACATTAAAAAAATTTCAAAATGAAAGAAACAAAAAAGTAACAGGAGAATATTACGATTACGCCACGGAATATAACCTTACATTTCTCTCTCAATCTCCGACGTATCAAAAAATTATACGGCGACCAAAGGAAATAAAACCAATATTTTAAAAAATTTAAATTTAAAATAAAAAATAAAAGAGAGAAAAAGCTTTTACAATACCAGCGACGCTTCTTCAACTATGGCGGTTTCTAGGGTTTTGTGACAGAAAATCTCAATGGAAATGCCCGGTAGACGATCCAACTACTCTCTCCTCAGCCAGTATCCTGACGATCAGTTATCCGTTGGTACAACATCGTTTTACGAGTCTCAATCCGGCGATGGCAAAAACAATAACAACAATAAATCGAAACACGATAGAGCTTTTGACTGGGACACAAGCAGTGGCGGAGCTGATCATAAATTGAGTCAACAGTCAAACCGAATTGGAAACTTGTACACTACATCGATCGGAGGTCTACAGCGGCAATCTAGCGGGAGCAGCTTCGGAGAGAGCTCGCTTTCGGGAGACTATTTTGTTCAGAATTTATCTGGACCGGCTGCCAACGAAATTGATTCGTTTGGTGACGTGTTCAAAATCGGAGGCGGTGATTTTAAAACCAAGCAGTCGGCGCCGGTGACTGATGGCTCCTCGTCGGGGAAAAGCTGGGCCCAGCAGACTGAAGAGAGTTATCAGTTACAGTTGGCGTTGGCGCTGAGGCTTTCGTCGGAAGCCACTTGTGCTGATGATCCGAATTTTTTGGATCCAGTTCCTGATGAGTCCGCGTTAAGGTCTGGGCCCACAAGCTCGCCAGAGGCTATTTCACATCGTTTTTGGGTGAGTTTTCATTATCGGCGGTTGCTTTTCACTTTAGGTTATGATTTTGATAGATGGTTTGTTTTTTCAGAGCTACTTAAATATACTGTCTGTGAAATAAACTGTAGATATGAACTGAGTGCTCACTGATAATGGTAGCTAAGCAAATGTCTCTTTATTGAGGGTGAACATCTGCAGTGGACATGAAATGATCATTGTAATTATTCCTTGGATTTTTTTGCATAGTTATTTGACATTTTCACTATTTGGAGGAGCAAAATGAATGTATTTCATAGAAGTTGGAGACATAATATGGAGGGATGGTATTCAGAGGAAAAGAGGAGAGAAGTTGTTTGAGAAGATGCTGTCATGTGTGAAATTATTTACTAGGAGCACCTATTGGATTGTTTCTTATGATGAAAATGGACGAGGAGACATCAAATATAGCGAGGGAATAACGAGCATTGGTTACTGTTGTGAGAGATGTAATTTGTTTATGAATAACCCAAAATGTTGGAATGCATGGCTATTGGTGGGTGTGATATTTGTCATATGTTGATCAAAATTTCTAAGAAAGATCTATCTTTATAATATAAATTTATTCCATGAATTCTTTTACTCATTTGTCATTAAGAGCATTCAGAAGACTAAAGAACCTGAATTTGGTATCCCAATAAAAACTCTAGAAAGAAAAATATCAGTCTCTCTCTCTCTCTTTTTTTTTTTAAATGTCAGTCTAACTTAAGCAAGCAATTTATGCTAAGGAAACATTTACTATGCTCTGCATCTGTGTGGGAGTGACCGCATAGATAGCTCTCGTCTTCCAATTGTGGAAGTGATGTGTCCTACTAAGATAGCAAAGATAGAGAAGTGAGAAAATAGAAGAAACAGTAGAATGCGTTAGAAACCAGAAGAAATGAGAGAAATGTAGGGAGAAATAAGAGAAATGACAAAAGGAAATATGGAAGAAATTATACTATTCCATTCGATAATCATCAAGTCTACTTGAAATGAAAAACAATGCCCTATTTATAATGGCTAAACTGGGTATGAAACGTGATCTCAAAATCTTCGGAAATGTACTTCGTTATGTCAAATATAAAACCTATTCAACATAAAAAACTACTAAGCTGTTTCTTAAACGTGTGAATTAAATAATAATTGCAAAAACTAAAAGTGTGAATGGTCTATGCCAACATAGATTCCTTGTGTCCTCAATTGATATGCGGTTGAAGTTATATGGTGCTAGTTATGTTATTGTTAGGGGTGGTTTAACCTTGTATGATAACAATGCAAAAGGAAAGGCATTGGTGAATGTCGAGTGCATGATCAATCATAATTGCTTCCAAGCGATGATGCAGTCAGAGTGTTGTTTGAGATCTCCTTTCAATTCAGACTTTTTTTAAAAAAAAATTATTACTCTACACTTAGGCCATTAAGAAAAGATCCCTACTTGAAACATATAAAGGGTCGTGAAGGGAATAAGTGGCAAGTTTTGTGCTAAATTGACTTGGATATGGGTGTGTATTTGATTGCTCTATTTATTTATATGATGTTCATTTTTCATTAATGTCATGTGTTTGGTAGGTATGCCCCCCTGTCTTATTGACATGGGTGCTTTAGGATGAGGCAAAAGAGTTTAGTTAAACTTGGGGATTTGAGTGTGATACAACTTCAAATTGGAGTTTGCTTAATAGGTATTATACACGTTGCCATTGCATCTAGAATAAGCCTAACTATAATATTTAGTCTAATTGGGCTAAGTTTCATTTAACAATATGGAAAAATAGATTCAAAGTTTCATTTTTTCTTTTTCCTCCAACATTTTAACTAACCAGAAAAAGAATCAATTGTTTATTGCTATTTTATTTTATTATTAACATGTATTTCAAGTTAAAATTTCCTGCCTTGTTTATGTAATGTGCTTCAGGTGAATGGATGCTTATCATATTTCGACAAAGTTCCTGATGGATTTTATCTAATTCATGGAGTAAATCCATATGTTTGGACGGTGTGCACTGATATGAATGAGAATGGTCGTATTCCATCTATTGAATCGCTACGGTCTGTTGATCCCAGTTCTGATTCTTTAATTGAAGTGGTTTTGATTGATCGCCGTAGCGATCCTAGCTTGAAGGAACTTCAGAACAGAGTTGTGAACATTTCTTGCACTTGTATAACCACACAAGAGGTTGTCGATCAGCTGGCAAAGCTTGTTTGCAATCGCATGGGGTAAGTAGTTGTAAACATTATATTCACATGTTAGAAGAGCCTATCAATGTAATTGCTTATTAAACATTTATTTCTATCAAAAGGGGTTCAGCTACAGCAGGTGAAGATGACTTTGTTCCCATCTGGAGGGAGTGCAGTGATGATATAAAAGATTGCTTAGGGTCTGTAGTTGTTCCTATAGGTAGCCTATCAGTCGGCCTCTGCAGACATCGAACTTTATTATTCAAAGTAAGATCCTGATATTGCCTCATTTGTTTAAGATCCCGATATTGCCTCATTTGTTTATACTTCAATAAGACGCTCTGAACTTTCCTGTAGTTGAGGCTATCTTGACATGTTCATTTAATTTGGATTATTTTCTATTCTCGTATGCATCTTCAAATCTGTTTTTTTTTAATTGGATTTGCTGACGCCCTTACTATATTTAAGGAGTAAAATTTTCATGGTTTACACAGTTTTCATTGAAATACAAATGGATGGATGGTGAATACAAGTATTATTTTTGCAGGTGCTTGCTGATGCAATTGACTTACCATGTCGAATTGCAAAGGGCTGCAAATATTGCAAAAGGGAAGATGCTTCCTCTTGTCTTGTTCGATTTGGTCTTGACAGGTGTGTTTTATCATCAACCATGGTATCTGTTAATGTTGTAAAGTAGTTAATCAGTGGCTAAGTTTATGTAGTGGAATAGTGAACTTATGTAATTGAGGTTTCAAAAGTTTTTAACATTGTTTGTGTTTTGCCTACTTTTTTTGTGCAGCGTGTGTTAGTAAACATTTCAAAGTTCAAATAAATCGCACAATGCCAAGAAATATTATTTGTTTGTGAGTTTAATGTTGCTAGGATTTTTAGCAATCACTTCACGGTGGAGATTCCAATTGAAAAAACAAATAAAATGGGGCGTCTACTAAGTGGATGTTTCTTTTTGCTGATTGGAACATTGAAACTGCTGAGAGTTGGCTGCTTCTGTAGCTCTAGCTTGTCAAAAAAAAAAAAAAAATGCTAACCTACTTTATGAAATAAAAGTTGATGTCTAATTAACATGATAGCTTTAATCATAGGATACTTAGGTGGTGCTCGACATATTGAAGTGTTGACAAAATTCTATAAACATCTCATGAAGCATATTATCTGATTTCAGGGAGTATCTAGTTGATTTGATAGGGAAGCCAGGTCACTTGTGCGATCCTGATTCCTTGCTCAATGGTCCATCTTCCATCTCAATTGCTTCACCCTTGCGTTTTCCTCGGCTCAGACAAGCTGAACCTACCATTGATTTCAGGTTGCTGGCCAAACAGTTTTTTTCGGACTGTCAGTCTCTAAATCTTGTATTTGAGGAGGCATCAACAGGTAATTTCTCTAACTAGTTAATAAACAGGCAGCTGCTACAAAAATGTGTGTGTTTCAAATAGGCTACCAATGCAGGAACTAAATTGTAGTATACCAATTTTGGCCGTTGGATTTAATCCAACAGCCAAATTGTATTTGGCCTTATAAAAGTCAGAAAGTGGGTCCATATGTCAGGAAATAAGTCCAAATGGAATTTGGCAATTGGATTGAATCCAACGTCCAAAATTTATAAATTTATACATTATATAAATTTTGTCAGTCGTTTCTTTCTAATTCCACTTATCATTTTTTCAAAGACACTTTGGGGCAATAGATTGTACAAAGGAAAATAGTTCTCCCATATCCTATAAACCTCTTGTCTTATTGTGAGTAGGATTCGATATAAAAACATTTGTCTGATGACAAATGACTTACTAGCTGAGGTAGTAATTTTATTTCAAAAATGCAAAATGGTATATTAGTGATTTTGTAAAGAACTTAGTGTTGTCAAGTTACCTCATGATCCACAAGCTTAGGCTCATAGGTAAGGATTCAACAATAGTTTTTAAGCTTTATTAGGCCCTTTCTCATGCAAAGCTATGAAACAAGTCCATAAAAAAGCAAAGACACATGTAATTACTGATGCAAATATTAAATAAAATGCAATCACTTGGAATGATAGACATATTGGTCAAACTGCGGTCAATATTACGTTAACACTTGACTCAAAATCTTAAGTTAGTAGATAGAGGCTTGACAATAGTTAAAGCTCTAACAAATTTGACAATTTGGAAGGAATACCTTGGCTTTAATGGTTTAATCGTTGCTAGATATTACTTGAAAACTTTATCGAACTTGTCAATATGAGATTCGGAGTCCCATCCACAACACCTCTATTCGTACTGTCCTCAAGACCATGGTTCACGACCTCACTGCTGAAGACATGGTGATGAAGACTTGTGGCCTAATATTGTCAGTTCTAACTGTCCTACTATCTTAACAAAGACAATGCCATACCTTAAAAGGAGTCCAATTACTATCATTGATTACTGGTGCTGCAAGTGGCACTTGGACCTTTGTTAAACGTTGTCAGAATTCTATGACGTCTTGTCCACCATGCTTCCATACTTTTAAGTAAATTGAGGCTCTTCCAAGTTTATATTGGGAAGAATATTTACTCGAATTAAGTGATGGCTGCACGTTGTGTCAAGTTGAAGGAGGAAGTTTTTAACTGTTGCTACAATTGATTTATTTTTCTTAATGATTTGGCGGAATTTTGGTTACATTCTATCTCTCTCTGGGGATTGGAGGAAGAAGAGTTGAAAGAATCAGGCTGGACTTTTGAGTTGTTAAATAATTCCTGGTTGCTACAGATAACTATTAACAAATGCAATTAATTCTGAACTTTTCAACTCTTGAAAGTTGTTGCAATTGATGTTGAATGTATAAAATTAATTGTTCTTTGGAAGTTCCAACCTCCTTTTCTCCGTTTTTAGAATGGATAGCCTTAGGCAAGGCGGACAAATATAAAGCAGTAAAGTACTGGACTTTCTTTCCTGGAATATAAGTAGAGTCCTCTGATGGCCAGTGCACAAGATCCAATTTTTTCGCATTGAATTGGTTTAATTTCTCGTTTCAGTTTATTTTCAGTCCTTTCGTCGATTCCATAGATCACATTGTTTTAGCACACGTTTTTATAATTATTCTTTATTTCTTCGCCTAAATGATTGTGCAATGGTCCACGAACTAGGTTGTTCAACTAAATTTACTTTTGTATTATCAGGTTCTGCTGCTGAAGGAGAAGAAAGTGCTAAATTCTCGATGTATCGTAAGCCATCTAATAAGATGGGGACAGAAAGAAATAACCCTGTGCAGTTTTCTACCAACATCAGTGAATCACAGTTACCTCTCCCCCCAAAAGGAGGTCGGACAAGTGGTCATGACAGAGATTTTGAACTTTTTAAATCCTGTAATCCTACTCAGAATATGACACACTCGACAAACATGGTTAAAGATCCAAATCCTTTGAAGCATATCCAACCTATTGGGCATAGAGATGCTCAACCAGGCTTGTCGTCGATTGATCAAAGGGTAGATGCTTCTAAAGATTTGAGATTTACTGAGAGTGGTCGGTTGGTCCCCGGCAAACCAAGCAAGGAGTTCACCTTTGATGTGGATGATCTGGACATTCCGTGGAACGATCTTGTCCTAAAAGAAAAAATAGGAGCAGGTATTTGTTTCCTGCTTCTTGAAGAAATATTTGGAGTTAAATCATGTATTTATTATTATTATGGATGGGCTGCATAGTTGTCTCAGCTTGCACCGCAGTTTTTCCCGTTATTTGTGCAAGAGGTTGTACTAGAGTACTTAGATTCAAATTGCTGCATTTTCAGGTTCTTTTGGCACTGTCCACCGTGCTGACTGGCATGGATCGGTAAGTAAATTATCCGCTTTTCATACTGTTATGTTTCTGAATATCATAAACTTGATGCCTCTGTCTTGTTGTACTTCGTAATTGTAGCTGTGTCGTTGAAACTTGTTTGGCTTCACAGTTTGCATGCTTCTGTACATGTGGAGATGACATTTCTTGATGTGTATGAACATTTAATGGCACTGAATAAGAACTTATACGATATGCCTATCAAATGGATCTTAATAAGTGGTGAAAATAAATGTAAAATTCCTAACTGTTTCAGGTTGTGTTCTAGATGTTATGGTGGCTAGTGTAACTCAAAACATTATGCACCGATTTTATTGATAAACCTTCTGAATGAAGTATCAGCACCTGAGCTTTAGATGCCCTATCAACCTTACCCTGACGTTTTATGAAACTGTTTTTGTAAAAGGAAAAGTTTGTTGAATATCCATTTTCAGGACCTGAGAATATTTCTGGTATTGCAGTTTTGAGAATAGAACGGTTGTGTGTATTTTCAAATTGTGTTTTTTCTAGAAGACACAATACTCCTTTTCTTATCCAAATGTTGTACCAAAAACATGTGTTATGTGTTTTCATTTTACATATTATAAAAATGTTTCTGAACATATGCATTGGAGTTCCTCTTTGCTGTGTTCTTGCAGAGGGAATTCATCATCTGGATGATCACCAGAACCTAGCACTATGTTAATTATATGTAGCTTAGAATGTTGTTTTACAATCAAATAGTTTTGTATCCTGGTTACTCTGCATTTTCTGCCTTGAATCTGCTAATGAACAGTTACCTTTTATATTCGTATTTACTGGTGTTTTTGGAGTTTTTTTTTTTTAACTGATCCAGCCAATTAACTCATGTTCGGATGATATAGTCCTAAGCTATAAATCTTTGATCTCAAAACCAACAAATTTTCGAGATGCAATCTATTATTTTTTTTGCACTTGCTAATGCCAGGAGGCACTTTATTTCGAAGTGCATGTTCCACCTTTTATCTTCTACTCCATCTAATATAAGTTATGATTCTAGTTCTGATCTCTCTTAAATTAGAACTCTTATAGTTTCATTCTATATCAGTTTTATTGCTGTGTTTTGTTTCTCAACATTTAAATTTCAATGGTACATTGAATATTGGTTAAAATGTGATGTCGAAATTATTTTTTTCCCCGTTAGATTGTATTGAATATTTATATCTGTTCATAATTTCAGGATGTGGCTGTGAAAATTCTCATGGAACAAGAGTTTCATGCAGAACGGTTCAAGGAATTTTTGAGAGAGGTTTGCTGTTGCTAATATTGTGTTCTATGCTGAATATAATATCTATATTGCTTAAGGTTCTTAATTCCTTTCTTCTGTTGTTAGGTTGCAATTATGAAGCGACTACGACATCCAAATATTGTTCTGTTTATGGGTGCAGTCACTCAGCCCCCAAACTTGTCCATAGTGACGGAATATTTATCAAGGTTTTGGAATTTCTTCTTAGAGCTACCACCACCAAAGTTTGCAAACAAAAAAGAAAAGAAGCTACACTATTTTTCTCCTTCTAAATATTCTTTTTATACATCTTTATCATTTTAGGGCTAAACCATTTTTCTCATTCTCAATATTCTTTTGTACATCTTAATCAGTTTAGGATTTAAGTCACGTAGGATCTAATATATTGGCCTTGAATTGCAGAGGTAGCTTGTATAGGCTTTTGCATAAACCTGGTGTGAGAGAGATGCTGGATGAAAGGCGCCGGTTAAACATGGCCTATGATGTGGTATGTTTTAAATAAGTTTATATCATTTCCCATTTGTATTGCAGAGGCAGTTTTCAAATTTCTTGTTCATGTAGACATTATTTTGTTCTTTTTGTCAACTACTTTGAGCTTAGTGACTTTTTATGGTGCAGGCAAAGGGGATGAATTATCTTCATAGACGGAATCCTCCCATTGTTCATAGAGACTTAAAATCTCCAAATCTTTTGGTTGACAAAAAATATACAGTGAAGGTAAGACAATGAATTTCTCATTTGTATCGGATAAACCAATTATTAACATTTATCAATCAATCAATCAGTTGTCATGCTTATTTTTGTCTGACACGAAACCTGTAAATGGAACAACCCTGTTACTTTGTTAGCTTCAATTGATTGTTTTATTTGTCTTGTATATTATGTGAATAGCATAATATATTCCAATTGTCCCATAGACCAATTTGGATGTAATTTGAAACCGGCAACTGCAAAAAGGCTAAAATTAGATTCTTATTGTATTTTCAGCTGAAAGTTATCAGTGTCTTCTGTTTAGTACTTACCATGCATTTTTCCTCCTCCTTTTGGTTTCAGTGTTGCTCGTTTAGATTGACATCTTCTGATGAAGTACATGCATGTTTACTGGGATTCCAATTTTTGTTTCATTTTATGAAACTGATTTAATTCCTTATTTTTATTATCAACTCTGTTCATCCAGGTTTGCGATTTCGGTCTTTCTCGCTTGAAGGCAAACACGTTTCTGTCATCAAAATCTGCAGCAGGGACTGTAAGTTTTGTAGAACTTAACTGTGGTGTTCCAATGTCTTAGATTCTAGGTGGTATACAAATTGTTTATTGCAATATTAAATTGAGAATATTTCTTTCATCATGGTAGCCTGAGTGGATGGCACCAGAAGTTCTCCGTGATGAGCCATCAAACGAAAAGTCAGACATATACAGCTTTGGTGTTATCTTGTGGGAGCTTGCAACACTGCAACAACCTTGGGGCAACTTAAATCCGGCACAGGTTTGTTGCTTTAATTTGAATGTTGCAAATGAAATCTTCAAATTGCAATGTGTAATCACGCAAAAACTTGACATGCAGAACTGATGATTGTGAATATCAAGTTTTCATAAGATAGAAGTCTCATTGGCGGTAAATAGTTTGAACTGCTAAATAACATTATCGTATTGTTATCATTGATTCAGCAGTGTGTTGGACCAAATCAATAGGGTGCACAATTGTCTGTCTTGATCAGTTTGAGAACTTAGATTTTGACCCCAAGATCACAGACCGAGTGAGATCTTCAGTTCATTTTAGTTGTTGCCAACTAAGCTCTAACTTCATTCTAGTTGACATGCTTGAGAATGATAATTTCATAATGTATCTGCACAAGATACAAAACTCTAGCTCTTATTACACAGAGTAAAAGTTTCCCTATTCAATATGCTCTTTTTCAGTATTCCTGTTTAGCACTCCATAACATTTGCGTAATCCATTTAATTTTGAGCTATATTTGGATGAATTAATTTTCTTCACGAGACTTAGATCAATGTATGCTACTTTTGTAGGTTGTAGCAGCTGTTGGTTTCAAGGGCAAGAGGCTTGAGATTCCGCGCAATGTAAATCCCCATGTGGCCTCCATAATTGAGGCTTGCTGGGCTAAGTAAGTATGGAAGCGTTTTAAGTTATTACAAATTTAGAGGGACATTCGATTATTTTACCTCTTGGTACTTACCTCATCAATATACGCTATACTGCAGCGAGCCCTGGAAACGTCCATCCTTCTCCACTATCATGGAATTATTAAGGCCCTTGATTAAATCTCATATGCCTCAACCAAGTCCTACGGACATGCCATTACTTACTTGAGGGGGGAGAAGCTCTGAGAGGTCTTATTCATGCACATAAATACATCATTTTTTGTATTGAGGTTTGATGTTTGGCAGGAGACAAACTGTTTAGGTAGTCTGAGGTGCTCCTTCTACAATTCTTCTTCTTCTTTTTCACTTCTTCTTTCTCTCTTGTTGTCTATCCCTTGTCTCCCTTTGCTCTAATCTATAAATACAGAGTGATACCCCGAGCCTGTATTCTCTTTGTTGGAAGAATATTGTTGATTTAAATAGAAGTAGAAAAAGCTTAGGATAGACAGCCTTGTGATATACTGTCACCCTTAAAATTCGTTTCTGTTTTCATGCAACTAGTAAACCATCATTATTCGTGTTAGACTATGGGGATGGGCGGGGTGTCAAATATATTCGAACAACGGGACAGTGGATTGTTGCATTTCCTTGCACAGGGATTAAACATGCTCTTCTTACTTCTCGTCTTGCAACTGAGCCACCATTCTTCTTTTTGTCCCAAGATTGATAAGGATTTCTTCTTCCGTCAAAGTTTTGTCGAAGGCTTAACATTCGAATTTTCTAAATCCTTACCCTGGCCTCAATGTGATTTGTTGCAGAATCATTGTTGTACATGTCTGTTCTCACAGCTGATTGGGAATTCTGATTTTTTATGCACGCTAGAAATCCAACATCCGCTTTACTACTCACAAAAGATATTGTTTGTATCGATTGTTTACTTTAGTCATTTCGGAAAGTTGTATAATTCTGTCTCTCATGATTTTGTATGTAAAATTTGTAACTATAAATTAGTTAATGAGAAGCAGCTTTTGTCGGTGCAGACCTCTTGAGATTTTATTTTATTTTATTTTATTTTATTTTTGTTGGTCCATATATAAATTTGAGATGTTTTGATATATATGTATATGTATATGTATGTATATAGGTGACGTATCTTCACCAGCTACAAGCCTGCAATTGCAAGTAGGCATCCTTGCCCCTGGTAGTTCTCATCTCCCGTTCACGTTACTTCTCCGAATTTTTCAAGTGTGGTGAAGTGAATTTTACTGATTCCATGGATATCATCGAAGACTTCTAACACAAACAAAAGTGGAACTCCCGTAATGAATGAAATTCACATAATCGAACAGGGGCGCTAAATAGTTGAATTTTACGAAAGTGTGAAGTATGTGGCTGTAAAAGAAACGAATCGTAGTTATTTTGTTGCGTCTCCAGAAATGGTTTCTATTTTTCCACCTGGAAAAAACAGTTGAAAACTTTTTTTATTGTGTTTTCGAAAAGACAGATTTTTTTTCAAAAAAAAAAAAAAATTGTTTTTGAGTGAAATGTTGTTCTAGAAGAGTTATGCTATGAAAACACATTGATAATATGTGAACGCATTCACTCATTTTCGTAAACTCGTGCGTGCACGTTGTTTTTGAATTTAAAATGTGACCGCAACTAACGAATGGTATTGAAAGCAATTTGGAATTGAGACTGGTTAGAACATTATTCTTAGAGCATCATTTTGCGTTTCTACAAATAATCTCTAAAAGTAAAACTGCAAAGACGTTATCAAAAGGACTCTCAATGTGTGAACTAGACCATTCTATTTGTGGAGTCAACATCTTTACACGCAGAACTATCTATGTCGCAGATAAGTTAACAGATCATCTCAGGCATTCCTCCATAGAGGTGTTGGCTTTTTAATTACAATAACGAGACCGATATTTTTTAATACATGCATGTACCCCTTACTATATTATTGATATTGTCTTGAACATAACTGCCTAGAATTTTTTTTTTTAAAATTATTAGTACTGATATATATGTATCACAATAATTAAAAAAATAAATCTACAAACTTACAGCCTTGTCTATATTATTTAATAACCCATTTTTCGTGATATTTTTGTAGTAACTTTGCTTTCAATAATTAAAATATTAAGTTTTTCGTTGAAAATTCTGACTCTCTGCACAAAAATAACAATTTTGTTATGTCACGTTATACCATAGTATAATACAAATACGGCACGTCATTAACGGATTCGAATTGACTTAAAATAAGGTAACATAACTAATAATTGTTAAGTAAATGCTTAGTTCTGATTTTATAAAATATTTTTAAAAGTTAAAAGAAGTTTCACCTCCCCACGTATTCCTCTAAATATATCGTTTTGCAAGTATTCTATTAGATGCTATAAGAAAAATGTGAATTTTTAAAATTTTAGTTTATAAATAAATTTTACATTAAACTAATAAAATACAATCAGCATTGTCTTATTACTAAGCAATGAAGCTTGTTCAATTCATTTTGAGTTTTTCTTTTTCTTTTTTTGGGGGGAACATTATGATCAATCCTTTTTATTTGCACGGACAATAAATAACCCAAATGATGAAATGAGATCAGATCCATTTTGCGTATTTTCTATTTTGCAAGGATAAACATTACTGGTCCCAAATCTTTAAGTAAATCTATATGACAACGACACATAAAAGGTCACCATCTCAAATCTCCAGTTCTAGCATTCTGATTGGTCTATTACCCTTAGCTTCGTGCTTAAGTATTTGACTAACCCCATCACTTCAACCCTTCAACTGTGCGCTAACTCCGGTTAATTAACTCCCACCCCAGGACCAAAATACGTATACAAGAGTTTTAAAAAAAAGTATTCTTAAAAAAACACCGAGAAATTATAAATAACAACAATTTTATATTCACACTTATATATATATAAGTCATCCCAAAAATAATAATTTAAAAATTAAACTCTCTCCGATGATTGGGTATCATTTTACATTATTATGTAAATTATATATAGCCACTTGTTAAATCAAAGAGTATTATTTTTTGTTATTAAATAATGGCAATTTTTTTATTGAATTTTTTCATAATAAATCTTTGAAAACCTAAATGATAACAAAATCTCGTAGATTTTTATATCATCATTAATATTAAAAAAATTACACCAACCAATAAAATGACGTGTAAGTGTCACATTAAAATAAAGAATCGTAAACTTTAGCATTTAGAAAATAATCTATAATTTTAGCTAAAAAAATTAAAAGAATTGTCTCCCAAAAATAAAGATAAAAATTGCAGTAATTCTATAAAAAAAAAATTCCCGAATTCCATGTCATTCGGCAAATTTGTAATTTTGTGAGAATAATAATAATAATTAATTAATAATAAAAAAGCAATTAAAAATGAATATACAAACCCCGCGCCAAAAAAACCTGGCCAGACAGAATCACGGCTGACAAAAATATCTAACCCGCGTGTGGAGCCCAACTGCTTCCCTCAGAACCAGAACTTTGAGTTTTCCATTCAACTGGCGTAACTGCCAGGAAACAACCTAACTGATAATATAAGTCGGTTGATCTCTTACAATTTTGGCCAAAAAATTTTTTTTTTTTTTCACAGCTGAAAAATCAAAATGCCACTTTTTAAAACCAACAACAGTGGTAACACAGTAACGGTGGCCGTAGAAGAAGACGAAGGCGAAGGCCCCCTTCGTCACCGCCTTTGCTCTAGATTTTTCCAGTCCACTTTGTCGGTTAAACCCCCTCGTCTTCTTAAACCCTTGTTATTATATTCACCATCCCCTTAATCACATCCAACTATCCCCATTATTCACTTCTCAAATACACCGTTCTCTGTCCAAATTAATTAATTAATGGACAAAGAGGAACAAAACTACCCGAAATCCCCGCCAAATACTACTGTTATTACTTCTGCTATTACTTCTTCCTTGCCTGAGGCGAGGCCGTACTCAATGGAAACCATTGCTTTTCCCACCACTGTGGGAGAGTTGGAAGCATTCTCGTCTTTTGCAACGACTCCATCTGCTGATGTCCCTCAGCCCCTGGAGTGTCTGCACGGGAACCCAATTCCGCCGTTTCTGTCCAAGACTTTTGATCTCGTGGACGACACGTCGCTTGATCCCATCATCTCTTGGGGTTCGACCGGAGAGAGCTTCGTGGTGTGGGACCCTCTGGAATTTTCCAGGCTGATTCTGCCGCGCAATTTCAAGCACAGCAATTTCTCGAGTTTTGTCAGGCAGCTTAATACTTATGTGGGTATTATTTGCAGTAAGGCAGCCTTTATTATTGGCTGCTGTCTTTTCTTTGTAAATCTTGTGTTTTCTCTTTCTTGTTTCTTGTTGTATATTATTGTTTTCATTTTTTATTTGTTTTTTTTTTGTTTGTACTGTTAACTGATGTTTATTCTGTAATTGGATTTGATGTACTTACAGACAGAGGCTGATGTTGTAATATATCCGGACTTGTAATGCAACTTGTTGGATACTGAAATGGGGTGTAAATATTGATATCAATTGTTGTAAAAAAATTTGTAAGGGAAAATTTATTTAATTACATAACTACTCATTTGAATGCTTTTGAATTTATTATCTGTCTTGCGGTTTGTACAGGTTAATTGCATTGATTTGTCATATATATACTGAAAGTTATGTATCTAGTATGAAATAGACAAGAAATAACGATGGTTTCTACTTTATTAGCTCATGTTTAGTTGAGGTTTTAAACTTCTTACTACCTTTTCCCTCAAAGCAGTGAGTAATCGAGTGGGCAGTTCAGACTTGTGCAGATAGAAGTTGAGTTTCTGGTTTAACATTTTTGTTATCTGGCATGTTATGACATCTCTCTACTTACCCGATGATGAAAATGGTTTTCTGATATACAGATCATCTTTGTGGTGCGTTTCTGCTTCTTCTTTGCTTGATAATTGATATACAGAGTATCATGTGAATCACTCCATTAATTTTTTATCTGATGGACTTAGATATCATGTGAATCAATACATTAATGTTTTTTTGTTTTTGTGAAGCTTTATTTCTTCTGGTTCATTCTTGAATCTCTTTGGGTACTGTATTCAGGGGTTCCGCAAGATTGATACTGATAGGTGGGAATTTGCAAATGAAGCTTTCCAGCGAGGGAGGAGGCATCTTTTGAAGAACATTCGGAGGCGAAAGTCGCCTCAATCTCAACAGATTGGAACCTATATTGGGCCTTTTTCTGAAGCAGAAAAATCTGGGGTGCAAGGTGACATAGAGCAGCTGAGGAAGGAGAGAGGTATGTTGATGCAGGAAGTTGTTGAACTGCACCAACAGCATCGTGGGACAGCTAGCCATATGGAAGCAATCAATCAGAGGATTCACGCAGCAGAGCAGAGGCAGAAGCAGATGGTTTCGTTTTTGGCCAAGTTGCTCCAGAATCCAGCCTTTTTAGCCCGTCTTAAGCAGAAGAAGGAACAAGGAGAGATCGGTTCATCTAGGATGAAGAGGAAGTTTGTCAAACACCAGCCACATGAACTGGGTAAATCAGATTCATCCATGGAAGGGCAGATTGTGAAGTACAGACCTGATTGGGGAAACCTCACCATACCTAATGTTGTCCCAGAATCACATCATGTTCCTGTCGAACGGTCTCCCGATTATCTCCTAGATGGTATGGTAGGCATTGGATCAGGTAGAGAAGATATGCCATTTCAATTTGAAAATGTGGCTTCGGTTGACTTAGCAGTTTCAGATGAGTTGGCTGCGCCCGGAGGATTTACCAAAGCCCCAGAGCAGATGGGAGAAGGGGCTTCAAGCTCGGGAATAAAAGATCCTCATTTTAAAGAGAAGAATGTAATGAGCCCACAGCAAGAATTTAGATCGGAGTGCTTTGTCTCTTTCCCTCAGGATTTGGTGAAAGAGAACATTCATGACATCTCATCTCCAGGGATAGAATGCATTGCTACACAAGAGGATATATGGAACTTGGGATTTGATGCCACTGCTGGTATGTCTAGTTCTAGCAATGAGTTATTGGGTAATCTTTCCACCTCTGATGTGCCAGATTTGGGAATGTCTGGTGGGTTATCTGATATCTGGGATTTAAGTTCCTTACATGCAGCAGGACGTTCAAGCATTGATCTTTGGTCAGCTGATGAACCCCCTTTTGTTGATCCTGAGAGTCAAGCTAGCCCAAAAGAAGATGATAGGCCTAAGAACATGGATCCATAGGGCTCTATTTCTTTGAGAGTTGCAGCCCTTCTGGATCTGAGTTAGTTTTAGTGGGAGGATATTGAATTGGACACTTCATTTATGAACTTATTGAATGAAACGCCAGCTCTCATTCTTTTTTATTATCAAATTTCATCACCTTTTTTTTTAAGTTTGAATATCCATTGAAAGTTCTGTTTGTTCAATATGTGCTAATTCTCGTGGATTTTATAATTGATGACGAAGTTGTTTGTAGTATCTTATCTATTGCGTTCGGTTTGCATGTTTTTCTTTCTAACGGATACTTGAGTTATGAATTCTGCAGGTGTATCTCGTGAGCGGGAGCAGTACTCCTTTGGGTCTATCGCATATTATGAATCACCCCTACTGTAACAGTGGTAAGTTATGACAACTTGGGTTTCCAATTTTATGTCATCTGTGGTTGGGTTCTATTTAATGTCCATTTTTGTTCCCTTAAAAATTGACTGATTCTTACTTTTGGATATTGCAATACTAGCCCAGTTGGAAGCTCTTCTTGTCTTGCTATTGATCTTATTTGTATAGGATTTGAACTAGTTTGGTATCACCTTTATCAACCTAGGTATCATCCTTTATCCACAGCAACCTATACTAATACGAGGGCTTGAGCGCAATGGCTTTCTTTAATAAGGGCTCACTCCAAGCAGAGCTTGCTGCTTTTTAATCTTGCTAGAAGTAGGTGTTCACTTTATATGACGTACAATTATTTTCTCCATGTACAAACGATGATGAGTTAGGGCAGCCTTCCACTCCTTTCTAGTCTTTGGATAGTCAGTTTTGCACAGGTCGATTGACCCCTATTGTGTATTTGAGGATCAGTCCTATTTAAGTGGATGGGAGGTAATTGAGTGAACTAAGCTGGAGGGGAGTGATTCATTTTGTTGTGATGCGTTAGTATCTTGTGATTATGATCTGGGACAAGTTTAAAATTGTTGGCCACTGTATAAATTTTTATGATCTATAGAGCATTCATATCCATTCTTAACTTTACCTTGAACTTCTATATGCCTTGGTTTTGGCATTAGTGTATCTATTTCTTAACCTCAAATAGTTTCTATAGGGATAACGATATGGCTAACTTGAATTCATATATCCTGATTGCAGATGTGGCTGATTTCCTCATGCTTTAGCATACTTATTGGTAGTGTCGATGATGTTAACTAGTTATGATCTACCAACCGAGTTTAAAGGCACTACACGCTTATTGATTTGTGTTTCTTCTAGTTAGGGTCCTTCTCATTCCTGCTTCTTTGTCTAATGTTTATTGGTACGAGAAAGCTGTTTGTGAAAAGAGGAGTCGCCCACTCTTCTTTTCTCTCCTTTTTCCGTTAGTTTTAGCAGACATATTCGATTGCCTCAATCTATATTAGAGAGAACATCAAAAGTTAGCTGTGGTGGCTTATGCTCTGGACTGGTATTATCTGAATGCAAGTCGAATCCAGTTCTACATCCTGCAAAGAAACTTTCTACAATTTAAAGGACTGGATCTATTTGTGTGACAGGAATCGTATATGCTGTACGGAGGTGTATAAAAATTCGCCAGAACCATCCGATATAGTGTTGGTGTATCCGGCTTATCCTCGTTTGTACCAATTACTATTAACCAATATATTTTTTGTGTGCGACTTGTGTACATAAATGTATAATTTCTCCGCATTTTGCGTTTTCCATCCGCTTTCGGGTTGTTGCTTGTGCAGTAAAATATAAAATCTCAAACAAGTTTCTGAATTCGCCACAGCCACCCTACAAGTATCGATTGGAAAATAGTGAAAATAAGCAGATTAATCTTTTTATTCAGACTGGCACATACGCCGCATGAAATATTACAAATGGCACATGAGAGTACATTCTTTGCGAATTATTGGTACCTGAGTGTGCACTATTGAATGGTAGGTTAAGCATGCTTACAGAGATACACCCCTTCTGATCAGGAATGTATAAATCTTTCGGCTTCACAAAGCATTCAATTGATGAAAGGTGCGATATTTAGTTATTTACCCAATTGAGTAATTTGACGTAATATAACAAAAGAAATTTCACAAAGAAAGACTTGTGCTATTTTGCTACCGTCAAAATTCTTTTGCGGACAATTTGATTCTTTTATGTTACCGTGTATGTCTTGCCCAGTGAAGTGACAGACTAGCTTTGAGTGGGGAAATTCAATATAAATTTATTCATTTTCCACCTATAAATGTTTGTTAGGATAGATATTAATATTTATTATTTAGTAAGAAGGCATATACTTCTTAATTCTTTAGGTGCCGCGATTAAAAGTCTCACCTTTAATTATCTTTTTTTTTTCTTTATTTCGTAGAGTTGGATTATTAACACCCCTCTAATCTCCTCGTGAGACCTTATTTTCAGTTATATTTATTTTATTTTTAAAAATGTCTCTTTTTTTTTAAATAAACCTCTAATTTTTCATTTAAATTTTTTATTATTAAGCTCAAAGTAGTATTGTGTTAATTTTCATTTCTATTGCAATCTTATTATTACCGTACGCACAAATGAAAAGTTTTATAAGTAGTGAATTTTTGAACGTTAATTATTCGCTTAAATTACGCATATTTTACATTATAATTTCAAAGCAATCTTAAGTAGTAAAAAAATTTAATCAATAAGAAATATGAAAAAATAATAGATTATTCTAAATTTGTAAAATTTATTGTAGTTATAAGGGAAATAACAAGTAAATTTTTTTTTTTAAAAGATTGATTATGAATGTAATTTGTTGGGGAAAAGAAAAGTCTATGTGTATTTGATCTTATTTGTCTTTGACTATAATTTTATTTGAAGTGGGTTTTTATAACGATAATAAGGGGGTGCCGTCCCTGTACTCTTTTTTGAATTATTTCTAGTAGACTTGAACATATCCCATAAGCTCAAGTTGTTATATTTATAACAAGACACATTTTGCAAAGGATTTTCTTTTTATGATGATGTATTCATTTTTTCAACATTGATAACGGGGTTGCTGTAAACCCTTAGATTTAAATGTTTAATATGTATCATTCTTTTTAATACAATGGACAAATAATGTATCATTCTTTTAATACAGTGGATAAATAATTAAATAATTAATTAAAAAGTAGTATGTATCATTTAGGTTGCAGATAGATGTAGGTTTTTTTTAATTAATTGATAAAAATTTTCTATACTACTAAAAAAGTTGAATAATCTTTCCTATTAGTTATGATAGGACAATTCTCTTTGGTACTCTTTTCAGGAAAAATACATATAATTATTGTATATAAAAAATATTATTATTTTTATATTGGTATATTTTAGATTTGTTTTCCTTTAGTTAATTGCTACAGTATTGTATCTGCCGAAATTACAAACGAAATGGTTATAAAAAATTATAGATCACTGTCTGTGACTATAAGTTTACTCCAGAGAATGTCGTCCTAGCTCCCTTCGGCTTCAACATTTCAACTTCAATCAACATTAATCACTTTCCTATGTCAATATTATTGGATGTAATTCTTTTTATAAAAAAAAAAAAAAAGAATTGTCACCATTAATTAGCATCATAAAAGTAATTACTCTAAATAATATAAAATTTGTAATTACAATTAAACAAGATCAACAAAATAATCTTTTATAATTCATAAACTAAAGATAACTAAGAATATATGTTAGATTTAACTGTTATGATCAACAAAGTGATATTGGAAAATAAAATGAAAATAAGCTTCTGAAACTTAAATTTATGAGACTTAAACAATTTATTACTATGTGAGAATATTAAATGTAACATAAACCATAATTTCATGGTATAGGTGCATATGCTAAATGGGTCTCAAAAGTAATATATTATATATTGATACAATTTATGACATTCATTTAAATGTGCGTACTTAGTTGTTCTGTTTATTTGTGTCATGCCATATATAAATCTTGTAATTGCAACTTATTTATATGATTTGTTTTAGATAAATCTATTATTTATCATATCTTACATACTTAATAGTAATATTTTTTGAAACATTTATGTTCAAAAAATTAGCAACATTGTAAAATTTAAAACAAAGTTAAAAAGTAATTTTTAAATAAAATAGTATTCAAGTAAAATTATTTCAAATTATAAGGGTGGTTAGTTATTTTATAAAAATTATCCACATCTTAAGCTGTTAGAATATTTATTACATAATTTTTTATTTTTTATTTTTACAAAACTATTGTGTATTGTTGATTATATATTTACTACATTATTGATGCCATAAAAAAGTTGCGTCACCTTATAAAACATCCTTTTATTGGATGTGATTAGACAAAAAGCGGGGGAAAGAAAATAAGCGAGTGAAAGCCCAACCCAATACACGAAACTATGGAGCCCACGTGCCAAATCCAAACAAAATCCATATGAACCGACCACTGTGGCTCTTCCGGAAATTCAAAAGATATTTGTACCTTTCGCTATAATAAAAAGTAAAACAAGAGCAGCTGCCTCTCCTTCATTCATCCCTAAATTGAACCAATAAAACAAAACCAAAAACGCAAAATCCCATCCTCTTCTTTCCTTTTACTCTCCAAATCCTCACTGCTAGTTACACTTCGAATTCCAATCCTGCCCTTCCCCCAAACCCAAATTCACATGCAAGCCCTTATGTCTCTGTAATATTTATTTATAGATTTATTTAATTTTCCAATTCTCTTCTAAGCATTATTTTTTAGGGTTTAATCTGGATTCTTTCTGTACTTGTAAAGCTAGCTTTAGTTTTTTTTCTTATTATTGTATTTATAGCTTTTTATTTGCATTGAATTCATTTCTCTCTTATGTAATAATGAAAGTGATCATAAAGTGAGCCAACGATTTAGATGATTTAGGGTTAGGGTTAGTGTCTTTTTTATATTTTATTGTAATTCAATGGAAATGGAGAATCCGCGTAGACCGTTTGATAGATCGAGAGAACACGGTCTGGTGAAAAAACCGCGATTAACTGAGGATCCGACTCGGCCATTTACTCAGAGATCAGCTTTAGCAGCTGCAGCTCCGAGATATAACAGTGCAACTAGAGACTCTGACGTGGAGGAGCGAGGCGGTGGCGCGTATCAGCCACAGCAACCGCACCATGAGCTGGTGAGCCAGTACAAGAAAGCCCTAGCTGAGCTGACTTTCAATTCGAAGCCGATAATAACGAATTTGACTATAATTGCCGGTGAGAATGTTCATGCTGCGAAAGCAATCGCAGCCACCATCTGCGCTAACATTCTTGAGGTGATTACCCAGTTTAATTGTTATTTCAATTTATTTGTAAAAAGAAAAAATAAGCTTATTGGAATAATAAGGAAAAAAGGCAGATAGTGGTGTGGCGTTTGGCTTGTGTTATTTGGTCAAGTAGTTGTGAATGTAAATTAGGAATGGAATGCTTCAGGGTTGTATAGAAAATGCTTGTTTTGAATTTGGAGTTTACAGTATCTTAACAAATTTAAAGCTTTTGAAGTTCATTCTCGTTTGCTAATAAATCAAGTGCTTTTTGGGGTTTGTATCCAGAGTATGAGGATATGGTGAAAGTGGTTGGCAATGTTTGGACATGTAACTGATGGATTGTGTAAAAGATGCAAACCAGGTTAACCCCTTTGAAATCCACTGAACAAGTTATCCGCAGCCATATATTTCAGCAATGTGATGTTTGATCATTCCACCTGTGTATTAGTCCACTGTACTTTAATTGTACAAGACATTGAGAAGTTTCTGCGGGGCTTTTTTTTTTTTTGAGTTTGCATGCAAGGACATCCAACTTTTCCATGAGTGGATTTTGTATTATGTGAGTTGCTGCAGGTTTGGAACCTGACAAATTTATCACACTAACTTTGAACTTACCCCAGAGAACAATCTGTTTAATTCCTCTGTTCTTTGTTGTTTCTTCTTTGTTGTTTCCTCAAAATAATGGACCATGAAGTCTCACTGTGCTTCTACGTATGTTCTGATTCTGTGAATATGTGAAGTGAATATAGAAGCTATTTTTCTTTTAGTACTTGCAATGTACTTTTATGTTTTGGTATAGTTTTTCCAGCTTTTTAAGGTTCATTCCTATTCTTGCAGTATAAAGGCAAGATTTAGTTCATGTTTAAGATGTACAAACATGTCTATCATAATTATGTGCTGCTGTTATATAATCAATGCAAATGTAGCAAGTTGTTTTTTGATGTTGTAGAAATAGCCCACAGATAGTCTGTCAGAAGCAGAAGCCAGAACTTATAGATGGCTTTGATGGCAGGACCTTAAGTCTACTCATTTCTTTTGGAGGTTGATGATGGTGCTTCCAATGTAAATTATGTGGGACTGGCAGAAGGATGTCCTGTGGGGAAAAACTATTAATCTTATGTTAAATGGTTGTTAGGAAAAGGTTGTTCACTTTCAATTGAAGAAACTGGAATGAGATAGCTGCTTTGCTGGGAGAAACCGAAACAAGAGATCATACTTTGAAACATTTAGGCTATAATGAATTCAGTTACAGGGGAAATGAAGTTGGAAACGACTATTGTGCTGGACAGAAAGGAACCTTTGACTCTGCTTTGTAAATCCCTATTTTGAAGCTATGTTTTGGGAGTCGAGTGTTTCAAAGAATGCCTGTTTTGATAGTATTTCATCAACATGTTATAAGCAGTGCAACCCTTTCGTCCTATTATTGACGAAACTTTTGTTTGTTTATGCTAATTTTGCAAGTCTGAAACATCAAACGTCTACTAATACTATGGTTCTAGTTAATCATTTTTTGAATAGCATTGCTTTTTAAGTGGATGCTGTTAGTTTTTTGCAGAGTGAATAACTTTCTATAATTTTATTTTCCTCCTATTTGGGAATTCTGATTTTTGGTTTTGTAAAACCCTAGTTTTGCCAGTTATTTGTTTTGAAGAAATACTGTGGCATATCATATCTAATCACTAAAATCGACTTGCAGGTTCCCAGTGATCAAAAGCTGCCATCGCTGTATCTCTTAGACAGTATTGTAAAGAATATCGCGAGCGATTATATAAAATATTTTGCTGCCAGACTACCTGAGGTCAGACTTATATTTCTGTATCAGCCTCCAGTTATCAGATGCATCTCCCTCATTAATGACTTGCTTCATTTAAAAGTGATGTTAATTAGAATAGTCTTCAAAGAACTGCGTTATAAATTTCAATTTGGTTTTTATCAATGAAAATTGCTTGCTTATCAGGAAAGTTATCTTATTGGTCATTTTTATTTCATCACTGACCAATAGGCACCTTTTAGTGAATTTTTTCACCTTAAAACGTGTCAATTATATGTTTATTCGTTATTTTGCTATTTGAAACTCCATTTGTATTTCTTGGTAGTTGCCAATTTGTATTTCTGCAATTCTAGGTTTTCTGCAAGGCTTATAGGCAGGTTGATGCTTCTGTCCGTTCAAGTATGCGACATCTTTTTGGAACCTGGAAAGGAGTTTTTCCTCCCATGACTCTTCAAATCATTGAGAAAGAACTTGGCTTCACTTCTGTGGTCAATGGCTCATCTTCAGGAGCTACAACGTCCAGGCACGATTCACAATCACAGCGCCCACCGCATAGCATTCATGTAAATCCCAAGTATCTGGAAAGGCAGCGTCTTCAGCAGACAAGTAGGGTAAGTGGAACTAAAAAATCAATTATTTTACACGTGGAATCATGTAATGTTTTGAATTTTTAAGTTTAATCCTCTTGTTCCGGACCATATCCATGCGGTTCCCCCTGTATCTGCTCTTAAAGTTTCATAAACTATGAGAAAACAAAAGGTTGTTGATGGTCACTCTGAATCACTTGTATGAATACTGATAAAATTGATTTATAGGGTTCACATGTCGTGACTACTAGTCAGATTTAAAATTTAAAAAAAAAAGAAAAAAATTGAAAATGTGTTGTTTTGGTCTCTTAGTTCAGGTGGATCACTTATTGTGAATTTCTAGACATCTGTTGAAGTTTTGATGTGTGATCATGTGCCAACCGCATTGAAGGGGGAATTTTCCTAACTCATGGATGCTATTATCTCCTGTGAATGTGTATAACTATATTTTACGGGATCTTTTCCTTTTTCCCCTTTTTCATTTCCATAGGCAAAAGGATTGGTTAATGACATGAATGGGGCTGTGGCTAGCTCAACTGTAGATGCTGAGAGGCCGGATAGAGCATCTAGTATGAGTGCTAGCAGGCCATGGGTGGATCCTACGGTCAAAATGCAGGTGAACTTATCACTTGATGTTTCTTTGTCTCTTTCCAATGTGTAATCATTTCCATTTTCACATCTCTATTAAATGGTTAACTTGTTGGAGTGTTCAGCATTCTCAGAGGGATGCACTAAGTGAGCCTATTCATGAGAAAAATATTGGTGGAGCATATGGTGACTATGATTATGGTTCTGAACTTTCTCGAAGTTCTGGCTTGGGAAGCGGAAGAACCACTGGAAGGGTTAGTGATCAAGGATATGAGAAACCTTGGTACGGAAGTGGTAGCAATATCTCAGAGACAATAGCTGGCCAAAGGAATGGTTTTAATAAGAAGCAAGGATTTCCAAATTACTCAGCATCCAAATCTGCAAATGCTGCTGCGCATCTACAGCAAGTTCAGAGCATTCCAAAAAGTAGCAGCAGTGGCTTGTCCAGCTGGAAAAATTCTGAGGAAGAAGAGTTCATGTGGGATATGCATCCTAGAACATCTGATCATGATGCAGCCAATATTTCTAAGAATTCAAGGAAAGATCATTTGGCTGTGGATGGTCCTGAGAAATTGGTAATTCTGATTACTAAGATTTTGGAATACCTTTTCTAACTCTCGAACTGATTCCTTTAATTTAAATATCAATTTAATGGTGAATAAAAATAATTCCAAGATACATATTGGAGGCGGATGATAATATTTGAAGTTCCTTTCTGTGATTGCCTTCTTCGATTGCACTGTTTGGTATTAGACATACAATCACCATGCAGTGGGTTGTGTATGTAATAACTTGGGATTGATGTAATGCCCTCAGCTTTCAGTAACTTAAATTTATCTAAGAATTTGTGTATCATGAATATTCAGTGTTATGTGTCAATATGTTGGTAAGATATCTACCGAGAAAGCTATTTCACTCGGTGATCTGGGGCTTACGTAAGTCTATTTAATTTGGTTGAGGGGAATAAGAATGTATAAGGTTCATCTAATTGTTTAATTTCTTTATATTTTCTCTGAAATGATGCCCTGCTCTGAACCATTTATTACACAAGTTATACCTTATTTTTCTAGTTTGCTGATCTACACTATTCACTGCAGGAGTTGGACAATCACCTCCGAAAGCCACAAGGCATACATGATGTTAGCTCAACTTTTGATAGAGAAACATCCTCTGATTCACTTTCCACCGAACAGAAAGACCAAGCTGCTTACAGACACCAGATGCCATCACCCTGGCAATTGAAGGAGTCGGATGGGCTGATTGCTGCGACACTTGGTGGGTTTCCTGCAAGTTCGAGTTCTTCTCTGGCCAGGACGGGAGGTCATCCGCCAGTGGGGTCATCCCATATTGGGACCTCAGGTTTTGGGACTTTGGCAAGTTCCGCATCAGGGTCTACTGGATCCTTAGCAACACAAAGGTTTCAATCTGCACGAGCTGGATCACCATCTGGGCACTCACCCATGCACCATCATTCTCCATCACCTTCAGTTCCAGCACATCATCCCCGTCAAAACATGCAAAATTGTACAGACCGGGACTATCCACATGCTCAGCCTCTGTCCCGTCCTGATTTGAAAACATCTTCATTCCCTGGACTTGTAAGCAGTGGTCCTCGTGGCCACTCTACTAAAGACTCGCCTTCTATCCTGCATCCCAATAGCCAGCTTGGTAACTTGCAAAAAGTTCAACCCCAATACTTGAAGGGTTCATCTCCTGCAGTGACTTCATTTCAGCTAAACTGCCAGCCTCAAAAGCCTCTTCTCCCTCAAGTTTCTAATTTTGGGGCACCCTCTACTAAGGAAGCTGTATCTGACCATTCGAATCCTCTTGATGCAGAAGGTTTAGGTCAATTGGGCACAAGTAGTTTGTTGGCTTCTGTCTTGAAGAGTGGTATTCTTAATAGTTCAATCACTGATGGCCTATCTAATCGGGCTTTGAAGGAAGTGGGGCAAATCCCATTACAGTTAGATATTCAGCCCCCTCTACCGAGTGGTCCTCCCCCTTCACTGTTAACTTCTTCAGGTGCCAGAGTTGGGTCAGGATCTTTATCAGGTCCTTCCCAGGAAGACCCACCAGCAACAATGACTAGTTCTCAGAGAAAGGTAGAACAACCTCCTTTGCCACCTGGTCCACCACCATCATCTCTTGCTAGTAGTACTTCACCAAAAGCTTCCAGTGTTGAAAGTAAGACTTCAAACCCAATTTCAAACCTATTGAGCACCTTAGTTGCGAAGGGTCTGATATCTGCATCAAAGACTGAGCCACCATCTCACACCACACCCCAGGTAACCAGTCAGATGCAGAGCGAGAGCCCTGGCATTTCTTCGAGTAGTCCTGCAACAGTTTCTTCTGTTCCAAATTTGTTACCCATTCCGCCATCATCCACTGTGGATGAGACTTCTTTACCAGCACCTGCTGGTGAAAGTTCTTTTGCCATATCAGAATCCACAACAGTGGAAACACAGAATCTCATAGGATTGAAGTTCAAGCCGGATGTAATCCGAGAATTCCATGAATCTGTGATTAAGAGACTGTTTGATGGCTTTCCACATTTGTGCAGCATATGTGGCCTTCGCCTTAAACTCCAAGAACAGCTTGATAGACATTTGGAATGGCATGCTTTAAGAAAGCCTGGCCTAGATGATGTGGATGAGGTCTCAAGGAGATGGTATGCCAACTCAGATGATTGGGTTGCTGGAAAGGCGGGTCTTCCCCTGGGACTTGAGTCTATCAGTTGCATGGAAGATTCTGGAAAGACGATAGATGAAGGGGAGCCAATGGTGCCTGCAGATGATAATCAATGTGCCTGTGTTATGTGTGGTGAGCTATTTGAAGACTGTTACAATCAGGCAAGGGGTGAATGGATGTTCAAGGCAGCAGTATACATGATGATTCCATCAGGGAATGGTGAGGTAGGAACTACAAATGAAAGTTCTGCCAAGGGTCCAATTGTTCATGGAAATTGTATATCAGAGAATTCAGTTCATGACTTGAGAGTGATCAGTAAAGTTAAAGTGGTAAGATATTGAATTTTAAGAATAACCTTCCATATGTACGGTGTATGCATGCACTTGTTTTAGGATATGTCCTATCATTTAGTGTGTCAAATGTTCAGCTGTCAAATTTTTTTTTTTTAAAGTTTTTCCTTTTATCATCATCTGATGGCACATTTAACTTCTTGGTAGGAAAAGGATGCATAATATACCAAGGTGAGAGAGATTGTGGAAGTGCCATTCCGAAGCTTTCAGGTTTACTTTACATAACTTAAAAACATGCATGGTCCTTTCATGCTAATTTTGTTAAGCCCTAAATGGTGCCAAGAACATCTACTAGTTTTTCTGCTTTTTCTTTTTCCTTAATTCATAGTCTGATGAAAGTACATATCAATGGCAATGCCAAATATTTTGCTCCTCATTTGTTCTTTAATTTGGTTGATGTGGTGTTTTTATTAAAATTGTTTTTGACTTTGCCAAAGCGGGCTGCACTTCATCCCACCATTTAAGGTTGGTTAGCCATAAGAGGAAAAGCACTCTGATCCACATCCATTCAGCTATGGTTCAAGAGTTGCGGATGGGGAACCTGTGTATCTTAAAATATAATGTAAAATGTAATGTAATTCGCATCTTTATTTGTTTCTTTATGTTCCAATTTGGTTGTGTGGACTTGGCTTGGTTAGCGGAGCATTGTTTCTTGATTTACTTTGTACCGAACACTATAGTGGATTATGTTATTTTATCCTTTGCAACTTGATGAGAGTAAACATTTTCTTATTTCTCTTTTTGCCCACGGATGAACTCTAAGCAACTTATATGCAAGCAGCATTGTTCCACCAAATGCAAAATCTAGCATGCTTGATGTTCCCTTGCATATTTGTCAATGTTTTGCTCGTTCAAGATTTGTTTGTACAGAAGGATGTGACTTAGCCATCAACGCTGACAATGACGTTTAAAAAAAAAATGGCAAGCTTCTGTATTTTGAGTGAAACCCGGAGGATTTGTATTGCTCCAGTGGTATGCCAGACTAGAGTGTCGTTCAATCTAATGTGTGGTTGAATATATTATTGATTGACCTTCCAGCCTTCTAGAAGTGTTTCGGTTTCTCTCTCTAATAATACAATCTCTGCAAATATTTATCGGATGAGTTCCCATATGTAGAAGAAACTATTTGTATAAAATAATTGCAATCACACTCGTATAAAATAACACCGTAGTCAATTATGCAGCGGTTATTTACAATTATGAAAACAAACAACACTTAGGTCTTTATTGAACCCTATTACATATGGTTTGGCCGTTCTTCTATTACTACTATTAGAAGAAGTTTGAGCATAACATAGTATTATTATTATTTATTTTGTTGCGCTTCTGGATAACTCCTAAGGCTTATGGTGCTGGGTGTAAATATAATCCAAGTGAGCTTCTGCTGTCATCCTCCTCTTCAGGCATTCCTCATCATTCTCACTACACTCCTCTGACCCCATCGGCTGCCCAAAACAAATTTACCCAAATACCATATAAATAACCAAAAAAAAAAGACAAGAGAGACAGAGAGAGAGCAGAATTTTCAAAGAACATATATTAGTTTACACAAATCTTACATTCACAAGGTCTTGTTTAACCCCTTTGAAAGTGCTTATATGAGTAATCCCATCAGCCTTCACCACCATTTCACCTGTAAATTTAACGAATTTCAGCTGATCAAAATTATGGAACTTATCTTCTAATAAACGAAAAGCAAAACAAATCCAAAATACATCATGAATCAGGAATAATCAGCCACCTTGGTTTTGTGCGAAGGGACGTGCAGAAATCGACTTTGAATAGGACAAAAGAAGAAGAGCAAAGAGGAGAGAGTTGAGGAAGACATTATTAACACTCTGCTTCTTCATACTGCTTTAGGTTGGGCTGTTTTGTTGTGTATCAACTGGAAGATGGTGGATTGGTGCGGGGGGATCGTATAAATAGGCACGAGATGGAAGTGGGCAAAAGCCAAAGGCCAAAGGGACTGCTGCTGCCCTAAAGGCTCATATGTAGTCAGTTTAGACTCCTATGACAGCAGTTGCAAGTTCAACTTTGTTTCTTTCTTGAACTTGGTGTTCCAGTTGGACCCCACCAACTTTCAATCTCTCCTCTCGTGCTCTCCACTAACTACTTATCGTATTATGTGATGATAAGAGTGAATGAGTGCACAGTTTTCGTTTTATGGATTGATGATCGGGAACTTTCATCCAAGTTCTTCATGTTTCATCTAAATACAAATCTGTCTCTCTTGTTCTGAAAATCGTTATATATGCCTCCATATAGTTCTTATGGTTAAATCACTATTTTTGTGAGGTCGTTTGGTTTATTTAATTAAATCTCTAAGTAGTTGAAATGATAAAATCTCTCGTGTGAAAATAAGATGTTTAATATTTAAACTCTACTTATATGATTGGGGAGGGATGGGGTTGCTATTAAATTAAATAATAATAATAAAATATAAAAAAAGATTGGCAAGGAGAAATAAGAATTAAAATGAGTTATATTGTAAGAATCAAGATTGGAATTAGCAGCATTTTTATTGATGTGTTTAATTTCTTTAAGAATCGTAATTTATTATTTTTAAGTTATTAAAATATTGTTAGTTAATTGTTATTTTTATTATTTAAAAAATACTGTTAATAATAAAAATAAACAACAACATGAAAAAGAAGAAGGAATAAGAATTTTAAATATTTTAACTGAGGGAAAAAGTGAAATTATGAAATTTAGGTAAGCTAGAACAATGAGTTTAAGGAATAGGAACTTTATTCCCAATTCGAAATCAAGTTTTAATTTCTTAATATCATAAGCAAGTGGACTCCACATGTTTCGTTCGCATTCTCCTTCTATTTTAACAAGTAAATATCATCAATCACTCCTATTTTAGATTTTGATTCTCCAATTCTCACAAGTAAACAAGCCATTAGCTTAATTTTTGTTTGGGAATAAACAATTTAATTGGTTTGGCCTCATTTAATGCAATTGTGTAAGGGTTTACGAGATGAATTTTACAACGTTCGAAGTTTAATATTATTTTGACCAAATATATGGAGTGGGAATGATATTATCCATATATCACGAGTCATGAGAAAGTAATTATGAGTGTCCATCGCTTGTCGTCGTCAAAGCTGGAACAAAGTAAGGCGTCAGCAAAACAAAGCAAAATCAAAGAAAGAGATCCTTTCAATCTTTAACTTTGCCTTCTTTATATGATAAGAAGCTTTAGCCTTCAATTAGTTAAGGGGCTGAATTGGTGTCTGCTGATAGTAGCCTGATGCTCTATCTCTCCCCGATAATTTATGTCTAACACACTCATTTTAAAAAAATTAATTATAACAAAATTTACATTATTTTAATAAATTTAAAAACATAAAAAATAACAAAATTAGTTAATTAAATTCTCCTTTTTGAAATTTCAAAAGAAAAAGTAACGTGAATATTTTATTTCTGAAATGGAGTGTGTTTACTTAAAAATCAGGAGGGGAGATATCATCAGGCACCAGCACCAATTAGTTTAATAATTTCAGGAAATTCCGTGTAGAAAAAGTGTAACCACGGGTCGCGATGTTTTGATATGAGCATCGTGTCGTGGACGGTCGTTTCACAAGCGTCAACAAGTCAACATGCGGACTGCTTCTTGCCGACAGCTGTTACCCACTGATTCAATTCTTTTTTTTCCGTGCAATATGTGTTGTGTGTGTTTCATTTTACTCAGTTTTTCTATTTGCTCTATTTTTAATGTGAATGCTTTGACACTCTTCGCCATGTCAAAATCACTTTGACATTTTTTTTTAGTTGTTAGTATGCTCACTCCCATTTATACGCAACTTCTTGGACACGAGACAATGCTAGAGTGAGATCCTGGTGTAATTGTGTTTCGATTTTAAATTGATTCTAGTTATCTTACATGAAAATGTATGAAACATGATACTTACGTAACCGTTTGATGAGAATTTAACGGTTGTGAAAATATATAATATAACTTTATTACCTTATATTCCTACAATAGTTGGATTTTCATTAAATGATTGTATAAGAGTCACGTTTCTTACATCATCATGTAAGATAATAAGCTCTTTATAAATTATCAAAAGATTTATTTCACTGCTTCCTCATTTACAGCTTTCGTAATATTTCTTTATTCGCTTGAAAACGGAATGTATTTATATTTTAAAAAAATTATTGGTTGTTTTACCTTAACAAAAGGTATTATAAAAGCTGTAAATAATTAAAATTATAAATATTAGGAGCAAAATGAAAATGTCCCGTTTGAATTTTTTTTTTCTTTTGAAACGAAATTAAAAGAATTTTGTAGAATAATGTTGAATCTTCCAAAGTGTATCATATCAATATGGAAAAATAACACTCAGAACTTCACTGAGTTAAAAATAGGTAACTAAATTCCTATTGTTTTAAAAACAAATATATTCAATTAACAGTAGCGGATGTAAAAGAATAATTTACCGGGAGCTAAATTAGATAACAATAAAAATTAAAAATTAAAAATTTGAATGTATAAATATTTGTTAATACATTTATAATTATTCTCGACGTATTTTCATATTTTGAAAATATTATGCAATAAACGGATTATTAATATTATTAAATATATCATTTTCTACATAAAAAAATTAAAATTATTATTCATGCATCTGGTTCCAAAGATGATTATTCACAAATTTCGTTATCTCTACTATTACTATAGAAATTAGAAGAATTAATTCTATTTTTTAGAATAAAAAAATATTTTGTGTGATAGATTATTATTATTTTTAATTGAAGTATATGCTTAGATTATTATTATTTTTAATTGAAGTATATGCTTATATAATTCTCAAAATTTAAATTTTATAAATTTATCATAACTATTCTATAGATTTAATAGGGACTCATTGAAAATTCAAAATATATTTTTCTTTTATTCTTAAATTTTTTTTTTTTATCCAGCAGGGGCTACAGCTCCCACAGTCACATGCTGCATCCGCCATCAGCAGTCAGTTTCTTCACCAAAATAGATAAAGTACACAAACGAAAGGATGTATGGACTCAACTTTTTCTAAACTGGTGGGGATATAATAATTCATTTCTGAAATAGTAAGAGGCTAACTACCCATTGAAATGGAATTTTAAAAGTCAAATATGTTTTTATTAATTATTGTTCTGTAGTTTATTATTATAAGCATCACTTCATTTGAAATGAAATTTTTAGACCAATATTGAGTACGTAATATTATGGTATTGGCGTAATCGGCTGATTAGTCAAGTTCGATAAGCAAAGGGACCAGACGAGCTTAAGAATTCAATTTCGACGATTAGGACTGAAATAGGACAAATCAGATAATGTTAGCCAGAATTGCATACTTGTGAAAAAAATCCACCCAATCATTTAAAATGTGGCATTGATTTTGGTAGCAACTCTTTTGATAAGAAATTAAGGAAAAAGAAAAAAAAATTAGGGCATCCGAGTGAATAAAAATTACGTACTCGCCATTCGCCTCCCTTTCACATGCGTCATGCATGCATGAAATTACGTAAGAGAGAACTACTTTTTTGGGGGGGTTTTTTTTTCCAAGGTATCATAATATACGACAACATCAAAATGCATGTAATAAAGAGGGTACGTAGCTTTTGATTTATGAAACAATTCTACACGTGAACATTGAAAGTTTGAAAACTCATCATATATCCAGACATGTAATCTCAATAACGATATAATTTAAATCAAAAGTTGAAGTAAGTGGAGGTAGTAGGTGGAATACTTTGCACTGATAAACATGAAACATGACCCACATGGTACATTTTATTCCACTTAGGAATTTACTGTGTCAAAAGCTTAATCTCAATTATTGAATCCTATTACCTAATAATGGATGTCGACTTATTGCTTTACATTTCTATACTATTTTTGCTAATAATAACCAATTTCGAATACCTTTCACTATAGTTTTTTAAACACGATCACTGAGGAAAGAGTGTCTTTCTTTCTCCTTTAAATATACACGAGGGCAAAATACGTGCTCTTTAATTTTACGTGACTTGGATGGCGTTGTAAAAAGATTAATTTCACATTCACACGTGTCTAAATAAATGAATGAGGTTAGGAACGAGCGCGCTAATCACATTTAAAATAAGTGGGGGGTGATTGAATTAATTTTATAAGACTCTTTTATGTCTTTTCGTCATATTATCTCATTCATACGTAATATCAAAATTTGCTGCTGTGTTTTTCTGATGAGATTATCACTTATGGCTTCCAAAAACCAAAGTGATTCTGAAGGATTTTGCGGTCCGATTGTGGTGGTTTTGACTGAATCTAGTCTGGGTATTGTACATGTGTTCTATTTTTATTTGGGTTGGTTAGTTCAAAAAAGGCTAGAGAAAAAAAAATCAATATCCACCACACTTGTCATGTGCCCACGCCTTACACATCGGTCTCACGTTACCCGTTCAAGGCCACTCAAGGGAGATGTGATTCGTGCGATTGAAATCACATTGAATAATTCAGAGTTTGTTTATTTACAGAGGAGTAAAATTAGCAAGAGGTTGAGATGGCCGAGTTGGTCTAAGGCGCCAGATTAAGGTTCTGGTCCGAAAGGGCGTGGGTTCAAATCCCACTCTCAACATTGATTTATGGTTTTTTTTTTTAATTTTTGGGTGCAATCCTTGTAATGGGGTATGGTCGATTTGTCGTTTTAATTTGACATCAAATGAAAAGGAAGCTACAAGCCAAAATAGATTTCAAAAAACATATCTTGGAAATAGATTTTGATCTTTAAAAAGAGTGTCAAGTACGAAATGACATCAACATGTAGCAATCTGTCGTATTTTTTAGGTTTGGAATTGATTCAGTGGAAGATGGAAAATGGGATCGAGAAAAAAAGGGAGAAAGAATTACTTTAATCACGTGAAATGTTTCAATAAAGTATTTAACGTGGATTCATTTTCAATTAACTAGTTGACGTTGATTTGTATAATTTTGTCATCTGGATTGTTTTACGAAGATTGGGCTCAATTGCAGAGAGGTAAGAAACAATTGGGCCTGCCCCATTTATTAACAACAAAGAGATATATGTAAAGTCCAATTAAATATAAGGTAGTTTTAGTAAGATTTGTGTAATTTGTTATTATTGTATTTTTTTTTTCCCAAACATATCATATCATTTCATGCAGACATGCTAATTTTGCTCTACAAACTAATCTATTATTGAGATCATTTGCATATGTAACGTGTAGTATTAACTAAAATCAAGTACAAGTTTGACTTCCATTAAACTGGAAAGCCATTTTAAAACTATTTTTCAGCTCAAAATACATCACCTGATAACCTAATTAAATTGACTAAGCTTGAGATTAATACTTTGCAGAAAACAAGAAAAAAAATATATTGAAAAACTGCTTCTAGATAACATAAAATAAATAGTACTATCAACTGCTCCAAGTGAGAATCCATGCATAGTCAAACGGCTCACAGGCTCCACTATTTCAGTCAATAATTAATTAATAATAATATAAAGCTTATAAGCTCTGTGTATTTTCTGAAGTTCCGTGTGGAATCAAGAGCTCTGTAACTAAAAATATGCAAGAGAGTCCATGTATCTAGATTCTAGAACAAAGAGTGGAGAGGAGGAAATTGACCAGTCGCACCGCACGTGTTCACATGACGTTTATAAATTTTGTGTCTCTCTCTTTTCCATTTTATAAATTAAACCGACGCTGTCGTCTGCAGTTTTACCCGTTCCGAAGCTTCTCTCAGTCTCAGCCAGGCTTTTAAAATTATTTTGTTTCCGTTTTTTTCTCATAGCATCAAATAGACAAATAGGATTTTAGTCATTTTTTATAGTGAACCCTGAACCATATTGATTTTGTTTCTATAAGATTATTCAAATAGGGATTTGGTTGTAGTTGACAACATTATGGAAAAAATTAAAAGAATAATTAATTGATTGCAAAGATCCAATTTAGGATTGCTTACCATTGTTTGAGACATGTAACGCTGTTTGGTGGCAACTTGCACTATAATTTATGTGGCTTTCTATCGTTTTGTTTTCAAGGCTTCTGTTTAATTATTGCTTAACACTTTAAAGGATGTGTCAGCACGTTCACAAGAACAAAGAAAGAACCAAATGACTACAATAAAGGACATGCCACCAAGGGTCAATTTTTTTTTTTTAAAAAATAAATAACAAAAATTACTATTATTAATATTATTATTTTATTATTATTATTTTATTATTATTATTATTATTATTATTATTATTATTATTACTGCATCCGTGCATTTTGCGTACAAGGCTTGAATTAGGGTTATTATAGCACTATTCAGATGTTAGATGTCCATTTTGCGTTAATTTTGAAAGAAGAAGGAGGCATGAATAAAATATTAATAATTTGTAGTACGTTTCTTGGTTGGTTGTTTGGTCGAGATTTTAAAGTCAACGAACATGCTGATCGATCGATTTCCATAAATGGAAAGCGGCAAGTTGTCTCAATCCCACTCGAAATAGTCAACTCTTAACTTCAATGCAAGGTTACGAGATCCAAATAATTAATTCGTTCAGCTCGAGCATTTCTCTTCAAGTAAATCTACACTTGAGTTTGGAAAACAGTGCCCGAGTTTCGCCGGAATTAAACTACTCAATGGGTAGTTGGGCATTCGTCTTTTTACATTAACGTAGATAGATTGGCTTTGACTAATGCGTTTGTGGCTGTTGAATGACCATGTTGCATTGCTTATACTATGTTTCTACCCGTTTTCTTCTTCATTTATAAGCAAATTAAAGCTAGCTTGCCTAACCCCAACAAACATTGCTACATCCACAGAATTTGAAACCACTCGTAAACTCACTCAATGTCATTTGTAAGAAAAGATTTAATAACTTTGATTGTTAAAAAAACATTTGATTATGTTTCTAATTAAGTGTTTGTTTCAGATAAATCGCCGCCGGTTGGAGACCTACCAATTTGTAAATTCACAAAGTGCCGTACATAAGCAAAGGGTTAAATAACTTTGTTTGTCAAAAAGCATTTGATAAGTGTTAGATTGTTACAATGTTTTTTTTTTTCTTTTGCTTTTTAATCTTATGATAAAGCTTTCACTAGTGCAAGGTTTAGACCACCGACCTTGGCCACGGTAGGTTCACATCTAATCATTAAGATTTGGCACGAAGTTCATTCATTTTGAGTTAATATTACATTCCAATTAAAGTTTGACTCTAAATTCACTTTTTTGAAGACGAATGTCCCTCACATGACTAGGGGTGGCAATATGGGTTAGGATTCGTTTATTCGATTCGACGCGAATTAAATGAGTTTGGGTTTGAAAAAATTGATTCGTTTGATAAATGTGTGAATTCAATTCAATTCGCTAATTAAACGAATCGAATGCGGGTTTAAAGATTTTGATTCGTTTATTTGTTTAGAATTCGTTTAATAAACGGGTTATAAACGAATCGAATACAGATCAATTCATTTAATATTCGTTTATTATTTGGTTAATTAAATTACTTTTGTATTCCTAAATTTATTTGAAAACTTTTTAAAATTTAGAGGTTAATGTTGTAATTTTAAGCTAAAGCAAAGTCAAAGCAATCAAAGCAGCCGACCCTAATCTTAATTCTTACATTTCACATCTCTTTACCTTCATCTCTTAGCAATTCAGGGTTGATTTCACAGTTTATCAACGTCACTTAACCAGCAGCAGTCACCACCAAAGTAAGCTTCACTTCTTTTTCCTTTTTTTATTATTTTTACATCCAAGTGCTAGCTTTTTCATTTCGAAAGATATGTCATAAATTATGTATGCTTTTAGCTTTTTCCATCAAGACGATTTCAAAGAGTCCATTAGTGCTAGGCTGTTAGCTTTTTTATTTTTTTCTCATATTCTTTAATTATGTCATTGTTAAAAATTTAATATATATATATATATATATATATATATATATATATATATATATATAATATTAGTGCAAGCTTTTTTATTTATTGCTCATATTCTTCAATTATATCACAGTTAAAAAATTAAAAATTAATTTTAATATATATATGATCTTTTATTCTTCAATTAATTTGAATTATTTCGTTTATATATGTTAATAACATTTTATTTACTTTTTGGTGTAGGATTTTTGTTTTCAAGGTGAAAAAGACAAATGAAGAGAAAAAAAGAAATTACCTTACTTTATAATTTGAATTTGAATTATTGTTATTTGTATTATTAGGGATTTATAATTTGGTATTTGGATGGCTTCATAATATGGTTTGAGTTATTTGTATTTTGTTTTGGGATGCTAAATTTGTAATTTTTTATATTTTATTTTACTTAATTTTGTTTATTAATTATATTTTTCTAAACAAATTGTAACGAATCATGATTCGATTCGATTCGTTAAGAATAAATGAATAATAAACGAATCCGGATTCGATTCGATTCATTTATCAATTCTATTAAACGAATTAAATGAATCGAACCAAATATTCGTTTAATAAACTAATTGAATTCGAATCCTGAAATTTCAATTCGTTTAATAAACGAATCGAATCGAATCTAAATCCATAGAATCTTGACCCAATTCATTTACAATTCGATTCAAATTCGATTCGTTTATTCGTTTTGCCACGCCTACTCACATCATATTTCAACCGTTAAAATTTGGATCAAAGTCCACTGCAATGAATATACATTACATTTGGGATGAATGTTAAGTTACAACATTAGACGAAAGGGAATTTCTCACATTTCTTTTTGGGTGTCTAAACAATTAGAACTTTTAATTTTATTCATTGAAGATTCTTGTTCGTGGTTTAGAATTTTTTAAGTTTATTAAAATTCTTTTTAGATTTTTATTTTAAATTTCTATTAAGTAGAATTAAAAAAAAAAAAGAAGTCATTGAATAAATGACACTTCTTCCATTAACTTAGAAAACAATTCGAAAGATAAGTGAAGTGACCCGCCTCATGAACTCATTTATAGAAACTTCGGGCTTAATTGATCACTTACCAACATGTTAATATTATATAAGTATCGAAACTTAATTATAATATTCTCGTTTATATTATATAAAGCATAATGAGATCTTCCATATCAAATTAAATATCTTCTTGTCCACAATTTCTTACGACAAATGATAAAAGCCATTTTCCGGTCATAAAACCTTGGCTAGATATTTACATTTTCATGTGGCAAGTTTTGAACTTCTCTCAATCCACAATCTCACTCTTTTCCAATATGAAAAAATCAGCCAACTCGGCGACTCGTCCACATGCAATTCAGTTCCCGATCTTCTTCTTCGTCTTTATAAATTATCTCTGTTCAAGAACTGAAGCCGCCGCCGCCACGTCAACACAAGAGCTTCTCCTAGGTTTCAAAGCAACACCAAACCCTTTAGTCTCGTCGTTTCAGTCTCTTCTCAACGACACAACTGATACTTTCTCACTGGGGTTTCTCCGAGTCAACTCAAACCAGCTCGCGCTCGCAGTCATCCACTTGCCCTCCTCTAAACCACTCTGGCTTGCTAACTCAACTCAGTTGGCTCCCTGGTCGGACCGCATTGAACTCTCCTTCAATGGCAGTCTTGTAATATCAGGTCCACACTCAAGGGTGTTTTGGTCTACTACTAGGGCAGAAGGTCAGAGGGTTGTGATTCTCAACACCTCGAATTTGCAAATACAGAAACTCGACGACCCTCTCTCCGTTGTCTGGCAAAGTTTTGACTTTCCCACAGATACCCTCGTCGAAAACCAAAATTTCACAAGTACTATGTCTCTTGTTTCATCAAATGGGCTTTATTCGATGCGCCTAGGCAGCAACTTCATCGGTTTGTACGCAAAGTTCAATGATAAGTCAGAGCAAATATATTGGAGGCACAGAGCACTGGAAGCCAAAGCAGATATTGTAGAAGGCAAAGGTCCGATTTACGTCAGAGTCAATTCAGACGGGTTTCTGGGTACGTACCAAGTTGGCAATAACGTCCCTGTAGACGTGGAAGCCTTCAACAATTTTCAAAGAAACTCAAGTGGGCTCCTTACGCTCCGGTTGGAACAGGATGGGAATCTTAAAGGGTATTACTGGGATGGCACCAATTGGGTTTTAAATTACCAAGCAATCTCTGACGCGTGTCAGTTGCCCAGTCCCTGTGGTTCGTACAGTTTGTGCAAACAGTCCGGTTGCTCTTGTCTGGATAACCGGACGGATCATTCCTCCTCCGGCGAGTGTTTTGCTTCAACTTCGGGTGACTTTTGTAGTGAGGATAAATCCCAATTCCGGGTTTTGCGCAGAAAGGGGGTTGAGTTGCCGTTTAAGGAGTTAATTCGGTATGAAATGACGTCGTCTTTGGAGCAATGTGAGGACCTCTGTCAAAAGAACTGTAGTTGTTGGGGTGCTTTGTACAATAACGCATCCGGATCCGGGTTTTGTTACATGTTGGATTACCCGATCCAAACCCTGGTGGTCGCAGGTGACGAGAGTAAACTGGGGTATTTTAAGCTGCGGGAGGGTACAGGGAAGAGAAAGTTGAATACGGGTATTGCTGCAGGGATTGGGATCTTAGGTGGGGCCTTGCTTATCTTGATTGGTGCAATCTTGTTTGGGGGTTACAAGATTTGGACAGCGAGAAGAGCTAATCGGATCTTGGAAGCCGAAGACGGGGTCTCGCCCGGCCCGTATAAAAATCTCGGGTCGGCTAGTTTTAGGTCCATTGAGATGTGCAACGCTCCTAGATAGATCCTTTGTAATTGTTAGTATTATTTAATTACTATACTTTTATTTAATAAATGTTGTAATGACGTAAGGCGTGACATACTTTGGATACTGAGATTTGACTGACATTGGTTTGAGGATTGGCACCAAGACACCAACTCTTTGGGTGGGGTCTTGTCTGGTGAGGCAAAAGCCAAATTGGGTTTTCAATTCTTTTTTCTAATGTTTTAAGATTGCTTCTGTGTTTGGGTTGAGATGGGGCCGAGGTCAAGATGATTCAACTCCAATGAGGTTTTTTCTTTTATTATTTTTTATAGCTTGTTATTCTAAAAGGGGACGGGGGACTTGTCGTTTGTGGTGCGGGTGTGTAAACATCTATATCATTTTAGCGGATTTGGGTTGGATATTTTATTGAATGATGAAATAAACGATTAAATATCTCTGCGTAGCTACTTTGCATGATGTATAGCAAATTAATCTCAAAGTTTATGGTAGCGACACAAAGTTAAAATACTTCAACTAGTGATCTATTATTTATAATTTTTTTTGTTGCTCGAGCCGACTTATACCAGATTCAATTGGAATAAAAATTAAGGATTAGTAGTTTGTGACTCCATTCGTTTAGTTTGTTAATGTTAATAGGTCAAATTTATGCCACTTGGTATTTAATTGTGTCGAGTCTGGATTTTTAGTTCTGACATACAAATCAATTTATGATATGATTAAGCATTTGATTACTTATATGGTGCTTACTCTTTTTTTTCTTTTTTTTTCATCTAATATAATTATGTTAGGGAAGCAAATCTATGATGTTTTCATGCAGTTGCACTGATTGACATAAACTAAAATTTGATTTGTAGTTGGAATTGGGGACTGCATCAACGTTAGTTTCTGGTTCAAGCTCCGTTGATTCATTTGGGATTTATTTCCATGAAATATAAGAGTGGTGTATAAGAAAATTTGATAATTCAAATTAAAGTTCTGTTTAGAATTGAGGTCATGAGTTGTTGTGAAAACAAATATTGTAATTATAAAATAAAATTTCACGTGCTAAATATGACTTTTAATAATAATTTCAAAATAAAAGTAAAAGATTTCTTAAGATTTTCATCATATAAATATAAGATAAAATTAACTTAATTTCTAACACCCACAATAATAATGTGTTTATTAAATGTGTTGTGATTTAAAAGCTACTATAACCCTACTACTACACCAAACACGCCTAATTGCAACTCCTAAAATATTTCTAGATTGTCCTCTCTACCTTGCATCCTAGAGTGGCCTTTTTTTTTTTTTTTTTTTTCCAATTGATGTGCAAGTAGAGAATTACAAAACTGAAAAATTCTGAAATTTTTTACTTACTGTAACTTTAATATATTTTAAAGGGTAAAAGCTCGTTTAGTCCCTATATTTTAAAGTTAGTGTTCGTTTAGTAGCTATATTTTTTAAAATAGCTCAAACCATCCCTACCATTAAATTATTGACACTCTTATCATTATCTTTTGTTCCTTTTAACTTATTTTTACAAAATTACCCTATTATAATAATTTTTTAGACATTATTAAAAAGAAAAAAATAAATTACCAATTTAACACAAAAATAAAATAAAATAAAATATATATATTAATTTTTGTGGAACACTCTCTTGAGTTAAAATATTTATTTTTCTAAACAAATTGATAATGTAATTTTTTACAATATTAATTTTTTAGACATATGTGAGATTCCACAAAAATTAATATATACCTTTTTTTGTTTTTATTTTATTTGTGAGTTTAATTTGATAATCTAATTTTTTATTAATATTAAAAAAAAGAAACATTATTGTAAGAGCATCTCCAAAAGCCTCTATATATTTTACTCTTCAAATATTTATTTACTTACCTATGTGGCAAATAGAAGGGTAAAAAAATATAATAGTCTCCAAAAGACTCTTTAAATAGAAATAAATTAATATTATTTTAATCAAATAATTATTTTTTTAAAGGAAAAGTCAATAGCAATTAAAGTATTTCTCTCTCTTTCTTTAATGAAAAGTAATAAAATACAAATTGAAGAGAGAGAAATTAACTCTCCAAATTTAAAGAGAGAGAATCAATTCTTATTTGAAGAATTTTAATTGAAGTGTCTTTTGGAGCTTTAAATATTAATGTGACTATTCAAATAAGTAATAAAATCTTATTTGAAGAGCCTTTTGGTGATGCTCTAAGAGTGTAATATTGTAAAAGTAAGTTAAAAAGAATAAAAAAATAATGGAATGAGTGTCAATAATTAGCAGCAATGACGTTTTGAAGTGTTTTTAAAAATATAGGGAATAAATGAGTATTAACCTCATAATATAGGGACTAAACAAGCTTTTATCCTATTTTAAATTATGGGTATTTTATTTACCTTAAAAAAAAAAAAACTCTTTTAGTTGGTACAAGAGGTGTGGAGTCGCACATTCTGATGTGTGAATCAAAGCAACCATCAAGCAGTCATCATTCTTATTTTCATAATTTTCAGACATACATTTCTTCTGCCGGAAACTTATTTATATGCAATTTTAGACACATTTTCCTTCTGCCATGGTTTCTGATTGTCTCTTTTAAACATTGCATCCACTTGCGCTGTTTTCCTTCCACAATGATGAACTCAAGCTTGTCAACATAATCATTGGTTGATGGTAAGACAAGACTGCTAAAATTGAAATAATGTACAAATGTTGTGGGACAAGTGAGCAATTGCCAATTCACGGTAGTTACTGTGGGTACGTACAGTTGCTGCTGCTGCACGTATAGCTTTTTCACTAGAATGAGGAGAAGAACAAAAACTTGAAGAACAAGGTAAACTCAAAGTCGTTTCTATAAATATAGTTTTAAAATAGTTTTTGGATTTCTTAGCCGTACTAAAGTGAACCAAATGCAATTTAGATGGGATCGAAAGATTGTTCATCTCTTGAGAAAACTCATAAGCTAGTCTCATTGGATTATGAATTTGATGACCCGGCCTTCTTTCTTCCGTCTTGCTCTCTCTTAAAGGCTGTAAACTCATGCATATATCTTTTGATGTTAAGAGAATAAACAAACGTCTAACTTCCATTCGAATGGACCGACTTACAATCTTGTACACAATAATAGCAGGTATAAGAGAACTAATACCCAACACTTGAACTTGAACGTCAATAAAGTGTGTGTCTGCGTGTATACACCTTAATGGTTATGTAAAGAATGAATTCTTGACTGGTCCGAGCCTCTTAGAAATCATAACAAGCAAGGAATAATTCTTGGATGGGTTCTGTTCCTTCTCAGGACTGTTGCGCACGCAATGCATATGTTTGATGTTACGTACGTAATTGCTTCTTCTGGGAACTAACTGATTCAAATAGTAGAGCTTTTGAAATATATAAATACAAGAAATTTTAGGATTAAATTCTATTCACGTTAGACTTTGATAATATATATAATAAAGAAATTTAAGAAAATGGCAAAAATAAAAGGAATGCATAACTGCTCATTCACCTTTTCTTAAATGAACCCATCAGCATAAGAATTGGAGAAACGATTATTACATATAGAGCATTTGATATCTGCACAGGTCTGATTTAAAAATCGTTGGGGGGATAAGTTTCTTTTAATAATTTTACAAGTGCGTAAATTATGTATCTCAAATTACCTTTAATTACTTTCTTTTTCCTTTATCAAACTTCTACATATAGAGTTATATAATAACTTTTCATTACTTATTTTTCTTTGCATTTCTCATGTACTATATAGTCTCAAGGTTTTGGAAATTAACAAGTTAAAAAGGTTACAGTCGTCTTACGATTTATGGTCTACTTAAGACTTAGACTACAGACCCATACATTTATAATACAACCCATAAATCGACCAAGACTATATCAAAAATCTACTCCCAAAATTTCCTATTAATAATTTTAGTATGAAATCTATTACTATTCCACATTTTTTTATAAAAAGGAAAAAGAGCCCATGATAACTCGAACTCGTGCTCGAACGATCAATTTGAATACCACATTAAAAGTTTTTCCATACTACATATTTTTTGTTTCGAGCTTTTTAGCTTCTAGAAAGCAGAAACCATACATAAGGAGTTTCAAGTAAGTAGGACATTCATTCTGTAAAATAATTAAAATGTTCCCCTAGTTGATGTATTATCATGGGAAACTATAAACAGGGTTTCCCTGAACGGTAGAAGATAAAAGTATCCACTTTTAGCTTCAAAAGCCATAATTGTTATGCCATGCCTCGGTCTCAATTTGCATGAACTATCTATGCTTTCCCCATCACATCATTGCGTACATCTTTTTGTTTAACAAAAAAATTAAAACAATAATTTCAAAATATGTGGACAAAAAAAAAATCGAAAGGTTATTTACAAACTTTTTAAACCAATAATTACAATTTAGTAGGTGCAGTCAGGTGGATCCCGGGGTGAAGCTGAATTGGTCATTCACTCAACTAATTCGAACCAACTTCTCTCCTACCCCTCACCCTTAAAATTTCCCATGCATTTCGTATTTTCTCACATTTGTCTATGTAGATTCTTACATCTGGCATCTCTTCAGATTCCCCATTTCACTTTAAAAACAAAAAAACAAAAATTAATTGGAAAACTTATGCCGCCTTCAATTTAGCTGTATGATTTGTGAATTTATTAGTAGTAATTGTTTGCCAAAACTGAAACGCTAAACATTAAACATTAATGTAATCATCTTGGCCGTACATCTTCCTCGTTCCCAACTGAAAATTTTGCGTATAGTTTCATAAATGTGTGATATGTTTCAAGCATTAATTTATTTTTCTTGAGCAGACAGGGGGTTGCACGGAACCTTTCAATAGGGTGCCTTTGGTTGCAGTAGGTGAATCTGGAGAGGAAGATATTAAATTAATGGGGCCGACAATACCTTTCATCAATTGATCATCTTCAACATGAGCCAAGCCCCATGTTATCCAATTACATTTAAAGTCCCCTCCATTTGTACATCTAATTAGATTTCATCAGAGTCTACTTGCACGTTTGGGTTCAATTCTCCAATGAGCTCACCTTATCACCCCATTAATCTAATATTACTTAATTCTAATTTATTCTTTCATATATATATATATATATATATATATACACTGATATTGCTTGTGCAGATTAGGTCAACTCTTGTTTATGATAATTTTATTATGTAATTAAATATTCTAAATCAACTGACACAACATTTAATTATGACTTTTCCTTCATAAATGAAATTTTAAAATGGTTAATGTCATTTGTATTTAGTGTAGGTGACCTGGCCCAGCACCTAGACATGGTTTTCAGTTTTACTCTTGTTGTTATTGTTATCTGCTCTACAATTATGATTTATGATAGTGCTAGAGATCAGAAAAGACACTTCACATGGGAAAACTTAGGAGAAAAAAAAAAAAAAACAGTACCCCATATGTCTTTTGTCATCTTCAATCTTTCTATTCTCTTGAATATCATTTGATACAAGCAATGCGTAAGTAGCCCCTTCAATCTTTCCAATTTCTTCTACCATGGGCAAGCTAGATTAATATATCTTTAACCAATTTGTTTTCAGTTTCATTTACATCAAAGAAAATTAAAATCACCTTTGTTTTGGTCTTCGTTTGATCCTACCAGCCACAATGAGGAGTATAGCAACTTGTTACAGTGAACATGCCATAAAAGTCTCAGATTCCTATTGTTCAGGCCCTTCGAGGCAGCCTTATCTTTCTCCAAATTTGATCCCTTCAATCCCAAATTCAGTTTCATGTATATACAAGGCCAGGCTCTCTCCTCAGAAGCATCTCCTTGTAACACTCACTTGGTGCAGCAATTTCATAGGCCAAGGTTTCGCCATTAATGTCTGCGTCGACGGCAACGTCTCTGCCTATGCCTCTCCATCCAAATTCCATGTAAATTCTCATCAGTTGCAAGATAGCAAAGGCTCCAAAACTTTCCACTCCTGCGACTCAAAGGTCGAAGTTTTCTGGGATCTTTCAAACGCTCAGTTTGACAATGGACCTGAACCAAGCCACGAGTTTTACATAATCGTGGTGGTTGACTCTGTGCTTAGTCTATTCATTGGAGACATGGGGGACGAACAGAGTGTTAAGAGACTCAAATCAGGATTCCCAGTTGCAAAATTCTCGTTGGTTTCGAGATGTGAGCAATTTGCGGGCAGGGGCGCTTTGTGTTCATCCAAGGTACAGTTTTGTGATGCGGGGACTGCACACAATATTTTAATAAAGTGTAGCGGTGAAGAAGATGGATCAAGGAATCCGGTTTTATCCGTATGCATTGATAACAAGAAAATGTTTCAAGTGAAGCGATTGAGATGGAACTTTAGAGGGAACCAAACAATTTTTTTGGACGGTCTGTTGGTGGATATGATGTGGGATGTGCATGACTGGTTTTTTAAGGAAGCAAATACTGGATTTGCTGTGTTTATGTTTAGGACAAGAAGTGGATTGGATAGCAGGCTTTGGCTGGAAGAGAGTAATTTGAAGAACAACGGAAATGAATTGGTTGATGATCAGTTCTCCTTGATAATCTGCGCCTGTAAGAGCCCTGACTAATTTCTCCCCTCTTTCTCTCTCTCTCTCACTTTTTTTTTTTTATTTTTTTTATTTTGGCTTTTCAAAAATACGTGATCTGAATTTGTTTATTTGATTTTATTTTTATGGTAAAATGGTCAATATTTCTAATATAGGAAAAAAATGCTTATCTTGGAATGGGAAAAATGAATTTTAGGTTGTGGAGTGGAGGTTGATTTATATTATTCAAATGGAAATACTGAAGCAATGAACTGCTTGCTTTTCTTTCTCTCTTACATTATAAAAAAAAAAAAAAAACACATATATGAAGGATTGAAGGTTAATTTTCAAAGCTTCTGCTTGTGGGTTTGGTTCTATTGCTCTTTAATTGTTGTTAAGCTTCTGGGTAATTGCTTTTGTAAAGAAAGGCTCAATTAGTTGGGTTTTCTAGCTAATCTCCTGTGATGGCGAGGGAAAGTTGGAATACTTCAGTCTTTTGTGAAGTTTAATTTTTTGAACTTTTTTTTCCCTCTTTAAGTTTCTGGTCGGCATCAATCTGTCGGGATTAGTAACAGAAAGGGCTTTTTCACTTTCTCGCAAATTCTGTGAACTAATGGAAGCAATTGATGAAGAGTGTAATTGAACTGAATTTGAATCCGTAACAACGTACAACTCCTAATCTTTCACTTTCATTCATCCCTCTTTTCTCTAAATCACAAGTTAACAAAGGTTAAAATCTCACTACTGTTGTTCTAAACATATTTGATTGTTCTTGATGCTGTTCATACCACAATTGTCAATAATGTTAAGAGACATAAATTATCTATAATAGATATACCATTAAAAAAAATATTGGTTGGATGAAAACACCACAATCTATACAATTCACATTAATTATTTTTATTCGATTAATATTGTTATTTCACATCAATTTATATAAAAAATAAATAGATATAAAATTACGGAATGATTAAATAAAAAGTGAGAAATTGAATGTTAACTTATGAATTTCTCTAATTTATTATATTTTGGGATTAATTGCGTCCTCTCATTTACTGACAAATCATGTTATTTTTTTAGGTTCTTTAATTATTAAACTAATATTTTAAGAATCTTTAAACTTTTGCTTTGTTTTATCTAATATTTTTCTTACAATCAACAATTGAAAAACATATAAAAAATCAGCTGCTACGAACTATATATCATCGGCCATTGTTGATCATCATCGTAGTATCGGAAAATCTTTATTGACCAATCCACTAAAAACCATGGGCTTTGATCTCCCATCGGCCATTGAACTGTAAATGGTGGGAAAAAAAAATATTTTTTTGATTGCCATCCGCAAGTGTTAAAGAGCTAAAATTGTGACAACTGCACGACTCATTCTATTCAGTGCCAGTTGATGTGCCTCTCGTCGCTATCCAATATTAATATATTATAAGGTGTCATTCTATTCGAATGTTTTATTTTTTATTCATTTTTTGGAGTTAGTATTGTTTTGATGGCGGTTGTTAATACCGTCTGCATTGCGGGGGTGACTGAAATTTAAACCCATAGATTCAATGTAATTAATTAAAAAAAGAATCATATCGCATGAAAAGTGATTGTAAATGTTGCTACTTAATAATATGATGACCCCTAATAAAATAATAATAGATAGACAAAATATGGAGCGAGTAATAGAATTTGTGTAGATTAGTATTAGCACGCCTCAAAATTCTTAAAACACTTCTTTAACAGTTAATAATTTTGTTAATTATGAAATCACAAAATTAAAAAAAGAAAAAAAAAAAAAAAGGGAGAGGTCTCCTCCCACACTCTCTCGTGAAGTTGCAACTATTGATTTCTTTAAATAAATTAATCGTGTAAATTGGCTATGTATTTTGTCTGACCCAATCTTCCGGTTCTAGTGCATCAAGGGTCCATTTCTTTTTTCAAAATTTTCAAACACGTATATGGCGCGATAAGCTTAAAGCATGGATGTAACTGCAGCAGCTCTTTTAGGGCCTAGGGCTAGGGAGTTTTATTTGAGGAAGGACAAAGATGGAAGGGTTTTTATGTAATTACGGTGGGTATTTGAAGAAATATTTTGATTGTTCGTATTTTGGATGGGTTTTTTCACTGGCGAGGTGTTTTCAGAATTTTAGAGGGGTGCAAGCAGCTCCATTCACCAAGTGGTTTCCACGTATGGGCTTTGAGTAGAGGCTTCTGCCAATCATTCCATAATTTCGGGCTGGTTTTAGTTGTGACAGGGGAAGTCGCCTGGCCTTTCCCTGCAACAAACACAAATTCCTGAGTTACATCGTGGATAACTTACAATAAATTTAAATTTAGTCACTCATAATTTCATAAGTGTTTTATAGCTTAGTCTATTTTTAAGTTCGGTGACTAATTTTGATTTGATATGAGTTATTAGACAATATAACTTGGCAACTGCTCTTTGTGAAACTAATGTGATTAGGATAAACAACTTATTGAAGTGAAGTGAAATTGCTTTAACATCGAGAGAAAAGGTAAGTGAAGGAAAAAAGTTGAAAAACCGAATATCATAGTACGAAAGATCGCGACCCAAACGAAATATTTCACCGGCATAATGAAACTATACATTAAACGGTGGGTGTCATTTAATTGAATCGATAAAGTTTCTTATGTTAAACGAATGAAGTCTCATATTTTAACTCCGTCCATATGAATGGAGAGAAGATTGTTCTATGGTTATATCAAATAAAAATAATAAAAATTTTATAAACGAAAAGAAGTTACTACTACAAAATTAAGAGAAATAGAACGTTAAAACACTAATATCTACCGAACAACTCTCTTCCAACCAAAGTATCATCTCTCTCGACAAACAAATTCACAATTTAATATAGATTATTTGTGCATCATAGACTTGCATCTATGGTCATTACTTATCATGATAAGTAATGCCTCACATGCTAATGCTATCCGATGTTAATAAGGAGACCATCATATTGATCTTAAAGAATCTTATGCGCATTGCATCAAGGTGCCGTTTTTATATATACTATTTCTCTGTTCTTTTATTACGTACTTTTTTCTTATAATGCGTTGGATCCACGCCTAATGTTGGAGGCTGACTGTATATAAAGATTATAATATTGATTATTATATTTATTCCGAGTGATGTTGTTGTTTCTCACGCATACCTGCTTTGAAGTTTTGCATCAGTTTGTCAAATTTTACCACCGATTCTCATGTATATAATTAAATTGCAGGTCAAATATATAAGGAAACTAGCATGCACTTAATTATATTACTATTTTCTTTAAAAAAAATTAAAAAAAAAGAAACTGAAATGTTATGATATTATGTTCATACATGTAGCATATAGAGATCTTGGTTTCAAATGTTGTATCAATTGTAAGTAAGTGCTAATTAATTCTCTTGATTGAATTGTACGGATCATATCCTTGTTCAAAACAGTGTTTAATTATTGTATTCAAGAATGCGATGGTAAAACTCACAGGAAAAGGCCCAAAAAAAAAGGTATTAGATTTATGTGATTTGAAATTACTCAAACGCTAATTTATTTTATTTTATAAGCAAAGTTTATGGCGTGACAATTGACGTAATACCTGAAAAAAAAAAAAAATTAAAGGAAGAGAATTATAGCGGGCGTGATTAGCAAGATGCTTCGATATGTCTGTCAGGTGACGAGAAGAAGGCGTTTCAATTTTGTAACATGAGGCATGCGTTATGACTTAAATTGCTTGGATTCTCCAAGCCTGGCGGATGAGCATTTTTGTTATTGAACATTTGTCTTTTATACAAAAAAAATAAATTAAATTAATGATCTTTTTTTTCACAACTCAAAATCTTTTAAGATATTTGTGAAGGCAGAACTCGTCTAAAATTACCAATTTGGAGACACATAATTCAATTAAGCTGTAATTAGAAGTTTGAATACTTGATATGATTTTACTAAATTTCAGTTGATTAATGACGTGATTTTTCTATTCAAAATGAAAGAAATCTTGCTTAATTCCGAACAGAGGAAACAAATCTAATATGGCACGCACGATAATTGCAAGCAACGACTAAACATGCATGTCTATCCACGCTAACGTTGGGAACCATGCCGGTGACATTTCTTTGAAATATTTTGCAAGCTCAAAAAGGTCTTAGATTTATTAGATTTATGGTAAAACTCACAATGAGGTCACGTGAAATCGGTGAGAATGATGGATCCTTCCAATCTATCTCGAACATCTACTTTTTTGTTAAATTGTTTTGTGTTCTTTTTTTGACCATTATTCTGAAATCAAAATAATTAAATGGTATCTACTAGATGGTAGACTAGCACCGAAAATAAAACAAGTCACATGAGGATTTATTTCTTCAGAACTTTCTTTAAACTTGGTCTTTTTTTCGCCTGTCAAAAGAGAGACCAAGTTTTAATTGATTAATTATACCAAACGAACACCGCCGTTGAATGCTAATAATTGAGACTTTGCCCAGGATTCAGAAGCCTTGCGGCGTGCGCAATACAAAATTTAATTACATCACCGCAAGCTGTATTTTCTTCCAACGTGAAATCAAATAAAGCAACCCATTTCAACATTGATGACACCTGATTAATATTAGATACAAACTGTTGGGAAAACTTGTGGTGTAAATGTGGTATGCGTCATAGTTGGTATATAATGATTGAATGTAACTGTAACACGATACTACAGTTGCTCCGTAATCTGACCCCAAACTATTTTCTTCCACTTATTATTATCGCAGATTATTAGAGGTTATGACCACTGGCACGGTTAAATGGTCATATTTCATAGATTTTTATTAATTTTTTAATCGGATAATGATGCTTTTATTTTATGTGAATATGGGTGCCTAGTTCAATCCACGGTTACAATGCATTTAATAGTGAGCTTTTAATTAAAAAGTTCTTGTCATATTAAATTAAAAAAATGTAAAAAATAAATAAAACATAATTTTTAACATATACAGAGATAAAAGACATTGTATTAAAATTTATATATTTTTATTTTTTAACTTGACTTTGATTTTAATCTTGTGAGAGATCTCTTATAAAAAAAAATCATGCATTAATTATGATTGTTTAATTAATACTTTTAATTTTTTTTTAGAAATACTGGTGTAAGAGTAAATACACTATACTTAAGTTTCTGACTCAAATAATGATGCGAAAAGATAATAAGTTAATAAGTAATGGAGTGATTATGACAAAAATATTATAAAACTAAACTCTCTTACAATGAAAAAGAAAGTCCATCTATTTTTTAAAACTTTTTTTTTTTGCAAAATTGTTGTCAAAATTATCGTTTTATTTTCTAAAACCGAAAGAATGAAAAAAAAGAAGAGAATTTTATATATGAAATAAATAAATATATATTGAAAGACAAGAAAGGCAGGTGGCACTTGATGACACCATAAATAAATTAATCGAAACCTGAAAAAAAGGTCGTAAAACTGAAAACCTGTACCTAACCCATTGGATTCGGTGTCTCAGCCCTCCGTTTTCAACCAAAACTCGGTCTTTGTTAGTTTTCCCTTTTTTTTCTATTTTTAAAAATAAAATCTTCGCTTACCACGTTTTGACTGACATTGCTTGCCCACCTTTTAACGGCTGTTGTTTTGAGAACCTTTTAGAAAACCCCCACCCCACTTGCCTTTCTCGTCTTCTTTTGACCTTTCTACCCTTCCGTTAATTCCCATGCTTTCATGCTTGAGCCCAAAGAAAAACCAATCTCTCGGTCTCTCCCTACAGTTCGAAACACACTGACAGCAACAGCCCATAATTGGCAGTGCCCCGATTGGGGGTAAAAGAGTAAAACCACACATAAACCGCCAAAGAAGGGCGTGAACGTGATCTCTCCAACGGCTAAACGCCGTTACCTGCTAAAAAAGACAAGTACGAAAGCGACGATTTCTATGCCTCGCTTTCTCTACGAAGCCCTCACCTTCTCTCTCTCTTTTAAAAGGCCCCCAAAGCCACTCTCGTCTCTGCATAAAAATCGCTCTCTCTGTTTCTCCCTCTAACAAAACAAATTTTCTATCTTCAAGTCGATCACCATGTCTTGCTTCAAGGGCAAATACGCCGGTAATTTTACTGCTTTTAAAAAAAAAAAATTCAAAACGTCGTCGATTCTTATTTAGATCTATCATCACTCGCTGTTTCTTTAGTTGGATCTCGTTTACTTCGTTATGATCTATGCTACTTTTGACCGTGCTGTTTGTTAAATCTAGAACAAGTGGATCATTTGTAGCCTGTTTCCTTTAGATCTAATTATTTTTTCTGACTCGATTGTTGATTATTTTGAATTTAATTCTAGATCTATTAATTATTATTTTAGCGTAGCTGTTTCTGCTCTGTGTATGGTATTTTTCACGTGTGGATGCGATATAATCTGGACGGTTCATACTGAGATCTGCTTTTGTATTCTTTTAATTTCTGCATGATTGATTTGATGAAGTTAGATTTAATCTCTGTTTAGGTTTATTTATGAAACCAGTTTTGTTCCCGATGCAGCAAGATAATATTTCCTCAGTAACTTCTTACTTCTTTCTTTGGTGCTTGTATGTAGATATCCGTCTGCGTTGTTGTGTACTTCGTTGTGACTCGGATCCTGAGTTTTCTTTTATATGTTAAAAAATGAATTTTAGCTCTTTAGTCTTTAAATCGAATGATTTAAGTATAATAGAATTTTAAGTTCTTTAGATATCAATCATATCGTTATGAAGAATGCCTAATTATTTTAGGTGGAGTAGCTTAACATTCTTGAGTTTTATTTATGCTTTAGATGAAGTTATATGTGACTTTCTGGAGATACTTATGCTTTACATTTTTTTTCCGACATTCTCCAGATGAGCTCATTAAAAACGCTGCCTACATTGGCACCCCTGGAAAGGGTATCCTTGCTGCTGATGAGTCAACAGGCACCATTGGCAAGCGTCTATCCAGCATCAATGTTGAGAATGTTGAGTCAAACAGGCGTGCTCTCCGCGAGCTCCTTTTCTGCACTCCCGGTGCCCTTCAGTACCTCAGTGGTGTCATCCTCTTCGAGGAGACCCTCTACCAGAAGACTGCTGCTGGTATGGTGTTAAAACTTTCTGTCAGTTGTTATATTTTGAATTTTATTTTGACCTTCGATACTTATTTATGTTGGTGATTTTGCAGGCAAGCCCTTTGTTGATGTCTTGAAGGAGGGTGGAGTCCTCCCGGGAATTAAGGTTGACAAGGGTACTGTTGAGCTTGCTGGTACCAATGGTGAGACCACCACCCAGGGTCTTGATGGCCTCGCCCAGCGCTGCCAGAAATACTATGAAGCTGGTACTCGTTTTGCCAAATGGCGTGCTGTTCTTAAGATTGGCCCTAATGAGCCTTCGCAGCTGGCCATCAATGAGAATGCCAATGGCCTGGCCCGATATGCTATCATCTGCCAGGAGAATGGCCTTGTTCCCATTGTTGAACCTGAGATCCTTGTTGACGGTCCCCATGACATCAACAAGTGTGCTGATGTGACCGAGCGTGTTCTTGCTGCATGCTACAAGGCTCTGAATGACCACCATGTCCTTCTTGAGGGTACCCTTTTGAAGCCCAACATGGTGACCCCTGGATCTGAAGCTCCCAAAGTTACACCGGAGGTGATTGCTGAACACACTGTCCGGGCCCTGCAACGTACTATGCCTGCAGCAGTTCCTGCTGTTGTGTTCTTGTCAGGTGGGCAGAGTGAGGAGGAGGCTACCCGTAACCTTAATGCCATGAACCAGCTCAAGACGAAGAAGCCATGGTCACTTTCCTTCTCCTTTGGACGTGCACTTCAGCAGAGCACTCTCAAGGCATGGGCTGGAAAGGAAGAGAATGTGAAGAAGGCCCAGGCTGCTTTCCTTGTCAGGTGCAAGGCCAACTCTGAGGCTACCCTCGGTACTTACAAGGGTGATGCCCAGCTCGGTGAAGGTGCCGCAGAGTCTCTCCATGTCAAGGACTACAAATACTAAGCACAGTTGAAGCTTTTGGGTGTTGTGCTTTATGAACTTTATGAGAGTAAATGGCGGTATGAACATTAGGTTGGCCCATTCTCATTCGTAGTTTTAGGGCTTTTTCATATCTTAGGTGGAGCAATAAAAAGCTTGAGGAACTTCGGTTTGAGTGGTTTTGATCAAAACTAAACTGAAAACTGTTTATGCTTTTGTTTTCCTTTTTTTTTTTCCCCCTTTCCCCTAATGGCTCTAAATTTCTGTGATTTTATCACATAATTGATAATGTTTTCTTGTGCATATTGCTTTCGGTTCGTTTCTAATGCGTTGCTTTCTCAAATGTGATCATATCATGGCTGATTCGCTGAATAAATGAAGAGGTATTTTGACAAACGATGTGTTATGAAATATAGCAGGTCTCTTTTGGGATTGAACGACCGGCGTCCCTGTTTCCCAAGCCTTGTTAAAAAATCTAACACAATGTTTGATTTGCTATCTAACGAGATCGATTCACAACACGAATGTGAAAACCAAATAACTCAAATTTCTTTCAGTTGATAACGCTCACAAGGGCTCGAGCAAAACATTTTAAACCGATTCACAACATTTCTATTTTAGTTGAAATCTTGGAACGCGTCGGGAGACGACAAAGCTTACTCGCAACCTTGCGGTCATTCTTGTTCTCATTTTCTCAGGTTACAAGTCCATCATGTGTGTGTATAGTTTTTGGTTAACCTTGTTTTCAATTTTTATCATCGGATCAAGCATCCTTCAAATTGGTTGCAAGCTTGAAGATAAATCCTATCAATAAATATCTCTCACATGGTTTCATTTTATTTTCTTTTTATTTTGACATTCATTATATAAAAATAATATGTGTACAGCTGAATTGATGGTGGCTCCTGCGGATGCACAACCAAATAGATGCCGGGCAGAGATGTATCCCAAAGAATGTGCGCCCTCTGGGTTAACCTATTGCCCCGATTGCGCAGTGAATTTTAATCCATAAGTACCATGAAATTAAATCACTAGTTAAGAATATGGAAAGATTAAAAAAAAAAATATGAATAATGTAATCATTTGTTTATCAAATAATTTTTTTCGAAATAAATTTGGGTTACGCAGTAGTTGCCATCGGACCCTTAAATGGTAGTGTTAAAATATATTTATTTTTGCCTGTTAAAAAAAATTAATGCAGAAGAGAAAAATATCAATAAAAGTCCTTCGTTATTATGGAGTAATAATACAACTATAAATTTATCTTGTATAAATTAATTTATATTTTTATTTAAATAATAAATTAATATCACATTAATTTATATAAAAATTTATAACTATATCATTACTCATCATCATGACATACATTTCTCAGTTAATCTGGCGTTATATTTTTCGATGGTTTGGATCTTGAGAGGCAAGAGAATCCGTGATCAATTGACTTATTTGATTTTTGAAAGTACCCTGTATACCCGTATTTTGTGAATATCATGAAGGCAAATTAATGTAACCTTTAGGAAGTGTAAAGGTATCATGATCCAATTAATTTCATATTTGTCTTCAACGTAATTTCCTCCAACAATAAACTATGATTTAAAAAAGGGGTTTCATGCCGATATTAAAAGGGTGTTGATAGCATTGCTGTTTCCTTTTGATAGGATATTGTTTTTGCTATCTGGGTTAAATCCATGCGACTATTGGCACCCCACTAGAATTCTTCTAAAACCCTTACTCTATTACAATTACATTCAAGAAAACAATACAAATAAAATTAACCCTATTTATTTTTATTTTTTTTTTCTGTTTCTCTCTTTAATCTATTTTTAAAATGAAATTTACATGTATAATAAAAAATCAAAGATAACATATTGTAATATTTGGAATGTCTTCCACCAATGATTAGGTCCTCATATAATTGACAAACTTGAAAACTATACTCAGGTTGAATCATTTGCTGTAGCTCAAGAATAAACCAATAAAAGTCAAATTCTACTTCCTTTACAAACTAAAAGTAATTGAATCACATTTGCTTCTCTCTCTAATATTTTTTTTTTATTTCTCATCTATAGAATTGATTTGCACAAACTTAAAACAACAATATTTTTTCTTTTTCATTTTTTTCATATTAATTATTTTTATTTTTGGAAATTGGTGTTTTGAGTTTGTAGAAAGAGAAAATTTGAAAAAAAAAGGTTTATTTTTGTTTATTTAAAAAAAGAAAGATATTTTTTACATTAAACAGAATATCACTGAAAAATGAGTTTTAAGAGGAATTTGGAGCGATGCCAGCAGTGACTCATCAAATTATCCCATTGGGTTCGTTGAAGCCCAATTACTCAGATGGATCAAGGCCACAGACCACGAGCCTTGAGATTCAACAGCTAATGATCATAACCCCACTATTCATTTTATTTATTTATTTTTGTCAATCGGCAAGAAAAGGATTAATTCGATCATTAAGACCACTCATTAATTTCTGGCAGCAATTAAACTTAATATAAAACTGAAAGATACAGTAAAGTAATTAATTGGGCTATTTTTCCTCACTTAAGAAATGACAATAAATCTTCCTTTTTTTTTTTTTTTGAGAAGGACAATAAATCTTAAAACGTGAACAAAAAACATGTAATTAGATAATTTAACTCAATTTAGAAATTCAAAGTTCAAGGGCCGATAATTGCTATTTGTTGTACAAAGATACAGAAAGTAGGGCAAAGAGGCAGAGGCTGAGTTGCCAAATGGATGCAAATTTTGGGAAGAAGAGTAGCAATGAGGTGCAGATAAATAGCAGACTACTTTCTGTTAAGCTCAGTGTGTAGAGTCACATCAAATGGCATCACCTAAAAGGCTGAGTTTCCCTTTTCCTTGACTCAAATTTATTTCAAATTTTCCATAATTGAGATGTAATGTAATGTTATATCATTTCCTTTGACTGCTCATGCCTATAGGTGTCTCTAAGGCTAGGGACAACCGGACAAGCAAGCTGGGATCAAGGTCTTCAGAAATGAGGTGGCAAAGAGAAAAAAAAAAAAAATTAAGCTGATGAAATATTGAAAGTCAGCTAAAGGCTTTTCTTTTTATTGGCTACAGCTACAGCTGTTGCACTTTGTTTTTTTTTGGGTTGCTATATGATAAAATGACAATGACTGAAAATGTTGTCGCCAAAAGGGCTTTGGTTTTCTTCTGGTGGGAAGCTTCTTTACTCTTTCCTAAGTACAGACAGAGGCTGTCTGAATCGGATGATCATCATAATGGACTATGTATTATATACACGTTATTGTTTTGTTTGGTACTGTACCTATGAGGCTATCTTTCTTTTCAAATTCAGGAAGGTCATTGCTATCACTCTTTCTTTATCACTATCTGTTTGTTTGTTTGTTTGTTCGTTCAAATCAAAAGTGGTCACCTATGTCAATTTGCTAATCTTAAATGCCAAATTGAAAGAAGGGGAGAAGAAAAAAAAAAGTTTTAATTACTAATTTCTCATTAGGGGTACTTTTCAATCGTGCAATTAGTTTGAATACTTTACTTGTTGATATGAATTTGCAGATAAAAAAACATTGAATAATAATATGCTGCTCTAGTGATTCTTCAGAATCCCTCTTGGTATTAAGCCTCCCACACACTGATTTGAACTTGAGCAAAAACAATAACCCCAGTAAGGTCATGCCTCGAAATTGCCTTGTTGGAGGGTAGCTAGCATTTTCTCTCCTGGAAAAAAAATTTCTTAAATCTTATATTGTATGAAAACGAAGGGTTTGTATGTAATTTAGATAACAAATGACACTTAATTTTCTTCACAAAACAGGAGCTTCTAAGTCCTAATGCCTATCTATATGCTTTGCCTTCTGTACTTGTAGAGGGCGTATGGCAGAATTGCGTTGAGAGTTTGATATCGTGGCAAATTGTAATTGTTCAAGCTTAAGAGACAGTTGTTTCAAAGAGAAAATGTAACTTTTCTTGATAGAACTTAAAAATGATCCATTGTTCGTGAGGTTTACTTTGGCCTTAGCATGAAGAAGGTTAACGTTTTGCGCAACTATCTATAATCTCGCAAGCAGTTTAAGGGCTGTAGAATATTTAATTAGACTCTTTTATTTACTTTTGCAAATGACAAGTAAATTACAAAAGAAGAAAGAAAAATAATAATGATATTCCCTTCGTAAACATTAGAAAATTAATTTGGGATGAGAACTTGGCAGGTCTTGTTGCTTTGAACGTGTTTCTAACTTTCTAGAATGAGATTATTCACTCCTCAACTTACTCAGTTACTGTTCAAATAAAGAAGCAAAATTGATTGATATTATTATTTTTCAGTTACATCCTAATGGCAGCCCAGTTATCTTCCCACCCATGTAACCAAAATTGATATTTACCATTTAGCAGTACATATAAATGTCAAAAATCATTACTGAGGTGATACATTTTAATCGAATTTTGTTCACTGACCATCTTTCTGTTTAACATTTGCCAACATATATAAAGCAATAGAAATATTATTAATGAACAAAGTTTTTACCACTATGGAGACCCAAAATTCTTTTATTGTAAATATTGTCTCTATTAAGTACAAAATTCAAACTGTGCTTGGTAGATCTCCAGATTATACAGTGTTTCAATGAATTTAGAACTTTCGATAGACTCGTAACATAAGAAGACAAAAATACAAAGTGATATAAGCTTACTGAATTGCAGAAAAATATCAGAGAAGATGCAGGAAGAGTGAAGCAGATAAATATTAATACCCGACGTCATTCATTAAAGTGAAAATTATGAGAAGGTTGGGACATAATCTAACAAATAGAGCAACGTTGTATTGATTCTTTTTCCCTGAGATCCCATTTAAATTCCTGAAACATATTTAATGTCCATCTTCTAAGATCCCACATTAATCATCAATTCCTATATGCATGTAATGTCAGCCACCTTTCTCCAAACCCTTTACAAAAGTTTAATTTCATTTGAAACTAGCACACTCACTGATTTTCTCCATTGCTGAGCCTCAGCCCATAATTTTCCCACAGGTGATCTCCGTCAGCCATTAAAAACCGGAAACAACTATCACTAACTGCATTGTTGCCCACATTAGAGTTAGAAGCAGCCCCTGGCGAAGAGCTATCATTCAATTGGAGCCTTGCTGTCTCATAAGCTGTTCCTTGACTGTAAAGGCACGATTCACTGCTCGGCAAGTAACCGCTTGAGCTTCTTGAATAACTCTCCTTGCGTTTCTTGTTACCACCCGCTTTAGTTTTGCTCATATAATTGTTGATACAATCCCATTTATCTTTGCACATCAAGGCATTTTTCTCATAGCCTAAACAAATCATCTTACTTGCTACTTCCTCCCACAGAACCTCTTGTGAATTACACCCACTTTGCTGAAACCTTGCTTCCATGCCTGTTCTCAAATTAATTAGCCTCGTAGTCTCACTATCTGTCCAGCTGTACTTATTACTTACTGTCTCACCGTTATTAGTATCACTGTTATTTTGGAGCTGATCATCATCAGCATCAACAGCAGCGACCATTAGCTCCTCGGTTGAAGATGGTGCTTTCAGTTGTTTTCCTGTCAAATTTTGCAAGGTCTCCATTAAAGCAGCATCACGGGATTCAATCCAAGCTCGTTCTTTAGCCCAGAATTTGTGCTCTTTGTCAATCCGATCTTGCTCTTGCCTCCTCCACTCTTCCTCTCTCAACACCCTCTCTTGCTCCTTTTGTTCAAGAGTCTTGGTCAATTTCTCTAACCAAGCCTCTTGTTTTTCCATTAGCTTCCTCATTTGCGAGTCAATGAACTCTTTTATCTTAGCCTTCCAGCTCCTCCCTCCGCGTTTCTTCCTTCTTTTCTCCGTTGAATCATTCTCCATTGTGCTTAAATCGTTGTCATCATCGTCCGATGACGACGAATTGAATTCGGAGGAGTTATTAGAGAGGCTAAGGCTATTATCACAAAGCTTATTCTGATGAGAGCTACAGTGAAAGTTTGGCTCTTGATGTTGAGTTGTTGAATGATTAAAACGAAGACTGCTGCTTCCAACGAGGTGGGCTTCTGGGAATGAAACCGAATTGCTCGTGTCTCCATAGAGAGCCTCCAGTTGCCTAAAGAATCTATAGTGCTTACCATCTTGTCTCCCAGCTTTGCCTTCCTTTGTCTTCTTGTAATACTTGTATAAGTTTTCAAATTTTTCTCTGCATTTCTTGCCACTCCTTTGATACCCATGTTCCTCAGACATTATCCTTATAAAAAAAAAGTTAAAATAATTAAAAATAATCGAGACAAAAGGGAAACGAGATGACAATCTAGAGCTAGAAAATGAGAACCGTAGATGGAAGTGGAAAACAAAACAAAACTTGAAAAAAAAAACCGAAAAGAGAGAGAGAGAGAGAGAGAGAGTGTTTTGAGGGGACTGTAGATACGGATGGCTAAGCTAGAACTAGCAGATTGGTACTCAATCATCAAACGGCCAGCTACTGTCATCTTTTTGGCAAAAATTAGAAAAATTGGCAATAAAAATGAAGGGTACACATTTTCAAAGAGGAAAACGAGTCAGTACTTGAACTATGTAAGAGAAGAGAGATAAGCCATTCTGGTAACCGGAAAAGGGTGAAGTTAACACATGGGTCCTGAAAGTGAACTTATTAGTAGATGTAGTCACTTTCTTTTAAGTCCTAGCCCCAAAACCAGGAAACAAAGCCATCGACAAACACAGTATTGATAATATATGAGTCATGCATTTTCACTAGTAACAAGAAAAGAACTCAAAAAAGAAGTGACAAATAATCTAACAAATTAAAGGAACTACAAAAATTGAGTATTAGGGCATGAAATTTTTAGAAAGGGAGAAGCCTAAAGAAAAATAAATAAATAATAAGCAATAAAATTAGAGCACTGTATACCTAGAGACTTCATCCCAGAGGGGTCCCTTCTGATTAGCTTCCTTGAACTTGGAATCAAGACGAGATCTGATCTCAAGGAGAGTTAAAGTCTCTTGTCGTGGCCATCTTCCATTGCCTCCATCTCCTCCAAAAGAAGCAGCCACATCACCTTCAAAGCCACTGAAACTGGGGGGAGTAGAAACACTAGCAGTAGTAACGGTGTTGTTACTGGTGGTATTATTTACATTATTTGCAGCAGCACTAGTAGTAGTAGGAGCAGGAGTAGTAAAATCTTGTAACCCTCGAGGCATCATCAACATCTCATAGTGATGATGACGATGGTGATGATGCCCTTGTTGTGGGGTTAGATTCCGGTGGTGGCCCGGGAACAATTCCGCCGCGGCTGCTTGTGGGATACCAGGAAAATGATGAGAAGGTCGATTGGTGATAAACTGTCTAAGATCCGGCATGCCATACTCATGTTGCGGCTGTGGTTGTGGTTGTTGTTGATGAGAATGAGGATGATGATCCTCCATTTCCATATGCAAAATGAAAAAAACTTTTGAATTTTATTACCAAAGAAAGAAGGAACGGAAACAGAAGAAAAGAAAAGCAAAGCAAAGTGTGAGCTTAAAAAGTTTTTTAAAAGAAAAAGGAAGAGAGAAGCTGCAAAAGCTATTAAGACTTAAGAGAGAAAGGGAGGAGAGAGCGGCAGACTCGGATCGTGTCGTCCACGAAAAAGCTCGAATTTATGCACAGTGATGGATGGATGGTCCCATCCCTCCCTCCTCTTTTGTAAGTCTTATGTGTATCTGTGGCTGAGTATGTATTTTGTACGTTTGTTTGTATTGCTTTCGTTTCGTGTTCATCATGTGTTTTCCTCTCTCTCGCTTCTACTGTGCATTTTTCTTTCTTTTCTCTTCTTGGCAGTGTTTCATAATCACCCAAGACTTTTTCTTGTGAGAGATATTAAGAAGAGGAACTATAAGTTGAGATTTGTACTGAACTACTTTATAATATTGTAATTGAATAAAAAATCATGTATACAATTAAATCTCAAAGAATTTATATTTAATACATTGTTTTAGCAAATAAAATGATGAGTGCTCTAAATATACATACTTTATCTATTAGATTCTAGTCATGATGAAATACTAATGGCATTTTTAGAGGTTTAAAAATGATTTTTCAAAAATTAAAAGTTAAATTTTGGTGTTTGGTGTTTGGTATTTTTTTTTTAAATCACTTCTTATAAAATCACCTCGTCCTACAATAGATTTTGAAAAGCAAGTAAGGAGTAACTTTTCAAAGTTTAATTTTTAGTTTATTACTTATTACAATTCTATATATATCTTCACATAAATTATAAAATCTAAAATTATCCTTATTAATTAGGAAACAAAATCATTAAATTTAAAGAGATTATTATTATTGACAATTGTATTGAGATATCAAAAAGAATTTAATAATTTAATATAAAAAATTCATTTTAATTATCAATTATTGTTAAATGTACAAAATTTAAAAAAAATATTTTATTCAACATTATATCTATTTCAATCATTTATATTTTTAAAGTAGTTTAACAATAAAATTTATCAAATATACAACTACTTTTAAAATTCATGACATTTTAAAAAAAAAAATTTTACCAAATATTTAAGTTATTTTTTTCACAGCTAATTATTTTTACAACAATATAATTATCTTAAAAACTACAACATTACTGAACTAGCTTTAAATGTGTTCAAAACACAACAATTTTTCCACTATTAAACTATACTGGTATTTATAATAAATACACACACACACTTTGACACAAAATTTGAAGTAATTCATTTCATGAAATATAATGGCAGATGGATTGACACTATTAAATGCTACTTTAAGTTTCAATATATGTTATTGAATTGTGTAAGACTAATAGCTTAAATTAAGTATCCAAACTTAAAATTAAAATAATCTCATCCTATATATAGTATTATAGTAGGATCAATATCCTCTTCTTATCTGATCTTTATCTGAGCAAGTGCTATTAATATGATTAGTGGTTAATAAATGAAAAAAAAAGTAGTTAAATTTTAATTATTCATTAATACTAAAATACATATGGCACAAGATCTATCAAAAATCAGAACTACTCATATCATGAGAGAATCTCAATCCATTATAGTCTTAACTGAAATGAGCAAATGAATTATATACGTTTTTACTCAAAATAATATTGTCCTTGACATAATACACCGATCTAACTTTTTTTTTTTATTATTACATGAGATTATTGCTCAGATTACAATTCATATTACATGAGACTATAACTGATATTTACAAATCAGACTATTACTGTGACCAACTTACATTAATGCTAATGGAGTTCTGCCCAAATTTAAATCAAACTATTACTGGGATAAACTTACATTAATACTAATGGAGATCTGCTCAGATTTAACCCTCACAAATATTTGAGGGATGTCTACTCCTCACTCATGAGTAAGGGAAAAGACTACCTTCACTCAAATTAATTGAGGAAGGAAATACCCTCACAATACTTTTGTGGGAGTTCGAACTGTTGCCCTCTAAGTTGGAGGGCAGCAGCCCTGGCCACTCCGGCTGAGCCGAGTTACACAATCTAACTTGAATTAATAAAAATATTCTCCCTGTCTTAAAATATTCTTTTCAGTTTTTAATTTAAAGATATGCATATATTTTTGCTCAATGGTTAAGATTTATATTTTAATTTTAGTAACAATTGTACGTTCATATGTTAAGAAACAGTAGTACTCATATGCAACGTTGGACAAATTTTTGTTATGTGTTTTCATTTAATTTATTTGCTAATAAATTATTGCCGAATCCAAGACGGACCTGTCTATGTTACAGATTCTGTAACAAACATCTCCCGTCATCCCACCATCCGATTTTCTTTTGTTTAGTTTCTCACTCCACATCCAACCACATCCAACGGCTGATGCTGCAGTCTGTACCTTACAGAATCTGTAACGTAGTTTTGTCCAAGACAATAAGAACAAGATTATTACTGAAAAACCGTGCTACATGCAGAACAAGGCCCAATGAACTTTTGACACGTTGGTTAGTGGAAACACGACGAAATGCTGCACTGAAGACTGAAGAGTGGTCACTGGCTGACGCGTGTACAGTGTATAGGATCCAGCCTTTTTGACTCTCTCTATCTCTCTCTCTCTCTATACATGGGCTATAGTTATTAGCGGACTGTGACTTTTGCTCCTTCCAGTGCGCGCAGGTTGGATTCGTAATTTTATATGGACTCCCTAAACGACTAGTCGTTTCGAGTTTACAAAATGGGCAACCCCTTCTCCCTTGAAGATATTTCCCCTTCCATTTTTCGCCATTTTCTTTTCACAGCTTAAGAAGCAGTGCAGTGTGATCTCATAATGAGATTCTCATTATTCAAAATTTGGTAGACAATTCAATTATGTGCAATTCCGTTAGTAATCTAATCAATCATTATTTAACTAATATAAAAATTTCATAACTCGCACACTAATTTTGACATTATTGTGACCAACAAAATGAATAATCATAATCTTAGTTTGTATTAATATGACTTTCAATTATTTCTTTTCGATGAGTTTGGGATCATGATTTTAATGATCATGAATTTTAAATTGGTTGTCGAAATTCGAATAACATCAAAGTCATAATTGGAATCATCAATTATAAACGTTATTATAACTTTCGAAAATCAATGTGTATTTTTAATTGGGTATTAGTTTTGATTTTCTTAACTCCCTAGACTGTTCAAAATTTTCAATGAAACTCACTTTTCTATTGTAAAAGTTTATATTAGATGTAAAGATTTTTATGTATGTTTATTAATCGATAATCGAAATGTTTTGAAGTTGGAATAAAAAATGGTAATTATAATAAATTGTATAATTTATCCGTTAGAATGAGAATCGATAAGTTGTGTTACTTACGATGTACTTACTTCGTTTTGAAATCAGAATGAGTTACTAGAAGTTACCAAAATGACTTTAGTTGATTATTTCCATTATTTATTATAATAATTGTAATTATAATTATTCAAAATAATAATTTTTAATAATAACAATCATCATCATCATAGTAATAATAATAGAGAATTATTGTTATTGCTATTATTATTACCATTATGATTATTCCAAAACTTTTACAAGAACCAAAAAATGAAAGCAAAAAAACTTAACTGAGGGCAATTTGGAAAGTATGAAAATTTAATGGGGTAAAATGAGGAGTTCAAGAAATAAGAACTTCATTCCCAACTGTGAGAATAATTTATTCCTTCTAATTTAACAAATAAACACCATCAATATTCTCATTTCGGACTTGATTTTTTAATCCCATAGGTAAAAACACCATTAATGTATAGACCACTTTTACATTTTTGCCCCTCATCTTCCTCCAGTCTAGAATCCTGGAAAGGTGTCGTGAAGTACTTCAAAACACAAAAAATCATTAACGGAATTGGGAAACCCAGGTAATGAAGTTAATGTATACGGTATGCCTATTGCCTCTTTTCTTTTTTCTTTTTTCATTCTCACTCTTCTCTTTTTAATTTTAATTCAACACGTAACACGATCAGAGGTTACAATAATGTCCATTCTAATATATATAAAAAATAGACAATATATATTTAATTCATAATATACAAACCATACTGTAGTATTATTAACGTTCCCACAAAGCCCATTTAATTCCCCCCCATCCTAATTAAAATATTGATTTGGGGCTGATTTTTTCTCGTAATTTCAGTTGGAATAAAATTTCGGGCTGCTGCTTATTTCTAGAATCTCAATAGAGTGTTAGAATTTCAAACACACACAAAAAAAAAAGCACTGGAATCTGGATTAATGTCTAAAATTTTGCTACTGATTTTGTGTTAAGCATTAAATTCAAATCCTAGCTAGTTGCCATTGATTAATGCTAAACATAAAATCAGTTCTATTATTGAATCCTTACCTCATTGTAATATAGTATGTAAAACGTGGGCGATCACAATACCAGTCTTTTTTTCCCAAACATATGTAAACGCAGAATTTAAAAAAAAAAAAAAAGAAGAAGAAAAAATTAAAGAAATGTCTCGGTCGTACGGGCTGTTGCGTACGTAGTTCCACTATCTATAAAGCGGACCCCTGTTAATCTACGGACATGAGTTGATATCAAGGCCGTGTAATATTATTACAAGCAATTGATGATGCTGCAAGTTGCTTGCACGTACCACGCACCTAGCCCATCTACTTCCATTTTGTACGAGACATACCGACTTTGTCATTCAATACAGCTCAGTTGCTTTCTGCTTGCTTTTCATCGGGCACTTTTACTCTGCGCTCCAGTCTATGATAAAGTGTTCTAAAACCCTTATTTTGGTCAAACTTTGCTACACTTCCAATATTCTTGTCCCACTACTAAAAGCAGCAGCAGCCTGCTGCTTTTTAAGATTTTATCGTGATTTCCTTAAAATTTTAAAGAGTGATTTTTGGTGTGATTGTCCATAATTTAAATAAAAATTAAATGCATTTCACATTTTTTTTTTATATATAAAGAAAGGAAATCGAAATTTGCAAGCCATGTCTACTTTCTCTCATCTCAAGTAAATTAACAAACTCAATGTATTTTGCAATGAAAATGGAAGTCATACTAAAAAATTTAAGTTAAAAAAAAATCAACGAACGGGTACAGATGGTGAACAGAAGAATCTCAGTTCGTCTCTGAGTCTCTGAAATTTACTCAGACTGGGAGTGGGTCAGAGCTCAGATCTGATAGCTTGCTTTTGAAGTAGCAGAACGTTCCATCCATGCAAGCACTCATGCCCATAAAAATACAAAAATATATATGCACAAAAAATTAAAATTAAAAAAAGGAAAAAAAAAGGTGCACGAATGGGCCACAATTCACGCTGATCAGGTGCTGCGACAGCCACGCAGTAGCCCTGGTCATGCAGGGTGACGTGGCAGATGATGATGTGAATGATTGCTTGCTTTCTTCCCCCTAGGGTTTTAGGGTTGCTTGTGAAAATGGTGGAAGAGAAGGCTGGGTCTTGACAAATTTGGGTAAGTAGGGTCCACCAATCTGGCTGGACATCAATGTTTCTGATGATGGGATGGACGGACAAGATGGGTGGATCGGAAGAGGGCGATTGGCAGTGGAGAGAAAGACAAAAAGCTTTTTATGACAAATAAGGCCTACTCTCTTTTGATTTTCTTGTTCATTGATTCTTTCCTGTAGCATCTCATCACCCAATTTCAAAAGCGTGATAAATCTCAAAAAACGCGGCTCGAAAGATTAAATTATAATAACACTAATAATTGTAAGCTCTTTCTTTCTTTTTCTTTTTTTCCTTTTCTTCGGAATTTGTTCTTTATTTTAAATAAATACATTTTTTTTTTCAATTTGTATATATCCATTCTTAACTTGGGAAAAATTTCATAGTTTTGTCATTTAAAATTCAATGCAAGTGAAAAGAATAAAGTTTTTTTTTTTTTTAACAAAAAATTTCCGTTAAGAGGATATTCTGTTAACTATTATGATATAATAACTTTCATTTCGATGGGTTAAGAGTTTGAGTTGAGATGCTTGTTTTGAATGCGATAAATGATGTAGCCGAAGGTATTATTCTCTTCATTATGGTAAGCATCACTTTGCATTATAAATTTTATTTACCACTTTTGGTGACCAAAGACGCTGAGACCGAAACTGTCGACAGCCAAAATTGTTGACCTTTTGTTTTGGCAAAATGGCCATCATGCCGTCTATCAACTGAATATTGGTTTGATAATGCCCTTTGCGATTTTTCATTTATCTTTCTTTGTTGTGCGAGAATCTAATCAAATTAATTTTAACACGGTTGGCAGATGAAATGATGAATCCGGTTTAGTGATAAGTATGCTTCTACGCGGCCGATATGTGAGTTAAGATGTAATGATTAAAACGACTTTTGATTTATGATCTAAAAATTACTTTCGGTAATTACGATTATTTTTGTACAACAAAAGTTGAAAGCATTCGGGTTCAAAGTATAAAACCGAATTCGGACAAATAAAATAAAATGCCGACTAATTCTTGGAAATAATAGACGTTTCTTTTAAATACTCTTTTGTCTCCTTCAAAAATAAATAAATTAAATGACTGACTAAGAACATTACAACAGTCGATAGCTGGTTACCCATCGCCTCAATAAAGAGAGGAAGAGAGATCTAGAGAGCACAAACATCATAAAGACTAAAGAGTAAAGACTTGTTTCTTATACGGCCTTTTGCATCTCGCAGAAATGGGTCCTGCATTGAGCATATTGTTGTGTAATTTCGTTAATTTTGACAATTTTTGCTCAACGAAAAAAATGAATTATGGATGCTTCTCCAAATTAGATAAAATAATGATGTTATTTATAATGAATATTTAATGATCAAAAGGTGGGTGCCAGTTTGTTGATCATTGAAATGATCATATAAAAAACATGAAATTCGAATTTGTTCAAATGAATAGAAAAGAAAAAAAAAAACTGAAGAAGTAATTATCACAATGCACGATGTGTCTCGCAATAGTTGCATGGTGATGGCTTGCCATGCTTTAGAGCCTAGAAATAGTGTTCATCATGCAAAGATAAAACTCATAAAAAAATATTTGTGTGTTGTATTAAGGATATTAATTCACAATGGCTGAGTTTTTTTTATCTTAGGTTAAGCATATAAAATTTAAATAACCTTGAATACTTCAATTAGTTTTTGGGTGTGACTACAACCCCTCTATATATCTCTTTTAATGCCTCCATTGAAGTTTTTTTTTTTTTTTTTGTAAACCCCATTCTTCAATTTTTTTTATAATTATTGTTAAATCCCAATTCATATTTTGAATATCAGGATCATAAATTAGCTTGTAATTTGAGAAAATTGGAAATGTTAAAACAGAAATAAATAAAAAAAATAGACACATATTATGCTTATGAGTATACTCACCATTGAAAAAAATGCTAACTTTTACAAAGTTTTTCTTTAAACCATGAGAGAAATAAAACCACCGTTCTAATGATTCAATCTAATATTTTCATTCACCAACCTTTTTTTTTATTTACATTTTTCCAAAATCATCATAATTCTTTTTTTAAACTTATGCATGGGTTTAATTATAAATTTTAATAAAGGTTAAAGTTGTAAAAATAATTGAAGGGGTTTAAGAGATATTTAAAGACGAGCCACGTTTATATTGTATTAAAACTAGTCTCACCCACGAGTGGGCCATAATAAATATATAAATTTAGAAAACTCTAAACTCTTAATCTAACTTCAAGTCGAGATATCTCATGAGTATATACGTAGAGAGAAAAAAAATATATCAAACTTATAACATGCAAAAAATAATACTCATAACCTTTTTTTTTTGTTTTCCCCGTTTTTAATAATTAAGGAATGGTTATGTGCCTCAACATCTCAAACAAATAACTGTTCAACTGTTTATATAGACAGGCAGACAGCCTTGGAATCCAGTTGGCATTCAGAGCAAAAATCTTACCAACACATTTAATTGTAAGAATATTGTAATAGCTGAGGGGGCAATATGTACAATGTTGCTATTATAGTCATTGTAACGAGTCAAATCATTAAAAAATTTGTATTATTGGCCAAATTAAAAAAAAAAGAAAAGAAATCAGTACATCAATAATTTTTTTTCTGGCCCTCGGTCCCCCTCATTGGAGTCATCAAGTCATACCGAAAGGGGTATGCACTCACAAACTGTTTGCCTGCATCGGCATGAAATTTCACATTCGAGGCCAAAAAAACAATTATAAAAACTCCTTTGTTCGAAGAATGAAGTATTAATTGAACCGATGATTAATTCACGATCAAATGAATAATTAATGTCTTTGTTGTAAGAGTATGTATTTCAACTTGATGGTGCAAAATTTGATCAAATATGTTCCACTTAGGCATTTAAACTTAATGCTAAAGGTAAAAATTATTTTGATCGAAAGAATCTTTCGCAATTCAAAATTGCCGCAGATGATAAATAAATGCGTAAGTGTCCTTCCCAATTCGAAAATTAATTGCAGCATGTTGTCTCATGAACTAATGCTCGTCCCCATCCAATGATAAGAAATTTTGGATTCATCGAGATCCATAGTAGAGAGGACCCATTCTTCAAAATTAAATGTCCCAAAGGAGTAGGAATTGCTCAATAGTTTCAAGAATAAGGAAAGTTTCTGTTATATATATAAAATATCGAATAGGAGAATGTCGTGTCATTCTATTTATAACTTAATTAATTTACAAACGAATGTAATCTTATTATGCTATTATCTCAATCTCTATTTTATTTACTTAATTTATTTTTTATTCAACCATTTAATTCAATTTATGTTATGATAGTTTGTATAAAAAGAAAAAAAAAACTAAAAAAGAATTTGTATCACTTGATGATGATCAGGCAGAAAAACTAATACTCACACGAAATGAGATGTTAATTAAGATATTCCACATAAACTAAGGACTGTAACAATAAATTTCAATTCAAACTAAATTTTTAAGATGAGTTTAGCGGTTTCTATAAATTGGGCCCTTGAAAGAGAGAGGAGTGACGAGTAGTCAAATAAGAAGCTTGATTGATACGTACTAGAGAGGAGCTAGGGCTTGCCAACCAGGCAAACCCTTTTCGGTTGATTGTAGTTAAAAGTTGTCTTATCGATATACGGGAGTGAGTTGTCAACCTTTAAAAGCTTAATCATGAAACATAAGAAAGTTGGTGAACGATTTGATTTAAGTAGTGATAAAAAGCGTATCCCTTTTAGTGGCTAAAGTATCTTTGTTTAGTGTCACTAAATATCATCACATTTATACAGGTGTCAAGCTCATAGATCACTACTCGATCAAGAACTTTTGGCCCTCCGAAACCAACTTATATATATTTCTACATACGAATATGATCAGATGTGGACCATGTATTTTATTATACACGATGGGCCACATGTTAATTATTGATCGGTTGTGAGATGTTAGCTAATGATGTGATACATGTCCTTTAATACTTTAGTGACAACATCTTCAATTTAATAAAATGAGGATGATAGTAATATATCAAAAAAATATATAAATTTTAATACATTAGAAACTATATTTTTTTTTATTTGTTATTGGCATCCTCATTTTAACAAAATAAAGATGCTATCACTAAAGAATTATTATATGTATACAAAATTCTCATTTAAAAGGATATTTTCATTTTGTTATTGAATATGCCGCGAAAGTATAAGAAACACAAATTTCATTGTTTTGGAAGATTTTAATAACATTCTTACTTTATTTGAAACTTTTAATATAATAAAATATATCTTTTTTATTATTAATACGTTGAAATCTATATTTTTTTTTAATTTTTTATTAATATTCTCACTTTATTGAAATGAGAATATCTTCGTTTTATATATATATATAATTCAGCGCTATTTCAATTACAGATTTACAGAAAGTTGCGTCAGTGCCTTGCGGCCCTATGTACACATGCTTTGGATCATGCTGACCAATAAGAGAATTTTACATAATCACAAGAAAATATAGAGAAAATAAGTAAATTTTTACTGCCCAAATTGTTATATGTGGGCCTAGTATGTACGATCATCCAATCTAAAGCTGGAGGTGGCCCATCTTTGCGTAGAGGAGGCAGAGTTTTGGGCCTATCAGCGGAGGAATGCGAGTATTTTCAGAAACTTCAAGCAATAAAGACATTGCTAGTCCAATTTATTTTAATCTCAAAATCATCAACGGTGCGTTTGAGCCTGTTTGATCAAGAGATTTCTAAATAGTTTAATTTATTTTGAGTTTTAGAAAAATAAGAAATTAAAAAAATTTAGATTTTAAACCATTCCCAAAGAGAGTAAGTACGGAAGATGTGTTGAAGGTTAGGCTGCAAAACCTTTTGCCTACGCAAGAAAATTTGGGGCTCGCTCGCGCTATTCAATTAGTTAACAAGGCGAGACCAACCTCTGCATCACACTGTGTGAAAGTGTAACAACTCGGTTATATAGAATGATAAGAAAGAGCTACAGCTGCTGATAGGGCTTCATGAATTCCTGCATTGCTCGCTCGGCATAATATAAGAAAAGAAACAGTAAGTGTTGCAGCAATTCCGGAGCTCAAACTTTGAGACTGGTTGCTTGGCAGACCACTAGAAGCTGCCCTATTAGCTAGGCAGCTACCACAGCTGTGCTGCTACTCTTAACACGCACGTAGAAGAACTTGTGTTGTGGGTTTCAAATCCAAGGTTTTGGCAGGTGGATTCCATTAATTTCGTTAGTGTAGGAGGTCGAGAATTACCATTTTGTACTCGCTTCTTTATTTATTAATCTATTCTATTTTTTTTTTTTCAAATGTGGTAATAAAAAATCTCTTCGTGGTATTTGCTTCAATGTTTAAGAAAATAATTTGAATTTTGCTCGTCCTCCGTCTTTTGAATGAAATAAAAGTAGTAATAATAATGATAATGATAAATGAATTTCATATATTTAAATAGAAATAAGAGTATATACGCCCACAAACAATTAAAAGTATTATAATACATCTATCGCCATTTAAATAGATTAAAAAAATTCATCAATTAAAAAAAAAAAAAGAGTGTGTATATTCATTTAAGAAACGGCGGAGGTTTAATTGAAATGATAAGAGTTTAATATTGTCAATTTGGGCAAATTATTGCGGGAGGAATTATTCCAGAGTAAAACTAATCTATCAAAGTGGATTAATTAGTTTGACCTTTATCAGTGCAATTTACTTACATTCCGAATTTCATCATAGTTTCTCTTAATCTTAACTGTGAAAAATGATAGTTACAGCAGTCGGCGCGTTATAAATCGTGTTGTAAAAAGGAGCGGCACCTTAATTAGTTTTGTAACGTTACATCTTGAACAATTACAACACAGCCTAAGACTTGGGTGTCTTTTCGATTTTACATTTCTTACGCGGCTGCGGCAACACGGTTACGGACGGTGCTTGCAGCAAAAAAATTCCTATTTTGCCTTCAGCGCATCTTCTACAGATTAGTGTCTCTATCGTCAGTGCGTGATATCCACTTACAAAAATTCGGCGCCGTTTTAATTGTCGACTTGATTCCGAGGCTAGACATAGATTCTGAACATACATAGATTCCGGGCTAAATTCTAGTACACACGATTTAGCAATCGTTGATATCCAGTAATATTAATTAAATCCCCCATAATTATTTTATCGCTGCGTGCTGTAAAGAAATTAGTTCCAGTCCATTAGTTACTGAGTTAATAAGTTGTATTTGAAATTGTGGAGGTGTTGTTTTTCTCTTCTTGGAAGTAGATTAATAAATTTTGAAGTTGGGTAAAGATAAATTAATATTGTAGATAATATTAATTTTTCATCTAGCAATTATGGGTACAAACAACTTTGCTTTCTAAAGTAAATCTGCTAAAGTAATTAATTTGATTGGCATTGTAATTAAGTATCTGTATCTTAAAAGTGTTAATACCAAAGTGTTTCGTAAATATTTACTGATACGGTTTGAAAGCTAAATTGATTTTATCCAATGATTATATAATAAAACAACTATAATATCTTTATTATTTTGTTAAAATTGTAATTTAAAAGTAAGATTTACTACACTAACAAATTTTAATTTGTAGTTATACTTTTTTATCTTTAGCACCTTAGTAACTTTTACCTTAATACTAAACAAGGTCTTAATATGATAGTATGTTGTTTTTTCTTTTTTCTTTTTTTGACCATTTCCTAACCGACTTAATTTGTAATAAAAAGTAATTCGAAGTTTACTTTTAATGGATCTAAATTCAATTCAATCGAGGAAGTTCTTTCTTAAGTTCAAATCAGTGAAGTAGGCAGTGGGAATTCAAAATTTAATCAAATCTAATGCAATGGATCATAGAAGAGGTAAGGCCTTTAAAAGGTAGGAGTTTTTCTAGTTTCCACCTTCCCCAAATTAGAAAGGATAAAACCTTAATGCTTTATTCTATGGCTCCATTTTCCTTTTACTTATTACTGTTATAATAGTCGCTTTTGGCATTTTGAATTGATTACAAGTTGGTTGCTTCAAGGTTGGTGACGTAGCTCTCTCTAGCTCTAATTGGTCAAGTGCGCGATAATGCATACCAAATTCATGCTTTGTGTCGAGTGAGTAGGTACAGGATGGCGACTTCTAAAGGAGAAATACTTTCCGCTTAAGGACATATGACTACAAGAGCTTTTGATTCAGGCTCAGGGTTAAGGCCACAATAAACAAACCGGAACCATCAAAATTGAGGAAATCTTTTGCAAAATTTATCACAAATAGCAAATGCGTAGGCATAAAATATGAATCAGATAATGAAGAATGACAAGAAAAAGGCTTTCCTATATAAGTGATTCATGTCTAATTTCCAGTTTCCCAATTACAAATAGTGATGGGATGGTGATTATGCTCTAAACTCGTGTGTTTCACTTTTGTTATTGCAACAGTATTGTCCATTTCTCTCCATAATTTTGTTTAATGACAAGGATCGTGTTCGGCACCATACTGGAATGGGCACTTTGGGTTTTGGAATTAATTCAAAATAGAGAACAAAATAAAGAGATTTCATATATATATATGGTTAGATACAGGGTAGAGTTGTGGCGATGAAAGTAAAGAAACCATCCCTTCAACAAAATTTTACTTTAAATGTTCACAAGTACTTTTTATTATTATGTTTACCTTATGTTAACCCAATAATAAAATTGGTTTATCCTTGGAGAGATACAGTGGTCCTATTGGTTAGGCCTCTTGGATGCACTAACAGATCGAATATCACCGTGCTTTGAGGGGAAATTAATTAATCTGCGTTTGTTCTTAAAGAAAGACAAGGTGGAAGTACACAGTAAAGCCTTTAATTGAAAATTACCGATTTGTAAAGTTTATCACATGAACTTATGGTTACATAAAATAATCTATTAATTAATGATATCACATAATTCAGTTATTATATATGTAAAATTCATATCATAAACCATAATGTTTGAGCAGTGATATTTAGGAAAAAATAATAATAATAGTAAGAAAGAAATAAAAACTCTGACAAAAACAATTGTAAATTTGGCCAGTTTATTCACTTAGTTTCAATTATGTTTAACCGGCCATGGTTTACAATTATCTCTTCATCATTTTTTTTTAATCCTTTAATAGTGAACTTACATAAAATGTTAGATCAATTAACATACAAGCTTTGTATTTCAACTTTATAAGTATAGCAATTTTATGCATATCGTATATAGTGAACATTATGTCATGTTTGTTTGGGATTAAACTGTTCTTTTTTCAATGGATTAGGATCCTCTTCTTGTTTTTCTCGCTCCTTGCCTCTCCTTGTGTCTATAATCTTGTTAAAAAAGCTAGCTTGATTGCAGATAAAATGAGAAAAAAAAACAATATTCAATCTTAACCACTCATTAAATAAGAAAAGGTAAGTAGAGAAAAAAAAAAACAAGTGGAGGATGCTTGTTGTTTTTGGATAAATAGCTGCTTTAATTTACACGCTTTTAGAATTAATTAAGCTAAGTAAATCACAACAGTTATAATAGTCAACCATGGATATGGCCTTACAATTGTCACGTAGGCATACCACGAAGAGGATTTCATATTAGTTGCAAAGAGTACAGGTTGTAGATAATCAAAATCCTACTGCAGTAAAGCATACATTCCACTCCACAAAGTTATCTTTTAAATTCTACATACTTATGATTCAATAAAATCTACAATAGATATTAAAGTAATGCATAATGCCCATAAACATCACTATTCTTGACGTTAAGATAGGAGGTTTATATTGCTGCTGGGCAATTAAACACGCAGTCCAACCCAGATGTCCAACACAAAGCTGGCTTACACCCCAACCCTTCGCATACCGCAGTTCATCAACAACTGGTTTGCACTTTAGGCACTTAATTACAAGTTCTGTTAATCTTAATCTTCTTTCTGCAACTCCAAAAATCCATCCTCCATAAATGGCTTCTCTCATCTCCTCCTCCGAATCCATCATCATCTTCCCGCCATTAGCCCTAAAAATACCACCATGCATTACTCCAAATCCAACAAAAGTACAAACCCTAGTAGCAGCAGTGGCAGTAGCAGTGGTAGCAATGCTTCTGCGGGTCCGGGCCGTCACCCGACTTATCGCGGAGTAAGGCGCCGGAGCAGTGGCAAATGGGTTTCTGAAATTAGGGAGCCAAGAAAGCCTACTAGGATTTGGCTAGGGACATTTGCTACACCTGAAATGGCTGCTATTGCTTATGATGTGGCGGCTCTTGCCCTAAAAGGCCAAGAAGCTGAACTTAACTTTCCAAATTCAGCTGCTTCCTTGCCTGTGCCCGCTTCAAATTCTCCACGAGATATACAGGCGGCTGCAGCCTCTGCCGCCGCTGCTTTAGGGGCTGCAAAGGATGCTTTATCTGGCGAAACTATTGCTGAGAGTGGTGATCATCCTCAGGCTCCTAGAAATGACAGTGTCATGATAGAGCCAGCAGAGAGGCCAATGGTACTTCAAGAATTTATGGATGAAGAATTGATCTTTGATATGCCTAATCTTTTGGTGAATATGGCTGAAGGAATGCTTCTTAGCCCTCCTCGTTTAGATATTGCGGGTGATGCAGCTGATGATGATGATCATGGTGTTGGGGATGAGCATAACCTTTGGAAATTCCCTTAATTTTAATTTACGCTTTTCTCCGCCACTAAATATAATAACTTATAATATAAAAAAAAATTAAAAAAAGGAAAAAAATACTAATAAATCTTAATGTCCCGAATATGGGAAGCTTCAAATGCAAGATCGTAAAATGTAATGTGTGAATGAGTGGCTCTTTTTTATTGTACCTGTAAAAAAATAATGATTTTGTATATCGGGGTCTGCTTTTGTTCTTGCTATAATAGTAATGCTTCGAGTGTTGTACAATGTGCAACTCTTACGAACCTGTAAAAATAATATTTCCGCGCAACTTAGTTTGTGTTGACTTGATCGGAAAAACAATCAGTATCATTTGATTCTATGCAGATGATAACCAGCTTATTATCAGCGAGCCTAAAGTGGTTAATTAATTAGTTAATAATGGCCATTAACTACCACCAACTGAAAATGCAACTACCCACGGGAAGAGCATGTTCAATAGTTGATGTGATATATTTATTATAAATTTTTTCAAAATAATCCATGTCCAAATAAACTGACAGCAGAATGATTTGCATCGCCGAAGATTAATTTGTGCCGAGGCGCTTCTTCTAACCTCAATTTGATTTTTTTTTTCTCGACTACTTATTTTAATTGTAAAAAGAAGATTTAAACAACCTTGATGCTAAAATTCTCATTTTTAAAGCAAGGAATGCGCATAGATAGCATCCATTGGTTTGGTGAGGAAAGGAAAGCAAGTTGGAAATATAGTCAATTAGAATCATTAAGAAGTTGATTTTAGGGTTTCGATAACCTTCATCTAACCATATAATTAACTTACTTTTATTCTCAAAATAATAATGATAATAATAACAATAACTTACTTTTAAATTAATACGTTTATATGATATGAGTGACCAGCAACAAAAAGATTGTCCTCCAAACCATGAATTGAAATATGAGAAGATATAAAACATGGTCACTCATTAATTATGCTCTCTGAGTCTCTCCAATTAAAAAAGCATATGAACAATAGCAGATTTAGAAAAAAATTTATCGGGGGCTAAATTAGATAATAGTAAAATATAAAAAAATAAAATTTTGAATATATAAAATATTTGCTAATACATTTATAATTAGTCTCTATGCATTTTTATATTTTAAAAATATTATGCAATAGACTCATTATTAATATTATTAAATTTATTATTTCCTATATAAACAATCAAACTATCATTTATCACATCTGATTCCAAAGATGATTCTTCATGAATTTTATTACTGAAAACGTTTGTTCTACTATTATTATATAAACTGGAAGAGTTAACCATATTTTTTAGAATAGAAAATATTTTGGGTGGTGGGCTATCATTATTTTTAATTAAAATATAGGTTTTCATATTTCTTAAAAGTCAAAATTTAAATTTTATGGGGGTTTATATTTTATAGTGACTATTTTAATAAATTTAATGGAACTAATTAAAAAATTAAAATATTTTTCTCTTTTATTTTTTAAATTTTTTTTATTAAAAATAAGAGATGATCAAGCTACCACTGGTCATGTGCTGCATTCGTCCTGCATATAACCCACCTTACCCTAAGTTGACATGTCATTCTCTGCTAGTTGGTCTCGTTACACGTGTCAGTCTAATATTGGGAAATAGATCACTTTCAAAGGACCAGATGGATATGGACACCTGACCTTCTTGTAATGGTTGTCTCCTACTCATGCATCGTATGTATGGCTAGGTGCATCGACTATTTCTGTGCATGCGCCGAATGCTTAAGTAGTGCTTTAATGACTCATTAAAATATACATAACACTTTTAAGCCTTTGGATCATCTCTTTCATAGAACAAAAGAAAATTACCAATTGTACGGACACCGATAAACTGAGTTATCGTTTTGTTATTACTTCGCGTAAAACTCATATCGTGTCCATTTTAATTATCTGAACGTTTCATTAGATTTGACATATGAGTTTGTATGAACAATTTGTTAATGTAATAGAACTTCATTTGTTTTTTTTTTTTTTTTTTGTCTCGCCGCGGGGCCCGCCGGGGGGGGGGGGGGGGGGGGGGGAGGGAATGGTTACGACGGGGATTTACTTTACTTTTTACATTTTTGTGGCCAGCGGAAATAGTTCTCGGAATAAATAAAATTAGTGTCTTAAACATTGCATGAGCACTAGTCTATCACTAAGCTATAAGTCAAATCATTTTATTACTTCAAATATAAGATTTAACTCGATGATACATATTCAAACTGCAATTTAAGCCAAATTTTGGAAATTCTGATACTTCAAACTCAATGGTACACATTTAAAGTACGATTTAAGCCAAATGCTGGAAATCCTAAGCACCGAGTTTGGGGGAATTAGTTTTATTTTAAAAAAAAAAAGGAGGAAAGAAATTTAAAAAAAAAAAACCAAGAATACATTTAACCAAGGTTTAGTTGATTCATTTGAATTTGTTTTATCATAGCAAAAGACAATCAGACGGGTAGCCCAAATTAACTGAGATGCTGACTGTGTTCCTTCCAGATCCTACTCAATGTCTTGTTTTATTACAATGGTGAAGAATATGAACTTATTCGAGAAGTGGGAGTAGGAGACAACGAGCGAGCTGAGTGGTACGCGGGATTTTGGCAGAAATGTGGTAAACGTGGGCGGCGGTTTTGAAAGGAGTGCAATATAAAACAATAGAAAATAGAGAAAGACCTGCATAGATCAAGTGCCTTGCGCCCAATTAGTGGTAATCTGTCCTTTGGGTTGAATTGGTGAGTTTTAAGTGGGATTCATTAATTTTTATTGTTTAAAAAAATTAAAGATGCATAATTAAATTGGATAGGTCTTATGCCAGACTTACCCAAATGACAAATTACCACTAGTCAAATATACCATCTCAACTATACAAGTATTATTATTTTTTTTTAAGTACATACATTCAAAAATATGCGAAATCTTCTAAATTAATTTGGTCCTCGTAAATTTAATTGAGCATATTTTACTTTCACATATATAGAATAAAAGTTTTTCTCTTACATATTTAAAAGGAGGGGGGGGGGGGGGATTATCACCCAAATAGTCTTCATTTTGAGGTTAACTTTTTTAATAATAAAATCCCTCCTAATTTAATTATCTAAACAAAACTAAGATTGTGCATAGTTTGCTTTTTTGAGATCCCTCATAGAAATTATTTATACTAGTCAAGTCCCTAGCTAATAAATATCCAAAAAAAGTTAATTTTATTTATGAGTTAAATATTAACAATGTGATAATCATTATTGAAAGGTAAATTTGATCTTTAATAATTGTACAATTCGATTATCTAATATGTGTACTCGATGGCCGAAACTTCCTTCCACCCGTTGGAAGGTACCCCATCTTTTGTCTCGTTGTGGTCTAACCCTTGGATTAAAAAGTAGTAAAATCTAACATGTTAGAAATGGATATGTAATGAATGAAGATGACTGGCGTAGCCGGTAAAAAAAAACAAAATCTCGATTAAAATGACACCAACATCACCATCATCATCACGAGCTGCAACTGCACTGCCGCCGGCAACAACAACAAAAACATTCTAACAACCAAAATATAGACAAAATAAAAGAAAAACTAAAAATAACTAAAAGTAATATAATAATTAAAAAAACAAAAAAAGGATAAAAAAGAATAGTCAGCTGGAGAAGGAAAACATCCTTCCTCTGCTGGAATTTGTCTACATTGTGGCCTTTGTCGCAATAGTATGGCTGTTGGTGTGACTTTGTGTGTGTGCGGCGGTGGGTGGTGAGGCTTCTTTGTAGGAAGCGGCGGTGAAAGTTTGTTGGTGACGACGGTTAGGTGTTGTGGATGATTGGTAGGCCGCGGCAATGGAGAATAAGGCTGGTGAATTGACAATGATGGTTGGAGTTTGTGAATGTTTGTAGTGGTGGCTAGGGGTTGTGAGGAGTGGTGGTTGTGATGGCGGTCATGGTTGTTGTTAGAGCTTGTGGATGGCGACTAAGGATTGGGATGGTGATGATGATATTAAGGGGTTGTGGGTGGCGGCGGCGGTCGATGAAAGGAAAAAATTGGTTTTATTTTTTTAATATTTTTGTAGATAATTGTCCCTTGCAAAGTTCATGAAACGGTTGCCAATTGAAATTCAATTTCACACTGCCGAATAAGAACCATTAGATCAACTTTTCAAATATCCAACGCCCACAACACTAGAGAACAAAATAAGCTGTACCTTCCAGCGGGTGGAAGGTAGTTGGGCCCGTACTCGATAAACAAGATTGATTTTTATGTCACTAAGAAAATGATTAGGTGGGAAAGTTGTACATTTATTAAAGTGTTTGATAAATCTTTATTGTTGTGGATTGGAAATTAAGTTGATTTAATTTAATACTTTTATAATGAAAAAACTTATTTAAAATGAGTAGTGCTAGGTGTAGAGAAGTACGAGATAATTTTGTCCTCTCTCTCTCTACCCACTCACTCTCTCTCTACTATTTTCTTATTTATTTCTCTGGTATTTCTCTTCATAAAATATTTTTCATTTAAAATTTATATTTATAATAGACTAATAAGTTTTTTTTTATAGTTACAATTTTTTTTATCATATCAAGTACGTCTTAAAAGGTAAAATACGTCAGCACTAAATGCGGTCTAAGCATTAAGGATAAAATGAAATATTAAAATTTATAGAAAACCTAAGTTATAAAAACAAATTCTCTATGAAGGATGAAAGTGTAACTCTCTCGAAAAATAATTGTGATTTAAACAATATTTTGAGGTAAAAACGTCATAACCCCTGATTAAATTCTATAATGCTTAGAGCTTAGCCACTGTAATAGCTAAGTTCGGCCGCCGCCCGTCCTCCGGTTGTGTACGATCCAGTACTCCACTTCAATGACCAGACAAGACAAGGAAAGCTGGAATGTGTTTGACAAATCAACAAGAGACACATCAGCAATTGTAGACAAAAGAACAAGACCATATTGCGATTAAGAGTAAATCGGCCAGAAAATACCATGTTTATAGTTTTGATGGGGCAGTTCGCAAACTCCATTAATGGGCAATGGGGCAGAGTCAAGATAAGTGATAATTATTTGTATAGTAATGATTTAAGGACCACAACATGATTTAATTAAGCACTAAGTAAGGGGTAATTATTACCGTTATTGACCCTATTATAGTCTCAAGATGTGCTTATTTTAGTTATGCTTCTTTCTGTTGATGGCTACCGATGACATGAGCAATTATTTATTTTTCAGTGCCTGCAACGCTTCTTGGCTACGCCCAAGAGAAGATTGAGTTACAAACAACCATTATCCAACTGTCCCATTCACGCATCATTTGGAATTGCCATAAACGTATGAATAACAAGTGTGTGCCTATATATATAGAGTAGTTTTTTCTCTAAAATTTTAAAGTGTGAGAAAGTCTGGTAAATCTTTAAAATTATAAGATTTTGAAGTATTATAAAAATAATCTTTAAAATCACACGATTTTAAATAATTTTAAAACTTTTCCGCACTTTAAAATCCTAAATTAAAATAGTAAGAGCATCCTCATCCGGTAAAATCTAAATGACACATATTTTACTACAAAAAATACAATTTTCAATATATTAAAATATGTGTTTTTGTATTTTAGTGACATTCTTAATTTAACAAAATGAGAATGTCATCTTTAAAAAATAACTGTCTATATATACTTGTTCTCAGTTAACAATGTGAATAGATTTTCATAACATTGTCAAACAGTTCACAACATCATAAAAATCTATTCGTGCTGTTGTCAACTTGTCCTAGGTTTTAACTACGAAGTGAAAATTTTTCCTCTACATATATATATATATAACTTTTAAGTGATACGATTAAATAATTTGGGCTGCAAATATCATATTAAGATGTATAATAATAATACTGTTCACAATGAGACGAACAAATATTATGGCCTTTGGTCTTCAAGTCTCTGTGACTGTAATACTTTTGGCAAAACAACATTAGAAGTTATTTTCTTAAATTAGTAGAAATTATTTTATTTTTATCTTTTCTGATAGGAAATTCGATTTAATTTTTTTTTTTTTTGGCGTAGTATTCTATTTTTAGTTTCTAATATTTTGTGAGAAAATAGAATCCTTCGTGTGAAAAATTCGAAGTATTTTAAGGACTTTTCTTTCTTGGCCTCCCACCCACCCGCGCCCCCTTTTTATTTGTACAAAACGAATGTAAAGTCTTAAGCTTAAAATATCTATTTTTTATTTTATTTTTGATTTTATGAATTCCTTCTGCTTAGCCTAAATTAGGTATTGGTTATTATTGAAGTGTAGTAATTTTTAATCACAAAGTTGATAATAGATGGTAAATAATAATTTTAACAAAAATAATAAAAATATTATAAAAATTTTGCTGTTCAAAACCTTATATTTAAAATTTTCTGCCAATTTCACAAAGCTGGTATTCATATTTATTTTAAAATAATCCTATTATCCTAGTTACAGTCTTATACACTGTCGGCCAGATGATGTCCAGCCAAGTTTTACAACGAACGAATCTAATTTATTCAACTTCAGTGTGTGAAAATAAAAAACGGCATTTAGATGGTATGTAATCAAATAATCGAAGGGAATGAGACTCGGGATTTTATTATTTTTCAATTACAGAGATAAATTTCGGCTGTTAGTCTTCTAAAATTTCTTCATATCGATTTGACATTCACCCTGTTAATAAATCAGTCTTCAATTCTAGTTATGATTGTAAATTCAGGACCTGTCTATGTTACAGATTCTGTAACAAACATCTCCCGTCATCCCACCATCCGATTTTCTTTTGTTTAGTTTCTCACTCCACATCCAACCACATCCAACGGCTGATGCTGCAGTCTGTACCTTACAGAATCTGTAACGTAGTTTTGTCCTGTAAATTCAATGTCAGCATTTTATCATGATCATTTATTTGCCTTCCTATTGCAAATTTGACTTGTAGAATTTGATGATGAGAAAAAAGTGAATTTGAAAGAGCCGATTGACATTACATCTTAACCAAATTAATGAATAATGATGGTAGATATGTGGTTGGTTATAATTTTTTTTACGATAATGATCGGTATACAAATAAATATACAAATTTCACTTGTTTTACCTAACGTCATAATATTATATGGATGTCATGTGTCCCATCTTTTTAATAAAATAAAATTAAGATAATTATTAGGATTCACATGTCAATTATATACAAACGTTTTCATAATTTTATTTAACTAATCACCTCAATTCAAATCTAAGGGAGATAGAGAGTTAAAAAACTGATTTGGTCTTTGCTCGCCCTTCTACCATTTTAAAGATTATAAAAAATATTTTTAATTAAAAGAAAATAATTTGTTACCACATTACATTAGTTAGCTAATTGTTTGTTACCGTGAAATTTGTATTCATTTAGATTTTTTGGTACAATGTATAATTTATTAAAATATTTTTTAAATTTAGTTGCTATGTAACTATTACTTAGGGGATTATTGATTTTCTATTTTTTAATATCTTTTTTATAAAAGTAAATTAATTATTTGTATTTTCGTACCGACACGCCTAATTAGTTTCCAGATAAAAAATGTGAACTTAATAAAAAATATTTTTTTAATTTAGATGAAGAATTGAAGAGGTTTGACTTTGACATATGGTAGAAGGTGAGCCTGGTGACAAATTCACAATCCATTGTTTGGTTTGGACCGTGAGAGGTTAACTTAGTAAAGGGCCCATTTTCAATTCAAGCTGGAGTGGAGCTTCCAAGTTAACAGCGCTATAAACTTCTTAAGAAATCCCACTTTTCATTTTTATATCTCTTTCTTTTATGAAGTTGTTTGTGTGTGTGTGTATTAAAAGAAGACATAAAATTACAACAGAATTTTAGTTAAATTTTACTATTTTTCATTAAAAAAATATTATCGTTAAGTATTTTATTTCTTTATTTTTTCAAAATTATTTTGGTTTCGTTAACAAAATTAATTATATTTATAATATGACTAAAAGAAGTTAGGGCTTCATGACTTGTAAAGATATTATAGTTTAATTAAATTTATAATTTTCCTTTTATGTGATCTTCAGTTTTAATAGAATTATGATTTAGAAAAAAAAAAAAAAAGGTGTTATAATGATATTGGAGGGATGTGAAAAGCATTGCTCTTCAGGCTGCTTGGTTTCTGCTTAATGCTTATTGCTTAACTTAGCATAGGCCTATTATGAATTCAAGCTGCTTGGTTTCTGTAACACAAAGTACGGGCCTGGACTATAAGCCTTGCCTGTGTTGGAGCTTAAATTTGGGCACGGCCGAACTTTTGTTTTTCAATACGACAAGCTAGCTCGAACTTTCTCGTTTTCCTTCGAAGGAGAAGAGCAAAAATCATTTGACTGTTATGATATTGGTGGCTCTCCGCCATCAGGTTTGGTTACATTAATGCATTATCGAAGCCAGCAGTATTTTTTAGGATGAGCTGATTTTTTTTTAATTACTATTCATAAATACTATTCTATATATATATACATATATTAAACTTGATTGATTGATTGTTTGACATTGAACTCCGTAACAATAATATGTTTAATTCATGCTCCATATGTTTTTGTTTATCTACTTACTAATGTTTGAATAAATTGAAACTTTAGATGAATACATTATTCACTTTCTACTAAACGAATTAGGTTTAGCTTTTTTTATATATATATTTTTTCACTATAGAGATAATTTATTAATTATTTATTTTCTTTTCTTTTCTTTTTTTTAAAAAAAGAACTTACTGGGATTACAGCCTAAGTTAATCCACCTTTAACTTTGCCCTTGCTTAAACACTATATTGAATACGTTGATTTATAAAACGATTTTAATAAGAAAAAACTATTAACACTTTCAATGTTTAGTTTCATGTACACATAGATCCACTTGATTTCGTAAATGATGTTATATTCATTTTTAGGCATTTTTGTTATTTGACTTCAGTGATCTAATTATATTTCATCAAAACATAATTATTCAAATTGAGTTTGTGAGACTTTTTTTTTTAAACTAATAAAATTTATGTATACATTTAAGAAAACTTGAAGAGTCCCATAGATTTTCACATGATTATTAGGTAAATTGAGAATGAATAATTGAAATTATATTTTTGTCAAAAAAAATGTTATACCATGCTCAAGTAAAATTCCAATAATTAGAGAGTTACAAACTGTCAGAAAATGTACATATTGACAAGATTATGGATCATTTATTTTCCTCTTCCTCCTTGACTACCTCTGCCCCAAGTACTGTTCGAATCTTGAACCGTTCAATCTTGGACGAAAATCCATCTAACGGTCTATGCGGACCCCTCGTTGAGGTTGAGCTAACATTCAGGCTCGTCGGAACATTCGTTGCTCTATCAGCTAGCTGCTGCCCATCTGGGCTTGGAGCAAATTTACGATGCAATAATTCTCCTCCTCCATGAGATTTTCCATCTTGTGTTGCTGGGAAGAAACATTGATCAATATGATACGGAATCCGGGTTCCCGCCATGCAAAATTTTGGACTCATTTTACTGTTTTCTGTTGAACTTGTTCGAGGGAATTCGTCAAACATTTTGCCTTTTGAAGCGAAGGAATCAAAAGCTATGCTAAAAATTTTTTATTGGTTGTGAGGGAAGATGAAATTGTAAAATCAATTGGCTTGGAAGAGCAAAACAGGGAGTTGAGAATTACAAGCTTTTTGGTGTTGTAGCGAATTACGTGAAACAAATTTGTTGTCTTCAGGTTTCAGGTTTCAATATTTATAGACAAAGATCAGTGATCTGTCCGGTGGTTGACTAATCAAAGTTCAGATCTCGAATTTTTAGAACCTTTCAAAGTTCCAAGTCAGAAGTGTAAAACTGTGTAACTCGTTTTACAGAGTTGACGTGGTCAATAATTCTTCGTTTCATTGAATTAGCATTAGGCGCACAAGTTTTACCCTCTGTTTGATGGACTCAGCTAAGTTGCAGATTCTGTAACTAACGGCTGAGTCCACATTGGCCTTGCATCAGCTGAGTTTGGGTTGCTTTTCGTCTCTCCTGCTGCAACGCGTGGAAGCTCCCCATTTGCTGTGTTACAGACAGAGTTGGTACCGTAGCAAGCTCCCTGTTTGATATGATTGTCTCATACTTCTGAAAACTATTTGGTAAATATTTGTGGTTACCACATTATTTGTGCTGACATTAAATAAAATCTTATTACATATAAAAACATTTATTTTGAAATTGACTGGCCATAAATCATAAAGATGGTTATGACAATAAGAGAAAATATAAAATACACACACGCAATGCGTGCACACACACCATACATATAATGCGGCGTCTTTATTATTATTATTATTATTTATAAGGAAGCTCTGTTGAGTCATGTGGTTTAATAAAATTAATTTTTAATATTATTAAATCACATGATTTTATAGTGTATTGAAAGTTAATTTTTTAAAACTATATGGACATTATAAAAAATGAAGGTGTCCGCATCTGAAAATGATATATATATATACACACACACCTATTAAGTGTTGGATATATACACACACACACACACACACACCTATTGAGTGTTGGCTACGGCTGCTATTGCTCACTATAAAGTGAACAATTATAGTGAACAATATGAATGACTTAATTAAGACTTACGGTGTAGGATGACCTAATTAATGTTTTTTTTTTTAGAGTGGTGATACTTAACTCCTTGAGTTTTATTTATTAGCCTATTATCCTTTAAAAAAATCTAAAAGAATTCTTTACTCTCAATACACCCCATTTAATCCCCACTTTACCATTATTGTAATGCTTATTATTTTCATACTCCCCACTCTAAAAAACTTAGAATATATGTTGATTAACTCTTATATTCTTTCTCTCTCTCTCTTTTTGTCCATTTGAGTTTTTTTTAATAAATAATTGACCATAAAAGTCATTTAGCCTTTAAAAAAAGGTAAATTTAAATTTATCCTCTACTTAGAATGACAATCTTCAATTTATCCTCATTAGCCGTTAGGGTGAAAAGGAAAAAAAATCATCAATGCGCCCCTATTTATCATCTTTCTTCTAAATGAAAATATAATAAATTGAAGTTTTTATATTTTTAAGAAGTGAATTGAAGATTTTGGTGATGAATTGAAGTTTACGTTTTAATAATACTAATTCACTACATCATAAAGTGAAGAATACTAACTCAAACAGGGCAGCAACCTTAAATTTCTCTAAATTTATTTTAAATGGCTACAAATTAAGGATGGCGAACAATCTCAAATCTCAATTAAGATTCAGGATTTTATAATGATGGAAATGAGATTAGTCCACATTATTTAGACCAACTTTAAATGTAGTGAAGATTTGGGATTAAAATTGATCCCAATTATTAATTTGGGATGGAATTGAGATTTGTCTCAAGATCTAATGGGATCTAAATGCTCCAACTTATTTTAGCTGACAACATGCTTAACATTATTATTTATAAAAACATAATATTCTTTGATTTTTCAACTGTATTGGTGATATCTTTTCAATGTCAATTGAGGGTCTGTTTGGGATTACTTTTGAGAGATTTTAAAGTGATTTTAAAAATTTAAAAGCTAAGTTTTATGCTTGGTAAAATTTTTTATAAATCACTTTTGGCAAAATCACCATATCCTACGGCATATTTTGAAAAATAAGAAATGAGTAGCTTTTCAAAATTTAATTTTGAGAATCACTTTTATACTTAATAAAACTCTATATATATCCTCATATATTATAAAAAAATCTAAAGTTATCCTAGTTAATTAGGAAATAAAATCATTAACTTTAAAGAGATTATTATTATTATTATTACTAATTATAATGAGATAATAAAATAAAAAAAATAAAACTAATAAAATTAATAATATAAATATTATACTAGTTATATAGACACAATAAAATATAGTTTATTTACATATAAATTTATTAAAAACATACAACTACTTTTAAAATGTATTTTATTTTTAAAAATAAAATTTACTAAACGTTTAACTGATTCTTTTTACAGTCGATTATTTCTGTAGTATAACTAATAATAATTATTCTAAAAATTACAGTATTACCAAATTGACGGTAACAGGAAAACTCAAATATGGCAATTCATGTTCGGCTTTAACAAACTCTGTAGGATTAAAGTCCGCTGCGGAGCTTCACTTAGCTGAAATTATGCACTCACATGGCAACTCAATCACTTTGCCTCAATTAGCCTAAAGTTTTCGCTCTCCCTCTCTCATCTGTTGGATAAAAAGCGGTGGTTCAGTTTAATTGGCGTCGTAATTACTGCGAATTATTTAATTTATTTTCAATTTTTTGGGGAATTGAGACTCATCCGCACATTTCCTACCTTGCACGCGTCATGAGAATACTTGCCCGCAAAGGATCTTTTGCCGTACAAAATTCATCAGACAGTGGTGATAAAACTCAGCACGAACGACCCACATATCAAAATGTCTGCTAGACGACACGGAAGTAAATCTTGCTCCAATGATTCTAGCACAGAACAATCAACAGCTGCTGGAACCGTGGCATGACCTTATCGAATGTGTGAATGAAGGCGCATTCCCTTCAAAATAGGCTCACGGCTCCGAATTTTGGGATTTCACTTCACAAAACCCTCAATTCAACAACTTGTTCAATGAGGCCATGGCACGCACGCCCAAGATCACCAGGAAGGCTTTTGTTATCTTATATGATTGATTTAGATGGTGTAATATATTGTTATTATGTATCTTCATTAACTTAAGATTTGAATAGCATTTTTTATTTGGGAAAATATCCACCGTCCACCTATTTTTTACACATTTTTAAAAAATACACAATTCCTTCATTTTTTGGCTAGAATCCACCTAAAGTTACATTTTTTTTCACTTTTCCACTTCCGTTTGGAATCCGTTAAGAAAACTAACGGAAACTTTAAAAAATGACCATTTTACCCCCAAAACGAAAATTACAATTTCACCTTAAAAATTATAAAAAATAATCAGATTAAATCTAATAATTTTCCCTATCGGTCAATAAAGAAATTAATTCCACAACCATCAAATGCATGTTTTTTTAAAAAAATATGTCGGTAATTAGAATGCTAAATTATAACAGTAATATTAAAAATAGTCCAATCTCACAAACCATCAATTGAATTTAAGATAAGTAAAGTTTTATTATTCATTGAGTTATAATCTCTAGTAGTTAAGATTTTTTTGTACTTCATTAACGTACCAATAATGATATTCATCATTAAATCTTATTATTTTTGGCATTTTTTAGGGTGAAATTATAATTTTCGTTTTGGGGGTAAAATGGTCATTTTTTAAAGTTTCCGTTAGTTTTCTTAACGGATTCCAAACGGAAGTGGAAAAGTGAAAAAAAATGTAACTTTAAGTGGATTCCAGCCAAAAAATGAAGGAATTGTGTATTTTTAAAAAAGGTGTAAAAAATAGGTGGACGGTGGATATTTTCCCTTTTTATTTTTTACTGGAAATTTGTCTAATATGTATTTTGACAACCCCTAAATCAAAATCCTAGTCCACCCCTGCTCTCAAGGGATAGTAAATCATTTGGTTAGTCTAAGTTTGAGATGGTCACTAACCTGTGTGCTAGGACTCCCTCACCTCTCGATTATTGGTAGGAATACATATTTTTTATATAAGTTTATATGTAGAATAGATATATCTCTATAAATTAATGAGGGTATAAATATAAACTGTTCAATAAATATGAGATGGATTAATCTATGTAGATCTCTAATAAAATTCTTTTAATGTTAAAGATTCTAATGGTTAAATCTCAACTGAGAGTCCCAACTATTATACATCATTCATTCATTGAATAGTGAATTTTACAACTAATAAAATTAATCTTTTAGAATCAAATATATGAATGCTACACTAATTGAGAGTCAAATTAAAACTCAATATTTGAAATTCCTAACATTCAAATTAAAAATCAAATATAGGAATAGCGGAAAATTGCCCCACATCTATCATGACTAACCTATAATAAATTGATCATTTGGTTAGTTAAAGATTGAGACGGTCGAAAACTATAAATAATTTGTGATGTGCAAAACAAATAATTTTTGATATTTTGTTTAATCTTAGCATTCCTTTTCAAAAATACAAAAGTTGACAATTTGCCCCACATCTACCAAGACTCGCGTATAATAAATTAATCATTTGATTGGTTTAAGATTGAGGAGGTCGAAAACTATAAATAATTTGTTTCTTGCAAAACAAATAATTCGTTATATAGTATTTAATTTTTTATTGGAAATATTTGAAATTATTTATAGGATAAAAGTTTCTTTAGATTTATGGTTTCACCTAATTATTCAAATAATTCTTATATACAATTAGTTGTTACGTTTTTAAAAATTAATCAAAAACTCCTAGTAAAATTTTTTTCTTCATTATCTATTTTTTACATGTTGCATGTCAAATTTATTTAAAGTTTAGATTATATCATACATATATATTCTTTTACCCTTAAAAAGTTAAATCTAATAATTATAAAGGTAGCAGCATGAGTGTTGTGGTTAAATTTTAAAAATATAAGAACTAACTAGATATTTGACTTAAACAGTAGGGAATAAATGAACATATTTACTCTTAATTAAATTACAACTCATCGTGTTATTTAATTATTTATTTAAGAGATTTGGTTTATAGCATGAGTGTTTTGGTTAAATTTTAGTTGACTTAAACAGTAGGGAATAAATGAACATATACTCTTAATTAAATTACAACTCATTGTGTTATTTAATTATTTATTTAAGAGATTTGGTTTCTCCTAATCTTATTGGCAAAAATTATTTTATTTTCTTCGACATTGTATATTCCGTCATGATAGAACTTATAACCGTGACATTAAAATTTTCAAATTAATATAATAGTGACATTAAAATGTTTAAATTATTGATTAATTGATCAAAGAAAAAACGTTGGCTATTTTATATGCCTCCTTACTTCTTACCTTTATTTAAAAATGCATTTGACGATCTTTCCGAATCTTGCATACGTAAACTCACCGAGCTTTCCTTCTCCTTTGATGATTTAAAAATGTTTTATACTTTCATTATTGCTAATTGAACTTATTTATCCTTAATTAAACTACAAATCATTGTCTCATTTAATTATTTATTGAAGGGATTTGGTTTGTCTTAGTCTTATTAGCAAAAGTTATTTTATTTTTGCTAATTATTGACTTTGAGTCGTTGACCAAATAACAACCAACACATGGGTAAGCTTTCCACTCATGGAAAACATGATTCAACTATTTCAGGGATAAAGATTGTGTAAAAAAATTTGATAAGTTGAGAAAAATCAGAAATGATAGAGGCATGTAATTTTATAAAAGAGTAAATTTTAATTTATTCCCTACTTAGAATAATAATTTTTAATTTATTTCCTAAAGTGTGAAAGCATTAATTTATCCACATTTATAGTTAAGAGGGAAAAAAATCATCAACATGCCCCTATCATCAACGTATGTATAAGCTCATCTTTTGATTGTAAATAAAAATAAATTAATATTTTCAGATATTTATGAGTAAATTAAAAATTATCATTTTATGTGAAAAGTAAATTAAAATTTACTCTTTTCTAAATAAAGTTTCTATTTATGCTCAATGCCATAGAGTCTGCAACGGTCAACATTAATTGCCGTACTTCAGCTTGCCCTTTTAATAATTCCTCGTGAACTTACATCCATTTAAGTGGATGTAATAGTTGCATGTAATAGTGATACGGCACATTATAATACCGTAGCGGGACCGATTTCCGATATTTATAGCCAAAACTTGCACCAAGTTGACATTTTTCCAATATTTTAATGTTGTTGTTGGCATGTCACAATAAATGATAACACGTGCCAACACATGATGAAATCACATTGTTTCTATTTATGCCCATTCATTTAGTGTGACATGCCAACAACATTAAAATATTGCAAAAATGGCAACTTGGGGCAAGTTTTGGCTACAAATATCGATCGTTCAAGTATATGTTCAAAACAATCTCTAGACTGAAGAAGGAGATAAGACGCAATGGGATCAATGGAAGTTCACGAGGAATTATTAAGAGGGCAAGCTGAAGTATGGCAATTAATGTTCGCCTTTGCAGACTCTATGGCATTGAAGTCTGCTGTGGAGCTTCGTTTAGCTGATATTATGCACTCACATGGCAGCCCAATCACTTTGCCTCAATTAGCCTCAAGTATTGACTCTCTCTTCCGTTGGATAAAAAGCAATAGCTCAGATTATTTGGCCTCTCAATTACTGTGCATTAATTGATTTATTTTTACTTTTATTTATGTTAGGAATTGACTCATCTTGTCCGGACATTCCCTACCTCGCACGCCTTATGAGAATGCTTGTCCGCAAAGGAATTTTTGCCGTACACCAGTCATCAGGCGGTGGTGATGAGACTCTGTACAAAATGACCCACATATCAAAATGGTTGTTACATGACTCAGAGCTAAGTCTTGCACCAATGATTCTTGTAGAAAACAATCAATGGCTACTGGAACCGTGGCATTACCTTAGCCAATGCGTCAAAGAAGGTGGAATTGCATTCAAGAAGGCTCATGGCTGTGAAATTTGGGATTTTGCTTCACAAAACCCTCAATTCAACAACTTGTTCAATGACGCCATGGCATGCACGGCAAAGATTGTGATGAAGGCACTCGTCTCACACTATAAAGATGGGTTTGATAGCATACAATCACTGGTCGATGTGGGTGGTGGCACTGGCGGAGCTCTTGCTGAGATTGTGAAATCGTATCCACACATCAAAGGTATAAACTTTGATTTGCCACATGTCGTTGCCACTGCACCTGTGTGTGAAGGAATCTTCCATGTTGGAGGTGACATGTTTGATGCCATTCCTAAGGCTGATGCGGTTTTTATGAAGGTAACAGTTTGATTTAACAGAGTATGATCTCTCTTGATTTGATTTCTACCAAGATTTCAAATATCTTTTATCATATATTTTTTAACTAAGAGTAAAATTTAATTTTTTATTTATTAACTATCAATTAATATATCAATTAATATTTGAAGATATTGAGTCACGGCATCATCAAATTAATACAGAATCGTGATCCTTAATTCAATACCAATATTGAGGAAAAAAAACAAAAAGAAAGAAGTCACCTTCCTATAAAACACTACCAAATGCTTCTCTTTATACAGCTCTCAACATGCCTTTTGACCCCAAAATTATGTGTAATTGTCTAATTCTAATTTAATTATGCATATACAGTGGATACTGCATGATTGGGATGACGAAGCGTGTGTAAAGATTCTGAAAAATTGCCGACAAGCAATTCCGGATAAAAATGGAAAGCTTGTTTTGGTTGAAATCGTTGTACAAGAAGATGGTAATAACATATTTGGCGACATGGGCTTGGTGTTTGATTTAGTTATGTTTGCTCACACCACTGGTGGAAAGGAAAGGACTGAACAAGAGTGGATGAAATTATTGGAACAAGGAGGATTCCACCGCTGCAAAATCATCAGCATGCCAGCGTTATATTCAATTATAGAGGCCTATCCACAATGATATAAGTTTGAAGCTAAACTGAATGAAAGGAAAATGCTACTCGAAATAAAGTTTTAAGAAGCTTGACTCTGAACCGATCATGTCATCATCCAAGTATTTTATAAATCAGTTGTTAAATTTTGATGATGCTTCAATAAGAATGATGCAAGATTTAGGGTTAGTTTGGTAATCATGTAGCTTTTAAAATAGTTGTAATTAGTTGTGCTGTAAAAATCATTAATTGTAAAGAGAATTAGTTAAATCATGGGTAAATTTTATTTTTAAAATTATTGTAAATTTAAAAAGCAGTCATATGTATTTGGTAAATCTTACTGCTGAACTGCTGTAATGATATAAATAACTGAATTTGACATAATATTGAACAAGATTTATTTACATATTTATAAACATGTGTATAAATTATTTTTTATTGAATATATAATAATTGATAATTAAAATAAATATTTTTATATTATTATTTTATTTCTTATTTTGTTATGTCAATATAATTGGTAGTAATAACAATAATCTCTTTAAAGTTAATGATTTTATTTCCTAATTAATAAAAATAATTTTAGATTTTTATAACATATATGAGGATGTATATTTAGTAGCATTAAGTATAAAACTGATTTTCAAAATCAGATTTTTTAAAACTACTACTTTCCTACTTTTCAAAATAAGTTGTAGCATAGGATGATTTTGCTAATAGTGATTTTTTTTAAAAATTATCAAACACTAAAATTAACTTTTAACTTTTCAAAATCACTTTTCAACCTCCTAAAAATAATCTCAAACGAGTTCTGAGTTATCGATAGAAAAAAATGAAAATTTCAAACTATTATTGAATATGTTAATGAAAATTAAAATGTAGATTGGGTGGGACACTTGAGATATTTGGTACAATTGGAATGGGACGAAATTTTGAACGGTTTGAGATTTTTTTTAAAATTGATTTTGATCCAAATGTAAAAATGGGAAAGGACTGACTCCAAGTATATATCCATTTAAGTAAAATCTCATACGATCCCAACCATTGACAAAAATAGCTACTACTTGTAGCCTACAAGCCTAATTTACAGCAATGAACAAAGGACAATAAAGAAAATATCAACTACCATAATTTCAGATTCAATTTTAATATTTACATTCACATATAATTATAATTATTTATTGTTATATATGGATCATAAGATGATCTTGATTTTTCTTGACCATACACGTATTAATGGTCTTGATTATTGTCATAACATAGATCTTAATTCTTACCATAAGTGTATATCATTGTAGTATTGGTTCTTTGCATTGCGCATCACTTAATGGAACTGATTTTTACCATAAGCGCATGTTAGAATGACCTCAGGGAACATTTTTCGTGTGATTTCTATTCTAAATCAAATTATTGTATTTGAATAATGCTAACATCTTAAAATTTAAGTCCTAATTTGAGTCTTAAGACATTCATTATTAATTGGATGATAGAATACAGTAATAAATAATTTCATAATTTGTCATCTAATAGATAAGTGTAATGTATTAGAAAACTTAAATTAATTTGTCATCTAATAGATAAGTGTAATGTATTAGAAAACTCAAATTAGAACTCACATATGAAATGAAATCTCTAGTATTATTGTATTGTTTAATAGCATGCAAAGTCGGTGAGGTTTTTGTCATTCACTCACAAACATCACATTTTAGTTTCTTTAACACATGTATTCCATGAAACAAAAACAAACTCCTTATTTCAAAAGCTTGAAATCATACTCTTTTTTAACATTGTTCTGCTTTTTATTAATTGTAATGTATAAATTTATAAATGCTTTTTGTTAATTGTAACGCATAAATTTATAAATTTTAATTTTTTTTTTATGATGTCTATGGTTGAGATATGGAATGAAATTAAATATGAAGATTTATCAAGAAATTAATGGTATTAGCATCTAAGGACACATTTATGAAGCTTGATTTGAAGCAAGCAAGATTGACTTGTCAAGTCAACAAATAGATTATATAACAACTTTAAAACCACAGTTCATCATAGATTAAAATTGTGGGGATTGATCTAGGAGATTGATGGGTCCATGGAATAGAATTCAAAATAATAGAAAAATTGATTTGCTCTTTCTCAATTATACGGTTTATATAGTTTTAATAAAAATACCATAAGTGTTGGGATTGATCTGGGAGACTCATGTGTCTATGGAATTTATAATAATAAAAAGATTGATTTGCTCTCTTTCAATTATATGATATGTGCAATTTTGACAAAGATATCATAGATTAAAATCATGAAGATTTTTCTAGGAGACTAATGTGTCTATAAAATTTACAACAACAGAAAAATTAATTTGTTCTCTCTCAATTATACAGTTTATGTAGTTTTGACGAGTGGTTCAAAGATATTATTGTGGGTTCTGGTATTGATGATTTTTCAACTCTCAAAATTTTATTTTATAGTTATCTTAATTGTATTAAATATGAATTAATGCAAATTTAAATAGTTGGGATGAAGTTTTTTGTTGAGTATAAAAGTAAATATACATATAGTTAAAAGAAATAGAGAATATAGTAAAAAATACAAATCCGAGCAGAGATTTTATATATGAATAAAATTTTAAATTCCACCATTAAAAGAGTAAAAGAATTTAAATTTTAGAATCATGCAACCATAAAACAAAATTAGCTTGATTTATGGTTTCTCTTCCTGATCATCCTCCTGTACAACTCCTCCCTGTTGTACCGTCCTTATTTTGAAACGCTCAAGCTTCCGCGTCATCTCTTCCAGCGTTCCATTACCGCCACGTGTCGAAGTTGATGAATTAACCTTGAAACCCTTGGGCTTGTTGCTCGGACCCTTCGGCATTCGCAAATTCAATTGACTCCTTATGCTTGCGGGAAGTTTTTCATACCAGTCTGAAATGAGTTTGAGCACTTCATCCAGTGTTTCCTTTTCTTCTACTTGTCCCGCTGCTGTTCGTGCTTCAAAATTATCCTGAGAAGACTCAAAATTCACGTTGCTCATGTTTACAAGCACCGGGGGACGTTGTGGGTTCTCGAAATTGTAGCTGTTAATTGGTCTTGTTGGTTGAGGAAATTGGATCATTTCTGAATTCTGAAATTGGCTTGAAGATATGTCGATGCTTTGCATTGTTTAATATGAGAATGAAAGCGTTGATAAGGCAAATGATACCGAGCTGTTGGTGAATATATTATATATAAGAAGGCCAGAAAGGCGAGCTTGGACTTTTCAAAATTCAAACATTTGAACATAGTAACGATGTTAGAGCATCTCCAAAAGGCTCTATAAATTTTACTGTTCAAATATCTATTTGATTACCTATGTGGCAAATAGAAGAGTAAAAAAATATAATATTCTCCAAAAGATTCTTCAAATATAAATAAATTAATATTATTTTAATCAAATAATTATTTTTTAAAAAAAAAGTCAATAACAATTAAAGCATTTCTCTCTCTTTCTTTAATAAAAAGTAATAAAATACAAATTGAAGAGAGAGAAATTAACTCTCCAAATTTGAAGAGAGAGAATCAATTCTTATTTGAAAAATTTTAATTGGAGTGTCTTTTGGAGCTTTAAATATTAATGTGACTCTTTAAATAAGTAATAAAATCTTATTTGAAGAGCCTTTTGGTGATGCTCTTAGTCTTGGAACAGTTGAAATGGTTCAAAATAGAAATGTCTTACGCCCGCAGAAACATTCTGATCAAGCAACACAATGTTGACGCAGTCTTTGTCTGGTGATGAAACGGTATTACACAAATATTTATAAATATTTACAATTGTTATGACAACAGATCATTACACTGCCAAATACCCCTCACGAATGAGAGATGTCTCTACTGCATGCACTGATATTTATAATCAGATATATATGTGAGACTTACATTATTACATTTTTATTCTATAAAATACATATTCAGCCAAATACCCCTCACGGAGGAAGGATGTCTCCACTTCACTGATATTTACAATCAGATATATACCTGAGATTTACATTATTACAGTTTTTATTCTATAAAGTACATACCCAGCCAAATACCCCTCATGGAGGAGGGATGTCTCTACTGCACTAATATTTACAATCAGATATATACCTAAGACTTATATTATTATATTTTTATTCTATGAAGTACATACCCAACCAAATACCCCTCACGGAGGAGAGATGTCTCTACTACACTGATATTTAAAATCAGATAAATACCCGATACTTATATTATTACATTTTTATTCTATGAAGTACATATCCAGCCAAATATATATTTGTGACTTATATTATTACATTTTTATTCTATGAAGTGCATACCCAGTCAAATACCCCTCACGGAGGAGGGATGTCTCTACTGCACTGATATTTACAATCAGATATATATCTTAGACTTATATTATTGTATTTTTATTTTATAAAGTACATATCTAACTAGATATATACATGAGATTTATATTATTACATTTTTATTTTATGAAGTACATACCCAGCCAAATATATACCTGAGACTTATATTATTAATTTTTTATTTTATAAAGTACATACCCAGCCAAATACCCTTCGCGGAGGAGGGATATCTCTACTACACTGATATTTACAATCAGATATATACCTAAGACTTACATTATTATATTTTTATTCTATCAAGTATATACTCAGCCAAATACCTCTCACGGAGGAGGAATGTCTTTACTTCACTCGCATTTCGTAAGGGAGAAAGATGTTACAAGTAATCTCCACACAATTATGTTTAATTGAGGAAGGTTGAGTCTTTAGGGACTTAAATCATTACTCTCGTAGTCATACTTAACTTTAAGAGTAATATTTCACCATTGGACTACAAGCTCAGGTGGCAAGTTTCGTCTCTTGTTGAATAATGGATAATGAATCATTTCACAGAAGCTTCAAAGGAAGGAGTAGGACTCTCCCACCATTATCATATTTGAACATGTTGATAATATATAATATTTTTTACTCTCTTCCAGCGTGCTGGCCACATCATCTGGAGAGTGATATTATATTGTCACTTTCCTTCAATCAACCCGCGGACGTCTAGAATTCAACAACTCTTGAAATTGGAGACCGTTTCAATATCAGGCTCATTTCAATCATTGACTAGTCTAATTGCTGGAGAGTCCTCAAAATAGTATAAAATTAACGAATTTGCCGCAGAACTAGTAGTTTGTGAAAATCTTTTTGCTCTGATTCCTGAGCTTCCTTTCTCAGATCAATTACTGATTGCTAAACTTTAATACAATTATACAATCAATCCTCACAAAGCTACTATCAAACAGTGTGAATATCGCCTCAATTTTGTTGAGGCTACACAGCAGAGTAAATGGTGAAAACAGTTTGTGCCACGGTGAGAAGCAACAAAATCAATGCAGCCAAAGCAGAGATGAACGACCATGGAGTGTCAAAATACTTGTACTTGAAAGTTGCCCATTGAACGTGCCGACTACAGCTATAATAGTCATGCACATCGTTAAACAACTTTGACAAATAGCACAAATCAATATCAAACGCCACATCCTTGCCCAGATTATTGATGAACAGCGCCACTTCGGCATCCGTGCCTAGATTATTCTCAATAATGTTCCGATCACAGAGATGTTCAACATCTCTAGCAGTGCTCACCAAATAATCTATCAGTGTAGCATAAGTTGTGATGTGCTTAGAGCAGCCTGATTGGCACTGTTCATATGCCACACAATTAAGGAGAAATGAGGTCATGAAATCATCAATCGTGATGGTGGGCATTTCGATTGCACCGTGTCTGAATTTCACCACCAAGAAGCTCTCTGCCTTGACTGCATTGAGCTTGATTCCTGCGCGGCGAAGCTTGGGTATCGAATGGATTACATGTGTCGGTGTTCTGGCTTTCACCTTAGGCTCTGCTTGGTCCGATGGAATCAAGCTTGAGCGAACCAAGTCAAGCAAATGTCTGGCTTTGTGATTCTTGTACTTCTCAACAACTTCATCTGGCCTTTGCATAGCATAGTTGAAAAATTCAAGAGCAAGAGTAGCCAAAGTGGGGCCGGACTCTTCTCCAGGCAATTTTGATAAATCAAACAAACATTCAAGAACAAAATATGGGATCTGATTCTCAAGTTTCAGAAAGTCTCTGTAAAGAAATGGCAAGATCCATGACATGGTGACCATAGGATCATCAGGGTCAAATTTGACCAATCCTGACACTTTCCGGAACAATTCGATGATAAAAAGCCCATCAAGAACCAACAATTCAACAAATTCATCGGTGCCAAGATGAATAGTTTCTGAAAAACACTCTCTTGCCTTGATTTCTAGTGATTCGACTGCCTTCAGAAAGTCTACTAAGCCTAAACTTTTAGTATTTTTCAATCTATTAAGCAAGCTGCCCAAATATCTCCATTTGTGCTCCTCAATGATTTTAAGATGAGCTTCACCATGATGATATGGGCCAATTGAGACAATATGAGGTTGATAGAACTTACCATTGATGTTGATAAAGCTCTGTGGGAGTCTGAAAATGCAACAAGATTGCTTTCCAGCTGAGTTGCTCAACAATGTTGGTGGCTCCGAGATTCTCTTGTTCATTGATTCCAAACGATCCTTTTTTACTTCCCAAATACTTATGACATGATCATTGGCTTCTGCTTCTACGGAAGTGCTTCCCATGGTCATCAATTATGGATTAGGCCAAAGTGATTGTTTGGAGAAATTATTGCAAAAAATTGTTGTTCGTGGTGCAAGGGAAAAACAAAGAGAGTAATATTTGGGAGATTGATTAAAATCATAAGTAATTGCTCTATTTTCCTTTTCTTTTTTTCTTTAATTAGAAAATGGGACCACGTAAATACGTGGCCCCAACACAATTAATTGCGTGCTACTGCTTCTTGTTTAATGGTCGCTTGTCGGTTGGCATCTTATGTATAACTCATTGCCGCAGCTACACAATTATTAATCAAGTCAAAGAATGCTAGATAGTGGCTCCAATCAGCCCAAACAAATAAAGTCAAATTAAAGCCCATGAAATTGATAGCAGGGTTCACCCAATACCAACGATCCAACATCCTTAGCCCATCTTGTGTGTTAAATAAGTGTAGAACTTTGAGCACCCCTTAAAATTCTTATCACACCCCCTCTGAATTTTATTTCTTAAAATACCCTCAGTTTAATTTATAAAATGCTAACTCATAAATTAGAATCAATTACTTTGTCATGAACCCTAAAAAGAGTATTTATTTTAAATTTTTATTTAAAAAAATTCATACATAATCCTAAAATCTAAAATTATTTTCTTCTTGTTACATAATTTTAAATTTTAAAAATTTAAAAAAATTATTTTTAAATTAAAATATAAATTATAAAATGAATGGGTGTAAAAATATTTTAAAACAATAATTTGCTTATGTGTTTAATTGATTTTTTTATTCAAAATAAAAAGGAATTAATTTATCTTTGGTTATTTAGATAACATATAAATCATGAAATGGGGTGGGTGTTAAAAATTTGTTAAAAAAATAATTTATTTAAGTATTTAATTAAAATTTCATTCAAATTAAAAAAAGAAATTAATTTATCATTGGTTATTTGGGTAATATCAATTAAAGAAGGTGGTTTTAAAAGGAATTTAGAGGGGTGTTGAAAGTAGAGGTGGCCAATGGGCCGTGCCGTGCAGGCTTTAGGCCCATCAAAGAAAGTTCACGCATACTCGTACTGTGTCGTGCCCACTATGTGTTTCGTGTAATACTTAAATTTTTTTGCTTATACCCGGCCCACCACACCTACTGTGCCTAAGAAAAAAAGCCCACTAAATTTTTTTCCTTTTTTATTTTTTTTTAAGTGCATGCCAAGTTGTTATCTTATTTTTTTCAAGCCCTTGTACTTTTTTTATCCATGTGCATTTATTCAAATTTAATAGAATAAAAAATTCAAAACTCAAGTTCATATTCAATAATAATAATAATAAAATATAATTTTAATTACTAAGTTTGACTCTATATTAGAATTCTTTTTTAGTACTTAACAACAATAACAATAATAATTTTTTTAAGGGTTAACTTGGAATTACATAGTCATATATCATAGTTTATAATAATATTAATACACATTTATAAAATCATGATATCAATTATTTATTTAATAAATTATAAATATAAATCAATTTCATTTTTTTAAACTAAGAATTAAATAAATTTAAAAAACTTGAGCTAATAAATTTTAAGTTATTTATAAAATCATAAAATTTTAAATTTATTTTCATTAAAAAATAAAATGTGCTTATTGCGTGCTTTTTCACGTATTGTGTTTTAGTCCATCTCTAATCGTGTCGTTCAGTCCATTGGCCAGCTCTAGTTGAAAGGCTTACTCGTTAATTAAAAAGGTGAGAGGCTAATGAAGACTAGATAGATCGTCGGGCTTACCTTACAAAGTACCACTATTCAGCCCCCCATTGGCTCATTTCATTTCATAAGACCCCTCTCAGACTTTTTATTGAATTAAAATAGTCTCTAAGTAGAAAATTACTATTAATGATATGTTTTTAAATGGCGCTAGTTCTAACCAAAAATAAAATAAAATTGTGGAATCTGATTTTGAAACAAGCTTGCAGCCAATAATTAAAAAATATACATAATAATCACTCAGTTTACTGAATCTCATTGTTAACATTGGCCTTTCATATAATTATCGTGCTTTTACCTACTGTGAAGCTGTTAGTTATATTCCGTTATACTTTGCTGAGGTGGCAAGCTGAGTTTACATATGAAAAAGACTAATTTACACATAACCGGAGTGTTTATGAATACTGTTTAGGCTAAATAAATAAATTATAGACAGACATCAATTTACGAATTAACTTTGAGTATTTATTAAGAGTAATGATACAACCACAAACTCTTGTACAAACTTATTTTGTACAACTGACGTGTCATGATATCATTGGTTGAATGAAAATATAAATTAATAAAAACAAAGCATGTGGGCCAAGTGATATTTAATTCAACCAATCTTATCATGCCACATCAGTTTGTACAAAATAAGTTTGTACAAGAGTTTGTGGCTGTATCATTACTCATTTATTAAATACATGTGCTTCTATTGAAACGACGTAACAAAATAACAATCAGGTAAAAACTCCAGCTTTTATGATGAACTCCTTCGCGACAAAGTTTAATTTCGATTGGAAGAACCTCCAATGGAAATTAATGATACCGTGTACCAAGAAGTTTTCAAAGTGGAGTTTTTTTTTTTTTTTTTTTTGCATTACGACCAAAATCAATTAGAAAAAAAAAAATTAAATATAGGGAGAGGATAAGAAAGCGAATGATTCAAACATATTTCTTGTCTGTTCCCTGGGAATTTGGAAGTTGAAAAGGTCGCAGCTTTTTTTGTTTTCTTTTGAAAACTGAAGGGTCAGTCAGCTTGGTCGTTGGTTCTTGAGTTACAAAGCCGCCGTAGTCAAATATTGGGCATCCCTATTGTCTATTGCAAGAGGTTATCGTGGGGAAAAAAGTTTCTTTCTAAACTGATTCAAATTTTGTAGAAAAAATGAAGGACACAAAACTAACCTTTTGGCTTTTCCTTTTTATCGTAATCGGTACTTTTTTTGTTTTTAGCTTAACTTATGGCATAAGAATTGAGCCCCGGATAACGATTTAAACAATAATATAGTGCATTATTAAATTCCTTTTAAGTGCTAGCCATTCATCTATTTAGGTAATTGGAAATTTTTCTACCCTGAATTCATTTAAACTTATTAGATAACATTGAGACATTTGTTTTGTAAACATATTTTCTTCCTGATTCATCAGGGATCCTAATAATGTAAAGTAGCCTCTCAATCCAATTTAGTTTTTATTTTTGAAGAACAATCATTCATTAATTAAACCGAACAACTAATAACATTCACGTAGTAGTTAAGCTCAGGAGGAGCTTCCTCTAACCAAATACATCAATCTGATATCTCCCTTTTGACATTAAGCCATTTTCTATTTGTTTTTCAAAAAAAAAAAAAAGGCTGTTGCAATCATAGAAAAGAAAAAAAAGTTATTAATACTACCAATTTTAAATAGATTATGAGGAAAATGTTAGTTTCTCCTCTACTGAAATAAATATATACCCCTTATCTACTCTTATTATTTTTTTAATATCCAAAAACGCCCTTATCACAAAAAAAATTTTTAAGGAAAAGATGAGTAAATAGGTTATTTGTTTGATATTTTATCTTGAAAATATAAAATATATGTCTATTTTAAGAAAAAAGTTCAAAAAAGAAAAATTATATTATTATAATAAAATTTTTTATTCATATTGAAGCCTAAGAAATTTGTTTTTCTTTTTAATTGAATTTCAATTAATAAATATAAATAAAAGTGTATTTAAAAATAAAGATACTATTGTAAAATGATGGTTACAGGAGAAGTTATTAAGTATTATACAAATAGAGATAAATGATATATATTAATTTTAGTAGTAGAACTGACAATCTTTCTATATATAATATAATTAATTATAATTAGCTTGTTCTCTTGCTATTCTTTTTTCTCTCCCTGTTTTTGGTAATAAATTTTGATGAGAGGATTTTGAAGACTTCTTTTGAGTTTCTTTGGTCACCTAACTAGCACACCAAATATGTTTTATGATACAAAAGAAAGAAACTTACGGTTTGTCTAATTATGGTGCCTTTACTTTATCATTTAGGCACCATTAAATTGTTAGAAAATCAATAAAAAGTTGGTCAAAACTTATCATTTTATAGGGTTCAGATTGTGGGATGCGATACTCTTGAGAGATCAAATACGTTTCTAAACTTAATACAAGTGAGAGCACATAGTTCTTGTACACCTCCTCAAAAGATTTTATGGTATGAGTTGAATTAACTATCATCCATGAGGTATGATCGGTGATTGTTAAATAAGAAAATAAAATAAATGAAATCTCAATCCTATATCATTTCAAATGAATGCGTGACGTCAAATCTTAAAAAAAGTTTCAGGAGATTCGTTAAAGATAACTAGAGGACCCTCAATATTTTCTTACTGCTTCTTCGCCCAGCATGTAAGCCCAGCATGTAAACAAGTAAGTATTGCATGACCCACATATATACATTAGCGATGAAAACTCAAGAACACAGCTAGTTTTTAGTCACTCCACAAAGTAAACTCCACAGTCTCATCCAAATCGTCCCATTTAAACCCACTTTTCATAGCTGGCGGTGTGAGGATCAAAGCTTCAGCCATACCATCAATAATTCCAGGCATATTGAACACCTCTTCCTCATCCACGAACTCTCTTCTTGAATCCTGAACGTTCTCCGAATTACTCTCCATGCATGGCTTCGAAGAAGATGGAGACGAAAGTTTCTCAGCAGCCTCCATTGCAGCACACTGTATATCCCTAACATCGTCCGACTTAGCACGTCGCCAAGCACCTGCAGCCTCAGGGAAATTCAGCGAAGCAGAGTTTCCTCGTAAAGCCAAGGCTGCGGCATCATAAGCCCTAGCCGCCTTGTCAGGGCTCGCAAAAGTCCCCAGCCATATTCGAGACTTCTTGTTCGGCTCTCGCAGCTCACACACCCACTTCCCATTCCGCCGCCGCACGCCTTTGTACACCGGGTGGCGGGTTTCTTGGAACTTCTTCCGGCCAGCCTTTCGCTTCTGCGCCGTGGAACTTTTTTGAGCTGTGTTATCCATTAACGAGACAAAAGGGAGATAACTTGTTTACTGAACGAACTAAATATATAGTTAGATTACGAAGGAAGAAATAAAATCTGAATGAAGCATTTATAAAACGTGTTTGAATTTTACAAGATGTGTCACGTGTTTCACGTGGAATTGTTTCAAAATCTAGAAACTCACGTGGGTTATTGAAAGGTTCACAATGTTCGGCCCAACAAAATTTTAGGTTCCTTTTGCGGCTTTGCCCGACCATAACATCAAATCCACCACTTTATAATACTTATGTTTGTGTTTTTTAAAATTGTTTTTTAACATAATGTTAAAGTTGATTTCTACATAATTCAAATTGTTGTTTGAAGACAATTTGACATTAGTCAAAAGAACGAGGACGGTTGCACAACATACAGTAGCTTTTTAGTTGCATGTAAGGATGGGGCCATGATTTTGACTGGTGTCAAACTTTTGTGTTGAGCTTTGAAGAGTCTCTATCCGACACCTAATTAAGCCGGGTAGGTTAACGATTGGATAGTTCATTTTGTAAAATTTCTTGATAATCGACCGGTTCGGTTTAGTTTTATATTTCAATTCATGGAAATGAATCAACAATATTTTCTTACCAAAGAGCGGTCCAATACAGATTCTTTTGTTGAATTTTATCATTTTATTTTATTATATTTCGCTAGTTTTTCAGCAAAGACAAAACTTTTTAGCCGAAAACAAGACATTTTAGCAAAAAGTCCTGAAATATAATAAAAAAAATTATAAAATTCAATGAAAACTTTTATATCAGTAAACCATTGGGGGCCTAAACATAGTACATGGATTAAAATTAGAAGGAAGAAAAATAAGAGTACTAATTTATTCATGTCAAGAATGAAATTTCCCTAGGCCATTAGTGACGATTGAGCGTATACATGCAAATCTATTTACTCAGTAAGCAATATATGAATATTTATAATTTTGGTGATTACAAACACACCATATAATAACGTTAACGTGCAAGTGATGTTTCAATACAAACAATACGGCTGAAAATAAATAAAACGCTGGGGTTCCCTTATCTTAAAAGTTTGACTTAAAAATTGATTTAATTTTGTATTTATATGATTCATTCAGTCCAATGGTATACAGATGGAGACATAAATACTGTTTTTTAATTTTAAATAAAAATATAATAAACAACAATTTCCAACCATCCATTTGGTCAAATTTTTTTTTATCATTTTAAATTTAACCTTTTTTTCTATGCATTTATTTATTTATATAATTTTTGTCTGTTTGCACTTTTCGCCCTTTTCTTCAAAATTGAGAATTCAGTGACGCCCGCTTGCAATTCATCAGTTAGTAAAGATGGGGGGTCCTAAGAAATACTGCCTGACTTTGAGGCATGGTGGCCCAATGGCTTCTAGGCCGTGACGAAGAAAATTTTCCCAAAACTACCATTTGGTCCAACGGATCATTACTTTTGAGGGGGTTGACGGAATGTTTTACAGGGTATTTGTCATGAGACGCATGTACATTATCTAGCCCCAGTCATGAGATATTTCTGCGGAATAATCATTCGCGACTTTCAGGAATTGCGAAATAATAAATTTTGGTAAAAAATAAAAATTGAGAGCGTAACATTTTATTACTTAATTTTTACAAAATTTTACATTTCATATCTCTAGCTCTTATTTATAAATTTTATCATTTTTACGGAAATGATAATAATCATAGTATTTTTTATATATAAATAATTACTTTGTGAATTGTGGTGGGGAAAAGGATAGTGAGCCTCCTAACATTTGGAAAAAGATATATAAAATATTTTAACATTTTAAAAAAGACATATAACCTACATTTTTATTATTAAATTCCATTTGTTTTAATATTAAATTTATTTTGAATTTACAATTACTATTATATTTGTATAATAAATAATTCAATATATTAACTTAAGACATATCATTGGTATAATGAAATTAACAACTTTTTATTTAAAACTTAAAATTAAGATGTAATTATTATTATTTTCAAATTATTCATTCTAAATTACGAACATACTCTTCTCAATAATAAATTTGATTTTAGTTTTACCTATTATTCATCATTTTTTATCATCCTATCATTGGGAATGATATATTCATAATTTAGAGTGAATGATTTAAGTAAAAGGTAATTACAACTTAATTTTAAGTTTTAAATAAAAAATTATTGATTCCATTATGTACATTATCAATGTCATGTCCTAAGTCGATATATTGAATTATTTATTATAGAGACATAATAATAATTGTAAAGTAAAAATAAATTTACTATTAAAACCAATAGAATTTAATAATAAAAATGAGAGTTATAAGTATTTTTTTAAACATTAAAGAGTTTTATTTCATTTTTTTCCAAACGTTAGGGGTTTACTGTCCCCTTCTCTTGTGACAGGGGTAATACGGAAAAATGGAAACCATAGAAAAGGGAAGGAAATAGGATTCCTAGCCCTCTTGTCGGCCATCTCATTCTTCAAACTGCAAGTGAGGAATGATGTTCGTTCATTGAACTATGATATATATATTCTTCCTTTTTCGTCTATGATCCTGATGTTGGATACCAAAAGGAGTGACTCGATTTGGTGATAAAAAAGTAAAGGGTAATTTTTAGGGACCTCCCCTGAGGTTTACTGTATTGACACATAGAGAGAATGTATTCACGTAATTACAATCACCTCCCCTCCCGTTAGTATCTGGTTAGTTTGACTGTTAATTGACTGTTGAAATTACTAAATTACCCTTCCCGCCAAAATTATAAGTTATAAAATAAGACTTTGAGAACCGATAGGTAATAAACTTGCTAGAATCACAAAAGCTAAAAAAAGACCAAATTACCCATCTATATGATGTGATTTCATTTACATTATTTGTTATTAAAAAAGAAAAAATAAATTAAAGCTGCTATTATTACCGTTGTAAGTAAACTGTAATATTTTGTGTAGCAGCAGCAACTATAAAAAGGCCCGGGCAAGTTAGCAAATGACCATAGCAGAATTTCATCTTCATTTTCTTCTTACGATTTTAAGTCATCATCTATTCAATTCTTGAACAGAAGCACTCATCATCATCATCAAAAGCATTCATCAACTCATCAAGGGAAGCATTCAGTTCACGACAACATAAGCATTCATCATCAGCATCATCAGAATCATTCATTCAGCTCATTGACAAAAGCATTTATTCATCAATATAAGCATTCATCAATGCATGTGACAATATGTGTATTGCTCTGGAATTACTGTCGCTACATTAATTTTTTCACCAGCTACCACAGCCTCTATCTCCATGTAAACATGACTGCAAGTTATAAATAATAGCACATGGTAAGCAAATAACGGCAAAATCGTAACTGGAATTGTATATTTATATAATAAGGAACAAATGTATATTTATATACAATTAATATATCGTAAGGGATGTTAACATATGAACTTTAGTTGACCCTAACCAAATTATTAAACTGCAGTTATCATTAACGCATGCTTGGGCATTTACATGTCTTTCGAAAGTTTGTTGCAGATTATGATTATTCGATCATGAGTTGAAACACTTATAAATCTATAACTAAGTTCATCTACTTGCCAGAAATCATTTTGATTGATTAGTAACTTATAACAATCTTAATTAACACTAACAGGGGATGTGGATGCTCTTTAATCTATATATAAATGGGCAACTCTGTTGAGTAGCAATTTAGAGGTTAAAATTTCATAAAAAATCCTCTCAAATTTGTTGCCTGAATTAATTCCAACGAAGTGGTCACTTGTAAAATTAGAGACGACCTTAAATTTACAGTGACATGTGCATGCAAAGATATTTTAATCTTTCAGCTTAATTAAAACGCTTATTTCAGTTTAATTTAAGTCTATTCAGTCAGCTATGTAAATCTGGAAACGAACAGAATCTAGCTATGTAAATCTGGAAACGAACAGAACCTAAAAAGCTTCTTCTTTTGTCATGCAAATAAGCTGGTATTAAGTTCACTAGATGAAATTTGTAAATTCATGTTACTCATCAGTGGGGGGCTGATTTTGCCTTCTTGATTGTGACCCAAGTGCGAGATTCCACTGGTTATGTATTACACCCACAACTTTGGTTGACCAAAAGGCAGCAATCCAAGCTTCATTTACCAGTAGAAGACTGACCTAATTTTCAACTGGATACCGACATAATTTTGAATAAATTCCAAGATTATTTGGTGGAATGATGTTAAGTTGGTCATTTTGCTATTTAAGATCAACTTTCTACTTATTGTTCATGGAATCTTTTCACTTTTTTTTTTTAGTGTCTATGATGTCATACTCTACTATACGTTTTTCTAAAGATTAATCCAATATAAAATAATTTTTTTTTCTCTTGTAAATGTAGTTTTCACCATTTATTCTTTATGGATCAATTTATCAACCCGATAAACTACTCAAGACTTTTTCCATAGTTTAAGTAAGTGATTCCTTTGAGTCTTCCTTAAAAAAATAAATTTGGCTAATAAGTAAAAATTTACAGAAAAATAAATCTGTTAAGACAACTTTCAGTAAAAATTTACAGGAAAATTCATTGATTTTTTTAAAAGAAAAATAAAAAACTTCTCAAGAAAATAAACAATGTCTTTACTTCGCCAAAGAAAACCGACCGAAACCTCAAACGCCACAGAATCATACCCAAACATTTACCAAGAAGATGATAAGAAAAACAAAGAAATTGGTGGAAATTGAAACGAAAAACCCATTTTCATTTTTATTAACGCAAAATCATCACACTCATCTATTGCATCTGATTTATATCTTTAAATTGTAATAAATGAGGATTACCTCTTTTTCGCACTAATTCCAGTTGCGATTGAAGGCGTTCGTCGCCGGAACTTAGTTCGTTGCGCACTTGGGCCACCACCAGAGCTCATCTCGTTACCTCTTTTTCGCACCAAATCCTTCAGCCAAATGAAGCTCTCCTTCACAACTACATAAAGATGAAGATGTTGTTCGGTGTTGTTTACGTGAAAGAGGAGGCTAAGTGTAACATTCATTTTGTGAAATTTTTTATTTGCTTTTATCCACTGGTTATTGTAAAGCACTGGTTAATGGAGTAAACTCATACAATTTCTCAGGCATCCATCTTTACAAAGCTGCACTTTTGAATTCTTTTGAATTTTAAAAGGTAATTTTACATATTTACCCTTGCATACTGATATCATACCTAATCGGATACTAACAGAAGCGGGGTGGTTGTAAGTACGTAGATACATTCTCTCTATGTATCAATACGGTAAATCTCAAGGAAGGTCCTTAAAAATTACCCAAAAAGTAAATATTCTGCTGATCGGTTGCTTCATAAGCTTAGTTGAAGAAAAGACCAAAGAGAAGGAATAAAGTCGTTTATCCAAAATAAGGAGAAGGAATAAAGTTATGAGAAGAAAATTCTTTGGTCACTAGGGCTTTTTTTTTTTTTTTTTTTGACTTTGATGATGAGGTTTCTACTCTTTTTCAACTCCTGTAGAAGCAAGTCATGTACATATTATCCATTCAATTATAGCCACTAGTGAAGAGTTTCTGGATTACACGATGATGCCTTGTCTGCTCTAAGTCTCTAACCCAAATCAAATATGCTAATAATCACCATCATAATAACAGGTGTATCTTGGTACTTTTCCTCTCTTGGCTGGAATTGACACATTAGCCCCTTTTGACCATAATATAATAAGCAATTATAGACAGGATTGAATGGTTATTCTTCTTCGGCTATAGCAGCCACTCGTACAACGCAATGGCTGATAAATTGTCCCATCACTGCCTAATTTCTTGTTTGCTTACACTGACCCGACGGAAAAAGGGACAAAACTACGTTACAGATTCTGTAAGGTACAGACTGCAGCATCAGCCGTTGGATGTGGTTGGATGTGGAGTGAGAAACTAAACAAAAGAAAATCCGATGGTGGGATGACGGGAGATGTTTGTTACAGAATCTGTAACATAGACAGGTCCCGGAAAAATAAGTTCATAACAGCATTATACCAAAAATGTACGGTAAGTGGTAAATTATATTTAATATAATTTATCTCAATCACATAAAATTATAGGACTTATAATTTATGTGGTTGAAATAAATTGTATATGTTATATTAAATATAAGTTTGAGACTCCCAAAATGTACATAGCAGTATTTTGAAAGAGATAAACAGATGTTGGTACAGAAAGCATAATATATTAAGGGCCAGTAATTAATTGCACATGATGTCTAGCTAGTCTCATTTAGCAGGGATGCTGAGACATCAAATTCTTCAACTACATACATGATTCATAATTTCATATACATAATATCATACTAACAGCTAAATCAGATGCTTCTTGCCTTCTTGGGTCCTTTTGTTTTCTTTCCTCTCTCTAGTTAGCCCCTATCCCTTGACAGCAAGTTAGACTATACCCTTCAATTGATTAATACTACTATATTAAAAAATTAATTAAGAAAACTAAACCAAAATTCGGAGTTAAACAACTAGTTCCTCTGATAATTCCTCCATCAATAATCCAAAGATACCGAATTCGATTTCTAATGCCATGTCTCCCACTAGCTCTTGACGTCTTCTCCACCCATCATGTTCTCTTCCAAGGTCATGTTCCACCATCATGTCAATGGTATTTGATTCCACCTCTTTCCATGACTCCAATCTCCTACACACCCTTTTCACCACCGCCTCTTTGTCGTTAGACCAGCTCTGCTCTTGCTCCTCCTCCGCTATTAGATCCGCGACCAGCCTCTTCATGTCTTCAGGGATTCGCCGTACGTGATAAAAGTTTGATTTGCTCAACACTTCTTTAACAAATTCATCAACTTCCTTTTCTCCGTCTGGTGAAGCTGGCTCATAATTCTCAAACTCTTCTTCTTGCTCTAGGTCATAAGTGTCATTCTCATTATAATCTTGTTCTTGTTCCAAAATTCTTTTCTCAAGTTCAATAGGATCCAACTCTGCCAGTTTTTCAAATCTCCGGAGCTTGTGCAATAATTGCTTCTTTGCTCCTGAAAGATCACGGGCCGGAAAACAAAACAGAACATCAGCTCAACCGATAATTCATAAAATGTACATGATGCAAGTAATACCATAAATGGCTATGCAGATTGCAAAAGTACATATAATCATTTCAGGTACAATTCAAATATTTTCCATTAAAACAGATCTCAACCGAATAATTTAATGTTTGTAGCTCAGTTTCCAGTTTCAGTTCGATTTATAGGTCCTCAGGCTTTGCATTATACAAGTAAGTCAATGCATGCAGCGACATCATTTTGCTTTAATTACAACAACATTTGGTAGAGATCAAATTTGCTCTCAATGCACAACAAATGGTAGGGCTAGAATTTATGCTTTATTGGGCTCCAATTTCAAGCTTCCGGCAAAATAAATAAGTCCATTGATCACCATATCTAAAATAGAAAGGGACCCTCCATGTAGGTCTCAACTGAATTAATGACAACAAGACAAAATCTTTTTGGTTTCAGACTTATATTTGAAAAAGAAATCATTCCAACCTGCCCAAGCCTCTTAACTACATCTTACATCTAAAGTACGGTAATTGAAATTACCGAAGCAAATGAAAAAAAAACATTGACAGCTCCGGAAATTATTATCCGAGTACTAAATGGGAAATTCATTAACTCAAAAAAGTAAACGGGATGTTCCAAATACTTATTTCCAACAGTTTGCTACAACACAGTAGAAGGTAAATCGGTTCATACTCAATTGGTTACATCAAATTTATGCAACAATCAAACAGGCGCAAGATTTTTGATAAAACATTTAAAATTTAAGTTAGGTTGATGATTACATACAGTCCAGCGAATTGATCATGAAGAGTACATTCATACTTCACAAGTTTGAGGGTCATATGCAAAGTTATTACAACATTAGATATGTCTACTTCCAACAACAATGAAATTTCGACACAACAGAACAATTTAACACTGTTACCCTCTCATCTAGATTACCAGCAATCTTGAAATGGATCCCACACAGATACTATTTGTTTTTCTAAAAAAAAATTCTTACATTGGATCAATGAAAGACGTCATTGTTTCACAGCTAACACATGCATATGATCATGACCTCCAAACACAACAAGCATTAAATTCTAAACAAACACAAAAGTATGCAGAACAAAATATTGTATGCTGATTGATAATGACTACACAACTAACAAGGGTACAAAATTGAAATAATGGCAAGCTAGTGATGCATGATTACTTACTTTGTACAATTGCATAGCTGCACTCAAGATCATACACGTCCTCGACTTCATCGCCGTGTCCTTCGTCATCGTCCTCGAATGGAGGGTCCAATACTGATACAGGACTGCATTGTTCCTTATCCTCTTCTTCATCCTCAGCTTCACCTTGGAATTTCTTTATGATCTCTATCTCATGATTCTCCTGCTCCTATTTATTAAAAAATTATTATAGCGTGATTAAGACATTGCCCACAATTCCTTATTAAATTTTCATAACAACCACAAACAAGACATGATTGTATTTGAGTTAATAACTACAATGCATTTAATCTTCATAATTTGTGAATTAGGAATGTGAATTTCCAATCAGAGTCGGTGGCCCTTGTTGACTTCTCTTGTAATTTTCAAAAAAATACAGCTGAAAATAGCAATTTACTAAAAAAGGACGTCGGGATTTCTTTGATAAGAAACAACAGAAAAAACAAGAAGATTTGTCCTCTTTCGGAAAATAATTTTCTAAACACTAACATAATCAAAAGATTTGCATGGCAGAGACAAGATCAGAAGTACACTTACATGAGCATACAAACAAATAATCAAATGACATTTATAACCCTGTAAAGAGCCGGATCTTTTGCAAATTATGCAATTAAAAGCAGGGCCTATTTGACATTCAACACAGACATTCCGGCCAAAGTTGCGGGAAATGACCGTAATTGCCGACAATTCAAACATGTCTAACCCAGTCAGCTCAGCTGGCTCACGAGTTTACTCGTTGTGCAGTAATTATTAAACAAAGATGACATAGAAAAGACAAAATAAAACAAACCTCTTTTTTGTGGCGAATCGGGGAGGGTCCCGGCGATGTGAAATCCGGCGTCCGTCGACCAGGGGAAGGGCTTGTTTGAAGCACAAAACGAAAAGGGCTTTCAGATAAGCGCTTCTCATCGCAAGAAGCAAAATCTGCGTTTTCAATCTCTTGCTCTTCGAAGTCATCAGAATGGCTACTGCATGAAGTCTCTAAATCCAAATCTAAAGAATTGTTGTCTTCATCGCTTTCAGACCAAACACCAGTACTGCAAGAACGAGAAAGTCTCATCTCAGAAGCAATTATCTCAAAATAACTTTTGTCCTCCATTTTTTGATCATTAGAAGCTTTTGTACGACCAACAGAAGAATCCCACCTCAAAATATCCTTCACCGAGACCTTAACTCCACTACCACTACCCTCTCCACGCTTTCTAATTATGTTTCGATTAGTGAGCTTCCTCCTAAGGGAACCAAACAAACCAAAAACATTTTTTTTGTTCTGGGTTTTTTGCTTTGAAGATTGTTTCTGAACCCTAAGCGCAGCTTCAAGAAGCAAAGCTGCAGTTCTTGCAGGGACTTGAAGAAAGATTTTATTTGGACTCCTGCAAGGGCTTTTAGCACCCTTAGCTGGAGACGGGAATTCAAAGAGTGGAGATTTTCTTGGGTCTGCAGGTGAGTCATGGAACGAGAAAAAGCAAACGTTTTTGCAAAAGCTTGATGAAAACTTTGTGGTCTGTGAAATGGGTTTCCGCTTCTTGACTTGTATTTGTGTTTTCTGTGAGGATGGAACTGCTGATGCTCCTTTCAGCTGGCAACGCCTGTCAGCAATGTAGTTCTTCAGCTGAAATGGTTCTTGATCTTCCTTCAGTAGCTCGTGCAAGTGCTGCTGCTTTTGCGCCATCATCACAACTTAACCAAGGAAAAAAGAAAGAAATAATTAAAAGTTGAAGAGGTTTCAACTTTTGAACTAAAAATGTAGCGCTGGAAAGACGATTTTGAAGACGAAGTAGAGAGAGAAAAAAGGTGAGGAATGAGGACTGAGGAGAGTTCCTGATTCAAATCTGAGGGAAGGGTCACATTATCGAGGCAAAGTGGTGATGAAGAAGCTTTATAATTAACTTGTGAATAAATAAATCAATAAAATAGACACTTTAGACAACTATGAGTTAAAAAAAATTATAAATAAGTACACAGCTGACTGCGAACTTCTAAAGCCCTGCATGTGTTTACTGTTTCATAGTAGACGAGGATCCGGTTGATTAAACGTCTTTAGCTGTGCGTTACATGAACTGTAAAAACTGGGGGGTTTATAGTAATAACAAATGGTAACTAGCAAGTAGTATCAGGATTGGCGATAAGTGCGCTGTGTTGTTGGCCTCCACTTCAAATCTTGTCCCGAGATTTTTGAGAAGAATCCATGGTTCGCTCGTTTTCATCGCGCCCCATTTATTAGTTTTGTCTCCTTAATTAATTTTACTGACCTAGTTGATCATTCTTTAATCATTTTATGTTTATGGTGATAATTTTTTGTTTTTGTTTTTGGTATTCTTTGTGATTTTTAATGAACCGGTTAGTCAAGGCTCAATAGTCATGGAGTGTAATCCATGCAACTTCCAAATATTGTCCAAACTCGTTTAATTCTTTTTTTTTTCCCATAAAATTAATAAATGTCAAAGAATTCACAAGGGATAGCATTGTTTCGTGATTTTTTTACCAATTACAAATGTTTCAATTCATTCCATTGCATCCGGCCCGTTCAACAGTAATATGAATTAAAATTTGGGTGGACGGGAATTTAATCCACTAATGGGGAATTCTAAATTTCCAATATATTAAAAAAAGAAAAAGAAAACATGTTATAGATAGATTTTGTATCAGATTGAGCAAATTGGTCAGATTTAACTGAATTTTCAACACCCTAATTCGCAATCTCAGTTAACCTTCTTACTGGGGGGACGAATAGGTACAGCATTTTAAATTTGGGCATCATTATTTCAATGGGGCAAAGGTCAAAACTAAAAAATTCAGTTCATTAATATTACTGCATAGTTTACACTTTACAGCTAGCACTGTACATAAGATTATGGGAATCCACAGATGATTAATCAACACAACAGAAATGTGGCTTTTTACTTTCACTAGCTCTGACACTACTCACCAGTCTTTACTTTTATTTCATACGCCCTAATCCTTCTGTAAAATGCTTAACTTAAGCTGTAACAATAAGTCTACAGCGTGTGCAGGTACATTACCGAGATAATCATTGCTAGAAATTGAATTACCTCATCTGCCGTAATTTCTCAAGGAGTCCGGTTTATCAATTGTCCCTACTTAAAATAATTTAATAACGTTGATTGCGTAATCATAATTTGAAACCTTTTTTTTTTCTTTTCAAAAATATAACAATAAATGAACATTCAACTATTATTTTCCCTATTGTCAAAAAAAAAAAAATATATATATATATATATAATTTTCCCTTTATATTTTTAAATTCTTTTAAAAGATAAATATTTTTTTAAAATTATACTGATAAAATTTTATTTTTAGAAAAGCATCAGACTTATAATCGGTTAAATATAATTTAATAAAAAATTTAATTATATTATAATTATTGTGAATCATTGATCTACTCTAACGGTCTATAATAATTACGATATTGATATCGTAATTTTATTCACGGCGGTATAAATTTTTCCTTATAAATAATTTACGTTGGTCTCGGTAAATTTTTAAATTTTTAATAGCGTAAATCAATCGCGTTCAAAAAATTATGCAAAGCAATGCAATGCAAATGACCACGCGGCAAAACGTAGTTTACACTCACTCATAAAAAAATTGGCACGTACAAAATTCGAGCTGAGTTGTACTTTCGTTTCTTCCTCCGGCGTTCGGTGCTGAAAGAATTTCGCATAATACGAACCGTTGACGCGGTGAATGGTCATGGACAGTGATGGCGGGCGTTGATCTCAAAATATCGCGAAACGTATAACTCGTCGCGAAATGAAAGATAAGATGGTGGGGTGACGTGGCCGTCCCAGAGGCGCAGCACTGAAGCCAAAACCGTAAGAAGACGACAACAAATAGAAGACCGCGCGTGCGGAGCTACCAATTGACCGACATTTAATTTTAATCCTTTTTTTTCTTTTTTTTTTACAAAATAAATAATTCCGAATAAAGCTTATTTTTGATTAATTCAAATAATGTTTTCGGTTTTCACCTTTATCGCTACTTCTCTTTTTGTTAGGATGCAGCAATCACGCTGTCGTTTTATACTCATGCGTGTGTGTAAGTGCGCATATACAAAAGACTGTTCCTCTGCACAGTCGTACTATTTCCTTTTTACCTGACAGGTCCATTTCACAAATCAACTTTAATTTAAAATTTTTGAATTCTTTTTCTTTTTAAATACACTATTTATATATTTATATTTTTTGACTTATTACTATTATCATTATTATTACTTCTTCTGTGTCAATTTTTTCCCCTCCTGAATCAAGGAATGGAATAAATGTAAATGAATGAACGAATGTTTGGCACTTGCAGCTGGATTCCATTATTGCACATTGATCGTTAAATTGTAAAATTATTTTACATTTAATTGTTTTGTGCTTTTTCGTTTTTACTATTTATTTAATCATCGCGAAGTTGGATGTGGTGAATTGAAAGGTTGGACCCACAATATAGCTTTTTTTCTTTTTTGAAAGGATGTATTGGTTGAGTTATGTCTCCCAACTTTTCAAAAATTTTCTTATTTCTTTTAATTTATTTGTTTTTTTTAAATATTAATTATGTATAAATTATTATATTATACAGATATTTATAATTATTATTATAATAGACATTATATTAAGAGTAATGATACAGCCACAAACTCTTGTACAAACTTATTTTGTACAAACTGACGTGGCATGATATCATTGGTTGAATGAAAATATAAATTAATAAAAATAAATCATGTGGGCCAAGTGATATTTAATTCAACCAATCTTATCATGCCACATCAGTTTGTACAAAATAAGTTTGTACAAGAATTTGTGGCTGTATCATTACTCTTATATTAATATTACAATCAGATAGATATATATATAATTGAGACGTATATTATTATATTAAATTTTATAAAATACATGTTAAGACTATGCACATATAAATAACTCTCACAGATAAGAGATATCCTTATTCTACATTATGCACAGACAAATAACCCTCACAGATAAGAGAATGTTCAGACTATGCCCAAATAAATAATCCTCACAGACAAGAGATGTTTTTACTCCAAATTATGACTAGACAAATAACTCTCACAAATAATAAATATTTTTATTTCATTCACATTTCGTAAGAGATAAAAACTTATGAATATTTAATCCCACAAAGGCCTAGTGGCTTATTTATCATTGTTAGTGCTTTACTTGTGCCATTTATCATCTTATATAGAAAATCAATAACAATCATGTTGAGTGTAGGCTGTGCTTTACAGATCCAAAGAAGATGTTAACAAACAACATCACAAAAAATTTTCCCCTTCTTTTTATTATTACATGCAAGGTATGATTTACGAGCAAATATAATTGTTCTACAATAGAGTTTATTACACAAAGGAATTCATTCTAGTGGGTGGTGTAGTTTGTGTAGGAATCGGTCAATATAAATGATATAAATGGAGGGTGGTAATGTCGTGTTCGAATAGTGTAAAAAAATCGTAGCAACATAAATTCAACTTGTTTATTAGTTGGGAAATTATGGACACTAATTATTGTATGTACTGTGATTGTATCCCTCGTTTAATGTACCCTGTCATTTAATATATTTTTAAAACAACATTTGAAATTAGAGAGTATAATCCAACAGATAATACAACCCATATGTTTTGTCAGGTCCATCTCAACATATTAAAGTTAAGTTTATCCCGAAATTTTAAATTTTAAAAATAAAAAGCTACAAACTAATAAATACTTTTACACTAAAAAAAAAATACTCAAACTTTTAAAATCAATAATGATGCAAAGAATGAAAATAGGCATGACCAAACTCAATTAATGAGTTGTTATCAAATTTGTAATTGTTAGTTAAAAGTATGCTGGCCTAAAAAAAATTTGGATGGTTCAGGATAAAAAAAATTTGTATAGCTGTCACCAATAAATTGCTATCTATTACCCCAAGTGTTGTATAATATATTCCAAACTGGAATAAACTTATGAACCAACATTGGTTAGGTGGCAACTTGATATCGAAGCCATACGACACGAGTGAGATAAATTAATCAAAATGAATTTTTTTGGAAGGAGCTACGAGACTATATTGATAATTTTAAATTATTTAATACAAAGCATTTCTTTTAATTTTTCCTCTCATATATATTTGAATTTATATATGTATGAAAACTGTAAATTTATCACTTTAAATTGAAGAAATATTTTAAAAATCAAATTGAACAGTTGGCAATGTTAGTTTCCGAAAAACATTTATAAATATAAAATCATCTCGCGGGCAAAATCTAATTTCTACATTTATTAAAAAAAAAAAAAACTGAAGGGAAACAATGAAACAAAGAAATTGTTTCCTCTGCTTTCTTTATGCTTCAACCAGTGGGAGGTGAAAACTTCTTGATTTGACAAAGTAAACATTAATTTTGATAATTAACATACAATTAACAAAATGGGTCGAAGTTAAAAAGACAAAGTGCATGCTTAAATTTTAATAGGCTCAAGAATTCTAAGACTCAACAAAAAAATCTCGTACACCATTGTCAATGTAAATAAGCTAGTCCTGTTGGTCCGTTGTCGTTTGGTTCATATAATCATGGTTCCATCTACTTTCCTATGTCGGGAATAAGGCCAAATTATGGATATTAATAAATCAAGCACAATGTGTGATTTGAAAGTTTAATTAACATAATTAAATCAGCATAGCGTGCTCTTTGATCTTTAGATTCTTCATAATTATTTTTAATAATTATATTTACGAGGTGTGCCGGGAATCATCAGCAACGTGGATTTGTTTTACTGTCTTTATATGAAATCATTATTGACAATTTAAGCACCCTCAACCAATACTTTATCGAGTAAGTGGGAAAGAACTGGATCGAGCTCCAGCTTGCATTTTGGAGTAAATTTTCATTCTTATGAGTCAAAAATAAATTTTAGCTTTACTTGTTAAGATTTTAAGGATTTTTTTTTTTATAACTATCATAACAAAAACATTAATACATGATTTTATTGTTTAAAGACATATGAATCAAATATCTTCTTACTCTAATATAGATGCTATTGTATGAGTCCATTCATATCACGCAAATTATCACTTCAGATTGAAAAAATATATATACATCAGATTGTGGACATATTATTGTTGTTTATATAATTAAATAATATTAAAATAATAAAAAAATACTCTCAACTTACTCTAAATTTGATCGTTCTATAATTGATAAGTAACTTTTTAATTGAGTTGAATATTAATAACTTATTATTAATGTAGTTCTTCAAAGTTATAGCCAAAATTATCAGAATCATCTCATGATATGATTTTCATTTGAGTAAATTATGTTCATGTGATTGGTGGTTAATAAATTAAAAAGAAAAAATAATTAAATTCTAATCATCTATTAACATTAAAATACATATGGCATAAGATCTGTAAAAAATAAAGAGTTCTCATATTAGGAGAGGATTTTGATTCATAACCAAAGTGGGTCTTAACTTATTGATGTTAATAATGAATCTCAAAGTCCTTTCTCTAAATTAATTGTCGTCAATGATGGAGTTGCACAACTTGGCAATATCTTTTGGAGTTGCTATAATTTTTTTTTTTTTTTTGCTTATAATCATACCAAAAATTGTTTTAAAAAAATCCCACGTTAAAATGATTAGTAATCATAAGTGACTTATAAAAAGTTGGCACAAACATTTTCTTTAGTTGGTCATTTTAATTTTCCCAATTCAAGTGTGGCTGCCTAATCACATCATTTAAAGCTTAAAAGCCAATGTTTGATCTTTATATAATAGGCAAAAATAATCATTCTTCCTAGCTTTAAGAACATATTAAATCTCTTACGCTTCAATCCTACTTTACACATTTGAGTATATTTGAAAGTAATTAGGAAGCTATTAAAAGCATAATGTTATCTATTTCATAAGACTTACACAAATTAATATTTTCAAAGAATATTAAGATTGTTTCCCTTCATTTCTCAAAAAAAGGTTTCATAGATGGTTAAGTGGATTACTTTCTCTTCATAGAATCCTAGATAATCCAAAGAACAAACATAAGTAGTTACATGTCCTCTCCTTGTCTCGTCAAACTCATTAAGCACATCCATTATTGAAGATGAGAATAGGAATCAAATTTAACACAAGCTACATGGTCAAATAGTAAGGGGACATAATTTTTTTTATATTATTTTTAGAGAATACTTGGCTACAAATTCAGTGATTCTTTTTCCACTTCTCACAAATATATCACTCTAAAAAAAAAAAAAAGAACTATTTTTTTCCCCTCTTCGGCATTCGGCTGGTTGGTGGGTTAGGGCCCAGTTGGCAAACATTTATATTGCCAACAAATATCCTTTTTTTGTAATTTTGTGGGCTCTCAAGTGTCCTAATGAGTTGTATCATCAATTAGGAATTTATTGAATTGAAAATTCATTAAGGTGAGATAATTGCTGAATTAGTTGTCTGAATATATTATTTGCCAAAGCTATCCACTAAACCGCGTTATTATTCTCACTTTACGAATGTCATTATTTCAAGCCGTCCCATTCATCATTTATAAAACTATTTCTGGTATCGTTTATCTTCTTTCGCTTTAAACAACATTAACTTTATCCAGCGCATGTCAATATGCAATTATAAAAATAAAAAAGGTTTCTCTTTGGAAATGGAATGAATAATTTATTTTGAGAAAAGCAAGTCACTTTTTCCCTTTTTTCGTAGAATATATAATAATACATGCATCCTCACGATCACTCTTTGCTCCTGACAGAATCATTCTCTGTAAAGATTTGATGAAGATTAGGCTGTTGAATCCCTTTTTAGTTGGAAACTGTAATTATAAATAAATGAGAATTCCAAAATATATACTCCTATCTCCTTGAGACAAAAGAATGAGAAAATAAGGATATTCGGATTGTTTGGAAAAATTAAGTGAAATCTCGCTCATGTTTAAAATAAGTCGAAATCTTGCTTGCAGATATAATCGTGTTAATTTTATACAATTGTTTCATTATTCTATTCATAGTTATGATATTAGTCATAAAGCTTAAATATTATGAAAATATAAATTAAGTAAAATGATTGATATACCCCTTAACGATTAAATTAATTTAGTAACGAATTGTAAGTTATGGGAAAAAAAAAATTACAAATAGCTAGGAGAAAAGTTATAAATACTCCTAATAATTTCATAAAATTTTCATTTAAATTACAATAACAATTGGTCATATGTGACCATTGGAACTCCCTCATAAATTATACACAGTACAATACGAAAGGGAGGAAATATAATATGCTCATATTCAAAATCGCAATAACATTTGGCCATATGTGTCCATTGCAATATATATGTTTGAATATTATAAAGGGATGAGTAAAGAATAATTTGTACTGCCGTAACTTTTAAAATAATTATTATTAATTGAGCCGTAAAAATTATCAATTGTGAAAATAATTAGTTAAACGTTTGGTAAAATTCATTTTAAAGGTACTACGAGTTTTAAAAGTAGTCATATATATTTAGTAGACCTTATTGTTAAACTACTGTGTGAAAATGTAAATGGTTGAATTAAATTTATTTCCACATTGAATTAAATTTATTTTCACATTTATAAACACATATAAAAAATATTTTTTATTGTGCATATATAATAATTGATAACTAAAATAAGAATTTTACATCATTAATTTTATTTTTTTATTTTGTTATCTCAATATGATTGGTAGTAACAATAATATTTTAAAAGTTAATAATTTTATTTTTTAATTAATAAGGATAATTTTAGATTTTAATAATATGTCTAAGGATAATAATATATATGGAATTATATTAAATATAAAATTGATCATTAAAATCATATTTTGAAAAGTTACTCATTCCATACTTTTCAAAATATGCTATAGGAGAGGGTGATTTTCCAAAAGTGATATATGAAAAGTTTACCAAGCAATAAAATTAGCCTTTAATTTTTCAAAATCACATTTAAGCCTCTCAAAAGTAATTCAAAACAAGTCCCAAATGGTTCCCAAAAATATTTTCAAAATATTTTAATTTTTATGGCTAATATCAAGAATAAGGGCAGAATAATATAATGATATATAAAATTAATAAAGTTATAATTGCAGGGGTTTGAACCTATTTTAAAATATGATGAGGATTTCGTTCAATTTCTCTTTATAATGAGGGGTAACCCATTCTTTTATAAAAGAAATCACAACCAAATAATTCAAATGTATTGTAAAATCTATCGGGTAATTTAAATAGAGTAATGCTATGAATATAAATTCTATCTACTTTCTCTCAAAAAAAAAAAGAAAAAAAAAGAAAAGGAAAATTGGATAACATTGTAAAAGTAAATGATCACGCTAAATAGTGTGCATCGGTGCAAGTCAGTGCGTATATGGAGAAAAATGCACATAAATCAAATAATTTAACATCAAGAAACTTACCCCATATCAAATACATATATTTAATAAATAATTATGTACCACTAATTAAAACGACAAATTATTTTTTTAATATCAAATTGTAAAGGTACCAACACAAGATTAAGTTAACTATAAAGAATATGATTGTTATTTTAGCAGAAGCACTTCAGGAAAAAATAATAATAAAAGCACTATTCTTATTAAAAAAATCATAAAAAATTCAGGATTTTTCTGATAATGACATTTTTTTTTCCTTACACACCTCTAATAATTCGTTACCATTTATGTCAATTTCATAGAAAAACTCATATGAACCAAAGATAACCATTTTTCCTTAAAAAATGTTGACATCAAAGAGGTAACGGGTAAAACTCAAAAAACAAAAACATAGAGGAGAAAGTACCAATTCCCGAATAAGTAATGTTATTATATACATATAAGATTTAAACTCAAGATGTAAAAGCTCAAAAATAACTTGGCAAAGAACAATAACACAATTTTTTTTTCATGGCCGTTTCCTCAATGGCACTATTGAAATCGAAAGAATACGGTATAAGACATGACACAATCGTAGCAAAATTAACATGTCCTGATAAATCTAAATGCGCCACAAAATTCACTAACATTTTACGTAAAAGACAAAAGAGAGAACAGTGTCTTAATCTTATAATATGCACCGTCATTCCCGTGCATCCGCCTTAGGCGATGTCGCCAATTCTTTGTTGCTGATTCGCACGTGCTCATTAATCTGCATCGTCCACGTCTCTCTGACGGTCCGATTGTGTCCGACACTCTTGTGGGTCCCGCTTCTGAAACTCCTACCTACTTCTCTGGTCAAACTACCTAAAAGCGACAAATCGTTTGACTGACGTGGCACTTTCTGCATAGGATTCTAGCTTAACACGATGCACTGTTCCCCTCTCCCCCCCAACCCCCCAAAAAAAAAATTTAGTAAAAAAAATAAAATGGTTTTGGATTTTTCTGGACGGGGAAGTGATGTGGCGGCATCACTGAGTAGTCAAATACAAGTTTCTTTTGTGAAGTGAAGCTAAACTCCAAAATCCAGCTATGGTCAAATTTTATTTTCAAGATAGGAGAGTAGATATAGTACCAGGCTACCAGCATTTATTGAAAATAGTTTTTCTGAAAAAATATCAATGAGAGTATAGTTAAAGGACCCATTAGAATATTATCCCATAATTTCGATACCATCAAAGGATTAGAAAACAGAAAGTTAATAAAAATATAATTATATATATTTGACGGTACACAAATTATAGAATATGATGCACATGAGGTATTTAGCGACACTCATAATTTCTATCAATATATATTATTTTTTAAAAATACAATGCCATATTTTGCATTTTGCGAATTTTATACGTAGAAAGGAAAATATTTAAAACTAAAGGAAATGGGTCTCGAGTAATTGAATTGTTTTCTTTATTCTTTTTCTTGCTATTCTACATAACTCAACTTTTTTTTTTTTTCACTTCTTTTTTGTTATGTATATATTTAGCAAAAGTTACTTTTAACATTTTAGTCGCCCTCGGAAGATTGATTAACCAAATTTAATTTGTATCATCATACATACGTGACTGGTAAAATGGGAATGTAAAATTTTATTAATAAATTATAACGAATGCAAAGCCCACACTGTAATAAGAATCTTGTTGTCTTGTCTTGATTAACTTCTAATGAAAAGCAATAAATGTAGACTATAGTCTATAGATGACAATTGCATAGGCGATAGGTCAGAGCTCATAGGTGCCATACACTTCAAATTGACCAGAATGAGTAAAACTTCGAATTTTTGTTGGAGCGGGGGGTGCCGGGTGCCAAAAAAAAAAAAACTCGAAGTCAAATTGAATTGAATCCTACTAATATTCTAATAATCAAGGTCCCTTCCATTGTAGACAACAAAATCATCTCCATTACAAGAAAAAGACAAGCATCCTCTCTCTAGCAGACAACAGCTAGCAAAATACTCCTCATCTAGCCATGATCTTGCTTCATATAAAGAAACGGACACGATGATGGTTTAATAATTAAATTAAAACTAAGATATTAATGCATGGATAGATTCTCTTTACGAAGAAGATTTATTAAATCTAATTTTGATCCAAATTAGGTGTGAGATTTTTTACCCTTTTTTCAAAAGAGTTATGGGACGATTATGAGTTATGTCTCTGGATGTTTGTTCCTTGATTGAGCTCAGAATGTCTCCCCATACTTGCAAGATGACAATTTGACAAGAACTTGTCGTGGCACCCCATCTTAGATCTTTTCCGACCTAGCTGAATTATTTGTAGCTTCTTCTAATCTTCGTCTTTGGATTATGAATTAATTAATATTCAAAGTGAGCAAACCTTTGTTCGTTAATCGGATTATTGGTTATATACTTAGTTTAATAATGCTAACAAGAAGTATCACGGAGGTTTCTTGCGTGTTAAAATATTAAGCAATAGACAAGTTTAATAATGCTAACAAGAAGTATCACGGAGGTTTCTTGCGTGTTAAATTATTAAGCAATAGACAAGAAACCAATTATTGTTCCTTGGTTGGAATTTGATTGTTATACTGGATAAGAATTGAAGTGCCTCCCTATGTAAAATTACCTTAACCACTTTATGTCCAAGTACCACCAACCATTATCAATTTTTTGTCCCTTTCACTTTTTGTTATTATGAAATTCATGAACCTATCAAAAAGGATAAGATTAGAAATTACATGGACTCGTTTAGATTTGCGGGAACTCTCTTTCGATTTACTTTGTTAAGTCTTGTTTTAATTTGATTGTGTGATATATGTAGCCACCATCTGATATTTGATAGTTCAAGTTTTTGAGTCAAAACGGTTCGTGTACATGGTGTTATGAACCTACATACTCTCACTTAATATAAGTTAATATCTTGGCACTCATTGGCTAACATTAAACTCGTTTTCCCTGGATTCAAATGAACTTAATTCCGCATGTGCAGCTTGTCTTTGATACTAATATTGGGGTTTTGTCTAATCAATTAAGCCGAGCAGTGATGGTTCTGCTGATTGAACTGCCACGACGACATAACTCCTAACACATGAATGTTACGTGTTTAGTGTTCACGAAAAAGAAGGGACCAAATAACTAGAGCGATATATTGTGTAGGTGTCATTATAATTACCCTTTTATCACTAGCTTGTTTCAAATTTCGGCAAAGCTCAAGCTAGCAACAGTCCTTAAGAAGATGCTCTTCACTAGATGTCTTTTTGTTAAAAAGATTGCAGCATATCCTGCTTAGATTTTTGCTATGCGAGTGATGTGTCATACGATAATAGAAAAATATATAAATCCTTCTCGTTTCTTGTTCGGCCTTACAATTGAGAAGACAATAACAGACAAAATTTTGCCTACAAGATCTTCACCATGTTCCGAAAGTTAGCAGCTCAAAGCATGGCACAATTCTGAAAAACGGCTGCTGTGCCTGCAATCTGTACGCAGGTAGTTCAAGTTCATTGCATAATTTTGCTTTCGAGAAACTTCCTGTGACAGCCCATTCGAGATTTTGTTGAGGGTCTTTGTTTCTCAGAATTAATTTAAGGCCCACCATTCCAAACAGCTCAGAAGCTTTTGACATGAATTAAGAGCTAAAGCCCAATATGGCAAATGATTTCAACCTACTACTCCACACCTGAATAATGATTAAATGGGTGGTGTTGCTAGTGTTAAAATAATTAACACTATCATGTGACATTATTTAGTTATTCTATAATTCTAACACTATTAACTAAGAGTCATATGATTTTGCCAGGTGCTAACTGTATGGTGACAAAGTTGCCCGATCGTTTTCCCTTCTTGAACTTTTTATCATTAAAATTCTTTTTTAAAATTGATGAAAAGCTTGAATTTGGAATGCGGGGGGCGCCGGGCTATCAGACGCCGCCAACACAGGCGCAATTAAGTTCATGTACAAAGCCGGGCCGGACTTAACTCAAAAAGTAGGCCAGAGCCCAGAGGCCCAGTGTCATCGAGGGCGAGAACAGTCCGATAACATTGTCAGATAACATAGTCATTAGTCAGTGTTTATTGACAAAATAATTCTAGTACTTAAATAAATTCAGAGGATGGAAGGTCATGGCACACTTAATTGATGGACTGTCTCCGCTAAAAATCCCATCAACAAAGTTAATTGAACAAAGAAAAGAAAAAGGCAGCCTGATAAGATGCTCTGCACCCAAAAGTGTTTTGAGGTGAAATCTTGCTGCTTTTGTTTCTGCTTTATGCCATAATTGCAGACTTGCTTGATACACAATTATATGGTCCCAAAGTTCACATATTACGGACAACTCTGCCCCTAATGTCGGCAATTTTTACTGTGAACTTTGTTAGCATTCCATTTCCAGGCAATATCGCCTCATCCCATGTTACAAACTTTGTCTTTTTATAAAAAGTTATTACGGCGGACCACTCCGCCGCCGAGTGGTTGTTACCTCTTCACCTCATTTTTTCGGTCGAGTCTTTTTATTATCGAGATTAATTTTTTTTTCATATGTTCTATGAGTAGATTTCTAGTCCCGTGCTCATGCGAGTATTAATTGATTTTACTTAAGATAGTATGAGAAATTTGACTTCAAATTTCACCCATATGATGTGAGAGAGTTTGTTTGTGTTTCTTACAATAATAGCCGAGGTGATTAGATCTCTTGCAGTGAAATAAGAGAATAATTTATAGACTAAGGGTGTATTTGAGATTAAAGTTAGGCGGTAGGATTGACAAAACTTTGGGCTGGGCGGATGTAATTTTTAGATGTTCGGACCGGATTTTAATTCGGGTACTCAAATTATATATTTTATAATATTATATGTGTATTTTTTTATATTTTAGTAATTTTATAAGTTTTAAATTTATTTCAATAAAATTTGACATCAAAATATAAATTTTAAGTATTTAAAACTTCATATATGTGTAATAAATGAGTTAAATAAATATAAATATTAAAAATAATATATATTTTATAATATTTTTTAATAAAATCTGGGTTTTGGATTTATCAAGTGTCTCCAAGACCGGCCCAACTTTATACTCGGACAAGGTAATACCCGGCCCACAACGTTTGGGTACGGTCCGGGTCCGGACCGGGCGGATATTTTTGGCCCTGTTAGGCGGCTATAGTTTAAAAGTTATAGTATTAAAGTGTTTAGTAAACACTAACTGTTGTAATTTGAAAGTTATATTAATATAATTTTTCACTTATATCATAAAAAATCTATTATATTTTAAATAATTTTATCAAAATTATTATTTAAAATTTATATTTATTATAAATTATTAGCTTAGGTTTTATAATTATATATATTTTTACAGTACAACAATCCTAAATAGGACCAAAATTAGCTCACTCCAACTCTATAAAATAAATCTGGAAGTACTGTAATGAATCATCACCGCATCCCAACATGGTTGTTACAACATTGTTTGTCTCTTGTTCCTAGATTGCATTGAATTTCAATTTGTCTTATCTAATGATTTTTAACAAAAGAATTAAAAAGAACTAGGAGAAGGAAATATTATCTTTAGCTGGTGGTTGTAGTTGTTAAAACGGTAGGCCTTTCTGTCCCATGAGAAGGCAAATAAATATATCATTAATCTAGTACCTGAACTCATATAATGATGCTAAAAATAGGTCAACATTTTGAGCTTCAATATCAGTTCGGTAAACTGTCTATTTTCTGAAAATTAAAAAACAATAAATATGATGTTGAGCGTTTAACAGGTTCATTAATCACATTAATAATAAGAAACCTTTAAAAATCACAATAAATTAGTTCATTCAAAAGCCAAAAGTTAAGTAAACCGACTTAAGACAGAAATGAAAGCAGTGTCCTAAATTTCTGGATGTGGTTTCATTGCCAGGTCTTTTCATTGTTCATGTATTGTGTTATTTCCATTGAAAAATGACAATGTAGGGTAGAGGATAGGATAAGGTAACGATGCCGCCTCCAGTCTCATCCACATACGAGTCTTGCCCTTGGTAGTAGACTGGTAGTAAACGAGAAGCTACGCTGTGGATACATTATAAAGATGGGGAAACATAAAGGATGAAAAATCCCCTTTAATTGTTGAAGACCATTCCATTTTAGAACATCTTGGGTGCTTAAAATGAGATAAGTGACTATTGTACCCTCCCATGTATGCTTGATCGTTGGTAATTTTACTTCATGACGAAGGTATATTTGCATCCATATCAATAATTCTTGGATAAATCTAGGGCCAACGTTACTCATATGGGCACGGTTACAAAATTGCATCACGTGTTTAGTTGGTCACTAAATGAATGGCAAATTTGGGGTAGTTGCCCACATCTACACGAGCATTTCTGATTAAAAGTCACACGGGCACAACATATTTTCCATGCAAAAATCCAATCATCAAGATGCTTAATCCGCAATCATGTTAACCACACGCTAGGATTTGGAAGCTACCATAAACCATGTAGATTCCAAGTGAGTTAATACTTACTTGGACCACCTAGGGTCACAGAGCAAAAAATAATGTCATGAAGAATGAATCTGAAAGCAACTTTCAGAAAAAGGAAATGGCTATCAGAATGATCTGTATAAACCATTAGAGCTGCATCATTTCCCGACCACACAATCACCATTTACAGCAAAGCCACATCTTTTCCATGAATTGATAGGATAAGTTTTGCTAATATATCAACGTAACACGTAAAATAATGCTGTTGCCCAGTATCAAGTATGTAAAGAAATTGATTCCAGAAAGCATTACTTTTACCTCTAACACTAAAAATGAATATTCTTCTATGCAGTTTCTCACCTGCATTAACGGAATTGCTTCATGTCTTAAGATTGAAGCAATTCCATCTGCAGCCTCTATGGAATATGCTTGAAGAAAGAATGGCAAACCAAGTTGTTCACAGATCAGCAAATAGTTTACAAACTAGATAATACGGCCTCGGTACAAACCCCAAATTACACAAAAACTCAATAAGGAGACATTACAAAGTTGAACAAGAGTAAAAATAACAAGAAAAGCAGAGTCAAGACATGATGCATTTAGTTACAAACCTGTTTATCGGGTAATTCCCTTCCTAAATCAGCTAATGATCCAACAAATTCTACTTGAAAACAAACAAGGACACATACAATACAACAAACTGAAAACACCATATATAATAAATATCATAGTCATCTTAAATACATCACTCAGACCTAATCATCAGTTTATCAGCATTAGGTTATTATCAGTTTTGTATAGAATCTATGCTCTTACTCAGCTCCTCCAGCTTCTTCATCCTCAACTTCTCGCTTTCGCCCACCAGCTGTTCATCCGATAGAAAAGCCACAATGCAGATTGTGAAGAAAGAGATCCCAAAATTAGAAAGTGTAAGTCTTGCATTTTTCTATCTAAACAGGAAAAATATTTGAAACTAACCTCCATTAGTTTGGTGATTAGCTGTACTTTCTCCTTGTTCTTTTCATTAAAGGCTTCAAGGGCTTCCTTGTATTCTCTTTCCTGTGACATACATTTTAAGTCATAAGTCTTCATAGGATGCCACAATTGCCCCAAAGAAAAAAAAAACCCAATAAACACGCATAGTCCATTGTCAGCACAAAAAGATTCCATTGAATTTCACCTTCTTTTGGCAGGTATGCCCAAGAGGCTTTAATTCTTTGTTAACAGAATCAATCTTCTTACGCACCACCGCAACTTCCTTCCTCATGGGATCTGCAAGCGCTTCAAGCTCCTGATATATACAGAACTACTATTAATTCAAACACCCAAAAAGGAAAACATGCACAGACATATGAAAACGGATTTGTTCACCTCTAACAACAGTTCGAGGCATCATGTGAATAGCAAAGAGCCTTACACTAATTCCTCAACTTAGCCCCCTTTTGGGCCATGGCTAAGTAGTGAAAGTTCTAACAATACTAAGCAAGTGAGCATATAACTTTAATCCAGCAATTAATAATATAGCAACTAATCGTAAACCCAGAATTTGCCTGACAATCTTATCCTTTTTTTAGTTAAAAAAATTTGAACTGACAGGTTTAACAGAAAAGTAAAAATACCACCTTTTAATTTATTTTTGCATAAACAAAATAAGATTAAGCCTGAACTTGCTTTCAGCTCCAAATTTCATGCTTTATGTTCAGATCACAAGTTTTTGAAACCCGTTTAACCATAAAATCATTCAATTTCTCCACAATTACCCCCCCCCCCCCCCAAAAAAAGTGAAATAAAAAAACCTTAAATTTCCAAGCACAAGTACTTGACAAGTTTCTTAAACCAAAAAGCTAAAAAATAAAAATTTGCAAATAACCCAGGAAAACAGAAGCAACCCTAGTGAGCAAACCTCACGAATAGTGGCCAATCTCTTGGTTTCTTCTTCAACACGACCCAAATGAGCCTGAACTTTCTCTCTGACCTCAAGCTTTTTCTTCTCAATCTCTTCTTCTTTGGCTCTAAAAGTGGTTAGAGCAGACCTTGACATCTCCTCGTCATCCTTCGACAAATTGCTGCTGCTGAAGCTGAGATTTCCTGAGCTTTGTTGCAACATTAACTGGTTCAAGTTCTGGCTTTGCTGTGGCTGCTCTATTGACATCCTTCTTCAAAAATCTTCTTCACTAACCCAAATACCAAAAAGAAATTAAAATTAAAAAAAAAACCCTTCTTCTTCCTTGATTTTCTCTCTTTATTAACTTCTTCTTTGGTTTCTTCTCTACCTCTCTCTCTCTCTTGCTTTTGCTTTTGCTTTGAAATGATGAGTTGTTTCTCTTTCTCTTTCTCTCTTTTTCTCCCCTGTAGTCCTGTTGGCTGTTGCTAAGAAGTGTTTATAAATTATAAACAACAAGGCTGTAGCTTTAGCTTATTCTCATTATTTATTTATTTATTTATTACAAGCAGCAAGCCAGCAAGCAAGCCGGTTTTTGTTTTTCTTTTATTTATCAACCATGTCTGATGGTAAAAGGTGAAATCAACAAAATACAAAAGAAAACCGAAAGCTGAATTAAAATGACCCAACTGCCCCAACCGTCGATAATGGAAAAATACCATATCACCTATATAATAAATAAATCATATTATGATAGGTGTATTTGTCTTAAAAAAAATTATTCTATAAATGGCAGTTATATTAAATTTAAATATACATATCATATATATATATCAACTAATTATATTAATTACCTATAATGTATTTTAAAATTTCTCTAAATAAATATGAGCATAATATATATTTGAAATAATAACCTTTGATTTGTTGCTTCTTGAATATCTTTTAAATAATGGTAATTATTTTCCATTTATGTCAAATACATCATTGATTTGTTCTCTAATTAAATTACCAAGTTGCCCTATCACTGTAGCACATTGTGGAAGTATATCCAAGCATGGAGGATATTTCGGTCATTGCATGAGGAGTAAGGGACCTATTTGATAAATAAGTTGAAAAAGTATGTTCCTATTTGAGAAATTATAAAAATTCGGGGCCCCAGATGTTATTATTTCTCTCAGCATCAGCCACCGGCTGTGCTTTTTTGAAAGTTGAGGGGAAAATCAACCTGACTCGGTGACTCCTCAATTACAGATGGAACCCACACGATAAACGCCCTCACAATTTCAATTTTCAAAAATTTTTCACTCAAATTTAGGGTAACGTTTGATTTCTGTACTTTATGAATATTAAAAAAATAATAATTCCGCCATAACCGTAAACTTTAGCACCATTAATTTTTCGCTGTTGGGCGATCATATAATAATCTTCGTAAGATTAATTTTGTGGGGGGAAGATTTTAGGAAATACGAGAAACAAGAACCTCCTAAAAATATCCTTCTAAAGGAAAATTTATTAATATTTATAACACGAAAAAATCTTTAAAAAAAAAAGGATTTTGTGTGGCCGGATGCGCAGCGCAGTGGGCGTGTCTTAAGAAGACCGTTACATTTTGTTTTGAAGTTTGTTGGGAACGCTGACTGTTCTGTACTAACCGTTACAGTTGGCAAAATTCCACATGGCGATGACTTTAGCAAGGACACGAATTATATGTATACACACACTGACGACATAAAAAATTTTATTTATATTTGTATGAGTGTCTCTAACGATACCGTTTTGACATTTGAAATAATGTTTTTCGAGGCACGCTTCGCTTGCTGACCTTGACGGGGTCCCTTCTTCTTCTTTTACTTGGCCATCGACATTTGTCCAATTGATACTACATTTTGATCTTATGCAATTGTTTTTTGTTGCCAAATACTGTAGTTCGATAATCTAATTTTAGGTTTCAGTCACTTACACTATTGTAGGTCTAGATGCAAATGTGCAACGTCTAAATAAAAAAATATGACGGTGGTGAATATATATATATATATGTATAGCCCATGCCCTGTTGCCGTTCATGTGATGGCTTGTGCTTGAGAAATGAGAAGAGCGATTGGTGTGGAGTAGACGGAAAGGGTCGCTTGCGCTTGAGTCGTAAGGGCCAAGCCAAAGGCAGAGCCGAGCGTAGGGCCAGTGCCGCCACCTCATTTTGACAAAGTATCGCCACCTTTGCTTTCCGCTATGCAAAGCTTTAACAAATTAAGAATCTCTCTCCTCTTTTTATCACACACTACAAGGGAACACACTCGATGCCAGGAGTATCATTGTCTCTTTTATCTTGTGATTACACCGTCTTTACACTACCGCATTTCACAATCTGAACATCTTCATTACGCGACCAGTTTTTATTAATTTTGATCAACTTTCTAATTATTTGGCACTATCCAAACTACGAGAATAAAATATTGTGGTTGGACCTTCTCTTCAAATATTTTATTAAATGCGTGTCAGTCAATTACTAAAGGATTATTATTTTTTATTTTATTTTTTTAATTCGCAACTTTAATTGTGTTATTCTATTAATATATATATGATATTCGAATGTGTTATTCTATTATAGTTGTACGAAACTTTCACGTCTTAAATAAAACAAGCTAACATTAGTTGTTGTATGTCAATTAGAACATAATTTTTATATGTCTAATAGCATTATTCCTACCAACGTGTTTTTTTTTATTTTTTTTTAAATTTAGGGTGCATTTAAAATATAAAAATATTAAATATTAAACAGTATAAAATGAAATAATCACTTGTTAATGGACTTCCACTTTTCTCTCTCTCTCTCTTTATGCGAAGGGGTCGGGGTTTGGGGGGGTGGGGGACCATTTCCAACTGTTTGACATGTTCAAACACAGATAAAATTCAAGGGTGATGATCATGGGATCAAAATGATTAATGGGCCTGGGAATCTAATGGTGGGTCCATCCAACGGTGATCATTCAAAGCGTGCATAGGCACCACTGGAGTGCTCCACCTGTACACTGATTTGCTCGAGCAGCAAAGATAGAAACTTTTACCTAATGCCCACCAAAAGCACTTTGATTAAGGGCGTGTTTGTTAACGCAGCGCAAATGATTTGTTTGCTGCGTCAAAAGCTCATCAGGCCCACTTTTAAAGATTAAAAAGAGTTTCTCATATCAATTTCTGAGTGACCTGCAATACATTTGGCCATTTTGGTTTTGTGAGAAGGAAAATCTAATTAAGAATCTGGCAGTTGTGGCTGCCCAACTGTCTTCAGATCCTCAAAACCTTATTGTTAGAATTATAGCATAAGATGCTTAAAAAAAAAAAGCATAAGAGTTCGAGTTCAACAAATTGTTAATTCTTTTTATTTTATTTTTAAAACATATTTGCAAATGGGTGAATAACTATTAAACCTTTTTTTCTCTTTTCTTAATATATTCTCCGTTCAGAAAAATGAAAGGCCTCTAGCCCTACTCAAAACTTGCACGCCAATAGAGCTTTGTTGGCATGTCAATGTTGTCAATTACACGGTTTACACCAAATAAGACCACTAAAATTATCAAGTCAGCATATGCAAAATAAGACCAGGAGTTTCCAGGCTAAATTCAACACAATCTACTCATTTTAGTTGACCAAAGAAGACACCAATGACCAATTCTTTTTACGAACTAAGCTACATATATTTCTAGCAAATGCTTTTTTTTTTTATAAATATTATTAAAAAAAACCTCCCTATTCTTCAATATTAATCAAGAATTTTAGCCAATTGCCTCTAATATTAATCAGTAGTTATCTGATTTAAATATTAATTTAAAAAAATTTCTTCATATCAGTTTTTTTAAAAAGGAAAAAATAATCAAGAATGTTTAAATGTCTTGTACGGCCTGTTATACGACCTGGCATTCTTCAAACTCCTGACTTGGAGAAATCAAATTGTGGGCAAAGGAATGAACATTTTTTTTTTATTCAAATAAAGTTTCCAGTTTGACTTAGACAAACAGAGAATAATATAATTACAAATAATGAAGGAGTTGGACTACTAACAACTATGAAATAAATGAAAAAAGAGAGTAAAACACTACTTTAATTTGTGCAAAGATAACGGGACTCCACTCCATTCATAGTAGGGGTTTATTGATCTCCTTACATTTGAGTTAGAATAGATCTCCTTATAATATTAAGTGAAGGTTAACCTTCGAGTTATGTCGTAATAAAATTATTAAAGAAAATTCCGATTAATTTCTAATTGTAAATATCAGTAGAGCTCTAATTGTAATATATCAATATATATAAAGTGTGTAATTAAACATCGTATCATACTAACTTTCTTTCCTTATTGGCCGAATAACAATTTTTTTTTTAGTTCGACTCTAGCATTATTACATTTTACAAGTGTCTATTATTTTGTGATTCATTATTAACCTTTCTAGTTTGTGTTAAATTATGATGGATTTGTTCAATGTAATCTCATCAATAATCTCTATCAATTGAGACATGTAAAAGAATATTGGGAAGTGTAACGAAATTTTTTAAGTCGTAACATTAGAATGAAATATGTTGTAAACATAGCCTAAACAACCTTAATTTTCATCCATGTTTTTAATTTTTGGCGAAGATGGTTTTCTCAAGTTTACATGGTAGAATGGAATCTCTCACTTTTTTTTTCTTTTTTTTTTAATTCCAAATTGCGCCGGAATCTCTTTTGAATCTTAGTGATTTTCTTGCCTATCCCCTTCCGCATCAAATACATATAATTAATCAGCAAAAACAACAAAAAAGATACATACAAAAAGAAAAAGGGAGAAAATAAAAAAAAAAGGAGTCCAAAACCATATATATAATGTTTTCTTTTTTGTTTCAATCGCAATCAAGAAGTGTCTGTCACACGGTAGAAGTTGGATACCAAACCGATAGGCTGTGATTTTGTCATCTTGTTGAATCGACCTGAAAAAGCCCAGCAAAATTAATTTGGAGCCTGTGGAGTTTGGAACGTGTGAATGGTCACATATATACAGCTGGTTGGTTCTATCTTTTTATAGTAAAACTTTTTATACCCACTACTCAATGAATTTGTAAAAATATTTCAAAACAAATGACAACATATTTCTCTGTTGGTGACGTAATGTTTTGCAATTTCACAACTTTGATAATATTTTTATTATCAAAAGAAAAAGGAAATCCTAATTTCGTTGTTTTATAATGGGTCATTTTTCAACCCAACCCAAGATTTCTTTATTAAGTTGATCGCCTTTTTTTGGGCAAAATGTGGGGTTTTAAAATAACCACTTTTATTACGTAAGGCCCCTCCCCTCTCCCTTTTTCTTTTTCTCTTTTTTGACACATCACATAAGTTGCAATATTTCTTGGGCAACACCAAAAATGTGAGGCAGGGGCTTGGGCTGTCTTCGTAGCAAGATGGACAGAGATTTTATAAGGGGATGAGCTATAGGCACCCCTGCTTTTATCTATTAATACCCAATTTCTCAATGAATCCAAAACACTTTCGTGCGTTTGTGTTTCATCAACGAGTTCTCTTAATGATTTTTCTACCATTTTGGGATCAATAGAAACATTTAATAACTATGATGTTTGACATATTTGATGCGTTAAGTCACGGTGCAAATGCAATCGCCAAAGTTTATGAACTCGGATGCAATTTCTAGCTGAGAAGGAGAAACAGAGTTGAGTGCAACCACTGATTCATCTAGGATTACGCATATATCAACCAATACTTGTCCGCTGTCGTTTTGTTTTGCATTTCGTAGAACGAAGACAAAAACGACGAGAAAGTCAAGATGTAGTGGGTGAGGTTTCAACTCTCAATAATGCTTCACGTTTTAAAAGACCCAACCGAGCCCATTGGATCTTAATTTTTAGTCTAACGTGATAAGGAGGAGTTTTTGGGTTGGATTTAGGCCCCTTTGGGCTGATGGTGCATTTACAATGGACCCTTCCAACATTTTAGCTAATACGTGGGCATATATATTTTTCGAGCTATGATGCGTAGGTGAAGGATTAATCACCTTCGAATCGTAAGTGCAAGATATACACTTTAATTTTAAAAAATTAAAATTAATTTTAAAAAATTTTTAAGTTAATACTAATATTTGTTAAATTGATCTATTTAAATAGTTTTCTTTTTCACGAAGCCAAAGTAAATTTTTTTAAAAATATAGATGTGTTACCATTAAAACTCTGCTGGTATTTATAATTAAATATCTCTAAAAAATAATTAAAATCGATTTGATTAAAGAACGGTCTAAATTTCTATCCTCATTAATTTACAAAATATATATTAATTCTACACAAATATATATAGTGCACGTGTCGGTTGCCAAAGGGTAAAGAATGACGAAAATATAAGAGTTGGATTCTTAGAGGAGTTTCTGGCGTTATGAGGTGCACGTGATAGTAGGCAAGGGTACGTGGTCTCTCTCTCTCTCTCTCTCTCGCTCTCCCTCCCCTGTTGAAGCTAAAGATCTACGTTAATTTCTTTTCTTTTCCTTTTTTTTTTAATCAATAAAAAGGATGATTCGTTTCGTGTGCTGCTCGTAGCCTACATTTGTCTCTTCAATGCCTACTTTGAAGCTTATTAATAGCTTTGTGATAGGCCAGTTATCATTACTCTCCGCCACCAACATCTCACCATAACTTTTCCCGTTGCAAAATTACACATTATTATTTTTTTAACCGATTAAATATATTACACACGTATTTTTAATTATTATAATAACAAATTAATACATTAATATTTATAATTAAATATATAATTAATAATATTTATAATTAAATATATAATTAATACTTACATTATTATATTTCATATAATAATTGCTATGACACCATATTAATATACTGATATTTACAATTAAATATATAACTGAAACTTATATTATTACATTTAATAATATAAATATATATCCAAATAAATAACTCTCACTGATAAGGTGTGTATTTACTCCACTCACATTATGTAAAAAAGAAGACTTTATAAATATATCTACACAATTAAACTTAATTGAATGAAGTTTTTTGAGTTCATGAAAATTTGAACCATTGTCCTCAAAATCATACTTAACTTTAAGGGTAATGGTTCACCACTAGACTAAAGTCTAAGTGACCAAAATTACACATTATTTAAACACAGTAGTCACAAAGCAAAATTAATAAAATTCTTATTTCGAAACTGAAGTGTTATATCTTTTAACTTACAAGTTAGTATTAAAAAAATTATAATTATAAAATAAAAATTAATAATTTATTATATTTATATAACTTTTAAATAATAATTTTAATAACCGTTAATATTTACTATAATATTATAATTTTTTTAACCACAACTGCCTAATCTTCTCTACTTACTGAGGATGAGATAGAGATGGAGATTCCAAAGATTGGTGTGCTTGTTTAGTAATTTTTCACTTCATAATAAAAATTTGTAAAACAAATAAAGAAGGAGAAGGAAGAAGTTAAGCCGTTGAAGGGCTCTAGATGAACAAGGGCAAAACTGGAGCGTGGCATTCGATCACACGACATGGGAGGAAGCAACAGCTACGAGCAACACATACGGATGCAGTTTCCTACGAATTGAATAATGGAAACGCTTTCCAATAAAAACAAAACAAAGCATCGCCTTCGCCTCGACCCACGAGAGAATATGTCACGTGAAGGCACGTGAGGTCACCGCGTGCCGGCGTGCCTTTACTTTATCCTACACTACAACAATACGTTAAACTAAACCTCCCCCCCCCCCGGGACCCACGTGGAGCAGCTGTCCCTTCCGCCCTTTTCTCACTCAGTCAGAAGCGGGACTGAACCCCGACCCCAAAAATATTTTTTTTTAAAAAGAAAAAGCCTTTTCTTTTACCCTTATTATTTTTTAATTGTTATTAATAATAATTGAATTTAATTCAGTTGCAATAAGTGACGAATTTGGTGACGTGGATCGCTGTGGTTGCGGGTCCCGCCTTATATCCGTACGAGAGCAGATGATCCTAGATGTTTTTTTGGGTGGGGAACTGTAGCTGGTTCCACGACTGGTTTCGTTTTACATTTTTGCCCCCTTTTGTATATTAATTTTTTTTTAATCTATATATATTATTTAAAATCTGACCAGTCTTATTCAGTGTTCTGACAGAGAACATGTGGAAGGGGAAGAGTGACAGTAACCTGACCTGGGACCTGGGAGAATGATCGGCCAAATATGGCTTTAACGTTTTCTGTAATAAGTAAATTTCACAACTTGCATTGCAACTCATTGATCCCGACAAATGACTCCGATATTTTATCTCATTGCTGACGTTATGTCTACATAAAAGAAAGAATGGCTTTTAATTAAAGACACTTAAATGTATCTGAGATGCCATAAATCAACTTGAATATTTATTATAACCACCAACAAAATACTAGAAAATTAACATAGGATTATGAACTGACGAAATAAGTTGCCTTAATTAATCATGCGATTCTGAAATTTGAATTGAATGATCATGATATGAATTTTAATACTAAAATTCTTCCATTGAAACTGATTTGGTTTGTTTAGTTTTAAAGTTATTCATGGAATATCTACTACGAAGAAGTACGCTTACAACGCGCGTGTGTGTTGAATCAACTTTGTTGAGCGACCAAAAATATGAAGTTTTTTACGCACGTAAGGGGTGAGAGCACTAGTTGGAGTTGGACTGGGGACTCACGTTTTGTTGAATGATCAGGGCGACGCTCATTCCTTTGGCTTCAGTTTTAGTGAGAAATTATTTTTATTTTTTTACCATATTTGTGGATAGAGATAAACATAATTTTCATGTATTGATCACATATCTCGATTCTTAATAATAGTAAAATATTTTGAGCTATGATCGGTACACATTTAAAATGACGTATACTATATAAAAATTTAAATTTTGATATATTTTTAATAAAGTGAGAATGCTATAAATAAATAAATAAATAAATATATGAATTTTAATACATTAATAAATTAAAAAATATAATTTTTAATATATGAAAATTTATATATTTTCTATTTTAATGTATATATACTTTTTTTAAAAAAATAAGAATGCCTTTATTAAGAAAAGAACAAATAAATGTACATACACATATGTAGATTAATGAGTGCTGCCGGTGTTTGATGGTAGATCACATGATCAAATATGGGGACACACTCCCACGCAGATACGACGTTATGGTTATGGCGCCCATCGAAAATAAAACAACTCATGGAACAAAAACAAAATCTGCTCGTCGTGAGTGTTGAGTGTTGACCTAAAGAAGCCAGTTTGTTGGCGTGTTGCTTCTCATTCAGACATTCACAAATTACAAAATAGAAAGCGCTACTGGGACATGTGATAATCGATCGTTGTGAGTTGTGACAATAAATGGAGAGTTGAAGAGAAACAATAATAATTAAAGGTGGGCAAGAAAAGCAGAAGTAAAGTGTGGGGAAATGGGGCAATGAGCAGTCACGTCAGGGTGAATAGGGTAGCTGGTCACATCCAGCCATTTATTTAAGCAGCTGCCGTTTGGTGGTAATGGTTGGTAATGGGTAATGTGCCTGCTATTTACCCCGCCACCTGCCAGTTGTTGTATCTCACCCCGAGTCGCTGCAATTTCATTTCTCTTTCAAATTTCAGATAATATCCCTCGAATCCCATCTTTTTCCCCAGCTTTGGTCTTTACTAGATTGCCTTGCTTCCCCTACAGTAACCTCTTCGCCCTTCACTTCCTCCCCCTCCCACATCATCTATCTAGAAGCATAAAAGGTTTATACTAAGATGACAGACAAACAAGACCATACATTAACTACTAATTCCTACCTCTTATTTTTAATCAAATTGGAATCACGGCAAGCGCATGCAGACACGAAGTGAAGCAAACAACTGATATAATTAAAAACATTTAGATTTTAATAGAATACGGCGTATAACCATCCTAGAGAACATATATGTATATTTTTAGTTGAACTATTTATGAATGAATGTAGTTATTCTCTGATTAGGTTTGTTTAAAATAAAATTTTGATGATACTTCATAAGTTATTGGATATAATATAATGATATTTTAATCATGTGAGCGACTACGCACGTAGCAAGTTCTCATTAAGAAAGTTGTGGAGTAAAACCCACAATTCTCCTAATGAAAACTGGTCATGTAGTGATATTCATTAGATCAATTCTCCATATAACAATATAATCAAATATAAATTTATGTAAATTTAAATTAAATTAAGTCAAAATTTAGTATAAAATTATATTAACCAATTATTTTTTTTAACTCAATACTTAGTATCATGTCTATTATAACACAACTAAAATTTTCATTTTCAACTACCATATATTAAGACTATCATAGCACAATCCAAATGTTTACACTTAATAATATCAAAGAAATGCTTATTCCACTCAATTAAGAGAGGAGATATCTATCTTCGTTCAATTATATAATTGAGGGATAAATGATTACGTTTCTATGTAGGGACTTGAGTCAATGGTCCACCGCAAGGTCAAGCGATACAAAACTAAGAGAGAAGCGGGGCAGCTGCCTCTCCTTAGTCCAAACATTTTTAGATGACATGTTTTATCAACTTAGTTGAAATTATAAATTTGTCCTCGTTTACGTAATTAAATACAAGACGTTCAAGTTCAAATCTATCCGTGAAAATAATTATTTTACTTCTATTGTTTCTTCAATTGGCATTCACTTTTACTTCTACTCTCCCCCCCCCCCTCCTCTCTCTTTCTTTAATTGATGTGTAGTGTGGCACTCTTGTAAATAACATGGGATCCATGTCCATGCAGGTAAAGTTAGGCTTGAAAGCTGAGAATTATAAAATATATTCCTCACAGATAAATAGTACGTGAATCCCACATATATATTATTTATGTAAGAAAAAAATATATTTTACATACACGTAATATAGAGATTCTAAAACGGAAAAGTATCTAGATGTGAATAGAGGAATATATCAGGGGCACATTCGTCTAACTTGGTTTGTTATTTTTGCATCTAGGTGCAGCCGCAGCTCGTCTGCTGTAGCTTACTAACATTTTAGCTCACGGGGCCGGCTTGAGCCAAGCTTCCTGCCCAGCGCAACACGAAGCGTATTATTTTTCATTTAAAATTGAGAATAAACGACGAAATTCTTCATGCAATTAAGCAAAAGGAGAAACTAAAAAGAAATGCGAAATTGTTTTTTCCCCCCCCCCCCCCCACTTGTAATTATCGAAGATATAGAGCCAGAATATATATAGACAAAAGAAATATACACAGTTCTCTCTAAGATTAACGTAGGAGATATTTCATACTTGAGAATTAAAAAAAAAAAGGACATATCAAAAATAAAATACTTTCCAACTTTATTTTACATTTTTTATTTGATATGTTTTTATTTTGTAGCTTTGATATTGCCTCAACTAATTAATTCTTTAATGATAATTTCAATCTATTTTGGGCAGAAAATATCTCTATTTAAAAAGAAAGAAAGAAAAGCTTCCTAGTATCTATAAATAGAGAGGCTGCTATAGGGCAGGCAAACCCTCGATGACAAGTAACGACTGCGATGGAAATTCACACTATCAATTGATATTTCGGAAGTATAGATGATGATGGCACTTCAGTGTTTGTCAGGAGAGAGAGCCAAAGAAGCCATCGTCATTTCTCTGTTTTGGAAACTTGAAAGAAAACAATAAAACCTGAGCTTAGCTGGATTGGAACTGCACTTTCGGCTTCATAAAGCTGTGTAGATATTTTGACTGTTTTGAGTGTCTATGTAAACCCCACAGCCACTCTTATAAAAAATTGATAAAAGAAATAGAAAAGCAAAAGATTTTAACTAAATAAATTTAAAAAAAAGGTCATTTCAAAATTCAAGCACAAGAGTCATGACCCCATGTTGCTCAAAGTGCTATTTCCAATGCAAAGCTAGCTAGAGAGACAGAAAGATCAAAGGCTGCAGGTAATTATCTCTCTATACAAATCTAAAATTGTTATTTTGATTGTTAAATAATTAATTTAGTTAGGGTTTACCTTTTTCCTCTCAACTGTCTTGTCTGACTGTCTTTTTTTTTTTTTTTCAAAAAAATTGAAGTACCCTAGGTCTAGGGCTTCTCCACTGGCTATAAACAAACTCTGCAGTCTTAACATGTCAGTTACTAATAGGTTTTTACAATCCAATTTTCTATTTTTCTCACTGCTGGTGGGTGTCTGCCAAACTATGTAAAAAGAACCTGGTAGAAGTCCCTGCAAAACTTTCCCTTCGCATATAATACGCCCAACAACACACCAAACAAGGCTTATTAACCCCAAACCCAAAACCAAAACAACCAGACTACAAATTAATTCCTCTTTCTCTCTCTCTCTCCATGGAATTGCATCTGAAGCAATGGAGAGACCAGCAGCATGAGTCAGAGCAACAAGTTTCTGCAGCAAAGATACCAAAACTCTTCTTTGAGCCCCATGAAGCACAACACCTACACCAACACCAACCCATGTCATCTGGGTCATCTGCCCTCCCTTTGTTTGTACCTGAACCCACATCCAAAGTCAGCAGCCTGTCAGCGTTTTCTGATTCAACCTCCAGATTTCCCAGTATGATATTTTTCTTCCTTTTTTATCACTCAGCTTTCATTTTAATCTCTCTCTCTCTCTTTCATCTTCATACTACGCCTGTTATGTGACAGACAAGAACCCAGAAAAGTGTAGTAGTTTCTAGCTTCTAACTAGCTGAGTTCTCATACTTATCTTATCACTTTCGGTTTTTCTTTTTCTTTTTTTAATTTTTTTTGGGATTTTTGTCAGGGATGGGAAGTTACTTTAGCTTGGCTCAGTGGCAGGAGCTTGAGCTACAGGCTTTGATCTACAGGTACATGTTAGCTGGTGCTGTTGTTCCACCTGAACTCCTTCAGCCAATCAAGAAAAGCCTTGTCAACTCTTCTCCTTATTTCCTCCATCACCCTCTTCAACATTATTCTCATTTTCAGCCCGCTTGTGAGTGCTGCCCCTCTCATTTTTCACGAAATAATATATTTAATTCTTGGTATACGTTATCGTTGTGGTCTCATTTGTGTAAATGCATATGCATATATATTAGCGGATCCAGTGGTTTTTTAACCTTGTACTGTTTGATTCTGATCTGCCACACTAAACTTAAAACTGTTTCATTTCTTCAGAATTAATTTGTTAATTCCTGAAGTAGTAATATAATATGTATATGTATACGTGTGATCAGTGTTGCAATCAGGGTACTGGGGAAGGGGGGCAATGGATCCAGAGCCAGGGCGGTGCAGGAGGACAGATGGCAAGAAGTGGAGGTGCTCAAGGGACGTGGTGGCGGGGCACAAGTATTGCGAGCGCCACATGCACCGTGGCCGCAACCGTTCAAGAAAGCATGTGGAAATCCCCACACCCACCTCCTCTGCTGCTGCTGCTGCTCTCAAAACCACTAGCAGCACCGTTAATAATAATATCAATAATAATAATAATAATAATAATAATAATAATAATAATAATAATAATAATAATATATCTGCTGCAACTGTTGCTGCTCCTTCACCTTTTGCTCAAATGGCTAACGCCACTACTTTTGCTCTTTCCGAGCCTTCGCCTTCCATTGATCTTCTTCAGTTCAATCAAAGGTAATCCCTTGTTACGTATGAACCTTGGTAAAATGGTTTATGATTTGACTTGATTAACGTCAATTCGGGTTATGTTCGTTTTTTGATTACTTTACTTGACTTTGATCATTTTGATAAGAGTTCTTTTTATTTTGGGGGATGGGGTGTTTAGATTTTAGATAAAGACAGATTCTTGGTAGGGCCCTGGGGAAAGTTAGGCCACAGCATGTTTCATGTCTGGGGGAATTGCTTTTGATTTTGTACAAACTGACCCCAACCACTTCTTTCGAAGATATTATGCTTATGCTTTTGCCTTCTTCTAATGCTTATCATTTCTTTATTTTGTTCTCTGTTTTAATTTTTGCTTATATCACGTTCTTTTGTCCGTTGTAGTTCCTGTGTGTCCAAAGCTGTTAGTAAGGGCCTGTTTGAACCCCAAAATGAGGTTGGTAACAGGTCTGATGGTCACATTTTGAGGCCTTTTTTTGATGACTGGCCACGGTCACTACACGATCACAACAATTGTGAGAGCAATTCTAGCAGAGTCAATTCTGCCACCTGCCTCTCCATTTCGATGCCGGGCAATTCGTCGTCATCTGACGTGTCTTTGAAACTTTCCACTGGCAATATAGATGAACCCGGCTCCCAGGGCGGGGAAAGGGAGGAGCCGCAGCTGAATTGGGCGGCAGGATGGGCCACTCACACGGTGGCTTCGATGGGAGGACCTCTAGCAGAGGCTCTGCGATCTTCGACTTCCAATTCTAATTCATCTCCAACAAGCGTTCTACATCAATTACCCCGCAGCTCTGCCTCAGAGGCTAGCTATGTTAGCACCTGATTTTTGTTGGTGATTTGTAACTAAATAATTTGGTTTTCATTTGGTTTTTTTTTTTTTTGAAAAAAAAAATTCTTAGATTCGTGGTATAACAAAACTCTGTGACACTCTTCTGGTGGTTGCTGCCTCGTGTATAAATTGAGTGTGTTCGTGTTGTTTGATTGCCTTAAATTGTCGTATTTCTTGATACGGATTTGGGAATTTGTACGGCAATTTTAGCTGTTAACTACCATGTCTGCTCTAGGCTTCGTTCGCTCTTCCATCAACTGAGAGGACAACATTGATTTGTGGTCAATGACAGACCGCAGAGGAGGCATTGTTGGATTTATGGAGAGATACCGGCCCGTCTGCTATACACCATAAATATCATTTCCTATTGATGTCTCACCGAATTTTTTATTACAAATTTCAATTTTTTTTTTCATTTAACATCTCAAGTCATGAGTTGGTGCGAAAACTTGAGAACTAAGCCAAAGCCAACTGGCTAACCATCGATGCAAATTGAGGGCTCCCGGTAGGCAGTTTCCTTTTCGGTTTTCAAAACCCTGCAGTAGCACTTGCTTTAGTGATTGATGTCCAACAACAATGATATCTAAGAAATCCACATGATTGCAATAACCTGTGCGTTATTACTGAAGGTTCAGATACAATTTCACAGCACGTAGTCAGTAGTCTGACAAAAACAGTAAACTATCTAGTTGATAAGCAGTAACCACAACTTTAGCAAAGAAACATTTACACCATGGCACAGGAAACATTTTACACGGTATTGGTCTCCAATACTTCGCATGAAATTGCAATGTTGCATGCAGGTTGTCCTCTCCTCGTGTTCATCCTGACTTCCCCAAATTGATGTGATGCAAAAATTACCAGAAAGGGTAATTCAACGAGTCTCTCACTGTACTTTTATTCTCAAGATTGGTAAGTGGAATGCTGATGCACAGCAAGAAGATCTCTCGAACCTCCCATATTAAATAGAACCTGATGGTTATTTAATTTTATACATTAAGAGGTTGCTCTTCTTCATCTGCTAGAGCATAGACCACAGCCGTTCTGCTTGGCGCATATACCAAGAAGGAATGAGGTCGGTCATCATACCACCCTTCCTGCACAAGCACCATTGCATTTAAAACCCTATAATTAACCATGATATAAGGAGCAAGAGCAGGAGGAGAATTGTCAACAGGTTATTTTCTTACCGAGCTGAAGTACTCGGCATTGTGGTCGAGCCTTTTGTAGCCTCCAAACAGTGGATCATCTGAATCCAAGACAATCTGGAAGAGAAACAAAATATAATTGGAACAACGAAATGAAATAAAATGAGAAAACAGAATGACAGCATGCACAGAGACACACCATGTATTTTGGTTCAAGTAATGAAGCAAGCATGAAAAAAAAAATTGATAAAAATCTGAAACAGCCCGCAGTTTAACAAGGTTCTCCCATTTTCAGGTTACAAGACAATTGATTTAGGCTTCAATATTTGCACTTAAATATTTAAACCAGATTGGGTAAACATTAGGTAAGAAAAAGAAGACAGATGCATAAATGTATTAATGGGTCAAAGCTAAAACACATTAGAATAAAAAGTGGTAAAAAGCATCCAATGTTATACCTTATACTTCCCTGGCTTCAAGCAGCCCACACGATAGTCGGAATAACTACTATTCCAATGAAAGTTGAAGACAAAAACAAGATTTCCTCTTTCAAAGACTATTACCCTGTCTCCCTCGTCCTTCCGTGACACATATTGGTGCTCAGAAGTCATGAACTGCATAAACAGTAAACCAGCATTTTATTCTCCAGTCCACAACATGTTTCATCATATTATCAATACAAGGAAAGGAAAGGTGGAAAAAGACACTAGATCTAACAGCGGTAAAAGGCAAAATCGCATATAGACCAATACACTCGGCCAATTCCCAATGTAGGAAACTGTTGATCATATTTATATTTTACAAGGGAAACTAAATCCTGAAGACCTCCCTCAGCATAAGATTAAACTCCAGCCCAATGATTGATAGGAAATACCACATAATACACCATAACCCATAATTAGCTCTGTACATCCTCAGAAGATATAAATATAAACATTTAAAATCTGACAAATAGCATAAAATTTTAAGTAAATAAATAGTTAGAAACAAACAGTCAGAGGCATTAACACCATAAACCAGCAGTTTTAAGCTCAAGTAGACTTACCCCGTACTTCTCTTCAAGATGCTGCATTGCCCGATCAAATTCTTGCATTCCACGATATCTCAGATAATCAGCATCCCCCTGGGTGCATATAACCGACGCACAATAAGAATTATAAAAATACCTTCAAAACCCTAGCAAGAGAAAGTTATTTTCAACCATAGAGAAGTTGCTCATTCTGGATTCAAATGCCAAACATATTAAACAAGTCCACTAGAATAAAACAGAGGATAACGTTATGCAACAAGACAATTGTGTAACTTAAAATACACATGAACGAAATCAGAAAGGATCAATAAGTCAGTGGACGGATTAAGAGAATTTATATGTGCAGAGAAGCTGCTAATTTGGGACTTTAAAATGCTTAACATATTTCACTAAAATATAAAGGATGGGCAATTTTCGACATGACAATCCTTTAACTTTGTATTACCTAAAACAGCAGGGACTAATAATTTGAAGGATTGATAACACAATATACACTAATCACTTACATAGATATATGTACACATATATACCAGGTTCATGATTCTTTTGGTACTGCATTGACCAGACCTAACAAGTTGAAAGCAACTAGACTAAATAAAAAGTTTTAGTAGAACTTTTTTTCATTTTAAAAAAAAACTCAATTCTTCGTCCTAATTGATCTGCATCTGGAGTAGTTCAATCAATCTATGGTTTAATTCAATGTGTAGTTTAGATTTGTTGTTCATCAATATTAAGTTGTGACTTAGTTCTATAATCCAATCAAAACATTGTAGCCAACATGAAAGCAAGCAAAATCATCAGTAAGTTCTTCCTTCAAAATGGTTACTTGCATTCTGTTACCGAGGGAGAAACTTACTAGATCAAACCTACGCCGGCACTTGTCATAGCTGGAATTGTTCCCAGGAACGAATTGACCATTAGGAAGACGCTGATCACCCCTTGGAAAATCAATCCACTCTACAAAGAGAATGGGGTTGAAAGAGTAACATCATATCTTTTGAGAACCATCAAATTGATTATCAAAAAACATCAATGATGAAAGAAAGCAAAAAAAAAGAAGTAAATAAATTTAAAATTTAATAATCAATTGACTTTACCAGGATGTCCAAATTCATTGCCCATAAAGTTCAAATATGCTTCTCCACCTAATCCCATGGTAATGAGCCTGATCATTTTGTGTAATGCTATTCCACGATCTATGAGGGGAGTTGACGGTCTGTCCAGAGCCATAAAATCATACATATCCTGCAGAAAGGCATAAAAAATAAAACAAATATGAGGTATAAAACTTAAGATTTTCTTCAATGATTCATAAGCTATGTTACTTTAACCCCACAGGAGCCATGAAAAAAGGCAACAAATCACAAAGCAAGAACAAAAATGAATTTGTTGCGACATATGAATAACTCATGCTACAGATGCATTGGTCATCAACTTGGAAATCGTATGAAATAAAAGAAAAAATTATGCAACTCCAAATCCTATTAACCATACAGCATTGCTGTAACTGTGAATGTATAAAGCTGCAGGTATGTCCTTCAATGTGACCAAAATTAACACTGACACTGGACGAAATCCAAAGTTCTTGCCCGATAACAAATAAGCTTTCTATAGCCCTTAATTAATGTAGATAAATGTTGTTCGGCACATATAATAAGTAAATAAGTAAGAACACACATAACCTTGTCCATCAACCAAAATGCAATTGTCTTGTCACCAACAAGAGCTTGGTCATGACTTTCAGCATAAGCAACACACTTTTCCAACCACCTCCTGTTGGTCATTGTGTGAACGATTTCACCCATTTTCCAGTCTTCATCCCTTTTCCTACAAAAGAGGAAAAACAAGACGTGTCTTATATATCATATGATTATACAAAGAGATTCTGGATTCATGTCCATTGAATGGTAACGTGTGTTTGGACTTCCAGTGGGAACATACTTAAGGAGCTCAATCCATTTATCAGCGATGGCCATTTGCAGACGGTAATCAAATCCCACACCACCATCTTGTATAGGAATGCAGAATGTTGGCATTCCGCTAACCTGCAAAGGAAAATTAATTTTGTAATCAACTGAACAATGTCAGGAAAGTGCAGGAGTGATTTATCCCAAAGAGTACAAATATAAACATGAGCTATTATTTATTAACCTTCACATCAAATGTTAATTATTTATTAAATGTTGAAAAATTCCACAATAAATCTTCATCTCCTCGTGATTAGATGCATTTCAGTGAGCACTAGAACACAGTGCAAGTTTATGTCAACTGATAAATGCCACAAACATTCTAGAATGAATGAAAACAATATGAGGGTTTATGTTCAAATTAAAACCAGTTGGTAGTCAAAGAACCCTTTTATTTGTATAACATGTAACGTACGGTATGATTTGGGCTAAACTCAGACACACACAACAGGGAAACGCACATACTCTATAAATGCATGGATGCACCTACTTTCACTGACATAACCCTGTATAAGATACTAATTTGTTATTCCACTGAAATCAATAAGTCCACAGAGGAAAGTGGAGGGCTAGAATCAATAGACACTCAATATGCTTTCGAGAGGACTATACAACATACATCTAGAATGAATGAAAAACAATATGAGGGTTTATGTTCAAATTAAAACCAGTTGGTAGTCAAAGAACCCTTTTATTTGTATAACATGGAATGTAAAATATGATTTGGGGTAAACTCAGACACACAGAACAGGGAAACACACATACTCTATGAATGCATACATGCACCTACTTTCATTAACATCATCCTGTATAAGATACTATTTTGTTATTCCAATTAATAAGTACACAGAGGAAAGTGGAGGGCTAGAATCAATTTTTGAGAGGACTATACAACATACATCTTCACCAATTGAAACAGCCTCTGGGTATAGCCCATGAATCATATCGTTGACCAGCATCAGGTAAACAACAGCATCTACATCAGTTGCAAATCCAAAGTACTCATTGTAATTTCCAGTAAATGCTACCTGCAGCTCAAGAAACAATTAAGAAAAGGACCAATATATTGGTAGAACACCAAATGATGTAGTTCTAAAAATGCAATGCTTTCATTCCCCCAGTCCACATTATACATAATGCAGTCTTTAAAACAATCTTTTAGAAAAATATCGTTGATATTTATGTGGAGGCAATCCTGCAACTGAAGTGGATTGATGTCCCACATGTCGAGGCTGGTTGAAATTTATTGCCATACCATTTGCTAACAGCTTAAGCTTTTAATTGGTTGTTTAACTGTGTTCACTATCTTAAGTTCTAGCAAGACCTATATGCCAAAATGGCTTCATTCAAGAAAGGCTTCAATTAAGTTAATAATGAAACACGGTATAACTACAAGCAATTCCTCCCATTGGTATATTAGGGTTTACAACATTCATTACCATCTTGCAAACATTAAGCTAGTCGCTAAACCAAATTCAGGAAAACAAGGGATCATTTCCAAGAGCTCTAAAACACCTGCAAGCCATGGTGAGTGTACATCATTGAAGTCACACCATCAAATCTGAATCCATCAAATTTATATTCTTCCAGCCACCATCTTGCATTTGAGAGAAGAAACCTTAATACCTATATCAGAAATTAAAAAGAAAGAAGTTAATTACTACTGACAATAACATTCAGGGGAAAAAGAAGAAAAAGATTAACCACCAACATGATATATTTTTATAGTTTGGCAAAAGCACATACTTCCCAGCTTCCATAATTAAAAAGGCGAGAGTCCCACATCCAATGATAACCTCGCGACCCGGAATGGAAGTAATGGCCATCAGTTCCATCAAACATGTTCAGCCCATCCAACACATTATTAGATGCGTGGCTGCATTTATTAGATATTACCAGTTAGATATCCTTAAAAAAACATTAAAAAAAAAATGTGACTATACTACTATGAAATGATTAAGAATGTCTTACATATACATTAAACTTTCAACTACATCATTCATCCTCGTTGAATTAAATTGGTCATTCAACAAAATGATTTCAAGGTAGATGTTGCAAATGTTAATAACTACAAGCTACATCATTCATCTGACAATTTAGTGGCCTTCCCAAATCATACGCAGAATCATTTGAAGGTCAAGCAAAATTACACAATATATATATATATATCTAATGGCTAGCTCAATCAAGGATCAATGATAAGTGACTATTACCTACAAAGATTTGCAAGTATGATTGTTATTTTTATTATTAATTTTGGCTAGCATCAGAAGTAACAAAGAACATGCATGCAATGAACAATAAGCCAACAGATATTTCTAATGATAATATCTCTTTAGATTTAGCTTGTACCTATGGACAATATCCATGAGAACAAGCAGACCTAACTCATGAGCTTTATCTATCAGAGACTTCAAATCATCAGGAGTTCCACAACGGCTGCTGGGTGCAAAAAAGTTTGTGACATGGTACCTACATCAAATCAAAGAGAGCTTGAGAGTATATCAACAAATACGAGCTGTTTAGTCAACTCATACACAAGTATAATTTAAAATGTAGATGACAAAGTATACAGTAATCTGGAGCTAGTTCAAACAAGGAAAAGTACCCAAAGCTAGCATAGTATGAATGCTCTTGGACAGCCATAATTTGAACAGCATTGTAGCCGAGTCTTTTAATGCGTGGGAGCACATCGTCTCTGAAGTTGGCATAAGTGTTAATTATGGGCTCCTGCATGTCATGGTTGATAATTTGTGAGAAGAGAAGAATTAATAAACATAGCACAGAAAGAAGGCGAAAAAAAAAAAGAAGAAAGAGGTTAAAGGAAGGTTGTGGAATTCCTAATTCGATTGTTGAATCTTCTATGTACGCACACATTTATGCGTATACACACATATAATAATACAAATCAAGAGACTGAAGTTATCATATGAGAGAGTGAGGGGAGATCCATACCGTGCTACTCATTCCAACATGTGCCTCATAAATTCTAAGCGACTTTGGCTTCTTCGGCTGAGGATGTTGAAATACATACTTTTCCTGTAAAGGATTGAGCATGCTGATCATGAGAAGGTCCACTATAGATTGGGACCTCAACTTATTTTATCATATTGAGTGTTAAATTATGGTCATAAAATAATAGTTGCTACTTCATCTAGAATCACATATAGCTGCCCCAATAAAATTAGTAGATTCACAATTTCACATTTCAACATGTACACATGATAGGCATGGTAGAGCTGCATTCTCAAAATTATAGAGAAAAGTTTCAAAATTAATCTCCAATCGTTCCTAATATTATCCAATATTTTAATGTTACTATATCATTTCTCATCAAAGTTCCAAATCATATCAGCGGAATGTGGTAGGAAATCATACTTGTCTCATTTTTTTTCTTCAAATAACTAAAAAGACTTGGAGAAAGAAAAGAATACAAAACTATACCTCCTCTGGAGGATCATAGTATATGCCATTGTATGGGATTTCACCCGGAGCTTGCACAGAGAACTTGATCCAAGCAGGAATAGAATCTTTAATACCAGAGGGAGTATCCATGTGAATCTACAAATACATGTTTAAAATCTAGATAAGTTAGACAACACAACCACACTATCATAGTTTTATGATTGTTGACACAATGACAACAGCCCAATGTATGGGTTAAAGCAAAATATGACATGTTTGTCACGCTCACTAACAAAAACTCTATGATATGTTCAAGCTACATAATAATAACCATAACAAGTATCTAACTAAGGTGAAATGAATCCATCACAAACAATAAGTTAAAAATAGAAGAGTAGCATGCCTAAAAATCACAAAGCTAGACTTAAAATTAACTGACAAGAAATGTTACCTTTACACGAGAACCATGGGGAATTGGCGGTGAACCGTCAGCATTGTTTGGCAAAAAGATCTCCCATACCCCAAATTCATTCTGTTAGAAACGACAGATGAATTTCATGCTGCTTTGAAGCAGTAAATAATGATGATAAAATGGTGAAAAGAAAAGGAATTTACATACAAGATGCAAATATGAAATGTCAGATAACCACTGATAGCCATTACGGTCAAATTACAATGAAGTAGTTTATCCTTTCCCTAACCTAGAACTACCACGATGAGGTAATAACTAACCAGTTAGCTATTCTAGTATCATTTCATATAGTTTATCCTTTCCCTAACCTAAAGCTACTGCAATGCATTAATAAATAACCAATTAGATATTTCTAGTATCATCAATGCATATGCCACCTCATTGTCTTCTCACTGATATCAATGAACAGCTCAGCTTTGGTTGTCATGAAGCTCAATCAAGCCCATAAACTAGTAAAAGAAACCAAAATGAGCATAGCTTTAAAAGCAAGTGCATCAGAGGTACAGCTTGAGCAAAGTTAAATTCAAATTGTTCTGATTAGGTCAATGATCATTAAATTATATAATTCCTGTATAATAAACAAATCATAATATCTCATAAAGGAGACACTTTGATTTAACATAAACCAAAAGATTAACTGCTAACAAATCTTACATATAAAGAGTTTTCGGTGAGACAAAAAATAAAACACCAATAAGCTATTGAAATATAACATGCCATTGGTATTTCATCCCTTGAAAAGACACAGATTTTGCGCACACAATTTGTGTGGCTGATTCACTTAACAAAACATTTTTAATTGACAAACAAAACTTCCAGATAGTTCAGTAAAACAGCTTTTTTCATTCACACACATTGATCTTTCTCATAGACCTCATCTTCTCTTGATCTCCTCACATATCAAAAGCATGCTAGTTCTTGCAATTTAATTACTAGTACAACGACTCACAAGTCAAGGTCAGTGCAATCAAGGATTGTTAATATACAGTGAAACTTAAATTACAAGAAGAAAAGATGACATACCCGGGTCATAATATCTGCATTAGGATTCCAATTATTGAAGTCTCCAATCAGAGAAGCTGACTGAAAGATAAAGTAAGCTATCACAATATATTAAGGAAAACAAAAACAAAGAAGTTTTACACATTTACCAAAAGTTTCATTCAACATGACCAACTTTTAGGGGAAACATAAAGGTAAGGGAAGGGACATTTTTATTATTCAAGACCAGATTAACGCTCAACTTATCACTAACTTTTGCTAGAAAAAGTATCAAATTGGTTAAATTCCAACGTGACAAAGACAAAACATATTTGCAGCATGTCATCTCATTTTGTGGTCAGAATACTGAAATCATCATATTTATAATCTAACATTTCTACAAAAAAACAAACTTAAAGAGCCTTGACCTCGTTCTCCTGTTCTCAGGTATCAATATATCAAAGTAATCTAAATTAATTAGAGGGCAATGTCATGGTGAAAAAAAAAAATGTTCTCAAAATAAATGTACTGAGATCTAGATGGTCAGAATCCAATGTAAACCTATAACTGCATGGAGAGATGCAGTCTAAAGAATACCACCCTTGTTGAGAGTTAATTACACCAAACAATTAAGACCTTAAAAACATAAAATCGAAACAAACCTTAGCTCCTGGCGCCCACTCTCTATAAGTTATGCCTGTGTCACTGAAAAACCAGAAGATTATTTTCAGAAACTGCGCACGAACTTATCGTTTAATTATTTTAAGGAAATTAAACTTTATTGGAAGCAGAGGCAGACCATTTAAAAAGGACATGCAAAACCTATAATATAAACATGAAGAATATAATCTTAAGGGAACAAAATACAAGACAGTTATGATCCATGAATAAAAGAAGTTCTGCCGTCAAACCCCAAAAAAAAAAAGGAAAAAGAAAGGGCGGGATAATCTACAGGCTGACACCATTTGTCTATTAACCTGCTCTGTTGACCAATCTGCTGCCAGACGGCCCGGACCTACTCGATATTTGCTAAACTGCTATGGATAAAATACACGATTAACAGAACACATGTCTAATATCCCAACATAAATTAATCATGAGAAGCTTCCCATTGAAAATGCACGTCTAACTTTCTTAAGGCCAGCCACAACCAGGTAAAATCCGTCAGTTTGTCAACCAGTAGAATGATTTGTATTATATTGAGCTTCAGTAAGAGTTGAACTAGGAAGTGTATGACGTGTTAAATGACACATCAGACTAATTCTGAGTCCTAATCAAGAAAACTACAAAGGACAAAAATTATAGAAATTTCACACCCTACAAAGTTGGAAAATAATAACTTGACACCACAATAAAGGTAAGGCTTGGATGCAAGCTACTAAGGGAAAAAAATAATTCGGAGGGACTAAAGGAGCATTTATGCTTAATTTCTTTATAGAAACCGTTCTTAGGAATAAAAAGGAATAAAACACATTACAGCATATCATGTTTGAATATTAGATAGTGGCTACATATGCTGGAACCTATATTCTACGTGCAACATAAAACAATGTGCAAGGTACAGAATCAACCAAAGTTATGAAAGTGTATACCTGCGTATGAAGCCAAACTTCTCATAGCCACGAGAAAACGCCGCTAAACCACCTTCATACTTGTCAATATCTTTACGCATTTGTTTATATCGTCCATATCTACAATCAGAATAACAAATTCAAGTCTTTGACCTACCTTAGTTATATAATCAATAAAGTAGAGGATAGAGGACATAGATAAATCATATAAAATAAGAACAAGGTTTGATCATAATAGGCACCAAAAGATTACAAAATCCTGCACCAAAATGCAATCTTCTGGTCAAACATTTTGCTTAATGTATCTTTAAAAAAAAAAAATGCTCAGTCACAAACGAGGGAGGTAGGGAGGAGAGATAACAAAGCATGTAGTGATGTATATGATTATATGAGCATGCGAAAGAATTTATCTATGGATGACTGGAAATCATGTACAAATTATCTAACAATTTGCTCTGAGAAATCCAATTAGCAACATTCTAAAGCAATCAACTTCCTATCCATTATCTATTAAGAAGCTAACCATGTGACTTGTATCAGTAAACAATAGAAAATTCTCTTACCGGTAATCAAGGTGCTGACGGTGACCTAACAGATTTGGATCAATCTCGTATATTTTCTGCCCGGCACCAGGTGGAGGAATGGACCTTGGTCCAACGTCACTTTGAACTTCACTCTTTTCAGAGCTTACTTTCCCTTGTAAAGTAAAAGGGCCGTGATCTTCAATCTCAACATTCTCATTGTCTTCCATTTGAAGACTCTCTATGCCATTTCGTACCTGAAAGAAGAAAGGTACCAAAATGACAATATGCACAATTCAAGCTTTCTAAAGAAAATCAACCTATCATGAATATTACAAATATCAGATACATATATGTCATTCAAATATGAAATAAGCAATCATAAAAGTATTTCGTTTGATGAATTATCTGGATTTAGATCTTTGATAAGCATGGGTCACTACTTATGACACATGCTGGATGGATACAAAGTTCTCATTGTATTTCACCGAATTCTAAGTTTGCATTCAAATGCACTATCTAGCATTGAAAAAAAGTATTCAAACGTGTTATATCCTATGCATAAAAAGCAATGCTGCGTCTCAGCTTACATGCAAGAATGCAAGATGGTATTACAATATACAATGTCTATTGACATCCACCAATAGATGTCATGTATCGAGAGCGGGTCACTTATACTGGAATATCACAAACCTCAATATCTTCGGAAACTGTCTCTGGAGTTTCCAATTGATCTGTCACTGCTGAAGGGTCATCACTCTGGCTGCCAGGAACAAGGACTTTCTCGGATGCTGTAATTATTAGAGGAGAGGCATCAAACTCTTTTGAAGACTTTCCAGCAAAGATCTTCCCTACAAACGAGTATCAAATTAGCTTAACACATATAACAAGACAGCTAAGATAAGTGCACAACTATTACAAAAAGAAATAGGAATGCCCCCATATCACCAAAAAAAAAAAAAAAGTAAAAAAAAGAAATTATAAAGCATTGTGCCTCCCACAAAGGACAATCATGATCACTTACGATCACATTACTCTTCTAACCACAAAAGAGGAGGCAAATGCAATAACCATATTACATTAGAATCTAAGAAAACAATAGATAGGAATCTCTGATGACATTGATGTCTTAAAATCATCCAATGGATTACAATTCTACTGTTGTCTATGAAACACTTCAAACCAACTGCATAACAACAACCAATTATAATTTACCGCTGATCCAACAACAACTCAATTTCCTAAACCTGTTGCACTTCAAGCATTAAGCAACCAAAAATTCCTCCAAACTTACTCTACTAATCAATTCCAAAATCGATAAAGGTATCTTCACATTGTCGCCACAATTTTGAGAAAAAAGAGCTCAAATTCTTGATCAAGCATACAATTTCTATATTAACTTCGAAATGAACTTTGCTCTTTGTTCTCGCTATTTTTAGAACCAATCACGTCAAGTTTCACGAAGTTACAAACATAGTAATCTTGCTTTCGTTCAGAAAATTAAGCAATCATATTTACTTATTCAGCTAAAAGCAATTTGATAGTTATAATACGATTAGCTAATGACACGTAACAGCATAATCAAGTTCAGCTGGTAAACCAAATTACCAAACCGTTACTCGCACTGTGCATGTCCTGCTTTCGCAATTCAATACACTCATAGCAAACACTGTTTCATCCATAACACAATAACACCAGATTCATGTTATCAGGAAAAGAGTGGGAAAAAAACAGAGTGAAAATGAACTCATTAACCAACCAGAAAAGAAAAATGAAAGCAAAAGCTTCAATCGCTAGTAAATAAATATGAGAATAAGTACGTGAAAATGAGTCCTTCTTCAACAAGAAGGAGAGACCCGTACTCCTCCGATCGCCATTGAAGCCCGATGGAGACGATGACTTGTACAAATGCGGCACACAAGGCAACCGTATACCAGATGCATAAACCATTTTCTACGGTCGATTCTTTTATAATATTTTTTTTTTAATTTTTGAAGTGAAAAGAAAGAAGCGTGGAGTCCAGTAATTGGTAAGGGTGAGACAGATCTAGAATTTGTTGTTGAATTCGAAACGCCGCAAGAAGCGTTGAAGTGGAAATAGAAAATATCGGTTCAGTTTAGATTTTTGAATGTTTCGCTGCTATTAGTTTGTTTGTAGTTGGAGCTGACTATACCGATACGTGTACCGTCGAGAATTGCATGGGGGACGGGTGTCTGGGTCCCGCGAGTATCATTCTCAATCGTCAATTCTTTTCGATATTTCGTACATCGGTCACCGTGGGGTCCAGCAAGTGGGCCCTTTATAGTTGTTAAATGTTGTAGAGAAGATTAGACATGAGAGGCTGAGGAGTGTTTTCGGTGGCTGTTTATTGATTTTTCTTTTTTCCTTTTTTTTTAATATTAATTTTGGCGTTTTCATTTTCTAGTTTACTTTCTAATTTGGAAGAGAAAAAAGTTCCTTTTTTGCGGATTTTCTGTTGCTGTAGTAGTGTTGATGTTTAGCTGCTTTATCGTGAAGTGACCGGCAGTCGCCATCGCATCTCATCATGTCAACAAAATATCAGGAATAGTATACTTTCTACGATTGGTTATATTGATAATTTACCAAAACCAGGCGAAGCTTAAGAGCATTTAATGTATAAAATATTATTAAAATACTTTCCAAAAACGAATATAAGAATTCAAGTAAAAGACCCCTTTTGCGTAAGTGTTTCTAATATATTTATAATATATTATATTCCTATCTAATTAAATTCTTTAAAGCTTTGTTATTTAGGCTATAACTAAAATATATACTTCTTTATTTACCCCGATGGTGGCCTGATTTACCCTGACTTTTTAACCTCTTTATTTACCCCGATAGTGTCTAGTGATGTGAATGGATTTATATAGTGGAAAATATCTTTTAGCAAGTTGTTTATGTTTTTTTTTTTTCCAAGCTCCACTTGCTCAGCTAAACTAATAATTGATTTTCTTTAGCAAAGTATTTTTACTGGGAATCTTGCGATATATCTAATTAACTGCAATTTTTTTTTTATGGATTAACAATCTTCAGGTTGAAAAATTTTTCTTTAACCAGGCAAAGCTTGAAGTGTCATTTTCAGCTGATTATTTTCTTCTCTCTTTAGGTTGGCAATCTGACAGCTGATGTAACGTCCATTGTCCTTCGTGTGTACTGTTGTTAGTGATGATGATTAACGAGCGGCTAGCTAAGTTGTCTTGTCTCTGGAGGACCGCAAAGGGAACGAATGAAAGCAAGTTAGCAAACACCATCACCACAAACTCAACAGCATATACTACCAGAATATGCCATCATCGACAATCAACGATGAAAAAGCATCTTCCTTGTCCAAGAACAATTTTGCCCACTAATTTATCCACATGCCACGTGCCACTATATCTTAAGGAGACAATGCTGATCGAAATTTGATTTCTATAGTTGTATGAGTTTTGATATGATTGATCGATAATTTCTCCAAAAATTAATGTAATAACACAATTGTTGCTTATTATTTTATTGCCAGTCATTTTTTAAAAGTTGGCTATGTGGTGTTTGTGTTCTTGTGTTTGTGTCCTGGTGCATTTGCCTGTGTGTAGCACAAGTTTGAACGACCTGCTACTGTTCGGAGCCAAACTACTAATGGTCCTGGTGCGATCTCAATAAATATCCAAATGTGGCAGGTTTCAAAATCGGCAAAATATGTTATCCCAACAATACTGTCGATTTTGTTACAGAGTTTTCAAACCGTTGGATCAGGTCCGAGTATTATTTCATCCTTTTGAAATTAATTTTGATGCATGTATATCGTTGGTACATAACTAATATACTAGATAATTAATGCAAACGAGAGATTCAATCCCAAGCATTCGAATAGCTGTATCTAGCACTAATCAAGTAATGTACAACTTGTGTTAGAAAATGAAGATCCAGATCTTAACCCGTGAAAAAGATAAGACATACACATGAAAGGTTCATGATATTTCTCAATGCCCCCCCTTTTTTTTTTAAATTTAAATTTATATATCCAACCAAAAATTTTAAATTATATACTACCATCCTAAAACAGAAATTATTAAGGATTATAGAGTAAAGTTAGTTCCTCTGTTCCTTGTTCTTCTTAAAGAGGCAGTTCTCCTACTTGTTTGAAATTTCTTCAACCTGCAGCTAACTGGCAACTAGTAAGCCCATAAGACAACAATATGGCAGCTGGTCATCATCTGAAAATTGCTCATCATAACAAGTTGGCCTCATATAGAACTTGCTTACAGAAACATTAAAGAGAGCTCATTGCATAATCACTTTGCCCAAAAAAAAAAAGCATCAGCAGTTTAGCATATGCGTGATTTCTGTCGAGTAAAGCAATTAGACTCTTGAATTCTTATGTTTAAGAAAGCTTCACAATTTAAGTTAAAGTAGGTTAGCATAATAGTAGAAATGTAGAATGTAATTTGTTTATTCCTATGTCTATGAGAACAAAAATTGCACCATGCTTTGCTAAAATTAATGCATATAATTGCATCATTATGGCCTTCTATCAGAGACTCAAAGCTACTTCACCAAATTATCAATATCGCGAACAATCTTCATTGAGGGGAGCACGATTGCTGCCACTGGATTACTCTCTAGTCCGCCACTTTCATCAATAATAAGCCTAAGATCATCAATGTGAAGTTTACCATGGTGACCACTAACCACAATGGTCGGCTTCTCAGTTAGTTCCTGCAAGGTACAAAGCAACACACATTTAGGTTTCAGTTTCATATGATGATGTACAGATGCAACCGTATCTCACAGAAAATGTTATATCTCCTACTTAATTTTTTTGTGCCCGAGGGTTTCATCACTATAGATAGTTAAGAGGCTCAGCATAAATTCAGTTTAAAAGCACTTGATTAATGATACGAGGCATTAAATAATCACCTCTGGTATATCCCAGACATTTTTTCGCCCACTGAGAGCTTCCACCTTAGGCACTCGGGTATCCTTCGCTTTCAACAATTCCAACTGTTCCTCAACTTTTTTCCCTCTCTCTAAACCAGCATGCACAGCAATCAATTTACAGTGTTTAATTCCATCATTAGTCTCTACACAGACCTCATCCTGGAAAAAAGAAAAGGCAGATTACTGACATACACATTCTTTAACCATTGTTCTAACACTTGACATCAGCTAACAAACAGTTCCATTTTGTTGTTTTAGAAAACACAGAGCAAATGAAGTTAAAGAATTCACAACATTATGCGTATGATTTACTTTATTAAATATGCACCAAATAACTATTAGGCTCATGCAAAACACATTAGAATTCCAAAAGGAAAGAGCAAAGAGAATAACCTCACCTCTTCATGGACCCAAAGCATATCAGCCAGGAACTTCTTGTGGTGATCAGGAACTGCCTTGACCAAATCTGTATGCAAAAACCACTCTTTCAACTCAAAAATATACCGCAGCAAAAGCATATCTCTTAATATCAAAACAGCTAGGTAATATTAGTAACCATAACTAGAAATAATTAGAACTAAAAACACAGAATAATATTGCTAAAACAAGATTTTCCATTAAATAACAACAAAAGTATACTGAAACCTGTCAAGCATTATAACCTATTATGCATCAATTGACCAAGAATCATAGTCATCAAACAGAGCAAACGATTTGGACAGTATAAACCAAGAATCATATCAATCAAACACAACATTAAAAGCTTAAAACCACAATAATTATGCACAAGAACCTTTCACAACCCAAAAACTAACCCCTCAGCCATTCAATCTTGTTAAATAACTACAGTCAACCAAACCCAAGTTCTCAATTGACATTAATTCACCAAGAATATCATTTTACCAATACAACAACCAATAAGCTTGCTTCCAAATCTGAGGATTTACTTGGTGAAAGTTGCAATTGGCAATCAATACTGACTATACATTAATAATAATAGAAGTAATATCTCTTTAAATTAAAGCAAACCTGCAGATCCATGAGCAACTCCATAGGACTCAAAAGTAGGAGCAGCATCATAAATAGAACCCTTATATTCAATCCCTTTAGCTGCATTAAACTTAACAGTAATTTTGCCACCCCATCTTCTCCCTTGCAAATGCATTTTCTCATACCCATCACCTTTAAACCACCCTTCCCTCTCTTCATTCTGCTCGTATTGTTTCCACCCTTCCTTAAACCCCAACCCGCCACCGGGCTCCGGCAAGACCCCAACGAAAGCAGCAAACCCCAGGTCGTGATTTCCCGACAGGAAAACATGTTTCTGATTTGGGTATTTAGTGGGCAGTGAAATCAAGAAATCTATAACTTCGCGCGTGTTGGGACCGCGGTCGCAGTAATCGCCCAAGAAAATGATGATAGCCGAGTTGAAGCCCGGTGGGCCGATATGGATTTCAAGATTTTTCCAAAGATTTTGGAGCTTCGAGATGTATCCATGAACGTCGCCAATGCAGCAGACTGTTCTTGGTCTCGACATTTTCTGATTTTAGCTTCTGTTGTAGGAAAAGAGTGTAATGAAACGGTTGTTGACCGTTAAAAAAAGAGGCCGAGGTCAATTTACATTATCATGTAACAAGGGTCGTTAGATTTGAAGAGTAAAATCGGACGGATGAAAATGAAATGAACAGTCGTACCTATCTCTTACGGCTCTGGCAAACCGCACCTTGAATGACCTACGAGCAAGGCAATCCGAAAACAAAGCCAAATTCCCTAGAGAAAACGCAAAAAGGACGATTTTAGATGCGCGAAGAAATAAGCATCTTACCTTTTGGACTCAAATGGAAAACTTGAAGAATTTATGGGCCTTTTCACAGATTTACCTGAGGTTAAGGGGGCTTTGTGATAGTTTATGATGACGTGGCGGAACTCATCGCGATTCCGTTATGCGTTTTCCAGGAATATCAGAACAAAATGGGCTGATGAACAGCACCTGGTGTCAGCTCATTTTCTTCTTCGTTGGTTACTCGTTTTCCATAGGATTTATTTCATTGTGATCTATGCAATTTCCTCTGTAGCTCCAATCTGTATCTTGATTGTTTGCTCTATAAAGTGAGTATATATATATATATATATATTTTTCTTTCATAACTTGGTTGCATACAACTGCATTCATCAATTTTGTTCTTGGTTCTGTATTGTTGCTGTCATTCAATCTGATTGTGTTCAATTCATGAAGAATTAACTTGAAAAGCCTTTAGTCCGAGCAGTGAAGTTCTTTCTGGCTTTTTTTTTTTTTTCCCCCGTTTTCTCGCGATCAATACTGACTGTCTATACGTGGTGAAATTTTTACATTGCATAAAGAATTGTTTTAAAATGGGCTAGGACATTTTAAGTTAACATAATTCCAACGTACATATGTTACATATTACATTCGAAAGTTTTTTGGAACTCTAGACAAAACTCAAAAAAAAAATAAAAAATTATTAAGAGTAGTTTGGAAATTCCACCAGTCACCGCTTCTTACGTCCTCCTCCTTCTTCTTATTAATTTTTTTTTTTTCCTTTGCTTCCCTAATCACAAATTTTAAATTGGTAATAAACTTAAAGAAAGAAAGAAAAAAGAGACAAAATTAAGAAGAAATTGGACAAGATTAGTTTTTTTTTTTTGTCGGTTTTCAAAATGTTATACTATTATGTTTAAGTAATTAATTTATTATTTCAGGTAATCAAAAAAACAATTCCTCCGTCATACTCATAAACATGAATTTTGGTAATAAATTATTAAAAAATGATGGCCAATCACGGAAGAAAAGGAAGGGGACGGCTACTTAGGGAAGAAGACGATGAAAGAAAGAGAAGAAAAAAAAAGTTTAACATCTATTAGTTTTTTAATATTAAATAAACTGTAAAACAATGTGTTTTTGTGTTTACCAAAAAAACTAAGATTGAGTTCAATTTTATCCATTCGATAATTTAAACGACACGTATCAAAAGTAATAATCATGACTTTACATAAAAACAACACTAATTCGTTTAGTTGAAAAAAAAAATCACAAAACACACTTTTATTTTGTAGATATTTGATTACTGTTCTCAAATATGCTATGGTAAATGGCTGAGGCGGCAGCCAATCACCGTGCGGCTTCCATTTCTGAAAGGTTTTAGAATCAGTTAAGGTTGGTTTCTTTTTTTTCTTTTTTTTTTAAGGTCCTGCATATAATTGAGATTGAATAGTTACAATTTAAAAATTATAATACTAAATTATTTCGTAACTATTATGACTTGAAGATTGAATTTGATCCCGCACTTTATCATTAACCAATCATTTCTTAGTCAAAGATAACTAGTGCTGTAAAGGAAAAAAATTTCGGAAGGCTTTCGCGAATATACAAGGAAAATCAATATTTAAGGAGCAGATCAAATGGGCAGTTTCTATTACGGTGTTGGTTGGATGCTTGAATAAAATCTTTATCTCATGTTTTGATAACACAAGAGGTGAGGTCAGAGTTCGTGGGGTCTGAACAACAAATGAGATTAAGGGACCGTTTGGGATTGTTTTTAGGAGACTTAAAAGTAATTTTGAAAATTTAAAAGTTAGTTTTAGTGTTTGGTAAAAAAAAATCAAAATCACTTTTGTTAAAATCAACTTCTCCTACAACTGATTTTGAAAAGCAGGGAAGGAGTAGCTTTTAGATTCTGATTTTGAAAATCAATTTTATCATTTAATACAATTCCATAAATATTCTTAAAATTATTACTTAAATCCAAAATTATCCTTATTCAAATTGGAAACAAAATAATTTATAAAAAATTTGTATTATAATTCATAAATATAAATTTATTGATATCAATTTATTGATCGAATTATTATTAAATTTATTTCACTATATTATTAATTTAATTATCAATTGCTTTAAGATAAAAAAATTAAATAAATATATTATAAATTTTATTTTTAATAAAACTTATTATAACACACAATTAAAAATATTATATGTACATGTTTTTATATATATAAATAAATTTAATCTTATATTATGTATATTTTAGTCATTTATTTTTTCTCAACAGTTTAACAGTAAAATTTACCAAACGTCCATAACTACTTTCAAAACTTATAGTACTTCTTGAAATAAAATTTACCAAACACTTAACTGATTCTCTTCACAGTTGATTATTTCTACAACACAGCTAACATCAATTATTTTAAAAGTTACAACATTCCCAAACTGGCCTTATAGTCGTGTTCTGCTCTAGAAACAAAAAAGGATAGTTTCTGCAACTAAATTCTGTCAAAAAAAATACTTGCATTCTTATTGAACAAAGTACATTACAAACATACATTTTATATCACAAAGTCAATTACTAAACAAGAAAAAAAAAATGTGGTAACCTTTTGTTTCCCACATGCTCACTTAGGTCTACCATTCTTAAGATTTAAGCTGGTTTATCTCCTTTGGAAGTTGATGGCCTTGATAGCATAGGCAAACACAAACAAGAACACGGCCATCCAGACAATATGCATGATACTAACGACAGGAATGAAATCTTTCTTGAAATCATAATTATCTTCGATGAATTGCTTCACTGTCATTTTAGTATTATTACCATCAGGAATCTCCACAAGTGACTCTAAGTCACCAACTTGACAAGTCACAAGGCCATACAGATTCCAAGCCACCGGAGAAAGCCAGTAGTACCACCTCCACCAGACAGGAATATCCTGTAACGCAGATTGAGTGTTAGTTTAAAAATGCACAATGCAGAATTATCAAGAAATTAAAACTAAAGCTTGCTTCCATGCAGCTCTGTCTTGTTCATTTTCAGCTTAACCAGCTGCACAATTTTTTATGCTATGCCCTCAACAGCTTTAGGGATGATTTTATTCAAATTGGCGTGGATAAAAGTGGAAAATCAAATATGGAACAAGTATTTTGTTTGCAGCACATACCGATCTGGCAACGAGGAAACCGGAGAACAAGTTCCATACACTAAGGAAGAAGGACAAGACAATGGTAGCAACTTGCTGGCCAGGAGTCAATGCGACAATCATCATTCCGTACAATGTGAAAATGATAAAAGACGCCCACATGAAGTAGAAGAACAAGCAGAATTTTCCCAGCTCCCACTTGAATCCAATCATCGCGTAAAGGATAAGAACATACACGACACTTTGAACTGATACATATATTATCTCTACGGCTACCTGCAGCATTAGGAGATGGTCATTAAACAGCTTGCAAATAATAAAGTTTCTGATCCATTACAAAGGGAAGATAGAATCGAAACACATTAAGTTCTTGAAGAGATGAAATGTATTTCTTACTTGAGCAAGTGCATAAGGCATTGCAGCAAACATCCCTGCGGCTCTTTCACGGTAGTATACTGTTCTCTCAACGCAGATAACGGGTATCACGGATATGGCATTGCTGGTTCCAAGGAAAATACAAATAGAATACATAGCTCCAAAAAGATTCTGCAGATCTTGTTGTTTGGAACTGTTTAAAAAAGAAAAAAATATATATCAATTTAATTCATACAAAACCAATAGTTTCAAATTTTCATCAAGACAAACAATTTAAGCACACTTTATATAGAAGGAATAATCATATTAAAATTTAGAGTATCAACATTTTGCAGAATTTTTTTGTATCGTACCGCTAATGGTAATTTAACATAAGAACCAAATAGAAAATGGAAGTCAACTTACGTCTTCTGTCCTTTGTCCCAGTAGATTAAACCAAAGAAAATGGCAATGACAAGAGTCATGCCAAATCGGATAGCATTGTACTGAGGGTTTCTCCAATAAGACCAATACTGTTTCCAGAAACAAGCCCTAAATTGGGTTAAAAATGGTTGAGAGTATTTGGTTGGGAAGTAGAGATCTGACGAGCCAGGTGGTGGAGTACTAAGCTCTTTGATAAGTTCCTTATTCCTCCTGAAAGGGTGTCAAGAAAGTAATAATTTAATAAAATAACTTGAAATCCGCGCCTATATGAAAAATGAATTAATTTAAAAATGAGCCGTAGCATGTTGAAAATTTGAAATCATGTGTTGGACTCAAACTTACTGATGAAGCGATGAATCAGCATAAACTTCAGCAAAATCAATTCCCAGTTGATTCTCAACTGAAATGTTACTGACCTCCAGCATCCATGTTGCAGGATTGTATGCTTCCTTAATTTTAGGAACCCCTGGAACAGCCTGATTGTTTATTGATGTTAGTGCATGTTTTGATTCTTGCTAGTGGTAATTCAATTACTACTCAAGATCAGAGCCAAATATTCATTAGAAATTTTAAAACCGAAATGATTAAGTCTATCATTTGTCTTTTCAAAACTAAAGAGAGCCATCCACAGAAAGAGCAGGAAAAAAGGGAATGCTAACCTCAAAATACTCTATGAGCTTGTGAGATTCGTGACCAAGAGGTCCAGCATAAATGGCGCGGCCCCCTCTTTTCAACAACAATAGCTGCAACAACCACAATATCATTTTCAATACATGCAACAAAATGACATATTTCTGAAGAAAACTAACAATAATATATTTATGATGAAAACTTATAAGATTTGGAAAATACCTCGTCAAATGCTTCAAAAATGTCTATGCTTGGCTGGTGGATTGTACACACAACTGTTCTCCCTGTATCCACTGTATTTCTAACAGTACGCATGACAATAGCAGCAGCTCTAGCATCAAGCCCAGATGTAGGCTCATCCATGAAGATGATAGAAGGGTTAGCAACCAATTCTACAGCAATCGTCAATCTCTTCCTTTGCTCTGTCGAAAGACCACTTACTCCGGGAAGGCCAACCATAGAATCATTCAATGATTTGAGCTCAACAAGCTCCATAACTTCATCAACAAACATCTGCCAGACACAAAGGAAGTAGAGAAAAATAAACACACAATAGGATCATCAGGTAATTTGTCAAACCACATTGAAAAGAAGGATTCGAGATGAAATATGTACCTTTCTTTTTTTCGTATCAACGTCTGAAGAAAGACGAAGCCATGCTGAGTAGAGGAGAGATTCATAGACAGTAACATAGGGTGAATGAATGTCATTCTGTTCACAATAACCACTCACTCGAGCAAATGTTTCTTGGTTTTTGGGGTAACCAGAAATTTTAATGTCCCCTTCAATATATCCTCCGGTCTTCCTTCCTGCCAATACATCCATCAGAGTTGTCTTCCCCGCACCACTTACACCCATTAATGCTGTCAATACTCCTGGCCTGAATGCACCGCTGACACTGTGTAGCAGTTGAAGACGATCTTCTCCAACTCCTTCAGTCTTCATTTCCTGGAGTAGAACGCCAAGTAATTACATCAAATTTTGGCCGCATAAATGAAAAGAGTTGTTTCCAAAGCAATTAGATATCTACGTCATATGTTTTATCATGTATTGAGACGATGACTTACTGCAGGCATATCCACGAAGTAGCTCATATTGTCGAATGTAAGTGAAAGGGGCTGGAAGGGTAAAATCATCCCCCTTTTAGTTACATTTTCAGCAGCCCCAACAGTTTCAGATGAACTTCTCACTGCCATTTGCATACCTGCAGTAGTTCAAAAATAGTTTGGGCATTTATAACGATTTGATATCATAACCAATAGGAGGTTTTAAAAAGTTTGATTGTAAATCGGAAGCTTAATTGCAGCTATATTATGGTAGCATACAAGTTAATCAACCTCTCATACGAAAACAGATCAACTGCATGTTAATCTCTGACTAAATCACCAGCAGAGACAATGGGAAAAAGGCAAGAATAGAAGGGAAGAAAAAAAAAAAACACTAAACGAGGCAAGGTAAGGTCATAAACCTTCTGCTACATGTCCAGATGCTCGCTGCTTCTCTCCATCTTCTTCCATGACAGTCGAATTTGAATCACCAATAGCTGAAACGTATATCCCACATTTTGTGTTGGTCAAGATAGAAACTTTATTTTTATGCAAAGAAACAATGTTTAAATTCGATTACTTACGATTCAAGTAAGCCAAAGCTGCAATAAACAGAAAGTTGAAGAGAAAAGAATATGCAGTCAGTGCTCCAACGCCAATCCAATACCAATTACTTTCAGTGGAGAAGCCCCTAATTTTGAGAAGTACTTTCCCAATTGTAGGTTGATTAATACTGGGGTCTTTATTTTGCTGCAATATATTGAAACATATGAGTTATGGCGGATGAATTATGGCCAGGAAATGAGGAAAATAAGAGATGACAATATTTATGTGTGTAAAATGCATTTATCATTTATATCAGTAAATGGAATGAGAATCACAAGAGGAAAAAGTCAAAGCAAAATAGATCTTACTGCATCCCATCTTCCACCAAGGAATTCATTTACAAGTAACGAAGTCTGTCCATACATCATAGGGGAAATATAGTAGCCCCATCTCAGAAACGGCTCAATGTCATCTGCAGGCACAAAATGAAAAAATTATTGAACTGATCCATTATTCCTTAACGAGAATAGAATTTCTATAAAGTTACAATTTTTTTGTTCATAATCCAGCAAAAATAACTTAATAGTGAGAAAGAAAAAGGTAATCAGCTTACCTTTGGCCATGACGAATCCTCCAAGCGAGATCATGATTAACAAGATGAAAGTACCCAGTGTGTTTGAAATAACTTCAGTTCTTCCAACAGCAGCAACTAACCGGTAAAGAGGCAGAGACATATTATGAATAGAAAAGAATGCCAAGAATTGCTTGAAGAACCTAAAGGAAAGAACAAGGAGATAAATTTCAGTCCAAGAAACTCAAATAACTGTTAGATCTAGCACTGACTCATAGCTATGAAAAATTAAAAACTTAAAATCCACATATTATAGTTGTACTGTCAATGTTGTGAGATATAGAACTGTGACTCTAAGAACTACCATTACCTGCTTGCTGCTGGATCATAACCTATGGTGTAGTAAGTCAGAGCAACCCATATTGTTGAATCCAGGATAGATATCGGGATCCTGAGAAGCCATATAGGTAAGGCAAAAGCCCAGGAAGGATAGAATAAGTGATCCCTTTGTTTGTAAAATATGGGGAGCCTCAAAACCGTCATTGCATTTTCAGCAAACCCGTTAAACATTATATTGAGCAGACTGAAAAACAGTGCTCCAAAATACCTACTGCCACCATTCATATCTCCCACTGACATTTCTGTTCTGAAGTACACCGTCATGCAAATTAAGGACATGAATGTTAACTGGAAAGTCTTGAAAATATATACAAACGAATTGCGCTTCATTAGCAGCCACTCCCTTGCAAAACATGCCCTGAACAATTCCCATTTTGAAATACCATACTTCTCTTTCACCAACGAAGCCGGATGGGCTTGGGATTTATCATAAGGGACCCTAAGATCCGATGCAATCTGCTGGCCCATGTGGAAAGATTTAAAACCTTCCACAAAATCAGACACTGGAATATATCTGTAGGGTTGGTTTTTTCTAAACCAATATTGTTCTTGATCCTTTTTCGAAGTGACTTCTTGCAGAAAATCTGCATCTCCTTTTCTTTCAGGGCATTTGAAACCCATGTGTTCAAAGAACTCAAGGACATTATCACGTGGACCTTGGTAGACAATTTGACCTTCTGAAAGTAAGATAATATCATCAAAAAGATCATACGTCTCTGGTGCTGGTTGCAGAAGAGCAACAATCATTGTTACATCCAGGATGTGAACCATTTGCTTCAAAAACTTGCAAATCTGAAAAGTGGTGGAGCTATCCAACCCAGTTGATATTTCATCCATATAAAGAACATTTGCCGTTCCAACCAACATCTCTCCTGCACACATTAAAATTGTTAAATGTTGATGCTTTGCAATAAAGATAATATTTTTTTTTTAAGATAAAGCAACAATTTTTAAGAAGCTGCTACTACTAGAGAAACTTATGAATGAGCAATCAAGATTGCCAAGGACTTGTCGCGGGCAACATACCAGTTGTAACACGCTTTTTCTGACCACCAGAAATACCTCTTCTCATCTCATCACCAACCATAGTATCGGCACATATATCCAAGCCAAGAATCTGTTATGGTTAATAAATTTTATGTATCATGAAATATGTTACGAACGTGTGAAACAAAACAAAGTTGAAATGGAGAGCAAACCTTGAGAACATAGTCTGTAACCAAACTAGTTTCTTGGCCTGCAACTGCCACGGCTTTCATGAATGCATCAATCTCAGGATCTGGCTTAATTCCTGCTTGTTTCTCTCTTCTCGAAAGTTCAGCCAGTAGTTCATATCTTGTACCAACACCTAAGCATCTTCCTGAGAAATCCAGTGTCTCTCTCACTGTCATCTCTCCATGGTGAAGATCATGTTGACTGATGTAAGCACAGGTTCTCTGTGGTACAAACTCATTCAATTCATGGCCACAGTATGTGATTTTCCCAGATGCCTGTGCAGTTCTCCAAATCCAGATTTTCAGAAACTTATCTAAGATAATTAAACATAAAGTAATCAGAGATCAAATTGCAAAGAGATGGGAAACAGACCCTCAAATCTTTACCAAGCTTCCCAGCAAGAGCCAACATCAATGTTGTTTTCCCGGCACCAGGAGGACCAAGAAGTAGTGTCATCCTGAAATTTCTATGTCAGTAACCGATACAACAAATATTGGTTAATCAGATCACAAAATATATTTCATGAAATTAATTACCTTGATGGTTTGACAATCCCACTGACATCTTTAAGGATCCGAACGCTTCTTTTCTTAGATGGGACTAAATGCAACAATCCTAGAGCGCTCTATTTTCCATGAAAAATCAGAAGAACAACAATTAATCTTCAAAAGAATTTTAGAAATTAGCAGACAAAGATACCAAGAATAAATGGAAAAGGGGAAAAAAATACCTCTAACATGTTCAAGGCAACATTAAGCAAGGTAGGGAGAGCTCTGGTTCCAACATGCACATCACCTTCTACGGATAAATGATCATATCGAACTTCAATCTTAGGAATCTCAATTCCCACTCTGTTACAATCATTAATCACAAAGAAGTGTACCATTAAAAAAAAAAGTCAAATGATTCAATCGGCAAAATCAAACAAAATAAAACGAAAAATACTTGTTTACCTATCAGTTCTGTGCCTAATTCTTTTAAGGAACTTTTCATTATCCTCTTCAACGATTTTCAATATACTTTCGAGCAACCGCTTCTTATCTTGGACGGCAAGATTACTGACATCAACTTCATGTTTAACAACTTTTCCATCTTCAAGAACTTGGTTCAGCATGCCCTTCTTTAGCCGATCGTAGGTCGGCAGCCGCTCAATGGCGGCCCACCGCAGCTCCTCTTCATCGTCCTGCCTTTCACTCCTACTGAACACATTGTCCGGCGCATTCCATACTTCCCGGATGCTGGCCGACGCCCAGCTCCGGCGGCTACCTGATGATATGCTCTGCCCCCCTCTCACGGAAAATGATCTTGCTAGATCGTCTGCCACGGTGGCACTCATCTTGCTGAGTTCAATCCAATCCTCTTCTTCTTCTTTATTTTATTCTCTTTTTCTTATTAAAGTCTTTAGAAAATAAGATGTAAACCGATTGAATGTAAACGAAAAACTTCACAGAACAGCTTATGGCTTGAATCAAAGAATGAAATTGAAGCTGGTGGGAGAAATGAATTTTAAAAGGCAGTGTGAAGGGTGCTAGTGGACGCAGCTGCCTGGCAATTTATAAAAAGAAAAGACTACTTGCGTGGAACGTTCGTCAAAACAGGCGGGTTCCGCATTATTTTTTTTTTTAAATTTAAAATTCTTAATTATGCAACACGTTTTATTTTGTTATTATTGTTATATTTGTTTATTTAGTCTATGAAATTTTATTGATTAATGATTATTCTAGGAAATTTTATATTTCGGTAATGGAAATAATTTACGATGTAACGCTCGTCAAAAGAGGCGGGCTCTCTCTGTTTATTTATACATCGACTTTTGGATCACGTTTCGGGTTTTGTTTTTCATGAATCATGTTATCAACTAGACCGAGAAGTCTGTGGACCTGTCCAATTCGTGATGTCGATTTGAATGAGGCTTTCTTGACAGCTAGTAGTTAGGCGAAGATGAGGAGGAATCTTCGATTATTTATATTAAAAAAAAATCGAAATAATTGCATCCAGACGCTGCAATTTGGGAGGAGCTTTTGATTTTATATTTATATTGGTCAAATAATTGAAGAAGAGTTTCTTCGTCTTCTTTTGTAGACTCTATTCGTTGGCAAATAGTAATTCTTCGCATTCGTAAAAGAGGGGCTCAACTCAAACCTTTTTGCTTCTAGAGAAATAAAAATAAAAAACCCACAGGTTTGAAAATTTTGACAAATGAACCCACCTTGTTCAATTTCTTTACACATTAGTCCTCAACCATCGTTGACCATTAAAAAAAAATCTAAACATATTAATTGAAGTCGTGATTTTAATCACCACGACGCCGTTTAATGATGTGGCAATTATTGTTCTCAGTTACTTACCCCTCCAAACAGGTAACCCCACAATTTTAAATATATTTTTAGTCTCCTGCAATTACGAAAAAGCCAAGCAAGGTGATGGAGATTTGTCGGTCCATCTTGATTTATATTTATTTTAAAAACAAGAAGTTGATGGAGACTTGCTGATAATCTTATCACTGATATTTAGATAAAAAATCTAAAACAAAATGCTGACAACGACGGCATGATATTGATTCTGATTTACTTGTCTAATTACGAATTAAATTAATTAGCCAATGATACAGTACTATCTATTGGGACTTGTTGAATTTTGTTGACAGAATTTGTGAAAAATGCATGGCTTACACGAGTCATTATTTTCCTGAGCATTCAAAGTAAAAAGAAAAATTCCCCTTACTATATAATTATTTTTTATTTTTTATTTTTGAAGGCTGAACATGGGGTCAAGAGAATTGACGATAATGGTGTTGACTAAAATGAATCCATCTAACCATGGTTTATATATACCACAGATCATAGAGAAATATATATAATATATCCGAGATCATCAAATAGATAAAAACAAAAAGAAAAAGATAATTAAGACGTGTACGATCAATATTAAATCTGTAGAGTCCCTATCAGTCCCTCACCCAATCATCCTTGTTAAAATGAAATCTTTTTAGCTAATTTTAACAAGATTAGCTCCGTTTGTGTAATTTATGCCCGCTCCTACGGGGCGGCGTTGCTATGGTCGCTTCAGTTCTAGCAGCGGCTAGCTGCTCATATATGGTGGCTGAGAAGACATACATTTCAAGTCCTAATTTTTGAATTGTCTAGTATTTTTTTTAAATAATATTTGATTATTTGGAGAAAAGCTCACTAACGAATTAAAGAAATTCAAAGGTAGTGAAATCGAATAGAATCGGTCTTGTCTTTTGAATTTCGTAAAGATGACGTTGCTATATGTCATAAAATTACAAATATTTTTTATTTATTAAAAGGGACTAATGTCTAACATTGCAACTCACATTACATGAGAATATTTATTGATATATTTATAATTAGACATTTAATGGGACAAGAACCTAGATTTTGGTCCTCTAAAATATTTTAAGAATATCTACTACACTCTTATTTTGAGAGAGAAAATACTACGTTCATATAATTATTTAAATAATTAAGAAAAAAATTTTAACCCCCACAAAAATTTTGTGGGAGCTTGAACTGATGCCTTCACAAGTGTGAGAACAACAACTCAACCACCGGATTAAAAATATTTATGGTGCATTTAGATGATTAGATTCCGAATTAAAAAAAAAAAATTTCTATGACCATGCAATTTATTCTTTCATATATACGTTTCATTGGGTGGTGAGGATGAGACATCATAAAACAAAAAAAAATCCTGACCCATTATAGAAATGTACAATTATGCATTCTATGAGTTAATACTTTTGTGTTAAAATAACCAAAAACCTCGTTCAATGTAAACTTATAATTACTAAAATATCCATCAACGTAAATTTAATTTAATTTTCTACCATTTTCTTGTTCTTTATCTTCTCTCTCCTCTCTCACACTAGATCGTGCTAACTTTAATATATGCTGAATAAAGAGAGCAGAATGGCGGGCCTGCATATATGATTTCTTTATTAAACAAATTAAGGAGTTACATAAAGAGGAAATGAAGTGGGGAAACCTCGAGAAATTAGGCTGAGCTATTAGTGATTGTGGTTCTTTTTTTTTTTTTCTTTTTTTGTGAAAGAAAGCTGAAGCACCGCTGTGTGATCGGTGTGTCTCTCGTTTTCTTTCTAATTCAATAAATAGAACACATTAATTAATATTTTTTTATTTATTTTACCTGAAAATTTCGAAATTAATGCGGAGAATCTCGCCAGCCAGGATTTAGATAGAACAAATAAAATTATAATATAGTTTTGTTCCCGAAGTTATTGTAATGCTGGCACGTATTACTATTGATCAATAATGTTTTCCTCTGGATGAGATGACAAAATAATTAGTTATTTTAAAGCTAAGTTACAGTTTATTAAGACTTTACAGGCTGGGTTTTTTGGAGTGAGTACTGTATGGTTGCATGTGCATTTCAGTTTTCTAGAACTCATATCATTATCAATCAAAAAAAAAAAAAAAAAGGAAGAGGCACAGAGCATGAAAATGGGGATAGGATCATAGGAAGAGAGACAAGAGAATATGTGATAGGTAGATACGATCCATATATTAAACCTGAACTAAAAGCCAATTCCATGTGCGTTCCAGTTTTCAAAAAATTATAAAATTTTACGAAAGAATGATCCTTTAAATGTATGTGACATCATTTAAATACAAAATTAATGTCTCGGTTATATAAAAAATATTAACTCAAAAACACCATTTTAATTTATAGAGTTATAGGTGCATAGATTTACACCAACAAATCCTATTTCATCACATTATCGTGAACACGAAGCAGCTGCACTTGGACGGACATTCAAGAGAAAGATAGTTATTTTCCTCCAGAAACAACTACATATACATAAAAAGGGAGCTTCTCATTTAGAAAGGGATTCTCTCTTTCAATTTCTTATGCACACAGCTGAAGAGAGATACAGAAAATTAAAGGGAAAAAAAAATGAATCAAATTTATATTTTGATTTCTTTTTTTATAAACTATATATTTTAGTTATTTTTTAAAATTAAAACCAATTGGAACGAAACGATTTGAATCGATTCGGTTAGATTTTCTCTAGTGTACGATTTTTTTAGCCACTCCTTGACAAATTTTCTAAATTGGTCGAGTGAAGAATTTTCTCTTAGCATGTCCGGAGGTCAACTCAATGAGTGCTGCTGTGTCGCATTCTGATTGGAATCAGTTCTCCAGCAAGTAATATGCTCGGATCACAATAGTACTGCCACTGGACGAGATATTTTGCTTATGATCTTCCCACGTGAACAGAGTGAAAGCATCCTTAATCCTCGTGCCCACCGGGCCCACATATGGTCACGTGGGGCACAAGATTCTTGTTCCCTTCAGTTTTCAGTGTTCTTTAACCCCATCAGTAATCACAACGCTTTTATTTAACAGGGGACTTCTTTTACTTTTTATTTTATAATCGGAAAGATTATTAAATTACATAACCATATAATATATCTGATTAAGTAGAAGTCGTTTAATTTTTAATTATATAAATATAAAATAATAAAATTATGTTATTTCTACTATCATTAAATATAAAATTTTATAATTATTATACATGATTATATAATATAATAAAAAAATTATAATAATTTAGTTGTATTATTATTATTATTATTATTATTGCCCTTTTCAAAGAGCTTCAGCTTGCATTATTATTATCAGATCGGTATAATTGTAATATAACCGTTTCTGAAATTCAAGGGCTAGTGGTTTTAGATGTTGGATTTTTCCAATTAACAAATTTAAATATAATAAATAAATAAAATAAATAAATAATGATCCTATCTTTTAAATACCCAATTAAATAAAAAATGTTATGTATTCGGTTTCCATAAATATCTGCAGCAAGACACCAAGGAAATAAAGGAATGTCCAAAGTACGAGTTTGAAGGTGACCGGGCATGACTTTGGATTTCAATAACCGCAACTTTTTTTTTTCCTTTTAACGAGCCACTCTAGTTAATTTGATGTGGGTTTGGTTTGAACTTTGAATCAAGCAGCTTTGATCTTGACATTACACCTATCATATATCATAATTAAAATAAATTATCCTTTCTCATACATTGGATCAATTATTAAATACATATTAAAAGGTGAAATAATGTTTCTTTTCAAAAATATTATGAATTAAATAATAAATATATTTTCAAAATTTCATCATCAAACAATTGTGACTTAAGCTTCCAACAATATTGCAAGTATTTATCAAACACTCTAAAATTATAACTTAACTTCCTCTTAGTAGTACCAAGTGTAGGTAAGTGGATTGATATTACTATTTTGCTTGATATGGTCAAAGTTTATTGATTTTATGAGAAAATATCTATCAAAAAATTCTTAATTTTAGGGTATAATAGCTGACAATTATTTGGTAGAATTTGTTAATATCTTTTGTCTTAGGTAGAGAGTTCAAGTCTCTCTATACGGGAATGAGAATTTATTTTCATGTTTTCTATGTTGGGCTTTATATGTGGCCTTCTATTAGGCTTACATATAAATTTCTATTTGGGCTTAATTATGACAAATAAGGTAACGGATTTAGGGTTTGGATGCTACTTATTATGGTCTCGGGGGTCTAACTGACACATCCATCAGATACTGGAGGTCCAGGTATCAATGCTCTGTGAGAAAATCCTCACAGTAAACATGTAAATAATATTTAACTTGATGAATGAAAGAGGGAGAGAGATACCAAACCAAAAACATAGACATAGCTGTAAATAATATTAACTTGATGAATGAAAGGGGGAGAGAGATACCAAACCAAAAACATAGACATAGCTGTACAAGGATCAGATGATAATTCACTAGCTAGTGAAAATCCCACTGTTTTATTTAGAAACGCGAAAGCAGAAAACTGGCATACTTCCTGGTTAATCGACTTTTAATGCTCCATCTGCATGCAGTAAATACTTTCAAGATACGTAAAATATCACAACTTTGAAGAGAAAACTCAGAAGATTGTTTGAATCCTAGAGAAAACTCCAGGATCAAGTGGGGGTATTTTCTTAAACTGAATTTTTCCATGGGCTAAGAAATATGTAGATATCACAATTTCTATGAAAAATTCTTTGCAAAAATTAAACTGCTTTATTCATTTAATTTTCATAAAAGAATACATTGGATTCCATATCACAATTTCTACTTAAAAGTCAAGTAACAAGCAAAATTGAAAGATTACAATTCTAAGAATAGATAGCATTCTAAAGATTTGAGCTACAGGTTTATCTCCTTTGGAAGTTGATGGATTTGATGGCATAGGCAAACACAAATAAGAAGACGCCAATCCAGGCAAGATGCACAACAGCGACCACAGGAAGGAAACTAGTCTTGTAATCGTAATTATCTTTGACAAATTGCTTCACTGTCATTGAAGTGCCATCAGGGATCTGCACCAGTGTCTCTATGTCACCAACTTGACAAGCCACAAGGCCATACAGATTCCAAGCCACCGGAGAAAGCCAGTAGTACCACCTCCACCAGACAGGAATTTGCTGTTATGTATGCACATCAACTGTTAGTCTAAAAAATAGATGCTACAGAATTGTAAAGAAATTAAAATTAAAACTTGCTTCCATGCAGCACGGTCTTGTTCATTTTCAGCTTACGCAGCTGCACAAATTTTTTATGCTATGCCCTCAACGGCTTTAGGGACGATTTTATTCATATTGACGTGGATAAAAATGGAAAATCAAATATGGAATAAGTATTGTGTTTGCAGCACATACCTGTCTGGGAATCATGAAACCGGCGAACAAGTTCCATAGTGCAAGGAAGAAGGACAAGACAATGGTAGCAACTTGCTGGCCAGGAGTCAATGCGACAATCATCATTCCGTACAATGTGAAAATGACAAAAGACGCCCACATGAAGTAGAAGAACAAGAAGAATTTTCCCAGCTCCCACTTGAATCCTATCATCGCGTAAAGGATAAGAACATACATGACAGTTTGAGCTGTCACATATATTATCTCTACTGCAACCTGCAGCATTAGGGAGTGTTCATTAGTCAGTTTGCGAATAATAAAGTTCCTGTTCTATCACAAGCGGAAGTTAGCTATCGAAACACATTAAGTTTTTGAAGAGATGAAATGTATTTCGTACTTGACCAAGTGCATAAGACAATGCAGAAAACATCCCGGCTGCTCTTTCACGGTAGTATACCGTTCTCTCAACACAGATAACAGGTATCGCAGACACGGCATTGGTGGTCCCAAGGAAAAGACAAACCGAATACATAGCTCCTAAAAGATTCTGTAGATCCTGTTGTCTGGAACTGTTTAAAAAAAGGGGGGGAAAATTTATCAATTTAGCTCCTAGATTCTGCACTACTAATTGTAGTCTAATCAGTTTCAGCATAAGCACCAAAAGGAAAAGGAAAGGGGAGTTGACTTACCTCTTCTGTCCTTTGTCCCAGAAGAGAAGACCGAAGAAAATGGCGATGGCGGCAGTCATGAGAAATCGAATAGCGTTGTATTGAGGATTTCTCCAATAAGACCAATACTGTTTCCAGAAAGAAGCCGTAAATTGAATGACAAATGGTTGGGAGTACTTGGTTGGGAAGTGGAGTTCCGACGAGCCAGCTTGTGGAGTACTAAGCTCTTTGATAAGTTCCTGATTTCTTCTGAAAAGTGATTCAAGAAAGTAAAATATAAGAAAAAGACCAAGAATTCGCGGCAATATAAAAAACAATATGAGTAACCAAAAAAGGTGTCGGGCTCAAACTTACTGATGAAGAGATGAATTGGCATAAATTTCAGCAAAATCCACTCCCAGTTGATTCTCAACCGAAATATTACTGACCTCGAGCATCCATGTTGCAGGATTGTATGCATCCTTAATTTTAGGAACCCCTGGAACAGCCTGAATTTTCATATATATTAGTACACATTTTGATTCCTATTGGCGGTAATCCTGTTTCTACTGCTCAAATTCTGAGCCAAAAATTCATTAGAGATAATGTAATGATCAAGTCAATCATTTGTCTATTTAATGATAAGAGAACCAACCACAGAAAGGAAAAAAAGGCAAGCTTACTTCAAAATATTCTATGAGCTTGTGAGATTCGCGACCAAGAGGTCCAGCATAAATGACACGGCCCCCTCTTTTCATTAACAAAAGCTGCAACAAGCACAACATCACTTTCAATATGTGCAATGAAATTAGACTAGAAAACTTAGAATAACACATTCCCAAGAAAATTTATAAGAATTCAGCAATACCTCATCAAATGCTTCAAAAATGTCTATGCTTGGCTGATGAATTGTGCACACAACCGTTCTCCCGGTATCCACTGTATTTCTAACCGTACGCATGACAATAGCAGCTGCTCTAGCATCAAGGCCAGATGTTGGCTCGTCCATGAAGATGATTGAAGGGTTAGCAACCAATTCTACAGCAATTGTCAATCTCTTCCTTTGCTCTGTTGAAAGACCATTTACTCCTGGAAGGCCAACCAAAGCATCCCTCAATGGTTTAAGCTCAACCAACTCCATAACTTCATCAACGAATATCTGCCGGACAAAGAGGAAGAAGAGAAAAAATAATCACGATTGGATCATTAGGTAATCTTTCAATGCCTGCCGAAAGAGTATAGACGAAATTAGTACCTTTCGTTTTTTTGTATCGACGTCTGAAGAAAGACGAAGCCATGCTGAGTAGAGAAGAGATTCATAGAGAGTAACATGAGGAGAATGAATGTCAGTCTGTTCACAATAACCACTGACACGAGCAAATGTTTCTTGTTTTTTGGGGTAACCAGAAATCCTAATGTCTCCTTCGATGTATCCTCCGGTCTTCCTTCCTGCCAATACATCCATTAGAGTTGTCTTCCCTGCACCACTTACACCCATTAATGCTGTCAGTACTCCTGGTCTGAATGCACCACTGACACTGTGTAACAGTTGAAGACGATCTTCTCCAACTCCTTCAGTTTTCATTTCCTGGAGTAGAATGCCAAGTAAATTTGGTCACATAAATGAAAGAGTTGATCCCAAAGCAATCAGACATTTATGTCACATTTTTAATCATGTACTGAGCTGATGACTTACTGCTGGCATATCGACGTAGTAATTCATCTGGTTGAATGTAAGTGAAAGGGGTTGGAAGGGCAAAATCATCCCTCTTCTTGATGCATTTTCTTCTTCTCCAACAATTTCAGTTGAACTTCTCACTGTCATTTGCGTTCCTGTGGTTGTTCAAAATATGTTCAGGCATTTATAACATTTTGATATCATAACCAATAGAAGGCTATGAAATGTTTGATTGTAAATCAACTTCTGTTGCCAAAATAGATAAATTGCTTGTTAATCACTGGCAGTTGCTATAGGAGGAACAAGCAAGAAAAAAAAAAAAAGAAGTTAAAGATGGCAAGGCAAGGGCATAAACCTTCTACTTCATTTCCAGATGCTCGCTTCTTGTCTCCATCTTCTTCAACGACAGTTGAGTTTGAATCACCGATAGCTGAAATGTATGTCCCACATTTTTTATTGGTCACCATTGAAACTTTATTTTTATGCAAAGAAACAATGTTTAAATTCGATAACTTACGATTCAAGTAAGTCAATGCTGCAATAAACAAAAAGTTGAAGAGAAGAGAAAATCCAATCAGTGCTCCGATGCCAATCCAATACCAGTAACTGTCATTGTAGAAGCCTCTGCTCTTGAGAAGTGCTTTCCCAAGTGTACGTTCAGTACTGCTGCGGTCTCCACTGGGCTGCAATAGAATGAGATATATAAGCATTGGCAGATGAATTATGGCCAGGAAGAAATAGCCAAAGTATAAAATGCCTTACCACATCCCATCTTCCATCAAGGAATTCATCTACAAGTAGGGAAGTCTGTCCATACATCATAGGCGAAACATAGTAGCCCCATTCCAGGAATGGCTCAATGTCATCTGCAGACAAAAAGTAAATGACTGCTTCAACTAAAGAGAAAATAGCTTCTATCAAAGGTTTCAGATTTCTTATTCAAAATACCAATCCTTGCCACTATTAATAACATAGTGAGAAAAAGGAAATCAACTTACCTTTGGCAATGATGAATCCTCCGAGTGAAAAAATGAGTAACAAGGCGAAAGTACCCAGTGCGTTTGCAATAACCTCAGTTCTTCCAACAGCAGCAATGAACCGGTAAAGGGGCAGAGCCATATTGTGTATACAAAAGTATGCCAAGTATTGTTTGAAGAACCTGAACGAAGAAAAAATGAAATAAATTTCAGTCAAAGAAACTCTAACCACTAAGTAGCTAGCACAGATGCAATCTTTGACAAAACAATAAAATATGGAAATATAAACTCAAAATCCTATGGTGTAGAAGTACAATGAAAATAAGTGTAAATCTGAGTACTACTTTTACCTGCTTGCCGCTGGAGCAAAACCAATTGTGTAGTAGGTCAGAACGATCCATATTGTTGAATCCAGGATTGATAATGGGATCCGGAGAACCCATATAGGTAAGGCAAAAGCCCACGCAGGATAGAATAAGTGATCCCTTTGTTTATAAAATACAGGTAGCCTCACAACAGTCAGTGAAAGTTCTGCCAGCCCGTTAAACAGAATATTAAGCAGACTGAAAAACAGTGCTCCGAAATACTTATTGCCACCTTCCGTATCTCCCACTGACATTTCTGTTCTAAAGAACACCGTCATGCAAATTAAGGACATGAATGTTAACTGGAAAGTCTTGAAAATATATACAAACGAATTGCGCTTCATTAGCAGCCACTCCCTTGCAAAACATGCACTGAATAATTCCCATTTTGAAATACCATACTTCTCTTTCACCAATGCAGCGGGGTGGGTTTGGGATTTATCATAAGGGACCCTAAGATCCGACGCAAGCTGCTGGCCCATGTGGAAAGATTTGAAACCTTCCACAAAATCAGACACTGGAATATATCTGTAGGGTTGGTTTTTTCTAAACCAATATTGTTCTTGATCCTTCTTCGAAGTAACTTCCTGCAGAAAATCTGCAACTCCTTTTCTTTCAGGGCATTTGAAACCCATTTGTTCAAAGAACTCGAGGACATTATCGCGTGGACCATGATAGATAATTTGACCTTCTGAAATTAAGATAATGTCGTCAAAGAGATCATAGGTCTCTGGTGCTGGTTGCAGAAGAGCAACGATCATTGTTACGTCCATGATGTGAACCATTTGCTTCAAAAACTTGCAAATCTGAAAAGTGGTAGAGCTATCCAATCCAGTTGATATTTCATCCATTAAAAGCACCTTTGCTGCTCCGACTAACATCTCTCCTGCACACAATTAGATTGTAAATGTTAATACTTGCAATGGAAGAAAAAAACAATTTCATAGTAATTATAAAGCAGCTACTACTAGAGAAACTTGTGACTGAAGAAACAAGAATTTCAAGGACTTGTCGAAGGCAACATACCTGTTGTAACACGCTTTTTCTGTCCACCAGAAATACCTCTTCTCATCTCATCACCAACCATAGTATCGGCGCATATGTCCAAGCCAAGAAGCTGTTACGGTTTCTAAATCTTAAGTATCATGAAATATGTTACGAACGAAATAAGCTAAGTTGAAATGAAGAGCCAACCTTGAGAACATAATCTGTAACCAAGCTAGTCTCTTGGCCTGCAACTGCTACGGCTTTCATGAATGCATCAATCTCAGGATCCGGCTTAATTCCTTGTTGTTTCTCTCTTCTCGAAAGTTCAGCCAGCAGTTCATATCTTGTACCAACACCTAAGCATCGTCCTGAGAAATCCAGTGTCTCTCTCACTGTCATCTCTCCATGGTGAAGATCATGTTGACTGATGTAAGCACAGGTTCTCTGTGGCACAAACTCATTCAATTCGTGGCCACAGTATGTGATTTTCCCAGATGCCTGTTCAGTTTTCCAAATCCGGATTATCAGAAACTTATCTAAGATAATAAACAAGAAGTAAGAGAACTTTTACTAGATTGGAAACGGACCCTCAAATTTTCATGAAGCTTCCCGGCAAGAGCCAACATCAGCGTTGTTTTCCCGGCACCAGGAGGACCAAGAAGTAGCGTCATCCTGTAATTTATATATCATTTCAGTCACCAGTACAACAAATATTAATTCTTCTGATTTGAATAAATGGTTCAGGAAATCACCTAGATGGTTTAACGATTCCACTGACATCTTTAAGAATCTGAACATCTCTTTTCTTCGATGGGACTAAATGGAGCAATCCTAGAGCACTCTATTGACGATGAATAATCAAAAGAACATCAATTATAACTCGTATGAATTTAATAAATTGACAGACAAAGAAACCAAGAATAAATTGAAAACAAAAATAAAAATACCTCTATTGTGTTCAAGGCAACATTAAGCAAAGTGGGAAGAGCTCTGCTTCCAACATGCACATCACCGTCTACGGATAAATGATCATATCGAACTTCAATCTTAGGAGTCTCAATTCCCACTCTGTTACAATCATTAATCACAAGAAGTTAACCATTAAAAACAAGTGAAACGATTCAGTTCACAAAATAAAACTAAGTAAATGAAAATACTCGGTTACCTATCAGTTCTGTGCCTAATTCTTGTAAGAAACCTTTCATTATCCTCTTCAACAATTTTCAATATGCTTTCCATCAACTGCTTCTTATCTTGCATGCCAAGATGAGTGACATCAACTTCATGTTTAACAACTTTTCCATCTTCAAGGATTTGGTTTAGCATCCCCTTCTTTAGCCGATCGTAGGTCGGCAGCCGCTCAATGGCGGCCCACCGCAGCTCCTCTTCATCGTCCTGCCTTTCACTCCTACTGAACACATTGTCTGGCGCATTCCATACTTCCCGGATGCTGGCCGACGCCCAGCTCCGGTGGCTACCTGATGATATGCTCTGCCCCCCTCTCACGGAAAATGATCTTGCTAGATCATCTGCCACTCTAATACTCATGTTGCTGAGTTTAATCAAATCTTAACCGACCTTTTTCTTAGATCTTTTTCCTTTTTCTTCTTTTGCTATAAGTCTTTACAGAAATATAATATAAAGAATTAAGAAATAAATGAAAATGAAAACTTTGCAAAACAGCTTAATTAGTTTGAACGAACGAATGAATGTCCGGAAAAAAGAAAGGTTTCCGAAACCATGGGATGTCTTCAGAAAAGTAGGTTAAGACGAGAGAATCAGAGAGGGAGTGGGGGGGCTATTTAACAGAAACGATTTACGAGAAAACGGTAGTCAACAGGCGGGTTCTGACTTTTAAGATTACAAAATTATTTTAGACACGTTGGTACTTGGTATTTCTGTTTGGAGGCCAAGGTTGGCTCGTGGAATCGTTGTTTTTCAACAACGATGACTAGTCAATATAAAATTGGGAGTTTCTCTGCATCTAGATGCTGGATTATTGTTAATTAATGTCGAGGATGCTTCTTATTATAATATATTTAATAATTATGTTGGTGAAATAATTGGGAACATTTTCTTCATCTTCTCGTAGCTGTTTATTTATTTATTCATTTATTCTTTTACCCTTTTTGAGCAGCCTCTTCGAGAAGCCTTGAAATTTCCATGTTTGACAAGTAGACGATTAACGTGGTATGGTCTGACTTCAGCTATTTTGGCTGCAACACCGGTAACGATATTTATCACTGAACTCCTTGTCGTTTATATAAAGGAACTCAAAGAGCCAACATTCCAAAAATGTATCACATAAGTCCTCCTCAAATCTTGAGCACATTTATATTTTTTTAAGTCCTTGACTAAGGTGGCGTTTGTTTTTTTATCTAAAATCTAAATAGATTTGAATTAGTTTGAATTCTGAATATATCTGAATTAGTCTGAATTCTGAATAGATCTGAATATTTAAATATGAATAATATGTTTGTTTTTTGTCTGAATATCAGAAAATAAGTATTAAGTTGTTTATTTTTTTCAACTAAAAAAATTGAAAATATGTACTTTTACATTTGTATTCTTATTAAATTTGAATGTCAAATAAATAATATATTAAATACCACAATATTTTAACATTTATAAGTAAAACTATATTCAAGTGAATACATAATTATTTTAGAATTTTAATATATAAAATACTATAAATTTTAAATTTTATCGTATATAATATAAGAAATAAAAAATAAGGATATTTTTATACGGGGTAAATGTCTATGGGTAAGTTTTGGGATAGACATGAAAAATAAATTATAAAACATGGATATTTTTTACATTAGTAAGGTGGCATTTGTTTTTTTGTTTGAAATCTGAATAGACATAAATTAGTCTGAATTCTGAATAGATTTGAATATCTGAATCTGAATAATATGTTTGTTTTTTATCTGAATCTCAGAAAATAAGTATTAAGTTGTTTTTTTTTCAACTTAAAAAGTTAAAAATATGTACTTTTACATTTGTATCCTTATTAAATTTGAATGTCAAATAAATAATATATTAAATACCACAATATTTTAATATTTATAAGTAAAACTATATTCAAGTGAATACATAATTATTTTAGAATTTTAATATATAAAATACCATAAATTTTAAATTTTATCGTATATAATATAAGAAAGAAAAAATAGGGATATTTTTATATGAGGTAAATGTCTATGGGTGAGTTTGGGATAGACATGAAAAATAAATTATAAAGTAAGGATATTTTTGACATTAACAAGTAATTGACTTAATTCAGATTTCTCTATTAAATAAAAAGCCAAAAAATTGACTTATTTTATTAAGTCAAAATTATCTAAAAAGTCTCATTAAGTTATAAAAACAAACACCTCTAATTAACTTAATTAATTAAGTTAAGTTACTTTAAGTCATTAAATTAAAAAACAAACGCCACCTAAGTAATTGACTTAATTCAAATTTCTCCATTAAGTAAAAAGCCAAAAAAATTGGCTTATTTTATTAAGTTAAAATTATCTAAAAAGTCTCATTAAGTTATAAAAATAAACACCTCTAATTAACTTAATTAATTAAGTTAAGTTACTTTAAATCATTAAGTTAAAAAAAAAAACGCCACCTAAGTTTGACTGTTGGAGAATCTTAATGAATAACTTTAAAGAAATATAGATAATCTTTATATCATTTTTCATGTTAGTTGCTTCAAGTCTAATAAACCCTTATTTTTAATCACATAATTTTTTTTATCAAATGAAGGCAACCTAAAATTTTCTATAAGTTTAAATTTTTTATTTTAATTTTTCCCTTGATATTTACATTGATTTTAGTCACTTCAAACCCTTAGCATGCATCACGCATTTGAGTTTTAAAAGATAACTAAGTTTATTGAAAAAAAAATGTCCATATGCCATTAATTTCTTTAGTGGTAAAATTTGGTCAAGAACCCAAATGCAACAAAATTTAAATAGGGAGGACTCAAGTGATGCAATTTTATAACTTACAATCTCTTAATTCATTTATACAAGCATCAACGAATCAAGTGATTAAAACCCTTATAGAAAATTTTCTTTTCAGAATTCGTTTGCAAATGAAATATTTTTTTGTCAAAAAATAGTATAACAACAATCGAAGCAATAATATTATAATTTTCAAATACAGATGTGGAATTTAAGAGTTATGTGGCTGAACTAAAAAGAGGTGGAGACACTCTCCCTTGTAACCCATAACTTTTTTTTTTAATTTTAAAAATGTAGAATTTTTTTTTACATGGTATCTCATCAAATTTATCATACTATCAAATTTATGTTATTTGTACATAGGGGCAATAAAAAAAATTATTGGGTTTTATAAAATTAAATACCTAAATTATTATGGCACAAAAGGATTTTTTTGTTGAAAATTTATAATGTTTATGTTACAACAAAAAAATATTTAAATTAAAATGATGTTAAAGGCTTAAAGCAATGTATTTAGTGTAAAAATTTGTTTATTTTCTGTAAATATGCTCTCTTGATACATCATTTTCAAATATGAATGCAATTGTTAGTACAATCCATGACCAATTGCAGTGCTCTCTCTTAATTGTCCCCAAGGGTATAGCTGAGTGGTTTTTAAGTAGTTTAATTTGACCAACCACCTAAATTTAAATTTTGAGAAAAATAAGCGATTAAAACATGAGTTTGAAATTTACTCACCCTTACATTTTTAAGAAAATTTTTAAGAAAAAGGAAAAAAAAAAGTAGTGCTCTTTCTTTATTTATTGCATCATAAGGGGATAAAAAAGAAAAAAGAAAAAAGTAGTGCTCTCTCTCAATTTATTGCAGCATGAGGAGAGAATATTGCTCGTACAGCGCCAATAAGAGGAGAATGTATTTAACAGGATTGGACCAAACGCGTTGTTTGAATACATGTATTCAGAGACTTGGTCATAAAGCTGATCAATAAGGCACATTGAGGTAAGCTTTCTTTCGGAATAGAGGTTAGCTACAGGAGTAACATTATCTGTGGTCTGTACTTGTTCTTGAGTAATTAACATAGATTTAAATGGATTCCTCTGTTTCAATTGTCTTTTTGATATTCGTTCCTATTTATTGACTTATCATTCTTGCTTGAATATCACTACAACTTAAAAAAATTTTAAAAAGAAAAAATGCCACTTACAAGGGTTGGTTGAATATGCAAAGGAAATCAATATTACTGCACAGGATGAAAAGGTACAGCATTTATTATCACTAAATCCACTTAACTAATAAATAAAGTAAAAGAAGTACAACAAGAGGTAAGTATCTGATTCCCCATCTCCGACTAATTCTAAGACTGGGATGCCTTCTCCAGATTTAACCTGGTTTATCTCCTTTGGCAGTTGAGTTACTTAATGCAATAGGTAACCACGAAGAAGAAGACGCCAATCCAGACGAGATGCACGACACCAACGACAGGAAGGAAATCATTCTTGTAATCATAATTATCTTTAATGAATTGCTTCACTGTCCTTTTAGTATTTTTATCATCAGGAATCTCCAGAAGTGTTTTTATGTCACCAACTTGACAAGTCACAAGGCCATAGAGAGATTCCAAGCCACTGGAGAAAGCCAGTAGTACCACCTCCACCAGACAGGAATTTCCTGTAATGTAGATCAACAGTTAGTTTTAAAATGCACGATACATAGTGCCAAAGAAAAATCAGAAGTAGCTTATTCTATATAGCCTGGTAGCTTATCCTATTCAATTTCGAATTATTAAATGATATCTAAAGAAAATGAAAACGTTTCTAACTTGACTGGGACCTGTTCTAAAAAAGTCGAGGCATTTCGAATTATTTGTTTACATAGTTGAAGTCAGGGAAAACACTCAGATAAGGGACTGATCTTTGAATAAGGAAAAAAAGTGGATCCGTAGCTTCCCAAAGGAATTGGCCTCTTCAAAAAAAGCCTTGTTCATTGAGGGAAGTAAAGGTGGATTAAGATGAAAATAATGGAGGGAAATGAGTATTTTATAAAGAAACCATTCACCGGTGAACATTACTGAGAACTCACAACTCGTGCGCGCCCTTTTCTTATTATTATTTTATTTTTTGTAAATAGTGGGAAAACGTTCAGTATTGTTATTGAATTATTGAATTTGGATAGTCCAAAACGAAGGTCAGTCAATTTTGGATTAGCGGTGGTTTCTCTGTATCTAGAAGCTGTAAAAACCAAAGTGACGAAGGAAAAGAAAACGAGGACGCAACTTTGAGCTGTATTTATAATTTATTCAATTGGTGACATAATTGATGAGTTCTCTTCGTCTTCGATTGGGTTGCTATCGCCTATCAGGTTTTACTTTTACATTTTTTTTTTTGTTTCCGGGGAAGTGTTGGGTTATCCTGCTTTGAAAGGATTGATAACTTGATACCTCAAGACTCAAGTCTCTTCTTCTAGTAACTCTTAAAAATAAAAAATATATGAGTAGATTAACATTTAGAAGTGAGTAGATTATTTTGGTGAATACAATTGTTAAAGCATTGTGATCGGTACATAATGATTAAAATATACTATAATAAAAATATATGTTACACCTTTGTAGTAGAATTTAAATAATTTTTGTGTAAAATATTTGGTTAAAATTGTTTGTTTTATGATATGAGTAATTTATATAAACTATTTTATTATGATAGTAGTTTGTAGAGGTACTAACTAAAAAACCATTGATAAGTGGTCAGTACTAAATATGTCTATTGGAAGCAAAAGCAACAACATATGATTAGTGGTAATAGTAGTGGCAACATGTATCGTAATTCATACTCGTGAAGTGCAATAAATTTGGCTTGTTTGACTCAGTAAGGGCCCTATTTGGGATTTTTTTTTTTAAGCTTAAAAGTTATTTTGAAAATTTAAAAGTAAATTTTAGTGTTTGGTAAAAAAAAATTAAAATCACTTTTATCAAAATAATCCCCTTCTATAATTAATTTTGAAAAATAGGAAAAAAGTAGTTTTTAAATTCTGATTTTAAAAATCAATTTTATCCTTTAATACAATTCTATAAATATTCTTTAAAATTATTACCTAAACCCAAAATTATCCTTATTAAAATTGGAAACAAAATCAATATTTTAATAAATTGTTATTATAATTCATCAACATAAATTTATTAATATCAATTTGTTGGTTGAATTATTATTAAATTTGTTTCACTATATTATAAATTTTATTTTTAGTAAAAATTATTATAGTACACAATTAAAAATATTATATGTACTTGTTTTTATATGTATAAGTAAATCTTATGCTATATTATATACATTTTAGTCATTTGTTTTCTCTCAGTAATTTAATAGTAAAATTTATCAAATGTTCATAACTGCTTTAATAACTCATAGTATTTTTTAAAATAAAATTTATTAAATACTTAATTAATTTTATTTAAAGCTGATTATTTCTACAACAATTATTTTAAAAGGTACAACATTCCCAAATTGGCCCTAAAATTAATTAATTGATGATTCTTTGATAAATTTAGTTTGCCAGCAATTGGCAAATTGATTCTTTATATCTTACTTATCCAATTAATGTGCATCCATCAATTTGGCAACTTAAGGCTACGAATTTGTAAGAAAAAAAAAACCCGAAAGTTGAAACTCTGTTTTTTTACAAATGAGGACTAGTTTGGTAATGCTGTAAATTTTAAAATAATTATAATTAATTGTGTCGTAAAAATAATTAGTTATGAAGTGAATCAGTTAAATATTTTGATAAAATTTATTTTTAAAGTGTTGTGAGTTTTAAAAACAGACATATGTATTTGGTAAATTTTATTGTTAAACTATTATAAAAAAGTAAATGATTGAATTCAATATAAAGTTTGAATAAAATTATTTAAACATTTATAAACAATTATATATATATATATATATATATATATATATATATATATATATATAAAATTGTTTATTGTGTACATATAATAATTGATGACTAAAGTAAATATTTTGTATTATTAATTTTATTTTTTATTTTGTTATATTAATCTAATTAGTAATAATTATAATCTCTTTAAAGTTAATAATTTTATTAATAAGGATAATTTTATATTTTTATAATATATATGAGAATATAAAATGAATTATATTAAATATGAAAGTGATTTTTAAAATTAGATTTTGAAAAGTTGCTCTTTTTCTTTTTTTCAAAATTTGCTCTCAAATGTAGTAATTTAAACAAAAGTAATTTTTTTAAAAAAATTATCAAACACTAAAATTTAATTTTTAATTTTTCAAAATTACTTTTAAATCTCTTAAAACAATTTCAAACGGGTCAAAACTCATTTTATTCATGCCCCGCCTCTCATACTTAATAATGGGATATTGTTGTTCCTCGGGGCCATGTTATATTTACTTGTCAATAGTCTTTTTAATTAATAGACATTTTCTGCTCAAAGATATTTAAAGTAAAGCACGAAATTAAATGTCAATTGTTGGAATATCCATAAAAGAAGTAAAGAATAAAAACAATTTGGGGGTGGAATTTTATTATGAAGGGCCGCCGCCCAAGTGAAGGAGGGATTCAAAGATGATTAGCGCCATACGCCAAAGATAAATTTATATTATTAAAGGGAATTTGCTTACCAGAAAAGAAATATCCACACTTAAGAAATCAAAAAATTTTACGTGTTACTTATTTTATTCATAAGATGACAACATCTTAAACCAACCCTGAGAAAAATACTTCTTTGTCGTTTTATGATGTGAGCCGTAGATATTTGAATTAAATGTTTGATTAATGTTTGTGATATCCGACTGTAAAATATTATATCATCACTGAAAAATAATTGAAAACCATTATGAAAGAGGACTGCGGGCATGACATTCTAAGATAAATTATTAAATAACAAGTCAACAATAGGCTGCTAAATAAAAAATTAAAATTAATAGGATAAGATAACAACTAATATTGTTTTTGTGATATGGTCCTTAATATTATTATTATTATTATTAGATGTTTGCTAAATTACATAACTGACATCACATAAAAGCAGGACAATTCAGCGTATAGGCCACCTATTACTCATTTTGTATAAATTACTTTTGATACGTTGGATTGAAATATAACACATGAAACATCAAATGTAATTTAGGGCATTATCTTATTATATTCATCATAAAGTGGCTGGACTTGTTTGATAGGTTTGGCCAAGCAAAGTTAAAAGGGTTTCTAACAACAAATTAGAAAGGCAATTAACACGATTCTCTCATTGCTCAAACTCAAAGCAAAATCCACACATTATTTAGTGAATAAATTTGTTATGCAAGTAAGTTATAATTATAATGGCACGTGCGCGTATGATGTTGTCCAAATTGGATACCATGGACGTAGTGCGCACCTAATTAGGAAATGAACGGGCAGCCGATTCTTTAGCATAAACTCCAAAGTAGGTGTCAATTCTCTGACTTTTTGGAAGACCATTTTCCCAATTACATTCTCAGTTTGTTCTCTACGAACAGAAAAGAAAAGACGCATTGATTTTTCTGAATGTCAAACGAACGTAAAAATTCTAATCAGTATCCAATGTTCATCCCAATTAAAAACGTGTCCCCACACGTCTAGATTCTAGAATTGACACGGTAGCAAAGAAAATCTTTTTTTGTTGAACTTGAAACCTGGCCGCCAGGTAACAAAGGGGCCCCCTATTTAATAATAATTTTTTTTCATATTTACAAAATATAATTCAGGTGAAGTTTATTATAATATAATTCATATTTTTACCATCATTAATATTAAAGGAAAAAATATTTTGCAAAGATTCATAATAATAATAATAATAATAACAACAAGGACGATGATAAAGAGAATAAACAATATTGCCGCCGGTCATTATGAGTACAGATTTGGTGGCCTATAAACCAAAGCATAGACGAATAAAAGAAGCATACCATTGCTTTCAGTTCGTGATATAAAATTTAACTTCAGCGCATGGTGAAAAGTGACGGTTAATTCCAAATTGGCTATCGAAACGATGGCAGGCGATGGCTATCGGTGAATTTTTTTTTTTTTTTTTTTTTTTTTGGGTTAGACCAAGCAAGAGTAATTAAATCACGGGACGGTTTGGATCAATTTGTACAAAAATTACTACACTAACTGATATTAGGGGTCCGGCGAAGAGATTGTGTTCAATTTATATATACTATGGGGAAAGCTACGTGTGGGCCTGCCCCCTCTTTCTTTCAGATTCATACACTGGTGATCAAATCTTTTAAATTATTTTGTTTTGAGACATAGAGTAATAATGATCAAGACTTCAGAAAAGATTAGGTGTATGCAATAACTTGTAACATCACATTAATTCTACATATTATATATTTTTTTTAACTTTTATATATATATATATTTTTGAAAATACTCTAGAAATTGTTGAATACCCGAGTAAAGGAGGCAGTAAGTATACAGAAGTAACGGAATTGGAAAGGGTCCTTGATCAAATTCAAGACTCTGCCATTCTGGTCTGGCGGCCTGCAACAAAAATCTGGACAAAAGAATGATCAATGCACAAGGAATAAAGAATGCGCAAAGTGGTAACAACCTTTTATTCCCCTCGCCTCATTCATGACTAACAATTACATCAAACATTTCCTACCATATGTTGGAGATTTTCGAGCTATTTATCTCCTCTGGAAGTTAATTAAGGTGATGGCAAGGGTAAACACAAAGACGAAGACGAGAAGCCAGACAAGGTTGACTACAGCAACAACCGGAAGGAAGTCATACTTGAACCCGAAACTATCTTTTAGGAGCTGCTTCACTGTCATCGTAGCGGTGCTTCCCGGAATTTCCACGTTGCCTTCTATGTCACCAACTTGACTTGTAACAAGGCCATAGAGTGTCCAAGCCACGGGAGAGAGCCAGTAGTACCACCTCCACCAAATTGGGATTTGCTGCGATGCACGATCATTTTTAAGTTGATGCATTTAAGAATGTATTGATGTGAATATGAACATATATGAAGTAGTACTCTAAAGTTTTAGGCCACGTACCACGCGAGGAATGAGAAAACCAGAGAACAAATTCCACAGGGAGAGGAAGAATCCGGAAAGTATGGCACCAATTTGTGGAGCTGGAGTCAGTGCGACAATCATCATCCCATACAATGTGAATTGCATAAAGGACATCATTACCATGTACAAGAACCAGAAGAATCTTTTTGCTTTCCACGCAAATCCCATCATGGAGTATAGGATCAGAACATACACGACAGTTTGAAATGCCACATATATCAACTCTATAAGCACCTGAAAAAATCAGGGGCAGACCCTTAGTACTAAATGATTAACTGAAAATTCCAAGTCCCTGATCTGGATAGACCACTTGCCTGCGAAAAAGCGTAAGCTAGTGTAGAGTACATTCCAGCAGCTCTTTCGCGGTAGAAAACTGTTCTCTCCGTGGAGACTACGGACATTACTGAGTTTGCATTGGTGGATCCAAGGAAAAACACAGCACAGTACAAAGCTCCGAAAAGATTCTGAAGATCTTGTTGCTTCTTTCTGTTAAATAAGGGAAAATTACCACAGCACAGTGCACATTCTTACAGAATTCACTTACGATAATTGAACCAACTCAACTAAAACTATATGCAAATATGGATGTAAATACTCACGTCTTCTGTCCTTTGTCCCAGAAGATAAGACCAAACAGAAGACCAACGACTATTGTCACAGCGAAACGCAAAGCATTATACTGAGGGTCCCTCCAATAAGACTGACGCTGCTTCCAGAAGCAAGCCTTGCATTGAATAAGGAAGGGTTGAGAGTATTGGGTTGGGAAGTAGAGGTCACTGGAGCCTGGTGCTGGAGTAGTAAGCTCTTTGATAAGTTCTTCGTTCCTCCTGGAAGTTTTAAGAAGTAAATTATTTTAAACTGTTCTCAGAATCCTAGTCAATATGGTAAAAAATGAATTAAAATGCCAGAGGTTACTTCCTATTCAAACTTACTGATAAAGAGAGGATCTGACATAAATCTCCGCAAAATCAACATTCAATTGAGCCTCAGCCGTAGGAGTACTGATCTCGAGCATCCATGTAGCTGGATTGTATCCATTCGTAATTCTGGGAACCCCGGGGACAGCCTGTAGTAGGTTATGCAGTACACATAAGTTTGTCACAATGCATTCCAGAGTAACAATTCAGAAGGAATTTGAAGAATTAAGATTAAAAATGCATGTGGGAAGGTGAGATACAATGGTTCAGTTAATTGTTTAAGGGTTTGATGCTAAATAGAATAAACAGGAAAAAGAAATAAAGATGCTCACCTCAAAATATTCTACGAGCTTCTGAGACTGGCGACCAAGGGGGCCAGCATAGATGACTTGCCCTCCTCTTTTCATCAAAAATAGCTGCAACACGCACACTACTATGTTGGATGCGTGCAGCACAAATCAATGGCTGAACATAAAATAGAGAAGTTCTAAATAAACTGAGTAAAAACTGAGACAAGGGATACCTCATCAAATGCTTCAAAAATGTCTATGCTTGGCTGGTGTATGGTGCACACAACAGTTCTCCCTGTATCAACTGTATTTCTCACAGTACGCATGACAATGGCAGCAGCTCTAGCGTCAAGGCCAGATGTTGGCTCATCCATGAATATTATAGAGGGGTTAGCAACCAATTCTACAGCTATTGTTAACCTTTTCCTTTGTTCTGTAGAAAGACCATCTACTCCTGGAAGGCCAACCATAGCGTTCGTCAATGGTTCGAGCTCAACCAAGTCCATAACTTCATCGACAAACATCTGTGAGCACATGAAGGATAATGTTCAATAAGCCGATAAGGAGGGAAATATTCAATTGAAGTTAAAAATAAGTCAAAACTAGAATAGAAGTGACTACCTTTCGTGTTTTTGAATCGATGTCTGAAGAAAGACGAAGCCAGGCAGAGAATAGGAGAGACTCATAAACAGTGACATGTGGTGAATGAATGTCATTCTGTTCACAATAACCGCTTACACGAGCAAATGTTGCTTGGTTCTTGGGGTAACCAGAAATGCTAATGTCTCCTTCAGTGTATCCTCCGGTCTTCCTTCCTGCCAATACATCCATCAGAGTTGTCTTCCCTGCACCACTTACACCCATCAGTGCAGTCAATACCCCTGGTCTGAATGCACCACTAACATCACGTAGTAGTTGAAGACGATCTTCTTCAATTCCTTGAGCCTTCATTTCCTGGTAACCGAAACCAAATCTCAATATTTGCTCATAAGCATCAAAGCAGTATGATGCTGATATAAGTTCTTAGCTTTCCATTTGATTAAAATAATATTTTGTTAGTGAATGTTCACAAAATCTAAAACAAAACGGCTAGCACAAACTCGACTAATTAAATGCTTAAGGATGGATAACTTACAGCAGGCATATCTACAGAGTAGTTCACATGGTGGAATGCAAGTGAAAGGGGTTGAAACGGCAAAACCATTCCTTTTTTAGGTGCATGCCCAGTTGTACCAACATTTTCGGATGAACTTCTTACTGACATGTCAGTATCTGCAATTTTCTCAAAAAGTTCAGGCATCTGGAAGAATAAAATGTCAATGGGGTTATAAAAGTTTATGTAATATCTCTCAGCCAAAAGGACTGCCACCGCCCTCCATATATGACCTACATAACACGGTTACCGGCACAACTAAGGGAAATGAGAACAATGCTAAGGGATAAACCTTCTGTTCCCGGTTGTCCAGAAGCTTTCTTCTTCTTGTCTCCATCTTCCTCTATAACAGTTGGTTTTGCTTTGCCAAGGGCTGAAGTTGATTTTTCAAATTATAAGTGTTGATTGTTCCCAAAAAAATAAAAAAGAGTGTTTATCAGCATTGAAACTCTTTTCCATATATGTGTATGTGTGGGTGAGTAAAAATCCTGAACTGAAATGAGAGTAAGACTTACGATTCAAAAATTGTATTGCTGCAATAAATAGAATGTTGAAGAGAATGGTAAACCCAAATAATGCTCCAATGCAAATCCAGTACCAATAATTTACAGTGAAGAATCCCCTAGACTTTAGAAGTAATTTCCCAACTGTAGGTTCATGAATGTTGGGGTCTGAAACTGGCTGCGACATATCCGAACTAATAAGGTTTTACTGATGAATCGTGGCCAGGAAAATAAGAGATGGTAGATTAAATGTGTGCATATGCATTTATCTGAACCACAAGAATAAGATAATCAAGCCATATTTAGAGCATCTTACCTTACTCCATCTTTCATCAAGGAACTCATTAATAACTATGGCATTCTGTCCATACATCATAGGAGAAACATAGTAGCCCCATATCATAAATGGCTCAATGTCATCTGCAGGCACAAAAGGATAAGAATTTTTAATCAGACTGGATTTATGGACAGCTTGCTGTTACAATAAGAATAAAGTAATTGTAGAATGCAATCAACTACTTACCTTTGGCAATGACAAATCCTCCAAGCACAAAAACCAGCAGTAGCGTGAATGTACCCAGTGTGTTTGCAACAACTTCAGTTCTTCCTATACTCCCAATGAACCGAAAGAGGGACAGAGCCATTGAATTTACAGCAAAGAATGCCAAGTACTGTAGGAAAAACCTAATTAAAAAAAGAAAAGAAAAGAAAAGGAAAAGATAAAATATTTGTCAGAGAAAGAAACTATAGTAACTGTAGTAGCATTGATCCAGGTCACAAAATGAAAAATTATAAATTCAAAATCCAGTTTTCCAGCTAACAACATGTAGCATAAAATTATTTCAGTAAATTGGAAAGTCTTTACTAATTTACCTGCTTGCAGCTGGAGCAAAACCAATTGTATAGTATGTCAGACAGACCCATATTGCTGATTCCAATATAGACAAGGGGATTCTGAGAACAAATATAGGTAAAGCATAAGCCCACGGAGGATAGAACAAGTGATCCCTTTGCTTAAAGAAGACAGGAAGCCTGAAAACAGTAAATGCCAATTCTGCCAATCCATTAAACATCACATTAATCAGACTGAAGAACAGTGCTCCATAAAACTTTCCTCCATCAGCCACATTGCCGACCGGCATTTCTGTTCTAAAGAACACAGTCAGGGCAATTAGTGACATGATCGTTATCTGGCTCGTCTTGAAAATATACACAAAAGAATTACGCTTCATCAATAGCCACTCCCTTCCGAAGCATGCCCTGAACAAATCCATATTCGAAATACCGTACTTATTTTTCACCAATGCAGCTGGATGGGCTCTGGACTTATCGTAAGGAACTGCAAGATCATTTGCAAGCTGTTGGCCTACGTGGAAAGAACTGAAGCCCTGCACGAAATCAGAAACTGATATATATCTGTAAGGTTGGTCCTTCCTGAACCAATATTGTTCTTGGTCTTTCTTGGAAGTTACTTCTTGCAGAAAATCAGCAACTCCTTTTCTGTCAGGGCATTTGAAACCCATGTACTCAAAGAATTCGAGAACCCTTTCACGCGGACCCTGATAGACAATTTGACCTTCCGAAAGAAGGATAATATCATCAAAGAGATCGTAAGCCTCTGGTGCTGGTTGTAGAAGAGAAATGATCGTGGTTACTTCGAGGACATGAACCATTTGCTTCATGTACTTGCAAATTTGAAAAGTGGTGGAACTATCCAGTCCAGTTGAGATTTCATCCATTAACAGAACCTTGGCCGGCCCTGCCAACATCTCTCCTGTACTCATTTACAAATACTAAATGTTAATGCTTGCAGTGTACAATAATAAATGCTTATCTACAAGCCATGTGAAAAAAGCGCAATATTTGATTCTAACTGATGTTTCAATTGATGTCAATACTTGCAGTTTACAACTAGAAATGCTTGTCCCTTGAAACGTACCAGTAGTAACACGCTTTTTCTGTCCACCAGAAACACCCCTTCTCATTTCATCACCAACCATTGTATCAGCGCATATATCCAAGCCCAGTAGCTGTTAGAATTTCTAAATGTCAAGACCTAGAACCGGTCTACAAACAGGCAATTTAAGTGGACAAACAAACTTGAAACAGAGAAGGAACAAACCTTGAGAACATAATCTGTAACCAAACTAGTTTTTTGGCCTGCCAAAGCCGTGGCTTTCATGTATGCATCAATTTCAGGATCTGGTTTAATTCCTGCTTCTTTCTCACGTCTAGAAATTTCTGCCAGCATTTCATATCTTGTGCCGACTCCTAAACATCGCCCTGAGAAATCCAGCGTCTCTCTCACCGTCATCTCTCCAAAGTGAAGATCATTCTGACTAATGTAAGCACATGTCCTCTGAGGAACAAACTCTTTGAATTCATGGCCACAGTATTTGATTTGCCCAGTTAACTGCCAAGAGTACTCCAATTAATCACAAAACTGGCTTTTTTTATATTAAAAATAAATAAATAAACTAACAGTACTTGCAAAATAATGGGCCAATGAAACCAACCTTCAAATCATCATCGAGCTTCCCTGCAAGTGCCATCAGCAATGTTGTTTTCCCAGCACCCGGAGGACCAAGAAGAAGTGTCATCCTGAAATTTTCCATTTCCAGTTATCGACTGCTACTTCTTTGTTAAATAGCAAATAATCATTGCTTCCTCTGGAATTGACACAGAGAAAACAATTTTGGCAATTTCATGAAAAAATACCTCGAAGGTTTAACAAGCCCGCTAACATCTTTAAGAATCTGAATTTTTCTTTTCTTCGATGGAAGAATCCGAAGCGATCCCAGGGCAATCTGCGGTCCATCATGAATCAAAAGTGTAGATGTGCCAGTTCATTGGAAGAAAAAGAAAATACAAAATGAACAACACCAATATAATATCAATAATAAGGTACCTCTGCAATGTTAATGACCGCATTAGGCAAAGTAGGAATTGCTCTGCTTCCAATATGCACTTCTCCTTGAACGTTTAAATGCTCATATCGAATTTCAATCTTAGGAATATCAATACCCACTCTGTTGCGAATGTTATTAAAATCATAAGAAAATTAACCATTAAATCAAGTGAAAAAAAAAAAAAATAGATGATAACATATTTGCTTATTTGTTTTACCTATCAATTCGCTCTCTAAGTTTCCTAAGAAACTTGTCATTATCCGCTTCAACAAGTTTCAAAATACTTTCCCTCAACTGCTTCCTATCTTGCATGCCAAGTTTTTTAACATTAACTTCACGTCTAACGACTTTGCCGTCATCACCAAGTTGGCTCAGCATCCCCCTCCTTAACCGATCGTACGTCGGTAGCCGTTCGATTGCCGCCCACCGTAACTCCTCTTCATCGTCATCGTCCCGTTGGCTCCTACTAAACGCATTTGATGAGCTCTTCCACACTTCCCGGAAACTCGACGACGCTCTCCCACTCCGGTTCCCCGCCGACGACCCCACACTCAACGACCTTACTATATCGTCCCCACCCGTTATAGGAAGTGCCATACTGCTCAGAGCTTCGCCTGTTCACTAGTCTCTACATAATCATCAAAATGGGAGAACAGGTGTGGTTAAATAAGGAAGTTGATAAAATGAAAAATAAAAAAATGAATTATTTTATGCGTACATTTTTTTTTAAAAAAATTCTGTTGATGTGATTGTTATTTTAGTTACGTTGCAGAGCCCATCTCCTTATTAACTACATGCGGCTCATAACCCCCAGCCAGCTAACGTTCTAGTATTTAATGTTTTCGGTATCGTATTTTCTTTTATTTTATCTTTTTTTCAAATACCTCACTTTCATAAATAAAAATCAAGAACCGGGGGTTTGTTTCAGATGCAAAACTTTCAAACCAAATTTTAATCAGATCCAAAACTTTCGGACTGCACTACTGGTCTGACTAAACAAGTGTCGGCCAACAGTCCGAAAGTTTATAATCAATTTCCTGAGAGTTCATGAATCATGTGAAGGTAAGCGCTGACGTATGAATTTGTAAAAAATATGATAGTATAGCTCTTTGATCTCAATTCTTTTTTACATCATATATTAAATAATTGCTCATTTAATTATTTTATAAACGGTATTTGTTATGAAGACTATGAAAGTTAATCGTCGCATCATCAGATTCCAATTTTCCATTAATAGTGTGACTTTAATAAAAGAAATAATAGTAACTAAGTCATGACCAATAATTAGATTATTAGCACGGCAGTATCCGGTCGATGATTAAAGCATAACGACATGCCTATAATGTTAAGATATAAATTTTTTATAATGCATGGCAGTGATTGATTAATGACACGTTATTAAAAATATAAATTTGATTTGTGCGTAAAAAAATTGTAAACATGTCATTAAGCTTAACTAAAAATTAGCTGTAAACTTGGGATGATGGAGATATTTTCTTTGCCTTCTAGAAAGACTGATAATTCTGTTATCGAAACTTTTAATGTGTAAACCACATGATATTTTTGACTTTCGAGTTTCGGTAAGTTGCATGATTTTATCACCTTATTTGTGGGACAGTCAGCCGTGCCCACAACTCACATTCACGTCGGCATCGGTGGCATAAGCGGGACGAGGAAGTTATTGTCGATTATATGATATTATTGTATGGGCATTTTCTGACGGTTGGGGGGATGCATAAAAGAGCTTTCAGTGTGCAACGGCATGCGTGACAAGTTTTTCCCTGGTGAAAGTTCGTTGAGGGCTCCATTGCGCACTGTAACATACGCGAGCACCAAAATCAGATTCCCTGCATAAAATATCGCAATAATTTTAAATTAAATTGCTTGGGTCAGAAAAGCTTAAACGTTGCTTAAGTAAACGTGCTTGAACAGCAGTTTCTTCCTTTTTACACTGACTTTTGGGAATCTCTTCCAAAGAAGTGCGATCTATTTGCCATTAATAACCCAGACTAATATTTATGAACCAAAGCGACATCAAAAGTGTTACTGTTTACTGCGCGGTAACTGTATAGTTTACAAAACAAGTTAAAGAACACATTATTCGTGTACAGTGTTCTTGTTTTTTTCACAATACCATATGTGGTGTTCCAATGACATTTTTCTTTGCCATTAATGACCCATATAGTATTACTGTAACACCAAGTCCGAATCCTGTGAGCAAATCTAACCACAACCCACATATAAACCTTAAATGACCTTTTATAATCGATCAAAATTCAATTCTCGAATACAACTATTACACAACAGATGAATATTAAAGAATTTTGTCAAACCATTTATCATTATCAATTTAAATCATTCTTCTCACTCATTAGAAATTAATCCTGACCTCTGAAAACTAAATCATAATAAATCATAATGAGTACAAAGTTTAGTAAAACAAACTAGTTTTTAAATCAATGTGTAGCACTTCGCAAATGATATGTCATGATCTTTTGAAAACAATGTAAAATAAATTTATCAAAATCTTTTTATGTCACTTTTAAACTTTCATATTTTCTTTCAATAAAATACATGTCAGGCATATGTCACTTTGTACTATGTGTGGCACTTTGCAATACATTAATTTTCGAAAGTTGATCCCGCATAGTCTCAAGAGGTATCCCCCACATAACTTTAAGAGGTGACCCCTGATGCAATGCAAACTCTCGTAACAATTAGTATGATAACAAAGTTCACATATAAATCATAAAATTACAAATGCAATTAATAAACATGCTTTTTATTAAAGCTTTGCATGTTCATGTTTATGCCAACGAACTTTCACACATATTTATGCCATGTATATTGTTAGATAAATAAGAGCACCAGCTCGGCATCCCCACCCCGGGGTGGATCACCTTAGCCGAACCGTACAAGCAGAACACTGATAATGAGCCTTCTACAAATATGAGCTGAGCAGAGACGTGTACCAGCTAGAGGAATATACCGACTAGGGACATATACCGAGCCGATACCCATTCCCCAAAGAGCGGAAACACGATCTCACAGAATCACGACAGTTGCGCTTTGCCCAGAACCGTTGAGGGAGAAGCGAAACCCCACGTTGCCCACAATGTAGCAGTTAGAGTTCCATGAGGGGCTGCCACTACCCGAAAAAATGGAGGATGAAAGGTGAACGGAAACGTGGGACAGCGGCTATAAAAGAGGAAGAAATTGATGAAAAATGGACAGAAAAACTGAGAGAGGGGAAAACACTGCCAAATTGTAACCAGACCCATTTTTATACAAAATTTTGAATAGATTATAGATCATCCTTAAATCCAAATCGTACGGTTTTCCCGTAAACACCTTGTGCTAACTTCGGCATCGGAGGGTTTAATCCGGTAAAACCACCGGCGTCTTTGATCCATTTTTTTGTGAATGCAGATCTAGTAAAAGAAAGGAAGGCGATTCTGTCTTTGATCCATTTTTTGGTGAATGCATGTCTAGTAAAAGAAAGGAAGGCGATTCTAACCCCAGTGGTTTGAGTAACAGTAGAAACAAGAAGAAATTGACACCCTCACTGTTGATAGTAAAAACGTTGGTGCAAAGATCAGGTCGGGCAAAAAGCGAGCAGATTCCAGCATCAACATATATGATTACGCTTAGCAAATAACTACACATCACATAAACACAAGGTCAAGATCATATAAAATGCATATTTGCACATATAAAAAAAGTCAAATATATATATATATTTTTTATTTTGATTTATTTAGAAGTCTAATTCTTGACGTCCACCTGCAACAAAAGCGTATCAATATCATCCACCTAAAAGTCATTAATAAATATTATCAAGTCCTAATCATAAATTACCAAGGTACTCTTGAATTCATATATTACTATGATATCCTCAAAGTCATAAATTACAGAATTACCCTTGAAGTCTAACGACACCAAAATATCCTCACTGGTCAATGATAACTAGAAATCAACCAACGGTGGTCGGGATGAATCCAACGATGGCGGTGTTGTGCTCCAATGGGCGGTGTGTTAAGCGTGATTTGAATCCAACAATGGCGGTGTTGTGCTCCGACGCGCGGTGTGTTAAGCAAAATCGACAGTGATTTGGCTGCTTTTGGTAACGGTTACCGTTCGCGTTTTGAAGAGGTGTTGTGAGGACAAAACCCAAGCGACGGCGTGACTGAAAATCGGCGAAAACGCACCGATTTAAGGTGGTGAGATTGTGGCTTTCAAGTGCTCGATCGGTGACTTGTTGGGCATTTCCCAGTGATTTAGATGGCCGCTCTTGAGGTTCCTGCCGGTGATGTAGTCAGAATTGGAAATGATCGTCGGGTTTCGTTTTCAGATTTCGGATTGACCCAACCCAACCTAATCTCAAACTCTCTCTCTAACTAATCCGTGAATTGCTTCTTTCTCTTTAATCCGTGATTAAGCTTCTAATACCTTGAATTATTTATAACTAATAAAATTAGGGCATTACAATCACTGAGAGGAATTTATTACTTTTTTTTTTTATAGTAACATTAGGGAATCTCTTGTGAAGAAGTGAGATCTTTTTGTCATTAATAACCCATACCAAATATTAACAGCTGATTTTGAACAGAAAAAACGTTTACTAATTCGTTAAGATAACGATAGAAATGTGTGGGCACATGCACTAAATTCTTACATCAGAAAATAAACAACCCCTCGAGCTGATGAGCGTCTACATTTCCTTTTTCGAAAGCTCTCGTCCACGAATATAATCCGTAGAGAATGCAAATATTGATATTATTGGCCTTCCATGTGACTTGAGATTAATGCATTTCAATTTACTAGACTCCAATGAAGCAGATGCGTATTCAAATCTAAGATACTTGCAACCACGAAAAATGGGAATCGAGAAAGGAATAATAACAAATCCTAAAATCAGTTTTTTTTTTTTTAAATGAATTTGCTACTTTATTCCATCGTTAGAAAGCATCAAGGCGAAAAAAATGAATTTTATGTCAAATTAAATAAGGAAAATTATATTTATTTTCTTTTTCACCTTTTTTTTTCTTTTCCATTCATCTCCTCTCCTATCATTTCTTCCAATCAAACATGGACTAAAAGCATTTTATATACAATTTCAACGACGACTCTTGAATTATTGGTTAATGGATAACTTTCTCCAAAGTTAGGTCTTGAGTTAGAGTTTTGTTTAATGCTTCTGTTTAATTAATAGAATTAAAAAAATGAGCGAAAAGATGGAAAAAAAAAAACAATTGTTGAAATAATGACGTTTTCTTTCTTTTATTGTCATTAGATTACGATAAAGCAATAAAGAGAACATGAGCATACAAAGTAAGCAATAAAGATGACGGAAAACTTGGCTACATCAGTCTTTACATACACGTGCAAAACAAGCAAAACCCTTGCCACCTTTTTCTTTCGAATACTGCTAATGGCATTTTTTTCGATGGGCTAAAGAAAGTGAGCTGCAGATTAAACATCTTTCGAACAGAAACCAACAGAAAGCAGAAAATATATACAAAATAGGAAACAACAAAGTGGTAGTGGTACCACTATTCTATAATTTTCAACTTATTATTTATTTATCACAGAAAGTTTTTGACTGAAATTATGGGTTACCATTAAAGCTTATTAATTTTTTTTTAATTATGTAATAGCGGCCGGACTGTAGGGTACGATGGTGGTATCCGCAACCCGAAGATATTATTATATTCAAAATTTTTATTGATTAAAATCTCTTTACCCTAAAATATTGTAATAATGTATACACAACATTACATAATTTATTATTCCGGTAGTGTTAACTGCGTAGGAGAAACATATCTACATTAATAAATTCCTCATATTTTTTCACACGTACCCCTGCACTCTAGCCGTATGATTAATCTCTAGGACCTGTCTATGTTACAGATTCTGTAACAAACATCTCCCGTCATCCCACCATCCGATTTTCTTTTGTTTAGTTTCTCACTCCACATCCAACGGCTGATGCTGCAGTCTGTACCTTACAGAATCTGTAACGTAGTTTTGTCCTAATCTCTAACATAATTTATCCGGCGCATGAATTTGATAAACCCAATTAATTACTCATTGGTTATCTCAAAATATCGTTTTCGTCGGCGTTGTTTTGATTGGATTTTGTCACTCATAAATCACATTTTATGTAGCTGTACTGTCATTTCACAGCATGTTTTACGTGGCTGTCTTTCATTTATGGGTCCCCGAACGGCGTTGCTGCCCGTCTTTGTTGAGTTACACTGAAACCTGCATTGTTAAATTATGATAACTATTTATATATAACTGTAATTCAAAAAATAAGTTAATTTAATTTCATATTTATATAATAAAAAACTTATAATATGTTTATTATTTTTTTATCAAAATTATTGTTTAAAGGATGAGTTCGGAAGACAAAATAAAGTAGTTAGAGCAATCTTAAAAGAAAATTTCAAAAAAAAAAAAAAGACTACCTTAAAAGTCTTGTTAATTATCATGCTCTATTAATTTTACTCTTTAAATATTTATTTACTTATCTATGTAATAAAAAGGTGAGTGAAAAAATATGTTATTCTTTAAAAAAACTCTTCAAATAAAAATAAGTTAATATTATTTTAATTAAATAAATATTTTTTTAAAAAAATAAATGATAATTAAAGTACTTATCTCTCTCTTTCTAACAAAAAATAATAAAAATATAAAATTAAAGACAGAGAGTCATTTCTTATTTAAAAAATTTTAATTATAATATTTTTTAAAATCTTAAATATTAATGTGTTTCTTTAAATAAATAATAAAATCATATTTAATTTTTTTTTAAATATTGATGCTCTAAATTGACATAAGTCTTTTTCTTATAGTGCGTAAAATAAACTAGGTGAAATAAACATGCCACTTATTTATGCTCATCTGATTCAATTTTAATACTCATCCTTTTGTCTTAAAATTGACAAATCATGACAACGCAAGAAAATTAAAGCATTTAAAGTGATTTTATTACAAGTCTCATTAGAATCATCCACGTACTAGATATTTTTTCGACAGCAAGATTTTTTTATCATACGGTCTCATTAGGTGGATTTTAACGAACTGTATGAGCATTTACCATGCACATAAAATATTAAATCTCTGTCCACCAAATTTTATTCTAATTGATTAATTATAATAAAATTTTTATTTATTATCAATCCACAACTACACACCTCTTCGGCCCTGTTTAGTATTAATATTGAGTAGCTGTAATTTAAAAGTTCAACACTAAAATATTTGATAAACATTAATTGTTGTGGTTTAAAAGTTAAATTAATTTATTTTACTGAATGTATGATGAAAAACTTATAATATTTTTATCAAAATTATTATCTAAAAATTATATTTACTAAACTTTTATGTTATAATTATAATTTTTTTTCTACAAAAATTGTTGTTTAAAAATTTCAATACCTTAATATTAAATGGGAGCTTCTTCTCATTCATGACCTAAGAGGATCCGACTTCTAAGTAGTATTGGTATATAATAACCTCTAAAACTAGCAAGGGGAATGATTTTTATGAAGTATTATTAAATTTTTACAATGTAATGCACAACGAAAATCAATTCAATTATGAGTTTTCAAACAAATTATTGTTCTATTCAGAGTATTCGTATTACGGTTGAATATCACCGTCAGATTATTGATGGTAGCTATATTTCTTCTATATCGAACTATAAATAATGATATTTTCGGAAGAATTGACTTAGATTCAACCTGTTTCAAGGCCAGACTTCCTTCATGTGCCATCATTTTCTTTTGTCAAGCATTCAAAGTTTGAAGAACACTTCTAAGATACACATACCAAATGATGAGAGGGGACCTCCAAGTCTTAAAAATGAAAAATGAAAAATGAAAAATTCACAATTGTAATTTAAGGTTTATACAAATTATTTTCAATTCTCTTAGCTGTAATTTGCAAATGAACTAGAAAATAGTAAAAAGCCTTTTCAACTAAAAGAACTTCCCATGATCAAAAGATAGTAGCAATCTCTCTTTTTTTCCCCCCAGTTGCTACCGGGTCTCAAACTCTTATCAAAAACTATTTTGAACCAAGCGAAGAGAACCTTAAATGAAGAAAAATGGCCCAAGTTTTTTTTTTTTTTTTGGCTCCCAGTTTCCTTCTAATATACAGACTGGTATCTAGGCAGAAGTGAAAACCTTAAAATTACACTACAACATCACTATAACTAACCCCGTAACTATTCCACAAGATATCCAATTCGCTCCTTATGATGTACTGTATCACCCATAATTTTCAGATTGCATTTCATGTTTAAGAAAGTTACAGAACAGCTGATAAATCTCCACTTGCACAGCCTCTACAACTGCAATGAACGCACTCTTATAAACTTCTCCTGCCTCAGGTTCTTAGGCACTCGGCGCACTCATGTCATTTGGAAGTTGTGATCATGAGGCTGCATGCATCTTAAGCAACATAAACGTTCATAACCCGGCTGCAATTCAGACCAGAAAAAGTGTGTTTACAATTAAAACAATATTTCAGGGAACTTCAACAAACAAAGGAACTTAAGCTTCAAATTCCATCAACATTTCTTGAAGATTCCTCCAGACAGCCATAATAATGTAAAAATGGAAATAATATCAGAATATTGTTTAAGCTTAGTTTTTGGGATGCTAAGCCAAATGTCTTATTTATTTAAGGACACAGAGAGAGAGAGAGAGAGAGAACATAATAAACCTCCACAAGATCTATGTCATTATGATTAAGCTGAGGAGAGCTCTAGTTTGGATTTGAAGGATAAAATCCTAATCAATCTCCATACCATCATGCTGTCACTATCCTGAGCATCGGATGATCTATGTCTAACACCACTGCCACTGCCTCCAATACTCAATCCATTTTGCAGGAAGCCACTTTCTCTTTTTTTCTCCAAATTTGGCTCACAATCCAAATCATAACACTCCTCAGTATAATTGAATTTGCATAGATCTCATGGAGATTGGCTAGGTTCTTTTAGAGTTTTCTTAACGAAAGAAATTTAGACATTTATACACACACTGAGTTGCCAATTAGAATCTGTCACCAAGCAAGATTGTCATATGGCTTACAAATTAAGTGACCTATTACGCTGGTCCCATGCTTGAAGAAATGCTCAAAACATAATTCCACAAGCGTATAAATTCATATAGAGATTACAGGACATACCTTTTATAGCCTTGATCCAAACAGAACTCATATAGCTCCATAGTACGGGTCAAAAACATAGCAGCTCTTCTGATGTGCTATTTTAAAAATAGGCCACAATACCTCACATATTGCCACATTGTAAAGAGATTCAGCAAAATTTGCTTAATGTGAAGACAAACCAACTTCTCTCATCTTTCCTCTAATTCATGAAGTGTAGGTTCGATCAATTCCCAGCCCTCTGGATTTTGGACACGGTTTGTCTTTACCTTCGGCATTCTTATACCTGCTCTCAAAGCCACAATGTTAAAAAAACTACTGATATAAATTCCACGCTTTTCTCCAAGAAAATCCTTATTGCCTTCCAATAAATTTTGGATAAAATAAAGCAAACATTTATTGAATAACAATAATTTTTTTTTTAAGATAAGACTTCTGATAACAACATATTAAGGCTTCAATTGATTCAGAAATACATATAATATATCAAAGTAAATTTAAAACCTCACTCACTTAAATTAAATTCTATCGGAACAAAAAAAAACACTATATGCTGAAGAGACGCAGAGAGTACATAAAATTCTGAGAACAAGAAATTTGATAGTCAAAATAAACGAACATATAAAATTATACATAGCTAAAAGTTGAACATACCTCTAAATAATTTACTAAGAAAAGTGAATTCGTCCAGATTCAAATTGAGAAGCAAAGAGTCTACTGAACAGCTGCAACGATCAAGGATTGGAGTGTTACCCGAGCCGAGATTTGTGACGCAACTCCCGCTTCCTTTGGCTGCAAAACTTGAAAAGTTTTGGTAAACATGCTTCCAGATATTACAGAAGTACCCTGATATTACGCCCTTTTATTTCTAAAAATAATTGTAATTTATTTCTCTAACTACAAACTGATATGGTCTAAACTATATTTTTAGATGTGATAATATTTGGATATATTGTGTCACTCTACAGTCTATTTTATATTTAAAGCAGTTGGGACAGTCTTGAGAATATGTTTAATTTTGGTATTTTTTTTAATACATTTATATATTACAATCTTAATATTTATAATCAGAAATTCATTGAGAATTTTTTAAATAATTTTATTACAACACAGTTTAAATAATGATTCTCATTAAACTGGAGAAAAATTTACCCTCACTATTATTAAAGAGAAATACCCTAATGTGAGAAACCAATTAACTCTTATTATACAGAAAAATAAGTCCCTACGATGAAACTTGAAGTTTTGAACCATACACTCAAAATTATTGACTGTTGAGGGCATGGGCGCGCCAATGGGCTACAAGCCCATTGGTTAATTTTGACATGTTTAAACAAAGGTATATGGAACCTTCTTGAGTCTGAAAAAATTCGAATTTTGTGGAAAAGGCGTCAATATTCTAAACTCTCATGGCTAGAACTCAAAGGAACTGTTCCACCAAATTATCTCACAAAATTCGTGATGTACTGATCTGAGCGTGTAGATTTATAAGATTGAAACTACATGTGCACAAAATTATTTTATTAAGTCTCTATTACACCCGTAAAACGTTACAGTCTATTACACCCGTAAAACGTTACAGTCTCTCTTTCACTACTGTTCTAATGAGATTTTTGCTGTTCCAAACAAGAACCAATGACTCCTTGTGCACTGATGATTGTCTGCGAGCCTCTGACAAATTGCATAAATTGCGGTTCTTTGACTTGCATTTTGTTATCTTCACTGTGCTTAAGGAGTACCTGTCAGCATACTGAAATGAATTTCTCGAGTCAGAATATGATCTCAAATGCACTGTCAAGAAAAGGACGTAGATGCAGTGATAACAAAACTGGAGACAATGCAGAACTATTTTCAATATATATGCATTCAAAGTGGACGTTATTGCCTCAAAATTCCTTTAAGGGATCAATATTAATTTCAGACGGTGAATGATCTCTTAGAAGGTCATGTATACATGCGTGGACACTTATCATACAATGGACCCTAGTCATACAATGAGTCTGGGCAGTTATTCATATTTCATGCGATGTTTAAACTTACACGAATAGAGTAAGATGATGGGCACAAATTAATACTGTACAATAAAGGTTGCATAATGTCTAAACTTCTGTCACAGACCCTGATAAAAGTTGGGAATTCTTTTTTTTTAAAAAAAAAAAGTCCTCCTGTAACTTACATCTGGAATTTCGAAATCACCATCACTGGCATCACACAAATCTAATGATACTAGCCGCAGCATTGGCATCTGGTCATTGTAGAATTCACATGAGTTATATAGGTAGTTATAAACTTGATTTCACCCAAAGAGAGAGTGGGAATAACTAAGTGACCAATTAAACTTTAGTAGGTATAAGAGATTACCTTTGAAGCAGCATCCAGAATAAAGTTTCTGGGTATTCCAGGGCCCTGCATGTTCAGGTCAGCTATTGATGTCAACACTTCTGAAAAAGATAATAAAATCCCAAAATAAAATAGCATCAAATTTTCAACTTTAGTCTTTCCCACAAACGAAAGACAGGCAATGATTAAGATTATAAGACCAAACTAACCACAAGGAAATAGGGACTTAATTTATTAGAATTTAGAATCTAGCTCTTTGGACAGCCTCAAATTTTTAAACAAGTCATAATTAAACCATCTTTTGCAAATTGGGCTTTGCGCTAATACTTTGTTTAGAACAAACTAAAAATTATAACATAATTTAGAATACTAAATATTAGAAACTGGAAATTATTTTGAAATACATTAAAAAAGGAGGAGCTTATTATCGCCTAGCAACTTAAAAATTCTAGTCAGCTATCCCCAAGTACCTCTAGTCCAAACTTTTCTCTAGGCATTCTAATAAAGTTAGCTTATTATCGCCTTACAAATTAATCTTGATTTTTCTTTAATGTAATGGTCTAAAGATGGTGTAAAATTTATAAAAAAGTGGTGGTTGTTAAATCTGCCCCAATTACTAGTTTATTCTTACAAAAGAGAGCACATCCCAAATTTCCAACAAAATTCATCTTCATAAGTAATGTAAACAATATGATCAGTGATGACTCAGAATCTTCTTTAAGGACTGTCTAGAAGTAGCCTCATGAGTCCCTAAATTAAGGTATAATGCCTGTCACAGGGCAATAATTTCAGTGCCAATTATAGTTCATGCTAGTTTTCCTTGAAGCAGTCACAAAAATGACAGAAGGTAAAAAAGATTAAAGTTGAGCTGTGATGTTTCCAAACCAGAAACATATAATAAAAAATAAAAAATAAAAAAATCCTTAGTGTCAATAGGATTCGCATACTTATATCCTGTCCGGCCTACTTAGAGGCAACAGCAAAAAAGTCACATGAAGTACTCCTTGAAAATGGCCAAAAAACACACCAGGAAAGTCCTTACTGTCAGATGTTCAACTTGTCTGTGCACAAACTTTTAAGCAGTAGCGCTATGATAATTATGGCTCATTCATCTAACATCAATTTAAATGCATGCAAGGTTCAAAAGAAAAGGTAGCTATAGAAGGCTCACATTATGACGTAGTAAAAGATCCTCAAGAGCTATGCAGTTGAAAAGAGAAGTAACCCCATATGCAGTAATATCTCCACACTCCTGAAGAACAAAATGATCACATATGAAGAGAATTATTTGACAACTAGCCAAAGCATGCAAAATCATAATGCAAGGTTCTTCACGGCTCAGACATACAGACCAGTTTGTTCCTCTATATTATTAGTTCGTCAATTTTGAAGCCACACAACGTTTATATCACAAGTCACTCGACAAATAAATTATTAATAATCGTATTCACTTCGTCATTTCAATTTTACGTCTCCCTCTGCTGTTACAAGCAAATGCCTATTACATTAACTGGTGTAGTATTTCAAAAACCTAAAGAAGTCATACTTAGAATAAATGCTATCAAGAAAATAGAAGAACGAAAGGTTGGCCCTAGTCCAAGAGAGCTGATAGCGGCAAACCTCTAGATGTAATGAAATCAAGCCTGGCCATCCCTGTGAGATGATCAGCTGAGAATCTGTAGAGAAGATAAAACCATAAGGATGAAAAAAATAGCAGTTATTAATTTTGAAAATCAGCAGTTCTTCAAGTTGACTCACAGATTATTATTAAGAAATCATCGCCAAAGCAGCAGATGGAAATCATCAATAAAGGGTTACATTGGCAACACACTCTTCAAACTATATTGGGAATTCAGCTAACAGAACAGATAATAGAAGAGAGAATATACACATACAAGCACTGAATAGGCAAGTTGCATGCTATGATTTACAAATGATAACTGCCTACCTGAACTGAGAAGAGTGCATCCTACCAATGAAAGCTCAACTAACTTCGAACAGTTCTGTGTCAGAATCACCAAATCGTTATTGGTCATCCAAGGAGTTACCCTTTCAAGCTTCAGTTTCCTGAGATTTGGCAAAGGTAACTTAAAGCTAGATATGGATAAATCACCAAGACAGTGGCATAAAGCCAAAACTTGCAATCTCTTCAAGGATTCCAGAATGTTTATAATGATAGAATCGGATATCACCTGTAAAGAAACAGGAGTCACCAGCCTCAAGCAAAAACAATTTTTATAAGCAATAAGAACATTGCACAACTACTCTTGAAAAGCAATAAGCAAGGAATGTTGATTTGCCACCTGTTTGTAATCATCAAATAAGTATGTTCCCCTCTAAAGAGTCAGAAGAATTGCAATAATTGTCTTAAAACAACAAAATTATCAAGAAATGACATTAAAACCTATTACTGATCTCAATCATTTGAGAGATGCAATAGCAAATATTTCCCAGGAGAATCAGAAAGGTACTAGCAAGAGCTTTAATATGATGAGCCTCGAGAAGGAAATATCTCTTCTTGTTACATTCTTTCAATCAAGTGAGAATCATCAACTTATCTTAAAATGGTGAGTCAGAGGCAGCATGAAACAAGAACCTACTTCACACCCAACCCTCGAAACTGTTTCATGATGAGTGCCAGTGTAGATTTAAGCTTTAGGTTATATATACACTCGCAAAAATTAGCACATTCACAGTGTAAACAGCTCATTAACTCCAGAACACGGTAGCACATCATATTCCAATCATGATTGGAAACCAAGTTCAGTTCAACATTTGACTCGGTCAACATATCTGTCAGACCCAGAACCAAGACTTAGCCAAAAACTCTTCAACTACTTTTATGTCAGACCCTCAAAGGGCATATTTCCAAGATCATGTAAGCCAACAAACTATCAAAATGCCACTAACAGAAACCTTAGAAAATAATTAAAGTTGAAATAGGAATTTCGTCTCCTTAGGCAAGGTCCAGTCAAAATCTGGCCAAATGACTAGCAGCTAAACCAGCTTATTTTTTTCATCAAACTTGAAGGTCATAAAATGCTTCAGGGTGAGCATAATAATTGCATACTTCAATCATTAAAAAGTTATCTGAAAGGGAAGCATGGCATAGATTTCAACTTTCATGATAGTCAATCACATACATAAGCCATAAAGCATAAAACCACTAACATAGTATCTCAACTTTTTTTAGCAAATAATACCTGAAAATAAAGAACAACTGACTCTAGCATAGGACAAGTTGTGGGCAGCAGTCTTAGTGCATCTTCACCCAAGGATCCACCCAAACCCACAGTTATTGAGTGCAGTAATTTAATTGCAGGTTTCAGAACTTCCAGCAAGAGGAAAGAGAATCCCCATCCCAGTACAATTTCTTCTAATTTGCATGTCCTGCCTAACTCAGTAAATAGTTCTGCACACGGATAGGAAGAAAATTCTATCCCTCTGGCATTACTTTCCTGTTGAAACAAATTTTTACATCCTCTTGCATTTAAATACTTCAATCCAGAATTTCCACGGACCATATAAGCTAAAGCAGCTCCAGATATCTGCAATTTTACAAGCAAAGTTTATTAGTTTGTTACATAAAATTTCACCATTCCAATTTTATAGCATTTATATTTGTTCCAACGACAAAAATTATCCAATTTACGCCTTCGTTCATTTGGTTAAATGAGTCTGCACCAACTAACTGTCTCTTGGAATACTCCCACCAATGCGATGCGTTCATGAACTACTTAAAAAGATAAGTAACAAATATAAAGATTGCACTTTTTGGCTAAATAAATACAGTTAGTTCAAATATACTTGTAAAAAGGAAGAATTTAGATAATTCAGTGGAACTACAAGGAAATTGACATTCTAACTCTTAAGCTATGAATCCTATGAAGAAATATGATTCAAATTGGATAATTCTTCTCAAAGGTAAGCGTATGTAAGTGTATTTACTGTCAAAAGAATATCATGATGGTTAGAATACAAAATTTAAGTAGATTTTTTCTATTTGAAAGGAACTTTTGACCAATTGGTCTTGCATTTGAGTACCCACATTGTTGATTAATTAAATGATGATGACTTGTGTTTGTTGTCAGGTTGTGGTGGACCGGTGGTCGTGTTTTCTTCATGTTCACCTAAGGAGTGTTAAAAACATAAATTTTATTGTTGGGTCCTTACCTAATATCCTAAACTTTTAGGTCAAGTGGTGACTCAACAAAGGGAAATATGATAGGAAAATCTAATCTTCCAAACCCTTAACAATTAAAAATATTTTTGATACCTTTTTAAATGTTTCTTATATTTTCAGATTCAAGCTAGTTGATACCTGAAATTAATGACGAAACAATTTTCCCACATTTGATATACGCAAAAGCAAATGGTAGCTTCATTAAAGGCAACGGTCCATATAATAACTAACCATTGTATTTGAAACATCAAGCATCTCCAAGGAAGAACCTGAGAAATTACAAAGAGCTTTGTCTTCTAGTTGAGTGCCGCTTAAGCAAAGACTCTTCAGCTTTCTTGCTTGACACATGAGCTCTAGAAGATACATTCCATCAACACCTGCAAAAAAGTTATTGATCATACATATAGAGATCTGAGTACATCTGGTCAGAAATCTTACAACAATTTTTAAAACTGTTATAGCAGGAGAGAGCAGAAAAAAAAACCAACTCAATCATGAAACAAGTGGGGTTGATTACACAAACTAGGTAAACAATTTTATACCGGCCAAGTGTCTATATCCCGTTATATCATTATCAATCACATCTTCATGCCGCAGCCTCCACAAGGGAAGGAAGAAGCCCAGAAAATATGAGCCAAGGCTACAATGAAGGCTACACACAAGACATAACAACCTAAGTATTCTCTAGAAGAAGTTAATAGTCACGTAAAGATATCCAAAATAAACATAATCCATTAGAAACCATTTCACAGCAAAGTCGTCGCCAGGGTGCAAAAAGAACTGGATTGTAAGTAAATTTATGAGAAACAACATGAAAAGATCTGTACCCCAAATATAACCAAAGATAGAGAGAGGATGCAAGTTCTTAACACCAAATAGCCAACATAAAGCTCTCCTAAATTGACTCAGGTTTATTTTTAAATCTAAAGGCTTGCCAATTACCACCTTTGGATTGTTACTGCTTTTGAGGTTTCCAGTTATTTTAAAAACCATATTCATTCCCTTTGGCCATTAATATTCAAAGAACAAAATATCGAGGAAGAAATCGGACAATTAGAATTAATTCACCATAATTTGGTTGGAGCCGCGGTACAGCAAGCCCAGTCTCAGTCCTCTGAAGACAATTTAAAGTTCCATCTCAGTAGATTTGTCTGAACAGAAAAAATGAAAACAAGAAATAATACTCACCATTGCAGCAAGCCATATGCAGCATCTGAAGATTGGACGCCAATGTGTTGAAATTTCTCTTTCCACATAAAGCAGAAGAATTACAATAGGGGACCTCCGAGCACAGAGCTTGAATTGAATACACACCAAAAGAAGTATCGCAAACTATGATAGACTGCAGTTTAATACATCTCCGTATTAGATTTGATATGCAGACATCAGTTACTGAAATGCACCCTTTAATGTTTATGTAACCTAAAGAAACACAGTATTTTGAGATAAACTCCAGATCTGCATCTGACAAAAAGAATTAGAAAAAAGTTAGCTTGTTGACCAATTAGGCAACAGATAACCCATGCTCAATGGAGAACAGAGCAACAGCTAGTAACATGAATCCAATAAGTAAATGCACACTAATTTGAAATTTCCCAGAAGAATATCAAAGATGGAACGATAAAGGGGCTTGTCACCACATCCTAATTAAAATAATATCGGCCAACTACCCCAAAAGTCTTTCCTGGACGCAACTCAAGGGACAGCATTAGTCTAAAGAGTAGAGATTCTCATAAAGAAAGAACTACTCTAATAACTCACATAGATGTATTTTCAACTCCTTCGCAGCACTACAAGTTAACCATTCAGTGCACCACAGTTATTAACATTTCATGGGAGAACTTTCTAGATAGTATGCATTGAGGCCACCAATATAGCCTTAGTGTGGAATCAGCCTGAATAAAGAGATTTCCATTCTCCATTAAACTTTGAGTGATACCACACATACAAGCTAATAATACAAACGCCTCCATGCAAATTGACATGTCGTGATACAATTGGATGGGCAACAGAAAAATGGCAATGTTTTGCATACCATCAGTTTTTATTGATTGCGTTAACTTTTTTCAGTTTACTAGTCCAATTGCATAACAGTATGTCAATTGTTTGAATGATTTTGTTGAGTTTGTTTGGTTGTGTAGTATTATTCTTTAAAACTTTATCATTGCAACATGTAAAAATATGTGTGCTACTGCCTCCATGACAAGAACAAGATAAAATATTGTCCGATGGGAAAAAAATAAAATCATTTTGTCTAGAGAATGGAAAGTGATACAAGCAAAAACACATAGTAAAGCTCACCACACATGTCACTGCGGCCCTCTAAGGTGAGTTTTGTGATATTTGATGGCGATGGCCCTGAATGATAAACTGATGTAACATATGAAGAACTATCACCAGCAATAGACTTATTCAATACTAGCGGCATTAATGCAGAACTTGAGGATACAACTGATACTTTTGTTGGTATAACTGGACTTGGGTCAACAGTCAAGTCAACTTCACAGAGCATTGGGCACTTCTGCACCAATTTATGGAGATTGAGTGTCTTGAAGTTCAAATGATAAGCTGCTTTTATTGTTCTCAATGATGGAAATGACTTGGAGAAGCACTCAACGGCAGATTCCAGATGCAGGGCATGACATTTGGAAATGTTAACCTCCTGTACTGCTTCAAAGGACAAAATTGGCAGCAAACCTAATGGGATTCGACTTTGATCTTTGTCAAGACATTCAAAGATCTTCCTTGATGTTGGGTCCAAACAATGCGATGAATCAAGCACAGATAGGAGCAGTATTGCTGATGTCATCTGAGGACAGCCAGAAAGATTCACCTTCTGTGTAGGGGAAAAAATAATTTAGATAATCATAAAACTATGCAAAAGGGATGGAATCTGAATAGTGTAACAAAAAATTAAGGCAGGTCAATTCTGCTATCTGTATCCATTCACAGACATTATTAAAGATGTTAGAAAACTAATTAACGTGGCCTTCATTTCTTCAAGAATTTGATAAAGTTCTCTCCCCCCCCCCCCCCCCCCCCAAACCCCCTATATATATATATATATTTGCAAGGAAAAAGGGAAAAGAAGACTCCCCCTTCCAATTCGAGCACCATAAAATTGCGTTATGGAACATTAAGCAGAAGCATAAAAATAAAATTGAAAAGGCACCAAAAGTATTGGTAAGTTAACTTTGAAAACTAAAGGGTATCCAATTAAAGTGTGATTTCGTACAGTTAAATTAACCTAGAACATGTGAAAAAACCCTCAACTAGAGACAGGGAGGATTTAAGAATCCAACTTCCTTTACCCCCATCTCCTGGAAAATTGTTCCAATGGATAATTTTATGCATGCAGAACCAACTTTATATTGACAGGGAAGCATCACAAGATGCAACTTCTGTACTGCCTCCGCATTAATCAGCTATTAACCCGGTCATATTGACCCTCAACCTCACTAAAAAAGCAAACATTATTGCATGGCTTCATGTCGACAGTAGCAAAATGAATACCTCTGAATATTCTGTCAACCGAATCCTGAGACGCTTCAGCTCAACATCCTCCAAGACCTTTATTAAGCATGCGGGGTGAACTTTCACTAGCCTTAAAATTGAATTAAGACTCTCATCAGAAAGCTTAGAGAAATATGATGACCTTCTTTTCCCTGAAAATTCAAGTAGTATAATTAAAAGATTAGATGAAAAACTAAATGAAAAAACAGTCTTAAGGCACTGCAACAGAAAAATCCAGAATGTCACATACCTGCAGCAAACCACAGTGGCAGAATGCTTATTCGAATCTGTTCAACACAGAAACAATGAATAATTTCATCGATGAAATCATAATCAACTGCAAGATTCAATAAATTTCTCAAATAGAAAGACTCGCGTACGGTCTTATTTCATTTTTTTTTTAACCTAAAAACTATAATTAATCAGCAAAATTAATTACTTTTCCACTAGAAGATAATGTGCAATGGCTAGAGCCAATTATATGTTTTCTTACAGTTATAGTTTAGGTAAGCCAACTTATAGGAAAATTTGAAATCAATTTTTCCGATTAAAAGAGACAGACGTCGTGCTTTCCTGTTTTAGCTTTATGAAGAATAATAGGGCTGTCACAAAATCTCATATCCGTCAATCACGTAAGAGCAAGATCAAATAAAATCTTAACATGTGTAAATTTCTAATTGCATAGCATGTTGCAAAGCATACCTCTTGCCCACTGGTCCTAGCACATATTTTCCATCACATCTATTATTCCTTTTCTTCATTCTTTTTCTTTTTTTATATAACTTCTATGCCCTGTGATATCTAATAAGAGTTTTACAATTGCTTAAGGCAATTTTTCATAGATTACGATAAATTAGTAGCCATGTTGTATTAAGGACCTAGTTCAACACACTGTGGATAGAGGATCAAGCGTGTTCAATGTCTTACAATATTCTTTTGAGAAAATCAAAATAAAGATTGGTTCAAGTAAAATGGCAGTTCAGGTACTAATAAGAGAAAAGATAGCAAACACTTGGTCAATATCTTTCTCCACATTCTACAGTCCACCAATACATATGGCAACAGACTTCTAAGTACAACCAGTATTGAATATATCCAAAAGAGCATATTTTTACAAATATATAACGTCATAATTATTTCCCCATCCAATACCCACCCTCTACACCACAAAAGTAAAGACCACCTGCCCTATAGAATATCAAATTTAGATCCTCAACCTGAACCATAAAAGATCAATACATACCTCTTTTAAAATTTTTAAATCATCCTCAGCTCTGTTTGAGGATTCCAATTGTGCTCTGTTAGCATCAATCCATATTAAAAGTGCATCAGAAAGATGCATCTCACTGTAAAAGAAAACTAGAACATCAGTATTCCAGAAAAAGATGATGTAAACAATTAATCCAGCTTTTCAAGGGATAGTACACAGACCTGTCCACCGTCAAAGAGGGATGCTTTACACACTCTAACAGCAGGTTGTAGGGAATATTTACAAAACATTTATGAGACATGGCCCACATCTGCCAAGAAAAAGCCACTGTCCATCAGCTTCCATTGATGACAAATGAAAGCTGGAAAAGCTGGATTCTATGTGGTAGCTGCTCAAAAAGTATATGAAAGCCGAGTACTCACAAAATTTCGTGCAAGATATCTTGCACAGAATTCTGGAACAAAATCGTTTGCTGCAACATATAGCAAATTCTCCATTAGAACAAGTACTGAAACATGAACATCAAACATTATACTATGGGTATTGAATAGCATAATTATTCTTCTTATTTTAATCAATTATAACAATATTTAAAAATCAGTTACTTCTTACCATGCTCTAAACCAAAGTTCCATATGTGAATCAAATCTTCCAAATGTATTTGGTGGAGCTCATTATCCTTGGAAAAACAAACCTCAGAAAACCAAGTTCTACACTTCAAGATGAGCCTCTCCACCCCAAAATAAAGTGCACCCTAAAATAGCAACAAAGACTTTAAAAGTCTGTAAATCAATAAGTTTATCTAATTGGAGATTTGATGTTTAATTGATTTCATTCTTCACTATAGCAGTGACATAAGAAATTTTGCATTTGCAGGGATAGTAATGTATATATAATGGAAGTTCATGTAAAAATAGACTATGCGATTCTATACCTCGAATAAAGCGAGAAAATTATCAGAGGTAACATCCAGCGGACAGCCATATATACACTTTAAAATATCAATAAATGTTTCCAGGTTCCATTGGATAGAAATATAATCCAAGCTTGATTCACTGCAGGCCGCAAAAGTAAAGCCCAACCTTCAGACTAGTTGCATGAGAGCATTCATACAGATATCTATGTACAAAGATTTTCATTACTTCCGATACAGCTCACAACTTAGTTTTACGTTTCATTATTTTTTTTTCTTTTTCGTTCCATCAAAATCAAAACCTGTTATATAACAATTAGCAGAAACCTAGTACTAAATTTTATAAGCTTTAATAATTTCCTAACTAAAATATAACCAAATTTTACCTAAAGCTTCCACCGAGAAGGCCTTGGAAATACGAAGACTGTTCAATGAGCCTGTAATTAATATCTAAATAAAAGTTTATTATGAAAATGAAAACCAAAGGAAAAGGCAATAATAGCAGTTTAATTTCGGAATGTTGACTGGCCTATCACGAGAAGCATGCACTTTCACTGTTTGGTGATGGAGAATAGTATCCAAATCCCAGCTTCGAATATCATTTGTTGAAATGAGAATTTCTCCATCTTCAGCAATATCTGCTTCGATCGGTATCGGATTAAGGTTTGTGCAAGTGAGAACGACGAAGGCATCGTCTGAGCTTGAGGCCATTAACTACAAAAATATACTGGAGAAGGCTTCGAATTGGAGATGGAGTGTGTTTGGTTAATGAGAAATTGAAGGATATGAAAGGAGAAAATAGAGCCTAGTTTTTGAAACTTAACTTTAGCTAGAGCTAGCGTCTTCTGATATTTTTCTTCGTTTTTTATTTTTAGAGAGCGCGCCGATTTCTACCGTTCTTGACTCTTTTAAGTTGGTAGATGAATAAAAACTTAAATTCCAATTGTTACTTTAAAGCTACTTATAATATATGTGAAAATATTTTTAAGTTAAATAATTCTGACAAAATTATAAAATTGATTTAACTAGTTTTCTTTCTGTTGTTTTTAGAAGCGGCGGTAGTGGTGAGAGACGAACAGAGTCCGAATGTCTAGCTTGAGCAATGATGGTTTCATCCGGATCTTCTGTGATCAGACGCAGCCACAGGAGAAGGAAAAATACAACGCCAAGGACTACAAAACAACAGAAAGAAAATGCAAAATCTGGTGAGAGCTCTACTGCAATACTCTTCTTGATCAGATAGATATACACTAGTACGAAAGCTACTACGGTTACAACAACAGCAAGGGAAAAACCCTGATTCCCTAAGTACAAGTTCTGCTAAAACAACTCAAACTCAAGCTGCTCTCCTGTAGCTTTACACTCCAAATACTTGCTCTTTTGAGGTACCATATCTTGAATTCCATAATCATACCAGTCGGGTAGCTCTGGTGGAATTGCACAGCGAATAAGTGCCCAGTTTAAGCCCTCGAAGAACGGATGCTGCTTTATCTCTGCAGCACCTTTCTGGGATCCCAGTCGATTCTCAGGTTCCTTTATCAACAACCCTCTGATTAGATCCCTTGCCTGGAAACTAATAAGAGGGCTATCAGGGAATTTGAGGCTTTGCATTACAACATTGGCTAATGTTTCTTCATTCCCAGAACCTTTAAAGGGTGTTCTTCCGTATAGAAGCTCATAAAGAAAAATACCAAATGTCCACCAATCAACAGCAGCTCCATGGCCCTCTCCTTTGATGATCTCAGGAGCCAAGTATTCATGGGTCCCAACAAACGAATTGGATCGTGCATCTGTAGGTTCTGCCACAAGCTGTGGCAACGATCTTATCTGGGCCGCAGGGTCAGCTTTTGGTTTCCTTGTTTTTGCAGTAGCAGGTAAAAACCTAGGACTAAAGCACGGAACTTGACAGGTGGGTTCAATGCAAAATGGCTGAATGCAGTAAGATTCCGTGCATGGACCTGACACCCTTGCAGGATCCATATTGGATGAACCTGATTTCAGGAGAGTTGGACTCACAGAACATCTGAGTGACAGATCAAAATCTGTCAGCATGATGTGGCCGTCTTCTCGAACGAGAATGTTTTCTGGTTTCAAATCCCGGTAGATAACTCCAAGCATGTGCAAGTACTCCAGAGCAAGGAGGACTTCAGCAACATAGAACCTGCACAAACAATTTATTGCTTGCTCAATGATGTGAATGAATAAGCAAAACAAGAAGACAAGTTATCAGAAATAAAAATTACAACAGCACATCCAACTTCAATTTCAGCATCACCACAGAGGAAGATACAAGTGCCCCTCAGGATCCATACAAAGGACATTCTTCTGAAATTGTAGCTGCGCATGTGAATTGCAATGAGCCGATGGAGCCCTCCATTGCATGATAGTGGCGACTTAAGTTAACCATAAAATGCTGAACCATCTAATTGTTCTTAAGATTAAGATGCATGAATGGCCATAAGTGAGTAGAGACAATATTCCAGAACTACATAAACCTTTTATGCATAACACAGAATGAATAAAATAAATCATGTTCTTTGTACTGAAGCACATTTTTCATCCAGTCTTTTTTTCCTTTTTTTCTCTTGTTCTTTGTAGTTTATAATGTCTAGAGAGAAATCAAACGATAGAATGTAATATAATTCGAGTGGACCTTTAGTCAAAGAATTATACCTTGCTGCTGGTTCGGAAAAACACCTGCCAAGCTGCTTCTGCCTAAGGACGTGTAGATCTCCACCAGGACAATACTCCATAACTAAACATGATAAATTATCTGATGTGAATTGAGAATATAATGTAGGAAGAAAAGGATGATCTAGCATTCTCAAAATCTCTCTCTCTGTCTGGGCCCTCGGCATCTTTTTCCTTCTTGCCAAAAATTCATTGTCCATGACCTTTATAGCAAATAGGCAGTTTGTACCAATTAGCTCAGCAAGATATACAGTCCCTATATCTCCACAACCGAGCTTCTGTAGAAGATTGAAATGCCTCAACCCTATGGACCCAAACTGCAATCTACCATGCCGAATAGCTTCCCACCTCACATCTGCCGACATGTGAGGCCTGTTGCCACAACTAGATCCACTTAAATTGCTGTCATCACTGTTGCTTGTACTGCTGCTATAGTCACCAAGGCTACTCTTTGAACTTTGGGAAAATTCCCCCTTACTTTTTGTTTTTCCAACAATAGACTGGCTTCTGTCACTGTCATTTGGAATGAAGTCTGGCTCAATAATACCAGTATTAACACTTGTAGAGATAACTTCTGCACTAACACTGGTTAAATTGGAGACAGTTGAATCTTGATAGGGTAGATTACTGGCATTTTTTAAAGCACAATGGCATCTCTGGCAAATTAGCTGAGTTGAACTAGGCTCCAATTGACTTCTGACTTCACTGTAAAAATTAGAAGAGCAAGGAGAAGAAGCTGAATCCTGGTTTACTTTCTTCTTAACAGCACCTTTCTTCCTCAGGACCTGTTTAGCTACACGTGGGCTATTTCTTGATATCTTGGTTACCCTGCTGCCATTGCTCGAGCTTGAAGAAGGCACGGCATGCAACCTGCCTTTCCGTCCTGACTTTACAGTTGATGTTCTGTTTGCTAATTTGCTTGGGGCAGAGACATTTTTTTCTTGCACTGGTAAGTCAACAGTATCAGAAGAAGAAGGATGGGCAGGTACATGCTTCTCCTTTTGTGCTATTTCCACCTTTACTGCATGAATTCCTACATTGGTTGATGTAGAAATAATCTCATCTTGCATCCGCATGGTCTGAGGACCACTTTGTGTTGGAACAGCAAACCGAGGAGAAGAATGAGCACTCTGGTTGGTTCCAGTACTACTATCTGTAGTTGGAACTGTGAGTTGTGGTGAAGATTGAGCACCTTTGTTGGTCCCTGTAGAATTCTGAATTGTTGAAGAAGCAAACCGAGGAGAAGAATGTGCACTTTGGTTCGTCACTGCAGCATTTTGAACAGTTGGAACAGAAAATTGAGGGGCGTAATGAACACGTTGATTGGTCCCTGCAGCATTTTTCATTTTGGCAATAGCATATTGTGGAGACGAGTGAGCACTTTTGCTGGTCCCACTAAAATTTTTCCTTTTTGGAGCAGCAAATAGAGGAGAAGAATTAGCACTTTGACTGATTCCCATAGCATTTTGGAGAGTTGGAATGGTAAATTGAGGAGAGGAATTATCACTTTGGTTTATTAATTTCATCTTTGGCACTTGAAGAGACGGAGGCATCTTCTGTGAAGAAGTTAGCTGGCTTTCTTCAGGTACCAGAGATATTTCAACCATATTCCCCTTCCCTTGATCCATAAGAAGGCCAGATCCACTGGCAGGTTCAACTACCTTCGTATTGTACAAATTTTTAATCCTGCCAGCTTCTGACATCACAGAAGAACTGGTAGACTTTGATATTCGTTTCATAGCAGCCATTTCCGAAGCTTTTGTGATGCTAAGTTCCCTTAATGCTTGCTTCAGAGAGACTGGTTGAGAAGTCCCCAATCGCGGTGAATGGGGCACACTAATTGGCTTTTTTAAGTCACTTTTCCGCACTGGGCTCATACTTGTGCCTACCTCATGTGAAAGACCCCAACCCTTGGTTGAATTTTTAAGACTGATAGCCTCAAAAAGCTGATTAATATCATCTTCTAGAGATTCATTGTGTGCCAATTTCAGTACACGAGGCTTCTTATCTTTGTCCATCACACTTGATCCAGAACTAGGCCGGTAAGTTCTTCGAGAATTTTGAACTGAATTCACCTCTTCTCCTGCTTCCACAATTTCACAAGAACCAGGAAATGAACCCATTACTTTGGAAACTCACAGCCAACTTAATTCACTCAGACTCAGTACAAAAAGGAAGGTCGAGGATATCCTCATAAGTTTAAACTAATTCATTTCTCGGAAATTTCAGGTATCTGAATTTGCAACCCATGTCGTCTAGGCCCTCTCTGATTATGCAGATTCTAAATCCCCTTTTGTTCATTAGGTCTGTTCAAACAATCCCAAACAGAAATATCCATACCTAACATAACTGCAAAGTTTCAAAAGGGTTAGCCAAACCGAAGAAAATAACAAACAAAAGAAAAGTAAAAAACTGATTAGTTTATCCCTCCACAGATAGTTCCAAGCAATCCACTAACATTCTAAACCCTCTAAATTAAAACAAACTATTACATTCCAAATTTGCAATTACTGCTATTACTAACCTCAATTCTACACTTGCACACATCTTACTCTTTAAAACATCGGTAGCACTTTAAAGTAACCTTACAATCTAACCAGAATCCAATTAAGCTGTGCTATAAAATCATTTTATAAAAAAAAATGCCAGATTTAAAAATATACAAAAAATAGCAAATTTTTTTTTTTTTTTGGGTGAAATGGTGCAACCTTTTTTACAAAAAAAAATATCAAGCAAGCTTTTTTACAAAAACTAAAAAAATGAATCAATAATAAAATAGGATCACTAGCTCAATGAAATGCAAATTTATATATATATGAGAAATGCAGAAAATGATACCGAGAAAAGCAAGTTAAACTCTAAGAAAAGATCCGAAACAGGCAAACAGCAGCTAGGAAATGCATACATATAAACAGGCAACCAAAGAGTGAACTGAGATCGGAGAAAGAAGCGGTTACCTGAAACGATGCCGTTCACTTACAGGCGAATAGAGTGACTTAATCAGATTCGCGACTGAAAAACCCTAGAGGAACTTGAGAGAGAACGAAGAAGAAGAAGAGAAGATTAGAAGAAGTATGTGTATTATACATACATGTGTAATGTGCTTTCTAATTTTTTTTTTTCACATTTTGGCTCTGATTATTTTGAAGATTATGGGCCCCACCGTATATGTTTGTGGGTCCAGAGTCAGTGAGTGTAGACACCCGACGTGTCGACTGCTATAAAATCTAGAAACTAAAAAATTAAAAAACAGAGAGTGAGATTTTTGAGATTGAGATTGTGAGAGGATAATTAATAACCATAATACGACAAATACAAAAATTAATTGGTACAATTTTGTTTGAACTGTACGAATTTAAATTTCCCCGTTGTATAAATTGAGAGAAAATTAATTTTAATAATATATGTACTGAAGACCGTAATTTCCTTCTTTCTTTTTTTTTTTTTTTGCTTTTATCGTTCTCGAGAATTAAAGTGATTAGCTTTATGAAGAAGTTTATGATATTATTAATCAAAGGTGATGATTATACAGTAGAAAAGGTCGGAAGCGAATTCCGATGATGAATAAAATGAAATTTAATGTTACAACTTGCAACCCCAAAAACAAACGCGCCGGCCCGTTCCTTTTTTCTTTTTCATCAAGTAATTTTGACAAAATGCATTTACGCTTCTTGATAAAAATAAAAATCTCATGAAGAATCCAATATTTATGTTTCAGCATTAATTTTTTTTTTAAATATTATGATTGAATAATCTCATATAAAGAGCCCCCAAAGGCCGGGGCACAAGTATTTCACACTTTAATATTGAGAAAATTTCTCTTAAATAATAGAGATACCTCACACAAATTTAAATATTTATACACAAACTCTAATATGTGTGTCAAGACCCGAACCAACTTAATTTTTTCAATACTTACCTCAAGCAAATCTAAGCCAAAAATATAAACACAAGGAAATAAATAAACTTTTAAAATCAAGTAACGGAAATATCTAATCAACTCAATTAAAGAATTATTAGTTGAATGAAAATATAATATGATAGAAATAAATCATGTAAATCAAGAGATATTTAATTCAACCAATAAATTAATATAATATCAATTTGTATAAAAATTTGTGGCTATATTATTACTTAATAAATTTTACATGAAATAAATTATTGTAAGCATCGACTTGCCTCAAATTTTATTAAGAAGATTAAAAAAAAAATCATCAAGTCACCTACTTTTTTTTTCTTATCATCTAAATAAAAATGAGAGAAAGCGAAATTTATAATAATTTAAAATAATATTTTAAAAGTTGTGGAAGAAAATAATTCAAAATTTACCCTAATAAAATACCAACCGCATATTAAAAGGGATGTAAATTGGAAAAATCAATAATGAGTATTGGCAAAATACAGCTCACCATTCAATAATTGAAGATAAAACACAGTGTCAGTCTGCGATAAGCAGCAGGATCTCGGGATGCCAGTTATACGTGCTGTATCATCTTGCCTTGACCACACATTTTCTGTTCTCTTTTTAACTCTTCTTTGGCTTCTTCCTTCATCGCCCCCATCGAATTTTTCCATCAAAAAAACATTTTTTTTTTTATTGCATATCATCTTTGAAATTCAAATTAAACTGCTATTGCAATTTTTCCCTTGATATTTTTCTTTTATTCTTTCTGGGAGGGAAAGGGGGGCGGGGGGGTGTTCCGTCGCTTTCAACTCATATGACTGAGACTACTTCGTCTGTCTTGTCTTGCGGGGTCCGCCTATGTACAACAATTTTTGTCATTTTATGTTTATTACACTACATTACCTTATATTTTTTATAAAATTCAATAGCCATTAAACGTAACAAACTTTTACATATAAGTCCATTTTTGGAATAAAATGACATTTGAAAAGAATTTTAATTTTTTATTATTATTATTATTATTATTATTATTAATATCATTATTATTATTATATAGGATTATTTCTATTAAATTTTATTATTTTTATTTATTTTAATTATTATTATTTATGATTATTACTGTCATTATTATTATTAAAATTTATTTCTTTTATTATTTTAATTGTTATTATACTGTAATTAATTCATTAATATTAATATTTATCTTGTTATGATTAAAATTATTGTTATTAAAACATATTAACTTTATTATTTTAATTATTATTAATAATTGTTGTTATTACTATTATTATTAAAACTTATTAATAATTTTTATTATTATCATTATTAATATTATTATTTCAGTTAATTTTGTTGTTATTATTGTTATTGTTAAATTTTTTAATTTTTTGTTTTAATTAACATTATTGTCATAATTATTATTTTTAGTTTTATTATTATTGTTGTTTAATTATAATATATACAAATAATATTAGGGACACAATTAACAAATAGCATTTTAATAACTTATAATAGTCTATTCCAATTATAAAATAAAGTAAACACATAAATGAGAATGTTGTTCATTCCGATTCCAATTCCTATAACTCAAGTAAATAACTTATTTTAATTCAAATTCCTTATTACAATTCTAGCTCATTTCAATTCTTATTTAATAAACGCACCATTAGAATGTGTTTAGAACATAATATTGTATATTGTTATAATATTATTCACATTAATTTATTACTTACCTATGTTTGGAAGTTTTAAAAGTTAGATTGTAGCCAATTATATAATTTACTACAGTGTGCTAACTTTTGTTTTAATTGAAACATTAAATATATTTAAATTATATTTTTATTTTTACTATGATAATTATAATATTAAAAATATATTATAATATAATATTATTATATTATATTATATTTATATATTAATAATTAATATAAAAATAATAATTAATATATAATTATTAATAAATTTAAATAATGAGAGTAATAATTAATAAATTACGAAATATTTATGAATTTGTGGAATAAATAAACGAGTATTAAATCATGCATTGTAATTGCCTAATATCAATAATAAAAGTTCTCTTAAATTTCATACTTGTTCCTTATTCATATCATTTAACAACTAATCTAATAAATAAAATAATAATAATTATATTTTTTCCTGGCATTTCAAAACATAAGAGGGATTGCAATGAAAAAAACCAAAATAAATAAACTCTGCCGTTGGATTTGCTTTTACCATTCTTGCCCTTGGATCCAATGGTTAAATTACAAAATGACAAAAGCAGTGGTATGTTGCAACTGTTGCAACATAGGCGGCTCCTGTCTTGCGTGTGTAATTTAGAATTTTTCTTTTTGTTTATTTTGTAACACCAAAATAGATTAGGAGATTACTTTTTTTTAAGTATTATTAACTATTAACGCTACATTTGGAACTACTCTCTGGTTGTTGTATCTCAAAAATAAAATAATTAAAGTATTTGATAAATATATTTAAGTTTATTTTATATATTAAGCCAACTTTACCCCACATTTATTTCATAAAAAAAAATTTATAAATAATTTTACACATGACTATCTTTTATAACTTATAATTCAAAGAAAAAAATTACAGTTATTTAATTAAAACTCATTGATTATAATTTGTTATAACTTTAGCAAGCGATGAGGATAATACAATAACAGATGAGGATAATACAATAACAAACGTAGAATCATTACGATAGACAACATGCTTTACTTTAGACGAATTATATTTGTAAAAAGTTTTTTTTACCAACTTAAAAATATGTAAACGTAGAATTGAAGACGAAATAAGAACATCTTTTTTTTTTTAATTTTACATAAAATTTTCAAACAAATTTACTTTATAAAGGTTTTAAGAGAAGACAATAAAATGAAATTTCCTTCTTGCATTGCATTATTAGTATGAAACATCATTCAATTTTGACAGCCTTGGAAATTGAAGGTCGTCTCGCGATAAATAACCAATAATGAAACAGAAGCTGCTACAAAACAGTAAACATCGAAGAGTTAAATCAATCAATTTTTCAGCTCCCGTCATCTTTTTTTTTTTTTTCCTTTTAAGTAATAATTTGATCGAGGAAAAATAATGCCTACGTATTGTCTTTCTGTGGCCCGTGATCTTGCGGTTGTGGTATAAATTAAATTCATTAAAAATCCAAAGCAGCCATGAAACAAATTTTTGAAAATGAATTTTTGCCATGATGCCCTGGTGCCACCAAACTTCGTTTATTTTGTTTTATTTTATAAGTACATTGCATGGCCTCGGATCCTATGACACCCCTGCCACTTTTTTTTCTATTGCCAACGCCTCTGTCTCCTTGTATTTTATTTCGTTACAAGTTGTTGGGTTCCACAGAGTCGGATAATATTCTCTTACAATACAATTTTTATTTTATTTTATTTTATTGTAATTAAGATTTGATCTCTAATTTTCCATATAAAATAAGATGATTCTACCGATTGAAACGCGTAATCAAAGCCCACCAAACACAATGAATCCTTAGATTTTAATAAGAATGAGTTTGGTCACCAATAATGCCTTCCACTAAGCAGAAACAATGCCCATCGATGGTTTAATTCTAAAATACGCCACCCACCTTTGAAAACCTAAAGAAATGAAGATACTTTTATTAAAGTTATTGGACATGATTTTACATTAGTTATTAGACATGATTTAATTCTAAAATACGCCACCCACCTTTGAAAACTTAAAGAAATGAAGATATATTTTATTAAAATTATTAGACATGATTTTACATTAGTTATTAGACATGATTTAATGCTAAAATACGCCACCCACTTTTAAAAACTTAAAGAAATAAAGATATATTTTATTAAAGTTATTAGACATAATTTTACATTAGTATTATCCTTGATTCAAATATTAAAAACACTCGCAATTTATGAATGGATCATATTTATTTCTTAAAAGGTGAGAACAATGTTCCCTCACATAAACATACCAGAAGCAAATTCACTGTCATAACATGAAAAAAAGCAAACAATATATATTATACTAGTGGATAATTATTTATTACTTGAGTTGTGTTCAAATCTTATGTTTCTCCCTCAGAGGCTCAGATCAATCAATTTCAAATCTATCATACATGAGGTCAATCTTATGAGTATCATCTCAATCACTGCATATTTACGAAACATTTGAATTTATATGCTATATGAGAGACATGCCACACTTTATTCTGTGCACTTAAATTGGATTGTTTTCAGAAATTTTAAATTTTTTTTATCAACCAATTTCATTAATATAGCAAAATCAATATCTCAAAAAAAAAATGGGTAAAAAAATAAAATATGTAAGTGTTTGACTGCTCGTCATTGCCGACAGCTATCGTTACGTGAAAACCAACAAAGAATTAAAAAATGAAAAATGAAATCTCCCAAACTTTTCACCGAAAAAGAAGGCTGGGGGGGCCATTAGAAAAATCAAGTAATCTTAAAACCAATTTCAATAAAATAGTGAACCATCAATTCCAAGAAATGTGCCACCTGCTAGAAAGTGATGGCTGGTGTTTGTCTTGGCCCTCAAGCCAAAGCAGTATATATTTCATAAAATTTGAAAAAGCAAAAAATCCCATAAAATAAAGTACCACCGATTTTGAACTCTTTTCAATTCGCTCAAAATTTTGTCAAGCTATGTCCTTTCGCTCTTCTTTTAAGCCATCTGGAGCTGCATGTGACGCTGATGTGTGAGCCCTTGAGGAAAGGTTGGTGAGGAACGTGTTACAATCAATGTCAAATGATGAACACCAAATTCTAATTATCAAAGTTGAAGGCTTGAAATCTTTAATTTAGAAGGGTTAAGGATTCCATCTAGCTTCTACGTATTCTAATTCATACTTTCTAATATGTTGACATTATCTTAAAAAAAAAAAAAAAAATCATACATCAAAAGTTATATATATAAACTCAAAGATTAATTCATTCTGTGATCCTCTACATTCATGGCTCTCATGGTTATTATAAACTCAAAGATTCATCTCTAACATGATCAGATATTATTTCATTAGGTCTTCCACTTTCCCTTGTGCAGCCCTAAATATTTTGCTGCATTTAGCAGTTGAAAATCATAACAATTTTTTTTAAATTTTTAATATGAAGGAAATTTTAAAAAAAAATGATATTAAAAACTCGAGATAAATATTTATATCTGTGATGGGCAGCCGCTAGTGCATTACTCATTAGGACTAGGAGAGGCCAACAAACTTACTATTAAAGTGGGTTGCGAGTTTTAAGTTGATGTGGAGATGCCAAATTATTGCACCATAATTAGGAGACATCTTATGAATGAGAAATTGACTCAAGTTACACGTCTAATTAATAGAGATAGTCTTTCAAATGCTAAATGAAATAAGACTGATTGATGTTAAATAATGAGGGATTCGCGTTGCGGCACGTTACAGTTATTAACAATAAAATCTAATAATATTATTTACTTGACTCATTGTTACATTTTCAGCATTGCGAGAACGAATCCAACTAACAACTCAAAATATCATAAATAGGCAAACTAAATTGAACGAATTAATATCTATAAAAAAAAACTAATTAATAATGTTCTATACGAAAATTATACGAATTGGACTATGATCGTTTGGTATATAAATGAAGTCGAAAAAGTCTTGAAAGGAACGGGTTCGTGCAATTTTTTAAAAAAAAAAATTCTATACGGTATGAATATTGAAAGGGGATCCTCCTATACGGTATGAATATTGAAAAGTAGCAAATGAAGAACGAGCATTAAAGGGAATGAATGCAGCAATAATTTTTTTTCTTAAAAAAATAAAAACATAAACAACCAAGCAGCCATCGTTGATTGGAGCTAAAGGCTTAGCCCAATATATTTTGTTAGGCCCAATTTCCCTGTTTGTTCAGGCCCATTCGCCATGGTGGCCTTTTGGATCCTTAAAAAAATTATTACACTTGAGTAATGACAGATTTTCTAAACATTTTTACCCCAAATTTCATCTTAAATAATGTTTCTATCATTGATAATTCTTTCTTATTATTATATTCTGATCATAACTGACCTACACACACCCCAATTATATTTAGATGAAGTGTGTACTTTCCATTAATGAGAAAGCTAATATGCAAATTAAAACTTAGTTGCTGAAGAGTGCGAATTTGCATCGATCTAGGTTGGCACTCACTAAATTATCAATTTGTAATGTTGGACTCAAGGAATAAAAAATTATCTTAAAATTTAATAACAAATTTAGGCCTATTTATTATTGAGATGCTGTGACTTAAAAAATGTCATCATTGTAGAAAAAATATTATAGTTATGCAATAAATATAAATAGTATGTGGTAAATAATGTTTTTTAGATAATAAATTGGATAGAAATAGTATAGTTATTAAAGCTTTTTAATCATTTAAGTATGAAATAAAATTAATTTTGCTTCCAAACTATAGTAATTAGTGTTCCTAATAGTAATGATCAGAATACAAAACAGACCCTTAAACTAAAATTTGAACGACAATTTCCCATCTTGAAGAACCTGATCTTGAAATTGGGCTGGATTTTAACATCTCAAATTTGAAATGAGCCCAAAACCCTTGACCCAGACCAGATCACGAGTCTAGGCGTAGTGTCTGCGTTCCCCTAGTCTTCGGATCACGTGTCAGCTGCGAAGTGCTGACCGACGGAAACACAACCCCACGACGTCCAAACAATCAAATGCCGCATCACATTTGTGCGAATGGTAAAACAGGATTTTAATATGAATCGAATCATGTATCGAATAGTTAAATAAGAGAAAAAATTGAACTAATTTTGTACCGTTTAAAATTTTATCCTGAACCAAATGGCTCGAATGTCCCAAATGTCTCATTTAATAAATACTATAAATTTCATTAAATATTAAAAAAATATTTAATACAATAATTCCATAAAATTGTTAATATCTCAATAGACATTACAATCATAAGAATATAAGATGTGCAATTTCACCAAAAATAACATCCAAAAGTAAATTAACTAATTGTAAAGCATCCAAAAATAAACCAACATATAATAATCAACAAAAGCATCCAACTTCTAAAAAAAAAAAAAAAAGAGAAACAAAAACAAAAGCATCCAAGATTTTTGTCTTCATTCTTCTACTCCAAGTTCATACTTCTGGATCAACCTATAAAAATTAGACTATGTAAAGATTAAATTAGAAAAACAAATAATATTATACATTGGTAATTACATAATATGCATTTAATAACGTTTTAAAACATTATTACTTACCTCTAGAATCTCTTCCATCCTTATATCAACTTCTTCTTCCTCTTCAAATGTTAGAATTTTGATAGAAGTTTTAAATCCTTCATCTTGAAAAAAAAAAAAAAAGGAACAAATTAACGAAAGCTTGTATTAAAAAAAAAAAAAAAACCTCACGCATATAATAAATATGTTAACAATCAAATGAGACAAATAATGAAATAATAACTTTTATAAACAAAACAAATAATAAGTATAAAAGAACTCATTAAGCAAACAATAAACAATCATCTTTCCGTAAACCAAGTAATAAACAATTATCTTTCCATAAAAGCAAGCAATAAACAATCATCTTTTCGTAAACCAAGCAATAAACAATCAACTTAATTTATGAATCAAATACAATCTATTTGAGAAAATAATAAAAAATCCAATACAAATATATTAAAAAATAAAGAAAGAGAAGTCAAATGCAAACTTACCGAAATACTAGATGAGATGGCCGGAGGCGAGCAAAAATTGGGGATGAGCAACAAGTGGTTCTCTTTCAGTTTTAAGTCAAAATACTTTTAGGTTTCCAGATTAATATTTTTGTTTTAGATTTGTTTAATTAAACTAAAAATAATACAACAAATGGGATTATGTTTGTTACTTGGGCTAGAGTATATTTTTATAGTACTATTTGAATCATTATTCATTAACCATTAGTTTAATTTTACTTACTTATGATTATATTAATATAGTATTTCTTTCAAAAATTAAATGGGACAACTTAGATTTCAATCTCATCCTACGCAGTAGATTGATAATTTTTCTTCAGTTCCAAATTCTGCCTATTTTTAAAATTTGATCCTAAAAATAAAAACTAATACCGTCCTAAATAGATGGGATTTGAGATTTTTTTACCACCCCTAATTATGCAACTTACTAAAAAAAAATTAGCTTAAAGTTAAAACTTTGAAAGAACTAAAATATTTATGATTCAATTTCTAATAATTTTCCTCTTTTGACTCTTGGCGCGTACCCAATGTACAGAACCAGAAGTGATGGTCCAACTCAAAAAGTACAAGATACCGTTCACACTCTTGTGGAGCTAAATAAGTAGAACGTGAACGCAAAAAATGCAACGTTGAATGCGGACCTATTTTGAGTCATTATTCGTTTTAATCATATATTTGGTAAAAGGGATAACATAATAGAATAAGTTCTGAACGCCTTTAATTACTTTTTTTTTTCTTTTTTATTGGAGAAAATTAAGGACAATTGACAAATCCAGAGATAAGATCTCCACATTAAGTTGTGCTATTTTTTTGTACGTATAAATGTGAAAATATATTAAACTGAAATTAAGCTGCACTATCAAATTTGTTATTCTAAAGATTACTCTTCCACACAATATTCAAAACTAAAGTTTTTTTTTTCTTTAAAATAGTTTAAAATATTTGTTATTCTTTTCATACGACCATTTTCCTATTATTAAAAAAATACAGAAAAAAATTAAAAGAAGCATGCTTTGATTGCTTTCAGTGGCTCCAATGAAAAACTAACTAGGCTTGACCAAGCCGTCGTTACATCATAGTGAAGCCAGCGCATCATACTATCTCATCTCGTAGTTTTTAATAAAATCTCGGAGTTGGATCTGGAAAATAACAATATCTGTCGTGGAAATAGGCAAGTAAATAGTAAAAAATAAAAAATAAAAACGAAAAATCATCCGTTAATGTTGTCGTGGCCGCTGCACAGTCAGCAGCGATGGACGGCTATAAGACCGCCACGTGTGTAAACATCCACTCTCTCCCAAATGGCAGCATTTCACCCAAAGGTCAGCCACTAAGGAGCCAAGTCGCCTATAATTATCGGACCGATCACGCAGCTCACTCCTCATCGTCCTAATTTCTCACTATAAATAGAAACAGAAATCGTTGAGCATTTAACTTTTTTCGATCGATCAATGGCGGAGAAGAGCTTCAAGTACGTGATCCTCGGTGGCGGTGTCTCTGCTGTGAGTTATTCATCGATTATGTCTTTTTTTTTTTCGTTTAATTCTGTCTTTAATATTTTTTTATTCTGTTCCTCTATATGAATTTGATTCTTTTTTTAATTAATTTTTATCATCGAAGTTAACTTGGAATAAGTGTCTGATTCAGGTTTTATGCAGATCTATTTTTGTAATTGTTATTTTTGTTGTTAAATTTATTATGCGTCAATTACTAGCATGATTACAGTGGTTGACTACTTTTGGTATTGGCCGCGTTTTGAATGTTGATGCGGTGAAACTCTTAAGAAGATGAAAAGGCAAAAGCCGTAAAAGTTTGAAACGTTTACTCGTTATAATAATTTCATAGCAAGCTAGATGAAGTAATGGATAATTGCTCAGCTCGGTTCAGTTTTGTCAAGAAATGTCGGATTCTTTTCCTTGTCTTTCAATTTTGTTTTTCCCCAAAAAAAAGAAAAAGAAAAAAAGATTTCGTGAAAAGTGTGTTTTGTTTATGAGTAATGATACAGCCAGCCACAAACTCTTGTACAAACTTATTTTGTACAAACTGACGTGGCATGATATCATTGGTTGAATGAAAATATAAATTAATAAAAACAAATCATGTGGGTCAAGTGATATTTAATTCAATCAATCTTATCATGCCACATCAGTTTGTACAAAATAAGTTTGTACAAGAGTTTGTGGCTGTATCATTACTCTTTGTTTATGATGAATGCAGAATTTTTTTGTATTAACTCTTTTCATTGGCATCAAATTGATTCTGTGTCTCATGTAAGATAAAATTGATTCTGTTTATTGTGTGAAATTCCTTTTGTCAAGAACTTCAACATTATAAGTAATGATTATTAATGTAAGCATGAATTTTTCAGCAGTTGGAGTATTTTGTTTTGTTTTGCAAATGTCTATTATAAAATAATATCAATAGCAAGGCAGCAATCTATTTATTTAGAAAGATGCTTCTTATGATTTCAGTTTTTAGATATAATTATATTCTTCTCCTTACCCGAAGATTTTCTCCTTTACTTTATAGGGATATGCAGCTAGGGAGTTTGCTAAGCAGGGTGTTAAGCCAGGCGAGCTGGCAATTATCTCCAAAGAAGCGGTATACTTTCTACTACTATCATCTGCATAACTTTTCAGTTATTCCTGCTTTGTACCCTAATTCGTGCTTTCTTGAATTCATAGGTTGCTCCGTATGAGCGTCCAGCACTTAGCAAGGCATATCTTTTCCCTGAGGGTAGGTCATGGTACCTTTTTGTGTAATTTTGTTGTTTTATTTGTGATTTCTGCACTGGCTGCCGGTTATGACTGGAAAACAACATTTACTCTTGAGATTCAACTTGGTTTACATGCTATGATTAGTAATCTTGAAATAAGCCCCTTTTTTCTTACCAGGAACTGCTAGACTTCCCGGTTTCCATGTCTGTGTTGGAAGTGGTGGAGAGAGACTGCTTCCTGAGTGGTACAAAGAGAAAGGTATTGCATGCTTTTCTCTCCATATAAATTGTTCAACCCATTTTATACATTAGACGGGAGAGAGTTTCTGAAAACATAATTTACATGCACACTGAACAGACTTACAGTTTTTATGTTGAGCACTTTTGCTATTCTAATAATTTTCATTTTATTTCTTTTACCCTCTCAAACTTTAACCAAAATCTCCTCCAGCCTTGTGGTGAGTTGACCAGAGCCCAAGACTCTTGTATATTGGAGATCTTAACAGTTTAAACAACGAAGACCACATGCTTTTTTAAATTTTTGGCTGTCAAAAGCATTAATATGTAATTAACAATCAGAAAATTGAAATGATAACCATTCTCATTTTATTATTTTGAAAGAAGCCATTCTCATTTTAATGCTTCTTATGGATTTATGCTTGCAGGAATCGAATTGATCCTCAGCACAGAAATAGTCAGAGCAGATATTGCTTCCAAGACTCTCCTTAGTGCAACTGGGCTTATCTTTAAGTACCAGATTTTAGTAATTGCAACTGGCTCTACAGTAAGCATAACATCTCTGACATCTATCAGATCAAAGCATTGCCTGTGTTGCTTTTTTCTAAGAACATTGCCATTGTTTCAGGTTTTACGGTTGACTGATTTTGGTGTTGAAGGTGCTGATGCCAAAAATATCTTCTACTTAAGAGAAATTGATGATGCTGATAAGCTGGTTGAAGCAATAAAAGCAAAGAAGAATGGGAAGGCAGTGGTTGTTGGAGGAGGATACATTGGTCTTGAGCTTAGTGCAGCTTTAAAAATAAATAATATTGATGTTAGCATGGTTTATCCTGAACCATGGTGCAGTAAGTGAAGAACTTTAGTTCAAAGACTTTGTTTTCCATATACCTGTTTAAATTTGGACATATAACTTGCAAATTGTTTGATATCTTCAGTAGGTTCTTGGTTTCCTGATATAAACCTTGTTAACTGCAGTGCCTCGTCTTTTCACTGCGGATATTGCTGCTTTCTATGAGGGTTATTATGCCAATAAAGGAATCAAAATTATTAAGGGAACAGTTGCTGTTGGATTTACCACAAATGCCGATGGAGAGGTAAATGGTCAAACATCTGCATCACCAAGGCTGTTTTGATTGTATTGAACTAATTTTGTATGTTCTTTTCATCATTCAGGTCAAAGAAGTGAAGCTGAAGGACGGCAGGACTCTGGAAGCTGACATTGTTGTTGTTGGTGTAGGAGGAAGACCTCTTATATCATTATTTAAAGGGCAGGTTGCAGAGAATAAAGGAGGCATAGAGGTTACTGTGACTTCAAATATCCATAGAGTGTTTACAATTTTTGATTTTTTTTTTCCTGGCTCACTTCTTACATCACATGCTTATGACTGGATGTATTATTTGCAGACTGATGATTTTTTCAGGACAAGTGCTGATGATGTGTACGCTGTCGGGGATGTGGCGTCTTTCCCTATGAAATTGTACCGGGAAATGAGAAGAGTTGAGCATGTTGACCATGCCCGCAAATCAGCTGAGCAGGCTGTGAAGGTATAGTACGTCATTCTTCATGATTTCTATTGAGTAATATGTAGTGTTGACATTTTCAAGGCCAGAGTTTATTACTGCGTCCTCCTTGAATGAGTAGGGTGGTATGTGAGTGATAAATTCTTGTTTTTTCAGACCATCATGGCAACTGAGGGAGGTAAAACAGTTACTGGATACGACTATCTCCCATACTTCTATTCTCGTGCCTTTGATCTGTCATGGCAGTTCTATGGAGACAATGTCGGTGACACCGTGCTGTTTGGGGACAACGATCCGGCATCAGCAACCCATAAGTTTGGAACATACTGGATCAAAGATGGAAAAGTTGTTGGGGTTTTTCTTGAGAGTGGAACTCCAGAAGAAAACAAAGCCATTGCCAAAGTTGCTAGGGTCCAACCTTCAGTTGAAAGCTTGGATGTGCTGAAAAATGAGGGTCTTTCCTTTGCTAGCAAGATCTGAGAATGCTTTATTTAGAGGGAATAATAATATTGTGATTTCAGAGCGACTGTTTTGAAAAATATATTTTATTTGCTTTTAAACTTGTTGGTTTTGTAAGTCTACGTTTGGGATTTGGTTAAATAAATATAAACTTGGATTTTTACTTTAATTTGATTGAATAAATATAAACTTGGAACATTATGAGGATAATCATAAACTTATGCTTAGGCATGACTTTTCAAATGCTGATATCACGCGGCTGTTTCAGATATTTGCTCATCCCAGCTGCACAAAAGCTAATCTGTCATGGATTAGGGTAGGGTTATTTCGAACATAGTCGTGTTAGACCTTCCTCATTTTTCAAAGAAGAGACAATAACTCCTGGCAAATAGAAAATTAATGATCCTTCAATATGAATTCTGATCAATAAGTCAATTATGACCAGCAACAGATGTGAGCGTTTTGGCTGTCCAGCCGCCATCATAGAGCATAGCATGGGCCAACAAAGTTGACACATAACAAACGGAAAGTCAATTGCATATGTTTCCATTCAAGCAGAACAGGGAATGGATCTATACTTCTGACAGAAACATCCATGGAGTCATTTGTATGATGAAATAATAGAAAATGATGGTCGCCAGATATATAAATCTCTGAGCAGGCATAACAAAGCAGCATATCAATATGGCGCCACAACTTAACACGTTAAAAGTTTCATCTAAGGATTATATAAACTAAAAACTACAGAACTCCAAAATAACAAAACATTTAAGTCCAGTTAGAAGCTCCCAATTGAGGAGAAAGAGGTGAAAAAAACGCTGAAGAGCTCTCTAGTCGAAAAGACTGAAACCCATATCCTGCAACAAGAAAATAAAAGCCAATTAGGTAAGAATTTTCCATATTGGGTGAACAAACAAACATATATACTCTGGATCTCATCACATGAAGTACGAGACTTTGCACAAAAAAAAAAAAAAAAATCCAATCACTTTATTACTCCCATGAATAGGTTTAAACCAGCTAAAAATTTCCAATTAGGCTATCTGAGAAATCAGTAAGTCAAACCACATAAACATTGAGCTGAAAATAGACCTCAAGTGGTATGCAAATTAAAAAGTTGGTTCATAAAAAATAGATGGCATCAAGTAAGTAAATCTTACATCATCAGATTCTTCTTTCTCCTCCACTTTCTCCTCTTTCTTGGCCTCAGCAGCAGCCGGGGCAGCGCCTGCACCACCAGCAGATGGAGCAGCAGCAACTGCAACTCCACCACCAGAAGGCACTGAGGCCAATTTCTCCCGCCCAGATGCAATAAGCTCAGTTATGTCTTTGCCTTTAACTTCTGATAGAAGGAGCTCAAGCCTATTGTCCTCGCAATCAGCTCCAACTGCACAACAGATTCATATTTCAGCCCTTCAGGTGCAAGAATGAAATGATGCGCACGAATGACAACAATACCACATTCTCAATACTCTACTAATAACACAAATGCTCATCCTATACTATAGCAGAGCTATTCATTAAACTCCAAAAAGATAAAGATGGTAAGTTTCAAATAAATAGAGCTGCATACAAGCAAAGAACAGAATGACACAATTCAAACTCCACAATAATAAATTGGAACAAAAGGGTCATGATTATTATTATTATTTTTAAACAAAACAAGTTCAATAGATCCAATTTAGTGCTGGCTAAGCATATCAATAACACCACAATTCCATTATAAATGTTGACATTAAATGTTTTTCCTCCAAGCTTACATGGTTAAAAGGGCATGAAGAAATAAGAAAACAGACCCTATTTTTTTTTTTAAACAACAACATGATTAAAATAAAAGATTAAATAAATACCAGAGCCAAGGATCCCCTTAATATCATCGGCGGAAGGGCTGGTGTTTCCTCCCAAAACAGCCAACAGATATGCTGCCACCACCTTCATTTCTTCTTTCTCTAATAATTCAAGTACCAAAATAAATAAACAGAACAAAACCCTAAAACGCAATAGTCTACAACATAAATAACATAAAATATTGAAAGAAGAGTACCTGGGAGGCTCTGGATCCTCAACACAAACGCGAGCAAGAGAATATAGGTACATATTGTGTCTGGGTTTATATATACGTATAGTGAGCTAGGGTTTTAGTTGGTCTGCAAAAGCGCATGAACTGTAATACGCACTCACTTAACGCCGTTTTGGCCTTTTTTTGGGAAATTTTTAACCTACGACAAATAAATTGGTATTTTATACTGCACACAAAAAAAAAATGACGTGTTATACCACACCTTTAATTCCGTTAATTTTTCAATTATTTCTAACGGTCCGTCTAACATTTGATTGAATGACAAAAATGCCTCTCTATATGAAAAAAAAAAACAAAATTTTTAGCTCATTTAATTTTTTAAAGATTTTTATTTCAATTGCAATAAAAAAATTTCTTGTTACATGTACATTGTCACCACTATTATTTTTCCTTTAATTTTTTCAAGATTTTTATTTCAATTGCAATAAAAAAATTTCTTATTACATGTACATTTGTCACCACTATTATTTTTCCTTTAATTTTTTTAAGATTTTTTTTTCAATTGCAATAAAAAAAACTTTCTTGTTACATGTACATTGTCACCACTATTATTTTTCCTTTAATTTTTTAAATATTTTTATTTCAATTGCAATAAAAAGAATTCCCATTAAAATTAATTTAAGGAATGAACTTTCAATTTTATCCCTTTACTGTTAAACTTAACTAAAAAAATAACAGAATTAGGAGCGCGGTGCAATAAGTCAAATTTTTTGGAGACGTGATGTAAAATATCAATTTATTTGGGATAGTTAAAAAATTTTCTTTTTTTAAATTTCTACAGTGATTTGACACTCATACATTAATTAGAAGTTAGCGACACTATAAAATTTATAAAAAAAAAAATCATGTATCATTTAACATATACCACATGGTCCACATCATGATAAAATTTTTGAATTTCTATTGTTATTCATTTTTATTCACAAATAAATAGCCCACTAACTCATCTTTTCCTTTAAATAGTTTGTATTTTTCTTACGGATAATTTCATGTATGTGAACAAAAAAATTTAAATTTAAATTTAAATGCAAACCATTGGTGATCTATATTTTGATAAGTTCTCAAATTTTATCATTTGTTTTTTTATCAAACAGTGTTTACATAAAGAATTGTCCTGGAATAAAAAATAATTACACAACATTTGTTTCATTTTCACCAAATGATTTATTTTATATAAATGAAGCAAAACCTACCACAATTATAACTCAAAATTTAATTATATGTCATTTTGGCAATACTATAACTTTTAAAATTATTATTATTAACTATATTGTAAAAATAATTAACTGTAAAGAAAATCAATTTAGTAAATTTAATTTTTAAAAATGTTGTGAGTTTAAAAACAGTCATATGTATTTAGTAAATTTTATTTTTAAATTATTATAAAAATATATGAATTAAACATAATACTAAATAAAATTTATTTAAATATTTATAAATATGTGTAGAAAATATTTTTTATTATGTACAAATAATAATTGATAGCTAAAATGATTATCCTATGTTATTATTTTTATTTTTTATGTTTTTGTTTCAATATAATTAGCAATAATAGTAATTTTTTTAAAGTTAATAGTTTTATTTATTAATTAGTAAGAATAATTTTAAATTTTTATAATACAAAAGTAATTCTCAAAATAAGATTTAAAAAAATTATTTTTTTTAACTTTTCAAAATATACTGTAGAATGAAATGATTTTATCGAAAGTGATTTATAAAAAAAATTATCAAATACCAAAATTAAATTTTACTTTTTAACAATTAAATCAAAAGCAACCGTAAACGACCTAACAGTAGTATAATGTGTAATATTGAATGAAAAAATAGAAAATAAGTTCCGCACTTCTACTAAAGCGTCAAAGGCCGGCCATTTTTGGGTCATAATTCGGCTACAAATTCATGGACAATCGTTGTGTAACATATTGGGCCTGGACCTAACTGTATATTTCAAAAAATCATATTATTCGAACACTCAAAACGCTTTATGGAATGACTGAAGACTGAATGCTTGTACATGCACAAATAATTATCAAATTAATTATGATTGTCCCTCCATCGGGGGGAAAAGAGAGAGAGAGAGAGAAAGAAAGAAATTATGATGGTCCCTTCTCATGTTACTTTTTTGTCTTATATTTGTAATAATATATTTTTGGTCTTTTAAAATTTTCAATACTTAGTATTAAGTGTCTGTTTACTTATTTATTTATTTATTTATTATTATTATTATTATTATTATTATTATTATTATTAGTATTGTGTGTGTTTTTGTAAACACTTTGTGGCTTGATTCGGACAGCACGTTTTATTATTTGCTAAAATATATCTATTGAAAAAAAAAGCTATGAAAATGGTAAGAAAAATTTGTTACTCGACAAGTAATGGTCTTTATTATATAGCTATCAAATTTTCCTTAGCAGCTAAAACTTACTTTCACTCACAATACTAAACAGAACATTAAAATATAAATGATGCAAGATTTTATATTCATAAATGTTTTAAATGTACTAGTTTAAATGATGCGTTACAAGCGTTAGGTTTGCATATTAAATAAAAGACAAAACGACGTTGAAAGAAGTAGTATCTCGGAATAGTACAATCCACATTTCACACTCATCTCTATAGTTATATTAATTAAATTTAACTATAAATAATTACTATATAACAAATACCAACAATTTTTTTTTTAAATTTTTTATTTTTAAATGCATGGAGCCGTGAGACTCGGGCCTCTATAGCTCGTTCTTTGGCATTTCTTGCAAGCTGATTTTGTCTTTCTAACCCAATTTTTCTCAGTTAAACTTAATTTATTATCACAAATCATGGTTTATTATTATTTGATATCTCTATCCAATTAAATATATGTGGGCTCGTGGAAATTGAGTCTTGATTAAAAAAAACCAAGTGGTGGTGGTTTCGGAAGAACAGACAAATAGTACTCAATGGTTGCCAGCACAATATTGTGACCAATTGTACAGACAGCACAGCATGTCAATTCACGTGGTAGATTTTTGTAATCCCACTAATATTACTTTTCATTTTTGTACACCTCTGTTTAATTCGATTTTAATTGATATGACATTTCTAAATTATATATCGAAATGCAATTACGACGAAATAAAGTCATGTGCAATCATCAATATGAAGATATGATCGCAGAATTTAAGTGTTTTGTTGTCAAGTAAGAGCTAAACTAAGAATATAAAATTTACTCTTTGGCGCACGCATTTTTTACGATTTCATCTCTTACAAATAAGCACAAGTGGGAGTTCATCTAACATTTATGATAGAAGGTTTTCAAGTGAAATCCTGAAAATATCAAATAAATAATAAATAAATATAAATAAAGAAATGAAACTAATTACACATTGTAAAAATTTACGTGAAAAACTTCTGCATCAGAAAAAAAGCATAACCGCTAAGGACAACGAGAAAAAAATATACAATGTCAAAAATTATTATAATTATTTTGATATTTTCTTCATATCCAAAACCCCAATGATATTTAATTTTTTGAAAAATATATTATTTCTTTCATACCAGACAAAAATTGAAGGGCTAATAAGTGAAGGCAACTTTTTTATCTATAGTGATTATTTATTAGTCAAGTAGTACTCATTTTTTAGTAGAAAACATATTTCTCTTTGAATAAATTAAATCTTAAAAAAAATTACTCATTACTTAGATAGGAATTAAAAAAAAATTACTAAATAATAAAAGTCTAATACATATCTTAGTTTAAAATTTACACACTCTTATTAAAAAATCAAACACATTCTTAACGCATGTTTCTTCGAAAACGCTAGCAAGTCCAGAGGAAGCGACCTAACGATTATTACATATAATCAAAATGATGACAAAGATGACATGCATGCATGGCCGTCAAAAGCGACCAGACAAATCATAAATTAAGTCAGATCAATTTTCCACCAAAGAGAAGTTATAGGGAGACTTCGGAATTTTAATTGTTAATTAATATATTCTTATACGTAAATTTTTTTCTCTAAAGTAAAGTTTGAATTCAATGCAAAATTAATATGAACACAAAAATGTTGAATTTGGAAAGTATGAACGCTGAATTAGGGATGGCAAAATCTTCTACGGGTTTGAAATCTCATGGAGCCCCACCCTCAATTAGAAAAATTTTCAATAATTTTTGGAGAATGGGGTGGGGAGTGGAGGGAAAGTAATCTCCAAATTATTAACGGGGTAGGGTTTAATATTGCACTCCCCACTCCACCCCCACCCCAATTCCCATTATATATAAATATATATTTAATTCTTATTTAATAATTTTTATTTTATCAACTATAATGTCAATTAATATTTTTTTTAATTTTTATGTAATATAAATATAATATGAATAAAAAAAACCCTACAAGATTTTTCAACTTTAAAACATTATTATATTTTCTTTTTTATTTTAAAGTACTGCTCTCTTAAAATATTTTTTACTTTTAATATCATTTTAAGATATTGTTTCAAATTTTTAGAGATTTTTTTTAAAATTAAATAAGTAAATGGAGAATTTACTGAAATTATATTTTTATATCTATTATAAAATAAGTAAATGGGGAATGGAGTGGGGATGGGGGAATCATTCCCCACGTGTAGATTTCCCATCCCCAACCCACTAAATTTATTGGGAAATAGAGTGGGGAATGAAGGCAAAAAATTTTAATAGGGTGGGAAATGGGGTAGGCATCCTACCCCCACCCCGCCCCATTGCCATCCCTACGCTGAATTTTCTTTTAGATCTCAATGTAAATAATTTTACACGAAACAAATGTGATCACACACACATATATATAGATATAGAGGTGTGTGTGTGTGTGCGCGCTTCTCTTATTCTCTATGTTTAAATAAGGATATTCTCATTATATGCAAAATTAATATGATCACAAAAATATTTGAATTTGGAAAGTGCAGACGTTGAATTATTATTTCAATCACAATGTAAATATTTTGTACCTGAAATAAATATGAGTATGGAGAGAGAGAAAATGCCCTTTTCTTATTCTTTCTCTAGTGAGAATATTTTTATTTAGTTAAAATGAGAATATTTTAATTAAAGAATTATTATTATTATTATTATTAAATAATTATATATATATATATATATATATATATATATTTTATTACAGGTGTCTTTTTTTTTTTCATACGACCACACTTTTAGTTTATGAGATTGAAGAACATGTTCGGAGGAAGGGGGGGGGGTTATTAAAAAAATTTCAGCCATTTGCACCCGAACACACACACACACACATATATATATATATATATATATATATATATATATATATATATATATATATATATATCACCCATATTTATTGTGGTATATCCATCTTTATGCTATGCTACATATATTGTACTATGTAGAAGAGTGGTTGAGAAAATTGAATTTTTCCCAATTTGAGAAACTAAAAATGTGGTACACATACATGCCACCTCAAAGTGTTTCTTGAGGCAATTAATAGGGTCCATTGATTGCAGTTTTGATAAAACAATTAATCTGCCGGCAAAAGTACGATGATTTGATGCACAACAACCAAACATATGCCCTTGCAATAAAAGGGACTTGCTACCTTGTTGTAAACTTGTAATTGAGTATTGATAATAAATTTTGTTAATTTTTTTTTTTGGTAAGTTTTAAAAATCTCTCATAACGTTTGGGTTTGTTGTAAGTAAATAACGATAATTTATTTATTTGTAAAAATCTTTTATCATCAGTTAATTTTAACATTGATCGTTAGTTGACTGTGCAAAGATAATATTACCCTTAACAATAGTTTGTAAACTGACATAACTAAAAAAAAATTAAAATTATTGGCGCGAAAAGCACAAACCATATTTTTTGATAATTTTATCCTTATCAATTCTCAAAATTTATAATATCATAAATAAAGATTATGACTATTTAATTTTCAAGTTTTTAATTTTATCTTTCTTGTAGGAACTTTAAGAAAATATCAATAATTTAAAGAAAATTTTTCAAATTTTTAATTTTATCTTTCTTGTAGGAACTTTAAGGAAATATCAATAATTTAAAAATGATAAAATAATCATTATATTTGTTGTAAACTTGTAATTGAGTATTGATAATAAATTTTGTTAATTTTTTTTTAAAGATGTGCCACAAAATATAAAGTAAAACATATAACTTATAAAATATAAACGACAAATTTGTAACACTATTGTAATTTTAACAGTTATAAAATTACTTTTCCTTTTAAAAAGGAACTCTGTTTGTGTTTTTGGTCACTTCTTGCTGCATGAATCATGAATAAACACACCCGTTAGAGCTTAAATTTTTTTAGGGAACCCATCTTAACATCAACGAAATCGGAGCATCCCTAAATTTAAAGTTGGTGTTCAATTGATGAATCTGCTCGTTTAGTTTGTCCGAGCTTCAAAGTTGATCAAACGTTACGTCCTCCAAATTTAGTACTTGGTTTTCTATTAAAAGATGCTCTCAAATTGGACCAAACAATTCCGGAAATTGAAATTAGTCCAACGCAATTCACGTTGGTTGTACGCTGCTGCAAGTCAATGCTAAAAACAAAATAGACATTTGGTGTCTCCTAAGAGTAACATTTTCGATAAGTTAAGGGCAATGCCAATATTCCCACCGACCACCGCCATCATTTGAGAATTGAGAGCATTAATCTTAACACAGTCTCCGTATGTTTGACCCATTCAAAGTATTTTTGATGAAAAAAGGAAATTAACATTCAAAGTGTCTTTATATTATTTATCAAAGTAATTTAGATCTTAAATAAAAATTTATGATACCACCGCCTAATATCTCGTCACGATAAATCATCAAAATGAATTGCAATAAATATTCATGCAAAGAAATAATAATTAGTATTTTTATGATAATGAAGATTGGAAGATTAAGAAACAGGTTTTGTCTCTTCACCCTTGATACTCTTGTACTTTAAACTGAATCATCAAGTTCAAAGATAAGGAACAAAAAGAAAAAGAAAATTTAGTAAATTAATATAATTTTAGATCTTATATATGGCAGTGACGACGATTATTAAAAGCAACTTATTTTATTCGTATGTGCACATTGGGCTTATGTGTTTTCCTCATTAAGTGGCCGAGGCGATGACATATACGTAGCACGGTCACCTCAAATTAGTCCACGCTCAATGGCATTTCCAGTAATTAGCTGCTAATATTAAGGGTATTTGATAAGAGAAGTCCCTGCACGAGTTGTGATGTTTCTAACGAGATCACAAAGAGTAGTTAAAGCCTCTGGCGGGGGGGTTCATCGTCATCTGATTTTGTTTTATTCTTAAGTTCTGGATTGATTAATTAATATCTAAAATAATTATAATTAAATGTCATGAACAAATTTTTTGTTCTTTCTCTGTTGTATCACGCACATTTGAGCGTGGGAGGGACGCACTCGAGATGCATACATAAGTTATGATGTGACTTAACGCGCACGTTGGCGCGTAAGCTCAGTTAGATGCTGACTCGCTAGCTGTCCACCATGCAGATTTGCTTATTCTGTGTACAAAATTTGGCCCCGTCTTTGCTGCCTTGTTGCTGTTGATTTATTTTTATTTTATTGATTTTTCCTGAGAATAAATAAGAAAAATGAAAAAATCACTAACCCTCCATTTCTTTCATGAAATAACAAAAACTACATTATTTTTTTTCCAACTTTTGGTCGAACCATTGTATTAGGAACTTGTTAATCATTTTAATGATAGAAAAAAATAAAACATTAATAAATTTGTATTTATTGTACATGAGGTGGATTCACTGTTTGTCCCACCTCAGTCAATTAACAACCCCCAACCCTTTTGGCACTTTATAAATATAGGGTCCTATACAATGCAAATAGAGAAACCATGCCCTCATTTGAAAAAATCATTAAAAATCAGTCTCTTAGACGTTATTATCCCATTTATTTATTTATTAATTCTTTCCGAACTCAGTGAAACAGCGCGACTCGTGCTGCACGCACAATTCCTTCCAATTTCTCAAAGTTTCTCCATTGACCAGCGCGCAGAATCCTCACGCGCTGCATAGGGGCGTGCGTCAACCCACTAAAATAAATCCGCGAAATTGACAAGTAGGTATTAATTAATTAATTGACAGTTTTTCCCCGGCAGAAACAAAACACCCACTTCCCGTATTTTCCAGCTCCGCTCATTCTGAAACGCGAGCCCTCTCTCTCACTCCACCTCTATAAATTCATTTCCTTTGACTTCACAAACTCCTAGAGTTTTGTTTTTCCTTTTGAGACAATGGAGGTTGTGGAGACGCAAGCCTTGTCGAACTTCGATCTCCAGTCCAGGTCTCCGTGCTCTTCTTACATGGCCATTCCGTCTTCGGACAACCACCCCCAACATTCGGTCATAGACGCGCCTGGAGACGTTTGTAGTGAGTCACGTGCGGCTGTTAAGCTACAGAAGGTCTACAGGGGTTATCGCACCCGGCGTAGGTTAGCTGATTCCGCTGTTGTTGCTGAAGAGCTCTGGTTCGTGCTCACAGTACTCGATCAATGTTTCCGCTATTTATATCTTCTTTATAATTTTATTGTTTTTTATTTTTAATTTTAAGTAAAGAAACAAAATGGTGAAATTCTACAGGTGGCGAGCGATAGATTTTGCTCGGTTGAGCCACAGTACGGTGTCGTTCTTTAATTTCTCGAAGCCAGAGAGTGTTGCTTCACGATGGAATCGGGTTACATTAAATGCTTCCAAGGTTTCTTCCTTGAAGTTGATTTGATTGTTTACTGGAGTTAGTATATTTTTATGGTCGGTCAATAGGATCTGAATTTTTTTTTAATTATTATTATTTTTTCCAGGTGGGTAAGGGACTGTCAAAAGACTCAAAAGCACAAAAACTGGCTTTTCAGCATTGGATTGAAGCTGTAATTTTTACCTAACTGTTTTTCGTCTATCTTTTTTTAGTTTAATTTTATCGAATACTTTTGGATTGTGATTTGTAGTGTTATGTGTGAATTAATATTTTTATATTTTAGTCTACTGATGGTTTTTTTTTTTTTTTTCCCTGAGGGGACAGATTGATCCGCGGCATCGGTATGGGCACAATTTGCATTACTATTACGAAGAATGGCGTAAAACTGATGCTGGTCAACCATTTTTCTACTGGTGAGACGATTTTGTCTGTGATTATACTAAAAGAAATAACAATAGTTTATTATTCCCATAGAAATTTCTGAACTACCTAGCTGAATAAGTAAAAAGCTTTATGGCCTAGCTTTATTGCACTGACCGTGTGACTATGATCCAGCTTAATTTATGTTAATTGTCAATTTTGGTCAACGGTCAAAGTTACTGTTGCGGCAGTCTAGTTCAGAAATCTGATATTACAGTGTGGTCTTTGATTTTCCAATGGTCCTTGGGAGTGTGTCTACTCTGATGGCGGCATTGCCCGTGAAACTTACTGATGTTGGTGGACATTTTTTTTTTTTGGGGTTTGATGATCACACAGTTTCATGTAGGCAGAGGATTTAGAAGCTTTGTGGTCTAGATTTGCTAGTGTGAGTCAAGATTTAATATTTGCTCCCAACTATTTATGAGTAAAAAATAGTTTAAGGCTGTTGACCGGATTGTTTTGACTGACCACAGTGCGCTGGCAAGATTAAAATATGCCTCTAAACTGGAAGTTGTTGAATAAGAAGCAAGTGCAGTTTTTATTTTATTTGATCTACTACTATTGCCAAACTCTTTCAAAATAAACATCATCTGTGGGTTTATCATTCATCAACCCATGTTGTTAGTCTGTCGCCATCTGATAAGCTGTTACTCTATAAAATTAGGGAGTAAATTTTGAATAAATCATGATGATGTGATCATTGCAAAAACCTTGTTGCTTTTACATTACACAGGTTGGATATAGGAGATGGCAAAGATGTTGATCTCAAAGACTGTCCAATATCAAAGCTTCGACAACAGTGCATCAAATATTTAGGGCCTGTATGTTCTTACGCAGTTCATATTCAGATCGTATTTACATTGACATTACATATGGTCGTAATGCATTATGTTAAATAATGTATGAAATGGTCCTGTTATAGCAATCCTCACATAGTTTTTTGTCCTGTTTGCTGAATTAGCAAGAGAGGGAACATTATGAATACGTTGTTGTCGATGGGAGGATTATTCACAAAAAGACTGGAGATTTTCTGGATACACAGCATGGAGGCAAGTATATATTCGTTATGAGCACCTCAAAGAAACTCTATGCTGGTGCGGTAAGAGTTTAAACAAACTTAAAAACAAACTTTTGTCACTTTTGTTCCCCCGTTAGTGGGCCTCTACGTTAATAACAAATGTAATAAACATTTTTATACCTTCAGAAAAAGAAAGGAATATTCCACCATTCGAGTTTCTTGGCTGGAGGAGCTACTATAGCAGCTGGAAGGCTTGTGGCAGAGCATGGGGTTCTTAAGGTATGGTTCCATAAGATTAGGAACGTCTTTTGCAGCTCAAGGAGATGCAAAATTTACAGAAGTACTATTATTTAAGTTGGTAATATCACTTATTCAGGGAATTCCTGCAGGCTGCAATTTTGCAAGATTTTGTAGATAGCCTCATCTTTGTTTTAGGATATGTAGTGATGTACAAATCATTTCTATGATGCATAGTTGATGATCTTTACTTGCCTTTGTTATTTATAGTCAAAAGTTCTTGGATAATTACTGAAATTACAACAGTAGTGTATCATAAAAGGTAGTAGGTGTTATCCTTAACACACACAGAACTGCAATTTATTGGCTATGCCCAACTGAAGGTGTAGTATAATATAATTATGCGTGGCATCTGACCCTTAATTATCATGTCTCTCAGACAATCTCCGCATATAGCGGCCATTATCGGCCAACAGAGGACAGGCTTCATAGCTTTTTATCCTTTCTCAAGGAAAATGGAGTGAACATGGATGAAGTTGAGGTAATTCTTCCATCTCATATTAGTTGTTCTATACATTTGTATTGCCACTGAGAACTTTTTCATTAACATGGTGGTCATATTTCCTATAAAATCAAGTTAAATTTTACAATTAAAGAAATTCATCATTTCTTGCTTACATTGCTTGCAGTATGTTTATTAATGATTGAATGTGGCATCTCCTTTTCAGGTAGAAAAAGCTGGTGAAGAGTATTCTGATAGTTACTGTGATGGCAAAACTATTGGAGTTGAAAGTGGAGTGCAAGCGTCAGCAAACTCGGAATCTACTGATCCTGAAATGCCTAAGGATGAGGAGGAAAATCTTCCCACAAAACCATCTGAAGCAAAACAAGAGACAAAATGTAATTATGAAAGGACTCTATCTGGCGGTCTTCAGAGCCCGAGGGCTGATGTGCCTAAAAAATCCATATTGCAAAGGATAAATTCCAAGAGGGCGGTTAATTCATATCAATTAGGACATCAGCTCTCGCTTAAGTGGACGACCGGAGCTGGGCCAAGAATCGGCTGTGTTGCTGACTATCCCGTTGAATTGAGAGTACAGGCATTGGAGTTTGTTAACCTATCTCCAAGAACTCCGCACACGCCTCCAACACCAATTTATTACAAGCAGATCACCAGTCCGACGTCAGCTGCAGCTCATCCCATACCAGATGTGACTAATAGTCATGCCACCTCAGACCCGTGAATCATTATCTATCAGTTTTAATTTTCCTGCTCAGTGGACACTAACGAGTGTCTATCTAATCTCCACGGGATGTCACTTATAGCCTTTAATAATGCTAGTATCTGTAATGAAAAATTTGCATCTAGTTATGTTCACTACTATTAATTTTCCGTTTAGATATATCTAGTCCTATGATACATTTTCCAATTCATCCTAAATCTGGCTGCCACCACGACTTTTAGGAGTTGTGATTTGATAATCTTGAGTTTCAAGACTGACTCGCGAATTTTAGATGAGCAAAACTTGTGGGCTTTAGACGCACATTGGGAAGCCGGAATTGTGGAATTAGGCAGCATTGTATAGCTAGCTCAATTTCTAAGGTTAATAGTCCATGCACATAAAAGAAAAGACGCAAAAGCTAAGCAATTATGTGAAGGACGAAACCAACTTAAGCCTTAATCAAACACAACTTATCCATTAAGATACCGCAAGTCCGATATTCAGAGTAAACGAAGAAAGGAAAAATGAGAATGCAATCTGATTCAAAAGTTAAAACAGTTATTTGAGGGTTAAAAGAGCTATTTTAACAGCCTTCAGTACGGTACACTTATTTATCAAAAATGAAAATCCGCAGCGACTGAAAAGTATACTAATTATCAAACTGCTAACCATTACTTGGAAATCTTTAGTATCAACTGTGCTATCCTGTCCGGTTGGTGATTGAAATCCATTGGCATACATGCCCTTCTCAACTGCACCCACCAAGATGAAAGCCAATGTTAGGTTCTGTGAAATGTTAACTTAGAACGAATCGTATATGTTATGGAATTACCTGAACTGGGATCTGAAATCTGTTTCGTAAAACACAATACTCGCGTTACGGTTGATTACGTTTAACCCTTGCAGCAGGCACCTGTCAACAGCATATTGAGCCCATTAAAGTAGAAAACAAATAATAAACAAACAAATGTTTAGGGGGTGTAACTATGTCCGAAGAACTGAGAACAAATGAAAGTTGAATCCATTGGAATACTTTCAAAATTAAAGAATTACATTCTGAGATTGTTCAGTAATTAACCAAATTAGCTGAGATTTTTAACATTCTGATCAGATGAAAAATTAGAGAACAACAAAACAACAAGTAGGAATTTTCATGAGACCTCTCATCAAACCTTTTACTTCAAAGATTTCTATAAACTTTGCAATTTATAACATCAAAGAATGCATTATAAAATGAAAATTGACCTTTCTCACTTTTCCTTTGATTTTGTCATCCAAAGCCTGATGAATATCGGCACAAGCAAGCTTCAACTTGCGTGCACCAATGCTGGGAGAAAAACAACTGTTAACATCCTATATTACAAAGGGGGGCATTCGAGTCGGAATGGCTGCAGCCTGCAGGAGTTTTTATGAACTGTAATGGCAGACATTGGATTTGGTTAAGTTTATATGATCTGTAATATAAATCTCTCTCTCTCTCTCTCTCTCTCTCTCTCTATATATATATATATATATATTAAAAATTGCCGTGCGATTCCGACATACAAATTGTTCTTATGTTAGTAAAATCCAGCTTCAACACCAAGTATGTTTACAAATCCATCCATGTCTCGTCAAAGCTCTGAGTATAAATCATTAAAAAAGAAAAAATAGTTTAACATAACAAAAGAATTAAGTTAAAGATAATTAATAGAGTATCTCAAAAATCAAATTCGGCGTAATTAAAATTTAACAAAAGTATTAAAAAAAAAGCCTCGTCATGGAGGGATTGAAGGAAATTCTTTACGTGGAGTGAAGAAAATTCTTAGATTTATGAACAACTTAAAACCGCAGTGCAGTGTGTAGTAGTGGCTACCGACACTGATTCTGCATTACATCAATTATTAATTTTGTGATTAAAGAAAGCAAGCAGTGAGCGTACGGTGTGGCACGTGAATCAAGCGACCACGTTTATTTTTAAAAAATATAAACTATTAATAAGTTAGGCGATTTGTGTTTAGTCCCACGTCCAGCTATAGTAATAATGTATTTTTTTTTTCAATTTTTGACTACCACATGTGACTTAATTACATTTGTTTAACAATTATTTTTTAAAAATAATTTTATTTATAAGTTGGGTTCAAATTTAAAAATTTTAATTTTTTTTTTCTAATTTTACGGCAAACAACTGGGATGGTGGTGTAATTGACCCAAGAAAGGATCACTCCTCCACATGGGCTGATGGGCCACATAGTTTTGTGCCACCCCTCCTTTTTCTTTTCTTTTTAATTGGTGAGAATATTTGAACTCAATTAAATACTCTTTAACACTTTTTTTTTAAATAAAATTTTATATTTTAAGTATATTTTTAAATAAATTTGCTTATAAGTACCTTTTCTCCTTTTTATAATCTAATTTATAATTTTGTATGTTAAATTTTAAATAAATTATTTTTTTCCACTTGACATAAGACAACCTGATAAAACAAAACAATGTCCTATTATTTGTTGAAAATTATGATTCTAATTAATTGTAAATTACTTAAAGAAGATTATGCTTTTAACCTTTTTTGTTATGAAACATATTGAAAATAAAATGCCAATATTTATTGAAACTAACATCAGATGTTTTTCAAGTTTCATTTCACAAACTAAATTTAAAATCCTTAGATTTGTAGTTTTGTACAGGAGGAGGGGGAGAAAAAAAAATTGCACTGTGATCAAATCATAATTGCAGACGGTAGTATTGTTAATTTTGCAGTTTGATTGCAGACAGTAGTATTGTTAATTAATTTTGCACGGAACTCCAAAAGTTTATTTGTTTAATTCCCAAATCAAAATTAAGGATCTTCCTCCACTGCAAAACTTTTATGAATAAATGTATATTAATTATGAAAGAAAAATCTTGTAAGGATTCGTTAAGATTATAGGTATGAAATTATTTCAGAGAAGATATAATAAAAACTCTTTAATGTTCACTGATGAAGAGAAAATAAATACAAAAGGATATTTTGAGAATCAAAATGGGTGCTTAAAGGAAATCATAAATTTAGAAATATATTATGGATGGATTCACGAGAAATTAAATTTATTGAGTATTTTATTGGATTTAGATAGGCTAACCTTTTTTTTATTATTATTATTTTAATTCCCAGTGAAACAGAAAGAAAATAATTGAAACTTGCGACGATAAGTTTGAAATCGATAAGACAGAATAGCAAAACACATGACGATAGTCATACGAAGGGCCTACCAATGGAAGAAATGAGAGAGACAGATGGTTAATCTTTGTCCGTGTCACATTGGACAATCATAAACGAAGGGGGGGGGGGGGGGGCACTTAGAGAAACATTTTGCATTCGCTTAAATGAAACCGGGACACGTAGCAAAAACTTTTGCTTCATGTGCGTGCATGCATGCAGCAAGTGTCGAGTGCACGTTCTCGTCCACCGGGCACCAGCTATTGCCATGAGCATTGAGCCAAAGCTTTAATCGATTTTCAACATTTGCAATCATTTTATTTTTCTTTCTTATCTTTTAGTGAGGTGACACGAAGACTTAGGTTAGTGCTCAACTCGTGTGATTTCACTGAATATGAATTTCTTCACCATTCTGATGAGCAAAATTTCTATGTGGAGCACTTTCGGAGGCTCTGACTATCGTAGTTCTTACAAATCATGTCATCAGGTAAATCGAATTGTCACCTGTTCCCTGCCAACCATATAAATCACCAGTCTTGTTTATAAAGTATAGTTTTGATAATCTGGTTTCGAGTTTTAGGTGATCAACTTAGTAAATTTTTTGTCATCTATTGGTAAAAGTGGTCAGTGTCAAAGTTTGGATTTTATCTCATTACCTTTTCCTGTTCGTAAAAATTTTTTTTTTAAAAAAAAAAAAACTAGAACATACAATTTTGGACCTAAATATTATATAAGTTACTGTGTACGATTTTGGTTCTCAAAATTTAATACGATACGATGACGATGCAAAGCAAATCCACTTATGCTTAAATGATTGCTAGGCGTAATTTACCAACAAACTCACGAACCATTTTCTTATGCTATTACATGTATTTGGATAATGTAAGTCAGTGAGATTGTGACTACAGTGTATTAGAAGTACCTTTTTTTAATTTTTATCATCTATCACTATATTTCATAATTTGCGCATTGTCAAATGCTCAAATTTTGTTATTATTATTATTATTATTATTATTTAACCATCTAACAACATTCAAATAGTAAAGTATAATCCTAAAAATCAAGTAATCAAACTCAATAAGCGAAAAATATCTCGAACTTATGTATTTATACATGAATGATATTAAATTTTTTAAAAAGTATCTTCATTTTTTTTAATTATCATAATTATCAAATGATAATAAATCAAACACTTTGGTTATTGCAAGGAATAGATGATTTTTGGTACCCTTAGAGGATTGCTCATTATCCATTAAATATTTGCCACACGAGTATGTAAATTATCCAAAATTAGTTAAAATATTCCTATGATAAATAATGAATAATAAAAGAATAGTACACCAAAATGAATTTCGAGTTATCTTTGGCTTGAAAAAATACAAAGAGAAAAGTGGGGAGAAAATAAGGAGAAAGAAAAGAAAAAAAAATTCATATCCAAGTCCAACCAAACAATAAAAATTAAATTTATCCTACTTTTTACTCATTTTCTCTCTACTCCTTTTCTTTTCATCCCTCTCTTCTCATACAATTTCTACATGGATCAATAAAATAGCCAAGACTTTTCCTAATTGAAGAAAAACCCAAATACGAAGACAAACGTTGTCTTCTGATCATCTGATTTCCACGTGTCTCCAAACTCTCCATAAACCCAAGCAAAAGCCTTCGCCAATAATAAAAACAAAAGCCCAGAATAGAAATACCACACGTGTTCCGCATATGCGCTACCACGTATACATAAATGTTCCCCAATCTGCAGCCTGAGCAAGCAACCCACTTCCCATACGTGCGATATATCACGTGCCAATTAGTCTACGTGGTCTTACCCTTATACGTGGCGATCAGGGATACATCGGCGTGAGTTAGCAATAGATGTCTGGTACCAAGTTGGCAAGACAGGTGGCATTCAACCACCATCTGTGTGCTGCTAGCTTGCATCTGCTCATCAACAATAAGCGCAAGTAGTAGTACTAAAGCCTTTCTTTGAAGTAGCAACAATAAAATAAAAGATAAATTATAAAAATACATTGTTTTTTTTTTCTTTTTATTATATTTTTTGCCTTTTGAATCCCTCTGTGCGAGCGAAGTGTTATGGATTTAGAGAGCTGTTCGGTTTCGAGTTCTTCGACGGCGTCGTTACAGAGCTCTCCGCCGGAGAGTGCGGAAGATCGGATGGTGGATATGGAGCTTGAGGCGGCGGAGGCGTTGGCGGACTTGGCGCATTTAGCAATGATAGAGAACGGCGGTGGCAGCGGTGCTGCTGAAACGGCGACGAATTGGGGATGCAAAGGGAAACGAGTCAGGAAGCGAGTCAAGACCGAGTCGCCGCCTGGTCTGTCCGGGTCGGCCATGAACCCGGTGGGCCCGGAGCCACCCTGTTCGGATCCCATTGATGTTAGTTTTCGAATTTCAGCTGTTATGTTTTCATTTATTGCTTTTTTTTGTGAATTTAGTAGTTGGTTTTTATTTGGTCTAAAGTAGCAAGTGAAATAGAATAATTTATTTCGTTAAAAGATTGTGAACTTTTTTTCTTTTTCTATTTTTAGGAAATAGGGTAATTGTTAATTCTTTATTAATTCAACGATTTGGAAAATGATTATGGGAACAATATTTGGTTTATGTACTGAATAATAAAATTGAATGTCATTTTGATCAGCAGAAGCAAGTGATGGATCAAATGAATGTTTGCTTTGGCTTGCTCTTTTTTTATTTTATTTTACATTTTTCATTATGTGTGATGATCCTTCAACTCCTAGCTTTACCAGGAGCTGATCAATAGGTATAGAAATTGTAGGATACATATCGAATTTTAATTTGAGGAACTATGTTTTTAGTTGTTGTGTTGAGATTGAGTTTAAAAACCTTATGATATGCCTTGCCTCGACAGTTGAGGACATACTCGTGTACCCAGCAAAAAGAAAAAAAAAAAAAACAAGAGAGAGCCTCTGTTCATGAGATTGTTTTTATATTACTCTGAATTAGGAGATCTAAAAGGAAGAGATGTTGATGGGTACGGTTTCCTTCCTGTTTTCTGTATGTTCAACAGATAGGTGCTTTCCATGTGTATCACTTTGTTGGTACATCATAATGTGACTGATGTGAGATTGGTTGATTCTACAACTGACTTGTTAAGATGGGTTAGAAGTTCCATGTTTTCTTGAATATTCTTTTTACCCCCATATCCTGTTCTGTTCTTTATGTTGATTTAAGACTTCCTTAGCATGTCCTTAATTGGAAGCTTATGTGAAAACAAATTGTGTTAGCACTGTAATTTTTTCATCACAATACAGGTTAAGATAAATTATTTTACTAAAGGAATGCTTTTTGGGTTAATGAACGAAAAACTTATAAATTTAATGCAAAGAGTGTCTTGAGTTCTCCATTCAAGGCAAATTTTAATTTTCATCTTTGCTTCCTACATCCAGTTAATCAATTCCTGTGCCCATGCCTTTTCTGTTGAATGCAAGAGTAGTAATTTTAAGCAAATGAGAATTTGATTAGTCAACTGGTATGTTAAATTTGAAAACTTGTAGTGGTCTGTCACCAAGTCGCACTATTCTGTGCAGGCCTTGAGCAATATTTTTGTTTATAGCAGGACCAAGTAATATTGGATCAGCAGCGGGATCAAACTGCATGTGGCAATATATTAATTAAACCAGTAAAAGCTGACCAAGATGCTGAAACACTTAAACGAAGTTCTCTGTGTGCCACAAGGTACATATCAATGGCTGGTGGCAGGTCCAGGCAAAATTTAACTGAGGTATTAAAAGCTTCTAGAGTCCTCAGAAATTTTGCCCTGTTAAATGTTCTCTATTTGTGACTGAAGATTTGCCACTCAGGCTGAAAAGGAAGAGCGAAGAGTACGTAGAATATTAGCAAACAGAGAATCAGCTAGGCAGACCATTCGTCGCCGACAAGTAAGTTATTTGTTCTCAGTTTGTGTATATTATTGATGAACAATTTTCAGATTCTGATTGTCGTGCCCCAAATGGCCTGGTTTTCTTTATAATTTCACAATTGTTTGTTCTCTCTTCACATATGGATTTTCTTTAGTATGATTAGAGTATAATCATGTCTAATGATCAACCTTATTTGTCCCAATTATGCTGTGTTAGGTATCGAGCTTATCTCTTTGCATCACAATTATTCAATGCATATAATAATTTAATCAGTTTGCATTTGAAGCATTTAAGCTAATGTACATTATTATGTCAAGCAAATAGATGCTTTCTAATCACTGAAGTGTGCGACTGATGTCTTGCTGTAATTGTACATCCTCCCTAAACTTGATTCAGGCTTTGTGTGAGGAGTTAACCAGAAAAGCTGCTGATCTATCACGGGAGAACGAAAGTTTAAAGAGGGTAGGTAGATCTCCCTGCCCTGAAGTTATCACTGTCTTGCAATTAGGCATCTGGCCGACAGTAGTTTCTAAAATATAATTATCTTGCTTACAAAGCTATTATATCTTCATATAGTTGTTCTTGAATTCACATTGGATTGCAAAATTGACTTTTTCCACATTTGGTGGCATTTCTGTCGAGAAGGAAAAGGAGTTGGCTGTTAAAGAATATCAGTCTTTGGAGACCATAAACAAGCATTTGAAGGCACAGGTAAGAGGATTGTATATTTTGATTTGTTAGATATTTTAGCATAAATGTACCATGACCTGACATGCTCTCCTATTTTGCAGGTGGCGAAAGTAATAAAAGCTGAGGTTGGCGAAACTCAAGGAGAGGTTATGTCGGCCCATGTGGAGATGTCGTCCTCTCCTACAAACTGCCCATTGCTCTTGTACAATCACCATGCTCTCACGCCACTGGGCTGGCCTTCCATCATTCAATCTTCACAGCCTGTCCCGTCACGACATGAGATGCAAAATGCAGTCACCTTTCCTGGTAAGCTTGCTTCCTCTCAGGAGCAAGAAAACCCCACAGATAGTAATGTGGCAAGAACTCCTCTATATGTAGTGCCATGCCCTTGGTTCTTCCCTCTTCATGATAGTGGTAGTGGATTTCACGCTGCAATCTCCAACAGCCAAAAGGTCCTACAAGATGAAACTTCTGCCCATAATGGGTATGGCAGCGGTTCGTCTTCAAAAATGACTGCAGACAAGGAGAATCATCATTTCTTGTTGCCCGTAAAAATTAAAAATGAAGCATATGGTTTACCAGAAGCTCAAAGTTATAATGATCTCAATGATATTCCTGTCACTGAATCCCCTCAACATGGAGGCTGCCAGCAAATTGGGCGTTACACAAGAGAAGCAACACTTACACCTCCACCACTGTCCTCTGTTGGGGGTTCATTTATCGTTAAACATGATAATGTACTGCAGTCTGATTACACTGGCCGTACCAAGGTTGTTTCTAAGATAGCCAACCATCTTGTGAGTCATCCAGAGAAGAAACAAGAACCAGTCAACTATCCCAGTAGGAAACTGGTGGATGCAGCTACTGCAGCCGAGGCAAGAAAGAGGAGGAAGGAACTTACAAAGCTGAAAAATGTCCATGGCCGTCAATGTCGGATGCAGTGTTGAGCTTCTTTCAAGATTTGGTTTGGACCAGGACTAAAAGTTCTCTAAGCTTAAGCCAGAGCAGAACACTGTCTAGGAACATGGAAGGGCTATTTCAAGGAAATGAGACTGTGATTGGGTGCTCATCCATAAGACACTGTTGCAGGTTGGAGATAATCCTATGTCGTCCAAAATGGGCCAAAAGTTTTGATTGGCCCGATTGTTATGTCCTCATATCTGGACACAATCACGGCTTTGTGTCAGATTAGTGATGTTCAAAAGTAAAGTGCACCAAGTTCTGAGTTACTGCTGTCCTCAAGTTTTGGTGAGAAGACTCTTACACTAAGAAACTGACGCTGCCATTTTGGTGGGTTTGAGAAAGGGGCAGCTGGAGACGAGTTGAGAAATGACTTGTTTATAGCGGATCGTTTATAACTTTAAGAAACATACCACTATACAGCAAAAATTGATCAGTAAGTTCAGCTTTTGGCAATCTAGTTTCCCGATTTGGTGAGTTCATTTCTGCTGAACATGCGTAATCATCTGCATATCCTATATTTACATGAGTTCTCAATACAGTATAAGTTTGGTTTTCTCATTAACTAATCTTAGTTGTGTATTACTGTCAATGCTGAAGATGAAAACTGTGGGAATAATGTTATTTTCTTCTTAGACCGTGCATCAATTTTTTTTTTATTATTATTTTTTTAAGTATGGCGACTTAGACCTCTCATCCCAGGTTCCTAAGTATGTAAACTGTTGCATACTAGCAATTAACGATACGTCATTATTTCAATCTTTCAAGCTTGTCCACGAAAACAAGAAAAAAAAACCTTACCTGTGGATTTCTGAAAAATTAACGGGACTGGGAAAATAATTGTGAACCACACAAGCAATCGACTTTTGTTTACGAGAAAGAATCAATACTGGTGAGCACTAATATGCAAACTGTTTTGTTTCCTGACCTATGAAATCTGAGATTAAAATAAAAAAATTGTTTAAAACAAGGGAGGGAATTGCTTATACATGAGAATAGGGCTCTTAACACTGTGCTTGGTGTCACTCCACTCGAGTAAAGCCGATAGTATACTCGCTCCACTTTGCATTGACCCCTTCACCAGGACCGTGAAAGATCGCGTTTGATGCGATCTGCTAAACGTCAAAACTCTGGGGGAGACTGTAACTGAGAGGCCTTTCGGGGAATGCACAGTCGCTTTGTATAAAGATTTTGCAAAGCCCACATTAGTGACAGTCCTGCGGAAGATGGCGGAGATGCTGGACTCATTCGTGAGGTGAAAATGCATGGAAGGATAGTTAAGGCCATCCAATCCCTGTGCAGGTCTAATGGTAGAGCAGTTGAGTTTCTTCTTGCGGCCAATAAGTCGACCAATTGCTGTGCTGTTATAGCCTTCCTTGCATAGGAATCTTGTATAGGAGCTCAAGTTAAGATCATAGATGAGGCCTGGGTGAACTGCTTTTGTTGGATTGATTTGGCCTGATCCTGACGCCAGCTCTGCATCGTCAGATTTCGTCTTCATAGGTGTTGCTAGAGCAGACAAATGACATTTTGGTTACAGGTTAGTAGATAATCATGTCAAAGAAGAAATTAATTGAATGTGAAATATATGTTGAGAGGGTAGAGGAAGTGCTAGTCTTACCGGTGGTCATGAGAGCAGATTTGATTGCAGCAGGCGACCAGTCAGGGTGAAATGACTTGACGTAGGCTGCCGCAGCCGCAGCGTGAGGGCAAGCCATGGATGTGCCCGAAATGATGTTGAATGGCACAATTCTTCTGTCGCCGGGCAGTCCCGTAACTGACGCCAGTTCTGAATATGCCGCTAAGATGTCTAGTCCCGGTGCAGCGATATCAGGTTTCAAGATGTTGAGGGTAATCTTTTGAGGACCCCTCGATGAGAAAGAAGCTATGAAGGGGGCAGTGCTCGTGTTAACAACTCTTGTCTTGTATATGACAGCTTGAGGATTCCTGTACTCAGTTCATCAATTAAAAAATTACTAGAACTTAATCGTAGTCAATGACATGCAAGTTTTTTGATAGATTTTAGGGATTAATTAGTACTTGGTGGAGTTGATATATTGATCAATCTTGATGCCAACTTCAGGAACCACAAAAGTTCCAGCTATCAGAGTGGCCATGGCGATGTCCGTTGGGGCATCAACGGCCATGATTGTTCCAGCTCCCTGTAAACGGTCGATAGTGTAGTCCTGGCTGCCGCTTCCGAGGCAGTAAACGATCTTTCCCTTCACTTTTTTCATGCTAAGAGTTCCATAATCACAGGCACTGTACCCATCACCCCATATATTTTAATTATAAACAACTTAGAATTAAATATATAAAAAATTGAATCAATTCAAAGTTCATTATTTCATTTACATACCTGACATTTCCGTAGATTTCAGCAGTAACATTGGCTGCACGGGCTCCATTTGTGAGAGGGTACATTGCTTTTCTTGGGGAAAATGTATTAATTGATATCCCCTTCATCCAAATTTATTTGAAAAGGATTAAAAAAAAAAAATCAACATTTTTGCGTTTTGTAGAAACAAAAATGTTTTCGTGTAAAGTAAAACGAGCGGCGAATAAACTTACGGAAGTTCTCATGCCGTTGCCAAGCTTAACAGCTGTAACAAACTTCCTGTCAATGCTACTGGCGGCCACTGTCATAATCCACGGCGCTACATTCTCCACAGTCCCTTGGTAGGGCCCATCATTCCCAGCGGAGCACGCCGTCAAGATTCCCTTCTTCATTGCATGAAAGGATCCGAGTGAAATCGAGTCGTCGAAGTAACTCCTCGACGGCCCGCCAATGGAGATGGATATTAGGTCGACGCCGTCGCCAATGGCGTCGTCGAATGCGGCCAATATGTCCATGTCAGCGCAGCCACCACTCCAGCACACCTTGTACATGGCGATGCGGGCTGATGGCACCCCCCCGCGTGCAGTACCTTGAGCTATTCCGTACAAGCTTGCGCCCTTCACGGTTTCCCCCGCGGCCGTGGAGGATGTGTGGGTGCCGTGGCCGTCGGTATCGACTGGACTCTTTTGATCGGTATTGGGATCAAGGGCGTTGTCTAGGTTGTAGTATCTTGCACCAATGACCTTGCTGCTCTCATTTTTACAAGTTTAGATTGTTCAATATTCAAGACTTTGATCAAAATGCAAGCTATGAGGTGACAACGAATGCATAATTTGGATTCAGTGCTGAGTGCTGAGCGGTGTTAATTTTTCAGAAATCTTGTAACATTACAAGTTATGAGGTGATAAACAATGCATGTATAGGCTAACCTAAGGCGTAACATGTGTATTACAAAGCTCAAATCAACCGCGGAATCCAAAACCGACGAACAATTAATGCAGGTTCGGACAGACTCTAATCGTAATCATTAATATTTATATTTTGTGAAATAGAGAGCAGTGTATACTTGTTGCAGCGGGTGAAGTTAGCGCCAGTAACACATTTGCCCTTCCATTTAGCAGGAGGAGGACCAAACCCTTTATCATTGAAACTTGGAGACTCGACCCAAATACCTACAACAGTATTTAAACTATTAATGTAATAACATAGAATTTTTGTTTTATTAAAAAAAATAGTTAAATGAAATTACACAGATTGCATATACGCCAACCTGTATCTAACAAACCAACTATGATATTGCTCTGTGCCTTGGAGCTCCTTTTTTGTAATTTCTCGGACATTCCCAGAAAATCCCATGTTCTTGTTGTATGAAGTTTGCGACGAGTGTTTTCAAACACAGACACAACACTCTCTTCCTCTGCAGAAACAAGATTAGAATTTGAAAAATGGTTAAAAAAAATTGGAGTTACTCATCTAATTAACGTTGAGTATGTACCTGACAATCTCTTTGCTTCATGAGGCAATAGTCTCGCGACAAATCCATTGAAGCTCTTACCATAACTGTGTATTTTGGATTCTCTAGCTAATTTTTCACTGGAAAATTTTGGTAAGATGTTAAAAATTAATTAGGAAATGTATCACCGAAGAATATTATTGCTCTAAGGTAGTTGATTCATGACAGGCAAGACTAATGCTTAAAACCAGTATAATTCATGGGCAAATTAGCTAACGATTTATTACTCGCCAATTGCTGTTGTAAGCAAACTATGATGTTCCTTGACGGCAGATATTCCGGCCTCCTCCGGCACGTTTCCCATGTATACAATGTATGGCTGTTCTTCAAAAAAAAATATATATATATATTAGTTCATATAAGACCATGTTAAAACCATTGACGGTGTTCGTGCATTTTATATAAAATAAAAAATGGGAGAGGCTGCTACTAGTCTACGAGCTTCCGCTGTGAAGAACCTTAGGTTGTTTTCGGTGTATGCATAATCCTTCATTCATTAGATTTTTATTATGTATATATTTATTTTTTCACGATTCATTGAAGAATTCTAGACGTGTGTCTGTATTCTCTCTTTCATAAATGATTGAGAGGTAAACGTGGTAAGAATTCAACAAAAGAAAGTATACATTCGGTGTATCATAAACTTTCATGATTGATTAAGAAACTATTACTCGTTTGTCTGTAATCTTTCATGATTAGTTGATAAATACTGATGATAAAAACTCAACAGAATAAAGTGTATGCACACCAAAGAGCACCCAAATAATTTCGTATCGAAGGAAACTGAATGAGTACTGATAACACAATAAATAAATTCCCAACAATTTTGCACCCACAATGTAAAGTTTAAGAAAACCAAACCGTAAAACTTATAAGTCGTCTAAAATCACCTTTCTTTCGCGGTCACTGGTAGACCCATTAACCAATATAATAGCAAGAAAAAGATCGAAGAAAAATACTAGTAGATTTGGAATGACTTTCATTTTTGGTTATTTGCTTTTTCTCTGTTTACGTGTGCTGCAACCAAAAGTGAAAGCTCGGAGTTGAGGTATATATACAAGCAAGGATGGTAAACAGTTAATTTTCCACTAATTGTGCGCGATAAAAGCTGAGAGAGAGTTGACTGCGAAGCAAATTAAAGAGCAAAGGCACTTCAAACTCCGTTTAAGTGGCTAGTATTTTGGATCCCAGTCTGTGACTTTGGAATCAAAACAAAAAGACTTGTTCACAATCACGTGCGTATATATGTATAATTGCTATTGACATCCTTATTTTAATTAACTTGACGAATGTTTCTTTGCACCAGCAGATCAAAAAAATCCTACATACGAATAAAAAAAATAAAAATAACCCACCCTTTCTTAGAATGATGATGATGATGATGATGATGATCAAACAACTGAATAATGCTTACAAATTCGAGTAAAAATTTGTAGTCCAATAGATATGGCCGACGCCGATAGAACGCAATATATGAAATACTTAATTATCTTATGATTTACCTTTAGAATACAAATTGCCTCATACTTTGTAAATGTAAGATTATTCATTTACTAAAATATATATATTACTTACATCAACCAACAGCTACATCATCATAAACTTTAAAGAATTTTTGTTAAGAGATTCAATTGAAAATAAAAATCAGGATAAACGTGATAAGAAGACCACTTGTGGGCATGATAATAAAATACCCGGACGTTAATGTTCATGATCATTTCTGTATCTTCTTCCCCATCTTCTTATCAATATCAGGTACTCTAATTTCCTGACATCGAATAATTCCACCAGCTCCTCCGTAGCATAGCCATCTCTCACTGCCTTTGTTCATGTTCCATCTCACTCGATGCATCGCTACAGCTTTAGGAGGTAGAACTTCTATTCCGTTCCCAGCTTCTCCTTTTTCATTTTCCTTCCCCTGTATATCCATTGCCTCTTCATCTATACACACCATCACTTGATCATCTTCCTCCTTTTTTTTACTGCTACTTCTGGATTTTGGTTTTTGTTTGTTCTTAAGAGCTGCCAATGTCATATCACCTTCAGATTCTTCACCTGGTTCATTGCCATAACAAAGGGCTGCAGAAAAAAAAAAAAAAAAAAGAACAATTTGAGAATTGTTATTGAAGAACTGGTTAATAGGTAAACATTAACCAAATTGCAAAAGAAGTACCTAAAGGTTGATTATCTGAGCTTAAAACATTTTTCCCCTTCTTATCATTTGGACTTTTGGACGAATTTGACTCAATCAAGAAACTTCGCATGGATCTTTCCCCAGCATCATGAACTGTCTTCTTCAGTGGTACTGGAGTATTGTCTAATGGAGTGTTCACTGTAATAGCTGATTCATCTTCAGTCACGGATCCACACAGAAAATGCATGGGGCGGTTTCGTGAATGATCTTTTTCAACTGCTTTCGCAGTGAGCTATTGTCAAGACAAGATCATCTGATTAGGTAAAAGCTAAAAGCTTAGTGGCACTTAAAAGGGCATTTATCTATGGATTCTTTTCTCCATTTTTATTTAAAGTGAGCAGCAAAAGTGAGATTGTGGATAATTTTCACATCTCGGTGCTGAGGAACTGAAAACTATGAGCTCCTCTCAGAAACCTTTTAACAGACAAATATCATAGAGAACAATTTAATTTGATCGATGGTTCAGAAAGAAATTTCAAAATAGAGATGCTTGGAAGGAGATGTCACGGTTCAAGTCGCTATGCCTCAATATCCTTCTTGTAAAAAGATGTTAATGGAAACGAAAATTACAGAACAAAGTACTGACATTTGATATTTTCCCGTTAGGAATGGATTCGAGAAAAACATGATACAAAATGATTTTTAAGGCAGAAAGACAACAAAAATAAAGGAAAGAAGAAAGTTAACTCACCTGGAAACGATGAACGGTACCATCTGCACTGCAGTATGCGACCATGCCTAGAATTTAAAATTGATATGCATCAACTTGGTCATAATAAGGGCATTGGAATTTAGCAGTTCAAGCAGATTGGTTAAAGATCATAAATAATAAAAAATCACTTTAATTTTAAAAGACAAGAATAATGATCCTATACAAGATTGTTTGGCAGCAATTCCTATGAAGATAAAAACTAATACCTTTGTTCTAATGAATCACCAAATAACTAAGTGATCTTGCACATGGTTATTAAAAATTAAACAAAAGTGGGGACCAATTCAAATTGTTTTCACATGAACAATTCTATGCAAGAAACTTGCATAATGCATTAAATTCATAAGCATTCAGTCGAACACATAATTAATCACTCAGAGCCGAGGTAACAAACATGACTGACTGTGAAAACTTAAAACCAAAGCATAAGAGAGATACCTGTTAGCCGTGACACTTGCACACTCCAGATAGCAAAGGATGAACAATTAACAAGGTGCAACCCTTGCTGCTTTGTCCCAGCAAAAGGTTTTCCTGTAGCGGGGACATCATATACAGCCTTCAACAAGCTGACTATCCTCATTGCTCCATCATCAAAGGATAAAATAACACATCTGTTAAAAGTGAAAAAGCAATGTTTAAAGGTAAGGGTAAAACAAAATCACTATTAGGAATGTAATTTGTGTTTTTTTAGCAAGTCATAGCTTACCCTGGATCTGGCAACCAATCCAGACCATATATGAACTTTGGCGCTGGATGGATGTCCCACAAGGGACGGAATGGGTCACTGGAAAAATCACAAATTTCTTCAGTGACTATGTAATGATACTAATTTTTCCACAGGTTAAACAAGTATAAAGTTTAACAGAAATAGCCTAGGTCTATTTACTATTCTTGTTTCAAGTACATGCTTTAATCTTGTAAAACAGATAAACATTCCAATGAGAAAAAATAGCTAACTTTTGGAAGAAGGGGACAAAAAAAATAAAAATAAAAACACAACATATTAAGAATTCAGGATTCAAAAAATCAACTTAGAAAGTATTATGACCCAGGGGATGAATATTAAATAGCACAAGCTAACAGCCTTAGTAAACAGAAGTTAGTATAATATTTAGTTAGTATAATATTTTATTTATTTGAAAGATAAAAGGTTATCATGTGCAAATTGAATCAGTAAAATATATCTATACATTCTGTATGCTGACGCTAAAAAGTTATCAACTATATAAATTGTGACAATAGTTTGTGTTTCACTCAAGTTTGGCAGGTTTTCTCTGTGATTTCTAGCTACAGCTAGCATAATTCAAGTTTAGAAGATATTTCTCCCTTCCAGCTAACTGACACTAATCGGCAGTAAAGCTAATAGTGTAGATCCAAAAAATAAAACTGATAATCCATGCATTATACTCCAACATCAAATAGGCACCCAGGATCATCACTCATTAGATAATGAATGTAGGTAGCTGAAGATAATGGCCATAACAACTCTTCACAGGCAACTACACAGAAAATACAGTAGCAAAATTACTGACATGAAAATAGATTTTAATGACTGATTTTGAAGCCTGAAAATTATGACTTCAGCTAAAGCTTATTAGTCCATAAGCTTAATTACATCATACAAGTTTGTGGACAGTTACCCGCAACCGTCAATACTATAATATATGGAAGGGAAGTCGCATATGGAAGTTCAATCTCACATTGAACTTGCTAAAGATTAAAATATGCCCTTAGCGGAACATGCACTCACTGATAAGAGTGTAACTTACTCTCTCAAGATTTTTCACTAAGACATACACTAAAAAAGTTTCTATAAGAAAAATTACAATAATCAATAAGTAATCTAAAATGACAAGATGAATTGCACAGAAAGAAAAAACCAGAGAATTTTAAAAAATGAACGAAAAGGCATTGAACATTAAAAATTGAAAAAATAATAAAAGCCATCATACTTACCGTATGTCCCAAAACTTTAGGCCTCCATGTCCAGCAGTGAGTATAACATTTGCACTATCCGAATCACTGAAAATTGTAAAGAAAAGCATTTTAGTAGTATGTAAAAAGATAGATTAAAGATCGATGTTTTTAGTTTTTCAGCAGTAAGATCTCAACTAGAGTTCATGTAGCATCACTAACCTCTCAGCCGGGGCCCATGAAACTGCTCTAATAGGAAGTGTATCGGCATTAAAACAGAGCAAAGGTCTTGAATCTGCACATCAGCAAGTGAAAGATAAAAGTAGGCAAATTATTTAAAGTGCTTCATAAGTCAAGAATTTGTGTGCAAGAGAAAAGACGATATCAAATAAAAAGTGACATGCGCTGTTTTTACCTATAGATGAATCACTTGCAACAAATTTCCACAAAGCGACCTGTGTGCAAGGTATAATTCTTTAGTTCTGACACAGAAAACTAAAAGCGAAAAAGCCATAATCTCTCCAACAATCCCACCAGCAACTGGGATAGTGCATGCCGACATAAATTTAATCAACAGATACTACTTGGAGAATCTACACCAAGTAACTGTGACAGATCTATTTTAAAGAGACGCAGAAACCCTTATTCCCAAATCTAAAGCATGAAATCTACATCTCAAATAAGTTAGGAGCAGACTGAAACACAAAAAAGGATAGAAGATATATTACCGTCCCATCATGGCACCCTGCCAGTAAGTAATCATGTGGAGGTGAGGTTGACCACTCCATTGTCAAAGGGATGCTGTATAATAGAAGTAAATTACTGGTAAATCATAGATATATCCCCGGGTATGTCAAACAATAAAAATTTAGACAGTCGTGACATTTAGCCGGTAGATGAATTTGGCTGGTAAAGCAAATATTCCTCAGTAAATTTTTCTGTTCAATTATGATCAACCTTTGAATCTGAGGCCCCCATGATGATCTGGGAGAAATATGACATCCCGTAAAATCTACTTCCAGATAAAGCCTTCTTAAAATCAAGGATCCAATTTAAATATAAAAATTCATAAAGAAAATGAGAATTTTAAGCCTGACAACTACCATCCCAATATGACATTGACATGCATTCTGAGTCATGCAACAGAGAATTAATCCCCTAAGTTTCTAAATTCTGTAATCATCTACTTAATATCCAATCCCATAGATTATACCTATTTACTTCTAAACAACGTCCGTTTGATTCAGATATCCTTAACAAATATCCAGTGATACAGGGGACTCTCATATATAAAGATATCAAAACTTCATTAACAGCGTAGGTGCAAATTTGCAAGATCTGACCTCTAAGACTATCTGTGACTAACAAATTCTTTGTTTTGATGCTACTTGAACTACAATTTAGTTATCAAAAGAAGATACAAAAATTAGACATGCAGATTACCTCTGTGTGCCACCACATTTTAACATGGAGCATCTGAATACTGGTTCCAATTTTACGAAGCGAGGATCAGTCCCCTCTTTCATGGAAGACAAATAAATAGCTTTCATTGTCCGGAGAAGAGGAACCTCCCAACTACATTTGATAAGAGAAATCGTTAGATAACACCCCACACACTGTAATTGCTTGTAATGCATCATATAACATACAACCAAGCAATTTCTATATATCATAGTCTGATGCAAACAATTGATAACATATAAGGTCAAGGCTCATAAATGCTTAACAATATAAAAGAAAGAACTGAGGAAAGTATTTTATAATAGTAATTAAATATTTACTACTAGTACAGTATTTTTGTCTAAGCAAGCACAAATTCCGATGCATTGGATGTGAAATTAACCTCAATATTACGAGCTAATTAATTTATCCCCTCAAAAATAGCAAGACACTTCACAGATCATTCGCATAAACAGGACCTCAACATGCAAATTTTGATGCTAAAACACCAAGAAAAATAATAGCACTCAAAAGGCATGAAAACAAATAAAATTAGATATAAAAAGTTTAGACAACTCAAGCAGATGTCTTACACTTCAAGGGATCCATTTCCCAGCAAGACAGCAAGATACCCCAGCCGTTGCTTGCACTTGCAATCTACTGCATTATATGGCTTCCATTTCACATCCCATGCAACTTTTCCATTGTGGGCCAGGCACAATACAACCCTAGGAAGAGCAATGTCCTTTGGTATAGGACAAGAAACCAAGCTTGGTTTGGAAAGAAAATCACCTAAAACATCACATACTGCAGCATCTCGTTCAGAGCCATGATATGTTTGATGATTCGCAGTAGGAGGTCCCTCATCTTCGTTTACATTTGATAATGGTCGACATATATCATGGCTATGTTTCTCTACTCTTGCCTTACTTTTCAATTTTTGACTCCTAACAGGAGTTTTAAGGGATGAATTTGATGAAGATGCTTTTTCAGTTGACATTTGAAGTTTTCTAAGGGTATCTCCAGAAGCTTCTTCTGCAGTTAGCAACCTAGATGAATCTTCTGTATGTTGAACAGAAAGTTGTTTCAATCTTCTGCTCTGCAGAGGAGTTTTAAGAGATGAATTTGATGAAGATGCTCTTTCAGTTGAAGTCTGAAGTTTTCTAAGGGTATTCCCAGAAACTTCTTGTATAGTTAGCATGTTGGATGAATCTTCTGGATATTGAACAGCAAGTGGTTGAACGAACTGTTCAACACCATCCAAGTTGCCACTTGATTCATCTTTTGGTTTTTTTCTAGGTCTTCCTCTTGGCCTCTTTGATTGCGTTAACTTGTCCTTTGTAGCATCATCATCAAGAGCTTCATCTGTTGCCTTTTTTCTTGGTCTCCCTCTTGGTCTCTTTGTTTTGTCATCTGAGTCTTCAAAATTTTGAGATTTTCGTTTTACGTTTCTCTTCGGTGACCGTGCCTCTTCCTCATTTACACCAACATTTAGCATACACCAAATCTGAATCATGCCTCTGCCAGTAAGTGGAGCACCTAATTTGTGATAACATGATTCAGGAGGATGAGCAGCAACAGCAATAAACTGGGGGGGGGGGGGGGAAAGCCAAAAATAAAATGAGAAATGAAAAATAGAACAGAAAGGAAGAGTCTGGTTAACATGAAGATACATTGCAACAATATTCTACTCTCACTTATATTCAAATAAGTGACAACAATTAATGCCATAAAGAATAAGTTCTAGCTTTCCTTTCTTGCAGGAAAAAAATGCTTTCCCATGGTAAAAGGGCAAGGATAATAAGATATAGGCAAATTACAGAATAATGTCTTGAAATCCATGGATTTTTCTGACATTACAATAAACAAATGCCTAAATGCTTCCACTGCCCACTTAAAACTTTATGAAAAGTGGGAAAATGGATAAGGAAATGAAAAACCGTTAAAAAAAAAAAATTCTCTGAGTTGGCCAGAGCAGAAATGGTGTATAGGGAAGTTAGTTGAGGTCATCAATAACAAGCTAGAAAACCAAGCAAATGAACTAAACTCCAATAGGTCAATTTAGGATTGAATCATGTGTACAATAATTTCTTGCAGAATTGACATCCAAATAAAAAATTGACAAGATTTTGGTGATGATGTAAAATTAAAAATCAAATCTTACAAACATTGTGCCATAATCAAACAAAGCCTACTCGAGTCTTCTATATATAAACAACAAGTACCTCACATTTGACCTGGCAGTCAGGCTTTTCATGAACTCTGGGACACCAATCCAATGCCCAGACAGACCCCCCAGCATATATCACAAAGTCTTTGCTGCAGAAAAGATATAATAAGAAAATTTTGGAAACACATATAAAAATTTTAATCAGATGGGGATATAGAAACCATTCTTATAATTCAGTCATGTCATCTGACATATATGAAGTATCCATACATAAGGAAACTCTTCATTTCTACTGAGAAAACCACATCTAAAACAACTATAAAAAATCTATGCAGGTTGAATTAAAATCAAAATATTAAATCATACCTAGACACCAGAGAAGTTGCATCGGTACATAATCCCTCCTCCTGCAACAATATGCAAACAAAATAATATCACAGTCTAATATGAACTGTTGTTAAATGCGCTGACTAAAAGAACATAAAAATCTCAACTGATGTACCTCAGGAACTGCTGCAGATGAAAATTGAGGCAAGTTAATCTCACTTAAAACATTCTTCTCCCCACAACTTCCCATCTCGTTTGCAAACCTAACAATTCGTGGTCTGTAATTGAAATATCTCCATTCTCTGAACAGACACACAATTCTTACTTGAATTAAAAACACATCAAAATTAAACACATAATTAAATACCAAATAAAATTAATATACCAAATAAAAAATTAACTACCTTAAAAAAGTAACCGTGGAGGATAGTCGTTGAACATCGCTTTCATCAAGGCCTTCACTTTCTGGTTCTTCACAGAGTTTAGAAATAGTGTCGAGTGCTTTAAAATGCTTATCAACTGAATAATCAAATATTGATACTCGAACTCCTGTATCATTGCCTCCTGAGGATTCTTCCTCCATTTTCTTTCTTTACTGTCAAAAAAAGAAACATCAATTCTGTTGTTAAAAACAATGCACACAAACTGCTTTCCTAATACAGTAAAAAATTGAATGATAATGACTTAAAATTTTGAAAACGCTTCGAGCATAACTGTCCAGTGCACGAGGACAAAAAAAACACAAATCCCTAGGAGCAAACAGAGAACGGAAGCTGAAACTTTACAGAGAGTGAGAATTACGTACCGCCAGATGTAGCTCACTACTGCGTACTACGATTGATCAGGAGAATTGAACAGAAGGAAAAAAGAGAATATACAACTGAGAGATTTATACTTTCGTTGTACGCAGTCAAAGCGTTATACTTATACAGGAGACGGCAAAACGCCGGGTCGGACAGCGCATTTAAAACCCATGACGGGCCCGAAAATTTTCTCTTCTCTTGTTTGACTTGCGGCCCGGTGATAGAGGCCGAAGATTGACTCAAAGTGTAAGCTTAAGCCGCTCACGTGAGATGGACACAAATGACAAACCCAACAGGTTTCATGTCTTAAAAGGCTCAACACCTTTATTGTAAAACAATTCTCTAATTGAAATTATATAAATAATCAAAGGTAAATTAATTTAATTTTTATTTTTAATAAAAATTTAATTAAAATTTTAAATAAATTATTTTTAATAATTATTTTACATCCACCCCATTCATAATTTATATTTATATTTATATTTATATATCAACATCATGTATAACTTTCTCAATGCTATTGGAAATGTGTGTGTGTAATTGTGTATATATGGATGATCTACTCAACTGATAATGTTGGTGTTTTGATTGGTATATTAATTATATTTTTCGCATAGGATAACCTTTTATTGCCAAAAATCTTTAAGATTTGAAACATAAAAGCTTTACATCTACAAAATAGGTAGACTCACTTAACACTAAGTGCAACTTTTTAATATTAATTTTACATTTAATATTTTAATAAATCCAAAAAATAAAGAATTAATTAAAAAATAATAACAAATCCCCTGCTTTTCCCATAATTTTAATTTAATTTTTAATTAGTTTCATTAAAATTATTCAATTAATTAAACAATTGAAGGTATTCATATTATCAATATCAAACAACCACCAAAGATAAAATAGTTAGTAAAAAATAATAATAATAACATTTTGAGGGTTTTGGATGTGTTTTAAAATATTAAGAAATTTTGATTAGTTTAGTCAAACAATAGGGTGTTTCACTTTTTTCCCCCAAAAAAAAAATTGAATAGAATTTTTTATTCTCAAAGCAATCTATAAAATCCACCAAATAAATATGAATGTCAATTGTTAAATGACGTTGATGTGAATACTCTCTAAAATTCAAAAATTGAGTAGTTAGAAACATGAGTCCCGCTTTAATTATCGACAGAATTCTATATAAACCTGCCACTAAATTATTGTTTTGATGCTAAGCTCACGACTTCATATAAATATATATGGACAACTCATGACAACGTTACACTTTCCATAGTAAAAAAAATAGATACCAAATATATGTAAACTTATAAAGTTCCTAATTAATAAAAGGGTCCGGTTAAGTTAGATCAGCTCATGGTGGAGCACTGATGATGATTGTACGATCATAAAGATAAATATTAAATTTGCAGTTATTGTTATGATCTAACGGTTATCATCAATGCCCCACTGTGGAACTGATCCAACTTAGCCACTACCTTAATTAAAGGTATTAATTTTTGTCAAATAGAATCTAATTAGAAAGATCATTATTTACTTGAATAACCAGTCACTGAAAGATATTTTTCAATGCTTATATATAAATAGGAAACACATTAAGAATGCAAAAGTGCCAGCTAATTGAGATGGTAAAATCTCGTCTTAAGAATAAGAAATTTAGGATATAAATCCCACTTAAATGAGCAAAAAATTAAATTGTCACTAAAGTAAAAAAAAAATGTTTATTTTTTAAAATTATAAGTGGTTGTTATTAAGTAAAAGAGTGTTATATATGAACGGAGTGCAAATATTGCCCCATGCACCTTGTCTTTAATTAATGAAACATTTTGGTTGCATTGTTTTTTTTTTCCTTTTTTGCTCTCAAAATTGAATAAATTTGAATGAAAATATCTAAATGACAAGTTTTTTTTCTAACATTTAAACATAAGAATTTAAAAGCTAGTAGTTTGGCATAAATATTATTTTAAGTGATAATTTTATTTTTTAAATTTATAAGTGGGTGTTTTTATAATTACATATTCTATAATTACATTTTTTAAATTTAAAAACAATATAACCCATTTAGACATAACTTCGAGAATTGTACAAAATGTTAAGATTATACATAATATAGGAAATACATGAATTGTTAGGGATATTTTTAAGATTTGAAATTAATTTTTTTTCATTTAGATTTCATACTTAAGATAAAAGCTTTCAGATAAAATTATCTAATAAAAAGTGATAAGTTAAGGAAACAAACAGTTCAAAATAAGTAAATATAAAAAAAAAATTAAATTTAGACTTCATAATTGAAAACAAACAGTTCTTCCTATTGTCTACATTAATTTCAAAAGACATCAAGCCTTAAACATGGAAAAATCATACACATAAAGAACTCGACATTAAGGTTGAGCGTTAGAAATTATGGTTGTTATATTCAATCTTTTCGACAAATTTAGTAATGTGCTCAAATTGTTTTGATATTGGACAAGACAAATAAATATTTCAAGTTTTCAACAAAATATTTTGGATTATTAATAAAGCCTCTAATAAAATTATTTAAATAAAAATAGTCACATCATATACAATTGAGTGCGACAAGTATTGTATCTTAATATTACCCTTCTATTATTTTTATTTTTTATCTACTAATCTTCAATAATATAAGTTTTGTTAAATAGAAGTTCACGTTATATTAGGAAGGAATCTTTAATAAAAGTTGATAATGTACCGAAAATATGACTATTAAATAATATTTTTAACATAAATAATAAAAATATTATAAATTTTTTGTCATACAAATATTAGATCAACTCATCTTCACTTTTAAATTATAACAATTAGTATTTATTAAATAGTTTAATATTATAATTTTATAACTATAATTGTTCAACCACAACGCTAAATAGAAACTTAATAATCTAATATACGGATTTTTTTTTCATTGGGCATAAATAATTGTTTTAAATGATCAATTCAACCAAGTACAAACACTTGGAAAGGTCTACAGAAGTACGTGATTAAATACGTCCACAGAAATTCTGTGAGCGAATTAAACATGTCCACCTTAGGAGTCTTCCTATAGTACAGCGCTGTATGTAATACAGCCGCTTTAACAGTAAAAAAGCAACTTGAACAATCGGTATTTTACCGGTTGTTCATTTAATAAATTTTTTAAAATTATAATTTAATACAGAAAAAATAAAATAAAATGAAAAAAATAAGAAAATTTATAAATATTTAATACAAACAATATTTGAGTGAGAAAAATATTTTTAATTTTAATAAAAGTTAAAAAAAAGTAAAATACTTATATCTCAATTTTTTTGGTTATATGTCAATATATTAGGTGGATGTTCTAAGTTAATTTTACATTTCCAAATTTTGGTTAAACTTTCTCACTAATTGGTTTGTTTATTTCCACTTTCCGATCCATTAGTTTTATGTTTAATATTCCTACTAAACTCGTTAAATACTAGTATTTTGGGTTAAATTCCAATTAAATTTATTTCTCGTTAGAAAAGTTTCTAAATTCGGTTAAATTTTCTCCCCATTTGGTTTATGTGTTTCAACTATTATTTCACTAATTTTGCATTCAATATTCCAATTAACTTGGTAAGATTTCAATTATATGGGTTAAATATCAATATTAATTTTTTTTGTTTGATTAGTCACAAATCTTGGTTATGCTTTTTCATTTATAGGTTCATATATTTCAACTTATTAGTCCACTAGTTTTGCGTTTGATATTCCTACTAAATTCGTTAGGTACCAACATTTCAGGTTACATTCCAAGTAACTTTCATTTTTCGTTGGATGAGTTCCTTATTTTTGTTGCACTTTCTCTCTTAATAGTTCATGTGTTTCAACTAATTATTCCTCTAGTTTTGCGTTGAATATTCCCATTAATTTCGTAAGATTTCAATTATTTAGGTTAAGTACCAAGTTTGTTTTTGATAATTTTATTTTTGGTTATGTAAGTCTCTAATTTTGGTTATAGTTTCTCATATGTGGGTTTATACGTTTCAATTATTTTTCCACTGGTTTTGCATACAATATTCCAATTAACTTGGTAATATTATAATTATTTGGGTTAAATACCAAAATTACTTTGTTTTGGTTAGATTAGTTCCTACTTTTGGTTAATCTTTTTCATTTATTGGTTCGTATATTTCAACTTATTAGTCCACTATTTTTGCATTTGATGTTTCTACTAAATTCGTTAAGTACCAATATTTTGGGTTATATTTTAAGTAACTTTCATTTTTCGTTGGATGAGTTCCTTATTTTCGTTGCACTTTCTCTCTTAATGGTTTATGTGTTTCAACTAATTATTCCTCTAGTTTTACGTTGAATATTCCCATTAATTTTGTAAGATGTCAATTATTCAGATTAAGTACCAAGTTTGTTTTTAATAATTTTATTTTTGGTTATGTAAGTCTCTAATTTTGGTTATAGTTTCTCATATGTGGGTTTATATGTTTCAATTATTTTTCCACTGGTTTTGCGTTCAATATTCCAATTGAGTTGGTAGGATTCCAATTATATGTGTTAAATATCAATATTAATTTTTTTGTTTGATTAGTCACATATTTTGGTTATGCTTTTACATTTATAGGTTCATATGTTTCAACTTATTAGTCCATTAGTTTTGCGTTTGATATTCCTACTAAATTCGTTAAGTACCAATATTTCGGGTTACATTCCAAGTAACTTTCATTTTTCGTTGGATGAGTTCCTAATTTTCGTTGCATTTTCTCTTTTAATGGTTTACATGTTTCAACTAATTATTCATGTAGTTTTTGTTAGCCTATATGGCTATAAATATTGATTTTGATGATAACAAACCACATGCATTTATTAAGCAAAGATTTACAAATTATGCTTTTATGATAAGAAAATGATGTTATGGAATTTAAGCACTTTGGATTAAAGCTTTGTTAAAATATTTGATTGTGTTTTTAAATTTCGGATTTGGACTTATTTAAAATTATTTAAACGTTTTTGGGCCATTCTAAATTTCACAAAGTTTGGGCGAATTCATAATTTCAGAAATTTTTGGGATTGACAAAGCATTATTCAAAATTCTGAAATTAGGACCTATATGCAAACGTTTACAACGTTCTGGGCCATACGACAGTTTTATAAAGTTTTGGGGTCAAAATTAAAAATTCAGAAAATATCACTGTAGCAGGTTACTGTAGCGGGCACTGTAGCATCCGGCTTATCGGATACAAAATCCGGAAATCCGGTTACGGGGCAGAAAATTTTCAATTCGAATCCGGCTTACCGGATTCCAAATCCGGCTTACCGGATTCCAAATCCGGCAGACCGGATTCCAAATCCGGCAGACCGGATAGGTAAAATTTTGAATTTTGCCTTAACGGTAACAAAAATCCGGCTTACCAGATTCCATAAACGGCAGACCGGATTTCCCAGAATGTGAGTAACGGCTAGTTTTTGAGTTCAAACTATATAAACTCAAAACCAATTCATTTTTGGGAATAAAAAGCAAGTACAAACAAGTGCACACAACTTATATTGAGCTTCAAATTCGAAAATCTTCATAGATTAAATCTTCATTGAGCTATCATTTGTAAATCCACTCTTAAAGAGAGTTTTTGTTGTAATTTTCATTTCCATCAAATTGTGAGAGTACAAGTGTGAGAGACACTTGAGTGAAGAGATTGGAGATATAATCTCTTGTTGTAAAGGTTCATTGACACCTCGAAGTCAATTGTAATCGTTGAAGTCTTGGAAAGGCTTGGATAGTGAAATCCTCAAGCGGGTGAGCTTGGAGGCGTGGACGTAGGCGGGGATAGCCGAACCACGTAAAAATTCTTGTGTTCGTTTTCTCTTCCCTTACTCTTTTAATATTGTGTTTATTTGAATTTATTGTTTTCGAATTGATTAAGGCATTAGATTGAATTGTTGTGTGGATTTGCTAGGATAATTTTTAAATTTCCAATTCACCCCCCCTCTTGGGTTGCACACTTATATTTCAGTTTTGCGTTGAATATTCCCATTAACTTCATAAGATTCTAATTATTCAGGTGAAGTACCAAGTTTGTTTTTGATAATTTTATTTTTGGTTATGTAAGTCTCTAATTTTGGTTATAGTTTCTCATATGTGGGTTTATATGTTTCAATTATTTTTCCACTGGTTTTGCATACAATATTCCAATTAACTTGGTAATATTATAATTATTTGGGTTAAATACCAAAATTACTTTTTTTTGGTTAGATTAGTTCCTACTTTTGGTTAATCTTTTTCATTTATAGGTTTTTATACTTCAACTTATTAGTCCACTAGTTTTATGTTTAATATTCCAACTAAATTCATTAAGTGCCAATATTTCGGGTTAGATTCCAATTAACTTTTATTTCCCGTTAGATGAGTTCCTAATTTTTATTATAGTTTCTTTGTTATTAGTTCATGTGTTTTAGCTAATTATTCCTCTAATTTTGTGTTGAATATTCTCATTAATTTCATAAGATTCCAATTATTCGAGTTAAGTACTAAATTTATTTTTCTAATTTTGTTTTTGGTTAAGTAGGTTCCTAATTTTCTTTATACTTTCTCTCATATGAGTTTATATGTTTCAACTATTATTCCACTGGTTTTGCGTTCAATATTCCAATTAACTTAATAAAATTCCAGTTATTCCTATTAATACCAAATTTATGTCATTTACACTTAAGGGTAGTGAAATAATAATTAGATTTTATTTAAAAATATTAGATTATAAGTAACAAAATTAAATATCTAAATTATTAGATACAATAACTCATATTTTATTTGGGTAATTTTTTTATATCATAATAATAAAATAGTAAAATTAAACTTATATTAAATTTTAATATAATGATTTAATTGATTAACTATACAAAATTTTTACTGGTTTGTATTTTTTAAAATTATTGTGAACTCATTATAATTATTTTTTGGAAGTGGGGTGGATTTACAAATATAGCGGACTGCAAATACCCCTCCCGTACCAAATATGATAATATTAATAAGATTAATTATATTTGACCCCTTACTATTTAAGCAAACATCAACTTATCATATAATAATGAAAAATCTTTATTACAACCCTTAATTTTTTTTAATATTTTGGGTCCATAATCTAAGTCCCCTTTTTCGTATTTTTATTACTTCATAAGATCTCTTGAATTTGATCATATTTATACTTGAGCTTTTAAACTTTATACATATTTATTCTCATTTTAACATTTTAATTGATTATTTTTAGTCATCAAATAAATTAATATATTTATTTCAGCTTTCTTTTTACTTTTTAAATATTTTCCTTAACTTTTGAAAACTTCGACAGTAAATAAAAAATAGCACATAAAGAGTGCATGCAATTTCTATGTTTCTCATAAAATTAATTTTTTAAAAGTTATGACAACATAAGTTATAAAATGTTTAAATGTACAAAAATTGATACTTTCTTAATCTATTTGTGTTGAATTATTTTTTTATTTTTCTTTTGGGATCTAAGTCAAAATTTCTTGAACTTGAATATATTTATACTTAACTTTTGATGTTTATAAATGTTATGCCCATTTTATTATTCAATTAATTATATTTATTTATCTTTAAACTAAAATAAATCAAGAATTAATATTTTTTTGAATTCGAATTAAATTTTTACCGCTCTATTTTCTTTTCAAATTAGTTTTATTAATTTCTAATTACTTCAACAAAAAATTTATGTTATTAATTGTAAGTATTATTCGTATTATTATCACTATTATTATTTATTTTTTACTCTTACTACAATTGTTATTATTACTATCTTGTCTCATGAAATTTGTTAAAAATCCTTTTTTTCTTTTGGTTTAAATGAGTATCCTTCTTTTTATCTTCATTATTTCATGAGATCTTTTGAACTTGATTCATTATTTCATGAGGTCTTTTGAACTTGATTGTACCTATACCTGAACTTCTAATCTTTATACATATTTATTCTCATTTTATTATTTTAATTAATAGTATTTACTTATATTTAAAATAAATTGATGCACTTATTTCCATCTCTCTTTACTTTTCAAAACTTCATAAACTTATTAGACTTCACAAATTTGAATCAAAATTTAACAATATAAACAATTAGCACTTTCAATTGTTATTATTTATGAATTACAATCATAGAGATTGACATGTTCTTGTTTTCTCTGAAAAAAATTCTAATTTGAAAAATAAAATTCTATTTCAAATAAAAAAAATGGAAAATCAGGTTTTAGACCAAGAAAAATATCAGCTATAACTAAAGAAAAATGAATCACATTGGTAAAAGTACTCAATTAAACCGAATCTTCATTTACAAATGCCTGACTACTAATAGAATCACCGGAGTATAATTGAAAATTTGGACAAAGGAAAATAATACAAATAATAGGAGTAAAATAATCCACAATCCCTAAGATTAGAGTACCAAAAAAAAAATTGAAATTATAAGTAACAAAAGTTCAATCTCTATTTTTCTGTATTTACATTCTTGCTACAAATTATTGCTTCATGTCATATTTTCATTTACTCCTGAAACAAACAACAAGGTACCAAGCAAATCAAAATCCTCCAAATGAAAAACTAAAGATAGAAACTCAAGAAATAAAAGGAAAAAGAATGAAAAATTGGAGAGGCAAGAGCAAAGCGACTAAACAGATGCCTTGATCAACTCTAAACATTCATATCATTTGTGGAACCAAACAAAATGTTTGCGCTTAACAAATCAAAAATATTAAGAAACCAAAAAACAAAGTCATCACACAACTAATGCAAATAAACAACACCATATCTCAATCCATATAAACCAACACATGTGCACAAGAGTATGATCCAAATGAATATTGAACAAATCCATCCGTCGTTTAATCAAATTTACAAATCCACAAATACAATTTCAAGCTAAAATGAGAAAGCCTATCATTCCAGTATTGTTGAAACATACAAAAATAATAAATCATACCTTATAATATTGTAATCAGCACTCTCAGCTAGGAAAATCAACAAGAAAATTATCTAACCATTTCATGTCATTTTTATGCTTAACCCAAAATAAAAACATAGTTGAACAAATGGAAACATTAATTGAGTTCATAATTGACAAAATTGAAAGCTCATTTAACCTTAGGTTCTCTCACAATTATAATGCACAAACAACATCCTAGTCTCCATTTAAACCTCGTTGGATCTACACAGGCCTAAAAACTCAACTAGTGAAATTGTTTATCTATAATATTTTCATGGTGAAAATAGAAGAAGCTCATCAATAAACAGAATAACCGAACAAGATAAATCCCAAAAGAATTATATTACATGTTACAACTATAATCCAAGGAATTAAGACAAGCAGAAAAATCCAATAAACAATAAAACAAACAAAATTAAATCTAACAATCAAATAACTATAATTCAACTGAAATATTAAAGATTATGTGAGTTTTAGATCATTAAAATATCCCCTAACTAAAATAAAAATGCTATTCAATTACATGGGAAAAAATATTCAATTAAACTAAATCTTCTTTACACAAGCCGAAACTCTAAAAGAAGTTTCCATTAATATTACCACTTAAACATAATTGAACCTTTAGACGAACAGAATTGGTTAAAAATAATATGAAAATTAGAGTAGAAAACTTCACAATTCCTAAGATAGAGTAAAGCCACAAAGATAAACAAATTAAAATAACAAAATTTCAATCTCTAATTTTCCACCATTTCCATTCCTGCTATAAATTATTGCTTCAAGTCGTATTTTTATTTTCTACCATGATTAAAGAACGTTGTAACAAGCAGGTCAAAATCATTTCAAATGAAAAGTTAAAGACTACAGAAACTCAAGAAACAAAAGGAAAAATAATGAAAAACTGGAGAGGTAACACGAATGATTGAACAAGGAAGTTGAACGCAGAACATTCATACCGTTTGAGGAAGCAAACAAAATGTTTATGCTTAACAATTTAAGAAATATCACGTAAAATCACTAGACCTCAATCCATACAAACCAACAAGTACTCTGCAAAGCCTGGTAGTGTGGCAAACAAAGCAATTGACAAGAATAATAACCTACAAAGTAGAGATAATCTTAAAGTGTCTTATCTACAAAATTCAAAAAGAAGCTTTGCATTCATAAACAAGAAAAAAAAAATTCTAATTTCCTTCCATATGCTATATGTATATCACCAATGCTGACAAAGATCATAATTAATCAAATCCATGAAACACTTTCACCGTTTTAACATGCAAGCCGCAGTATCTTAAGTCTTTGTAATGAGAAAATTTAGAAGCACTTTTAAACAAGGTTCAGTTGAATCAAATAATTGGATCTAATATATAATACATTCAAAGTATAAATGCTAACTCCCATACTAATTTCAACATAATGACCTTTGTTGCATACATTAAAATCATGACTATTACCATGTCCTCAATTTTGTGTCATACAAACAAATTTCATCATAAAACAAAGTACAGTGCTTTAAAAAAAAAAAAGGCATTACAGGCTGCTGGGAATGAGGACTAGGGGCTGATGGGGTTGTAACCAAGATCAAAATCAATGCACTGAAGCCAATAATGACAGAACTCATGCTATGAATTGTTTTAAATCATGTTTTACACCTAATAAAGGGTTAGTATATTAGAGGGATTGATACCTGGCATGTACTTCAGCAAACCAGGACCCTTGAAAATAAGAAAGAAAAGTTTTGCTCATTTCAAAAACACGCAAGAAAATAGAGCGTCTTCTCAGGTCTTTTTCAGAAAAACTATTCATTGTAACCTACGCAAAATTCTACTTAGCACAATCGTAAGGACCAATCCTAAGATTAAGATAAAGGCCTGCTTGCTGCACCAGCTTGATAAGCTTCAGCAGATCATAATACCCCTCCAAATAATACTAAAACCAATTAAAATAAAAAGAAAAAAAATAGCAACACATATATTGCAGAACTTATTTAAAATATTACCCTAGATTTGAGACCACAAGTAAACTGGGCCTCCTGATAAAAACAAATTACATGCCATGAATAAAATTATAACAAGTCCACCAGAGAAATTGTCAGGATTATAGCGATTAGAAACCTCTCGTAACTTCATTTATCTTCACCAATGAAGATAGGTCAACATTTAACATTCTTTCACAACCAAGTACACCAAGTCTTACACATAAAGGTTTAAGGTTACAAAGTATAGTTACTTAAGACTCTAGATTTATCGTAAGACAACTTAGAAGATTCCATTACCACACAAAGACCTGCGTCTATTTCTTATAAACATGGCAAGAATCACATCCAAAGTCAAGCAAATTCAACAACAAGCCCATACAGCATATACCCAGCACATACACAACTCAGTAGCCAATTTGCGGCACAAAACAATAGAATATTGTCATAAAACCACCATAATATCATTGGACTCAAATATAAGAATAATAGAAATATAATTGTTCAATTAGATCATTACCCCAAATCACGAATACTAGCGAGACTACATTAATTCATGCCACTGGCAGCATCACATTATTTAATAAAATCATTCAAATATAAAAAATCAGCTCCATGCGAATCTAGAATTTAAAAGGAAATATGCAATAATTTTTTGAAGAGAAGAAATCCCTTTCCACTTATATTGAAGATAATTCAATAAAATGACAAGCCCCAATTCACAGCTCATCAAAACAAACCCCATTACTTTCATTTGCTTGATGCTCGATAATGTAACCTTTTTTTTTAATTTCAAATTTTTTTCCTCTTTGTGAACAACAGAATCTCAAGATGAAATATTGCAGTATGGCTTAATTGTAACTCTATCTATTCAAAAGAAAAAAATGACAATCCCTAGCAATTATCATTCAATTATCAATCCCTAGAAATCATCCCAATATTTCAAGTAATAATTTCTCAATTGTAAAATCAAATTATTGAAACTGAAATTTCAAGTAATATTCATAAACTAAACTGAAACTTCAAACATATTTAATGACATGATAAGATTTTAATCATATATTAAATTAGAGAGAGAGCTCACCGAAATTTTTGGAAGACATACGAGAGAGATACAGCAAGAGAGATGATTCATCACAGTGAAAAATTCAAGCTGAGAGTGAAAGATTGAAGTTGAGCGCGACAAATTGAGCAACGAATTGAAGCGAGAGTGACAGATCGAATAAATGGCACTCCTTCAACTATATCTTTGCTCTTTGCTGTGATGGGTGGTGAATATTCTTGAATACCAATTTCATTCATCCAAAATTCCGGATGTAGGAGAAAACAATAACAAAGAGAAAACACAAAGGCTAATATTATGAGAGAGAGGGGCATCACAATCCAACGGCAGTGATTTTTTAGATAAATTAATTGATGAAATAATAACTGCATATCCGATAGCCAAAATGAGTAATCACGCATATTAACCATTGGATGTATCTACTTCTATCTAACGGTTGCCTTTTTTTAAAATAAAATATTAAATTTAGCTGTATGAGATACAGACGCTGTATTACAAGCGGACCCCCACCTTAGACATGTTGTACATCCTAATGGATAGAGATTGATGTTACCATTTCACTTTTGTTCGAACTCATTTTCAACGTGGTTTCACTAGTCCTGTAAAAGATATGTCGCAAGGATGTTTGGAAATATCGGGGGAATCATATGATTTAGGGACCTGAGCCTCGCACACATTCGACTCCAAAAGGCGTGCAAGAGTCACATCCAAATTAAGCACAATTGATCGGTGCATGGGAATAACTTGCAGAAGCTATTTAATGGTCCTCACATAATAATTAATTCTTCTTAATTGTCCAACATTTGGGCCAATATGCACATGCATCAAGCATAATTAAGTACAGTTACATATTCTATTTGTAGGTACAACGGACTATATTTGAGTGAAAAGCTTGGCAGCCAGCAGCTGTCCCGCACCCCAATATATTTGTAGGTACAACACATTAATAGTCTGCCACCAAATCTAACATCAAACGCTAACCCAATTTTCCATATATTCAATCAATCAAAACATGCAAAATCAGTGGTTAAAATTGATCACGAACATAAAATAAAAAAAAATAAAAAAAAATAAAAATAAAAAGACAAAACCTACAAACCTTTACCAAAGCGATCATTAACCCACAGCAACCGACCATAATTCTTAAGCCAAGTGCTTACGAATAAGTATAAGTATCATCATTTACTTGATTTAAAATAAACCAAATAAGTGGGAAAAAAAAAAAGAACAGAGAGAGAGAGAGAGAGTTGATTCTTACCTTGCCTTAGCAAACTATTCTGGATTAGCTGTGAATCCTCCTCCAAAATCACGGATTATTAATTTACATTTCGAATTGATTTAATTTTTTTGATAACAAGAGAAAAATATTTAATAAAATGTTTTTTTTTTTCAAAGTATGGAGGAGGGAAGATGAAAAATAGTAGAATGCGAAAGGTGCGTTTTAATTTGTAGGCACAATAAATTTTTTTGACCGATCAAATTATGACACGTGCCAATCATGGACTTAAGTCAGCATTTTTGAACTTCTAAGTTAACACAAATAAAAGTACTAAAATATCCTTTTCTCATCCAAATTAATTATAAAATATAATAGAAAAAAATCGGAATATCACTTTTTTTAAAAATTTAGGGATCTCCGTGATTATTTTCCCAAATCATGGAGATACACCTTCCATGTTTTCTATTTTATTACTCATCTTGATATTATTCATAAAGTTTAGGGTGAAACTATTTGAACTAACTAATTTTATTTCAAGACTCACTTTTTTTAACTAAAATAATTATTAAATTATAACTTATTATTTAATTTACAAGTTCTCTCAAAAGTCACAAAATACCCTTCATTATAATTACTTTCTCTCTATTATAATAATAGTTAAAGCCTAAAGTAATTTCTCTCTCTTTCAAATTTTTTTATTCTTTCTAACTAAACCAACTTTTCACTATAACTTTATCAATTTTTATCTATTATTATCATTCAAAGTTTGTACTTATAAGATTTGACCAAAAATTTTCTAATTGATTCATGGTGTATTTACTTTTTGAATTAGGAAATTGAAATCCGAAATCAGAATGTCCACCAAAATTTCAGAATGAGGAAATGGGGATTGATTCACATAGAAGGGTTGGAAATGAGTCTCTCATTCTCTAAAATTTCAATTCTAGCCCCATTTACATTTTAATATTCCCAAAATACCTCTCTTTAATAATAATATATATTAGTATTATTACACCACCACCACCACCAATAATAATAATAATAATAATAATAATAATAATAATAATAATAATAATAATAATAATAATGTCATTATTATTATTTTATTCAAATATATTTATTTTATTATTTTATTAATATTAATATTGTTAAAATTTATTAATTTCTATTAATTTATTCATTATAATAATAATTATTGTTAATATTATCATTATTAAAATTTATTATTGTTGTTGTTGTTGTTTTAATTAATATTACTGTTGATGCTAAAATCTGCTCGCCTTGTGTTGCTTAAATCAGCTCTCCTTCAGGCCGACCAGATTCTTTCACCAACGTATATGTTGTCAACTGTTGCCCGAAATACTGAGGTTGGAATCACTCTTCTTTTTCTCACTAGACATGCGTTTACCAAAAACGGATCAGAGTCGCCGGTGGTTTTGCCGGCGTAAACCCTCCGATGCCTAAGTTAGCTCAAGGCGTATACGGGAAAACAATGCAATTTAAATTTAAGAATGGTTTCTAAACTGCTTGGAATTTGTATAAAAAATAGCCTGATCGCAATTTGACAGCGTTTCCCCTCTCTTTTTTGTTCTTACCCTTTCTTCTTCCATCTCTCCTTCTTTTATAGCCGCCCCTTGTGTTTTGTTTTCCATTTACCCTTTTTCCCCCCTTTTTCGGGTAGTGACAGCCCCTCGTGAGGCTCTAACTGCCACATTGAGGGCAAACGTGGATCCCGTGCGTTCTTTAGCGGTTATGGGAAAAGCGCAACTGCCGCGATTCTACGGGATCGTGCTCCCGCTTTCTTGGGGATGAGTATTGGCTCTGCATATATCCCTGGTCGGTATGTTTCCCTGGTCGGCTCATGTATGTTTCATGTTCTGCTTTGCCACTTGGCTGAAATGATCCATGCCGGGGCGGAAATAGCAGCATGGCCGACCTGGTGCTTTTATGTACTCAACACCAGTCCCCCAGTTTCTGGTCTGGCGAGTGAAACGAGTCAAGAGTAGAAACTGATGGTTAAATCTCATCGACCCGGGGAGCTTCTCATCTGGTCTTCTATTTATTAGGACGGACCTGAATATGGGCCTAAATGAACGCGTCCGTTGCTCGCCTGGGCTTAAATCTGTCCTGGCCCCTTGTAACGGTTTGTGATGTGGCGTCTCCCGACTCTTCGTATTTGAAATTTGAAACGACGGGCTATCTGTCCTCGATATCCGGTGAGTGAGCTGGCATCCCTATCTCTTAAATGCTTCCATTTTCCCCTTTTCATCTATAATCCCTAGATTTTCACATTCATCGTTTTGTTACTCATTTTTCCGTCGTTGGCTAACCTCCTCTCTGAACTTTGCTTGCATTTCTTGTGTCTGCAGTATCCACTCTCGACCGCGCTATCAGTGCCAGTTCAATCCAGGTATTGCCTTTAACTTCTCTTCTGATTGTTGTTGATTGGGTTCTGTGTTCCCCTTTTCGTGTCCATATACTTTGAGTTTTCTTTGCCTTCTTTTGGAATTTCGGTATGTCAAATCGGAAAAGGAAGTTAATTGTTGACGAGAGTGACGAAGAAACAGGGGATTCAGACTTTAATTTGCCCATTCCCACTGACTTTTTGAACCCCTCTAGTAGTGTAGGCCCTTCCCATGTTAGGGACACCCTTGCGTACCCACGTCCTTTGGCTGTTTCTCCCCCCTCTGGCCTTGAGCTAGTAGGGAATAGATGTGGACCTGCGTCGGGCTCTGGTGAGGACCATATCCTTGGTGGGGTTGGGGCCCCTGAAGGAGTTGGTGATGGTGAGGGGAGCAGTTCCAGGCCGAGCGGACCCCCTCTTAGAAGGAACCTTGGTCATAGGGTAGAGGCGGATTCTTACCCTATTGACTTCATAGCTTGCGCCACCACCCAAACTGATATGTTCAAGCTTAGGAACCTTTACAACATTCCTGAAGAGGTTCTCCTGGTGGTTCCTGGGAAGGGTGATGTTGCTAGTCGGCCTCCGCGGGGGTTCGTGACGATGCACCTGGAGAGTTTCAGATTAGGAGCTCGGCTGCCCCTACAACGCTATTTTGCGAAGATACTGGGTAGCATGCACCTGGCCCCTGGTCAGCTACATCCCAACGGGTGGAGGGTTCTTTCAGCTATGTATGTACTGTGAGATAGATGCGGATTAGAGGAACCCTTCTTTGCTAAAGTGAAGCACCTATACCAGCTGAGGAGCAGCCCAAAGGAGGCGGGCTGGTATTATTTCATGTCGAGTTCTGCGAAGAGGAAACCAATCGCCGGCTTCCCCTCTTCGTGCAAAAATTGGAAAAACAAATTCTTATTTGCTGGGGGAAACTGGTGTCCTGCAGTTCGTTCGTTGGGTGGTGATATTTACCTTCCAACACAATTTGTCACCCCAGGTCGTCCATTTTGCCTAAATTCTTAACCAAATCGCCACTTAATGGGTTTTTAACCTTTTTTGTTATTTCAAAGTCGTGGGGTTTGATCGAGGGGCTTGAGGACCGACCTTTGCTCCAGGTGGAGACTGCACTGGTGAACGCGTCTACCTGTCACGACCTTCTATCCCCCACAAGCCTGGTCGGGTCGCGTTTAGTGGACGTAGCAGCTGCGATGGACAACAAGATCCTCAGTGCGATGAGCAGAAAGCGTGGTCGGGCACCGAGCAGCTCCAACAACCCTCCTCCACCTCCGAAGAAAGTCAGTGCTGGACCCTCAAAGGCCTTTGTTCCAGCTCTGCCCCCTCCTCCGTCCCGTAAGAGTGTTGGGGAGAGAGTTACCGATAAGAGTTCCGAGGTCAGCACACCCTCTGGGGGCCGATCCTCCCCTCTCCCGGCTCGTGATCAGGGTGATTACTTGACCCCGTATCAAAGGGACTATGGGAAGTCGGTGGGACCGAAGATGGTCCAGGACATTGAGAGCATGGACCTCCTTGAGCTGGCGGGTTCTGTCCAAAGGGTCTCCTTCAAGTTGTCCACCCTCGTATCTTGCTACAAGAATAGGGTCACGCGTCAAGAGAGGAAACTCCAAGCTGAGAACCAGGACTTGAAGAAGAAAGCCGAATCTGCTGATCGCTCCAAGGAGAAGCTGGCCGAGCTGAATAAGCAGATTACGGAGCTAGAGGAGAAAGTTGTTGTTGCTGAGTCCACTTCCTCCAAACTTGAGGGTGAGTTGGGTGACCTGAAATCTGATCTTCAGGTTACCCAAAGTGAAAGGGATACTCTGAGGACCGCCCTTGAGGGGGAGATCAAGGCCTTGGGTGAGCAGTTAGCTGAGGAGAAAGGCAAGTCCGCTACTGTGGAGGATCGGCTGGATGCCGAGTATGATTCTGGGGTCGCTTTCTCCTATAAGTGTATCATGTCTGTGTTAAAGGAGGAATATCCCGAGCTGGACATGAGCAAACTGGAGGCTGGAGTACAGCGGTATATGGCGGAGATCGGCCAGGTAGATAATGATCAGGGAGGGCAGGATCTGGTGGAGGTCCCTGTGGATGGGGTGCCGGAGGGGGAAGACGGGGGACGTACCTTTGAAGTGGGACAAGGGTCTACGCCGCAGCCTCCCCGGTTTGCTGATCCTCCATCCTCTGAGACGGCTGATCCCTCACCTGTTGAGATGACCGATCCTCCACCTGCTGAGCTGGTTGATCCTGCTCCTGCTGGAGCCGTTGACCCTTGTAATCCTTAGGCTTATTTTGTATAGATTTTAAACTTTCATTCGTTTTGTAATCGATTGAACATTTATGCATGTTTGGATGCTCTTTATTGGCTTTCTTGTCTGATTTTTGCTCACAAACTGTTCTTACGAAATAACCGCACACCTTATCTGATCTTGCCCGCTAGTTCCTTAGTGGACAGAGTAGGTGTAGGTGTTTACTTGCCTTAGAAAAATTGTTGTTGAATCAGTCGCTCGTCTTCCTCTGGCCGAGCAGAGGCAGGCGCTTGCTTGCCTTTGCGTAACTTTTGTAGAATTAGCTGCTGGTCTTTTCAGTGACCGAGCAGAAATAGGCACTTGCTTGCCTTTGCGTAACTTTTGTAGAATTAGCTGCTGGTCTTTTCAGTGACCGAGCAGAAATAGGCACTTGCTTGCCTTTGCAAAACTTTTGTAGAATTAGCTGCTGGTCTTTCGCTGACCGAGCAGAAATAGGCACTTGCTTGCCTTAGTAAAACTTTTGTAGAATTAGCTGCTGGTCTTTCGCTGACCGAGCAGAAATAGGCACTTGCTTGCCTTAGTAAAACTTTTGTAGAATTAGCTGCTGGTCTTTCGCTGACCGAGCAGAAATAGGCACTTGCTTGCCTTTGCAAAACTTTTGTAGAATTAGCTGCTGGTCTTTCGTTGACCGAGCAGAAATAGGCACTTGCTTGCCTTAGTAAAACTTTTGTAGAATTAGCTGCTGGTCTTTCGCTGACCGAGCGGAAATAGGCACTTGCTTGCCTTAGTAAAACTTTTTAATGGGCTTGTTAGCAGAAATGTTCCATACTGAATTCATCTTTATTAAATTTCAAATGCGTTACAGAAGTGTGGGATATATGCGTGTGCCACAAATCACTGTGCTCATAACAGAAACCATTTATCAAGATGAAAATCAGTAGAACAATTTACTTACTGGAAGTAATTTTTTAAGTGCTCGGCGTTCCATGACCTCTTCACTTCTCGTCCGTCTGGATACGCCAGCTTGTAAGCTCCTGGTCCAGTTGCTCGTATCACCCTGTACGGGCCTTCCCATTTCGGACCAAGAACTCCATGGTTGGGATCCTTTGTGTTTTGGCTCACCTTCCTGAGTACCCAATCTTCTGTTCGGAACTGCCTCACGCGTACGTTCTTGTTGTAATAACGCATGACCCTTTACTGACACTGGGCCACTTTCTGCAATGCCCCTTCCCTTTTCTCCTCCAGCAGGTCCAGGCTCAAGCAGATCTGCTCGCCATTTTGCTCCTCATTGAAGTATTCCGTCCGATGTGTTCCTATTCCAATTTCTGCTGGGACTACCGCCTCATGACCAAAAGCTAAGGTAAACGGGGTTTCCCCTGTAGCGGTTTTGTGAGTTGTTCGGTAAGCCCACAATACCCCTGGTAACTCGTCGACCCAAGCTCCTTTCTTCTCTCACAGTCTAGTCTTCAGGAGTTTCTTTATCACTTTGTTGGCTGCTTCCACTTGTCCGTTTGCCTGAGGGTGTGCGGGGGTGCAAAATTTCATGTCCACCCCTAGGTTTCGGCAAAACTCTCTGAAGTTTCTGTTGTCAAACTGCCTCCCATTATCTGTGATGATGGTGTAAGGGATTCCATATCTGCAGATGATATTCTTCCAGATAAAATCCGTTGTCTTTCTCTCCGTGATCTGGCTAAGGACCCCCACTTCTATCCACTTGGTGAAATAGTCTACTGCTACAATTGCATGGGTTGCCGCTCCTCGGCCTTTCGGTAACGGACCAATCAGGTCGATTCCCCATTGTGCGAAAGGCCATGGGGATGTCATAACGGTCAGCTTTTCTGGGGGTTGTGTGGGGACCTCAGAAAAGCTTTGGCACGTTTTACAGTTTTTTGACATCTTTTTTGCATCCTGGTGCATGGTCGGCCAGAAGTACCCTTGCCGAAGTGCCTTGAAGGCTAAAGTTCTTGCTCCCGAGTGATTGCCGCAAATTCCTTCATGAATCTCCCTTAGTACATAATCTGCCTCCTCATCATCCACACATCGCAAGAGGGGTAAGGTGAACCCTCGGCGGTACAGCACTTCGTCTAGTAGTGTGTACCTCGCTGCTCGGCATTTTAACCTTCGTGCTTGCCTTTTATCCTCAGGCAAAACTCCATCGCGGATATACGCGCGAATCGGGTCCATCCAGGATCCTCCAGTGCTCACTCTCATCACTTCCGCTTCCTCTTCTATGCTCGGTGAGGTCCTTACTTCTAGTGGAACTGACTTAGGTAATTTCGGGTCTGCAGTTGCAGCCATCCTGGCCAACATATCTGCTCGGTAATTTTCATTCCGAGATATCTGCTTCACCTCCACTTCTTGGAAAAGCCCGACCATCTGCTTCGCCTTCTTCAAATAAATGCCCATTTTCTCTCCCCTTGCCTGGAACTGATCATTGAGCTGGTTACATACCAATTGGGAATCCGCTCGAATTTCTACCCTCTCTGTTTTTAAGGCATGTGCGAGTTCGAGTCCGGTGATAAAGGCTTCGTATTCTGCTTGGTTGTTTGTGAGCTGAAACTCAAACTTCACTGCATACGTTATTTCGGATCCTTCTGGGCTCCGTATTACAACTCCTGCTCCGGATCCTTGCTCACTACATGATCCGTCAACCATTACTAACCACACCCCTTCTGTTTTCTCCTGCTCCAACGGTTGCTCCTCCCGATATCTTTCCACTGGCTCCGCTCGGTCTACCATAAATTCTACCAGGGCTTGGGCCTTGATTGCTCCCCGGGGCCTATAGGTCAGGTCAAATTCGCTCAGCTCCACTGACCATTTTACTAACCGACCAGACGCATCTGGTTTTTGAAGCACTTGCCGAAGGGGCTGGTCAGTCATCACAACGATCTGGTGGGCTTGGAAATAAGGTCGGAGTTTGCGTGCTGCCGTTATCAGAGCCAGCGCCCATTTCTCCATTAGTGGATATCTGGTTTCTGCGTCTACCAGGGCCTTACTCGTGTAGTATACCGGGTGTTGCTTCCCTTCTTCTTCCCTGACTAAGACCGAGCTGGTAGCCCATTCGGAGATTGCTAAGTACAAAAACAGCTGGTCACCTTCTCTGGGAGTTGACAGTAACGGTGCACGGGCCAGATATTCCTTCAGCTGCCCAAATGCCTCCTCGCACTCTGACGTCCATTCCATCTTTCTCCCTTTCTTTATGATTTGGAAGAAAGGGTGGCATTTATCCGTGGCCCGCGAGATAAATCGGTTCAATGCTGCCAGCTTCCCTGTAAGGCTCTGCACCTCTTTAACTGTCCGCGGAGATTTCATATCGATAACTGCTCGTATCTTTTCGGGATTGGCCTCTATCCCTCTGTGGCTTACCAGGAATCTCAGAAATTTGCCCGAGCTGACCCCAAATGCGCATTTCTCCGGGTTTAGTTTCATCTCATACTTCCTCAGTAACTCAAAGGTTTCTTCTAGATGCTTCACATGATCCCTCGGCTCTTTGGACTTCGTAATCATATCATCCACATATACCTCCATAGTGTGTCCAATCAATTGTTTGAAGATCTTGTTTACCAGCCTTTGATAGGTGGCTCCTGCATTTTTTAGGCCGAAAGGCATTACCCTGTAGCAAAATAATCCCATGTTAGTTATAAAGGCAGTGCTTTTCTCATCCTGTTCGTCCATGGGTATCTGGTTGTATCCAGAAAAGGCATCCATAAAGCTGAGCAGACCGTGACCTGCTGTTGAATCCACCAACTGATCTATTTTGGGTAGGGGAAAACTGTCCTTCGGGCATGCCTTATTGAGGTCCGTGAAGTCCACACACATTCTCCACTTCCCGTTTGCCTTTTTTACCAGGACTACACTTGAAATCCATTCTGGGTACTTGGCTTCCCTTATAAATCCTGCTTTCAACAGCTTCTCCACCTCGGCGTTTATGGCCTCGTACCTCTCCTGGTTGAAACAGCTCCTCTTCTGTCTCACCGGCCTTGCCCCCTTCTTGATTGCCAACTTGTGGCAAGCTATCCCACGATCAATTCAGGGCATATCTTCATGAGACCAGGCAAATATATCTGCATGAGACTGTAGGCACTTTATCAGCTCGCCTTTTACTGCCCCCACCATTCCTGACCCGATCTTCACTACTCTGCTCGGGCTGCTTTCGCTTATCGCAACTTCCTCCAGTTTCTCCACAGGCTCTTGGCGGCCCTTTTTGGACTCTCCTCGATTATCTAGAGAAGTGACCTGCAGTGTCTCCTTGGCCGCTGTAGCATAACAACTCCTTGCCATCCTCTGGTCGCCTTTTACTACGCCAACCACCCCATTTACTCTGTATTTCAGCGCCAAGTAATGCGTGGAGATAACGCATTGGCTTATCCTTATGAATGGTCTCCCCAGTATCATCTGGTAAGGGCTTCTTTCCTCTACCACGATAAAATCCAACATCATCGTTCTTTCAAATGGTTTTGTCCCCATAGTGATTGGGAGTTCGATGATCCCCATGGGAGTTAGCCGTCCCCCTCCAAATCCCTTTAAGGATGTATTTGTCCGCTCCAATTTCAAATCTGCAATCCCCATATCATCTAAAGCTGACTTAAACAGGATGTCAACCGAGCTGCCTGTGTCTACTAGTATTCGTCGCAGTTCTGTACCGGCTACCATTGCCCGGATCACCAATGCGTCCTCATGCGGATATAAGATACCTTCCTCATCGTCATCTGTCCACATAATTGGAACTTGCCGCACTTTCGCCTTCTTGGATGCCGGCAAATTGAAAAGCACTTCTTTACTAGTCAAGGCATATCTCCCATAGTTCTTCCGTGCCCTGTTCGAATCTCCAACCAATGTTGGCCCTCCTGCTATTACACGGATAGTTGGCTGTTCACGTTCCAGGCTTGCCTCTGCTCCTTCATCTCGCGTGTATTGTGATTCAACGACGGGGGACATTCCATCTACATATTCGTCCAAATAACGGTTTCTCACCAAATCCTCCACCTGAGTTTTCAGGTCACGACATTGGCTGATAGTGTGACCATGAGTGTCGTGGAATTTGCAGAATTTGCTCTTATCCCGTCGGTGAGCCGGTTTTGTTATAGGGGCTGGAGGGTACAGTAGGCCTCTTCCCTCGATCCTCTCATACAATTCCTCCATGGAGATCTTCAATGGAGTGTACTGTCTATATGTCAAGCTCTGGTCTATCAGCTGAACTGCTTGGCTATCATGGCTGCCACCTCGGGCTGGCACAGTCGCTAACTGATCTGGTCGACTAACCCTGGAATTGGTTGCATGTAACGCTCTGGGAGTGTTGTGATAGGGGTGGGCAGCCACCTGCCGGAAATCTCGTTGCCGATCCGGAAATGGGGGGCGCTGAGGTTGAGCCCGGCTGTGCTGGAGCTGTTGTAATCTCGGCGTTATAGAGTAAGGGCGGGACCGAGCTGATATTCCGCTCATCACTGAAGATTCTCCCGCTCGTTTTCCCGACCCGCTCCCTGTCGGGGCTCTCCGTTCCTTTCGCCTCAGCTCGTCCAGCTGTTCACTTTTTATTCTTACCGATTTCTCCTCTTCAATTTCTACATCTCTCCTCGCCTGCTCATACCCCGACGAGTAATTTTGTACCAGGGGACTTCTTAAGTTATACCACAGTCGGCCGATTCTTACACCTTCTTTCAGTCCCCTCAGCGCCTGCGGGTGATTAAAAGCTCCCAGGTCCAGTACGGCTCGATGATATCGTTTTACAAAATCCCGAAGGGATTCATGTTCTTCTTGTTTCATCCCCATAAGTTCCATTATGTCGTCCTCTGGGGCCACTGATCCTCGGAACTGCTCGGCCAACTCCTGGCACATCTGCTTATACCCCTTTATACTTCCTCGGGGCAGCTTGCGGTACCATTCTCGGGCTCGTCCCTCTAATGTCAACGGGAATACTCTGCACCTCTGGGCTGGTGTCAGCCCCTGTACACCCGTCATGTCGTTGAAGGGTTCAATGTGCACCAGCGGATCGCTTCGCCCGGAGTATTTGAGGTCAGGGAAGCGGAAATCTCTTGGGATTATTGTACCCATGATCTCAGTCGATAGTGGAGATTCTTCATCTAACATTATCCTCCAGCTTGGGGGCTTCCTCTTACCTTGTATCTCCTCTATCACTCGCGCTAATCTGCGCACCTCTCCCTCCAATTCTACAGCACGGTCAGGATCACGTGCAGCTAACTGATCTCGCTCCTTCTCGACATTCTGCAACCGCTGTCTTAACTCTCCTTCATCAGTACTGGCCCCTCAGTCATCAGTTTCCGGTACTAGCCTGAGGCGAGGTTGGTTCCTCCCTGCATCCGTTTGTTCTCCAGGAATCCGACCAATGCTTCTGTGGGGGTGCACCCCATAAGGTTGGTCTGCCTGCGGAGGGGTCTCCTCGACTCTACGCCTCCGAAGGTGGAGTTCTGTTCCAACATCATCTCTCCTAACGGGGGTTTCGCAATCCCTTTTCCGCTCATCTCTCAGTTCGTTCAGCATGGTGGCGAGAGTCTCCATTTGTTTCTCCATTCGTTCCAACCGATCTTGCATCACCCTCTCTCGAGCTTCATTTGCAATTTCCCGAAGGGTGATTGTCTCCCATGATTCGGTATCTTCCCTCGAAGTGTCCTTCCCTGGCAAATCCATGCCTCGTTGTTCGCTGTTTCTCCGGTAACTATGAGTTTGGTGGTAGCTTTTTATTCACTCCCCACAGACGGCGCCAAAATGTTGATGCTAAAATCTGCTCGCCTTGTGTTGCTTAAATCAGCTCTCCTTCAGGCCGACCAGATTCTTTCACCAACGTATATGTTGTCAACTGTTGCCCGAAATACTGAGGTTGGAATCACCCTTCTTTTTCTCACTAGACCTGCGTTTACCAAAAACGGATCAGAGTCGTCGGTGGTTTTGCCGGCGTAAACCCTCCGATGCCTAAGTTAGCTCAAGGCGTATACGGGAAAACAATGCAATTTAAATTTAAGAATGGTTTCTAAACTGCTTGGAATTTGTATAAAAAATAGCCTGATCACAATTTGGCAGCGTTTCCCCTCTCTTTTTTGTTCTTACCCTTTCTTCTTCCATCTCTCCTTCTTTTATAGCCGCCCCTTGTGTTTTGTTTTCTATTTACCCTTTTTCCCCCCTTTTTCGGGTAGTGACAGCCCCTCGTGAGGCTCTAACTGCCACATTGAGGGCAAACGTGGATCCCGCGCGTTCTTTAGCGGTTATGGGAAAAGCGCAACTGCCGCGATTCTACGGGATCGTGCTCCCGCTTTCTTGGGGATGAGTATTGGCTCTGCATATATCCCTGGTCGGTATGTTTCCCTGGTCGGCTCATGTATGTTTCATGTTCTGCTTTGCCACTTGGCTGAAATGATCCATGCCGGGGCGGAAATAGCAGCATGGCCGACCTGGTGCTTTTATGTACTCAACAATTACTGTCATTATTATTAAGGAGTTTCTAGTAATTTGTAGCAATTTAATTAATTCCGATTGCAATTATAAGATAAAGTAAACATACTAATGGCAATCCAGTTCATTCTGATTCCGATTCCTAGAGTTCAAGTAAATAAATTATTCTAATTCTCAATCCCTATTTCCGTACTAGCCCATTCCCATTTATACCCATTCCGATTTCAATTTATTAAACGTACCATCGAAATATTATTTTTACATGATGGGTATTGTTCTTTTTATTTTGTTTTAGATTACGATAACACCAATTTGTGAATTTTTGAATAATTTTATTTATTTAATGCAATATTTACTTCATGTATTAGAATAATTTTTTTGTAGGGGAAGGAGATGAAGGGGGAGAGAAGAAGTTCAAATAAGTAATTGATCAAATTTTATTTTCATAATTAAAATTTTAATTGAAAAAGGGTGCAGCGAGGAATTCAACGGATTCAAATAACTTCACTCTAAAGTTTAAATTTCTTGAGAACATAAATAAAGTAAAATGACTTGTAAATCCTTAATGATTGAATGAATTTAATAGCAAAATGTAAATTATTTGAAAAAAATTTCAAAGCAATAAAATGTCTGCATAACATATAATTCTCATGAATAAAATAAAATATTTTTTTTATTGCTTTGTTTGCATTTGTTTAGAAAAATATGATAAATTGCAGTTTCAATATTAGCGTGTATTTACCTCCCCTTATGTAATGTTATAATATTACGCGGGCACTCTAATAGTCATACATGGCCAAATGTAACGTATTAAAATTTTAATGAATACTTTATACAATTCTTAGGAATATTAATGATATTTTTACTATTTGTAACTATGTCTACTTTAATGAATACCTTGTACTCTCATATTAATTTACTCATTAAGGGTAAATATTTAAACTCTGAGGCTAACATCAAGGTAAGGAGTGTAATGGTAAAATAATCAATAAAATTAACACCATTATAACTGCGGAGTCTCGACCTATTCTAAATTATCGAGGAGTTTTCCTTAGTTTCACTTAAAAAAAAAACATCGGGGTTATACTTATTTTTCCTATATGCAACTTATGTATTCGTACAAATATCTCTATAGGAGTCATTGCTCTTAGGAAAAGAATTTATTCGCACGATATGTAGTATGAAACGTTTGAAACATGTAACAACACATTGTTATCAAATTTTCATGATGATAATGGCTCCCCTAGCTATCGTTTTCATTAGTTATCCTTGGCTAGTTTTTTTTTAAAAGTTGTTTTTAGTTCATCATCTTAGCTTTTTGGATATTTTTAATGGATAAGAAGCTCATCCCTACAGGAAAGTCTATATATCACTTCTTTTTTCTTTTTACCATTTGCTTAAAGAAAAAGTTTTATGTGTTTCCAGAGAATAATATTTTTTGGTGTATTGAACCATCTACTGTCTGAATACCACATTGAGTCCCGACTAATCATATTCGAGTCGGGTAAGACTATTATAGTGGTAAAACTCCCCAACAAGTATTTAACATAATTACATTTCTAAATTTCGAACCAAAAACTTTAGTTAAATTAAAGCAGACCAATGACACCTGATCTACACGCTTGTTGGTAGAACAACTTTCTTTTTTGCATTCATTGATTGTTATGTGTGTGTCTATATAAAGAATTTCTCTAATTTAAGTGCAGTTTTTGGGGGCAATAACTGAGCTTTGTCTAGCTTTTTGAAAGCCTTGGGCGCCCAAATATTTTCTCTTGATTTTTCTCTAATAAAATAAACATATTGTTGTCGTGGTTAAGAATAAAAGCATGTGAGTGAATATCATGAATTACCTAAGGTGAGCAGAAAGATGTCTCTGGTGACTCATTTATTTAATTCTTTTAGCACACGGACACGGGTTGGCTCTATTCTCTGTGATAATAATAATTTAATTTTGTCACCCTTTTATTATTTATCTTTTTTTCTTTTCTTTGCACAATAAGTGCAAATAGAGATCGCCACTAACATTAAGTTAACAATATTAAATGGGAGAATCCAATACATAAACATTCCATTGCGCTCTTGTCTCTCTCATTGGTCTCTTCTAATTCTAATCTTTTTTTTTAAACCGTTTCTTTATCATCGCTTATCTTTATCAATTAATGGAGCTTGAAGTTGAAGCTTCGTGGTTCTTGAACACTCTCTACGACTACTCCTTCTGCTGCCTTATGTTAATCATCACCACCATCGTCTTCTTTGTTTTACCCCTATTATTATTCTATTTAATGAAACTAAAGCTTTGGTGCAACTGTGAGATTTGTGACGGTTATTTGACGATGAGTTGGTCCAAACAATTTGATAATCTCTGTGATTGGTATGCCCATCTCCTGAGCAAATCGCCAACAAGAACTATTCATATTCATGTGCTTGGCAACACCATCACTGCTAACCCTGATAACGTTGAGTACATGCTCAAAACAAGATTTGATAATTTCCCAAAAGGGAAACCCTTCTCTACGATCCTCGGTGACTTTCTTGGTCGTGGAATATTCAACGTTGATGGTGATTCATGGAGGTTTCAGAAGGAGATGGCGAGTCTAGAGCTCCGCCGTTTCTCGATAAGATCATATGCTCTAGAAATCGTCAATCATGAGATCAAAACCCGGCTTATCCCCTTATTATCATCGGTTGCAGGTAAAGAAGATGGAGTTTTGGATTTACAAGACGTGTTTAAAAGATTTTCATTTGATAGCATGTGTAAATTTTCATTTGGTTTAGACCCCAGATGCCTTGAGTTGTCTTTACCTTTGTCGGACTTTGCTGTAGCCTTTGACCTTGCTTCAAAATTGTCAGCGGAAAGAGCGATGACTGTTTCGCCCTTGGTTTGGAAAATCAAACGGATGTTGAATTTGGGAAGCGAGAAGCAACTAAAAGAAGCTATCAAGATGATCGATTTATTAGCCCTAGAGGTGATTAAACAAAGGCGCAAAATGGGATTTTCAACACATAAAGATCTCTTGTCTCGTTTCATGAGTAGTGTCAATGATGACACATACTTGAGGGACATCGTTATAAGTTTCTTATTAGCTGGTCGTGACACGGTTGCCTCAGCCTTAACAAGCTTTGTCTGGTTATTGGGAAATAATCCACGCGTTTGTTCAGAAATTCGGGCTGAGGCAGACAGAATTTTAGGCCAAAACCAAGAGCTCACAAGCTTTGATCAATTGCTAGAGCTTCATTATTTACAAGCAGCAGTTTATGAGAGTACGAGACTTTACCCTCCGATTCAATTTGATTCAAAATTTTGTGAAGAAGACGATGTGTTACCCGATGGAACGTATGTGAAGAAAGGAACTAGGGTTACATATCATCCCTACGCAATGGGACGGATGCGAGAGATTTGGGGTCAAAATTGCTTAGAGTTCAAGCCTGAAAGGTGGTTGAAAAATGGTTTATTTTTACCAGAAAACCCTTATAAATACCCGGTGTTTCAAGCTGGATTTAGAGTCTGTTTGGGGAAAGAAATGGCTTTGGTGGAGATCAAAACTGTAGCACTTTCACTTGTAAGGCAATTCCAAATCCATCTGGTGTCACCATATCGGGCAACTCCACGATTCTCACCCGGCCTTACTGCTACTTTCAGTGGTGGCCTTCCAGTTCTGTTGCAACAAAGATAGCATCTATTTATGTGTATCATCTTGATTTTATTTTTCTTTTCTCACTGGCATATTTCTTTAATAATAAATTGTTATATTTGTTTGGTGATTGTTGCATATATACTAATATCTAGCTAGCTGATTCACGAACACACATCAATCAAACTCTAGGGCATGATCAATATCGCAAATTATACTGATTTAATGGCCAAGATGTGCTTTACTAGCATCATATATAATCAGAATATATGACTGGTGTCGGTGGGAATCCATCAGCCTCTCCTGGTACAAACTGATTAATTCGTGGCTGTTATTTGCTTGATAGAGTTATTTTTGCAAGTGGTTAATCTCCTCTTTCTCTTAACCATCAACTCTGAAAATTCGAAATATAAGTATCTGGATCGATTGGCATGTAATTTGAAATTTTTGTCGTGATCTTGTATTGATTGAATGGTCTTAACACACTTTGATTTAATGTCCCATTTGAATTCTTTCTAAATATATTTTTGGTCCATTAAAGTTCAAAAGGCAGTGTCTACCAATTTCAATATATCAAAATCTAAAAGGTAACTTAAAAAGCACAAAAACCAAATTAATATTGAAACTTTCTCCAATCTCAACACCCATTCATTTTCTTTTTAATTTTTTTTAAGTTGTTACAATTGTAAAAATATAGTATAATCTATAATCCACTGGAATTTTAAATCCATACACTTATAATATCATATATAGATCAATCGAGCAATTACTTGAAAGTATACTCTCACAAATAATTGAGAAGATAAAATACTCCTAATCTACATTTTCAGACTTGTAAAATTGAAGATATACATTTTTTTAATCCTTTGATATAAACAGTAGTTTTTAGTTTTACAGCTAAAATAAAATAAATTTTAATTGCAATATTTATTTAAAATTTTTGCCTAAGGCTTAACATTGTCTTGAGTTGGCCTTGCATACTCCGGAAGACGATGATGAAATTATTTGATAATAACTTCATTCCAGATATCTCTCAATTATAGAGGCAAAAGATGAAAGAGAGAGAAAAAGAGCGAAATCATCCTATTATATGATAAAACTAATTGAAACTCTCTTAATGTTTTAATACATATCCAAATCCCCTTAGTGTCAACTTTTTTTTTCTTTTTTTTTTGGTTGATCTTATCATTTTACTCTTGGTGGCTGGTTGATGTTGGGAACATAAATATCTTTTATTATTTAATTAAATAAATAAATTTTAGTCACAATAAATTGAAAATCAAATTATGGGAAAAAGTAAGGAAATTTTCATTTTTTTCATAATTTTCATATACACACATATACATATATGCACACAATACATTGAATTTTTATAATCAATTATGATTAAAAAAATTTAATTAACTAAATAATTAAAGGTATTCATATTTCCAACATCAAATAACCACCAAAGGTAAAATAGTAAACACAAAAAGTTAACACTCAAGTAACTTGAATGTATTTTAAAACATCATAGGTTTTCAATTAATTTTAAGTAATGATACAACTACAAACTCTTCTACAAACTTATTTGGTACAAACTGACGTGTCATTAATTCATTGGTTGAATGAAAATATAAAAGAAATTCTAAAGTTTGAGTCGCAATTGATAAGTCATTTATCTATTGTATGATAAAATAGAATAATAAGTAATATTACATTAATCATCCAATAGATAAGTGAAACTTAACATTAGGATTCAAGTTAAGTCTCAAAGGTTGAGATTCCAAACATTATTCTCAAATTTTTTTGTATTCAAATTTGTATGTTTTGTTATTTATTAGATGATAAAATAGAGTATAAGTAATTTTATATTTATCATTCAATAGATAAATGACAGATAATATTTCAAATATTGTATATTTTAAAATGTTTTGTATTCAAATTTGTATGGGTAACCAAATTGTTTGAATTAAAAGACACCAGTAGGCATTGTTGACTTTAAAAATAAGTATGAATTGTATCCTTTTTTTTTTATATATAAATAGAATCCAGGAATACATCAATAAAAAAAAGAAGAAGAATCCAGTAATACTTTTCCCTAAAATACATGCACAAATCGATCCGAATCATAGCAAATCTTCTTGTTTGGCCGGATGGTGGATTTCCTCACATGCGAGTTTTAGTTATGAGAAAATTAAATGAGTAAAACGAAGCATACACAATAATAACATCATAAATGAATTTTCACCAAAATGTCATTAGAATAAGCAAATTTGCCGTGAAGAAAGAGCTCCCATGTTAAAGAAACTATGATAATTTAATCTAGCTTAAGGTTAATGCTCTTCCACAAATTAATTCACAATTGTATGTGGTAATTACCTAAATTCAGTTTTCATAATTAATTGAACTTAATTTGCGTGAGAGTATGCAGCATGAGTAATGATACAGCCATAAACTCTTGTACAAACTTATTTTGTACAAATTAATGTGGCATGATAAAATTGATTGAATTAAATATCACTTGGCCCATATGATTTGTTTTTATTAATTTATATTTTCATTCAACCAATGAATTAATGCCACTTCAGTTTATATAAAATAATTTTGTACAAGAGTTTGTGGATGTATCATTACTCATGCAGCATATGCTGAGCTGCTCAATGAGCTTGCTTTGGCTTCTAATTTAGGTACCAAACTAATTCTCGAGCATCTCTCTCGTGAGCTTGCTTTGGCTTCCAATTTAGGTACCAAACTAATTCTCGAGCATCTCTCTCGTCGTATCGTGCATCCCTTTACGCCTTTATGGGAATAGATGCCCTAATCATTATTCTTCTTCATTAATGGTTACGTAGAAATTAATTTTTTTTTCTTTTTCACCCTTTCTGCAAGGGTTAATTTATGTATCTAACATTTCCTATATGAGATCATAACATGGTTTAAATGTGAATAAACGAGGCTATGTATTACAAATAAAATTTATTAAAAATATCTTGTAGAAAGATTTATGGTGTATTTATTTTAGGGTTTAGGGAATGGGAATTAAATACATATTTATTTGACAAAATGTAATTTGAGAATGAGAATAAAATGTGTGGATTTCACACAATTTGATAAAAAGGAATGATAATCTCATTCCCACGGGGGGTTAGAAATGAGAATTCTCATTTCCCGAACTGATTTTTGTATCACTCTAATTTTTTTATGTTTCCTGAATTACCCTCGTTCAAATCACAATTAATTTTATTATTTTAAATATTATTATTATAAAATTTTATTAACTTTATTATTTTAGTTACTATTAATTATTATTATTATTATTTTTTTTATTAATATTATCATTATTAACATTTATTATTATTAACATTTATTTTTTAATTAATATTATTTTTATAATAATATTTATACATGTATCTAGTTAATGAAAATTACATTATTTAATACATGGGTATTTTGGTAAATTGATTCATATTCTCATTTCTCGTTCCCATTTATTTTGCCAAATAAACACATCAATGGTATTCCATCACATTCTCATTCTCATTTATTTTTGCCTAGTAAATATTAAAATTTCATTCTCATTCCCAACCCATTTCATGAAATAAACACACCATAAAATATTCTGAGAAATCAAACCCACCAATTAATTTCGTTCAATGGACGCGAAAATAACCTCCTTATTTCGTTAATTTTTGTTTTCCTCCGCCAACAAACGGCCAAGTGTTTAGGATACGTACCCTCTTCTGATTTAATTTGCTTTTAACGTGAAAGTAATGTGTCAAGATAGCCTTTAAATAAATCAATACAATCCCACAAAAACAAGGTGATCGATAGTTTACATTTGTAATGTGGTTACTGGACTGATTATGATTAAAAGTAAGAAGAAACACTCCACAAAACTAATCCACAAATCTATCTGCACAGTTTTAAAACAACAACCACCAATCATTTTGAACCGACACCTATCATAAATTCCAATTATAGTGCTTAACCACATATTCATGTTTGCCATTATCATTTTATACAATGATCATGCCATGAAGCTTGGTATATGCATCATGCACATAGCTAAATATTAATAATAATAGGAAATAATGTGTGTGTATTTATTGTCAACTTCTAATATAAGAATTTTATATTTGATTAAAATGCAAACAAATTTAAAACGTCGTAAATTCATCTCACATTTTAATAAAATACAAGATTCTCGTATTAGAAAATTATTTATATGCATATAGTCATTCTCTAGTGTAAGCACCTTCATTTTTTAATGAGAATACACTATTAAATTAAACCATGCAGTTTAATAGAGCATTTTAATTAACTACTAAACAGTATAATTTAATAATATGTCTACACTAAAAAAATGAGGGTACTCACACCTGAGAATAATTATATATGTGTTAACTTTTTCCAACCATAGCTGGAAGGCCGCCATTGAAAGTGGCGGTGAGGCCTGGAGAGAATCGTGGATTGTTCCGATACGGGGACACCGGTTGGATTTGGAATTGCCTAACAAGTGAAAGTGCTACACTCTTGATCTCCACCAAAGCCATTTCTTTCCCCAAACAGACCCTAAATCCGGCTTGAAACACCGGATATTTGTAAGGGTTTTCCGGTAAAAACACACCATTTTTCAACCACCTTTCAGGATTGAACTCTAAGCAATTTTGACCCCAAATCTCTCTCATCCTTCCCATTGCGTAGGGATGATATGTAACTCTAGTTCCTTTCTTCACATATGTTCCATCGGGTAACACATCGTCTTCTTCACAAAATTTTGAATCAAATTGAATTGGAGGGTAGAGTCTCATACTCTCAGAAACTGCTGCTTGTAAATAATGAAGCTCTCGCATCTGATCAAAGCTTGTGAGCTCTTGGTTTTGGCCTAAAATTCTGTCTGCCTCAGCCCGAATTTCTGAACAAACGCGTGGATTCTTTCCCAATAACCAGAAAAAACTTGTTAAGGCTGAGGCAACCGTGTCACGACCAGCTAATAAGAAACTTACAACGATGTCCCTCAAGTATGTGTCATTATTGACACTACTCATGAAACGAGACAAGAGATCTTTATGTGTTGAAAATCCCATTTTGCGCCTTTGTTTGATCACCTCTAGGGCTAATAAATCGATCATCTTGATAGCTTCTTTTAGTTGCTTCTCGCTTCCCAAATTCAACATCCGTTTGATTTTCCAAACCAAGGGCGAAACAGTCATCGCTCTTTCCGCTGACAATTTTGAAGCAAGGTCAAAGGCTACAGCAAAGTCCGACAAAGGTAAAGACAACTCAAGGCATCTGGGGTCTAAACCAAATGAAAATTTACACATGCTATCAAATGAAAATCTTTTAAACACGTCTTGTAAATCCAAAACTCCATCTTCTTTACCTGCAACCGATGATAATAAGGGGATAAGCCGGGTTTTGATCTCATGATTGACGATTTCTAGAGCATATGATCTTATCGAGAAACGGCGGAGCTCTAGACTCGCCATCTCCTTCTGAAACCTCCATGAATCACCATCAACGTTGAATATTCCACGACCAAGAAAGTCACCGAGGATCGTAGAGAAGGGTTTCCCTTTTGGGAAATTATCAAATCTTGTTTTGAGCATGTACTCAACGTTATCAGGGTTAGCAGTGATGGTGTTGCCAAGCACATGAATATGAATAGTTCTTGTTGGCGATTTGCTCAGGAGATGGGCATACCAATCACAGAGATTATCAAATTGTTTGGACCAACTCATCGTCAAATAACCGTCACAAATCTCACAGTTGCACCAAAGCTTTAGTTTCATTAAATAGAATAATAATAGGGGTAAAACAAAGAAGACGATGGTGGTGATGATTAACATAAGGCAGCAGAAGTAGCAGTCGTAGAGAGTGTTCAAGAACCACGAAGCTTCAATTTCAAGCTCCATTAACGGATAAAGATAAGTGATGGTACAGAAACGGTTAAAAAGAATAGAATTAGGAGAGACCAATGAGAGAGCAAGAGCGCAGTTGAAGGTTTTATTTTTGTATTGGATTCTCATATTTTATATGGTTATTACAAGTTTACAATAGCCCTTTAACTCTTTAATTAGTTGCATTCACTGTTTGCACTTATTATGCAGAGAAAAAGAGAAGGATAAAATAATTGAAGGACGATACAATGAGCTAGAATTCCTGTGTGATGGAGAATAAAAGTAAAGTCAGATACTAGCAAAGACGTCTCTCTGTCAACTGATATAATTGATGATATTTGCCCACGTGCTTTTTTTCTTGTCCGTACCATGATTATTTTATCAAGTGATAATTTTCAAATTGTTCCACAAAATTTCATTCTACAAAATTTCTTATACAATCTGAGACGATGGTTTAGGTGACACGAATTAGATTAGTTAGTTAAAAACATCAAAAGGACCACATTATAATTTTTCACCAATCGGTAACTTAATATTTTGGCTGGTGCATTATTCAAGTTATTGTCTAGGTGGCAAAGACTCTTCCCTCGATAATGGTATGAAGGGAAAGGCTCTTCCCCCCATGATGAAGGGAATTAGTTGAAATCTACATATGTAGAAACTATCTCATGATTCTCATCTTAAATTGTTAATGTTCATAATAATACTAGAAATTTATAAATGTAAGTAGATCTCATTAATTTTTATCGAATGCCAAAACTTTAGACTCATGTGTCATGTACACCCCAAATGCACTTAGACCATGTAGACCCTCTATATAATGTCGACCGCAAATGGAATTAGAAGAAGAGTGGCACAAAATTATATTTACAGTACTATACAACTATAATTTTTGTTTAAATCTGGACGCAGAGCCTTAGAACTATTGTATTTAATTTATACACACATGTAGAAATATATATTGAAATATATTTGTTGATATCTGTGTATAAGTTTCCTTTGTCCTTGTTCTAATTCCTTTCTTGGGAAAAATCGTTCCTAGTTATTATATTTATTTTTCTTCTTCTTTACTAATGGTATGTGTTTGAGTAGAACTTCTGTTGTGATCAGTTTGAGAGGCGAAGACGAAAAAGCAGACACAATATATATATATATATATATATATATATATGTATTGGAAAATGACCCACTGGGCATGGAACATGTGGATATCAAAGAGGGAGAATCAAAGTAGCGATATTTTACACTCAGATTCATCCTAATTATTCTTCACTGATGATTGCGAATGCGCATGATGGGTGTCCAGAATCAACTGTTTCTTCTAGTGATAGGCTTTTATTAGTTTAAGACCTTATTAATATATATATATATATATATATATATATATATATATATATATATATATATATATTAAAGTATACCTAGTTTGTTTGAATACAACACATAAATAGGATAACAATTTTGACTAACCCCACATATATGTTTCCAGAAGATATAATTCATCACTTCATATAGTAAGCCGAAACAATAATATTTTCCCTTTCAGTGCATTGTATTGATTCTCTTATCTTTCTTGTTTACAAAGTTGGTGCTATGGTCAGTGTATTGTTGGAGGACCACCATATATATGCATGGTTGCTATCATAAACGTAGACTATTTAAATTTCATAAAAAATTAAAATTTTAAAAAATTTGAAGTCTTATATATAAACTTGAAAAGTCTAATGATAAATGTTCCTTAGTCCCTATCCAGTCGATCCTGTAATTTTCAAAATTACTAAAATTTTAGTAGTTATTTATACAGTTGTTGAACCTAAATTGAAAGAGTAATGATACTTTAACCCTCTCAATTTATCTCAATTGCCCCTACTCCTTAATTATCTCTATTTATTCTAAAACTACCCTTATTCATATTTTTTCTTTTTCATTAACTCAACAGCTCCCAACCTCTAATCATGAAGCATTAATTGCCAAAATGCTATTGATTTTCCCGTTATTTTATTTTTCAACATCCCATTAAAACTCAATAAGCATACATGTAACCAGTATACTGTAATTGAATGAAAACAAAGATGGATATGAATCCAAACAAAATGTAAAATGATGATGGATTTCGCTTGAAAAACTTCGATCCATGTCTGGCCAATTCAAGTTCCTTATATGCTAAAAAAAAGAAAATAAAAAGTTGTGTTTAAAATTCAAATCAATTGAAGTGAACGCCGCATGCATTTCCGGAAAAAATAAAACCCTGAAAATATTGAAAACCATGGAGGAGGTTTGCTAAGTTGTCGGATTATTAGTGTTTGTGTTATCATTGGCAAGAGAGAAAATGAAGGAAAGTGTGCTACTCTTCTATCTTTAATGAAAATGAGGATGAAGGAAAGTGGGGAGAATGAGAAAAAAGGAGAGAGAAAATAAAGGGTAAATTTTAATAATTCAAGTTATTGTGGTGGGTATTTTAGACATTAAAATTAAAATAGGAAAATTAAGGGCTAATAAAATAAATTAAGGGGGTTGAATATCATTACTCAAACTAAAATTCGAATAATCTGACACAAGAATAAATGATAATTACATTGATTTTGATGGAAACTGAAAGAATCTGTAATTATGTGTTTGGAGAGTAAGAAAAACGATGAGAAAGTGAAGAAAAAATGACGAAGAAGAATCTGGAATTTATTGAATAAAACTCAACCACACAATCGTGCTTACAGCTCTTTATTTATACTCAGTTACAAAGTAAACTAAATTTGTTTTATATTCTATACACGCTAAACCAATTGGTTAACAAAGTAGCTGACTCAGCTAACTGAATCTTTTACACGTCAGCTATCAAGTTATCAAGTGTGCTCATCCTCACAGCTCTGACCATGCTCTGTAACATCCCCTCTCAAGCTAAACTGTCCAGGATGGACATTTAACTTGCTGCGAAGATAATGGAAGCGGTCAAAAGTTAGTGGCTTGGTAAGTATATCTGCAGTTTGATCCTCACTTGGAACAAATTGCACTTCAATCTTTTTGGCCGCTATTTTCTCCCTGATAAAGTGAATGTCCAATTCAACATGCTTAGTTTTAGCATGATAAACTGGATTGTAAGCCAAAGCTATGGCACCTTGATTATCACACCACATAATAGGTTCTGCAACAAGTTTGATTTTCAACTCACTAAGCAGATTTTCAATCCAAACAACTTCAGATGTAGCTTGAGCTAAGGCTCTGTACTCAGCTTCAGTACTGGACCTTGAAACCACTTGTTGTTTCTTAGAACACCATGAAACTAAATTCGAACCAAGATACACTGCATACCCAGCTACTGATTTTCTATCATCTTTGTCACATGCCCAATCAGAATCACTATAACAGTTCACTTGTAAAGTTCCACAATGATAAAAATGCAAGCCAAAATGAATGGATCCCTTCAAATACCTCAAAAGTCGTTTACATGCTTCCCAATGTTCTGTCATTGGTAAGGATAGAAATTGACTTAGTTTGTTAACTGAGAATGCTATCTCAGGTCTTGTTAGAGTCACATACTGCAAGGCCCCAATTATACTTCTGTACTGAGATGCATTAGAAATAGGTGAGCCTGAACTTTTTGTGAGATGATGCCCTGTGGACATAGGAGTAGGAACTGGACTGCAACTTGCCATATCATGTTTTGCTAAGAGATCAGCTATATATTTGGCTTGAGATAGATGAACTCCAGCTGCTGTCTTAGAGACTTCAATCCCAAGAAAATAGTTTAACTCCCCCAAATCCTTTAAGGCAAAAGTAGTCTGCATATTATGAATTACTTGCTGCACCAGTTGGTAGTTAGATCCAGTAACAATTATGTCATCAACATATACTAAGACAAGTAAGATATGATTATTTTCCCACTTATAGAAGAGAGAGCTGTCAGACTTAGAGTTTAGAAAACCCCACTGATCTACCATAGCATTCTTGAATCTGTCAAACCATGCTCGGGGGGCTTGCTTTAATCCATAGATGGCCTTCTTGAGTTTGCATACATGAGTAGGCTTTGTAGGATCAACAAATCCTTCAGGCTGGACCATATACACATCTTCAACCAAAAAACCATTTAAGAATGCATTGTTTACATCTACCTGTCTGAGGATCCATTGGTTCATGACAGCTAAACTCAAAACTATTCTAACTGTGGAAGCTTTCACAACTGGACTATAGGTTTCAGTATAATCTATTCCATGTGTCTGATGGAAACCTTTTGCCACAAGTCTTGCTTTGTATCTAGAAATGGTTCCATCTGAGTTATATTTAATTCTGAAAACCCACTTGCTGCCAATTACTTTGACAGGTGTTGATGGTTGTACTAAAACCCAGGTATGATTGTTTTGAAGTGCTTGATACTCCTCATGCATTGCTTGAAACCATTTTGGATCAGTGATTGCTTGGGAAACAAAGGTAGGTTCTGAGGGTGTGGCTAAAAGAGCAGCAAGATAAGACTTTGGCTTAAAAATGCCAGCTTTAGATCTGGTGATCATAGAATGTCCTATTGGTGGTGCAGCAGGTATTATATGTGGTGGTGATTGAGTATCATTTAAAGGTTGAATATCAGACATTTGTGGTGTATGAGAATAAGAATAAGGGGAATTTACCTGGCTGTGAATTGTTGTTGAAAACTCGGAGGAACCACTTGCTGAAGAGGATTGCAGAGGAGATTGCAGTGCTGGAAAATGAGTAAAGATAGGAGTAGAGATAGTGGACGAATGGGAAACTGTATCATTTGAATTACATGATTGTGTAACAGAAGAAAAATCTGAGCCAGGCATATATGGAAAGGAGTTTTCATCAAAGATGACATGATTGGAGATGTACACCTTACCAGAAGAATGAAGACATTGGTACCCTTTATGTTGAGAGCTGTACCCAATGAAGACACATCTACCTGATCTAAACTCAAGTTTGTGCCTATTATATGGCCTGAGGTAAGGATAACAAGCACAACCAAAGGTTCTGAGAAAATTGTAATCTGGTTTTTGATGAAAGATTTTTTGATAAGGTGAAATATTATTCAAGGTTGGTGTAGGCAATCTATTGATGAGAAACACAACTGTGTGAAAAGCATTCCACCAGAATTTTAGTGGCAAACTCGCTTGGGCTAACAAAGTGAGGCCAATATCCACAATGTGCCTATGTTTTCTTTCTATTCTACCATTTTGATGATGAATATGAGGACAAGGATGTCGGAATTGAATACCAAATTGATCAAGATATATGGAGAAACTTCTAAATTCTCCTCCCCAATCTGTCTGGACAGTTTTGATATGCCTATGCAAGTGTTTTTCAATGAAGTTTTTGAAGTTTATGAACACTTGAAGAGCATCAGATTTAGCAGTCAAGGGAAAGATCCATGTAAACCTACTGAAATCATCTAGAATGGACAAATAATAGGAATAACCCTGAGTTGAAGTAACATGAGAAGGACCCCAAAGATCAGCATATAAGAGTTGAAGAGGCTCTACTGTTTTTGTTGGAACAGAATCAAAGTGTAACAGATGACTTTTACCAAACTGACAAGCATTACAGAAACTCAAATGTTTGATTTTATTCAAGGAAAAGTCAGTACAATCCTTCAATACATTTTTGAGAGTATGAAAAGCCGGATGTCCTAGCCTTTTGTGAAGCAAATTGATGTCAGCAGTGCTTGTATTAGCTATTAGGGCTGACTTACATGAGTTATTACTGACAAGGGAAGGATTATTCTGGACAGCAGAACCATTACAAGACAAAGAAGGAAAATAAGCAAACATAGATTCAAAGTGATTGACAGAAGATTGACAGAATAAAACTGGGCTATCATTAGAAGATTGGGATGCAATCTGGACTTGATACAACCCTCCTTTTGCAATTCCTTTAAGCAAGATGGTCCCTGAACTCCTGGCCTTAACAAAACAACAATTTTCAAGAAATTCAATAGTAGCATTATTATCAGCTAGAAGTTTCGAGACACTAAGTAAATTTTTGGTTATTTGAGGAACATAAAGAACATGACTCAGCAACAAAGGTTCAGATGTAGTTGTGGCTAGCAATACTGATCCAACTTGTTTAATATACAGAGAAGAACCATTACCAACAAGCAACTTTTCACTTCCACTATAAGATTTTGGTTCAAGAAGTTTACCTGCATCATTGGTGATATGATTAGTTGCACCACTGTCAATGTACCAGGTGTGATCTTCAACCATCTCGGAAGTAGGAACTGTGGGTGCGGAAGGAGAGCAGCCACTGTAATCTCCAGTAAAACCAAAACCAGAAGCAGAAGAACTTGCACCAGTGGAGCTACTAGGTTGAGTAACATAAAAAGCAGCTGGATCTGAGCACATCACATAGCTTTGATATCCTGGACCTCTTGGCAAATTGAAATTTCCAGCATTATGATTAGTAAAGACATTGCCAAATTGAGAATTAAACCCTCTGCCAGAAGCACCATTAAAAATTCTGCCACCTGAATTTCCAAATCCCCTTCCAAAATTCCTTTGACCAGCCCTAAAATTGCCATTAAAATTTCCTCTTGCTTGATTCCTTGAAGGTACAAAAGCAGAATTGTACCTATTCTTGCACTTGTGAGCTCCATGACCCGGCACAAAACAGATTTGACAAACAATAGTTGAATTACCATCACCAGATTGTCCCATACCATTTCCATTAGCAAAATTTCCATAGACACCTCCACCATAAGTTCCATTATTATTATATCTTGGATTACCACCAGCATTTTTTCCAGAATTAAACTGTTTTTGTGCCATATTAGCTGACAAATTATGAGTAACATCACTAGCAATTTTACCTCTCTTCTGCTCAACTCTATTCTCATGACTTAACAGTAAAGAGTAAAACTCATCAAGATTAATCTTGTCACCTCTAGCTAAGACACTCGTAACAAGAGACTCATAATCTGAGGAATCCAATCCAGTCAAAACATATTGAACAAAATCACTCAATTCAACAGGTTTTCCAGCCAGAGCTAAGCTATCAGATAACCTTTTCATTTTAGCAAAATAATCAATCATTGACATTGAGCCTTTTTTAAGTGTTTGAATCTGCATTTTAAGAGGCATTATTCTAGCCTGAGATTGTGAGATAAACATACTAGTAAGTGTGTCCAGAAGCTCTTTAGCAGTAGAGCAATGAATCACCGTTGCCAGCAAATTTTGTTGAATGGATGACATCATCCAACTCAGAATCAACTGATCAGTCTTCACCCAAGCAAAAAACTCTAGATTAATTTCTCGATCCTCTGATCTTGTTGAATCTATAGCTCCAGCGACAGCTGATGGAAGAAATTGCTCTGGACAGGCTCGATCACCATTGATGAAGCTCTCCAAGCCGTTACCTTTAAGTGTTGTTAAAATCTGAGTTCTCCAAACAATGAAGTTATTCTGGTCGAGTTTCACAGGAGTAACAAAACTATAAGATCCAGAGGTTTGATTCGAGCTCATCATTGTTTGCTCTGATACCATGAAAGAATCTGTAATTATGTGTTTGGAGAGTAAGAAAAACGATGAGAAAGTGAAGAAAAAATGACGAAGAAGAATCTGGAATTTATTGAATAAAACTCAACCACACAATCGTGCTTACAGTTCTTTATTTATACTCAGTTACAAAGTAAACTAAATCTGTTTTATATTCTATACACGCTAAACAAATTGGTTAACAAAGTAGCTGACTCAGCTAACTGAATCTTTTACACGTCAGCTATCAAGTTATCAAGTGTGCTCATCCTCACAGCTCTGACCATGCTCTGTAACAGAAACAAATTTAAAATATGATTTTTTTTTTATAAACTTTATAATACAAGATTAATCGAGTAACTGAATCATATTATTAGATTAAAAGATCATGTCTCAAAGTCTAATGTAAAATTTAAGATATTCATATTCATATTTTATAGTTTTTACGCTACATAAATTTGTATACGCATGCTTGTATAAGATGATTATAGCTCTATCATTACTCATTAATTAAAATAAAAAATAGTTTAAAAAATGATAATGTAGGAAGTTTGTCGGTCTTCACTTACACGAGAGAGAGAGCCATCCCAGTAATATCATCCAATCAAATCGCAAATAAATGATGTGGCACGTCTCTCTCATATAAAACCTTTTACATTAATTTATACATTTTAAATTTATTTCTTGGCATGGATGTGATCAAGTAAGTTATCTAGCATGACTCTTGCCATATTCCGGGCAAATTAATGTTATGCTATAGCTTTTGGATGGTTGCAAGTATATATGGACGACTCAAAGAAATCTCTGAAACGCATGGTCTCCAATGAAAACAAATGGATAAGTTTCATCTCTTCAGCTTTTCATGGGACACAGTGCGTTGAGCGGAGAGATAAGAGGCTGCATCTGCCCATTACTCACACTACTGCATGAGATTGTGCTTTTAAAGTTGATCCTCACCTCTCATTTCTAAACTTATTCGGGTAATATTAAGAAATATTATCCAAAAGCTAATAATTGTCATAATTTTGGTTGCTTTGGCTACGTGCAATCAATACTAGTTAAGTGAGCATGGCGAGCACGGAGCACATGATGAGATCGTAAAGAGACAGCATACGAACACAACAAGAATCAAAAGCAAACCCAAAGCAGGCGGTGGGTGCCATATTTATTTATTTATTGATTTTTATTTAAAGGCTTATTATAAGCTAGAGCGCCTGTCGGCTGAAAACAAAACGCAACACGGCTCTACGATGTTTAATTTATTTGGGAAATTAGGTCATTTATTTATGTATATTTTAATGTATTATTATGGCCAGAATTAATATTTTAATATAAATGCATTTCTTGCAGTATTTTATTAAATGGACGGATCCATCATCCATAGATAATTTAGTTTTCCCGTCCCGACCGGCAATGATGTTTGCAGTTTGCATGTCTGTCGGAAATTAATTTTATCACGTTTACTGGTAAATTAATGTGAGAAATGCTTTTTTCAAACAACAAATTGAAAAAGATCACAAGTAATATTCTGACTATTGTATATCCTCCATTAGTACAGACTTTAAAATTTCATTTTTTTTTTCTTGGTATTCTCTAATTTCAAGTTTCAATTAGTATCTTCTTTTGTCCCATCATTTTGAGTGCGCATTATCCAGCAGACTTATTTTCAAGTGGAAGAATATAATATATCTGTGTTCATACAAAGATTTTAGTCTATATATTACATTCTAAGGTTTATATTGTGACTCTAGATGTATAAATTTATAATACAACCAGGAATCTGTAGAGATTAAGTAGCTCAAAAATCTACTCATACTCAATATTTATATTTAAAGGAGAAAAAATCACTATAGAAACTCCAAGTGGTGCTCTCAACGTTATTTGGAGCACCCAATGGAGCAATGATAAAAAAACTAAAATCATGATAATTTTTTTTTTATATTTTTTAGTGAATTTTGAGAGTTCTTTTTAAAAAGAAAAACATAAAATCACTAACGATAAATTTATAATTCACTAAAAGAATTTTTTTTGTTTGTTATGGTTGTTCTCCTTAGTCATTTTCCGTCCAATATATAAGGTCCAAAGAGCAGTAATATTCAGACAAAAAAGAAATAAATCATACGAGAACAAAAACAATAGTAAATTAATGCTAATACACTTAATTACAAATATAATAAACTAATTGACGCTTGTTTATAGTTGTTTTTATCAGCATATTTTTAATTTTTTTTCATCTTTTCAACACTTTTCTTTAAAATTTTGAATACATAATATACCGGTTTAACGGTAAAAATAAAAAATAAAAAAAAATAAAAGAATAACAATAAGTAATAATTCTTTCTTTGTTAATTCTCTCTAAAAGCAACTCAACCTTCTCATGGAATAACGACCACTTGACTCCAGCGCACATTGTGCAAAAATACAAAATTCAACACTTTCATATGCGCCCACTTCTGAAGGTAGATAGCATAGAATTTATCAGCATCTTGCACTTTAATAAGATTCCGGGACGAATTTATATATTAGAATCTTTTAAGTTAAAATTATCGTAAAAAAAATTATAATTATAAAATATAAATTAATAATATATAATAAATATAAATATAAATTTTAATAAAATTATTAAAGATATAATAAATTTTTTATTATACAAATAAAAAATTATATCAACATATCTTTCAAGTTACAGCAGTTAGCAACTAGTATTTACTAAATACTTTAGTTATATAACTTTTAAACTACAACCGTCCAACATAACTTTTAAGATACAGCAGCTGCCAATTAGTATTTACTAAATACTTTAATCATATAACTTTTAAACTACAACTGTCCAACCTCAATTTCAATTGCACCCTTAATTTTTGTCACATGAATCAAATACATCCAAATATCAACATAGTCGATTAATTTTGTTATGTGTAAAATTTTAATTTTAATTTATCAATTATAGATTAAGTGTTCAAATGACTCGATTACAAAGTCATATGGTGTTCTTGTACAAAAGGTAGCGGTATATCTCTAAAAACAATAGAATCAAGAATCTAGCGGTGAGCTGTATATGCCACAACCTAGCTCCTGCCATTGTCAACTTTTGGTTAAGTATGAATCCCCTAATTTCTTGCACCTCAAATTTCTTCAGTGGGTATGTTGGGCTATTATTGGGCTGATCACTGCTATGGACTTTACTGGTATTCGCAACAATATTTAGACCAGCTCTATAATTTTAAAATCGTTTAAACATCTTAATCAATACACAATTTAGTTAAAAGGAAAAATATATGTTCCACATAAATTTAAAGTTTCATTCTTCACAACAATCATTAGCTCTCTTTCTAAAAAGCATGCCTTTTAAATTTTAAACCCCATTTCTGACTCAGTTGAGTGAAGAGACACACCATCTCTGTTATTCAATTGTTTCACCAGCAGCTACTTTGTAAGTGTAAGATCATCTACCCCGTTGGATCTGTCAATGCGCAATCCAACGGCTAATAAATTTTTAAATGAAAAATTAACTTGTACTGTGTTTCATACTGACACACCCCCGTAGAGAGGTAAGATTCCCTCTAAACTCGTGGGTCACGCGCTGCGTTGGCGGTGGATTTCATGTTGGTACGGTCGAATCCAACCCATGAGAAATAAAGCCGCGTTTGGATTCACGACATACAAATGCCCTTTGAACACTTCAACCGTGAGACTGCTCTAGCTTGGATGTGTGTTGGCTTGTTGCACTTACACCTTGGCCTAGTGCTCGCGAGTCGTTGGATAGTGTCAATTTTATGTCATGTTAAATTTAAGTCAATTCAAATATGATTTATTTTATAATTATGTGAAGATGTTGAAACTTAAATCCGATAAAAAAAAAGTTACCTAATAATTTATTTAATATATACATATTTAACAAATATCATACACACACGCATACACATATAGATACACACTCTAAAATATTACACTTTTATACTATTAAAATTTTTATTATATATATGCAAATAATATTACATATCAATATCATATAATATACATATAGACCAATATTTTATATACTTACACAATTAAAATTTGAAATTTATATGAAAATTTTATAAATAAAACACTGAGTATATATCTATCTTTTAAAAAAACTTAAAAATAGAAGATTATGTCCAATATTTAATTTTTAGTAATAAGAACCTAAAAATTAATTTTAAAAAAATTAATTATATTATTAATAGGGTAAATTAATCAAAATTTTAACCTTAACCTAATAAAAAAAATAATGATAATCTAGATCTAATTTATTTAATAATCACATTAAATTTAATAATTTATTTATAACGTATTCTTATTAAATAATAAAATCGTTTCAAATTTTATCGCTCTAACATGGCGGATGAAGACTTCGTTGCCGAGTCTTTTTCGTTGTGATTTAATTGCTGAGTCTTGATTCTCGTTCAATATTATAAAATAAAATTCATTTCAGTCGCTTTCACGTGGGCCATCAATCATACAGTGATTCCAACTATTCTCTTTTAGTGTAAACTTTTATTAGATAAAAAAATAGATATTAAATTAAACAATATAAATTTAATTTTGTTACATGATTTTTTTTAATTTTCTCAATTAGTTTGTCATATTATTTAAGTCTTTCCCTATATTATTTTATGAATTATATTTGTTTAAAATCACGGCAATTGAATTAAAAAATCATCACCGACACAAAATCACAAGGCTGTTGTTCTATACAAGATTTGTTATCATTATGTATCGTTTAGCTACTGTCATATCCCAAAAGGAAAACTAAAAGTAATAATTGTTTTCATATCTTTCATTTTTTGTCTTGAAATTTCACATCTTCCATTTTAAATATTTAAATTATTGTTAAACTTCAGTTTTAATATTGAAGGTGAATAAGAAATATTGAAATTTACTATCAAATAAGATAGTAAATAAGCCCTTAATATATCTACATGGTATATGAGAAATTTATCCTTCAATAAGACAAAAGAAACTTACTAAAGTATTTTCCAACTATGCAGCATATATATTAATATTGAAGGTGAAAAAGATAATAAAAAGCATTATTAGAATAAAAATATTTACATTGAAAGCTAACGTCTTTACAGGGAAAAGGAGTTATCATTTCGAAGAGGGCTTTAGAATATAAAATAGGGAGATTGTCACTTTCCCCCTACAGAAATCAATATGTACCATTTACTTCCTTACTATTTTTATAATGGCCAAAAACCCCCCTGACAACATAAGTTTACATTTTTACCCTTATTTTTAATTACTTTTTTATTTACATTTATTATAAATTAAATAAATCACATGAATATAAACTAAATAAAAAATTAAGCATTAAAAACAAGAAATATATATTTTGATATGAGAAAAAAATTAATAATAATTTTTTTTTCTTGTACTAATTTAATTTGTGAAAATTTTCTTATAATAAACGTTTTGTAATATTTTAAAATTAAATGTAAAAAGATAGGCAAAATATTTTATTATTTATCTTATAATAAATTTTTATTTGTCATTCAAGTTTTCTTATAATAATTTTATTATTATTTTATAATAATTTTCTTATATATTTATGATAAGAAAATTTTCACAAATTAAATTAGTACAAGAAAAAAAATTATTATTAATTTTTTTGCTTATATCAAAACATATATTTCTTGTTTTTAATGCTTAATTTTTCATTTAGTTTATATTCATATGATTTATTTAATTTATAATAAATGTAAATAAAAAAGTAGTTAAAAATAAGGGTAAAAATGTAAACTTATGTTGTTAGGGGGATTTTTGGCCATTATAAAAACAGTAAGGAATTAAATGGTATATGTTGATTTCTGTAGGGGGAAAAATGCCAATCTCCCTATAAAATAATAAAAGCATGAGTCTATTTTTGGATTTTTTTTTCTTATTTTTCCAATTATAGCTCACTTGAAATAGCTCCCTTACTTTCCTCTAGCAAGTACCAGAACCACATCTCCAGCACTGACTCTGGTCTAAGGTAGGACACTTGAGAATTATTATTTTCTAATTGGAGAATTTTTATTTTTTTTCTGTTATAATGTTGTAGCAACAGAAGAGAATAAGGTGCCACTATGCAAGGAGATAAAAAACAGAAAGAATAAAAAAAAAAAAAGAGATTACTGAGAATCTGCAGGGATTTCCTTTTATATTCTGTTGAGCTATTTTTACTAGTGAGACCGTAATTTAATTGAAGTTAAATAAAAAAAAAATTATGTACCTAGAAAAATTTTGTTTCCTCCTTTTACCAAGATAAAAAAACAAAATTCTGTTCATCGCGATAGAGCAGCTGGGTTCTGGGTGAGATATCTATTATCTGTAAGAGTATAGATCAATTTTTGAGTATTTTAAAGGAATTGAGTGAACTTGTTTTCTCTCTTCCAGCTGAACAGAGAACTGTTTAATTTTCTTTCAACAAATCTTGAGTTTTTTTTTTTAGACCTATTTTGCTGCATTTCCCTTTACAACAGCTGCAGTTTTTGTTCTTATGTTAGTTTCAGCAGGATACTAATGTAGAATGAGATTCAAAAGCAAAGAAATTGTGTCAGCTCAATGGCAATGCACGTGCCGAATTGGACCTTGAGAGCGGAAGCAAATCTTTCTAGAAGCAAAGAAACAAGAAAGCTTCTAAATATGAATACTAACCCCAACCTCAAAAGATATGATGCAAGCAAAGTGAGATTTTGGCAACAAGAAAAAAAAAATCTGGTAAGAATGAAAGCCAAAGGAACCACACTAGAAAAAGAAAAAAAAACCCTTATAACTGGTACATTTGCGAAGTTTTTAAACGAAAAATCTATGATGTTAGATTAACATACTTAGAAGCCAAAAGATCCAAATGCTCATTGGATTCAAATTAAAAGTTAGAAAAAAGAAAATCAAAGCCCCCAAGATTTGTCTCAATGAATAACTAAACTCCAACATTTATTAAATTGATAGCTAAACCCCCACCATTTTAAAAATGAATATTCAGATCCTCTTTTTTAGTAAGTTCCGTCTATTTGGATTCACACGAGAACATTAATGTATAATAATGTCCACCAAATTAGTATAATATAATAACCACCAAGATTAATATATTATAATTACTTTATTCATCTAAATAGACAAAATTCACTAATAAAGTGAGGTCTAAACATCTATTTATAAAATAATAGAGATCTAACAGTCTATTTCTGAAATGATAAAGGTCTACCTATCCATGGGGGGCAAACTCTAGTGATATGAGTGCATTTTTTTCCCCAAAAATCATAGTAAAACACCTGAGTTTACATGACAACTGCAGCATATTATTTAATCACTCCAAAACCTGATTGGTTAACCAAGAAAACAATTGACAGATACTGACAACTAAGACGATACGGCCTTTCACTTTCAAAGAAATCATATCTTGAGGGACAAGGACCCTGAGAGTAGTGTAAATTGATATGATTTTGAATGCATATTGCCCATAATCGGAGATAATTTACTTCAAACAACTGGTACTCATAGATCTTGCCCAATTCTCTTCATTCTAACCAAGATCCTTCTACCACTTATGTCAAGGGGTAAACATTGACCTCAGTCCAAAGTATGTTTTACCGTAGGAAAGAAATGTTGATCCTGAACCTAAAACCTAAATACTAGAAAATTATATACTCAAACCTGATATTTTTTCCTTCTTTTTTTTTTATTTGTAAAATAAAACATACAAATGCTCTGAGAATAGACCTTATGTTGTGATATAGGTTACCTGCTAAAACTTGGCTGAAAATGATTTGCAGGATGTGTTTGTGGGAGGGGATTTGACCAAAAAACACAAGCACCCCATCCTCTGATGGCTAGACTGCAGTTTCCTAGCAAGCAAGTTGATCAAGGTAGCAGGTAAAGCAGATGCAGATCATAAGTAGACGTCAATGCCAATGTTACTACAAAGAGAAAGACTTAACATCTAGGGGCTCACCGTTAAAAACTTGTTAAATTTTCTCACCGTATGGGGCTTGTAGCATGTAATGATTAAAAAAAGTCTCTAGTTACCTAATGGCGTGCTCAAATTTGAGCAAATTTCTCTGATCTTAGGCAACAATCGTAGTAATGTGGACTACTTGGCAATTGGCAATTAAATCTGAAAATGCTGATGATAAAGTAAGAACATAGCTCTGAATTTGAATACTGGCGCGGTGAAATGAAAATTAGAAGACGGTAACTTTGGAGAAAGAGGCCGCTTGCATCAAATAAAGGGAAGACGAAGTAGAAAAGTTATGAGGAGCGTGTGATGATGTAGAGAAGATTTGCCGCTAATTTTTTCGTGAAGTTTCTGTTGATGCCGAAATCCGGATAATTTGATCGAATCTCAGATCCCTGCATCAGCATTGAATTTGTTTGGTGGGAAGCCGCTGATTAGTTAGTACTATGAGCAGATTTTCTATGAGTAGATGTTCTGTGAGCAAATAACCCATAAGCAGATAATCCATGAGCAGACGATCCATGAGCAGAGAACCCATGAGCAGACATGAGCAGACAACTCATGAGCAGACGATCCATGAGCAGAGAACTCATGAGCAGACAACCCATGAGCAGACAATTCATGAGCAGACGATCCATGAGCAGACAATTCATGAGCAGACGATCCATGAGAAGACGATTCATGAGCAGACAGCCCATGAGCAGACGATCCATGAGCAGACGACCCATGAGCAAAAGATCCATGAGCAGACAACCTATGAGCCTGTGAGCACAACCAACAGTCAGGAGGTGCCGGAAGTTTTTCCGGCGAGAACCCTCCGACGCTCAAGTCAGTGATTTGGGTCTTACTTGGAAAAACTCATACCACAATTCATATGGCTTAATTATGATTGCTTTGAACAAAAAGTTTTTAAGTAAATTTAAAGGAAAATAATTGAGAATAATTAATCTTAAAGAAATCATAAGAGAAAGAGAAGTTTTCCAGTTGTAGAGAGAGAAAAAGGTCCAATGGGTTTAGTTGCCCAGAGAGAGAAAGCCCCCCCTTCCTTTCCTTTTCTAGGGTTTTTATAGAAAACTATAGCGGTTTTCATCCACTAAGAATATGGTCCCTAATATTTCGGAGAAAATGTTTTGACTGAATCGTGCTTTCTGGTAACTTCCTGGTCGAGGTGACAATAACATCCTGGTCGAGGTGATCTGCTCGAGATCACCACATATTATTCTGGTCGAGGTGATGTGCTCGAGGTCACCACATATTATTCTGGTCGAGGTGACCAATAATATCCTGGTCGAGGTGATCTGCTCGAGGTCACCACATATTATTCTGGTCGAGCTGATCAATAACATCCTGGTCGAGGTGATCTGCTCGAGGTCACCACATATTATTCTGGTCGAGATGACCAATAACATCCTGGTCAAGGTTATCTGCTCGAGGTCACCACATATTATTATGGTCGACGTGACCAATAATATCATGGTCGAAGTGATGCGCTCAAGGCCACCACATATTATTCTGGTCGAGGTGACCAATAATATCCTGGTCGAGATGATCTGCTCAACTATTTGCTCACTTTTACTTTGAGGGGAGCACGATAATGTATGAGCAAACACCTTTATCCTAGTCACCATATTTCATTCCCTAAACACCAGTCCTCCAGTTTCTAGTGTTGAGAGTGAAACGAATCAAGACTGGAAACTTTGGTGGTTTGCTCGCTTCGCTTGGTTGAGCAGATCCTGACATGCTTGGCTTCCTGTCTCGCCATAAAATAGGCTTTGAGACTTTGGAACCTTTGCACGCCTTAAGAATTTTTATAACACTTGAGGGTCTGCTCGCATTCGCTTGGTCGAGCAGATCCTGGCACGCTTGGCTTCTGGTCTCGCCATAAAACAGGCTTTGAGACTTGGTGAGCCTTTGCATGCCTTAAGAATTTTTGGAACTTTTGTAGTCTGCTCGTCTTCGCTTGGTTGAGCAGATCCTGGCACGCTTGGCTTCTGGTCTCGCCATAAAACAGGCTTTGAGACTTGGTGAGCCTTTGCATGCCTTAGTAAATTCTTCAATGCTTGGGATTCTGCTCGCCTTCGCGTGGTCGAGCAGATCCTGGCACGCTTGGCTTCTGGTCTCGCCATAAAACAGGCTTTGAGACTTTGGTGAGCCTTTGCATGCCTTAGAAACTTTTCAATGCTTGGGAGTCTGCTCGCCTTCGCTTGGTCGAGCAGATCCTGGCACGCTTGGCTTCTGGTCTCGCTATAAAATAGGCTTTGAGACTTTGGTGAGCCTTTGCATGCCTTAGAAACTTTTCAATGCTTGGGAGTCTGGTCGCCTTTGCTTGGTCGAGCAGTTCCTGGCACGCTTGACTTCTGGTCTCGCCATAAGACAGGCTTTGAGACTTAATGAGCCTTTGCATGCCTTAGAAAATTTTGAAACCTTGGGAGTCTGCTCGCCTTCGCTTGGTCGAGCAGATCCTGGCACGCTCGGCTTCTGGTCTCGCCATAAGACAGGCTTTGAGACTTGGTGAGCCTTTACATGCCTTAGAAATTTTTGAATGCTGGGGAGTCTGGTCGCCTTCGCTTGGTCGAGCAGATCCTGGCACGCTTGGCTTCTGGTCTCGCCATAAGACAGGCTTTGAGACTTGGTGAGCCTTTGCATGCCTTAGAAACTTTTTAGAACTTTGGTGGTCTGCTCACCTTCGCTTGGTCGAGCAGATCCTGGCATGCTTGGCTTCCTGTCTCGCCATAAAACATGCTTTGAGACTTTGGAGCCTTTACACGCCTTATTAGTAAACTTTGATTGGCTTCTCAACGCTAGTCTAGCTCTCATTTCTTAAATCATTCTCAGATTGAGTAACTTTCAAGAAATCAAGTTAACTAAGTTATACCATCAGCCCTAATATGAGCACAATCAATTTAATGAATATAAGGCATCCTCATCTCACATAGTAGGATTTAGAGAAATAATTAAATTTTCATGAAAAAATTGCTTGTAAATAAAAATTTAACTTCTGACCTGTTCCGATTTCTACAAACGTGTGCCTTCAATGTGCTCTCATTTAAGGTTTTTGCTTCCTTGTTTAAGCAAGCTCATCCATTTATGCACTGTAATATTCTGATTTGCTTCGACTAGATGAAAATTGATAGAGACAAAAAATTGGCTTCTCGTACTGGTCCCCACAGACGGCGCCAAATGTTGATGCCGAAATCCGGATGATTTGATCGAATCTCAGATCCCTGCATCAGCATTGAATTTGTTTGGTGGGAAGCCGCTGATTAGTTAGTACTATGAGCAGATTTTCTATGAGTAGATGTTCTGTGAGCAAATAACCCATAAGCAGATAATCCATGAGCAGACGATCCATGAGCAGAGAACCCATGAGCAGACATGAGCAGACAACCCATGAGCAGACGATCCATGAGCAGAGAACTCATGAGCAGACAAACCATGAGCAGACAATTCATGAGCAGACGATCCATGAGCAGACAATTCATGAGCAGACGATCCATGAGTAGACGATCCATGAGCAGACAGCCCATGAGCAGACGATCCATGAGCAGACGACCCATGAGCAGAAGATCCATGAGCAGACAACCTATGAGCCTGTGAGCACAACCAACAGTTAGGAGGTGCCGGAAGTTTTTCCGGCGAGAACCCTCCGACGCTCAAGTCAGTGATTTGGGTCTTACTTGGAAAAACTCATACCACAATTCATATGGCTTAATTATGATTGCTTTGAACAAAAAGCTTTTAAGTAAATTTAAAGGAAAATAATTGAGAATAATTAATCTTAAAGAAATCATAAGAGAAAGAGAAGTTTTCCAGTTGTAGAGAGAGAAAAAGGTCCAATGGGTTTAGTTGCCCAGAGAGAGAGAGCCCCCCCTTCCTTTCCTTTTCTAGGGTTTTTATAGAAAACTATAGCGGTTTTCATCCACTAAGAATATGGTCCCTAATATTTCGGAGAAAATGTTTTGACTGAATCGTGCTTTCTGGTAACTTCCTGGTCGAGGTGACAATAACATCCTGGTCGAGGTGATCTGCTCGAGATCACCACATATTATTCTGGTCGAGGTGACCAATAACATCCTGGTCGAGGTGATGTGCTCGAGGTCACCACATATTATTCTGGTCGAGGTGACCAATAATATCCTGGTCGAGGTGATCTGTTCGAGGTCACCACATATTATTCTGGTCGAGCTGACCAATAACATCCTGGTCGAGGTGATCTGCTCGAGGTCACCACATATTATTCTGGTCGAGATGACCAATAACATCCTGGTCGAGGTTATCTGCTTGAGGTCACCACATATTATTATGGTCGACGTGACCAATAATATTCTGGTCGAAGTGATGCGCTCAAGGCCACCACATATTATTCTGGTCGAGGTGACCAATAATATCCTGGTCGAGATGATCTGCTCAACTATTTGCTCACTTTTACTTTGAGGGGAGCATGATAATGTATGAGCAAACACCTTTATTCTAGTCACCATATTTCATTCCCTAAACAGTTTCCCTCCTAATCGTAAAGTTTGAGCGCCGTGGTGTTTTAAAAAAAAAAAAAGATGCGGTGGGTGGGGTGATGTAGCACTACAGACCCACCACTATATCTATTATTTATAAAATTAGTCGGCTCTATTTTTTGAATTTATTATTCTGTCGCGTGATAGAACAATACTAAACGCATGGGTCTACGTGGATTTGATTGAAAATTAATAATTTAATATGATGAGTCTATACGAATTTGTTATGTGATAAAAATAATAAATTTCAAAAGTGAGGTCGGTGGATTTAGACACAATGAATATATTAATAATTATACTTTTGAAAACATTTTGTTGGTAAAACCAACCTGAATAAATTCTATTTTGGTACAATAAGATTTTTCATCTGTTGCCTGTGAAATTTTACTTTAATATCTTTCATAGCTTGTGAGATTTTACTTTAATCTTTGATCTATAGCATAACTCTATATTAGCACTTACTGGCAACTCGTTTGTTCTGTTGTAAAATATAATGCAAATATTGGAGCAATTGAAGGTTTTATGTATTGGGTTCTCATAAGGTTATTTCCTCGGAAGAAAGACAAATTGAATCCCAGTTATACAAAAATCTATAGCGTATTATCTGTAGTGAATCTGCAGCTACGTGCAAAAGACACCATCTGTGTTATTTCCTCGCACACATAAAACGAGCGGACCAGCAAACGCTGTTTGTGAACAATTGAATAAGACGGAGGCTTTGACATAAAAACATACAAAACACGATGGCTAGCTAACAACTGAATTACAAATTCGGACACTTGAAATTCTAATTAACAATAAATCTGTTGAAGCTTGGGTTTCAAAGCAGAATACACGGATTGCCATCCCTCCTGTGAAGGATGAACACCGTCCCAAAAGAATGATGCTTCAGGCTTCGCACAGACTGTATACAACTTAACTCCATTGTCATCTACACTTCCACAACTGGAATCTTTCCCTATCCCAACACAGCATGGCTTCAACGGACTCTCAGTCTTCGAGCTTCCTGCAAGCATAAGAGATGGATCAAGAGATTGTTATATCCTACTTGCTTGCAATAATAATAGAAATAAATGAATAACGATATTGAAAGCATAGCAATTCGTAATCTAGATGATATGATGACGATACCTTTGTTCTTGAAAGTAGTCATGAAGGCGCCAAAAAGATCAAGAATGACAAAAGCAGAATCTTTGGTTTCATTGTTCAGCTTTGCAACAGCTTGTTGCAACAGAAGGTTGTGGAAGCCAGAGAGGGAATTCTCTGTTTCGTTGCACTGTTGGAAGGACAGTTTAGAAGTGCTTCGAGGAAGACATCCCAATGGTGGCAGAGATGGCACCAAAATTTTTCTCACTCCCAATCCATGAATCCGCTTCATGTTCAATGTAAGTTGGTTCACAACCTTTGTTATGAACGGCTGGAAACCCTGTCACAGTATTAAATAGGTATAAGAGATTGAACAAATTTGGATTTCGAGCTAATCTTTCTTTTTACAAAGTTGTGATTGACGGTTGTTATACAAGTACTTTATGCAAGTAAATTTTACTAGTACATGTTGTAAATATACACACAGCACAAGATCATTTAAAAATAAAAGTAAATTCGATCACCAGAAATTCTATAATATAGATGATATAACAAATTAAAGATGATAGACCTTACATATTTTCAAAATAGCATGTTATTCATACTCAAATTCATATTTGTTGAAGTGCATGCATGTACAAGAGCGGGATGCATTACCTTAAAAGAAATTAATTTTAGCATAACCTAATTTAATAGATTAAAAAAAAAATAGCCGAGGCAATCCCAGCTGTACATCAGGCATGTACAAAAATGCTCGATCAATTCGTCCAGGTAAAGTAGCTGACTTGGGTCTGTCACTAATCTCCTATAATGGGTCCAAACTTTAAGCTTGTCACCATCCATCGGATTTATGACAGGACACATACAGACACCAACAAATCAACGGTGGATGACATGTATGATGTATGTTAGGGTCCCACCAGCAAGGGTATGTATATGCTTGGGATTCGACCATTTTTAAAGATTTTTAAAAGAATAAATAAAAATTGACAAGTAAGAGTTGTCGGTACCTCAGCTGAACCATTTACGGCAACGTAAGTAGAGTAATCATTTCCGGCAGCTGAGACGAGGGCCAAAGAAGATTTTAGGTCAGCTGGAGAGTAAACTGCCTCCTTTATAACTTGCTGGAAGAAATCGATTTGGGTTGTCATATTCGGGTTCACAACCAATGTATCGAAAACCCCCGTGCCACCAAACGCGAAATTCATGCCATATTTCAAGTTTTTTAGCGCAATTTTCCTCCATCTGTACGCAATCGGTGACTTGATTCCCACAAACCTAGCTGCATCGATTGTTCAGAAAACAAAAATATCGATGATAAATTTTTTTTTTGGCGTTACACACTTTTAAATTTGATAACTTCTAATACATATATGGTTACCATGTGTAATTTTCTCATAACTCGTTAATTATGTTGAATCTTGGGGCTTGAATTAATTAATATTTAAATCAACGAAAACAATTGCACGTTAATAAATCTAACTTTGGGTTACTAAAGTAGAGATAGAACATTAGAAGTAGCTTAGCTGGAAAAGCACTAGCGATAAAGTTTATGGAGATTAGGCACTAGGTTAAATAATGGATAACTAAAGGTGGTTCCAATAATAATGGTTCTGGTTGCTTTATAGAAGAAGCGTTGCCACGGTGCCACCTCACCTTTAATTTTGTTGGTAACTTACTAACTTTGCATATAAGAATTATACATATATAGAGCCTTTTAGACTTTTGCTTCAGACCCATTTGGAGAAGATGAAAAGTACTTATAAATAATATATTTGGTGGGTCTGCTGTCAGCTGAGTTCAAATTAAAACGCAGCTAAATAAGTAGAACAGAGATAAAAATCATGATGTGGCGGGTAAAAAGGACCGTAAGGTACCGCCATAATAGCTTGGGGAAGCCCTGCAAGATATGGTTTATCACTGGAGTTTTCTATAATAAAGTTTCACAAAGAACAAAAATGTACCATAATGTAAAATATCACGTGAGAAAGTATTAAAGACGTACTACCAAAAAATTAAAATAAAAAAAAGATAGAGAGAGAGAGATAGAATGCTCAATTGTTGATCTGACGTGATAGAAAGAAAAAGAAACCAGAAAAGAAATAAAGGTGACTCAATAATGCAAGTTAGAAGAGCAAAAGCAAGAAGACGTGAGCAACTCAGTAGTAATCATCACACTATAAAAGTGGCAAACTGGCAGAGAAGAGGAACCCACTGGCACTTAAATAACACAACACGCGAAACGGGAAAAAAAAAAAAAACATAAAGCAAACCCATCAAAGAAAAAAAATAAATAAATAAATAAAGCAAACCATCACAAGAGAAATAGAGATAAAATAATTAATGTTGATAAATTTACCTAAGTAATCAGTCAAGACACGGCCATCCGAAAAACGACCGGCTGGTTTTCCAGGGAAAGTGAGTCCGTAGGGTTCTTTCCAGGAACCAAGTACAGATTTTGGGATGTTTCCTGTATCAACATATGAGTCTCCAAATACAAAGAGCTTTGTTGGCCTGAAACCGTAAAGTTGTCGGTGTCCAAGCACTTGCTGCTGCTGCCCTGCATGCAAATGCAATTTTCAACATATGCAAAAATCAGCTACAAATTAAAGATATAATAGACCCTTAAAATAGAAGAACTTTAAGTTATGAAGTGAAAAGATTTCGGAAATAGCTTGTTTGAGATAAATTATTTACCTGAGAGAAAGAATAGGAGATGGAAGAAGGAGAAGAGGAGAGCTTTTATTGTGTCCATAATAAGGGAAGAGACAAAAGGTGCAAAGTTATTATAGGGGCCTGCTCGATAGCTCTGAAATGAGAGGGTAGAGAGAGCAGAGGAGCTATTAACTTGGAAGGGTATCCAAAGGGCTTTATGAGTTCATATATAGAAGATCCGTGCCATTTGATTAGATTTGATGAGACTACCAAGCGGTGACATAGCTTTGGTCAACTTAGGAATCCTTATAAAGCTAATTAATTAAGCGAGCAGATTATGGGGTATTTGACTCACCTAAAACGGGGTCCAAAAAGTTCCGATTTCTGACATAGGGGTAGAACACTTCTGAAAAATTGACACGAATTAAAAATCCTTTTTATTTGTAGAACATAATATGAAAGGAAGAAATTGTTTCGCATCCATAAGCGGATCTAGAATGGTTCAACTAATTAATTGTTTAGTGATATAAACTCTATGAATTTAATTTAAAAAATAAAGTTCTATGAATTGATTTTGAAAAGTATTGAGGTTAGGGAGGATTTTGGTTTATTGTTATATGATGATATTAAAAGTATATTGTTTGGGGTAAAAATATGACAAATATATATACGCCGCCTGTCATTATAAATAAGGAACAATTGAGTATTTAAGAAAGTTGGGGCTATCTCTCAAGTGTGAAAAGCCCGAATGAAATATTATGAGAAATACAGCGACAGTAACCAAATAGTTGTGACTCAGTAACTAAATTAGTGACTCCTTCAGTTGCTTGCTCAAGTTGGGCTATCTTAAATATGAAAAGACAGAATGAAATATTATGAGAAATATAGTGACAGTAATATTGTCTCAAATATAAGGATAAAGTAAAAAGAAAATTAGTTTATTTAAAATCACATGAAAGGTTGATATCATCCAAAAGAAATATCGTCTCCTTAGCTAAAAAAATAAGAACCAATGAGCAAGCAAACCACCAAAAGTAGGCAGCGACGATTTGCAGCATTAACAATTACAGGACTGTTCCCTCAGAGGTAGTTGGATCACCATGTAAGGTCTGACACATGTATGTGCAGATAAATTACATAAATAATGAGCAAACTTATTCTTTCAACATGTTCCAAAGGCTCAAATAGTCGTAAACAGAAAAGGGGAAAAAAAAAACATCTGGGGAGGGAAAATTCCAATGAAATAACACTTGGTAGCATGGTGACAAGAATACATCAGGTGCACACTAGTCATAAACGCTCAGGTTTCTCTATCTAAGGAACATTCATGCACCAAGAAAAGGGGGCCAAAGTTTGTCTTCAACCTTGAGCTGACTCCATTGCTAATAGTTAAGTCTTAAACACATGCTCTCTCCATATCCTTACTCTTTTCAACAAATCCACCATCTTAGTTTGTTTCTTAAGTTTCGTCAGAGATTTAAAAAGGCAGCACATCTTAACTGCACCAGGCACCAAATCCCGAACTTACAATTTTATTGTATTGGACCGTATCTTTAACAAACTCAAAATTTAGTCAAAAACATATATATGAAATGTCAAATATTAAAGGAAAATTATTGGCTCTCTACCTGAAGTTTATAAAAAACGGCATAAAATTTTGAATATGTTCAATTTTACACTTAATATGTGTAATTTGTGTCAATCATCCATCAAAAAGATATAATTACTCTTATAAAATAACAAAATAAAAATCAATACAAATTATAGTGGTAGTTATTTTATTTTATAAGATTAATTCTGTATTTTTTTGTGGATAATTGATCCACATCATAAATAATGGATGAAAATTGAACAAATTATAACTTTAGAGGTATTTTTTATAACATGATAAATTTTGAACGAATGACTAATAATCTCCTAATATTAAATCCCTTACCTTAAAATTTAAAAAAAAAAAATCCTTTGAAGTGCTTTTGAATATTTCCCTATACCACTAAAGTCATTTTGGAATCATCACAACATCGAAAAAGCTCTTGGAATATTTTATCACAATCTGCCCACGAGCTAATATTTATATATTTTAATGCCATTAGTTGGTGAATGCGAATGGTCGTATTTGGTGCACTTCTGATTTCCTCACATTCACTTTCATCCAACGGCAGCCAAGAAAGGGTCAATACTAAATAGCCGTGCGGATAATGTGAACTAATAAAGAAATCCAAAATAAATATTCTTTTGAATTTGACATTCAACAAGTTGAAACTTGCAATTGTTGGTGAAAATGTTCCCATCTACTCTTGTGTTTCTTTAATATTTTCTATTCATAATTTGATTCGTTCATTTATTTATTTTCAGATGTCTAAACTCGTACAAGGAACTCAGAAAATTGAGATTGCACAGAGAAAGTGTTTGGATCGATATTTGATTATATTTGGACCTAGATGACACACAGCGAGTCTCACAAAAAGGCCCAAGATCCAATTATTGGCCCACAGCAGCTCATCAACTATGTTGGCATCATTTGCTAAATTATCATTGATGAGAATATTACTTCAAAACATTCTGTTATTGATACGTGTCCGTCACTTTTACATTGCGCCAGGTGTTAGGAACATGAAAATTTTATGCTCAAATAGTTGGTATTTTGTGGGCGAGACTATGTTGAATAACTCTAATAGCTTGCCGATGGTATGCTTTTCATTATCGACAACAATTTCCCGTCGTATTTACAGCTTATGTGAGCAATTTATTTGAGATATTTATTAGAACAATACATTGCACTACGTCAACAAACTAAACACTTTTTTTATTGTTCAATAGGATCTCTTATTTTGCTACCTTGCTGCGGGACGTTAAAAAAAAAGCCCGAGGCCGCTTCGGCCGAGCTTTGCCTCGACTTTTAGGACAAGGGCTCAATGTATCCAACCCAAAGTTGGGCCGGGCTCGAGCCCCTGGACCAATAATTAAATGATAAAGTATTCTAAATACACCCCAAAACTTTTAAAATCACACCCTTTTAATAAGATAAATGTATAATTATTAATATGAAACTAGAAACATGCCGCAAAACCCTAAAGCTACATTTAGAAGACAGAATAGACAAGGTTAATTTTAGGATCAGATTGGATTAAAAGTTTGAATTAAATATAATGATATCTTTTGTTTTATTAATGTCGGATATGACTGCAACAGCATTGTCCTATGTTTGGCGTTTTACGGGACTAGATAATAAAATAATAATTATTATTATGAAACTTAAGTGAAGTGAATTATGCTTAAATTTTGACAATAGTGTTTGAACAAAATTTACCTTCTATAAATGACATCAATTTTTTTATTAAAAAATGCACCTGATTAAATAATATCCTACATCTCACTACATAGCCACCCGACATAAACATTATCCACAATATATAATATTTCCATTAAATTATAGAGCAACAATTTAATTTAAATAAGATACAGATTATCGTATAATATAAATTATAAAAAAATAAAACAACGGAGAAACGATAAACGATAACAAAAATATATGCAATTATGTAATTAAGAAAATAAAGCAGTGGAGAAACAATAGCAAAAAGTCTAAAAATCAAACAAATTTGATATGAGAAAAAGGAAAAAAAAAACAAACAAACAAAACCAAACAATACTATTGATAATACAAAAATTAGAGGAATGTCACTACAGAGTTGGAAAAGGTAAGCGAAATAATTGAGATTTGACTGGAAAACCATGTAGATTCACTTATTGATCAAAGAATAAATATGAGTCTTCAAGTCCTACAACCAAACCAACGAAAAAAAAAAAGAAAAAAGATGAAGGCCCTATCGAAAAATAAATTTCAATACTTTTGATTGTTGTTCAGAACATCGAATTTTTGCTTTCGACTTGATAAAAAAAAAAAAGAGTACAATAGTTTCACTAGATATCTTATCCAATGTAAACCCACGTGAAGAAAGAGATTAATAATCCTAAGGTTTTTGGATTAAAAACGAGCTTTTTGTTTTTGTTTTTTTTTTAAATCCACATAACCAAACACACTTTGGACAAAATTAAAATTTTGAGTCCTAAAAGTTACTCTTATCCTGTCTTTTTCGGAGGTTCTGAGCCGCCAAACATAGCCTAACTCTGCTAATCTTCATCTTCAAAATTACCACAGCAGCCCCCTCCCATCATCCCACCCACAATTTGTTTTGTTATCAAATTGTTGATAATTCCGTCTTCAAAAAATAAAATAAAATAAAATTGTTTATAATTCTCTTCATTTACTATTTTAAATTAATAGACGAATGAATGATTAGGAGCTTTTTTTTTTTTTCCCCCAACTTACAGAAACCGAAGCCTCATCAACAAATTCGTCTTTATAAATGCAGGCATAAATCTCACATGGAGTTTCCTCTATCCACCAAATTTTCTCCATAAAGTTCGGAGGAACGCTTCTTGAAATTCAGAGATCTGCTATTTTGCTTTATTATCATCATCATCATCATCATAACAATTTTTCATCGGGGTTGGATGCATTTAGGGGCTGGGCTTCAAGTAACTACATTGTCATCCTTACCTGCTACGTCACAAATATTGTAATTGAAGAAAATTTGAAACCGATGATTAATTTACTTAACAAAATCGAATGCATTTAAAATTTGTTGAAAAGTAACTGAAAAGAAAGTTCGTACACGAAAACAATTCGAAAAATTCATTGATTAGAAGATTCCAAAGAATGACTACTTACTTTCTTGCATGATATTTGAGGGAAGGTTATGAATCGATTAAATAAGTCTCACAAATTTGGGAGTTTTCATTCAATTTTTTTCTAATCAACTTGTGTTTGTTTAGTATTGAAGTTGAACAACAGCAGTTTAAAAATTCAAAACACTAACAACTATTTGTGGCTTATAAACTGAATTAATTTGATACCATTATTATATGATATACATATAATTTTTTTATAATTTTTGTCATAATCATGATAAGTTATAATTTTCTTTTTAACGCAACTATAATTTAAAAAACTACAACACCCTCAATATTAAAAAAGACCGATCGTATATAACTAGCTGATCGGAAGCAAACATCCAGCAATCTCTTACTAACTTTTGGCATGTTTGAAACCATGCATATATAGTACAAGCATGCAAGTCCACAAGACAAGATACACAGGAAAGAGATAAATCACTTCCCTTTTGCCCCCACCGTTCCCTGGAGTAAAATTACCAAACTATCCTCCCACTCAATTCCTTTCCAAACCCGTCTTCCAAACGCAAACTCACCGTTGTCCCGTGCATACCTCCCCACACAGAGAGAGAACCCTTGCACGTGACCATGACCCTTATCAGCTTCCCCCGTTCGGAAATTCCCAAGCACAAAGCACGTGCACTTTTCCACTTGTCAGCCAACAACGTTCTATAGTCACCGGCTTTGTAGCTTGGGAAATAAGATTCATCGCCCCTCAACCAGGACCACTTGCTGCCGGGCTCAATCTTTGACCGGGGGAGGAAGCCCGGTTGGCACGGTGTCGTTCGGGTCAAGTAAGTTAACTCTTAAACGAGGAGCTATTCAATGTCAACAATCCACATCAAGACTGTTTGTCTCGATCTTTGCCACCCAGCTCAAAATCTTTATGTATCTAAAAATGAACAACGGTGGAAGTTTGCTGTGTTTTTATCAATCAATAATGCTACGTTTTATTGAATTGTAATATTCACTTATGTGTTCCCAATCATTTATTACCATGCATAATATACTCATTGATTTTAATTTTAATTATTTACATATGATTTTTATAACTCAATCAATAGATAATACATAAGATACTGCACCAATGAGTGTCCCAATTGAGTAAAGGCTAATTTGGTAATGTTGTACCTTTTGAAATAATTTCTGTTAGCTGTGCTGTAGAAATAAGTAATTGTGAAATGAATTAATTAATTTTTTGATAAAATTTATTTTAAAAGTTGTGAGTGTAAAAAAGTAATTATATGTCTTTGGTAAATATTATTATTAAATTACTGTAAGCATACAAATAATTATTTGGTAAATAATACAAGTTATTGGACATAATATTGAATAAAATTTATTTATATATATTTATAAACATGTATATGCCACTTTTTTAGTTGTGTATATATAATAATTGATAATTAAAATAAATATTTTTAATTATTAATTTTATATTTAAATAAAAATAAAACTGATTCTCGAATCATATTTTAAGAAGTTACTCTTTTCTTTCTTTCTTTTTTTCAAATCTGTTGAAGGATGCGTTAATTTTGTGAGAAATGATTTCTAAAAAAAATTACTAAACACTAAAATTAGTTTTGAACTTTTTAAAATAAGTTTTAAACCTCTTAAAAACAATCCCAAATGAACCCTAAGTGCATCAAAATAAGTTTTAAACATCTTAAAAGCAATCCCAAATGAACTATAAGTGCATTACTCTTTATCAATAACAACTTTTATCAATTATATCTACAACAATTCCAATAGTTTAACTAAACTTATTTCAAATATGCTAATTTTACCCGAGTATTTCGACATCAAATTTTTCGCTGTAAACAAACGATAAAGGAGGAGCAAATGTTTTCTATGATGTTTAGAAAAAGACATGTAACACAAGAAAAACAAAAATGAATACCCAAAAAGCCAAAAACAATGTATCTAATGTCCTCTGTCGTTTTAGTGGCTTCCTCACCTCGCCCAGGAGAATTTTAATTCTCCTCATCTTCTTATACGCATCGTATCTCCGCCTCCCTTCCTCTTCTCTTCCTTTTACAACTCCCCTTGTACCCATCATTCCCTTGTGTAAAATTGCCAAACTATCCTTCCCATTCAGATGCTTTCCAAACATGTCTTCCAAATGCAGACTCACCTTGCTCACGTGCATCTCCCCAGTGTGAGACGCACTGAACGTCGCCGTAACCCCACATTTCACGTACTCAAGTGACGATCCCTCTTGCCCGGCAGAGAACACCCATGCATAGCGCAGGTGTACTTCTCCTGTTGACAGCCAGCGACGCTCTGCGGCGGTCACCGGCTTGTAGCTTGACACATTCATCGCCCGCCGTCCGATTGGGTCGATCAGAATCCAACTCAACTTTAAACCCTCGAGGATTTCGCGATACATTTCCTCATTGACCGGGTGAGGTATCCCGGTGGGCACCGGGTCTTTCGGCTCGAGTAAGTCAACTCTAAACGGGGAGCTGTCAGTTGTTTCTGTTTCGACAACTTTACTGAATATATGCCTTTCCTGAAAGTGGATATCAACGGCTGAGATTAATCCTGGCGGACAGTCAAGATTGATCGGAGAGGAAGAGGTTGCCAGGTCGGGGTTAGTAAAGGCGTGGGAGAAGAAGGAGCGGGGCCCCTTGGGGAACGATGAGATGACGTGGCGCAGACGTGGATGGTTGGTGGAGGGCCATGTGGAGTTGCAAATATTTGTCCATAGAGTTTCGTTGGAAGTGAGGGAGTAGAGTCGAGAGGAGGCGCAGGAGGCAGAAGCGAGGGCAGTGGGGTCTAAACGTGTTAATATATGGGTTTCGATAATATCAGGATGGACGGTGGAGATTGAGCTGCTGCTGCTGGTGCCGGCCAACGACGGAGGATCCATATCCATTTGATTTGATGCGAGGCTTTGTAAATCTTCTTTTTGTTTGACCTTTTCGATGAGATGATTTTTGGGATTGAAGTTCATAACCTTTAAAAGAAGAAAAAAGAAAAATTGAAGACGGCTGTATGCGATATAACACTGCATGTCAAGCGGAGCCATACGTATATATATGCGGGAACCCACAGCAGCCTCGGCAATACTAGAACTTACTTCATTGTCTTTTTCTATTTCCTTTTTAAAATAACAGGACTGCCATTATACATTAATCACGTTTTTTTTTTGGTTTAAATAGTACCTCAAAATTTAGGATATGCTTTGATATATATGGTCAAAAACGGCGAGCTTGTTGTTACAATTTTTAATCGTTAAATCTGCTTGTCTCGAACCATGCAGTTGGGGAGTCAACCATGCTAGGATAAACTCAGTTCACGATTGATTGGAAGAAATGAAAAAAAAAAAAAAAAAAAGGGAGAGCAATAGAGAGAGAAGGGAGGAGAGAGAAAATAACATTGTTTTGTAGCATTTCTAAGTGTTACGATATTAAAAATTAAATGTAGCATTTCGAAACGTGGTACAAATTAATTGTGAAATATAATAAAATAAATAAATGATACTATTCAATGATTAATTGTAACTTTCTTTTATAAAATGTTACAATAGCATGATACCTGCTAACATTTAAAAGAAATGCTACCATAAAATATTACAAAAGATGATATTTATTGTAGCGTCTGACTCTTTGAATAGGTAAAATTGACAAATAAATATGTTGTTTCAGAGTTCTCTAAGAAAGGGGGAAAAGAAAACTTACAGTACATAACTCAAGGGATATGGCCGAATCATGTGATTATTTAGGGTCTGAACAGACTTTTTAAAGACCTCCTTATACGTTTATAAATATAGGTAATCTGTGAGATTTTTATCTTTTTATGAAGAATCGGTTTCAATTTTCACCATTTTAATTTCAGTTAGGAATGTTTTGATACAAAAATTTATATACATGTCATTTAAACAATATCGAGGACGGAGGAGTTAAACACTTTGCTTAATTTCTTGTGCTGTCCCTTCCTCTCTATTTTATTCGAGAGTAATAATCCTATTGAAATCCCGTTTCTGTTTATACAATTTTAACCATCTCTATAAAGTTACATTAAAAGATAATAAAAATCTAATGAAGTACGAAACCTCACCAGCCTGCACAATTCGTTTTCGATACGTCTCTTCTTTGCACCCTTTCAAAACAATGGAGAAAAAGGCTTAACTAATAAAGAATTGATTGTATATGTTCATAAATTTTTACTAATATTTGTAAATTGTTCGTTCAAATTTGATGGTGAGCTAATCCCAAATATTTCCAAAAGTACATATGCTTCATTGATGCATGCAATTGGGATTAAAGCAACCTTATAACTTTTCTGTTTCAAACATTCTACAAGAAGAAATTAGTCTTAAAGAGAAATCTCCGCATGATCATGACACAAACTTCATCACTTTTACTTCTTGACGGAGGATTTGGGGGTTCCTTATTTTATTGAAGTTTCTCCTCTCCTCCATAGATTGAAAAATACTAATTAGTCTCCAGCATATAAAAATAGATTATTTTGCTCTACTTTTCTAAGCTGTCGTCTGCTTCTTTATTAAACTCCACTTCTTTTCGTATGCAATTTCAAGGCTTCGAAGTGGATTATAAAACTCGGTTCTCTATATAAACTTTATCTTTTAATAGTAGACAAGGGTATTCGGAGAATTGAATTTGAAAGGTAGTGTTTATAAGAGAAAAATGTAAGTTTTGAAATTATTAAACGGGGGTATGTTTACAGCAGAGGTTGCGAAAGAATTATTCAGGGGTGTGCCGGTGACGCCACTCTTTCTTCTATAAGGTTCCGAAAGGTGGGGAAATTAAATCCGGCCCACGAAAACAAATAAACCCAAGAAAATAAAAAATAAAGCAACAAACGACGCCTCTACTAATCTCCTTTGTCGCGTCCGCACCTCGCTCGCGAGTTGCATCTTTTCCGTGCTCATTTTCAAATGCGTTTTGTATCTCCGCTTTGCTTCCTCTTCCCTCCCTCTTACAATTACCCTTTTACCCACCATTCCCTTGAGTAAAGTTACCAGACCATCCTTCCCGCTCAATTGCTTTTCACACGTGTCTTCCAAGAGCAACCTCACCTTCCTCACGTGCATCTCCCCACTCTGAGACCCCTTGCACGTGACCATAATCTCACAGTGAACGAACTCATCTTCCCCTGTAGAGAATACACAAGCATAACGCATGCGCACTTTTCCGGTAATAAACCTCCAACGTTCCACGGTCACCGGCTTGCAGCTCGATAAATTCATCGCCCGCCGTCCGATTGGGTCGATCAGAATCCAACTCAACCCAAAATACTCGCTGAGTTCACTTCCCTCGCTCGCGTTGAACGGCTGATTTAGCCCGGTTGGCACCGAGTCCTGCGGGTCAAGTAAGTCAATTCTGAACGGGGAGCCCTCGAATGTTTCTGTTTTGACAACTTTACCGAAGATGTGCCTGTCCTGATAGTAAATATCAACGGCTGATATTAATTCCGATGGAAGGTCGAGATTGAGAGAGGAAGGGGTTGCGTTGTCGGGGTTAGTGATGGAGTCGGAGAAGAAGGAGCGGGCCCCCTTGGGGAAAGATGAGATGACGCGGCGCAGAGGTGGATTGTTGGTGGAGGGCCACGTGGAGTTGCAAATGTTTGTCCAGAGAGCTTCGTAGGAAGCGAGGGGATAGAGCTGAGAGGAGACGCAGGAGGCGGAGGCAAGGGCAGAAGCGTCTAATCGTGTTAGGACATGAGTTTTCATGATATCAGGATGGACGGTGAAGATTGAGCTGCTGGCGGGGGCGGTGTCTGCCAGCGACGGAGGATCCATACTCATATGAAATGATGCATCCGTACAGTGTTTGAGTAGGAAGTGTTTACTTCGCCACAAAGCACAAGAGGGAGGGCTTCCAGCCTGGAGTTAGTTTTTAAAGAAAGTAAACTGTCATTAATCGGCGCCAGTGCGACACGTGTTCGCTTTCTAGAAAAGAATACTAGTTAAAATTAAAAAGGGTTTGGCTTACCTTGGAGGTAGCTGCTGCCAATTATAAAATATGTGGCTTGGGGAAAATGGTGAAGTGTACGGCCGGTGCGACACGTGTTCGCTTTCTAGAAAAGAATACCAGTTAAAATTATAAAATATGTGGCTTGGGGTGGTGTGATGTGATAACGCGGTGAAAGTGTGCGGTAAAAGGTCAGATGTACAACAGTCAACTTTGAAATCAGACTTTAGAGGACCGCATATGTAACTGTAAGTAAGCGAAATCGAAATCGAGATGTCAAAATATCATTTTTTCTTTACGGTCACGCCCAATTTATAATTGTTGGCGGCTTTTAGTGTGGATCAACCTAGGCAGTCGTTGATATTTCCCTAATAATACTTGAATTAATAAATTTTTTATATTTTTTTAGTAAAAAAAAAAAAACCGACTTGACTTCTTCTTAAGTAATAATTAATTATCTTATACAAATATATTTGATAGTCTTTATATTAAAGAGTTATAATTAATAATATTTGTCTAATAGTTAAATTATTATTGATTTTTTCAAAAATAATTTAAATTCTTTGTCATTCCAATTTAAATCCTACAACTAACATTTTTTTTACAAATTTATTCAATAACCTTAATGTTAGAGAGTTATAATTAAAATATTTGTATTGCCATTAAATTATTATTAAATTTTCTTAAAAAGTAAAATTTTTATTGTCTTTCAATTTTAAAAAAATTAATTATTTAACATTACTAAATTTCTTATGTTCTTATCTAATAAAAATTTGTTAGCCCACTTTTGAAGCAAAAAAAAAAAAAAAAAGGAATAAAGATTCAAATAGAAATTAAAAAAAATCTTGTTGACTATTTTTTTTACAATTTCTTAATAATTTGCTGATTATTATTAAAATTTAAGATATAATTAAAATTTTTAATAAATTTTGATATTTCTTTATATTTCTTTTAAGTGTTTTTTTTTTTTGAAAGGTTTTAAGTGTTAAAGTTAAGAAGTCTCGTAAAAAATTTGTCTGGAAATTTTTACGCTCACATAAAAGTAGAGGGAGATATACATTCTACTCTTAATTATAGGAGATATTTTTACCTTTATAATTTTTTTGGGTGGAGAATTGAGTCCCATCCAATATTGGGACTGGATCGCATGTGTATGGGTTGTGTAGCCCATTGGCCGTCAGTTCTTTGTCTTACATCTAACAACTTCCAAATCTTTTGTCAATTTACGTGCTTTCATATATTTAGTCTCCAAAAGTTAGCTGCTTGTCGTATTTTTCCCCTTTAAGGCTGCAAGTTTTGGAAGCAATTGCGTGACAAACAGCTTTAAGGCTGGATGTCACATCCCTTGCATGATATCAAGATGGACGGTGGAGATATAGCGGGTGTTCGCCAACAACTGAGCAGCCACATGCAAAAATAGGATGCCACTGTGATGGCTTCTTAAACAGTGTTTGATTAGGAATGGGCTTTACCAAATATTATAATTCTTCTGTTTTTAGGCCATTATTATCTACTGTCGTTGAGGAGTATCAAGATGACAAGATCACCTTGTAAAGGATTTTCAGGATCATATGTAATCCATGGGACGATCATGAGAATAAACACATGCCAATGATTGAAATTGAGACTTAATTGCTTTTTACATGGACATTGGTCCTAACCCATGAGCACATTAATACTCAATTTATGTTAAAATTGCACAGTTGTCTTTCTCTGTCTCTCAAAACGAGAATAAAAAAAAAAAAAATATGTAGTTTCAACCACTGAAATGTAATAAATTAGCAATCTTTACTGGAAAATCAAAGATATGAAAAAACAATTAACCTTACTGTTCAGTGTTTGGGAGGACCGAAAGATCAAGTGCTCAGGAGTACATCTCTTGCAACAATCTAGTTAATGACTCATCTTAGGAATCATCAAGTCATAATGCTATGTAAAGACCCAAAATTTTGTAATGACACCTAAAACAAATCTCAGGACACCGCGTGTCAAGGTATTAGTGTAAGGGCGACATTGTGATTTTAAAAGGCACGGGCCTGCAGCCGGCCTATACAAATAAAATAGAAGCCTAAAGCCCATTTTATTCGTTGAATAGTGGAAAACTCTGGAATTCGCGGAAGATTCTCCTAGCAATTAACCCAAACAAAGAGGTGCGTCAGTGTCTATAAAAATTTCGTTTTTTAACGATCGTGTGTCATGCTTTTTTTTTTTTTTTTTTTTTGTTTAAACCACCCGATTTCCGGTGACCGCATTGGGCCCCGACTAATTCGGATTCGGGGTGTAGTCACAGTTAAGGCTCTTTACCCCTCCCAAATAGTGTGTTTAGTGGGGATCGAACCCAAGAGCTCTTCCCACTTACCCAGCTTGCGCCGCCAACTGAGCCACAACTGTTTGGTGTGTCATGCGTTTTTAAATGGCAGTGTATACTGTATAGGTAAAAATTAAATTTTTAAATTTTTATTTATTTATCAACCAATCACTTACATACATATATTTTTATCTATGAGAAGTTTAGTTAATGAGAGAATTGAAACCAATTACATTTAGTAAATTAAGCTTTAATTTAATTTAATTCGAAGGATTAAAGACTATGTGTGTCAACGTCAAAACATCACTAACGTGGGGTTTTAGTGGGTGAGGAGTAAATACTGTTCGCTATTTTAGAAAGAGTTATTACTTTATTAGTGACTCGTGAAAAAAAAGTTGAAATAGATGAATTACACATCCGAGGCCGGCATTAATGTAGAAAGACTTGTTAGCAACTGACATCACAATAATGATCCACAATATATTTATACGAATATATAACATTAACGTTAGGGATTATTAATATTAAGAGTAATCAATAATTACGACATGAAGTATCCCCGAAGGCGAACTTAATTAAAAAAAAAAAAACCTCACTCACTGTTGAAGTATAAATTTCCATGAATTTGTCGCTGTCGTTATGGAATTTCCCTATAAGTTACTTTTACCAGAATATACTTATCAAATCATAACTTTTATCATTTTAATATTTCCATAAAGCAAATGGGTAAATCGATACTCTTACTATTTAATTGTTCATAATTTATGTGTAACGATATTTAAGGATATATATCTTTATGAAAAAAAAAAAAACCTTAGTTTAAAAAAAAATCGAACAAATTGATGTAGGATGAAATTGGAATTTAATTTCAACGTGTATATATATATAATTCTCAGTAAATTAGAGTGGTATTTGAAAAAGAGTGAAATGCTCTGAAATTTTATTTCCTTATGATTTCATTTTCAAGTTTGAGTTGAGTCTTGGGATGAAAGTGCATTTATTCTATTATAAATGAAGTGGTTATTTGACCTTTTTAATCATCCATTATCTTGTTGTGTTGGCACTGGCAGGAGAGGAACACATAACTGATCTTCTAGCGTTGCCTTCATCCCTTCATTTGCACAAAGGTTGGGTGGTTATGGTATCAATTATTTGATTGAGAAGGCTGGACAGACGTGTTATATTGAATTAACCAAATTCCATGCCAATAATTTCTGATTGATTTTTGGGCCGACCTGTTAGTAAGTTGTGATCGGTAGTTATTGAAGAAAAAAAAAAAAAAGTCTTCATTACTCTTTAAGCACAGCTTCTTTTTCATTCATTTACTGTCACATGTATACTTTAATTAATTATGAAAATATGCATAATCATATGGTAAACATTGAATGAATAAAGAGCAATATTCTAAAAATACCAAAAATGTTCACATTATAAATACATGTGTACGTACATCATGACAGAAGATTATATTAAAAGATAAGCAAAATGGTGGAATTAATGCATAGTTATAGCATGGGAATAGAATCTCTTGGATCAGTAGCTGACAAGAGTGGAAAATTGATGACTTCAATTAAGAACAAAATCATGCAAATACAGAAACCCAATTAGTAAACTCCACAAGCTGACGATGAGGAGATGAACATGCGTACGTTACTTAATAATAATAACTTTCTCTTTGTAATATATACATAATTGTGCATGTACAAAGTCTTGCAACCAGCTGAGATTAACAAAAGATCAGACATGACTGAAGATGTTTCCTGAAGGGTACATTTTGGTTTTCTTGCATGCATATGTTGTCTCTAGTTTTACATGACTTCCATAAATTACAGAAGTTCATAAAAAGAGAGACATAAATATCCTGGAAACAACTAACCCTAGCGAAGCAAATATCAATGCACCAAAAGCCATATACAACGTATCTATTCTTCCTTGATGTTTCTTCACCTCGCTCAATATCTTTTCCCTCCTCATTTCTCTGTAATCTTCATTTCTCCTCTTTCCTTCCTCTTCTCGCCCCTTCACGTTCCCCCTTTTACCCGCCATTCCCTTCCGTAAAATTACCAGACTATCCTTCCCGCTCAATTGCTTTCCATACATATCCTCCAACTCCAAGCTCACCTTCGTCACGTGCATCTCCCCGCTCTGATTCTGAGACCCCTCGCACGTGACTGAGATCCCACATCTCACGCACTCCGTTGTTGATCCCTTCTCCCCTGCATTAAAGACCCAGCCATAACGCACGTGCACTTCTCCCGTTGACAACGAGCGACGTTCTACTGTCACCGGCTTGTAGCTTGATAAATTCATCGCCCGCCGTCCAATTGGATCGATCAGAATCCAACTCAACGTCAAACGCTCGCCGAGTTCACGACTCAAGTCCTCGTTGACCGGCTGACCAACCCCGGTGGGCACCGAGTCTTTTGGGTCAAGTAAGTCAACTCTAAACGGAGAGGTATCGAATGATTCAGTTAAGACAGCTTTGCTTAGTACAGGCTTGTGCTGATAGTAGATATCAACGGCTGAGATTAATCCCGACGTACAGTCGAGATTGGCCGGAGAGGAAGAGGCTGCGATGTCCGGGTTAGTGAATGAGTCGGAGAAGAAGGAGCGCGGCCCGTTGGGGAACGAGGAGATGACGTGGCGGAGACGTGGAATATCGGTGGAGGGCCACGTGGAGTTGCAAATGTTTGTCCAGAGAGACTCGTTGGAAGCGATGAGGGAGTGGAGTTGAGAGGAGACACAGGAGGTGGAGGCGAGGGCGGAAGCGTCCAGCCGTGATAAGACATGAGTCTGGATGATGTCAGGATGGATGGTGGAGATTGAACCGCTGCCGCTGCTGGTTGTGTTGGTGGCGGCCAACGACGAAGTGGCCATATCATGCATTTGATTTGATGATGCGGGGTGTTGTAAAATTCCAATTCTTTTTTTGTGAAATGTCTTTCGAGATGTGGAGTTTATACAATATATATATATATATATACACACACACACACGCACACGCACGCACACTCTCCGCACAGTGTAGGGCTGTCTTGTCGGTTTTGTATAGGACAATTGGGTTTCTGTTAATTAATCACAAAATTGCCATTCATTTCACGACGTCTTGGACATTGACCTTTTGGTTTCCATGTCCTTGTATCGTCTGGCGGTGAGTTTCCATTAATGTGAAATCACAATATACAAAACACTACGTTTCATTTTCCTCTCCCAGCGTATGCAAACAGTAATGATAAAGACGGATTCTAGAATTTTGTTTAGGACGAGCAACTTATCTCATTATTATTATTATTATTATTATTATTATTATTATTGCTTAAACAATATTTGTTAGTTGTAAGGGAGCATTTGTCAAGTTTTAAATTAAATTGGATTTCCGCCAAATTTTAGTATGGAAAATGGAATCAATCATTCGGGCTTTCCAAAGCTAAATTAATCGTGTATGTGTGTGTATAAATTCTGAGTTTTTAACGGATTTCTAGCACCAGATGGGGTCAGTAGGTATCTTCGCATTGTAAATGTAAAAAAAAAAGTGTAAAAGTATCTGTAACGAAGATCTGATTATTTGTTTTAAGTTCTTCAATAAAATAAATTATTTTAAATATTATTAGTAATCATTTTACAAACTAACACACACGCGTGTATTTTAGTAATAAAATAAAATTTATGGATTAAGCTATTTTAACATAAAATTTTGATACAAATTTACATCAGTTGATCTCATACAATTAATCATATAACATTCAATGGTTTTAAAGATTGGAATTTAGACGAGTTGGCGAAGCGAAGGCATCTAGAGGCGTGAAAGGATCGCCCTAGCCTCAAAATTTTTGAAACGTTGCTACATGGCCAAAAAAAAAAAAAGTTTGATTAGCCATCTAAAATATTAGATTATATTTTATTTAAGAGTGAAGGATATCACAAACAGGGTCCAGGCGTCGAGCTAGCTTCCAACCGTGATTCCGTACCCCCACATTTCGTCTTTTACTGATTTGGTCGTTAGATTTGCAGCGTAGCCATTGAACGGGTGTGAATTAATTTAGACAAATAGCGTTGGACGTTGGCTACCGTCACGACCCATTCGAGTTAGGCTTTTAAGATTATAAGATAAGTATCGATCGAGTCTTGCATCATACACTTTTCCAAAGAATTGATGTGAATAATAATTTTGTGTAAATGGTTGTGGCAAGAAGTGCGTTAACATAATATTGTGTTTATTGGGATCATATAAAATAACATTGTCCTCCTTCCTTACAATTATGCAATTAGATACACACATTATATGTGTCGTGAGCATTAGATTTGATTGGGTTATGATGATGAGTTTTCAATAAATGTAATTTGGTTGGATCTATTTCAGTATGCATGTGCGCGTGTGTAAAGACATTCATCAAAAAATATTTTGTTGTCCTTGCCCTTTAAGCTACCCTACTTATGTTGAAATAGCTTTTTAGGATGTAGATGATATAACGATTATCAATAATTAGATTAAATTTTAATTAATTTGTAATGGTTATATTATATTTTAATACACAAAAAGAGAAATAGTTTTGTTTCCATTTAATTTACAGCTGCTTATGGTAGTCCATTTCCCAACAATAATTAAGTTTGAAATCACTGGTTTGAAGCCACGAAGAAAGACGGAAAAAGTTTTAGTTTTTATCTTCTATCACAAACACTTTTTTTCTGGGTTTACTTAGTGGCTAGTTACGGCGATTATCAGAGGTCTACAACTTTATCCATGAGGAGATAATAAAATTGCCAATCTATATATTTTTATTCAACTTCCCTTCACGGTTTTTTTCCTCAAGATGTTTACTTAAACCATACATTAGAATTATTATATAATTTACCTCTGCTGATTTTTTTTCTTAATAAAAATTTATAACTCTCTACTTAATCCAGTAGTGAAATCACTCATTTACATTGTTCGGAATTCTGGAATATTTGAAGTATTTATTTTAAAACTATTAGATAAACCAATACTTACGTTGCGAAAATGAGTCTCAACCTTTACTTGCAGAAACCAATTGATTGCATATATTATGCGTTTATTTGTTACAACATTTTTACCCATTTGTTGTTTTCTTTGACCTAATAGTTGTTTGTCAGTAGATGATCGGCCCATTACCCAATTGACAAGTTACTCTAGTGGCTGTCGTGTGTCATCCTAGGTCGTTGGATAATATCCAACGGTTGTATGGCTACAGGACAAAAATGAGGGGTTTACAACCATTGTTGCAATGTACACGTGGCCTCACAAAAAATTTATCCCAAACGAGATAATATAAATTAATTCACTTAACAACTTGTGAAAAATAATAACCATTTGATAATGACACGGCACTTAATAAATTTAGGATAAAATTCATTACAACAAACAAACTTTCCAAATCTCCTCATTAAGGTATCTTTTATTATAATTTGGTTCTGTTAGTTATACTTGCAGAACAAATTTCCATATTGTAATTTGGCAGCGTTAATTTCTGCTTTTTTATTATGAATATTTTCCATTTGATCATATAAGATTAATGAATGAGAATTTTTAACAAAAATTTTGAACAAAAATTTTTAAATTGAAATAACTCCAACCGTGATACAAATACATAAATGATATTGCCGTCTAAAAAGTTTTACTTCTGAGTTTCCGATTAGTTCATGATAAGGCATCTCAATTCTCAATCTCTAGTGTGAACCATATCCGACCGGCTGCTAATGAGAAATGATTTTTTTTCTTTTTTTGATAGGATAAAAATTATACAAGTGAACGTGATGTTCTAATTTCTAAATTCTAATTTCTAATTTATATCGATTAAAATTGGCCGTGAAATCAATATATATCATTTGCCCACTAATTGTTTTCATAATAGCCAATACCTTTCTGACATGATAATTTTATAGTATTACTATTATTTTTAAATACGCTTTCATTTATATTTATTGTAAATTAAATACATAAATCATATAAGTGGAAAGTAACATACAAAATATAAGTATTAAAAATAAGAAATATATATGAGTGTGAATAAAATTAATAATAAAATATTTTCTTGTACTTTTTACTATTTTTAATTATTTTTCTAAAAATAAATATATATTTTGTATCCTCAAGATAAATTATTAAACAAATGACCTATTTACCAATCTTTTCCTCTAAATTTTTTTTGTACCAAAGGGTGAATATTAAAAAGAATAATAGGAGATAAGTAATATATATTGATTTTAATATGAAAAAATTGGGTATCTTTGTATTTTTTTTTTTTTTTGGTGATCTTCCTTTAAAATATTTAAGAATTGTGCATTGATATTACCATCAAGATTTGTTTAATCAATTGATGTATAATTGTTGGCCCCTATACATGTACTTGTTTGATTGGTTTTCAAACAATTATTTTTCGGTAGTCCCTTGAAGTTGAATCTTGTGTAGAAGACACATGAAAAGAATACATGCATTTAGATCACTTACACCCACGTAGAATACTCATTGCCCCCAAGGACGTGGTTGGGTTGGTAACAACACGAAACTTATAGCCGTTGACCACATGAATTTAATTATTGGGGGTAGTAAGCGGGAAAAAAACTATTTCTATTTTGCCCACCCCCCTTACTTAAAAAAAATGGGTAGTGAGGAACACTCATTATATAATATATAATTCCTATTTCTTATTAAAATATTTATTCCAATATCTTAATTAATATTTAAATGGGTAGTGAGGACATCAATATTTTGAAAAAAATTAACTACAAAGTATGCGTGACAATTTTATTTTTCAAAAAAATAAAATCAAACAAAATTAATTTATAACAACCATTTTTTTATTGGCTTTCAACCATTTTCATTCTTTTTCTTCAAGGCTTTCTTCTTCTCCTTCTTCTTCTTTGTTGTTAATAATTATAGAATATTTTTTATTAGGTTGTTCTCATTGCAAGTTATTTTGGATGGAAGATTTAATACTGAACATAAAAAAAAAATTAGGGTGCGTTTGGCATACTGTGTTGTATTATACTGTATTGCATTATTTTTATACTGGTATATTGTATTATGTTGTATTGCATTAGCACTGTATTATAACAATGTTGTACAATATTTGGTGTTGCACTGTACTGTATTAATTTTTAATTAGACTATATTTGGTGTTGCATTATATTGTATTAATTTTTTGTGATTAATTAAATTAAATAATTAGAAAATAAGATTTATTAATACTTAGAAAAATAATAAATATAGAATCTTAAATTGTAGAAATTTAACTTTTTTTAGTAAATGTTAACAAATTAATGATTAAATTTCTAAAATTTGTATTATAATTATAATAAACTAAAATATATAAAATTTAATCTTATATGTAAATAATAAATTTAGATTATAATTAATATTATAATGTTAATATAAATTAATAAATTATTATTCAATAATATTAAATTATATTTTAATTTATAATATATTATTATTTTTATATTTTAATATATTAATAAATTTATAATTTAATATAAATATTTAAATTTGTATAAATTTAAATAATATTAATTTTAAAATTAATATTAATGTAATAATATAAATTAATATATATTTTTTATATGAATCATTAATAAATAAAATAATATTATCATATAATTTATTTTTATATTTTATTCATTATATTAGTATTTAATAATAAAATAATTTATTTTTATAATTTTTTAATAAAATAAATTTGTCTCAATTGAGGCATTAACTGTTGCCTCAATTGAGGCAAAAGGCTACTGCATTACGCAAATAAGAGGTTCTCTCGGGTTTGTGTAATGCGGCCCCATACCTCATTATGGTGCATTATAATGCACCCCATAATGAGGTCTCAAATTTTGCCAAATATGTTCTTTGTAATAAACTAATGTGAATAGTAGTATAATACCACACAATCGCATGCACCAAACATAGCCTTAATAAACAAAATAATATGTTTATGACTTGACTTGGTTTGGTTATGTTATTGTAAGTATATATTAAATCTCTTAAAATTAGGTGTATTAAATAGTTTTTGTTGATGTTAAAAGTAAAAAAAGTTAATAAATGTAGATAGTTTAAGTAAGAATTTTTTTCAAAATTTAAAAGAATATATAAAGTAAAATTTAATGTTTTAAAATTATATACATAATTATACAAAAAAACAAAGGGTTTAAAGTAATTTTCAAAATACATATCCCCACCATGATCTTCCAGCATCACCATGAAACAATCAGTTAAAGTGTTCAACCACCTTTTGTCGTTTTTCAAATAAAATACGTAACCATCATTTGTAAAAATCATTACTCACAAGTCAAACTTTGCCTCTTTAGATCACGGGGAACTCACTTCTAGAAGATGGTGTTATGTACTTTAATTAATTTTATCGGGTATTCTATTCGGATTCACGTTTGTTTGGGTGGTGCATTACAAGTACTCAAAGCTAAAGAAGCGGGCTCCGGCCTACTAGCATAATTACTTTTACGGTGTGTTTAAAAATTTTATGGCGTGTTTTTTTTTAAATTTAAAAAATTAAAATTTGAAATTGATAGTATTTATTTTATAAAATAGAGATAGGAATTAGAAGCGAGACCCACCCCAATTTAAAAATGAAAAATAAGAGACAACTTGAGAATAAGTCTCCTACATTTTGAAAATGATGATTTTGTCCTCATTAACATTTTAAAAAATACTTACTTATAAATAAAAAATAAAGAAAAAGGCAAATCGCAACAACCCAATTGTCGTTGCCAAATCGAGCAGCAAAAGCAACTGGGATCTAGCAGACTTTTATTTGACAGGGTTGGCGAGTTTTGTAGTGAAATCTAAAGATTAGATTAGATGAGATGAGACTCATAATATTTAAAATAAAAAATTTGTCAGACCCATCAAATTTACCAAATGACATGATACAAATATTTGTCCACGTTTTTGGATTTTTGACTGGTGCTACTACTTTATTACCAACATCGGTGATATATTTCTATTGATCAATCACCGCCGGCGGATTTTAAATTGGGCGTTGTACTGCGGCAATTTTCTCTCCTGTGTGTTCTTTAAGCATGATGAGTGGAAGATAACAACTTCAATTTCAAAGTGGGTTTGTTGATAAATCCGATTTTGGCAAGTTCTCGAGAGCAGAAAGAAGAGACCGATGATTCACTCTCCACTGCCAGGTAATTCAAAATCTCCTCAACCCCACACCAACTTTTGTTGCCCCGCCGATTTTGCATTAAGCCGGTTTGTCTTCCAGTGCATACCAACTCTTTATTTTATTATTTACCAGGCAAGCCGGTCAACTCTAACTAAACCGATAAAGAGTAAACAGACGGCCCGAATGGCCGTTTAACCGAGATCACCAAAGTTGGTCAATTTACTTGAATGTCCAGATATATTATCTTGAAGACGAAAATGCCCAGAAATAATAAAATCCCTGTATAACAAAATTTCTTTCTCATCTAAATATATAGAAAAAAAAAAAAAAAAAACATCCTCCTCACTCGACGACGGCAAGCATCTCGGGAAGATCTGAAAATGCGATCTGCTCAGCAACAAGACTTGAAGCATTTCCTTTTTAGTTTACTTAAATTGTCGGAAACTCCTCTTCTTTCAGTTTATAAATTGTACAAGCATGGTCCTTTGCTTCCTTTTTTTATTTATTAATTATTATTTTTTGCCTTCAGTTTTCTGCTTTGGCATTTGGTTTTTCGTTCTTGGTGTCAAATCGGCACTTGGGTTGCACTTGAGTTTCGTATAAAAGGCCATTGATTTGTACAGCTTAAAGATGGGGAATTGAGTGGTGAACGGAGAATGAAGTTTTGGCCTTTCTGATGCCGATTGCTTCCATAAACAAGAACAAGACGAGATGAACATGAGATAGGACGTTGATGATTTGGGAACAATTAACCCACTGTAAAGATGGCCAATGGGCCGGGCGTCATGCGGTGCGGCACGACACGATTACGTTTCGATAGGGCAAATGTTAGAACATGGCACGCACGGGGGCTAGGTCTGTGGCGAAAACAATATCAACAACGTCACATCATCATCATCATTGACAACGAATTAGGGGTGAAAACAATATCAACAATGTCGATATCATCATCATCATCATTGACAACGAATCCGTGATGAAAACAGTATCAACAACGTCGACATCATCATCATTGTCGTTGACATCATCAATATCATCATTAGCGACACTGCTGCCGGATCGCGCGACATTGAAAACGGCCCAAATGGAGGCGACACTCACAACCAGCTATTACTTCACAATCGACCACAAAGTGATTAGATGCACTATGCCCCAGTGCTCCACACCAACTTGCTAAAAAAGGCTACTCAACCAGGGATAAAATCATAATGTTGTAGCCAACATGTGAGTGTTTTTTTCCAATTGCAGTATAATTGGATCAAGTGGCTTTGAATCCAACCGTTGACGAAACAAATGGACAAAAAGAAATGGATCAAGTGGCTTTGCGTACGATACTACACTACTGTTTTGAGCAAAAAAGGGCGTGTCCCGTGACTTTTTTTCAATATGAATGTCGGTCGTCCTTATCGCCAGCGACTGTTGCTTGTGATAACTATAAAGTAACAATCGGCGCGCAACCCACACGTGTCAATCCGAAATTCTCTCTTTCAGATATTGACACGCGCATTTCTCAGCTCAAGCGACTGCAATTCCAATGCTCCCAAAATTTGAGTTAACCGGGGAGACCTGGTGGTCAGCCCGTGACCGGAACAACATGAATTCACGTGTGAACAGAAAAGAAAATGATGAGACAAAAAGGAGGAGACCGAACATAGTTTCTAAGTAATTCTCTCTGTACATGTGAAATAAAGGAGGGATCACCCCTGGCAACAGTTACATTGAACCGGAGGAGATTTAAGTTTAAAAATAAAAATAAAAATCTAGAGAAGAAGATTAAAAAAGTCTTCTGAAAAGCAATAATCCGAGAGAAGCAAATATGAATAGAAAAAAAGCCACACGCAGCTTGTCTACTCTCTCAGGTTGTTTGCTAACCTCGCACAATATCCTTTCCCTCCTCATTTCCATGTACTCTTCGTACCTTCGTTTTCCTTCCAACTCCCTCCCTTTCACTTTCCCCCTTCTACTCTCCAACCCCTTCTGTATAATTGCCACACTGTCCCTCCCCGTCAATTGATTTCCATACATGTCCTCCAGATCCAAGCTCACCTTGCTCACGTGCATCTCGCCGCTCTGACACCCCTCCCACGTGACTGAAATCCCAAATTTTACGTACTCCGTCGCCGACCCCTCCTCTCCAGGCCCCGCACAGAAGACCCAAGCGTAGCGCATGTGGACTTCTTCTGTAGACATCCAGCGGCGTTCTACAATCACCGGCTTGTAACTCGATAAATTCATCGCCCGCCGTCTGATCGGATCTATCAAAATCCAGCTCAACGTGAAACGCTCCCCAAATTCGCACATCATCTGCTCGTCCACCGGGTGAGGTATCCGGGTGGGCACCGAATCTTTCGGATCAAGTACGTCGATCCTGAACGGAGAGCTATCGAAATTCAATGACTCAGTTTCGACTACTTTACCGAATACGTGCCGTTGCTGGTAAAAAATATCAACGGCTGAGATTAATCGTGAGGGACAATCGAGATTGACCAGAGAGGAGGAAGGGGTTGTGATGCTGACGTCGGGGTTGGTGACGGAGTCGGAGAAGAAGGAGCGGGTCCCCTTGGAGAACGACGAGATGAGCTCTCGGATGCCTGGAGTGTTGGTGGAGGGCCACGTCGAGTTGCTAATGTCTGTCCAGAGAGTTTCGTCGGAAGCGAGGGCGTTGAGCTGAGAGGAGGCGCAGGAGGCGGAGGCGAGGGCAGAGGCGTCTAAATGTTTGAAGACATGAGTTTCCATGATATCAGGATGGACGGTCCAGATTGAGCTGCTGGTGGTGTCGGCCACCGACGGAGAATCCATATCCTTTCGATTCTTTTATGGGATGGGTATGACTTATGAGTGGGAGGAAATGTAAAAGCTTTCCGAGATTGTTAATGAGAAGATTCGGAGTTGATATATTTATATTCGTCGCTCTACGTAAATGACCCTTGGTGTTCTCTTTATAACAAGATTGCCATTCCACCTCACCAAAATTTGCTACTCACCAAAAACTCACCAAAAATTTGCCACTTATCCTGACAACCTCTCTCATTCATGAATTTATTATATTTAATACATTATTATTATTCTAAAAAAAAAACATTATTATTCATCAAGTTGCACGTTAAAAACAAAATTCCAGGCTGTCTTTATCGCGTTGCGTCATTGTTTGCATATGAGAGAGAAATCTAAACGGTTCCAGGACGGTGGGATTTGTCGAGAAAAATATAAAAAAATGCAAATTTTTTTTATGTACTTTTCAAATTTCAGATTATTCAATGCTAGTGATATGTTTTTTGTATCTATTTATTTATAAGATTATGATAAGTTGTTCTCAGATTAAAATATATGACATTAAGATAAGTTGATTTAAGGGCGCCTTTAAGATATAACTAATATAATTTACAGTAAAAAAAAAAAATTATTCATTAGTTCACCTGATTATACTGTTTTGTTATTTATTTTTATATTGAAAAATTTGATTGTAAATTATAAAAAGTGTAACTTAAAAAAATCTTCAATTTTATATGGATTCAAATTTACTAATCTGTTACCGAAGGGACTCTTTATTGCATTAAATTTTTTTAACCTTCTCTGTCATAATATTAATTTTTTTTTTTAAATCTTCAGGCTAAGTAACTTTTATCTTCCACTCTTGTGTTTGTCAAATCTTCAATTGTTTGTAAGAACTTTTTAACTTTGTCAAGTGAAAAGAAAAAATGAAATTCCCTTTGAGAAAGAAAATAATATTAAGAACCTATAGGTAACGCTTTCACTGTATTTATAAAATTTGATTGTTATCGTCATCATTGTTGTTGTGAAGACCAATTTCGAATGGAATTTGGATTGTATAAGGAGGGTATTTTGAAAGAATTTGAAACTGAAAGTGACCAGCTGGGTACTTTGGCGAAAATTTGAGTTAGTTTGGATGAAATTTGGGTGCTAATCAGTGCGGTTCAAAAAGCCTGCTTACTCATTGATTCATGGTAATAAAACAAAAACAAAAAATTTGCAAAATATGACTTCATTATTCAATCAATTAGTAAAAGAATCATAATAGAGCGAGGTCCACAGATGATTCACGTGCATTTACTTGTTGAGTAAAGGTAGAATTACTGTTTTTTTCACACAAATTGATATGACATAAGAGTATTTCTATGAGTTTATTTAGTCATTCAAGTGGATGACAAAAAGAAGAAAAAGTTAAAAATGATAATGTTTTCTCAATTAGCTAACTCTCAATATGTACGAATAAAATGGAAACATGATGTGATGTGTCATCTCTACTAGACATTGACTTGAGAAAAGTTACAGGTAAACTCCATTTAATTAAAGGAAGGCGGCTAATGTTAAGTTATAGGCCTGTGCTATGTTACGGTAAACGTAACATACACTCACTTACAGCAACAGTAATAAGATGTGACATATTACTGTTGCTGTGAGTGTGTGTACGTTACGTTTACCGTAACGTAGTGTGATCCTAAGTTATATGTTAATTTATAATTTATTTATATATTATTTATTATTTATATGAGAGAATTATAAATTATATGTATATAATATAAACAAGATTTTTAAAGAAAATAAATAGAAGTTAAATTATTTTTTTAAATATCGATTTGTATATTTTAAATTATTTTTATAATTAAAAATTGATTGTGACAGCTTAAATTAATTAATTATGATAAAAATTAAATCTTTAACATCACAAATACTTAAAAAAAGAAAAGAATTTACTTCGTTAAAATTAAATCCCCAACCCCATCCAATTTTTAAAATTGGGAACATGGTGTCACCAGTTGGCCGGTGGCCCATTAGCCTTCCGGCTTGCATTAGCTATATAGCTCATGACAATTCATCTCGATCTCAACTTTTAAGAACATTCCACCGGCCGCTTACGTAAATAATAAACGAATTTGCTTCTTTTGATTGGATAGACAACGACGCAAGTGAAAAGGATGTTTTCCAAACCTAATATTTGTCAATAAATTGATGTACGTCCATACAATAATTTTCTCGAACGCGCAATGTCAGAAGTTCTAGATGCTGACACGGACGCTGCTGCAAGCAAAATTGAATTTCTCGAGGCTGTAGCTGATCTGGAAAGAGGTCTCCCGCCATGGATACGGGCCTATCCAATTAGATTCGCAGAGCTTCATCGGCTTAATCAATGGTCAAGGGTAGAGCAGGTGTCAAATCGATCATGCAAAATTTAAGGAGCTTTACATCTGGCAGCAAATCATTCAAAGCTTGTAATGCAGTGGATTGGCTCTCTCAGCTGAGAATAAACTTCTTGTTACGGTTGTACATCTGCAGGATGCTCCCGGTGGAAATTTCTCATGTACCGTACACAGGCTTTCCTGGTCCTCTCTTTAATGAAATCATGAAGTTCTGTCAAAATAAAAAACTCTCCTACCATTTTTCCTCTTCAAGTGTGTCTTTTTTTCTTTTTGATTCGTAAATTAACTAAAAAAGGTCAAAAAAATTCTACTTGTTAGGTGAAGAACTGAAGATGAGGCCAGGAAAAAATTATGGCCTCTCAAATCAAACTGAAAAATGTGTGGTGCTGGTGCATACACATGTATCACTTTTTCATAGTTACTACTATCATAAACCTCAGGCTAATTTATCAGATTAATTTAATTTAATTTTACAAATCAATCTGATTATAATGTTATGAAGTGTTATATGTAATTCATATCTAACTTAAAAGATATACATAACAAGTTAAGACATATTAACAACGAAGGATCCACTTAGAATTATTTTTTAGATGTTTAAAAGTGATTTTAAAAGTACAAAAGTTAATTTTGATATTTGGTAAATATTATATCAATTAAATTTTATAAATGAAAATGAATAGATTGTTATGAAGTGTTATATGTAATTTATATCTAACACAAAAGATATATCTAATTGGTTAATTAGGACATATTAACAACTAAGATTCCATTTAGAATTAATTTTTTGATGTTCAAAAGTGATTTTAAAAAAATAAAAATTAATTTTAGTATTTTATAAATATGTTTAGCGATTAATTCTAGCAAAGCCACTGCACCATGCAGTAAGCTATATATATATATATATATAATATGTTGTAAGAACCCAAAAGTATCATTATTAATTATGAAATAAAATCATTAGCTTTAAAAAATGATTATTATTATTATTATCGTCGTCGTCGTCGTTAATTATCTTAAGATAACAAAATAAAGAATAAAATTAATAACATAAGATATTTATTTCAGTTATCAATTGTTATATATACATGGAAAAAAATTTTTAGACATATATTTATAAATATTTAAATAAATCTTATTCAATACTATGTCCAATTCAATTATTTATATTTTTACAGCAGTTTAACGCTAAAATTTACCAAACACATACGACTGCTTTTAAAACTCATAGCATTTTTAAAAATAAATTTTACTAAATGCCTAATTGATTCTCGTTACAATTGATTATTTCTACAATAAAAATAACAACAATTATTTTAAAGGGTAGAACATTACCAAACTAGTACTCAAAAGTAGTACTTGAATTTTTGATACACTCTTGAGTTACATGTAACTTACGTGGTGTTTTTTAATTTGTTTGAAATCTGAATAAATCTGAATTGGTTTAAATTCTTAATAGAACTAAATGTTTGAATCTGAATGATATATTTTTTTTAATTTGAATTGTTAAAATAAATTTCAATTGTTTTTTTTAACTTAAAAATTTGAAAACTAGTATTTTTATATTTATGCCCTTTGAAATTATGAATGTTACACAAATAATAAACATATCAAAAAATATTAATAAGATAGTATATTATTATAATATAAATTTTGTTCAATTGAATAGAATCATTTATATTCTAAATTAGTATATGTTAATCAATTTTACTATAGTTTATGATTTTTTATATGAAAAATAATGACAAAAATTATGAGGATAAATAATGCTAATATGAAGAAAATAAATAGATAAAAATAATAATAGTTTACTATTATATTATCAAAGGTTATAGAGATGAGTTATAATATTAATTATTAAATTTTATTTAGGTAAGAATGAAAATTAATTAATTAGATAGAAATGTTTTGACAAATCTTTAGTGATATCATTTAAACTTTTTAGATTAATCAAAAAGTTAAAAAAACTACTTTAACAACTTAATAATTTAAAGACTAAAAATTTGTGTTAAAAATAAAAAATAAATTTTCTTTATTAGTTAATTGATTGAAATTTAGTTAAATAATTAAAAAAAACCTTTTTATGACCACTAAAACTGAAAAATAGGTAATAAGTAGACCTAACGGAGTTAATTAACTTCGGATTAAATAATGTGTGGTGCGTACACACGTGTCACCGACTAATAATGATCACTATCATCATAATTAATGATAAGGGAGACAGTTGAAGCGAGTCTAGTTGACCGAAATTATTTAATAATGACTCGTGTGAGACATGGTTGCTTTTGATGATGACTCTCTCCCCCAACACCCATTACAAAAGTTAGTGGATATATATTGAATAATTTACTCTTAGTTTGTGCGGTTCTTAAAATTCTCAAGTTTAAAAAAAATATAATAATTAAAAACCCTGTATGTAAACGTCATTAATAAGAAGGTCAAACTTTGCTGCTTAGCTCACAGCGACTCGCTTCTAGAAGAAAATAACATTTCATTTGTAATTGAAACTGTGCCACGGGCTGTGTGGCCCGCGAAACGTTGTGTTTTTAGAAAAAGGGTAATTTAGCGTCAGCCCCAAGATGTTTTGATATTTCACACCTAGCTCCCTTTACTTTTTGACATTGAGCACTATGCTCCATTTTCGTCAATTTCACAGTTAAATCGAACACTCAAATGGCAAAGTGACTAAGTCAAAATCAATCATTTCAATTTTGTTGCTATTTTTCATTTTCTTCTTCTTTTTCTTTTTATATTTTCGTTGTCTCTTGTTCTTCAATTTTGTCCTTCATTGTTTTTCATTTTCTCTTCTTTTTTCTTTGGAGTGTCAAATCTTATTATCATTTTTTGCAGCCTTGATTTGACACAACTCCTATATCGTGGCAGCGCATCGTTAGTGCATCACCACCGCGATCGCTCATAAAAATGGTACAAGATGGTATTCTCATAAAAAAATTAGTTATTTTTAACGATTTAGTTGTAAAATGATAACAATTGAAACATCTAGTAAAAATATAATTATTAGAATACTCAATACTTTGGTGATAAAGTGATATGTAAAAAAATAGAGTAAATATTAGATAATATCTCTAGCTTTATTCATTCATTTGTATATGTATATATTTTTGAATGATTAGATTCTATTTTTTAACTTCAAATCTATATTATTGGATTGGATGAATCAAATATATAAAATTTAATTTATTAAGTCATGATTTTACGCAACAAATGTAAGCTAAGGAACACACAATTTTTTTAAAGTTATAAAATTGGGACAAAGAATTAAGAATAGGCCAAAACATCTAGACAAAAAACAAGTTGTAAATGAGGTTACCTAGATATTTTAATATTTTTATACTTTTGTTAAAATCTTGTAATTCAATTTTCTGTCAAAATAGAATTGTTAAAAATGTCACAGATCGATGCAAATTTGGATGTGTCTTATACTTATATTTAAATATACTGTGAAATTAAAATTGAAATTGTAAGATTACAAACAAAATTTAGATGATTTTTTCTCTCTCTCTCTCTTTCTCTCTCGCTTTTATTCATTGTCTCTCTATTTTTGTTTTGCTTTGTTTTTGTTTTTTTAATCCCAAATTATAACCTCTTCTAGAGAGTAGAAACAAGAACTTTCAACTTCAAAACAAAACCAAAAACTTCCAAATCTCGCAATTGAAAAAGATAAAATAATATCATAAGAAAACAAAACAGACAAGAAAGGAATTTTTTATTGATTTTTTTCACAGCGACACACAGACCACATTTTCTTTTGTTTGTCAAATACTAGTTGAAGAAATTGAACTTATGTCGATAGCAGAGTTCTTAATTTATTATTTGTTCATTCCAGGTTTTGGGTTCTCGTCAGCTTGTTTGTGATTATCAGGAAGAACGAAGAAACAAAACCTTTCGAGAATAAATGTATATTCTACGTCTACGACTAACCAATTCAGGCCTGCGTGCAAACCTCAAAAGAAAATTCCACGAGAGGAATAACGTATCAGTTAGAAGTGAATAAATTCTGCCCCTTTCTCTCTATTTAAATAATTAATAGACAAACCTCTTTTAAATAAAAATATCATTACTCAAGAAATTACTTCAATTATTTTTTACATCACAACCAAGAAAAAAATGCAGTAGCTTGAATTGAATATTTGGATGACAATTTTGAGATCCTGACAATTGAATAAATTGAAATAACAAATCAAATGTATCAGTTAGAAGTGATTGATATCATATTGGTTTAGATTAAGGTTTATTATTTTCGGGTAACTAATAATTTTAAAATTAAATTGTATTGTATTGTATTTTTTTTTGGTTCAATTTGCACATATTTAAAAAGTATTATTTATTTAATATTTTATTTTAGTAATGTCATGCTAATTTTATTTTTCAAGTTTGATTTATTAATTGAACAAGGGTTAGATATTGATGTTTAGTTTTAAGTCAAATTTTTAAGTTGAGACAACCGAATCATTTTTTAATTGATCAAATTATTTATAAATTTGAAACAATTTAGATTTATGTGTCAAAATTTTAAAACATTTAATTTTTGAGAATTTCAGTATACAATAGGGACTATGGTGTTATTTACCGAACCATAGCATCTTGCCATTGCAACTAGTCTGACGTTAAAATCTAATGGTGACAGAACAAGAAGACGAGATAGGGTACGCCTTGCAACAGTTGCGCGGTTGTTGGACCTTGTATTCATATGCCTTTCTAGAACAAATGTTATTTAATATTAAATCCAAACTTAAAAATAATCTAATTGATTTTAATAAATACTTGATCATTTGATAGCCTTATGCAATAAAATCAACGAGATTGTGGTTTATATATATATATATAGATAGTGATTTCTTTAGATTTTGAAAATTTTATTCTTTTTTATTGTTAAGATCAAATATTCAAATATCAAACGATCACTAATCAATAATCATGCTCGTTAGTATTTATTTGATATTAATATTTTCCTCTTTATTTTTTCCTTTGTTCTAAAGAGAAAGCAGGGCTTGCAACAAAGAGAGCAAGAGTCCTATATGAAGATCCTTAGTTGGAGAGAATACCAAGAACATGAGATTGAGGGTAGTGAGTGGACAATTCGTATCAATTAGAAATCAATTTTAGAACAGACTCTGCTACTTCAAAGGAAGAGGAAGAAGAAAACATGAATGTGGGATGCGAGCACGAGTGTTTATAGAATGAATATACGTGGGTTTAGAATAATATTGTTTTTTGAATTACTTAGTAGGCTGTTTTACCTAAAGGGGTTTTATAAGGACTTCTCCGGATTGCATTTAGTAAGATAAAGATGAAGCGGGCTTCTGGCCTACTATCCCTATGTTCAATCTCTTTCCAATACGCATCCTCCTCTAATGATCATCGTAAAATCTTTTGGAGATTATTAATATCCTAATTTCTTGTGTATGAGTATGATGTTAATTTAACGAATGGAATGGAACTATGTATGAAATTAAAAACAGATGGGCAAGGGGAGTGCGTTGGAGACGATATGCAAGCATACGGCTTGACATGTTGGGGATGCAAAGATCTTGGCTCATTCTCAGCACCACAGCTTTAATCGTTGTGTTTGTTTATATATGCATATTTCCTCAGCAATCTATTTAGTCTACTATTGAAGGCTGTGGGAATTTTCTCCGTATGGATCATATTAATATCCCAACTGTTTGCTTATGCGGCGGCCTTGATCTAATGTTGGAGGACGAGCTGCCAAAATTGCGGATGTTTTCTATTAATGCGGTAATTATTCCAAAAACGAAAATGGTTCATAAAGAAAAGAAGCCAATTTAAAGATATTGAAGCAGGGGGTAAATCTTGGAAGGACGCAACTGTCCCCACAAATAATGAATTCCTCTAATCGATCAATCAAGACTTCAGAGGGGTGCCGACAGTCGGACACTTTAGCTGATCATATCCTGGATCATATCATATTCACTTGTGAGCTGAGAAGTTGTTTAAAAGTGTTAGGAAATTTCTAACGAGCCCCAGTTAATTTCAAAGTTGACCTGTCTTCCTTAAATTCTTTCTTTGTGAAAAGAATTACCGGACATTTTTCAACTTTCAAGTTTTGGTATTTTCTAACCCACCCCAGTTATCATAATTAGATAAATATAAGGGTTTAAATAGCTCTGGTGATTAAAAAATTCCTTATGCTGGCTAAACTGTCACGATTCAGGATAATTCTATTCGTTCCAGCACTTCATCTTAAGATGCTAAATGAAACATGATTTAATTGGTTAACATCATCAAGCAATTCCATGATTTTAGAAACTTGCTGCTTTTGCGGAAAAGGGCAAAAAAGAAAAAAATGCACGCTCTAATTTTGCGTCACCATTCTAGAAGTTGCATTCCTGTCAGTGGAGAATCTTATGTTTACAAGGATTGGGTGATTTAATGTCATAGAAATGAGCACGATATCTCTTTGATCATTAATCACAGAAAGAATACAAATCTCCCACAGAGTGAGTCCCACAACATTTACACTCAACCAAAAAAAAAGACGAGAAAGTATTACGTCTACCTATTTTTGAAAGGAGTGATCTTGATAACAAGGCCAGGAAATACGTCATCTGGGTCGTTGATATGAGGATTCTGTTCAACAATGTAAGGATCCCCACATTTTTCACTAATAGTATGCAATGTCTCTCCTTCTCTGACCACATAAATTTCATCACACGGCTTGTTTACATTCCTTGGCTGCGTCACTTGACCCATGAATCCACCGCCATCGCTTGATTCACAGCAGCTCAAAACTAACATTATCGCCATGAACAAAGCACAGTGCCAAGCAATCTTCTCCGCCAATTCAGTGGTTGATGAAGCTCGCGCCATGATCGATCGCAAAACTGAAGCACTAGTTGAGGTTTGATTTAATATTTCTCGAGACAATATTGTTCGATTTGGATGCTTAATTTATATGGTATAAGATAAAGAGGTTCATAAATTTTGTCACTGGATTTGGTTGTTGGAGTGGGTACAGTTTTTGGGCGGGAGTTGAAACGGTCCTCTCGGTGAGTTAGGTAACTGTCGATGGCACAAACTTATAAATTATTCTTAACAAAGAGTTGGTTTAACTGCTTTATTAAATGATTTTGGTCATTGCTTTTGACTAGCTGGTTTGATTGTTTCTTTACTTTTTATATTTCCTGGCAAAGGTCTGTTTCGAAGGGACTGTGACTGCATGTTTGCATGGGAAGAACAGAAAGTTCAACTCTCTTGCAGAAGTCGTGTGCAAGGCAAAGACCCTTCCCTGGTTTGAATAATATTGTATGCATTTCTAGAAAAAAAAAAAAGGGGGTTTTTATATTTGAAAGCTCTGTTTATAAAAGCCCTTTCAGTTGCCTGCGCTCGAATTTAATAATTGATCAATAAGTCATAGGGTTGACATTTTAACAAAGGCATAGGTTAGCTAGGCAGTTGCATCTGTTAGGTAAGGACGTAAGGTCATGCTGTCTAACATTTGAAAACTATCACGGCGGTTTCAGATTTACTGTGCTTGCTTGCGTTTAAGGACTGGAAGCAAAATATTTTGACCTTTCTTTTGTCATACTTTGCAAAAGGCACGTGGTCATATCCAAAAGTTGTAGAATATGCATTACAGTAGATTCAGGTTTTAATGTGCCTTCATTTTGCAATCCAGCAGTAGTTACTTACCGTAGCAATTAGTTCAAGCAATCGAGTTTACCGCAGGGTTAAAGCTTAAGAAAACATAATTGGAGGGAAGCGAATTATGAGTTTTGGCAGGAGCTTTTATGTAAAATACCCACCAATAAGACGTGATCAATATCCCATTTACTTGAACAGGATCAGAAGATAAAACTTTTCTGTTACCGTAGCTTAACGTTACTAACTCATTTTTCAAGCAGAAGGTTGAACAGATGTATTTCTGGGTTGCTGTAATACATCATTCTTAACATTACCGAACGGCATGACTTAAGCCAATAATTTACAACTTCAAATGGGCATTTTTATTTATTCAGAATCATTCAGAGTATGTTTTTTCACAAATGCATGGTAACATTAAGAAGAATTCCATCAATTTGTTCCCTAAAACCCAATATTTGGGTTGTCACCAGTGAAATGAGAATAACTGACAAGAGTGTTTTCTGGATCTTTACAGCAACCCCAACACATTTTGAGGTTTAACCTCTTCTGAAATGTGGAGCACAGAATAGAGCAGCTTTCATTGTTTCATCAGCAGTCTTTTAATATAATTGAGCACTTTATCCACATTGACCGTCCAAGCAACTGAAACAGGGGAATAGCCTGTCCATGGATTACTAACATTCCATCTGTACCAAATTACAGTGTCACTATTGGTACAAGCAATAACAAATGCAAAACAGATCTAAATTCATAAATAGAACACTCGAACCTTTTCAGTCCTTGATCCATTAGTGTATGCCCCGTACATATTCCTTGCGTCTCAACCCTCACAACTCCCTTCTTGAATGTGAAGAGATCTGGCCTAACTAATGCCATGAAACTAACAGGGTCGTGTAGGAAAATGCCTGTGACCAAATTTCTCAGAGTTAACCAAGAACATTTTTGTTAAGGAAGTTGACAAAAAGAATGTTCAAGTTTCGAAGCAGTTATTGTAAATTCATCTAACTTTTAAATGAAAAGTTACCATGGACACCATCAGACTTCACATGCCAGTCTCGGTAAAATTTGCACATGTCACCCAATAGCCGAACATACCTTCCTTTAGATTGCCTCAATTCAAGCAAGTCGGCATCTAATACATAAGATGATGCAAACTATCAGAAAGTCTTTATTTACCACAAAACAGGAAGAGGGAAGAAAGTGGAGGGAAAGAAGACCAAACGAAACTTGCTCCACCTGTCAGTTTGACTTGCGTAGTAATGTTTATTCCAACAACAGCGATGTTTGCCCCAGAGGTAAACACAACATCTGCGGCTTCAGGGTCTCCATAAATCTGCAAGTTGGACAAATTAATGGTCACTCTGATGGTACCTGATTGTTTTGACGTTGATTCAAGCTAAAACCAATTTCTTCACAACTTGTCACTCATAACTATAGTTAATCATTTTGTATTTTAGCGGAACCTTTCAAAAATATATCGACTCCTTTTGCTGCAATGAGAACCTTTGACTTCCAAAAAGACAAAAGGGAATATATGATGGTGCTTTGAAACAACAAACATCGAGTTTCAAGTATATAGTTGAAAGAAACTTGGGCAAAATCTGCAGAACCAAAGCTTTTGGCTCTGCTATGATTTATGAATCTAATTTCCGAAGGCAACAAATCCACACTGGGAAAACCTATTCAATTTAGAGAAGCTTTTATGATGCTTTGTGTATAAATCACAAATGTAGGAAAAGCTAGCACTTACATTCGCTTCAGCCGCAGGATTGACATTTCCCAATGCAAAGAAAGCACCGCCAAGTACAACAATGTTTTTCACCTTACTTGCAAAGGATGAGTCCCTTTTGATTGCCTGATTTCAGAACAGCATTAGAAATGAACTCATGAATTCTGAAAATATTAATTTCAACTGAGCAAACTGGGAGAGGCCAAAAAGAACTTACCAAAGCCAAGTTAGTTAGTGGTCCAAGAGCAAGTATAGATACTTCCCCTGGATATTCTGAGACTTTATCAACTAGAAATTCAGATGCATTCTTATCACATTTCTTTGCTTTTGGAGGCGTTAGAGATATATTTCCCATCCCATCATAACCATGAGCAAATTCAGCAACCCGAGGCTTTCCACCCTTTTCAAGAAAAACCATGGTTACTTTGGCTACAATAACAAGAGGATGCCATATAACTTGGAGAAAAAAGAGTTAGAAGAAAGAACTCAAAAAGTCTTGACCAGCAGACATGATGCAAATCTATTCACAACAAGGCTAACTAAATACCACAAACACTTAACCCTAAGAAGGTAGCAATGAACTTTCAGAAAAATACGACGATAGATCATTGACTAGGCATATTACATGAAGAAGTTAAAAGAAAGTTTGTCTGCCACACATAGGATCTTTCACTAAAAAGAAACATCAAGCAAACACCAACATACATCATCTAAGTGGCAGCTTAATAACCTATCTTTGGTAAAGGCACCCAACACAGTACAAGGTCAGTAATTTAACTTTGGTCAATCTAGGAAATTCTTTAAACACAGATGGAGTGACACAGACATACCTTCAAAGGCTCAGGGCTGCCTTCTGCCACAGGAACACCTGGACAACCTGCCATTTCACACTATCCTTTTGCATATCAAAAACGGGAAATTGATCATGGATATATTCCAAAACGAAGAAAAAAACCTAAAACAGGAGAAATAAAACCAAGTACAAGAGGACAGGGTCAACTGATACATATACATACCAGAGTCAAGGCATTGCGAGTGGCGTCTTCAGTAGTAACATTACCAAAGATTGTTGTCAACCCCAAGATCTCCAATTCCGGAGTTTGAAATGCCATTAAGATTGTCATGCTATCATCTGTTGATTAAAGATAACCCATTCACATCTCACCCGTGACACCAATCACAACAAACCAATACAAAATTAACGAGTTGAACAACCTAGGCAAAAAATGGGGAAGCTATAGAATTTTTGTTAATTCTTTTCTCAAACCATTAATAAGAATCACACCATTCAGATATAAACAAGTTCCAAAAATCACCGATTACCTTAGAACTAAGTGGTCCGAAAACCCCAAAGCATCATAATTATCTTCATCATTGCAGAACCCCTTGCTTTAGCTATATCATCATGGTAATCCTTTTTTTCCTATTTTGACACAATGTATGTTCTCTAATTGAAAAATTCATCCACCCTCAAACAGCAGCACCAGAGGTCATCATCTATCGAGCAGCATTTAATACATCCATTTACTTTTTGCCCTTTGCAATTTTGAAAGTGATTCCCATTCTTTTCCTTCCCAATATAAGGTCCAGTAATAATGCTCTTCCCAAATTATTAGTTTTTACCAATATTTGTAATTTGATTGACATAGCAAATGACTAGACTCGTCGCACTGTCTACATAAATAAATCTGGAAAAGTGGGTCTAACTTACAAAATACATTTAGTAATTACCTTGCTATTATTTTTGCTTTTTAATTGCTGTGTTTGAAAAAACGAAAAATTATACCTGTGTGTTTCAAACAAATTTCTCCTTTCTGAATCAGGAAAAGTAATCTCTTAATCTATACTATGATCAAACAATACCTTTTCCAACTTTTACAGCCGAAAACAAAAGGAAAACACTTTTATATGCGAAGCAAATTATCCCTTATCACTTGCAATTGTAGCTATACAAGTCTCTCTCATTTTTTCAATCACCTTTGCTTACAAAACAAACAAATGGAATTGATGCTCTCATTAAAGCTCTCAGAACCCAAAAAACATTTCTAACACAAAACTAAATTACACAACCAATACAGTTAATTATTTGAGTTTTACCTAGACCAATCCAACAAACCAAAAAAAAAAAAAAAGATTTTTCAATTAGTTTACTTCGCATTAAGTAATGTATACATATTTCCTTTTTCAAAAATTCAAACCAGTTCACCAACAACGACAATGCAATCACAAGTACATTCCACAAATGCAAGGTTTTTTTACAAGTCTTCTTATTTATTTTTTTAAAAGGAGGAGGAGAAAGTGAAACTCACCGATTCCGGGGTCAGTATCGATAATGAGCTTGGCGGGGTTAGTAGAAGATCCCAAAACGACGCCGCTGCCGTGAGAATTTTCATTCGCCAGAACTCTATCCATAATCAAAAGCAAAGCAAAACAAAACAAAAGGGAGGGGTTTTGAGACAGCGAAATAACAACCGAAGACTCAGCAATAAAACTTATGCTTTGTCAGCTCAGCCGAAAGGAGACGAGACGAGACGAGGAAGCCAAATGGCTGATGCCAAACTGAGCCGCCCCGCAAAGACTAAAATCACCAAAACGCTCTGCTCTGGTTAGCCGGTGCAAGCGATACAACAATTTTATTTGATTTCAAACTTTTGGTTTATTCAGCACGCGTCCCGACGCGTGGAGTGTTTTAACTGGATCCCAATCTTTGTAAATTTCTCGTCTTTGTATTCGCTTTTGCCACCAACACGAAGATCCGCAATCTTTTTTTTTTTTTTTTTTAATTGCCACCAAAATAAAAATATAATAATAATAATAATAATAATAAAGCAAATAATGGAGAGAATTCCATGTGATATTCGCTTACCTTTTTTTTTTTTTTTTTTTTTTCTTTTTGGGTCAAGTTTGTTTAACCCGCTGTCCCAGTTTAGATGGATTCGCGTCATGTTCAGAGCACATCTGTTTAAATTTGAGTGAATTTTGTTTGATTAATTTATTATGACACATTCTCCTCACCCAAAGAATTTATTTGATAATTAATATGATTAGGAGGATAATCACATCCGAGAGTTTCATGATTTTTCTAATAAGGACAGATTAGTAATAACCGATTACTAAAGTATATAATCCTTCCTACCAATTTATTCCGCTCCGTCCCTCAAATCACCAGCGCAACCTCGGTGCCACCGAATCTTGTAGGCTAGTGGTAGGCTTTTATTTATGCTCTTGGAACATTCACAGGGTGTGAGTTCGTGCTGCTTCCTTCACTAAAAATCCCATGGGAGGCACAGCGCACAGCGCATATACGTATATTCCAAATCAAGGAGGAGTCTTTTTTATCTTTAATAAAGCAAGGGAGGATGATCCGTCGTGATTGTGATTCATTTCTTGCGAGTCAAACAAGAAAAAAGTTCATGAGGTATGTTACATCCTGAGGTCCTAAATAGAGACGAAAATGCACATGTTCCAGGGGGACCCACATCATTCTAATATCCACGTGCAAGCACATGACAATTTGTCAACTCTCTCACGAGCCAAGCCAAGCCAACGCCCAACGACAATATGTTTGCAATTATTAATTATTACTTTTTCACCCATACATCATGATTGTATAATATTTTACATATTCAAGATTATAACAACAAATTATCAGGGCAGGTATAATGTAAAATGAAAAAAGAAAATTTTGATTTCTGTAAATTTAGCCAATATCTTTTAGTTTTGCTCTCGGAACATTCACAGGGAGAAGAAAAAAAAAAAAATTGCAAAAGGGTAAGCATCTTTTCATCTACCGATGATTTTTGTCAACTATGATGGTAATAACTATTCTGGGACTAATTTATAACTGACAAGTGACCGAATGCGCTTGTGTAAGCCCCCACGTTTCTCTCCACACAATTTCATGTGCAATCACATGCTCATTTATAAAACTTGAAGCAATATGTATTAGCAGCAATAAATCATCATTATTCAAAAGAAATGGATGGCTCTGCTTCTGAAAATCTTGCACAAAAAATCATATATATTTTGTGCAATGCGGTTGCGGACTAACTTGTTAAATACTAACTCACAGAAAAATTATGCTTAAAAAAAAAAAAAAGAATTTTCTTTAACATTTCCCCCTTTTTTGTGGCTCCACTTTTACTTTTTCCTTTTTCTTCCCCCAACATATGGTTAAAATCGTTCATAGCCAATACATACAAAATGAATGAATTTTGTAACTTTTTGGGCACTGTTAAATAAATCTTACTGCTCGAAAGGCGGAAGCCTCTTCTTGAAAGGTCGAAGCTGTGCTTCAAAAACTGCCAGCGAAATCAAAATTGCCACAGCATAAAACGAAGTTAGTGGCCTGAACATCCCGAAGGCATGAATTTGTAAAATTTTATACTTTCGACTTGCTCTTAGGGTGACATTGCAGCTATATTTGCTAAATACAGAATACGATGATCCAAATAGGTGAAATCGCACCGTCGCACCAACAATTCCTCCTCAAAATTATAACCTGAACAAAATGAAAATCTAAGAAATGCCAGAATAAAGGCTTTACAACAAATTTAAATTGCCAGAAGAGTTAAAAGCCAAGATAAACCACAATCTTGTTGTGCCAAGACAAGACACTCTGAAAACACCATTCAACTCCACATCCTGCACATGCTAAAAGGTCTTGAATGGGAGAGTTGTCATGAGGTTTAAACATTGTTGAATGTAAAACTAAACTTGACGTTACTCAAATTCAAGAACTTGTAATACCTAACAAGTGTTTATCTGGTTAAGACCAAGCCGTCTTTCTATTTATTGGCTCACTAACTAGCTACCCAGATTATTAGAATTCAATGCAACATCATTTTAATTTCTTTAAGGACCTTTAAATAGTAAGTAATATCAATAAGGAATGATAAAACCACAAGAGAGAGAGTTATAGAGAAAGTTGGTAGCGATTAAACATTGTCCCCACCAACTCGAGGCAATCTGGTCTGAACGGCCGCAAAAAAGATTATAAACCTGTTTGACTCAATTATATTTCAACCATAGTTCATTAAAATTGAGATTTGTACTTTAATTAGACTGTACTCATTCCTCCAAAAGTAATTCAGCCTAGGCAAAAGGTCAAATCCACTAACAGAATAGATTCTAAAATCTAATCTTGTAGGACATCGGCAAACCTACAAACTTAAGGATAAAAGCAACCTATCAAGAATATACAACTAAATCATCTAGTACATATAAATAAAAAACAAGGAGTTATTGATTCCCTTAACATACCCCACTAGAAAATGCCTCAGGTAGAGCCAATGATATTAGCAGGCATCTTCCCCAGGTTACTCTTTGCACTGGCGGCAGCTTGTCCACCCGTAGTCCTAGCACTTGCAACCTCAGTTGCCATGACTGATTTCTTTATCTGCCAAAAGCAAAGTATCTAATAAATCAGACGCCTTCCCCCAAAAGTAATTTAACTAATTTACTATAACTTTCCTCTTTAGTCAATTTTCAGTGTAAACCAGCACAATGATATGTGAAATGCACAGACAGACATGCGTCTTTATATATAACAAGTAGACACATGATATCAAGGGTAAAACTCACTGCAGCAAGCCGCTCCTTGTGGATATCACATACAAGCTGTAAAAACCAAAGAAATACAATTAGAAAATATAGGAAATTTTGAAAGATGTTTCTTAAACACAAAGCTTCCAACATCATCGCCTGGAGGCTAAATATTGGACCATAGCCCCATTCACAATGGTATCGGATCAGTGATGATTCTTACTGGTTTTCTGAAGGTCTTGATCTCATCACCACTAAACCCAGGAAGTGTCATATTCCAATTTCTTTCTGTATCAATGCATGAGAATAGAAAGTTAAGTACTAGCTGTACATAAACAGAACCAAAAACAAAATGCAGAATATATTTTTCAGCATAACTAACCAAGATGTACAAGTATGTCTTTTGCTTCCAATGTATCTGATTTTCGATGCTTAGCTAATGAGCAACCAAACGTTGTAATCTGATTAAAAAAATAAACAGTGCATTTCAATGACAAATACAGGTAGAGAAAGTATCAAATAACAGCACAAACATTGTGGTAAGGCTTCCACTACTGTGGAAGAAGATTAAAGGAAGACTTTTATCATACATACACATGGCTAAATATGGTAATTATAAATTGCCTAGACAAATTCTTCATGGCTAAACATTATATCTTGCAACCTGACACAATATCATTGCCTCTGAAAGATTTGTATATAAGTATGATTGACAATTATAGAGATATACAGCAATCTTTTATATTTTATCTACTGGAAGACCAATCATATAATTCTTGTTTAAGAGTTTCTAGCCCACATTAATCTGCGAAAAAGATAATTATAAATATGATCATATATGTCATTGCCCAAGCAATGTTCCAACTTCACCAACAAAAACAGGGCATCATTGAAAATTCTTGCCTTGAAAACAGTCCGGATTAACCTAGGAATTCATGAAAGAGAATCCAAGAGCACAAAACATCCTTAAAAATGTCCAGTGTGTGTTGTGTGAGAGAGTTCAAGAGACTATAAATTCAACTACTCACAGACTCAACAAAATCTTCTGCAATATCCACAAGAATATCTTCAACGTCAGGATCCAACCTCTCTGATGGATCAATCTGTCAAAAAAGCATAAGAATCCAACTTAATACCAAGAGACAGAAACAAAGGCACAGAGACTCATTTAAAATCTAAGAGAACCAAACACAAGATAGCTATGAAGTGAGAAAACACCAACCGTATAGGACCTAATAGACAAGTGTAGATTGGCCAATGCTTCTAAAGCTAATATATACATATCATCCCCAAATCAAATATTGACATGCACAATCAACAAGTATGCCTTCAAGACAAAAAAACAAATAAAGCACAAATCACATCACATTTGTTGCATTATATCCCCAATAGCTGACCCACTACACTGCTAGCAATGCACTGTCAACAGGATGACAATGAGTAAAGGCATATTACTGGTACCGCTCACTCTAAATAAGTTGTGAACCAGAGACACCATTAGAACAAGTAACCAATAATGCAATGACTTAACAAGATCTCCTTTGCCATGTTATAAGTCCAACTCCTCAATTGTGAAATAAATGTCTATTTTCAGTTGTTTGCAATAAAATCAAAACTGGAAACAATCCCAAAACTTCTAGGTTTGGAGATACGGCTAGTACGAATTTGAAATATTAAGAGAAGGTAAATATGTATCACCTGGTTAACTAGCTCCTGGATGCTTCTTTTGGTGAGAATCCGATTACCAAATTCATCACTTTCTGTGCCAGCTATTTTACTCTGATTCCCGGTCTGGACAGCGTTAGGCTGTACCAATGCAAGGGAGGAAGGTTTCTGAGTTGCAGAGCCCGGCGGCCTTGTAATTTGCTGTTGATGGGGTGAAGATTGAGGCACCCTTGGTGAGGAAAACTGTTGCCCATAATGGTCAGGCAGCTGATGTGATGGTTTCGATTGTTGTGGCTGCACAGATGAAAGATGCTGTTGCTGCAAATTTGTTGACAAGGGAGAATGTTGCTGGGGAATATGTGACCGCTGCTGCATGGATGGAGTGTTCATCTGTGGTCTATATGTAGAGGGGGGTGGCAAAGGAGGCTTCCCTTGTGATCCAGATGATAACCATGGCTGATTAAAGGACTGCACACTTTGTGATGCATTTGGTGAAGAGGAACCAGGTGAACCAACTTGTGCGACCCGCATAAGGCCTTGCCCTTGGAAATTCTGCAAAACGTAGATGAAAGAACAAATCAGAGAAGAAATGCTAAAAGAAAAGGTCAAAAACCCAAATCTCATCAAAAACTTTTCATCAGCCATGATAAGAACAGGTCAATCGAATAGAATAGCGATAGAACTTGTCAAATCATCAAACCATTAAGTATCCCATTGCCAGCCACAATTCTCCTTATTCCCATAAAAGCATACCCCAAATAAAGGAAAGGCGGCCTATGTCCACTGCAATAACACCCAAATGAAAGCCCATGTCTCCAATTCTCCTTATTCCCAACAAAGGCAAAAATTTTAGATTATTCCAGTGCTCCAAGGTTTTCATATGCCAAGATACACAGAAGAAAACTAAAATTTAAACTCTGGAAAGAAATTGGTGTGCACCAATTTGGACCATCCAGCATAATTTCCACTTTGATTTCAAAGAGTTTACTTCATCATATTTTTCATGAGTATGGCTACTGCAATGTTCTTATTTTTGGGGTAAAACAAAGTATTGCATTTCAATTAAAACAAAATATTGCACTTCAATTGGCTATCCATCCACCAAATACTCCACCAACCCCCTGTCCCCCTGTGGGGTACCCCTTCTTCCTTAAGGAACAACAAACAAACAAAAAATCAAGTTTTTTTTTTTTTCCATTGTATATACTCAGAGAAGGTATTTCTTTTGCCAAAATCCTAACTTCTGTTGAGTAAAAATTTAAAGCCAAATTATGTCAATATTTAATCATTCACTTGAATTATCACAACATTAACCTTCTTTATGAAAATTTCTTTTGAATGAGAAGGGGGGGGGGGGGGGGGGGACTTTGAATTAAACTTGTAGATTACACTCAAGCCAACCCCCCACCCAGACCACCTTAGCTGATTTTCCACTTTTGAAGTTAACACAATCTAATCTTAGTCACACCATAAATACATGAATGTATTAAAGAAAATAAAAATGCAAAAAAAAGAAAATTAATTATTACTAACTTGGGTGCCTGGAGATTGACTACTTGGGGAAGATGGCGGCGGTCTAAGGGAAGATTGTTGCACAGGCCTTGGTTGATGGTGTTGTACAGAAATCCCAGCAGGCCGCATTTGAGAACTCGAACCTAGCGATCCCATCACCCCCATTCCTTGGATTGCAGGTGGCCTCACCTACAAATTACAAACATCACCCAATTTAATAACTGATGAACAAAGTGTCTGCTTGACAACAAACAAACTGAAAGACCATCAATAAATTAGGACAAACACACCACCCCATTTAATAGAAGGAAACAAAGTTTTTTTTAGAGCATTCCTTTCACCAATCTTAACTTAAAGAAACTGCCAAAATCACTCATTTATTGAAAATAAATAACATAAAATCTAAATAGTCTCAGAGCTATAACAGATTAAAAAATAAATAAATAAATAAAGGGGTCGAAGTAGAGACCGAATCAGGAACGTTAACTCCAGAGCGGCCCAACCCGCCAAACGGCTGGCCAAAAGAAGACGAAAAGGGGGGCGAGGGTTGGGGAGATGAAGCGGTAGGGCGGGGTGCTGGAACTCCAATGGCAATGCCGCCCCTCGGGGGAGGGGGAATCGGAGGCGAAGCCGAGGTCGATGGAGTCGCAGAAGAAGAAGAAGGAAGAGAAGAGAAGTGAGAAAAGTGTTGCTGCGGCGGTTGCCATGGTCTCGAAAATGAGGTGGGTCTAGGTGGTGGTGGTGTGAGCGAAGTGGGTCTTGACGGTGGGGCCGGGCTGGGGCTGGGGCTTGGGTTAGGGTTTGGGGTGTTGGTTGTAGGAGTTGAAGTTGGTATTGTTGTAGATGAAGGGGTTGACGGAGTTGGTGGAGTTTGTTGTTGCTGTTGTGGAGGCTGTGACGACGGTGCCGTGATTTGTGAAGCGGTGATGGTGCTGCTGGCGGTGTTGGCTGTGGTAGTGGTGGTGGTGGAAGTAGTGGGGGTTTGTGTTTGTTGTTGTTGCTGTTGTGGCTGCTCTTGATCCATTGGGAGTTGGAGGGAAAATTGAGACAGATTTGGGGATTTTATGTGGCTTTCACTGGCTGAGGGGCTTTGTCGCTTTGATTTGATAGGTTGGTTTTTTTTTTTTTAATTATTATTATTATTTCAAAAGTTGCAAAACATTTTAATATTTTATTAAGAATCTTTTTAAAAATCTCTCTTTCAATTCGAGATTGTTGTAAATAGATGACTAAAATCTTTTTATTTGTAAAAAATTTCTTATATTTTAGTTCTGTTTAATTATCGTTTGATTAATTAGGGACATTATTGATATTTTATATTGTTATCAAAGAGTTGTCGATTTATTACTTTTAGTACAGTGTCATTTTGAATGGGTGAAGTTTCTCTCGGAGCTCAATCGCGTCTTGCGATCTGGTGGTTACTTTGTCTGGTCTGCAACTCCAGTTTACCAAAAGCTTCCAGAAGATGTTGGCATTTGGAAAGGTATTGGATACTTAGTGAAGTTTCCTCCCAAGGGATGTGATGGTATTGATTTTAACATCCTTGTTCTTTTACTCCATGTGATGACTGATGTCAGCAATGACTGAGCTAACAAAGCTAATGTGCTGGGATCTGAAGGCAATTAAGAGGGACAAGTTGAATGCTGTTGGTGCGGCAATCTTTAGAAAGCCAACTTCTAATGAGTGTTACAATAAAAGACCTCAAATGAGCCTCCATTATGTGCAGACTCAGATGATGCTAATGCTGCCTGGTACTTATCCTAATAAGTATTAGTTTCTGTCTTTGCCCTTCGCACAAAACTTGAACATGATAGTGAAATCTGTTAGAGATTTCTTCAAAATTTAAAGCAATAATGACAATCAATTTTAAACAAAGATCTGAGTCCTAATATTCGTCTAATGCTATTCTTTTTTTCTATTATTTTGGTTAGTTTCATTTCAGTACATGTCTGTGAAATAATATGATTTCACTGTTTTGATATCACATCATTATGTTTTATGCATTTTTCTTGATATTACATATCAAATACATCTGTTGAATCAACACATGTTTTTTAGTGTGTAAAGATATCGGCCAAGTGTACATTGATTTCAGACATTGAATTTCCTCCTAGCCTCGGTTTATCATCTCTTGAATGTTTGACCTTGAGAGTACACGCGGGAGGAACAGAGAAGGGGGTAAAAACTAATGAAATAAGATGACCTTCCAATGTTCTTTCAAAAAGTGATATTTCTGATTGCCATTATGTTTCTGTGGATGCATGATTTCAGGAATGTACCACTTCAGGCATGCATGCATAGAGTACCGGTAGATAAATCAAAGCGTGTGTCTCGTTGGCCTTTGCAGTGGCCTCTAAGGTTGGAGAAACCTCCTTATTGGCTGAATTCAGAGGCTAGAACTTCACCCATTCAAAATGATGCTGTGCTAAAGGTAATAAAACGACAACTCTTTGATAATAATACAAAATGTCAATAATGCCCCCAATTAGTCAAACGGCAACCAAACGAAACTAAAACGTAAGGGATCTTTTACAAATAAAACGATTTTGGCCACCTATTTGTTGTAAGTAGATGGTGAGAATCTGTTTATTTGTAAAAAAACCCCTACCGTTAGTTAATTTTAACATTGACCGTTAATTGACTGTGCAAAGATAATATTACCCTTAACAATATTTTGTAGACTGACATAACTAAAAAAAAACTAAAATTGTTGGCGCAAAAAACACAAACTCTATTTTTTGACAATGTTATCCTTGTCAATTCTAAAGATTTACAATATCATAGGTAAAGATTATAACTATTTCATTTTCAAGTTTTTAATTTTATCTTTCTTGTAGGAACTTTAAAGAAATATCAATAATTTAAAAATAATTTTTAAAATTTTTAATTTTATCTTTCTTTTAGGAACTTTAAGAAAATATCAATAATTTAAAGAGGGTAAAATAGCCAACAATTTTAGTTTTTTTTAGTTATTTTCGTCTACAAACTGTTGTTAAAGGTAATATTGTCTTTGCACAGTCAACTAACGGTTAATGTTAAAATTAACTAACTGTAAGATGATTTTTTACAAATAAATAAATTATCGCTATCTACTTACAACAAGCTCAAACTTCAGGGGAAGTTTTTAAAAATTACCCATTTTATTAATGTCAATTTGCCTACCACCAGTTAATTTGTTAATCGTACCATACCTGTACCAATAAAGGACACACAAGATGAGTTCATGGAATTCCTTTTTATTATTATTTAACAATTTGTCTAAAAATTTTTGTTTCTAACATCTATTTATAGGCAAATGCTATGTTACATCAAATGTAATATACACAATTCATAACAACCACACAAAGTATGTGAGCCCATAATTTGTGTGGTTGTTATAGAATGTGTATGTTACATTAAATGTAACATAGGGACTCCCCTATTTATATATTCTTTTTATCAAAACAAATAGAAGTTTAATATTATTTTATCCTTTTTCGGAGTAAATTCCTTCTCCAATATGATAGTTTTCTAACATCTTGAACAAATTCAATAAAAATAGTGATAACATATACATTTAATTTAAAGATCTTAATTTAAAAATTTGACATAAATTTTCAGCTAGTAATCTTTAATCCTTACACAACTGTTTAATGGTAAATATATTAATAACAATTTTACTGACCATCGGATTGTCTAAAATTAATGACTTAAAATTTTTATTTAAGTTAAAAGTTTGAGTTAAAATATTATAACCATATCGTTTAAATTTATATTAATAAAATAATAATATTACATAAATAATAAATAATACTTCATTTAATTTTTGTATTTAATTAACATTCATTCGCGTCATATATTTATTATTCAAGAGTAAAAAATGTACCAAATGTCATCTATGAATGGATTATAGAGAAGACATGTCTGTCTGCACGGAATATAAACAAGACATGTCATAGCTGCGATTACTCATAAACGACATGTCTTACATATTTTTTGGGAAACATAAAGGACATGCCCTACAAATTCTACAAACAGTTACACTGTATATCTATGTTATGAAGTTATAATCGATCGGTCATACTCACACATCAATGGCCAACCTCCAGATTACCATAGCTGCATCATTTTCATGAACAGAAAGACTCCCTTCCTCTCAATGCCATATTTTCATCATCAAGCCTCTGATATTGCACATCATAATTTCCATTTTCAAGAGCTGGTATGGGAAGCAAATCTTTCTCTCTGTTATTAGTAACAGTAGAAGTGACTAACATGAGCACAAGTTATTGCAGTATTTCATACTTAAAATAAGCTCATTTCTAAGTTTCTAAATGATTAACTCGAAAAATATAAAGCACTAGTGACATCTCTTTAATGTGCCAAAGCTCACATTTTGATCTTTTGAATGCGTCATAATTTATTCATAATGATCAATGACTTCCCACCAGGAATAATTTGAGTTAGGCCAACGTTTTAACGTTTTAGGCAGCAAATCTTCATTAAAGCAATTAACTTTCCGTCAAACTACAGATGCAATTTGTATTCAAGTTTTTGTGTGGATTTTAAAAAGAATGCCGAAAGAGTTTACCATTACAGGCATGGATCCAGGCACAAAAGCTATTAACGGGATTCAAAACAGGATTTAACATAATAGGAATTAGAGCATACATTGTTGAATAAATTGTAAGTCCAATCAGCACAACTGCAAAAGCAAGATAGTATGTCCAGTTCACCTGCAATTGAGGTACTCACCACATGGTCAGATGTGCCAATTCCGAGGAAAAGAAGGAAATCAGCTCGTAGCCGTTCAAATTATGTATAAGGTGGAATCAAACTCATTGGATTGATTCAATGCGATGATTCAAATAGGCGTGGTAATGAAAGGAATAAATCTGAAAAGAAAACCTGTTGGTGGTAACAAAAAATACGGAGGATAACTGCCCACATATCACTTGTAAGCACTGACAGAATTAACATTGTGGCTCCACTCAGCTGTATACAAAATATCCTCATTAGAGTTCATCCAACCAACCAAATCAAAGAAAACGCTTTCTTCAGAATTTACAAAAACAGCATTTTGACAAAATTTTGTAGCCGCGAGATCACTTAAATAACTGTGGTTTCTTAGTGCAGAGACTTACATGGGTGCCGGAACATCAAGGAAATGTAGGTGATTTTCATGTAAATAAAAATTGTCCAATAAATATTTGTTGGTGATAAGAAACAGACCTTTAGAACAAAAGGAACAAGTGTGTAGAACATAAAACTGGCTGCTGCATTGCCCACAAAGCTCAATATCTAAAACCAAGAACCATTAAAATTCAGTTTGATAAGGTAAGAAAGAATTCATCTCCAGAGAGAAAACTAAAGTCTCACATAGGCAAACTTATGATTCTTAAACAAAAATTTCTTACACACCTCTTCTAAAACCATTAGCTTCATTTGTAAAAAAAATACAACACATGCATTATAAGTTCAATAGATTTTATAGTCTTTCATATAATCTCCTAAATCCTAATTGATAACTTTAGGTTGCTGCAATCTTAATATACGAAATGAGAAAATGCACATTGTACAGAGAAGCAGAGATAAACCTTAAGAAAGCTGTTAACCAATTCAAAGACTATGACAAATTAAGTAGGTTACTCACAATATCTGTCGACCACTTGACTGATTCTAGACTCTTAAGCTCCAGTGTGGATCTAAAAGAAGGTAATGGAATGAAAGCAAAAGGAAATTTAATCATATCGCACAAAGAAGTATACAATTTATTATATGTAAATGTAATCATATCACTCAGCAAAAAAGGATACAATTGAACCACGCTCACTAGCAGTCCATAAACGCCAATCATGCAGACCACTTCAACACGATCTATTTTCTTTACTAAGAATTCCTGCAATTGGGTACATGATTCTTTAATGAAAATGATACTGTTGAATATGGATTCTGCAAAACCCATATTTCAGTTCAACGAACAGACCTTTCCTAAACTAAAATTAAAAAATTTAAACCTCATCGAATTTTATAGAATAAGAATGGGATTAACCAACCTCACCAACATTGCTCATGGCAAAGAAAATGGCTCCAGCAATGACAAGTATGTCGCCCAGGAGAGGTCTTGAACCACCTGAAAGAAGGTTAGTAAATAAGGAGACTAAAACAAGAATGATTATGTGGCCACTGATAGATTTGGTACTTCCAAGTTCAGAGGCACAATTGTTTCTAAATCTTCCCCTTAAAATATATATACATGTCTTTCAATTTACAAAACTAGGTAAATGGTACCAGCAATTGGTGATACACCTATTCATAAATAGACATTGGTTGAAATATAATAGAGAAGCTGAGAAAACGAATATAACTTGATTAGAAGACATGGAAAAGAAAATGTCACCTCCACCAGCCATCTCAGCATCAGAGAGAAGCATTAAACCAAGGCCAAGCACACAGAGGGATGCACCGAACAATTGCCATACAGAATATCGAGTGCCAAGGAACACCCATGTGAAGACAATTGCACATGGTATTGCGCAGCAGTCCAATAGAGTCACACTACTAATTGATGTGAACTGGAAGGCTTTATTAACTGCATCAAGAATAAGTGCCAGGAGGTCAAGGAATCTGGAAATTAGCAAGGCCATATTGAGTTTCATTCTACATCAGCACATCTTGACGATATTTTAAGATTTCTGGACATTTTGTAACAAAGCTGAAGAGCATAACGACAGTCAATTAGTTTTTCACTCACAAAGGAAATTTCCTTGAACGTCAACAAAGCCTAAGAGTAGATACCAATACCATGAAACCTGCAAATATCATAGAACATATTCCACATCTTCAAATTGATTTAAGTAAATTATTTGTAGCATTGTGACAAATGAAATTCAAACAACACCTTTTAAGATTCTAATCCACACACACCATATTGCCATGACAACAAAAGACAAGAAAAATCTAACTAAATTTTGAGTTCTTTTGCTGTTTATCAGTATAATTCTTCCACATGAATCTAAATAGCAAAATATAAAACATACTTCTATATTCTTTTACCTTTTTTGGTTTTATAAAGCAAAAAGACGGACCATTACCTGAAGTCTTTGGCGTCTATAAAGCAAAATACCACCATAAACCAAAGCCAAAGACATGTAACATAAAACTGACTGAGTAATAGGAGCGTCAACACCTACAGAGGTAAACAACCAATATGGCGTAATCCAAAATGGCGCAAGGAAAATGAACTTATAAAGAAAAGAGAAAAAGAAGATTTTGTGAAATGTTAAAAGGTTCGGAGAAGAATACCAAGATCTGTTATAACAGCTGTGGTGAAGCTCGAGAGGGCAAGTGAAAAAGAAACAAGCTGACCCAGAAGCAGAAGGTAAAGAGTTCTCAAGGCCATTTGGCTTCTGCTGCTCCAACAGCTGATAATGGCGTTCATCAAGTTCATTTGTTCAGATTCATTGCAAAAGCCAAGCTGAAGTACATTATTTATTGAGTTTCTAATATAATACTTTATTGTTCGTTAACTGTTGGAAAAGTCCATTTCTGTAATATGTGGCTACCGTTCAGGCATATTGGGCTCGGGGCTGGTGAGAGAGACTTCACTTTATGGAAAAGGGGAAGTGTCCCATCAGAGCTTGATGTCTGGCGATTGATTGTAGTTTCAATTTTTTCTGTTTTCGTGAACTAAAAGGCAGTAATTTTATTAATTGATTGTACTAGCGGTGATTAATCTGTCAGGATCATCGGGTCAAGGTATAGCGCTAGCGATGAAGACGTTTTTAGGACTCAGATAATTAGTAGTTTCTGAAAAATTAAAAAAAAAAAAACAGTTGGATCCATTTGTTTGAAAATGTGTAGAATAAATTAGCACAATAATTTAGTAAATTTTATGTTAGTACACTTTTATTCATTGTAATTATCAATAAAATTAGTAGCTTTAGAATAAATAAATACAAAATAAGAGATGCATTTTATTTTTAGAATGAATGAGTTGAGGTGTGCATCTTGCATGGTAATTAATTATTTATATATATATATATATATGAATTTTACGTTTGAGAGATTATTTAGAAATTAGTTTGGAGTTAAGTAAATATTTGATTTAAATAAATGGGAGGAGAGGAAAAGATAAAAAATGAGAGAGGGGGAGAAAAAAATGTGGGCACTAATTTTATATGATGGGCCATAGGTTAAAGAAAAAGCTAAACATAAATTTCTATATTTAATTGGTTTTCTATCAAAAGCACAGATGGTTTTAGGTTCTCGTTTTAACGCATGCATGAGTTAATAATAATGAAATAACTTTCCTCCAGTGTAATTGCGGAAGCCCTGCTACTTCTTGATCAGTTTTCTCATTGAAGCTGAAGCCATGCATCTTTCAAAACTAGAGCATCAAGATCTCGGTAGTTTAACAGAACCATTTGAGGATACACAGAGGATGATAAAGATCTTCATGCTCTCTTTGCCGCTCTCCATGTCGAATAATTAAAAGGACTTGATCTGCAAATGGTATAAATGATCATGTTAGGCTTTTTTTTTTAACTACAGCTCAACCAGAAGTAGCTACGAAAGTTGTTGAACTTCAAGAGTACCATATATGTTCCACTCCTGATGAATTGGATGCCTCATTTCTTGATACCACACACTCGTTATCAAGTAGTTGATATTGTCCGTCGTTGTTTAGGTTTTCAAGAGCAGGCAAAGGAATGGGATCCTTCTCGCTGTTATGCAGTAAGCAACAAAAGCATTAAGCTTAATAACTGAATAGAAAGTTAAACTATTAAAGAGATTGAAAAAACAGGATTAAACATGATAGGCATTAGAGCAAACTTTGTTGAATAAATGATGAGTCCAAAAACCACAATTGCGAAAGCAAGAAAGTATAACCAGTCGACCTGCATAAGAGGGCACCATCGGGTCAGGGATGCTTTGGACTATGCCATTTTAAAGAAACGAATGAAAGAATATTTCAGTTGTTCCAAGAAAAAGAAAAATGTATATGATAGTGTCGCAGAAATAAATACTTGCTGCTGGTAGAAAAAAAAACGAAAGACAACTGCCCATATATCAGCCGTAAGCAGTGAAAGATTGAACATTGCGGCTCCACCCAGCTGTATGCAAAATATCCTTATTAGAGACCATAACCGTGGTTATTTCTCAAGTAAAAAATTTATATGCTACCAAGAGCTGAATTTGGACAACATTTTGGTGCTGATAGATTTGATACACTGTTGTAATTGATAGACTGGCATTTCTGCCACATCAGTAAACGACATCAGCAATTATTTCCAACAACTGAGTAAATTTAGTCATCTAAAGGAAAAATGATCAATAAGCAAAATAACCTTCAGAACAAATGTAGCAAGCGTGTAGAACATAAAGCATGACACTGCATAGCCCACAAATCCCAAAATCTGAAGAGAAGAATCATAAAGTTCAGCTTGACAAGATAAGAAGGGATTCATCAATGCAGCAGTGAAAAGAAATCATCATTTTAGCTAATTCCGACGATTACTTTGTTTTAAAGAAATTATATTTATGCTCCCTTTTACTGAATTTTGACAATAACTTATCAAGACAGATTAACTTCGAATGGGAAAATGGTCACTGAACAGAGAAGGCAGAGGTAAAGGCTCGCTTACAATATCTGTCGACCACTTGACTAATTCCAGACTCTTAAGCTCCAGCATCGATCTAACAGAGTGTTATGGATGAAAGCAGCATTTTTTTTCAAGTTACATTGCGATTCACCTGTGTGATACTCCATAAAATTGTCTCCAAAGCTAGATTGAAACAAATTAACTAGGAGCTGAAACTTGAGTTCCATACACAAGCGAATATACATATTTGTGTGTGTAAGCATGTGGCCGAACAAAAAAGGATACAACTGAATTGAACTCACTAACAGTCCATAAACACCAATCATGCAGACCACTTCAACGCGATCATTTTTCTTTACAAAATATTCCTGCATTTGAGGCATCCGGCGCGAGTGAGAGTATAGAAACTCAAAATAGGCAAGTACGAGATTCTGTAAAGAAAAGGATAGCATAGAATATGGCTTCTGCTGGCCTAGATTAACCAACCTCACCAACATTGCTCGTGGCAAAGAACATGGTCCCAACAATGACAAGTATATCGCCCAGTATAGGTCTTGAAACACCTGAAAGAAGAACATTGATGAGCAGACACTTCGTCAACAATGTATCTAGAGTAAATTTCTCAACTTCACACAAACTGGTAACCAATTACGAATAAGTCATAAACAAACATTGGTCAAAATAGAATACAGCACTAACAAAATGAAAGGCTTAGTTCTAAAAGGGAAAAGAAATCGTCACCTCCACCTCCACCACCACCACCAACCACCTCGGCATCAGAGAGGAGAAGCAAACCAAGTCCCAGAATACAGATGCCTGCACCGAACAATTTCAATGGGGAATATCGAGTGCCTAGCAACAACCGTGTGAGGATTAACGCCCATGCTATGGTGAAGCCGTCTAGCAGTGTCACACTGGTAATTGATGTGAATTGGTACGCTTTATTTGCTGCATCAACATAAACTTGTGAGTATTCATTTCAATGTGTCTAAATCTAGATGGCATAACAAGTTAACAACTATATATTAGTTTTTCACTCACCTAGAAAATTCCCTTGAAGGTCAACAAAGCCTAAGAGTAGATACCAATACCAAGAAACCTGCAAATATCATATAATAAACTGCACATCTTCATATTCATGAAAGTGGAATTACTTGTAGTATAAAGACAGTTGAAACTCAAACAACACATTGAAAGATTTTGGTTCTACACACACCTTATTGCCATGACAACAAAAGAAAAGAAAAATCTAACTAAAATATCTAATCCTATGCTATCTAACAGCATCATTTTACCTGTAGTCTTTGGCGCCTGTACAGCAATATACCACCATAAACCAGAGCCAAAGTAAAGTAAGAGAAAGCTGACTGAGTAACAGGGGCATCGACACCTGCAATACAAACACCGAAAAGAAAAACAATATTGCATAATCCAAACATTACACAAACAAAATAGGAACTTAATTAGAAACCAACAAGATTTTATGAAATTGTTAAAAATTAAGGTCGTCGGAGAATGATACCAAGATTTGCAATAAAAGAGGAAGTGAAATTCGTGGCAGCAAACGTAAGAGAAGCAAGCTGACCAATGGACAGTAGATGCAGAGTTCTCAAGGTTACATGGCCTCTCCACCAGCTGTTAATGGCGTTACAGTTCATTGTTCAGAATTTCAAAAAAAAAAACCATTTAATTGGTTGTAACTCTATTATTTGTTTGTTCGTTAAAATGAGGCACAATATCATTTTCTTATTTGGTGAAAGCTGAAAGTGAGTGGTCACTGCACATGATTTATTTATTTAGGTGCTGCAAAAAGTTTAGAAGTTTAAAATTTTACGATCATTATCAATCCCCATCCCTTACCCCACATAAAGGAATAAAATAGCTTCAGCTGTTAAATATTCTTTTTTAGTGATTGTGACATTGAAGTTTTGCATGATTCATTCTGTTTTCTAAATCTCGCGTAGTTGTTCAAAATGGATTATTGGTTAATAGCCTTGAGTTTAGTCGTTTATAAAAGCACAGGGATGGATTTTCTTAAATTTGGGAGTTTATTGCTAAGCAAAACTTAATCAATTAATAAATTAATAACCCCTGTTCCTACTAATGTCTCCATTGAAATACCCCTGAAGCATAGCTACAACTTATAATCCGGGGGCAGGGATTAGCTTGGAGCTAAGAGCCTGCAACAGTATAAAGCTGATGGTCGATGTGGGTCTGGTCTATAATCTCTCTTGATCATGAGAGCACAATTTTTTTTATCATGGCTCATAGCTTCAGTTTGAAAAATACTAATGTAAATATTTATATGCAATAGGACTTGTAGTTGTAGACTTGTATCACAAGCAAGCAAAGACGTGCCTTTTCTGTTTTCATACTCTAAAACCTCAATACCGAAGATACATAGATGAAAAAGATCTTCGCGCTTGTTTTGTTTATCTGCATGTTGACTTGTCTTCGAAAAGGATACATAAATGCCAAGGATTTCTTCACAGTGGCTCAACCAGTAGTAGTAGCAAATGATTGAGCCTTCCACAGTAGAAGATCTGCTCCGCTCCTCATGAATCAGATGGCTCATTTGTTGATGCCACATTTTCATTATCAAGTATTTGATATTGTAGGTCACTGATTCGGTTTTCGAGATCTGGCATGGGATTGAGATCCTTCTCGCTGTTATGCAGGAAGCAAAAATAAGTAATAATTCATTGGTTATTGCCTAATTTTGCCAAAAATTCTTAAGAGAAAGATTGAGGAATTAGAGCGTACGTTGTCGAATAAATGATGAGTCCAATAACCACAATTCCAAAAGCAAGAAAGTATAGCCAGTCGACCTGCAATGCGAGGGTAACATCTCATCAGGTATGCCTTGGACTATGCCATTCCAAAGAAATGATTGGAAGAAAATTTCAGTTTTTCGAAAAACGTGTACGGTAGCAGCAAACTTCAAACTGGTTTCACTTCCATTTAGAAAATCAGTGGTTCTGAAAAAATACCTTTTGGTGGTAGAAACAAATACGAAATACAACTGCCCACATATCAGCTGTAAGCAGTGAGAGATTGAACATTGTGGCTCCGCTCAACTGTATGCAAAATATCCTTATTAGAGACAGTAACCGCGGTTATTTCACCCAAAAAAAAAAAGTGGGGCTTGCTTAGTTACTGGCAAGGGTTGTATTTGGACAACATTATGGTGCTGGTAGATTTAGTAGATTGACATTTTTACATCATTGATAAAAGTTTGCAATTATATCCAACAACAGGGTAATGTTTTAATCTAAAGGAAATCTGATCAATAAGTAACAGTCGGCGAATAGCAAAATGACCTTTAGAACAAATGGGGCGAGTGTGTAGAACATAAAACTCGATGCTGCATAACCTGCAAAGCCTAAAAGCTGAAAGGAAGAATCACAAAAATTCAGTTTGACAAGGTAAAAGGCATTCATCTGTGCAAGGTAAAAGAGAAATTATCACAAAACGCTTTTAATTTCGACAATAATTTAGTTTCTTATATACTTTAGTTCCTGTATCTGCTTTCAAAAGGTCATTTGTACTTCTGCACCAGAACTAAAGCACTGTTGATGTGAAACTTGGTCCAAATTTAAATGGAATCTTCCCTTTCTTATCCTCCAAATTAAAATAGAAAGCAGAACGGAGACGGCAGAGATAAAACTTTATGCCAGCAGTTCACCAATTCAAAGATTATTCAAAAGTAGGTTACTCACAATATTTGTCGACCATTCAACTGATTCCAAACTCTTAAGCTCCAGTATTGATCTAAGAGAAGGTTATGGAATAAAAGCAACAATATTTATTAAATTAGATTAATAATTTCTCGTATCATACTCCAAACAATAGTCTCCAGAGCTAGTTGAACTTGAAAGCAGAATGAGAAAATTAAGATGGGGTTGAAACTTGGAGTTCTATTACAAAATTGAATGAATGTGTAAGGGAATCATATATTGTAACGAAAAAGGATACAATTGAACTGCACTCACAAGCAGTCCATAGACACCGATCATGCAGACCACTTCAACGCGATCTTTTTTCTTCACAAAAAATTCCTGCATTTGAGGCATCAGGCGTGAGTAAGAGAAGAGAAAACATGCAAGTACACAATTCCATAAGGCAAATGATGGTGACAGAATGCAAAATGTGAAAAGGAGAAAATGGGATTAACCAACCTCACCGACGTTGCTCGTGGCAAAGAAAATTGTCCCAGCAATGACAAGTACATCGCCCAGGAGAGGTCTTGAACCTCCTAAGAGAAGGGCACTAAATCAGTGAAGACTATGTAAGTACTAATTGATTTAGCACATGCTAATTTACAGAATCTGGCACCATAACTCGCCGTTGATGATATACACAATTTAAAGCTATTCTTAAACAAATGTTGGTTGACACATAAGATGGCAGCAGAAAAAGGAAATGTCACCTCCACCATCCCCCCCGGCATCAGACAGCAGCACTAAACCAAGTCCCAGCACACAGAGGGCTGCGCCGAGCAACTGCCATAGGGAATATCGAGTGCCAAGGAACAACCATGTGAGGACTATTGCCCATGCTATTGTGCAGCAGTCCAATAGAGTCACACTAGTAATTGAAGAGAACTGGTAGGCTTTATTAACTGCATCAAACACTAAGATGTTAGGAGATTCTGGAATTTATCCCGGTATGTGTAAATTATTCAACGATGCTGTTTCGGTCGAAGATGAAAACAAGACGCTGTGTAATGAAGCACACTACCCCTGTTTTGTTTTCTGTGTGTGAGCCGGAATGATTTAGCTAGAGGGCATAACAACTATATATTACTTCTTCACTCACCAAGAAAATTCCCTTGAACGTCAACAAAGCCTAAGAGTAGATACCAATACCAAGCAACCTGCAAACATTTATCATAACATATATTGAAGCTGATAGTGATTCTCTACAACAAAGAATCTGACTAAGGTATTGATTATTATGCTACATATGTATCCTCTTTCTCCAACAAAATCAATTCTCAACCAAAAATAAACAATCTCCTTAGTATCGGTCGAGATTATTCCCTCGCAAACTATATGTTTTATTAATCACTCCGTAAGCCAAATAAACAAAAAAATGGATAATTACCCGTAGTCTTTGCCGCCTATACAGCAATACACCACCATAAACCAAAGCCAAAGAAAAGTAAGTGAAAGCTGACTGCGTAACAGGGGCATCAACACCTAGGAGGCACGTACACCGCAAAGAAAAACCATTATCATTGAAGCAAATTAGTAAAGAAGAACATGATTTTATGAAAATGTTAAAAAGGGTCGAAGAATAATACCAAGATCTGCAATTAAAGAAGAAGTGAAGCTCATGAGAGCAAGGGCAAAAGAAACAAGCTGACCCAGAAACAGGAGATAGAGAGTTTTCAAGGTTACATGGCTTCTCCACCAGCTGCTAATAGGGGCGTTATAGTTCATTTTTCAGACTTTGAGAAAAGGCCAGTTAGTTATTTCGAAGCTTGAACTCTGCTATTAGTTCGTTAAAAATGAAGGAATAACAAACATTCCAATCGCAGTAGCTAAACTAAAAGTAAGTGAGCACTGGGCACTGGCACTGCACACGTTTTATTTCTTTGTAATTGCAAAAAAGTCAGTTTCAGAAATGTGCAGTGCAGCTACCATTCTTCAGTGTTGTTAGAGCTGGGGCGGGAGGCTGGTAATTAACTGTCTGTAACTGACAGTCGTGCTCACACCCCATTACACATCTCCAATCTGCACGTGGTGGTTCATAACCACCCCCCTCGGCAACCCCACCTTGTCTCCTTTATTTACATTTTAGTCCTCAAATGATTATATGTTTCGAAGTCCCATGCAAATTTCAAGCAGTAATGCAAATTCAGTCAGTGCTGTAATAATGATGTGTGGAGTTACAAGTCACAGACTTGTATCACATTTAAGGGTTTTTAACTTTTTGTGCAATCTTATCTTTCAGATTCTTAATATATGTGGTTTGAGTTACGGTGTTTTATTATAAGGGTACGTGGCAATTGGCATGACCGTGTGTCTCAATGTAATTCTCATTAAATTTTATGTGATTTTCTGTTTAACTTTCCCACCTAAAAATAAAAATAAAAAATCACAATCTTGTAAAATAGTCTTTCAGTGTTTGTCCATTTTCAATTAAAAAAATTATATATCACATAACATAAATGCCCATATATCAAATTAATACTATTAAAGACAAATAATAAGTCCTTAGCATCTACAATTATTTATAGAATTTATATAGTCTACATGTGATTGATTATCTTTTAGTCGATCAACCGAGGGAACATACTCCCTTACCGCCTTCCGCAGCAGTTCTCTGTGAGTCTTTTCATTGGGATTGTTCTCATTTCCAACAAAAATGACGAATTTCATTAACTTTAACACATAAAAAAATATAGAGATTAATTATAAAAAATTGTCAAGATTTTATTCTTTTTTTAGTATTGATAAGCACACATCATAATCACTAAAATTAAGTGAGGTGGTGTTTGATTTGATGGAGAGGAGAGGAGAGAAAGAGAAAAGGAATTCAGTTTTCATTTCGTAGACAAAAACTTCCGAATTTAATCCTTCTAAAGTTTTTAATAATTAGTTGATGTTGATAAATAATTATATATTGATAATTTTATTATACCAAAAACTATTATTGATAAAATAGATAGGCACGCAACAATTTAATCAACTTAGTGACTCCCACAGCTGCTTCACATTCATGAATCGAATAACTCGTTTCTTGATGCCACTTCTTCATCATCAAACACTTGATATTGCAGGTCGTGGTTTCCAGTTTCAGGAGCTGGTGGAGGAATGAGATCCTTCTCTCTGTTATAAATGCAAGTGAGCAACATGAGCATATATATAGAAGTTACTTCGAAATTACATACTTGAAAGGAAGTTCAATTCTGAGCTTGTAGCTGATTAACTAGAAAAATATAGCAATAGTGACATCCCTTTAACAAAAGATGGGATTAACCAACCTCACCAACATTGTTCAGGGCAAAGAAAATGGTCCCAGCAACGACAAGTATATCACCCAGAAGAGGTCTTGAACCACCTAATAGAAGGATACGTGATAAGAAGACTAAAACAAGAATGATTGTGTGGCCAAAAACCCTAAATTCAGAGGAAAATTTTGTTCCTAAAAGTTTCCCCTTAAAGTATCTAGAAGCACAGCCATCGAAGATGCAATATTAAAAATAGACATAGGTCGAAATATGATGCAGAAGCTAAGAAAATGAATATAGGTTGATTAGGGAAAAGAAAATGTCACCTACAGCCATCCCAGCATCAGTTAAGCAGCACTAAACCAAGGCCAAGCACACACAGGGCTGCACCGAACAATTGCCATAGAGAATATCGAGTGCCAAGGAACAACCATGTGAGGATTATTGTCCAGCAGTCCGATAGAGTCACACTAGTAATTGATGTGAACTGGAAGGCTTTATTAACTGCATCAAAATTCAAGTGCCAAGAGGTCAAAAATTGACGTAGTTTCCTGTCATTTTAATCTATCTATTTTTAGTTCACCGAACATTGCCATTTTTTTACAGATGACGTTCAAAGTTTTATATATTTGTTTTGCTGAGTTAGGCGCCGTTTATGATTGCAACTAAAATGCTATATATATATATAATTGAAACTCATAGTATACATGCTAACATTCTGCTTCAACATGTATAACAACAACAAATATAATTAAGGTTGCGTTTGGGATTGAGGTTAGGCAGTTGTAACTTCTAAACTACAGTACTAAAGTGTTTGATAAACACTAATTGTTGTACCTTAGAAATTATATTGATATGATTTTTCACTTGTATCCTAGAAAATTTTTTATATCTTTAATAATTTTGTCAAAATTATTATTTAATTTTATATTTACTACATATTACTAACTTTTGTTTGGTAGTTACAATTTTTTTCCACATCAATTATAGTTTATAGCACCTCAATCTCAAATGCACCCTAAATCTTGAATGTTGTAGTTATTGTATCAACATCATCCCCTTTCACGAAAATCAGTTCTCAACCAAATTAACCAGAAACAGGCGATACACAATTCTCAACTTTACTTGCCTTCTCCACCAGCTGATAATGGCATTCCAGTTCATTGCTAATTCAAACTTTCAGAGAGAAAGCCAATTAATTGGCTATTATTAGTATTAGTTCCTTCAATTCGGAAGGGAGGGAGACTTGAGATTATACATATGCTGATATGCGTGCGTATCATCAGACGGCAATTGTCTCACGTGGTGGTTGCTCAATGATCAAACTACCCCTTTTTGTTTCTTTCTCACATTTTTGGCCTCAAACGATTCTACAAGTCCCGGCCTGTGCAAATTTAAACCAACACTAACGCAGTTCATGCTGTGTTGCTCATATCAAATTCACCTCGGCATCATGTAATTAGCAATACATACACTACTTTAATTTACATTCTCTTCTTTTTGGAATCAAGCCAAAAAAACGTGTCCTCTATACATGATATAGATAGAATATTTTTAAGTTTAAAAGAGTTTGTCCCATATTGACTCTTTACGATTACATCATTGATTGAGATTGCGTCCATTTATTTTCTTCAGAGTGCATTAAAACGAGTGGTTGCAAGTCCTGAAGCCACGTCGTGATTGCTTGGACCAACAACACCTACACAGGTCACGATTGATGATCCTTATCTACCCCTTTTTCGCAATTTATGATCGATCCCTATCCCTTACCCCATTTGAACGAAGAATTAGCTCTGGCTGTTGCATATCTTTCCAACTTTGCGCATTGGAGAAAGTTTTCACTGCTCCGACATATGGTCCCTCGTTCGTTGAAAATTTTCACCTGTATATTTCAATTATTTATGTAATAATAAAAATTAGATAAGGAAAAATTTAAGAAGAATGAGGATAGTTGGAAATGAATTTAGGGTGAGATTATTTGAACCCATTAATATATTCTATATGTCTATTTACTAAAAAAACTCACTACTAAAATATGAAAAATTAGGATGTTACTATATTCACCCACCTTAATACCCTAGATGGCCCCAATCTATTTTAAACACATAAATATACCAACTAATACGCCCATTGATTTCCTTCAAATATAAATCAATTTTCTGATTAAAAAATATTGTGGATCAATATCAATCATCTAAACACGTATTTGATTGTAATTATTCTCATAAGTTAACAAATTTGATTTAAATATTTTTAACAAATTTGATTTAAAGCTTTGGATTAGTCTAGACCATTATTTTTATGAAACATAATCTCTTTGTATTAATTAAAATTCATATCTAATAATTTGACAATATGTTGTGGCAAATGTTCTTGATGTCGTGCTTTTTAAATTAATTTTCACCATATAATTTTCAATTGGCCCTGACTATAGTTTTTTAGATATAACATTATATGTTTACATAATTGAGATGCAGAGTTTTATAAACTAATCATGTATTATCATGATGCATTAGGTGTTAATTGACTTTATTTAATAACAAGAATTATTAATATGATAATCTTATTTTATCCATCAATAAATGACATGTCAAATATCACATCACATGAGTACGTATTAGCGATTCTCTCTGCTTAGGTATAGCATCTCAATTGATAATTTGATTCTGTTTCCTTCGTTTTAGATTCTTAAACTGGGGATTATTACAAAAATCTCCTTGAAGCTCAACATAAGCTTTATTTGTCTAAATATATTCATTATGGTATTAATACCTTCTAAACCTTAAAGAGAAATTCGTTAATACCAATAAACATAAGGATCCCGCTACGTTACGTTTAACGTAACGTACATCCACACACAACAACAGTTCTCATGGTGGGACTCACAACTGTTGTTGTGTATGGCGTACGTTACGTTAAACGTAACGTATCACCAGCCTAAGTATAATGGTCGTTAATCCGTTATCCGTCGCAGAATCTAGTTAAATGTCTTCTTTACCCCCCCTTAATTGCTTGAGAGTTGAGAATTTACCCCCTTTTTAACTTTTAGCAGCTCCCAGTATACAAACCTCCCAGTGGTTTTTAGTTGTTGGCGCCCGTAATTTGTAAAGTGCGGCTCATTCTCCTGTGGGCGCACAAACCCCTAACAATTAAATACTACTATTGGTAGTTTGCAAATTAAAAGGTTATATTCCTGCAAGATAAATTTATTTTACAATTTTATTGTTTTTTTTAACTTAACAAGCTGACATTCTCAAGCTCATATATCACGTTAGACTACTACCAAAGAAAAAAAGTTATAAAATCCAATCAAATTGATCGTAATTAATTAGTCAACAAAATGACATTCTCTCTTCTGCTTTGGTGTTTGTGCTGCTCTCTTAAGGCGGAATGCTCCTCTAATATTAGTTGTACAAAATGTCAAAAGATTTAATGCAAAATAACGTATTGTTATTCTAATAAAAACTGAAATACACCTATGGGACTATTTGGGTACAATAGAAGGTGTTATTTGAGTTATCATTTCATTGATCAATAGTTGAAATCATTATCAGTTCAACATTGAGGGAGGTCATCGTGGGTGACAATGAATTAAGGGATAATTTTTTTTTTTAGATGATACAAGATGTTTGAACCTTAGCTAATCAATGAGAAGATGATTTAGTTTATAATTACGGTTTGCTTAAAGGAAAGGGCAGTCATATCTTGATTGCTTAATCAATGTTACAACTTACAATCAAACAGTGGCAAGTGGTGGTGCATCCCGACCGCCCATGACGTAAATCAATGCGCTGCATATGTCTCTTCAGACATGGTTCCATAATCCTTTCATCATTTACCATTTATTCTCAACATTATGTCAAATAATGTTCCCAATTTCACACCAGATGCCAAACTGATATCGCCCATTTATTGATAATCATCATTATTGACGCGTAATTATGAAGCGATATTTTTTTTTTTATTTAGGTGGATGGATAAGCGTAATCATTATTCATTCACCAGAAAGACAAAAAATAAAAAAATATACCCTGTCATTTTAAATCTATTTAAACGAAAATTCATATTTTTGTTTTTAGATTTAGTTTGCTTTAGAGAGATTTCACAGTTAGAGAGAGAACGATAACCATAAATAATTAAATATAAATTTTCTTGCGTGCCGAGTACCAAATGATGTCCGTTAGTTTGGCGCCGAACCTAACTTGGCCGCTGACAAAGCAAAGCGAAGCGCGGAAACGATACGCCGAGCCTCCGAAAACGAGCCAAATATCTTAACCTCAAAATCTTTAATTCTAACGACGGCAACTTTTAGGCTCCGCATAAACTGTAGCCAAAAGAGAGCATCATCGATACAGCTAAGCAAAAGCCATAATCGATCCGATTGTATTTCAAAAAATAAAAAAAATAATCTAACAGAGACAGAGTTGCAAAATTAATCATTATTATTATTATATCATTTAACCAGCCACCTATTTCTACTAAAAATTAGAAAAAAAAAAAAACGGAAGGTGGGACCACTTTTGTAAACCACGTAGCAGAAGCCACGTCTCACCGGAAACGGTGCGCACCTGGCAGCACACGTTAAAAATAAAATTGATTTGAGGCATGAAAATCCGTTGCCACGCACGTTTCATTCATTCGCTTCGGCCAAAAAGGCCAACATTTAACAATGCCCGACGCTTAGCTTCCAATTTGCCGCTGGCCTCCAGCCTGGCTTCTGATATTTCTTTCCAATTGTTAATTGTTATATACATATATATATATATATATATAATTAAAAATCATCTATCTTTAAACAAATCAATAATTTAAAAAATTAATAATAACAATCATCATCGGTTTGTCTCTTTTCGCCGATCCTTCCTCCCTTTCTCCCCCTTTATTATCCTTCTGACTCATTCTGATAATTCTTGTTTACAAAATCTTCTTCTTCTTCTTCTTCTTCTTCTTCTCATTCCATTTGTTGTCTCAATTTACTGAAATCTTCTTTACAGGTAATAGCCTCTATCATATTTTTATTTAAAATTATTTATGTTTCTTATTTTCTATATTTTAAAGTTATTTTTTAATTAGCAGAATAAGGAATTGATCGGTTGGCAAAACTAAGTGGAGGCGATCATATGGCGGAGGAGCACAGATTCCAAGCACAAGAAGGGCACAGGCTCTGCGCAAACAACTGCGGCTTCTTCGGAAGTACGGCGACGATGAATCTCTGTTCGAAATGCTACCGAGATCACTGTCTCAAGGAGCAACAACAAGCGTCGATCAAGACGACGGTTGAGAATTCTCTTTCGGCTTTTCCTCCTTCGTCATCCACCCCGTTCCTCGGATCTCTCCCCGATCCTCCAGCTTTGGCCCTGCCGGAAGTCAACGGAGATGAGGATGCCGACGTGGCTGTGGTCGTCGAGCAGCAGCAGCAGCCACCGCAGCCGAATCGGTGTTCGGTTTGTAGGAAACGGATCGGGTTGACGGGTTTCAAGTGCAGGTGCGGGACCATCTTCTGTGGGACCCACCGGTACCCGGAGAAGCACGGATGCTCGTTTGATTTCAAGAAGGTTGGCCGAGAGGAGATTGCTCGAGCTAATCCTTTGATCAAAGCCGAGAAGCTCGAGAAGATTTGATTCCCACCGTCCGGATCTCATTACTTTTTAGGAAATGAAGACGTCGTGTAATCAACGTCGTCAGGACCGTACATCTGGTCTCTTGATGATTGATAAATATTCTCTCTTTTTCTTTTTTCTTAATTTTAATTTTTAATAAGGTTAATTTTGGCTTCTTCTTTTTTTTATTTTCTTTTTTAAATGCATGTAAAAAGTTTGGGTTGAAAAAAAAAAAAGTGGGAGGAGGTTTCATCCAATTCCGTGTAGATTATTAAATCTTCATTTCGAGAGTGAGAGAAGTTTGGATACTTGGTTTGGATTTTTGATTTGCTCGTGTGAAAACTGCATGTGCGGCCAATCATGAGAACCCCATCTCAATGGATGCTGCCCGTTTTCAAAAGTTGTATTTTTTTTTTTTTTACTTTTACCCAGTTGGATAGAAAATTAAAGAAAGGTAGGTTTGTGTACTAACACGCTGTTGTTGGCATGTTGCTATTGGACGCTCAAAATTGAGCTCTTCATTTTCATGGCAGTAGGTGTAGGTAGATGCATGAATCAATTGTTTGTGCTTGGAGCGTATCCAATCAAATCAAGAATGGAAAGTAGAAACGTGTATAATCACCATTACCTATTGAAGCCTGCGGCCAAAACTAATACACATGGATATAAAATAACATATTAGTCTTCTCTACTTGTTGAAATTTATTTTATATGCTATTGATGTTTAATGCTATTATTATATATATACTATTTTATAAGTGGAGTTATTAGCCGCCGAAACAGGTATAGTTTTCATTTTCTGTTACACCCCTCAATTTTTATGTCGTATATCCTCAATTATGCATCTTGTACGAGAACATACCAATAAATTTGAGACTTGTAACAAAAGCTAACAATAACAAAAACCCATATTGGTGCCGTATAATAATAGCCTTTTGTCGAGAATATTTAACAACATTCACAATCTATATTCTTGAACAATGAGAAATTGAATTTTTTTTCACCTCCCAGATGTTGAGAAGACCCAAATATGCCTACAAGTCCGGCCCAATTCAGATGGCATCCATTCACCATGAAGAAGTGAGGATTGAGGAAAAGATTAAAATGTAACACGTCAAAATACTCATCACCTAGTATATAAACGATCACCAGATAGCTGATGAGCTTGTGGATGAGAGAGATATTGCACAAGCCTGGTTCATGCATGAGCAAAGGCTTTAGGAAATAATTTTTTTGTAGTCTCCACGGGCGGACTCATATGACTTTTTATTATCTCAGATGAATTTACAAATTTATTGTACATATTTATGTGAATATCGGTCCATGTAAAGGAGTAAAAACAACGTGTATATTATGTAATTCATGACATCAAACTCTTAATACATGTACTTAATAAAAGAATGATGATAGTAATGCAATGATAAACTTATAACATAAATCATTAAAATTGCACATTAAAAAGACTATATATAGAATTCATTTTTATTTTGGTGATAGAGAATGTGAAATACTTGAATAGTTTGATTTAATAAAAAGAAAAAGAACAAGCGTATATGATTGTGAAGAAAATAAATCATGAAATTATGAAAATGTTGTTAATTGTTACTAGAACATTTTGTAACTTTCTAATATTAGCGAGGATTTTATAATACATTGACACACTCTTTTTAAATAAAAAAAATTAGAAAACACCACATCATTTATTAAATATATATTGCATTATTATTACTATAAATTTATTAAATTAGCCTAAAAATACACGTGAAATACTCAATTTTAATTTCTATTAATGTAAATGAGAAATTAAAGTTTCAACATTGAAGGAAATATATAAAATGTAACAATTTAACAAAAAGTCTCTAATTTAAGTATGAAAAACAAAAATTCTCCAATTAAGCACAAAATATATAATTTAATCTAATGCAAGACATTATTTTAGGAATTTTAAGATTCTATAATTTTATTATTTTAGAACTTTCTATTTTAATTACAGTCAATTATGGTATTTTATTATTTTAGAACTTTCTATTTTCATTAAAGTCAATTAAGGTATGAGATTTAGCTAACCTAGGGAAGTGTGTTTACTCTATTATAAATAGAGAGGTTTTGTTATTATTTTTATAGTTAAGATTCAATTATTCAATAAAATCCCTCTTTTATAATTCTATTTGGAATTATATATCAAATTCTCTCCTGTAGAGTCATTTGGATCAGAGTATCATCTAATCTCGCTTTACGCGTTATTAAAAATCTCATTAAGTCATTTGGATTAGAATGAGATCTAATCACGCTTTGATTAGAGAGTGCCCTAATCCCATTGGCTTGGTCTAGTACTAGAACGGTAGCTAGTGTTTTTTACCTTATCAATTCTGCTTCCGCTACCCTTACTCCATCATAATCACAAGTATTTTTAATTAGAGAAAAAAATATTGTGACCAACCACAGTAGGTTGTTTATTTGGTTTTAGCTTTGGGTTTAGTTTTAGGTCTAACAATTGTCAATTTTACTTTATATATTTTCTTAATTAAGTATTGAAAGTTAAATAATTTAAAAGATAAAAAAATAATGCTAGTTAGTGGATACCCCCAGTTATCCACTGGATTTTCCTCTTTACCAAACTCGCTTGCTATTTGCAGTGGGTTTTGTTATATATTACCAAAGTTACCTATCGCCTGTAAAATTATTCTTTCTGAATTTTTATAGATGGATAATTGTTGATTTGTGGGCAAAATTGTCACCCCAAATTCCGGTTCAAATTTGGGATCGTTAGTGTGCAAATACCGTAGATATTTTGAAAGAACTTATAATGAAAAAAATTTAGTTACAAATTTCTACACCTTCTAGTGATTGCAGTGGGTATATGAAGATAAATGATCTCTGTTACAGACTAGAGTTTAAATGCGACATCTCTTTTACGCAAGACAAAAATAAAAATAAAAATAATAATAAGTTGAACACCAATCTGCTTGTCTACCACTAAAGAGCAATAGATTATGATATAGATTGATCCATGCAAGATATTTATCATGGTATCAGTTTGTATGGCCTACTAACATGGCAGAGGGTGATGTAAAAGACTTTGGAAGTATTGGTGGAGATCTGAGTTTTAGTCATATTTTGTGATCATTTTGTGTCCTTTGAAAAGATCTCGGATGCATCAGTTCTCCTCTTTGTACGTCAGTATGATTACTTATAAATTGATTTATAGTAAGGCTATATATGCTTGCTTACTAATGTATCACCGTTCATTTTAACGCAATCTGCATGATATTTATTGATCTTATTATTAATTATTATCCTATTATTTTTATAACACACTCAATGGATAACACATATAATGTCACATCTGTGAATAAATAAAACATTATAAGAAAACAACCAAAAAAAAATTAATGTGTATCACAGACAAATCATTATATGAAAAAAAAACTCTATAATTGGACTCATTCAATTTATATATCTCACTCAAGTATTTGTAAAAATAAAACATTAAAAAATTCTTTCGAAATCTAAAAAGACACGCATTTTATTTAGAAATATTTCATAAATCAGCAAGTAACGTCGTGCATGGAGCACAATGTTTTTTTTTTTTCCCACAAACGTGCGTGCTTTGATTGGTGAACTAACAAAGAGTTTACGAACAAACCTTAGCCTAAACAAACTACAGTTTCAAAATAGCAATCTACAAACATTAAACACCCTTCGAATTACAACAAGGTACGTATTTCGATATATCTAAAAGGGTTTTCACGAAAGTTGCGAAACCTTTTTCGCAAAAGATAATTTAGAAAGAAAAACAATCAAAGAACGTGTACGTATAGCCAGCCCTCCTATCTGGCTATATACAACTAATCGATCTTCAATTAAATTTCCGAGTTTCAAAAGATCATAGTTCGTCTTTAGTGACGGATGATGATGATGATGATAATTCTTGGCCATCTGTTATTCCCCAACATTGCTTTGACGTGCTTAAACTTTCTAACCAGACTTCATCAGCAATAACTGCATCCGAATCATTGTTGCGATACCACGACCAGTGAGCTCTTGTTTCGTCCAAAATCTTCAACCGCGCATGTCCAAAACTTGACTCTTGAAACATCGAAAGAGGGGATTTGGGCTCCTTAAACCTTCCCATAGTCACACATATATATTAATTTCCCAAACAAAACAACACAGTCAAAAATATATTTTCTATGTTAAATGTTACACCTAGCTAGCTATACCCTTCAACAATTAATAATCTATTTTTCCTGTTGACAGGACCAAAATTTATATAAAAAAAAACAAAGAGCCTAACTGGTAAAAAGAGTATCTTGAATGGACGAAAGTGTTAACTTCCCATAAAAGAATCATTAAAAAAAAGGTATACTTAATGCACATTAACATATAATGAAATTCTTTACTCACTCTAATGCAAGTCCTTCTCTGTTCCCTCCATCACCAATTGTTATGTAGATCGGACCACATGGATCAGCCTTGTTGTCGTAAATCCTAGTCTGTAGTTAAATCCAAAATTAAAAAAAAAAAAAAGAATTAGAAAATCTTGTGACACAAATGTGGCACAAGATCACTATGATGTCTTTATACAAATTAATGAAGGGGGATATATATAATGACTTACGAATCGTTCATAAGCATGAACATGGCCAGCAAAAACGACGTCGACTCGTGCATTATACAACAACTCTTCCATGGAGTTTCTCATGCTTTCACCTTCCCCTTGATGAGCAGTATTAGTATTATACCACGGAGCATGCAGGAGAACAAATATCCAAGGAGTCTTCTTCCTATCAATCTTAGCCAAGTCAGCTTTGAGCCATTTATACTGAGCCGAATCCTCGTCAAAATCGGTATAAGATCCCAGCATTATAATGTGAGCGCCAGCAACATCAAACGAGTAATACAGATTCGAAGAGGATCCGCTCTCTTCGTAGGGCATGAGCCAGCGTGCGTTGTAGGCCTTGAAGGCGTGGGGGAGGATGATGGGGATCGACTCGATGTCGTGGTTACCCTCCGTCACCATCCAAGGGCGGCTGCTGGCGTAGGGCTCAACCAGCCGCCCGAAGGAGTCCCAAAGCGGCTGCTGAAAGTCTGCGTACGACAAATCGCCTGGTAATAGAAATACGTCGTAGTCTTTGCTGCCAACATGTTCGAGCGTTGAGTTTGTCCATTCCGTTTGTCCAAGGTCTCCTGTAGACACAAAAGCTTCTCACGTCTAGCTAGCTGAAGGAGATACATCTTAGATTTTCATGAAAATTTCATCAACACGGATCAAAATGAGAAAAAAAACTTAAGGAGGTTAACACGTAAAATATTCAAAGAAATCTGTAAATTTTAATTTTAAACGTAAAAGCTATAAGGGTGTTTTGAGATATTGTTATAATATAAAAATTAAAAAGGTATTTAAATTTTTAAAAAAAAAAGAGACTGAAGGATTCTTTGTCTTTACTAAGAATTAATGACAGTTCGGTGAAATTAGGATATATCCTAGAAAAATAATATAAATTTTTAACCACTTAACAACACAGATTTTATGTGATAATAGTAAGAAGTGTACACTCTTCTAACTTTTCCATTTTGGTGTTCTTGCTTATTCTCGAAGCACTACCCGAAAAACCGTCACAAACCTAAAGATTAAAGCAAAAGCATGTTTTATTAGCATCAAAATCACCTAATTCCAGAAAAGCAAGTCTATTTTAATTGTTGTCATCTTGCAAACTCCAACATCCTCTATCAACGTAATTGGATAAATTATAGAATACATCTAAAGTATTATGTCAGTCATACAATAAATAAATAATATTATGACATGTATGTATTTATTTTGAAAAACTATCATACAAGTAGTAGTTATATTAAATTCAATTATACATATCATGCATGCATTAATTAGTCGTAATACATCAAAAGTATTCTAGAATTTCTCAAGTAACTGAAACTCACTTTTATTCATTCACGTATCAATTTATTTCATAATTTGCCATAATTAAACAAATACCCAAATGGGACACATTAAATTTACCAGCGTATGAAGGAATACTGTCTTTTTATTTATTTATTTATTTATGCATGCCTATTTTTTATGGCTGTGCTTATTCCTAACAATATCTACAGTTTCTTACATAAATAAATTATCTCACCTACCAACGATAGCGAATTCTATGGGAAAACTTGCCGGAGGCATCTTGAATGAAAACTCGGGCCCACGACCGCCGCAACGGTAATGATAAGTAGTGGCTGGTTCAAGAGGTCCAATTTTAACGTGGTGGATCTTGCCGGATTTATAAAAGAAGAATTGATACGAGGTATGTTCTCCGGTAGCCATTGTGTTATATCTCCCTGGGAATTTTCCATACTCCACCACTGATTCTGCTTCCTTGTCATCCGTTATCCAAGAAACTCTAATATAATCTTTCCCCGCCAATGAAATATGGACCTAAAAAGAGAAGTGAAAAGTTGTTGAACAAAGTGAAAATTAAAGAAGCAATTATAATGGGCGTGAATGGTTTCTTTCTTGTTATATGTATTTACCTGTTGAGGATCGGATTCAGATCGTTTGTGGGGAGTTTGAATGACACTGCGAGGCGGTTGGCGGATGTAATATTCTTCGGCTGATACATGAGAATGAAGCATTATTTGAGGGACACAGCAGCAAATTGTTAAGAGAACACGAAATGCTGCTGGTGACCATAATTTTGCCATTCTTTTTTCTTGCGATTGGAATTTGATGAAGGTGGGGAGGGATATAAGAAGGGGTTTACAGAGTTTGAAAATTTGTAAATTATTAGTTGCATTGGCGTGAAGTAATAAGTGCATTGTTAGAATATTCATTACTTCAATTTAGCTGTATCCTTACAGAAATGAAACACTCAGCAGAGAGTATCTGGCCCGCCCTCTCAGAACTGGCAAATATCATTTCTTAATTTTGAGCTAGCTATACGAGGTCAGCTTTTTGCTTCACTTTTCTCCAGTTCCGTATATTAGTGGCCACAAGAAACTAAAGATAAACGGTTGAAAAAAAAAAACATTAAAATATAACATACTTATTCAGGAGTATATAGAGATACCTATCTTCGTTTATCAAACTGGTGGACTGACAATAAATTAACTAATCGTGTCTTGTTAAGTTACAGATAACTTATAATCAATTTTTTTTTTTTCCAGGATCCAGTCATTACTTGTTAAAAAATTAAGAGAAAATGAGATATTATTTTGAAGATACATATAACAGCTGCCTTATAAATTAGTTAAATTTTAATACGGAGGCTCTTGTCTTAGCAAAGGCAACTCGATCGGAGACTAAAATCATGACCCATGAGTCTCTTCAGTTTTAAAATTTTAATAATGCTTCACATTCCATGAGTCATGTTGGTCACATGTAACACCTCTTATCGCCAGGCAAACACATGAAAGAAATCGAAATTCACAAGAAACCGCAATTATGTAATTTCAGTGATTTTTTTTTCTTTAAAAAAAAACCCAATGAGCAATTAATTTTCACAAGAACGTGCAGACGAGTAGTATTAACCAGAATATCCTAAGAATCTACCATGCGATGAAATTACAGAATGTAGCAATTAATTTTCTTTCAACAGTGATAAGGACTGCTGAGGAACAAATTAAAATAATAGTAGTATAAGTCAATTGTCTCGAGAAATAAGGCATAGTGTTTTAATTATTTCTCGATATTAAATCAACAAATTCAATTTCAAATGTTTTGAGTTTAAAATAACATTTAAATTTGGTCTGAAGCAAGTATACGTGGGGTTGGATGTCTGGTCTGGCTTATATCCGATTAGTTGACTCGGACATAGTTATAAGTTTTTAAAAAAGTTTACCTAACAATTAACTAATAAGAACCTCATCGTTCCTTGCTCTCGTTGAATTATATCAATGACATGCTTTCCTTTTCGTATTCAAATTGGATTCACGGACGTAAGAGAGACAAATGGACAAGAAACAATCCACCGAATAAAATAATAATAATAAAACGTCAGTGGCACTCGATGCATATTGTGTTTCTTTACCGATTCATTTGGGTAAGTAAAATCAGATCTCTTATTTTCCATATTCTTGAAAGATATAGTGTGCATTTGATGCATCGTAATGTATTACATTATATTGTATTAAGGGATGATAACACATAGATCGTATTTTATAAAATAATTTTTTTATTTTAATATTTATATTAAATTAAATGTTCGTTTATATTTTATTATTATTTATATTTAATTAATAATTTAAAATTTTAAAAGATCTATTATTAAATAATGAACAGATAGATACAAACGGTCGAACACAAACAAAGGTGTCACTGTAAAGTGTAACCGTGGCCGCAATGCAACATTACTAAAGGACAAAAAATCAAGTAACAAACCACAGCAATATAACAAAATAATAATAATAAACGAAATTCCACCTCAGAAATTAGATGCCACGAATATTCTCTAATTACACGTGTCCTCCCGCTATGCTCCCACTTGCCAACTAACCATACGTGTGCAGTCTGCAGGGCTGCACCGTCAATATCCTAAAACCACGATCCTTATTATTTAAACAAATTATTATCATCTCGTATCCCATACTAGGAATTAAAGAAGCAACTCCGTTTAGACAACTTTTTAGAATCTCCCTCTCCGTCGTCGTTTCATTCATTATAGATTCCATCAGTCATCTGCGTACGTACGCCCCATGGCTGCTCAAGGTTTTCGTCATTTGGTGTTAGCAATATTGGTATTTGCGTTTGAGGCCTCATTATTTAGCGGCGGCGTCGTTTCGACATATGTTCGTCCACCGCCGCGTCAGACTCTTTTTTTTCATCATAAAGATCAGGATTCCGCTTCGCCTCAGCAGGTAATAAATCTCTCTCTATCATCGTTTCGGCTTCATTCATTCATTCATTCATTCTCTGGCTCATAAGACAGCATTGATTCTCTCCCAACCACCCCCAACCCACCGGGGTTATTAATTTGGATTCAACTATTTAATATATTCCGAAATATAAGAGATTAATTTAATTTAATTTATTTCAACTTGAAGATGATAGATTAATTGCTTCTCATTCTCTGAGAATGTTTTAAAATTTATATTACTTGATGAAAATAAAATTTATTATCTATCCGTATACCCTTTTAGATATATTTAATTTGAAAGATGGAGTCTGATGGTGTTTGAAAGATTGTCTTTTAATTAGATCTCTCGTGAATTTTTATTACGTGTTTTTTATGATAGTGTATGAGTACATATATTTTTCATTTTATTTGAAAATGGAGAAAACACAGTCAAAGAAATATAAAGTAATATAAAATAATAATAGTAACAGGACAACATTTGCTCTCCTTTTTTTTTTATCCTCTCTCATTTAAATGCGTAATGATATAGCCACAAATTCTTATATAAACTTATTTTATACAAACTGATGTGGCATGATAAGATTGGTTGAATTAAATATCACTTGGCCCACATGATTTGTTTTTATTAATTTATATTTTCATTCAACCAATCTTATAATGCCACGTCAGTTTGTACAAAATAAGTTTGTACAAAAGTTTGTGGCTGTAACATTACTCTATTTAAATATACTGACGTCATCTTAATTTGTTTGAGACTATGATTATTGGTGCCGTATTTAAGGTCGCAGTTGCATGGATCGTGTGCATCATTAGGTCTAGAAGTTGGTTTGATGACCAAAACAGAAAGAAATTTCAACCTTTTTCACTCACCAAATTAATTGAAAAAACAACAACCAATTGATCACTGTTTTTTTGAGTGATTAATTTCTTTAAAATGTTAGTGTTATCAATATGAACAATGCGTTAAGCAATCAATGACACTATAAGTCAAACATGCGAATTTTGTCTAGCATACTCTACGGGTTTGGCAAGAAAGAACCATGCGATAACCAGACAGCATTTTTCTTTATAAGAAAAAAAAAAGAAAAAGAAAAATACTAATGTGTATTTTCAAATATTATTAAGAAAATAAAACCAAAATTTTATTTATTTATTTATTTATCTTATATTTCTAGTTACATCACAACTGTTCCGGGAAATTTGATTCAAGATGTGTCATTTGATAACTGTGGAGAGAATATGACAACTGGCGGAAGCCTAAAAGCCTAACCTGAATGGTGAACGCTAAGTGGATTTTGGGTTGTCATTTCACATTTGTCAACTTTACAAACATTGGATATTTGATTGAGAGTGCCCACACGCCAACACCCTTACAATTAGTTAGAGTCAACACCAATATAATTATTCTATAGTATTTATCGTAGTTGGGTTAGGTAAAGTGGGCTGGGCCTTTCTATTGGCCCATAAAGTCCAAGATAGCAAAATGGTTGAAACTTAACACATTAGACATCGCGACATTGTTCTGTTGCAGGTGCATATATCACTAGTTGGCCATGACAAAATGAGAATATCATGGATTACAGAAAATTCATCTCCAGCAACGGTAAAATACGGCACGTCTTCTGGTGTTTATGACAATTCTGCTGATGGAACAACATCTTCATATCATTATGTGCTGTACAAGTCCGGTGAAATTCATGATGTGGTCGTTGGCCCATTGAAGCCCAACACAGTTTACTACTATCAATGCGGCCCAGACTCGGCCCAAGAACGCAGTTTCAAAACCCCGCCTGCTCAGCTTCCAATCAAGTTTGCAATTGTGGGTATGTATGTATGCATGCATGCTTGAATCTTCTACACAACCCGCCAATGAATATATAACATTTTTGAAGTTGTATGTTGTATGGTTCTACTGATTTGTGCATATTGCAAAATGGCAGGTGATCTTGGACAGACCGGATGGACGAACTCAACGTTGCAGCACGTAGCAAAATCAAACTACGATATGTTGTTACTGCCAGGGGACCTATCATATGCGGATCTTGATCAGCCTCTTTGGGACTCATTCGGCCGCATGGTCGAGCCATTGGCTAGCCAAAGGCCGTGGATGGTGACACAAGGAAACCACGAGATAGAGAAGCTTCCGATCATCCATAGCACTAAATTTACGTCCTATAATGCAAGATGGCGCATGCCGTTTGAAGAGAGTGGTTCCAATTCAAATCTTTACTATTCATTCGACGCTGCAGGTGTTCATGTTGTCATGTTGGGATCTTACACTGACTTTGATCAGAATTCGGATCAGTATAAATGGCTAGAGGCTGATTTGAACAAAGTTGACAGAGGAAAAACTCCATGGATAGTGGTGCTCATTCATGCTCCGTGGTATAATACGAATACTGCTCATCAGGGTGAGGCTGAATCCGAGGGCATGAGAAAAGCCATGGAAGGGTTAATTCACCGGGCTCGTGTTGATGTTGTTTTTGCTGGGCATGTTCATGCGTATGAGCGCTTTGTAAGCTTCATCAATTTTCCTTCTTCACCATCAGCTACATTCATCATTTTCATTTTTTTTTCTCTCTTTAATTTCCTGATATATATATTCTATATTTTGCTCTATAAATGTGTCAGACTCGTGTTTCCAATGGCAAACCTGACAATTGTGGCCCGGTGCATATAACCATCGGGGATGGTGGTAACCGCGAAGGCCTTGCGAGTAGGTAATAAATTTATTTTCACTGATCAAATTAATTTTGTATTTTCATTATGTATACGGGTGTTGGAACTATCAAGTAATTTTTTTTTGGTATCGTCTCTTGTGTTACTCAGATTTATGAATCCGCAACCTGCAATATCAGTATTCAGAGAGGCGAGCTTTGGGCATGGGCAACTGGAGGTGGTGAATGCAACCCATGCACAGTGGACGTGGCACAGGAATGATGATGATAAGCCAATTGCAAGCGACTCAATTTGGCTGAGGAGCCTCACATCTGATCCTACTTGTAAATTGTAATCCTGCAATGTCTTGGAGCCAATATACTTTAAAATCACAATAAAAAAGCACGCATATCAAAACATAGAAGCAAAGCTTTTGTCTTGTAACTTATTCATTTATTTGTAACCTCCTGGACATTATTTTATCAACTAAAAGGAAAGTGTCAGTAGATAAAAAAAAAAAAGTAGACAAACAACGACAATGGCTTTCGCCATGAAATCAAGCTTCAGAGCATCGTAGGACATTTGATTTTACCATGAATATGTGTCTTGATTATGAATGAGGGAAGACCCAACTCGATCAAATTTTTAGAGCCCATTAATTTTTCTATCTTTTTATAAATGCTACCAAAGTGGAATGGGCTGAGAATCACATAATGGCCCAACAAAAACCAAGCCTTGCATTTGAGTGATTTTGTAATGTAACTGATCTATTAAAACTTCATCAATTGTTTGTATTTAGAAAAAATATGTTGTGACATCTATAGAGCTTTCCTCTCTCCCTGCAAGTAGCTGCAAAGCATGTCGGGCATATTCATTAAATTTTTATTTTTATTTATATGTTTAGTGGTATCGTTTGCAAAAAAAGATTTTCAAATCTCTCTTTTTTAAAAATAAAATAATATTTAAAAACGGAAAATTAGTTATACGAAATTGAAAACATAAAATCAAGTTTCGTATTGGGAGGAAAAAGATAGAATCCATTTTTCAAATGCATTAGCTATGAATGAAGGCACTGGGTAATTTAGCAATTTCAGCAGCCGTAATATGTTTTTATTACTGCCTCTCAATGTGGCATTAATCAGTAGTTTGTAATAATTTCTCTCTGGTTAATGGAGTGAAAGGCTTTTGTGCCACGAGTTGGTGCCTCCTAAAATGACAACACAATCCTTTTAGATTCATAATTATGTTTATCAAGGTCAAATTTTGTTGCTGCTTCTTCCTTCTTTAACTGTAGCTGTGATTTCAACTTGGGAATTTTCTTAAAAGCAGCAAAACTAAAATTTGTTGGATCATCCAGCGAAATGTAAATGGGAGAAAATTTGTTTCATACTCTTAAGAGATTGAAATGTAATTACTCACACTCTAGCTAAAATACAGTAGTTAGTGGTGATACTTATATTTGGCGGGACTCTTATCCCCCTAAAGTTATGTTTGTAATTACTTAGTTGATCTAATGAAAGTAATTTTTTTATATCAAAAATAAAAATAAAAAGTACTAGGAAGCAGAAATTTATTGATATTATGAGACAATTGGGACAGAGTGGGTTTCTTATTATCAACAAAACAAGTATTCTGTGTTAACTTGTTAAGTAAAACCATGAAGCACTCGTTACCAACTTTCAAGCTAATTAATTAGCCCATGCATTGATTAAGGTTTATCTTTGTAATTGGGGTTGAAATGTTATAAGCGGTGTATTTCATAAATTTTGAAGAAAATGGTGTTTGATAAAATTTTCAAAAACTGCTTATTTCATCATATTTTTTTTCTATTTTAACAGTAGCTTTTATAAATAAGTAGAAGGTTGTTTTTATTATTTTTATAAGCAATTTATTTAATAAATCATCTTACATTTTTTAAGTTTCTTTTATATCTTTAATATTTTAACAAAAAGATACTTATATTTTATTTTTTATAAATCCTACATATATACAAACTTTTGTCTATTTTGGTTAATTAGCTCATACATGCACATGGATTAAGGTCCCGTTTAAAATTGAAGTTAAAACACTATAAGCGGTTTATTTCGTAAGTTTTGATAAAAATGATGTTTGGTAAAATTTGAAAAGTTGTTTATTTCATTATTTTCTCCAACTTAACAATAGCTTTTAAAAAAGAGGTGGAGGCTTTTTTTTAGTAGTTTATTAAATTAACGACCATAAATTTTTAAAATTCTTATTATAACCTTAATATTTTAACAAAAAGACAATTATGTTTTATTTTCCATTAACCCTAATTATATATAAATAAAAAGCAACTTAAACTATTTTGTTAATTATATAATAAAACAACACTTTCATAATAAAATTTACAAAATACATGTATTTAGCAAACACCAAGTCACATTTTTTATAAGCAGCTTATTTGATATGCACAACAAAAGTAATTTATTCCATCAGCCATAATAATTCTAAACAGGCCCTATAACTTGGAAAACAATTTGGATATTTTCTATGTGAACATCATCGTCATATATATATATTTTTGTAAGTGGAGGTGGTTTTACACAAATTGTGGGGGTAAGAATATGATTGCCACCCATGAGGCCACGACCTATTGAGTAATGTCATGCAATTTAAGCTATATTTGGTATTGAGGTTGAGAAGGTATAACTTTAAGTTAAAGCATTCGAGTATTTGTTTACACTAATTGTTATGACTTAAAAGATAAGATATTTTGATTTCATACTTATGTGATGAAAAGTCTGTAATATCTTTGTTATTTTTATCAAAATTATTACTTAAAAATCATATTCACTATAACTATTAATTTTTATTTTATAAATATATATTTTTCGTAATAATAGTAGGTTAAAAATTACAATGTCTGAATACTAAATAAAATAAAAGGGTAAAAACTTGTTTAGTCCCTATATTATGAGCTTAGTACTCATTTAATCCCTATATTTTTAATAATACCTCAAAACGTCCTTACTATTAAATATTGACACTTATGCCATTATTATTTTTTTAGCATGTTTTTACAATTTTACACTCTTACTGTAATGTTTATTTTTTAGATATTAATAAAAAAAATTGGATTATCAAATTAAACCCAAAAATAAAATTAAAAAAAAAAGATATTTATTAATTTTTGTGGAAGCTCATGTGTGTAAAAAAAAATAATTTTGTAAAAAACTAAATTATCAATTTTTTTAAAAATTAATATTTTAACTTCTCAATAGAGTGTTCCACAAAAATTAATATATATATATAGTTTTTATTTTTTTTGGTGTTAAACTGGTAATTTATTTTTTTTAATAATGTTTAAAAAAAGGAACATTATTATAATAGAATAATATTATAAAAATAAGTTAAAATGAACAAAAGGTAATGGTAATGATGTCAATAATTTAATGATAGGGATGCTTTGAGGTATTTTTAAAAATATAAGAATTAAACACACATTAACCTCAAAATATAGAGATTAAACGAGTTTTTACTCTAAAATAAAATAGGCTGTTAGTATCCTCAACTTATCCGAAAACGACGGGTAACAAATTTAAGTCCATTGTTAATTGGATCTCTGCTTTGTAGGCCCGTCCAAATTGCAATGCTCACATCTTCGCCCTTTAAAACTGTACTGGAGTTTTTTCTCTCAGAATTTACCCTTATATATTAATTAGCCCACTAGGAGGAATGCCAATCATGTCACATATAAACAGCCACAAAGACCACATTGCAGCATTCAAATTCATAATGGAATTGATTTTGTGGGGCTGCAATTCGGTTATTCCTATCCATATGTATGAACCAGCCAAACTGGGAAACTTAAAAATGAAAAAAAAAAAAAATGTTACATAAGAACTAGAAATTCATCTTCATTAAATTCAATCAACAAGCAGTGCCCTTAAATTAAATATATATAATTATTGAAGAAAAAAAAAAAAGAGAAAGTCCTAGCCAACTTCTTTGACGTGTGGTGTGAAACAGAACTGAATTAATGGAGTTCAAAAGATCGGACGTGGGTTTTTCCGTGGTCCCCTTTTATACTCAACACCAAAATTAAAAATAATAATTAATAATAACAACAGAGTAATCCCAATTCCTAAAGTAGATGTTGATGAATGATCAAAACCCTAAACCCTAATCTAATAAGGTCACGTGTAGGGTTCAATGCACACAGTTTGGTTACTGTGAAAAAAAAAAATTCATCATTAGCCATGCAGGAATTGGTTATTATTTGATATGATTAAATATGACCTCAGAAAGTAGACAAAACTCAAAAGGAGGAGCTTCCTATTTAATGAGATCATTCATGCTCGTTGTCATTGCCCATGGGTCATGGGTCATGGGTCATGGGTCATGGGTGGTTACAAATTTAATTTACAAAGAACTTTTATAAAAATTAAAAAAAAAATATAGATATTGATTACCTGTGGGTCATTGAACCATAATCCCTGCCAATGAGATCACAACTTCCCCAATGATGTGAAAAGATAAAAATTTCCAAGGCTTCACGTGTCCAGCATCAATGCTGTCCAATCATAATCCACGGGTCAACTAATCTATCTACTTCATCGGTGATGCAATCATCTTCATCTTTGTCTTTGGGTTAAAATTTTTTCACTCACCTCACTTTTAGCTTAATTATGCATGGGCCTCTCTGTGTTTATGAAAAATGAAAAAAAATTAAATTAAATGCATATGAATAAAAGTTCTATAATAGGAAGGCTTATGGGTTGTGACTAGTTTATTTTAAGGGTAACATATTTTATAGTCTGAACATCGTTAAATGATTAAATTTTATTGATTTTTTAGAATTAAAATTTCAATAATTAAAAAGAGCTCTTTCTATCAATTTAAAAATAGAATTACAAACTTACAGAAAAGAATAATTCATATTTTTCTTTTAGATTTTTTTAATAAAAATTATATTAACATAAAGATTGAGTATAAAATGTCCTTATAATAACCGTGAGGTAGAAATATTAAAAGTAAAGAATACAAGACAAACTTAATAACAATTTAAAACACGTAACGCATTGCTCTGTCAATTTATATCTAAAGAAGACTTTTTTATTTAGAGTCTTGATTCATTCACATTGGGGGTAAAAGAAATATTTTTTTTTTGGAAAAGAAATACTGTTTGAATAAAAGGGTAAATTCTTTTCCCTTTTTTCCCCCTTGGCTTTTTGAACTTTGAGTAAATGAGTAAATGAGTAAATGAGGTTCATTACCCAGTTGGGTCACTCTGAATAATTGTAGTTATTGGCAAAGGAGGAGATGATGATGATGAAGAGTACTCATGAATGCCTATCTGTGGCCATGCAAATCTCTTGAGCACTGTCATACTCATTTATGAAAAATAATAATAAAAAGCTCATCCCTCCCTCCTAACCCCCTCTTTTAAATCATGAAAGCCAAAATTTTCTTTTTTTCATTAAGGGTGGGTGAGCTCAAAGATTGCTGTAAAAAGCTAAAGTTTATTTAAGAGGGTGGAAAGATTACAATGCAAAAGACCATTAATAATGAGTTTTGCCATCATTGGTTGTTTCAGAATAGACTTCAAATCCTAGCTAGATTTCAACACTTTTTAAGTCCATTTATTTACTCACTTGCACGTTTAGGCAGCTTGCAGACTCCTTTTGTTCCCTTTTGCCTCCCTATGTTTTTGTAGACTGGTTTTTCAATTTCTTTTAGATTTTTTTCTCTTCTCACAGTTTGAGGAGCATCATATGCATACAGCACTGTTGCTTATGCCACTGGAATTGGTTACTTCAATTCGATTACTAGGCCAAATAACTAAATGAAATAGAGCTTTTGCCTTTCTTATGGAGCCTTCCATATTAAATTTCATTCAATAATAAATTTTAAGAATATTCAATTGAAATAAAAATATTCCGTTAGAGAAGATTGGAACTGACTCATGACTAGAGTTTAAAAGATTTTACCAGCTATATATTTTTTAATTGAGAAGGTATTGTCATTTGTCAAGGAATGTTTCCACCACCTCATTTGTAAAATTATCCAATGAATGAAATGTTATCACATATATTTCCGCTTTAAATTTATACAATCATTATAGTCTTCAGAATAGGTGCCAAAAAAAATAAATTGTATCACAATTTTTATTGAATAACTTAAAGGGGGCCTACATCTCATATAAGACTTTCTTCACATTTTTAAGATTATATATATATATATATATATAAAGATATAACACATATGTTATTGCACAATTCGACGAGCTTATGTTGAATAAAATGCAAGATTGTGAATCTGTAAATCTTTACCATTTATAAATGTATTAGTCACACCAAATCTTTAAAAATTAACTAGTGCTACCCATTTGAAATTTTATATAAAAAAAAAATTCCAAAACGATATTTAGGATTAAAAAAAATGAATATATGTCTTACTAATCACTTAGGAAAGTATAACATGATTTTATTCATTTTCTAATTTTCCTGTTAACTATTCAAAGGGTGATTATTAATTTTTTGTAGGATTTGGATCCTCTCTTAATCTGATCTTTATCTGAGCAAATTCTATTAATATAATTAGTGATTAATAAATTAAAAAAAATAATTAAATCCTAATTATCCACTAACACTAAAACATAAGTGGTACAAGATCTGTAAAAAATCAAGAGTACTCAGATTAAGAGAGGATCCTGATAATTTTCTGTAAGTAATATATATAGTTGTCTTACTATTTTCATAATAACTAATAATCTTTATGTCCGCACTTTATAGTATTACTTTTACTTTTAAATATATATTTTATTCATATTTATTCAAAATTAAATAAATTATATAAAAAAAAGAAATACATGTTCCAATGTGAATAAAAACTAATAATACGATTTTTTAGACTTTTTATTTTTTAAATATTTTTTTATAATAAATAAATAAATAATTAAACAAATAACTATTTACCTCTTTTTCTTTTAAATTTTACTATCAAATAGATTTTTAGATATTATAAAAACAGTAATTTAAATGTCTAAGGGCTAAAGGTCAACTTAAAGAAATGAATCTTACCCACGTGCCCTCTAAGGAAAATAGAAAACAAAAAATAAATTACGCTTGACTAGTGAAAAATAAGTACAATAAAATAAAGCAAGGAAATCATACATGTCCACGTGCATGAAATAAAATATCTGTCTCCCTCCCTCTCTCTCTCTCTCTCTGTTTTTTAAAAAGAAAAAACTACAAACATAAGAAAAATAAATTTAAAATGAAAATGCAATCTAATGTCCCAATCTTCTGTGTTTGGCTAAAGACCATTACAATGCAGACAAGACATCGTGCTTGTTCCTCCTTGTCCGTTCAACGTATAACATATTGTCCCATGTATTTTTCAAACTACAGATAAATAATAGTAACCATAATAGAGAAAAAAAGTTTACTATGTATTATGAGATTTGGCAATAACATACACGCACACACACATCTTTGATGTTTTATATTAACTCTGTCATACTTTTATGACGTTTATCGTAATTAACAGTCAATATGTAGTATAAGTATTGTAATGTTACGATTCATTAAATAAGTAATTATTTAATAAAAGATTTCATATTTTAATTAAAACGTATTAAAATATCACTCTCATTAAATTTATAGTTATATATATTTTAATTTTAGAAATAGAACAAAAAATTTCATCAATTGTAAAGTTAGAATAGTTAGTATCCTAGTTTTACTCCATAATCAAAACTCTTTAACAGTTGGTTGTCCTCAAAATCATAGGGTTTAAAAGAATGGTCAAACTTGAAAATATGGTTTGAAAGAGGAGCAAGGGACCGTTAATGGCAAAAAGGTAAAATAAGAAGCAAACAGCCAATGGAATTGGAAGGTTACAATAATTGCATACACGTACGAATAGTGGGATTGATGACTAAATGAACGAGCTCCACGAGGGGCAAGACTCGATAGCAGTTTCCCTTTTGACCATTTTGCCCATAGACTCATCCAAAACACCACCTGTCAAGTATGATGTTTCACGCTAAGGCACTCATAACCCATGAGGCTGGCCCAACTCGTCTCCAACCCATTCTTATTATTATCATTTTCAAAATCACCCTAAATTTAGCCACACCAACAAAAAAAAATGCTGTCACTTATGATCCTACCCACATATTATAATGATGATTGTAATAACGTAAAACAAACATCATCAATGGTGCAGCACAGTGGAGAACCATAGGGGCAGTATTTGTCATTTGGTTATATTCTATTAGCCCATTATATAACTTTATAATTAAAAATTATGTCTATTGAATAAACCACTCTAATCTTTTAAATAAGTATAAAAATTTTACTTATATAAAATTTTAAAAAATATATATATATATTTCACTTGTAAATTTCACTAAGCATCATAAATCTCTTGATATCGAGAATTTTTTTTTAAAAATTTGTAAGAATAACTTAAACCAATAATTCAAAAAGGTCGATTTTTTTTTAATAAAATTTAAATACTTTTGTTAGAAGGTATTCAAAGTTCACCAAGCTTTTCCCTCCAATCACATTATTGAACAAGTTTATGGTGACATTATATCTTAGTAATCATACCTTGAATTTGAGAGTCTAGAAAACTTAACATAATTCCAAATTGAACCCTACGTATAGAAATAACAGGGGATGGCAACCTACAAATGTAGGCATAATTCGTGAAAACAATACATGTGATAAAGCCCGGAACAAGTGGTGGAGTAATTTTTTACTTTTATTCTCTCAATGCACAAAACCGCCATTTTGAAGTTTCAACAAAGAAACATTGCATTACGGCAAAAGAATGATTATTACCAACAGGTGCCAAACCAAGAAACAAAATCAAAGAAAGCAAGGAAATGGAAATAGGAATAGGAAATAAAAACAAAACAAAAGAGAATTGATGATGAAGAAAGAAGTGAAGAGGAGGGAGAGGGAGAGGGGTGTGGTGCTGTGATGATGGTTCGAACCCAATCCAAACCATCATTGCGAATCTTGGGGACGGCCTAGCTCACCATCATCATTTTTTTTTTTCTTTTATCTCTTTGCAAGCTCCTATAGCCACCAGAAAAAAATAGAATCACATAATTGTCCCGCGTATACCCATAATTATTACTTTGTGACAAAACTACCCCTGACCCATCATCATTCACATGACGCCATACCCATCATCATACAAAACCAAAACATTAAATCCTTGCCCTTAACCGGCCGCCTTCCATGCTTACACATGCATGATTGTTGTGTCAGATGAGAGAAGGCAATGTGTGTGCGTCTCTCTCTATTATTTTTTTTCCCCCCTTTCTTTCTTTCTTTCTTGCCCTTTGCATTTGCCTTCTCTGTCTTTAGCTTTTGCTCTATATATTACGAGGCCTCCCTTTGTTCGCTTTGTCCCTCACTTCACAACACAATTAGTCTTTTTCTCTTTTAACTGCTGCTACTAGTTGTTAGAAACCAGAGGCATTGAAAAGCTTCCTCGGCCACCCAAAGCTCTCTAACCAACCAACCCACCTTCTAAAAGGTGATCTTTTTTGAAAGCATAAAGAAATAAAGAGGCCCCCACCTCTTCTTCTTCTTCTTCTTCTCTCTGTTTTCTTTCACCAAGAAGGTTGTAGATAGGGTCAACTACATGTTTATATATATATATGTATTATTTTTGGTTTAGATTATCACAAACAAGAAGAGGAGGTTCACAGTGTTGGGACTTGGGGTTTCTTTACTTTTTCTGTCTTGTTACCTCATTTTGAGGAGGGAATGTCTTTTTTTTTTTTATTTGAAATGTTTTCTTCTTCTCTTGGATTCTCCAACATTTGATTTTCTTTGCTTTTTATTCATGGTGTCTTTGTCTGTCTCTTGTTTCTTCTGTTTTATAACAACTTTCGGCACATTCTCTTTTTGTTTAAGAGGATAGAATGGCACATTCTTTTACATAAATATAAAGGGCAAGTCATATCTACTTACAGAGATAACACAGTCACATACGCATATGTGAACTGAGACACACACAACACAAGTTCAATCTACTGTTTTTATGATCTTTTATCCCTTTCTTCCATGTATGGGCAACCGAAAGAGACCATCCTTCATGAGTACATATTTGGACAACCATTTATTCCAACCACACTTCTTCTCTCTTCATTTCACGGACAATCACATTTGCTCTATTTATAGCTTATGTGGTCCAAATCTATTAAGTCATTCTTTAGCCGTCCCTTGCTCTGTTTTCCTCTGAAACATTTAACTTTCTTACAATAGTTGTTAAAATTACCTCTTGCAAAGTGGTTAACTCAATAAGAAACCTCAGAACATCTTAACACTGATCGGTTTAACTCTGTCTTCTGAGTCTTCTCTTCAATTTGTTTTCACTGTTTGGGTAAATATTTTTAAAGATTTTTAAGCTTTTTTTGTTCTACAGTTTTTTCCCCTCACCTTACCATATTTAGCAATGTTTTGAATATCCTTCACTTGTTTGCTGTGTATTTAAATATTTTTCTAATTGGAGATATTCATGCAAAGAAAAAAGATATCTAGATTATTTTTAATATCAGTATGGATTTGAAAATAGTATAACCAAATTGTCTTCTTCTGCTGTAGAATAGTGTAGAATAATATGTTTGACAATAAAGAATGATACCTATGACCTTAAACTACTTTTTGCTGATACCGGTGTTTTTCGTTTTCAGGGGCACATACTACAGGAAGTTTGAAAAGGTGCTTTTTTTCGTAGTCATGGAAAGGCTGAACTCAAAGCTGTACCTACAGAACTGCTACATAATGAAGGAGAATGAGAGGCTGAGGAAGAAAGCACAGCTGCTTAACCAGGAGAATCAAGCACTTCTATCTGAACTGAAACAGAAACTTGCCAATGGAAACTCAAAAGCCAATGCTCCAAACAATATTCCCGACCTCAACCTCTGCTCCAGCTCCAACACAAACCCTTCCAATTCTAGCAAACCCTGACTCCCTCCTATTAAACAGATATATCACGACCCCACCAAATGCGTCCTTTATCATGACCCCAGCTGCAGTCTCTATTGCCCCCTTTTGTGTAAAACTATAGTTAAACAGTAGTGGTTCTAGTTTTAGTTATATAGGACAGTTGTAGTACCTTTCTATCAGGGTTCCTTTTGCTTCTATTTTCATCTTTAGTATATCTTCTTTTCTTGGGGAGGGGGTTAAGATATAAAATTCTGAACTACAAAGATGTATCAGGCTATCTGCTAGAAAGAAAATATGATATTGTTATCTACAGTTTCATATCTCTCTCTTTCCTTCTCTCTCAATATCTAGTGGTTAAGAAACATCTCTTGGATGCATTATTTCAACTACTTTATGATTATCACAAGCTGCTGTAAGACAGTAAAATGCAATCTGTCGATGCTTGGAATAGGACAATACACGTGACCCAAATATAATCAAAAGTCTAAATTCAATGAAATACTAAGTTCAAAAAGAAAAATAACAACTGAATGAAATACTAAATCATAGTCCAATATTAATGATTGTCCACTGATGATTATATGCAAATAACTAACAGTAATTCTATATATCGTCCTATAACTTAATCTCTTGTTCAAAATGGTTTTGTAATTTTTTATTAGATGTAATATATTTTCAAATATATGTTAAAAAAAAGTTGAATATTAAACATTAAACAATCTATAGTTCTACTACACTACCTCAATTTTTTTACAAATTAATGCCTGAAAGAATGTTAAAGACTTAACCAGAGTAAATGGGGGGGGGAAAACATAAAAAACATTAGCATTCGTTTTATAATTGTTTTTCTTAAATTAAAAAACTGTTTTATAATTGTTTTTCTTAAATTAAAAAACTGACACATATGAAGACAGTGGCAAGACCATGAGTTCACTTATCAAACGGCAAATACTGGATACAGGCAACTAAGCCAAGTTATTTGCAGTATGATGAGGGCCAGTGTAGAAGTATATATACCAATATGCAGATAAACAAATGCTAATTGGCATGGCTTGGGTGCAGGGCCTAACAGTTGAACCTTTTCAACTTTGCCCTCTTACGGAAAATACAAGGAAGGGAGGCAATAGTACTACTACAGAGAAGTCTTTTATTCTTATTTGTCACGAGTTTTCTATTACTAGTCAGAAATTTACCGTACATTTCATTTATGAATTTATGCCTTAATTTGAGACGTGTAGGATGAAACTCAAGAATTGTAACGACTAACAAAGAGTAAAAGGGGAAAAAAATGACCGATAATTTAAAACAAACTTGTAAAGATTGTAAATGTAGAAGGACCCGTGTACAAAACAGGACATTATAACTTATAAGATTCTGTGTGAAGAGAGTGATGGGAGGATCTAATCAGTGGCAACGTCATCAGATTCAAACCAGAAAGTCAATGGGGATTGATTTAAGTTTGGAAAAAAGTAAGTGACAATGTCAAGATCAAAGACATGTTATAGACTCATGCCTTCATCTTATATTGTCATGGCATAAGCTTGGTTGACCATAAAGGCAAAACCGTGTGAGATGAGATAATATAAAAAAATAATTGTCTTATCAAACTCAAATGTATCCAAGAGACCCTAAGGCCTCTTACAGACTCAAACTTGACTGACCCCTGATGTGGCCACCAAGTCCAAATCTACTCATTGGAGCTGAGAAACCAACTCAGCAAGTCAATAAGAGAGCTGAAAGGATCCAGCTATCATTAACAAAATCTCCGTGGAAGAACTAGTAAAGGATTAGCTGACAAGGAGAACTCAGGCTCTCATAACCAAACAAAAGAAGAAAATTTTGAAAAGGAAAAAAGAATGAAAGAGAGAAATAGCTAGGAAGTAGGTAGCAAATTTACTACTTAAGATATGGTCGCTTTAAAATCTTATTTTACCACATCATTGTACTACTGTAGTAGGTGACCTAGACTCTGGCCCTTGCCACAATTCTAATCGAAAGAAGATTGCATAGTGGGTTCTGAGAGAGCTTGAAGATTCAAAGAACAAGGTTTATGCTTACAAGAATTCATAATTAGACAGTAAAGGGTAAAATAATCTCCAAGTTTCTATGGGAGGAAAACAATGAGTGAAAATCATATGTTTGTACGTGATAGTAAGATCATTCATTGACATCTTGTAAGTTAAACAATTAGCAGTCTGTACAGGACACTTTCAACTAAACTTCCAAGACAACCAGAATCAGCATTTAGCACTACAACATTCCAAAATTTTCCCCGTGGATGAGATCATAAAATCATACATTACTGTCAACAATTAATGGAAGCAAGCCCAAATCGGTACCTGGGCAGTGAATGCTGACCCCTGAAAGAAATATGCGACCGTTGGGCTGTTCTGCTTCTGGTATTACTTGTAACCATTGGTCCTGCATTACATATGCTGTGCAGCATGGTAATAATATATCAACTGGTATTCAGTGAATTGATAAACATACTGTAGCTCGAAATATACCGATGCTGGCCTCATTGATTCGTAAGAATTACTTATAAAGTGAAATTTTAAGCTATGGAGTGGTTTCATAGGTATTAGGGAAACTAAATTCAAATTCAAACGACCTCCTTGATCATGTTAAGGCCTTGCACTGAAACTTCAACATCAAACAGTTTCAAGTGTTCAATATCAAGTAGATATATTAGTAATAACCTCATAAAGTCGTGATTAGTTGTAACAAATTAAAATCAGTAATATTAATTTTTAATTAGCAAATCACCATGTAATATCTGCGTGTGGTGAAAATTTTCCGTATCATTGAAAAGAATTCAAAAAGTTCGAATCCAATCAATTAAGCAATAGATACTAAACAGAAGCAAAGTAGAAAGCATAGTTATAGTTTGATGAACAAAGGATTCGGGTTAAAAAGAAATAGAACGCACATTCAATGAGAATTTTAATTCATTACATGATCCGCATGTAACGTCAATTGAAAGGAGATTTGAGTTAATAAAATCACCTTATATATCAAGGGGAGCATTTCGAGTATTGTTTTGAGATTTGAGATTCAAAGCGAACTTGCAGTCGCGTTGGAGAATCATTTTTCTGTTTGGATGCTGAGAATTAAAGAAAAAAAAAAACAAAAACAAAAAGGAGGGAAAGTTCAGATTTCGAAAGGTTGAAATCACGCATTTTCAACTGCAGATCGCGGACTTTTCACTTTCCAAAAAGAGGCCAGACCGCCGTTGCCGGGGATCGAACCCGGGTCACCCGCGTGACAGGCGGGAATACTTACCACTATACTACAACGACTTTGTTGTTGGTGGCGGTTCTACAACGTATATAATTTTTAAAATTGTTGCATTAATGCACAAACTTTAAACGCATTTCAACACTTCATATGAATGGCCGCGTTCCATTTCTTTTGCCTCATTAGTTAAGATTGGAAGCAATGGTACTGAAAATTCTTAGTGTGGATTCTTTTTTTATATACATACAAGTTATGACTTCAATAGGAACATTGTGAATTTAATTGAAAGTCGAATCGAGGTCTATTATGCAAATCCATGAAGACCAATGTTGTTAGCAATAGTAATCGGAGGCAAACGGTGCAGGCTTTAGAAAATAGAAACAATACAAGAGACATAAGAAAGTATGTAGCTAAGTGTTATCATTCTTGTTTTCATTTCCCTTAACAACTAAATCAGATGAATGTACATCAAAGTCCATTTCCTGAAAGTTTAGTTCCATGAACAATATCCGTGCAAACATCTGCAATTGTTTGTTCTGTCGTTATACAAATCAGGCCGGGTGATTGGAAAAAGAAGCCACAAGAAAGCCACCATTCCTGCTACAAATGCTACACTCACTAATCCTGAAAAAGGGGGAAAATTAATAAGATTAGGTTGAGGTTTGACAGAACAGATGGTATAGAGGGAGATACAACTGTGCGTGACTTAAATTGTTACAATTGGCCCTTTAAACCCAGACAGGCAAATGATAATAGAAGATCAAATACCACTAGCAGTACTGCAAAGCCCAAGAAACTGCATGATAATACTGCACCATCCCAGAGATATAAAATTGCAGACCAAGACCATGACCACAACCTTTCGAAACTTCTTTCGAACTTGGTCAGAAATTTAAGAAAGCACAACAGAACACAATTATCAGAAAACTAAGAACCATAAATAATGATAAACTAAACTAACATTTATAAAGTTTAACACATCCTACATCTGAAAATGATGCACAATATTATATAGAATCATCAAGGAATATGGTTCACTAGGATTACTCGCACCTCTATTCCGTGCAAATAGCACAGGCAATCCCATATAATTGCAAAATATATGAGCAATTAATGGTGCAGCAAGATGTCCTGCAAAAATAAGTAAATAAATAAATACAATATGTGACTGTGTTAAGAATTAGTAAGGCAAAGCTAAATTGAGCAACCTGATATAAAAGAATAATCTAAATTCTAAATCTCAAAAATAGCTAAAAGTATAAGTGACCTTGTCGCCTACAATAGCAACAATGTTTACCAGCCAGTTAATTTTTGACACAGTTACTACATGATTTAAAGATGCAGCTGACAAAATTAATTATTGCTAATTAAAAAAGTATTGACAACAGAATAAATATGCATGTCCATCCAAAACATCCTCATTCCTCAAAATCGGGAATTGATGAGAAAATGCTACAAGTAAATGGCCATAAGACTAACTCATAAACAATAACTCACCGGTTCGAATGAACAAAAACGAAGCATACCAGCCAAAGACCACAGTGTAACCAAGCTGAAGACCTGACATATATTCACAAGATGTTCGATTATGATTAACAAAACAGAAGAAGGAAGAATATCAAGCAGCCTACTCTACTGGGTAGAATAACAGAAACAGAGCAAAGAGTGAAAATTAGTACATACCCACAATCATAGAGGCTTTTAGCAGGCTAAAGTTTTGAGCGCTGTAGATCTCCATTAGATGGTTCAAATGAGCTGCAAAGTAAAGATCATACAAAGAGACCGGTCAGAGAATAAACCACCTCAAACAAAACATAGGTAAACAAAATGTAGGTATGTTACTAAATATATGTAACAGAAGCTGAAACAATAAATGCAGAAAGTATAGACTACATATAAAAGGTGACATTGAGGAAATGATAAGCAACAAACTGCTACTACCACTGCAGCAGTCATCATTCGCTAAATTCGATTAATGAGTTAAGACTGGTACTAACACGACAATCCATTTAAATCATGGAATAATTTAGCCTATCCAGTTAGATATTTCTACCAACTTATCCAGTAAAGTAATAATCATTGATTAAATTCGCCTTGAGTGATCTGCAAGGGTTTTTAATTGCACTTTTATACCATAATTTCGTGCAATAAATTAAAGAGTGGAATATTTACCCATTCAACAAGTTGGAAGGGCTTTGTAAAAGCATAGGTTAAATAAATGTTACTAAAGATACAGACAGATCAAACAAGAATTTTAGTATCTTAAAAAAGTAATCAACTTACCCAAGCTAAAGAAAACAGGGCAGAGAAAAATGATAGTATTTATCTTGAATCCTCCACAGAGAAGTAGCGGTATCATACCTGCCCTGAACACCAACTCCTCTGTCAATGGTGCCTGTTCAATAAAGTATTGTCAAGAGCTTAAAGGGGAACTCATTTGAATTTCCCCATTCGATGAATACTATTACAATTGATCGAAGAACATCAGGGGTGAATGGAACTTGTAAATTAATGAATCCTCTATGATAAAACCAATTACAGGCAGAACGCAGGACTCTCATCTATTCCCATCCTATGTACAATATTTTCATTGTCCAAAAAGAAGAAGATAAACATGTCAAATAAAAGATTCACCAAAACTTATATCAATCTATGTAAATTTATATACACATAGATATGACTTGACCATTTCTTTGGTAAAACACAGGTATCATGAAACACACCCTTAGGACACATATTAAGATTATTTACAATCAACCAAAAGATCAAAATATAGAAATGGAAAACAAACTCACCACAACAAAATTACGCCATGCCAGAATATTGGATGCAACAGCAAACATCTGAGCACGGAGTGACCACAGCACAATTTTGATACAGCCTAAAGAAAGTCCTCCACTATTATTCATATCCGTTGTCCATGAATTCAACAATAACAAGGACTTCAGGACCATGCTTCCAGCATACATTAAAGACGTCAGGAAAAGCGGAAAGACCGCAGCTTGCCACTGTTTCATACATAAAATTGCATTTCAGCATGCAAATTTAGCAATCAGTCACCCTTTTCCAATCTGCAGACCATACAAGAGTATTAAAAAAAATAATTACCATGGGCAAACAAATGGATCCTTCCGAGCACCCAATAATCGCTTTACAATGGTTAAAAGAAGAGAGTTCATGTTATCAAATATCAATCTAACTTTTCTCACTCACCATATGGTCTGCTCGAATACCATAAACACCTAATACATTTGATGTTTCCCAGCTTCTTATCTATCATTCCAAAATATTTTGAAACTGTCAGCTTCAGACAACAAGCAGGAAAAAAAAAAAGGCTGCAGATAACAAGCACATTAGAGCACAATTAACAGAGACTTATTTCTTTCCCTTTTAAAGAAAAAATAATCATATTTGAAGCATCACACTGAAAAATGATGCCAAACTGATGCAAGATATCCACAAAACAGAAATGGAATTGCGAAACCAAAGCATATATCAAAGAGTCACAACTTGGAGTACTTCTGTAACAAGCACTTTTGAGAAAAAAGAATTTTAGCCCCAGAAGCTCATTCTTATTAAGCACCTATCTTCTAGAAGAACTGTTCTGAATTTCCAAACCCTCCACCCCAAAAAAAAGCAGCAAAATTGCTTCTAGCTATTTGAAATCCCAAGAACTCACGAATACATACTAAGACAAGGTACGTTTATAGCTAATGTAAACTCAGCATAATAAGTTTGAAAAGTGAAAATTACAAAAGTGCCACCGCTGATGATGCGCTGCTTCTTTGCAACTCAATATCCAGTCGATGATAATAACAAGAACTGTATCGACAAATTTCAGAGAAAAAACTTACGGGGAGGATGAGAGCAGAGAAGATAAGCGAGATGATAGAAGAAATGGCAGCGCATATGAATCGTCGGATCAGATAATGCTTGAGAGAAGCAGGAGGTGGGAGCCGCAAGATCAGAGTGGGAGCATAGAGAATGCCAACGTATGACAACGTCATTAATACGCAGGCCATCAGCGCCGCCGCTTTAGAGACATAAGCTTCTGTTTCTTGTTCCATGTTTGGCGTCAGCTTCCACAAACAAACCCAAGAGATTGAGGGGAAGGGCAATGGAGATGATTGGGCTGCGTTTGCTTTGAAGTTGAATAACAAGGGCAGGCTGGTTGCGTTTTCTAAGCAAAGCCGAAAGTGCTTTTGTGATCTAGATGCTTTTGTGGTTGTTTGTACTCGGAACGCTTGGTATCTTCTTCAATTCTTGCCTAGGAGGGTTGTTCCTGGCTCGGTCCAGCCACTTTTCCGGTCCAGCAAACCGCACGATGAGATGCGAGTCGCTTACGAAATATAAAAAAAATGAAATTTGGGATATTATCAGCTGATGCCTAATTTCCAATGATGTTTGAATAAAAGTCGCAGTTTTACAAATTTAGGATATTTAATCCTCATTTGTTTTATCTTTTTTTTGAAAATGAGGATTAGATTGAAATTTTAAAAATAAAATGTGTAATTTAAAAATAATCCATTTGTAAAGGATAATTTAAAATCAACAGTTTCTAAGTTACTTAAGAATGCTGTAGGTGGTGGATACTAATTAAGTAATTATTAAACAAAAAAATTCAGGCTTGTAATAATTTTGAGGGTAAGTAGAGTAAAGAGTTCTTCATCTAATTTAGCTAAAGAATACTGAAAGTCTCAATTAAAATTTTGACAAAAAAAACGTTATTTGGAGTGAAGACTACTTATTTTATCATTAAGTTTTTATCTATAATTTATAATGTTTAATTTTACTTTTAGTAAAGATAGAACAAAATATTCTACATTTTCACTCTATACATAAAATGTCAACAGAATTGATGCCTTAAAAAGACATACTAATGTATAATTCCACACTGGACGGGATATGATGTTGCAAATATATACATTGATTGTAGTCTCCACATAGATAGAATACCTGATTAGTTTTATATTTTTATTTCTAAAATTCTTGATCCTAAATAAAGATGATGTAATAAATTATCTTGAAAACGTACAAATTTATTATATGTTAATTTAAGACATTTTGGAAAATAAAATTGCGTTAAAGTTTGCGATAAGTGGCATTTCCTTGTGTGCTACTAATTTTATAATGTAGTAAACTGTGAATTTATCGGCGCACTTAAACGTGAAAATTATACAGTTTTAATGAAATGAGACAGGATAAAAGTGGAAACGTTTCTAGTTTAGACAGGTCGTAACGTAATTTCGATATGCGGAAAACGTCACTCTATCGATCTCGCACGGTTAAAATCCAAAAAACGTGCCGGGGGTCCCCAAAAATTCACATGAAAGGTCCAAATTACCCTTCACAGACTCCAATAAAGATTCAGATTCACTCACCGTGAAAACGCTCATCGCACATTCATCTTCTAAAACAGAAGAAAACCCCAGGCGAAGGAAGGAATTCATTCAATTAATCAAACCCTAATTTGAATCCCCAAAAGGATTTCAGGTAACGATGACGAAGGAATTTTCGGTCCCACCAGTAGTTTTCCCTTCGGGCGGCAATCCTACCACCGCCGGCAACATTAACCAGCGCCGGGTCCCAACGGCGCCATTTCAGCCCAACCGCCCTGCGAGCTCCGCGATCCCCTTCATGTCCTTCGATATCGGTTCTGCAACTCCGGCGTCCTACGGTGGTCCAATTTCCACTTCCACGTCAGCCGGTGGGTCCGCGTCATTCGACGACGAAGAGCCTCTTCTCGACGAGCTCGGTATCCACCCAGACCAAATCTGGAAAAAGACAAAGTCAATTTTAAATCCGTTTCGTGTAAATCCGACGGTTCACAAAGGTTCGGATCTATCCGGCCCGATTGTACTTTACCTTTCATTCGGACTCTTTCAACTCCTCGCTGGCAAGCTTCAATTCGGCGTGATTCTTGGTTGGATCGTGGTCTCGTCGATCTTTTTGTATGTTGTTTTTAACATGCTGGCGGGACGTAATGGGAATCTTGACTTGCACACGTGTACCAGCGTGGTTGGTTACTGTATGCTACCGGTGGTGATCCTAGCGGCATTTTCTCTGTTCTTGCCGCAGGGTGGGGCGATTCGGTTTGCCGTGTCCGCGGTGTTTGTGCTGTGGGCGGCGAGGGCTTCCACGAATCTGATGGTTTCGTTGGCCGATGGAGGAGAGGAACACAGCGGGTTGATTGCGTATGCTTGTTTCTTGATTTACACACTGTTTTCACTTCTTGTTATATTTTGATTAGAGTGCAACGTGGTGAGCGAGTGAGTTATTGATTGGCATTGGATGAATTGGAATTTTGCATTGAAGATAGGGGATTTGTGATGTGGTTTTAGATTAATGCGGTGTTTTTATAGCTGTGAATGAATCTATCTCGATATCATTAGATGAAAAGACATGTTTTTATCTCTGCACGTGGTCATGATATTGAATTGAATATGTTAAGCTCAAAGAAGATCACTTATGGGATGCATATGAATTTTCTTATGGAGTTACAAGTTTTGGTTCTGGATGGCGAATTTTGATCATCTGAATATTAACAAAATAAATGCGAAATTCGACTTCAAGATTGATTCAGATTTTAGCTTCACTTTGTGAATGTCCCATGCAAAAGCTGCATTAACTTATTCTGGAAACTTTTCCTTTTGCCTTTTAGTTTTGATTCAGTTCATTTGTTCAATTTTATTGGTTTGGTTTGAGAGTAAAATAAACCAACACATCAGTTCCCTAAACCAAAAACCAATAGTTGCCCATCCTAGCACGCTGACTTGTTTTCTCTTGAACCTGGATAAGGTATTCTCTCAATTGTCGTTAATATGGTTGTTTGAACTGACTAATCTGTGTTGGTAATAGAACCATCTCTTCCTTTCATTTCAGGTTGGTTTGTCTGATAATTTGCCTCTTCATATGTTAATAGTTTATGTGTGTAAGCTCAGTTCATTTTTATTTTCTGTTCTATGTTGTCCTCTGTGGGCTTTAAGCCACTGTGCCTCTAGATTAGCTGGATCTCTTTATGTTATTTCAATCCCTTGAATGTTATAGCCTAGATTATATAGACATTGTTGCTTCTGCTAATTTTTTGTATGTTAAAGAACATTATGAAGCATCCCGATGGCTCTGGAATAGTTAATTGCGGACCAAATTGTGAAACTTATTTTTATTTGACAAAGGACTTGGAATTCATCATCTTTTTTATGTTATTTTAATTTTACGAATATATTTTCTTTTCATAATTACCAATTTCACTGATTTCTATTATGTTCTATCATAGAAGTAATATTTGCTTCCCTGCAAGTTGCATTAGGTTCTGCATGATCCCTGAATTGTCTCTTTCATTACATCAGGATCATAGCATAATGTGACTACTTGTTGTATGGTTGATTTATTCTTTCTGAACTTTGGTCATTTATTTATTGACATTTGGTGCATGGATCAGGGCAAAGTCTTCTACATGTGAGTTTGCTTTTGTATCATTTGTCGAAAATTTGTGAGGTTTTGAAAGTAATCTTTAGTTCACAGCATTGCATTCTTAAGGGAGGGTTTTCCCATTGCTAACTTATTGGAGTGTTTTGTTGCGATAGGGTGGCTGAAATTTGCCGTGCTTGATTATCGTCCCTGTTTCCTGTTTCCCCACAATTATTGCTTGCTAGTAGGCTTGTGATTTCGCTTCAATACCATTTTTTAGAACTAATTTTTTAAGTATTTCTGGTCTACTAGGCTAGGATGAGTTTGTTCAATTTGAGTTTGCAGCATCAAAATATTGAAGGACATTTTAGTCGCTGGAAAAAGATGATAGACAGATTAGTGAAGCTCTTTATTCTGATTAATGTTCAACCCTTTGTTGGGCCTGCAGAAATTTAGTTATTTTGCTTCATTAAGAGAGAGTTTTCCCAGAATTTGTTGACAGTATTGAGGGAGAATCCATCTTTTGTCATCTCTTCTCTATGAATTTCTTTAGATTTTTTTTTAAATTTAGGTTTATTGGGAAGACGTGGCTTCTTAAAGGCGGAATTTCTTTTTGCGTCTTTAGATATGTATTGAGGATCACCCTGTGTAGTTTAGTTTACGCAGTGCTGCAGGAGTTGATATTTGTTATCTTGTTGTGTTCAATGATGGGCAAATAAAAATATGCATTTTAGATCACTGTGTTGAATGAGAGGGAGATTTGTGTTACATTTACCTATTGTTTAAATAAGTTTATTCATATTTGATATGAAAAGTCATTGATCAAATTGAGAACTCTTTGTGCTTATAATGTTTGTTGCTGGCTAAACTTGATTTGAGAATGTCGATAATGGCGCTGTAGGAAAAGAAAGTACCGGTGGTTGTGACTCTACATACTTCTTTCATTTAAAGATTTAAAAGAAAATGTCAAAACATTTTGTTCTGTTGAAGTGGTTAGGTCTACTTCTGCTGACTTCTATTTCAAGATTTTGGTGAATGTGAATCAACAATTCCTTAACCAAATAACAAAGTTAGATCCCTTTGCTTTTCTGTTATTAACAAGCTTCTATTTTCAAACAGTACTGCTTGCGTTACATTTTGTGGTTATGACTTAATTCCAACTACGCATACAAATGAAATGAGGAATAAAAAAAAGGTTTTTAATAATGAGGGAAAAAAATTATTTATCTTTTCATTGAAGTTTCTAGAGGTGAAGATCAGGATATTAATGTACTATCATGTGAACAAAATTAATGTGCTATAAAGTCCTTAGTTTCCATTCAAAACCGAAGAAATTCCCTAAAAGAGAATTTGTATGATCAATTTTAAAAGAGAAAATTTTGAATTACTCCCACTTAGAGTGGCAATTTTCAATCTATTCCTTATAAGTGTAAAAAAATTAATTTACTCCTGAAATATTATTACTTTTTAAAAGGATAATTTTTAATTCCCCTTAAGTTTGACATATTTTTAATTAGATGATAAAGATTATTTTATTAACAAAAATCCTTATATTCGTATTTTAGAAAGTTAATGTCAGTTAGTTATTAAAAATAATAATATTTAAAGAATAAATTAATTAATTTTTTTACATTTTTTAAGATAGATTGAAAATTATCACTTTAAGTGGGTAGTTCGAATTTTAGCATTTTAAAAATGATGAAGGTTTTAAGATTCAAGTGACTTTTTCGGGGAAAACTTTAAGAGTGGTGGACCTCAAGGTGTCTTTCGCCCAAAAAAAAATCTTTTCAATGTTTTGAAGGAAAAAAAAAACTTACAAAATGCATCTTCATTTAAGATATCGAAATAACAATTTTTTTTTAATATTTAAAAGAGAAGGGGGGGGGGGGGAATAAATTTACTTTAACTTTGAGATAAAAGCCTATGTCAGCAGTGCGTTAAGATTGCATCTCATTGCAGCTGCAACTGGAAAATAATATAAATGATTTGAAAAGCAACCTCTAAATCTAATATCCCATTTGATTATTGTTGTAGATTTGTTGAAGACCGTTCTACTTACCCCCACCACCACTCATACAAGTATCAAGGCTGGCATTTATATTCAACACTCAAACAAATTAACGAAGCCTAAACCCATAACAGTCCCACAATGGCTTCTGCTGATCTTATTAAAGATTCTTCGGTAAATAAATCGCCCACCAAAGCTCTGCACCTAGCTGCAGGCATCGAACAAGAAGAAGAAGAAGAAGAAGAAGAAGAGCTGTTTGAGATCAATCTTGAAGCAGTGAACATCATACCACCACCTCAATATTACTGGGAAAGCTATGTTACTGCAACAAGCAACACACTTCTTGCTAATTGCCTGCTGCCGATATCCGATGTGTCCAGTGCAATTCCAATTGTTTCAAAGTCGTCGAGTGATATGTTTTCTGCAGCTGAGAGAATGGCAAACTTGATCATGGTTGCTGAGTCTGTGAATAACTTCCCGGGAAAGTTTCTTTGGGTTCCTTGTAAATTACATGGGGGCTTTTGGGATTAATTAATCATCTACCACAGGGAAATGAGGAAAGCATAACGTATAGTTTAATCATTACAATATCACATCAACTGTCAAGTGTGATTGATGCTATTTCGATTGGCTTTGTATTCCACCTTTTTCTTGTTTAATTTATTTTTCACCTTCTATACTTAAATATTTACATTACTGTAAATCTACATCATCTTTTCACAACTTTGATCCGAGTGGGATTCGAAACTTAGATTTTTATATTATCTGACCTATATATATATTTTTTTATTTTACACATCCTAAGTACTTATATCTTATGGTTTGAATTTGTTCTTTTGTTGAGGATACAACTACGTACGTGGTTGATTCATTGGTTTATTTGTTGGGTGTCAATTTTTCTTCAAATTTTGTAGTTTTCTTTTGATCTTGTCCACCGATGGCTTAGAGATTCATTTATATGAGGTTTCTAGTAAACACGCTTCTTTCTTTAATCAATTAACTGGTCTAATTCTTCGGAGAGAGAGTGAGAGACTTTGCCAAAATATTACCTGAAAACAAACAAGCCATCTGCATTCAGAGAATGAGAGCAGGTAAGCATGCTCTAAGGAGGTAATTATTATGTTTTTCACCAAAGGCACTATTTTCCTGAGGGTTAATTTTATTAGACAATAATTTCCTTTCCCCTATAATCTGCGATGTTTTTGAGATTAAGCCTCATCATGTTAATTAATTATTGTGGTGGTGCCAACTATTTTAGTTGGTAGAATTTATCGAGTTGATACAAAAATTTGGTTTAAAACCCACTCTCATAAGTGGAGATAATATTAAATTATTAGTTACGTTATAATTATAAAAAGATGTTAACCAACTTTTGCAACCTTTTTGTTTTATATTTTTGGTCCATGGTGTATTTTATTCATTTCTGGTCTTCACATTTGATATATGTACTTGCTGTTTCACAAAATTTACTGAAGAGCTTCAACTTCAAGTAGATGGTTAAATGGGATCCGTAAATAACTATTATATTTTCAAAATGAAAAGAAAATCACAACAATCCCAAGGGGCAGAAATTAAAGGATCGTGGTTAATTTATTTATATATCTTCATATTAAACCGAACCGTAATTTATTATTGACTTTATTTCTACATCACAACAGTTTGTATTGATTTGGTGAAAATAGATTTGGAGGTGCTAATTTACATCATGATCACATCCTTTTCCTGATGTATACAGAGTGGGGGAAATTTTCGAAAACAAAATTATGAAGCCGCTGCTATCAATCAAATTGAGTAATCACTCTGCCTCTTAATTATATGTTTCATTTCAATGAAAATAACTCATATTGCTGGATATGATTACGTTAATGGCCACATCTACTTCAGTGGCATAAATTCATTACAATAATGTCCATTAACAGACACAGTTTGCACTTATTCCAAATATATACAAGCATGCCTCTATTACTTTTTTTTTTTTTTTCATTTTGTTTCAATACATATTAATGAAAAGATAAAGACACGTATAGCTTGGTGTTCGATGAGAAATGTTTTATCCACTTACATGAATGATTATCTTCAAGTATTGCTAACTGGCAATAAACAATTTTCTCAAGCCAGACCACTTAAGGAAGTCGATTAATATTATAGTATTATTATCATATACTATGAAAATGTCATGTGTGTTACCAAAGTAAGTTTTTTTTAAAAAAAAATTTTACACTTCTTAAATTGTTTATATATTTACGAATTGTATTTTATATCTTGAAATTTCACGCTTTAGATGGACCTCCTTTTATTACTTGTTTTATTGATTAGTGTTATTACTACTGTTATTATTGAAAGGAGATTGTTACATTCTAAACTTCTAATAAAGAAATTATCTTTTACCACTTACTCTTCTATTAATTTCATAAAATGTTGTTGGTCCCTAATCTCAAAATGAAAAATTCATTATTATTATTATTGTTGTTGTTACTGTTGTTAGTGCCTTCACATATTTGCCTGTGACAGAAAACTATAATAGGATCATCTCCTTTATCTTTTCTAGGAGGAATTTTAAAATACATGAGAGCTACTATGGCAGTCATATAACAAGTAAATGATGTTATACTATGTGTTTATTTATTTTGAAAAACTAATATACAAGTAATGGTTATATTAAATTCAATTACATATATTAAATATGTAATAGTTGGTTGTATTATCTCTCATATACCATAAACTTTCTTCTTTTACAATAAAATCAATTACAACTATTAATGAATAAGATATTTTCTATATATGTACAAAAACATTTTTATTTGGCCAAACGTTGGCAATTTCCTTATTCAGAAACTAAATACTTGGTTCTTCCTTGTTATGGAAAGTAATTCTCATGTGCAGTAAACTATTTATGTAAAATACTGAAACTGAGCAATAGTTTCTCGCAGCATAGATCTCAAAATCTTATTTGAATAACCAAATGATAACTAGCTTGACCCGTAAATATTCTTTCACAAACACGGACCCAGAAATCCTAAGCTGAGAGATGAGAGAATCTTTCACAGTGAATTTCTGCCATGTATACCTCATGATTCTCAAGTAGAAATTAAAAGAAACCAAACCATCCAGTACTCCACTGAATGCATCAGAAGTCTACAAAATTACAATGACAGATTTTCAGAAAATTAAAAGCACCCAAATACTTACTGGACAATACCGCTAGCTAGTTTCTTTTTATTTTATTCATTATATTGCAGCAACAAGCAACCTAGGGTTTTATTTTTGGAGGTTATGTGGAGCTAACTAGCTTCAGCGTCTTCTGGCAGCAGTTTCTCTTTGAGCATTGAAGTAAACGGCAGCAACAGGGAGACCCAAATCGTTTTCAGCAGCAAAGGCTCTGGTGTTGAAATGATCTCTTGATGAAGGTGGGTTTACTGTCTGTCTCCGTGTCTGCTTGAATAAAACAAACACAAACCTGTGGATACCTATATTTGGCCTTGGTATCTCGTAGCTCACCAATTCCCTTCCTATGTTTTTTTAGTTTCACATTCAAAACAGAAAAAACACAAAAAAAATATATATTGAAAAAAGATTAGTACTTCTTTTTTCTTCTTCCTTAATTTCTGCCTTCAAAATTTTCAACTGGTCAGAGAAAATATTAAACCTACCAAATGTGGCGTCTGTTGTTCCTGGAATGTCTGTCACAATCCTGTAAAATAGTTATATAGTTCACATCAGACCCTTCTGTTAGCTAGTTTTCACTATTTATACGTTTTTGTATATCTTTCAAATTTCAAAATTAGGTTTTGCTTTTTTACATTAATTTTGCTCTAACAGAATACATCTCTTGCTGGTTTAGTTAGTTGTGTCTCATTTTTTATGGATCATTTGTAACATATGCATTTATGACAATATATGATTAAGATTTAATTATTTCTTTTTCTTTTTCGATAGTCACCAATCACCATCTTGTATTTTTTTTGGTCAACACAAGTTCAGATCTTATAGAATAACTATAGGCCTTGTTTTAGACACAAACATTATGGATGCATCCAGCTGATCACAAATAACATTGCACAATTATTTTGTAATTGAAGATGAAAATAATCAAAATGATAGATATGCTGAAACTAGCTACATGGGTCCATATGTTTGCAAGTACGTAATGTTTGGGTATGAGCAATATCTGTTCATTGGGTTGAATCTGCAAGCTAAGCAACAATGTTCATTTTATCTTTCAAAAAAAAAAAAAAAAGAGGTCAAATTTTTTTATGTAGATCTTTAAAAGGTTTAACTGAAAAAAATCACTTATGTGGATCTTTAAAAGGTTTTAGTGACAAAATTACCATAAAATGCATTAGACATAACATTTATGAGTGAGAGTTTACCAATGGAGATGCTCCCTTAGATAAGGATCACTAGGGCCAGGAACATCCGGGTCAGTCATAACCTGCAAGTTAAAACACTTTTAGGTTGATGATAGAAACAAGTTCAATTCAAAAACTTGAAACAAAATCATCATTAATGGATAGTCCCAAATGTTAAACAATTGTTGAAAGAGGAGAATATTACCAGTGTAAAGAATGATCTCATATCACCTCCTTGAATCTCAACCCTAGGTTTTGAAACAACTGTGGACGGAAAGAGCTCGTGTCCATTGCAAACTTGCTTGTTGTTGTAAGTTACAGACATTTTGATGCTTGGAGTGAAGGATTCAATCACATCTCCAATGACTCTTCCAACAGCGAGAGGTTCTAACATTCTTGCTGCCATTTGAGATGTATGTATAGAGGGAGGAAGAGAAAGAGAGAGAGAATCGCTAAAGAGATTGTAAGAACAAAGAATATATACTTGGGAGTTGGGAGTTTACTAAAGGAAAGTTATGCAGAGTCCCATATTTATAGGGTTTCAAGGAACTGCAAGCACGTATATAGTTTTAGATCTAGCTAGCTAGATAGCTAGCTACTAAGATTTAAAAGAGTAGGGAAAGTGATCTTAAAAAAATATGGGGCATCATAAGAAAAAAGATACTTGCGTCTCTTTATCTGTGATTTGTGTGTGTGCGTGACAAAATAAAAAATGGTTTAGGATCTTGTAGTCTGTAAAATCGTATTAACGCAGAGCTTCTGTTCTTTTACATGTACTTGGGTCCCTTGGAATTGGTTCTTGTTAATTGTTCTTAAGCTAATAATTATTAGTATTAATCTAATAAAAGAGAGTTTTTTTTTCCCAATATTAAGGTCAGAAAATGAATCATATATATATAGAAGTCTCCAGGTGGGTCCTTCTATTGCAAGTGGTCTTATTATTTCTTCTGTTTAAAGATATTAAAGCAAAAACGGAACACATTGCTATGAATTGAAACATTCACACACACTTATAAAGGAAACTCAACTTTTACATTTCAGGAAATTCAGGGTAGAAATTGTTGAATGCACGACACTTTGTTAACCTAACTGAACATATGAAAATGCCTTTTTCACAAGGTTATTGGATTCTTGATGGACGGGCTCAAAGCATAAAGGGAACTCCACCACGAATGGTTAGGGAATTGATTGGTGTCAGTGCAGAGAGGTCACTTCAAACTTCAAAGTAATAAAGAGAGATTCACTGACGTCCTAAGATTGGCAAGACGAAGATGGTGGATTTTCTATAACTGGAATTCAAGCTACTTTTTCCGTTTATCTCGCGATGGAACTCATGGGTAATCAGACGCCACCACGCCCTATGTTTTATGCTTTATATTGCCTTGCCCATTTTTTATTTTGGTTTATTAATATTAAAGCATAAGGTTTCACATTGTCTAACTAGTTAGCTTCTAGATTGAACTGTGCAATTTTTTATTTTATTTTTGGTTTGGTTCTGAATGAACCTGGCGATCGGTTAGCGAGTCAATTAATTTTATTGAAAATAAAAAACAATTGAACTATGCATTTGCCGATGTCCGATCGATGAGCATCCAGGAATGGCAATATGTTCATGTTCATGTCATCATATTCCAAACAGAAAAATATACATATATGTGCGATCATGCATGGAAAGCTACAACCCAACGAAGTGGCACTTTAGAAGTGCTTTAATTTATTCCCTTTGAGAGCTAAAATGGTTGTAAGTTTTGAACCCATTTACTGTTTTGTTTGACAATTATTGTAAAGTAATTTTTTATATTAATAAAAAAATAAAATTAATCAATTATAAATATTTATTTATGTAATGACCAATCATTCTATATACACACAAGTAAAATTATTATATATACCAATAAATTCCATTCATCATTATGTCAACTTTAGTCATTTTTATTCTTAAGTTTAAGATTTATATATATTAGAAACTTTTAGATGTGACAACATTTTTTAAAATAAACTTTACTAAGCGCTTAAGTTATTCTCTTCATAACTACTTACATTTTTCTAATATAACTAACAACAATTATATATCTTAAAAATTGTACGCAATGTTATCAAACTAGCACTAACCAAAACTATTTGTCTATCTATAAGACAAATTTTTATATCGTGATTAGAAAGAATATGTACCCAAAAATATTGTGTTAATTTTAATAGTGGTGTCGCAAAGTTTTGAAAATGGTATAAGAAGTCAATTAAATTATTTAGCCGCACAGAAGAAATAAGAATATATGATCAAAACATGTACTAGTCTTTTTGGAGCCGTCTCACCTAAGCTTTTCACTTAACAACCATACATGACAACATATGATTTATAGCATGGGTGTATTTGATGGAAAATTAAACTATGTTTTTTAAAAAAAGAAAAAAGAAAAAAGAAAAAGCGGTCTTTTTTTATTAATCCAATATTTTATTAACATTTTGAAAAAAAATATTAACAAATACATTTATTAATCGTATCTAAAATCTCGATTCTTAATTCGACTCATTTATTATCTCGAAACCCATTTAACAAATTTTTTAATATATTATTTTAATAACAAATCATACTTTTTATAGGTTGTTATTGCATTTTTCTAAAAACATTGATAATATTACTTACTGCACACACGATTATTAAACTAAGTTAACACTAACACAAATCATATTGAATTTAAATATATAAATTTATTTATTTATATCAAATTCGTGTCAAATCATATCATCTATGGTATGTACCCACTAATCACAATTTCATGAAAAAAAAAAACTTAGAAAAGCCGCAAAAATAGTCATAAAACCGAAAAAGAAAACAAAAAGCTGTAGAAGGGCGTTTTAGTCAATCTATAATTGTAATAAACCGGTCAAACTCAAACATGAAAGACAAAACAAAACAAAAGCCAGACGCTTCTACTTTCATTAGCCGCTGCGCATTAAGATCTCTGTATCTGTGGAAAAAAAAAAATCGACTGATTAGCCGGGAGGGCATTTTGGGAATTTGAAATGGCGGGAGGGGTGAACAGGAAGATATCAGCGGCGTCAGCCAGGGCTCACACCAGGAGGGGGAAGCAGAGCTCTTCTAAGATTCCGTCTGGTGGGTTTTCTTTTGCTGTGTTGAATATTGATCATTAATGTTGTTGATTCCTTATTGTAACTCTTTAGCTTCTTGCATGCGGAAAACAACCTCATTTTTCATCGTATGGGTTGCAATTTGTTCGCTTGTTATTGGTTGTTTCATGTTTGAGTTCTGAGGAAACTTAGGAAAGTGAAATAAGATTTGTATCAGCTTGGTTCTTAGATAATTCAGTGTTCTAGGGTAAATTAAACTTGAAGAAACATGTAGCCCATGATACTTGCACTTTTAGTCCATGCAGGATTTAGGCCTCATAAGTAAATGACTACCACAGTCCACAACCACATACCCAGCTGAATGACTTTGTGGCCCGTCATTCCAGTTGGGTGATTTAGTGGATGCCACCTATTGATGGCAACGGTGACAAAGTTGCAGCAATACTAATCCCGTACTCAACGTTGCGCATTTGATTTTATTCTCAAGATGCTGCCCTCCCTAGATTTCACCGTCCCCTACAATGATTACAAAGTTGCACTGGCATTGATCCCATACTTAGCATAGTGCATCTATTCCCACATTCATTTTGATGCCTGTTTGGAACAAATTGTTATGTGAACATTGGTAGAACTTACCCTTCAAAAGGGCCTTGCAAGGAAAATTGCACTTAAGCTCATATACCCCTTAAGATTTGTTGTTTTAATCCATATAAGATGTAGGGAGTTGAATAATGTCGCCTTAGGTTCTCTACTAGGAGTTCAGAGATTCAAATCCCTTTGGCATCTACATCCTATGACATTAGCCAAAACTCATGAATAGAAGAGTGAGGTATCTCTGGTTTTTTTTTTGGGTATTTTAGATTTATTGACTAGGTATAACTGTATAAGGAGAACCAGTGTGATGGAAAAAAGTGATTACCACCAATTGCTAATTTGAAATGTTGATGTTGGTTGAATTTCGTTGTGTTAGTACTGTGAACTTGTTCCATCCCTGGTTCATGGAACTGTTAATATCTTATATATCAGGCTTCAATAAGTTTTATTGTAGAGAATAATTTTCCAATAAGAGATCCTTCACTTTATTAAAGTAAGGGAGAAACTTAAAAAAAGAAAAATACGTACTCTAATGTAGTGCATTTTGTCCTTGGTATTGGAATCTATGTTTTTCTGTCTTTTAATTGATTCCTTATTTTAATAAAGTAAGGGATCCCTTACTAGATAATGACTCTTATGCTATATATCAGGCTTCGATAAGTTTTTATTTCAAATTCAATCTTATAAACTTTACGATTTTTGAAATGGCCTTTTTAGTGAATGGTCCCAAACGTTACACTTCTAGCTCATAATTCATGCTCCCAACATTTAGTTTAAATTTTCTGAAAACTTTTCTCTCCAATTCAGGGATAGTTACAGCAATGCTGGCAGTCTTGATAGTGGGGATTTCAGCATTGGCATATCAAGTGATTCAAGCCCCTCCTCCGAAGACATGTGGGTCTCCAGGTGGCCCTGCTGTTACGGCACCAAGAATAAAGCTTAGAGATGGAAGGCATCTAGCCTACAAAGAGCATGGTGTCCCAAAAGATAATGCCAAGTATAAGATTTTCTTTGTCCATGGTTTTGATTCTTGCCGACATGATTCTGCTGTTGCAAATTTTCTATCTCCGGTACTTATCTGTTCGTTTTTTATTTTTATTTTTTTTCCTCTGTCTCTCTAAGCCTCTAAATTTGACACGCTAAAAAGTTTATGTCGATTCTGTGGTGTGGTGGGATCTACCAGGAAGTCATTGAGGATTTAGGAGTCTATATTGTGTCTTATGACAGAGCTGGCTATGGAGAAAGTGATCCTAATCCAAATCGAACAGTTAAGAGCGATGCTTTAGATATAGAGGAGCTTGCTGATCAACTGGGAGTAGGTTCTAAATTCTATGTTATTGGCTATTCCATGGGTGGACACCCTATTTGGGGCTGCCTCAAGTATATTCCTCACAGGTATCATCTCATTGGCTGCTTGAACTGTCGCAAGAAATATTATGTGAATAAATGTGTGTACATGCTGCATGTTTAATGTTTGCTTTTCTTGTCTTTCCTCATTCTGGACAATATTTGTGACATACCAGGTTGGCAGGAGCAGGCCTCTTAGCTCCAGTTGTTAACTACTGGTGGCCTGGTTTTCCTGCAAACTTGTCTAAAGAAGCCTACTACCAACAGTTACCACAAGACCAGTGGGCAGTTCGTGTTGCTCACTACATACCCTGGCTTACGTACTGGTGGAACACTCAGAAGTGGTTCCCTCCTTCTGCTGTTATAGCTCACAGAATGGATATTTTTTCTCGTCAAGATGTTGAAGTCCTATCTAAGTGGTCTCCGGAAGAAAATAATTATGTGGTATATGTCTTTCTTCACTGAAGTAAATCTTTCCCTAGTCTTCTCTCTCAATAGACTTGCATTATATCAAATCTCTCTCTTTTAGTTATCTCAATTTTTATATATTTTGTTTTTATAGGGATGGTTTTACACTGATTATAGATATCAGTTTTCCAGAAACAATTTTGTGACTATCTTTTGTTTGTGACCGCATCAGGCACTAGCAAGGCAGCAAGGAGAATATGAATCCCTTCATCGTGACATGATGGTTGGATTTGGAACATGGGAATTTGACCCGATAGATCTGAAAAACCCATTTCCAAACAATGAAGGTTCTGTGCATTTGTGGCATGGAGACGAAGACCGTTTGGTGCCTGTTATACTGCAGCGCTATATTGTACAGCGACTCCCATGGATACGCTACCATGAGTTGCAGGGTGCTGGGCACATGTTTCCATTAGCCGATGGAATGAGTGACACCATAGTGAAGACAGTTTTAACCGGGGACAAGTAGCCCGTGTTTATCTTTAAAGCACCAGGTCAGCTTACCTGTTTATTTCTTCTTCCTCAAAGTTGGTGATTGGAAGCTGCTCGTTCGTCATTTTCCCATGTATGATAAATTTTGTAATAGATATTTATGTTGTGAAAGTTGATTGTGTGAAAAAGCAAAAATGCTAGTTCTGACATTAAATTTTAAGTTCATCTGAATGTTGATTATTGATAATGTCTATTAGTATCGGTTGTGGTTAATAAACTAAAGGCAGAGGATCAAACAGTTGAATTTTGATTATTTTTACTTCCATTTACCAATAAAGGAAAGATATTCTGCTTTATGAAAAACTGTGTCATCGTAGGAATCATAATTTGGTTAAAACCCTTAAAGTTGAGGACGGGGTTGATTGAATTCTTATTTGAGTCTCCAGCAATCGCGTCATTTTAGTGAATAAGTGGCAATGTTTTTTTTGTCTTATTTTTTTTAATTACTATGGTATGAAAAATATATTTACAAAGGGTTGCTTTCTCATTCATGATTTTTTTTTTTAAATTAATTGATGGGAAATATGATGACAAATGAGCATGCGACCTCTGGGTGGGTTAGCTTTCACAGCTTATCCTGCTAATAAAGAATGGCATCCACACTGTCTCTTTGTGCCGTGACTATCGGCATCATCACAATTCACACCCACCACATTCAGATGTCTGGTATCGCTTTCTCTCCATCATGTGAAGAACAGTATCTCACCAATACAGCTGGGATTCAGCAGTATATCAAACAGGTCCTGTTAATTAAGAAGGAATCATAGGAGTATAATTGGCTGGATCAAGCCTTAGGTATTTGAGGTAACAGACGTTAAAGCTTCTACATAAATGTTGAAGAAATCTCGTACGAAAAATTTGGTTCTATCGTGAGTCGAAGAAATAGGATCTTCTTCCAATCTAAAATCTCGCGCAACACTTTTCAATTAGTGATAATGTATAATTAAAATTTAAATATTTTTAATACATTCTCTTTATACCCACCAATCATAAATTTTGTTTTTCTTGAGAGAAAATTAGATCATGGAGAATCTTTAACAAAAATTTTCACGCTGAATCTATATTAATATCATGTCTGAGATTGATCGAGGAAAAGCAGCTGTAGTTTTGAGAAACATTCAAGGGAAAAAAACAAAAATTGCCATGTTTTGATGAAGAGAAGATTTTAATAAAAGCAACATTTCATATATTCCACATCTTCAATTGGACCCTAATACCTTCATATTATCTATAAAATTAAAATGATCATAATATTTTCAACAATCAACATACTAGACCAATTACATTTCAAAATGAATGACCTTCTCAATCTCTTATTCATTCCACCGTTTTGGGATCAAATCTTCTCCTCATTGTCCCAATTTGCTTAGGACTCAATCCAAACGCCTTTTCCAGAAGCTCCACATCGATCCCAGAGCCAAAAATGGCTGATGGGATTTTCTGATTTCCAGGATTCTGGCTATTAAAGCTTCCAAATATTGTAGCAGGCTCGTCACCAACATTCATCTGAAAATGCATCAGTCCACGAGGAAACACCATCACCTCCCCTTGCTTAATCACCCTGGCAAAAACTCGGCTACTCGAATCGACGAATCCTGAATATACGCTTCCTTGCACCACGTACGCGATTTCAGTAGCTCTTGGGTGAAAGTGGGGTGGATTTATGGCGCCAACTCTGAGATCAGCTCGAACAAATGACATCCCTAGGGTATTAATCCCCGGGAAAACTGTTGGGTTCACTGGGATCGTTGCGAGGCCGGTGTCGCTGAAGTTTCCAGCAGATTTTAAGCCTGAAAACACAAAATCATCAGTGGTTGCTTCTGATGAATTCTTGCATGGAAGAATAGTAAGCTGAGCTACTTTTATTGAACCGAACTTAGGGTTTGGTATGCAAAAATCTTGAATGGGGTCTGGGTCTGAAGCCCTAGAGCCATGACCATGCAGAGAAAAAATAACAAGCAAAACAAACAATTTTGGAGACATTTTTCTTTGCTCTCTTGCTGTAAGCTCAGAAAATGTAGGTGGGTTTATATAGAAGCAAAATGATTATGTAAAGTTACAGGAAGTATCAACTTTCATACATTAAGTTCAATACGCTCCTTTCATTAAAACAATACCAAAAGTAAGAATTTTATTACAGAATCAAAGGCATATATTATGCAAGCGTGTAAGCCATTTCGATCCAGCGTAGGGCCCTGATATATAATTATCAATAATTAGGGTTATAATAGAAACTTTTTTAATCTGTTTGTTCGAATTCACACAATGTAGAAGATTATGAGAACAATGGTGATCATCAGGATGATTATATTGTTAACCTTGACGTGGTCCGCGTGCACCAAACATCGAATTACGTGACACATGTGCTGTGTTATTGTTGTTGAACAAATCTTTTGTTTAATGCTAAAGTCTTTTATTTTTTTGGGGGGGGGGGGGGGTCTAATTTGCTTGTGAGCCAAGGGAAAAGGCAAGGTCCAATAATCATTATATCTGCACAGTGGTGATGTAATGATTTCGCATTTTAATTTAGTGGCGAGTGGGATACTACTGAATTGGGAAAGAGGTAAAAACAAATTAAAACAGGAATTATTCTATCCTCAGTTCTTCACTTACTTTTTGAATATTCAATTAAAATATATATAAAAATATCTAATTAAAACTTTTTTTAAGGCAAAAAAAAAAAAAGGAAACATTTATGGCCATATAATCAAGCAAGCGAGCTGGTTTTGGATCAAGAGGTATACTTTACAGTAGGATTAATTCAAAAGGCTAAACTAATAAATTCAAAAATATTAAAGAAATTGAAAATTGACAGAATGTTAATAAAAACAACGGTACATTCGGCCTGTTTTTACCATATTAATTGATTTTTTTTTGGGTTAACACAATAAAATAATTCAGGTGTATACTTATTTTTGTTAGAATTTTGTCATACTAATCTATCTAAATATCATTGTTCTAACAAATCATGTACTGGTAATATTTTTGTAAATTTTTTGCTGATGCTGCCATGACACTGTCCTTCAAATCAGTGAGGAAAATCATATTCGAGATGGGGCACATAATTATGATGGGATAGGATGGTAATGATTAATGTTGATATGAATTTCTTTTTTTAAAATAAAATTATTAAAAATTGGGGCGACCAAATTCATACTACTAATTCTTTCAATTCTATTTTCCTATTTTCACTGGCAGCCTCCTTACCTCTCTCCAATCTATCTAATCTTCTCTGAAAAGTCTTTCACCAGCAACAAATAGAAGACGAAGAGGCATTGGAAAATAATAAGCGAGAAAATAGGGGAAAATAAATCGGAAAATTTTATTAAAAATAATTAGGTGGGCCCGTTTTTAATATTTTTATTTAAAATAGAAAATCAGATCAATATTAATTTTGACCATTGAATTAATTATGGTTTGAGAGGTGAGATTTTGTGTAAAAATTTGAGATAAGAAAGAGGCCCCCAATCATATCCTAGTTATGATTTTCCAAACACAAGACAATTTTATTTAGGCAGCCATCTTTTTGCCGATATTGGTACGAGTCATTTTCAGAAGTCAATTCCACGGATTTTTAGAAAATAAAATTGCCTCGTTTATAGGTATAACCTTTATGTGTAAATTTCTGTTAATGAATTTATATAAATATTTTCCGCTATCCAAAATTATGGCATTAACAATACAAAAAAAAAAAAAAAGAAGCTTCTTAAACGCATCTCGCTGTAGTTGTTCTCTAATGAATCAAAATTATTTGGTATTCTTTTTTTTTTTTAAAAAAAGAATTATTTGATATTCTTAAAAAAAAATTATTTTCTTATTTAAAGTTTGTACTGGGCCGGAAAAGGCTCCTTTTAAAAAGATTTGGCCCATACATTTCGACGTGCGAAATCAACCACGAGGTTCTGTTATCAGCCCAATAACAACGATTTGCAGCTCCAAAGGGCCAAAACTCTTTTTAGATCCGGAGGGCAATTCATAAACTTGACAAACTAAACTATAATTATATTTATTCCCTTTCTTAATAATGAAAAAAAATACATAATTATTTTCTACCGACACGAGCAAAAAGATACCCAAAAGGCCAAATCAAATTTGATGTCGAGAACAATATGGAGCGTAATTTACGATTGCGCGACACGTGGATAGCACATGCAACCACCAAATGGCACTATCCACTATTCACAAGTTATTCTTTTCCTCTACTTTGCTGAAATGATATCATAAACAATTCTCTACGTGACATTTATGTCCAAATGCAAAGAAAATCTCTCAATATTTTATAAATAGACATACATTTCTTTTTAATTTGAGCCATTACGGTCAACATCTACTCTTTTGTTGTCCATTTAGTGAAAATTTAATTTTACCATTATATAATTTAAAAAAATATATATAATATGGCGACATGTTTGATATCTCTAAATAAAATTATTAAAAAATCTGAATATGAAAAAAATTCAAAAATCTAATTTTAAGACATAAAATCTTACTGGTGTATTCAATGTTTACTCTTTATTTATTTGTTTATTTTTCAATATATTATGTAATTTTTTATTTTTTAATTGGTATTCAAGTAAAATGACATTTATTTATTGAGTAATATTATACATCCCAAATCATATATCTTACAACATTATTTTAAGTGATGTGATATTCATCAATTAATTAATATAAATAATATAAATTATTCACTTAAAATTTTATTAAAAATCACTAAGTAATCAATTAATGGCAGATAATTTAAGATAAAATTTAGAATAAAAAAATTAAAATATCTGTTATTACTCATAATTATTGGACGATAAATAGACAAAGGAAGGAGACGTCATTGCATGTGATTTTACAACTCATAAAATTTAATCTAACAATATGTGCCGCACGAATTAAATAATAGGAGTAAGAGTAAGACCCATTGTCATGAAAAATTAAAAAAAAAACCCACGAATATTTTCACATTTGTAGAAGGACGGATCAAGACACGTGTACGTTGAAGGCTCCGGAGCGAACCTGAACAAGACACATGTCAGGCACGTGTCGAGACATTCACGTCCACAGCTTTTGGCAAAAATAACTACAATATTTTTAAGCATTGGGCTGATTGAAAGAATTAACTTTACGTCGAAATTGGGTCCCACTCCGGCGGGAAATATAAATTGAGTATGCAGAAAACTTAGGGCCTCTGTTGGAACACGGAGAGGTCTGTATCTCATTGTTGGTTTTGCTTTAGATCTGCCCTAAATTACTTAAAAGAGATAAGCGCTTTCGCTTTAAGCACTCTGTGTTCGCCTCTTTGCCTGTTAATATATTCTCAGGTTTTTGGATCCAGTATTCTATTCTACCTACAGGTTTGTTTTCATTCTTTTAGTGCTTGTTTTTAGTTCAAATTTTTTTGTTTTTGTATTTTCCAGAAGTTGTTTTCTCATGTTATTTCGTTTTAAAAAGTCGAGATTACGAAACAGCTAGCTCTCATGTTCTTCGATCTTGAGTGATAAGCATGGACATATGTATTATATGATTTAAATTTTATTTTAGTGAGAACTTTTAGTCCCTTTCCGCGTTTTCCATATTAATATTATAATTATATACTTAAAGGGTCAAAAAAGGTTTAGTAGATTTAATTAATATTTGTCATATGCGCTAATACGGTTGCCAATAATGGAAACATTCTTTTGCTTTCGCTTTCTAAGCCGCTTATTAATTACCTAATATTCCTGTTCGCGAAATGTTTAAGTTAGTTTAACAAAAAAAAAAAAAAAATTTACAGATTAGGTGTTTCTTGTGCCAGTACATTTGATTTGGACTTGTTCGATGGACATGTGAAATTATGCAATCATTAGGGCAAGTCTAGGATTTTGATTAAAGTAATTTTTAGGGAACAATACTACAATTTAATTTTATAACTTAAAATGTAAAAGTCGAAGCTTATAATATTTTATATTATAACGTGCTAATATATAAGGTCATAATATAATGTTTTGAGTGTGTTGAGGATCATAATTTTATATATGTTTTTAGATATATGTTAAGTACAAGTGAGGGTCTCAAATTTTATGAATCAAGTTGTAAATATACAGCACCCACTACATTTTATATGCTAGTAGTGATATAGATATTTTGAACCCATCGTGAGGCTGTTTATGCGATAGCTAGAAAAGCTAGACAGTAGCCAAGTAAAGACCTCAGCTAAAGGAAGCGTCTACGCACCTTTTAAACCATAATTGAGACCATGTACATTGGTTTGATAGGAGAAAAGTTATAATGAAGATGTCTTAATTCTATTGAATTGCATGGGACATCGCTTTAAATTTTCTTGCATGAGGTGGTTTAATTAATGGGTCCACTCCTATAACCAATAGATTTTGGCATTGTTGTATGTGATTGGACGATGGCTAATAAAAGTGTGGTGTTTCCGCATTTTTACATTAAAAAAAATAAAATATTTTTATTATTTTAGTTAAAATTATTATTTAAATATTATATTTATTTTATATTATTAATTTTTATTCTGTAATTATGATTTTTTTTTTCCATAATTTTAGTTTTAAAGCCACTCAATACCAAATAGGCCTTATTGGTAACCAATAGATTCTGCTCAGTGCTCACAATCCATCAACATTTAGCATGCGTGTAGGTTAAAAACTTGAAATTAATGCCTACAGTATACGTAACACATGTCTCTGTTCTAAGTTGGCCCATATTTCGCAAAATTTGTATTCAATGAATAATCAAGTACAACAGTAAATAACTTTATTAAATAAAAAGTTAAATATATGGCACTTCAGTTTGGGGATAAGAAAAGTTCGGACTCATTACTGTTTGATGAGTCCGGTGATTGGTGCGGGATTCAGCTCCATCACGTTTCCCAATTAACATGCATGTACATGTGGTGACGTCAAGCCACAACAAAATTGTGCCGTTTATCCCGCAAATTGCTTTTTCTTTCCCCCAAATCTTTCATCATTTAGGTGTTGTTGCTTTACTTCCACAGCATTTGCAGTGCAAAAATGGTGTCACCAGAGCCGGAAACGCTGTCCCAAGGCGAGGTGGAATCAGCATTGCGGGCAGACCAGCACCAGAAGACATTGACGTTACTCGGACGACAATCATCCATTTACTCACTAACCCTGGATGAGTTCCAGCACATGCTGTGCGAGAGCGGCAAGAACTTCGGGTCAATGAACATGGATGAGTTCCTTATCAGCATCTGGAACGCCGAAGAAAACCAAGCCATCAACTCTTCTACCCTAGACAGTAATATCAACGGCAACAACATTATTAACAATGCTATGAGCAATAACCATACGGTACAGCATCTTCCTGTCAATGAAACAACAACAGCAACGACAGCCCACGGAAGTATAGTCAAGCAACCGAGCTTGTCAAGGCAAGCGTCGCTTACGCTTCCGGCGCCGCTGTGTAGAAAGACGGTGGAGGAAGTTTGGTCTGAGATACACAGAGGACAGCAAGGTGGGCACCAGCAGAATAGTAGAGTGACTGAGAATAGTAGCAACAACAATAATAATGTGCAGAATCCTGAAGCTGCATCGCGGCAACCAACTTTTGGGGAGATGACACTGGAGGATTTCTTGATTAAAGCTGGTGTAGTGAGGGAACAGAACACCACGCCAGTGGCGCAGGCTCCGCCGCAGCAGCAATTTGGGATATATCAGACTAATAATAACCCCGTGATGAGTCCTAATTTTGGCACCAGGCATGTCCTGGGACTGACTGGTATTAGTAATGGTGCTAGCAATAATGGCAGTGTGCCAGTGCCAGCTCCTGCTTATCAACAAATGCCTCCTGCCAGGGGAGTCGTTGGATCGGATCAGTCATCGGCATACATGGGACCCACCAATGAGAAAGGAAACGGTGGCTACTCAGCTACGCAGCAGCCCCCGCAGCCGCCGCCGCCGCCACGACCTCTGGCTGTTTGTTATGGTGGGAGGGTGGGGACTGGAGGTGGGTATGCGTCGGGTGGACAGCCGGTGGCAGCGATGAGTCCGGTGTCGTCCGAGGCGGTGGGTACTGACCAGCAGGTTGATGGTTCGGCGAGTCATCAGTTTGGGATGGATCACATTGGCGGGATTAGAAAGAAGAGGATAATTGATGGGCCAGTGGAGAGGGTTGTAGAGAGGAGGCAGCGGAGGATGATCAAGAACAGAGAGTCTGCTGCAAGGTCTAGAGCTCGAAAGCAGGTAACTATTATTAAATCTTTTACTGAATTAAGCTTTTAATTTTGATTTAGTTTATTAGATATATAAATAGAGTGCTGATTGGGGTAAAGTTACAATTTTTCTATACAGGCATACACAGTTGAGTTGGAAGCCGAACTGAACCAACTTAAAGAAGAGAACGCTCACCTTAAGCAAGCTCTGGTAACATTTTTAATTAAGCTAAATTTTTTCTCTATCAAATATCAGTACATGGATAGTTGGATACCGTCTTCGTTCTACACTCTACAGGGGCCGTAATGGAGAATAACAAAGTTGAGAGGATCATAGCATAAAAAGGATTAAATCAGAATGGGCTAAAATTTCATTAAAATACTAAACCTTTGTTGAAACTCGTTTTCCGCGACAACTGACTTTATTATTTACTGATAATTTAACTTTAACTTTTGTGCTTGGAGTAGGCCGAGATGGAGAGAAAGAAGAAGCAACAGGTAACTTCCACGACATCTATTGTACTAGTGTAATTACAAGAGATTATTTCTGAATGCCTTTTTACTCACCTTTAGCAGTATTTTGAGGAATTAAAAGTGAAACCCTACACAAAGGCCCAGAAAGCTAAGGAGAAATTGAGAATAATGAGAAGAAATTTAAGTTGCCCACCGTAAAGCAAAGATATATAACGTAAGTTAGTTGCCTTACGTTTGTTTTTTATATGTTCGAGCATCGTTTGGTGATTTCCATATTTTCCTTTGGCTGACCCTTTGATATTTGATTGGTAAAATAATGTACAGCTAGCGCATATCAAAGCATCCTTGAGGAAGATCTGGATCCAATACTGTTAAAAGCTAAAGAAAAACGGAGGGCGAGTAATAATTGTTCTTTTGTCGAACTTCTTTCTCTTTTGCTTTGAATTGTAAGGATTGGAAGAAGTTTTTAAGTTGCCGTCTTGAAGAAATTTGATATGGCTACGAACTCAAATAATCCAATGTATAAATTATATATATGTGTTTGGTATTAATTAACTACACATATTATATATATTTATATATATATTGCTAGTATAAGGTGAGATATAATATATTATTGCTCTGATAGTTTTTGTGAATTTACTAATTTCTCAATTTTCTCTGAAGAAGTTGGTAACATATGGATGTGGTAATTCAGTTTGGATGGTTTTAAAACCCTTGTGCATTAATTAAATTTGAGAGAATACTTAGTGTTGTTGGATTTTCGTTTAATCTAATAATGACATGAAAACAAAAAAAACGAATGCATGCATATGCTGAAGGGTATTGGAGATCTTGGAATTTTGCACGTTCAAGCCAACTAAAGAGATGATCATGATAGTTCCTGATGTCAACAATTTGTACAAATTCAATTATGACTTCTACAACCTCTAAGCTTAAAGAACACGGGTAATTTATTATGTTCGTTATGATGTTGGCGTGCTCATAACGTGCCTAACGCTCTGTTTTATATTGGTCTCAACAAAATTTTAAGTTGTCTCAAAAAAATATGGCGGGTTTGCAAATTATATAATCATAATCCTACTACAAAATATGTGAATGATGAGCTGGTTTTTGTTTTTGGCGCTATGGGTTTCGTCTCCGCTATAGTTTGGAAAAATCGTACTCTTTTAATTTGTTAGCTGATAATCGCAAAACAAATAAATTAAATTTACATTTATTCATTAATTATGAATTACGGAGTTGATTCCATATCACAATTCCGTAATTCCATATCACAAGTTGGTAGTGTCGGCACTTTGTACCATAGAAGACCTTCTCCTTATTTGTCGGTACCGATCACTTCACTCACCAACTAACCGACAAATACTGATGGGCCACGTAGGCACATACGTTTCGTTGGCTTAGAGAGGTCCTTCGAGAAGCGACCAACACGCACCGTTTTGACCAAATCAAAATCGAATTACGATATATAATTATTCTTCTGGCATTAGCAAATCAACAAATTTTCGTCATTTTCCCCTTCGTTTCAATTTTCTTTTTTTGAAAAAAGGGAAATTAAATAGAAAAAGATTGCCTGCCGTTTTGGATATGATAGATGGCTTCGTTTCTGGCGCAAGCCGCTGAGAAAATCGGACCGGCCGTTAGGCGGCAGGCCGTGACGTTAACAGACTCCGCCGCCTCTAGAGTACGTCACCTCCTCCAGCAACGCCAGCGACCTTACCTCAAGCTCGGCGTCAAGGCCCGTGGCTGCAACGGCTTGTCGTACACCCTCAATTACGCCGGTAAAGTAATAGATTCCCCTTGGTTCTGTCGATTTGTATGTAATTCGTCGATTTGTATGTAATTTGAGTTCCCAGAAACAGTTTTTGCAACGAGAATCTTTCTATGAACATAATTTTTTTTTTCTATTTGGTTCATATCCTCTTTTATGGAAATTGTGGGAATTGGAATAAATTGAATAGGTCTCTTAGTTCCTTAGTAAAGATGACGTTTTTGTAGTTTTAGGAATAACTGGAAATGTATTAGTAGAAATTTATTTCTAAAGCATATTTAATAGGTCGGATTTGTAATGCTTACCAAATCACTGGATTATGGGACAACACAGCATGTTCAGTCCAAACGGAGGCAGAAATTTAGAGGATAGATGGCTCAAGAGTTCATCTCCCGAATTAGTTCCAGGGTGGGAACAATTGCTTTGTTGTTCCTTTCCCGATTATTTTGGATGTCTAAGCTTCACATGATTGCATTAAACACAATTGTGACTGATGATTTTTCTTCAACAGCAAATCAAACTGTCTATTATTTCTTTGATTAAGGTGAGGTGTGTAATGAGTTGACTTTTAAGAGAGAAGTGGTTCATTAGGAAACCAGTGAGAATTAGAGTACAACTTAATTTCAAAGTACTGTCTGCATATTTTGGTTGTAACTGTAATTTAATTAGACCATGTGTTTCAAATGGATTTGCTGCCTTCTTGAGTAGCCATACGAATAATTATATTATCGTAATGGCTTAGTTAGGAGGCAGAGATCAAAAGATCATATTATTGGTCTTTACAGGTTTGTTCAGAGGACAATTTGATTCTTTTATCGATTGTCCTTCAAGTGGCCTGGGACATTTTCTCCAACATTACTTATGCGTCATAGATAATTGTAGACTGCCTCTCGATTAACTGGATTGTGGAACAAAATTCCTGTCCAGTTTAGGCCGAGGCAGAAAATTAAGAGGATAGGTGCTTTGCATTCTACCTCCTGAATGAGTTCCAGGGTGGGAACTAGTTGCTTTATTGTTCCTTCCCCTATTCTTTCAGATATTTTATATTTTACATTTTACAGAAAAGTTTTTTAGCTTAAAAATTGCTGAAGGTGTCAATGTGAACAATGGCTTTTCTGTTTATTTCAGCTTCAAAGTCAAATGCGTGATGCAACATTGTTTTCAAGCATGTGTGGAGTCCTGTCAGCAAATAAATTTACTCCCATTTCTGTTGAAAAAATTAATAATCTTTTGCAGCTATTTGAAGTGATTCAGGCTAGAATGTGTTGAGTGAACAATTGTCCTTGTTCATTAGTGCTAGAATAATATGTATCTTTGATCTTTGATATCTTTATATGTTTGAATTGTTATTTGTTGAGGATTGTTACTGTAAAAGTAACAATTTGAACTTTGAACTGATTGCCCCTCCCCCCCCCCCCCCCCTGCGTTTTCATGATTTATGTAACAGATGAGAGAGCTAAGTTTGATGAGTTGGTTGAGGATAAGGGTGTGAAGATACTGATTGATCCAAAAGCTCTCATGCACGTTATTGGGACCAAAATGGATTTTGTAGACGATAAGCTCAGGTAATCAGATTTCCTTGCAGTTGTTTTTGGATGCTATGGACATGTGGACGACCTTTTTGTTCTTAGTGACCACTTTGATGGCTCTGATATATTGTTACTTAACTATTAAACGAGTATTAACTGACATCGTTAGGTGGTTCTGTTAAGTTGAAATGGCTTCAGATTTTTTATTCTTTTTATTTCTGGATGTGTTCAAACAAACACTATATTGAATTGAATTCTCATGCAACAAAATAAAGAAGAAAAGTTTGCAGGGTTATTCGGAAGAGGTTTACTGACTTCTGCAGCTGTGCAGTTTTCTCCTAGTGCATGCAATTTGCCATTGGCCTAAACTATTGTGTCCTTCATGACCTTAGCTGCTACATGTAACTTCCGCTAACATTATTGTTGCTACCAGGCCATTTTCAACTAATACACTGTCTACCAATGACATGTCTTCAATGTAGATCATCATCACTTCCTTTCTATGTTAACCTTCGTCGGTAGTGCCGTCATTACTTTTCCTACATAGAGCAGAACAGAAAGTAGGAGATCCATTTGCTTTTTATGGTAGATTTCTTGGTTTGACATATTTTGCCATCACCAGCATATGTGACATTTGTCATTGCTTTCTTTACTGTGCCTTAACATCCACCTTCTCTTATGGATTGATCCTGCTGGCAACTTTTGTGGTATCGCCTATTACTTTAAATAAAACCACATTCTTGCCGCTCCTGCACTTTTAATTTTACTCTTAGTCTGTGTCTATAGTGTACCTGTATTAATTACTTATCTACTTGGAACTGTTGGAGTATTTGCATCCATGTTACTCCTTCTTGATGCTTCTTAATTTGGCCTTTCTTGGAGGATTGAAATTGTAACTTTTATTCTATCACCCATCTACTTTTTGCAAATCAAAGGCTGAAATTAGAAATAGCTTGAGTTGAGCTTAAGTTGCTTTATCAGTATATGAGGTGACAGCGCAATCTGGGTTAGAAAGAGTCAACAGCCCTTACATACCAAGTCTCCTTCCTTCGGATCTCTTAATAACATTGTTGCTTGTGGGCGACGCCTGTATGGCTGGTGGTGATCCTTATTAATCTTTTTATTGTCCTAAATCTTGTTGATGGCGAGTATTTACTGTAACAACTGCCAAGGGGCTTGATTGCATAGTTTGCTTCTGTTTAATTTATATTAACTTTTTTGGCGTGCAGGTCTGAGTTTGTATTCATTAATCCAAACTCTAAAGGTCAGTGTGGATGTGGTGAATCCTTTATGACAACCAGCAGTAGTGGAGCGTCTAAGCAGGGTGGAAGCTAGGGATTCTTACAAACTAATAGTACATGAAGAATGAACGTAGATGATTCTTTTCCCTGGCTGGCCAAGCAGTACGCACTTGTCTGAAGGTTGTGAATGAAAGGTAGACATCCTCAGTGAGCTTTAATGGCAGTTGGAGCAACAGGGGCTTTACTAATTCTCGTCCTTCTGGGAATCACTGCAGTTTTGCCGTCTACGAACAAATTTGTAAAACTATTGTAGCATTTTCTTCCTGGTTTTTGACAAAAATACCTTTGTAACCTGATTATGTGATTCTTATTGTAATTTGGTTCAGTTCAGAAATGACTAAATAAATAATTAAATAAGAAATAAGTTTCCGCCCTCAAACTAGCGGTGGATTATTTTTAAATAAATAAACCATAAAATAGTTCAGCTCGCAAACCGACGGTGGAGCAATTGACGGTGAGATGACGGTTCAAATATGCTTTCAGCGAAGCGAGCACAATAACCATTATGCCTACGAGGCTGAATAGGCCGTGGGACATCCGCGGCCTGTGGCTCGCGCTATATCACCTCCAATGGAAACAATCAGATGCATTGTAACGATAACATCCTAACTGAACTTCCCGCCTCGTTCAGACTAGAAAAATTTAGTTTGGAATTTACTCACAAACAAAATAACTGTCAAGTACAAATTCAACCGTCTGATTCATCCCATCACAATCTTGATTAACATCTTTTTAACTTCCAACGATGCGGATTCACATCGTAGCAAACTTCAGTATAAATGCCTCAACCCAACTCACCAACAGAAATACCCTCCATTTTCTTCAAGAAATCCAAGGCCCCTTCCTTCTCATCCTTTAGTGTACGTACGAAAATGGCTGTAATAGTTGTTGATTCTGAAATCCGGATGAGTTGGTCAGATCTCAGATCCCTGCATCATCATTAAATTTGTTTGGTGGGAAGCTGATGATTAGTTAGCACCATGAGCAGATTTTCTATGAGCAAATATTCTATGAGCAGACAATCCATGAGCAGATAATCCATGAGCAGAGAACTCATGAGCAGACGATCCATGAGCAGACAACCCGTGAGCAGACGATCTATGAGCAGATAACCTGTGAGCTTGTGAACACAACCAACAGTCAGGAGGTGCCGGAAGTTTTTTCCGGCGAGAACCCTCCGACGCTCAAGTCAGCGATTCGGGTTTTACTTGGAAAAACCCATACCATAATTCATGTGGTTTAATTATGATTGCTTTAAACAAAAAGCTTTTAAGTAAATCACAGGCGAAAGAGAAATTTCTCTGTGGTAGAGAGAGAAAAAGGTCCAATAGGTTTAGTTGCTTAAAGAGAGAGAGAGAGAGAGAGAGAGAGCAATCCCCCTCCCTCTTCCTTTCCCTTCCTAGGGTTTTTATAGGAAACTATAACGGTTTTTATCATTTCTCCTAGAATTCTCAAGAAAACTACTAATTTTCAGCCCACTAAGAATATAGTTCCTAATATTTCGGAGAAAATGTTTTGACCGAATCGTGCTTTCTGGTAACTTCCTGGTCGAGGTGACCAATAATATCCTGATCGAGGTGATGTGCTCGAGGTCACCACATATTATTCTGGTCGAGGTGATGTGTTCGAGGTCACCACATATTATTCTGGTCGAGGTGACCAATAATATCTTGGTCGAGGTGATATGCTCAACCATTTGCTCTCTTTTACTCTGGAGGAGAGCACGATAATGTATGAGCAAACACCTTTATCTTGGTCACCTTATTTCATTCCCTAAACAATAGTGAATTCAAGAATGGGCTTCATTGTGCTGATATTGATAACATCTTCTGTTGGCTCCTGTGATCTCGGCTTGTAATCATGAAATCCCCATAACACGCGAGCCTCAGTTGAGAGAAGGAGATGTCATTCCTCTTATCGCTCAGTAATTTTTTTCATTAAGTTTTGTATTTGTTGATCTTTTGTTTGGTTAGTGAGGAAATAAAGGAAATGGAAAGAAAGTGAAATCTTTAGGAGCTGTGGTTTTCTGTTAATTTTTCGTTAAGGGGATTGGAAATGTATAAGCCACTGGTTTTAGTTGTTCATTTAGCTTGATATCAATTTTTTTAGTTAAATTTCGTACAAGAAAATGCTTTGTTTTAATTTGGTTGAAAAGAAAGGACAGAAAAAAGTCGAGGGTTTTTTTTTTTGGGGGGGGGGGGGGGGGGGGTAATAATTTTGTGTTGAAAGAGAAAAACTAGATCAATGTTTCATAATTTGTCAATTGGTTTAATACCCACTGATTTTGTTTGTAATTTTGGCCAGATATTTTGTTTAATTGATAAGAAAATGGAGGAAAAGAGAGAAGGGGAAAAAAAGAAAAAGAAATACACAATAAGAAGTGAAGAAACCTGCGATTCCTGGACATCATGTTTTTATATAAACATAAACCAATGTTGGCTTCAAAGATTCCATATCTTGAAAAATTTACGTTGTGCATAGTTTTTGCTCATTACCAGAAAATGGATTATGATCAGCTCATTGAGACTTCCCGTGTTTTTTTAAATCTAGCTCAGGAAAATGTACTTCTCTCAACTTTCTTTTGAAAAAAAAAAAATGAGAGCTTTAAGCTTCAGAATAGAAATTCCCTTTAGTAAAAATTTTCCTGTTATAATATGGTTGATCATTGATGGGCTTAAATTTATGCAGATCTGTGTTAATAGGGGGATCAACTGCCATTTTCATGTTTGCTTACGGGATCTATTTCTACTACACAGAGTTAACAAAGAGATTTCTTCTCCCAAACTGATCTACTTTTTGGTCTATAATGTTAGCTAATGCTGCTTTTTCTTCGTGGCCCTCATTTCCGTTTCTTGCCTATGAGCATCTTTCTCTGCTCAAGAGCAACTGATGACTCAAATATTACTGGTGTGAACTGGTGTGATACAGTGAGAATTAGCCCATGTTTCGGTTACTTGTATGGAGATTACAGTTCTGTACTTACTTCTCTGTATAATTTTATATCAGTAATTAGGTCAATTGGGATGTATATTACATACTTAAAAATTGCATTGAACATCTTTGATGATTCAGTATTTTGATCATTCAACAATGCCAAATGAGCAATGTCTTTATTCAAATTAGATCTCTTCTAAAACAAAGCAATTCTCTCTCAGATTTCTGCATAATCTTCACTAGCATTGTGCAATGCAGTCACCCTCATTGTTTGATTCATGAACGACAGTCGTGTGAGTGTGAGTTGTGACAGTTCGTTCGCTAGCTCGCTTCTTGCATCAAGCTAACAAATGAGCTTGAGGATAAACTGTTTGACGTACATGTACAATTTTCTTGTAACTAGAAAAACGAGAGCCACTAAAACTGAGTCACTAGGATCAATTGTATGATCTCTCTAAATCACTGATGATGTGACAGTCATCTAGAGCACAATGACTGTGAGTTGACCGTGGAACTGAAGAGCAATAAAATTATCCTCAACTGAAAAGAGTGATTACTTTCCTGTGAAAGAGCTTTTCAATTATTGAGAGTTGAGAGTGTTGGTATTAAACGGTTAATGCGCTTATGCAGAGCAGACAATAACGAATATGCTAGCGTGGCTGAATAACATTCCCCTGTGACTCTACCAGGTCACCTACACGTAAAATAATCAGTTACTCTGCAACGATAACAGCTGCCTAACTGACTACCCGCCTCGCTCAGTCGAGACAAATTCATACACAAAATAACTGTCAAGTAAAACTCAAACCGTCTGATTTCATCACATCACAATCTTGATTTACATCATGAAAATATAAAATTCATCACAAGAAACTACACTTATAAATAAATAACCTCGACCTAATTCACCAACAGAATTTCCCTCCCATTTCAAAGCACCAAAAGCCTCTCTCTTTTTCTCTCTCTCTTTCTCTTTCTCTTTCTCTTTATCAGTCTTTAGTATCTGCACGAAAATGGCTGTGATTGTGAATTCAAGAATGAGCTTCATTGTCTTGATACTGATAGCAGCTCTGTTCCCAATGGTCATCTCCATGCGGCATCCTGAACTCTCCATAACGCGCGAGCCTCAGTTGAAAGAAGGAGATATCATTCCTTTGTTCGCTAACAAAGTACTTCCGCATGCCGATGACTGGTATTCCCTCCTCTTAACTTGCGATAATTTTTTGGTATCTTCCGTTTGGTTACTGAGAAACTGGAGGAAAAGAAACGAAAAATGAATTCTTGTGGAAGTTGTGCTTTTCTGCGGTTGCCTAATGAGAACGTACATAAAAGAAAAAGTAATCTTGAGGAGTTTACTTGCTTGTTTGGACAGATATCAATATTATTAGTTTGTTAATTTTGAAGGAAATTCTCTGTTTGACTGATGAGAAAATGGAGAAAGAGTAAAAGAAATTGATATCTTGTGCAGTTGTGTGTTTTCTGTCAATTAATTCGTGTGAAGGAGATTGGTAAAAGTAAATCAACGGCTTTAATTGTTCATTTAGCCCGATATCAATTAATTTGGTGGGCAAGAAAGAAGACGGAAAGAAGGGAGTGAAGCTTCAGGATTCTTTTCAATGATTCATAGTTGCCATTTGGTTTGATATCTACTGACTTGTTTGTTAAGTTTTTGGACAAAATTTTTTGTTTAGTTGATAAGAAAATGGGGGTAAAAGAAAGGTGTAAATGAAAGATAAGAGTCTCAGTCATCTGAAATAACAAAAATCATGGTGGTGAAATCTAATTTTTGTTATATTTTCTTGAATACCAACAGAGCATCAAAGAGTTCTGTTTTGGATGTTTTATAACTTCTAGAAGCCCTATATGGGCTTCTGTATATCGACTTTGTGCTTGATTCCCTCGAAAATGAAGGACAAAAGAAACAAACGAAATCTAGATTGATTAGTCCCAAAATCTTTTGCTGGAGAAAAAAAAAAAAAAGAAAGGGAATAGTAACTCTGTACTGAGTCATTTTAAACTCTCAGCTGTTCGGTTGATGTACATGGTTTCTTTCCGCAGTGAGGCATACTCCTACTGTGAATTGCCATTCCGTCCTCCTGGAGGTACAATTACATCTTCCATTTATCATTACATTATTTTCAATAGGGGGGTAATTATGATCATCTACATGCACCTAACTTATATGTGATTATTCTGAAATTCCATGGATTGCGTACAGACCCTATACCCAACAGGGAGAAATCTCTTCAGGAAATTCTATCCGGTGATTGCTTTACTAGGACTCAGTATGAGCTGAAATTCAAGGTAGGAACAGTTCGGGAGACCATTTGTGAGAAAAGTTTAGGCAAGCCATCAGTAATGAATCCGAATACCATATGTACTATAACAATGTTCTCTTGCGCGAAAAGGTGAGGTTTGTTAAACCAATGGGAGTTACTTTCAATTCAAGGCCCAGTTATTATCTTGTTAAGCACATTGACTTTTATCCCCAGTACTATGAGAACCAAGTGGTAGACATAAGTTCTGTTGCTGACTTAGATTCCGCAGTTGATATAACTGAAGATGCCGAAATCAGAGTCAGGTTTCCGTATTCTGTATTCTGGAAAGATTCTATAATTAAACCTACAAAATCTATCTCCCAGAATGGAAATGCAACAATGAAACAGTGGTGGAGTTCAGAATCGTGTTTATTGATATTTTGGTTTCTCAACTTGTGCCTGGTACTTTTGACGCTTGCTAAGGGAATGGTTGAATTTCTCACGACCAGGTATTGTGGCATCTAAGAATTCTTAAAGAAAGCATAGGTCTATGGAGGCCTTAATGGCTTTTTTCTAATCTTAATTTTTGTCCCTGCAGCTCCCGTTCTGTACCAAAAGATATAAGCTTCCGCCCTGCAAATCCGTGGTTACTTGCTTACATTCTGGGCCTTGGAGTTCAGCAGTTGCTAATGTAATCATTCTGTAGTTTAACGCCGGTACTTAGTTTGTTGCATATTTCTGAATTCATTAAAGTTACTATATATTCAGTGATCAATTCCATACATAACTCTGGGTTTTGTATGCTTTTATCATTTTTCCAGTTCTGCATGATTTTATAAGATTATGTTGAAACTGTAGTAATACCAACAGTATTTTGCACAATCCTGGTATTTTAATTCATTATGAAAAAGGAATGAGCTATAAAACGCTTGAGATCCCTTTAAATATATTGGTACATACACTGACTTAATTTTTTTCATCAATAACTTCCCTGATAGAAATTTCACATTTTGATCTTAATGCAAAGTTAGTATGAAATGTGTAAAGTTCCTAATTATATTTTTGCCTTAATATATACCAATGCAGGGCAGGTCTCGGTTTCCTCTTCATATGGCCTTTGGAAATTCATGATGTTCGTTATCCATGCAATCTTGGCCCCATAACTACACTTGTGCTTGTATACTGCTTGATATGTTCGTATTATGGGTACATTGATTCATCTTATGGCTCGGACCGTGAAAAAAACATATATAGCTGGGTCAGACATATCTCTTGTGAAGTAATTTTCTTGTTTTTCCCTTCAGATAATACAGCAATAGCTCATGTCTTTTGATCATCTGGTGAATGGTTTTCTTGTAGAAGAAGTACATTTTATACTATGTCCAGATGTTCATAATGGTTCTGCTAGTTAATGAGGTGGCTAAGTTTGCTTTTGAGTCTGCTAATTTCTGGACTACAGCAATATTTTTCTGTGTATCTCGACTTTTGGCTGCCCTTTCTTTGCCTAAGAGTATTGAGATAGCAGATGGCCTCCAATTACAATCTCGAAGACCTCCGACCCCTCTATGGCGATCTAAGTTCACGACCACGAAATCTCAGATGTTTCTTGGGGGCCTCTTTCCTTTCATTGTAATCTTCGGAAATGCCGATGAAATTTACGCAATCTTCTTTTTGCTGAAACTTTGTGGCGTCTATAGGACAATGTTCTTATCCTTCTTTAAGGTCATTATAATGACTATATTGACGGGAGCGGGTTTTACAGCTTATCAACTGCGTGGGAAGCATGTCTACTTGTGGTGGAGGTATAGTTCTTAGCATAATCAATTCATGGATATTTTATCATTGTACCCTTTTCCCTTACATCATGATTGATGATTGATGGGCTTGAATTTTATGCAGATCTGTTTTAAGAGGGGGATCAACTGCTATTTTCTTGTTTGCGTACGGCATCTATTTCTACTGCAGAGTTAACGAAGTGATTTCTTTTCCGAATCTGTTCTACTTTTTGGTCTATAATGCATGCTTATGCTGTATTTTCTTTGTGGCTCTTGGAGCAGTTGGCTTCTATGCTTCATTATCTGCGTCTAAAGCCTACTATCTTTTTTGTCTTCCCAAGCGCAACTGATGATTCCACTGTTACTTGTCTGATACAGTGAGAATTAGCCCATGTTTTTGGTTTTTTTATGGAGATTTCAGTTGTCTGTGTAAACACTTAGTCTGTGTCAATTTGTAAAGGTCGATTGGAATGTATAGCGAGATACTTGAAAATTGGAATGAACGCATTTGATGGTTCAGTTTTTGATTCTTTAACAATCCCAAATAAGCCCTGAATCTCTGCATGCAAATTAAACTCTGCTCTGATTAAAACAAGCAATTTGTTTCTGTTTTCTACAGGAACTTGATTAGCATCCTAGTCTTTGTATCTAGGAAGCTTGTTGCAGGGACATATTCGAACAAAAATTTTGTGAAGAGGGGAACTTTCCATTGACAATGAGTCATGCATATTCTTTTAACCGCGCTGTGCATGATTTGGATCAATTGCTCAAATGACGTTCGTTAAAACTTGTTCAACAAACGATTCCAAAATAGGCAATAAGTAAGCATAACAACCATTATACCTACGTGGCCCAATAATATCTGCCTTGATCTCTACAAGGTCACCGCCGGGGTGAATTATCAATTCTCCATAACAATAACCACTGCCTAACGGACTACCCGCCTCGGCCTCGCTCAATAGATTCAATTAGTTTGTCATGTATTCACACGTATCAACAAAAACTCACAACGTTTATTCATCAGATTACAGTCATGATGAACATCTCAAAAGGTTTTAATGGTCGAGATTTACACCTTGAGATTGAAAATATCCTCGTAACAAAGTCTGAAGCTGGCTATAAAAACCTCAACCTAACGCTAACAAAATTTCCCTCCATTTCATTTTATTCGAAAACCTCTCCCTCTCCCTCGCTCGAGTGTCCGTACAACAATGGCGATAATGAATCGAAGAACAAGCTTGATTGTCTTGATACTGATAGCTGCCCTGCTTCCTCTGCTGATTTCGACGAAAAATCTGAAGCCGGAGCTGACGTCACAAGTACTCGAGCCTCATCAGCTCAAAGAAGGAGATCTCATTCCTTTGTTCGCTAGCAAAGTTTTTCAGCGTGCCGATGGCTGGTAGTACTCGCGTTATATTACCGATTGCTCCTTTTAACTTCTAACTGTTTAACTATTATTTTGATTTGATTTTGCATGAATTTGTTTACCCGATACTAAACGTGGTCTTAGATCTTCTGATTGGTTGCTGAGACAATAACAGAAAAGAAAATGAAATCCGATAGTTCTGCGTTGTTTGTTTGCTATCTCAAGTGTTTATGTTACTCTGATCTCTTCGGCGATCCATTTTGCTTGCATTTTGTTGTTTAATATTGTGATTAGGAGATCAGGAGAAGTAATTTCATGATTGTTTTGTTCTTTTGGCTTGTTATCACTTTTCATGACGAGTAATTCTGTACGAAATGTGGTGTTTGGTTGATGAGAAAATGGAGGAAAAGAAAAGAAAAGTAACATCTCAAAGAGTTTGTGTGTACTCTGTTAATTTTGCGTTAGGAAATTAGAAAACCTTACTCAGTGATTAATAGACGATCATCTGGTTTGGTATCAATGACATCTAGAAAATGTGAAAAACTTTTTTGCTTGAGTTCTTATTTTCAGTTGCATTTTGAGTCCTGACGATCTGATTCTTAATCATTTCTTGCATTTTCTCGGATATTATACAGAGGGTTAAGAATTCTGTTTTAGATGTTTTTTTAACTCGTAGAAGATCTATATAAGTCGTACTTCGCTTTTAAAAAATGAGTTTACTGTGTTTGGCTCCTGAGAAAAGCAAGTAAAAAAGAAACAAACAGAACACTCAAAATGTTTATTCTTGTGTGTGTGTGTTTTTTCATGCTTGGAAATGCAATGATCAACTGCTGACATTGAGAATTACTTAAAACCAAATGATAACAGATATTGCTCTGCTTTTTCTTCTTGCAGTGGGGCCAAGTCCTACTTTGATTTACCATTCTGCCCCGCTGGAGGTACATGTTTAGATTTTTATTTGATATCTAGTATTAGAGCAACAATAGCGTCCTCGATCACGATCTTAATTACATGACTGTGATAATGTATTAAGAATTTTATCAATCAAGTTATGACTAATATTTGCTTCCATTGTGTATAGATCCAATACTCAACAGGATGAAGTCCACGGAAGAAATTGTAAAAGGTGATTGCTTCACTAAAACACAATATGAGCTGAAGTTCAAGGTGGAAACTGCAGACAAGATCCTTTGTGAGAAAAACCTGAAAACACATGAAGTCAGAAAGTTTAGGGATGCTATTAGCAAGGAAGTCGACTACCATATGTACTACAACAATATTCTCTTGCGGGGAGTTGTGGGGATTGTAAAAGAAAAGAGCCTCACTGTCGATTCAAGGACAAGATATTATCTTGTCAAGCACATTAACTTCTATCCCTACTACTATGAGAACAAAGTTGTAGGCATATATGCTCTGCCGGGTATTAAATCGGCGGTAGATATCACTGAAGATGTTGAAATCAGTGTGAATTTTACCTATTCCGTCAACTGGAAAGTTAAAAGCAACCCCACAAATTCTGTCCACCAGAATGGAACTGCAATCATGAGAGATTCAGAAGACAAAGAGTCATTGATATTTTGGGGAGCCATGTTTTGCATTTGGCTTATGTTGCTGATTGTGGCAATTGATCCATATCTTCAGAACTATTTCGACAGGTATTATCCTGATTATTAACTAATCATAGGATCATGAAGGTCTTAATCATTTCTTCACCTTAATAGTCATCACCTGCAGGTATCCTCCCCGAGTTATCACATTAACAGAAAATGGCATTCGGTATAAGGTACATGGCGATGAGTGCTGGCGCCCTCCGTATTCATCCTTACTTGGTGCCATTTTGGCCATTGGAGCTCAGCAGCTTTTAATGTAATTGTTTCGATTCCTAAATCTGGTGCTTATTTTGCTGCACGCTAGTAACCTCAACAAAGTTACTATTTTATAGTTAATATAAAATTTTCTACCTCCTTTCCACTTAAATAAGTCAGTTGCTGATCCTGAGAAGGCAATTAGCAACCTCTAATTCTCACTCCTAAACATAAAAAGCATGTTTTATGCAGGATAATCCTTCTCCCTTTTTTTGCAAGCCTAGGTGTTTTCTATGCCTGCGATCTTAGCCAACTGTGTCAGGATATATTTGTTTTGATACTTTACTGTATCTCATCTTGCTTTCCTGGCTACTTAGCTACTCAATTTAATGGTACATATACCACATTTGGCAGGGTAAGAGTTCCACTTCTCTGTATCATATTTCTTCTTTTCTCCATCAGCTCATGTCTTTTTAATCATTTGGTGAATTATGATTCTTGCAGAGAGAATGTATTATGCAGACTGCTGTTCTCTACACGGTCCCAGTGTTCCTAACACTTGTGGTTGTTAATTCGGCTGCATGGTTTGCTGATATACCTGAAAGCGCCACTCCTCTGGGGCCTTTGGTTGCTTGGGGACTTGGAAATTGTTTTTTCACAATTCTAGGAGGTACAAGGGGACATCCCAATTATGAACCTGGGAAATATTGTGCCACAAGAACAACTCAAATGGTGATCCCTTGGTGGCAGTCTTGGTTAATCAGCACACCTGCTCAAATGCTCCTTGGGGGCCTCTTGCCTTTCCTTTTCCTCCTCGGAGATATGGATGAAATCTATGCAAGCTTTTTGTTTCTGAAAATCTGCGGTGCATATTTCACTGTGTTTAGATTCTTCATTTGCATCATCATAATGACTACGGTGATGGCAATAGTTTCTACTTCTTATCAGCTGTCCTGCGAAGATTTCAATTTTTGGTGGAGGTATTGTTCTCAAAAATCATAACATTACCTCCTTTTGTACAAAGTAGATGCACTTAAATTTTATCTGTCTATGGTTGCAGATCTGTGTTTCGAGGGGGATCAACTGCTATTTTCATATTTGCCTACGGCATCTATTTCCAGTACAGAATTAAGGAAGGGAATTTAGGGACTCTTTTCATTTTTATGTGCTATAATGCATGCTTTTGCTATGCTTTGTTCTTGATTCTTGGTGCAGTAAGCTTCTATGCTTCGTTGTATGTGTATGGGACCGAGAAATTGAACCTGCACAAGCGTGATTGATGAACCAATTCTTTCATCCGCAAATCAAGCAGCTCAAACATTCAGAGGATGGTATAAAATTACGTGCTTCTTCCATTTATCAAACTCGGCACTCTCCTAAAACAAGCAATTTCTTTCTGTTTTCTAAAGTACCATCATTAGCGTTGTATTTGTATAAAAATAATTCTCTTGTTTTCTCTAGAATTTAGAAATGTTAAATTTTCTTTACTCTCTCGTGTTATTAGATATGCCCAAAAAAAAAAAAAAAAAAAAACTTGGGTTTGAAAAAAGACGTGTGAAATTTGACCAATAAGCATAATAGTGAGGACTGAACTTATTATGAGGCGTGCAAAATTAATCATAAACGTACTTTTATTGAAAGGTCATGACAAAAATATTTTTTTTTCATCCATTCTCCAGTACAAATACTTATTTTACGTACAATGCTATAAAGAGAAGTTACATCGTTATAAAAGGATTTTAGCGTTGTAAAGGGACCTAAAAATAAACATTCAATTACAGTGTTGTAAACAATGTGTCTCTACTTTATAAAATAGAGAGGTTTCTGTTTGAGAATTTTCATGGATAGTATGATATCTATAAATTAATAGCCTTTATTATATAATAAATTTTAACCATCTCTACTTGCGTTGATAGGTTAAATTAATAATTTTAATAAATTAGTAAGATAATTTTTTTAAAAGTTTACAAATATAATTATTATGATATTTTATTAAATAAAATATGACTTTATTGTTACCTATTTTTTTCTCGAAATTTAATTGTAATTGGATGTCATTTTTTATTTTACTTATTACCTATAGAAACTTTGAGGTTGAATTCTAAAATTGCAAGGATTTTGAATTTTTCTTTTGTTAATTTAATCTATATTTAGTGCATTAGTTCATTTCATTGATTAGAATGATTAAATACAATTAATTTTTAGTCGATTACATTTATGTTCATTAAATTTTATATACACTTTAAAAATTATTAAATTATTAATTTATCCATTAATTAATATCTTTCTAAATTAATAGATTTTTGCATGGTCTTAACATTATTAAGTTACGGAGATTTTACTGTATATAGATAGACATTAGAGGGTTGTTGAATAATTAAGATAAATGGCTGACATAATTGGGGCAAACTATAAAGCACAAAAATTGTAAAGTAGTGATACTTGACCCCCTGAATTTTTCTCACCAGCCCCCAGTATTTAATTACATCTACTTATTTCTACAATTATCCTTATTAAAGAAAAAATTTAATTAAAAAATAAAAATAATCCTGGAAATCCTAGCCACCTTCAATTACCATTGTCATGACTTTAAGCCACCATTTTTTTTTTCATTCATTTCAATCTCAGCCTTTTTATTGCTAGCCTATTTTCATTATTTGCTATTCATTCCAATTAAGTTATAATCTCTTGATTCTTATAGTAAAATTCTTCTTTGCCTTTTTTCATTTGATATCATTTTGATTTTGATACGATTATATCAACCTCGTTAAAATCAATTCAAATAGATGAGGGGTATTAGTTTGCAGTTGCTTGGAAATTTGCTAGTAGCTAGGGTCAATCGACATCTAAGGCTGGTGGTTTGACGGCTTGAGGTGGTGGCTTTGGTGGAAGAAAGTGGCTAGGGTTTCTAGAATTATACATTTATATTTAATTTATATTTTTTTAATTGTTTAACGAGGGTAATTGTGAAAATAAGTGAGACTAATTAAAAAGTAAGGGTTAGTGAGAGAAATTCAGAGATCAAATATCACTACTCAAAGTCGCACCAAATGTCAAAATTATTGGGCTGTTACAACTTTAGACAGATAAAGCCAAAAGTTGGCGCAATCACAATTTATACTAAAATTTATTTGACACATTAATGGTATTAAAATAATCTTGTTTAAAATTTAGAATTTTCTATAATATAATTTCTTTTATATTTTTTTACTATTATAAATGTAGGATAATCTTATGGTGCGCAATTGTGCTCGTATTAAGGTATGAGAGAGAACCAACTTTATCACTACTCTACAAATGTATTTATTATAAAACGTTATAATCAGTCTTCATGTTAACAAATTTTAATTAATAAATTTTATCTTACAAACTAACTATACTAAAATTATTTTGTTTAAGATTAAAATAACTTACTAAATTAATATAATTTTATTTATTGTATTTAATTTAATATTATGTTTTTATTTATTAAAATATTTAACAACTTATCAAAATAAACATTTAGGTACACTCGAAACTTGTTTGATTTTCTTTTGTTATAGTATTTCTTATCTATTTCTTATTATTGTGGTTTAAGAGCAACTACACATGAGTATGATTGATATTTTAAAATTTTATTTATTGTATTGATATCTTAAACTTTCAAGTAGAGGTGGCACGACACGATTATATGACACAAATATGATATGATTTTTTTATATTTATGTTTGAGGAATACTATCACAATTAATAAATGTGCTGACACTGTATGATATGATAACTAACTGGTCATATCTGTGATGAACCACTTTGACACGATTTGCTAATTTATGACATGAATATTAATTTGTCAAGTTTTATCATATTTAATTTAGAATTAATTATTGTGTTGCAAAGCTTTAATTTTATGATTGTTAGCATGTGTAATTAAGTTTTTATATCTTGGACTAGTTTAAATTTATATGTTGTTTATCACTTTATTATCATACATATATTATCCTTATTTTTATTCTTTCAAGTTGAATTATGATAGTATTTCCATTGGTAATTGGGTTGTTAATCAAGTAATAATGTCTTAATCACGTGGAATTTGACAACATCCTTTTCTCAGTAAGACAATAATAAATGATAAATCCCACTCACCTAATATATATATATATATATACAGGAGGTTGTTCCAAATTGGAACAATATACGGGAAGGGGGCTGGTGTCCTTTGGATTCAAATCCAAAGGCCACCTGTGGCTGCATGTGCAGGCAAAACAAAACAATTAATAAAGTGCTGTTTCAGTCCGGGAGTTCCGGATTGGAACAGCACTATATATATATATATATAAAGTTGGGATTTGAGAAATTAATGAGGTATCACTATTTTCCTTCTTAGTATATTTTTTATTTTTTAATAAATAGAGATTTTTTTTTTAGATTTGACTTTTCATCTTCTCATAATTAATTTGATTATATTTAACTCATTTAATAAATAGTAATTTTATTAATATATATCATTTCTCATCTTTTTATATTTTCTATCATCTAAAATATTGGTAGATATTCTTTGTACTTTTTTTTCTTTCTATTTAAATTCAACAATATGTAATAATTAATTATAAGTCTTTTGAAACATTTATTTATTTTATTATGCTATCAATTAAACTTTAGTGGCTTAAAATACATGAATTAATTAACATAGGAAGAGAAGTTCTTTCATTTTCTTCAACAATGCCACTAAAGCCTAATTTTAATGTCATAATCCTATATTTAATTATGCAACCTTTTGTTGAGTGTCTTTTGGCTTCTTCAAAATTTATTATGCTATCAATTAAACTTTAGTGCCTTAAAATACATCACCTAATTAACATAGGAAGAGAGGTTCTTTCATCTTCCCTCAACCTCATCTTTTTATATTCTCCATTATCTAAAATATCTAAAATATTAGTGGATATTCTTTGTACATATATCATATTATGACACTCAAAAAAATAAAGATAAAAAATATATTGATAATAAAGATATCAGTTAATATATAATTATCTAATAAATTAGTTGAAATTAAAAAATAATTACATTATAAAATATTAAAATAGAAAACAATTATTAGATTATAAATGATTACATGTCTTTTCCTCTTTCTATTTAAATTCAACAATATGTAACCATTAATAATAATTAATTATAAGTCTTGAAATATTCATTTATTTTATTATGCAAACAATTAAATTTTAGTGGCTTAAAATACATCAAATAATTAATATAGAAAGGAATGTTTCTTCATCTTCCCTCAACAATGCCATTAGAGCCTAATTTTAATATCATAATCCCATATTTAATTATTCAATCTTTTGTTTAGTGCTTTTTGGCTTCTTCAAACTCCATAAACATTAAATATTTAAGATTTGTGCCATCATTATTTCTCATCTTTTTTTATTCTCTATTATTTAATATATTGGTTGAGATTAAAAAATAATTACATTACAAAATATTAAAAATCTATATATATATATATATAAAGTTAGGACTAGAGGAGGTGATGTGGCATCACTATTTCTCATCTTCTTGTATTCTCTATTATCTAATAAATTGGTTGATATTAAAAAAATAATTACATTACAAAATATTAAAAATAAAAAAATAATTATTAGATTATAAAAGATTACATGTCTCTTCCTCTTTCTATTTAAATTCAATAATATGTAACCATTAATAATAATTAATTATAAATCTTGAAACATTTATTTATTTTATTATGCTAACAATTAAACGTTAGTGGCTTAAATATATTAATTAATTAATATAGGAAGGAAGGTTCCTTCATCTTCCCTCAACAATGCCATTAGAGCCTAATTTTAATGTCATAATCTCATATTTAATTATTCAATCTTTTGTTTAGTGCCTTTTGGCTTCTTCAAACTCTATAAATATTAAGTAGTTAAGACTTGTGGCATCATTATTTCTTATCTTTTTTTATTCTTTATTATCTAATATATTGGTTGAGATTAAAAAATAATTACATTACAAAATATTAAAAATAGAAAATAATTAATAGATTACAAAAGATTACATGTCTCTTCCTCTTTCTATTTAAATTCAACAATATGTAACCATTAATAATAAATTAATTATAAGTTTTGAAACATTCATTTATGTTATTAAGCCAACAACTAAATTTTAGTGGTTTAAAATACATTAACTAATTAATATAGGAAGGAAGATTCCTTCACATTCCCTCACCAATATCATTATGACCTAATTTTAATGTCATAATCTCATATTTAATTATGAAACTTTTTATTTAGTGTCTTTTGGCTTCTTCAAACTCTATAAATATTAAGCATTTAAGATTTGTTATGTTTGAGTTTTTTTATTATTATTTAACCAACATCTTCTTTAGAAATGTTATTGTGTTTTTATTTTTTGACTTAAATTTTTAGTATTGTGTGCTTCATAGAGTACTCTTTTCTTCATGAGTTAAACAATGATAAAAATGGTTGGATGATAAGGGTTAGGCTTTGTAAGATGTGGGAGTCTGTTAATACAAAAAAAAATAGAGAGTTTATTAGTGTGAACATGATTGTTATTGATGAAAAGGTTGTGTACACTTAACTATACACATTAATATATTTTTTTAATGTTAACAAAAAAATAATAAACTTTCATAAATGACATTAGTTTTATAAGGTTACGTCATCTTTAAAAAAAAATTCATATTTTTTATCATTTTTATCGAGTACAAAGTAATAAAAAAAGATAATACTAAATTCTTTTTTTAAAACCGCACGAAGTGCGGTTCTATTTCCTAGTATATATATAAAGTTGGGACTTGAGAAGATGATGTGGCAGCACCATTTTGCTTCTTTGTATATTCTCCATTATCTAATAAATAGATTTTTTTTTATTTGACTTTTCATATTCTCATAATTAATTTGATTATATTTAACTCATTTAATAAATAGTAACTTTATTAATATATATCATTCCTCATCTTTTTATATTTTATATTATATAAAATATCTAAAATATTGGTAGATATTCTTTGTGCTTTTTTTCTCTTTTTATTTAAATTCAACAATATGTAATCATTAATAATAATTAATTATAAGTCTTTTGAAACATTTATTTATTTTATTATGCTACCAATTAAACTTTAGTGGTTTAAAATACATGAATTAATTAACATAGGAAGAGAGGTTCTTTCATTTTCCCTCAACAATGCCACTAAGGCCTAATTTTAATGCCATAATCTTATATTTAATTATGCAACATTTTGTTGAGTGTCTTTTGCCTTCTTCAAAATTTATTATGCTATCAATTAAACTTTAGTGCCTTAAAATATATTACCTAATTAATATAGGAAGAGATGTTCTTTCATCTTCCCTCAACTTCATCTTTTTATATTCTCTATTATCTAAAATATTTAAAATATTGGTGCATATTCTTTCTATATATATATATCATAATATGACACTCAAAAAAATAAAGATAAAAAATATATTAATAATAAAGATATTAGTTAATATATAATTATCTAATAAATTGGTTGAAATTAAAAAATAATTACATTATAAAATATTAAAATAGAAAATAATTATTAGATTATAAATGATTACATGTCTTTTCCTTTTTCTATTTAAATTCAACAACATGTAACCATTAATAATAATTAATTATAAGTCTTGAAACATTCATTTATTTTATTATACAAACAATTAAATTTTAGTAACTTAAAATACATCAATTAATTAATATTGGAAGGGAGGTTCCTTCATCTTCCCTCAACAATGGCATTAGAACCTAATTTTAATATCATAATCCTATATTTAATTATTCAATCTTTTGTTTAGTGCCTTTTGGCTTCTTCAAACTCCATAAATATTAAATATTTAAGATTTGTGCCATCATTATTTCTCATCTTTTTTTATTCTCTATTATCTAATATATTGGTTGAGATTAAAAAATAATTTCATTACAAAATATTAAAAATCTATATCTATCTATATATATATATATATATAAAGTTAGAACTAGAGGAGGTGATGTGGCATCATTATTTCTCATCTTCTTGTATTCTCTATTATCTAATAAATTGGTTGATAGTAAAAAAATAATTACATTACAAAATATTAAAAATAAAAAATAATTATTAGATTATAAAAGATTACATGTCTCTTCTTCTTTCTATTTAAATTCAATAATATGTAACCATTAATAATAATTAATTATAAATCTTGAAACATTTGTTTATTTTATTATGCCAACAATTAAACTTTAGTGGCTTAAATATATCAATTAATTAATATAGGAAGGAATGTTCCTTCATCTTCCCTCAACAATGTCATTAGAGCCTAATTTTAATATCATAATCTCATATTTAATTATTCAATATTTTGTTTAGTGCCTTTTGTCTTCTTCAAACTCTATAAATATTAAGTAGTTAAGATTTGTTGCATCATTATTTCTCATCTTTTTTTATTCTCTATTATCTAATATATTGGTTGAGATTAAAAAAGTAATTACATTACAAAATATTAAAAATAGAAAATAATTAATAGATTAAACAAGATTACATGTCTCTTCCTCTTTCTATTTAAATTCAACAATATGTAACCATTAATAATAAATTAATTATAACTTTTGAAACATTTATTTATTTTATTAAGCCAACAACTAAATTTTAGTGGTTTAAAATACATCAACTAATTAATATAGAAAGGAATATTCCTTCATCTTCCCTCACCAATGCCATTAGAACCTAATTTTAATGTCATAATTCCATATTTAATTATGCAACTTTTTATTTAGTGTCTTTTGGCTTCTTCAAACTCTATAAATATTAAGCATTTAAAATTTGTTATGTTTGAGTTTTTTTTTTAATTATTTAACCAATATCCTCTTTAGAAATGTTATTGTGTTTTTATTTTTTGACTTATTTAAATTTTTAGTATTGTGTGCTTCATGGAGTACTATTTTCTTCATGAGTTAAACAATGATAAAGATAGTTGGATGATAAGGGTTAGGCTTTATAAGATGTGCGAGTTTGTTAATATCAAGAAAAATAGAGAGTTGATTAGTGTGAATATGATTGTTATTGATGAAAAGGTTGTGTACACTTAACTATACACATTAATAAATTTTTTTAATGTTAACAAAAAAATAATAAACTTTCATAAATAACATTAGTTTTATAAGGGTGAGTCATCTTTAAAAAAAATAATTCATATTTTTTATCAGTTTCGTAGAGTGCAAAGTAATAAAAAAAGATAATATTAAATTTTTTTTAAATAACACGAAGTACGGTTCTATTTTCTAATTTCTCTATAATACAGGGGATTAAAGCGACCGCTTGTTTTATATATATATATATATATATAGAAATAACAGGCTTTTTTAAAAAAAAAATATCACCTTTAGTTTCAAGTGAATTAAAAAAATTTATATCACCATCGACTTGATAAATGCAACATTATTTAAGTTGAAATTTTGAAATGACAGGAACTACTAATTACATATTTACAAAATTATAACAGTCTAAATGAAAGAAAAAGATGTTGTTACCCTTTGTTTATCATTATTTGCCGTAAAATAATTAAAATATGAAAAGAGCAAACAATAGATGACTCCTGTAGCCTGAGGATTGGTTTTCTATAGAAACGACGAGTTCATGTTAGATACACCCACCCAGCCCAGGCATCGATTTCATGTTTGCGTCCATTGATTCACGGTTTCACATTATCTTTTCGGAAATCCTTGGCGAAAATAATTATAATAAGAATTTGTTTTAGCACGTATATTACTATTTTAATGACAGTCTTATAGGTATCTATAAATTATTAATTAGGATGGAGTTGGAATGTTGACTGTCTTTGTTCCCTTGTTTACGTGGACCACCGTTTTTCACGTGGAATTTGACAACATCCTTTTTCTCAATAAGACAATAATAAATGATAAATCCCACTCACCTAAAATATTTCTCTATAATATAGGGAATTAAAGCGACCGCTTGTTATATATATATATATATATATATAGAAATAACAGGCTTTTTTTTAAAAAAAAAAAATAACAGCACTTTCAGTAATAGATATAGTGGTAACACGGTAGCGCGTAGTACATAACAGATGTCAGATAATCATATCTGATCGGTTTAAGGGCCGCCCTCCCAGATTAAATTCTTTCATATCATTCACACAGATTTAATTTTCTTTTTTTATATTTGGAATGAACAGGTTTAAATTCTTTAATATTATATTCACATATTTAAATTCAGAAAGAAGCAAAATCTAAGTTTTAACAAAAAGATCTTCCAGTTAAAAAAAAGAAAAAAAGAAAAAAAAAACGTGAAGGCCATATAGTCGGTTTTTTCCTTACGCAAGTAGCAGAAATAAACATGATTACGAGAGAGTAAATACATAATTTTAATTTAAAAAAATCATGAATTCTTGCAACCATGCTCCCATACCACAGATGTAAAATAAATCAAATAATTATGCATAAATATAATTACACTGGAAAATCATGGAATCTCACACATTATAACATACATTTAATAATCTAATGCTTTAAATCATTTACGAAAGGATCTAGATCCTCTCCAAAACATTTTCTCTTTAGTTCTTTTAGATTTTCAATAATCCATTGTCGTGTGTCTTTAATAAAATTAAAATTAAATGGTTAAAATCTTATTTTAATTAATTTTTATCTAAACAGACATCCAAACTCACATGTGACTCTTATCAAATATTTTTCCACAAATTATTTCTTTATCAACTCTTTATACTTTGACGCCTATTTTCAGCAAATTGTTAACAAAAAAAGAGACAAATTAGAGAAAAGTGATTGACAATTTGCTTCTTAATTTCAATTTTATCCTATGGTTGCTTTTTTTTGGGGGGGGGGGGGGGGGTGGGGTTGGGGATTCGGTACTTTTTGTTTTCACTCTCAGTTGCAATTCAATTAACTAACTTAGTATTGCTACTTCATTAACTGTTGTTATTCGGCATATAATTCTACTGCTACTGTTTAGCTATTTTTCTGGGTTTATAGTTGCTGTTCTTTTTTTTTTTTAAGGGGCGTTTGCAGCTACTGTTTGCTGTTTCTTTGGATTCTATAGGTTTCGGGAAAAATAAAGGTAAATGTAATCTTGAATTTTCAGCTGCTGTATGTTTTGTAATATTTGTTGTATTTTTAGCTACTATACTTTTATACGCAGGATATGTGTTCTAAGGGAAAGAATTTATGAAAAACATATTTAACAAGAGTAAAACGTAAGTTTAGATGTCTATTTAGTAAAAATTAATTAAAAATAAAATGTTAGCCATTTAATTTCATTAAAGACATATCAATGGATTCTTCAAAGTTTAGGAGGACCAAGAAAGGAAATGCATAGAAGAGGATTTGAATTTTTACCAAAGTTAGGTGACTTATTTCCAAGGAGACCCGAACATGTCATATTCCCCAAAACAAAACCCAACCACACAGATCAGAATAGGCAACACTTGTCTTTGGAGTTTAAGGTTTAGAACAGAACCCTAATTTCATGTCACACATTTTCTAAAAATATAAGTCTATCTCTGATAGAAGGGGTTGTTGGCCTTTTCAATGATACTACCCATTCAAAAAGGAGTACATTTATAACTTCTCTTTTCTTCTTCTTTGACCTTAGGTAAACACAAATTTGAGTGTTGGAGTGCCTTTTCCAAATACTCAGCCCCACAGCTTCGAAGCCAATAAAAGCCAATAAATCTTGATAAGTTCTCCACAATCAACAAATATGTCCAAAGGTAAAATTTTGGGTCCTTTAAAAGAAAAATGTGGTTCTTTCTTGAACTCTTTAAATGTGACGCAAAAGATGTTGGGTGTTACCCTAATTGATAGAATATGCCGCTTTATATAAGCACAAAAATGACCCCAATTTTCTGTATCAATAATTATTACTAACTTCCCATAAAAGTTAAATTTTATTAAGAAATAAACTTCTCTTTGAATCTATATCACTATTCTATTAGACCTCTTAAATGTATAAATGCGGGTCAATATGGATGGAAATGAGGTGGGGTGGGGGTGGGGAGGCCTATCTCATTTCCCACCCCATTAAAAATTTTACCTCTGTTCTCCACCTCATTCTCCAATAAATTTAGTGGGGTGGGCAGCGGAAATCCCGATGTGGAGAATGATATGTCCATCCCCACTCCATTGCCTTTTTTATTCTATAATATACATAGATATATGGTGTCAATAAATTAAAAATTAAATTATTACCATATTATAAAATATTTAAATTATTAAAAAAAAACTCCAAATGTTTAAAACAATATCTTAAAATGATATCAAAATTGAAAAATATTTGGAGATAATAGTATCTTAAGAGAGAAAAGAAAGCATAATGATATTTTAGAGTTAAATAGAAATTATATTTTAGGGTTTTCTTTTAGTTATAGTCCATTTATATCAAGTGAAAATAAAAAGAAAATTTATCAACTAACATTGTAATTGATAAAATAATAATTATTAAATAAAAATTAAAAAAATATTTATATATAATGGGGATTGAGGTGGGAGTAGAGTGGAGAGTACAAAATCAAATCCCACCTCATTAAGAATTATATGATTTGTATTCTTTATTTCCAGCTTTATTATTATTCATCAAATATTATACTGACCATACATTATTCTTTGAACTTCAAGACAGAAAGATTAATAGAATACTATACCATTCTTTATGATTACATTTCTCTTTTTGCTTTATTCTTATCACGATTATTCCTTCATCATCAACTCGAGTAACAATTTCATAAGGGCAATCCCACTATGTTACAATGAATCAAATAACAGTTGGCCAAGACTTGAAAAAAATGCTTCATTCTCTGTTGAAATAACTTTTGCCTGACACCTCTTGGTGTTCAAATTTTCTTAATTGCTCCTCACCTGACCCATTACATATAGGCTTAATTGTCGGGATGAAGACTTAATTTTCTTAACTAACATTGTCCATGATTTGGAATCTTTTACAGCTGTTAACATTGCATTGACTCTTCACTATTTGCCGTTGACTGCAATGTATTACATATAGGCTTCGCCTATAAGTAGCGCAACAGCTAGAGAAGAGAGACATCGTCAAAACACAAAAGAGAGAAGTGAAATAATTAAATAACATCGATATCTAAGTCCGGTGCTCTCAACCGCATCAGGATTTGTTTCCGACTCCGTCCAGAAGATTATTCAGGTAGCCTCCTGGTGTTCAAATTTCAATCACTGCAAATTTGTAATTAACTGCTTGCACATGTTTTTCTTATTGAGTCGTAATTCTAGAATTGTTTATGGAAACGTACTCCCATGGTTTATCAATGTTAAGTTCAGTGGCAGTATGCAAATATGCAATGTTTTCTGTTGAGGGTTGATTCCATCTGTTTGTTACTACTTACATAGGACTTGAAACAACTTTTCAAAATGGAAAGGGAAAACTCAACATTTGGTTTCATCGAAGAACTCAAGGAGCCGCTAATTGGCAAGGAGGAAAACTTGGAGCCGCTAGGTAGATCATCTGAGGATTCCAGTAGCGGATGGGTTTCTCAAGTTATCCGTGCTCCCACTCGTACGGTAATTTCACTCAGCCTATATATATATATATATCACTCCTGAGATCATATGACAGAAAATTTGTGACCTTCATACAAAATCACGAACAATATATGCGCAATTGTAATGAAGAGACGTCGAAGCTCCAAAAACTTGAGTTTATAATATGATGCTGTCTTTGTCATTGAACTCTTTATCAATACACTTTTGATTGTAAAAGTATTTTAGCTTCTTAGCTCTCAAAAAAATGAGAAGCAATTTTCATATTTTTTAGTATAAATATATATGTATAATCAATACACTTTCAAAATTTTGTATCCCCTAAATTTTAACAACTCTATAATATTATTATTTTTACTAAATAAAATTTTTAAAAGGTCAGGAGATAAATTATTTTCACAGCTTGTAACAACTAAAATAAAATGAAATACTATTATTTCTTCTAAAAATGCTTAAAGCATTATTTTAACAAAAAGTTACTACTATACATCTTAAACCAAGCCTTCCATAACTCCATTCAATTTTTGTTTTAATCAAATTAACTATAAATATCATCTTGGGTCTTTTAATGATTTTGTCTGGTGGTATGAGACACCTATTTCTATAAGGAATTATTTGGTTGAGGACCCTTGGGTCTTCCAAACTATCAATTTATGTAAACGATCTTGTAATTCTTTGCTCTCCTGAAAATTTTAGTATCATTCATATAAAAACATATACATACACACCAGCTTTAATCTCCTGAAAATTATTTTTATTATAAATAACCGATGTTAAATTTGTAATATTTAGGACTTTGAGGCGGAAAAGAACAAGTCAATATCAATTGATTTGGTTGGAGAGCGAAAAGAGTTGATAATTCACGTCGATGAGAACTTAGAGCCCCAAGCAGAGTGTTGCATTTATAGGGTCCCTAGAGCGCTCCGCAAAATGAATAAAGAAGCCTACACTCCAACGGTAATATCAATAGGTCCACTGCATCATGGTAAAGGCGAATTTGCTGATATGGAGAAGCAGAAAATAAGATATATAATAGAATTTGATAAAAGAATTAGACCGGAGAAATGGCAACAACTTGTAAACTTCATAGAGGAAAACGAAAAAAGAATCCGTAATAGTTATGAAGAAAACTCTAAGCTCGAAAAGCCTGAGTTCATAACCATGATTCTATATGATGCTGTGTTTATCATTGAACTCTTCTTTAGATGTTGGCCTATAGAGAGAAGTGATGATTTTCTACTAGATAGAACATGCCTATCAGACGCTGTCTGGTTGGACTTGCAATTACTCGAAAACCAGCTTCCGTTCTTCGTCCTTGATGGATTATATAAATCAGCCTTCCCCAATCTTGACCCCGATAACGGCTATCCTTCCTTCATTTCACTTTCTTGTGTGTTCTTTGGACATTGTGAGCGCGGTGAAAAAATAGATGTCAAAGCGGAAGACATATTACACTTCACTCATTTGAGCAGATATTTTAAGACAAAGAAGTACCCAAAAGAGTTCCCAAAACAAGGAGAAGAGTTGAGAGATTTAGCTTGTGCAGCCAAACTGCAAGGGTCAGGAGTGCAGCTTAAGGGTATTATTGAAGGAGCATGCTTGCTTGACATAAACTTTGAAGAGAGAAAATGGTTGGGGATCCCGTGCTTGAAAGTAGCCGAGCTGCAAATTCCACGCATTGAAGTAGATGACTACACAGAAAGCTTGATGCGAAACTTGATGGCCTTGGAGCAGTGTCACTATCCGCGGGAAACAATTGTATGCAATTACGTTGATTTTATGGATATGCTTATCGACACAGACGAAGATGTAAATAAGCTTGCTGAAGCGAGAATTATATCCAATTTTCTGGGCGAAAGTGCTAGAATAGCGAAGATGTTTAATGACCTTTGCCTTGAAATTAGTTTAAGTGACTCCAATTACGCTGGAAATATCAGGGGTCTGAAACGTCACTATGAAAACTCTTGGAACAACGCAAAGGCAACCCTTAAAAGGGTTTACTTCAGCAATCTTTGGAAAGGAACTGGGACTGTTGCTGCGCTTCTGCTTCTTGTTTTCAATCTTATACAAGCCATATGGTCGATCATATCTGCATTTGCGTGATTTCCAATTTGTATAATTAGAAGGTCTGCTTTTTAATACTAGTATGTACTTTTGCTTTCACGCTTGAACTACTTGGTCTTGTAATACTATAAATAAGGTTATGTATTTTCCGGGAAATACGTTCAACCATTTCCATTTGCAGTGTCTTTTCTGGCATTTGAATTTGAACTCAAAACGAAATCACTTTGATTTCCGGAAATAAGCATTGTTATTGTTTTTATTCTTTTATCACATCTTTTTGGAAAATAAAAAGTCGCGTGAAGTGAAATTATTGAAAATTGGTGCTTTTTTAGAAAACGATCGATATCCATAAAAAAGTTCTAGGATCTTTTACAGAGTCTTCCACTGGGTCAAATCAAATCGAAGAATTTCCACAAACAATTTCCGTGCATCATCTCTAAATCCCTGTTTGCTTTGCACATGACTAGCTATCGATCCCACAACAAAACTCCATTTTTTCAGATGCTACACTCATGTTGGTGCAACTTTGGAGACTTTGCCCATGACTCGTGTCTGTGACTGTGAAATTGTAATCCAAGAAGAAGGATTTAGAGATCGTTTTCTTTGGCGCCAACAGAAATAGTTTAAACAGTGGTTTAGGGCGCTTTCAAACTTTTAATCGCCACGTCTAATTTGTACTCCGGTGTAAAGCTTGATTTAGTACAGCTTTTTAAGTAGGTTTTATTTAATTAGAGTTTTTATTAGTAGAGTTTTTGTAAATAGATATTTTATCTAAAAAAATTTAGTTGTTTTTTTGTCAGGTTTTGTTAAAAATTTATGAAATTATTTTAATAGACAAACTTTTTAAAGTTTTGTTATGAAAATATAAAATAAGATTGTTAAATAAATAGAAGATATTTTAAATATTTTAACATTTACAAATAATTTTTCAACTTCTACTCCCAAAATCTTAAAATTTAAACTTTTGTTAGTAAAGATAAAATAGATTATTTAAGATTCAAAAACTCTTTTAAAAAAATAACCAAATAATAGTAAAAATTATGATAAAGAGCTTATGAGATTAAATAAGTGCTTATAGTCATTACATAAGTGCCTATTTAGTATGATTTATTTAAGAGGCATAAGTGTTTAATTTATCTTATAAATAATTTTTAAAATTTTTTATAGTGTTTTGTTATTTTTTGAATAAAGTTTTTTTAGTTTAAATAAGTTAATTTACCTCTATTAGTAAAAGTTTAAAATTTGTGCTTTTAAAATTTGAATAGACTTTTTATACTTCATAGGACAACTTATCCGAAACTGTAATGCGGAGAGGTGTAAGCTTAAAGAACATGAGTTTTTAACAATAATGATCTTGAATAAGCTTCGAACAGGTTCCAATAACCACAATTAGCAAAATATTTCGTGGGTTTAATTACGTCGAGCGGTCAATTATCGCAAGAGCAGGAGTGAACTTCAATGAAGGAGAATGCTTACTTACCATAGACAGGATTCGTAAAGAAGCTAATATGGATCCCGAACTGCTTGAAAGTTGTTGAAGCATCAGTTGCGAATTCAAAGTGCTCTATTAAAGGACAGCAAGGAATGCTGGATGCGAAACCCGATGGCCTTGGAGCAGTGTCGCTATCCACTGGAACCCTGTGTAAGCAATTATATTCCGCTAATAGATATGCTTATAGACTCTGAAGAAGATTTAAACTTAATTTGCCTGTTCCAAGCAGCAATTATATCCCATAAAATGAGCGACGATGCTAATTAAATGCAAACTTGTTTAACAAACACGGCGAGCACATTTGTTTACGTGCTTCCAGTTGCCGAGATATTTTCAAGTGTCTTAGAGCACACTATGATAATCCTCGGAATCAACCTTCAAAATGGCTTACTTCACCGATCTCCAAAGAGGGACTAGGGTGGATACTCCCCCCAACAAAAAAAATAAAAAAATGGTTGACGGAGAACTAAATTGTATAACAACAAGGTGTGAAAACTAAGAATTTTATAAATTATATCATAAGTTTACAGGGATTATTTTAACAGATTTAATTGGGCTAAATTGAATAATAGCAAAACTACCAATATGAATCATGGTATGCTTTTATTTTTTTAATTAGAGTCTGGGTTTTTATAGCTCTCAAAGTTAAATTTTAAATTTTATGAGTTTATGAGTTTATGGGACTATTTTTAGAGTAATGATACAGCCACAAACTCTTGTACAAACTTATTTTGTACAAACTGACGTGGCATTAATTCATTAGTTGAATGAAAATATAAATTAATAAAAACAAATCATGTGGGCCAAGTGATATTTAATTCAACTAATCTTATCATGCCACATCAGTTTGTACAAAATAAGTTTGTACAAGAGTTTGTGGCTGTATCATTACTCCTATTTTTATAAATTTAACCAAGGAAAATTAGTAACTCAAGTAATTTTCTCTTTAATTTTTTTGAAATTATTTTCTCCGATAGGGACTTGAGTCGCCACTGGACAAGAGTGGATCTGCCTCTAGAGTGTGTGCTCCTTTAATTAGTATAATCAAATTTTTATCACGCAAACTAATAGAATTCACTTAATTCAACTAGCTTTTTCTTGAATTGTTCAAATGGTTTGTATATCATATATATAGGTCAATTTTATGTTTACTGTTGCCAACATTAAAAAATATCGACTATTTTTATTTTTATTATAATTTTAATTTGTTGTGATATACTTAAGTGTATTATTGAGATCAGACCTCAACTAAAACCAAATATATATGCACCTCAATCGCTATAATCTCAAAGTATTTCTTTATTGTTGTTGGCCTACACCTCTCCAAGAGGCACTGAAAACAAATAATAATGCATATTTTATTTCATTGGGTTAAATTCATGACGAAAGTTAGAACGTCAGCGTGTACATAAATTATTTATGACAAAATTTTATATCCGTGATATTCCAAGGAAGAACTGAAGATTTTATATATCTTATGGGAATGTAAAATAAGAGGATAAAAAGATCTACGATTCACTGTTGATTTGATATTTGTATTACTAAATTTCTAAGATTATTATTTGAAAAAGAAAAATCGTATATTGTCCTTAAAATTATAATTTTTCAGACACCCTTACAATAACAGGAAGCTGATGGAGTGTTATGAAAAATTAATGGTGTCTGACTTGAAGAAAAGCGAGGAAATAAAAAATTAAAACTTAGGTGTGGTATTTTTATAAAAGGTTTAGTAGTTTTGGACTTAAAGAAAAGTGAAATGAGGGAGGAGGAAAGTGGGAAAAAAAAGAGAGAGAGAGAGAGAGAGAGAAATAAGAGGAGAGTACATCTTTTCTAAAATTTAGTTTGTTATAAATTTATACGGAGAAAGAAAATGCTTTATTTTTTATTCAGTATTTTTCACCCTTTAATGTTAAATTTTTAATATTTATCATACAATAAATGCATTTAATATATTACAAAAATAACTAATAAAAATTATTCTATAATTAAATTTTATTTAAATTTTTATTAACATAATTTTATTTTATTTTATTAGTAATTTAATTTAATCTGTTTCTAAATAAATTATAATATAATTAATTAATTTCTTAATTATATATAATAATTTTAAATTTTTATTTAAAAAAACCGAAAAGGAAACGAGGCTGCTACCTCGACCATCAGAGCTGTTGACCATTGTTGTACCATCTCATTTCAACTTGTAAATTATTTGAAAATGATTAGAAATTGATGATCTCTAGATCAGAGCAACTTATTTGAGCGGAGTATTTGATTTTTTTTTTCGGATTTGTGAAAGTTAAAAAATAAAATTTCAAACTTCTCTTTTTAACCGATTTGGACAAAATATGTCCATTTTTTTTATCTCTATGACTACATAATGACATCACTCGATGGTCAATGAGTTTAATGGTATAAGTAGTGACATTTGACGTTCTAGTGTTGGCGATAGAATTCTTATAAGAGTATCTCCAAAAGGCTCTGTAAATTTTACTCTTTAAATTTCAATTTGCTTACTGATGGGACAAATAAATGTATAAAAAAATACAATCTCCTCCAAAAGACTCATCAAATAAGAATAAGTTAATATTATTTTAATCAAAATTTTCCTACTATCAAATTGAATTGCTGTTATGTTTTTGAAAGGAAATATAAATAATAATTATTGCAGTCTTATCTTTTCAATAAATAATAATAAAATATTAATAGAAGAGGAAGAAACTCACTCGACAATATTGAAGAGTGATGAACAAATCTTATTTGAAAAATCTAAATTAACGTGTGTTTTGGAGTGTTTAATATTGGTATGACTTTTCAAATAAGAAGTAGAATTTTATTTGAAGAGTCTTTTGGAGATGCTCTAACTATTAAATTTTTATTTTTATTTTTTCAAATTAATTAAGTAAATAAAGTGGTTTTATTAAATTGTTTAAATCATTACTTTAACTTCTATTAATATAAAATTAATTATCTACAGCATTGAATTGATGAAATAAAATCACAAATAACAATTATTTGATAACATTAAAGAAGTTAATAGGAGATTAAAAGGGTAATTTTGAAAATTTTGGTTTTCAATAGAAGAGTATTTTGAATTCATCACCTTTTGGTCTGAAATCTAGATTCTACATTAAGGTAGATATTAAATTCTAATGAAAATTAATTTTTTATATATTATGACCAACCAAATAATAGAAATGAGAAAGGAATTCAAATTATTTTTTTTTCTCCCCTTTCTTCTTCTTCTAACTAAAAACAAAGGGTCATTCTCCCTAAACATGCCAATGGTAGAGAATAACAATCGTTAAATAATGCTTTAACTTTCAATATTTACCATTTAATTGTTTGAAATCAGTAACTTAAAATTTGTATTAAAATTTTAAGTTAAATATTCTAGTAAATCTTTAAATTCATTTTATCCATTTTTCCATTAACAGTGCCCCCACCGCCCCCTCCCCCCAACCTTATGTTCTCAGTTCTGTAGTCTGAAACCCTAGCAATAGAATACATCGTAGTTGTTGACCAGTCGTCGCCATTCCATCGCCGATGAAAGGAGGAAACAATGTTTGATGTGATGCAGGAAAATTGGATGCGTTTGAGAGATTATGGCCCTGCCAATTAAGTAAGAATGGCTCCTAACTAGAAATTGGATTCTTATTGTTTCAGACTCCATTTTTATTACGTCGATTAATTTGACAAACTATGGCATGGCGACGCCTAGCGTGGTTGATATTTCTGGACCTAATGTGGCTCGCGTAGTGGTCTTCACCATCCATGGACCGTGGTGATTCAAGTGGGTTAGAAAATAATGAAAGAGGAAGAGAACAGAAAGAAAGCAAGAGAGGAGAGGTAAAAAAAATTATAAAAATCGAAGTTTAAAGTATTTTTAATTTTTTTTAAAGTATTTTTAATTCAGTTTATGTTGACTACTTGGTGCTAAATGTGACAAAAGTTTTTCTTTTATTGAAAGCATTTGATTAAGATTTGGAAAGACAGAATAGCCCTTAAATGTTTTATTTTGCCGTTAATATTTTAACGTTAAAAATTTAACAAACGGGGAAATTATATATATATATATATATATATATATATATATAGCTCATTGACATTAGCATTCATTTGTCTTTGTTTAATCTTTCAAAATTGCTTAATCTTTGTTTAATCACTCAAATTGTCTTTGTTATATATATATATATATAGCTCATTGACATTATCATCCATTTGTCTTTGTTTAATCTTTCAAAATTGCTTAATCTTTGTTTAATCACTCAAATTGTCTTTGTTAGCATATATACAAATAACCACTTCATTCATATTGACATTTATTAGTCTTTGTTTAATGATTCAAATTGTCTTTGTTAATGTATATAACCACTTGATTGAGATTGGCATTGGTTAGTTTTTGTTTAATCATTCAAATTGCCATTGTTAATCGAGAAATGTACATCGAAAAGCAGAAGAGAAAGTAAACTATCATGCACTATAAATACATTAGTGGGATGAAGCGAAGGAGATGCATCATCGTAAGCGTGAAGACATACTGTCTATTCGAGTGAGAAGGAAGATCTGTGACGTCGGTTCTGCCGCACTCCACAACCTTATCACTATTTTCTACCGGTCAACCAACATATTCAGGTTCGCTCCACATGTACTTGTATCATTTTATTGAATTTGTTTATCTATGCACTATCTTTCTATCATTTTACTCCCCCCTCACTCTCTCATTTTATTTAATTTGTTAATTAACTATGTACTCCCCCTCTCTCTGTTTATATTCCCGAATTGTAAAAGTTTGTTTCACAAAGCTGTAGAAAACTTTTAACATTGAAAAATCGTTATCATTTCATGACATTATAATATTTATTTACAACGTTCTGCCCCAGAAAATGATCTATATATTTATTCAATTATATGATTAGTGATCTTTCTTTTTCTTTGTTATCGTTTAGGAGTTCGGACTTGGAACTTGGAGATGCCAAAGAATTCATCAATAAATATCGGTTCCATTGAAGAGCGCAAAGAGTTGCTGATTGACATTGAGGAGAACTTGGAGCCTCAGGCAGAGTGTTGTATTTACAGGGTTTCTAACGAGATCCGCAAAGTAAACGAAGAAGCCTACACTCCTAAGATGATTTCAATAGGCCCTCTTCATCATGGGAAAGCAGAGTTAGCAGGCATGGAAAAGCAGAAAATAAGATACAAAAGAGAATTCGCCAAACGAATCAGAAAGGAGACATGGGATGAAATTGTAGACTTCCTTGAAAAACACGAACAAAGGATCCGCAACAGTTATGACGAAACCTGTAAGCTTCGAACACTTGAGTTTATAACAATGGTTCTATATGATGCTGTCTTTATCATTGAGTTCTTTTTGAGAGTTTACTATCGCGATGTACGTGATTTTTTGGTGGAGAAAACAAATGTAAGAAGTAATGTTTGGTTGGACTTACAATTACTTGAAAATCAGCTTCCATACTTTGTCCTTGAGGATCTATATACGATAGCTTTCCCCAACCTTAACTCCAGATCTAACGGAGAAGACTATCCTGCTTCCTTCCTTTTACTTTCTTATTCATTCATCAATGACGGGGAGCTAAGTGGAATGCCTAACAAGGCGGATTTCAAACATTTCACTGATTTAAGAAGATATATCATGACAAAGAATTACCGGGAAGGATCAGAGCAATCAAGAGGATTTATTAAAGATCTACCTTGCGCACTCAAATTGCACGAGTCAGGAGTGAAATTTAAGCGTAAGAAAGGAGATCAATGCTTCCTTGACCTAAGTATTGAAAAAAAGAAGTACCGTGCATTAATCGGAATCCCATGGCTTGAACCAGAGCAACATGAGCTGCAAATTCCACGCTTTGAAGTATTCGACGAGACTGAGGCTTTGATTCGAAACGTGATGGCCTTGGAGCAGTGTCACTATCCTTTTGAAACCCATGTGTGCAGTTATTTTGAATTTATGGATTTTCTCGTCGACACTGAGCAAGATGTAGATTTGCTCGTGGATGCAGGAGTTATATCCAACAATTTGGGCGACAGTGCTAGAGCGGTGAAAATGTTTAATAGCCTTTGCTCACAAATCTATTTTAATGATTCCGATTACTACAGCATTGTCAAGGATCTGAAAGCACACTATGACAATCGTTGGAACCATACTAAAGCCACCTTGAAAAGAGTTTATTTCAGCAACCTTTGGAGAGGCACCGGAACTGTTGCTGCAATTGTGCTCCTATTGCTCACTCTGATACAGGCCATATGTTCTATCTTACAAGTCGTCTGATTTGTAGTAATTAACCTGTATCGGAAGCTATGATTATGTCCTTGTAAAAGAGGATCTAAGACTTTTGCAGTAAACTTTTAAGTTTTTACCATGATAAATATGGTAATTGTAAAATTATAAATTTTTATCATGTTAAGTATGACAATTGTTAGTAGAATGTATTAGATGTTTTTAAGTGGATCAAGTTAGTTTTATATTTTATTAGTAGGATAAATGTAAGGCCAAAATGTAATTAGATTTATTTATTTGTGTGATATAGATTTACCATGTATTAGTATAAATAGAGGAGAGGTGAACACACCTCTTCACACTTTCTCTTCTCTTCTTTCGCCCCAAATTCTTCTTCTCATTTCTCTTTAGAATATATTTTCAATAAATAAAATTAGTTTTATTTCAATTTTCAAATTCCATTTTTAATTATGTGTTTTTCAATTTTAATAATTTCCTTTATTTCAAAAATGTTTAGCTAAATAGTCATAGTTAGGGGAAGGTGAAACTCTTAAAAAATAAATATGATTTAATCAAATTTTATTTTTAATATTATAAATTAAATTATTTTCTATTTAATTTTATACATATTTATATTTTGAAATTTTGATTTATTGTAGACAAATAAGGGAGTTTTGCATAATAAATTCTTAATATCTTAATATAAGGTATGGTAAAATGGTATTTTGACTTATTAAAAAAGGGAAAATAATATTAATTTATATAATTAATCTTTTGGACAATAAATCTAAAAAAAATAGCAAAAAGAATTTATTAAGTTTTATTTACTACTAAGAGTAGATCCACAGCCATAACTAATTCAATTTCGTAGTTTTATTTAAATTAAGTTGTTTATATTTAAGTTTCATTTTTAATTTTTAGATAAAATAAAATAAACAAATTAAATATTTTCTCTGTGGATCGACCTCGGACTCACCGAGTTATAATACAACAAGACACTCTTATACTTTGGAGTTAGAAATCACTTTTAAGTTGTGTCAGGACGTGTATAAGAGGTGATTCACACATTAATTTGCAAGATGCATTTTGGGATGTATGGGCGCCATAAGAACAAAACCGTGTAGGCCTTGTTAAGGCCCAAAGCGGACAATATCTTGTAGAGTCTGGGTTGGGTCATGACAGGATATATCGGAGCAGCTTTGCGTGTCCTCTTGAGCGATAATAGGGCAAACCTCAGCGAAAATGCTGAGTCTCTAAGGTGGGTGTATGTAACACTCTAGGCGAATCCCACATCGACAAAGCACATGAGAGATGATGTGTTTTATAAGAGGTGAACCACACCTTAATTGACTAGACGCGTTTTGAGGTGTATAGGTGCCCTAGAAATAAAACTGTGCATGTCTTGTTAAGGCTTAAAGCGGATAATATCTTGCCCAAGTCTGAGTTAGGTCATGACATATGTAATCCAATCTTATTGAGATCGAGATCCTCAATTTTGGCTTTATTGAGGTGTAAGTTTAATAAATTATTTGATCGATCTTATTGAGATCGATATTGCCAATTTTAGCCTTATTGAGGTCTAATTTCTATTAATTATTTGGTCCACTTTTATAGGGATTGAGATCAACTATTTAGCCTGATTGAGGTCTAACTATTTAGTTTGATTGAGGTCCAATATCAATTCCTTACTTCACCTGATCTTATTGAGATCGAGGTCCACAAATTTGGCTTTATTAAGGTTCAATATCAATTCATTACTTAATTATTTGATCTTATTGAGATTGAGCTTACTAATTTTTGACCTTATTAAGGCCCAACCTCAATTTATTTTTTATTTGGCATCTACATGTATAATTCTACATTTTGGAAATACATCTACATGTTTAGTTCTAGTGTTTCATTTCGATATCTACATGTTTAGTTCTACAATTTCAAATCGACATCAACATGTTTAATTATATATTTTGAGATTGACCACATGTCGAATTCTACATATTAAGGTCAACAATTACATATTCAATTCAATAATTACATATGTAATTCTACAAATTTACATATAAGAATTCGAGATCGACATCTACTTATTTAATTCTACATTTTGAGATTTACATCTAAAAATTTGATTCTACAATTGAGTTTGACATTTTGATATTTAATTTAGCATTCAAGATCAAAATTTATGTTCAATAGAAGCAAATTTTAGTCTTACGAATAGAATAATTGAAGTTAACAATACAAAAAACTAATGAGGTTTTGTTTTTTCTTCTTTTCTCTTTATAAGTCCAACTTTAATCATATCTTCTCAATATTGAAAAATAGGCAATTGGTTTTAGTTCCAATATTCTTTATATTACTATTATTATTCTTAAGTTTCCAAGACCTATCACACATTCTCAATCCTGGAAGCTAGGGGACTTACATTAGGAATCAGTTATTTTGTAAACAGGCTACCAAAGTTAGGAAGATGAGTGACTTCTAAGGAGAATAAAACAGTTTGCTTCCTAAAGGGTATTTAAGCAAACAATGAACCTCAAGAGAAAGGGGGCAATATAAAGTAAAAAAATAAAAAATAAAAATAAAAGAAAGAGAGCAACCTTGTTTTAATCTTTTCTACAATAACTTGATAGCACTATGATGCAACCTTCCACATTCAGTCGGATCAACCGGATTGCTTACAAGAAGGGCAGCCCATGAAGGAAGCCACATCACAGATTCAGGAAGAATCAACTCATGAGGAATAATACGCAATATCACAAGTTAGAAGAGCCCATGGGTGGTTTAAGGATTATGTTGTGTAGTGAAATTGCTAGTACCTTATGATTGCTGGTTTGTTTTTGCTGTCATATTTTTTGTTAGAAGTTGCTGAGCTGTAATATTTTTGCTAACGTCTTAGACATAGGAATATATATAGAGCAGAACGAATTCCTGTGGGGTATGAAGAAATAAAATATCTCTTTCTATTTCTCTTGGCTCTTATCTCTTTCTCAACCTCTCTTTCGATTCTTAATATTCATCTCTGATCTTTCTATATTTGGAGTCAACACTCACTCGAAGAGTGCAAGTTTAATCCAATACATCTTTGGTTGCGTAGAGGTGTATCATTGGTGCTTTCATTGCTATCATTATGACGGACTCTGAACTGTTAAAAATAATTCAAGAACAGTTCGAGAGCCAAACATTGTCGTTGCATTAAACGTTGCAACAATATATGACAACGGTAGATTCTCATCTTGACGATTTGCGTTCACAGATCCAGGGGTCTTCAAATAACACGAGTCTAGCTCCTAATCAACCACACCCAATATCTTTTTCTACTAAGGCAAACTCCAGTGGCGTTGAGATATCCTCAGTGCTCCGTTCTATGAAGATGAAGGTTCCTAAGTTTGATGGATCTGACCCAAATGGGTGGATTTTCCGAATTGAGCAGTTCTTTGATTTTCACGGTACACCAAAAACTCTTCGCTTGCAGATTGTTTCTTATCATATGGAAGGATGAACAGCAGCGTGGTATCAATGAATGAAGATGAATAGTTTACTTACAACCAGGAAAGCATTTTTGCAAAATCTTAAACATCGTTTTGGTGCCTCTCTCTATGAAGATCCTCTAGGAAATTTATCCAACTTATCCCAAACAACAACGGTGGCTGAATTTCAGACCGCCTTTGAAGATTTAATAAACCGAGTGACTGGAATCTCAGAGCCACTTCTGATAAGTTTTTTTATCACGGGATTGAGACCTGATATTCGTCGTGAGCTGCTTTTTGCTCGGCCCTCTTCTCTGATGGAAGCATTTGCATTAGTCAGGCCTATGAAGCACATGCTGAAGAGGCCAAACAAGGACACCGCTTTTTGACAAAATGGAACAACACAACACCCACACCTACCACAAACTCCCCGTCACACAAATTTCAACATCAACCATATCCTCTTCCTTCAACACAACTGCACCATTCAGCTGGTATAGTCCACGTACCATCTCATTCACAAAATACTCCTCCACCCCATAAACTAAACACATTACCACTACTTCTTGCCACACCCAACTTACCGATTCGTCGCCTCACTCCAGCGGAGCTCCGTGACAAGCATAAAAAAGGCTTATGTTATAACTGTGATCAGAAATATAACGCTAATCATCACTATCGCAGTAAGTTTTTGCTCCTTATATGTACAGATGATAATGAACCTGCTTCTTTTGAGCAAGAGTTGCCACCAAAGTCGGTTGAAGAGGTCATAACAGGGGATATTTCAAGTTTAAATGCTTTGGCGGGTCAGATCAATCCCCGCTCACTCCGTTTGATTGGTGAAGTTGGTTCTCACAGTTTTCAAGTGTTGATCGATAGTGGGAGTACCCACAACTTTATCAAACCAACAGTGGCAGAGCGTATGGGCTTACCGATACAACCAACAGCACCCTTCCGTGTTTATATTGGCAATGGGGATTTTCTAGTGTACAAATACTTTTTCCCTCAAGTTGCTCTCACGTTGCAGAGGACTGTTTTCACCTTAGATCTCTTTGTTCTGCCAATTGAAGGGCCTGATGTGGTGCTGAGAATCCAATGGCTGCAACTCTTGGGCCGTGTCTCGCATGATTACTCTGCCCTATTTATGGAATTTTGTTGGAATGGGGCACCAGTGACTCTTCGAGGCGATTTAGCCACTACTCCCTTCCTAATCACCTTTAATCAATTGTAATCTCTAGTCCACCATGCTGATATTTATAGCGTGTTTGCTCTATAACAAGTACATGTATTTAGGGAGGAATCGGCAAGTAATCCAGAGAGTTCTTCCTTCGAATTACATGCAAATTTAACTCAACCCTTAATCGACCTCTTTCTATTTCTCTTGGCTCTTATCTCTTTCCATTCTTAATATTCATCTCTAATCTTTCTATTTTTGGAGTCAACACTCACTCGAAGAGCGCAAGTTTAATCTGATACATCCTTGGTTGCGTAGAGGTGTATCACACTATGCATTAAATTTTTTAAAAATAATTTTTATGCGTGATTTCTTTAGCAATTAAATATCCCTTTATATTAATGATCTGACTTTAACATCAAAGGATTCTTGGCAGAACACCACCGCGATGAGCCATAACTGTTTTTTGTGAATGGTAGGTTGAGATATTCATCTTCAACTCGATGTCTAAGTTTAATTCATGTTGTTTTTCTCACCAAAACAAATTTAGCTATTGAGCTCATTTTTCAACATCAATAGATTCCATTGCATTTTGGTAAATTTCTGTATTGATTTTTGTTCATGATTTACAATTTTAGGCTAAATTTGAAATTGACTTTGGAACTTTAGGTTGCAACCCAAACTAAATTTGCAACCTAAACTGAATATGCAATCCAATCTTAAATGCTAACTCGAATTAACAACCTGAATCCAATCAAAACTTAAACTTGATTCAATATGATCTTTATAAAATTTTGTTTGATTTTTGTTTACTATTCTAACCTGTACGGGATGAATTCTCCAAATTGAATGGACGATAACCTAAATCAAAATCTCAACAACCTGAATCGATATCCAATTTATCCCACCAACAGATGGATTTGTTTAATAGAACCAAATACAAGTAATTGTCATTTTTGCCTAGTATCGATATTTATCCCCTATAATTTCTGTAACCATACCCCACTTTATAAATATGGTAATAAGAGAAAGTCTAGTGTTTTTCTATAATTTGAAATAAGTCTTCAAAAAGATTTTTGTTACCTAGGTTCATTGAACAAATTTGACTATTCATTAACTTAACAAATGCTTAATTTTTTATTCTTATAATATAAAATGACCAAATTATTCAAAAAAATTACAATTCTTGAACCTATCAAAAAAATTGTAACAATCTCATTTAACTCGAAAAAAAAAAGTTTTGCATCATCTTTCTTTAAAGATTATTTTTTTATTTATGTAATTTTGTTTAAGTTTTAAGGAAAATATATAACACTTACATCTCTAAGATTTGAGAAAATAGTCATGTAAACCCTCAAATTTGCAATAAGGAATACTAAAACTTCCTTTTGACTATAATATCCTTTGTAAATAATAACTTGGAGTCTGGACCGAGTGCTGTATTTACAAGGTTCCGAAAGCTATCCGCAACGCAAATGAAGAAGCTTACACTCCTCAGGTAATTTCTATAGGCCCTCTTCATCAAGGTAATAAGGAATTAGATACAGAAGAGAATTTAGTGAACAATTCTCTCCAGAGATATGGCAGGAAATGGTAGGTTTCTTACAGAATCACGAGCAACATATTCGCCATTGTTATTAAGAATGCCTAATTTTAAAAAACTTGAGTTTATAACAATGTTTCTGTATGATGCTGTCTTTATCATCGAGCTCTTTTTGAGAAGCTTCATTAGGTGAAGACTAAATAGGCTAGATTACAAAGGCACATCAGAAAAGCTCCATAGGAAAGAGCTAAATAAGCAATCAAAAAATATTTCAAGGTTAGACTTACTCCTAACTTACAGTGCACACACCGTCCACTAGAAAAATCCTTTTAACTGGAAGGTGAAAAAACGAGTTCACAAGTTCAAGGTAGACAGATATACCTAGCCATCGTTTCCAGGTTTGTGTCTATTGTTTCCCACATATCATTTTTTTTGCCTTTGATATTGATAATACAATCAGACAACGTTTTGATATTACATCAGATACAATTAGAATCACACAAACGCACTTACTGGGATTGTAACTGGTTTCATTCAACATACTCGGACTACAATTGCACAGACTAGGACTACAACTGGCTCCACTCAACATAGTAGGACATCTCACATTTGTGAGAGTAAGTGATCCACCACTCGGCCAAATTCGCCACACGTATCATTTTAGATTATTTTATCAAAAATGATACATAAATAAAATAAGTCTATACGATTTAATAAAAATTATGACACGTATATTATTAATTTAGTGACTACCATATAGGTCTACAAATATAATGCAAATGTTGCTATGTCATTTCTTTGTTTAATTGCTAAAATGGGCCCGTATGCCTAATCGATTTGTATTCTTCAACGTGACATTTGAGAAAATTCTTCCTCAATAAGAATCATAATCCTATTATGCAGATCCCACTTGCCTACTATAAGAATACGGGAATCGGCTAAGTTTGATTATATTTATCTCCAACTTGGTGACAACAAAACTGAAACGTTGGATCCGTGTCTTTATATGAACGGTCAATATTTTGAAGACCAATGATAGTTGGCTGGGTGACAGAATAACGATTATGGTGGACAAACGTGATTGCGATATTGCGATGGCGTCGTTTTATAAAATAATAAATTAACAGCTAAACTCTTTAGGGTGCGTTTGGTAGCTAATATTACAATATATTATATTGTGTTAAAATATTTATTCTTATACTAACCCACATTTGACTTACACTACGTTTAAAAGGTGGCTAATATAATGAAAGAAATATAAAATAATCTCATAGGGAGGTAGAATTTAGACTGTATTGCATTAAAATAGTCTTCATATTTTTATTTTAATTATTTTACCTTTATTATTCAATATTTTATAATAAAATTCAATTTACTAAATATTAATTTATATTTATATTTAAATAGTAATATAAAATATTATAATTAATGAACCTAAATATTTAATGAATAAATGATAATTTTTTTTACTTTTATTGCATAAAATCATTTTAGTTATTATACTTCAAATATGTAAAAAGTATTTTATTTATTTAATAATTTATTATTTACTTAAATACTAAATTGAAAATTAATTTAAATTCAACAATCATATTTGATATTAATAAATAAATATTATATTTTTATTTATTATAAAATATTAAAGTCATTTTTTAAAGTTAATAGAACAAAAAAAATTATAATCAAAAGAGATTTTGATGTCACTTATTAAAAATTTAAGTATCTACATGATTAATTTCTTAATGCCAAATTAAAAGTATGTGGGACGCCGTTGTCGGGGAGGAAGACTTTTCGTCCATGGATTCGAAATCTTTGATCAGCTGACAGCTGTTCACATGGCATTGAGTCACCTCTCAAGTCTTCCAAAACTACAAATTATAGAAATAATTAACACCACTTGATTTCTACTCGTACAATCAACAAGCAGAAGTGTAATAAATATATTATAGCTGAACTGGAAGAGAAGACATTATCAAAAGGACAGAGATCGAGAGAAGCAACATGTATACATCCGGAATCCAATCCGGCGCTCTCAACCACATCAGTATTTGCTTCCGTCCAGCAAATTAAACTATTGAGCAGGTAGGCTCATGCTCAAATTTCAAAGATTGTATTAACTATTTCTTATAGTTTAATAGCATTATATATGTTTTGCTTTTAAGGGTTGATTTTATTACTGAAGGACGTCGTTTAATTTATCACTAGTTGTTGTATATATAGGACTTAAAACATGGAGGTGGAAAGGAATGACTTGATAAGATTTGATTCCCTTAAAGTACACAAAGAGTGGCTAATTGACGAGGAGCAGGAAAACTTGGAGCCTCAACCTGATGAGCGCTGTATTTACAGGGTTCCTAAAGCTCTCCGCAAAGCAAATGAAGAAGCTTACACTCCTCAGGTAATTTCGATAGGCCCTCTTCATTATGGTAAAAAAGAATTAGCTTATATGGAAAAGCAAAAAATTAGATTTAGAAGAGAATTTAGTAAACGAATCACTCCAGAGATATGGCAGGAAATGGTAGGCTTCTTACAGCATCACGAGCAACATATTCGCCATTGTTACGAAGAAACGCCTAATCTTAAAAAACTTGAGTTCATAACAATGATTCTCTATGATGCTGTCTTTATCATCGAGCTCTTTTTGAGAAGCTTTGAGTGGCGTATACGTATTAGAAGCTTGCCTCCGTATAAATCACTATTGAGAACTACTATTCGGTATGACTTGTTACTGCTTGAAAATCAGCTACCGTACTTCGTCCTGGAAGAGTTATATGAGATAGCCTTCCCGAACAATACTAATAATCCTTCCTTGCTTATTCTATCTTGTCAATACTTCCGGGATTCTTTGTTCAATGAAGACAATATATTAAATCTTTCAAATTTCGAGGCTGAAGTTAAACATTTCACGGATTTGAAGAGACATCTTTTAACATATACATACTTAAGACCGCAGTCTAGAGGAGTAACTCCAGATTTACCTTGTGCAATCAAACTGCAAGAGTCAGGAGTGAAATTCAAGCAGCGTGTTCAAGGAAAATGCTTGATTGATATAAATTTTGATAAAAAGAACAAGCTAGGCATCCCATTCTCATGGTTGAAATTGAAAGTACGTGAGCTGCAAATTCCACCCATTAATATATACGACCAAACGGAATCCGTGTTTCGAAACTTGATGGCCTTGGAATAGTGCCACTATCCGCATGAAACCCTTGTCTGCAATTATATCAATCTGGTGGATGCTCTTATCAACAATGAAGAAGATGTCAATTTGCTCGTTGAAGCAGGGATTATATCTATTCACGTGGGCAACAATGCTAAAGTAGCAAATCTGTTCAACAAACTTGGCGATTATATCATTTTAGACTGTTCCTGTTACTGTGACATTTTCAGGGATCTGAAAGCACATTACGACAATCCTTGGAACCATGCAATGGCAACCTTGAAAAGAGTTTATTTTAACAATCTTTGGAGAAGCACTGGAACTGTTGCTGCCATTCTGCTCCTAGTCCTCACTTTGGTACAAGCCATATGTTCTATTCTCCAAGTTGTCTGATTGTATTTACCATCTGTATTAGAAGTTTCTCTTTGCACTGTAATTTTCCAACTTGCTTGTAAGTTTGTTTGTCATAGATTGAAGCAGCAGTCACAGACATGGGTCGATGAGCCAAAAATCTCTAAGGCTTATTAAAATTACAAAATTATTATTCCCAAATTGTGAGCAGTGAGCACAACGCAAATCTTTTTCACTTGTTCTGGCTCTGCAGCGGCCAGCGCTGAGCTCTTTTTCTTATTGGGCTCTTTTTATCTTACACAAATCTTGCATTCCACTCCCCCATAACAAGTCTTTTTCAGAATAAGGATCGAACTATCAGAGCAGCCAACTAGTTAAATATGGAGAGATGCTTTTCACAGCTCTTTAATATTCTTTATAATACTCTATTTTTGTAATATTGTTATTACATAAAAGGATAAAAATACGAATTTAATTAAACCAAAATGTCTTCACGCCTATAAATCATAAACCCAAATGTTTTTTAAATCCTAATTTATGATCCAATTAAATTTTTTAAAATTCAAAAAATTACGGATAAGTACGTTTACAATTTAATTAATTTCTTCAAGATAATTTAATTAAAAATCTATTATAATTATTTTGTTCTCTTTATAGTTTTCACCAAGGAAAGAGTTATAAATATCAAAGTTATTGCTAGCCCTCGCCCTTCCCTAGCCCTCGAACGTTCCAGTTTAAGAGTTTCACGGCTGTCGCCGGGGCTGCCTCACAACCACCGCCGATATCTCATTTGCCCCGTCGTGCATCTCCTCCCTAGCTTCCCTCTGCTCATTTTCGAAAGTCAGTTTTGAAGTTATGTTTTTGCTCTCTGGCATTGAGGTGAGTGATATGCTTTAGATGGGCTAATCATTTTGCATTTCTTTGTTTTTGGGCTTTCCCACTCCATAACACTTATCTCCATTGTGGCTTCTGCTTTTCGGGCTTGGCACTTCCACTTCTTTTTCTTAGGCTTTGTTTCCTCCATTCTCGGCCCATTGTCTATTTCCTCAACTCCCGATTAACCTTTGGCTGAAATCTCATATGGTTTATGTTGGTGGCCCATACCCATTATAACCCCATTCTCTCCCCACTTGAATTCTCCCGCGTTTTGCTTTGCTGGAGACTTTGCTTTTTCAAGTTTCTCTCCTTGTTGATTTGTTTCCCTCCCTTCTCCCTTCCCGCCCTTAGTTCCCGCTCTGGTAACCACATCCCGAGGGACTATTCCATCCGCAGCTACTTTTTTGTGTTCATTGCCTTTTGCCACTAGCCCTCTATAGCCTGACACCTCTTGCATTAATTGCTCCTCACCTGGCCCATTGCTTCCCTCGGGTTGTCGTTACTTGTCGGGATGAAGACTTAATTTTCTTAACGGATAATTTTTAAAAACCTCCTCTTAAGTTTGGATTTATTGTAAATAAATTGTGAGAATTTATTTATTTATAAAATATTTTTTATTATCAGTTAATTTTAATATTGACTGTTAGTTAACTGTACAAAGATAATATTACCCTTAACAACAGTTTGTAGAATGACATAATTAAAAAAAAAATTAAAATTATTAACGTGAAAAATACAATCCTTATTTTTTGATAATTTTATCCTTGTCAATTCCAAACATTTACAATATTATAAGTAAAAATTATGACTATTTTATTTTCAAGTTTTTAATTTTATCTTTCTTGTAGGAGATTTAAAAAATTATCAATAATTTAAAGATAATTTTTTAATTTTTTAATTTTATTTTTTTGTAGAAACTTTAAGAAAATATTAATAATTTAAAAAAAATAAAATAACCAATAATTTTAATTTTTTTTAGTTAATTCCATCTACAAATTATTGTTAAGGGTAATATTATCTTTACACAGTCAATTAACGGTCAATATTAAAAGTAATTAACGATATGAGATTTTTTATAAATAAACAGATTCTCGCCATCTACTTGTAACAAACCCAAACCTCAGGAGAGGTTTTTAAAAATTACCCTTTTCTTAACTAATATAGTCCATGATTTGAAATCTTTTACAGCTGTTAACATTGCATTGACTCTTCACTAATTGCCGTTGACTGCGATGTATTACATATAGGCTTCGCCTATAAGTAGCGCAACTGCAAGAGAAGAGACATCGTCAAAACGCAAAAGAGAGAAGTGAAATAATTAAATAACATCGATATCTAAGTCCGGTGCTCTCAACCGCAGCAGTATTTGTTTCCGACTCCGTCCAGCAGATTATTCAGGTAGCCTCCTGGTGTTCAAATTTCAATCACTGCAAATTTGATATTAACTGCTTGCACATGTTTTTCTTATTGAGTCGTAAGTTCAGTGGCAGTATGCAAATATGCAATGTTTTCTGTTGAGGGTTGATTCCATCTGTTTGTTACTACTTACATAGGACTTGAAACAACTTTTCAAAATGGAAAGGGAAAACTCAACATTTGGTTTCATCGAAGAACTCAAGGAGCCGCTAATTGGCAAGGAGGAAAACTTGGAGCCGCTAGGTAGATCATCTGAGGATTCCAGTAGCGGATGGGTTTCTCAAGTTATCCGTGCTCCCACTCGTAAGGTAATTTCACTCGGCCTATATATATATGTATATATATATGTATATATATCACTCCTGAGATCATAAGACAGAAAATTTATGACCTTCATACAAAATCACGAACAATATATGCGCAATTGTAATGAAGAGGCGTCGAAGTTCCAAGAACTTGAGTTTATAATATGATGCTGTCTTTGTCATTGAACTCTTTATCAATACAATTTTGATTGTAAAAGTATTTTAGCTTCTTAGCTCTCAAAAAAATGAGAAGCAATATTCATATTTTTTAGTCTAAATATATATGTATAATCAATACACTTTCAAAATTTGGTATCCCCTAAATTTTAACAACTCTATAATATTATTATTTTTACTAAATAAAATTTTTAAAAAGTCAGTAGATAAATTATTTTCACAGCTTGTAACAACTAAAATAAAATGAAATCCTATTATTTCTTCTAAAAATGCTTAAAGCATTATTTTAACAAAAAGTTACTACTATCCATCTTAAACCAAGCCTTCCATAACTCCATTCAATTTTTGTTTTAATCAAATTAACTATAAATATCATCTTGGGTCTTTTAATGATTTTGTCTGGTGGTATGAGACACCTATTTCTATAAGGAATTATTTGCTTGAGGACCCTTGGGTCTTCCAAACTATCAATTTATGTAATCGATCTTGTAATTCTTGGCTCTCTCTCTCTCTCTCTCACAAATAAATTTTAGTATCATTCATATAAAAACATATACATACACACCAGCTTTAATTTTAGCTTTAATCTCCTGAAAATTATTTTTATTATAAATAACCGATGTTAAATTTGTAATATTTAGGACTTTGAGACGGAAAAGAACAAGTCAATATCAATTGATTTGGTAGGAGAACGAAAAGAGTTGATAATTCACGTCGATGAGAACTTAGAGCCCCAAGCAGAGTGTTGCATTTATAGGGTCCCTAGAGCTCTCCGCAAAAAGAATAAAGGAGCCTACACTCCAACGGTAATATCAATAGGTCCACTGCATCATGGTAAAGGCGAATTTGCTGATATGGAGAAGCAGAAAATAAGATATATAATAGAATTTGATAAAAGAATTAGACCGGAGAAATGGCAACAACTTGTAAACTTCATAGAGGAAAACGAAAAAAGAATCCGTAATAGTTATGAAGAAAACTCTAAGCTCGAAAAGCCTGAGTTCATAACCATGATTCTATATGATGCTGTGTTTATCATTGAACTCTTCTTTAGATGGTGTTCTACAAAGAAAAGTGATGATTTTCTAATAGATAGAGCATGCCTAGCAAACGCTGTCCGGTTGGACTTGCAATTACTCGAAAACCAGCTTCCGTTCTTCGTTTTTGATGGATTACATAAATTAGCCTCCCCCTATCTTGATCCCAAAAACGACGATCGTTCCTTCATTGCACTTTCTTGTGAGTTCTTTAGACATTGTAAGGCCGGTGAAGAAATAAATGTCAAGGCGGAAGATATATTACACTTCACTCATTTGGGCAGATATTTTAAGACGAGGAAGTACCCAAAAAAGTCCCCAGAACCAGAAGAAGAGAAGAGAGATTTACCTTGTCAAGCCAAACTGCAAGGGTCAGCAGTGCAGGGAGATTTACCTTGTGCTGCCAAACTGCAAGGGTCAGGAGTGCAGTTTAGGGGTATTATTGAAGAAGCAAGCTTGCTTGACATAAACTTTAAAGAGAGAAAATGGTTAGGGATCCCGTGCTTGAAAGTAGCTGAGCTCCAAATTCCACGCATTGTAGTAGATGACTGCACGGAAAGCTTGATGCGAAACTTGATGGCCTTGGAGCAGTGTCACTATCCACGGGAAACAATTGTATGCAATTACGTTGACTTCATGGATACGCTTATCAACACAGACGAAGATGTGAATAAGCTTGCTGAAGCGGGAATTATATCCAATTCTCTGGGCGAAAGTGCTAGAGTAGCAAAGATGTTTAATGACCTTTGCCTAGAAATTACTTTAGATGGCTCCAATTACGCTGGAACTATCGAGAAGCTGAAAAATCACTACGTCGACTCTTGGAACCACGCAAAGGCAACCCTTAAAAGGACTTACTTCAGCAATCTTTGGAAAGGAACTGGGACTGTTGCTGCGCTTCTGCTCCTTGTTTTCAATCTTATACAAGCCATATGGTCGATCATATCTGCATTTGCGTGATTTCCAATTTGTATAATTAGAAGGTCTGCTTTTTAATACTAGTATGTACTTTTGCTTTCACGCTTGAACTACTTGGGTCTTGTAATACTATAAATAAGGTTATGTATTTTGCGGGAAATACGTTCAACCATTTCCATTTGCAGGGTCTTTTCTGGCATTTGAATTTGAACTCAAAACGAAATCACTTTGATTTCCGGAAATAAGCATTGTTATTGTTTTTATTCTTTTATCACATCTTTTTTTGGAAAATAAAAAGTCGCGTGAAGTGAAATTATTGAAAATTGGTGCTTTTTTAGAAAACGATCGATATCCATAAAAACGTTCTAGGATCTTTTACAGTCTTCCACTGGGTCAAATCAAATCGAGAAATTTCCACAAACCACTTCCATGCATCATCTCTAAATCCCTGTTTGCTTTGCACATGACTAGCCATCGATCCCACAACAAAACTCCATGTTTTCAGATGCTACACTCATGTTGGTGCAACTTTGGAGACTTTGCCCATGACTCATGTCTGTGACTGTGAATTGTAATCCAAGAAGAAGGATTTAGAGATCGATTTCTTTGGCGCCAACAGAAATAGTTTAAACAGTGGTTTAGGGCGCTTTCAAACTTTTAATCGCCACGTTTAATTTATACTCCGGTGTAAAGCTTGATTTACTACAGTTTTTTAAGTAGGGTTTATTTAATTAGAGTTTTTATTAGTAGAGTTTTGTAAATAGATATTTTATCTAAAAAAATTTAATTGTTTGGTTGTGAATAAGAGTTTTTGTTAAAAATTTATGAAATTATTTTAATAGACAAACTTTTTAAAGTTTTGTTATGAAAATATAAAATAAGATTGTTAAATAAATAGAAGATATTTTAAATATTTTAATATTTAAAAATAATTTTTTAACTTCTACTTCTAAAATCTTAAAATTTAAATTTTTGCTAGTAGAGATAAAATAGCTTATTTAAGATTCAAAAACTCTATTAAAAAAATAACCAAATAATAACAAAAATTATGATAAGGGCTTATGAGTTTAAATAAATGCTTATAGTCATTACATAAGTGCCTATTAGTATGACTTATTTAAGAGGCATAAGTGTTTAATTTATCTTATAAACACTTTTAAAAATTTTTTTATGGTATTTTGTTATTTTTTTAATAAAATTTTTTTAACTTAAATAAGCTAATTTATATCTACTAGTAAAAACCTAAAATTTGAGATTTTAAGAGTAGAAGTTAGAGAGTTTTTCTAAAAAATATATAATATCTAAAATATCCTTAGCACATTTCATTAATTACATAATACCCTATTTTGTATAAAACTTACCCAACGAAAACTGTTGCCGCCACTTCACTTTTTCTTTCTATTTTTTTTTTAAAAAGCCAGCATTTTAATTTTGCAATCTCTACACATACTCAACACTTGAGAGAGCAATCATAGTCATAGCCAACATTTTTGGTGAGGAGCATGCCGGGTAATTTTGATAGTTTTATTTGTTTGGGAGAATACATCAATGATACAATTTTTAATTTTGAAAATTAAAGAAATGATTGAACTGATTTTTTCTTATTAATTGATAGCTTGGATAATGTATATTTGTTACATGTTATATAATTATGAATACATATCTTTTTTGATAATTTAATTACACAAAAACACTTTTAGTTTTACACAATTAAATAATTTAATGGTTCAAAAGAATTTTTTTAATTGACAACCAAACACCCAATGACTTTTTGTCTAAAAGCTTTGTTGGTATAAACTCTACTCCTATAAGCTCTACTATTACAAGCTCTATTTAATAAGTTGTATCAAACGGAATCTAAGTCATATCAAACAGGTACTAAAAGTCTATATTATCGTCGTTGGTTTAGAACTTCTAGATGTCATGTCAGACGTGTGTATGATATGCGGATGTTATGTCGTTTCTTAATAAACGACATGTCATCTTTCATAAAAATAGCAAGAAGTAGTTAAACTTCATAGGACAACTTATCCGAAACTGTAATGCGGAGAGGTGTAAGCTTAAAGAACATGAGTTTTTAACAATAATAATCTTGTATAAGCTTCGAACAGGTTCCAATAACCACAATTAGCAAAATATTTCGTGGGTTTAATTACGTCGGGCGGTCAATTACCGCAAGGGCAGGAGTGAAGTTCAATGAAGGAGAATGCTTACTTGCCATAGACAGGATTCGTAAAAAAGCTAATATGGATCCCGTACTGCTTGAAAGTAGTTGAAGCATCAGTTGCGAATTCAAAGTGCTCTATTACAGGACAGCAAGGAATGCTGGATGCGAAACCCGATGGCCTTGGAGCAGTGTCACTATCCACTGGAACCCTGTGTAAGCAATTATAGTCCGCTAATAGATATGCTTCTGAAGAAGATTTAAATTTAATTTGCCTGTTCCAAGCAGCAATTATATCCCATAAAATGGGCGACGCTGCTAATTAAATGCAAACTTGTTTAACAAACACGGCGAGCACATTTGTTTACGTGCTTCCAGTTGCCGAGATATTTTCAAGTGTCTTAGAGCACACTATGATAATCCTCGGAATCAACCTTCAAAAGGGCTTACTTCACCGATCTCCAAAGAGGGACTAGGGTGGATACTCCCCCTCCACCCAAAAAAAAAAATGGTTTACCGAGAACTAAATTTTATAACAACAAGATGTGAAAACTAAGAATTTATAAATAGTTAAGAATTTTATGTTTACTGTTGCCAACATTAAAAAAATATCGACTATTTTTTATTTTTATTATAATTTTAATTTGTTATGATATACTTAAATGTATTATTGAGATCAGACCTCAACTAAAACCAAATATGCACCTCAATCGCTATAATCTCAAAGTATGTCTTTATTGTTGTTGGCCTTGTATTCTATTTCCATTTGTTCGCGAGCATTTTGACTCCGTATTTAAACAATTATTTTTTTAAGTCAACCAACAGAAACCTGTTTATATATTGAGAAAAAGCCCAAAACATTTTTTTTTAATTGTTGTCGCTGCTTGTCAACTTCTGCAATTCTTCGCTCGCAATGCAATGAAGACTTCTCTAATAGAATTCACTTAATTTACCCCTAAATTAGGAAGTCTTCTCAGGCTATATTTGGGGTAAATGCAGAGAAGAGGTCCCAGGCTATGCTATAACATGATCAATAGTTTTTTTTTTTTTCTTTTTTTTAAAAGGTAAGGGGGGTGGGCAAGCCCAAATACATTTTTAATCCCCCTTACCTCCCCCAAGAATCGAACCCGAGTTTTGGTAGAGGCTACAGCTTCACTGCAACCAACCCGACCACGCCCTTGGGGGCAACATGATCAATAGTTAATACAAGCAGGGTATATATTGGTATACACCTAACTGAAAATATAGATTCATCTTCTGCGCTTCTTTTATGCAAAACATAGGTGGTAATCAATGGCGATTAGGTAAGAGTTATAAAGTAATTAAATCATAATCATATACCAATTGATGGGCATCAAGAGAGTATCCTCGCATGGGATTGGAACCACTGGACCATGTATGGATCAATTATATCGTTACTTGCCCGATTAATAAGTCTTTGACTATTGCTGTTTATTAATATCTTATTGAATGTATTGTTGATCATTCCTCCATTCTATATGTTATTCGTGTTCAGAATATTTCACTTAATTAACATTGACCTAAATTAGTCTCTGTTTAAGCAGAAGAAAAAGTAGACATGGACGACTAACTAGGTAGTTATATCCAACTGTAGGGCCTAAAAGAAAATTTATATATATATATATATATATTACGTGTAAGCTTTGAGAGAATTGTTAAAGGAATTAAAGAATATTTCAATATTCTCAAGTTAACGAAACTGTTAATCAGGAAACAATCAAAGTCAAGGAAATTGGTAGAACAGATTTGATTGAGAATATATGATCTATGTAGTATTAAAATGGCAAGCAGTCAAGTCAAGTATCAAATTTATAATTACATAGATAAAAAAGTACAGCAAAGGGAGACCCTCCAATACAGCAATTACACAAATCAATCACACAACTTCCAGAACAGAGCATATGGTTTGTATCAAAGTGAGCAAAATGAGCATAATCGCAGCGACAGTTCCAGTTCCCCTCAAAAGATTGGTGAAGTGAACCCTTTTCAAGTTCGCCTTACCATGGTTCCAAGGACTATCATAGTGTCTTTCAGATCCTTGATGATGTCATTTTAATGAGTGGAAGGAGTGATCGAAATTTGTTGGCGGAGTGCATTAAACATCTTCGCTATTCTTGCTCTTTCGCGCATATTATTGGATGTAATCCCTGCTTCAACAAGCAAATTTACATCTTCTTCGGTGTCGATAGGCATATCCATTAGATCACTATAATTGGGCACGAGGGTTTTGTCCGGATAGTGACACTGCTCCAAGGCCACCAAGTTCCACATCTAGCATTCCGTGGTGTTACTTCAATCCGTGGAATCTGCAGCTCGTCAAATTTCAAGAACGGGATCCGGAGCTTCTTCTTTACAAATCTTACGTCAAGGATGCATTCTCCTTCAGTGCCATTAAACTTCACTCCTGACTCTTGCAATTTGACAGCACAAGGTAAATCTCTGATACATTCTCTGGATTGTGGATCTAGGTACTTGATTGTAACAAAATATCTGCCCAAATCGGTCAAGTGTTTAACTTTGATCGCAACTTCGACAGATATTTTATCATCGGACTTACCCTGACTTAAGAACAGAGAAGAAAGCAAAATGAAGGAAGGATAGCCCTTTCCAGGGCCTAGGTTTGGGAACGCCAAGTTGTATAATCCATCCACGACGAGGAATGGAATCTGATTTGAAGTAATATCAAGTCCAGCCAAATAGTGGCTAAAATGCCTGGTCTATCTAGCAGAAATCACTTTCATTTCTATATTTTCTCAAAAAGAGTTCAACGATAAACAAAGCATCATATAGAATCATGGTTATGAACTCAAGTTTTTCGAGCTTAGAGTTTTCTTCATAACTATTGGATTTTTTTTTTTTCGTTTTCTTCGGACAACTCTCCATCATTTTTCTTTGGCTGAGCGGAATGTATTTCCACGGTGCTCGTTTTTCCAATTATGAAGCCTGGCTAAGCGATCCTACTCACATTGGACCTAGCGCACAGGTGGTTTGGCCAATAGTGGGCCAAGAAATATTGAACGGTGATGTGGGCGGGGGTTTCCGAGGAATACAAATAACCTCCGGGTTTTTTCAGCTTTGGCGAGCATCTGGAATAACTAGTGAATTACAACTCTATTGTACCGCAATTGGCGCATTGATTTTTGCAGCCTTAATGCTTTTTGCTGGTTGGTTCCATTATCACAAAGCTGCTCCAAAATTGGCAATTTTTTTTTTTTGGATAAGGAATCTTAACCCTCATTTATTAGAAGACTGGAACAAATACAAAATATTTTTCTGGGAATGAATTCGTCCATATGACAGACTCCTCACAATCTAGAACTAATTTAGCTAATGAGTGTGCAATGGAATTACAATGTCTTGGAATATATTGGACTTTAACAATACAAAAATCCTTAACTAGATCTTGATTTTCCGCTATCACCCAGAAGACTTCAGTTCAATTGCTCTTGTTGTTGTTGAGCATTTTAGAAACTCCTTGATAATCAGTTTCCACCATGATTGAAGACATAGAAATAGTTCTTGCAACCTGCATACCCCATTCTACAGCCTCAGACTCGGCAATGATTGCGTCTCCATGAAACTTAGATGACTTTACTGCAGCAACTATAACACTCCCATTAAAATCTCTTAGTATAATTCTCAGGCCTGCAACTTGTTTCTCAATATTTGTGGCTGCATCCACATTGATTTTAAGTCATCCTTGTGGAGGTGGTTTCCACTGCTGCTGCTTAAGAATTATCTTGTTCTCTAGGTTTGATGAGCTGTGAATTTTGACTCGTTTATATGAGTCCAAAACAGCCTCAGCTTTTGCCATGGAAATCAGGGGTCCACCTTATTTCCTTAAAAAAGAAAAAGGTTCCTTGCATGCCAAATTGACCAAAAACAGGCCACCAACAATTCAAAATTTGTTCGATTTAGCATTTCTGTCATACCTTGCAACACATACGACATACTTTGCTCTGCAAAGGTGTAAATCTTATCCGCAAAAGAGACCATTTTCCATACATTTCTAGCCATTTTGCAAGCCACCAAAGCATGAGAGATGCTTTCCAAATTCTTTTTACACAGCTGACAGGTGGGATCTGGAATCACTTTTTTGCTCCAAAGATTCTCAGTTGATGGTAACATGTTCTGTACAGCTCTCCACATGAAGATTTTAATTTTCTCAGGTAGAAAACAAGTTCAAATAGCCTTCCAACCACCTGGATCAGTAACTGAACAATTAGGGGAGTCTTGGAATTTTTTTTATTGAGCAATCTGATATCCACTTTTGACAGTATAATTGCCTTACATATCATTGAAATACTACCTAGGCAACCCAATTCACCCCCCTCTTGGGTTGCCTAGGTAGTATTTCATTTGGTTTCCGAAATTTAAAAACACAATAAAATATTTTAACAATGCTTTCATTTTAATGCTTAAATTCCATAACAACATTTTATTATTATAGAAGCATAACTTATAAATCTTTGCTTAATAAAAACATGTGATTTGTTATCATCAAAATCAATATTTATAGCCATATAGGCTAACAATCATAATGCCAAAGGATCTGATCGGGCTATGGTCTTCGCGGGAGACGAATGTTGGTAATTAAATCTGCATATTCCTTTATAAAGTGTTGGTACACTTTAGTCACATTCCAGCTTTGATTAGAATACATCAACTCAGATACCATAGCCTCATTTGGAATAGTTGGAGTGGAGATTGGTCTGAGTGTTTCTGGTCTTAGAATCTAGTTGTTGTTGTAGACTTGCACTTTGTTCCTTGAACCAATCCTCCATCTGCTGCCCTTTTGGATTACAAGTCTCCCTCACAAAATACTTTTCTAGATATAAGAAGGATTTGACCTCAATTTTGCCTACAAGAAGTCAGATTACTTGAAGTATCTTGCTTGCAAAACTCGGGCTACTAATGAATCTGGAAACAGTAAAATCCTCCACCCTTATTTGGTTATTAGAGCATGGTTGAAGCACGAGAATTCCTTGAATCCCATTCCACCTCTGCATTTTGCTTTACTTATTCTCTCCCACTTAGCCCAATGAATGCCTCTCGTATCATCCTTAGATCCCCACCAGAATCTAGCAATAACTTTTTTGATGTCTTCACACAACCCCAGAGGAATTTTGAACACCCTCATGGCATAAGTTGGAATAGCTTGGGCAATAGCTTTGATGAGAACCTCTTTACCACCGCTGGAGAAGTGTTTGTACTGTCAATTTGAAATCTTACTTTTCATTCTGAACTTTATATCATCGAAAAAGTTTCTTTTGTTTCTTCCAACCATGGATGGCAGTCCTAGATGCTTTTCGTGCCTAGAAACAACCTTCAACTGAAAGATTCTTAGATAGCATCCACTTGATCAGCTCTGGTATTGTAATTGGAAAATAATTGAGGATTTGTCTAGGTTGAAAAGTTGTCCTGAAGTCATGCTGTAACAGTCAAAAATTGCCTTGAGATCCTTGCAATCTTCTACTGTTGCCTCGTGAAAATTAGGCTATTGTCAGCAAACAACAAGTGGGATATCGTGATAATGTTCCCAAATCTCACTCCATGTATAAGATTCTGATTTTCTGCCTGCATTAGTAAGTTAGAGAACACCTCAGAACACAAAATAAAAAAAAGATATAGAGATAATGGACTGCCTTGTCTAAGCCCTCTTTGAGGTTGTATCAGTCTTTTTGCAAGCCCATTAATAAGTACTGGACAAGATGTAGTGGTGATATATTTCATGATTAATTCAACCCAACAAGGAGAAAATCCTAACCTAAGCATTGTTGCTTTTACAAAATTGGCTATGAAGTTTACAAGTTGCTGTCATTTCTCACATGTAATTCTTTTACAATATTCTCTTTTATATCTTATTTTCTGCTTTTCCTTATCAGCCAATTCGTCTTTACCATGATAGAGCGAGCCTATTGATATCACCCCGGGAGGGTGGGCTTCTTCATGAATTTGGCGGAGATCTGTGGGGACCTTATAAGTACAACGCTCTGCAAGGGGCTCCAAGTTTTCACCAACGTCAATTATCAACTCTTTTCGTTCTTCAATGGTAGCAATTGTTATTGTGGAATAAAAAGGGACACTTTTAGAAGTGATCACAATTTTTATTTATTCCTATTGGGTGTATTTAGAAAAGAGGATTTGAAAGGATTACATAGCAATGCTAATAGGTAATAGCATTATTTATTCATATTGGGTGTAGCAATTGTTATTGTGGAATCAAAAGGGGCACTTTTAGAAGTGATCACAATTTTTATTTATTCCCATTGGGTGTATTTAGAAAAGAGGATTTGAAAGGATTACAGAGGAATGCTAATCGGTAATAGCTTTATTCTATGTTTCTGACTTTACTTATCTCAACTTATCTCATTAACCTCCATTTTTCTCATTTTAAATTAAAGTGTCTAAAATACCCACTAAAATAACTTTGGTTTTCAAAATTCTCTCTCTCTCTCCCCCCGCTATTTTCCCCCATTTCGCTCCGTTCTCCCCCTCACCAAACACCCATCACAACCCATCAATCCTTCTCTTAGATTTCTAATAACTTCTGGGGTTCATTTTATTTTTTCAATATTTTGGCAACTTGTTACTTATTTCATTTATTTGTTTTAATGAATCACTGCCTTCAAACATTGTGTGGACAGAAATGGCTTCAGCATACAAGTGGGAAACTTTTGGATTAGATCAGAGCTGTTGAGCCGGCAAAAAAAGAGAATTAAGGAAAGTTTTGGAAATAAGTGAGAACTGAGAAGTGGCGTCTGTTGAGATAATTTGAGTGATTCTAATATCATTACTCACTTTGTAAACAGCTATCAACTATTAGAGGGCTGCTGAATAATTAAGAAAATGGGCTGACTAAGTCGGGCTCGATTAGAAAGCGTTGCTGCCCGAGTCAAATTATTGGGCTGCTGCAAAGAGGGCGCAAAGGAGTTGACACAATCACTATTTATACTAAAATTTACAAGGGAAGTGTTTAAATTTTAATATTAAAATAATTTAAAAACTCTATAAATTTATTTATTGTATTGTTTATGTATTTATTAAATAAACTTAACGAGAATTTTAAGCTACTATTAATAAAACATGTTTGATAAATTGATAATATTAAAAAAATTAAATATGTAAATAATTTAGGAAAATTTATACTAATTTATTATATTTATTTATTATTATACTCATATTATTATAACATTTTAAAGTCATTTTCTAGGCTACTATGAAAATTAAGCTTTCTTCATGTCGCGACAAATTTACTCTTACTTAGGGTATATTTGGGGTAACTGCACTGCCGCAGAATAAGTGTTGCAGTCCCTATATTTTTGTAAGAGCCTGATTAATCAATTGACTTATTAAAAATAAAAATATACTTAAATGTGATTTAAATACAATTTGAAAGTCGAGTGTTCTTTTTATTTAGTAGATGACCAATATGAAAAGATTAAATAACGAGTAATTATTTTTGTTAAAGATAAATTTTTCATAAGCAAATGATAAACTTATTTGTCAAGTGTAATGTATTTAAAATACAAACTATGTCATATTGTTACTTAACTATGTGTGGGGTGAAATGACATTTTGAAGGTAGGTATACCTACCATTGGTTTTCAGACCTGCTTTTTTATCTCGTGTTTCACTTTTCGTCTGCCCATTGATTTTAATAAAATTATGACACATATATTACTATTTAAATCACGATCATATAGGTGGTCTATAAATAATGAATATTGTCGCTCTGGTCTATCTTTGTTTATTAGTTAAAGCCTTGAAGGGTCCCGGTCCTCTCGGAGTTGAATGCTTAATTGACATGAGTCAGGAGTGAAGTTTAGGCGTTTTAAAGGAGCTGAGTGCTTAATTGACATAAGATTTAAAAAGCCAAATCTGCTACGGATTATCCCGTCAAGCTTTGAGCTGCAAATTCCACATATTGGGATACATGATGGGACCGAATGCTTGATTCGTAACGTTATGGCCTTGGAGCAGTGTCATTATCCCCAAGAAACACTCGCGAGCAATTATATTTTGTCAAAGTTGGCTGCATCTAGAAGCTGCATCTAGAAGCTTTAATAAACAAGAATTGGTGGCACACGATTTTGAAAATTGAAAATGCCAAAATTGTTGAGGAAGAAAGAAGACTTTGGCAGCTGCAAAAGTTTGAAGAAGAATGAGAAAATAATAATAAAATATTTAAATAAAGAGAAAAGGAAGAGGGAATGAAGCCTATAAATAGAGGCTTCACTCCGCTCTTCAAAGCATCCAATTTTCTTCAATCCTTCTCTGATACTGTGTGAGAAAAAATCAAAAGAGTTTTGTAAAGTTTAAAATTATAAAGCTCTTTTCAGTCTAGTGAGTGAGAGATTGGGTGTATTGGGGTTCTGGGAAGTGAGCTAAAATATTATAATACTTGTAATCCTCATATCACTAATGAAATATTTTCCTTCTGTCTTCGCCCGTGGATGTAGGCTAAAAGCCGAACCACGTAATTTCTGGTGTCCTCTAGTGTGCTTATTCTTTATTTTATTTCCAACTTTATTTTAGCTGCGTGTCTGCTTCACCCACCAATTTTCTAACAGTGGTATCAGAGCTATTGGTTGTATTTTTTGGAGTCAGGTACTGTTCACGTATACGGCACTATTCACATGAAACTGTGGGAGTGATCCAAGAATTTTGCGGTGCAAAGCAGGGAATAATGGTGTGAGTAAAGCAACTGTGTGATTTTGTACATGTCTAGGAAAGTTCTGTCACAAAGGCGATAAGAGCTTAAGGAGTCTGGGTTTTAAGTGGGACCATTGTGACCCCTCCAGTCTTTCCTGGGAACTTTCCTGGTGTGCATTCTCACACATACTCACAACTATTCAAGGTGGTACACTAGCTTGTGTGCAGTATTATCAACAAAATGGCGGCAAAGTATGAAATTAAGAAGTTTAATGGAAATAATTTTTCGTTGTGGAAAATGAAGATGAAAGCTGTATTGAGGAAAAATAATTGTTTGGCAGCAATTGGAGAAAGGCCCATGGAGATAACTGATGACAAGTGGAACGAGGTAGACGGCAACGCTATTTCTGATCTACATTTGGCACTTGCGGATGGAGTATTATCCAGTGTGGCACAGAAAAATACGGCGAAGGAAATATGGGATACTCTCACAAAATTGTATGAGGCCAAGTCACTACACAACAAAATTTTCTTGAAGAGAAAACTCTATACTCTTCGAATGGCGGAATCTACAATGGTGACCGACCACATCAACACATAGAAGACTTTATTTTCACAACTCACAACGTTGGGTCATAATATAGAGGAAAATGAACGTGCAGAGCTTCTACTTCAAAGTCTACCAGATTCGTATGATCAACTCATCATCAACCTGACGAACAACAATCCAGTGGAGAGTCTAGTTTTCGATGATGTTGCAGCCTCCGTATTAAATGAAGAGAACAGGCGGAAAAACAAAGAAAACAGACAAGCAAGTTCGCAGCAAGCAGAAGCGCTATCGGTGACGAGAGGGAGATCAACGGAACGTGGCCCCAGTGGGAGTCAAAGTCAGGGTAGATCAAAATTCAGAAGTAAGAAGAATGTTAAATGCTACAAATGTGGCAAGAAAGGGCACGTCAAGAAAGAGTGTTGGAGTAACCAGAAGAGAAAAGAGAGTAAAGAACCTGAGTCATCAAATGCTCAGGGGTGTGTAGCAAGTACCTCAGATGATGGCGAAATTCTCTACAGTGAGGCAACAACTGTTTCAGAAAGCAGAAAATGACTATCTGATGTCTGGCTTATAGACTCAGGAGCTACCTGGCATATGACCTCTCGGAGAGAATGGTTCCACACATATGAACCTATCTCAGGAAGATCTGTATATATGGGAAATGATCATGCCTTGGAGATCGCTGGTATTGGTACTATCAAAATAAAAATGTTTGATGGTACAATTCGTACAATTGGAGAAGTACGACATGTCAACGGCCTGAAGAAAAATCTATTGTCTTTGGGAAAAATGGATAGTCATGGGTACAAAACTCATGTGGAGAATGGAATTATGAAGATCATTAAAGGCGCGCTTGTATTGATGAAGGCAGAAAAGATCGGTGCTAATCTATTCATGCTTAGAGGTGAAACACTACAGGAGGCTGATGCGTGTGTCGCGTCAAATGAAGAAGAATCAACGATGATGTGGCATCTCAAACTTGGCCACATGTCAGAACAATGCTTGAAGATTCTCTCTGAGCGAAAATTACTTCCGGGGCTCAAATCGGTAAGTTTACCATTTTGCGAGCATTGTGTTACAAGTAAGCAGTATAGATTAAAATTTAGTAGATCTATTGCTAGAAGTAAATGCATTCTAGACTTGATTCATTCTGATGTTTGAGAATCACCGGATATATCCATGGGAGGTGCAAAGTACATGGTGACTTTCATTGATGATTATTCCAGAAGATGTTGGGTGTATCCAATTAAGAAAAAGTCATATGTATTTTTAGTATTTAAAGAATACAAAGCGCGGGTGGAATTTGAATCTAGTAAAAAGATCAAGTGCTTGAGGACAGATAATGGTGGAGAATATACAGACGACGAATTTCTTGCTTTCTGTAAGCAAGAAGGTATTCAGAGACAGTTCACGGTGGCATACACTCCTCAACAAAACGGAGTGGTAGAGCGGATGAATAGAACTCTTACAGAAAGAATAAGAGCTATGTTGAGGACTGCTGGTCTACCCAATTCATTCTGGGCAGAAGCAGCCAAAACTGCCTGTTATATAGTAAATCGGTCGCCATCTACAGCTATTGGGTTGAAAACAGCGATGGAGATGTGGACTGGAAAGCCAGCTGATTATTCCTACCTACATGCATTTGGATGTCCTGTGTACGTGATGTACAATGCCCAAGAAAGAACAAAGCTGGATGCAAAATCTAGAAGATGTATCTTCTTGGGGTATGCTGATGGAGTAAAGGGGTATCGTCTGTGGGACCCACTGCCTACAAGATCGTCATCAGTAGAGATGTTATTTTTGTAGAAGATCAACTGCAAAGAAAAGATGGAGATAATGGTACTGTAAAAGAAAAGTCAGAGATTGTGCCAGTATATGTTGAAAATAATCCAGAAGATTTAGATTCTTCTGAAGCAGCACCAGAGCATGAGGAACAAGAACCAGTCGAGTCTGAGGCTCCAGAAGTTCGTCGGTCAACTCGTGAGAGACGACCGCCAACGTGGCACTCAGAGTATGTCACAGAGATCAACGTTGCGTACTGTCTTCTAACAGAGGATGGAGAGCCTTCAACTTTCCATGAAGCTTTAAACAGCTCAGATGTTGCTTTGTGGATGACAGCAATGCAGGAAGAAATTGAAGCTCTACACAAGAACAAGACATGGGAACTTGTACCACTACCACGTGGAAGAAAAGCCATTGGAAACAAATGGGTCTACTAGATCAAGCGTGATGGCAATGACCAAGTGGAGCGGTATCGTGCAAGACTGGTGGTGAAAGGATATGCTCAGAAAGAAGGTATTGACTTCAACGAGATATTTTCTCCGGTAGTTCGACTCACAACAGTCAGAGTAGTCTTGGCAATGTGTGCTACATTTGACTTACATTTAGAGCAGTTAGATGTGAAAACTGCATTTCTTCATGGAGAACTTAAAGAAGAAACATATATGCTCCAACCAGAAGGTTTTGCAGAAAAAGGAAAAGAGAACTTGGTTTGCAGGTTGAACAAATCTGTATACGGTCTCAAACAGGCGCCGAGGTGTTGGTATAAGAGATTTGATTCCTTCATCATGAGCCTTGGATACAACAGACTCAATTCAGACCATTGTGCATATTACAAGAGGTTTGAAGATAATGATTTCATCATTTTGCTGTTGTATGTGGATGACATGTTGGTAGCAGGTCCCAACAAAGATTGAATCCAAGAAATGAAGGCACAGTTGGCTAGGGAGTGTGAAATGAAGGACTTAGGACCAGCAAACAAGATTCTAGGGATACAAATTCACCGAGACAGAAATAACATGAAGATTTGACTTTCGCAGAAGAATTACTTGAAGAAAATCTTGCGACGCTTCAACATGCAAGATTGTAAGTCAATTTCTACCCCACTTCCTATTAATTTCAAATTATCCTCAAGTATGTGTCCTAGTAATGAAGCAAAGAGGAAGGAGATGTCTCGAGTACCGTATGCATCAGCAGTGGGAAGTTTAATGTTCGCTATGATATGTACAAGACCGGACATTGCACAAGCAGTGGGAGCAGTCAGTCGATACATGGCGAATCCTGGTGGAGAGCATTGAATAGCTGTAAAGAGGGTTCTGAGATACATCAAAGGAACCTCAGATGTTGCATTATGTTATGGAGGATCAGAGTTTACTGTCAGGGGCTATGTGGATTCTGATTTTGCAGGAGATCTTGATAAAAGGAAATCCACTACTGGTTATGTGTTTGCACTTGCGGGAGCAGCTGTAAGCTGGGTTTCGAAACTGCAGACCGTTGTGGCATTATCTACAACAGAAGCAGAATACATGGCAGCTATACAAGCTTGCAATGAAGCTATTTGGATACAAAGATTATTGGAGGAGCTTGGGCACAAACAACAGAAAATTCATGTGTTTTGTGACAGTCAGAGTGCCTTGCACATTGCAAGGAATCCAGCCTTTCATTCCAGGACAAAGCACATAGGAGTCCAGTATCACTTCGTTCGTGAAATAGTGGAAGATGGAAGTGTGGATTTACAGAAAATCCATACCAAAGAGAACCTAGCAGATGTTTTGACCAAGCCGATAAATACTGATAAGTTTGTCTGGAGTAGATTCTCTTGTGGCCTAGCAGAAACGTAGGCAACATGTTTATGGCGAAGCAGAAAGGATAGTGTGGAGATTGATTGATTTTCAATTTAATCTCCAAGTGGGAGAATGTCAAAGTTGGCTGCATCTAGAAGCTTTGAATAAACAAGAATTGGTGGCACACGATTTTGAAGATTGAAAATGCCGAAATTGTTGAGGAAGAAAGAAGATTTTGGCAGCTGCAAAAGTTTGAAGAAGAATGAGAAAATAATAATAAAATATTTAAATAAAGAGAAAAGGAAGAGGGAATGAAGCCTATAAATAGAGGCTTCACTCCGCTCTTCAAAGCATCCAATTTTCTTCAATCTTTCTCTGATACTGTGTGAGAAAAAATCAAAAGAGTTTTGTAAAGTTTAAAATTATAAAGCTCTTTTCAGTCTAGTGAGTGAGAGATTGGGTGTATTGGGGTTCTGGGAAGTGAGCCAAAATATTATAATACTTGTAATCCTCATATCACTAGTGAAATATTTTCCTTCTGTCTTCGCCCGTAGATGTAGGCTAAAAGCCGAACCACGTAATTTCTGGTGTCCTCTAGTGTGCTTGTTCTTTATTTTATTTCCAACTTTATTTTAGCTGCGTGTCTGCTTCACCCACCAATTTTCTAACATATTTCTCTAATGGATCATCTTATCAACACTGAGGAAGATGTGAATTTGCTTGTTGAAGCCGGAATTATCTGTAAATAGTGTGGGTGACACTACTAAAATAGCAAACTTGTTCAACCATCTTTGCCAACACATTGGTTCCGGCAGTGCTTCCTGTTACTACGACGTTGTAATGAACCTACAAGCACATTATAACAATCGTTGGAACCATGCCGAGACAACTTTGAAAAGGGTTTACTTCACCAATCTATGGACAGGAACAGGGACTGTCGTCGCGGTTGTGCTCCTTGTACTCACTTTGACACAGACCATATGTTCTATCATGTTAGTGTGATTTCATAATTTGTATTAGGAGCTAGATGCTGTGCTTTAATTTGCAATACTAATATGTATATTTTTGCCTTTGATGCTTAACGGCTTTTCATTGTAATACTTTACATATACGGTTATGTACTATTTTCAGTTGAAATGTATGTACCCATTTGCAATGTCTTTTCTACCATTTGTCAACTGATCAATACCAAACTATCGACCACTACCACTATCTGAATGGGCAGAAATTTATACGACGTAGCAATAACATGAAAAAGAAATAACAATAAAGTCAAAATAACTTTTAGATTGAGTTGGTAAGGCAATTAAAAATTGAGGGTTTGGGGACGTATTATATTTTTGGTAAATTTTATTACCAGGCTTTAATTGTGGATCTATTATCTATGTATAATTAACTTGGGTTTACATCCCTGTTTGTAGCCTATATAATTCGGGCATATTCAAAAACAAAAGAAATTTACTATGATTCTCAACAGAGGGCGCCTCACCAAGTCAATTACGAAGTAATTAGATGAACTCCCAAATTGGGTGGCTCAATTAGTACGATGAACTCTCATGAGAAAATATGCTTGAAAAGAAGCCGTTTACAATGAAAGAAGATCCCCACCAGGGAAGTTGTAAACAGAGAAGCACCAGCTATCGTTTTGCCTTCAAACACGCATGCGATGCCGTCGTTTTATAAAATAATAAATTAACAGCTATAATTCTAAGGTGCATTTGATAGTTTGTATTACACTATATTGTATTGTATTAAAATATTATTTTTGTACTAACTCATGCTTAGGGTTGGGGGCAGGGACGTAGCCAGGATTTTGATCAAGCCATGGCACATTTGAAATCAAACATAGCTCGAATGCGCGATTGCTCATGTGATAAATCCTCATTTGGGAAACTATATTATGGACCCCATAAACTTCAAATGGGAGCTTGCTACATGTACAATTGTGTTCCTTATAGAGTGTATCTGTATGCATATAATTGAAACTCTATTTAAAGTATAATACATTTTTAAAAATTTAGATAGCAATATATAACATTACAACTATAATATTCATTGATAATAAATTTAATTATTACAATGGTTCTCCGTGAAAACTCCTCAATAAAATTTTATGAGTTGAAAATAATGCATTATCAATATAAGCAAAAATATATTTTTCAATATATAAGAATAGGTTATTACTTATTTTGCTCTTAAACTCTTTTAATAAAAACAAAAATATTCATATATTGCAACACACAGAACAAATATGAAATGCCTGATAAAATTATAAATTTTAAAACTAGACAAAAGATTAATTAGAAAATTAAAAAATAGAATTAGGTAGACTTACAACTTATGGTTCAGTGTTAAAAAAGATTACTTGAAATGCATGATAAAATTATAAATTTTAAAACTAGACAAAAGATTAATTAGAAAATTAAAAATTAAAAATAGGTAGACTTACAACTTATAGTTAAGTGTTGAAAAACTAAATAATTGATTTTACTTGAATAAAAAATAAAAAAAGATTAACGATTGGTCCATTAATCATTATACTAACATTTTTTATAGTTTTTTTTTATTTTAATATTTGTTCTCGTGTCTTTAATCAAGTTTCATGAAATTTTGAAAACTAATTAAATTATTTATAATTAAAAATTTAAACTAGGGACAATATGAAATATTTTAAAATTATTAGAGTCAATTTTTAATTTTACAATTCAGCTGGGACATTTTTCATAAATAACAATAAAATACAATTTTTTAGTATAATTATAAAAAAAAAATTAAAAGCCAACTGGGGCCTGTGCCCCACCTCGTCCCATGCTGGCTCCGTCCCAGGTTGGGGGTAATTTCTAATTAGATCACACTACATGAAAGAGGTGGTTAATACAATAAAATGAGTATAAAATAATCCTATGGAGAGGTACGATTTAGACCGTGTTGTATTAAAATATTTTTTAAATTTTAAATTTTAAATTTTAATTGTGTTACCTTTATTATTTAATATTTTATAATAAATTTAAATTTTATTAAATACTAATTTATATTTATATTTAAATAATAATATAAATATTTAAATATTAATAAACCTAAATATTTAAAAAATAAATGATAATACATTTTTTTACTTCTATTACATAAAGTCATTTTAATTATTCTACTTTAAGTATGTAAAATTTATTCTATTTATTTAATAATTTATTTTTTACTATACTAAATTTAAAATTAAAATTAAATTTAAAAATTATATTCGATATAATAAATTAAAATATATATTTTTATTTATTAAAAAACAGCATAATCATTTTTTTAATTAATAAAAGAAAAAGTATTATAATAAAAAATTAATTTTTTATTTAAAATTTAATAATATATATGACTAATTTTAAATTATATACATGTAACTTACAATACTCTTATATAAATAATAAATAATATGGATTTTTTTACTATTTATATAAAAGTATTGTAAGTAGGCAAATGCTATGTTACAATTAATGTAACATACACACTCAACAACAACCACACAAATTATATGGGTCCATCATTTGTGTGGTTGTTGTTGAGTGTATATGTTACATTAATTGTAACATAGAGACTTCTTGTAAGTATTTATGAGAACCTATATATAATTATTTTCTCAAATTCTGCAAGGATGTCAGATGACTGCATTTAATTTTCTTTACCAGTGTTTACTGCCATCTGCCAACTTAAAAGTATATGGGACATCCTTGTCGGAGAGGAAGATTTTCTCAACTAATATCGTCCACGGTCCGCGGATTGGGAATCTCTGATCATTTGTCACATGGCATTGACCCAACTCTCAAGTCTTCCAAAATTACAAATTATAGAAATAATTTACACCACTTGATTTGTACTCGCACAATCAGCGAGCGGAAGGGAAAGTAAATTATGAAGGGTGCCGCATGTATTATACAGGACTCGCCTACGTTGCAACAATTGCAATGTACCACACATTTTGTCTTTTTATGAATTCAGCTCTTCACCGTCCGATTTAATGGAAAAGCAGCGTCTACGGTAAGGATGTGTCTTTTTGGTAATTAATATTATGGTCTTTATTTTTTTTGAAAATTTAAAAAAATTAAAGAGTTATAATTTTAATGCATAAGTCTGAACTCTTTCAAATTTGAAAATAATTAGACAATTAAAATTAGGAGAAATTTCATTAAATTTTCATTGTTAAAGATAAAAAACAAATAAAAAATAAGTAAATTTAATTTTTGAATAAAATTTAAATATAAAATATTAAAAATTAATTAAAAATCATTCACAATTTCTTCATTTCATCCATCTCATGTACTATGAACTGGAACTATAAATAATTAAAAAAAGAATAAAAAAATCATAAAATAAAATAATAGATATCGTCAATTCAAGTTAGAAAAACATTAACCAATTACTCATTTCACTAGCTTAAACCATTAATTTGGTTTAGTACCCAGAGGTTGGAACTCCATGTAAAACAATAAAAAAGTGCAATTCTAGATTACTAATTTAAGTTTCAACCCAAATTATAGTGAAGTTTCCCAAATAATACTATTTTTTATGACGTTATATTTGTATGCCAACATTTAATATTCAAAATAGTAAGAATATGTTTAACATATTAACATTAATTTGCAAAAGAAGAGAAGTATAAAATTCATAATTATGATGCTTTGACTCTAATTAAATCATATTAATATGAATTAATTCAATAAGCCTATACACCCAAATAAGCTAAATGTTAGGAGCTGTAGAACCTGAAGGGCACTCAGTTGCTCAAACACCTTCAGCTTCTGCCCAAGATCCAAGATCAGATTCCTAGATGCTTTAACTAAGATGACTTAAGAAAAGGGTTAACCAAGAACTTCTTCTGGATAGCAAAATCAATGACAAAGAATAAAGGAATCGAAAACAAAGAAAAGAATAAAGAACAGAGAAGTATTAACTTGGTTCAGCTAAGTCACTTAGCTTACATCCACGGAGGAACAAGACTTCAGGCTTTATTGAAATGAACTCCAAGATTACAGAGAATTACAGATTGTATTTTCATGAAAAAACTCCTTCTTCTTTCCAAGGGTAACCCTCCTTTTATACTCATAATTCGTAGCCAGCTCTCTGTACCAGAATCAGCTCTCTTCTTGTTGCTGATAACTTCCTGGAAACTAATCCCAGACTCTCACGTGCAATTCATGCTCCATCAACGACTTTAACGGCTTATCCAAAACCATTCACGTGCGTCTCAGGTGTTTCACTTAAGTAAAACGACATTCCTTGACATCGTTTCATTTGGCTTTAGTTTACACACAAAAACGCACTTTCCCAAGTCGTTTTCAATGTCTCTGAATTGCTTTCACTGGTTACTTTACAAATCTCCACCTTGAAACAATTCATCCCTGTCAGTCTTTCTCCTCAAATCCATGCAAGTTACAAACTGCATATTTCAGCTATGTCCAAACAGGTTTTGAACTTAGCTGAGGGTACCACCTTTGTAAGCATATCTGAAGGATTGTTGCTGGTATGTATTTTCACCATTTTTACAACTCCTCTTGATATTACATTTCTTATGAAATGCAATTTAATGTCGATATGCTTTGTCTTCTCATGATGAGCTGGATTTCTGCTCAAGTAAATGGCACTTGAGCTGTCACAGTGGATATCAACAACCTTCTGAGGTATTCCTAACTCACTGATTAAGCCTTTAAGCCATAAGGCCTCCTTGACAGCTTCTGTGGCTGCAGTATACTCAGCCTCTGTAGTTGATAGAGCTACTACATGTTGCAGGCTTGCTTTCCAGCTTATCAGACATCCATTCAACATGAACATGTATCCAGTTTGTGATCTCCTTCTGTCCAGATCTCCAGCATAATCAGAGTCAACATAGCCCCATAAACCAGCTTCATTTGTTTCTCTGTTCTTTCCATACATCAACCCAACCTCCAGAGTTCCATTCAGATATCTCAGCACCCATTTAGCTGCCTTCCAATGCTCTTTACCAGGTGATGCCATATACCTGCTTATCAAGCTTAGAGCATGTGAAATATCTGGTCTTGTAAGGACCATTGCATACATCATACACCCTACTGCATTGGCATAGGGTACCTTAGACATTTCTTGTCTTTCTTCACTTGACTTTGGACACTGCTGGTTTGAGAGTTTGAAATGAGAGGCCAGAGGCGTTATAACTGGTTTACAGCTGCTCATTCCAAAGGTATTAAGTACTTTTTCCAAGTACTTCTTCTGAGACAAAAACATAGTTCCCTTACTTCTGTCTCTTGTGATTTCCATTCCCAAAATCTTCTTGGCATGACCCAGATCCTTCATATCAAACTCAGAGTTCAGCATCTGTTTTAAAGATTCAATTTCTTCCCTCACTTTACAAGCAATCAACATATCATCAACATATAGTAGCAAGTATATGTGATGATCTGAATCTATTTGCTTGTAGTATACACAACAATCGAAATTGCACCTCATGAATCCATGTGAAACCATGAATTCATCAAACCTGAGGTACCATTGCCTTGGGGACTGCTTTAAGCCATATAATGACTTCTTCAGCAAACATACATGGTCAGGGTATTCAGAGCTTACAAAACCTTCAGGTTGAGTCATTAGAATCTCCTCATGTAATCTCCCATGTAAGAAGGCTGTTTTGACATCAAGTTGATCAAGCTCCATGTCATATACAGCTGTTAGAGCTAACAAAACTCTTATTGAAACATGTCTGACTACTGGAGAGAAAACTTCCTTAAAATCAACTCCTTCCTTCTGTGTATATCCCTTTGCTACTAACCTAGCTTTGAATCTCCTAGGCTCATCAGTTGTCAGCCCTTCTTTTACCTTGAAAATCCATTTGCACCCCACAATCCTTCTTTTCTCAGGTTTCTTTACTAATTCCCAAGTGTTGTTCTTGTACAGTGAGTCCATTTCATCTTCCATAGCCCTCTGCCACTCTGACTTATATGAACTCTTCATAGCCTCTCTGTAGCTTGTTGGCTCATCTTCCTCAACCTCATGTGATGCTGCCAGTGCATATGCAATGAGGTCTGCATAACCATATCTTTGTGGGGGTCTTATTTGTCTTTTCTCTCTATCTCTGACCAGTTGATAGTCTCTAGGTTGGGTTTGGGAGTGCTGTTGAGATTGTGGCTCAGTGTTTCCACTACTGTCATCTTCATCTTCATTAGAATCTGCAGCTTCTTGTGAGGACTTCAGATTTGGATGCTCCACCTCAAATTGTATACTCTCTGGAGTTTTAGTCTGAGGTTCAGTACCATTTTCTTGTAGCTTCTTCTTGAGCACAGTTTCTTCATTAAAAATCACATCTCTGCTGATGATGCACCTTGGTGGGGATAGGTCAGTGCACCATAACTTGTAACCCTTAACACCCTCCGGATACCCTATAAACTTCCCTTTCAGAGCTCTTGGAGATAGTTTCCCTTGCTTTACATGTGCATAAGCATCACATCCAAAAGCTTTAAGCTCTATATAGTTACCAGGTTTTCCAGACCACATTTCTAATGGTGTCTTGAAATCAATTGCAGCAGATGGGCTAAGATTCACCAAGGTACAGGCTGTCAACAATGTTTCTGCCCAAAGCCCTTTAGGAAGTTGGGACTGTATCATCATACATCTAACTTTGTCCATTAAGGTCCTGTTCATCCTTTCAGCTAGGCCATTTTGCTGTGGGGTTAACCTTACTGTTCTATGTCTTGCAATCCCTTCATTTGCACAAAAACTGTCAAACTCTTGATTACAATACTCAAGACCATTGTCTGTCCTTAGTTTCTTAACCCTTTTCTCAGTTTGATTCTCTACAAGTGCTTTCCAATCTTTGAATTTCCCAAACACCTGATCTTTACTTTTCAGCACATACACCCACACTCTCCTAGAGTAGTCATCTATTATGGTCATAAAATATCTATTTCCACCTAGAGATGTAACCTGAGAAGGTCCCCATAGGTCTGAGTGTAAGTATTGCAGGATCTCGGTGGTCTTATGTATAGATTTCTTAAAACTATTCCTTGTAGATTTACCTAGGATGCATTCTTCACAGAACATCAGCTCCCCAATCTTATCATTCCCCAGAACACCCTGCTTACTAAGTTCTTTCAGACCTCTAATACTCATATGCCCAAGTCTTAAGTGCCATAGTGTAGTTTTATCTATGTCAGTGCTTTCAGTGGCATAAGAGACCCCTGTTACAGACTCCCCATCTAAAACATATACCCCATTCTTTCTGGTCCCTTTCATAATCAGTGTGGATCCATTAAGAATTTTCAATTCACCTTATTCAAGCTTAATGCTACATCCCATTTGATCTATCATTCCTAAAGAAATCAAATTCCTTTTAAGTTCTGGAACATGCCTAACTTGTCTGATTTCAGTTATAGACCCATCATGCAGTTTAAGGTGAATTTTACCAATCCCAATGACTTTACACACTGAATTATTACCCATCATTACTCTTCCTCCATCAAAGTTTTGATAGTCAGAAAAATAACCCTTATATGGACTCATATGAAATGTGCAACCAGAGTCAAGAATCCACTTACCATTTTGCATATTCTCAGTAGCAACACACACACCTGCTGACTCATAGCCATCTTCTTCTTCTTCAGCTGTAGCTGCATTCCCAACTTTCTCTTTATTCTTGTTCTTTAAGTCTGGGCAATCCTTCTTGAAATGTCCTTCCTTATGGCAATGGAAGCATTTCAGGTCCTTTTGCTTGGTCTTAGGTTTGGACTGCTTCTGATTCTTTGCTGCATTCTTATTCTTTTCGAACTTCCCCTTTACTGTTAACCCAACTCCACTTTCTATACTCATAGACCTTTGTTGCAACCCTCTAGTATTTAAGGCTGCCTTTACCTCATCCAGGGACAATGTCTGCCTGCCATACATTAGGGCATCCACAAAGTTAGAGTATGATTGTGGTAGAGAGCTTACCAAAAGCAGAGCTTTGCTTTCATCACTAAGGCTTTCATCAATTGTCTCCAGGGTGTCACACACCCTATTGAATTCATCTATATGATCATCAAGAGAGGATCCCTCTGCCATTTTTAGAGTAAACATCCTTTTCTTGATATGAAGTCTGTTGGCAAGAGACTTTGTCATATAGATGGCTTCCAGTTTTGCCCACAGATCAGCCACTGTCTTTTCTTTGGCGACTTCTCTAATAACAGAGTCTCCAAGACTCAAGATTATTGTGCTTCTCGCCCTTTTATCTATATCAGTAGCCTGTTGAGGTGTTAGTGATGATGAACCTTCCATTCCCTCTTTCTTGGTGACTGGTTCTAAGGCATCTCCCAGTCCCTGAGTTATTAATAGAGCCTCCATCTTTACTTTCCACATATTGAAGTCGTTCTTGCCTGTAAACTTCTCCAGATCAACCTTAGGGTGAGCCATACTAGAATCTGATTAAAGAAACCTTGCTCTGATACCAATTGTAGAACCTGAAGGGCACTCAGTTGCTCAAACACCTTCAGCTTCTGCCCAAGATCCAAGATCAGATTCCTAGATGCTTTAACTAAGATGACTTAAGAAAAGGGTTAACCAAGAACTTCTTCTGGATAGCAAAATCAATGACAAAGAATAAAGGAATCGAAAACAAAGAAAAGAATAAAGAACAGAGAAGTATTAACGTGGTTCAGCTAAGTCACTTAGCTTACATCCACGGAGGAACAAGACTTCAGGCTTTATTGAAATGAACTCCAAGATTACAGAGAATTACAGATTGTATTTTCATGAAAAAACTCCTTCTTCTTTCCAAGGTTAACCCTCCTTTTATACTCATAATTCGTAGCCAGCTCTCTGTACCAGAATCAGCTCTCTTCTTGTTGCTGATAACTTCCTGGAAACTAATCCCAGACTCTCACGTGCAATTCATGCTCCATCAACGACTTTAACGGCTTATCCAAAACCATTCACGTGCGTCTCAGGTGTTTCACTTAAGTAAAACGACATTCCTTGACATCGTTTCATTTGGCTTTAGTTTACACACAAAAACGCACTTTCCCAAGTCGTTTTCAATGTCTCTGAATTGCTTTCACTGGTTACTTTACAGGAGCTTTAATATTCCTAAGTAATACATTATAGATTATTATAACAATAGTAGATTATTATAACTTTATTAATTAACACAACATTCTCAAATAGCTAATTTAAAACTCTTTTGCCAATTAAACTTAGTAGAAATAATCGAATCCCAATCAGAATAAAAAAATCTCATACCTAATGGTACATGATACGGTATATGATTTTAAAAATGATTAAAAATAGATAGGAATTTGAGGTTAAATTTATTTTTATTAAAACTCATGACTAGTCAGGACTTCAATCGGGATCATGGAATCATAATTCTACCAAATTGTTTTAATTTTCTAATTTAATCAAAATGTCAAAAAAATTTCCAAAAACTTGGCTGAAGTCCAAACCCAATGCTCGTTTTTATAGTCCTACAACCTAATCATTAATAGCTTATTGTTTATATTTTTTAATTCATTAAGTTATTTTAATTAAAATAACAATTAAACTACTACTACTACTACTAATAATAATAATAATAATAATAATAATAATAATTAGAATGCAATTCCTAAATGATGTCAAGTTGCCTCTTATTGATTTTAATTTGTTGATTAATGATTTGAAAATTAAAAAAAAAGGGGTCACCTATGAAGTAGAGGGAAAGAATGAGGGAGGAAAATAAAATTACAGTTAAAAATAAATTGAAAATAAAAAAGAAAACAAGGGTCAAATAAAATTCAACACACAAAAAGACAAAAGTTATGCTGCCTTACAACGGATGCAAGGTAGCGACAAAAGTTATGCTCCCTTACAACTGATGCAAGATAGCGATCCATGCTGGACTCATTATGAAAAAGACAGAGATCGAGCCAAATAACATATAAAATCCGGCGCTCTCAACCACATCAGTATTTGATTCCGTCCAGCAAATTAAACTATTCAGCAGGTAGGCTCGTGCTCAAATTTCAATTATTGTATTAATTATTTCCGATAGTTTAATAGCATTATATATGTTTTCCTTTTAAGGGTTGATTTTATTACGGAAGGACGCCGTTTAATTTGTTACTAGTTTTTGCATATATAGGACTCGAAACATGGAGACGGAAAGGAATGGCTTAATAACATTTGCTTCCCTTAAAGCACACAAAGAAAGGCTAGTTGACGAGGAGCGAGAAAACTTGGAGCCTCAACCTGAGTGCTGTATTTACAGGGTTCCTAAATCTATCCGCAAAGCAAATGAAGAAGCCTACACTCCTCAGGTAATTTCGATAGGCCCTCTTCATCACGGTAAAGAAGAATTAGCTTATATGGAAGAGCAAAAAATTAGATATAGAAGAGAATTTAGTAAACGAATCACTCCAGAGACATGGCAGGAATTTGTCACCTTCATACAGAATCACGAGCAACGCATTCGCAACTGTTATGAAGAGGCGTCGAAACTTGAAAAACTTGAGTTTATAACAATGATTCTATATGATGCTGTCTTTATCATCGAGTTGTTTTTGAGACGATTTGAATGCCTTATGCCGTATAACGCACGAATGCGCCTTGATATTTGGTTGGATTTGGTAATGCTTGAAAATCAGCTCCCCTACTTTGTCCTTGAGGAGTTATACATGATAGCCTTCCCCAGCAACATTAATTGCCCCTCTTTCCTTTATCTTTCTTGTGCGTTCTTCGAGGATTTTAGAATCAGCAGTGATGAAAACATTTGTTATAGACGTGATGATGTCCAATTTTGCTTGATTGATTTGGAAAGGTATCGTATCGAACACTTCACTGATTTGAAAAGATATCTTATGATAAAAAATTTCTCGAGACCAGAGAAAAAAAGAACACTTTTAGATGTACCTTGTGCAGTCAAACTGCGAGAGTCGGGAGTGAGATTCAAGCTTGTTGAAAGAGAATGCTTTCTCTATATAGCATTTGAAAAGAAAAGGCTACTCAGTCTCATGCCATGGTTCAAAGTACAGGAGCTTCAAATTCCAGCCATTATAATATATGACATGACGGAACCCTTGCTTCGAAACTTGATGGCCCTCGAGCAGTGTCACTATCCGTCCCAAACCTACATTTGCAATTATATCTGGCTGATGGATTCTCTTATCAACACTGAAGAAGATGTGAATTTGCTTGTTGAAGCAGGAATTATATGTAATCATGTGGGCGACAATGCTAAGGTAGCAAATATGTTCAATAAATTTTGCAAACATATTGTTTTTGGAGGTTTCTTTTACCGTAACATTCTCAAGGATCTGAAAACGCACTACGACAATCCTTGGAACCATGCTGTGTCAACCTTGAAGTTGAAGAGAGTTTATTTTAACAGTCTTTGGAGAGGCACTGGAACTATCGCTGCCATTCTGCTCTTAGTCCTCACATTGGTACAAACCATATGTTCTATTCGCCAAGTTTGGTGATTTTATTTACTATCTGTATTAGAAGCTTCAATTCACAATGTAATTTTCCAGTTTGATTTAAGTTTGTTTGTCACATATTGAAGCAGCAGTCACAGTTTGCCCCTCAACAAATCCAAAGAGGTATTTCGTGTTTGTGAGCTGTGGCTGCCACAGCGATCATCTTTTCCTTTTCAATGTGGCGTGTTCGATCAACCAATATATTGTGCCTATTCTCGTATTAAATTTCATTCTTTTTTCTGCTACCAATCTTCAAGAGAATACTATGCGTGAATTAATGCAAAGAAAGAGCAAATAAAAATTACTTCACATTTGAATACATCTCAAAAGGCTGATGCTCTGCCTTAATTATTTAATTATTGGGAATGACCTGCATATTCAACCCAATAATAAATAAGTTCGGAGAAAGTTAGGCCTCCCATCACTGCTGTTGGATTGGAGAAAGCGAGAAATCGCGCATGGATAACTTGATCTCTAAGGCTCATCAACCATTACAAAATTTGCAAAACTGTATAATCGTACATGGTGGCATTGGGATCAATTTCTGGAGAAATTTTGTTATTCCCAAAGTGTGCGCGCAATATAAGATTGTTGTGGCTCAACAGCGCGCTGAACTCCTTTCTTATTGAGCCTATTTCACCTGCACAAATCTTGCAACTCCAGCCCGTTGTTCAAAAAAACGCAAGGGGCCTAGGGCTTTCAAGTTTTGAGCTCCAGCCCCGTTAGGGCCCGTGTTGTGTTAATGGTTTCCAGATTAAGTAATTACATAAGGACCTCTGATTTTTTTGTTTTAACAAATGTTGACATTTTATATCATTTTGCGCCAAATAGATCCCCACTCTTTTTGAAATGATTGAAATGCACCACGGGGACTAAAATGTTATTACTCCTTTACGTCCTTTGATTTTCTCCAAAAAGGGTATATATAACACCGTCTTAGTATGTATCTAAATGGGAAGTATTATAATTAACGTAAATTGACGGTAAAGAACAAAGGAGTTCGAAAAGGTAGTTGTATACTGACGAAAAGTTGTTGGCAAATTAGGATTTTAGTCCTTTCATCCATGAAATGAGAATGAACAAAAGGAGTAAAAAAAATGCTAATGTCTAAAATAAAAAGAAAATGCATGTAGGTAAAAATGAATTTTTTTGTTGATACAAGTTGTCAATCACTTCGAAATGAAATTAATTTCGTCTTTTATTAAATTTTAAAACGGTATACTATACACCTAAAAAAGATATTTAGAAATGAAATTACATCCAAAATAGATGTAAATGTCATATTATACATAACTAACAAAATAAATAAACAAGATTAGTGACCCAATAGACCAATAACCAACAAAACTAAAAGACAACCTTGTAGAGAATATTTAGGCAATCAGGCCTCCAATGATTGGTGTTGTTGAATTGGAGAAGCCATGAAATCCTACATGGATGGATGAGCAAAAAATCTCTACGGCTTATTAAAATTACAAAATTATTATTCCCAAAGTGTGAGCACTAAGCACAACGCATGGTTGTTCTGGCTTTCCTGCGCTGAACTCTTTTCTTATTGGGCTTTTTTTTATGTTAACAAATCTTGAAATCCAAGCCCCAACAAGAAGCCTTGATCAGAATAAGGATCAGACTATTAGAAATAGCCAACCAGTCAAATATAGAGAAATACTTTTCACACCCCTTTAGTTATTGCATAAAAGGATTAAAAATACATATTTAATTAAACTAAAATGTCTTTACACCTATAAATCGTAAACCCAAATATTTTTTAAATCCTAATTTATGATCCAATTTATTTTTTTAAAATTCAAAATATTATGGATAAGTGCGTTTACAGTATAATTAATTTCTTTAAGAGAATTTTAATTAAAAATCAATTATAATTATTTTTTTCTTTTGATAATTTTCACCAACGAAAGCGTTATAAATATAAAAAGTAAATAGGGTATGGTAAGCTTTAAAGAGGTCCAATCTAAATTAAACTTTCTGTTATGTTGGTCTCCAGATCGGGTAATTAAATCTGGCCCCCTGATTTCTTCTTTTTACCAAATATGACATTGTCTGTCATTTATATCAAATAGGTCAGGTCCCTACCCTATTGAAATGACTGAAATGCCCTACGGGGACTTGAATGTTATTATTTCTAGCTTCTTTATTTATCAGTCACAAGATTTTTGTTGATTTTGGTGGATTGCTTTTTATCAACAAAACACTCTTGACTATTTTCAAAAAATACAAAACACACTCACTCAAAACAAAGTTGGCCTAAAGGAAAACCCCTATTTTTCGACCTGTTTAGGCTCAGCACTCGTATGCTTCGAGCCACTTCGCTATTTCTATTTACTCGGACGCTGCAACCCTGACAGGTCTTGCCATCTTCTCCCTCTCTCTTGCTTTTGTTTCAATTGTTTTTGTTCAGAATTGCTTGATTATTTGTAGTTCACTGTACTGGGTTTGGTTATTTAGTTGGTCTTAATTTTTGCTTGCAGCATTTTGTTCAATTGTCGCTTAATTCATTGCGAATATTCAATAGGGAACTCTTTTGGCTCGGCATTTTGCCATTTGTGCATTCTATAGTTTTTGTAGGCAATCATTTGTGTGCACAATTTCTGAGTTTTAATGTTTCAATTCTCTGGTCTTTGATGGACAAGTATTAAGAACTTTCTGTCGAAAACCAGGAAATTTAAGCCATTTGGGAATCTCTTTTTGTTGGCACATATTACTAAAAGTACTTTTGAAATTTGATTGTTTAGATGGCGACTTGCATGTCTCCGTGTTTTACGCCTTCTGATACTCGAGCAATGGGGGTACTGACGGTTTTTGGAGGGAGGGTATCAATGGAAAATCACCTGGGAAGAGTTAATAGTTTGAAAATGTCTGATAACAAGAATGGGTATTCGGGTACTGGTCAAAAGTCAACTTTCACTCAGTTTAGATGTTCAGCAAACTCTCAGAGTGTCAGTTCATATCACAACAAAGACCCATTTCTGAACCTTCACCCTGAAGTTTCATTGCTGCGAGGAGAGGGGACCAATACAATAAGCAACCCAAGGAAGGATAGTTCTAGTGGAAGTGTCACTGAGAGCATAGAAGAAGCATCTAGTCCAAGTAGTTACAATGAAGCTAAGATCAAAGTTATTGGGGTTGGTGGTGGTGGGTCAAATGCTGTTAATCGGATGATAGAGAGTGCAATGAAGGGTGTGGAGTTCTGGATTGTCAATACCGATGTTCAAGCCATGAGAATGTCACCTGTTTTTCCTGAGAATCGGTTACAAATTGGTCAGGAGCTAACTAGGGGACTTGGTGCTGGTGGGAACCCAGAGATTGGCATGAATGCAGCCAAAGAAAGCAAAGAATCAATAGAAGAGGCACTTTTTGGTTCTGACATGGTCTTTGTTACAGTAAGTATGACGTCCTCATTGAGACGTTAATTTTGCAGGGGAACTTTATATACCCTTATTATTAATTTTCTTTTCCCACCTCTTGGTTCTTTTTCATTTTTAGCTTTACTTTTATTCTTTTGCCTGAGACTTTTAAGTTTCTATTTGCAGGCTGGAATGGGTGGAGGAACTGGCACTGGCGGGGCTCCTGTGATTGCAGGGGTTGCGAAGTCAATGGGTATATTGACTGTTGGTATTGTTACAACCCCTTTTTCTTTTGAGGGACGAAGAAGGGCAGTTCAAGCCCAGGAAGGAATTGCGTCTTTGAGAGACAATGTTGATACACTGATCGTGATTCCAAATGACAAGTTATTGACTGCAGTTTCCCAGTCCACCCCTGTAACAGAGGCATTTAATCTAGCTGATGATATTCTTCGACAAGGTGTTCGTGGTATCTCTGATATAATTACGGTATGAGGTGCTAAAACAAATTCTTATGGAAATATCAAAATATATTTTCCCTTTCATCATTAGCTTTATTCTCTTTTAAAAGTTGAACCTTGAATTTTATTACTTCTCTTCATCCTTGCAAACTACTCGACATGGTACTTACAATTGAACCTGTTGATAATCATTGACTATATCTTTTATTCAGTTGATACTCTCCAATTAAATGGTTATGTCCTTTCTTGTTATGTTTATGTCCTTCAAAGAATAAAAGAAATGAGCTAAGACCTTTAACATCCTTGTCCAAGGAATTTTTATCCATTTGACTTTCAGCAATTTTTAGAAGATATTTAAAATGGCGTGACTTACATTATCCAGGTTGGGTAGACTGAGAAGTTAAACAGACTAATAAAATTAAGTTTTGTTCGGAAAGTCTGGAAATTAAGTTACAACTTTCTGTTTTGAACAGAAATTTTGGACATCCCAATGCAGAATGGTCCCCAAAGCTTTTGGGAGAGAAGTACCTTACATTATTAGATTTATCGTTGAGAACTAGTAGTTTGGTGTTGTAGCTCTGATTTCTCATTAAACATTTTAGTACATAGGAACAATTTCTTTTGAATTCTAATTATTGGTGTCTTTCCTTAATCACAGATCCCTGGGCTCGTAAATGTCGATTTTGCCGATGTTCGAGCTATAATGGCAAATGCAGGCTCTTCATTGATGGGAATAGGAACAGCAACTGGTAATTTTTAAGCTATTTTGTCACATGAGTGTGGAATTGTGGTAGTGTCTTAGATTCTTAATTTTGAAACATCCTTTCCTAAGATCAAATTTACCATTTTCTGTTTCTCTCAGAATAAACATAAAAATAAAATTAAAAAATGTTGAAAGCTTTAACCAAAGTCAACAATGGATTTTGCAACTTTTTCTTGTGCTAAAAATTAGAAGAGTGAACTATGGCGGTCCTCTAGTGGCCTGATATGGAGTGGTAACTTTTGAATGGCGACGCAACTAATTCAAGAATAGTACTGGGGTTAATTTCCTCCTGACCAACCCTGTTTTGAGATATTAATATGGAAATCTGATCCACTATTTTGTTGCATGTTTGCCTTGCATTCCAGATGTGACATTCAGTGAATAAATAGGTGCTAAACTAGCAATCTGCACTTTAACTTCATTTTTTAAATTGGTATGCAACAAATTCTTCATCATTTTTCATCTTGTTGAGATGGATTACCCTCTGTGTCACATTTCTTTGTTCTTTGATATCACATTTCATTTTATTGCCTAAGGCGGCCTCTTAACTGCTACTTTACTTTGATCTAGCATTGATCATCACTTTCAAATCTAGTCCACAAACATAATGCTTAAAGTTAACTTTTGTGGTTGTGCTTTCTTTTGTGTAGGGAAGACAAGGGCAAGAGATGCTGCATTAAATGCCATCCAATCACCTTTATTGGATATTGGTATAGAGAGGGCTACTGGAATTGTGTGGAACATTACTGGTGGAAGTGATTTAACCTTGTTTGAGGTCTCTCTCTTTCTCTTTGGCTGTTTATTTGTCTGTTTATTGTTGTCATGGACTTGATCATTATATATATCTTCTTCTATGCTGCAAACTTTTGTTGGCATCTTTTGAATGCAGCTTCAGATGCTTGTAATTCTGAGCTGCATAAAGCTGACCTTTTGCTTGGAATACAATAATGTGCTCACGGGATAGCCATTCAACCCCTAAGCTCTAATTTGCTACTGGAATTTCTTTAACGTCCATGTCACATTCAATGTAACTCTACTTGTTTGCGTACATTCTATGTTGATATCCCAGAAATTCTGTTGCTCATATGTTTGTCTTGTACTATTCTTTAGTATAGTTGTACTTAATCCAAATTTCTTCTTAAACTAATCTGCTCGGGCAATAATCTGAAATATACTTATCATACCAACCGAGACGTTATGATATTTCAAAATAACTGTGTAGAAGGCGCTAAAAATGGCTCTTATATTGTCTAAACTGCCTTGATTGTGTCTATTCTTTGTACGTAAGATGTATTCGACAGCCTTGATTTGTCCTTAAATATCTTTTTTTTGTTTTAATTTTGCAACTCTTCTAGACCCAGCATATGTTAGTTATGGTGATGTATAACTGTTGTAAGATCCAGTTTTGATTTGCGAATTTTGCAGGTGAATGCGGCAGCAGAGGTTATATACGATCTTGTGGATCCAACCGCCAATTTAATATTTGGAGCAGTGATAGATCCATCACTTAGCGGTCAAGTAAGTTGTTCCTCTGGATCATATATCATGCTCATACTGCAGTATTTTTCTAGTAGAGCTTTAGTTTCAAGTATATTTTTAGTCAATCCATTAAGCAAATGCTTATCATTCTCTCTAAATCGATTGATATAATTTCTTTCTGTTCCCTGTGATAATCTTTACATCACAATTAGTAATGCCTTTTTTCCCCTTTTCTAATGAGATTGGAATTGAAATAGCAAGTCTAAATTATTAAGGTCATTCTATGGCTTTTTCTATCTGAATGTATGCTGTTAGATAAAATTGTAGGTGTCAGGTCTTATTTGTGGGATCAACATTTTGAAAGATCTCTTAAATTACCCTCATATTTTGAAGGTTAATCAAGTGGTAATATTTTTAATTTTCATTTTCTTCTTTTTTAGGTAAGTATTACTCTGATTGCTACTGGTTTCAAACGCCAAGAAGAAAGTGAAGGAAGGCCTCTTCAGGTAACTCTACATTCTATCTCCCGCTCTCACTCTCTCCCTTTCACTTTTGCTAATCTTGAGTGGCTATTGTCAAATGCAGGCAAGTCAGCTAGCACAGGGAGATGCTGCCTTTGGAATAAACAGGCGACCTTCGTCTTTCAGTGAAGGTGGTTCAGTGGAGATCCCTGAGTTCCTGAAGAAGAAAGGGCGATCACGCTTTCCAAGAGCCTGAATTGTGTTGCACCATAGTATATCAAACCCATGAGTTTCTGCTTCACTTCAGTATCCCTTAGCTTTACATACCACTCTTGTTAGTAGTTTTTAGCTTTCAGATAGCAAGTCTGGTTGTCCAAAATTTCAGGGTTTCCCGCTAGGTTGTAGATTTTGCCTTTTCTCTGTATCACTGACTACTATAAATTCTGTGTGTTATATTCTCTACTAAAAGTTTCAATAAGTTTGAGAAGTTTTCAAGCTAAAGCTTGTGCTCGTAGCATATTTTGAATAAACCCCAAAAGAGCTTGTACAGAGTGTAGTCAGATTGAACGGGAGATAAACCCATGCGTTGGAAGCATTCGAAGTTGAATCTATTATATTTATTCAGTGTTCATGGATCTTCTTTTAAACTCATTTGAGCACTATCCTCCTTTTTTCCTTTGATTTCAAATTAACAATGAGGATTCTGAATCATTCTTGGCGAACTACAAGTAATGGTTTAATCACTGTTGCATAAGGAATACAACGCCTCTCCTCTCCACTAAAGAAACTCATGATTTGTCTCCTGCTATACAAAGAATAATATATGCATAAGGGCAAGGATAAAAGACTTTTAAGTCTGATGAGAAATCGGACAATTTTTAACCAAAATAGAATACTCAAGCAGCACGCCCATAAACTCTGCAAGCCAGAACTCTTTTTAACATCTTAAATGCCTAAACCTCAGGTCGATACCGCAGATAGCTGCAGCTCGGGAAGCCAATAGCAGAAACTATTAACGGAAGGACAGCAGTATGCCAGCGACTCGGAATCATCAAAACTCTTATAAGCAGAAACCAACTACAGTCTTAAACTAAAATTCAACTACTCTGCAGACTTTTGTCAGCATGGAAAAATTTCGAATTCAAATTCTATATCGACCCCTGAAAAGCCATTCTTGTTGCATCCTCTAACATCTGAAGCTCATCGTCTTCCTCCTTCACATCTGCTCCAGCCTCCATGTCTCATCTTCTGGAGTAATTCTAAATGAAATACTCTTTTCAAAGCTAAAATCTTTTCAGGGCTGCCTGATGTCATCCCTCAGACCAACTTTCTCAGCAAAAGTGTGCATTTGCACAGCAAGTCCCAAAAACTTTTTCCTCGAAATTTAACATGTGAAAACAAATGCTTAGGAATGGAGCAAGAAGATTTCCTGAAATGAAAGACAAAATCGAAGAGAAAACGAAGAGATTTAGAGATACACTTTTGCTAAATATATAACATGAAGGAAGCCAATTTTTGAATACCTTGCATCTAAATATATTTTGCACATTATCGAGCCGATCTTCTTGCAAATCATAGAGAGAGCTTTAAAACTGTGCATATGATTTTTCCATCAGATAAAAATAAAAATAATTAGAATCATACTTTAGATGTCAGATATTATATTTAACTTAACCAACTGAGTGAAAGAGCAGAAATATTGTTGATTACCTAACTTAAAACAGATTGTAAATAGTCTGAGCACCCTCTTAACTTCAATAAATCAGCAGGATAAGTCAATCACCTTAGAAACTACCTGATAATTTGAAATGAAAATAAGTTAGTGACTCTGTGTCTGTGTCAATGTAAAACAGAAAAATAATTAATGAAAACCAACAAAGGATTCTGAATCATTCTGTGAAACTACAACCAATGGTTAAAGTCTACTGTTGCAGATTGACAAACCTGCGATAGAGTACAAGTCTTCTTCCTGTGGATCATATACGAATTTGTCATCAATCTTAACGCAAGGGATGTGGGCTATCTTGGACCACTCCTGTCCTTTATCTCTTTGGCATTGTTTCTCTAGCAGGGGACAATTTTTTATGTATAACTGCAGAAGGGAGGTTGGCAGGTATGGAATGAATGTGAGATTTGGACAACCATTGATTGTCAATGATTCTAGAGTTTTGAGGCCGTGAAAACCTTTGGAAGATAAGTATTTCAAATGTTGAAAACTTTTGATGGCGAGTCGATTTAGAGAGGCGGGCAGCATTATTTCCATTCCTGGAAAAGTCACTTCAACTGATCCACTGATTTTAAGCTCTAGAAGAGAAGTGAGTTTGTGCAATCCCCACTCAAGAAGCATCTGGTAGATATTAGGATCTTTGATTGAAAGTGATGTTAGGCTTGAGGAAAAACCTTCTTCAGGAAAGGATATGATGCTTGGACATTCACTTATGCTTAATTTTCGAAGAGAGTTGAGGCTGTGCATGCGATTGGGCAGGGCATTTAGCTTCTCACAACAATGGATAAGTACTCTCAGGGTGGAGCAGGGAAGGCCTCCTTCTGGAAAGGAAATGAGACTTGGACAATCAAATATACAAATATCAGTAAGACTGTTAAGAGTTTTAAGGTTTTCAGGAATGGACTTCAGATTTTCACATTTTGAGATCAAAATATCTTTCAAAGACTTGTTGTTCTGGAATTTCTTCGCAATTGACTCTAGCTTTGGACACCTTTTAATTTGCAGGATCTCAAGCGCCTCAGGTAGCTGATCATCTATTGATATTATGCTCTTAAGCTTGGCACAATCATCAATCTCAATATGAATAAGTGTTGGAGGAAGCTGACCACTTGATGACACGGCTGTAAGCTCTGAACAGTCTTCAATCTTTAGACTTGTGAGTTTGGCAGGAAAATGGCCTCCTGACGACATGTTTGTAAGCTTTGAGCAATGGCGAATCTCTAGATGCGAAAGTGTTGCAGGTAACTGGCTTGTTGATGCTAAGCATGTGAGAGATGGGCAATGGTCAATGTGCAAGGAAATGAGACTGCAAGTTTCTTGATTATCATCCAACAAAAGCCGCAAATTCTGACAATTTCTGATCTCCAGGAGTTTAAGAGATAAAGGTAGCTGGCCTTTGAGAATGAATGTTAAAGAATGGCAGTCTTCAATTTTCAAACTCTCAAGACATGCATTGTTCTTCTTCATTCCCTTAGGTAAAGATGTCAGAGCATTGCATTTTGCAATATTAAGTTTTCTAAGGGAGGTGAAGCTATGCAGCCCTTGAGGTTGCTTCTGCCATAAATACATGAGCTCTTCACAATTGCCAATATCAAGACTTTCCACTTTCTGGTAATCTTGATTTAACCATTTGTCAAACACTGAGACATCTAAAAGTCTTATAGAATTTAGTGACTTGCCTTCACTTGGATCCCTCCAAGTCATGCCTTTGCAGCCACTGATAGTCAAATTCTGAAGCAATGGATAGCTTGAGAACGAGACCACCAACTGCTGACAAAAATGAATCGCCAGTTTCTCCAATGAAGGAAGATGGTCTGGTAATTTTCCAGAGAGTTTTGGGCATGATGAGACGACAAGCTCTTGGAGGCTGGGGAATATTTCAACAGGCTCATATTCTCTTACAGAATCCCAATGCTCCCATTCCTGCAAATCTTCAAAATAAAGAGTCTCCAGGCATTTGAAAGGCTTTAAGCAACTCTCCCCATAAAATTCACAGCCTATGCTTTTGATTCTCTTCATCCTTTTGATTGTGAGGTTTTTGAGCGAACTCAATAAACCAAGTGAAGGCAAAGATGTGCAATTTTCACAATTTTCCAAAGTTAGAACCACCATTTTGGAAAATGATGGATCTCCCATCCATGATGAAAATCTTGTACCTCCGTAGCCTTTAATCGTCAGCTCTTTCAGGTTTCTGTGAGGTTGTAGCATGTCGAGTACCTTTTTTTCTGCCTCCTCATTTCTCGTTTCATCAAATCCGAGCCTCCACTCTAACAACAACACTTCCAAGTTCCTCATGTCACTTAGGATGGCTTCTCTTGTGTTCTGGAGAGCAGTCACGTTGTGTAATCTTGAAATGCAAAGCCTCCCATGAAGAAACTTTAAACTCTTGAGGTCTTGCAAGTCAGATCCTGTACTTTTGCCCACAATAAAATTAGACAGTGTCCGCAGACTCGTCAGTTCTCTCATTCCCAGCGGCATCTTTCTTATCAAATATGCCCCTGTAATATCAAGATGTCGTAGATTGATCAAGTTTTCCATGTTGGGTGGCAACTTCTTTAACTGAAAGCAATTTTTCAATAATAGAACTTCCAAGTTGAATAGTGAACACATTGACTCGGGCAAATTCCTCAAGGTAGTGTTGGAAAGATTAAGATACCTTAAATGTCTTAACCCTCCAATAGAATCGGGTAGCTCATTCAGACGATATCCTGCTAAAGATAAAACTCTCAACTTCTTGCACTTGGGTAACAAATCAGAAAGAACCATACTAGTTATGAAGCAACGAAAGCCAGCATGAATTGGTGGAAAGGGCAGGAACGTCCTGATAAAGTCATCATTAACTTTGTGAAAGGCTTCAAATTTGCTTTTGCCATCATATTTACCACAAGTGTATGAAAAATGACGAGTCCTTTCAAATCTTCTTGATTGCATATCAATCCCAGTCCCTAGTTCATCCTCCAATCTACAAACTGTATCTCCAGAAACCCATTGAGCTAGATCATTGACAAGGTCATGCAGTGTTATATGACCGCTACCCGGTTGTTGAAACATTGATCTTGACAACAAATCACGAATATACTCACGCCCTATATCTTCCAACTGTTTACTTTTTGACGGCTGAATAAGGCCTTCTGCCATCCACAAAAGAACAAGCTCCTTCTCCTCAAATTCATGACCTTTCGGGAAAAGAGCACAATAAGCAAAACATCTCTTCAGATGTGAGGGGAGATGGCGATAGCTTAGTTTTAACACCGGAAGAATGTCAAAATCATCATCCGATAAATCCCGTATGCTACCATTCAAAATATCTTCCCACTCTTCATAGCTCTGCTTAGAGTGCAAAAAACCGCCAAGGTTACTTGCAACAAGGGGCAATCCTCTGCTCTTTTCAATAACTTTCTGACGGATGAACTGCAAATCTTGAAATGCACCAACGTCTCCGCTGCTTTGATCAAATGCATGCTTGGCGAACACAGACCAGCAATCACTATCCGATAAAAGCTGTAATTCGTAATAATTAGTCGGTCCAGCTACAATTGATGCGACCTCCCTGCTACGTGTTGTCACAATTATCTTACTTCCTGGCGCTGCAGCCATGAAAGGAGACTTGAACACTTCCCACGAGCAATAGTTAATTTTCCAAACGTCATCTAACACAAGTAAAAATCTTTTTCCGGCTACTACTTGCCTCAGTTGAACCTGCACCGGATTCAAATCCTGAAGATGGCAGGGGGAGAACGTGATGGACTCAAGGATGGCCTTTGATACCCTCAAAACATCAAAGCTAGCAAAAGTGCCACTGCTGTAAGAAACACAAACCCATACTCTTGCAGCGTTGAAATAATCTTCCACTTTGCCGTCATTGTAAACCTGGCGAGCAAGTGTTGTTTTGCCAACCCCTGCCATTCCAACAATGGGTACTACACTAAACTTGCCATTAGTTGGAACTCCAACACTTAACACCATTTCAAGTAATTTGCTTATATCGTTTTCTCTCCCGTAAACAGCAGGCTCAATCGGGACACTCGTACTCGGTGGTCGTTGCCGCGCCCATCTTGTTGAAATAATCGCTTCGTCATCAGGAATATAATAATCAACAGCTTTTAAGCCGAGCTCATGTTTCTGCTCACATAGATCTTCCAAACGGCTGCTTATGTCCTCAATCGTAGACGAACTCCGTCGACTCAAAGCTGCAGAGAAATAATCAGAAAAACTGCTGATGACTTTCTGTTTTGACATCACCATTAGCTTGGTCTCTAAAACTTGAGTGGCATATTCATCGAGAGCGTCCTCGACATCATAAGCCAAGTCTCGGAGATCATCCAGCCACAGTTTTATAGCTTCATTCTTCAGTTGCTTCTCCTCTGCGTCATCGAGCACAGCCTGAATCATCAACAGCTTCTTCTTCCACTGCTTCAGCTCTGAACATATCCCAGCTGCTTCGCTCGGGAAAAGCGACAGCAGCTTATGAGGCGCCAATCTGTCGAACAAAACCTGAAGAAATGCGCCCAGAAACACCTCTGCCACTGGCATTGTGAAGCTCTACCTCCAGAATGATTATTATTATTTATTTTTCTTTGTTTTTCAATGAAAATGATTATTATTACATCAACAGAACCATGAGATTAACAAAGAGACGGTTTCATTTGATTTTCGTGTGTGGAAACTTTTGTATTCTCTGTTACGTTGACTCCACCCAAAAAGAATATAAACAGTGTACATGCTCTGTGAAGTGTAGACTATAACAAGGACAAGTGAAAGTCGCCGGTGCTCCTTAGCATTGTTCGTGTTGATTGGTTGAAGCATATACGGAATAAAAAATTAAACGGAAAATGAGCAGCGCCTTCAGAAGCATTCAAGAATTTTTCTATAAAATATAAATTAGACATCGTGTCATGATTAATTAATCCATTAAAAATTATAATAATTATGATAAAAGTCTCAAATTTAGTACAAATTGTATAAAATTTATAGTTCTATCATTTTCTAAGGGTTCTGACTGCGTCCCCATTATTTGTCCATAAATTTCAATGTGATCCATTAATTATTTACTATATTTCTAATTATTTCTGAGTAATGCTGGAGCTGTTCAAATTATTTTTCGCAAATAGATGTAACATAGTATTGTTGGTTGAATAATCATAAAATAAATAAATAATTGTATCCAACCAAATATTGTTATGCCATCCTACTTTGTATAAAAATTTTGGCTAATGCACCCCCACCCCTTAGAATTCATGAATATTTAGACAATTTGGATAGCAACGGTTAACAACCACACCAATCGCAATTGAATAAAAGAAAGCAATTGCTTCAACTGCTATTTGATATCCATGATTTTCAGTAATTTAAATGTTATTATGGTCAGCCCATTGATCATACTTTGATTTTCTTCGTCTTCAATGCAGTATTCGGAGGAAAAAGAAAGAAAAGAAAAGAAAAATGCTACTCTCCAATGCAGTATACCTACGTCCTCACAGATTGTGACTGATATTTGACATTTGAAAGAAAAATATTACTACGTGAACCCTTCCCAATTGTCTTGGGGAGTAATTTCATGGAAGGGTACCATTTAATGATAAATTGATCCCTCTTTTCTCAGCACATACAAGGAAAAAAATTAATCACGACAGGGTATTTTCTTTTTTCTTTATTTTTTATTCACTAGCTTGAATTCATCCATCAAATGCTGAGAGATCGACTCAAGATCGCAGTAATGAGTAATGACAAAACTAAAAATTTTATGCTACCTATAATCAATCATTCACATCCTTTATTAAGAAGATTTTGATTTTCTGCAGCAAGGAAGCTACTACCAGGCATTAATGCAATCTCAAGGGCAAAATACCCCCACCGATGAGGGGCTGACACGTCACCATGAGATAAAACAGTTTTTTTTTTTTTAAAGAAAATCTATTGAAAATTATCTTTATTTCACAAGTTTTTATTAAAAAAAATTAAAAGTGTCAATTAATTTCGAACCCATGCTCTGAATACGGACCTACCATTACCATTAGGCCGACTTATCAACACTTTTTTGTAATGTACCTAACTTTTTTTTTTTTTTGGTTTCTTTTAATAAAATTACAATCAAGTAATTAATTTACATCAAATCTTATAAGATATTATTTAAATTTTTACTCTCATTAATATTTAAAAAATATCTTCTTCACTTATGTTTCATGGGAGAGAAATTAGCTCTACTCAATTAAATCTTAATTGAGAGACGAAAGTTTATTTAAAATTTGAGTCTCTATGTCTTAAATGAATTAAATGAAGACTCGAACTGATATTGTTATAGAGTGAGAGTAGCAACCAGCGAAGCCTGATCGATGAATGTGCCAAACTTTTTTTTTAATTTTTTTAAATCTCTACTCAACTTGCATTATCTATGAAATTGATGTCAAGATAAGTATAAACGATGAATGTCTATACTCCACTCGTATTTCGTAAAAAAAAAAGATTTGTAAATAAATTTCACACAATCATATATAATATTTAATTAAAAGAATTTTGAGTTTATAAGAATTCAAACTCTTATCTTCATAATACTTCTTAAATGTAAGAGTAGAAATTCATCACTAAACCAAAGCGTACCGAACTTGAATGAAATAAACCACACAAATATGGAAACCCAATAAGCAGCATTGCATGAATGCATAATCACAAAAACGAAAGAATGACACGTACATTTGTCATTAACCATACAAAGAAAATACACCTTTTCTTTTAAATGACGTGTAAACTAACACCCCATTCATTTCCTTGTCTTTGCTTTTATTCCTCCCAATGCCCACAGATAAAGCCATCAAGGCTCAAGTAAGCCAAAAGCTATTGAAACAATAAAAACCTTTACAGCAAAATAGAACACCACTGAATTGTTTATGAAAAAAGAACCCATCAAAATAATGCAGCAGCAGCCCGGTGAATTTATTCCTCTACTTGTTTCAGAACTCGACAAAACTCGTCATTCCAGCGATACCCAGATCAAGACTCAGCCGCCAAAAAACCCATCTTTAGAGCTCCACCAATGTCAAGGCATTGAAACGAATAAGCAGACGCAGAGCTTGTTGCGTTCAGAAACATATTGTGATTCTGTCACTCATCAGGAACAGGAGGCTGCGTTATTAGAAACTGTGCCTTCAGCTGAGGAAGTTGAAGTTACAAAGGTGTTGTGTGAAAAACCTGCGGGCCTGCCCTTGCCGGTGCAAGATGAGAAGCCGGAGGAGGATTACGGACGTGAGAGGCTGAAGAGGCACAGGATAGACGTGGCGGGTCGGGTCTGGATACCGGATATATGGGGCCAAGAAGAGATGCTCAAGGATTGGATTGATTGTTCAGCTTTTGATGCTTCGTTAGTTCCCAGCGGCATCATGTCTGCTCGAGCTGCTTTGGCTCAAGAGGGAAGACGAGCTCATTCTGGTGGATTAAGAGTAGAAAACAGGTGTTAATTTTTTTTTAATTTTTCTTTTTACTCGTTATAGGATCTTTTAATCACCATTACGAGTTTCCAGTTTATTTAATAATCGTTTACTGATACTGGAAAAAGGAATATATTGAATGATTTAACTGAGGGGATATCGGTGATATCTGTTCAGTTTAATTAATTTTGATTCGAGCAATTAATCTGAGTTTAGACTTCATGGAGCATGAGCATTCATGTATTACTTGCAGTTGCAGAGGCTGTTGGCCTGTTACGTACCAAAGAGATTGAATTTTTTTTTCTGAGCCATTTCTTTTGGATTTTTCATCCGACAAAATATATGGCACACAAGGCTCAAAATTTCTGTGGCCAAGTGGTTAATATTGCTACAATTGGTATTATTGTGATTCTATCTTAAATGACAAGGAACTCAATTGGTACCCACATTACTTTATATCATAGATAGCCGCCATACAGCCTGACTGCTCCTACCAACCAGCTTTGGCTCGAGCGGGGCACGTTACGCTCTGGCACTCAAATTTTTTAGTATACTTTGTGACATAGATGTTTTTAATTTTAGTATAGTAGCATCGTTTTCTTGTACCACAAATTGTGGATCATCGGATGAAAATTACTTGATGCACTTCAAATTTAGTATCAGTAAAGTTTTGTACAGAATGTACGCGAAAAAAGCAATGCTATTGATCCTGGCCGTTGGTTTCAGTAGCAAATTGCAGAAGGCAAAACCCCAATAACATCTTCACTTGTTAATTAACTGCATGTGTGAGATTATAGAGGCACAGAGGTAGAAGATCAGAAGCCATGCTTAGGAAGCAACAAGGTTGTATGCTATCTGAGTTTCTATTTCCGTTTCTGTTCCCAAAGGGATAAATAATCTGCTTGTCTAAACAAAACTGACCAAAGAAAACCCAATTTCCCCGATAAAATATATTACTACTGTAATTCAACGAATGCAACCAAAATGGAAGGCCATTTCTACAACTTTTATATAATCACAAGTTTAAAAAACTCTACAATAATTAAAACAGTGTTAAAATGTTGTATCAGATTTTGCCAGCTTCCAATCTAGAATCCACTAAGCCATCTGTTACAACGTGTTTGCCAGCTCCCATATCTTTATCATGCCATCATCACTTGCAGAGGCCAGCAGCCGGCGTTCCTGAAATTATCAACAGTATTTACAAATGTATCACAAATATTGCAAGTACGACTTAATTACACCTACAGAAGTAAACAAAACAATTACATTCATTACAGAAAAACCATCCAGCAACAATTTACTGCTACATATACTTGTATTTATGGTAACCAACAACATAATTGGTAGTTTTCAAAATAAATGTATAAATGACAGGAAAGTAATTGTTTATAAAATTCACTTGGTACCACACCCAGACTTTTGCCTAATGAGATAATTACCCCTTAACAGAGCTCCCTCTCTCGACATTTAAGATGTAATCAATTTCAAGCTTTAACCACTTAAAGTGAATAGTTTAAATGTTGGCCCCCAGATGCACTAAAACTACTAAATAAAACTTCTATAAGAAAAAAGGAGATAAATAATAGGAAACTCCTGCTGCGCATAGTTAAAGATAGTAGCTTAATTCAACAGTAACGGGTTAGGAGTAAACCCATTTTTTTTCTTTTCTTTCGGTGGTTTTGTTGTTTTTTTTTTTGTTTTTTTTTGGGGGGGGGGGGGGGGGGGGGGGCGGGCAAACAGGAGAAAGAAAAGTTTATGACCACATGTTCCTTCTTTGGAAGTCAAAGCTACAGGTTCACAGGCATCCTTACAACATAGCAGAAAGCTTGGTGGGTACACTAATTATTAGGCCATTATAGCACGAAGATCAATTCAGATAAAATCATTATCTGATAGTCAGAAGCCCACAATCTTCCTATCCACCCTCAAGATTCCCTCAAGGGTGAAAAAGAAAGTGATTCATTCGAGGATGCAGTATTTTTCCTACACAAATAGATTTGTAAGTATGTTCATGTGTACAGGTGCATCTGCATCCTACAAAAACTCTGTAATTTCGTGAAAGAAATCATACCCCGGTGCTCCATTGCACTGAATTGACATCCATGTCATGGGCCTTTTCCTTCTTCAACAGCATTTTATATGAAGGTCCATCAATCTGCAATTAAACCACACAAAAAAGCCAGCTCAACTGATTGTTAAAATCCAAAAATAAGCAATGGTGATAAACGAAGAAATGAAGAATCATGCATTCACAATTCAAAGGATATAAATTGTCTTGAAACACACTTGCTTTATTTTCCCAAATAACTCTCCCATGCAGGGCATTCAATAATTAAGTCTTAGTTCAGGTTTCAATGCTCAAAATGATCACCAGGTTGATCTCTCAAAAGATTCAGTTTAAATGAACCAAAAAATTATCTATGCACATATCATATTGCAACTTTATAAAACTCATATATGATCAACAGGGCAAAGTAAACCTCAGGCTGAAACAGACAAGACTTCAAACAAGATAAAATGACAAAGGCCAGGATCCATGTTGCCCATCCATATCAAACCAGTTAGAAGTTGGAACATGCTCATATTAGGTGGCTCCCAAATTACTGACAAAAGAAGCCTGCTGATTGCAATTGACCAACATATAAATCACCTAATTAGTACTTGTTTTGTATGGCTTATCTAGTGGTTATAAGTGCTTATTTAATTCCATCTGTTCTTTTCAAAATTTTTGCTACTGTTTGGTTGTTTTTTGAGTAGAGCTTTTGAAGATTAAACAAGTTATTTAGCCTTTATTAGCAAAAGGGAGTAAAGGTTGAAAAGCTTTTTTAGAATATTAAAATGTCTAAATGTACTTATTTGACAATCTTATTTCATTCCTTTCATAAAAAAATTTTAAAAAAATTTGCCTATTAAAATAATTTTATAATTTTTAATAAAAACTATCATTGGAAACCAAACTACTAATTTTTTTTTTTTTTTGGTAAAAGCTCAACCAACAAAAGCACTACTTATACCAAATGGAATCTTATGGCAATAATGTCCCACTTTTAAATATTTCCTCCTTTCTAGAGACCAAGAAATCAGGAACTGTAGGATAAATCCTGATGACGTACCAAATTAGTAAAGAATAATTTTGCAATGCATTAGGGACAACTCATGGCACAGGACAATTGTGAGGTTTAACGTCAACAATGGAATACTTCTTGATGGATGAGGAGACAGGTGCATTAGTCCATGAAGAAACCAATTCCCTTTGATTTTTTAAGACTAGGTCTTCAAAAGCAATGTCAAGCTAACACATAGAGGAATGTATGAAGCATTCCATGAGCTGAACCAAAAAGCGAAGATATGAATCAGCATTACACATCAACCCAGATTTAACATTCCGCATGAAATTTTGATTTTAGGAAAAAGATAGATAGGCACTAACATCTTAAGTTCTACTTAAAAACTTTCTTCCGCCAAAGCATTGAAAAAGAATATTTATTTTATGAAAGGCAACAGGTATGGAAATATCTATCAGCATTATTACTAACATCAAGTATAATAATAATAGGGCAGTATCCTGAGCATTGAGAATTAACAAATATAATGAATAAGAGAGTATGAAATGATTAAATACCAAATCATCTTTGCTCTCCACAAAGAATTGTACAGAATCATCAGCTGCTCCACTGGCAATAATACCTTCCCTGCCATATTTGCAGACCACATACAGATTAAATAATCTTCAGATCAATAGCTAAAAGAAAAAACAATAACTGAGATTACTAAATGGGAAGAAAGCAAATAAAGAACCATGCAATATACTTGTCATGGAGTTTTATCCAGTCTTCTTCATCATTAAATAATTAACTAAGTTGTAGAGAAAAAAGAGAATTTCATTTGAATATTTATGATGCAACAGATTTTAGAGCCCATCTAGAATTAAAAATTAAGAAAATATAGAGCACAAAGAATGAATAAATCGCTACCTTGACCAGTGAACTGAAAAAATTGTTCGATCATGATAACCTGAGATAGTACAAAGATGTCTCCTGGAAAATCCATAACAAGGACTCCATTATCAGTACACGTATAAAGAAGTTAAACCAGAGTTAGCCTACAGTTTACCACTCTATCTAAGACAGCTAACAGTAATACGGAACCACCAGATTACTTTCAAGTCCATAAAGACGCATGCTATAGATGATATGGAACAAAATCATTCATACTATACGGTGTCATAAAGGACACCTCCATTTCCAGTTAAAAAGTGTGATAAGTACCCATGGCAAGAATGCTCAATGAATTATTATCAATGTCTTAAAAATGAAAAAAAGATATAAATACCATTAAGGATCAAAGACACATTCTATACTTTCAATGCAACCATAGCTGAGTGGTCACAATGGAAAGGTTCCAGCAGAAAAAGCATTAAGCAGTAAGCATATTATCATAAACATAATGTACATCCAAAAGTAAGACAGTGCGTTGATTCTTTGCAATATGATGAATTAAAAAAAACCAAAACAAAAACAGGAAAGAGTTAGAGAGCATGTACAACAACAATGTCAAGAACAAGTAGCAGAAGACCCATAAAAGTACAATTTGTAAACCTCCACATTTCAGCCTTGTGAAAGCAAGAGATTCGGAAGTTGAAATGTACGTCTAAAAGTACGAATGTACCAAATGAAAAATTCATAGTAGAAAAATCTTAATCCCCTGATTTAACAGACATGTCTCATATTTATTCAAGTTATCAGCAAAATTCTGGTAGGATGAAAGAAGCGACTTCCTTTTTAGAAGTGGTGCATAAGATTTTAGGATATTTGTATCTCCATATGCAGGTGAAAATTTGTCAGAAGGTAGCTTCAAAACATCAGATTTTCCTAAGCCATTCTCATAAAAGGGAAATCATAAGACAATTGTAAAACAAAGGATGAAGAGTAGTGTTACTAGCATATATGGTGCCTACTTCTTGGTCTTTAAAATATTTACAACGAAACCAGTCATACAATATATGAAAATATACCAACTTCATCAGACTGTATCCTATATATAATTCGAACAAGAAGCTCCAAAATACACAAGGCAGCATGTTTCTCACCAAGATGCATAGCCATCACCAGATTGCATCCTTGTAATGTCCGCCCCCCATATCTTTATTGTAAGATCATCACTGCAAAGTTGATCAAGATTTTAGTTATTTTGCTAATCTGTAAGTTTGCAAGAAACTTCCTTCTCAAGGCTAACCACATGCCGCTGGAAATTACACTAATAGGTGAGAATCACAATCAGACTACATCTTCACATACCTGCAGCTAACCAGTTTGTCTCCCTTGGCATTAAATGATAGTGCCCAAATGGTAGAAGTGTGACCACTGATAAGAAAACCAGGCTTCTTGAGTTAGAGTTATTCAACTCATCATACTGCAACAAGAATCATTCATACTGCTAAAACTTTGAAAGCTAGAGCAGAATAACTCTTTAGAGTCATCACTTAATCATATGTGTATAAAAGGGTGACATAGAAGAAAACATAAAGAGTAATGAGAAAGTAAAAGAAGCAGGAAAAGCAGATACATCGAAAGAAAGGTTGGGGTATAATACTTGTTAGATTCACTTATGGTTTGAACGCAATGCCAATTATCACTATCAGTATCCTCTGCCCACCAGACCTGCAAGCTTGTATTACTGTTCAATCAGATCATTGAATTTACAAAACAGAAGACAATTAAACATTTCTATAACTGAAAAGATAGAGGAAGCATTTCAGCCATGCATTACCTTAATAGTGTTATCATAGCTACAAGAAAATAAGACATCCATGGTTGGATGCCATTGAACCATTTTCACATCTTGCGCGTGTCCTTGCAACACTGAGACACACTCAAATTCGTTTCCTGGCATTACTTCCCAAATCCAAACAGATTTGTCTCGACCACACGTTGCAAGCAAAGTACCAGATGCATTCCAAGACACACTTTTTACTTCATTTTCATGACCCTAAACACCAAATGGAAAATTCAAAAAGAAGAATCTCAGAAGAATATTAAACATCATGTATGTAATAAATTAATTAAAATATAAAAAGAAAATTGAAGGACTTTGGCAGTTGTAACTGATTATTGAAGTATTGATACATTCATAATTTTCTATTGCACGCAAAAGTCAATGCCCATTGCCAAGCCAGTGAACCTTGGACGGAGGCATGGGTAGTGCCATCCAAAAAAAGAGGTAAGCAAACAAAGGTTAAGTCTGTAACTATTGTGCTCTTGCTTAATTTGAAAGTACCATAGCTTGAGTGATCAGTAAATACCCCTTGTACTTGGCAGCTAATGTTTACCACCACCCACCCACTTTATACTTAATAGCTAGTGATTCCATATCACAGCAGGTATGGATTAAAATTAACCTCAATTCCAAAAATAAGTTAGATAGTTCAAGAAAGGGGGGGGGGGGGGTGGAGGGAACTAAACAAAGAAGCACATGGCAAGCATAGAAACAGTAATACCTCTAAAGTGGCGACACATTCATAATCACCCCCAACATCTTCCCAAATACAAGTGGTGGCATCGAAACTCGCAGTGGCCAACAACTTCCCTGAGGGCGACCAGGCACAGGATCGAACAGTTCTCGTGTGCATTTCCTCCAAAACTGCCTGCGGAATCCCATTATTTCAACATGAACTTAACATACGAAGACTAATTCCAAGATCTAACATATTGCAATCCCTTTTTGATCAACACAATATTAATAACATAAAGACACTATTAGATTCAGAAACAAAAGATGTTGTCCAATAATCACATAAAAACAAACAAAGTATTTTCACTCAGCACTGACACTAACACCAGTATTCAGCTTAATTCAGATTAAGCATTTATTTAGTTCACATCGATAAATCAGATTCTAAACTAAGCCTAAACAGAGTCTAAAAAATAAATAAGTAGCTTGATGAGAGACAAAAACAAACATGTAAGACAGCGTTTTTAGAAAATCCAAAAGGATGAAGAAGATAGTCAAATAAATAAAAATCCAATAGTTTATTGTATAATTTCTACTATAATCATTGCGTAAATAATATAATTCAGCTAAAGTTATGACAAGCACTTATATAGTCAAAATGGAAGCAATTAATTTCTAAATTTAATTTGTAACACTAACACAGAGTTTTGAGTGAATTTATTGAGCTAAAGAGTAAAATAAGAAACCTTGCAATTCCAAGAGTGAGAGGAGGCGCTCTGCTCCCAGATTCGTACGGTCTTATCACCACTACAGGAAGCAAAGACCGGCGCAACACCGTCGACGCCGGCGGTCGGCTTCCAAGCGAGGCTCCAGACTCTGTCGGTATGGCCTTCGAGTGTTTGAATCTCTCTCAGCTCATAATTTCCGTCATCCAGAAACTCCATTGTACGAACTGTAAATAACGTTAATGATCGATTTAACTGTTCCTTTTGGATGATCAAAAGTAGCTAACTAGCTCGCTGTTTAGGTTGATTGGTAATAACAAACAGTGAGCAGCCAACGCTGCCGATGGACTAGAATAAAGTTTAAAACCAGAAGCTTGAGAATGGCACACGCTCGGACCTTTCGAATCGGGTGCGGTAATTACGCGTGCCTGTGGTTTGTTTCGGAGGCTGCTTCTTCATGACTGTATAATGTCTTAAATATCCTTGTCGATGAATCATTATTTCAAATCACCCTTTCATTTTTTTTTTGACAAATAAATCACTACTAGTATTAAGAGATTTGACCTTTTTCCTTTTCTGTCTTTTTCTCTCTATTTTTTCCAAATTATGAATTGAAAAATCTTTGAAAGAGCTTTGCATAAATTAGTCATAAAAATGCTGCTAATGTGCCACCCAAACAGGAGCGATATATGTAACTAAAATTGCGGTGAAATGTGATAATAGTACGTACATTTGCTAATGTGTGCACCCACTGGTACTTAGTATTTGTTTGGTATAGTTTATTTAAGAGGTATAAGTATTTATTTAATCTTATAAGTATTTTTTAAAAATTTTTATAGTGTTTGGTTATTTTTTTAGTAGAGTTTTTTTAACTTAAATAAGTTAATTTACCTCTACTAGTAAAAGCTCAAAATTTGAGCTTTTGAGATTAGAGGTTAGAGAGCTTTTCTAAAAAAATATAATATAAAAAAATCACACAGTTTAATGGTTCAAAAATACTTTTTTTATTGACAACTAAATAGCCAATGACTTTTTATCTAAAAACTCTATTGATATAACCTTTACTGTTATAAATTCAAATATTATAAACTCTATTTAATAAACTGTACCAAACGGAGCCTTATACTCGGGACTTTTTATGTACCAGCAAATGATATTCTCATCCATTAATCTACAATGCGCTACAAGAAGTTCAAAGTCAAGCCGAGTCAACAAAAACCATTTGAGCCCCGCCCATAGCTACAAGCCCAATAGCCCAGCCCGTCAACAACAAATCCCAAAACTGATCATCGCTTACTACAGCCTCATTTGACCTATTCTCTGCGATCGAGATCCCTCTGCGAACCCTAAATCAATCACTGTATTACAGATCAATCAGAGCGACTCGAATTCCTGAACGAACAGCCATGGAGTATACAACCAAACGAAGCCAAGGAGGCCTCCTCGAAGGTCTTTACAGAGTCATCATGCGCCGCAACTCCATCTACGTAACCTTCATCATCGCCGGTGCTTTCGCTGGTGAACGGGTATAAATTTAATAATCTTCATTTAATTAGAAGTTTTTACATTTGTTTTAACGTTTTACTTTTTAATTAGTCAGTAGCATAAGAAGAAGCGAAGTAAAGTTTGGATTTTTGTGTCGTGTTACAATGTGTATTATTATGAAGCTTCATAAAATTGATGTATAGTTATTTTTCATTTTTTTTATGAAATTCATAATAGAATTATTTGATTGTTTTGTAATTATCATTGGGGCAGTAGTGTTCCGTTTGGGGTGTAATAATTGATTCACTGGGTGCAGGCTGTGGATTATGGGGTTCGCAAAATCTGGGAGCACAACAATGTCGGGGTAATATGTCTGCAGCTTTCATATTTATTCGTTTATGCACATAAGTTACTTGTTTTGATTTTCCAGATGGAATATACAACTTATGTTTGCTTAAGATGTTGGTCTTTGAGAATCGGTTTTCTATGTACTTTAAAATTGCGTACTTGCTTGTCTATTTGAATTGAGAATCTCAAACTGTCATTAGTTATTGATGTGGGATTACAATGGTACTGTAGATCACTACTAACTTCAGCTCTTTTTTCATCAGCAATTTTTAGCATTCTAGTTAAGAAACTCTTTTGTTGAAGCTGGAAATGATATTGTGTGTTAAGGACATTGGGACTTGCATTTCCTAGTGAGTCGTTTGTTTCGGAGGCTCTTCACTCTTTTGTTCATTGTCAGTTTATTTAGTAAGAGTGACCTTTCATATGCTTCTATTTACATTGAATAGATTTAGCTAAAGAGAATATAGATTCTTGCCTTTTTGTACTAGGTTCAAATGTGACCCGCCTTTTTTTTTAAGTGAATTCTTATTATTATCTTTAGTTTATGAGATGCTTGTTACTCCTGTGCATATATCTATGTTGATGCCTATTTTCCATTTCAATTGATATGTAAAATATGTTGATGGAAAATTTTCATGGTAAGAACAAATGATAAAAATTTGTCATTGAGGTAATCAAGCCTCATAATGGGCATGACATGAGCTGAATGTTTAGTCTGTTAAAAGTTTTAATAATCCTGTATGGAAAGATTGAGCCATGTCAATTGCATGTGGGTGATTGTCCATAAAGATCACTTTGATTTTTTTTTTTTCAATCACCTGGAGGTTGCTGGATTTTGTGACCTTAAAACAGCAGTTTGTAGTGCCTTCACTGACTCGACTTTGATGTTCTGGTACTGTAGAAACGATATGAAGACATTCCAGTTTTGGGGCAAAGGCAATCAGAAGAGTAGTACCTCTCCTGTTCATTCTGAAGTTTTATATAAAAAATTTGGAAGGGCCGTCCAATGTAATGGATAGCTGTTTTATGTTGCAATAAATTTTTTGTATGCTTGAGTGCATCAGACGTGTTTTTCAAGCTTGGTTTCAATCAAATAGGTTTTGGAGCTATTGAGTTGATGTGAATTGCGTATTGCTCTGATTATTTGTCTGAGAACGTGTTCTTGCACTTGTTCAGTTTATAGAACATTAATTTGAATTGTATCCCCTTTTGTTTTTCTACCCTTTTTTAACTTGCTATTCTACAAATAATCTATGCGCTTTTAAGATAGTTGAAAATAGAATAGCCAATGGCTGGAAAAGTAGACTGATACTGTGCATCCTACAACCTAAGTGAGGAAAAGGCTGCCTGTGACGATTTGAAAAGGATCTATGGAGATAGAAATTGAACAACAAGAACGTTACAAGGAGTTTTCTCAGTAGTTCTCTAAGGTTAATTGGGAAAAACCCAAAAAAATATATATATACAATTCATTCTCAGTAGTCCTAGTATCTCGAGCAAAAGCTCTGGATGAACCATTCCACATCAAGAAAAATTTTTTTTTTTAAACTGTGATTGCATCAATAACAAACACTACAGGAATAGAATCCAAGATTGCTTAAGTTAGTACCCTTAGTCTTCATCCTTGATTGCGCCGTTATCCAATAAGTGTCTTGAGCTTGATTTCACTTGAATGATTTTTTTCCTTTAAGAACTTGTGATGAATAAATTTACCATTTTACCCTTTTTACATGTGGTTTGTTTGTTAGCTTACATGTATCTATAATATTGATTTTGATGATAACTAACACATTTTTATTTGATAAGCCTGAAAAAATTTGTTAATCGGATCAAAATATTTAAGTCGTATAATATTCGAAGCATAGAATAACCTTCTGGAAATAAACGGATAACCGTTTATTAGAAAACAACAAACCGATAGCATTCCAAAGAGTAATAATTCGATAACGATGAATTGTTTATGGATGACAGTAATCAGATTCCATTCTAGAGAGCAAGTTTCACAATAACGACAAATCGTTTATTCATAACGGTGAACTGATTGCACTCCAGAGAGCAAGTTTCACGATAATGGCAAACTGTTTATTGATAACGGTAAAACGGTAAAACGATAACAGATTAGAGAGAATTCATCTTGCAAACGGCAAACCGTTTATGTCAAACGGATAATCGATACTTTTGGACAGAATTTTGGAGCGATAACGGTAATCCGACTATTTGAAATTATAGCACAACAGTCACCTGCTCCAATCAAAACGGTGATTCGGCAGTGACTAACAACGATCCGATTTGGTATAGAAAGTCAACAACAACTAGTTTTTAAGTTCAATTAAAGCTGCAGAATTTCCTGCCCTCACTCTCACTCAGTATGATAGAGTCGATACCAACAGTACCGGCACATAAGAGAACTAAACTCCTTTATCCATTGCAAGTTCACCAGCAGCCATTTGTCTTCACCTTTTCAAATGAGCCATTGCAAGAACATCTTGTGAGGTGCAGAGCCTGGGTTGGTTACTAAATTCTTGTCAGGCTTGAATTAGCAATTTTTGCAGGTGGAGCTTATGATGAAGGCGGGGGGCAGTTGCATCAGCTTCATAATTAACCACAAAGAACAGCAGAATGGCGTCATTAATCTTCCAACTTGTAGCCTCCAAGAATTTGCATAGCAGTCTCAGCAGTTAGAGTGAACGACTCTCTGCTCCTCAATTGCTGATTCCATGCTTTGCAGAAGAGAAAGAGAAAGAAGTAAACGACCTATATATTATTTCAGCGGAAGAAACTCAAGAAAGGAACTACCACACGCTGTTTTAATTGGGTTGGGGGAAAAGACAAGAGTGAGATTGAGAAGTGGGTCGGTTGTGGGTAAGTAACGATTTTTGTTTAACATCCTATGAAAGCACTTTTCCACTTAAATTACATTTAAAATAAATTAAGTCTAATTGTACTATCTTTTCTTCTCGATTCATATTATTACTTCTAAGATTTGAATGCCAATAATTAATAAGTCTTCATATGTTAAAATAATTTAATTTGCTAGGAGGAAGGAAAATAGAATATTATAAGTTTGTGCAATTCAATTAAATTGACTGTTGATTTAAAAAAGAAAATTGCATTGTTGATGACTGTAGAATTTACAGAAAAATAAAACTATAGAATTTGAATAGGAAAATATAGATAGTTTAATTCAACTTTAAATATAATTACATTAGTAGATCAGTCTTATCAAAATATTAAAGGGTGCTAAAAGCAACACACGTTGTCAATTATTTCAGGACACTTTTATTTTCGAGAATGAAAACCCGTTTCTGAAAACAGAACCGAACAGACCATACGAGGGGTGTAAAGGGATTCTATTGGCTTGAACTGACATTTCTGTTGTTGCTTTGACTATGGTAAATTTGCTCTATGATATTTGGATTTAGCCACTATGCCAGGATATTCTTACTGTTATAGGAATTTTTGCAACCTGAAACGTTAAATTTTAAACTTATGTTTGTAACCTTGGATGTTGCAAGTTTTACGTTTCAGATTGCAGAAGTCTTATACTTATAAATTCCAAGCCCATCATAGTTTGAGATCTTACCAATATGTAATTCTATTTATTTATGGAGCCTATTATATTCTAATAGGAAATGTTTTATGGGATTGTCAAATGCATGTATTTGCTAAGTTTTAGCCCCTGACATTTATATATGTGGACTTCTATTCTTTATGGCAAGTGTAGCTTGGGGTAATTATGTGATCTCTGCTTGGTGTAAAAAATAGTTCATATATTTAGGGTATTTCAATCATGCAAAGCTTGTAATTAGCTCATACTGTCAGAGAAGTTAGTGAAATATGCTCGATTTTCTATTTATGATTATTGTTTTCTTTTCCGAAAACTGCAGTGTTATGCACCCTTAAGTAGCAAAGTGTTACATTTTGCCATGCTGATATAGTTAAAGAAAAGTTTCGGTATGTAGTTTGCAGCTAGATTGTTATGTGCTTGCGCTATTCATTTTCTTGGGACCGGATCAGCGACCGATCATTACGTGGCATTTCTGTTTTGTGTAATGCTTGTCTTCTTTTGCCATAGGCTGAGAAAATCGGCATGGACTACATGGATGTGGAAGCACTCAAGAAGCTTAACAAGAACAAAAAACTTGTTAAGAAGCTGGCCAAGAAATATCATGCCTTCTTAGCATCTGAAGCTGTCATCAAGCAGATTCCCCGTCTTTTGGGGCCTGGTCTCAACAAGGCAGGCAAGTGGTTATATTTTTGATAACTTTGATTGTTGATTATCCTAAATGAAATTTAACTTGGACACTTAGTCTTCTGTGGATCAAGAGCTAGAAATCAAATAAGGTTTTGGTGGGTAGAGATCTACTTAATTCCTACAAGTAGCTCCAGAAAACTTTTTCCTTGCAAAATTGATCCATAAGCTAGTAATCATTTGTTTTACATTATCTGCATAAATCAAGCTGTGAATTTCTACTTTATTGAGTTGTGGAAATGAGTTTCTGTTTCATTTATTATTTTTGTTCAATGAGAGGAATGTCTTTGGTTGTTCTTGAACTGTTTTGCCCAGATATATTTGCTATTTATATTTGTGAGGTCTAGGTTCTGAACTTAAAATTTTGGCATTGTTTTGGTGAATGTATTATTCTGATTAGTAATGAAATGTTGGATGGTCTAAACATCCGTCTGGTTGTTATATTTGTTTCTGGTTTGTTTCTGGCTTCATATTTACATCTGTGACTTTGTGGATGCAGGGAAGTTCCCAACACTGGTGACTCATCAAGAGTCCCTGGAAGCAAAAGTTAATGAAACAAAAGCCGTGGTGAAGTTTCAACTTAAGAAAGTTCTTTGTATGGGTGTTGCTGTGGGTAATTGCTGTATGGAGGAGAAGCAGGTTTTCCAGAATGTGCAGCTCAGTGTTAATTTCCTTGTTTCATTACTGAAGAAAAATTGGCAAAATGTAATTTCATTAATCCCCATGTCAATTTTAAATCATTTGACTTGCGAAAATGATGTATTGTATCCACAATGCTTGAGCTTTGACAATTATCACATATGAAATCATAGGTTTCTTATTTTTGTGTGTTTGGTTTACGTGACAACAGGTAAGATGTTTGCACCTGAAGAGTACCATGGGGAGACCACAACGCATCTACTAAAGATCATTGGCTTCTCAGGAACATGAAAACAATTTTGAACTAGATGTAGGACATTCTTTTCAATTGGCTTTCGATTTTGTTCTCATAGTCGATTCTTTTGTTGCTGAACCAGGACCACATTTCAGATTTTTTTTTTTTCAAATTTGTCCATTTCATACACTTCCTTCTTTTATAATGCCCTTCTATATGATTTTGTCGCAGACAAATTATTGCTTGAAATTCCAGAATTAACTCTTGTGGAAAAATTTGTGTGCCAATTTGTGGGATCATAAGATCTGATAAAATTGAGATGTTATCTCTATAAGGCACATTGTTGATGCTTATTATTTTTCAACAGTACATGTATATATAAAGTGCACATTTACAATGAAGATGTACTTCAAAATTCCACTATGTTAGCCACTAGAAAATCATTACACTGTTTTTGGACTGGTATCGCATCGAAACCAATCTTTCAGTTCCTGCTATTATTTGCCAGCATGGCAGCAGCAGATCATGGTTGCCTACAAACAGCTAAGGAGAAATAGTACAATATAAATTCAATTCTTGATCCGCAAATGTGATGTAGTATGAAGATGGCACGTGTCTGAACATGACATTCCTTGTTGATAGATAAGCGGCACATGCTTCAGACACCAAATGATATAGTAGAGATACATATGTCGCAGAAAAAGGGGAAAAAATTACAGAGATGGATCTGATTCAAATGAATTGTAATGGAAAAAATTGAAGTAGAAAAGTTGATTCAAAGATCCATTATAGCAAAACTTAGTCTCTCAGCCAAATTAAAAGTATGGTATCATGGTTCATGGAATGGGAAAAACTACTGTTTCACCATAAAGGAACTTTTACAACTGCATCCGCCCACTGCACTAGGATTTGTACTCACCTGGACAAAAGCACAAGGAAGACATTTTAAAGATAAGACTTTGACCCCTCGAAAAACTGGCAAGAAGTAAAACATAAATTTGATCACAGAAAGCAGTCTTACGACATAGCTGGTAGGTAACATCATAAGTTTATACAAGTGCACAATACAAGAAAGGTAGGGCTTACTTGTGACTCTGTTTTGTATGGAGGTGCTGTAGATATGTGTCTGTATACAACATAAGTTTATTTCCTCTTTAACAATTAAAATTATATTCATCTCACCAGTTAATCATCAAAATGCATAATATCAGCATTCTTATGTTTTCCTGCAAGTGTTTTTGCCTTGTTTTTCTAAGGCAGTGTTGGTGTTCAAAGCATGTTTGATACAAGTTGAACGTTTGGAAGAAATATCGTAGATGATAAAAAAAATCAAGTATAGTGTTCGTATGAATCACTGATATTCACTTTCAAAATAATACCAAATAGTACTTTGCAAAGTAAACTGTGTGGTATGGTCTTGTTCATATGCAATTGATGGGTTAAAGGGGGGGGAAATCAAGTGGTACACCACCAAGGCCTCTTGTCAAGGATTTGCATAGAAAATGTTAGTAGGTATCCCACAAGCATATGAACATGGAGATACTTCTGGGAAACGCAATCCTCAGATGGAATTCTTACCTATTGTACAAGATAGCTTACCAACTAAAAGAATTTCAATCAAGGTTCTTAGGTACTAAAGAGAACTGCTAAAAATAACAAATCTAAACACAGACAACAGGAGAAAATGCCTTACCACGAATGCAGAGCGGATCAGCTCCTCAACATAATCAACAGTTGCCCCCTTTACAAAATCATATGAAATATTATCAACCACCAATTTAACTCCATCCTTCTCAAAAATCCTGCAGGTCATTACCAAATATGAGTAAGAAGCATAACTAACTAGAAGCTGATCAACAATAATTTTGAAGTGGAATCTTTTAATTAAATTGGTGGGAAAGACCTGTCATCAGGGTTGATTTTATAGTCCAAATCAAAAGCATATTGGAAACCAGAACATCCACCAGTTTCCACACCCAACCGAAGCATAGCTTTATTGTCTGATGTTTCACTGGCTTGGAGTTCTTTCATTCTCTGCAAGGGATTCCTAAAGTTAACAAATATTATATGACACAAATAACAGCACACATATGCATCATGAAGATCAGATGCACAAATAATCAGAAAACAAAAACAGGATTTTTGTACATCACAATCTATGATGGGCACCCACACAAATAATCGAAGTAAATATAGAGTACAAATGTACATAATTAAAGCTCTAGAATTGATTAATTGTGTGAAATAAGAAAATATCAGCACCCAATTGTTTGTAAAAAAGAACATAATCAGGTTCATAACATGAAATGCGAATTGATTAATTGTGTGAAATAAGCCAATATAACTATTTCAAGAACGAAAAAAAATGAAAATATCAGCACCCGATTGTTTGTAAAAACGAACATAATCAGGGTCATAACATGAAATGCCCAGATACCTAAGACAAATTAAAATTTTAATCATAATTCATCCACAACAAATATTCATGAAATGACAATAAATAAAGGAAAAAAAAGAGCGTACTTTGATGAAATTATCAGTCATGTGAATGGAATCTAAAGAAGGGGAAGGAGACTCAGAAGATGAAGGAGAAGAAGAAGCTTCGTTAAGAGCAGCAGCAGCAGAAGAAGGAGATGAGCTGAGAAGCCTATGGTTTTCTCGTAGTCGAGCAGCGAAGTACGGGGCAAGGCGTTGAATCAGCGATCTCGACATGTCGTTCGTTTGTTGCTGTGTTTCTCTTCAGAGAATCATCCAACGGTCGGTTTTTAATAGTTCCGTTCTATTTCGGTTTCTCTCTGGCTGCTTCTTCGACATGGGGATGAAATTTCAACAGCAAGTTTGGAAAGGCTTGTGCCTGCCAAGCAACCTTGCACATCCACATCAACTTATTTTTGTCAATTTTTCAAATTACCCCTTATTGTTCTTCTAATTTTAAATTATTCCACAGAATAATAAACTATTTCAATTATTCATATATTTATTTACATGTTTATTTTCTAGAAAACTGAAAATAAGTTATTTGTATATTTCTGTAAAATTAAGAAAAAAAACAGTAATTTAAAAATTATACTTAAGTATGAATACACACACTTTGGACTTTATACAGAAAAATGATTTCTTACTTGTCATTAGGCTCATTCAAAATTTAGTCCAATAATATAAAAATTTTACATATTATATGTGATATATTTTATTTAAAGTATTTATTTGCATCAAATTATTAATATATGTAGAAAGAAAGACCATTTACAAAATTAAAATTAGAAAATAAAAAGACCTTTTAACCATGCCAAAATAAAATCAAAGGTAGCCCATTTGTGCAAATGCCTTTTTTTTTCCTAAAGCATGTACTTTGCAAAAAAAAATTGGGAAAAAAGAACCACTAACTATGCATCTCCATTTTTCTTTTTTGAAAAATCAACCATTGTAAAACTTTACTTTAGACATGAGAACCCATTCATTTTTCAATGACATTACACATAATATTTTCAATTTTAATTCACAAGTAGGTGTTAGATGACTCGTCATTTTTCATTTCATATGAAGACGACACGACGTTCTATTGAAATAAACATAAATGACATGACATTCACGACATTTGTATAGACGTGAAGCACGAATAGTATGTGCCGGCACACATACTATTTATGATCCATCGTTTGAATTTTGAGTAAAACAACTTGCGTTTACTTTATCGCGTAAACGGCATGATGTCTTCATCTATTAAAATGAAGTCCACATGATACTAATGAAAACAACAAATTGTTTGTCTTTTAACAATTAAATAAATAATAAAGTACTTTAATTATTCATATACTTACATGTTTGTTTTGTCTCCAACACTGTAAATAATTTATTCGTATACTTGGGGAAAACTAAGGAAAAAAAAACTTTAGTTTGAAAATCATGCCTAAGTATGAATATATACTATGTTGAATATACATGTACTTTAAGATTTTTATAGGAAAATCATCTCTTACCCTCTTATTAGATCTATTCTAAATTTGTTCTAATAATCTAAATATTGTACGTGTTATATGTGATATATTTTATTTGAAATATTTATTTTTCTCATAATATTGATATATGTTGATGGAGAAACTATGCTCTTTTTTTTCCTTTTTAAAAAATTAACTATCGTAAAATTTCGCTTTAGACATGGCAAGCTGTCTATTCCTCAATGACATTACACACAATATTTTAAATTTTAAAGATGACCCGTCATTTTCATTTTATCTAAGAATGACATGACATTATTTGGTTTTACAAGTAAACGATGTGCCATGCGCGTCATTTACATGAACGACAAGCATATACAATATGTGTTAGCGTATACTAACTGTGACATGTCGTTTCTATTTTGAGAAAAATAATTCGTTGTTTACTTTATTTATGCTTGGACGACAAGACATCTTTTTATTTTATCGAACAACAACACATTATCTATTAAGTTGAATTTTACATGATTTTCATAAAAGGAAGAGATTGTTTGTTTTTTAACAATTAAATATAATAATAAGTTATTTAAATTATTTGTATATTTTTACATATTTGTTTTCTTCAAACACTAAAAATAAGTTATTCGTATATTTGGGTAAAACTAAGGAAAAAAATAACTTTAATTTGAAAATCATGCTTCCGTACGAGTATATACTATGTTGAATATACATGTACTTTGGTATTTATATAGGAATATGATATCTTGCCCTTTCGTTAGGCTCATTCTAAATTTGGTCCAATAATCTAAAAAATGTATGTGTCATATGTGATACATTTTATTTGAAATATTTATTTTTCTCATAATATTTATATATATGGATAAAGAGACCATTTATAAAACTAAAATTAAAAAAATTGAACGACCATTAGCTAAAGCAAAATAAAACCAAAGATAGTCCATTTATCTTCAAGGGTTGTTTTGTTTGTTTTTTTTCTTTTTAAAGCTTGTACTTTGCAAAAAAAAAAAAAAACACTACTAACTTTGCTTCCCTATTTAATTTACAGATAAGTTCTAGACAGCACATCATTTTATCGTTTTATTATTAGATGAGATGTTGTTCATGTGACCTACATAAAAGTTATGGACCTCTATGTGGGAAGCATTCTAATTTTGATTTTGTAGATAATGAAATCTTCAAAGATTAAAATGAAAGAATCCAAGTGAAGCTAGAGAGTAAATAAGCCTTTGTTATGCTTTATTCAAATAAATAGTGTATATGGTTTACAAACAATGCTAGTTGATTTATCGTCTTGAAATCAGTGCCCAATTTTATTTACCAGTGGTTGAGTAGAATAAAGTAGCTGAATAAAATAGCAGAAGAGATACACTGAACTGAAGTGATATGCACGAATTAAAATTAATGGTGTGTTTATTTCATGAAATGGGGAATGAGAATGAAATTTATATTTATTTGGTAAAATGTAATTTTAAAATGGGAATAAAATATGTGGATCCCACATAATTTAAGAATAAAAAATGAAAATCACATTCTCATGAGAGGGTTGGGAATGAAAATGAGGTAATGAGAATAAAATATATGTTTATTTTTGTATCCCTATAATTTTTTCATATTTAATAAATTACCCTTATTCAAATCACAATTAATTTTATTATTTTAAATGTCAATAATAATAATAATAATAATAAAATTTTATTAACTTTATTATTTTAGTTATTATTAATTATTTTTTATAAATCTAATAATTAATTTATCATTATTAACAATATTATCATCATTATTGTTGTTATTATTATTATTATTAAAAATAATATTAACAGTAATTAATAATAACTAAAATAATAAAGTTAATAAAATTTAATAATAATAAATATTAATAATGATAATATTAATAAAAATAATATTAATAATAATTAATAATAACAAAAATAATGATAATATTGCTAATAATGATAAATTAATTATTTTTATTAATTATTAATACTATGGATATTTTGATAAATTAATTCACATTCCAATTCCTCATTCCCATTTATTTTACCAAGTAAACACATCAATAGCATTCCATCAAATTCTCATTCTCATTTATTTTTGCAGTAAACATTGAAATATCATTCTTATTTCAGCTCATTCAATTCTCAGTCTATTTCCATTCCACCCAATTCTCATTTCATGAAGTAAACGCACCATAAGAGATAAAGCGATGAAGATGTATTGTGGAGCTTGTGTAGCGCACCAATCAGAATAAAGTTTAAAAAAAAAAGAAAAGAAAGGAGAGCCAAGTCAATAAATATTTAATAACAGTTAATTTTTTTTCTCAATTTTCATTTTGTAATTTTTAATTTAAGTTTTATTAATTACTTAAAAGGTGTCATTGATCTTAGCTTGACACGTAATTACAAGTGATCCTAAATATTCGATTGCTGTGGGTTCCTGCGTAATTTTATCAAGCATGGCGACTTTATTGATAATTAACTGAACAGAAGCGAGTAAGTGCTTGTGAGTGGTGCCAAATTGCCGATGGCCTTAATATCTGGTTTAATAGGAACGCTTCGGCAGCTTCTCCAATAGCCATTTCATCGAATAGTCGATCGCGGATCCAAGGGTACGGTGAGTCATTTCACTGCATCTGCATTTCCGTTGATTTTGATTATTTGCCTGTTCAAAATGCTTCAGTTCTGATCTGATCTGATCGTTTCAATTGTCCTGATACCAATTTCCATGCTCATGCTTTTCTGTTGTTTAACTGATCTTGCTTTTGTCATGCTGCTACCCTTTTTCTAATTTTTTTTTCAACCAACTTGCTTTTTCCTTTTGCATAAACCCTTATAATTTGTAAGTTCTATCAAGCTTATTAGGCAATGAAATTACAGATGACGGAGACATAACTCAGTTGCTGTAGCATTTCGTAGAAAGAACTTACTTTATTAGGGTTATACAGAAGCTTAACCTTTGATTGTAGTACCTTTCTTGATTTTTAGATTACATGATAAGCTTTATTTGTTGTGGGTTTTGGTAGTAGTAGATTATGATTAGGGTGTGTTGATTTGAATTTTGACACTAAGATTTCCTAGCGTGCTAGTTCAATTCCATATGTCATGGTTAAAGGAAGTTAAGAAAGATTATAGTATTATATCATATTTATTTATTTTCATCATTTGTATGCCTTTTTCTCAGTGTTTCAAAAAAAAAAAAAAAGCCTTTTCCTTTGAACAGATCAAATGCTCTATTCTTGTTGACTTGAATGGATGTTTTCATCTGCTAGGAAATTAAGCAGACAATTAAGTTCTCACTGAAAAGGATGCAGAGTGCTGATGTATCCGGTGGAGAAAACAGGTTTCAAGTCCGAAAATTAGAGATTACTGACAAAAGCAAGGGTTTCATAGAGCTACTGCAACAACTCAGTGTTTGTGATTCTGTATCTGACAAGCAATTCGAAGAACGATTTCTAGAGCTGAGCTCCTATGGTGATGACCATATTGTTTGTGTGATTGAAGATGATCGTTCTGGGAAAATTATTGCAACTGGGAGTATATTCATCGAAAAGAAGTTTCTGAGGAACTGTGGAAAGGTTGGGCACATAGAAGATGTTGTGGTTGATGCAAGTGCTCGAGGAATGCAATTAGGTAAAAAGATTATCAAATTCCTTACCGACCATGCTCATGCTGTGGAATGTTATAAGGTAATTCTTGATTGCAGTCTCGACAACAAAGCGTTCTATGAAAAATGTGGTTTGAAGCAGAAAGGGATTAACATGACAATGTACTTCGTTTGAGAAACATTTGTCATTGATGCTATCGTTTTCACTTACAACATCAACTGTGCAAATTTCTTACTTAAGTGATAGATTGTTCTGCAGAATTTTTCTAATTGGAATGCTGAGTTTCCAACTCTGAACTCGCCTCCAATAGCACAAATTTCTTATGATCTCATTAGCTCATTGGCATTTCTTCTCAAATTATGGCCTCTCTTCCAGTTTTAGGATCCATGCAAAGTTTTTTTTTTCTTTTTTTTGGTTGATTTTTAGTTGACAAATGACGGTCTTAATCTCTAAACCACATTGCCTGTGGAGTTTCTGGCAGAATCGGCGAAGGTAACTGTTCGTCTCCTTAGGACTCAAGTTGCTGCATGGCTGTTTCTTTTGATTTTCTTCCCTTAGCTTGAAAGTCCAGGAAAGATTCACATCAGCTGGTACCTTACAATCTGTCAGTGAATTGACCTGTAAATTTGTTTATGTTGTGGGCTCACGGAAACAATATAGATTCTGAAATAGATTAATTTTTAGCATTTATCTTGTAACATGATCTATGACTAGTTAAAATTGTAATGTTTACTTTTGAAATTTCAGAAACTCTATGCTCATAATGATACTTTTGTTTAGGAGCGCTCAAACAAGGAGAAAGACAATCTTGTTTTATCATTATTATAGATGGGAAATGTTCCCATTGACCACTTTTCAATTTTTAATATAAAAAAAAGATCTCACTTCAATTTTTCTTGCAATAGCAACTAGTTACAAAGTTTTGGGATTAAATTATCCCTAAATTTTTAAAACAAAACACAAATATTTTGCCCAATATTTACTTAAAAACATCACCCGAAACATGCCCACACGAAGTTCCTTCACTTTCGTTGTTTTTTGAGTTTCGCCGAGTTCCTTCACTTCTAACGACAATTTCCTTCACTTCCAGTGGCGTGTGAGTTATTTTGCTTCCAACAAGATTCTTTACATACGGTTTCCGTGGCTTAGGTACTTTTTTGATATTTTTCATGAATTTAAAATAAATTTTTGTTAAAATTGTTTGCTTGGTTCATCATTGATCATAGTTAATCACTAGGATGTGTATTGGGTATGAAAATATGAGAGTTTTTTTTTAAGATTAAGATATTTTATAAATGGCACATCTAGTGTTTGTTTAAATGACTCTAAGAAATTATTGATTTAAACTTAAAATTATTTTGAGGTTAAAGAAAATATTGGTGTGTCGATCAATCAAGAACGTGGATGGTTGTTCGTGTTGCCTAAAATTTGGTCATGTCAAGCTTGGGTAAGGCGGGCAGCTTCTCCTCATCACCCAACCAAATGGTCAGGCATGGCCTAAGAGGTTAAGCAACGCGGGGGACACGCTTGCATCGCCTAGTCATGTAAATAGGTGACAACATGATTTGGTTGGGCGATACATGATATCGCCCATGTACCTGCGTCACCCGTTTTTTGGGCAACAACAATTGAATTTAGGCAACAAAATTGTGTCGCCCATGTATCGGGCGACGTAGGTTCATGGGCGACAGCAACTGAACATGTTGTCGCCCAAGTTTTCTAATTGTTTCAATTTTTTTCTTTAAAATATTTATGCTAATGTTGTCGTAATTTATTGTTTAAATATGTCCGACAAGCAGATGCATCCGTGGTCACTGAAGATACCAATCGATGATAATTCCTAAGTTGTGTTTCAAATTTAACGAGATTTACTTTTGTCACTATGCATATACAAAATAAGTTAATTGATAGCCAATTTGAGCTTTTTAAAAAGTTAATTTTTGGTCATTTTCTGGCCATGGGGGATCCTAGGTTTAGCGGCAATCTTGTACACTATTTGTTGCTTAGACTAGTCGTAAAACAAGTTGATAATGAGTACCAAATGTGGTTTAGGATTGACAATGAGATGTTACGTTTCTCTCTTCAAGAATGGTGCTTGGTGACAGGATTGAAATGTGGCAATGTGGAAAGTTTGTACAAAAAACATGTTGGTTGGCGAATACGTGATCAATATTTTGGTGGAGCACAATACTTTAAGCTTAATGAATTAGAATACAAGTTTGATGATTTTTATTTTGCTAACATGGATGACACGGATGCGTTGAGGATTGCCTTATTCTATTTTCGACTCAATGTTATATGTTTCTGCATGCATATTATCTGCATTTGTATTGATAATATTGTCATCAATAGGATCATTATGGGAGCAGAATGGGGAGTAGTGTTCAAAGGCTGAAGTTTGAATTGATGGTATCAAATGAAGCTCTATCGGAATTTTAGGAGTTGCCGTCACATAAATAGGAGTGCACCCATAATTAATTGGATCAAAGTTCATACGCATAATCACTCTCACCATATCATCGTCCACTATGTCCATAGGCAGTGAATCAATGGGTTGCGTTGGATGAGTTGATTTCACATTTGTCTTTACTGTGAGGGAATACTCATCGAGACTTTTCTTCAGAATTTCATATAACCTTGCAATAAATTGTTCAAATGTTGCATCCTTTTGGAAACAAAATGCAGTAACTTTTCCATGCTCATACTCTATACGACCATCTTCCAAAGTCTCCCACGCTCCATCAAAATACATCTTAAGAACTACCGACTCCATTAACCTGATGTAAAATAATAATACTACTTTATATTAAAATCATTGCAAACAATAACATTACTATATTAAATAAATAACTAATTATCAACAAATTCGGATGATCCGGGTGACAGCACTATTGCCCAGACGACAGTATTGTATATTAATACGTCGCTCGGGTGACGAACACCAAAATCCAGGCGACATGTACCTGTCGCCTGAGCGACAAGTCATTCTAAGCTTGAGCTACAGTTTTGTTACTAGGGCAATAGGTACTTGTCGCTTAGATTATGGGTTTCATCTTCAACATCGTTCAAAACTCATTTTTGTCAGATTTTGCCGAAATTTTACCAATTTAAAAATTTATGACCTCATATTAATCATTTAATGTACTCACATTATAATAAAATAAACAACTGATATATTGTATAAACCCAATAAAAAAAATAAGAGATAAAGATTGAAGAAATACTAATTAACTTCTTATTATTCTTTAGTTTGTTGTTTGATTTTGTCTTCAATACTTAAATAAATATATTAATTTAACAAATGTGAGATAGATAAAATGGAGGTTGAGTGATAGTTAAATAATGTGGGAGAGGTGAAATGAGGAGTGTTTTGGTGTTGGGTGTAGATGTTCGGTTGTTGCTTGGGAGTTTGATAATATTGGGTGAAATATTTGTGTGTTTTATTTTGAGAATTTAAGGTAGTTTAGTCTCAGAGTTTTGTAAGTGGTTATTATTTTTTAAAAAGTTAAAATAAAATATTTTTTTAATTAAAAATTGAAAAGTAGTGAATGAAGATTCTTTGATCTATAAGTCAATAAGATTGATTAGCTTTTTAGGTAGTCTAAGAATTCAAATTATTACGCCAAATCTTAGAGGTCATTCCATCAGTAGAAGGGCAAAACCGAAAAAAATAATAATAATAATAATAATGATGATAATTATTAATTAACAAAAAATTAATGAAGTAATAGTTATAGTAATTTTGTATGGAGAAAGCTTTTAATAGTATTACACTTTCCCATATCTCAACCAAATTGATCCATTGAATGATATGATGAATTAATAAATATTCTAAGTTGATTTAATCATGCCAAATCCAACAATAAATCCATTGTTATTACTGTATTAATCTTAAAAGAAAAAATATCCAAAATAGCAGGGGAGAGAAAAGCTATAAAAAAATATATAAAATAAAAGGAAATAAAATAAAAAGCTACTCAAGGTGGTACGTGGCAGACGCCAATTGGTTGACTTCAAACTGTATCAATGCCATCACAAATGAAAAGACCAAAAGCGCCTCAACGAACTTCATTGTTCTTCGTCCTTCGTTCTGCACCAATTTCAAGTTCTGTAAAACCCTAAGAAAATTTTAAGACAAATAGAAAAGAGACATTTTCATCCTACTGCAGTATTATAGCAAAAGTAAGCAAAAAAAAAAAGTTTTTGAAGCTCAAAATCAACATTTCTTTTTTCAAATATGTAAATATTTGAAGCGGACACCAATATCAAATCGCACATATTGCGATTTTCAGTCATAACGAAATGAGTTTGCACAAATGGGAATCCGACCCGCTCTTTTCAGCAGCCGAAGTTGTTCAAGACTCCGCCGACAGGTCAGTTTTTTTTTGTTTTCAAAAAGCCTTTTGAAAGTACTTTTTGTTGCTTTTTGGGAGCAAAAACTCTCGAATTTAGCTTTTAAAGTGCTTTTCAAATCCTTTTGATGAATTGATTTCTGGGTTTCGTAGAATATGTATGTCTGTTTATGTTTGGAGATAATGGAGAATGGTTGTTAAGAACTGGCTTAGTTGCTTTTTTTTTTTTCTTTGGCGCAATTTTTATTCCTACTTTTTGGGAAACATTATTTTTCTTTGATTTTTAAAAATTCCCTAATGATGGATTTCATATCTGTTTGTTAGCTTTCATGCAAAAGTAATGGGTTTAGGAAATAAACCTTTTATGTGTTTGGGTTAATCTTTATATTTTTGTAATGGTTATAGCTAGTGAAGCATGAGTAACTTTTCTATCTAAATCCATATTCGATTTTGTGCTTTATTTCTCAAACTATATTTACTGAGTCTGAGGTTATAGTTATAGTACTTTGCTTGTTGTGTCATTGTATAATGCAAGCTAGAATTACTATGTTTTTCCTTTTTTTGGGAAAAAAATGAAAATACATTCAAGCTTTGAGCTGAAAAGTAAAAGAAGTTGCATTTGGATTTGTCTTATTCAAAGTTAATGCAAAATTGTAGTTTGTTTAGCTTTCTGATTTTGGGAAGCCATTAAAGTTTGTTCAACTTTCTTCTTTTGAAGAGTGATTAGTAACTTCACGGGGGGTAATTTAATGGTTCTGGGAATATTAATCTGGTTGATAATTTTCTGATATGTTGTTCATTTTGAATTTTATAAGAAGTGTATGTTCTTGAACTACAATTATATTTAGGATGGAGTCCGTATACCGCCTTCTTTTGCATGAGCAAGGCCTTGTTCATGCTGAACATCCAGACTCAAGGTTGCTAACATCAGTAAATTATCATAGGCGTGATCTTGCGACAATACTTGAAACCACAAAATGGCAGGTATTAGTTATTGTCAAACTTTCAGTTTGTTGCTTTTGTTATCTTATCTAGGCTGTTTTCTATATTCAGTTGGAAGATTTTGAAAAAGCGGCTAGTTTGTCGGCTGTTATGAACAAATCTCAAACTACAGAGGATGTGATTGTTCGACATACTCAGTTTATTGGAGCCATTAGAGAGCAAATAAATCAAGTGGAGAAAAGCTTGGAGGACTCCCTCGTGGGGAAATCCATTAGAAACTCTGAGTGGGTCAACTTAAATAAGCAAGACAGAGATGGGTTGGCATTATTTCTTTCTGGTAGAAACCCCCCTCAGCATGTCACTCATCATGATGTGGAAGATAGCAATATTTTGAGAAGATTCCTTGATCCAGCCACGCCATCTAGTTCACAAGATGATGGGATCATTGAGCATGAAAGCCGAGAAAAAGGTGGCATGAAGATGAATGGGTTTGCGCATGTTGATCAGTATTATGGTTCAGAGAGGCAGAGTAACTTGAGGAAGGTGGGTTCTCATTGTTCTCCAGGACTGGGTTTAGACACACAAGATTATCTCCAAGAAACCTCTTGTCGCAGACATAATGAAGATCATAATTGGGATCTGGAAGCTAATGAAACCAAAAATAAAAACTTTTTCCATAATAATTCATTGACAGGAAATTATAATGGACTGAACATCTTCAGTTACTTGAATAATCTGCGGTCTGTATATGAGACTAGAATTGCTAGGAACTATACAAAACGGTTGAAAGATGGAGAAGAAGAAAGGAATTCCCCATCACACATCGATGCTTCTCATGCTGGACAGGTAATCCTTTCTGAACCTTGCTGATACTGAGATTCCATTACAAACTAGTCTCTAAAATAGTAAGGTTATTGTATCATGTATATTCAGCATCCTTATTGGCATATGTTTGCAAGTTTATTTACTTTCTCTTGTCAAATATAAAATGGTTGTCCTGAAACTCAAACTGAATAATGTTCCTTTTTCGTCAATATACTAGATGATATTGTTTGATGCTTCCTTGTCAACCCTGCCAAAAGAGAAATATTTAACTTATTAAAGTTCAGGCTTCATTAAATGGGTTTATCTTGTTATTGCTATGGATGCATAATGTTCTTTCTTTTTTTCCTCCTCTCTTTTACAGGGTCAGCATATGAGAATAGGTGTGCAAAAATTCTTCTTTGGTCTTTTGGCAAATGCTATGAGCTTCTGTCTGAGACTTCAGGGTGGTAGGGCATTATGCCAAAGATTTCATGTTCCAGTCAATCAACAATTTGTAAAACTGATGTTGGCAGCAATATTTGCACTTGCAGTTTTGGGTGAGCACTTCTTTTTATGAGTTTCTGCTTATTGAACAAGCCTTAAAATAATAAGAACGGTTGTCACCCCCACCCCAAATAAATCTCTCTCTCTCCTTTTTTTTTTTTAAGTTAGAATCCATGTCAGAAATAAAATTGATATTTGCTCTGCTGTTCATGCAGGTATCCTGGTCAGCCGAACTGCTTGAAAATGGTCATCGACATTTAATTTTGCAATCTACTGGAACATCATAGTGAAGTTTTACGAGTGGTCAGGTCAGGAAGGTTTAAAAGATGTTCGATGGGTCAGCTAAGCAATCTGCTAGAAAATGCTTGTTGCCATCTACTGAAAATTGCATAATTTGAGTCTTCCGCAAGTTTGTTCGCTTCATTGTGTTGCAGCTTCATATCCTGGGATTATTGTTGATGGTTTTGTGTTAATGTTGCAGTACAAGTTCAGATACTGCTTTGAAAGCAATGGAGCTAACACTGACGCATTATCGAAGTGTCAACGGCTCACTATATGCCTACATGATTCTTTTCCCCAAGAAATTTCGTGGAAGATTTAATCTATAAAAATTACTTGTACATAATCTACTTGTACGGTTGTTTTTGTCTCCGTTTGATCTTAGGGAAAAAGCTGCAACCTAAATCCAATATTGGTTAATGAATCAAATCCAATGCAAGCATTGCTATATGGGATTGGATTGAATAGGCGGTCATGCTCGTACACTGATCAGAAGCAACCAAGGGTCAAGTCTTCAGCAGTTTTAGCTGGAAGGAAGTGGTTTTTGTATTTGCACACACTAAGGGGTGTTGATCGAAGTTCTTTGCAGGTTAAAAAAATTAAATTAATAATAATAATAATAAATAAAAAGGCTTGCGACAGCCAGTTATTTTAGATTACTCGGCAATTTTTACTGAGAGATGTAAGAAGTAAGAATTACGAATGTATCACTGTCTTGTGCTTATGCAATACCTGTATGCTATTCAGCTTAGGCTTGTATGATGAGTTTTTTTTTTTTTTTTTTTCATTTTCGAGGTAGCTTTATGCAGATAATTTTTTTTCAAAGATTTGAAAATTAGAAAGAAGCCTCCAATGGAAGGGAGGTTTACATCAATTTTACACAGCCTTATGAATTATGTAATAAATTTTAAGGGAGAAATGATGATCTTGAAAATCTCATAGGTAACCAATGATGATCTGTGTAGTGAGAGGCAGGGAGATTGGGATCAATCCCGCCGAAAAACAAATCCATGTACATTCAATGATCAGCGATGTTCAGGAAGTTGCCTGGGCACATTTGGATTATATGATACTTGGAACTATTTCAAAGGTTAAAAGAATTTTGAAATAGCATCTGACCAGAATTATATTACAAGTCGCCATTGCTTATCTCTGCCGCGTCCCCATAATGCACGGCCACAAGCTCTTTTCTTATTGTCAGTTCAACACCGAAAGCCAGTCATTCAGTCTCTGATAAGGAGTGAAAGCAATGATGTCTGGTATTCTCAGAAAAAGGACAAGGCTTGAATGAAGTCCCTGAAACAGAAATACAGCAGCAAAAATAAATTAATCTACGTGATTAAGGATCATTGTGCACCCAAATCTTTGATAAAAGACTCATCAGCCACATAATTTTTGCAGTTTTTAGATCTGTTTTTTTCCCCAAGTTATTTTCATAGTTTCTAAAATATTTGAGGTAACCCCTTATAAAGCATTGTTGTGAGAAAGTGGGCAGAGGTGAATATAGAAAATTAACAGCAACTATATTTTAGGTTTTAGGTTTTATACTTTAGGTTCCTGGGCTTTCATGTTTTATTGAATACATCCCTGCCATTAATTTTCTCCATTAAATTATTAGTGACAAAGAGGCAAAAGAAGAGATATAAAGGGACTCAGATTTTAACTACAATTAGTTCCCTGCCATTGATTCAGCTCTCTGTTAAATCTCTCGGGGGGAATAGCTGTCAAACTCACCAACTATAGCCTCTTCTCAATCTGACTACTCAATCTCTCGGAATCTCTTCTCCCATTCTCGTGCCTCATAGTCTTGCTCAATCAAGTCCCTGTCAGAACTATAGACAATGCGATCTTGTCCAATGAAAGTTTTCTGGGCCATATCTCGAGCACTCAGGAGCTGAGCAAGATTAAATAAAAGGAAACAAGTCATTTCTAATAGAGGGGGCCAGATCACGCCGAAGAAATTCTATTAAATAGTAATCAGTTTTGGCTTCAGCAAATACCCAGAAACAACCTTAAAGAGAACTTAGGATAAAATAAGCACAAAAATGGCTACCTTGCGCCTCAAGGAAATATCTGGTGATTTGAGTGCTCGAACATACTTTTCCCTTGTTCGGTTTCTCTTTTCTATATCAGCATTCCTCTGGAGGTTGAGGCACCACCGGACCGCAGGAATTGCAAAGAAAGATCCAGCATAGATCTGCAAAGTTATTGTTACAACTGTCACTGAAATCAAGTTTGTGGGGAAGAGACAGGAAAAAGCCTCATTACGCTAAAGTCAAAACTTGTATCACACCTGAAGTAGAGGAAATATGTAAGCAACAAATTTTAGAAAGCCATTCGGTGTAACAGCCATTTCCCTTCATATAAAAAAAAAAAAAGGGCCCATTAGTGAGAAGCAAAAGGGAGAAGAAATCATAGAGTGATATTATTGTGTCAAGGACCATACTGTAACATGGCTCCAAGAATAATAACTCCAAACAAATTCAGCCCACCCAGACCAATGGCCATGCCTCTCTCCGACATGTTAGTTTTGCTACATAGCAAAAAGAGCCCAGGTTACAGAACTCAATTAGGAACAACTTCAACAAACAAATGGCCAAAACACAAAATGAAGAACCTGAATTCCCATTTCTTCTCCCTGAAAATCTTCTCAACTCCTCCGATTGCATCGGCCCATCTTCTTCCCACATATTCCTTCCTTCCAATTCTTTGAGAAGCAGCAGTGCGCTGAAAGGATGGGAAGCGATACAAAATATTTCCCTACACAAAAATCTCTGATTTTCAAATGTCTTACTTCACAAAGTTAAAAAGATGGGTAATTGAAGATGAGAATTATTGATCAGGAATTTTCTCACTGCCACAAAGATGCAAGGGGGAAAAACTTTGTACAAACCTCTTCATCTATCTCGGGCTGACCATCAAACCGTAGAAGAACGGGTAAGACATACGATTCGTCACTCTAAAATCAACAAGAAACAAGGTCAAATTACAGAATGCTATGTAAAAACAAAATGATCTCAACTAGCAAGTTTGAAGTTAATTGACTACTAATAAAAATTACTTGTTATACTAATAAAAATTACTTGTTCTCTTGTACATAAAATGTATGACATTACAGACAGCAGAGAAACAATAACATCTGGTTGCAAATCAAGGAATTCAAGACTAAACTTGAGAGAAAAACAAAAAACGAGCACTACCAGTGGTCAAAGAAAAAACAACACCCTTACAAATTCTATTTCTCACTCAAAATCAATTCTTAAAAGTCAAACATAGAAAGACTATTGAACAAACGGATGGGGAAAAGCAGATCTCCTTGTCTCAGCCCCTTCGCTCTGGAGAAATAGCCCTTAAGCCCCAAGAACATGTGCCCATTCCAAATTCAAGAACTAACAAACTGGTCCAAAGGAAAACAAATACAAGCCACCTACATTATAATTGCAGGCTAAACTAGATAAAAACATGATCATACCATAGTCCGGTCTATATCAAGATACGGAGCAAGTTCTTCAGCTGTGACAACACCACCATTAGATGCTATGTACTCCCCAATCTGCAAATAAAATTTAAGAAATTTGAGTAAGGTATTAGATATTCTTTCTAACACAACATCTTTGAAAAGCACCAAGGCAACTCAATTTCAGTTTTTATTTTTTATCTCTAGTTATTTATTTACTTTTTATTAGCAATTGCTAATCCCGACCAAGAAATGTCCTCAGAAGACAAGGTAAATTTCAACTGCTTCTTGTCCATATATCACTCAAGTCTTCTATCTATGTTAAGACCAGTAAATAGATAAATAGAACCTGGTCAACATCTTAAAAGAACTACCACCTTCAGTTCCTAATCAGAAGAGCATGCGTGCAAGTGCACAAACCAAAACCCATTCCTAAACCTGTTCAAAATCGTAAACTTCATTGGGTAATTTATATTCATATACACAATTTTAGTAATTTCTTTGACAAAATCGAGGAAACTAGGTTACTGTAATATTTTTGCCTAATAGAATAAATAAAGATGCAGTTAGCAATAGCAGTCCTTTTGTATCTTTGACAAATGGTTCAAAAGGATGAAGAGTTTCTACAAATAGGTAAACTGGGAAGGAATAGAAAGGTGGCAGAAGGCCTGCAGAAATCAAGAAAAGTTTGACAGATTTTAACCAATGATTTATAACAAACAATGCAAGCAACGGACCACTGAATTCAATGCTGAAGTATTACCAACTTCCACCTTTTTTCTTCAATTCCTTGATTTGGATCACCTTCTCCGAACACAAATGAGAAAACCTAAAATATCAACGAAATATCAAAAGTCAAAAATTGATTTCCTACTTTAGGAAGGATTGAGTGAAATATCAAACATAATCTAAAACCTTTACTTACAGATTCGATAAAATTCATTTTCTTATCATCATCATCTGTCTGTACTCGTCGCCTTCTATAATAATATGGATCCCAGTACCTTACATGATTTAAGAAGGGAACACAGTTACATGAAATTTATTAGAATAAAATTTTGCGGCTAGATGAAAATTGGAAAGTTATCCCAGATCAATTTTATACTTCTTAATTAGTGGCTTTCATATAATTAATTTTGAACTGTTAAAATATTGGAAATATTACTGAGGTCTGAGACTAGAAAATATTTACCAAAACAGATCAGATGGAGAGATAAAAATATTGAATCCTGAATCAAACGACCTGCGTCGTCTCCCACGATCATCATCATCACTGCTTTTAGGAATCAGATGGTGAATACCTTTCTTCTATAAAGGATCCAACAATAATAATAAACATTTGCTATGATTTTAGAGTCAATTTCAAAATATACCTCTTACTTGAAAGGATGGCAATAATTGCAGTAAAAACAATGACAATTGAAGCTATGAGAGCTGTCCCAAAAAGAACCCTAATTGAATACTCAGCAGCAGCCTGCAATGCAAAGGATGCATCACCTTATGGTCCCTTTACAAATTAGGTAGCATAAACTCTTTTTCCAAGAACAAAATTTTGACACAGAATAGTATTGCAGTTGATACCTTTGCCTTGTCGATCACAGGTTCTACTTTTAACCTAAATGATTTGGCAGCAAGCTTCGCACGATAATCGTTCGGAAAAACATACAGGACATCACCTTCATCCGAGACCTGTTAAAACCATCTTGAAAACAATTGCATTCATGAATCAAGAACATCAAAGCACTTAAAGCCAAATCTAACAAGCAACTAAACAAGTTCTGTTTCAAAAGCTATCGCAGCAAAAGACTTCCTCACACATGAAACAAAATAATTCAGTAATTAATAAATCATTTCAATTCAACATACAAGAAATTAAAATATGGTTATCATTTCAACCAAGATGCTTCTGTATTCTTTTTCATTTCTGAGCTATTTTACACTCAAATCTTTTGCACACATTCCCTAATTCAAGTTAAGTAACAGTTATAATATCTCTAATCTTTTTTCATTTGAAGCAACTATCTAGTGAATTTACACTAAAGGTTTATATTGTGTCTAGCACTACTTTTAGCACCACTAAAAAGCAATTTCAAATTACCAAAAGTGCTTATTTTCTATTGTTTAGTTCAGTTATATAAAAGTTCTTCTTAAGAGAGAAAAAGGGGGAAAAAAAAAAGGAAAACCACTTGAAGCGCTTTTCTAAGAAGCAATAGATAGATGCTTCATCAAAAAGAACTGCTGCAAAAAGCAGTTTTGCTTAAAATAGTAATGTAAAAACTGACATTACAAATTAATACCTCCAAAAATCCATCAGTATCAGCAGCAAGAGCCTGGAGAGCCTTCTGAGCTTCATTCAACTTAAGTCCAGCTTTACCCGCCACGTCACCAATAGTGACTCTCCGATTACACGCATCAACGGCGTCCATCGCTCGGTTCCTCACATCGGCCGGCAATTTATCGCTCTCCACAATCCTTCCAGGTCCGACTCCAACAGCGACGTCCGTACTCGCTTTGGCAACCGGAACCAAAACCCTAGAACCGGGGATTTTCCCGGAGATTCTCGGGAAAGGGAGTGGCTGGATTCTCGGGAAAGAATCGGGAGGTTTTAGGTTAATTGATGGTCGCAAGGGAGTGAAGAAGAAGCGAGATTTTGGAGTTGTAGTGAAGCATGTGGAAATTGAAGTCATTTTGAGCTTCGTTGTGAAATAGGAATTTTGAAGTTTTTATAGTATAATAAGTATCTATCTGTTCGGTGAATGGTTAATAACTGACTGGCTTTTGGTTTTTGAAGATTTTTCATGGTGCAAAAGATTCCAAAGCTTATTTGGCCAAAAGTACTAGTGTGGATAGGATGACGATAGCGAATTCACCATTTTGCCCTTGTAGCAACAAGGGCCTGCCACGAGGATCTCCTCTGTTCTCAAGTCTCTCCCCAAATAAAATCCAAAACAATCATTCCCAATTGTTTGGACAATGGAATAATTCCTCATCAAGGGAAAAAAAAAAAGAAAAGAAAGAAAAGAATAATGCTACGTTTGCTTAATTCAGATAATTAGTTTATATCCCAAATTTATGGCAGCGATCCAGAGGGTTGGATACTAATGATTCAAAATACATCAATTTTTGAGATACAACAATTAAAAATAAAAACACATTCCAAGATAAATCATCTGAAACCACTGAGCTGCTCATCTCAATATTTCTGTCATAGTCTCCTCCACTAGAAACCTACAAGGAACGAAAAGTGGGGTGCAATATCACCCACTTGATTTAATGATCAAACCATAGATGATTGATGCTTAGCGTGTGCACAGCCTGAGATGAGAGAGAGCGACAGCACGAATTCTTTATCTCCCAACTCAGCATGACATCTTAGTCGATAAGCTGGTAGCCACCTCAAAGCTATGATGGGCCTTGTCTGGAAGATGCAGTGTGAATTTACCAGGTGATATTACTAGCCACCTCAAAACATTGTGACATTACAATTCTGCCTTGGCACTTCATTCATTGCCAATGCTATATATGACTGCCAATATACAAAAACAAAACGTCAAACGCAGAATTATAAGTAGAAGATTTACATGTCCATAATAATGTATGATAAGACGGGCATCCTCCATTTTGCTCTTGACTGTGTGATCAATTGACATACCTTCTATAACCTGCTGCACCCAAATGTGTTCTTTTCTTTCAAAAGACTTCCCAGAACATCAAATCGATCACGGGACAATAAGATCATCAAAGACAAACTTGTTTCCTCTTTGTCAACAGATTCATATTAGTCCAGACTAACTGCTGTACCAAAATCCAAAACTAAAAATGTGGATATCTACTCCATAGAACAACATTAACGCGTTTGTCTAACAGATTTCCTGGCATTGGAAAGCACATCCATATAACTATTATATGTAGCAAGATCAGGTATAAATCCCTCATCTAACATCTCATTCACTAGATTCTCCCCCTCTTTCCTTCTGTTTTCCCTGGTATACCCTGATACCAGAATATGATACGTCATCCCATCTGGGTCCAAACCCTTGGTCGAAGCCAACAATCTCAATCTATCAGCATCCACCGTTCTTCCCACATCACAAAGATCTTCGAGAAGACAATTAAAAGTTACACTATCTGGTAGAATACCCTCTTTCAGCATCTTTTCCATCAAACCTGAGGCCTCCATTCCTTTCCTCAGCCTCCTCAAACCTTCAATTAACGTAGTACAAGCAATCACACTAGGCAAATTTCCTTTCTTCCACAACTCATCCACCACCTCTAAAGCTCTACCTGCATTGCCTTCCCCACAAAGCTTTTCCACTAGACCAAAATAATCAAACTCCTTGGGCAAAACCCCTCTCCTTGAAAAATCAATCACCACTTCACATGCCTTCAAAACCCTCCCTTCATTACACAACCCATCAACCAAAATCTCACAAGTCACACTCGAAAACTCGCACCCAAGTTCAATCATTTCATAAGCCATGTTCACCCCTTCATCAAACTTCCTCTCCCCAAAAAACCCTCTAATCAAAGTATTAAAACTAACCACATTGGGATTACACCCCTTTTCTCTCATCTCTCTAAACAACCCCAAAGCCAAATCAAATTTTTTATTCCTACAAAAACCACTAATCAAAATATTAAATGTAACAACATCAGGCTTAACTCTATCCCTCACCATCCTATCGTAAAACCCCAAAGCTTTATCAAACTCCCTGCATTTCACGAACCCATTAATCAAAACATTATAAATACTCACACTCGGCCTCCCATCAATCAACTTCCTCATAGCTTCAAAAGCCAACAACCCATCATTCATTCTGTTAGCTTTAACAAAAGCATTAACTGCAAAATGAAATATACGCTCCATTTCAGGGCAAGAGAAAATACCATCGTCCGAACACGGGCAGGGGTTAGCGGAGATGAAATTGAGAACGGACTGAAGCTCAGAGAAACGGTAAGAGGAGGCGAGGGAGCGGACGATGAAGAGGAACGTCGTGTGATCATGGCGGAAGGAGTCGATAGTGGAGGCCCAAGCGAAGATGTGGAGGTCGTAATGGGTGAATTGGGGGTGGTGGTGGAGTTTGGATTTGAGGAAGTGGAGGAGTGATGAGGGTGTGATTTGGTTGTTGGTGGGAGTTAGTAAGTGGGCTTTCAGGAAGCGGAGGAGGTGAGTGTGGTGAGCAGTGGGGGTTAGAGTGACGGAGGGGAGTGTGACTGGTGGAGTTTCCGGTGGGCTCGGGAGTGGAATCGATGGTGCCGGCGGCGGCGGCGATTTGTTGTGTATTAAAATCGGTGGCAGTTTCTTCTTCAAGCCTGCCATTCCGAAGGAGAGTATCAGTTTCAGCGGCAAACCGACGGCGCCACCAGCAGGTTTGATAGTCAAACTCGAATTTGGATTTTTTTTTGTACCGAGCTCAGCCCAGCCCAAATTAAACAGCATTTTATCTTTTTTGTCCCCATTGTTCTTAAAATATCATTGGTGTGTACTAATAAGTAATAACATTGGCTTCTCAAGTTTTAGAGATATCAAAATTAAAGGTCCAACCAACATGTCATAAATTTCTAATATTACAACTGATAAGTTATAAGACTTTTGTGTTAGGATAAAAGTCCAATTGACATATTGTATAATTATTACACTGATATAAATATTAATATTAGATATATAAAAAAATTTAGTTAGTATAAATAAAAATTATACATTGTACATGAGTAAATAAATATTCAAGTGACATGTTAGATAACTTTATATTAACATAAAATTTAATCAAATTTATTCATATGAATTTTTAAAGATATTACTATTAAAAGATATAATTTGTACTAATCTACGTTGAAATAATCACACTTGAAAGTTTGGTTTATAAAAGAAGGATTCCTATAAACTTGCGCTTAATTAATTTCCGATCTTTCACGTGAGACTTAGCCAAAGTCGATGATGAGTGATGACCCATCGTTACGTTGAATCACGTTGGGACTTGAAAAATTAAAAAGGATTAAAAATGACCTTAACGTAATTTTTTGGCTACAACGCAGGGATCCAAATGTTATAATCACAAATTATGATAAAGATATGGGGACCTAAATGATGAAAAGCTAAAATTAAACATATTGCACTAGTAGTCCTGCCCGCTCCTCTGGCCGCCGATTCTTTCGATTTCCCCTGAAACAATTTGATGGCATCCGTACAAGGGTTAATATCGCCGGCGAGAACTCGTAGCCTCCAACCAAGTTCAGTCTCGGACCTGTTTTGGCTTCACAAGAATAACAACTCTTCGTTTTACGCGCCTTCATCATCACTCTCCAGTACGTGCACTTTCTTCTCAATCTCCCTACGATTTATACGTTTTCGAACTCACTTGTTTAATCGTTCATTTTCTCTACAGGGCCTTCGCGTCTATCTGTCCGTTGTGCAGTTCGTTTCCGCCCTTGCATTGATATACACAAGGTATATTACGACCAATCCTGTTTCAGTCATTCATTTATCCTTTTATGTCAACGACTTACTTCATTGTTGGATTCTTTTCTCCTGTCATTAAATGGTTTTAGAAGTTTGATTTTTAATTAAGCATTTCGGTTATAGCAAACTCTTTTGAAATATTTGCTCGGTAACTTATTTGGTTTTCATTTAAATTTAAGCCTTCATATTTTTCTTTGATATTTAACATATTAAAAGAATGGATTACAATTTGAAAGGATGATTCTGAGGAATTGTCCAGCATTATTAAATTATGTATGCGGTTGAGTAGAAGCAAAATTTGTTTCATCTTTTATTTACTGGTGTGTGTGTGAGGCTGAACTTATTAATTGCTTGATTTTTACGAGTTGAAGTAATCTTCTTATCAGGGAAAAGTGAAACAAATTGTTGGGTCAACTCTTCGGGACTCAAAGGATGATGGGACGAAGCTTGTAACGAATTTTGAATCAGATAAGTCGGCAGCAGAGTTTGCAAATTTATACAAAGAAGATGGACTTACAGGTGGTCATGCTATAATGCTTGGAGCAGACCCTTTAAGCAAAGCTGCAGCCATTGAAGCATTGCATGCCTATCCTGGTAAACCCGTGTTTCCTTCACTTTCAATGGGGATTGTATTGTCACGATAGTTTTGTATTATTTAGTTGTGTTTTCTTTGATCCTTACATGTTAAGAAATATTAATTAATTTTATCAATGATTTTGGTGGAGTTTAGTGCTTTATAATTACGGAAGTTGTAATCATTTGGCTTTTAATCATAACCATTTAAAAGAAACTGGATCATGTGCTACCTAGTGATCAAGAGCATATAGCTGGACAGGCTTGCATCTACAAAGTGAAGTAAAAATTGCCTGGTTTTAATTTCCTAGGACAATTTGGATTTGTTTAAGTTTGAGGTTATTTTTGTTAGCATTTCTTGTTCTTATTTTTGTTACGCCTAGTTGGGGTTATAAGTTTAGAGATGTCACTTGTACCGAACAGAATATTTATCCTCGAGCGGGAATGTAAATTGAAATCTTGGCTGCTGCAAAATTTAAATTTGTACATGTATGAAATGTTTTGGACTATCTTCAACCACTGGAACATGGACAGAACTGCTTGTTGGTTTCTGGAAAGAAAAGATTTTCCACTTTGGCTCACAGAGATTCAATGTGTTGAGATTTCTTGTGAGCAACCTGCTTCATTTTAGATATATATGTTTGATGATATGTTTAAAACTTACAGATTTTTCCTCTGCTGAAATTACTGCGAGGACTGGATAACTGTAGGAGGTTTGCAAGTTGGAGGTGGGATCAATTCTGATAATTCTTTGAGTTACATTGAAGAAGGAGCCACCCATGTCATTGTCACTTCAGTATGTTGACTTTTCCTGCAATTATCCTGCATCTCTTAGTCCAAATCATGTTTCTCAATCAATACAACTTTTGCCGAATTGATATGCATGTTTCTGCTCCCATTTCACTGTTGCTTAACACTGACTCCCCCACCCCCATCCAAATGAAAGACGAATGTGTGCTATTGAAGTTTGCACTCTTCATTCTTAAATTTTATAGGGAACTGCTACTTTGAAACCATTTTATGATCTTTTGCTTGGAGTTTGATACAATGAGGATATCACATTGGCTGTGCCATAAAAATTGGGAAGAATTTATTTTGCTTCATATTCTAAAGAATGGGGAAGAAATAATTTTCACTTTTTATATTCTTCTGCAACAATTTTACTTGATCATTATTATCGATTTTAGGTTATTCTTTGTGGAGGGGTTTTCGGTTTTATTATCATAGAATTCCTCAATATTTATATTCTTCTTGGACGGCGCAGTATGTATTTAACAATGGTCAAATGGACCTTGAACGGTTAAAAGATCTTGTTCGTGTTGTTGGAAAGCAAAGACTTGTCTTGGATCTTAGCTGCAGAAAGAAGGTACGGTAATATATGATTTTCCATTTTGCATAGATTGAATGCTACAAGTTTGTGCCTTAACATCTAACATATTCTCTTAGGAAAAAAGTCAATATCTGACATACTCCATGACTGGAGTACCAGAAATCTGAATTTTTAGTTTTGTTAGTCGCTTAAGTAAACTAGTCCTTCTTCTCAAAAAAAAAAACTAGTCCTTACACTTCCATGTGAATCAGGGTATTGAAAAGAACGCAAGTTTTGAAGGTAAATATTATCAAGTCAATTCTGTTGAAGGAGCTTTACCCCATATGTGCTTATTTTGATGTGCAGGATGGTAAATATGCAATTGTCACTGATAGATGGCAGAAGTTTAGTGACGTATATCTTGATGAGAGAGTTTTAGATTTTCTTGCCAGTTATGCAGATGAGTTTCTGGTTCATGGTGTCGATGTTGAAGGGAAAAAGTAAGTCTTAATGACCATAAAAGATTTAATTGGAATTCCATCATCCTGACTGATTTAAGATCGATCAGCCCTTTACTCTTATAGTTTAAGGAAGTTGCTATTTGGAATTAAAATAGTACAAGGAAAAGGATTATGACTTCCTTTGATAATTATTCATTTACATCAGACCCAAAACTTCTGGAATAATTAATTTGGAATTTCTAACTCTTTGTTTATTGCAGGCTGGGAATTGATGACGAGCTTGTGGCATTGCTTGGCCAGTACTCACTGGTGGGTAACATATGATTGCTTTTGTAATTGTATTCGTATTCTTTTAATTGTAATGCAGAAGGTCTTGCGATTTCCTCATCTCTTTACATATATTTTCTTGCGAAAAATGCTATAGATTGGTTCTTATAATCAATGCCCTGCATTATCCTATTTATCCTCCATCATCACCAATACAACGATCTCGAGCCCTAGCTGATGGCAACTGCAGAACTACAGGGTGTTTTAAGGCAGTCCTAAAGTACTTACTACATAATTATTGATTCAAAATTAGAGCGGTGACTGATGCCCTAATGGTGGCAAACTAGGAGCTAAACTCATTTGACTCTAGGCTTCATTTCAGTGATCCTGTGAATCAATGATGCAATCTAATTCATGTATATTGTTAATGCATTGTTGTTTTTGAGTGTCAGATTCCTGTGACTTATGCTGGTGGTGTCACAACAATGGCTGATCTAGAGAAGATCAAGGTGGCAGGAATAGGACGTGTGGACGTTACAGTTGGCAGTGCTCTGGACATTTTTGGTGGCAACTTGGCATACAAAGACGTTGTTGCTTGGCATGCCCAGCAGGAAGCCTTGACAGTTCAGTGATTTCAGTTTACTGTAGTATCTGGCTTTCTAATGTGTTACAGAGATGTTAATTTAGCATGAATGGACTATAGATTTAATTTATTTTGAAATACCCTTGTTGAACATTTTCTTGTCTCGGTGTACTGGAAGGATATTTTTCCCAAAACAAACAATTTTCTAATAAATGGAAAAATAATTTTATGAAAACTTACAAAAGATTTGAAGTTCGAATTTTTAATTTTAGTACTAAGAAGGTGTTTGGTTTTCATTTATGCAGTATTTAATATATATTTAAAATAATGTAAGAATCGAAGTAAATTTGAAGGGATCCTGCTGGAGGAGAAATCAGACGGGAAAGATTCATTAAAGGACTAAAGTGCAAAACCACAAAATGTTGATCAGAATCGAGTAAAAGGCGGTTAGTAAATATCGCGGGTTAAATGATTAATACGGAAATAATATTTCCCGGGAAAACTATAACCACCCGCTTTGATAGACAGAAATCACAGAACCTCTCCAACAGAAATTCAAAACGAAAATGCTTCTCTGCAAGCCTTCACTGTCACTGATCAGTCCCTGCAATCTCCCCAAAACCCTAACCCTAAAACCCACCAAGAAACCATCCTTAACAATCATCAATTCCATCACCACCAATAATGAAAGAAAACCCATATCAGCTTTTGAAGCTAGGGTCTCTCTCGTCTTCGCTCTCGCATCCCAAACTTCATCCCTCTCTCAGCGACGTAAGTGTTATCAAAATTCCATTTTTAATAAATCATTTATTTCTGCGACTCTTTGTTTCTAATTTTAACTAATTTTATTTTTTTGCAGTTTTAATGGACTTAGCAACTGAAACTGCCAAATACGTGTTCCCAAAAAGGTTCGAGAGCCAGAATTTGGAGGAAGCCCTGATGGCAGGTAGATTTTTTTTGGGGTTGGATTTGATTGAAATTTTATAGTCTATTTATGTGGAGTTGAAGTTTTTTGTTTATGGTATACTTATGAATTTAGAGTTTATTTATTGGGTTGTGTAGTTCCGGATCTTGAGACGGTGAAATTCAAGGTTTTGAGTAGGAGAGGTCAATATGAGATAAGAGAAGTTGAGGTATATAAATATAATTGTTTATAATCTCTATGTTTATCTGGTAACTTCATTTGTGCATTGTGTTTTTATTGGGGCTGGTTTGTGTAGTCTTACTTCATTGCAGAAACAATGATGCCTGGGAGAACTGGATTCGATTTTAATGGTGCATCTCGATCTTTCAATGTGTTGGCTGAGTACCTGTTCGGTAAGGTAGATAGGATTGTTTTCATCATTGATTCCGTGCATTTGATGTGTAAGTGTCTCTCTTTGCTTATTGCGAATCTTGCCTATTGCACTATTTTCAGAATACAAAAAGGGAGACAATGGAAATGACCACTCCTGTTATTACACGGAAGACTCAATCTGATGGGGAGAAAATGGAAATGACAACACCTGTGATATCCAAGAAGGTTAATCTAAACTAATAATGTTTATTATTTCCAGTATCATGAAATTTTTTATTTTTGAATTATATAAATATATATATATATCCATGTGAATATATGGTATATAATTGTGTCTTTTCTTTCTGATTTCTGTTACAGGATGTTGTTGATGAGAAATAATTTTATCAAATATGCTTAGGTTTGGGATGTATATAATAGTTTTCTAATTTTATTTTAACTTCACAATGATAGCACTAGTGACTTAGTGTCACGCTGCTAATTATTTTTTTTTTTTCAAAAATATGTTCTTTAGGTTTCATGAACATTACTGCGGGGAAGTCTCAGTTTTCATATGTTAGATTTTTGGATATACAATTGACTTAATGCCTGCACCCGCAATCAGCCATTGAGTCAACCCTTTTTGCTCCCTTTGCTTGATAACCAGGCAACTTGCATTGATATTGGATAAGCAGAATGTTTGACACTTCAATGATTAGATTTATTCATCCATCTTCTCTCCAGAAGTGTTCTTATACACACACACACATGATTGTCTAAGTTTATAAAATATTTACAGCTGGAAGATCAAGATAAGTGGCAGATGTCTTTTGTCATGCCGTCGAAGTATGGAGCCAACTTGCCTTTGCCTAAAGATCCTTCTGTGAGGATCAAAGAGATTCCAAAGAAAGTTGTTGCTGTAGTTGCCTTCTCAGGTTTGTATGTTTTATGTTTGCTTAAAGGTGTACGTGATCTAATTGTTAACAAGAAAATCAGAAAAATAAAATAAAGCAGTTTATTTGGTTGTTATTGTTTTGATGAAACTGGATGTATGCGTCGTCTCATAATCATTTTTTCCTTCAACTTGTGTAGTAGTGCTGTTAACCATTTACTATTATGTAATTTAAAATATCTGCGGCAAGAGAGTATAGCCATCATTTAATATTTTCACCATTATGTGGAAATAGCGTTGACAGAGAAATGTAGCACTAGAGTAAATTAGAGAAAGCTTTTTGCACTCTTCAAAAAAAAAAAGAGAAAGCTTTTTGCAGAGAGCATTCAAAATTTAAAGGAGCACAATCTGAAGAGTGGATAATTACAATTGTTGAGGTCTCTACTGTGGAACACTACGTGGTTAGTAATCCCTTTCTTCTTTACTTGGAATCAGGTTTCGTTACTGATGAAGATGTAAAACGACGGGAATTGAAATTACGGGATGCTCTGAAAGGTGACATACAGTTTCGAGTCAAAGAAGGTGCTTCGGTTGAAGTTGCACAGGTATCCCAAGTTGCACAAGTCTGTGATTAATTTAGATTCTAGATACTCCATTTATAGACTGTCTTTTTATTTGTCTTTGGACGTTTTTAAATGTGAATGCAGTATAATCCACCATTTACACTTCCATTCACACGTCGTAATGAGATTGCTCTGGAAGTAGAAAGAAAGGAAGAATAGCACTTTACAAGTGGTTGTGGAAGCTTGAGGCATACTGTATAGTAAATTTACACTCTGCTAAGAAAGATAAAACATCTTGTGTATATCTGCAATCCAAATTTCATAATGCATATGTTTATACAAACAAAATCTGTGAAGTGACTTGTAAATCTTTAAAGCACTCATTTTGCAACTGAACATGCATCATAGCTTGTATTCAATGGTGATAATTTCAGTAGTTCTTATTTGATGGATTATCTGGTGTAATGTTTTATTGGGATCTGATGTAACTGAATTCTTACCACATATCAGAACATTCTCATCTCCCACAATACCAAGAAAATGCCATATATTGCTAGTAGAAAATTGAAAGAGGAAAGGTAAAAAACTGGTCAATACTTTCAGAACTTGAAGTTATATCTATTAATCTATTGGAGTGTCTAATATTTGAGCTGTCGCTCTGCTTAGTTCATCCTAAGTTTTTCATTTGTTCATATATGCTTGAAGAGGTAGATAGATCACCTTCTAAAAGTAATGTTATACAAGCATGCTAAGGAAAAAGGTTGCTTTTTGAAGCTGAATGTTTTTCTAGTATTTATTTCAAATGCTTAGCTGATTTCTACTAATATTTAACTGTACCTTAAAATAAAAATAACTAGAACAAGTTACAGGTTTTCCCCTGTGAAGCAAGCATAGTTAAACAGAGGTAGCCATTTGATGCAAGCATGGTTTATAATACTAATAATAAACCTATAAAAGAACAGAGTTGGATAATTGAAGAGTAACAAAACAGCTTTTGCTTAGGGTGAGAGTGAAAATCACGTTCCGGAATGTACCCAAAAGCCAATGAGCGGCAAGAGTGGCCACAGCTTCCAGTTGTCAAAGAACCCAATTGAGTTAACATATTGGATGTTAAAATAATATGAAAAGTGATAAGAGATCATTAATTGCATTAAGCATGACATCGCACCTGATGTAGGGTGCGTTTGGGATTGAAGTGTTATAATTTTTAAATTAGATGTGGAAAAAAAAAATTGTGATTTGGAAACAAAAGTTAATAAAATATAGTAAATATAAATTTTAATTAATAATTTTGATAAAATTATTAAAAATATAATAAATTTTTTATTATATAAGTAAAAAATTATATTATTATCATTTTTAAGATACATCAGTTAGTATTTACTAAATATTTTAATCCTGTAACTTAAAAGTTACAGTTATAGTTGCTAAATCTCAATCATAAACGTACCCTAACGAAGGAAGTTGCATCAAATAGAATGTGAAAACGTCAGTAGTTGGGAGAAGACGATCTCAAATCCAGTCAACCACTAAGGCTGATAGTGGGCAAGTCACTCGTGGTCGATCTGGTAGATGTGATCATCCCACTGAGGTCATAGGGCTCTTTTTAGCCTCCTAATTATTCCTTGCCTTGTTTTGCCAATGTTATTCACATGAAACATGTTAACCTATACTGTCAATCTCACTTGCTAGTTTGATTAGGTTTTTTGGAATATTTGTTTGCTCTTTTTCTCTAATCTTGGCAATTGGCATTTTATATTTATCCCCTGAATTATGAACATCCCAGTCTGTGCTGTGGGCAGATGATGGGAGACAAATAGAAAAATTTCCTGTCAGCCAACCATGGGATGCCATGCGATTAGTGACATACTTCAGTAGGGCACCCCACTAACCATGGTAACTAATCCATGAGCAGTTGATCTCTCTGGTTGTTATATCATATGAGAGCTTTAATTCTTTGTCATGGAATGTCATATTGCTCTCAGCTATTGGTATAATTTGAAGATTGTGCTAAGCATTTAGACTATTCAGTAACTATTCTGCATCAACTTAATCAAAGTGGCCTTTCACAAGCTTGAATAGTTGATCTAATGCGTCTAAAGGGTACAACCAATGAGTACAGAGTACAGTAGACATAATGTGTCTAAAGGGTACAACCAATGAGTACAATTGACCTATTCGTGTATTTAGAATGTTTTTTAGCATGATGCAAATAAGGTAACATTACTGTAGACACGTGGGTGCTCTGTCGAATCCAGAATATATTTTTCTTGTTTTGTTCTTTTGCTCCAACATTTTAGTTAGATTTGAAGTGATCCATCTTCCTTTTTACCATATATATGTGCTTTTTTTCCTCATTTTACATCTTATTTCTACTCTCTCTCTCTTCTTCTTTTTTTTCCTTTTCAGGTTATTTTGCTAGAATTTGATTTAATGAAATTAAGATTTTTTTTTATTAAAATCACAACTTTTCTAGAAAAAAAAAGATTGTAACTATAAAATAAAATTTAAAATATTATAAGATTTTACATCATATATGTGTTAAATCAAATTAACATAATTTTCAAATCATAATATTAAGTGTTTAATATCTAAGTATCCTAATACCGTATCTTTTAAGTTAAAATATTCTCACTATACTGCCAACTAGAGCCTAAGTTGTTGAACACGTGATTATGTCAAATTCCTGCATATGATAAATCGTTTTTTTTTCACTTTCTTTGATAATTCATAGAGTTGAGATCCAAGTTGTTGTCCTAATATTAAAAAATTAAAAAAAAAAGTTGAGAGTTTGTTGTAGCATTGGAACAGGAACAAAACTAAGAAACGTATCATACTTTATTTCTCTTTTAGATGGTAAGGATTCATACATGGAGCACACCAGAGAAAAGAAACAAGCTTAATATATTCATCCATTTCACATATTCATATATGCGCGTTTTTACTGGAGGAAGTTGACTTGTCCCAGCACTTCAAATATTTAGTGCCTAGCATAATTATGAACACCAACCAGAACAGCCAAATGGGGGCAGCACTAGCAGCACCGCCATCAAGTAAACAATGATGTAAAAGATGAATTGTTATTACTCATGTTTATCTGTCTTCTTAATTATGATTAATAAGAGGATTTACTTAAAGTTAAGCTGTAATGGATGCTTACATTGCTTTCTTCCATTTTCTCTTTTTCTTCTGACTGAGCTGGTGGGTCTAAAGAGATGTCCGTTAAATCTCCTCGGATGTGCGACGAAATGCTAGTCGTCGCACCACACATTATTGTGGTCACCTGATCATTGGCTGGGTTGTGGGACGACAGCCAATAATCAGGTGACATGTGGCTCGTGTGTGATGGCGGGCCATCAGTCTCTTCTTAAACATTTCCAAATCATACTCTACTCACACTGCATCATATTTATGTTTGATTTTGGGTTCTTTCGTATTAGTTTATAAAATTACTTTTGTAACATGAAAATTTCCACAAATTGATGTTTGAATTACAAAGACTCGAGAAATTGCCTACTACTTTCCATATCATATTTTTCAGAAACATATTCAAACATCTATGTTGTTGTTGTTTTAATCTAATATTAGATTTTGGGGAGTAAGTTTAATTAGTGATTTTGGGTACTGCTCCTTGAACGAACTGATTGCTTTCATTGATTTATATGGGGGGGGGGAAAAAGAAAAAAAATGTCTTTAATTGGCAACGGCATCACATGGCTAAAAGTTAACATGTTTCCGAGGTCTCAGCGACATTGCATTGGAGGTTCACTAGGAATACCAGATTTTAACAGGGAAACAAGCCAAGACATAGCTGCTTTCTTTGTTGCTAATTTTTATAGGATGGTAAACCCTTGTGATGAAAATACAAGCTAATTAAGCTGAGCTTTTTGCTATATGTATCATATATATAGTTAATTTCACTGTCTATCTTTCTATGTTAAACTAACGAAAGATTATAGAAACTAAAGGAGATTACATGGTGTATGTTTTGCTAGTCTATTTCAGGTATGCTTTCCAGCTCAGGCTTCCACGCTTTAGTGTTATCACCACTTTGGAAATCATCAGCACTTTGTTTACTCTGAATCCGAGAAACCATATCTTTAACTGAAACTCCTTGTTTCTGCAGTAACTCCTCCAGCTCTTGCTTACTGATAACCAACTTAATTCTCACAACACCCCCTCTTTCCTTCGCCCCGGCTCCGGCCTCTTCATCCGAAAACCTGACCTTTTTCTGAACTTTCTGAGATGGCAATGGAACAGGTACAAGAAAGTACAAGTTCCCACCAACTAGTTTAAAGTCTGGCCTGAGATGCCTGATTTCGGGAAGCGAGTCAGAAATTGCATGGCCAGAAAATTCTGCTAACACATCCTGAACTCTGATGGGTTGATTATATTCAAGTATCTTGCCATCTGTTTTCATCACCTTAATCACTTTTTCTTCAAGGACTAAGCAATTCCCCATGGCTTCTTTTTGGTGCCTTTTCATTATCATAAGAGCATATAGTATCGATGTATTGTATTTATAGGAATATAGTTATGAAGTTGCCCTCATGATTTGCAATTATTCACAGAAATATCCCTATCTTGTCCGTAATGGGACCCCAATTCTTTGGACTTTTCGCGCTGGTGTGAACCAAGGATTTCATCACTGATGGTAACGCGTGCACTTTCCAACTCAGGAATTGACGCACCAAGTGAAATTTTTTGAGTAAACGCAAAATGGGTAGATAAAATAGAATCGGTATAGTGGATTAATCGCATGCGAATGAAACTGGATACATCAAAAACAGAGTTGGTTGCATTTGGAATACAAGTGGAATGTGACCAGACCCCATTGCCACAGTAAGATCGACTAGCCACTAGCTTCCCTGGCATTTGATGAATGCATCCAATGGACAATATGGACTAGGGGACCGCGACTTGGTGGTTGACTCAAAGCTATTTTTGTGTGTGCAACATTGACTATTGCTGTCTTGCTTTGTCTTTAGCAGTAACCTTCAACAACATGCGTGAAAAGACTCCCCTTTACCGTCCGTGGTCGGCTAACTATGAATTAAATATATTAATTTATATATTAGGAATTTTTTAGTAAGTTTCCTACACATTAACCAGATAATAACTCTTTAATCTTTATCTGTATATATTTCCTCTGCATTTTGCCTCCATTTTTTTCCGCCTTGGTTAAACGCCAAATTAATTATTAACACATTTTCCAAGTTAAATAAATTATATATGAGCTTAGTATGTATTTGATCATCCCTAATACGATTATACTTTATTTAGCTAACTTATCACGATCAAATGCCCTTTGTGGTTATCTAACTGATACAAAACTGATTTAAGCTAGTCGGATCTCCACTCTTCATGTCAGCATCTCACAGCTAGCGCCTAGCAGTGAGTGCGGGCTAGCTAGCTAGCCTTCTCCAAGTAGCAGCTTGCTTGCATTCCAAGCTTCAACTGAAATTAACGGCAGATTCGTAACCTTGGGCAAATATCATGAGGTCTGAGGTATACCACATCAGTCATTCACACAACCATGCATCCCGTAAAATTAAAGTGCTCAAATGTATACATTTATCTACTGTAATCCCGGATTAAATTTAATTACTGTGCAACCCAGATTTCTAGGCTAGCCGATGAGATTTTCTCACAATCAAAAGAGACGATGTTCCCATAAAACACTAGCCCAAAACCTGAGGGGAGAAAAATGTAGACCAATCATTATTCAGCTGATTACCCATTGTACAGGCGAAAACTAAAAATTTACTTATTTAATCTACAATGAAGACAATTGACCAGAGAAAAAGTGCATGAATAATGGAGATTGGAGAATCTTGTAAAGAAACGAGTGGTGTTGTGTTAATTTACAGCTGCTGTTTTCAACACGCATGCGTGCTAAATATTATATGGCTGTGATTCTTCTTTTTAAGTTAGTGGAGGTAGAAAAATCAAGAGCCTAGCTCGATCTCTTTTGGAAATTTAGCGGAAACAAACTAATCAACAAAATTTATAGAAAAAAAGAGAGAGAAGCTGGATAGTAACTTACCAAAAAGAGCACTGAGCTATCGTATCTAGCCTGCCTGCCTGCCTACCTCGCCACCATGGTAGACTGATGATAGCGAAATAACTTTTCCGTTTTGACTAATTAAGAGTAATTCTTTTAATTAGGACTAATTAATACTGTTGTATACAAACGTACATATATAATTGATCTAGTGAGCAACAACTACACACATGGAGAAACTCTGTAACGCTTCATTAATTGATTAATTAATCAAGCCGAAGTTATGAATTAATTAGATTACATTATGTGAGATGGATGATGCAAGCGATGTTGGGCTTGGTACATTATTGTTGACATATATCAACAAGTTTATATATTTTTATTAAAAATATTATTTTGATGTATACGGCACACACATGAGTTGGGCCAGACTCAAAATTTTAGGCATGTTGGCCTTAAAAACACGGCACGATTAGAGATGGGCCAAAGCACAGCACGCAAAAAAACACGCAATAAGCACGTTTCATTTTTTAATGAAAGTGAACTTAAAATTTTATGATTTTATAAATAACTTGGAATTAAATCTTTTAATATATTTTATTAGCTCAAATTTTTTAATTTATTTAATTCTTAGTTTCTAAAAAATTATATTTGATTTATGTTTATAATTTATTAAATAAATAATTGATATCATGATTTTAATAAATAAAATTATAAATACCATGATTTTATAAATATGTATTAATATTATTATAAATTATGATATATGACTCTACGTAATTTCAAGTTAACAATTAAATTAACTCTTAAAAAAATTATTATTATTGTTGTCATTAAGTACTAAAAAATAATTCCAATACCATAGAGTCAAATTAGTAACTAATATTACATTATCCTATTATTATTAATTTATTATTATTGAATATGGACTTGAGTTTTGAATTTTTGATTTTATTAAATTTGAATAAAGGCACGTGGATCTAAAAACTATAAAGGCTTGAAAAAAAATAAGAAAACAACTTGCATGTGCTCTTGAAAAAAGAAAAAAAGAAAAAAATTTAGTGGCATTTTTTTCTAGGCACGGCACCGCACATGTGGGCACGGCATGAGTGGGCACAACACGTGTGTCGGGCTGGGTCTAAGTAAAAAAAAAAACAGACACAGCACGATACAGTACGAAACGCATAACAGACATGGTACGACACGAGTACGAACACGCATGAGCTTCTTATAATGGGTCTGGCCTGGCACGGTACTGCCCGTTGGCCATCTCTAATACATCCATACATACAACTTATGCTAAATAAATATCTAGGTTTAAAATATATAATGGATAGTGGCAGGGTCACATTAATCGGTTTTGTATAACAACTATGATGGTGATTATATTTATATTTCTAATTTCATAATCATTTCTGGGCAGTTGATAATTATTTTAATTAATGAAAGATCATAATTAATTCAAGCCGCTTACTTGAAATCAGCGCATGAATCATGAATGAAGATTTCTTTGGCGGAAAAGAAACCACAAAGAGATTAAAAAAAAAAAATCTTTCTTTTGCCGAGTGCTTTGAGCATTTATTATCATAAATAGTTCTTTATTAATTTTCTTTTTGGAATTTTTTCTCCCTTTAAAATAGATTACAGTGGTGCAATTATGTCAGCATGATGAAAATGGCTCGTATTGTTTTTTTTTTTTGAAAAAAAATTACATATTCTATTGGGATTTCGACATATAAGTGGCCTAACTTTAGCGATGTACTTTTTGCTTTTTTTTTCTCTATTTCACTTTCTCCTTAAAGCCTAACTTCAGCAAAATTCTTTAGGTCCTGAATGAGATTTTATTCCATTTTTCTTTTTATGATGCATGTCATTGTCTATGCAAAAGTTCCACAATCCATGATCCACGGCACTCTTTAATTTGCTGTTTCAATCTTCATCGATGAGCTTTAGCTCTGGACATCAAATGTGGCATATGCTACACCACTTTCCTGAAAGCTTGCTAAGTTTTTTTTTTTTTTTTATCGTTTGTTGAAAGGAAGAATTGGGGTAAGAAAAAATCCCCCCCAAAATGATGTCATTTTTTCGTAGTTTATTTGTACAATGATTCTGAATAATCGATATTTATTTTATTTATGAAAAAATAATTTAAGTTTCTTTTTTTTTTTTTTGGTTTGCAGTTATTGTAGCATGCGCCACGCAGCTATTTGTAAGTTAAACATACAAACCTTCAATCTTATTAATTTTAGATCGTTTTTAAGCAAGCTTAAATTTAGATCAAATTGTAATAAAGAAAAATAATCAATTATCATAATTCGGTATTCATTTATCATATTTATACGCATAATATGATTGTGACTCTTTGTCATACAATGAAATTCATTCATTTCATAGTTTTCATATGTGCATGCAATTATAATCTTGATTTTTACTATATGTGCATGCACTTATATCTCTATTGAGAAAGATTTTTACGTGATTATTACACTCTCACTTAATGAAAATGGGGCATAATTAAAAACTTGTATCTACACTAATATAACAACTGATACGGTGCGACGAAGTCGATGATCAGATCAGTTGCAGTATAAACTTTGAATTATTCATTCATCCTTATTCCTTTTTTTTTCCTTTACATTTATTTTGCCATTGATCATTTCTCTTATTCTTCTTCTTCTTCTTCTTCTTCATGCTAGCTAGTGGTTTAGTTAATCTTGGTCGATGGCTCTTTGGATCTAGCTACTCCATTTGTCGAAGTACATACACTGAATTCCAATTTGATTTTGCAGTAAATGATAGGCCTTGAACCACTTAATTGAACTGGGAAAGCAACTGAAACTTTCAACACAGACAAATATTCGTTTGCCATTTTCCAACTCTTAGATTTTCTTCTCTTTTTTGCACGCACTTTCCAAAAGAAACTTTGATTTTCCCTCCTCAAGACATTCCCCGCTCTCTTTTATGTTTTTTTTTTCGTCGTTTTGTCGCTTCTAGACTTGGCAGAAAGGGGTGCTTGGCCGGCTGACATGGCACTCGAGACCGCGACACTTGTCTCTCTATGGTTGGGCGGCACCGTCTTTTAGAATTTCTCTGTTGTTCAATTATGTCTCGGCTGCAGCTTTAAGATGAATTCGTCAACCTGTAATAATTATATTTAGCTCATAATTAACAACCATCGACTTTTTAACTTCTCGTGTTATGTGGTCATTGTATTCGTTGTAACTTTAAACACCACAAGTAATTAAGCCCATACCTATTAGCTTGAGGTTGAATTTTGGATAGTCTTCGTAATTTTGCTTTTGATAAAGGTACCATTCATTTTTTTACATCATATATAATAATAAGAATAAGGATAGATATTTTAAAATTTTATTTTAAATTTAATCCTAAATAATGTATCTTGTGATGTGTCATTTACAAGTAGTATAACACATCGTTTAAGATTAAATTTTGAAATTAAATTTTGAGATGTATTGCACTGCTCATTTAATAATAAACCTTATAAATATGCTTGAAAATAGTTAACACTCTTATTTATTTTTAATAGTCCTCGAAAAAAAAAAACCTCAATTGATGCAAGTAATCAAACTTAAAATGGCATAATTAGCAAACTTTTTATGATTAATTGATTAACAATGATTTAGACAATAATATTCTTACGTTGATTTGTTTTTCTTTTCATCTTTGTTTTGATTCTTTTCGATTGCTATTAATTAAGATCGATCCTCTAAATAAATATATATATATATATCATGCCAAATATTATATGTGCCCTTTTCGTTTTCTTATGCCGATATTTAGTGTTTATTGATTAATAATTTTGGTTGGGAATCTAATTTTATTGTTTCTAGTGTAGTATTACGTTTCAATATCATATTAATGCAACCATAAATTTTGCAAGAGTAAACGAGCAACAAAAGGATAGATACTGAAGCTCTGTCATAGTTTCACTATCTCTATGTTTTTAATGTTAAACTAAAGAAGATATTATCAAAAGAGATTAATAAGTATACATAATATTTGCATGATAGATACTGAAGTTCTGTCATAGTTTCACTATCTCTATGTTTTTAATATTAAACTGAAGAAGATATTATCAAAAGAGATAAATAATTATACATAATATTTGCATGATTTGCTAGTCAACTTCAGGTATGCTTTCCAACTCAGGCTTCCACCCTTCGTTGTTATTACCGCCATCCTGGAAACCAACGGCCTGAGAATTGGTGCTTTGTTTACCCTGAAGCCAAGAAGCCACATCTTGAACTGAAACTGCTCCTCCTTTCTGCTGCAGCAGCAAATCCTGCAGCTCTTGCTTACTGATCACCACCTTAATCCTCAAAACACTGCTTGTTTCCTTGGCTCCGTCTCTGGCTTCTTCCTCCGAAAACCTCACCTTCTTTTTCTCGACTTTGCGGGATGGCAATGGAACAGGAACAAGAAAGTATAAGTTCCCACAAAGGAGTTTAAAGTCTGGCATGAGATGCCTGATTTCAGGAAATGAATCAGAAATAGCATGGCCTGCAAATTCTGCCAGCACGTCCTGAACTTTCATGGGGGCTTTATAATCAAGGATTTTCCCATCTGTTTTCATCACCTTAATCACTTTTTCTTCGAGCACTAAGCAATTCCCCATGTCTTCTGCTTTTGGTGCTTTATTACACTTTTTCTGAGAGTTGGATTTCTATTTAATTCTAATTAAGAGTAAGAGAAGCATAGTATTAGTATGTGTTGCATTTATAGAATTTTAGTTATGAAGTTGCCCTCATAATTTACAATTATTTACAGAAATCCCTTATTTGAAACGGGACCCCAATTCTTTAGACTTTTGCTTTTAATTCACGACTTCATCATTGATGGTAACTTAACCATTTAGAAATTTTGCAAATCAAAGATTGACTCACTAAGTGAATTTTGAGTTAAATGGGGTAATTAGTAAAATCCCTATAATACTTTAATTTCGTGGTAAATTGACGAATAATACATCAATTAAACTAGGGTCAACTAGTTAAGTCTTTTGTGTGCGGGCTAAAGAAGATCTATTGATGCAGCAAATGTTGGTATTCTTGTCTCTTAATCACTGCAAAGGAGTCACAATCAATGAGTTTCAAGCTGGTGGATCATCGAAACAAGTGGAATGTGACCAGATTACATTGGCGCGCGATTGTTACTTGTAAGTGATTGATCAATAGGTCCAGTCGAGTAGGGACCGTAACTTGTAAGTGATTAACCACGTTGGTTGACTCTAGTTATTTCTACGTGTACAACGTTTGCTATTTGCTCTCTAGCTTTTACCAATGTTTTTCTATATGGTATTAGAATTAAATTTACGTACAAAGCAGGTAAAAAGATCAATCTACTCATGACCACATGTATTTAAGGAGAATGTTCCGCATTTGTTGAGACAGAATCTAGATTAAGAATATAAATTTAAGGCAACTTTCAATTCTTGAGTTAAAACTTTTGAGTATAAATTAGATTCATAAATTTCTATCAATAATTAAACATCAAATTATTAACATATTTTCAAGTAAGTAAGAAGAAAATGTATGTATGAGCTAACATGCATGTGTATTAAAGTATTAAAGTTCTTTGTAGTGACAGGTAATGGGTGACATACAACAAATTCCGAAATATAAATTTATTCGTATCAGAATTTGTAAGGAATTTTGATTTAAATTTGAGTGAAATAAAAACAAAGGTTAAATAATAAGTATTTCAGGAATTTGTCCCAGAATTTGAATTCTAAGTGATTTGGCTGTTGATTTGTAAATACTACATCACTTTATTAATTTATTTAAAATTAGAAGACAATAAGAATGTTGATGGTGAATTTTATAATGGTATTTTGAACACATAAAGTCATAAAAGTACTTTCCGCGCCCATTGTTTTAATAAAGTTTATGTTACTACAACAGGGTTGAAGGAAATTACTATTGAAGACAAAAATAAAACAATGAATAATAAGATAATAATTCTTTATTTTCTTAATTCAATAAAATAATATTTCATCTTTGCAAATTGCACCCACTAAATTTTGCACTCATCTAACATGAACTCTAATTCGTCCATGTTCAAGTTCTTGACAAAACTTACTTTTTCACGAGAAACGAGTTCGCCACAATCAGATACTTTACACACGCACACGCCACGCAAAAAGTTAATGTACATGAAAAGAATCTCAACAAGTGTGAATTTAAAAATTAGAAATTGATGCTTTTGAAATTATATTTCCTTCTTTCCATGAACCTAAATTAAATAGAGGAGATTAGTGATTGTGGGTGGATAAAAAATAAGTTACAATGATGAAAAAAAAAAGGACAAAATGAAAAGAGGATATATAATTTAATTTAGATTATTTTTGAGATTATAGGAGGTGTATACAGTAAAAGTTAAAATTTTAAATTTTAATCCTGGGTTTATTAAGAATGTGAGTTTAAAGAGAAAAATCATGAGCTTAAATAGTCCCACCCTTTGATAATTTCATATCGAGAATGAATTTCTTTAATTACCATATACAAACACAAATTAAACAAAATTCTTATTTAAGATGACCATCTTTTTCAATACCATTGGATTCTAACTTTAAATTTCAAAAAATGATACGTATCATATAAGATTGCATGACTTTCGACAAAAGTCATGTAGATATATTGAACATTTTCAATCCCTAATTGAGAAATTTGCACTTTAGCTAAATTGTAAATTCATGGAAAGCGATTCAGTCCCATCAATCCCCATCCAAAAAAAACCCGTTGTGGTTATCTAACTGATGAAAATTAACTAAGCCAGTTAGGTCTCTGTGTATAAATGTCATCATCCCACAGCCAGCAATGAGTGCGGACTCGCCATCTTCAATTTGCAGCTTGCTTGCAGTTCAAGAGTTTCAAGTGAAATGGTAGATTTGTGCATGTAATATTCTTGGGCAAAATTGAGGCCATTTTCAAAGAAAGTTCAGAATAAGTGCACTTCATATGTTACGACCAAAAACCACCCAATATTCCTGCATACATTTATTGAAAAAGAGTAGATAATACACTAGTAAATATCATAATTAACGTGATACTAACATAAATATATTATTTAAATAAAAATGTTAAGATTTAATAATTAATTATGTATTATTTGAACTTATCAGACGATGTCACACCATTTGCTACATCAAAATAAATATAAATGGTAATTTACAATTGTTGAGATCAAGATGAATGTTTTTTCAACACGCATGCTTGCTAATATTAATTATATGGTTATTCCAAGAAGGAAGTGGATGTTGAAAAATTGGCAGCAACGATCTCTTTTAGAAATTCAACGGAAGATACTAAGTGTGCGTTTGAGATTGAGGTTGGGTAACTGTAGTTTAAAAGTTACAGCACTAAAATGTTTGGTAAACACTAGCTGTTGTAACTTTTAAGTTATGTTGATATGATTTTTCACTTGTATAATGTAAAATTTATTATATCTTTAATAATTTTATCAAAATTATTATTTAAAATTTATATTTATTATATATTCTTAACTTTTGTTTCATAATTACAGTTTTTTTTTTTCACAGCAGCTATAACTTAAAAGGTACAGTACCTCAATTCCAAACGCACCCTAAGTTACTAACAGAAGGGCTAGCTATTAATTAACCTACAAAAATTACAAAATTTTTATACATGTCATCGTTAAACTAAACATTTAGGTTTTGTGATATAGGCAATGAGTCACTCTGGCATTTCTAGAATTATTTCATCATTTTCCTTTAGTTGAAAATTATTTTTAATAGAAGACTTATTACAAGCGAGTCGGTTACTTTGGCTTGAATCATGAATCAAACAATTTATTGGCTTAATTCTTACATTTTATTTTTGGGTTATTTACTTTATAACGGATTACGGTAGTGTTCCTTATCTATGTCGCCATGATGAAAATTCTTCTTTTTGTCACTTCAGTAAAATTTATCTTAAAAAAGAAAAAAGAAAATCCTTACTGTTCTATTGGGTGAAGCGTTCATCTAATATGATTTCAAGTACTTTTTTTATTTAGTTTATATTTTCTTTTAATTAATTAGACTTTTCTAACAATGGATTGATCAAGTTAAGTCCACGTAACAAGCCTACGAATAATTAGTACGGATCTTACGCCTAGAGAGAATGTTAGAGCTTAATGCTATTATTTAATATCTTTAATTATCAATTAAGCTTCTAGGGATGGGTGTTGTTAGGCTGTGTGTGTGTGTGTGTGTGAGTGTGAGTGTGATTTTACACCTAGAGAGACCGCTAGGGTATGTTTGGGACTGAGGTTAGATAATATTAAAGTGTTTGGTAAACACTAGCTGTTGTAATTTAAAAGTTATATTGATATGATTTTTCACTTGTATAATAAAAATCTAATTATATTCTTAATAATTTTATCAAAATTCTTATTTAAAATTTACATTTACTATAAATTATTAATTTTTATTTTATAATTATATATTTTTTTCTACAACAACAACTGTAACTTTTAAGTTACAATACCTCAATTATAAACTGACCTTAAATCCTCTTGCTTTGGATTGAATGTTACTATATGTGCTGGATTATCTCCATTGGTTGTAGAATATATCTAATCCTTTGAATGTGGTACGGATAATTAACAGTAGGTTGGGTGGTTGTAAAGAGATATCTAATGGGTCATATGCATTCAACTTCCTTTATCGAAGTGATTATTCAATTTGATTTTGCAGTAATGATCGGCCTTGAAAAGTTGAACCACTCAACAACATTTTGAAAGCAGCTCAAGTTTTAGATTTTCATTTTGCTTATCTTTCGCACACAAACCCAAAAAGAAAGTTTTGATAATGTCCTCCAACATTCCCTTTTGTTTTTTTGCTGTTGTTTTGTAGCTTGATATGTGGAATTGGCCGGTTCAGGCTGACAAGGCACACAAGATAACGACACTTGCCTCTCGATGGCTGGGCGGCACCGCCATGAAAACAACCTCCCGTTGGTTAATTATGACTTGATTGGAATATTAATTAATGGTTGTAAATCATCAAGCACTTATGATACAATTATATCTCTCAATTAATGCTGACGATAAGTTTCTTTATATCTTATTATTAGCAAAGTTCAGGCTACGGTCCAACTGTGGTATTGTGTCACAGTTGCATCTAATCATTGGATGTACTTAGATTGGTGGAGTTTATTAATATCCAACGGTTGGATGCAACTGTGACGGCCACGTCACAGTTGCACCTAAGGTTTCCCGCAAGCAAACACCAACTTAAAATAAAGGAGGAGGAAATGGGTAAGAGTAAATTTTCTCTCCCATTAATATGGATTGAACAAACATCCCTTTAATATTATGTGAAGATAAAATTTTGAGATATAGTACTACACTTATTAAAGATAGTCTCGTTAAAGATAATTTCAATAATTTTTTATATTATAAATATTAGCATGATTATGATTCTTATTGTAATATATCAATGTATCAAAATAAATAAATAAATAAAACATGCCTTTAAAATTAGATTGTAGGATTATGTTTATAGCAAGTGTCTTCATAGCTTATTAGAACTCACCAACAGAAAAAAAAAATTAAGATCATAACTTTACAATCAAATCTATTCCACACATGAGATGAGGCTCGTTTGAATAAGTAGCAGCTTAACGGTTTATGTAACTGCTTATTTACGTCATAAATTTCAAATTTGAAAGCCTTGTGACCTGACGGTAACCAAGTAAACGAAGAGATGCCTTATCTTGGGTGAGCTATGCAACTAAAACTAGCAAATTTTACAAAAGATTTGCTGAAATTAATTCTTCTAATATAATTTGCTTTATTCAAAATATTTTAACAGATATGGGCCGTGTTGGGTTCTAATTTTAATGGACTCGCATGCAAGGTCCAGTCCAATCTAATCCCCAATCACAACATTCATCGATGTTATTATTCTCGCCCATCTTCATTCCAAAATGAACCCCGTTGAACCCTTTCTTCACAAATATTATCAGATAACAACAGTAATAATTTCTCCGAATGTATCTAAAAATATCTTCTTTTAAAAATAATTTTTTCTAACTTAAAAAAGAAATTCTAAGAGGATTCTTATTACTAGATCCTTTTAAACTTTTTTTTTTTTTTGTTGGAAAAACAAAAATCAATTAACTGTATTACCTGTCTCTCCGGTGTCCACCTAAACTAAATTTACTAACCACCACTTTTAGTTCTACACAAGGAGCCACTCAAACGAAGATACACTCAACTCTCAGTTTAAAAACTCTCCCAGCGAGAAAGCCAATGGCCGGAGTGCTGAACTTCTCGCAACCTTCACTTTTCCGGCCACTTTCCGGCAGCCGTCAAATACCCAGAACCTCATTTTCCATTAGAGCAACCTCAGAATCTTCAAAAACCCCACAAACTCCATCTTCTTCGTCAACCACAAGCACCCAGGAAAAACTAGAACCAACGCCATTTGCTGCCCCGCCAAATTTCAAGCCACCTGAGCCGAAGCGATTCGCCGTTAGACCTGACAAGGCTTTGGACATATTGGGCGCCGCCCTTGCTCTGTTCTTTCGATTTGGAACTGGTGTTTTTGTTTCAGGGTATTTGTATTTTTTTCCTTTTTTTTTCAATTGTTGTAACTAATCTGTGTTAAGATTTGATAGCTATTACTTATTTGTTTAATGATTTAATTTTGTTCGTTTAATGGTTGAATTAAACCCTTTTTTGTAGTTGTTAGTGTGTCAAGTGCTTGTTCTTGGATAGTTGAAATAGATTATACTGAATTCAAGCAAGAGTATGTTGAATTGAAATGAAAAGAAGAAGATATTAATTGGAGCACGTGATATCTTGAATTCATTACATATTTACATCGCTAATATGCTAGCCTAGTAGCTAACCTTGGACTAAAAGGAAAGAAAAAGATAAAAATGAAATAAAATACTATGCAGTGTTTACAACAATTAAACAGTTGCTAATTCTGTAGAGTTGCTTTCAATACTGGAACCATATAGCCCCTCTGGAGGTATCTGGATTTAATTAAGTCTAATAATTGTTGTTAGGATATACGGTTTGGTTGTAAAGAAGGAAAAAGAAAATGGGCAAGCTAGAATATTGGATTGCATTGGGAGAATTCTTTAGCAGATGTCCCAGTGTAACCGTCAAGCTGCTGTTGCAGACAAAGTCAAGTTATTTCTGATCATTATGAATAACAAAACTGGACAAGATAAATACTCAAGAGTAGTGGTTTTTATTGACTTTCATATTGCATATGATTTTGCAAGAAGTAATTGCAGAGAGCTATCTCTTTTTACTGGAGCCCTTGTTATTGGTTGATTGATTTCTCTTGAACTTGAAATTTAAGTAGCTAAGGAATAGAGTTAATATCAATATGGAACAAGTTAACTTTTATGACCCAAAAGTTTTTAGCTAAGACAGATGGAGCTTAACTGTGCAGATTGCATATCTAGTTTTGCTAAGTATATTGCACTGCGATGGCTTATATTACCATGTGATTTTCTTTGTCATCCTTATTCCTTATGGTCTATCCACTTCTCTCTGTGGGTGCTTCACTCAGTTTGATGTAGTACTATGTCAGAGAAATACGGGATATCTTACAACAGAAGGAAAGGAATTAAGTAGGTTTTATCATGGTTTAGGCTGGGATCTACAAATATATAGGTGCAAATCGTGAAGTAAATAGGGGTAGGGCTCATCAGTATCATTTGTGATAGACAATAAATCTATAGGTAATAAGAGAAGTCCTACTGAGTAATCCATCCTTATTGTCCTTGAATATTACAAAATCAAGCACAAGTGGCCCTGCTGAATGCATCACATCATCTATCATTTTTTATTAATTTAGCCCTGGACACTTTCTTTCACCTTAATCGTATGGCATTTACTTTGTAATGTGGCAGATATAGTGCGTCTTTTGTCTCCAAGGATGAGATTCCACCTGATCAGTATGCTCTGGAAATAGCTGGTAGTGGTCAAATTCCTTACATTACTTCTGTATCAAGACTTCTGAAATTGGCATGCATCCTTAAAGACATCGAATTCAATTCATATCATTTGACATTTTAGCTGAGCCAGCTGACTTTAACAGGTTTTAAGGTGAAGGAGACCTCAAAATTAGGCCCTCGTCCAGAGAAGCCTATTGAGATATATGAGTATGAAAGGTACTCTATAGTTGGAATTTTTACCTTTGGTGTTTTGCCTTCTGTATTCTTGTTTTTGGCCATCGTATACTATTTCCCTATGCCATTCATGGTAAAGAAAAGACTGACTGCTTGTGTTGTTTTCTCCACATATGGATTACCATGGACCATGTGCAAACTTCAGCTGTCCTTTTTGTCGAAAGGTAACATTACTCCAGAGTATCATCCATTTTGCATGTACTAGATAGTATAATATGCTCATAATTGAGCAATGAAATTGTGAAGATGTATATAATGAATCAAATGTTGTTGAAATAGTTACACACCACATGTCGTAATTCTGTATCACTGGTCTGGATATTTCCAGCACACTGTAACTCTTGGAGGAGGTGCTACCCTCAAATCTGGTTGAATGGTCATTCTCAAATGATAGAATGTCCGGATAAATTCACCAGTCCATCTACTAGCTATTGATACTAAATATTGCAGTTATAATATTCATATGATAATGGTGTACTGCATTTAGATATCATCGGAACTGAAATTGCGCTTCTAAAGGATTATTGCTATACATGTTCAATTCGACACCTATGGTTCATATCTGGTATCCAGGTGCATTATGTGTATGATATGTCTTCTGCAATGTGGCAAGTTTTTGAAATTATTCAGTGGGTTCATTACATCGTATCATATCTATAAACAGGTTAGAGAAATTGTTGCGGTGTTGGATCTTGATGTTCTATATTATCCTTGTCCAAGAAATGGTCCCAATTTTCGTCCAAAGGTTTTGCAGATGGGTGGTAAAAAGCAGTTCCCTTACATGGTCTGATGTTCTTCCTTTTCTTTTCTGAATCATTAGTCCGCACTCTTGATTATTTCTACTCCAACTTTATATATGAATAGGGTACTTGTTTCAATTTTCTGTTCAATCTATGATTATACCTTCGTCTGTGGTTGCAGGTTGACCCAAACACAGGAGTTTCAATGTACGAATCAGACAATATAATAAAGTACTTGGTTGGAAAATATGGTGTGTATGGTTACATTCACCTGTTTTATGTTGTTTCTTATGCTTTCTTTGTCTTTGCTCAGCTTTATTTCTTTGTTTAGGTGATGGAAGCGTTCCTTTCATGCTCTCACTTGGTTTACTAACGGTTAGTTATTATCATTTAACTCTTTGGTTAGTAATTCTTGCCCATTTGTAAAATGAAAATTCAAAATCATATAATGTGTTATTGTGGATTTATTGCAGACTTTGACTGAAGGCTTTGCTATGATTGGTCGTTTAGGAAAGGTAACGTGAATTTTGTTCCATAATGTTTGGGATGGAGAAATCTGATATGCATTGTTTGCTATAACCATGCCAGGAAATCTGTATCGACTAAATCAAATGTTAAATGTGACATCATATACCTACTAGGTTTTCCACTAACAGTCTAATGTTCTATACAAAAGTATAGGCATGTGTTGCTATCCTAAATTCACATACGAGGTGCATGTTAGCGGATCCCACATTTGTTAGATCTTGAATTTGACATAGCTTCATACCATTGGGGCTTACCACCTAATAGTTAAGCTTTCATTTGTTATCTATCTAATTGATCCACTGGTTTATTTATGTAACATTTTGTGATGTGGGAGAAGAAAGCTTTGATACTGATTGATGAAGGATGAAGAAAGAAATAGATAGATAGAGAAGAGTTATAAAAGAGAAAGAAAACTACAGAAAGTAATATGAGATGGGAATCAGAATAGAAGGAAGAATTTAAGAATTAAGATTAGGGAGAAAACAATTAAACCTTAACATTATTTGTACTGGATGAGAATAAGGTGCTGTTTATACTGACAAAATCATAACCAATATGAAACAATAAATCTACATCAAATGAATAACCTAATTAACGCAAATACAAAAAAATAACAAAATAAAAGCCTTTCTAAAATAAATATTACCAAGAATCCCTTAGATAAATTGTAGGATACCATTCTGCATCTTTCTGTATATACAGTTTATTCAGCATAGTCTTAATCATCAAGAGGTCACTATATACTAAACTAGAATTGGGTGTAGAGTTTTGCTGAACCCTGTGTGTCATTTTTTTGCAGGGACAATCTTACACTCCGGCTAAATTGCCACCCAAGCCACTTGAAGTATGGGCATACGAGGTTGGTGGAATATTAGCCAGTCTTTAATGTTTAAAGTACAAGGAGTAATATTTTTTGACATTCCTCATCCAAAATTTGGGACTTCCATGATCTCCTTATTTTATTTAGAAGAATGTGATTCAGTATCCCTTTGGTTTCCTGTGGTTTTATTCTCCTTATCAGGGTTCCCCATTCTGCAAAGTTGTACGTGAAGTGCTTGTAGAATTAGAGTTACCACACTTGCAGCGGAGGTAAAGTCCTTGTGTGGTCATCTGATCTGTCCTTTCTCCTTTTAGTTGTATTGTAAAACATGATTTATTAATTACACAATATACGACTGCATATAGCCACCAAGTGCATGCAATTTATGTCACTGTTGAACTAGTAGTTGGAGATTTTTTAGGTTTACATATGCAACTCCTGTCTTACCCCAAAAAGGAAAAAAAAATTAAAAGCTTCATGACATGTACGATACTTCTTACTGAAACTGAAAAAAAGACAGATATTATTGCATGGCTTATTGTGGAGTTCCAAAACCCTTCTGCATGGATTATTATGTATATCATGAACAATACGGCATTGAGTTTAGTAATCTATTCCCTCCTTCGCGAGTTATTTTTCCACTTTTTTTTTTAATGTTGTATATTAGATGTGGCTATCCATGTACAAATGTGAGAGTTCACTCTCTATTATCATAGATACTTCCATCTGGTTTGTGGATAGATCATTGATTATTGTACATTCTAGCGTTTTGGTCTCTGTAAATACAAATGCCCATGGATTTATATCATTACTACTTACCAGACCTTTTCTGAATGATGCTTCTTGCTTCTTTTTTCTTTTCTCAGTTGTGCTCGCGGCAGCCCAAAACGACAGATTCTGATTGAAAAAGCTAAACATTTTCAGGTAATTTATTTAGGTTTAAACCATCTATGGTGAGTTTTTTAAAATCTGAAAAATAAAAGTGAAACAGCGGCTTGACATGTCTCAAATGACACAGATAATAAGGATTGACCACAATTGTTCACAGGTACCTTACTTAGAAGATCCAAATACAGGAGTGCAAATGTTTGAAAGTGCAGACATTGTGGAATATTTAAGAGCAACTTATGCGCAATGATAGGTGAAACTTTCGAGGGCTTTTTAGGTTTTCTTAATCCTCTTGGGTACAAGTACCTTTGCCTTTTGACCAACAAAATCATATATATATATATACTCAATGGGGATGTGTCGATGCTTCTGATTTCTTCTTTGTAATAAAATTAGTTCCTCAACTGAGTGAGTCTTCTTAATAAGTTAGTTTTGTGACATGATGTTTATTCTTTTATTTATTATGTGCGAGAATAGCTTCTGCACTTTCAGATGATTGTAGTACTTATTGTGAACACTTACAGCATTTCTCCTATTGCGGAACAGAATAATGTAATGGAAGGGATCTTGGCGGGGTGTTTTAGTTTAAGAAGTAGCTGTAAAGTGTTAGCTAAAGCAGTCTACGAAATACTCCAAGAGTCTATGTTACTTATCTTCAGTTTTGTTAAACTCAATTCAAATCACGGGAACTACTTTGTTGAATTTTATACTTGGATAAAACAAGAAAGCAAAGTTAATGTTGTTATTAGTGCTCAAAAGTTCTTGTATCTACTTACTGATGTTTAGCTTCTGTGTGATGAAAGGATTTAATTTTCAGTATGAAGAATTTCAATTTCCTAGCAGAGTATTTATAATTTCCTGTGGAATAGAATCCATGAGGGATCTGCTTCGTGGAGTATAACTCTAGGCTCAATCGCACTGTCTTACTTCAAACATAATAGAAACCTTTAATTTATCATGTGCTTAAACGTATCCCTATTTATACTAGACTTTTTAGGTAATGATAAGTATCCAACCTGTCATAAATGGTACAAAAACCAGCAACATCACCTAATTTTTTGAGTTGATTGTAAGCATCTAACCCGTATTATGTGCCATGAAAGTAGGACTAGATTTCTGTGTCCAATATGGACCACCATTCCACGCCAAGCCAGGTAAAATGGTACTGACAAGCGGAGGCACTGTTAGTGATGCAGAGGCTTCCCTGTGCACTGAGGTTATCACGGACTCAAATCTGCAGCTTCAGTGAGTGCTCTCCCTTGCTTTCTCCTGCACGATAAAAGGATTAGATCGTATCTCATCCAATAGCAACGTGACATATAGAACAAGCAATCGCCCCTATCTTGTATCAGTAACAGACAAATGCATCCCCAGTTTGCACCTCCCCAGATGCATTCTTATAATATCAAATGATGATAACTTTGGAAAACTGTTTGCTTTTGAAGAATAATGCGCGGGAGGAACTGATGAAGTGTGGCCTATGACTCTCACATTGTGGGGGCTGAGAAGAATATCCACAAGTTGACCTCTTCACTCGCCACCCATTTTGCAGAATCTCTTTATCTCTGATATGAAGTTCAAAACTAAAGAGTTGTCTACTGGCAGCTTCTGCTTTGGACTTTTTGTGTGGCAGCTAGATTCATTTTACTACATTCTCCCAATTTTAATCACCAGCCTCTTTGTGCAATTTAGTGGTGGATGGGATAAGGCATCAGATTCCCCCACTACAAGCATGCACATCGTTAATGGCACCAAACTTCGGCTTTATTTTGTATTGAGATGTCGTTCGTATCTTTTAAGTCATAGTTGTTATAAAAAAAAAATTATTCATAAAATAAAAATTGACAGTATACGGTAAATTTAATTTTTAAATAAGAATTTTGACAAAAAATAATAAATATATTTTATTAACTATTTATCATAAAAATATGAAATTAAATCAACTTATTTTTCGAGCCACTATATCTAATGTTTAACAAACACTTTAATACTGTAATTCTTTAACCTACAACTATCCAAGCTCCACCCTCAATATCAAATCAGTGCACTCGTGTATTTATAATTGTTCTGTTTGATTATGCACATCCGCACATGGATGGTTGACACAGAGACATGCAAGTGTTTCGTAAAGCCACAAGCCGCCTAACTGTTTATATGTTTTATATATTTCTTAAATCCATTATTCTTCCTACGGTTAGACTTTTATTTTAATACTAATGTTGGCTTACATACGTTAATAAGGTCAAATGATGTAATGTTAAATGCTGTTGCTTATGGAACCAAAAGACTACGATCTAGTAGAGATGTAGATATTTACTTGGTTCTCTTTCATGTTGAGGGCCCGAGACCTGAGTGGTACTGAGAACTGAGAGGACAGGAAGCACTAGCATTTTTGCTTTTGCATTTGCTTATTTCCACATATATATTTGGCACAAAATATTGTGTGGAGAGGAGACCACTGGCTAAAGATTTGTGTGTCGGTCTCTTCTTCTGCAGTGAAGTAAACCATCCATGTGTGAGAGAGCAGAGCAGGGGGAGGTCGAATTTCGTCCTTGAAATATTAAAGCTGAGGATGATTCGACAATACACCTCTTTAATTTTCGTCATTTTATAGTGGATTGAATCCAATGCCTTCTCACCACGTTAATTAATTAATTTTATTTTTTTAATATAGAGAGTTATCAGCTGGCTTTCCTCTGCCTTGGCCCTTTGTTAAGTTAAAGAGTAGGAAGTGAATTATTGGAGGCTTGTTGTAAGCTTGCACTAGGTGCTCAGCAAAATCAATAATACGCACGAGAGAAAGTTTACTTAGTATAATAAAAACTCTTCCTATGAAATGTAATGTACCTATTTGACAACAAATATTAATTTTGTGTAGATTCGTTTTCGGTCATATGCAGCGACCTCTTAACTTGTATATAAATTTTGTCATAAAGTTCTTTTTTGAGAGACATATGTACATTTTAAAATAAAAGTTTTAAATATTAAACTGTAATTAAAGATCATTATGTAATCTCAATTTTGTATTCTAAAACATGTAAAATGCGACACTGAAATTTTTCTTTATTATGATTGATTTCTTAAGAATGTATACACATAATATGGTAATAACTCGTTGAAACAACAACACGTGTGCATTACTCCGTAGTCCACTAATTTTTATTTTAAATTTTTAAAGTTGGGAACGTCGATCAGAAATTCAGAATTATGAAAATCCTGAGATTATAAAATGACCCACAATTATATATAATCATCCGAATTTACAATTCTGACGGTCTAGAATGATCGTGTTTTTTTTTTTCATATTTAAATACCACAACCACACAATGTCATGCTTCCATGCAATACTATTAACTCATAGGACAGCAGATCTCCAATTAAGACCTAATATTTTCTTGGTTTTTTTTTCTTTGGGGTATAGTGGAAAAATTAATTATTGGACAAAAATGACCCCACTAAATTAGCTGTAGCAAACGCCCAAAAAAAAAAAAAAACTACGTGTATAAATAGTGCTAGTCACAAGGGATCCGAAGCCAAAGGCAATTTCAAAGCTTCCTAAGAGCCAATAGCTGTATTGTCCAAGTATAGCAGCATTAACCCCCCAAATTTTAAGCCCTTTATAACAGAGCTTTTACGAACATTTCCATAGTCCTTTCTTTTTTTCTTTTTTTTTAAATTAAAAAAAAGGACTCAATTAATCATGGTCCCCCGAGTAACCATCGTCGTTGCCCTTTCATTGCTTTTCAATGCTGCTGCTTCGGCGATAGTCGAGCAGGGTATGATCTTTCTTCTTTCTCTCTTTCGTTATTCGGAAATCTGAGATTCAAATCCCGCTCACGTAAAACTCCAGGAAAATTTTATGTTTTTTTATTAACGTAATGTTACTATGGCAGAAAATTAATCTGAATTATATAAAATGCAGACGTTTATATGATAATATCTTTGATTTTTTAAATTCGGAGCAGGGATTGCTGAAGTGAGGTTTAGCTACGTGGCAGATAACGGCCCTGAGAACTGGGGAAAGTTAAGTCCAAATTTCAATACATGTTCAACAGGAAAACATCAGTCTCCAGTGGACATTGTGCAGAACAAAACCGCCCAGAGACAGGGATTGGGACCCTTGTCCAAGGAGTACTATTCTGTAAAGGCAACTCTGATGAATTCCGGCTACTCCATTGGGGTTCGTGCCTAGCTATCTGAATTTAAAACAATCTGATGCTGTTGGTTTCCTCGGTTTCTTGTACAGTTGTAATTTGTACGTTCGATCTGATCAAATTTTGTGATTGCAAATGCAGGTACATTATGAGGGAAATGCTGGAGAATTGAACATAAATGGGAAGAAGTATCTCTATAAACAAATGCATTGGCACACTCCTTCCGAGCACTCGATTAACGGAGAGCGGTGTGTACTCTCTCTTGAGTTGATGCCCAATACAACTTGGCCCAATCCCACCGAAACATAAACATAACATTGATAGATTTAGGCTGAATTTGTTATTGAGATTTGATGTTATAATACTAAAGTATTTAGTAAATATTAATTATAGTGTCGTAAAGTTAAGTTAATTTAATTTATTATTTTTATACTGAAAAATCTATAATATTTTTACTATTGTTGTCAAAACTATTATTTAACAAACATGTTTACAATAAATAATTAACTTTTTGTTTTTCAGTTACAACTTTTTTCTTTTTTTGCACAATTGTAATACTTAAGTTACAACGATTCAACACCAAATAAAACCTTAGATGTGATGGTCTCGTTATTTTTCACTGTTTGTGAAAAGCGATAATTAAATTTGATTTGTAAGTTAATTCGATCATACTTAATTAATTAAGTAATTAACTAATATCAACAGATTTGCTGCTGAGCTCCATCTTGTCCATCAGACAGAAGAGAAGGACATCGCAGTAGTGGCAATCCTCTACAAATACGGCGACCCAAATCCTGTCGTCACCAAGGTAACTAATTACAAAACTTGTTCACAGTTGATATATAATAATAATAATAATAATAATAATGACTTGTTAAATAATCACGCTGTATAATTGCATGCATGCAGTTAATGCCATACTTGCCCCAGCTGACCCGTGAGAGCTGCACGAGCAACCCCAAGACTTCCGACGTTGATGTTGGTATGATGGACCGCGACTACTCCAGGCAACCTCTTCAGGGATACTACCGATATCATGGTTCTTTAACTACTCCTCCATGCACCGAAAACGTCGTCTGGACCGTCCTCGCTCGGGTATTTTTTATTTTTTTTTTAAAGCTCAAACACGACCAGCAACAATTAAATTAAATTTTATTAAATATGTGATGATAGAAAAGAAAAAAAAAACAATAATAGTAATTTATTTATTATTATTATTTTTTTTTGGGGGTTTGTAGGTGAGATCAATTTCAGCGGAGCAAGTAACGGCTCTGAGAGAACCATTGTGCAAGGATTGTAAATTCAACTCGAGGCCAGTGCAGCCCCTCAACGACAGGAAAGTCGAATTATTCAAAGTACAGAAGAAAGGACGAGTTGAAGCCTATAGAAATAAATTCGTCCCGGGGTCAATCTGACAAGTTGCTGTCCGGAAAGAATAGAAAGGAGAATGAAAAAAAGAAAAGAAATTATTAATGTATTTTTGTTGTGGTGCCTCATATTTTGTCTCTGGTGTCCTGAAGTGCTGCTCCAGTTGTAGTCGTCAATTACAGCTTCAAGCGATCTTCGACTTTAAATATGATGACAAGGCACCATCCATTATTAAAAAAAGAAAAAGAAAATTACAATTAAGTTTGCGTGTTTCTCTATTTCCAGTTTGTTTTGGTCATGTCGACTGCTAATAACCTTACCTTCTGTAGGGGTAATCTTGAGTTATAATATTAATTAATAACCTTAGCACTTGTTGTTAAGAGTTCAATCTTCTCCCTAGAAATTTGCTCCATTATTTTGTCATTTATCTAAATTGATCCCGACAATTGGATAACAACCGCACATTCACAATCGCACGCTTCTGCCTAGGAGTCAAATTTGGCGATTGTATTCAAATTGATCCCAATAGTCCCTTTGAAACTATCCGTCAAAAACTTCACTCCCATTGTCTCAAAACTTCAAATTCAGACAAGTTTTGTCTCATCAACGTGGTCAGCAATGACTTTTAACTAGTAACAATCCGATGCATCAATATTACGGTTGGATATGAATAAATAACGTGATACATCTGTCTCATTTAAAATTCTCAAACTTTCCTATCATTTTAAACTTTTGAGTATTGACAAAACTTCATATCATGATATATCAATTTCATTTTAAACTTTTACTTCAAAATTTTAAGTATACTTTTCATGAAAAAAAAAAAACTCATAATGTGATATGTTTGTCACATTTAAAACTCTCGAATTTTCTTATCATTTCAAACTTTTAAGTATGCATTTTATGACAAAACCTCATATAAGAATTGTATCAATTTCATTTAAGACTCTCATTTCGAATTTTTAAGTATACTTTTTATGAAAAAGACGTTTAAAACGTGATATATCAGTCTCATTTAAAACTCTCAAACTTTCTTATTATTTCAAGCTTTTTAAGTATGCATTTTATAACAAAACCTCATATCATGATGTATCAATTTCATTTAAAACTCTCAAACTTTTCTATCATTTTGAATTTTTAAGTATGCTTTTCACGAATAAAAACCTCATGTATCACTCTCATTTGAAACTCTCAAACTTTCAAGTAAGATTCTTCATGAAAAATACTTAAAGGGTTATGAAAGATCAAGAATTTTGCTTTACCTTACTTTCCTGACTGATAATTTAACATGACTAAGCAAGTCATTTTCAGAGAAAATAGAGATTAGCGATAAGCCAATATAGTCAAAATTCTAAACTACTCAAATTATGGCGTCTCGAGAGTCAATAATATTATTGCTATTGGCCTTAACAAGGACTCCTAACTTGTGAACCAAACCCCACCAAATGAAAGAAAGCCCAATCACTCATGTGATTTTAGCCAGTATTCAATGGGTTGGTATGACTTTTATTCTCTAACCCACACAGTTCATGCTCTAAGACTAAATAAAAATATGAAATTAATAGTTATGAACTATGATATTACTTTATAAATAATTCAAGTTAATTTATTAATCAAAATATTTATATATATATTATTATTTTGGTACATATTTTCTTAATTCCTATTGTTCCACCACACGATAACACAAGTAAAACAAAATTAATAAATTTAAAAGTTTATGATTTAACGTTTTAAAACCGCAGAAATTTTTATTTTTTTAATTAAATTTTTCTTTATAGTCGGGATATAGCCAATGATAATGAGCGTAAATGTGTGTTGTCACCATCAATTTTTACCATAGTATCAATAGTAAATATACATGTTCATTCTCATTCGTAACGATTCTCAAAACTATTTTGAAGGTGAGAGATTAATATTTAATTAAATTGGTATTAACAATTACAAGTATTAAAAAGAGTAATGCAAACGCCAAACACTGAAAACGTTTCTTGAAATTCAATTATCTTCACCGATCACTGAAGCCCTATGTCACTTGCAACACGTACCAATCCCTAGCTAACCAATTGACTGTTAAAAGCCCATTGAATATTCCTCAAACAATTTTTTTTTTTAATTTTTATTACTAACGAAGAATGCGTAATTTCTAGTTTGAAGTCAAATTCAACATTAATTTGTTCATTTACTCGTACAAATCGCATTCTAATCTGTGAATTGAATATGCATTATTTATGTTATCTAACCCTTAATTCAGATTGAATTTTTACTTTTCTCCAACAATGTTTTCAAATTTCACCAGCTCTTCCAAACAATCAAAATTTTCAATCACAGGCACCCATATATATATATATATTCTTCTAGAATTTATTATTAAATCCACTATTACAATAAAAAAATTTACAATCCATCACTCCAAAAAAAAACACTCTAATATTTACAAACCTTTACCCCAAAAAGAAAAAAAAAATCAAAATGTGAAAAATGTTGTTACCTTTTTTTTTTTTTTCACCGGATGGGGGAAACCGTTATTCATATCATCTATCCCAACGACTATTTAAAAAAATCAAAGCGGGTCCCACCACAGACCCCCAATCACGACCGGCTAGTAAAGTCCATTTTTATCTGGGCCCCACCCCCACTACTTACTCTTGAGCCTTGCCCTACCCACACGGAATCTCCCCAGTCCAGCGCGCCTCCAGATCACGCCACGTCACCGATCCAGGAATCCGACCTCCTACCAGAAGCGAACCGCGTCATCCCACCCAAACCAACCGGTTCGCCATCCAGACTCCTCCGCGGTTCACTTGCAATGCTCTTCCTCGGCGGAGACTCCACTCGCTTCGACAGCGCGTGCGCCTCACCGCGCGGCAGCCTGTCCCTTATGTCGTGAGTAGTAATAACCCCACTCTTCCTATCCGACGATTCCTTTCGACGCTCACGACTCTTACCCTCCGATCCTTTCCTTAACCGGAAAATGGTCTTTAAACTGGCAAACAAACCGGGTTTCTGTTTCCTCTCCGATTTACTCCTCAAAGACCCCGACTCCGAACCGGAACCTTGTCGCTTCTTCAATCTCCGCCGATCCCTCTTGGATCTGACCCGACCGATACAAGAAACCTTGGGAGAAGAGGGTTCGCACAAGGGACCATCCGATTTGCCAACCGAGCCGGTTCGCTTGGGGAACCAGTTGGTGTTGGTTTTACAGTGTCTCTTACACTTGGGGTCAAACTTCTGCTGCGGCTTGGGCAGGCCAATGATCGAAGTCTTGGTCTTCAAAGTCGTCGTCGTCGGAGTGGAAAACCTCTGAGAAGTCGAACTCGGATTCGGGTTCAGGCCAATCGGGTTGGAGTGGGAGTGGCCCTTTTGCGACTCCTTACGCTCGTAGAATGCGTTGCGGTCAAACCAGTCAAACTCCGCGTCCTTCGACAGCCAAAAGGAATCTGGCGGCAAGTCAGGCGGAATCTCCGGTTCCTGATGATCATCAGCATCGTGATGAGGATGATGATGTTCTTGATTTGGGTTCTTGTCGTTAGTCTCGATGGCGTGGTTGGGGTTTTTGTTGATGGCGTTGGCCAGGGTTTCGCAGGCGATCTTTTTATCGCAAGAGACACCGGCGCAGGCTGAGACTAGGGTTTCAAGATCTACTTGTGGCATAATGAGAAAACAAAAAAGAAATGATATTTAGAGAGAGAGAGAGAGAGAGATGAGAAGTCGATGAAGGATAAATGAAGGGGATGCTTTTTTATAAGAGAGAAATTTCAGACGTGTGAGCTTTGTTTTTTTTGGAGGGAGAGTTTCAACTTGTTGACTCGTGCGTGTGGTCTCTGTGTGTGTGAGAGTACGTAGCTGTATTTTTGTTTTCGTTTTTGTGTTTCCAGAACTTACTTTTTCTTGTTTTTGACAAGAGAGAGATAAAAGACGAAAGCGGGGTATTATTATAAAACGGTGGTTATGGTAGGATTGATCTCTTGTAAAGCACGTTTACGGATGATAATTGTTAAATTATATTAGTAAGTGTAAATTTAATATTTATTTTTATAATTATACTGTTATTATTAATATTTAAATATAATTACGATAACTATCAAATTATATAAATTTTAATATAATCAAATATTTGTTATAAGACAAGTATTAAGTTATATGTAATGTAATTTACACCACTCATATAAACAGTGAGTGAGTGAATCTTATATTACTCATTGTATATGTAAGCAAATATAAATTATATTATACGTAACTTAGAGAAATTCTTATTCTAATTATTATTAACATGCAATGTCAAAGAGAAAAATGTTAAGCAGAGCGGCTTTAAGCATTTATTTGTTTAATTGTTTGCTTTCTGGTAATGGCTCGACCTCGGCGCCCTATTATTGTTATTATTATTCTTTTAATTTTTGGCTATGATAAATCATAAATAAATAAATTAAACCATTAGTTTATTACTATCGGTTTTGACAATTTGACCAGCTTTTTGATTTACACATTTTAAGGAATAATTAATTAAGGTGGGGATTGGAATTGCATCGATGTTGATCGTCTGCGATTATGAACATAAAATGTTACCGAATGACGTGTATTTTGATATCCATATGTTGTTATCTTTAAAATTGCTGGCAAAATACCATACACCCCCTGTTGTTTTGCAACATTATTTTACATGCACCCGAGTATTTCTTTTTCTTTTTCTTTTTCTTTTTTGAAAGACTGACTAGTTCACTGTCATATAATATTTCAACTTTTTTTTTCTTACTTATAAAATTATACATTTTTGGCTCATCTCATCAATTCATCTTATGAATTAATGTAAGACCACAAGGTCAGCAGGTCGTATGAAATAGGGGAAAAAAAAAGAAAAGAAAGAAATTATATGTTTCTTTTATGATTCTAACACTTTTACCTTCTAAAGAAAAAATATATTTTTAAAAAATTAAATAAAGGTAAAAAATAATCTCCCAACTATACTACAAATATATAAACATGTAAAGCAAAAGTATTGTTGAATTTGTATAATTTTAAAATTTATAAAAAGATGCATTAATTATTTTTTTTTCCTTTTATTCTCTCTAACTATGTTTGTTTTGTATTTCCAAAACATTTCAAATGGGTCCAAATGCAATAACCTATGAATATCCGGGCTAAAAATGTAAACTGAATGAATAAATGAATAATTAATTAGTTAACCTAAAGGAACCTTCGTGGCATCAAGGAGGAGACATCGGACATATTGGAATATTGTTTACATAGTTTAGAAAGAATAGTTAGTTAAGAAATCAAAAATTTGCCCAAAGTCGAGGGATTATGATATGGATCGCGTCACTTTCTATTATTAATTCAATTTTCGCCATAAGTGTGATTGAGTAGTTTTAAATTTAGTTGGTCACTCAAGTTCGAATCTTGAGATAAGTAAGAAGTTGAAAGATAATTCATACTTTAGTTATCTACTTATTTAAAAAAAAAAAGTTTTATTTAGATGGAGTTTGTTTTTTTGTCTGAAATCTGAATAGATCTGAATTAGTCTGAATTCTGAATAGGTCTGAATGTCTGAATCTAAATAATATGTTTGTTTTTTCATTTGAATCTCGAAAAATAAGTATTAAGTTTTTTTTTTCAACTTAAAAAGCTGAAAATATATACTTTTACATTTGTATCCTTGTTAAATTTGAATGTTAAATAAATAATATATTAAATACCATAATATTTTAACATTTATAAGTAAAACTATATTCAAGTGAATACATAATTATTTAATATATAAAATATCATAAATTTTAAATTTTATCGTATATAATATAATAAAGAAAAAACATGGATATTTTTATGTGGGGTAAATATCTATGGGTGAGTTTTGGGATAGACATGAAAAATAAATTATAAAACAGAGATATTTTTGACATTAGCAAGTAATTGACTTAATTCAGATTTCTCCATTAAGTAAAATGCTAAAAAAATTAGCTTATTTTATTAAGTCAAAATTATCTAAAAAGTCTCATTAAGTTATAAAAACAAACACGTCTAATTAACTTAATTAATTAAGTTAAGTCACTTTAAGTTATTAAGTTAAAAAACAAATGCCACCTTAGTTGAGTGATTTTAAATCAATTTTATTTAATTGGTTAGCTAAGCTCAAATCTTAAGATATGGGACAAATTAAAGAAGGAATTTAGACTATTGGTTATCTACTTACTTTTTAAGAAAAAAAAATTGAATTATTTTTTTTAATCAATTATCACTTGATTAGCTAGAATGGTAGTAGAAATCAAATGAAGTTATTAAAAAAAAATTATTTGTGTGATACATTGCAAATAATTAACATCACGTATGTTCCATTTATTTAGTTAATTAGCGTTGATCTAAATAATAGTAAGAATTAACAATTAATTAATGCAAAATCACACATATATGATACATCCAAAGCGAATTTTGCTCATACATTTCAATGAAGTCTTCTCGTGTTCAGGCTATATATACAACTTATTTTATACATATTTGTTCTATTCAACAAATCTTATGGAATTTTTATAAATAAATTGATCCATATGTATCATGTTCTTATTCTTTTGGGTTGGTAGGATTCTCTTTTTGATCTGCGGAGTAACGAGATTATGATGAATGATAAGATACTATATTACATGTAATTTGATGAGATTATTTTTAGTCTATTCGTCTGTTAATGAATCTAATCTAACCGATAATGCATTTGATTAATAAGTTTGATTGCAGATTACCCTAGGTATTATTTATTATTATTGAATATATAGTAGCTAGAAAATGAAAGTATAAAAAATTGTTCAAGAAAATGGCTCCTATTTTTTCACAACCAATTTTGGACTAATTGGAGTCAGTATTCAGTGATGACGCAAAAAAGGAACAACAAATCTTGTTCACATCCTGTTCTACATATTGAAAGCAACAACAACTGTAAATTATCATCTGATTAATTGTTCGTTGTCTGGGTATTTATATACGAATTTATATATACACAAAAATTATTATGTACAAACAGATATGATATAATTACATTATAATCACGTGACCCATGATATTTTTATTTATTGATTGATTTATTATTTAGAAAGAATAATTTGTACCGATAATAATCAAATTGGTCAAGATTATTATAAGTTACTTCCGTTCAAAATATAAATAAAAATACTCTTTAGTCTTTATATATTAGGTTAAATGTCTTTTTAATAATTGTATTTATAATAAATATCTATTTAATTTTTGTATTTTAGAAAATACTCCAAAACGGTACTCCTATTGTTAGTATTTTATAATTTAAAAAATATATATATTTTTTCCCCTCTATTTTTACAATAACACGTTGAAATATTGACTATTGGTGATGCGGGTCCAAGTAAAATTAACTTCCTCTTTAGCCCACATCCTATAGCAGTCAAAAATTACCCCCGGAAAAAGGGCACCACAACAACCAAATCGTCTAATTCTTCACACACATCATTTGTAATTTAATTAAATTCTATAAACAAAATCTCTGATTCTCCATATGTTGCCCAGCAATTACTATATAATTACATCGATAATTAATTAATTAATTAATTAATCTCATACTATAAGAATCTAATTAGTTGAGCCTTATTTTACTTTTGGGGTTCCATTCCAACAACTCAAGCTGGTTTTGGTTGCCAAATGGAACCTGAGCACCAACGGCATTCCTTTCTAATAATGCCAAATTCAATAATTGAAGAACATATACATATTAGCGATGAAATTTATAATTATGATTTTAAATAATCGATTAATAATGTTGATTTTTAAAATTTTTGTGCAGGGAGAGGCCCCATCAGCTTAGCCCCAGATAATAATGGGGTTTTAATGAACAAAGGCTACAAATGAATTACTCAAAATAATTAAGTAATCACTTAATACTTTTGGTATAATTAGTTAAAATATTTATTATTTTTGGGTATATTTTAGATGCTACCAAATTCTGATTTCGTTAGTATTAATTTAATAGTCTTTGTTTCAACAACGGTTAAGAAACTTTTTAATTCGTTTGAAATCAAAAGAACCGGTAGAAAATTCCACCCACATGCTCTGGTAGGTTCAAAATGTATAGCAGAAAGATTTACCTACTGATTGTACCTTTATAGAATATAATAACGCTTCATTTGTTGATTTGGGTCTGGCGATCATATAAAGTATAATATTAATGGTTCATTATAAAAATATAAATGAACTCGTCATGATCTTCCACCATATTTTAAGGAACAAGCCCCGAGATCAGGGGAAAATTTAAAAAAAAAAAATGTTTTATTTCTGAAGGCAATGCATAGGCTACAAGCCTACAGCCATTTGACGTGTGTATTATAATTTGAATCACAATTAATACACACATTCGAATAAGTTTGTCACAATATATAATAACACACTCGTAATTTCTTTTTCTTTTTTTAATACCTACATATAATTTGCAATTGATTTATAAGGTCATGACAAGTCAACATGTTAATTTTTCAAACATTTAAATTCAGAGGGAATGAATTAAAAGATAAAATAACACATCATTCAAATGTTAATAACTTAATATTTTCGTAACTATTCACACTTCTAAGATAAGAAAATTGCATGGTCTTCAATCATGACTGCAAATTATAATAATACAGCCCAAAGTTGAACCGATGACTCGTTGATCGTTAAATTCTAGCTTACTTGTACAGTGAGATTTTTGTGAAAATGAAATGTCATAACAATGTTCGATGAATGACGATAGTCACACATTCACAGGACACCCCAATTTTGAAATGTAGGAAAAAAATTACCGTATTGGATTTTAACTCTTATAATAAGTATTCAAATATTTTTTATTTTGCCTCACGTTTTAAAGTTCTAAAATGATTTTTTTTATGCATTCGATGTTGAAGGTGTGCTAAGGTTGTTTGCCTGAATTACTCATATTCGATATCCATGAAAGGTTTTTGGCTAAAAAAATTAACTTTGATTAGCGTTAATAAACTAAATTTATTAAACTATAGTGTACTTGTACGTGGATTTTTATGAAAATGAAATGTCATAACAATGTTCGATGATAATGTTAGTCACGCACTCTCAAGACACTTCAATTATGGAACATAGGAAAAAATTATCACGTTGAATTTTAACTCTTATAATAAGTATCCAAATATTTTTTATTTTGCCTCACGTTTTAAAGTTCTAAAATGATTTTTGTGTGTGTGTGTGTTTGGTGTTGAAGATGTGCTAAGATTATTTGCCTGAATTATTCATATTCAATATCCACTAAAGGCTTTTGGCTAAAAAAATTAACTGTGATTAGAGTTAATAAACTAAATTTATTAAATTATAGCTTACATGTACAGTGAGATTTTTATGAAAATGAAATGTCATAATAATGTTCGATGAATAATGCTACTCACACATTCTTAGGACACCTCAATTTTGAAGCGTATGAAAAATTATCATATTAATTTTAACTCTTATAATAAGTTTATTTTGCCTCACGTTTTAAAGTTCTAAAACAATTTTTTTTTTGTGTGTTCGGCGTTGAAGATGTGTTGAGATTGTTTGCCTAACACTACTCATATTCGTTATCCACTAAAGGTTTTTGGCTAAAAAAATAAACCTTGATTAGAGTTAATAAACTAAATTTATTAAATTCTAACTTACTTGTATAGTGAGATGTTTATGAAAATGAAATGTCGTAACAATGTTCAATGAATAATGCTAGTCACGCACTCTTAGGACACCTCAATTTTAGAATATAGGAAAAAATTATCAAATTGAATTTTAACTCTTACAATGAGTTTATTTTGCCTCACGTTTTAAAGTTCTAAAACAATTATTTTTTTGTGCGATCGGCGTTGAAGGTTTGTTGGGATTGTTTGCCTAACACTACTCATATTCGTTATCCGCTAAAGGTTTTTGGCTTAAAAAATAAATTTGATTAGAGTTAATAAACTAAATTTCTTAAATTCTAACTTACTTGTACAGTGAGATGTTTATGAAAATGAAATGTCGTAACAATGTTCGATGAATAATGCTAGTCACGCACTCTTAGGACACCTCAATTTTAAAATATAAGAAAAAATTATCATATTGAATTTTAACTCTTACAATGAGTTTATTTTGCCTCACGTTTTAAAGTTCTAAAACAATATTTTTTTTGTGTGTTCGGTGTTAAAGTTATGTTAAGGTTGTTTGCCCGACATTACTCATATTCGATATCCACTAAAGGTTTTTTGCTAAAAAAATAAACTTTGATTAGAGATAATATACTAAATTTCATATACATAATCATATCATTGAAGATTTGGAACATCTGTTACTCCATTTGAATAATGAACCACATGATAATTTTTCATATTCTTCTCAGACCAATTGAGTTTTTAAAATACACACGTAAAATGAGTTTACACTCTACAAGTTCCTAATAATTTAATAGTTTAATCTAATATAAAAATGTATAAGTTATTCCAATTAACTAATTTTTAAATTTCAACAATACACATGTCGTCGAAATAACATAATCTTCCAAAATAATTATTTATGATTTTTTTATTTTTAAAATAATTAAATTTGATGAATATGCAATTGCCACATTTTTTGACTTTGTGTTTCTTAAATTATCACACGCACAAGTTCGTGTAGAGATGTTTTAACAATTTCATCATATCATTGATGATTATGCAATTGCCACATTAAGAAAACTTATATACAAGCTAATCTCATGTTATCACTTCACACTAATAAGGTACCTTGCCCCCCAAATTTGTAATGATTTTATAAAAGAACATATTATTAAAAAAAATAATAATAATTCAATTGATACATTGACTACAAAAAAAAAAAAAAAAAAAAACTGTTTCGACTTTCACACGTCTAAATTTACCCTTCGTTGGGCCGGGCTTAAAAAAATTTACAGTTGAGGCAATACTCGACAATTGACAGTTTGACACACAAAAAAAAGGCATTTTTAATTGATTGAAAATTACTCGATTAGCGATAAATATAAAGTACGAATTTTTTATTTTCTTTCTAACCCTAGCCAAGTTGGATTGAGCCAAGCCGAGCCGATCGTGGGGCTGACTTAGAAGAGTCGAAAACAAACCCAAAAGTCCAAAATAAATAAATAAATAAATAAATAAAGGCACTACATAAGCTTTGGAATTTTGTAAGAACTTTTATCATTAATTTCTGAGAAGCATTGGAGCCGCCGCCGAAATAGGTGCCAAAAGTGAAGCTTCATCACCTCCTTTCATCTCATTAGAAAAAAAAAAAAATTCCTCACCTTTATCAAGCTTCAAACAACTTTTCTAGAAGATTAAAAGCATTTATAAGTTTGAATGACCTTTTTATTCTCGTCGCCCAATCAATAATTTAATCATGACATTTAGAAGAAGAACGTGACTAAATTAAAGTCACTTTTGTCTTTTCTTAACAATTGTACGGTTTCGTTTGAAATCACTCGGATAATTTTGGACTCTCGGAATTTGATCAGCTTTTTAGAATAATCTAAAAGCAAAAGCACATTCTTATTGATGTAGAAGGCTTAAATTAAGCTCCCATGGAATTTGCTCAAAACCGTGTACGTTTCTTGCCGTGAAAGAGAAAGCTAATAAGAGATTGTTGCATCCCCTTTTCAATTACATAATCAATGACCTGTGTGGCTGTGTTTTCAATTTGTTCATCAAAATCGGAAAATATTTATTTATGAAGCCTCAACTCTATTATTAGAATCGAACCATAATTCGATTACCTTTTATATTTGTGTTCACTACAATTCGAGTAATAATTAATCTCAAAATTAGTACTTCTGCATCGTTCTAGAATCAAATTAAGTAATTATTTCCCACCCAATTTATTTTGTTTTTTGTACATATAAGAGTTGCATGAATAAATGTGACGGGGCCGCCGGTCAATGGAATTGACGATGAAACTTTTATTTGTCCACAACAATTGACACACACACACACACACATATATACATATGAAATATTCTAGAAAATTGAGGAGAAAAACCAATCTTTGATACTTCGGAGATGATGAAGTTGTATTAATTATTAGGTGTGGTCTATTTCGACGGCTTAAAACGATGCTCGTGTTGATTATATATGTGAAGCAAAGGCTTCGCTCGCTTTCAACCAGAAAGAGACAGCATTTTAGTAATATGTGGAGTTCGCATAACCACTCTCCATCTTATAATATAAGGAGTGATGAGTATAAGTCGGCTCAATACTGGATACAAATTTTTCTATGATATATATATTTTTTTATTTATAATTAATATCATACATCCGAGTTGTTGATCAGGTGTGCTGCAATCTAGCGATCGTTTGTGGTTCCAACAACTCAGATCTGGATTTGGTTGCTGATTAAACGCCGCCAAATAATGACAAATCAATAATTGAAGATTACATTAATGAATAAAAATGATTGAAAGTTAAACTTAATTAATTGAATAACTACCTCTTTAATTTTTTTGCATTATTCTAGCTGTGGCGATAAGAACAGTTGAAAACCGCTCGCTAATAATAATAATAATAATCCAATATTTGATGGATTCATTTTGTTTAAAGTAGTGAACAACAAAGAACATGAACAACCAAGTTTCAACAAAAAAAGGACTTTTAAATTAATTTATACGAATTTCAAGGTCATCATTTTCGTAAATCTTGACAATTTACATTTTATTGATTTGTTAGTGAATAATACTAATTAAATTTACAAATTAAGTTATTCTACGAAATTTGTATTTTAAACTGATAAGATTGAGGAAATAACACAATCTCAAAGAATCGTGCATAAAAATTTATCAGATTAGATTATAAGATAAATAAATACATGTCATAGTACTTATTTGCTATTAAACATTCATTGACATATGAATTTTTTTTTTCCTCATTTTGATAAGAGTAATGTAATTAGTTTCTAATAATAAAGAAAAAAATGCTATTTAAACATGACATTTACATGTAAGAAAGTATTTTTTTTTTCTTTAATTGAGGTGGCTTAAAATAGTATATTTTGTTTCAAATTGAAGGATTAATATATAATGGTAGAAAATTTGCATATCTCTAGTTGGTTCAACATCGATAAGTTAAATAATTAAAATTTAGATTCATCTAAATTTGTACCTTCAAAGATAAGGTAAAAGTTCATTTAGTCCTTCTATTTTAAAATTAATGCCTGTTTAGTCTATGTATTTTTTTAAAATACCTTAAAACACCCTCGGCGTTACCTCCGTTACTGTTAATTCTAGATCCACGAGGGTAAAAATGTATTTTTCTTGTTAAAATTTAAAATTTAAAAAAACTATTCCATAATCTAGATCCATAATGGCAAAAACGTGTTTGAAACCTAATATTCTTTAAAACCCTAGCATCAAATCCAATCTGGACCTAGTGGAAGTTAGCTGAATGCTAAGAGACATAAGCATCAAAGAACTATTTTCATCCTCTGGCATAGCCAAACAAGCAGGTCTTTAAACTATTCTCATTTTTATTTTTAGATTTACTAGTATTAACAGTATGCTCATCCTTTTATTTTGTTTTATCTATTATTTCAGCAACAATTTCAACAAGACATATGTAAAGTCAACCAAATCCTATGAGACAGAAGCAAAAAGGAAAAATAAGGATTTCTCCAACACAATCCTTTCAAACCTAAATGTGAATAACATTATAGAAGCAAATAAAGGTATGTTATATCTTAAATTCCTTAGCATTTTAGAGTAGCAAAATATACACAATATTAATTGAGAACTTATTAACAATTGTTTATTTGCTTTTGGGGAGAAGTTTGACTCAAAATATTTCAGAACTGTAAAGCCAAATATAATCCACCAGTCTTACTTTATTGGTTTCTTTTATTTTATACTAGTTGTAGCATTATTGAATAGTTTATCGGTGGTAATATTTTTTTTTTACTTCTAGTTGTAATTTATTTTTTTTAATGACATTTAATCAATGGTTGTATCAAACTTATCATTGACTTCATTTCCCAATGCCCATATTACATTTATCTTTTAGAGCAATTTAACAAAATAAAGTTTAGCTATGAGAAGTTTGAATGATGAAAAGCTCAGTTTCGTGTTGAAATTTAATTGTCAAAAATTGTATGCAAACTGTCAAGTGTGTAAATGGTGCTTGTAAAAAAAAAAAATTTATTTTTTTATTTTTAAGGTTAAATTGATAATTTAATTATTATTTTTATTAATGGCCAAATAAAAAAATTATTATAAAATGATAATGTTGTAAAAGTAAGTAAAAAAAATAAAAAGTAATAGTAGGAATATCAATACTTTAACAAAAAAAAATTTTAAGGTATTTTTAAAAATATAAAAATTAAATAAATATTACTTTTAAAATAAATGGACTAAATGTACTTTTAGCTTTCAAAGATATATTATTAATGCCCGTTCACAAATCTTTTTCCCGTATATTTTAAGCAACGAGCCTTGAAAATTGGAGATAAATGTCTCTATTTTGGCAATTGACTGACAACAGCCACATGACAAGTGCATTTGTACAATGACAATTATTTCTGTAGATTCATAAATCCATTATATTTTTAATTAAGAATTTTTTTATAAAAAAAAATCTGTTCACCTACATGGAGATATAAATCCGGCAGATTATTAATAATATTACAGTGCGAAAGTTGATGACTCAATTTAATATAATTAATTAATTTATTCTCATTTTTTCAAAAGTTGCATGGCATATTTATTTGTATTTAGAGTTATTTTATATAAAAATATTATTTTACCTTGAAAAGAATAAAAAAAATAAATCCAATAACTACAAAATAAAGACATGAGTGTTTTGAATAATTTTTCAAAATACGCATTGACTAATTACAAAAGTGACTTAAGCCACAGATAATCAAAGTGATAAATACGAAAACAAGAAAGTCAAAACGCGTAATTAAGAAGTGAATATAACAAGCAATAATTTTGTCAAGACGCAGACATCAACTTTGTAATTTTCTGTGGGCTTTTTTTTTTCCACTCGAAAGAGCAAAAAGTAGCCATCTTCCAAAATTAAAACTTGATGATCTTCTTAAGCTTTCTAGAATATTTAACTTTTTAAATTAATATTTATTAACTTTCTTTTTTAAAAAAAAAAATTACCCTTTAACATGTGGTGTTTATCTAGTTGATCATTCTAGAATGTGATTAACATAAACATTTTTTAAAAAAAAAACCAAAACCAAATGTGACAACATAATAGGAGATTATAAATACTTATTTGGTAATAAATGATGGACCCTGAAGGTTATTCATCATCATCATTATTATTATTATTCGGATTAAAAGTTAAACTTTCAAAGGTGTGTTTAGAGCTTGTGTTCTTCTCATATTGGCTATTGATTGATCTATCTCGAGCACTGAACCACACATTTGTTGAATCGAAGTCAAGTGTATACTTGCAAGTTGTAACTAGTTTTATTATCAAGATGTCGAGGTCTGTTAGGACATGCTCTTTATAAACATAGTTCGTTTGAAGTTAGCTTGAAATTTTACTCAAAATTTTGTCAGTAAAATCATTAAATCTACCGAAAAGAAGAAAGAAATTTGGCTTTCACAAGATACATAAAAAGATTTGAACTATACATAAACTTCAATAATAAAATGAAGCGATGATAGTCACTGGTTAGTAACAAAAGCTCAGGAAGTATTTGGCAAAATCTATAGTGGCCAATATTATTTAATTGCTCAAGTGTACTGAGTGGGCAGAGAAGCGTTGAACAATTTGACCATCTAGTCTCGGCCAACATAAATGGTGGGTTACCGAGCTTAGGGGGCATGGTACTTGCTGGGTCAATCCAGAACAAGTCTGCGTGATTAAATTTGGACTTGTTACTCCCATTATTGCTCTGATTTAATGTATGAAACAAAGCTCACATGACGCATGCCATAACGTTTATTCGCAAACCAAACGTATTTTTCTGTCCATATCACATTGCCGTCATGCTTACTCTACATATTATGAAGTGCAATCAACCCAGCAGCCATGGTAATACCATATGATGTTAAAGGAAAAAAAATTAAAATAATAATCAATTGACACTATGACACGACAAGGTATTATATTTAATTAATTGTTCATCCTTCAGTTTATTTATCATTTTTCTTTAACAAAACATTTGAGCCTATACTAAACTAAAATTTGAAAATTTGAAATAGTGATAGCTGCATTTATTAGGCGTAGTATCTTTAAAATTTTTAGGGTATGGATAATGAAGGTGAGGATATGTATAAATAAATCAAGTTTGGGTAGCTTATAAAGAACCACCCCCCCCCCCCCCCCTCTCTACGCCGGTCTTGCCACATTTACTCTTTTTTTTTAATTATTTTAATTATGTATTAAATAAAAATATTTAAATAATGGCCGGTAACTTGACCACCGCCAGCCATTGTTATTTTCCTGCATCTTTGGACATTATTATTAGTATCAATAATATTATTGTCATGAGCTCTACACAACCGTATCAATATCTCTGACAAAGGAGCTATCGTTTGCTGTAAATCTATAATTAAAGTTTTGAAATTTAAAATTTTGACTGTAGATCTACGGCGAAGGGGAGCTCTGTTTTTAGTGATTTTAGTACTATTGTGTAGAGCTCGATAAAAGAATTCTAATGATACTAATTATAACCTAAATAAACAATGTTAAAAATTTTCCAATGATGATTAATGGTGGCTGCCGATGATTAAGTTATTTTCTATTAATAAATTTTAAAAGTTATAATATAATATAATATAATATAATAAGATAAAATATTAAAATACACAATACATTCCATACTTACACCAAACAGGGGTTAATATATTATTTAATATATTTTAATACAATACAATCTATTACAAACCAATATAATCCACTGCAATCCAATCTACCAAACACAACCTTACAATTTTGATTGATGTAGCTGGCAGTCCATTAGATTCTTTCCGATTTCGGCCTCCAAAGATGAGAAGTCACCTGACCCACTTGCTTTTGATGCAGCCCAATTCTAAGCCCTAGTTTTTGCCCACAGTACTGCTTTTCACACCCCTTCAGTATCCTCACACAACCCCATTTTTGAAACCATAGCTCCTATAGCAAGAGGAAATTACATAAAAGGATAGCAAGAGGAAAAAAGCGACCTAAAATGAGAATTATTACTATTATTTTTTTAAAAAATATATTTATAACTTTGTTAATTTATTCTAGATGATAATAAAATTAATTAAAACTCTATTGCGATTTTCCAAATAGGGCCATCAAAAATGGATTGTAAAACCGAATGTTGGCTGCCTGGTCTGGGTGCTGCTGCCTACAAACTTTTTTTTTTTTATTACATGAGACTATTGCTCAGATTATAACTCATATACATGAGATTATAACTGATATTTACAAATCAGACTATTATTGGGACCAACTTACATCAATGCTAATAAAGCTCTGCCCAAATTTTTAACTCTCACAAATATTCGAGAAATGTCTACTCCTCACTCATGAATAAGGAAGAAAACTGTCTTCACTCAAATTAATTGAGGAAAAAAATACCCCCACAATACTTTTGTGGGTGTTCAAACTGCTGCCCTCAAACTTGGAGGGCAGCAGCTCTGGCCACTCGGGCTGAGCCGAGTGGTTGCTGCCTACAAACCTAAGAAGGTAGTTTTTCTTTGTGTAAATAATTTTAACTTCGTCTCGAAAGCATCAAAAATCAATTGCTGTCTCCCTACTTCCTAGAAAAACAACTGCTCAAGGCACAACCTATCTCGGGTTTCCAAATTATTTTGCTTACGCAACAACCCAAAACATAACATATCTGCCACTTGTATGCACTTATTTTAAAAAATTACATTATAATTAATAATTATATTTAATTGAATTATGTATATTAATTAAGTGTAGTATTTCTGATGTGATTTATAATTTCTCCTATCGATTCCTTATTTAAAGCTGACATTGATTTACATGATTTGTCTATGTCTGTTTTAGTTAAAATTTACTAAAAATGAGAACACCAAACATACCTTAAAATCTAAAACGTAAAAAAAAAAAAAATTTCTTGTTCATAGTCCTTGGATTAAATTATCTGAACAAATAAAATCTTAATTTTCTAAAATAATCCAATCGAGCAACTGTAAGATTTGAAAGAATATTCTCATTCAAAAGAAATAAATAAAAAAATTAATAAAAAAGATTTTTAAAAATCTGTGGGAAATGAAGAACAAAATATTAGTATTATAACATTTTTTGCTAGCTTATTTGTGGACGCAATTAGTAAATATTTTGATACGTTGTAAGAGATTTTAAGTTCAAAATTCACTCTCTCTTAGAGTTAAGAAAAAATTTGTATAAAATAAATTTGTATAAGAATTTATAATTGTAATAAAATTCACTCTTTTTTATTTATATCGTAAATTTAAAATATACAACAATAACATCTAGTAATATAAAAGCAGTACATAATTGAGGGAAAATCGATAAAAGATAAATGCATCCATGCAAGTGTGGGGGTCAGACAATAAATTACGAAAAATATGAGGCAAAATAAAAAAAAGAACAAGTTATAGCAAAGGGGGCTTAATATAAAATTCCCACGACGTGTCCACAAATCTCATTCGAAAATTTGACCGTTGGGCCCGTTGCAGACAGGATAACGGTTATGTTTCAAAAGTAAATAACTCCCTCTCTCTTTCTCCCTCGCACATAAAAATAACAAAACAGAGCAAAGCCACAGAGCAAACCGTCGATGATGGGTTGCGTTTCTTCTAAACACGTCAAAAGGGAACTTCGCCGAGACATGCTCCTCAACAATGGCGACGGCGGCGAGGAATACGTCGTTAACCACGTCGTTTCTCTCACTTCAAGCACTTACGGCGTCCTCAAACTAGACAACGAACAGAAGCTGAAGCAAGACGAAGAAAAAGAACAGGAAATTCCCGCTAAAGATATTGTTGCGGAGACCACGAAGAAGAAGAAAGTGGTGAAGGGGTCGCCGCCCCGTGAGCCGCCGGAGGTTATAAATGCTTGGGAGCTAATGGAGGGTCTTGAAGAGGAAGTACAAGTACCCATTTCGAATCTCACCAAGAAGAGTCCCAAAGCACGCGTTTTGCTTCGCGGGTTTGCGGACATGGACGCCAGGAGTCCTTTGAAGTTCCTGAATCAGTTTGGTTCCCCGAGGAAAGCGAAGAAATTCGGAGGCAAAGAGAATAAGGTACGTGTAAACGGTCCCGTGAAATCGGATTTTAGCCCGAAATCTGTATTGAAAGTGAAAAATTTCCAAGACAGTTCGTGTAAGAAAGCGTTGAATTTGAACATTGTTCCCGTGAAAAATGAGAGTTTGGGTTGCGATTCTGAGGTTTCTTTGCGGAGGAGAAGTTTTAGTCCCTTGTTTGATCCGGACCTTATTGCCAATTATGAGAGGGAATTATCCGAAGGAGAAGAGCAAATCAAGAGGATCATTTCGCCTACATTTAGTAATCGAAATTGTAAAAGTTCATCTGAGTCGCTACTTAACGTTTATGATAAGAAGTGCCCTCCGGGAGGCGAAAATGCTGTGGTGATTTACACCACTACATTGAGAGGAATCAGAAAAACATTTGAGGATTGCAACAAGGTGAGGTCCATCATTGAATCGCATCAAGTACAGACGCTTGAGCGCGATATATCAATGGATTCGGGGTTTAAAGAAGAGCTGAGAGCGTTAATGGAGAGCAAACAAGTGAAGGTTCCACTCGTGTTTGTGAAGGGAAGATTGATTGGTGGTATTGATGAGGTAATGAAGTTGGAAGAAGAGGGCAAATTGGAGATTCTTTTTGACGGGATACCAAAGTCGGCCATTGGTGGATGTGAAGGCTGTGCTGGTGTGAGATTTATGATGTGCATGGAGTGTAACGGAAGCTGCAAAGTTTTGGATGGGGAGCAGAAGAAGATGATAAGATGCGGCGAGTGCAATGAAAATGGGTTAATACAATGCCCCGTTTGTTGTTAATTTGGTAACATTTGCTTACCACATGGATGGGATTCATTTAGAGTCTTATATTTCTGTTCTTGTTGGGTGGAACAAGGGCATTAGTGAAGATTTGTTTGTTCATTTTTTGTGGGGTTCTAAATTGGCTTTTAGGGCTTCTAATTGTGTTTGTTCTTGTTCAGGTTGGATCACTTGTATTTCTGAAATTGTTATTTAACTCTATAACTAATTTATATTTCACTCCGAAATTTGTAGATAAGTTGTCTGTTCATGTAGACTCCAAAATGTTGATTAATGGAGCTTGATTTGAGTGGATTTTGTTGGTATCAATTATACAGGTTTTTCAATTTTGTCAAACATTTGATTAAAAAGAACGAATATATTTTTATTCATCGAATGTAAAGATTATCAAAAGAAATAATTTCCATAAATTAAAAACTGTATATCATTTGCCTAATACTTAAAATATATATATATATATATATATATCTAACTAAGCTAACCTAAGGAAACGAACCAAAATCAAAATTTTAGTTCCTCTAACAACATGCTGGCCGTCTCTCCAATTTAAGCTTCCAAATGTATACCCAGAACCTCGAGCTCTTGAAGGAGTAAATTGAACTGTGTAACTTAGCTTTGTTTCCCCACGAGAAAAATTAAGAACCTGAGGCTCAACTCTTACATTAACTCCTTCAGGTTGCTCAACAGAAACTCGGAAAACCTGAGGACCTTCTCGCTTTCCCTTAAAAGTTACAGTTCTATTATTTACTCCGATTGGCTTGTGTAAATTGGATATGGCAATGTTGGGTAAATTCAGCTGATATGCTGGAACTGCCGGGTTTTGGCATTTCAGAGCTATGCCCGTGATGGCGCGTAGTCTTTTCGGATCGGTTTTTTGAGAGCAAAGGAAAATATGAACATCTTTGTCATCAAATTCATACACAAGTCCTGGAGACATTCCGTGGTCGGGGTTTAAGTGTCCTGATCCAAAATCAGATGGTGTTGCAAGTCTGTCAATTGCTTGGATTGGATTACCCATGTTGTCGAAGACGAAAGCTGCGTAAACAAAGAGGGTGGTTTGAAAAATTTTATATACATTAATGAAGAGATTAAGAATTAAGATTCTGAAGTGATCCTAGCTTAATTACCCGTTGTCATTAGTGCTGATTTTATAGCTGAAACACTCCATCTTTTATTTATAGCTCTTAAAACAGCTACAAAACCAGCAACATGAGGGGCAGCAATAGAAGTGCCTGAAGTATAGCCATAAACCACTGCATCATCAGCTACGCAAGAAGGCAGTAGCAGAGCCGAGTAGATGTTAACCCCTGGAGCTGTGATATCAGGCTGCAACAAAAGAAAAAAATATTGTCAATCGATAAGCCGACTGAAAAAATAAACTGAAATAAAAATGGTTTAGGGTTGAAAGAAACTTCACTTTGATTAGGTCCTTTTGAAGAGAAATAAGCCATCTTTGGTGCAGACTCCGTCTCTATCACTGCCGTTGCAGGTGAAATGCTAGTGATAACCTCGTTTTTCCGGTAAAATCCTGAAATAAGAGTCTGAAGATTGAATCCTGTATGAAAAATACTATTCAAAATGAATTGTAAACGGAGAGACACCGTGCTATGCTCATGTGGTTCTTAAAACTAACTGCTTCATCTTGTCCAAGAATTAGAGTAGGAACAGCCAAATCATTGATCGTGGTCGCGTTGTTCTCTTGAATGATGATCATCCCCGACACCTGCTGCCTTTTCCACCACTTCAGCCTTTGCAACTATATTATCACCCAATCCATCAGCATAACATATCACTAGCTTTCCTTGTACTGAGCTAGGAATAAGTGTGACGGCCTTGCAATAGCTGACAGAAAAATATTTGGACCCCAAAAAGAGAGATTAATTAATCAATACAAAAATTGAATGTTTATGAAATAATAATCTAAATCAGATTAAAACAAACCTCGCATCAACCACAGCAACACCGGGAAATTTTACTTGAAAAGCAGATATAATTTGACGAGGGCCCTGCATTGCAAGATGGTAATCTGGAGCAAGCACCTTAAGATCATTGCCTTGTGCTTTAGCCAGGAAAACACCCGGTTTGTGTTATAATTAGCAAATTAATAAAGCCACAAATCAAAACAAAACTCACTGATAATTAATTAATAATGAACTAAGAATTCAATTATTACCGTCAGAGAAGGCTGTTGGTTTCCAAAATTGTTAGAATGGTAAAACTCTCTATCAATGGTACTAGCTGCAACGGTGATAATCCAAGGGGCAACATTGCTAACACTGCCTACAGTTCCATCTTTACCAGCAGCGGCAACAACAACAATGTCGTTTCTAAAGGCATGATAAGATCCAATTGAAATGTCATCTTCAAAGTAATTGACCGGGACAGCGATGGCAGGATCATCATCATCAAAAGCAATTGACGTGGTAATGACATCGACATTGTCATGGATAGCATCATCAAAAGCCTTGAGTATATCAGCACCAACACAGTAGTTAAACCAACAGACTTTGTACACAGACAAACGGGCATTTGGTGCTCCACCAATTGCGAGCTGGTTTTGTATCAAAACGCCAGCACCAACAGCTACTGAAGCCGTGTTAGTGCCGTGGCCAAAATCATCGCGAGCTGAACGGAAAAAAAATTTGCCACTGTTCTGAAGAGGCCTCTTACTGACTCATAGCCATTACAGTAGTAACGGGCGCCAATTATTTTTCTGTTACAAGTAGATTCAGTGAATCGATCTCCTTTAGTGCACGAACCTCGAAAATATTTTGGCACCGGCCCTAAACCATTGTCTGTGAATGCTGGTGCCTCAGGCCAAATACCTGGTAAAATGTAACGGGGTAAGGCTCATTAGGTCCCCTCCGACTGAGTTGAAATCGAAATGGGTATATAAAGTGTCAATTAATGGAATAAATATTTATACACTTACCGCTATCTACGTGACCAACAATGACACCACGTTGTCGTTTCCGGAGGCTTTGAAAAATGCCCATGGTTGGGGTCCAGTGTATCCATTTGTTACATGAAATCCCACGATCTTGTTGTGGCTAGACGATAAGTTTTGCTCTCAAAAACGGAGACGACAGGATCATGTTCTGTAATTCAAAAGTACAGTACGATACCTGCATTAGCGTCAATAAAAATAAAATAAAATTGGATTTTTCTTTCGATATTGTATTTGTGCTTACTTTTGAGTTCAATGGCTTCTTGAGGTGTCAGCATTGCTGAGAAGCCTCTGAAACTCTTGTGATAATGATGAACAATGGCACTTTGAGCTTCTTCGTTAGTACTGAAAATAATGTACATATAATTATAAAAAAAAAAAAAAAAAAGCGAACTCAATCTGTTACATGTTATTATGTAAAACAAGAAAAAAAAAATTAAAAAGAAAATTTATAAAAGTTCAACACATACCGGCCAAGAACTGAAGAGAGAAGTTCATGGTTGGAATTAAAGATTGCTTCCGCATTTGGGAGAGAATGTTCGCCCATGTAAACAATGTAGTGCTGAAAAGAAATTAAGAAGTACAATTAAAACAATTATCAATGGTATTAAAATACTGCCCCGCCCCATATATATATATATATATATATATATATGAATAAACCTTAGCAATGTTGTTGGATCCATGACCATAAACCGAAGAAGCGAAGATTAAAAGTGAGAGAAGAGAAAAAAAATTTGAAAACTTTCATCTTCTCGCACAAAGTAAAATTCATGCAAAAGTTTGCACGAGAAATGTTAGTGCAAATTAATGGCTGTTGAGGCCTGCTATTTTTTATAAGTATGCAGGGGGAAGAACAATTTAAAAGGATTCTAAATGATGAACTGAAACAATTTTATGATCAAATTAATAATAATAATCAAAAGAACATAGCATAAAATATAGTTCAATGATAAAATTAATCAACTAAAACAGATATAATAGCTTAGCAAAAGATGTATTATGTACTCTCTTTTTGTTTTCTTTTAGCTTTTAGTTTATCATTAAGTTATATTAATTAGCAATATCAAATTTCTTTATCATTAACATTCTTTTGGATAGTTTTTACTCCGATATATCCTCCTCCCTTATCATTCCACATATTCAATTTTCCCTCCCTTATCGGTTAACTTCTAATTTTCCCTCCCACAGTATATAAATCTCTACATATTCGTTTCTTCTTTTATTGGAGTGATAATGTCAATTATAAAAAAAAAAAAAAAATTAGTAAATAAAAGACAGATAAAAATGAAAAAAAAAAAGCAACTCCAATTCTTTTGTTTGAGTGTAACGCTATTATTTTCTGGTGAATTGAATTCGTGATTTAAATATAACCATTTAAAGTTGTCGACTTAATATAGTGAGATGGAGTCAGGGGCATGGCAATGTAAAATACAGATTTTGAACTTTTAAGGGCTCGATAGGGACATGTCATGCGTACCAAAAACTTAAAATTTTGAAAATTGAACAAGATTAGAGATTACCCCCGCTTCATTATAGGTAAATATTGAAAATTCTCATAGACTAAAGTTTAATCTAATTAGGTAATTAGAGTAAAAAAAAATTAATGTTATTTTATTAACAAAATTTATAAATATAGAGATAACCTAAAATTTCATATAAAAGTAACTCTGTTACGGACTTTTATATGAAAGATTCATAAAATGGAAGTTAAATAAGAAATAGTGGAGATACCAAAAATCTAAAATTACATGCATGCAAACGGGTAATAGTGCATATTATTTGTACGAATTAATTTTACGTAAACTAGAACAAAAAAATATTAACTTATGTCAATGGCATTTGACTGACATAAATATTTTTTTCTTTTTTTGGTTCATATCCAATAAAAGTCCGCCACGTCATAGGTCTAGGCAATGGGACAAACTTGCGTCAACAAGTGTTGCTGATGTGGCAACCGATTAGTGGGTGATGAAGCCCTGCAGCGAGAACACTTTTACACTTGATTCCAATCAGACTAACACGTGTATCTATCTCGCTTACGCTACAAAATATGAGAGGTTTTTTTTCATTTTGTTCCTTCATATTTATTTCCTCCCTTCCTCTTCCAACAGAATTTTTGCTTCAATTGATACTCTCATCATGGCTGGCAAAAAGAGACGAAAATTGAAACTGTAAGTTGTTTTGATACTATTGATTAAGAAAGTTTGAAGCTTTATTTATTCTAGTTGCTATTTATTGAGAATTTTCAGGAAATAATCGTAGGGTTCTGTAGATTAGAGCAATATAAAGGTTATGATGGCATCAAAATGTGATCCTTTTGTTATCATTGAGGTTGAATTCTTGAATTTTATACTCAATTTTCAAACATTTGGGCGTTATTCTGAATTGGATTTGTGGTTTTGTTTGGAAATGATTCTAGGGTTTTAGAGTAGAGCTATCCAGTATGGATGATCAATGTGTAATTTGTCTAGTAATGAATCTGAATTTCTGGGATTGAACTGGAATTTGATTTATTTGATGGTTTTCTCAAGTGGGTTTTTGTTAGATTTGTAGTTTTTGTTTAGATCAAAGTGTTTGTGAGATTATGAGCTATTATCATAAGAATCCGGTAGGAAGAGCAGTGATGGGTAAGATTAGATTAGCTGGTTAATGTTGGATTTGAATGCAATTTTGGAACATTTTTGGGTTTTCGAGGCTTTACTTGCATTTAACACAGTAAATTTTTGGTTATTGGATTTGTCAATCGTCCTGTCGAATAAGGGTCTATATTATATATCACTTTGTAAGTTTATAAGTTACATTTTCAAGACCAAGCTCATCAAATTTGAAAATATCTTGTTTTGGATGTTGTCACTGCTGATAATTCTTTCACAGAATTTCCTTAGTTAATTTGGCTATACTATTTTGTGTATTGTACTCACAACCTTACTAATTTTTTAATTAGCTAGAGCATACTAAAAATACCTAAAGCATGAAGTGAGAGGTCATGAGCCATATGCCGTGTAAATCGTGATCTATGGCCAATAGTGATACAATGTGCAATTTCAAATTTGTTGATATGGTCGCTTGTGTCCAGTTTCTGAGCAGTTTAAGGTCTGCTTGAGTATAGTTGAGTTAGTTTAAGATCTTTACTGGATTCTAAGGTCTGTCTTACGTTGCTTCTCTTAAGTATCTTGTGGCCGGTTGCTGTATTTTATGCTCATTAATGGGTTTCTCTTTGACTTTGTAGTTTAGCTGAAACAGAAACAGATGGTTCCAAAATGGTAACTGAGGGTAAGGGAGAAAGATTGGAGCTGCATGATTGGTCCGAGCTTCCTGCAGAACTTTTGGAGCTGATAATGTGCCACCTAACATTAGAGGATAATGTTCGTGCCTCAGTTGTATGCAAAAAGTGGCATGCCCCTGCCATTTCTGTCCGGGTGGTAAACCAATCTCCATGGCTCATGTACTTCCCCAAATTTGGCAACCTATACGAGTTCTATGACCCTGCACAGCGCAAGACATATTCCCTTGAGTTACCAGAATTGTATGGGTCTAGGGTTTGCTACACTAAAGATAGTTGGTTATTGCTATACAGACCCAGAACCCATCGTGTGTTCTTCTTTAATCCCTTCACTAGGGATATGATCAAACTGCCAAGATTCGAGTTGACCTATCAGATCGTGGCCTTCTCATGTGCCCCAACATCTTCCAGTTGTGTAGTTTTCACAGTGAAGCACATCAGTCCCACAGTTGTTGCTATAAGCACTTGTCATCCAGGGGCAACAGAATGGGTTACTGATAATTACCAAAATCGGTTGCCTTTTGTGAGTAGTATTTGGAATAAGCTTGTTTTCTGCAATGGTATATTTTACTGTCTAAGTCTCACTGGTTGGTTAGGGGTTTTCGACCCAGTGAAACGTGATTGGGGTGTCCTCGTTGTGCCCCCACCCAAATGCCCTGAGAACTTTTTTGCCAAGAATTGGTGGAAAGGGAAATTTATGGTAGAGCATAAAGGAGACATCTTAGTTATTTATACATGTTGTAGTGAAAATCCAATTATATTTAAGCTAGATCAGTCAAAAATGGCATGGGAAGAGATGAAAACCCTTGATGGTTTGACACTTTTTGCAAGTTTTTTGTCTTCTCAATCAAGAGCTGACCTTCCTGGGATAATGAGAAACAGTGTGTACTTCTCAAAAGTCCGTTTCTTTGGAAAGCGTTGCATATCATACTCCCTCAATGACAGCAGATACTATCCTCGTAAGCAGTGTTATGACTGGGGAGAGCAAGATCCGTTTGAAAACATTTGGATTGAACCACCTGAGGACATTTCGGCCTTCATTTGAAGAATACAAGTGAGTCTGCTCGACTAAGATGTTATGACAAACTTCTGTGTCATTGTGTTTTGTTATATTTTATCACTTTATTGGAATGGCATTGATGCTTACTGCGTAAGTAGATACTGCTTAATTTTTCAGTTATGCTTCATAGTAACTGGATTGTATGGAATGCAATGTGCACTCTGTACCAGTAGATCATCCTGGAAGCACTTAGTTATGCTTCCGGAAGAATTCATGTAATACTGAATTTTGCCTTGTTTTTTTTAAATTAGAAGATATAGTTCTGTATGCACCAATTCTTGATGATTTGAAATCTTCATGTGGTTATGTTGATCGGTTTATGGTATGTTCTCTAATCGTTTATATACAAGCTGTAGCTGTTTTTACTCGTTAGCTTCCAAACCAGGATGAAAATTAACGTGATTTATGGTACAGAAGCTCAATATTAAGGGTGCGCTTAGTACATTGTAATGCATTATGAGCTAGATTATATATAATTTTGTGTTATAGTACTATTTTATATTAATATTAAAATTAAATTGATATTATTTAAACTTGTTAATATTTTAATGTTATACTATGAATCTTTTAAATTAGTTGTTAAATAATTTTTTTTAAATGTTAATTTTTATAATATACTAATGTACAATGATAAAAAAAATACAGTATTATAATACTATATTTTATTATTATATATTATCACCTAATATTTATATATTAGTTATTGCAATATAAAATATAATATTAATTTTTATTTATTAATGTTGAATATAGTTTTTTCAGTTTAAGTTTATTATAATTTATAAAATAATAAAAGTAAAATGATTAAACTTTAAAATATTGAACAATGTTTTAATACAATACAACCGAAATTTTATCTCCATGGGATTATTTTACGCACCTCTTATTGCATTAACCACCTTTTTAATGTAGTAAATACAACCAAAATTTATAGCCAAACATAGGTTATTATCAAAACATTGTTGGCATAAGATAACAATATTTTAATGCAATACAATAAAATGTGATGAAAACAACCAAATGCGCCCTAAAAGTATTACAATAAATTGATCTCACATTTCCCACAAAATTGACCTGCATTGAAAATTATGGTGCATTTACTAATTGGTACTCAGAATGAATTAGAATTAGAATGGGAAATAGGGATCAAAATAATTGTTTATTTTATTTGTAATAATCGGAATCGAAATGATGTATTTACTTTGTCTGAAAATCGAAATAGATTATTGCAAGAAACTAAAATAACCTTAATTCATTTTTGTATTTTTTATTATAATAATTGTGGTTCTGATTATTATTATTCAAAACAACAACAACAATAATAATAATACCTATTTGTGAATATTACAAAACTTCTATTGAGACCAAAATACAAAAGTGACAACTTAATTAGGAAAATTAGAGATTATGAAAATTTACCGAGTGAAATAAAAAATTTTGAAGAATGAACAATGTTCATTCTTTAATCTTATAAAAACATATGAACGCCATATATTTTATTCTTATTTATCCATCTATTTTTACAAGCAAAACACTGTCAATCATTTTCATTTCTGATTTTGATTCTCTAATCAGAGGAGAAAAAACACCCTAATATTAAGGAATCAGACCCAACGTTGGTGAAACAATGGCACCAAAGCCCCTGGACGATTCTTGGAATCGTCTTTTGCATTTCTCGGGATTATTTTGCTGTGAGGCGTGATGTGATTTATTTGTAATCGATTCTCCCATTTTAGTATTGCCCGAGTCTAATCTAATGCGCATTTATAGCAGGATTTTAGCGTGCCTCGTGAAGAAATTGATTAACAAAATGTTATGGTAATTAACAATCGGCAAGGATCAACTTTCAGCTTTGGTCTTTGAAAACAAAACAAATCATGTAGGGAGAAAACGAAAAGAAAACCAACACCACTTATATAAATTCAGATAAATTAATTGACAATTTTGAAGTTAACTCAGATCAACCAACTAGCAAAGACCAGCTATTATTGCTGCTCCAAAAAGCATTCACTTGCCTCCTAAACTTCTACACATTACAGGAACCGCAATTAACCTAGTACGGGTTATACCGGCTTCGTCCCCGGCCATTGTCAGTGCTACGCCTTCCACCACTGGAGCTACTGCCAGCCCCACCCCTGCCACTTCGAGGCTGGGGAGGAGGATTGTGTTGTTGAACTCCAGGCTGTTGCCTGCAATAAAAGATAAACTAAGGTTTGAGTTTTATTCAGGTCATACATGCTGAATAACTTGGAAAAAAAATGTGCACACAACTTAGATGAGTTATCATTTTCACTTCAACACCATCCTAGATATACCGACGAACGGTCAGGATCTTAAGATTGTTGACACCTAAAACTTTTTTCATAAGGAATGCTAAATAAACAAGCATTTGAAGAAAATTCACAGCTCATCGGTACACTTGAGAAAAAGTCCCCACACATCAATGTTAAATTCTCATAATGAGCACTAGCAAACAGATATTAAATGGAGAACTAACGAGCATGAGTCAGATGGTCTTACAAAACATATCCAATCCGTCCATCAGGCAAAAGCATTGGCAACATTGCCATACCGCCAGGAGCAGCTCCCCTACCATAGACCATTGGCTGCAAGAATATAGGGCAGCTATATTAGCACATGCACCAGAAAAAGAAATGCTACAAACGAAAATTTTGCAATTTCCAGCTATTCGGTATAAGAAGAACATATAAACTAGTCATTACAAGCAAAGATTTTGGAAAGTTATACAATTTTACAAAATTCTTTTAACGCAATAACATATTGCCCATTTGTAATGTGTGATACTTCACGTGAATCGTAATTAATTATGGCATGCTGATTGTTCATATACACTACAATCTGTCCAATCACTGTAAGATAAGTTTACAAAATGAAATAACAGTTACAAATGCAGCATCAAAATTATTTAATTGGATAGTTAGTTAGAAATCTGACATTTATCTTGAAAATTGGTTTTTTTCTTTTTGTTGATCAAAATAATAACGATCTTGTTCTTCTTTTGCCTATAAATAGCCTTCTAATTATTGAAATAATGGAAAAGATCTGTCTCTTCCCTACACTCTTGTTTTTCGTCTCTCCACAAATTTTTGCTTCCTTTCTGCCCGCTCTCTACAATCTTCTTCTACTGTGTCTTACTATACAATTATAAATTTCCACACCTCACAGTTTTCATTATCTTTTTCCATGGATGTAATATTGTGAGCTCCAGGTATCACTTCTCTTTCCCTTTCCCTGATAAGCTTATCTATACATGGAAATCCACTACCAAATTCTGCTAGTTCTAAATATAATTCCCCCAAAATAAGGGCCTCTATAGCTGTTGACTCTTTTATGAACATATAAGCAACTTAACAACCATACAAAAACCTTTAGAAGTTTATTTCTCTGCTATTTCAGTAAACACAGTAGATTTCTTTTTGTTCGTTATCCAAGAAATCAGTAAACAAAAAGTAGATGAACAAACATATGGCTGGGTGGATATGGAAAGTAGGGAGGAGGGAGGGATTGCTTTTTACCTGTGCAAAGCCTGCAGGAACATATCCGGCACCTAAAGCACCATAGGCACCTCCAACCATACCGTAACCAAGATGAGGTGGATAGGTTGGGTTTAAGGCTGGCTTCTGAGAATTTGAACCTCCAGATGTCTTCTGATCTGCTTGTGGCTTTGCAAGAGAACAATCCAAAACTTGACCTTTCAACAAGGAAAAACCTAGTCAAAACTTCAGCTGTTGCTGACCAGAAATACAGAGAATACTAGCAAAGGACAGAAGCAAACCATCTATTTCATATTTTTCAGTGTTCTTCAATGCCTTCATAGCACTTGACCTTTCTGCAAAGTGCACAAAACCATATCTGCTCCTTTCCTGACCTGGTTTCGCTGGTGGAATTACCACTTTTGTGATCTTTCCATGATGAGCAAACAGCTCCTTTAAACGATCCTGAGTTATGTCCTTTGGTAAATTCTTGACATAAAGTGCCTTAACCTGTATGAAGTGCATCAAATAATTCAATAACCCTTTCGCGGTAAAATAAAGCAACCAATTCATAAAGCAAATTCTTTCACATGCATGTAATAGCAAATATTTTCTTTGTACATGCATAGACTGCTGATTAACAAATGAATTCATGGAAGGAAAAGAAGTAATGAAAGAATTAGATGCTCATACTAGAGCCACGACTATTGACTTATCCACCATAAAAAATGGCCAAGATGGAAGTATTTTAAGACCTGGGAAGCAGCAGAAGACTCCGCATTTCTAGGGTCAGCCCAGCTCACAGTTGGAGCATTATCGTCAAGCTTAAACTTTGGGTTTGACATTTTCTGTCTTGAGTATTCAGCACATGCATGATTATAATACTCAATGAAAGCAAACCCACGATTCTGATTGGCATTCTGAGGGTCCTGTTAAATTACAAAAATGAAATCATATCTGAAACATATCACGACACAAATAAGAAACCACTGCAGTGAAAAACTTTATGGAAATAAATGACAACAGAGGCAACTAACAAGAAAAATTAACAGCAGAATAATATTATCACAAACAAAAAACAATTTTAGATATTAAGGACAGACCTTCACCAACTCAATAGAAATAACTCCTGGTCCTATCTTTGTTACAGCCTTCCTCATATCATCTTCACCCCAATTTCTGGGAACATTACCAATGAACAAACGATGTTTTGCTTGAGCTGCTGAGCACTTTATTTTTTTTCCCTGTAGAAGAAATAAGTAGTTAAGAACGAACACCAATACTACAAGAACAGGGAACTGTCTTAGTGAAAAATATTAAAATTTAACTTGAAACAGATAAATGTAATAAATATCACACAGAAAGGTACACATATACACAAATGAAAGGTAGCGTCACCCTGTAATGGTAAGCAATGGAAATAAGTATATGAAAGGGAAAAGGAAAAACAAAATGGCAGGTTATGTTACCTTTAATTCACAACTATTCAGCTCCTCAATGGCCTGCGAAGCTAACTCCTTAGTTCTGAATGTCACAAAAGCATAGCCCTTCGCCTCACCTGAATCTTTACCCTTCATTATCCGAACCTGTCAAAAGCATACATGAGTTGGTCAATCCAAAGACAGTATAAATGAGAGTACATATCAGGAATGTCTTACCTCTGTGACTTCTCCTATAGATTTGCAAAAGTGCCTCAGGTCATCTTCAGAAGCATCATGAGGAATGCCACCAAGATACACCTCTGACCCATGCGGAGGAAGTGCAAGAAGTTCAGCATGCTTCTTTTTCTCGTCGTCCTTGTCTGACTCGGCGACTTTCATCTCCTCATCACCATCATAGTGCTTCTGTGCATCAATTCCATCAACAACGTCCTCATTTTCTTCCTCCTCTTCCACCTCTTCTTCCACTTCTTCTTCTACCTCCACTTCTTCCTCTTCCTCGACCTCTTCATACTCAACCTCTTCTTCTACTTCCTCCTCATGGTCATTATCTTCATCAAGGTCTACTCGCTCCTCAGATTCTATGGGCTTTTCACGCTCAGTAGGATTTTCAGGTACATCTGGATTATCAGCTGCTGCTGTGCTACCCCTTGTCCTTGGCATTTTATGTATCTATTAAAGCAAGCTTGCAAGGCAACTGTGAAGAAATCACAGGAGCCAGAAGCAACCAAAGGAGAAAGAATACATGTATTGAAAGGTGGAAACAAAATGAGAGGCCAAATGGAGTTGCAGAGTAAGAATTGTGATTGAATCTGTGCCATGAGATATGGCTCCAAGGTGTTGCAATGTGAATGATTCTCAAATAAGGGTTCAAATATAGTACAAATAGCAATAGAGACAGAGAAAAACAGAATTCTGAAAGATAATCAAGAGGAGATGATGCTCAATAGGTGAAACAAAATGAAGCAGTGAACTCCTTGAATTTAAGATAATAGAAATGGCAGTCGACCAAAAACAATGGCCAGGTTAATTGTTTAACTATATATCTGGAAAAATACATTCACCGCAAGGAGAGAAACAAAACAAAATATAACGAATGAGAGATTGTTTTGCACATGCTAAAATACATAAAGGCATGATCTAAAAGCAGTAAGACAATCCAATAAAAAAGCAACAAAGGAAAAGGATAAAATGTTCTCCAGTAGAAAATTTTTCATTTATAAGAAACCAAATGTCCATGATATTGTTGAAATATAGCAATAATATTAGTGATTGGGTTGGGTTATGAAGACAGGCTTTTTCCAGACCCAGATAGATGATTTCCAGTATCAACATCTCTCCTCTAAACACATATCTGAGAATTGCAATACGAGTCTCATAGCAATTCTAACCTGCTGACAGGAATCCTCAATTTATATTCATGTTTTACAAACTTAAGCATGGTATAATATAAACATAAAGTACACATGGTTTGTACCAGATTTTATTTTTTTGGGTAAAACAAGGGTTCATCATGAAGGAACATGAAAGGACATACAATGAATACCGAGAGAAAAACTATTCAATACATACACTTCAAAAACAAGTATAAATGTGAGCATCAGTTGATAGTCATCAATAGTTAACATGTCATGAAAGCCTATTTTTCTTTTCATTTAACATTTAGCAAAAAAGGTTACAGAACTCTTAGTCAACTTGAAAAGTGAATCAGTGAATCTAGTCTTCCTTTGCCAACCATACGTATTATCTACATTTTCAACAGTCATCTTGAATCACACCCCTTTCCTATATTGTATAACACACCTTAAATAACACATACTTTTTTCCGATCCAGGTAAAGCATAAGAGAACTAGCACCAATATTCTACAACATGCAATTTAGTACCTCTTATATGCAAAATTCTACCTTTCTGATTCCTGACAGAATGCAGGCACACAGCTTTAATCAAGCCTATTTGCTACGTGTTCTACACTCATCCTGCCCATTTCCTATATTGTAAAATGCCCGTAACAAACCCAGTCGAATATGAACAGCAATAGCAACTACCAAGAAACATCCCATCTCCTATCTCTATAAACAACATTAGTGCTTCCCTAATTCTAACCAAAAAGTATTTTTCAGGGAAAAAAATCTTTTTTTTTCCGGTTTAACCTACCTTACAAATCTACTCTCGCTAGATTTCAGGTGTTCAGAGAAAAACGAGCAAAAGACAAGAAACGAAAACAAGAAATAGAATTTGATAAAAGCAAATAGAGAGAGAGCGAGAGAGAGTACCGGTTAAGAGAAGTCGAAATTACACCAAATTCCTCGCAGAGAACCCAATTGGTGATTGGTGAGTTGGCAAAACCCTAATTTTCGATTCAAAACTAATAACTTGCGCAAATTTTTCTTTTTTCTTTTCTATTTGCCCCCCTCTTTTTCGCGGGTTATGGAGTTGGTTCGTCTCAATATGGATTTTGTTTGCCCTAGCTAATCGGTTTATGAGACAAAACGGACCGTCGGAGAATTGTTTATTAATATTGTCGGAAAATTTACAGGAAGTCCTTCGAATGTTTCTTAATTTGTGTATGGTCTTCAAACGTTAACATGCTCACAACGAGGTCTCTTACGGTATGTCATATCCTAACCGCATTCAAATGGGGTAAAAGTATACAATTACTTTGTATAATATTTGAACTTTCTGATACATTTTTTTTTCCCCTTAAAGAATGCATGTAGAATCTAAACAATAAAAATAGTTATTTTTATTTATAAAGATTGGTGGACGATAAGTTATTAATGATGGACTATTTGGTTCTTCTTTTTTTTCTATTTTTTACGAGCTTTTCCTTTTTAGTGCCTGTTTGGTATGGCTTATTTAAGAGGTATAAGTGCTTATTTAATCGTATAAGCACTTTTTTAAAATTTTTATGGTATTTAGTTATTTTTTTAGTAGAGTTTTTTTAGCTTAAATAAGCTAATTTACCTCTACTAGTATAAGCTCAAAATTTGAGCTTTTGAGAGTAGAAGTTAGAGAGATTATCTAAAAAATATATAATATAAAAAATATCATACAATTTAATGATTTAAAAGTACTTTTTTTATTGACAATCAAACACCCAATGACTTTTTGTCCAAAAACTCTATTGATATAAGCTCTACTATTATAAGTTCTATTTAATAAGGTATACCAAACGGAGCCTCTTAGTCTATAAAAGCATTCTTCTTTATTTTATTTGTGCAAGTATTTTATTTTAAATATTGATTTTTATTTGATCTTTCTTATAGGGACCGTGGTCCTTTCCTATCTCTTTTAAGTTCTGCTCCTATCTGACATTTAAATTTTACTAACTTAATGTAAAACCTTTAATTTTCAATATTTCAATTTAGCACATCTCAACATTTATGGTAAGTCTACACAAAGATATTATTACTTATAGAAGCTCGTGAATTACTCTAAAAGCCCACCTTTAAAAGATTGTGCATGTACTATGCAACCCATAATGATGAATGAAGCTTGGTTAATGCATAAATGCAAAATTTCTTCTTAAAATTATTATTAAAACTGAATCCTCTAATACCCTAGACCAACAGCAAGTCAACAACATTAGCATGAAGCTCATTTCAACAGATCACAATATTTATTAGTGATGGAGGCAAATATGAAGAAAAAGAGTCAACAAGAAATAGATGAATTCATCATTTTCACTGATAATGACATATCCAAATTACTAAAATAAGCATCTCCCTTCATAATTTAGTGGTGGATGTTGATGAAATTGAAGACTTTGGCGTATAGAGGTAGACACTAGGGACATTGTTGTAAATTTTCCTTCCAAGATCAGATGATGCAAGGATAGGATTTGACAAACTTTTTGACAATTCGCCTCTTTCAGGATCTTCTACGACTCTATTAGCTTCTTTCTTCCAGAGTAGAATCATACAGTACCAGACACGAGATAAAATTTTCAATGATCAAGGTTTTTTTCGAGTAAGCCAATTCATTTCGGAACTTAAACGTGCCCTACCCAGACAAATGAAATGAAACGCAGGGTTAAAATCTTTACATTTGAAAAGTGTTGAGCTCTCGACTACAGATTTTTAAAAATTTTAGGCTTTGTTTAGTTTGGGATTTTTCAAATCGTATTTACGTGTTTGCAAGCTTCATTTAATTTTTAGCTTGCGCCTTTAGTGCCTCCTTTGATCAACAAAACATATGGAAAAAAAAAAACACTAGAATTTGCCAGAAAATTGATATTGCAGTGTGCAGTCTAACCCCAATAACAACCAGTCAAGGTCTGCAGATTAAGCGAAAAAACTACAAGAAAATAAAAATCATTTGCAACTACCATCAAGTCACCACATTTTCTTAACCAGCTTGACACAGCTCTGTAATTGCATTTTGTTAGATTTTTTTTTTTTTGGTGCAGCCTACAATAGTAGTCTTCAAGAACTGATGGATTATCTTTTGCAAGAAATCACTAAAATAGCAATAAACTAGGAAACAGATAGCTCCCATTTCATGAAACAACAAATTGCACTAAAGATGTCACTCAAACTTCAGCTATGCTTTACTCCAGAAGACAGAAACATAGGTTCCTATAACTACAGGACAGAAGAAAAAAACTACAAGGCCTACACCACATATCCCACCTATACACATTACCATAGGGGGCAAAACAACATATTTCTTCATAACAGGTATGCTTGTTGTACGTCAGATGAACAAGTGTTTAAACTCCCCATTTGCAAGCTGACAAAGCTGATTATAGGTTTGTGTGTCTGCCAACCATTTAGAACACAAGAAAAGCTTTTAAAACCACAAAGAAGAATGAATACACAACTACATGTGTGTGTGTGTGTGTGTGTGTCCATAGGAGTACATCTTTTACGTATTTCAGGAAGAATATAGCCTGGGCATTTTATCGGCTAGCAGTCTATTACAAACAAATTGTTAGAGCCTCAAGCTATATTTTGAAGAGGATGGTCTATGTAATGTCAATGATACCAGCTTCAGCCAATTCAAACAAAGTAAAACAGGTTTCTCCTGAAAGTAAGTTATATTCTAACAACAACATATCATTTCTAAAATGAACCCCTGAAAAGTGACATGGCAGCAAGAATTTGCTGAAGGAACTAGTCATGCTGACACCAAAATAGATGATGGCATTGACCTAGCTCAAACCCCAATTAAAGAAAAATAAATGGAGAAAGAAAAATAAATGGAGGAAGAAAAAAAGTTGATAAAGAAGTTGAGACTTGAGAGTCATACCAAATGTGTTCCCAAAGTTGTTCCAAATTTCAGCTCGGATAGATCTATCAGTATCAGCTATGCCAATAACCTCAACAAAAGTTGTCAAAGGAAAATCCGGTTGGGGACCCTTCACAACTAGCTGGTGACCATCAGTGGATTTACCAGTTACACCCCCACCGTCAGATTGTATAACCTGAATCACAGTGCGAATCCTCCGCCCTACATAAATGCGCATCAGCCCTCCATTAACAAACACTGCAGGATTTGATGTATCCATTGTCCTCCTGTAAAACACACAAAGCACACCAATCTGAGACAACTTATCGTATGAATAATTTCCTTCATTTTAGGCTTTAGCAAAAAGGTTTTAATTTGAAGATAAATTTTTCCACGACAGTAAACACAAGTATGAGAGACAATTCTTAACTAAACTTAAATTGGAACAATCAACATGGGAAACGAGATCTTATGGTCATGAGATAGTGTGGTTTGTGACATTCAAATTAAATTAATTTAAAATAACAAACAAGTTGAATCTAAAATCTAAATTTGATACCCATTTTTTAGCCCAAAAAAAGAAAAAAACTACTAGTTCATACTTACTCTTTCAACGGATTCAAAATAAAAATATAGTACTGGGTACGAAATTCGACCCAAAATTCACTAGCGAAATGATCAATCAAACAAAAAGGGGGGGGGGGGGGGGGAAGAGAAATTTAGGGCTTTAGAATGACACCTGTTTATGAGCACAGAGCGCGGGATTCTTGAGCGGCAAAATGAAAATGAAAAGACATTTTAAGTTGTGCGAGGGTTTTTGTATGAAGAAAATTGAGTGATTCGCACCGTTTTGGGCCTCCATTTCTGACAACACGACGCACCTGATAAATATATAAAGTAGGCCCTGTTCTTTTTTTTAAAAAAAAAAAAAATTCATTTTATTTTTTCTAATAAAACCCAAATATTTACGAATTGGTAATGGCAGTTTATGTTTTATTATATCTGAAAATTATTTTTAGAAAATTTGCAACCCCTTACCTGTTACAACTATTATTAGAAATTTCTCTTTCTTAATATATATTACTAAAGCAAAAATTAAAGGAAATGTGAGGTGAAATCTAGAGCTTGTTAATAATCCTGATTTGCAACTATATTGTAAGAATATAATTTCAAGTCTTCGTTACCAGAGCTTGTTAATAATCCTGAACTGCAACTATATTGTAAGAATATAATTTCAAGTCCTCGTTGCCAGAGGAAAATAATTTTACATGACATTTATAAGTTCAAGCATGAGACCTTAACCCTGCAACAATTTCAAACAGTCAAACTCATTAAGCAGATCTTGTCAGCAAGTACAAGTCCAATAATCTCAAAACTAGAAAACATAGATAGCTAAAAACCTTATAACCATTTCTATACAGATAAAATTAAGGTAAATTCGCGAAGGGAAATAAATATTTGCCATAAAAGCCATAAATTTGAATGCATAAACAGAAGATTGGTTCATTCTTAGCCTCCCCTGTAGGAAGTATAAACCTGGCTTCCTATGCTTGTTCTTAATGCTAGGTAACTGTGGTTATGGACACCTCTGAATCTTCCGAGTCGTACTCCTGTGATGGACAACCTCTATGAATCTTACATTGCCCTTGAATCACAAGTCCAGGTGGTGAACATGCGTCACGAGTCTGTGATCCTTCGCAATGCCCTCAAATAACAAGTCCAGCTGATACCAGTGAGTCATGATTACTGCCCAGAAGAGTAGACCGATTCATCTCTTCAAGCTTCCCATTATCTAGAAGGAATACGCGTTTTGCCATCATAACTGTTTCCAAATGGTGGGCAATGACAAGCACCTGAAAGTGCATACTCTGTTTTGAGTACAATGTTTGAATCACCAAAGGCATTGAAATAAATGTGCAAAACTAAATAACTTATTCCCGGCCAATACCACTATTGCTTTAGCTAAATTTACATACACAGTGCTGAAGATAATAGTTCTAGAGCCATGTCAAAAATTCATCATTTGTTCTCACAGTAAAAGAAAATGGAAAAGAACCAAATATAAGAACATAGTTTGACCATAGAGGAAGTATTATTTTTCCCTTACAGTGTGATGTCCCAACAAGCGGTCCACAGCTTGTCTCACCAGTAACTCAGACCTGCTATCTAAAGCAGAAGTTGCTTCATCCAAAATCAATACAGAGGAATTCTGATAGAGTGCCCTTGCAATAGCTAGTCTGCATTCGTGAGTGAGCACAGCAGTTGAAAATTTTGAGAATTTAAATAACCTAATATCATATTCTGACAGTAAGTCGGTCTCTAAAATACGTCATCAATCAAGCCAACCACTATTTCCCTCAAAAAGAAGCCAAACAGCACTCTTTTACATAGTGAAGCCTATCAAATTACAAAGAGGGATATAGTTAAGGCTTTGGTCTTACCTTTGCCTCTGACCTCCACTTAAACTTGAGCCCCTTGGTCCAACATGGGTATTGTATCCCTGTGGAAGTGTTCTAATAAATTCATCAGCATTTGCTGTTCCTGCTGCATGCTCAACCCTCTCCATGTCAATTTTGGTCATCAGATCCCTATACCCAATATTTTCAGCAACTGTCCCTGAAAAAAGTGTCTGATACATACACAAGTCATATAATAAAGTTTGAACAGAGCTTCACACATTGGCACACATATTCATGTATCTACGAAGTTGTCATTGCATACAAAAAATTTATAAATGAACCAGCAAAAAGGTGCCCTTGATATGGAACTTTTGATATGGAACTACGAAGCAAGCACTAAGGCTACCGTTGTAGGAAATTAACTTCTTTGCTGAACTCTATACATTTTTCCAACTAAAAGCAGGAAGGAGACTACCATAAAGAAAACAACACTAAAAAAGTATAAGAAATTGGACAACCATTTGCTCATCAAGTGCATGATAGCCATAATTTTTGGACTCAAAAACTTATTTAAAGTTATGCGGATAAATCAAACACAGAAATTTAAAAAAAAAAAAAAAACCCAAGTTCAAGAGTCTTCAACCAAAGCACAGACAAGCTAACAATCATTCTCTGGTCAAAATACACTTCAAGAGTCTGTATGGCAAAGTTCTTATCCAGAAGAAAGAATACAGTAGTCTATAGAAGAAAGGATTCAATAACTAAAATTATTGTTGCCAGTCACTCACAATATCTTGAGAAACCAGACCAACATGTCTCCTCAAACTATCCAATCGGATGTTTTGGACATCGTGGTCATCAACAAGAATACAGCCTGTTAACATGAGGAAAAAAGTCATGCACTCTAAATAAAATGAAAAGTAGTCACTAACCTCATGGCAGCATAAAGAAGATCAATTGTTCGGATGGCTCACCAGATAGGGGATTGTAAAGGCGAAGCAGCAATTTTGCAAGGGTTGACTTCCCTCCTCCAGATGGCCCAATAAGAGCAACAGTCTCTCCAGCTCTGATGTGTAGGTTCAGTTGATCCAAAACAAGGGGCATATTGTCCGCATACTTAAATGAGATATTGCAAAATTTCACGTCTCCATTTATATGGTCTAAACTAACAGCATCCGGTTTCTCAATCACCTATATTCAAGAACAATATAGAAATACCATATCAACTGTGTCCTAATTGCTAGAAACAGATATTAGAAACATGATGCAGAAAATCATTTAGCACAAACAAGGCAGCTGTAAAAGTTCAAATTAAGGTAAGTAACATACAAAGCACACCTAAGTGATTTACAATAAAACAAGGAGTTTCACAATTTTATTTCGCATTTCTAATATTTCAAAATTGGCCCCCACACTCTTGTGCATTTCATTCAAATCAGACGAAAAGTTTTCTAATACAATAAAACAAGGAGTTTCACAATTTCATTTCGCATTTCTAATATTTCAAAATTGGCCCCCATACTCTTGTGCATTTCATTCAAATCAGTCAAAACGTTTTCTAAAAAACATTTTAACGTAAGTGTGACTTTCAGAGAAAAGAAATTACAGTCAATCAAATTATAAATTACCTTTGATTTAAACTTGGTCAAATCAAACAAGCGTTCAATAGCAGGTTCTCCTTGCTTGAATTCATTGTATGCTTTTCCAACACCCTGCGTGATTCCTTATTTTCAGATTGATAACTTAAGACAGCTCCTCAAAAGCTGAACCAGAATAGCACCAGGAATTAGCATAATGTTTTTAGGTGGTTCATTGAGATGATAAAACGCACCAAGATACTGTCAAACTAGTTTTATCTTGAAAAATGGGACAAGTAAACTACACAATATGACTTCAAAGCCATGCTGCAGCTAAACATTATGTCCAAAGTCCGAATGATAATCCCAGACAGAGCCAAAGACCCATGAAATGACAAAGTACTAATAATTATCAAACTGAAAGCACGAGAGGGAAAATGAAGCACATGTTACCTCACCTGGATGGGTTCAATCATAAAAACTAATGATGTTATAAATGAAACCAGGCTACATCCATCAAAAGAACCACCAGAAACCAGCAGTGACCCGCCGCAAAGTATAAACAATGCTCCAAAATATATAAGTTGAACAATTTGAGGGATGAGTGCTTTCATTTTCCTCTTTTTCAAACGTTCACAAAGGTCGGAATGAGCTAACCTCCGAAACCTGGCACTCTCACACATCTCTGCATTGTTTGCTTTAACAAAAAGAATGGCTGGGAGGACCTATCATAAATAATATAACATATTACATAGATATACCAGGTAACACCCGATGACAGAACATCTAATATAAAGGTTGACGCCCAATAAGTGAGTGCCTTGGAGAGAGAGAGAGAAATTAACAAGAATGATACAGTAACAAAGGGCAGCAGGACTTAGGAAGCAACTTCGAGCACTTGCACAAGCAGCTTAAAAATTTATGGCATTCGTGAAACTGTAAAACAGAGAATCCAAAAAAAAAAAAATTACCTCATTAAGGTAGGCTGATAGACTAGCAATGCTAAGATGTGACTGCTTAGATATCTTGCGAAGCCTTTCACCTAGATAGGCTATAACAAGAGCCATAGAAGGAATCACCTACAATAAAACCAAAATACACACACACACCCCAGATCAAAGTACATGATCTGTTAACATAAGAAACAAGGATGACAAAACCAAACAAGAATTCAGGTAATACTCTTCTTACCAGGGCCGCAATCAATGATAGGACAGAACTGATAACCAACATCTGAGTTGCCATTGCAGAGAACTGCAGTACACTAGGCACAATTGTCTGACATACAAATTAAACTTTACAAATCAGAAGTTCCAAATTAGAAAAATCTCACAGATAGCATAAATTTATTTGTATAATAATTAAATTAGTCCACAGCCATGTCACACACAAATAGTAAAATCCATCATACAAAATAAATCACTAAGTCACAAGTGGCAGGAAAACAACATTGAAATATCTAAATTCTAGTAAGAATTCTTAAAAACTCCCCACAATTCACCAAAAAAATTTACCCAAAAATCCATTAAATAAATTATCCTCAACCAACCTTTTAATCATTTAACTATTCCCCCACTAATTTCAGCTCACGCACAATCGATTCCACCAGATACTTTCCCACAAATCCAAAAACTTCATACTCGTATAAATTTCTGATCCTGTTAACATATTGCTTCAGCAAATTATCTCTTCATAAAGCTGTAAATATCTTTTATGCTTTCAGGCTTTCTCTCTCTCTATGTATACACACGCACACAAATGTTCGTTTTTAGTCAAAATTCCGATTACAAAGATCCACCTAAAAAAAAAAGGAAAATAAAACTGCTCAATTCTTCGTGCAGATAGTTATACAATCAATGCATTAGAATTCAGACTTTAAGTTTCTCAATAGACACAATAACACACAATATTTATGAACATATGCATAAATAGCAGTTACTAACATTGAGTAGTGCATAAACAGTATCAGCAACATCATTAGCCTCAGCAGTGATCCGAAACGCAATATCTCCACTCGAAACACCAGAAACGCCTTCAAAGAAGGACAGCTCTCTCTGCAAAACCTTCTCAAACACAGTAACCCTTACATCATACACAGCACCCAACGCCGCGTCCCACAAAAACGCTTGCTGCCAGTAAGTAGCCACCAATCTGGCCAAAACAAAAACACCAATAATCCACCCTTCACTCTTCACCTTGTTCACGCACAAGTTGGATGACAAAGTTGCGATTTTGGGGATTATTTTGGAGAGTGAAAAGACCGAAACGACACTGCAGAGCCAGCCGGCGATGATGGGTTTGTAGTGGGATTGAACGTAGGGTTTGATTAGTGAGAGAGCATTTGAAGAAGGGAAGTGTGAAGGGAGCTTGGTGGCGTTAAGGGGTTCAAGGGAGGTTTTAGAATGAAAGTGAAAGGGAAGTCTTGGTGATGGGTTTTTGAGTTTGAAGGTTGAAGAAGAAGAAGAAGAATGATGAAGAGAGAGTGGAGTCAAATGGAGAGAAAGTGAAAGAGAAATTGACATTTCTGTTTACTGTTGGAGATTGCAGTGGAATGATGATGAAGAAGAGCTTTTATAGTTTTGGGTTATTCCATTTTGTTGAATTAATAAAATTTGTGTTTAAAATTAAAATAGAAATAAGTTTGGAATGTTTTTAGGTAATTCTTTTTAGTTTTTACCTAAAGTAATCTAATTTTTGTTTTGATATTATTAGTTAAATGTGATTTAATTGACTGCAATTGTTTGTGAATTTTTCTTTTAACTTAAATGTAATTTCAATAAGGATGGTAAAATTACTTACTAACTAACAAACCATTTTAAATTCATATTTAAAAATTTACTCGTTGTAAGTAATTTTATTGTTTATAAACGGATTTGATATTTCAAACTTAAATTTATCGTGAATTGTGGATAAGGTTGGCAATTTACGGGTTTGGATTGGATTTTCTCAAACTCAGACCCAAACCCAAATAATTGATAGTAAGCTTCGGTTTTATGAAAGTTTGTCTAGCTTGAGCGGGTTACCCAAACCCAAATAATTGATAGTAAGCTTCAGTTTTGTGAAAGTCTATCTAACTTGAGCAGGCTGCTTCTCAGTCGAGCTTGAGCCGTCAATAATTTTGTTAAATAAATTTTTAATTAATTTATACATTAAAAAACTTAAATTAAAATGATTATTATTATTAAACAAAAAATATTAATTGCTCTCTTAAATGAGTCTAAGCTGATTATCTCTGAGTAAATATTTACATTTTTTTTTTCTCTTCTTCTTATTATTTATTATTGTAAATTAAAATTATTTATTTTTTATATATTAAATTTGTTTATGCATTGTAGTTTATGTAGAAGCTCGAGACTCATGTTTATCAAAATGGATGTTAATCCGAAATGGAACGAGTGGTTTAGCAATTTCAATAAAAATGATTTTTTTATTTAATTTAATTTAATTTTTTAAGTTATAAGCATGGGCTTTGAATGTTTTGCAAAAAGCCCTTAACCAAGGGCACTCGAAGTGCGCTTTAAATTTTTGGGCTCATATTCATAATTTTATGATGCGGGTCAGGCCTATATAAGTCTGGACTGGCTCGAATTTTTTTGCTAACTCTAATTGCAGGGGGTTTGATATTGAGAAAATCCCTGGTACCAGTGCGGGCATTCACCAACTCACATTCTTTATTTTAATTATTTATAATTTTTATTTTAATCACAAAAATTACATTAAAAATTTTAATCATAAATATATTTAAGTTAAAATTTTTAATTTCTAAACCTAACTTATCTCACTGCCACATATATACAATAAGCTTTTAATAAGTATAAATTTTATAATTTTTATTACTAATATTTTATTTCACTTTAATTGATTATGTTTGTTTTGCCTTAACAATAATTGTACAAAATCTACTTGTTAAAATTATTGAAAATACTTGTATATTGATTAAAAGATGAAGTAAGACATTGATATTAGTGATGATAATTTGCCTACAATCAAATATTTTGTGTATTTTTTTAATGTTAAAATTTGAATCTCTTATTTAAATTGATAAAATATAGAAATGAATATTGTTTATCGATTTTTAGGCTATTATTATATATTTATAATTCGAATTATATAATTTACGTTTTTATGTATTATTAAAAGTATTTTTTATATTCGTTATTTTAAATGATAAAATCCACACAAAAATTCGTTGTGGGTTACACGTGAATTTGGTAATTGTTAAACGTACAACGAGTTTTTCTAAAAAAATAAAAACTTGCTGCGGGTTGCAGGCAAGTTTGGTAGTTTAATTTTTTTGTGGGTACGAATTTGGTAATTACAAACTTACAGCGGGCGGTACCCATTACTATCCCTAAATCATAATGACTTCATTGACCATCAAATATTTACTTTAAAAAGATAAAAACCATAAGAAGTTAACTTAAAAGGAATCCTTATTATTATTTTTTAAATAGAGTTGTTGTTTAAATACAGTTTTGCGGATAATAATCAATAAAATATTAGTTATTTTTTTTAATTACCTACTGTTATTTTTTAAAAATATATATATATTTCATATTACCTTTCGTGAGAATTATTTATTTTCAAATCATTTTTTAATATTAAAAGCCTCAACATATTCGCATTTTTCAAACAAAAAAAAGATAAAATAGTATGGACTTAAACAAAAATAAAGGGTAAATTAAATAAAATGATGATTTAAAGATAGTCAATTTATAAAAGGATAATATAGAATTAACCCTCTAAAAAATACATTAATTAAATAAAAGATGGAACCTCTTAGATAAACTATACTGACATTAAAGCTTCAACTAAAATTTTGGGGGTTAAAACTTTTAGAGAAAGGGATCCTATTTCTTTTTTAGAAAAGGACTATTAGATTCCTAATATTTAAGTAGAAGAGACAAAAAATCTCTTAACATTTTACATAATACTCAAATAGTGAATAACATACTTCTTATTAACAATCATATTAAGAGATATATTATACTATTAAACAGAAATTTGAATATTTAATATTTAATTTTATTGTGAACAAATAATTGAATAATTTTTACAATTAATATTCAATACTAGTTTAACCAAATTAAATTTAAATGAAGTTAAATTATATTTAAGTTGATATTTTATATAATACTCAAACAATGAAAGACATGGTTGTTGTTAATAATTATATTAATAGATATTATATACTATTAAATAATAATTTGAATATTTAGTATTCAATCTTATTGTAAACAAATAATGGAATAGTTTTTAGTTTAATATTCAATACTAGTTAAACCAAATTAATATAAATAAAGTTAAATTATATTTAAGTTGATATTTTATATAATACTCAAATAATGAATGGCACGCTTCTTGTTAATAATTATATTAATAGATATAATATACTATTAAATAGTATTTTGAATATTTAATATTCAATTTTATTGTGAACAAATAATTGAATAATTTTTTTGGTTTTAACTAAATTTTTGCATTAAATTTAGATTTTTTTTAATCTTAAACTAAATAGAATTTAAAATTAATTATGGGATAGAGGGTAAATAAATTATGAAATTAATTTTTATATCTAACTTAAATTAAATGAAAAAGAAAAGAATGATAAAAAGGATAAAAATATTTCATTTAATCTTATTAATAAATCCTACATAAACTCCAAGAAAGTAAAGACTAATAATCTCAATAATTTTAGATTAAAATTTACTAGTCTTGACCGCCAAAAAAGGAATTCATTTTCTTAATCCTAAAATCTAAAACAATGCCATAACTCATCCATACTCCCAAACATATCCTAAAGATTGAGGGTACAACAGTCCTTTTCCCATCTTTTAATTTATTATTATTATTTTCACTCTCTCCAGTCTTCTCACCGTATTTTATACCATTTTCTGTTATTTTTCCAACTTATTTTTGTCACCCATTTCACTGCACCTATTCGCTTCTAAGCATCAAGCACTACGCAGAGCAGCTCCGGTTAAAAATTCCCACCAGGTTCATTTTTCCGCTTTCAACATTATTTATGTGAGGGTGTTGTGGGTATTTCATATCTACTGATTACAAAAGCTTTTGTTTTTAAGCCCCACCACCGACCTCACAGGATGAAAATTGATCTTTCAAGTTGCAAGACGGGAATTTTTAAGCCGTCTTAAATCTGCATTCCTTTGTTGTTTCGGAAAACAGCCCTTTTATTTGGTCATATAATCACTATTTTCAGATTCCTTACACTTTAATAACTTTGCAGCAATGGCATCAAAGAAGAAGCTTTCTTTTGACGAATCATGGGCTTTAATGGAGCAAGGGATCGCCAAGCTGAAGAAAATCTTAAAGGGGTTGCCTGAGCCTCCCTTCGCTTCTGAAGAATACATGACCCTTTACACAATAGTCTATGATCTTTGCAGTATCGAGATTCCTTCTGCGCAGGACTGTTCATATTCGCAGCTGCTCTACACAAAGTACGGGGAGGTATTTGAAGAGCATATGCAATCAGATATATTGCCTTCTTTTGAAGACAAGCAAGGGGAGTTCATGTTGCGCGAGTTTGTCAAACAATGGGAGAATATTAATGTAATGGGGCGTTGGCTTTTCCGGTTCTTTGAGTATCTTGACCGGTTTTATGTTCGTAGTCAAGCAGGACTCGCTTCGCTGATAGAAGTTCCGGTGATTGTTTTCCATGATAGGGTTTACAAAGATTTGAAGAGAGATGTAAGAGATACAGTGATTGCTCTGATTGATGAGGAACGAGAGGGTGAGAAGATTGATAGAGCTTTGGTGAAGAAGGCTGTGGATATTTTTGTTGGGATAGGAATCCTAGATATGGACCTTTACCAACAGGATTTCGAAGAACAGATGATTGATGACGCGGGCTGTTATTATTTGCGCAAGGCTAGCAGTTGGATTTTGAATGATTCATGTCCGGAGTATATGATAAAAGCGGAGGAGTGTTTGAAGAAAGAAAGAGATAGAGCTGTGTATTACTTCCATACGCGCAGCGAGTCTAAGTTGATTGAGAAGGTTCAACTCGAGTTACTGGTTGTGCACCAGAATCAATTGCTTGAAAACGAGCAATCTGGATGCCGTGCATTGATTTCAGAAGAAAAGTTTGATGATCTTTCCAGGATTTTCAGGCTGTATGATGAAATACCAACTGGATTGGAGCCGGTGGCGGGTATTTTTAAGCAATATATTATAGGTCAAGGGAAAGCTTTGGTTCATCAGGCTGAGGAAGATGTGAGGAATAAGACTGCAAACATGGAACAGAATTTTGTTGGGAAAATATTGGAGCTACATGACAAATTCATGGCGTACGTTAGCATTTGTTTTGGAGATCACAAGCTTTTTCTAATGGCACTAAAAGAAGCCTTTGAGGTATTTTGTAACGAATCCATTGTTGAAATTTCAACTGCTGAAATATTGGCTACATTTTGTGACAATCTTTTCAAGAACAGTGATGCTGAGAAATTGAGTGATGAAACTGTTGAACGAACAATGGATAAGGTAGTTGTGCTGCTTGGCTACTTCAAATATAAAGATCTTTTTGCTGAATTCTATAGGAACAAGCTTGCTCGAAGGCTACTTTTTGATAAGGGTGGTAATAAGGACTATGATAAGACTTTCTTAAGCAAGCTGAAGCAGCATTCTGGTGGGCATTTTACAACAAAGATGGAGGGGATGATAACTGATGTGGTGCTCGCAAGGGAAAATCAGACAGCCCTTGATGATTGGTTTGGCAGTAACCTGAATGAAAAACCCCGGTTTGATTTATCAGTTATGGTTCTCACAACTGGATCCTGGCCTAGTTATAAGTTCTCTGATCTCAACCTTCCTTCTGAGATGGTCAAGGGTGTAGAATCTTTCAAAAAGTTCTATGGAACAAAAACAAAAGCGAGAAAACTCACATGGATTTATTCATTGGGAAATTGCCACGTCAATGGCAAATTTGAGCAGAAAGCTATAGAACTTATTGTGTCAACTTATCAGGCTGCTTGTCTTATGCTTTTCAATGACGCGGATAGATTGAGCTTTTCAGAAATTCTGACTCAGTTGAACTTGAACAAAGGTGATTTGATCAGAGTCCTCCATTCACTGTCATGTTCCAAGCATAAGATCCTCAATAAGGAGCCCAATACAAAGACAATTTCTCAATCTGACTCTTTTGAATTCAACGCGAAATTCACTGACAGAATGAGGAGGATCAGAATCCCTCTACCACCAGTTGATGACAGAAGGAAGATTAACGAAGATGTTGGTAAGGACAGGAGACACAACATTGATGCAGCCCTTGTGCGGATAATGAAGAGCCGGAAAGTTTTGGGTTATCAACAACTAATTTCAGAGTGTGTTGAGATGTTGAGGCACAGCTTCAAGCCTGAAATCAAATCAGTCAAGAGCCGGATTGACGACTTGATCAATCGAGAGTTTATTGAAAGAGATTCCAAGGACCCTACTACGTTTAATTACTTGGCATAGTTCAGTGTAGTGATGTTTCTGACTTTTATTTCTGTAGCAATGTAACTCATATCAAATGTGCTTTCGACTAATAGTTTGTAAAGTTAGAAACTTCAGTATTGCAGTAACAGTTATATATCTCTCTTGCAAGATGAGAAATCAATACAATATCATTTTCAGGGATCTGATAATGGGATCGTTTATTTTCATAGATTGAACTTAGTTTCAAATTCTTTTTTACAACTTTTTTGTGCCAAAAGTTACCTATATCCACAGAGATAACCACACGGAAGCTCCAGGATCAACTTCAACATTGTTATTCTGGCCCGGGTAGAATGCTACATTAATATCAACAGAAATATCTCACAGGTAGCTACAGGAATTCTATCTGAGCTTGCCATTTTTGCCCACAAGCAAATCCTCCTCCTTTAAGTGAACACGTGGTTGTGATTTTCAAATTATCAATAGAAAATATTTTTATTTTTGACATATGGAAGTGTCCCAGACGCCAGTAAGTTGTTGATGTTTCAAGGGTCTCGACGACTTCCTTCTGGTTCCTCTTTAACTGTCCGGATATCTGCCGGGATTTACTAACTTTTGTAAATTATGGGGTTGTAAATGCTCCCGTTGAATGTTAAATAAAAGAATTTAAATCTGAATCCACGAGAACAGTCAAAATGGCATAAGGGAATCATGAATCTAATGTGTTCATATTGCTCTTCATACAACGCATTTCATTCTAGCATTCATTTTCAATCTCACAAGTCAATGCAAGTGACATTGGTTAACATACATAAAATTACAGTACTTAAAAGACACAAGGTGGCAATTCCGTGCTCGGTTACATTAATTGATGAATTTTTACAGCTCAAACAACCTTGGAAACTCTTAACTTCATGAGTAGAGATATCTGAGAGTGAGAAAGAATTTAAGGTTCTTTCACTGTTTGCCTGGAGGCCAGTCTGTTGTTTGCAGCTGACAAACTTAAGATCTAGTTGCCACCCCCAAAACCACGAGGACTTGGCCTTGTTGATGCCGAGTCAACGAACTGCCTCCTTGATTCTGATCTTCTCTTCCTCCTAGCGGTACCAGGAGGAGCCTATGATACAGAACAGGATATAACTATTGGAATACAGCATATAACACACAAAGATGATGAGGAAAAATTTTATATGGAACTTCTCTGAATCAAACGGAAATATAAATAAACAGCGATATTTATCAATTAATGCTCACACCGACAATTGTTTATTCATAGTACCGGCCAGGAAATTTGCTGTCCTCGTAGTTTTTGTGGATAAATGAGTTTTCATTTTGTGGGAGGAAAAATAAGATTGTTTAGTCCACCCACAATGGATGGAAGGAATACATTCAGAAAGCACAAGCACTCATGAGCAACATAAGCAAGCAATGTACCTTCTGTTCAGATTTAAGGGCATCCTCAAGATTGCTCAGTGCAGGGAGTGAACCACCTTCCATTACACCCATTAAGTTCTTCATACGCACACGCATTTGGAAGAGTTGAGCAACAAGTTGGCTCACCTAATATTGTCAGGATAAATTACAGTTCACATGAAAATACATAGATGAGAAATCCTCACTATTCAGCAAAGCCAAGATGAACTCGGTATATCAACTTGCATCGAGAAGCAAAGGAGCATACCTGCTGTTCTGTTTTCCCAGAATCTTGAGCAACTCTTTTTCTTCTGACAGGAGATTCAGCCAACAGTTCTGGATTCTCCCTTTCCTCTGCAGAAGAAAGAATGAAGATGCCAGGTCAACTTTTATCATTTAAAAGTGAGTCCAATAATTATTATAGAGAAAAAGAAGATACCAGGGGTCATTGCTTCAATCATTGCTTCCATTATTTTTAAACTCTTCTCTGCTTCTCGAACTTGTGCAGGAGTAATCTGTTTGAATACACAAAGAGGAGAGTTAATCAAAGCACCATCTCACGGTTTTATTGGTAGACCAGTTACATCACAGAAATTGCCACTTTTCAGCTAGTCAGTCTTATATGTAACTAGATACGAAAAAGTAATGCGATTGCACCACAAAAACTGGAAATTTTGGCATATGTACCTTCCCCATTCCAGGAATCATTCCTATAACACGACTCATCGAACCCATACGTGCAACAGTACGGGTTTGCTTTAAGAAATCATTGAAGTCAAACTTCGCACTCATTATCTTCTTTTGCATTTCTTCAGCATCTTCTTGTTGCATCTGTGCACATGATTCAATATGCATCAAAACATTTTCTCTTTGTTGAGATATGAAACCAGATATATTTGAAACTTACAACTTCTTGTGCCTTCTCTACAAATGAGAGAACATCTCCCATTCCTAAGATACGTCCAGCCATGCGATCTGGGTAGAAAGGTTCAAGGTCCTCCATTCGTTCTCCTCGTCCAACAAGTTTGATTGGCTTTCCTGATACCTATGTTCATTCGGGCATTAATTTGAATAGAAAATAGAGGACGCCATTCAATAACATTTTAATCCAGCTACGATTGACACAAACAAACAGGTAATAGAACTGTCAAAAGTTTGAGCCCTTAAAATAGTCAAATGAAACATTTCATAAATTGTTTCCATTTTGTTCAAAGATATTAACCAGCCTCCATTAAACTATTTGAGATAGCACATTAAAATACCTATTTCTAGCTCAAAATTTCACATACTATATGGAATGTAGGTGAAGCAGTTGTACTGGTGTTCCCAAGAAATATGCAGACAAAACATATATCATGGATCACAACTTAAACACTTTGGCACAAGGATATTGTAAAACCAGCTCTCATATATTCAATCCAATTTCATGAAGTGTTTGAGGTCCAAAAGGATCTAGTCTTGTAGTACAATGGAAACTCAAAATCTAGTTGGCTTCAGCTTCGCTGCAATAGATGTCCTTTTTTTAGCAAACTGTATACCTCTTTCTACTGTTTTTCAATAAATTTAACAACTCAATATCTCTTCAAAAACATTACCCAAGACCATTATCTAATACAGGCAGTAGTCATAAAACCAGTTCAATCAAAAGAAAACGGGAAAGTTTGTTGAAGGAAAAAGAAACTAGCTTCATAAGGTATATCATGCTAAGCAAACAGATTCATGAGAGTGCCAACAAAATTCATAACGAACACGGGTAAAAGAATGAGAAGGCATAATAAATCATTGCTTAATAAAAAGACTCCAATGAAATGAAACATTTGACGAAAACTAAGGCAACCAGGAGTCAAACCTCTTTAACACTCAAAGCTGCACCACCCCTAGAATCTCCATCTAACTTTGTCAAAATGGCACCTGTAATCCCTATCTCAATGTTGAATGTTGTGACCAGGGCTGTGAATTCAAAGAAATGAGAAGATGAGTATATGCTGATAGTAACGTAATTGTTGTTGCTACATTATTGAATTAAAGAATATGTATAAAAGGCATGCAAATCAATTATTACAAGATCCAAATCATTGACTAAAATCCATTATTTGACAATTTATAGGACAGCTTGCAAAAGAACTGCATAGTTGGAATTGTCTAGTTAGGAGACTTCTTTTGACCTGAGTTACATGGTTTACCTCATTTTTTAACAATAAAGGAAGAGCATACAAACAAGCATAGAAAGGTAGAGAGTAATATTTAGCACATGGCAGAGATATGGGCACAGCATGAGTAATGCATATTAGTGTACCTGCAGCTTCTTGGCCAGTCATTGCATCCACAACTAGCAAAACCTCAGTAGGATTCAGTACACGCTTCACATCTTTCAACTCATCCATCATTGCTTTATCTATCTATTCAAAAGTTAAAGAAACCAACATGTATGGTAGATCAGGTCAAGATGTTAGAAGAATTTATTCAATGGAAAATATCAATACAACATCCTAGAACTAAGAATAAGATTATCTCGAATACAAGAAAGTGTTACCTGAAGCCTTCCAGCAGTATCTACTATGACTACATCTACGTTTTTCTTTTTGGCTTCTTCTAAACCTTGCTTGGCTATTTGTGATGGTTTAACCTCAGTCCCTGCTGTATAAACTGGCACACCAACCTGTCACAAGCTATAACTGAATATGAGAATGAACTAGAAGTACTATTTTCGGCAAGTAATTGATAAAGAAAGACAAAATGAATGCAGAAAATTAACATATTTTATGATTGTGACCTTAAAATCAACTAAAAGTACCAAGGAGTAAAAAGGATCCTATCATTTTACTTTCATGAATAAGTAAAGGATGACGCATTGTAAAAGTCAGTTAAGCATGTCTTTTGTACGCACAAATGTTATCATTATCAATACTTCTGCAACATGTTCGTAAGTTCACTAGCTAATCATTGGGAATAAGACATAGAGATCACAAACTTTTGCAAGACTGGGAGTTTTCCCGTATTTTCAATAAAGGGTTAATTTTGGATTACCCCTTCGTGAATTGACCATCTTCAAATCATTCTCTTACTTTTGAAAACCTCAATTTACCCCATTATTTTTTAAGAAGACCGAAAAATATTCATCAACGCACTCTCATTTTTCCCTTACCTTTCAAACAAAAATGAGGGTAACTTGAGCTTTTCAAAAGTATGGGGGTGATTTGAAGATAGCCAATTCACGAGGGTGGTAATCCTAAATTTACCTTTTAATAAGACATTTGTTCTTTTTCCCTTATTTCCTTATCTTGTTTTAGAGGTAACATAATATTATGTGCATCTACCTGTCAAGATTAGTGACTATTGATGGAAACGGTGTTGCATTAATGCATTTGACACTTTACATCTTAGGTAAAATTCACATTATGTGAATCTTAACTATTGGGAAACAAAATAAGCACCGACATAAGATACAGATTTTTTCAATTTCAACCACAGTATTCATCTTAACAATAAAATACAGTACCTGCTCACCCAGAATGACAAGTTGGTCAATAGCAGCAGGTCTGTACACATCTCCAGCAACGAGCATGCAACTCTTTCCCTGCAATCAATGCTATGCAGGTGTCAGCAAAATGTAAGCTAAAAGTTGGTGTTCACAAAATATACACATACCAACAGCAAAGAAGGGGTAGGAAGGAGGGATAGAATGCACCTGTTTCTTAAGATAATTAGCTAACTTTGCTGAAACAGTTGTCTTTCCAACTCCTTGTAGACCAGCCAGTAGTATCACAGTGGGTCTTGATTTGCAAAAACTAACTCAGACACCTCTCCACCCATCAATTTCACAAGTTCATCACGAACAATCTGCAAAATTTTACATACATAGTTTTATCACTATCAATAAGTCAATAGAGTCTGGATATCCTTTTTGGAATTTGAAAATAATCAGGCCTTAGCCAGTTTTAATCAAACTCCCGATGAAAATATCAAGTAAATGATATAGCGCTCACCAATTAGCAAGAAGTGTTGTGCGTAAAAGAGATTACATTCCATAAAAATGCAGAGAAAAAAATAACAACAAAGAGACAACCACCAAATAACAACAAAATACTAAAGCCATGATGCACAATACCAAGAGTAGCCTTTTTCTTAACTCAGTACTATATTTCAAATTTAAACAACCATAAATATTACAATGACTCAATTTAATTTTGTAAAAGATTAGAAGTACTCAAAACATTTCCATTTCAAAAATCATTGAGTTAATAATAATTTATACCTTGACCAATTGCTGATCAGGTCTTACTCCCCGAATCAGGCCCACACCAACCGCTTGTTCACTGACTGCTTGGACAAACCTTCTAACAACAGGAAGACTTACCTATCAACAAAGCAAACCATTTTATATCATATGCATATATGAACAATTTTCACACTTCATCTTACAAACCCACTCACATCTGCTTCCAGAAGAGCTCTTCTAATGTCTCTCATGGGTTCCACAATATTCTCCTTGGTTAAAGTCTCTGTTGCACTAAGAAATCACTCATAAGGACAAATAATTTGGTTGGCATTTTTGGCAAAAAGAACAATAATTAACCTTTAAAGTAAGAACTAAAAAATCCAAATAAACAAGTTAGGCCACATGGGTTAGCTTTGTTTGCAAAATTGCAAGTTTGTCGAAAACCTAGCAGCACAATGTGTAGCTTTTTATACTAATCTAGAGCAATTTTATACTTGTAAGAATCATTATCTTAGATATGACCATTCTTGACTCAATTCAATAATCTTGCTATATTTTCATAAAAGAAAATAAAGATGAAAAAACAAAAGAACAAACCTTCTCCTTTGAGCTTGTTCCAAGCTGCCTCGAGGCCGCTTGTTAACTGTCCAAACATTTCTGCTCTCACTATCAAACGTCTTCTACCATTTCTTCTAATAGTAACACTTTTGGAGTTTATCAAGCCCCATGTCTCTCTCTGTAAACAATTTAATCCAGAAAGAAATAAACTTATAGTTTTGTTTTCTTTTTTTAACACTGAACCAAATAGCGAAGGCTACAGTTTCGTTGTACTTACGGTGAACAAATTTCTCGAAGTGGAAATGAGTTGAGCAGGGTGGTCGCTGGACGCGGCCCACGAGGAGACAAACTTAGTGGATTTTCCCGCCGATATTCTGGAATTGTAGAAGGTTTTGCCAGTCGCTGAGTAATGGCGGGAAGCAACGGTCGAAAACTGCACTGCTTCCATAGCCACTCCACAGCCCGCTTCCGTCTGAATATTCTTTTCCTTACAACTACGAGTTGTTACTTTATCCGTTGGAGACGGATATCTTGTAGATTGTCTTATCCAGCCTCTGGATCAAAAACTGCCCGGTGTATAGTAACGTTTTGTCTATTGATTACGTGGCCCTATAAGAGAGTAGCACGTCTCTTAAAACATTGGTTAAGTATTTATAATATTAAAAAAAATTAAGTTTTTTTTTTGTTAATTTTTTTCTTTAAATTAAAATGGATTCCATTCAAGCCGAGAGCAAATACAGCGAAGGTTGATCGCATGAATTCAAATTTACTGTTAGGTTAAAAAGAAATAATTGTTTTGTTTTGTCACAATGCTAATAAGGACTCGCCAATTTGATGCTTTTTTTCAGTTATCATCTCTTGCAAAACTAAAGATTTACGTTATCTGTTAGCAGCACAAGGCTAACACAAAAAAAATAGTGGGTTGATGAACTAGCATGAGAGTGTCCAAAATCCAAATGACCTCAAGTGAAGCTCACATTTTAGGCACAGAAAGTTAATTTTTTTTTCTTTTTTAGAAAGAAAGTTAATAATTTGGAAAACATACAAGACATAGGTAAAAACAATAAATTTTGTAAAATAATTTTAAAAAATACTCAAAGTTGATAACACAGTGTATAAAAAATTAAATTGAGGGATTTTTTTATAAATTTTGATAATTCGAAATTTTTAAAAATTAAATTTGATGACGCTTAGGACACAACATGGCAAAAACAGTGCTTGATCATTTTTTTTTTTTTTAATGCATCAATTGGTCTTTTTAGGCCGATCTTTTAAGAATAAGACATAAACCAAAAAGATAGCATGAATGGACTTCAATTTTTTTTTTTTTTTTTTTGGACCGATATAACACTGCAGAATTTAAACCTCTACAAATAGAAATAATTATTGAAGTTTGGATATAAGATTAAAACAAAAAAAATAATAAAAAAAATAAGTCCATGGAACCAGTGTATATAATACAATTGACTGCAAGAATTTACTCATTTTGTCACCCTAATCGTGTCATGATCGACGAATTTAAGGAATGATAGGTAACACATAGACAACCATTACACAAACAGAATATGTTTATAGACAGTTGATATGTATTTCTTAATTACATCAGTAACATCACAGACAATTCAATCTCACCTGCCTCACTTATACCCAAAAAATATGACTTCTTATAACTTTAATGAACAAAGGGCCACCCTCTTTAGACTGTCCTATACCACACTCATATGTATATATAACCAACTAAACCCCACATTGATCATCATTTCAATGGAAATTTTTTCCTGAATTGCTTTACAGGAATCCAAAAGAGAATCTCAAGGCAGTCCAGTCGGTACGTGGGAGTCCGGCGACGGCCGTGGGGGAGATATGCCGCCGAGATTAGAAACCCACGTACTAAAGAAAGACATTGGCTAGGCACATTTGACGCTGCTGAAGAAGCTGCAATTGCATATGATCTTTCAGTGGCATAGAAAGAGCTAGAACTAATTTTTACTACCCCGTCGCTTTCTCGACTCCATCTCCTCCTCCACCGCCGCCGTCGCTGACACTAGAGTTGAAGCTCGGCGACCAATTTTGTATTGACACATGTTTGGTATATGATGATTCTCTTGTTATTGCCTCTATCTTACAAAGTTTTTTGCCAATGTAATGACTTTTCTCTCTTTTTTTTTTAGTGTATTAAATTATCTAGTATCTAAAAATTATATTGAGTCCCGACTAATTTACATTCGAATCAGACAAAACCATTAGGACAATAAAACTCTCCCAATAAATATGTAACGCAACTGTATTCCTAAATTTCGAACCGAAAAATTTTGGTTAAGATAAAACAACCACATACAAATTAATCTACACAATTGTTGGTAATGACTTTTCTTTTTATCCTATCTAAGCTTTGAAAATTACTACGTTGGACCTATTGATAAGTATTGTCGATGATACTACTCTTTAAATTTATTTTAGCTAAGTTTGAAAATCAAGGGCATCATATTCATTGCTGTTGCTGGGCATTGAAATGATTGCCGTTTCTAAATAAATTTATTCCCTTCTTTTCTAGCCGTTTCCGTACATACGTAATTAAAGCATCAAAGCTAAACAAACTATTGGCCAAAAGAATAAATGGGCCGGGTACTGTATTGATGCTTTTTTTTTTTTAATGAGAACTATTGCTCATGATGATATTTACAATCATATATATACTGAAACCCGTTTATATTAATTTTGATATGGTATCGCTCAGATTTTAACCCTCTCAAATATTCGAGGGACGTCAACTCCCATCCTGGGAGAAAAACTGACTTCACTCAAGCTCTGGGGCTCCAAGGAAATAAATTTAAATTAAACCCCTACAATACGTCTGCGGAGGCTCGAGTTCAACTATTTTTTTTTTAAATCTAGAATCATACATTTATTTTCTAAAATGATTAAATTTTATATTTATTGATTAAATTAAAATAATTAAGAGATAAAATATTATTATTGCTTTAACTTATTATAAAAAATATTATGGTTAAGAAAAAATATATGTTAATATATTATAACATCGTTACTAATATTAGAAAGCTAGAATACAACATAGCAACAATTAACAATATTTTAACAATTTCATTATTTATTTACTTCACAATCATAGATACTCGTTCTTTTTCTCTCCATTAAATGAAAGTGTTCAAGTATTTCACATTCTCTATCACTAAAATAAAATTGAATCTCATAAATAATCTTTTTAATGTACAATTTTATAATTCTATTATAAGCTTATTGTTGTATTGTTGTCGTTCTTTAATATTTTATATGTATTAAGAGATTTAGCGTTGTATTACTTGATATATATATGTTGTTTTTACTCTTTTATATGACCAACATTCACACAAATCTTTACAATTAATTTATAAATTGATCCTGAGTCTGCCCCTAATTTTTTTGCCAAATTGTAAGTATCATAAAATGTATCTTAGGCAAACCCTCATATTGAGACTCAAATACCATATGAAAAAACAATAATTTTCAGAAACGTATCGTTGGTTCTCTTAAAACGGATGTTTCTTCCTCAAGCCGAAACGTATTTTATGATTTTCTCATCTCATTTAACCGCGACTTCTCCCGCCCGCCAAAACAAACACGAGTGTACGCTAACCCCTGTGTTCCATAAATGACCATAAAGCCCTCGCTTAACCCTCACAAAGCCACCAAACAATTACGCTTTCAAATTCCCAAAACCCCGCCAATAGCAGCAACGAGTCCATGGAACACACGCTTAAGAGAGCTAGCAAACCAGTCACTCTTCACGGAAGCTCTCTCTCTCTATCGCCAAATGCTCTGTTACGGCGCGACTCCAAATGCCTTCACTTTCCCTTTCGCCCTTAAATCCTGTACCGCGCTTTGGCTTCCATTTGCTGGGTCACAGCTCCACTGCCACGTCATCAAGTCTGGATGTGAATTGGAACCCTTTGTGCTCACCTCTCTCGTTAGTTTGTATTGTAAATGTCGTTTAGTTGATAATGCCCGGAAGGTGTTCGATGAAAGTATAAAGTCAATGCATTTGACCGTTTGTTACAATGCTTTGATATCTGGGTATGTGTTGAATTCACTTGTTTCAGAAGCTGTTTCTTTGTTTGGTAAAATGAGGGAGCAGGGTGTGGAGATTAATTCCGTTACAATGCTTTGTTTGTTACCGATATGCGTGGACCCGGGATACCTGTGGCTTGGTATGTTTTGGCATTGTTTTTGTGTGAAATTTGGCTTGGATTTTGATTTTTCTGTAGCAAATTGTTTAGTGACAATGTATGTGAAATGTGGGTCTGTTGACTATGGAAGGAAGTTGTTTGATCAAGTACCTGAAAAGGGTTTGATTACTTGGAATGCTATGATTTCTGGGTATGCACAAAATGGGCTTGCTACTCATGTTTTAGAACTTTATAGAGAGATGAAAACACTAGGAGTTTGTCCGGATGCTGTTACGTTTGTTGGGGTTCTTTCATCTTGTGCTCACCTTGGTGCACATAGTGTTGGTCTTGAGGTTGAACGGCGGATTGAAGTGAATGGTTTTGGTTCGAACCCATTTTTGAATAATGCTTTGATTAATATGTATGCTAGGTGTGGTAATTTGAAAACAGCACGTGCTATTTTTGATGGCATGCCAAGAAAGACTGTGGTTTCATGGACAGCAATCATAGGTGGATATGGAATTCATGGACATGGAGAGGTAGCAGTGCAGCTCTTTGATGAGATGCTTAAGAGTGGTATTAGGCCTGATGGAACAGCATTTGTAAGTGTTTTGTCTGCTTGTAGTCATGCAGGACTGACTGATAAGGGTTTGGAATATTTTTATGCTATGAAGAATAAATATGGGTTGCAGCCTGCTCCGGAGCATTACACTTGTATTGTAGATCTTCTAGGCCGAGCAGGTCAGCTGAATGAAGCCCTGGAGCTTATTGAATCGATGCTGGTAGAACCTGATGGTGCTGTGTGGGGGGCTCTTTTGGGTGCTTGTAAAATCCATAAAAATGTAGAGCTGGCAGAGCTAGCTTTTGAAAAGGTAATTAAGCTTGAACCCATGAATACTGGTTACTATGTACTGTTATCTAATATATACTCTGAGGCTAGAAATTTGGATGGGTTAACGAGGGTTAGAGTGATGCTGAGAGAGCGAAGGCTTAAAAAAGATCCTGGGTACAGTTACGTCGAACTCAAAGGAAGAGTTCACCTCTTCATGGTTGGGGACAGAAATCACCATCAAACGGTGGAAATATATAGAATGTTGGACAAGTTAGAAAACTTAGTTCAGGAACGTGATGGAACTAAAAGGAGCGAGCAGAAGAACAGTGAGGAACATTTGAATGATACAGAAGTGCATAGCGAAAAGTTGGCAATTGCATTTGGGATCATAAACACTAGTCCAGGAACAGAGATTGTAGTGATGAAAAACTTGAGGATATGTGGAGACTGTCACTTGTTTATAAAGTTGGTTAGCAAGATTGTGGATCAGTCAATTTATTGTTAGAGATGCAACCAGATTCCATCATTTCAAAAATGGATTCTGTTCTTGCAAAGATTACTGGTAAAAGAAAGCAACTTGCCCTGTTTGAATCAAAGTGCATGCAAGATGCTGGTAAACTTGCTTTGGGTTAAGTTGCTAGTGGTCGCAGAAGAAGGTTATCATCAGCAAATCAAAATGCTGGCTCTCCATGAGAACTCAGTAACTCACCATGAATAGTGATGAAGGGGGCCTAAAGGGAGCTAGCTAATGTAGTAAAATCTCCTGGTGCCAAAAACTTAAGACTGAAGATGTTAATGTGCATAAAATGGATTATGTCCCGAGATAAAGCTGCTTCGAAAGTAGCTTTATGGCCTGTGGCATGAAGAGAAATGGAAGATGCAGAGGCATGTGGCAGCAACATTTCCTTGGTGCAGCAATTGCTAATTTGATACTTGATCAAGACAAAAACCAGAAGCCAGAAATCATTTTGCTTTTGCAAGCTGGATAACAGTACTTTTTCTGATAAATTATTATTTTTTTCCGTAAATATCGGTGTGACAAAGGTGCAGCTATTAATGAATCTCCATTAGCAGAAATGTAAGTGCAACCAGAAACTCCTCCCCCCCCCCCCCCTCTCTTTCTTGGAGTTTGAAATACCATTATTAGATTTTAATGGTATTCACTTCACTTCTTTATGAAATTTTGATTGTCATGTAGAAGAAGAATTCAATTTCCCATGGCCGTGACTTGTGAGCTTGGAAGTTGGAACATTCATAACGCAACTGCGTTTTCTTTTGAATTTTTTTTTCCTTTAATTGGCTGTTTTAAGCTTAAATCAATCACATGTTTCTCTTTTTTAAAATGATCAGTTTATCATCCAATGAAAAATTAAACGGGGAACAGTCACTAATATTGTGTAACGTGGAAATTATCTATTTGTTGTCATATCAGACATTTCTATGCAATTTGTCACGGATCAGAGGGCTGATCCCTCGTGCAGTATAGCCCTGCCTCTCCTAATTCTGGGACGGGGCCCCACAGACCTCTACATTCCGAGAAAGCGAGCACCGCTCGCTCTGCGTTGTGCTGTCGCCTGAGTCATAGCAGGGAGCAAGGTCGCTACGAACAAAACCATCTCGTTTGTTTACGAATGTACCCCTACCTGATTTTTACACAGAACTGAGTAGGGTGAATAACAATATTTGCCTCTTCCTTTTCCATTTTGATGAATTAAGGGCCTGTTTGGTAGTGATATGTGAAAGTTGTGGCTTAAAAATTATAGATATAAAAGAGTTTAGTAAATACTTGTAGTTGTTACTTACATATTTAATAGTTAATTGATGAAAAATTTATAATACTTTTACTAATTTTATCAAAAAAAATATTATTTATAAATCATATTTATCAACTACAATATATTTTTATATCACAATTATATGTAACTTAAAAGCTGCAATACCTTAATGTCAAACAAGCTCTAAGTTTGGATCTTAATTCTACATAAATGCCAAAAAGGAGATATTATGGCCCTTTCACAAAGCAAGAAAATGATCAAGCTCCCATTAAACTATTGTAAAAATAAACTCCATAGTTGTGACACACAAGACAAGGCAACTTCATTTCCCTCAAGTTTATCACTATTAAGGGTACCGAATAAAATCGAAATCAATTGGTTCAGAAATATATGAGCCAAATTGAAGAATAGAATAGAAATAGTTCAACTCGATTTGATTTATTACTATTTGATTTAAGAAATTTGATAATTTTTCTTTTGTATTAGCCAAAATTTTGGACTTTTCATTTAAATATGATTATTTTTTATAGTTCAATTTAATTGTAACAATCACATTTCATGATTTATACAAAAAAACATTAATATAAAATAGTTTTATAATAAATAAATACTATTATTTATAAATAAATAATAAATTTTCTTTTTTGTTTTTTAAATGGTGAACCGATTGGTTCTTCAATTTAATTCAATTTTAAACCACAAATAAAAACCAATTGGTCTTCCGCCCTTATCTCTGTCTTTTTCCAGCATGCTACATTAACCATGGAAGATACATTGAAAATGTTTTATCTGCCCAATCATTTTTATGTAATAATGGGTTATTAAATATCTTTTATTATAATAGTAGACAATCATCATATGCCGAGATGAACTAGTTAATGGTTGTGGATAAATAATAAATAAATAAACTAATTCCTATTTTATTGGGGAAATAATAGGAGTTAGTCTATGATTTATTTCAAACTTAATTTTGTATAATTCTTTCATCTTGACCTATGATCATAAATTAGTGTAATTCATGAATAACAAGTAAAGTATGAATTACTTCTCAAAAAAAAAAAAAAAGTAAAGTATGAATTAGCTCTAACTTCTTAAAATTCTGACTCCGATTTTTACCCTTAAAACTGAATTGAGTTCCCACCCCAGGCTATGGATCAATGGAACAAAATTCATTAATTCTCAGGCTAGCACTGTGCAGTCTGCGCTTTCTTTGCTAGAGACAAGTATCAGTAAAATTCATTAATTGGTCGGGCTAGCACTGTGCACATTGCCAGAGACAAGTACAAGCCATCAGGTAAAGAAACGATCATTTTTTTTTTTTCCCCAAATATGCCTCTAAAAATCCTTCTAAATCACCAAACTACCGCTCGTTATTTCCTTGCATGGCACGTTTCTCCTATCCCCTCACGTAGCACACTTTTGCCAACTAAACAGGATCCTCATCTCTCCAATACAACACCACAACACCGGTTAATCAGTTATCTCTGCTCCACGCCGATTCTACTGCTCTCAGCCGTCTGATCAGCCATCCCGATTCTTTTTAAAACACTGATTCGCACGTTAGTAGCGCTCCTGCGAACCAAAGATTGGTTTGGAATATTTACGAGAGATCCCAATACGTGTGTATAAGCAAACAATTCAGTACACACTGATACACGCACAATATCCATTTAACAATCACAGACCAAATATTATATTACCCCCAAAACTCCACGTGTAGTGTCCTGATTCATTTGTGATGCAATCTATTAGTGTACGAATGAAAAGCACCATAACACACCTCCCTCCAAGGCTCCCTCTTCATAAACCTTTCAGCTTCTCAATATTTGTCACAACACAGAGCTCTCTCTCTCTCTCTCTCTCTCACTCACTTATTCTTCCTTTTCTCTCTCTTTTTCCCAAACACACATGACAAAACTCTCAGCTAAAATGTACGGAAGAGGAAGTCGTAATGGTGGTCAAGGTTCGAGCTCATCGTCGGCTCCCGCGAGCCGTCTGAGCTCCGAGCTGGAACAACGCCTTGTTCTCCAACCTCGACCACCGGACACACCTCAGCCACCGCCGCCGGCTGTTCAAGCAAAGCCAGCGGCAGCGGCTTCTTCTTCCAAAGCCGTTACCGTGAAGTTCCCGCCAAGGCCGAGCTACGGCACGGCGGGAACTCGTTGCCTCATTAGAGCCAACCACTTCTTGGTTGAGCTCACAGGCCGTGACCTCTACCACTATGATGTAAAACATCTCTCTCTCTTTAAAATATTTGCTTTTATTTTATTTTTCTGTGTGTATACAAGTTTAACTTTGTTAATAGCATGAACAAGAGTTTTGTAACCGGTTTATGAGTTGTTTGTAAAGCTTTGATGTTTGAAAAACTAAATGAAAATTTAAGATACCGTTCTCTTCAAGTTATATAATGCTGAAAACGTAAATGAGCTAATACTATCATTTGGCATTTGACTATTGTTTATATCTTTAATCGATTTTTAAATTTTTTAGATCAGTATTTTCCTTCCTTTATTTTATTTTATTTTTCCCATTTGATTTGTACTTTTTCTTTTACTTCGTCATCACAACGTTCTCTGTGTTTGGTTTCCGAGAAAACCAGAGAAAAAGAAGGGAACACTGGAAAATATTAAATCCATGTCCCGACTTCAGAGTCAGAGATGTTAAGAAGTTTTTAGAGCGTTTGTTTGTTTACCTTCAAAAGCGCTTTTGGGTCACCTTCATGCTTATTTTATGCGTACTTGTTTGAAATAGAGAAAAATGTTTTTTCAGATCAAAGTTGAAGAGACAACTGCTCAGGAAAGTTCCAAAAGTTCTTTCAAGTTTTACTCAGATTTTCAGTACGCATAAAATAAGCATGAAGGTGACCCAAAAGCGATCTGTCTCAAAAAGTTCTTCCAAGTTCCTTTACAAAACTCATTAAAGGGACTAATTCTGCAATCGATCTGTCTCACAATTTCTTCTGTTTTTCTTTGAGTTGAGTACTTCTTATTTTACTCAGATTTTCAGATTTTGTAAAGTCCGTTTTCCGTTTTATACTAGATATAAAGTTTCGTGATTTGTTATTTCGTCATTCGCTTATTCAACGTTTCTTGTTCATTAGCTCATTTTATGCTGCTGTTTGCATTTGGTTTGCATGGCTTTCTTTATCTTCTTATTAGACTCTTGCTGTTTGATTTCCGAGAGAGCGGAGGAAAAAGTTTTTTAGCCTGTGTTTCTTAAATTACAAAAATTGTCAGCGAGACGGCGACAAAGTGGCCGTTTCTGCTCTTGTTATTAATGTAATTCGTGGTGTTTGAAATGCCACTGATCACTGGTGCAATTGGTAGTGCTTTTGGCACCATGTAGAACTTTTTGGCTTTTAACCCCTAATCAAAAGAGTTTTTAAAGTACCTAAAATGCCCTTTCATAAATTTTTACTGGTACTTCTTTGAAACAAAGCACTATTTGGATGAAAGCACTTATCTAACTTGAACTGCTTCTTATAGAGTTGCTAGCGTGTTCATTTTCAAAAAGCTCTTTCAAGTGTTTTTACAAATATCATTTCTACTCGAAACTGCTTTCAACAAAACACTATCAAATCTTTTTCTTCCTCAAATATCGTCATTGTTCTCTTTTTCCCTTGTTTTCTTATAAAAGAAAAAAATATTGTTACTATTATTGTCATCATTATCATTTTCCCATTACAAGTGTATGATTGTATAAATCTAATTTGGAACTTCTTTTACAGGTTTCGATCACTCCTGAAGTTACATCAAGAGGACTTAACAGAGCTGTAATGAAAGAGCTGCTGGAGAAGCATGGAAAAACGCACTTCAATGGCTTCTTACCTGCATATGATGGCAGGAAAGGATTTTACACTGCTGGTGCTTTGCCCTTCACCTCAAAGGACTTCAATATTAAGTTGATTGACAGAGATGAAAGTGGAGATATTAAGTAAGTTTCCCTGATGATTTGTCATAATTTAATTATTTTTCCAATTTTGTAATTTCTGTTCTTTGGCTTAGAGTATATAATTTATTATGTTTCTATGCTGATTCATCATAATTCAATTGTTTTCCTATTTTTATGCTTTTGTTGTTTCTGTTCTTTGGCTTGGAATTTATAATTTATTTCTTTATCGAAACAGGAGGGAGAGGGAGTTCAAGGTTAGTGTCAAGCTGGCTTCTAGAGCTGACATTAATCACTTGAGACAGTTTCTGCAGTGCAAATCAAGGGAGGCACCCCATGATATAATACAAGTCCTTGACGTGGTCCTTAGGGAATCTCCTTCCAAGAAGTAAGTAGTTTGTCTCCATTAAACATTTTATAGCTGTTTCTTTTGACTGAATGAATTTGTAAATTGTGATTGTTTTGCATTGAATTATTTCTGCCCTGTTACAGTTGCACAGTCGTTGGAAGGTCGTTTTTCGCTCCTGGCTTCCACAAATCTGAAATTGGTTTTGGTGTCGAATGCTGGAAAGGATTCTATCAGAGCCTTCGCCCAACCCAAATGGGAATGTCTCTAAATATGGGTAATAAATTTGTTTAATAATCCTCAATTACCGGCTTCTTCTTTTCTTTATGTTCAACCTTATATTAAGTGACTTGTTTGAACATCATGCTAGGATTTCCCTGTTTTCTCCTGACATTCGTGGTGAAAAATGATTTCTAACCACTTCAACTTTCTTCTGGTAGATGTGTCTGCCACAGCCTTTTATGAACCTATTTCAGTTGTCGACTTTGTGGCAAAGTATCTCAATCTTGGAGATCCAAGAAGAGCAGCCTCAAAGACTTTCTCAGAGAGTGATCAAATAAAGGTAGTATTCCTCAACATTCAAAATGTATTGTTGCACACCCAATGCGTTTGTTAGATTTAGGAAATGGGATGATTTTCAATAATTATATTTTTTACGAATATTTACTGCATTGGCTCGAGTGTTTCCCATATGCTGCGTTTCTTATTCAATCCCATGACAATCCAGCTAAAGAAGGCCTTGAGAGGAGTAAAAGTAGAAGTTGCTCATGGAGAATCAAAGCGTTACCGAGTTTCTGGCATTACATCTCAACCTACAAAAAAGCTGAAGTGAGCTACACATCTCCTGTGATAATTATACCTATTCCCTTGCTATTTAGGTTTAATTACTGTCCATCTGCTATCACACACTACTGGTTTTTTTTCTTTTTTGTTTGGATATCCTTATTTTGCTTGTTTTAGTTTTTCACTCATTAATGTATGATTATTTGGAAGTTACTCACCAGTCTCTCTGCAGACTCAGTAGTATGGTGCTTATAGAACCACCCCATTTGGTCATGGGTTCGAAAGAATAGTTTCCGATAAAAAAAAAAAAAAAATTGGCAGTCACTTGCCTTGATTTATTCTTACCCTTCCTATCTTGTTCTTTTTCTCTTTCTAGATTTTTGGCTGAAGATAAAAGAGAGAAGCTTGTTATAGAATATTTCCAAGAGAGATACAATATTTCACTTCGTTATGCTTCATGGCCGGCACTTCAATCTGGAAATGAGCCCAAGCCCATTTATTTGCCAATGGAGGTTAATTAAAATAGCTTGCTAAATCATTTTGTCACCTTTTTTTTTTTAAATATTTTACTCAGTTAAATTTTGTTCTTTGTAGCTGTGCAAGATTATTGAAGGGCAGAAATACTCAAAAAAGTTAAATGACAGGCAGGTTACAGCCCTGTTAAGAGAGGCCTGCAGGCGACCTAGAGAGAGGGAAGAGAGTATTCGAAGGGTAATCTAGAACTGAAAAATTTTCAAGTCTAATTTTCTTGCAAAGGCTTTTGATTTCAGTCACAGGCCTACTGTTTTTTAACTCTGTTAATGGCTTTTGTGGCTCTTTTGTCGTCTGTATTGACTTCACATAACCATTGCAGATTGCTGAGAATAACAACTATGAAAATGACAAGTTAGCTAAAGAATTTGGAGTCCATGTGAAGAAGGAATTGGTATGCATTGACGCTCACGTGCTTCCACCCCCTGTGGTAATTTTCTATTTTTCACTCTGCTTAACATTTAATTTGATTCCATTGTACCAATACTTACCATTCCACATTATGATTTTCCCTCTCAGATTAAGTACAATGATTATGGAAGAGATAGAACGATCAGGCCACGTATGGGGCAGTGGAACATGATCAATGCAGTGAGTAATAGTTATTATACTTATTTCAAGACATGATAACAAACCTTTATAACTGATTTTTGTAGCTCATCCCTCTCTCTCCCATGGATGCTATTTCTTTTTCTCTGCAGAAAATGTATAATGGTGCTAAAGTGAATTTCTGGACTTGCTTGAACTTCTCCAGTTTGAGTACACAAATCGCTTCTGGCTTTTGCCATGATCTTGTTTCCATGTGCCGCAACAAAGGAATGGTAAAGCTACAACCTTTACATCTATGCACATCATCTTTTCTCTGAAAGCTTGTAACATTACTAATCTGTTTCTTTCCTAGGATGTGAACCCAAATCCTATATATCCTGTCCAGTCCAGTCATCCAAATCAGATAGAGAGAGCATTATCAGATGTTCACCGTGCATGCAATGATCAAAGAAAAGCACTGCAGTTGTTAATTATCATCCTTCCTGATCTCAGTGGAAATTATGGTAGTTAAAGCAAACATATAACACTTGTGATTTGGAATGGTTGAAGTTTATTCTTTTTCCTTACTGTATGGACGAATTTTCTTCTATGCTCAACAGGCAGAATTAAAAGAGTGTGTGAAACTGAGCTTGGAATAGTTTCTCAGTGCTGTCAGCCCAAGCATGCTAGGAAGTGTAGCCCACAGTACCTAGAAAACGTGGCCTTGAAGATTAATGTGAAGGTTTACTCTCTCCTGATGTCAATTTAGGTTCTTGATTTCACTGTGAACTTCAACTTTCTAATTAATAATCAATTATGTCAATAGACTGGGGGCAGAAATTCTGTGTTGGAGGATGCAATTGCCAGGAACATACCTGTTCTGACTGACATCCCCACCATAATCTTTGGTGCTGATGTAAGCCATCCACAACCAGGAGAGGATTCTAGCCCTTCAATAGCAGCAGTACGTAGCACTTTTCCCCTCCTATCCATTATACAAAGAAGATGTACCAAAGTAGTGGAATTTTCATTACTTTAGGTTGTGGCATCAATGGATTGGCCAGCAGTTACCACCTACAGGGGCCTGGTTTCTGCCCAGCAACATAGAGAGGAGATCATTCAAGATCTTTTTAAGGTGCAACAGGATCCTACAAGAGGACCGGTCAATGCTGGGATGATCAGGTAGGATTCAAATAGGTTTCATTTATTGATAAGTGCTTAATTTATCCCTAATTGTTCTTTTATGTTGATATTTTCAGGGAACTGCTGATTGCTTTCAAAAGAACAACAAATGAAAAGCCAAAAAGGATAATCTTCTACAGGAATTTACTTTTCTTAGATATTGCAAAATGCTTAGTTCCGATATTTGTTTTCATGAAGTGTTGCTAATACTTTCTCCTAAAAATGCAACAGAGATGGTGTGAGCGAAGGCCAGTTTAGTCACGTGCTGCTCAGTGAGATGGATGCCATTCGAAAGGTGAGAGGCTTCTGATGTTGCTAGATACTCATGTTTAAACTATTACACTGCGATCTATATTCCCATATTTCCACATTGTTGATTTCATTTTCTGCAAAATAAGCTGAACCTAGGAATGGAAAGGACTTATATCTCAATGAATTCCACATAGTTGGAAAAGAAAAGAGAAAAATTGTCTTACCATTTGAGAATACATGACAAAGATTTTTGAATTCTTGGGACTGCTTTATACTTCCCCTTCAAGTACACTGCATTTCTTATACTTAAGTAATTAAAGGTTCTCATAGTGTTAGATGGCTATTTATTGTGGGCAAAATTAATGATAAAATATACTCTGTTGTTGGCTTCTATTCAGTTACTAGAAAGTTTATGCCAGAGTGTTTCTGATTCCTTCAAGTGTTTACATTCTCTTTAGGCCTGCCAATCTCTGGAGGAGTCATACCTTCCACCAGTTACCTTCATTGTGGTGCAGAAGAGGCATCACACACGCTTCTTCCCAACAAATCCTTCCCAAACAGACAAGAGCGGCAACATCCAACCTGGTTTTGATTATTGCTTTTGTATTATTGCTTTTTAATATGATTTCCTTTTCTTGAGCCTGTTTTAAATCCCTTGTGATGACCAGGAACTGTCGTCGACAGAATGATATGCCACCCTTTAGAGTTCGACTTCTACCTCTGCAGCCATGCTGGGATTCAGGTAGTTCAGAGCCGATTTTATCTTCACGGTAATTTGTCTTCGGTTTCAAGAAAAAGGGTCTAATTATGATTTACTTGTGCACAGGGAACAAGCAGGCCAGTCCATTATCATGTTCTCTTTGATGAGAACAAATTTACGGCTGACAACTTGCAGAAGCTAACCAACAATCTTTGCTATACGTAATCTCCTCAACCTGTAACATCTCTTTCTAGTTTATGTTAAAGCATTCAAAACCTGGAAAATGCTCCTCTTGAATATCTAGTTTTATGTCTCCCGTGATGCAATTTAATAACTCCAGTGTTCTCATATCACTTACGTTACCATGTTGCAGTTATGCAAGATGCACCAGATCTGTCTCAGTAGGTTGGTTCCTAATCCATGCCGACTTCCCTGAATTTGTTTTATGTCCCTTTCCTCTCCGAATCCTCAACTCAACATCAAAATTTTGTTTTCAATCTGCAGTTCCGCCAGCATACTATGCTCACCTTGCAGCTTTCAGAGCAAGATATTACATCGAGGGAGAAGGAGCCGGTGCAGCTGATGCTGGGCCTGGAAAGGGAGCTGCCGTTCGAGGGGAAGCTGCTTCTGTTAGACCTCTGCCTCCTCTGAGCCCCAACATCAAGGATGTTATGTTCTTTTGTTAGATCTTAGAGTTATGAACTATGTTTGGTTTTGCAATGTTTCCTTTTGTTAAAAAAACCTCGTTTTATTTCCAGCTACTTATGGCATCAGAAACCATTTCTATTTAGATTTCGATATCTATGGGCGGCTATGATCTTTATTCATTCTTCCCCAGATTTGAAATGACATTTTGATCTCTCTCTCTCTCTCTCTCTCTCTATATATATATATAGAAACTATATTTTATCACCTTCACTTGTCACTGCCATTGTTTATGTTCATAATGACAGTTCCAGAGCAACTAGCCAGGCTATTGCTATATCCTGTAATTTTGTTCTAGATGTGAATATTCACATGTCCACTATTCGATTAATGAGACATGCATAAGAAAATCAGTTACCAATCAACAAACTCCGACGACGGTCTCTAATTAATCAAGTGCCCTGAAACAGAAAACAAATCTCAGGAAATTAAGTGGAAAAACATATAAATAGTAGCAGTAAAAGTTTATGGAGGGTTTATCCTAAAACGAACGAACATCGTTTGATTTTCGACGCAAAATATGATAAATTTTGTTGATCATCATAAATTCGTAATCGAGGGGCAGAATCGTCTACCTGCTTCTCTCCCGGAAATTAATAAATAGAAATCTTTCTAGATTCTACTATATCTCTTCGCGCAAACTTCGAAATGATCATCTCTTGACTTGTCCGGGCCAAATAACCAGTGAGCTAGCAGCAAAGATATCCTGTTGTCTTATTTATATTTCAAATTTGGTGAATCCAATTTTTTTTTTCTCGCTTTTTTTTTTTTACTTTCCCTTAAACTTGTCATTTTCTTGGATTTTTTACTTGAATTTTTGCAATATCTAATCTACATAATTCGTCGTTCTAGTGTTTCTCACTAAGGTAATTGATTTTTGAATTGCAAAATTTGAAGCCGACTGTTTAGATCCGAAGTGTTATTTTCAGACATTAAGGTTAATTTTGAGCTTTATTTATTCTCTTTGTGGCGTTGATCTGGATATATTTATTTTCGTTCACCAGTTGTTTGTTTCATGGTCAAAATAAATTACTATTGGTTTCTCTTCAAGTTGAAGCTGTTGGTGGTGTCAGCTTAACAAATTGTGACAAAATGATGATCGATGATAATGCCAAAAACCTTTTAAGATAAAATAGGATGTGTTTCAGTGCTTCTTTGTGAGTTAGTTTCATGTTTCGTAGAAGATCCTTCCGTTAAGTCCTACTTATTTAACTCTTTTTTTTTTTAAAAAAAAGAAAAAGATGCTTCATTCGTAAACTCTATCGTGCTGCATAACTTTGTGCCTGTGCATTATTGGATTTTACTTGGGATAGATGGCAATTGTGGTAGTCTTTTTTAAGGCTTTGTTTAGTATTAAAGTGATACTTTGAAATGAAAGCTCAAAATATTTATTTAGAGAATTGGCTTTTAAAGTTATGAAAGTAATAATATTCTGATTAAACAGTAACAGAAATAAAAGGGTTTTCATCAAACAAAAGATCACCTCAGCTTCTTGTAAGTGTTTACTAAACACTTTACAGTGATGGGTCCAATGCTAAACTGCACTTAGAAACAGTACCAAATGGAGCCATAATCCTGTTTTCCTTGAGATTGTGTGTGATTAAGTAGCGATTACGGTAGCAAAAATTTGCTTGGAAATGTACAGTTCATTTCAATTTGAGGACATTGCTTGGTCTATTGATCATATTTGTGTATAACAAAATTTTGTTTGGAATCCCAGTGGAGCACATTTTGTATACCTTGCCTTCCGAGTTTCTAGTGTGAACCGCACACCGACAATATGATCATATTATACAACTGGTTATTTGGTATCTCTGTTTTGTGCATCCATTTTGTGGATTTTTATTTTCCTGTGGTTACAGCAAGCGGGTGCCTCACCATATTGGAATGTTGTTCGATCAAAGTTCCAGACAAATCTGAGTTTCAAAGGAATTATGTCTGTGTTTAAGTTCGGTAACTTTCAAAAACAAAAAGTAATAACGTGAAGGAAATGTGTTGCTACTTGCATGCTCTGAGTTATAGATATAAATGAATTTCTAATACCAAACACATGGAATTAAAATTGTCAGATTTCTAACAAATGCCAATCCCCTAAAACGGCAAAACTAAGGAAATGTAGGGTCATATATTAACCATATAAATGTATTTAAACAATGCATATTATCATCACAATTGCTTAATCAACCCACTGATAGGGACAACTGTGCCAGTTCCAGAAACGCGTTCATCTTCAACAAAAGGAATGGTTTTCCACACGGTCAATCTCATTGGAACACTAGCTTCACCTGCAAAAAAATCACAGAAAAACTTCAACCAAGCAGTTCCACATATCAATCACAATAGAGTTTTGAGTCACACCTCCAGCTGAATTCTCCTTTTCCATGCAAATGGCAGCATAATGAGAACCAGCCAAATCCAAGAGCGTAAACTGCCAATTGCTCGTGAGATTCTCAGGGTCATCAGAAGATTCTACTACTATCTCTGATGCCTGATAGCATAATCAGAAATGAGTTGGTAATCACTATTCAACAAAATTTTAGAGTAATCGGTTTGGAGCAAAAGCACTTGAAACAGGGTGAATGGTAGGACCCTGCCATAGCTTCTCAATGCTATGCCCCTAAAATGACAACTACAATAACTAAACAAAATTATTAGCACAATCAATTCTTGAGAAGGAAAATAACAGTATAACAACTGATGGCTAAAGAGGGAGTACAGATTTACTTTTTAATGGATACAATTCTGAGCTTGTCCGGTAAAACAATTTTGTTGACTCGTTGATATGAAAGACATGCGAAATAAGAAAAATAGATGAAGAAATTCTCTACTACTTTTTCAATTCCTCTCTTATTTAGAGCATCAAATCTGAGGCCTATGCAAATCGTGAATAGATTAAATTCTATTAGCACCACGGGAAACTCAGCATGGAGGTTGAACTGTCGACTTTAATTTTGAAGACCAACAAAACAATATCCATCGTTACACCAACAAAATGCCTGTGACAAGTAGACTGTAAATTGCACGTTTACCACACATATTTTAAATTTGACTCTCCTAATAAGTTTGGCAACAAACCTCTGAATGCTGGGTATCAAAATGATGAAAGCCTCCCATTTTTACGACTCTAGCACGAATGGTAAAGGTATTGAAAGGTGCAGCTGAGAAACCCCTTCCAACTGCTTTCACATATGCCTCCTGAAAGAGAGATCCATCTTATTTTAGAGGAAACCATAAAAACTTTTTCTTAACGTATAATTTGACCACAGATATTATCCTATGTCCTTTTGAGTAATTCAGCTTACCTTGAGAGTCCATAATTTAATAAACTCCTGACGCTGAATTTCAGGATCTGATATAGCTGTTAATAGCTTCACTTCGTCAGGAGAAAAGTACCTTTTTGCAAAAGCTACAATCTTGTTCTTTAACCTCCTTTGCTTTTCTTCCACGTCAATTCCAATCTACAATCAGAAAATATAAACTGAACCTTTCAAATTTTGTTCCTCAAAACAGAGGTTAACAAAGTACTTTGTTTAGGTAGCATATCTCATTCCCAAATTAGGAATCTCTGTGTCTCCAAAAGGGATAACTTACAGGCGCATTTACAGTCACTCCACATGCTACAAGCGAAGATGTGTGTGAGATATTAAAATGTAATGGCAGTGGGCACCATTTGTCACCATTTTCCCAGTCCACCTATTCTCACATGTGATGTAATTAAAAAAAAAAAATTAAGGTACAAGAAAACAAAATGAGCTTAAAAAAAAATTAATTAGAAGGTAAGACAAACACTGGCAGGTGTGAAAAAAAAGTAAATACAGATTCCAGGCTATCAAAGTAGAAATCACCTCAGGCTTCCCATAGATGGTCTTCTTGAACTTCAAGGATCTTGGATTTACTTGACAATTTGTCTGATCTAGTAAGAAGCAAACATTCTTAATATTCTACATGTGGTATATTTGACCTTAATACAAAATTCAAAGCAGTATCCACAACATATAAGTAGATCTTTGAACTCAGAATTCAGTAGACTTAACAGTCAATACCCTTTCTAAAATTTTTTTATTAATGGTAAGCTTTAGTCAAAGGTTTAAGTTGCAAGTTAATATGAAAATTTATAGTGCAAGCATATGCTAAATGATTTCAGATTCATACTTGTTAGCTCATATTTGCTTCATCACAAGCCTGCAGGTTACTAATTACTATCGCAATCTTATAGCAAATTATGAATACTTGATGCAATGTCCACAGAGATAAGAACATTCATATGTAACTAAAATAATCAACTCTGATCTCTATGGTCATCCAAGGCATGACAGAACACCGAACCAGACAGATTTTTCAAAAGATACCAAGCTTTAGAAACGAACCTACATCTTGCTATGGTAGTGCGAACCAAGACACGGGCTAGCAAGGCACTTTTCTTGAACTGGTCCCCTTGCATATGGTAAAGATTTTCCTTCTCTCTTGGTGATAGAAGTTCTGCATATTGACTTAGAAGAGATTCACTCTTCACTTCATCAGGCAAAACATACCAAAAATGGGTCTCCCTACATACCCAAAAAGAAAATTCTCCATCATTGATTTGCTTGTCAGTTCTTCTCACACACAAATGATTCCAATGAAAAGCATGCACACAACACCTAATACAAATACTTTGCGATAACCCATAAATAAAAATTGCTGGAAAAAAAAAATTTTAAGTAACATAAATCTGCAATAAAGTAGAAGTACTAAAAAAAAAGTAGCAAAAACTAAATACAAATACTGCTGCTCATACATTTTAGATGGTAATTTTACAGGAACCAAAGGTGGCAAAGCAGAAGAAAAATTCCTTTGCAAGCAGCAAACTTTCATCATCATCATCAAACTCAATCTTTTGCTCACAAATGAAAACATGCGCACTTGGGAAAGCTTAGCTAGTAATCGAAAATGTAATAAATGCTCAACTACATAACCCTTTACAAAGCAACAACCTGCACCAAGAACAAGAACCATCCCAGAAAATTAATTCTACATATATATTAACGGGAAGATGCAAAATACAAACTTTTATCACTAAGAAGTCGAATTTAATATTTCCCTATTGAAGTTAACGGGCAGCTACATAGAATCTAAATAAAATAAAATGAAAGTTCAGAAAAAAGAAATCGCCTAATCGCAACACAAAACTAAAGCGTAATACAGATAATTAATAATGATTAATTTCAATGTCCTCACTTGAGAAATTCCAACGAAATGGCTGGAGCCGAGAAGGAGAGAGCCTTCCTTGTTGTGTTCAGACTTGAGAGGCCAGATGATCAAACTGTATAATTCGTTTTTAGTTGGCAACTTGAATTTGGACCTTCACTTGGGCCTCAGATTATGGGCTGAATCTGCGCCTTTTTAAGTTTGCTCAAATCTTTTGACGACTGGAGTGTGTATATATATATATATACATATATATTTTAACTACAGTAACTTTCGTGCCAAAAAAAAGAAAAAGAGCTAATAATAATAAAACCAATAAATTGCAAGAGAAAATTTTACAAGATAATTTTGAAATAAATCAATATGATGTGTCACTTATGAATTGATATGATAAGATTAGCAAATGAGAAAAGAGATAATAAAGACAACTAATACCTTATACATGGTGATTAAAACTAGTAATTACCGGCACAACACTCTAAGTAGAAGCCTATGATTTTCTCTTGAATTACTTGGTTGAATTTATTGATATTTTAAAAACTGTCAACATTTTTTCAAACTTCAGTTGTTTAAGAAGAAGAAGCCTTTACCAAATTGGGTTAGGTCGAAGCCATATATGACATGCAGTTTGTTTTCAGGTTAGTGATCAAAGAAAAATGTCAATGGCTTAGAAGCTAACATGAATGGTGGTTATGATGGGGTTACATAAATACTAACATGAAGCATAAAAGATTAACAAATTTCACCCAGCAATGAGAAAAGATGTGAAAGCACGCATGAAATCATACACAATATTTCCAAAGAAGTAAAATAAACACCCCATGCTGCCAACTTGTTTCATTAGTTGGCTAATCTTCCCAACCCTCAACCCAATATGCAACACCGCATTCATGTTGCCCTTTATCGCCATGCTTCAAAGAGCTCTGTCCTTGAATTTATCAGGCCAACAATCCCAGCTCCCTTGCTTTTCTCTACAGGTCCTGCTGCTGAAGCCACTGACTGCTCATTGAGCTTCTTGGTTCCTTTCTTGAGACTTGAACTACTTGATAGACCAGTTTTAATCTTTGAAATGTTGGTTTGAACCCCTCTACTGGAACCTGCAAATCCATCCTCCTGGAGTCCATTAGTTAAGGAGTTGACTTGAGAAATGACGTCGCAAGGACAACTATCAGCAAGAGAAAGAGTTCCTGCAGGAATGATGTTCTCAATCGAAGCTAGGAAGCTGTGAAAGCTGGTTCCAGTCATGGAATCGGGCCGAGTAGCATGAGGAGGGCTCTCCAAAGAAGGCTCTGAGGAAACAAAAACTTTCTCCTCTCCATCGAACTCCTCCGCCAGATCCTTAGTATCTACAGGATATAAATCTGAGGAGCTTTGGTGTCCATTCTCATCAGAAGGCTCTAGACGGGAAACAGGAATTGATTCTACCAATGAATCTTCTCTTTCTTTAAGTGTCTTGATGATCAGAGTCTTGAGAAAATTCATTACTTGAACAGCATACATCAATGCAGTCAAAGGATCTGACATCTGCAATCAACAGTAATTATCAAGGATGTTATCACACCTTAAATTGCCAAACAATATTACACAGTCCTTTAGAAAATAACCAGACTGCAACAACATTATACTTTTGAGTAAAATAAACAAAGACATGCAACAGGCAATATTACCAACCCCAAGTTCGATAACAAAGATTTAGAAAGGCATGATTTTTCCTCCCAGGTTACAACTCTGCATTAACCAGTTCTACCAATTTCAACACATTTCCATATTAAAAGGAAAATTTTCTGTGGATCAAATGCAGCTCGAAATAAGACACAGATTAATGTTGTGATTAAATTCTTACTTGAGTCATGTTTGGTGCAAACACCATAGCAACATTTCTTGCATTCATTTTATTAAAATGTTCCATTTGTGCAACATCTGCCATAAGATTTATTGCCCAATCGAGCAAAGCCGCTTCTGTTGGAGGAAGAAGCCTCACAAGTCGAGCACACTCCTCTTCTGACTGGGCTTGCATTACTTGCTCTGGTGAAAGAGAGTCCAGGACACCAGTCGGAAGTTCTCTAAACCAAGCCTACAATAGACAGCAAACAGAACAAGACAAGCAACAAGTCAGCAAGGGGAAGCTTCTAAACTAAAGACAAGTTGTTATGGCATTGGCCTCATAATGGAGCAAAGTTGTACCTTAATGAGACCAGCTAAGCAATGCACATCAATGTTATCCGGTACCATTCCCCTATTTAATTGGTCTCTGACATATTCCTCCTGTCCGTTCTCAGCATTAATTCTGAAAATTCCTTCTGCCTACACAATATTAATTTGGAAAGATAAATATATATGGAAGTCGGAACTCGCATATTCACATTGCAACTTCTTTTTTATATCAATCAGAGGAACATAAAAACAGAAATATTCTGTTTTCTTGTAGCTCCACGACATCAAGATATGCATGGAACTCAAGTTTCTATTAGCTGAATGATGTTAAATCATTAACCATGAACATGGATAGCTTAATCCTAATTTAGTTATCACAAAAGAACAGTAAACGGAAGGAAATACCTGCAGGCCTCCTTGAGCATACAAATGCCTTTGCATCAGCAGTAATATTGTAGGCACACTATTCCCTCGTGAATCAAATGAAAGTTGCATAGACTCTGTTGAAACTCCAAAAACATTTGCACTGCAAACAAAGGATATCTTAGTCAACAGTCTACATTAGGATCGATACTGCAATGTCCTGATGACAGATGGAAAAATGAAGTCCACAGCATATCTGAAATGAATGAGAAAGTTGAAAACCAAGTTTACATATCTACGCCAGTCTCTCCTTCAGTGATACATAGGTACATGCATAAAAGAAGCAGACTAAAATGAAACTTGTCGCATATTACCCGTCGGCATGCAAGAATGAATTAGCTCCTCCAGAAAGGGAAAAAGAAAAGTAGAATTAGAATAAGTCAACTATGGAACATATAAATCTCTTGTGAGGTATCCTCAAGCAATGAACTGTATGATTTGATATTAGCTGAAGCAAAAACAGATGCTAACTAGTTTTTGGCTACCGTGAGGATCAAAACTGAGATTCTTAACTAAACAGAACCAGGAATCGGGAATGTGTATTTTAGAAATTAGTAAAAGCCATGATTAGTGGGTACAGACACAAGTTCTATGTTTTGATAGACACAGGTATCCAAACCAGTTACTCAAAAAACAGATGCTGACTAGTTTTTGGCTACTGTGAGGATCAAAACTGAGATTCTTAACTCAACAGAACCAGGAATCGGGAATGTGTATTTTAGAAATTAGTAAAAGCCATGATTAGTGGGTACAGACACAAGTTCTATGTTTTGATAGACACAGGTATCCAAACCAGTGACTCAAAAAAAAGACACCAAGATATGGCTATATATGTGTATATTTGTGAATTATAGGATACAAATCTATAATCGACAAATAAAACAATGAAACCATCATAAAAGTGGAAATTTCAACAATTTTCCCAACAACATTGCAAAGCACCCTCACTAGTTATACTAGTTACGTGCACATGAACTCATTTACAAAATTTCATGTGATCAAGGGCACCAAAGGACAAGGTGATGTATCCTCTCAAGTGTTTTCTGACCTGCCTATTTTCCGACATAACCAACGAAGTGTGTAGAGTGAAAATTATAGAGTTAACTTTTCCCTTGAATAACAAACGACTCATCTCAGCAAAACAATATAAATATGATAGGCTAAAGCAAATACAATCACAACAGAAAAAGAGATGCAAGGCCAAAGGAAGCAATCAGAGAATGTCCATAGAAACATAATGCTATGAAGAAAAAAATTTAGTAATAATTAACAAAAGAAGTCAACTTAGAGATTGGTTCAATGACTCAACTAACCCCCTAACTAATCTCATTTAGTCAAACCATATTATTCTCCTGTGACATCACAATATCACATTTTGCATAATCCATATATCCATTTATGGTAACTTTACACGTCAGACAAGAAAAAACTTCCAATACAAGACTCAAATTCATGGCTTAGCAGGACAGAAAATTAATGTATAGCAAACTCAAGCAAGCAGAAAACATATACAAAGAGCATAAGCAATTGAAAAATTAAAACTGAAACTGTCGTGGAAGGCAGAATGAAAAATTCTGGAAATATCCGAGCTAATCAGTTTAATGAAAACCAAAATAACCGAAACCAAAAGCCCATTATCGAATCACATCAAACAAACAAACCAACTAATTTTTCAGAAACCCGAATAAGAATCACGCAAACCCAGAAACAGAATCACCACCCAAAATATTCATAAATAAAAGAAAAAAATTGAATTTTCATTAAGAAAACAGACCTGGCACTGGGGGCCCTTCTTGGAACTTCAGGTTCAAACTCAACAGGCAAGCCAAGAAAGCCATTGAACCTATCAAATGTAACATGTGCAACATGTCTAACATTGGTAGGCAACCCAATCTCCATTGAACAAAGCTCTTTCCCAATACTACAACCCACCAAAGATTTTCTAAATGTAGCCACCAACAATGTCAATAATGAAAGCTGATCCCCTTCACCTCTCTCCCTCTCTTCTTCTTCCTCTTCTTCTTGCTCTTGCTCTGCTCTTGCTCGAGCTCTCTTTCTTGGTCTTCTTGCTCTCTTTCTTGAACTACATCAGCTATACAAAGATTTGAACCAAGCACCCCTTGTGAGTTGTCGCTGCTGCTGTTATAATTATTGGGGGCACATGGAGTGGAAGAGGAGCTTGAAGGAGAAGGGAAGTGATGAGAAGGAGATGATTGAAGTACCTCAGTCATTGTATCAATGAAAAAGATTCAATTTTTATTTGGATTTGCTTTCTATGAGAGATAATTCACAAGCAAGAAATGATCTTTGATGGGTTTTTAGTGGGGTTGATTTGAAATGAAGGGTCAATGTTGGATTTTTGAGGAAGAGTAGAGTTGGATTCAAGGAAAGTGCTTGGCTTCTAAGTGTTGGATGGTAAGATGTGACCATCAATATCATATCATATAATCATCACTTTTTTTGAGGAGGCGGTTGTTTGTTTGTTTTGTATCTTGTTTCGATTTTATCTTTTGCCGGCTTTAATGTTCGAAGAAGCAACGATCAAAGACAAAAACGAAGTTGAAGATTTTCAAGAGGTGGGTGGAGATTGGAGAAGTGAAAAGGTTTGAGTAGAGAGAGATTATATGCTATCATAGAGCACATTCTTTTAAGCCACCTGCCTGCCTCGCCCCTTCCATTAAAAGGTTTAAAATAAACAAATAAATGAATAATCCCTTAATTAAATAATTTGAGGATGATGATGTGGTCTTATCATTCAATTTTTTATTCCCCCATCCCTTCTTTCATTAGGGATTGTTTTGTTTTTTTTTTTTTACTACTAAGTACTAACTACTAACCATCAAGACAGACAGGTTTTAGTAATTTTATAGTTGTAATATTAGTAAAATTATACGTTATAATGTTAAAAAAAAAACTCAATTACATTGTCATCATGAGCTCCTCTCATCGACATGATTTTTGTGTTGCATTGATCACCATTTGCTGATCAAACAAGTTTAAGCAGATTTTCCCACTGAAATATTAATTTATTTTAAATTCAATATTAAAAGAGCTAATAAACAGGGGGAAAAAAAAAACAAAGGGCTTATATCATTCAAACAACTTGGTGTCATTTGTCACTAAAAAAAGGATTACAAGTGGTAATTAATTTAATCGATGAGGCAGTTGCAAATTTTGTTTATCAATTTCTTGTCTGGGTAAAAAGCAAAGTAGAATGACAATAATATGTAAGTTATATAACATCAAATAATTGTTATTTTATAATTATGGCATGTTCAAGAAACATAATGCATAAATGCTGGATCACCTTTAACTCAAAACCCACCAAATAATAAGTGGAATATGTTGGCAGTGAGTGACAATATGACATTAATAAGTGGAGAGATGTAATAAGAGCACAAAGCCAGCACAAACTTAAGTAAACAAAATCTTAAAATTGCCACCAAACACATGTCCCACTTCGAACAAGACAATGAATTGGAATATTAACATTATCTGTTAGCGGTTGCCGATGTTTAAAAATAGATCCGATGGTGTAAAATGTTAGGTGAGTTGTGCAAAATTGAGCTCTAAGAGGAAATGCTATCATGTGCTATCATTATCATTAATTTACTAATTAGACACCCTTTTTTTTTTTAAAGTAATTTGTATAGTGAGGTAAACGACCAAAGCGGTTCACACGTATACAGAGAAGCAAGAATATTCACTCCCACCCACCATTTGATTTTTGTTAGATTTGATTTATTTGTTATAAATGTTTAATTAATTTTTTTCCCCTTTTTTTATAGCTTGAAAATGAAAAACTAACATGTAACTTGAAACATTCAACCAGAAGTTAACAATGTAGCCGTTGAACTGGAAATTTGCACCGTTTTTTCTTTTCCGATGTTATTTTTGGGAGAAAGCTAAAGCCTAAAGAGACAACTGAAAAAGCTCGAAAGTGAATAACAGTCATATGGTATTTGAATTGCATACACAAACTACAAATTGCTTTAATTAATTCCCATCGTACAAAGTGCCAGAAAGACTGGAAACGGGTTTAGAGAGATTGGTCGGGTTGATGGTACTTTCTCTTCCAGTTTTAATAATCTTTATGGAGCGTCGTCGTATAAAGCATTCATACAAGAAAAAAGGACTGCGAAAAGAAAGTATTTCGAAATAATGGAGCTGGGGGTCTGTACTTTGTTGGCCGAGAAGTGAGCAGAGATGCAAAAGAAAGCTTTAAGAGAAAAATACCCGTTGAGAGATTTTTATGTAGCCGTAGAACTAGGCACCTGTTTCAAAGTTCAAAACCAACTTCGCAGACTCTAATACTTTAGATTTCCAATAACCCAACGAAGCAGCAGCTTCTCAGCAAGGCAAGAAAAGATTTCAAGGATTCGACGATTTTTATTCATCTTTGATCTCATTTGATGTAAATGTGTTCTAAGTTTCTTGTGATTTGAATGGATATCTGTGGATTTATTAAGAGTCAAACGCATTCTAACATGAATATATGAAACTATACGATCATCATCTTAATCTTAGTTAAATTGGTTTAATGATCGCTGCTTTGGCATACAAGAAAATGGTAAACAGCTTGCACCTTGAATCATAGTTTTCTTGGTAGTTGGTAGGCCAGCAAATAGCTCATAAAAGCTAGCAGCGAAACACGCACATACCATTAAGGCATTGACAAGTATATTAAAAATATACCAAAGGCTTAATCTTTAGATGTAATTTCAAGTTTTGCAGCTAAGCTGAACCATCCGAGTGCTACAAAGAGATCTTCGCTAGAAAAGATACTTCATATAACAAGAAAGAATGGCAAACAATTCCATCCAGCGTGCAAATGGACACCTGCAGGTTCTATTCAGGAAAATGGCAACATTTTTTACCAGCATATAGTCAGAAAGTGGCACACAAGTGTATCGAAGTGTTAAATCTTGCTGATTCATTCCGTTGGTCATTCAATGATTAATTCTAATTACCTGTTCAAACTAGCTCCCTTAGAATAAGCATTACAAAGAAAATGGCATAACTTTCTCAGGTACCACAGCATGAAACACCTCCCATTGCATACTAACAGCCTCAATATTCATATTGTACACAAAGAAGATCAGAAAGCACATTACATACCCCAGTGGCAAACCACGTCACTGTGATTTGCTTACTGGTTCAAGGGCTTCAACAGTGACTACACTATTCCCTCTGATAACCTGCAATAAAATTTGGCACCGATCAATTAGGAAATCCTTCTGGAAAATCACCTCAAATGGAAGCCTCACAAGTTAGCAAACTAAGGAAAAGCAGAAAGACACTCACCACCATCCCTATATCATTTTTCTCATTGCCATTGACCTCAACTGTGTTGTCAATCACAAGATTCATAAACTGATCAAATCCACGAAGTGTTCCAACAATCATCCTATTAGCATTGAGCTTGACTGCAATACGAAATAAATTAAAGACCTTTCCAATTTATATATCATATGTTAACCCACAAAATATTATAATGGGCAATAATGAAGCATTTGAATGTTAGTTGTCCGCGAAAGAAGATACAAAAGAGCTAATTTCTTTTCTCATTTGAATGGTTATAAAGGAGGGTGCATCACATAACAAGATAGTATGCCATCAATCTTACAGACAAGCACACATGCTAAATTTTGTCAAAGATTCAAATAGGACTCAAATGTACACTGAGACGGGTTAGAAAATGTTGACATCAAAAGACAAGCACATGACAATATATTATATGCTGAAATAACCAGCACATATATTGAAAATTGCTTAGGCACATCATCAGAAGAATCACACAGTATTTGCACCACACTGTTAAAGGGAAATTAACAGCCAGGAAGAGTACTACCTTTGCCAATGACAATGGCAGTCCAAACACTCAATTTGTGTAATTAAATTTCACACTAAGACTCTGTTTGACAATGCTGTACGCTAAACACAGCTATAAACCATTCGGTAAACACTTGTAACCACGGTTTGAAAGTTAAAAGTAATTTATCCCATAGTTATTTGATAAAAAAACCTATATTTATCAACACATAATACCGTTAGAAACCCAGCTCACAAAAATTTACCAAATACTATTACCTTTTATTTTACAACTAGAGCTTCTATTTCTTAGCACCAAACAACCAAACAGATCCTAAGCAGCATACTGTGAAACCCGAGAATGATAAAACCACACAAACTGTAGCTCTAAAACACATCAGAACGGATCTAATTAAAACCAGTTTATAATGATGGTCCACAACTGAAAATTATAAACACAATCTAAGATAATTACAGCAAAGTAAGCAAATTCTCGAATCTACGGAATTCTAACCGCCTTAATTAAGCAACCTAAAAAAATCAGAATCACGAAATATATTTACACACTTTATTTTGCAAGATAAATAAACACGGAGAAGTAAGCATGAACAAACGATCGTTAATTATTTGAAAAAAAAAACTTACTCTGAAGTTTCTTGTCCATGTACCTGCGATTAGAACAAAAAAAGGCAAAGTCGCAATTAGAATTTACGAGATAAAGAAAAGAAAATATAATTTTGAACCGTAAAATCAGAGAAAGAGAGCGCGTGGTACTTACTTCTTGAGATCCGGAGGCTGGCCTGATCTGCTCATTGTCGAAGCTTAGCGGATCGTTTCAGAGGAAAAGCAAGGAAGAAAGCAAAGCGAGTGAGCTGCAGCGAGCGATAATTGTGAAAAGAGGGTTTTGCTCTGTTGACAAAACCCTAACTGAAAGCGAAGAAGCATTGATTGGTGGTTTGATGGGCCTAATGGGCCGAAGCAGATACTAGGCCTCAGAGGAGCCCATGAATCTAAGTATCGACTAAACAAAACTTTTCGGAACAGCAAAATGAGTAATAAGCGGGGTGTTGCGAGAATCGAACTCGCGACCTCTCGCACCCGAAGCGAGAAAGTTGATATTACGGACAAATTAAAAATTTTTGAACTTAAAAGATTAAAAATGATGATGTGGAGATTCGTCATTGTGATTTGTTTAAATGTCATGTTGGCAATAAAATAGAACATTCAAAGGGAAATGTGAGCTTTAATTAAATTTAATTAAATTATAAGATAAGCTTTCGGTTGGGCGCAGAGAGAGAGAATCAAAGCTAAGCGATAGTAGAAAATAACCATATAGTGGGGCTTGAATAAGACATTGAAACCGTCATATATAATCCACAAAGCAAGTAGATTACACGATACAACTGCACGCACCCACGCACTTAGCTTTAATATATATTTTGTCACACTTTTTTTTTTATTTTTATATGCCAGATAATCTCTTACCAAATTAATTAAAAAATAGTTTCAGCATGCTGTCTTTTAACATCTAATTGAATAAGGTGACGAACTAACTATCAATAAATTAATAGAAAATGACTAGGTCTACCTTTTCAATATTATCAATAACATTGTTATAGTATTATTTCAAAATAATACGTGTTTTATCACATGAGGAAAAATGTAATTTATCATCCAAATAACAAATAACTTCTAATTTTACACATAATTGTTTTTAAGGTCAAATTGCAATTGGGTGCCATTCATTTGTTTTTTTCACAATTTTTTGGTTCTAATTTGTTAAAACTCTTCAATTCATTGGCAATTACTAATTATAGGCATATATTATGTCGAAAGTGTTTTTGATTTTTCTTGAGTGCGTATTTTTTTAATGCGTAATGATATAATTATAAATTTTTACATAAATTAAATAACATAATTAATTGAATGAAATATAAAATAAATCATTGTTGTCCATATCCATTCATTGAATCATCTCATGTGACATACAGTCTGTAGCAAAAAAAAATAATAATAATAATTCATGGCTGACGTCGTAAAAAGGACGGATCCTTGTCGGGTCATGGCCCCCTCAGTATTAAAAGCCATGCTTGACGTAATGATTCCACCGGAGTCAACTTAATCCGGCCTTGCCCGGCTTTTAAAGCTTTCAATTTAATTTTCTCTTTTGCGGGGAGGCATCCCTTCCTGAATCTTAACAAATTATTCTCATTTATTAATTATTATTACATTTATCACAATAACAAAAGCCGGCCTTCGCACTTATCTTTTTTATTTGTTGCGTGACTAGAGGGTCAGTGGGTCATTAACCCGACGTGCAGACTGCAAAATCAGTTTTTAGTTGTGAATTTTCTTCTCCATATCGAGAAATTAATTCTAAAAAAAATTTCCGATATGGGTCTATTTTTGCTTTTATTTCTATTGTTGTTATTTCTACGAAATCGAAGCTAAAGTTGAAATTCAGTTCATTTTTTTTGTCGTTGAGTTCTCCAAGTTCATGGATGGATACACCTTCTTCTTTGTCGTCTCCGCCACAGAGAAAGATTTGTTTTTGGTGTTCTGTAAAGAGTACTTCGAAGAAAAAAAAAAGGAAAAGTTCAATTCTTGCTGACAATCTTGATTGAGGTATAGAGAACGATGAGTTATTGTCAAATTTTAGTACTTTTTTTTGGTTAAGGAGTAAGAAAAGATACTGCAAAAGACAATGAAGGAGCAAGAATAAGTTAGTCGAGAGACAAAAAAAATTGTTAGATTGTCAAACCAATTCAGCTAGTTTTCCATCCTTTACAATTTTTGGACAAATTAAACATCAGTCGTTGGATTAAATTTTAACACTTTAAACGGGTAAGATTTTTCAAATTGTATATTACGCTTAAATGTAACTTAGGATTGACTAATAATAATTCATGGCTTTTGCTATTGTGTTGTTATTTTTTTCTCATTGTCCGACGCGTGATTGACGTCGTAAAAAGGACGGATCCTTGTACGATTTGTCGGGTCATGGCTACCGCAGTATAAATTGCCATGCTCGACGTAATGATTCCACCGAAGTCAACTCAATCCGGCCCCGCCCTGCTTTTAAAGCTTTCAATTTAATTTTGTCTCTTTTGCGGGGAGGCATCCCTTCTTAAATCATAACAATTATTATTACATCTATCACAAATTCACAATAACAAAAGCCGGCCTTTGCACTTATCTTTTTTTTTTTTTTATTTGTTGCGTGACTAGAGGGTCAGTGGGTCACTAACACCTTTTTTTTTTTTTTTTTCTCCAAATTCTATCCTCCTTACACGTTGAGTCAAATTTGGAAGTTAGCATTGGCTATTTTAATAACTGTTCAAAAATGCAATATAAATATAATATAATCCATTTATAATTCTCCGTTAACTACCCAAATTTTCTTTAACTAAGCTTTCACCCTTTCATCAGTCATCATGGCCACCCACCAAAGCTCTACCAATCCACCCAACTCTCCCTTTGTCTCCCTCGTAATATTTTATTCTTATAAGATTAGTTGCTTTAGACTTAAGAAGATGAAGCACTTCCTTGGACCTTCTAGACAAACGATGAGACAAGAAGAGGCAAAGGGTGTTCACTATTCCGAATAACCTTTCTTTGAGCAGTTGATTAACCCTTAAAACAACATTATTGAAGGATTCCCAAATTTGTTTTTGCCTATCATAGACTGAATAAGATTCCAATTCACCAAAAGGAGTTAGTGGGGTTCATCTGTTTGGTATGTGAACGTGAATTGATGAAGTACTTAGCAATTTGGCATAATGATTAATTAGTGGTTGGCATTTGAATCAAAGCAAACACAATAACAAATGATAATCCCCACAAAACTATCGATGGATTTTATGCATTCACATAGAGCAATCGAAAGGGTTGATGTTTTTGCCACTATTTGAGGTAATAAATTATTATCAACAAATGTGCATGAAGCATTAAGACCCATCACATAGAACTTTAGTTTCCATTCAACCATTCGTCTCTACTTTTTCCAAAGTCTAAGTTAGAATTTTGATTGCTTTAAAGTCCAAATCATTCACAAGTCAAAGTAGGCGAAGAGAAATTCCCATACTAAGTGCTACAAACTCTTTCGTTATTATTTATTATTATATCTACTGATCCTCAATTATTGATAAGTTATAGTAGAGATTGAAGACTCATCCTCCAAACATTCAATACAAATTCTCCCCCATTCCCATCTACCCACTTCTTCTTTAGCTCTCTTTCTCCTTCTGAAGTTCAAAGAATTAAAATGATAGGAAAAAAGATGGCGTCATTCAAGAAACTAGCCAAGAAAGTTAAAGTTATGAGTGGAGGTGACAAAAATCAATCACACAAGCAATGTTTGCTTGAGGAATGTGAAGACATGGCATCAATGGCGACGACGCCAACGGGGTTCTTTGCCGTTTATGTAGGAGAAGAGCAAGAGAGATTTGTCGTGCCAACCGGGTTTCTTTCACATCCATTATTCAAGATGTTGCTGGAGAAATCTTATAATGAGTTTGGCTTTGAACAAAAGGATAGGTTAGTTGTTCCATGCAGCGTTTCAACGTTTCAAGAAATCGTTAGTGCTGTTGAATGCAGCAATAAGAGGTTTGATTTTGGGAACCTTGTGGAAGAGCTTATTTAATTAGATTAACTGTGGAAGTTAAAATTGTTTTTGTTTGATTAGGATCTGTATCATATGTATGAAATCCAGCACTTCCTGGGCCGCTGATTTTGAGTTTAGAAGTGCCTTTTTAGGCAACTTTTCCGGTAGATTCAATTGAGTAGCAAGGCAGCTTTTGCCCTTCTTTTGCTTTTGTCTTCTAATTTATGAGTTGCAAATTTACAGCATATCCGCCACAAAAGGTGGCTTGGCTTCGATTAGAGAGTTTGGTGCTGTTAACAGTTAGAAAGCTGGCCGTGATCTCCGATAGGTGCATGAAAAGGACAATGTACCGGAGAAGTAGGTTCATAAATGTATGTTCGTCTAAATATCTAATAAAAATTTTGTTCACGTGTGCCTTTTTATACATGTAAGCCTTCTAATGAACTATCAAAGTCGTGCTTTCTTGAACAGAAAGCCTTCTCATTTTCCTGGCACGCCCTTTCAACGAACATGAATTTGACAAAATTGGTTTTTATGGAAATACCATTATGTTTTCACTTGCATTTTAAACTAGTTTTCGAGACGTGATGGCCATGCTTATTCCCTCGATATGGTTTTTTCAACGATCGTTATGGGCACGTTTGATCCAACAAGTTTCTCTGTGGGAACTTACAAATTATCAACGGGCTAGCTGCTTGCCCTTGCGCCAAGCGTACACATTGAAATGGGTTTAACAGCAAAAGCCCAAAAAGAATAATTGCAACTCCTCACTCCCCCGTCTCCCCATCCCCAAAGCTACCACCCTCTACAAGAATTTTCTTCATGTCATCAATCAATTGTTGCAATTGTTCCCTTGAATGCAGGGGCGATGGATACACACAGGCACAATCCAACCATCCATCACGTATTGTGTCGAATATTGCGATAGAGGGGCCAACTCCGTGTACTGACGAGCACCCGATGTAATCTTCTAGGCCAATCTCTTGATGCAATTTGTTTGTTTCATCAACAATGGGGTCCTCGAATACTGAGATGACGGCAGTTCTCAAGGATGAAGCTGGAGTCAAACCGGGATTATCAATGGCTTTACACATAAGAAAATTTAGGTCATTCATGTCTGTGAAATGTTTGTCAGAATTCTTAGCATTCGCAAAAGATGTGTAGCTTCTCGTTGCCAGCTCCCATAGTTCTTCTTCGCCATTTACATCATGCGTATTCAGGATTGCAGAATGGTAAAATCCTGAACCAATTTTGGATGTGTGGATATGCGACCTAGGTGAAATGCAGCATAATAAACAAGTTTTTAGTTTGATCACTATGGGTAGGAACTAGGACTTACCAAGATAATCGTCGCTGAGAACAGGCTCGAGGATTGAACGGCAGTCAACGAGAGTAACAACAGCATACTTCTCCCTTTGATGACTAGGAAAGTATTTTGTAGAACGGGCTGCAATCAATCCAGCGGCAGCAAGAGCTCCGCATAGTTTGATTCCTCTTGACTTGCAACCCTGCGAAAAAAAGTTTAAGCATGCAACTACTTAAAACGCACTGGTTGACTAACAGTAAGTTAGGTAATAAAATGCTTATTTCAGCCATACTGTGTGTCTAAGCAATGTTATTCTACAATAATTATATAAACATATACAATTTAAAATACAAGATGCATATAAGCTTGCTGGTTTACCAAGCATCAAGTACTTTATTTTCACATTTTTAATTCCCCACTATGACTCCATCCTTCGTCCCAGAAATTATTTCTGAACTAAGAAAACTTAATCAATTCCTCATCCTCCACCTGGTATCGTTGTTTAACCTTGAAAAGATATCTTTCATGGTACCAAAATTCAAGCAGCTACTAATCAAAATAATTAACCTAATATATTGCCTGAATAACAATCACTGATTCAAACATCTAAAAAGTACATGATAAATATGTGAATACATAGATAGATATATATACAGAGATCGAGGTTAAGGCTGTAGGTCTAGCCCATGGCATTATGGATGGCTAAATAACAAGCGATTGCATCAAATTGCCCTGCCGAAAGCTTAGGGCATTAAATTTTGTCAAGAGAAAAAACGAAGTCTTTTAGGGGGCCGAGGCGCAGCTCTGAATAAATTTGATGTTGGGAATGGGACCTTCTTTAATAAATGGGAGAAATGTCTATCTCCATGTGAGCACATTGCCCCACATCCATCTCTACTGGGACACGAAATGGGAAATGTAAATCACGACGAAAGGAGACAACAACTTTGGATAGGCTGGAAGGATAAAGCCAGAACCAACGATGAACTGGGCCCTACTATGAAGCTTTTTCATTTGGAATCATGTGATTTTTTTTTCTTTCCTGGGTAAATTGGGCCTATTGCTTTTATCAATAAGTTCAACAGTGGCACTAAAAAGATTCAATCATCCACCATATAGTATGGAAATTCACAAGGAGTCCATAACCTAAAAAATAAAAAATATACTGCAAATCACGAGATGGAATTGGTAATAGGTCCAGTGCTACTCTAAAATCTGACTTTCTTTCTTCAATATCACTTGACTAATATTTTCATAAAAAAAATGTAGTTCGTGAAGAAAATTATATATATATTTATATATGGACAACAAATATATATGTTTTGTGATGAAAAATATTTTGTCCATTTCAATAATACACTACAGAATTGTGATCCTAAAATATTATTTACCATTCGAAAATATTTCAAAAATTGTCACAGATACGGCAAAAACACACCCTCATTAAAAACTTTCTCAGCAGTAAATTCACGTTGTTACATTTATTTTGTTTAATGTATCTACTGATGATAAAGGAACAAGTAAACAAGACATAAATTTCAATTTAAAAGCAATATGATTCTGTTCCTAGCTGAAGGAATATGCCTTTAGAACAAGAATTTCTCGCCCTACACACCAACAAAATTGTCACGGCTCCTTCTAGTCACTAACATTTCCGTGAGTCAATTCACCCACGGTACAGTGACTTATTGGAGACATTTTTATAACCACATGCAGATAATGATAAGATCGTAAGACAGTTCACATCGCCTACTAGATCATTATTACCGATGCGCGAATTATCATCGTATAATCATAAAATGCTAGTAAAAAAATTAACGGCAATGATTGAGCTTAATAAAACTAATTACCCCCACAAGTCTCGCAGTTTCATCGCGGTTCAGTTGCAGCCGCAGGACCTGAGAAAATCTCGGCGAATCAGCGTCCACAAAACTTATATTCGACAGCCGGAGCGAATTCAGCGAGTAACCAAGCATGTCCACTCCACGCGCCCAGAACGGCTTGTTAGCTTTCCCACTCGGAATAAACTCCTCAATTCCCAAACTAACCTCGCCTTTTCTATCATATTCCTTTTCTATCCCTCCTTCCTCTCTCCCCGTCATCAACCTCAGCAACTCCTTCGACACGGCCGCGGCCGATGCGCGGTCGCATATCGACGTGTGCAGCCGCAGAGTTACAACCCATTGAGTCTCACTCGGCGTGTATATGCTCACGTTAAACAAGTTACTGTCACTGTTTGTGTTTGATTGGTGGCTGGGATTAGTCCACGTGTTTCGATTGAGCTCGTGTTCCAGGATTAACTGAAACGGACTGACGGCGCCGGTTTTGTCGCTTATGGTTTGAGACGTTGATGAGATATCGAACTGTTGAATTTGGATGTGAGGTTCGGGGGGTGTGATGAAGGAGAAGGTTTTGGCGTCGGCGCTAGAATGGAGCTTCGAGCGGAGGATAGGGTGGTTATTTTGGAGATTGTTGAGGGCAGTTCGGAGAAGTTGAATGTTGGGGTGTTTTGAAAGGAGAAGAGCGAGGACGGTTATGCCTGTGCCTGTAGGCACGGCTTTGCACCAGCTGTACTCGGTGCCGCCCACGGGTCGAGCCATGGGCTCGGGCGCTTCGGTGTTCCGCTCTTTGTGTGGTTCAGCCATGGCTTAGAGCGAAGAACTAAGAAGAGTGATGAAGTAAGAGAGTAGTGTGTTTTTTGAAAAAGACAAATAATCTTGTTAGTTAAATTATAGATAATAACATCTAGGTCCCCAATTATGCGCTTACTTTGTTTCGACAGAGGACATGTTTTTTCAATTATATTCGGTACATACCTCAAGTTTATTTTAATTACAGAATTATAACGTCTTTGGAAAAGAAAAATTACATTTATAAATTTATTGATTTTATAGATAAAAAGCCTATACTGATCTCTTACATTAATTTTGATAGAGTAATGTTAGGTATTTCAAAATCTAAGTTTTAATTTGAATTCCAACTAATGTGACATTCGTTATTAAATTATAATTAAATAACTTAATTAGGTATAAAATCTATTATCTAATACATAAGTGATACATGATATTATAATTTAAATGTTAAGATTCCTAACTTTGTTGATTTTGTTATGGCTGAACTCAGAAAGCTTTGACCAACTATAGACTCAATTTACTTTTAAATATATGCATAATTATTAATTGGTACAAATGACTCAATTTCTTTTTAGTTATTGTTCGTTAGTCACTATACGACTAGTGAATAATTCTTTTATATATTTAAGTTTTAACTAATTATCTTTCTTTAAAAGTAGGGGTGAAAAAAATTAAATTAATTTTTAACCCTCCTAATCTTTTCTATCATTTAAGCTCGAATATTTACATAAAAAAAACCGCTTAAAATGCATTTCATTAATTCCAATATGAGCTAGAGTTAAGGGCTTTTTTTATAAATAAATAAATTATATCATTATTTGGGGAACTATAAACCTCAGGGACCTATATGTTATTGCCTCTAGAGGAAATGTACGCAGCCTTTAAGTTTATGATTAGAAAATTTAAAATTGAGATTTCGTATTGATCGTAGAGATTTTAAAATTGAGACGAAAGATTCGAGTTTCCGATATCGTTTTTTAACTGATATCTATGAAAATAAAGTAATCTCTTAGAATTCGTAATTGTGTATTTAAAAAAAAAGTGTTTAAGTGCATGTTTTTAGAATAACCTTCTAAAATTAGGAAAATAAAAATGTGTGTTGGTATGTTCACTGATAATGGTAATGATACCAACTAAAAGTATAAAATTCTAATATTTATAATTGTAATTTCAATTTTTTTTCACTAAAAAAGAAAAATAAATTTGGATTTTATATCTATGTAGTAGCTGGTAGTGCTTTTTTTTTTTTTTTTTCACTTCGGCAATTGAGTGTATATGTCTTAATGAATTTGGTCATGTTGCTAATGAGTAAATGTGGCAGTTGAAAATGAAATCTTTTAGATTGTGTACATAAAAATTTTCGACGGATGAGAAGTGCCCAATGCCCATCATCAATTTCATGTTCATCCATTATTAATAATATATTCTTTTATGCTGATTAAATATAAAAAAATAAAAAATCCGCAAAATTACAAACCATTATCCATTATAATTAATAATGCTCAAAAGATGGCAAACATTAATTTCATTTAACATCATAATAACGAGATAACCGAAAGTGCCCAACATATAGCACGAACCCATAAAAGTACCACATCAGCATTTCTAGCTATCCCACATTCTGCACAAGAACACTCCTCATTTTCTCAACCAGCTCTTGCATTTGCTCCCTCGAATGCAGCGGCGAAGGATAAACACACACGCAATCTAGCCGTCCGTCGCGAATCGTGTCGAACAACGCAATGGACGGGCCAATGCCATGAACCGAGGCACATCCCATGTAGTCCTCTAGCCCTACTTGTTGCTGCATTTCATTAGAATTATCAAACACTGTGTCTTCAAAAACTGACATGAAAGATGATCGTAAGGACGATGCTGGTGTCAAGCTAGGGTTTTCAATTGCTTTGCACATGAGGAAGTTGAGATCAGCCATGTCTGAGAAATGCCTGTTGCAATGCTTTGAATTTACAAAGGCAGTGTATATTTTCTTGGCTAGATCCCCAAGCTTTTCTCCTCTTTTGATCAAATGTGTATTCATAATTGCTGCGTGATAAAAACCTGCACAAGGAAACTTTTTATGACCACATCCACAGTTAATTCAGTTAATTGTATTAAGTCTCCAAACTTTTACGACCACATCCCATCTAGTCCTCTACCCTCATTTATGACCACATGCACACTTAGTTTGTATTAATGGAGGGAGATGACTGCCCTTACACAATTATATTATTAGAAAATGAATAGAGTCCTATGTTCACGCTGAAATTGGAAGCTGTACCCACAAAGTGGTTAACACGGTACGGCCCAATAAAATCTATAACTACTCTTCTGCATATGGAATTAATTACGCTTATGAACCTCGGCGAATTGCAGATACTTCAGAATTGGAAAATGCGGGGCTTCATGTGTACATGATAAATTAAATTGAATTCAATACCTGGATAGATGCATGCATATGGTACCCTACTCTTCATGGGCCATCTGATTGTTGACCAAAGAATACAATTTTTCTTTTGCTACTTAGAGTATAGTAAATGTCATGATTTGTTACCGACTAGTCGCAAAAACATTTTGTACAGAAATACTGAGTTTTGAAACCAATTCGTTACCAAATTGGCCAATTTTTGTCCTCGAAGGGATGGACCACCAACAGAGCTAAATCGTGTTAATTAAGGAATCTACTTACCAAAACGGTGTTCAGAAAGAGGTGGCTCAAGAATTGAACGGCAATCAGTGAGAGTTGCCACAGCGTACTTTCTTTGATTATCAGAATTATGTGCAGCTATTAGTCCTGCCGCTGCCAGCATCCCACATAGCTTGACTCCTCTTGACTTACAGCTCTGCAAAAATTCATTATCAACGAGGTATAAGGAAAATAACTCAACGGTGTACTTTTAAATAAAATTAAGCTCACAAGAAGTATTCGTTCAGTGTCATCTTTATTCAGCTGAAGCCTCACGACTTGAGAAGATCTTGGCGACTTTGCATCAATGAACTTTAAATTTGTGGACTTCAGTGAATTCACTGAGTAGCTAAGCATGTCCCTTCCTCTGGCCCACAAAGCCTTTTTAGCCTTTCCGTTAGGAATAAGAGCCTCGATTGCCAAATTAACCTCCCCTCTCCCTTCTTGTTCTTGGTCATCATCGCTAACTAGCACCGACAACAACTCTTTAAGCAAAGACACCGCCGTTGTCCGGTCACACGCCGCGACATGAAGCCGCATTACAACCACCCACTTTGCATCAGGTAACGCATAAGAACTCGCGTACAACATGTCAGTTGTACTAGTGCACTTGAGATTGCACCAGGCATTTTCATTAAGCTCGTGTTCAAGAATAAGTTGTAGGGGTGCAATAGAAAATCTTTCTGAACTTTCTAAGATCTTAGAAGTTGATGAGAGGTTGAATGACTTGACTTGAATAAATGTAGTAGGGGATGTGACAAAAGAGAAAGTGTTTTTGCTAGGGTTTGTATGAAGCCTAGACCTCAGTATTGGATGGTAGCTTTGTAGCTTGTTTAGGGCATCTTGAAGCCCGGAGGTTTCAGGCACCTTGGATGTAAGGATGGCCAAGACGGCGATGCCGGTGCCGCCTGGCACGGCTCGGCACCAACTATACTCAGTGCCGCTGGCTATTCGACCTCCCTTAGGCTCGATCATCATTTCTACAAGTGATTGGTGCATATGCAGTAGCTTGCACAATGTTTATATAGTGGTACTGACAGTGATACAATCACTTCTTTGAACTTTAACAGGTTTACAGTAACTATTTTCCTACCCATTTGGGGAGCTGATGATGGTATCACCAATGGCATTAACTGCACTGTATATAATATTGATGTAAAAATCACATCACAGTTGAACTTCAACTTTTCTCCAGCTTTGCACATGCAATTTCCTGTCGTTTTATTTTAATTAACTTTTACTGAAATATATTTAATCTTACTGCAATAATTCTATCCACTGCCCTGCGGCCACCGACTTTTAAATTTGCACCGAATTCGATTAAATTCAGCATTGTTCTGTCGACCAATTAAATAAAGAATGTGTCAGTTGATATCTGCTTTGACAAACTTGTTTTGCTAATTTTACTCGGGGACATAGTTATTGCTTGATCTACCCGCCACTTTGGAATTATAAGAATACTTAAGAAACGATTGTTAGGACCTGACATTAATTAATATGCTAATTTTTGGAAAAAAAAAAATAAATTCTATTACATTTTCCATACCCGACATTTTAATGAGTTTTTGGGGTTTTTCTGTTGCAAGGCGGTAGCCAGTAGGCACGCCCTTGATTCTGGTTTTGTGAACACACGAGATTTTTGTTCCCATCACTGTTTATGTTCCACGTAGGTCGGGTAAAAAATATTGGGTCGGCCCAAAGTATTAGATTTTTGGGCCGAGGCTAGTCTTATTGCCGACGCCCAATTTTGTTTTCAAAGAGTTTGGTTAGGCATACATTCCAGGGTACTTTAGTCAAATCAACCATATTCAAATTTAGCATAAACCTAGACCGTCGATCAACAGCCCTAAACCAAATCAACCGTTGAATAAATAACCAAGCGAGCGGCTCCCCAAAAAATTCAAAATCTCACTTCAGCCCGCTCTCTCTCATTTCAGATTCGATTTTGAAAAAAATAAAAAAAAAAGTTTCAAAATCTCACATCGAAGAAGATCTGAGCCAAAATTAACAAGTTAACACGATAGGTTCGTGCGATTCTCCCGCTAATCGCCGGTTCAAAATGTCGGGTCGCCACGAAAAAGAGAAAGGCGTTAACGTCCAAGTACTTCTCCGTTGCAGGTGACCGTTAGGGTTTCGTGCTTCGATGTTTCCTTCTATTTTGATTGTTGATGTAATTGCTGATGGTTCTCTCGTTTTGAGTGGTTTCTCAGGCCGTTTAGTGAAGAAGAGTTGAAAAATAACGCGCCGCAAGTGGTGACTTGTAATGAGTACCAAAGAGAAGTCGCTGTTTCGCAGAGTATTGCCGGGAAGCATATCGATAGGGTTTTTACTTTCGATAAGGTAATTTCTTTTTAAATTCAGTTATTTTTTGTTTTAGATTTGAAAATTAAGTAATTAAGCTAATTCATTTGTGATTTGAACTCCTGTACGGACTTCATATTACTAGGTTTGGTCAAATATTAGTAACTTTGTTTTTGGATTAAGATAAGTTTTACTTATGGATCATTGTTTATGCTATGGTTGAACTTCAATTCCAGGCACTGTTGCTAAACAGAGATTTTGTGAAAATGTCTTCCGTATTAATCACGCTGATCAACAATCATTCAAAAGCCAATGTAGTTAGTTTGATTTGAGTAAAGTTTCAGTTGTAATTCATGGTATTATTTATAGTTTGTGAATGATAATTGTTTGTCCTTCAGAAGGTCTATGTCACATTAAAAGTGAATGGTTATTGTGGAATGTCTCAGTTGGGATTCTTTTAATTAGATCTGTGGCCTTACTGTGACATGAATAGTGCCTTTGTTTGTTGATTGGATGCCTTCTGTTTATTGAATATACCTTGTTCCATTAAACTTTTGATCTAGTTCTTATCTAGTAGAGCTTTAATAGGTTTCGGTAAATATGTTTTCTCAGAGTATGCTGTGTTAGGAAGTTATATTTCAATGTGTTATTTTGTGGTCAATTCTGAAGTTGTATTTAAGGATTGTGTAGGTTTTTGGTCCCTCAGCTCAGCAGAGAGATCTTTATGAACAAGCGGTGGTTCCAATTGTGAATGAAGTTTTAGAAGGTTTCAATTGCACCATATTTGCATATGGTCAAACTGGAACAGGGAAGACATACACGATGGAGGGGGAATGCAAAAGGTCGAAGGTATGATATGTGTCCTGTTGTTAGATTCTTGCAAATACCCTTTCTTCTCTTTGTCAATGAATCTTACATTTGGTAGTTATGTTCAATGAGACAGAGTGGGCCCAGTGGAGAATTACCTCCAGAAGCAGGGGTTATACCCAGAGCTGTTCAGCAAATTTTTGATACTCTTGAGAGTCAAAATGCAGAGTACAGTGTGAAAGTCACTTTCTTAGAGTTATACAATGAGGAGATCACTGATCTGCTTGCCCCAGATGAAATTTCAAGGGCTGCTGTTGAGGATAAGCAAAAGAAACAATTACCTCTTATGGAGGATGGAAAAGGTGGAGTACTTGTAAGGGGTCTGGAGGAGGAAATTGTCACTAGTGCGAGTGAAATTTTTACTCTATTGGAGCGAGGGTCTGCAAAACGCCGAACTGCTGAAACTTTGTTAAACAAGCAGTCAAGGTAGCTGATTTGGCTATTTTCATGTTCAAAGTCAAAGTTGAAATTTCTATATTACTAAGAATCTATCCTATGTTTCAGTCGATCGCATTCTTTGTTTTCCATTACAATACATATCAAGGAAGCAACACCAGAAGGAGAAGAACTTATAAAGTGTGGCAAGTTAAATTTAGTTGATTTAGCTGGCTCTGAAAATATATCACGATCTGGTGCTAGAGAGGTAATGTACAATTAGCTTTTTGTGCAAATTCATATTAGATTTTGAATTTTAACGTGGAAAAGCTGAAATTGTTAACGCATTGATTTGATCTTATTGTTTAATAGGGTCGTGCAAGGGAAGCTGGTGAAATTAACAAAAGCTTACTTACTCTAGGGCGAGTGATTAATGCACTTGTAGAGCATCTTGGTCATATTCCATACAGGTTTAAGCAACATTTTTATGTAATTTTGATTGTCTCCATAATCTGATTATTATTGAATCTGAGTGTAAGGTTGAATTGTGTTTCAGGGATAGCAAGCTAACACGGTTACTTCGTGATTCTCTCGGTGGAAGAACCAAGACATGCATTATAGCTACAGTTTCACCAGCTGTTCATTGTCTGGAGGAGACCTTGAGTACACTGGACTATGCACACAGGGCCAAGAATATTAAGAATAAACCTGAGGTTTGTCCCTGTTCTATTTGCGTGTGATAAAGATCATGATTTCTCATATATCGGGTAATTGTATTCTCATGAGTTCCTTCTTTGTTAATTGCTGTTTGTAGGTCAACCAAAAGATGATGAAATCAACTCTTATAAAAGACCTTTATGGTGAAATTGATCGACTTAAGGCAGGTGAGATGCTTTTCACAGTAGTCGGTGGCAAAAATGGATGAAAGCAAGTAATTGTTCTGTGTAATGCATAATGGGTTAAGATGTTAACTCTATTTAACATTGTCTCCAGAGGTTTATGCTGCACGTGAGAAAAATGGTGTCTATATCCCAAAGGAACGATACTATCAGGAGGAGAGTGAGAGAAAGGTATTGCATCATTCCTAAATTTAAGCAGTGCATACATACATATACTGCTATGGATACTTGTTTGTGAAGTTCCATTTGTCCACCCAATATTTAGAATACTCATCTGACCCCAGTGTTCTCTTTCTTGCATTTAGTCAATGGCTGATCAGATTGAACAAATGGGTGTTCAGTTAGAAACCCATCAGAAGGTTAGTCTATTTGTTGTTAATTTCAGATTTAATAATTGGCACATATGCCATGCAAATTTCTGACATGATAGACAAATTTTAACTTATCACATTTTGATATATTCCTAAAACCAGCAACTCGAGGAGTTGCAAGACAAATACGATTGCCAGGTTCGGCAATGCTCAGATTTGAGTAGCAAACTTGAATTAACTGAGGTGAGTGTTCTGATACGTTTTTGGTTATTTATTTATCTTTCTGGATATATTCCTGGTTTCTTATAGAATACGTAATAAATGCAGAGTAACCTTGACCAAACAATAAAATTGCTTAATAACACGGAGGAACAATTGAAGAAGTGTCAATATGCTTTAAAAGAGAAGGATTTTATTATTTCTGAACAGAAAAAAGCAGGTATGTATAAACTTTCTTCTTAAAATTTTGATTATGTTTTATAAATTATTATCACGTTTAATATCTTTTGATGAAACAGAAAATGCTTTGACTCATCAAGCTTGCACTTTGCGGGGTAACTTGGAGAAAGCCCTTCAGGATAATGTGTTGCTTTTTCAAAAGATAGGTATTTAGCTTTTCCTTCAGTTATAATCAGTAAATCTTTTTCATCAGTAACAAAACATCTGACTCTGAGATGGTTTGTTACAGGAAGAGAAGACAAACTGAATGCTGATAACAGATCAGTTGTTGAAAATTTCCAAGTTGAGCTTACTCAGCAAATTGGTTCTCTTTGCGACATTGTGGACTTATCTACGTCTCAACAAAATGAACATCTTAAACATGTTGAGAAACTTTGCCATTCTCTTTTAGGCATACATGAAAAGGTATTTGATATAGTTTGGTTACATTTAAAGCTGTTTGTTGTCATAGATTTCTAGTGTTATATTGTTTTTATGTTCTGTTTGTTCTTTTTCTTTTCAGCAATTAAGACTAATAAAACTTTGTAACCAACTTGTTCTTTTACCTCTAAACCTTGTCATTAGGCGGTTATTGATTTGAAGAAGAAAGTAACAGCATCAAGGGCTTTGTACTGCTCTCACATGGAGGCAGTACAGAATGTTGTGCGTTTGCATAAGGCCTGCTCAAATGCGAATTTAGAGGAAATTTCGGCTTTTGCTTCTTCTAATTCAGAATCTATTAAAGAAGTATGTAACAGTTGTTCCAGAAACAATGCATTGTGTTTCTCTGTTTCCTTTTCTGCACCATAATTATATGATGATTTGGCTCCCTCTAATAATTTGCAACTCCACATTTTTTTCTATTAATCAGTTTCTAGCATCAGAGGCTAGAGAAGCTGCTTCAATATATGAAACTCTTCAGACTTCTCTTTCGACTCAACAAGGAGAAATGGCTATCTTTGCAAGGGAAATGCGTCAGGTTTTTATGTTGATCTTTAGCTTGTTTCTGTGCTGGTATTTTAGATGGAATCCTTTATCATTTGTACAATCTTTGATCTATATTTTCTTCACTTTGATTGTCTAAATGTTTATCTGTTGAGAAACATCTTCAAATCTTTTTGCAATTAACCAATTATTCCGTGTTGATTATGGTTGTTCATTATTGTTGCATCGTGTATCTATCATAATTCTTTGTGGTTGCTTTTTCTTTTTTATTTCAACTGTTAGATCTAAATCTTTTATATGCTGTGCCTTTTTGAAATCCAACAGAGGTTCCAAGTTACCATTGAGCGAACAAAGGACATTGCTGAGTACACTAATGGATTTCTACAGAAGCTTTTGGAAGAGTCAAAATCATTAGAAAATCATGCTGTGCAAGCTGATGAGAATCAAATGAAGAGCATTGCTGATTTTCAGAAGGCTTATGAGGCATGATGTACATTTTTATGATCAGGTAGACATTATATTGCTGTGTCTAACTTCTCTAGTATATTCTGTGCAGGAGCAAACAAAATCTGATACAGAGAAGCTTATTGCTGATGTGACTAGCCTAGTCTCTAGTCACATGCGTCGTCAAAAAGAATTGGTTTGTCCATGCTTTCTCCTTTTCGTTATTCTGTTCTAATATCTATTAATATGGCTGAAGAAAGACTCATGGTGAAAATACAGGTGGAAGCAAGGCTTGTTGATTTTAGAGAAAATGCTGTTTCGAGCAAGCTATTTTTAGATGGACATGCTTCATCAGTGGAGGGCATAACTACTGATGCTAAGCGAAAATGGCAGGCATTTGCCATGCAAGCTGACAACGATGCCAAAGATGGTGCCGACCACTCTTCTGCCAAACATTGTAGAATGGAATTGCTTCTACAGGAGTGGTAGGTTTGTTTGTATTACCGCATACTGATCTGGATCCATTTCCTTAAATCCTTCTTTATTAGCTTTCCTAAAATTGTGCTTGTTTTAGTGTAAACTCTGGTGAGTCAGCTTTTGGGCGTTGGAAGAGGACATATGAATCAGTGAATGAGATGGAGAGTAAACATGTATCGAGCATGATTTCGCTTACCAGGTCGGTGATCGGCAGGCTTTGTATTTTCCCTCAGTAAACAGATAAGGCATATAATGTCTTGCTTAATCTGTACACACTTTAAATTCCACATATGATTGGAGTAGATTAAACATCAACTGTGACTAATAAGTACTAACAATCAGTTCCAACTGGAATTAGTGGATACAACCATATTTTTGGTCATTGAGATTTGAGACTATGACTAGAACAGATATCATCATTTTGTTTAATATTTAGAACCACAGTGCTTTCATATCCACTGCGGTAGGTTAATTTTTTAATTCTTTGCTACAGGAATGCTTCTTATAGTAATGAGCAGCATGATATTGAGGTTGACACAGCTCGAGTTGCCGCGGAGGAAGAAGTGGCTAAAAGCAGCGAAGATGCCCTTCAGCTCATTGCTAGTGAGTTTATCTTAAAAGGATCTTGAGTTTATTAGTGATAAATCTTGTTTGATTTCATTTAAAACGTAAAATTTAAAAAGTATCATAGTAGTAAAATGACCAATAATAATTGTAGTTGGAGGTTTCATATTTTGATTTTCGAATGTGGTTCAGGTGCATCAGAGCAGGAGCAGGCATCAATAGCTGAAGTTTTGGATGATGTAAAGGCTCATGAAAAGACAATCAATCTTTTCCGGGAGAGTCACTCTGCCCAATCGGCAGCAATAAAAGAGAAGGCTCAAGAAACCTTCCAGCAACGATATATGGTATAGTATTCAACTTAATTTTTTTTCTTCTTTTATCAACACTATGACTTGAACAAAATTACTCAAATAATTTGGTTCGAATGTTGAAAATTATGTGCAGGATTATGAGTGTATTGGTACAACTCCTACAAGATGTGAATCGGAGGTACCTACTAAAGGTACTATCGAGTCACTTAGAGCCATGCCAATGGAGACCCTGCTAGAGGAATTCCGGGAAAACAATTCGTATGAATCATTTGACGTGAAGGAATTAAAACCGTCTCTGATACCACGATCGCCCCTTTCCCAAATCAACTAAACTCGGCGCGGTCTCATGGAAATTTTTTGTTTCTGTATCACTAGTGTACCTTGTTTATTATCGCAAAATGATGATTGTAATGTTTCAGAAAAGCACAGGCGGAGGGTTGCTAGTTTGTAATTTCTCTAGTATGAATAAATCCCATCTTGGGATTTAATATTGTGATTAAATTAGAAGAATGTAAATTGAGGTACACTCCACAGTTAGGTTTTTAAGTTTCATATTGAGGGTACTGGGATGCATTAAGAAATATCATGGCTTCTTTCATTCTGGTTGGCTTTGAAGTAAACATGGCGTTATTTGGAATGATTCATTTAATTATAATTAAAAGAACCATCTTCATTATTTTCTTTTTATATTTCTATTTTTTAATTTGTTCAGCCCGCACTCTTAACACAATCAAAAGTTATAAAAGATTCATATGATTTCTGATTGTTTTCACTCGTTCAATTCCAAATCCAATGTCCAAACTCAAAAAGCATGGCTTCCTTGCCTCTATCAGTGCAAAGCTTCGGTTTTTCTTATCTTCCACAACTGCTGCTATCGCAGTGGAACCTCATGGTCACGAACAAAATCCCATGAACCCACGAGTCCCCATGCAAATGGGACCAGATTGTCAATTTACACGCTCTGTCGATCCAAAGTTTTTTATCTCTTCACTACTTAGCTGCAGAAACATTTTTCAGATAAGACAAGTGCATGCCCAAATTGTTGCCGGTGGTACTCTAACTAATCTCATTGTTGCAAACAAATTGCTTTATATTTACGCCCTACACAAAGCTTTAACTGATGCTCATGCATTATTCAATGGGATGAAAGAGAGAGATTCAGTTTCTTGGAGTGTAATGGTTGGAGGGTTTTCTAAAGTTGGTGATTTTATAAACTGTTTTGAGACTTTTAGGGAATTTATTAGATGTGGCATGCAATTAGATAGCTATACTTTGCCTTTTGTGATTAGGGCTTGTAGAGATAGAAAGGATATTGTAATGGGAAGATTGATTCATGACATTGTTCTGAAATCTGGGTTGGATATAGATCAGTTTGTATGTGCAGCTCTTGTTGATATGTATGCTAAGTGTAAAGTTATTGATGATGCTAGGCAGTTGTTTGATCAAATGCCAAGCAGGGACCTTGTCACTTGGACAGTGATGATCGGTGCATGTGCGGAGTCCGGAAATGCTAATGAATCCTGGGATTTATTCGAGAGGATGAGAGGGGAAGGTGTTGTGCTGGATAATACGGCTATGGTGAGTGTTGTTTATGCTTGTGCGAAACTGGGGTCTATACATAAGGCTAGACTTGTTCATGATTTTTTAAAAAGGAATAAATTTTTATTGGATGTGATTTTGGGGACTGCGGTGATTGATATGTATGCTAAGTGTGGGAGTATTGATTCTGCAAGGGAAATCTTTGATAGGATGCGACAAAAGAATGTAATTTCTTGGAGTGCAATGATTGCAGCTTATGGGTATCATGGGCAGGGAAAGAAAGCTCTTGATTTGTTCCCCATGATGTTAAGTAGCAGGGTATTACCAAACAGGATCACCTTTGTATCCCTGCTATATGCTTGTAGTCACACAGGCTTGGTTGAAGAGGGTCTTCGGCTTTTTTCTTCAATGTGGGATGATTTTGCTGTTAGGCCAGATGTGAAACACTATACTTGTATGGTTGATCTTTTGGGACGTGCTGGAAGACTTTATGAGGCCTTGAAATTGATTGAAAGCACGAGTGTTGAAAAAGATGAGGGGTTATGGGGTGCTTTGCTTGGAGCATGTAGAATTCACAAGAATGTAGACCTAGCAGAAATGGCTGCAAAATCCCTACTTGAACTACAGCCGCAGAATCCAGGGCATTATGTACTACTTTCCAATATTTATGCAAATGCTGGTAGGTGGCAAGATGTGGCAAAGATTAGGGATCTGATGACACGTAGGAGATTGAAGAAAATTCCTGGTTGGACTTGGATTGAGGTGCAGAATAAAATTCATCAATTTAGTGTTGGTGATAGTACTCATCCTCAGTCAGAGGAAATCTATCGAATGCTGGTGTCGTTAAGTGAGAAATTGGAGTTGGCTGGTTATATCCCTGATACAAACTTTGAGTTGCATGATGTTGATGAAGAAGTTAAGGTTGGAAATTTGTATTCACATAGTGAGAAGTTGGCAATTGCATTTGGCCTTATTGCCACACCTGAAGGCACTCATATTAGGATTATGAAGAATCTGAGAGTTTGTGGTGACTGCCACTCATTTATCAAGCACGTATCAGCTATAACAAGGAGGGTGATTATTGTCAGAGATGCAAACCGGTTTCATCACTTTGAAGGAGGGGCTTGTTCGTGTAGAGATTATTGGTAATAAGCTCATAAGGGTCTCAAGAGGTTAGCATTCCTCTAGCATAAGAAAGCATACAGGGAAATTAAGTTCCTGTATCTTAAATCTACAATTTTTTGTTCCTTTCATAGAGGTTATATGGGAACCTGGATTGTTACTTGTTAATAATATAAATCTCAATTCATCAGAATCATCAGGTCAGTCGTTCAATGGATTTGCTCCTTTGGAAAGCAGAAAACAACTTGTAGGTCCTGAGAAGAGCTAATCAAGTATTGCGTTGCCTGTCCTAATTTTGTCCCGAAAATAACTACCAACAGATTTTCATCCTTCAAGGTACATCATGGCTGTCTATTTGATAGCATCTGTGATGAACTCCAGCACCGTTGTAAAGACAGACAAGCTAACCAATTATTTGGCACCCACTAACCAGTTCCATTTAGAGGGAACAGGCGTGTTATGTAGATTAGAAATCCCACATTTGGTACGGAAAAAGAGTCATTGAGAACATTCAATGACAGTCAAATTGTGCAGTTTCCATTGTTTCTCATTCGGCATCTCTTATATGATTGAAACTGGTGAATTGATTATTTTTTGGGCATGCCATTATTGGACATCTGTTCTTCTTTAGATTTAAAAAAATAAAATAAAAATTGCAGTGTGTTTTCTGAGACTGAAAAATTCTTTGGCTGGCACCACCGGTTGCCTCAGCTTTTGATATCTTCTGTTTTCACTACAGCTGAAATGGCCAAAGTGGAGGATCAATCTGGGTCTATGCAATCTCGCCTTATGATACACCCACAGCCCATCTGGGTCACCTCTCAAAACTGCTTTCACTTTCAACTTTTTGGGTGTTTTTGAGAATATTTCTAGTATTGTCAATAGTGCTTTCAGAAGTAGGATAATGACAAACGTCTTTCAAGCCCACTTCGTAGTGCTTCAACTCAAACAGACAAAAAGAAGTTTTCGAGAGTAAAAAGGTGTTGCAAGTGCTTCTAGAAATGAACTTAGTAAGTGCTTTCATTGACATGGCTTCCAAATGCCGCACTTCTATTTGGTGAACACATCCCCATACACAAACGCTAAAGGAAAGAAGAGGAGGGTTTGGCCAACCTATCTAAAATTGATGGCTCTTGCGCCACTACTGCTCATGCTTCATTTAGCCAACCTTTAAAATAGTGTATCTTTTCTAATCTTTGTTAGTGTGCATATAATCTACTGTTTAGTGCGCGTGAACAAAAAGCGAAAGTGAAATGGTTAATCAAAAATCAAAGTTTAAATAATGACATTAGTGGCTTTCATCTCTCATTCTCATTTTTCAATAATTCTCTCTTCATGCACATTTAGAGAGATATATTTTATCTTAATAATACTGGTAGGAGAGACCATCCAAATAAACATGCAAATTAGGACAAAACTATGTTGCTTCGGTCCCAGATTTGGCAGTTTGTGATTTAATTATTTGTAGCCCCAAATGTTTGCTGTATGTTAAAAAACAGGCTAATGGTTTTGAAACTTAACATTTAAGTCCTATAATTTGTTTGACTAATTTTTTTTTAAAAAACAAATCATATTCATTTCAATTTTTATCAGAACACGGAATCTCTTTCTCCTTGCACTCTCCTGCACGTTTCTTTATTTATTTTTACATTCTTTTTAATATTTTTTAAAAAAAATTTCAGTAGTTGTATTAAGAGCATTCAAAATTCTTTAATCATATGATTAAAGTAGCAGCAAACCAAATCACTCCAAACTTGTTTGGATTCCCTGCCAACTTCTTGGGCAAATACATATAACAATAACACGTATTGCTTGAATCCTAACTCAAACTAAATATAGAGGGATTCTTTCTTATATATAGGTAAGCTATTTAGTGGTGTCCACATTTGTGAGAATCACCTTTTTCTTGTTTCTTTTATAAGAAAACATCATATCAATTTGTTAGACATAAGATCAGTTTTCTCAAATTCATATATATAAAAAAATCAAACAACTTGGCCATCTTTGTCTGGTACAGAATGGATACAAATTACTTTAAGAAAGAACCAAGTTCGGTTTTGGTTAGATTCTGCAAGTGCACTACGTTTGAAGTTTTCTTTAAAATTATATTGAAAGGATCTCAATTCCTAGAGCAAAGAGTTGCTTTCCATAGTTGAAATGACTGCCGTATATGCTGCTATTCATCATTTGATTTGAAGAGCATGCAAGTGCAGTCAGATTCAAGTGTCGTTAATTTCAATTCCAAGCTTCTTGTACTATCTCAAGATAATTTACTATTTACATCTATTGATACCGATAAATAAAAAAACATATACACACACATATGTTATTACTTACTGGATAAGTTATTTTTAACTGAACTTTCTAAAACAAAATTTGAACCATTAATCACGTGTAATCCATTATTATATTGGTATGATTAAATGGAACTTTTGATTTTGAATATTCACTGTTATATGACATGAGATTAATGGCTCAAAATTTTTATAAAAATAACAAACTTATTACTTATATGAATAAACTTGCACCAGCTACATGCATGTCCACACGTTTGGTTATATGGTCAATATATTGATAAGATTGGAATACTGTATTGGTGTAAGCATATATTTCCATGAAAAAAAAAAATTCACAAGAAAAACATTCATCGAAATTTTGCGGCAAATACATGGCTAAAAAGCTTTTGAAAAAACAAAGAGATTGAATCCTGCTACATATTTGTGTGCATCTCCTGTTTTTAGGAAAATTTGGGAAATTGATGATTCACCATCAATGTGAAACAACACATAAATTCAACAAAATTAATAATAAAAATGTAGGCCATTTGTTATTATGTGCCTGAAAGCTGCAAGCAACTAACATTAATAATGCAACTCTACTCATTCACAAATTGGGTGTATGGCAGATAATTGTAACAACACAAAAGTGGTGTCACTTCGCTTGTCAAATTACTTTACATGCCTCGTGCTGTTTACAATTACATTTCATCTATTTAATTTGTCACTTATATATATATATATATATATATATAGAGTCAATCTTGATGCCCTATGTAGATGTAGGAAGCACTTCTATTACATAAAATAGTCCTCATTGACCTCAAATTAAAATTCATATAATTTCGTCCAAATTTTTTTTAAAAAATATTCACAATTGTACCTGCTCTAAAGTTAATCCGAATATAATATATTGAAGTAATATAAAATGTGTCGAAAAGAAGATCAGTGATGAGAACAAACTATAGAAATGCTCTTACAGTTTGACCAAATCCTTTGATAGATCGATATATAAATGAGTCCACGTATAGTGCATATCAAAATAAGGAATATCGTTGATTCTAGCTTGGAGCATCACACTTATAATAAGTACATAGAGTCTGTTTGATACTGCTTGTTTTCGTATCACTTATTGCAAAAGTTGTGAAAATTAGTTCTGAAGTATTTTTAGTGGCCTTATTTTGGCGAGTTCATGTTCGGACACGTAAACGTAATTGAGTCAGATACACTGCCTATTTTTTAAGTCGTCATATCATTTACATATTAAAAGCTAAAGCTAAAATTAAAGTTATGTACATTTGTCCTCTCTCAATATATTAAATTTAATTCTCAATATATATAGTTCTAGTAGAATGATAATAGAAGACAATCAATGATCGGTCTTTAATTAATGGGTGAAATTTCACATCCCATATTCAACCTTTTTTTTTTTAAAAAAAATATATATATATATTTAAGGATCGAAACATCCTTTTAAGTGTCCAACGTCATTTTAATATATTTAAGAGATTTTGTGACAAATATAGAAGAACCGTCTCCTTACATCAGATGTTTTACATATGAAACCAAGTATTATTTACCTCTAAAAATTTACACGTGGATGACAGTTTACAAAGTAGAAATTGGCGTAATATAGTGTAAAAGAGCTACGTCGATATTGCTCCACTTGACGTTTTGGCAAACTGCGAACATATCCATTTAGAATATTTTGACTCGAAACAACCCTTTAAATTATTAATTATCGATCCATTATTAAATTCTTCATGTTTGATAGAGATTTGACGTAAAAAGGTAATGCTTCAAACATTTCCAACTTCCTAAAACCGCTGGACTCAAACAGTGAAATTTCAATCACATTTTTTAATGATATATGCACTGTACTAATCTTCCATATTTGAGACAAAAGAGCTTTCTGAATGAACATTCAAGTTCTTTTCATGAACCCTTTTCGAAAAAGGAAAATAGTTCTTTATGTGAAGCAATAATGTTAAAAAAAAGGCAAAATATATGTCAACTCATTCAGTATATTTGACTCTTATGATCTTATCATCCTTCATAACTATCTATCTTTGAATTCGCAGGCAAACATGCATCGCCAAGTCAACAGTGCAAAAATTTAGCCAAAATTGCAGAAGTTTCCTGGAAAAAAAAAAAAAAAAAGCTAGTAAGAAATTGATCGAAATCATATATAGTTTCTAGGGAAAATTAAAAAAAAAAAAGTTAAAATCACAAATAATATCCATGCTTATCCAAACAAAATTTTGAATCACCCACCTAAATAAAATCAATGGCCATTTAAAAAGTTAATTAACTTCCTAATATAACCGCAAGAAAACAATGAAGATTAGAAATTTAAATGCTAATTACCCCTTTTTGGATGAAATAATGTCCAAATTTTTCTTATTGCCATTATTTTTTGGTAAGTCATGCAACTAATTATGAAGTGGCCGAAAAAGTTTAAATCACTTTAGGCGTCTACCACATTCTTTCTTTCTTTTTTTTTTTTTTAAAAAAGAAATTAGGGTCACTATAAATAAGCCGTCTCCCTTTAAAATCTTATCACTTTCTTATTTTTCGGTTTCAATGGAAGTGCCAAAGTTTCTCTCGATTTTTATGCTGATTGCTTATCTTTGGGTGATAAGCAACAACAATGGCGTTGAAGCTTCTCACAAAATATATCCAGAGTTTCAGTCTCTTGCTGCCGTAAAGGTGAAGCAACTCCATAGAACCGCCTTTCACTTTCAGCCTCCTAAGCACTGGATCAACGGTATGTGATTAGTTATTCTTTATCATTGTTTTTTTCACCAAAAAAAAAAAAAAACTAACAAAAAGCAAAACCTATTATTTCTTAAAAAAATATTTCTTTTCATGGATTTGATATGTTTAAGGTTCTGAATTCCAAGAAAAACTATCATTTTCTTTAAAAATTCGGTTTGTCATTAGCCCCACTAGTATATTTAATTATAAATTATCATTATTATGTATCTATTGTTCATGATGTGATAAATGTTGGAATTTTCGTGTCATTTATTGAAAAAATATTTCTCTTAATATTTTCCATAATAATAATGCTTGCTGCAACCGCGGCCATAACTCAAGAATGAGAAAATCTGTTACACCAAACGATCTTTGAACGAATGCAAAGATATTATTGTTAGGTAGAATTGGCTGTCAAAAGAGAAAGGAATCTAAAACCTTACTTTTGAACCTTCATCATTTCGCCATTCTGTGCATGTAATCGTTTACCTGCTGCATGTTCTTTCTTGTCAGGACTCTATGGAGTTTAGGTTTAAAGAGTTATCATTCTTATGATATCTGAAGGAGAAAAAAATTCATAAAAATCACCATTTAGGGCAAAGTTACAGCAAAATCAAGAACAAAAAAAAAAAACAATATTCTTAGTTTGCGTATTATTCTATAAGTGTGAACGTTACACGTTTTAGAAAGAGTTATGTTCAAATCTTATGTCGTAAACATTCGATCTTTCAATAGTTTTTGAAGGGGAAAAAAAAAAAACACTTTGAACAGATTTTTAACTCTGGTAGACGAAAAAAATGATAAGTTTGTGGAGTTATTATATATCAATTAATTATGAACTAAGTGTTATAGCCAACAACGAAAATCTTTACTGTTGAAAAAGACTTCGCATTATTGACTTCAGATTCAATATTGTAAATCCTTTTGAGATAAAAGTACTTTTATAGTTGAATATAACTCAACCTAAGCACTATTGATTTCAGATTCAATATTTTTATATCCTTTTGAGATAAAAAAGTACTTTTGCAGTTGAATATAACTCAACCTAAACCCTCTCCACAAGAAAATGATCTAAACTTGATGTCTTTATTCTACATCTTTATCTTTTTAGGCACTTATTGGTCCCAAAAAGTTTTTGGTGTGCAGTGCTCGATTTGACATTTGTGTTTTGTAATCTTGTTTCGAAGTTCCAAACACTTAAAAGATAGTGACGGGTGGATACTTTCATTCTCACAACCATTTGCTCTGATCAAAATGGGAATCCTTTTTGGACCACTTTGCATAATCTTTAGATGCTTGAGCTTGAGTGCTCCTTGGTAACCTAAGCTGCCCCATCACACATGTCAATTGCTTATTGGAGGAACAACTTTTTCTTTTCCCTCGAAATAGAGAATTTGACTTGTATCTAGCTTGCAAAAAGAATGTTGCGTTATTGTCTATTTAGATTTATAAATATTATTTTTTTGGTTTGTATATGTAATCATGATTCGTGTAACGTCACCAAAGATGCGAGTACTTTGTCAGTTTGGGGCTATTAGTTTCTTGCCTTTGAACTTGAGATTCATAAATACTGAATGTTTGTAACTATCGTGCCTCACAGTAGTTTAAAGCATTTGATAGTTGAATGCCTACTTTTGCTTGATAAAGAGAAGAAAACTATTAAATTTTCTGAGCAAAGATTAAAGATTACATTTAAGGTAGTTAAAATGTTTTAACTATCAAACAAATCATGGGTTTTGAGATGGTATAATTGGTAGAGTATTTTTTTGCAGGATTCAAGAGATCTTAGCTCAAGCCCTACTCACACATGGGTGAGGAGGGGGTTAGTTAGGTTTCAATTCATGAAATGATAATTTTAAACCTAAGTTATTTGAGAATTAGATCTTTAAGACCTGATTATCCAGAATCTTTATACATGAATCAAAGTGGCTAATTGCAATGTAAAGTAAATTCCTCACTACCTCAACGAAAAATTTTGTAGAGTAATTTTTAAATTACGTACCTCACTGTTTTTGTTTCTTTATGCTATGGAAAAATTGTTGTCAACTCTACAGTGCTAACTTCTCAGTTTCTTTCTTTTGTTCATGTTCATATGGTGCTTAAATTCGCACGACAAACAATCGACAGATCCAAATGGTGAGTCCCTCCAACAAAACTAGTGATTATTTTTTTAAAAACATTTTTTGCTTTTGTTTTTTGTTTTTTTTTTCAAAATATGATGTCCTATGTTACAAAAGTTATAAAGTCAATTATAATACAGCAAGACCATTTTTTGCTCTTATTATTATTATTATTATTATTTTAATCAAAAGTTGTTCCCATTTACCTGCGTTATTCATTTTTGAAATAGGACCCATGTACTACAAAGGGATTTACCATTTCTTCTATCAATACAATCCCAATGGCGCAGTATGGGGCAACATTGTATGGGCTCATTCCGTGTCCAGAGATTTGATCAACTGGGAAGCTCTCGAGCCTGCACTTTACCCATCAAAACCATTTGATATAAAGGGCTGTTGGTCCGGATCCGCCACCGTTCTCCCGGGCAACAAGCCCATAATCCTGTACACCGGGATTGACTACAAAGAAAGACAAGTCCAAAACTACGCGGTACCCGCGAACCCATCCGATCCCTATCTCCGCAAATGGATCAAGCCCGACAACAACCCGGTGGTTTTCCCGGGGCCAGATGTCAACGCCAGCGCCTTCCGTGATCCGACAACGGCGTGGTGGAGCAATGACGGACACTGGAGGATGTTAGTTGGTAGTAGAAGGAAGCATAGAGGGATAGCATATTTGTACAGGAGTAGGGACTTTATGAAATGGACCAAGGCCAAACACCCGATCCATTCATTGGCTAACACGGGCATGTGGGAGTGCCCGGATTTCTACCCGGTTTCGATATCGGGTAAAAACGGGTTGGATACTTCATTTGCCGGGGGAAATGAGAAATATGTATTCAAGGTTAGTTTGGACTTAACACGGTATGACTACTACACCATCGGTACATATAATAGGGACAAGGACAGGTATGTGCCCGATAAAGATTCAGTTGATGGTTGGAGGGGACTGAGATATGATTATGGAAATTTTTATGCGTCAAAGACTTTCTTTGATTCTCGGAAAAATAGGAGAATTTTGTGGGGTTGGGCGAATGAGTCTGATTCTACATTCGATGACATTGCTAAAGGCTGGGCCGGAGTTCAGGTATCGTTATTACACTTTGTTGACGTTTAGTTAAATTTATTTCAAGAAGTATGGCTATACAGGAATAGATTTGATTTAATTTTGAATTTTTTTTTAAAAAAAAATAATTTTAGACAATTCCGAGGGAAGTGTGGCTTGATGGTAGCGGGAAACAATTGCTACAATGGCCAATCGAAGAGTTAGAGACCCTAAGGGGCAAAAATGTTCATATAAGCAACCAAGAGCTGAAAAAAGGACACCATGTTGAGGTTAAAGGAGTCACAGCTGCCCAGGTTTGATTTTCTAATTGGATTATTCTTTTTCATTAAAGCATTAGTTCCAATTGAAACTTCAGTGTTGATGATTTGCTGCATGCTCTTTGTTGTAGGCTGATGTTGAGGTGACTTTTAAGCTTTGTAGCTTGGACAAAGCTGAGAAATTTGACCCCAGCTGGAAAAATCTAGACGCCGAGCACCTTTGCGGAAAGATTGGTTCAAAAGTTCAGGGCGGAGTTGGACCGTTCGGGCTCTTGACATTGGCTTCGAAGAACCTGGAAGAATTCACTCCTGTCTTCTTCAGGATTTTCAAGGATGGACACAAGCATCTAGTTCTAATGTGCTCTGATGCTAGCAGGTTAGTTTAGACATTTCACGACATATAAGTTTGGTTACGTTAGAACTCCACGCATGCAATGAAAAATTTGGACGCTTATTCTGTTATATGTTAGCTTTTATATAAACTTGGTTATATTTTGGCTCTTTGAACAGTTCAACTCTGAAGACTGAAGGACTGTATAAGCCATCATTTGCTGGCTTTGTTAACGTAGATTTATCTGATAAGAAGCTCTCTCTTAGGAGTTTGGTATGTGCCCTGTGATTCACTGTTTTATTTTCAAGCAACAAATCTTTCTATAACAATGTTTTGATTATGATTTGTTTTTTCCAACTTTTGCAGATTGATCATTCCGTTGTAGAAAGTTTTGGAGCTGGAGGCAAAACATGCATCACATCTAGGGTTTATCCAACCCTAGCGGTATTTGATGATGCCCATTTGTATGCATTCAACAATGGGACTGAGACTGTTACTGTTGAGAAACTCAACGCATGGAGCATGAAAAAACCAGTGAAGATGAACTCATGAAAGTCCATGTGAAACCTAAAATATAGTTTTAATTTTTCAGTCTAGAATGAATAATCCAGGAAGAAGAAAATTTTAGTGTTTTTGATAAGCATTTAGTCAAGTGAATAATTGTGAGCTATGTAGAATAAGAGTCGTGATCATGTTAACGGGTTTTGGGTTTAGGGTTCCACAGCTCGTTCAAATAATGCAGGGTGGCTTAAATTCGTTTGTTTCTGCTTTAGTTCATTTTATTCACTCAAAAAAAAATGTTAGTTTCTACTGTGACAGCCGTATTAGTTATTTTTCTTGTAAAATTTTTATAACTCAACAAAACCCGTGCGGTTGCAAAGTTAAAGTTGCGGCGGAAAAACAATCTAAGGACGGCGCCGTGTTGAACCCAGAAAGGTCTGGCTTTTAAAAATTTTTAAGATTATTTTCATGATTGATCCACTAGTGACTTTATTTGTCAAAAAAGTCTCTCTCAGATTTCCGAAATTTCAAAAATACCAAGCCGTTTTTTATCTTGTATATTTCTTTTGACGTCATTCATCACTTTTTTTTTTAAAAAATTTTTTTGGGGAGCAAGTTGATAGAGATGTTTTAATTAGACAATGATAGCTTAGCTGTATACATTAAAATACATTGAGGATAATTATAAATTAATTGAATGAAAAAAACATACATATTTTTTTTTTGAAGAAAGGAAGAAATTCATTAAACAGACAAATGAGAAAATAACTAAGGTGGTGGAACATGTCCTCATTCACTCGGACCTGACAAAGAATACCTCACCTTAGCCACAATATGGGCGGCGGTATTCGCAAATCTCCTTACAAAAGAAAAAGTCACATCTTTTAAGCAATGAGCCAAGGCTCTACAATCCGAAATAATAAGACCAAAACCGTTCTGATAGTCCTTGGAATCAATCAAAGCATTAAATACTTGTAAGCAATCAGTCTCAATAATAATAGGAAAAAACTGGGTGTTCTTAAGCCAACTCAAGACCTCTCGCACACCTAAAGCCTCTGCCTCGCGAGCTTCAAAATTGCCAATCAAAGATCCACATTTTGCAGCAAGAAATTGACCCTCAGAAGACCAGATAACTGCACCGTAGCTAATCTTAATAGTAGCGCAGGAAGTGGCAGCGTCCACATTGCATTTAAACCATCCAACGCAAGGGCGTTTCCAGCAAATAGAGCTAATAGTTAAATCTGCTGGCATCTGAGTAAAGTGACGCAGTTGACGAGCCCTTTGCCACTGGAATAAGTCTTGACCAGCTATATTGAGCACTTGAGGCACTCTGCCTACTACATGCCTCCAAACTTTAGTATTCCTGATTCTGCCAAAGACCCCAACAAACCATTGCAGCAAGACAACTATCCTCAATACTACACCGAGTAAATAAAGCATCCAACCAAGCTCCAAAATTAACAAAATTTCTAGCAAAACCAACCAAGGAAACCATCCAGCATTGTTTGGCAAAAGGACAATCAACTAAGACATGATAAATTGTCTCAAGAGATGCATTACAGATAGTACAATAAGGGTGTACCTCGACTCGACGACTGAGAAGGTTATCAGCAGTGGGAACCACATTTGCCACAACTCTCCAAAGAAAATTCTTGATTTTGGCGGGCACAGCCAGCTTCCAAATCTTACTCTAAACTCCACTACCAGGCAGGTTCCGATATAATATCCATCCACTTATAACAACTTCGAACAGTGTAAACTCCTTTTGAGTCGGGGAGCCAATACCAAGTATCACAATCCCTCCGAGAGCTAAGAGGAATTTGGAGAATGCAGTCTCGATCTCTTCTGTTAAACACATCCTTTACAAGGTCATAATCCCACCTTCAGTGATCAGGAATCATAAGACTACTCACAGGAGCTGATGCTAACGTCGCTGGAAGATTAGTTGTAATAAAGCCACTCTCCTGATCAGGCAGCCAGGGAACCGAGCCAATAGTAATGCTCTGTCCACTCCCAACTTGGACACGACTCCCTTGGATTAAAATCTTCTGAGCAGCCAAAATCGATCTCCATGCATAACTCGGATTACTTCCCAACTTAGCTTGAGTGAAGTCTGCATTCGGATAATACCGTGCTTTAAACAATCTGCCCACCAGCGAAGATGGATTTGTAATTAACCTCCAGCCTTGTCGCCCTAGCATAGCAACATTAAAGTTGTGGATGTGTTTAAACCCAATACCACCATAAGATTTGGGTTTACAAAGTCTGCCCCACTGCATCCACCTAATTCCACCACTACCATATCTTTTACTGCCCCACCAAAAAGAATTCAGCATCCTTTCAAGATCTCGGCATGAGGTCGAGATGGAGAAGGTAAACTTGCATAGCATAATTAGGTATGGCCCGTGCCACAGTTTTAATTAAGATTTCCTTTCCAGCTCTAGAGAGGAGTTTCTGATGCCACCATTGAATTCTCTGCCAAACTTTATCCTTTATATATCGAAAATGTCTATCTTCTTGCGCCCAACATATGATGGTAATCCAAGATAGGTACCATGGTCTGTAGTAGCTGCAACTCCAAGTTGTTGACAGATATTATGAATAATATCCTCAGCCACATTCCTACTGAAAGAAATTGAGGATTTATTTTAGTTTACTTGCTACCCCGAAGCTGCTTCATAAGTTGCCAAAATCTTTTTTACCAGGTGAGCCTCCTAAATAGTAGCTTTAAAGAAAAGAAAGCTGTCATCAGCAAAAAAGAGGTGAGAAACCAAAGGAGCACCTCTAGCAACTCGAGCCCCATGGATCATCCCAGCCTCTCATAGTGATTTATCTGCAAACTCAGCCCCTCTGCACAGATGATAAACAAATATGGCGATAGCGGATCTCCTTGTCTAAGACCCCGACTTGGCACAATAGGGCCCAGCTCCAATTCTTCCCGGGTAATCTTATAGGTATCTGTAGTGACACAGAGCATAATAAGATTCACCCAAACAACATCAAATCCCAACTTCAGTAAAATCGATCTAAGAAACCCCCACTCAATCCGATCATAGGCCTTGGACATGTCGATCCTTAATGTAGCAATCCCCTCATTTCCTTGACGTTTTCAATTGAGAAAGTGCATTATCTCAGCTGAGATTAAAACATTATCAGCAATAGCTTTGCCTGGAACAAAAGCACTATGAGGATCGGAAATTATCGAGCCTAAAACCATCTTCATACGGTTAGCAAGCATCTTGGCTATAATTTTATAGAGGACATTACATAAGGAAATTGGTCGAACATCAGTTAAGAATTCTATCTGTTTCTTCTTAGGAATAAGGACAATGAAGTCTCATTAAGACCCTCAGGGAAAGAACAATCCCGAATGAATCTGAGACACGCCTCAGTAATATCAGTACCCACAACATTCCAAAACTTTTGGTAAAATGCTGGGTTCATTCCATCAGGACCAAAGGACTTATCAGGATGCATATCAAACACGGCAGATTGAACATCTTCAGCCGTAAAAGGTTCCAAAAGAGCTTGATTTTGTACATCTGTAATTTTAGATTCCACACAATTTAGCACATCATCATAAGAACAAATCCCAGCAGTAAATAAAGTTGTAAAATACTCACAAATTAAATTATTTACATCCACAGGATTAGTACACCATTGACCCTCTTGAGTGCGAAGCTTAATTAAGGTATTCTTACGCTTCCTTGATGAGGTCATGGCATGGAAATACTTGGAGTTTGAATCCCCATCCAGAAGCCAAAACATCTTTGAACGCTGCTTCCAATAAACTTCATGGCTATGCAAGAGCTCATTGTATCTATCTCGAGCTTCAATAAAATCAGCCAAACTAACTGCATTACGCTTGCCCCGAAGCTGATTCATTTTATCCTTGCACTCCTTAATTTGAGCTTTGAAATCCCGAGTACGATGATAGCCCCACCGAACTAAGTCTAAGCTGCAAGCCGAGATTTTACTAAGAATAGGAAGCCCACTCGTCATAGACCAACTCTTCTCAACAATATTAGCACAATTCGGTTCTCTAAGCCATGAGTTCTCAAAACGAAACTTTATAAACCGATGTCTCAAAACCACAGTAGACACATCCAAAAGATAAGGAGGTGATCTGAACTCGAAGCTTCAAGACACAGAACCTTCGCTTGCGGGAAAAGATTCACCCAAGCCGAATTTGCATGGGCTCGATCTAACCGTTCTTCAACCCAAGCTTCAGTGCCCCGTGACCGTTCCCACGTGAACTGGTAACCATCCATACCCAAATCAATGAGGCCCGAATCAGAAAGGGCAACCCTGAAACCATTAATCTTCCACTGCGGGTGGGCATGAGAGCCGTGCTTCTCTGAGGAATTGAGAAGGTCGTTGAAGTCCCCTAGGCAGACCCATGGTAACGAACGACGAAGTAGAAGCTAAATACTGGAAAAGATTCCAAGAATCATGTCTGCAAAATGACTCGGGAAACCCATAGAAACCAGTAAGTCTCCAGTTGCCCCTTTCACTATCCTCAACAGCAAAGTCTATAAAGTTACACCCAAACTTCAATAATTTAACTTTAAAATTATTTTTCCAGAACATAGCAACCCAACCACTACGACCCTTTCTATCCACCGCAAACAAACCCTCAAAGACTAATTTAATTTTGATGCTTTCTAACTTATCTTTGTAACATAATGTCTCAATCAAAAAAATAAAATCCGGTCTTTTATTATGGACCAACTCAACAAGAGCTTGAATTGACCATAGGTGGCTCAATCCACGGCAGTTCCAACTTATACAACTCCTTGGTGTCGGTGGGCCTAGAATACAGGCCCACCGCTGGTCCATTTTTTGAGTGCTCACTCATCTCCATTGTGTCATTGTCAGCATGCTCTTCTAAAGTCAAATTGATAGAAGGCCCACCTCTTGATCTTTTCCGTTTTGCATCAACTAAAATTAATGCAGAATTATACTCCACATCAGTTTCCTTCACAAGCATCGAATGATTAGCTATTAGTTCCTCGTCAATTTCAGCGACACACGTTGACTTACAGCCTGTTACAAGAATATTAGTTTCCATAGTAGAAGTCATTGTGGCTTGAACACTTTCCTTCCCAAGGTCTCCGTGCCCAGCTGTCCCATGATTCATGCCATTTTCCAAGTCAACTGCCATTGCAACAGCGGAAGTTGAGGCATTACCAAATTTCACCTCATCTATCTCCAACACTCCCGATCTGAGCCAACGGTCACCGATGTTAATCGAATTTCTCCGATTGGGAGCCTTCATCCAAGGGCCATAAGGTTTAGTAACAGGGGTAGCATCAGTTTCGTATATTGAAGGGCAATTTTTATCAGTGTGTCCTAAAATGCCACAGATAAAACAAAAATTGTGCAGTCGCTCATACTTGAAGTCTACCCATAACCACTCCCCACCCTCCCTTTTGAGGCGCATTCGTCGTTTAAGGGGTTTCTTAACATCAATCGAAACCCTCAGCCTCATGTAATTACGCCATACTCCTGTAAGATTATGTTCATCAGATGCCAAAAATTCACCAATAAAGTTGCCAATACTCTGTAAGATTTTCTCGGATTGAAATCCAAGAGGCAGATTATACACTTGAACCCAGAAATATGTGTGGAATAGAGGATATTCTGCGGTTGTTCATCTACCCCAAGTCTCCGAATGATAAGATTATGCTGATCAAAGGTCCTAGGGACCAGATTCAAGAACCCTCCTCACATCAATTTCATGAAAGAACTGGAAGAGAAAAAGCGTGGGAGATAAATTCTTAATACATACACCACGCCCAGGACGCCATAACGAAGCCATAGTATTTTTCATGGCAATAAAGTTTCCTACTTTATCCATGAGAAGTCTTCCCACAAGGCAGAATTTGGAATCAAGACGGATATCCCCAGGATCACCAATCTCCTCGCCAGCCACAATCAAACCACCCTCCTCCTCCTCGTCAAGTTGCAGGCCCGCACAAATGTTGCTCATCTCAGATTCCGGAGTATTACTTGAGTTGGCCATGGATTAAAGAAAGAAAAGGATTGAATCCGTAGACAGAAGAGAAATAACAAAAGGAGACCAGAATTTACTTGTCAAAAGACAAGACACACAAACTTATCAAAAGACAAGACACTTTCTTTAATAAGATATATAAATAATTAAATATTAACAAGTTTGAATTTTCACACCTTGAAAACTGGAATGTCTTGAAACACTCTAATGCACACTCGGTAATAACAAAAGCATGCTAATTAATATACATTTTCCACCAAAACCAAAACAATGCTTGCCATTTCTATTTTGCACAGAAACCAAAACAATGCTCTTATCTTCCATTCTGAACTTCCGGCAACTTTCACCGGCGATGGCTGGACATTTTAGTTATGGCTGGACATTTCAGACTGGAGACGGTTGATGGATGTGCGACGGGTCGGGTGCTGGTGGTGCAAACACGGTTGAAGAACGCGTCTCTTGGCTTGGAAGTCCAAAGCATGTCGCTGCAAGCGATGCCGTTCCAAGCACGGGATATATCGGAGCTTTTTCTTCAGAGGGTTTTGCTATCAACTGTTATGTCACTAACTTACATATTTATCACTTGCATATAAAAATTATTTTGGAGGGATGCGAGTAGATCAACTCATTTTATTTTCTTACAAGTGATAGGTTTAAATAATTTGGTGCAAATGATAAATATGCGAGTTTTATGTGTGTATATATATATATATATATATATATATATATATATATATATATATATATATATATGGGCAAAGCTAGGGTATTATAATTGTATGATATCACAGTTGGATTCAGCATTTGGATCCAATTCTAGTGACAACTGTGAATTAAATTCAATGGTTGAATCCAACTATGATACCATACAATTATAATACCCTAGCTTTGCCCATATATATATATATATATATACATAAAACTCGCATATTTATCATTTGCACCAAATTATTTAAACCTATCACTTGTGAAGAAAATAAAATGAGTTGATCTACTCGCATCCCTCCAAAATAATTTTTTAAAACCCCTTTTTCAACTCTACTCAACGTCAAAAAAACTAACTTCTGAAAAATAAAAATAATCAATATGACAAAAACAATATTAATGTTTTAAGCTTTTAAAAGATAATGTATAAGTGAAATTAAAAAAAATCTGAAGACAGGAGAAGCAAGAAACAAATGTGATTCAATTGATTCTGAATTAAAAAAAAAAGATAAAAAGAAACTTCATTATTTTATTCTCTTGAGTTGCAAACCTAAATTTTAAGTTTGTTGATTATATGAGATTTAATGTGAACGCCGTCGTAAGTATTTCAAGATGCTATTTTGAGTTTTTGATACATGCAGATTATGTTCCCAATTTCATATAAATCCGTCCCAAAAATTACACCGACAATGAAATAAAATTAGCTAAAAAAAAATCCCAATTCATACGGTAAAAGTTTAACAGAATTGCACTTGAACTGAATCAACTACAGTCCAACCTAGATGATCGCTTAATTCAAATCCCAAATCCTATTAAAAAACAAAAAAAATACATCTCATAATTGGAATGACTCTCTGAAGGCACATATCATGACTAAGGCGAGTAGTCTACTTGATCTTCTTCTTGGGCCTCAACTGCAAGAAACAAAAATTAAAATGTTGAGAGAGTTTTTATAGGAAAACAAAGGAAAACCTTTATACAAACATATTAAAAATGATCAAAAAGCACCTGATTGCTGTGGCCGCATTTCTTCTTCCGGCAATTTACAGCCCTGGGATGCAGACGCGCATAACATCTAACAACCCAAAACCACATTAGTTTAACACCAAATACAGTAATTAAATTGCTAACCAGAGCATATGTGCAACCATTAAAAATAATATTGAAAGGCAATCTCACCGACCCAAAATAGCAAAATCAAAGGAAAAAGAAAATGGCAATGGTTTACTGCATATAAGACTAATAGACTTTCATAACTTTCACAAAACCACATTATAACAGTGATGTTTTGCTTCAGCTAGACGAGCCACTTATAAGTCAAACAGAACAATGGTTTCACGAATAATACCAACCAAGCACATTTATACGCAAAATGAAATTCAATATTCATGAATTATTTAAGTAAACAGTCAATAATACATCATATACCACCCAAGAAAATCAACTGATAGTAAGTAAACCCAGTTGACAAAGTTGAAATGGAAATTAATCTCTGGAACTGTGATGCTCTCAATTGCACTTAAATTGCAAGAGAGAGTTCAACGTAATAGTCCCAACATACAAGCCCCAACTCAACTTAAGTGAAGCGGTAATGGGCTAAACAGTCTAAAAGCATTGTTCTTATCATAAATTTAGACTATATTAATCAACAATACAACTGCAATACCAAAAAAAAATAGACAGGGTTTCTCTAAAAATTGAATGTACCATCCATGAAAATCAACTGCAATAAGATCTAAAAACAGTTGACAAAGTTGAAGAATGGAAATTGATTTCGGGTCCTCGTATGACTGCTTCTGCACCGTAATTTGCAGTAGAAGTAAAGTCAGGTCCCGTAACTAAAACAACATTATCACTAAAACACCAAGCAAAGAAACAACAGAAACATAAAAACTAATTGCATTGATGAAACAAAATGAAAAGAAAAGAAAAAGTGAGACATGAGCATACTTGCGGCAAATCATCTTATCCTGATTGTATTTGCGAGCCAAAGCCATCAATGAAGGCTCAATGATACCTCCCCTAAGCCTCAGCACCAAATGAAGAGTGGATTCTAAACCAAAAAAAAAAAAAAATTATAATCCCAATTCAGATATTTAATAATTAAAAAATTAACAAAATCAAATCTTTAAACTCAAAATGCACTAGTAGAAAGTTAATGACCTTTCTGAATATTGTAATCAGCCAAGGTTCGGCCATCTTCGAGCTGCTTTCCGGCGAAGATTAGACGCTGCTGATCCGGGGGAATTCCTGTGAAATAATTCACAAAATTTGTATCATGTATTAAGTTAAACTGTGTCGTTTTGAAGGAAAAGATAAAGGGTAAAAATGAAAGGTGTAGCGGCAATATTCACCTTCCTTGTCTTGAATCTTAGCTTTGACATTGTCGATGGTGTCGCTGCTCTCGACTTCGAGAGTTATGGTCTTTCCGGTTAGGGTTTTCACGAAGATCTGCATCTTCACGCTCTGATGATTTTCCAAGGACGGCAGCTGAGTGGCAAATCATTAGGGTTTTATAGATCTTGGTTAGGGTTTCTTTGCTAAACGATGTCGTAGTGAGTTCTTAAATTGGGCCCAACACAGAGGCCCGAAACAATTTTCTTGGGATGGACTCAGTCATGCCAGTAGGCTAGAACACGTTCTGTTTATGCCCTTTGAGAGAGAAAAAAAAAAACAATTGGGTGGGGTGCAAGAGAAATCTCATCTCATCTCATCCACCACACACAATTGGCTAGCCAAGTTATACTTAAGACTAACACATTTCTTTAATGAGTTATGTCAAATTAAATTTTTTTTTATAAATTAATGTGGTATAATTTAATTGATTCAATTAGTTACTTATTTGACTCACGTAATCTTCAAATTACTAAAGGTCTGTATGATTAAAAAAAAGAGTTGTAAGAGCGTTTTTGCTAGAATTATTTGTCTCGATGAAACTCACCTCGATGATGTCTATTCTGTTTTGAAAGACTTCTATGGATGGAATTATTTACTTTGTTTAAAAGGAAAAACATAGGTTTATATCAAAGGGTTCCGAAATTCGCACATATAGCACAACATTAAGCACCGAACGGTGTGTTTTGGGCATAATATAAAATGCCACTATTGAACACAAGAACAAAGCTTTTGGACATGTGCATTCTCCCCTGATTCCCACCAAATCCACAGCTCACTCGGCACAGGTGCATTCTCCCATTGATTTCCATCAAATCCACAGTTCACTCAAGCCAAATCTAACAAGCAAATACTCACTTCACTCTCTCGACTCAGCTCCACTCTCTTGGCCTCACTTCACTTGTTGTCAGTTGCCGTAATCAATTTGTTGAGCTTAGTTGTTTCATTTATTCGAAATTTGGTTGTAGTGGTTATGAATTTGTGAAGATTTAACTTGCATTATGTTAATTTTTGTTGACAGTAGGTAAGTGCAAAGGATCCTTTTATATATATACAGTTCATGAATTGTTGATTTTGGGATGATTATGCAAGAAAATATGAGTTGCAACAGGCATATAAGTGCGGAGGCAACAAGCATCCGAACTCAACTTCTTTTACTGTGAATTTATTTAGCTTTATGAGTTAGATTCAACTAGCATTGTATTAAAATTGTGGTAATAAATGGTCTCCTGCTAACTAGAAAACCGCTAACAGATTTCATTGAGACAGTTGTGGAGAGATAAAGGGAGTTAAAAAGAGCCAGAGACCCACAACGAGAGAGAGCCAAACCGACTGTGAAAAGGGAGCGAGGTCAGATGTGTGAGAGAGGCCCAATCGACGGTGAAAAGGGAGCGAGGTCAGATGAGTGAGAGGGAGCCAAATCGACAATAAAAGGGAGTAACGTCTTAGAGTTGTGTATTGCGCGAGACGTGTGTGAAGAATTCATCTCAAAACGCACCGTTCGGTGGCAAGCGTTGTGACCTTTTCCGAAACAAACACAGTTTTAAAATTTAATTTTCTTATCTCCCAGAACCACAACCTCTGTTATATATTGAATAATTGGTTGACAGTGAGTGGTAAAATAGTAATGACACTTCACAACGAAAAGCAATTGTTACTTGACAAAACGCTTGCTGGCCTGATTGCCTCTGACAGCCGGAGCAAATTCTTGTGTACACTTACATACAAAACAACAATGAGCGTTCTTTAGAATCAAATTCGAACAAGCACAAGTCTTAATAGCACAGTTATCTCCCATTGCCCAATACAATCAAGAGAGAATAGGATAGGCAATGAAAAAGGTAGATTAAATATAAAAAGGGGCGAATTGATCAACATCTAATGGTAACCACTACCATCATACTTTACCACTTAAACACAATACTTGTAGAATGTAGATAAACAAGATAAACAATAAAATTCAGAAACTCATGGAGAAATGATTAGTCTTGCCACTGTATAAACTTAATTGATCGGAAAGGCTAACACAAAGGAATCCGAGACTACAGACATTCCAAACAACAAAATTGGAAAATAAGTCTTGCATCTAACAGAAGAGAGTGAAACTCTCTGTAACCACGGCATCATCTTGAACGTTATGGATGGGTGTACGGAAAAGAATTACAACCTTCTACCCCTTCTACCACCCTTTCTGCGGGTACTGTCGGTGGGAATTGGAGTCACATCCTCTGTTGAACCCCAAAAAAAAAAAAGGTTTACATTAAGATTAACCATATCTGTGGTGATAAATTGATGCATCAATTTCAAAACCCACAGATATTAGAGACCAGATGCAATTTAAAATTATAGAGGCATCTACTAGATAACTTTGCAATTTGCTTGATAAAGATAATTATGATCAATTAAGTTTTTAACTGAGCACCAAATAAAACTAAAGTTCCACAGACAGAAGAAATGCAGAAGCAAAGTTTACAAGAATCCAAACAAATCTATAAAAGGAAACTTCCAACACAATGGTACTACTAAAATACTAAACCAACAAAGTCTACTAAAATAAGGTGAATAAACATACCTATGCGGCCAATCTTCATTCCAGAACGAGCAAGAGCTCTAAGTGCTGACTGAGCACCTGGACCAGGAGTTTTAGTTTTGTTACCCCCAGTAGCCCGGAGCTTAATATGAAGAGCAGTAATGCCAAGCTCCTGCAGGTTACAAGCTCTAAGAGTCGATAAGTAATTTTATGTGTAAATAAGTAACACAAACAATTCTTTCTACTTTTAGGCGTGAACTTCAAAATGTTGAATTTACAACAAGACAAAAGATTGGACCAATTCACATATATTTGAATGACTGCAATTGTACATCAGGCAGGGGAAAAAAATACAAGACCTTGCATCGTTGAGAAACATCTTGCGCTGCAAGCATAGCTGCATAAGGGGAGGATTCATCCCTGTCAGCTTTAACCTTCATACCACCTGTAGTTGAGGAAAACGTGTCAAAGAAAAATATAGAGACAAATCTAACTATGTGCTTGCTTCTTCAAAACAAACACACAATAAAAAAGAAAACCAAATTTGAGACCCAAAGAAGGAACTGTACCAGTAATGCGCACAAGTGTTTCTCTTCCAGACAAGTCAGTCACATGCTGCATACCATACAAAACACATTTAAGTGACTCAAAACTGTAAAACTGAAATACAAAAAAAAGAAAAAGAATTCAAATTTAGACCAAGTATGATACTTACAATGAAAGTGTCATTAAACGATGCAAAAATGTGGGCAACGCCAAATACATGCTCGCCATCTCTAACAGCAGGTCCAAGAGTAACATTTTCCTCCTTAGGCTCTCTGGCCTTTCTTCTTGACTGGAAAATCCATCGTGCAAAAGTAAAAGTGTTACAGGATACTCAACTATTACTCTTTAATAAACTAATAAATGTAACATCACAGGGCAAACATCAAAACAGGTAACATGCACACATATTCGTTAATATTAATTCGAATTGGCAAACAGAAAGTCTACTTCATAACATCATCAAGAACAAGTGTATAATTAAAGTTAAGTAATTAAAATAGAGACACAAAAATTTGTAAAGATTGAAACTGTCACTGAAAGATTCTCGTGAGTTCAGGTAAGCAAGACCGACGATTTGCTTGTAAAACGAAAACTAAATCATCGTCATTAGTCTCTTCATATGAACATTAAAAAGGGTACTTTTCAATTGAATTTTGTCATCCATTCTTTAGAGAAAGAAACATTATAAAAAAATTTGTGGACAACTAAACCGTATTTATGCTGAGGAAGTTTTGCATCTGAACTCAAAACTAACTGAAAAGAAAATGACAGGAGAGGGAGATGAGAACGGCTTACCATGGCTACTGATGAAACAGAGAGTTGATCACAAAAGCCTCGAAATACAGAAGCAGCAGCTGCTGAGACTGAGAGAGACGAATGGCTTTAAAGGAGATAATTTATAGTTAGGGTTTCAGCTTTGGAGCGCTACTGAATGACGGAATTGCCCCCGCGTTTTCTTTTTTCGGTACTACAACAGGCTTAAGGGGAATTGAGATCGCTTTTAATTTTTTATTTTAATTTAATACTAGAATCAAATTTTCATGTTCTATTTAATTCGTAATTGGGATGGGTTAATAAAAAGTTTTACAGTTTAAAATAAATTTTTACATAAAATTTTGAGTCAGTAAATGCCATTCAAACATTCAATCCAATGGATTGTGTACATGGATTTGGCTCAAATTTTGTGTCAATTTAAGTTTGTCTTTCAAAATCTTTATTTAAAAGAATTAGTGTTCGCTATTATGATTTACATTACTTGTGGATATTTGTTTAGTATGAATGTTTTAGATTTTATTTTGAGTGTATTTGTACAATTAAACCTCTTGACTTTACATTTAAATTAAAATAAAATACTATCACCTAACTGTTTTTTTTTTTCTAAATTATTTATTCATAAGGTAAGGATTGGGTTGAACAAATATAATTTCTAATATTCCACCTCCTCAAATAGTAGAAAATGAATGAGATTGAAAACCATTCAACCATGCTCGGAAGTTATCAGGTTTAGTTTAAACCGGAGAGATTTCCACCTTCTTCCGAACACGAGGAGAGAGACTAATTCCCTCGTTTTCCTTAAAAGCAAAATTTTGCGCCATTATATTTATAGGTTAAGCAAGAAATCCAGATTCAATTCCATATTTATCATTCAAGCATCGAAAGTGATGAATCAAATCACCAGAATTCATAGTTTCATAGTTTCATCTTTGAACCGTGAGCTTTCACAACAGCCTAGCTTTACTGAAATGCAGCATGAACTGCTTGAGAGAGCTAACTAAACCACCGATATTATTAGATTAACAATTTAAGTTACCTAAAGATGACTCATCACTCTCACCTCTGATTGATTTACACTTATTTTAATTTTTAAACAAAATCAGTGCCTTGTCCCAACATAGGCTGGGCAAGAATGGAGAAATAATAATGAAGATATTTAATTAATTTTGAAACAAATGACAGCTCTAAGAAACAAATTGCAATATGGTTAAACAGATGCAATCCTGGGAGCCACAATCTCAAGAAGTCCTTTTGGATTGTCCACATGAACCCAATGGCCTGCATTGGGAAGAACATGTACGGAAACTTCACCCTCGGATCCATCTCCTTGTCTATTGGCAAGGCCATCAAGCCGCTGAATCACATCTGGATCCCATCGGTCACTCTTTTCTGCACGTACAATAGCTATCTCCATTCCTTGCGGTGGGTGCTCCAAGAGAGGCCAATACGACATTTCCCTGCATCCAATGTATTGCTCCAGGTCATAAAATGAAATAACAAGATTGAAATTACATTTTCTTCTTGTGTGTGAGTCAAACTGCAGACAATGAAAAATAAGAGATTTACCGGTAAGAATTGAACATCTGAACAGCACCGTCGAGATTAACAGCCCATGTCTCACGTTCTCCAGATTTCTTAAGGTTGGTGCCAATCCATTCTGACAATGATTTGGAGAATCCAAGCTCCATCATGTGATTCACAAGCCACCTGAAGTGAACATAATGACATTAACAAGAATAAGAACAAATAGCACAAGGCATAGCAGATACCGTTGTTATTATGCCAAGATTTCCCGATAAACATATATAGAGAATTTTCAGCATCATAAAAGGTACCAAAAAAAAAAAAAGGCTAATGGCAGACCAAAATTTCATCTAAAATCCGCATTTGGACCATTTTAGCAATGAATAATTGGATCATTAACACAACAGGTCAAACCATGCAGAGAATAATACATCACTATAAAGAAAAGGGGTGTTACTTTCGTGATGGGATTGATGAAGGTAAACTCTGCAAGGTTTGCAGAACTTTCTCGACTTCACCCTCACTATTTTCTGTTTTCACTTCTCCAGGGACAGAATCCAATACCCACAGCTGCTCTGCATCAGAAAACAAAATATAAATGCCCAGAAATTTTGTCATCTACTTGCAGACTATAATTTTCAAATCACCCAGTAACCAAAATTGGCCATATTCCATATGTTACTTTGAATGCACGGTCATCTTGACAGCAGAAATCACAAAAGAATAACAAAGCCCGTCAGCCAACTTTCAACTTATTCTTAAGCCAAGACCACATCATCTAAATCCATGTCTTCATTTATAGTTTCAAAGAAATTTTAAAACTTTAATATAGGTTATTTGAGAATCATAACAAAAAAGTTCTAATTTTACAAGACGGTATTGCCACAGTTAAAGAAATATGATTAGAACTTAAAAGTTTCCAGTTAAAATGAAACAAAGCTATCTATTTTCTTAATATGATATGTCAGATAAGTAAAATTAAAATTCACATAATATATCTATCGCATCTAAGTGCGCATGCAAGATGCAAGGTGTACAACACTGTCAACAACTTGTGTTGACAACTGATGGCGTTTTTAAGGGCACACTAAGGTACCAAACCAGTACCATTACTGAGGCCCCCGACTGCAAGTATGCTAACAGTAAAAATAAAACATAGCATACACACAAAGGTTCATGGGTGCTCAAACATCAAATTTTCACCTCTGATAAATTCTAATACTTACTGATTACAATGAATAACACATATCAGAATCCTTAATTAACTGTCATAAACATGTAGTTAGTTCTTCATCAGCAATTCGTCTTTAGTTCTTCATCAGCAATTCGTCTTTAGTTTTTCATCAGCAATTCGACTTTACCAATCACAAGCATCAACAAAACGTTGCCAAAGTCAAACCTGTTTAGGCAATGCCACGGATTGGCCATAATCGGCACGAGCACAACTTTGAGCAAAGTGTAACGCAACTTTCCCACCCATTGAATGACCTATAACAACATCAGGCCAATCCCAGCCTTTGGCTTTGACCAAATTAGCCAAATCATTAGCAGCATTCGCGATGTCATGCGGCGGGTCAAGGCCCTCAATCTCAGCTGACCTCCCGTGATTCCTCAAATCCACTAACACCATCCTCCACTCTATATCCACAAAGAAACAAACAAAATAGCTAAAAAAATTGACGTAAATAAATAAAACTTAAATCCAAGAAATTGTAAATCATTGTAATTGTTGTTACTGGATGAAGCAGAAGTTTGGGAGAGTGTTGAGGCGAGGATTGCGGGAGAAGGAGCGCCAGTTGCGGCCGGATCCGAGGAGGCCATGGAGAACAAAAGCGGTTGATGTGTACGGTCTGTCCGAGGAAGATCGGACTTCTTCGTAGGCTAGGGTTTGGAGTGATCGTTTTGTTGGTGAATTGAGGAACCAAGTCAGCAGGTTCAAGTTGTTGTGTCTACTCTTCAAGATTCTCGCCATTGGTGAAGTCCCGCTGTCTGCTTTCTGGTCGTTGCAGACGGTGAGGTAAAGAATACGATATAAATCAACGACGTCGTTTTAAAAGTAAAATTATACAAAATGGTCAAAAGGACAATTGACAGCTGTGGGATTTGAACCCACGCCCTTTCGGACCAGAGCCTAAATCTGGCGCCTTAGACCACTCGGCCAAACTGTCATGCTTTCATCGATTAACGATTAACAAATTTTGTAACTTTTCAGATAAAATTTAAAATCCACAACAGTCTATCCCTGTTGATTACCTAGTCTTCTTATGAAAGAAAATTGTATTAATCATTTTGTATTCCATTTAATCTAATTGACAAACACAACCAAATTCTCATTTAAAATCATTAGAAACCAGTTAAGAGGATAAAATTAATGATTCAAAAATGGAATTCAAAATGATTAAGTGGATAAAATTAATCGTTAGAAACCAAATTCTCATTTAAGTGCTTATCAATTAGCAGCTTCTTCTTACCGCTACCAAGTACCACTAGTTTCAATTCTCCTTCCACCGGGTGTATACAAGCTTTTTGTTCTAGATCATACAAGTTTTATTTCTCTTTCTTTATGGAGTGAAAATATTCTGTGTTTGTATTTCTTCTATAACAAATTTTGTTTTCGGCCAAATTGCGTTCCTCAGTAATAGTGACTGCAAAGAAAATTACATTGCAAAAGTGAGAGCTCTTTAGTCAAATGGATCTATCCGTGGGTCATGTTCGCTTGCCATCATCATTCCGGTGCAGAGGCAGCTCGGGCACATCACCTGAATAAGCATGGAAAATGATTAACCACCACAACTCAATAAAAATGAAGTCAATTTAATGTTGTTTTAGTGCAGCTGATTGACCGAGGCATGAGAAGGAGCTTTAAAATGCATTCAATCAAACAACTTTTACAACATCTTAATGCCCAAAATAGCAAAGGCATATGTCTGCTTGAGTAGCAATCTTTTTCTTATCAAATTTTGTACCTTTCCTGCACCTGAGCAGTTTGGACACCGTTGAGTAGTGGGCACTCTCAGAGGACCATTGGATGCATTGGATATTGAGATAGGATCAACACTCAAGCAAATGCCACTAGAAGAACATCGAGCACAGGCCAAGTATCCTGTCCAAGGGATTATACAAAAAATAAACTAATGGAAATTATAAACAAATGTCAAAGAAAATTAAGAAAAGAACGAGGCAAAGAAAATGAGCTTCTGTGTTTCCAATTTACTTTTTTGGTTGTGGGTAGTGGATATTGACAAGATATTTTTCATGAAGGATTTGAATGTAATGACATCAATGCAAATACAAATAAAGCCATCCTAGCAAAATAATTATGAGCCATCTTTAGGCAGTTGGATACAACAACAAACCAAAAGGATATGAAAATGACTAGTGGAACCCATTCAACATAACTGATTAGATTATATTTAGTAACCTATCTTTCATGACTAAAAACTCTTTTAAAGTTCAAAAGCAGTATGACCATGAAGCATATACAAAATAGATCTAAAACGTAAGATAAGGAAAAAAGCTCGTTATGCATATGAAGTGAAGTCATAAGATAAGATGACCAAGGAAAAAGAAGAGTTCATCCATCTATAAAAGATCTCAAAAGCTACATCCTTGGAATGAAAGCTCAACCCTATCAAACATTTGAATTTTCGGAAGAATATCAGTAATGAGTTCCAATCTTTGAAAATAGTTTCAGCATTTAAAAATCAATTACACTTTCCTGCATCATTATAGTAATAAATGCTCCACCGTCTCATCATTTTTTTTGGACATACAGCATCTAAAGTAGATACAACTCTATGTTAGTTAAAGAAAATTTCTATATGTTTCGTTTGAAGGCCACAATTTTCAGTTATTTCACAATAAATAATATGCCGGCAGTGCACAGTAAAAGTAAAGCCAAATTTATTTCTCAAATGAAAGAAAGCAAAGTTTGAATAGCATGCACAGACATATACAAGTGTACAATGATACATACCGCTTCCATGACAATATTTGCACCTTTTTTTCTCTTGTTGCTCAACATTGTTAGCTTCAATTAACATCAAAGCCGATATGACACCCACTGCCCCACCTGAAAAGGATGCCACAATGGGATCGACCTGACTGAATATGGAATCAAACTGATTAGAAATGGAACAGAAAGCATGAGCAAATTTCAAGTTTGCTTGCACCAAAACTTTTTCTTTTTCTGTTTAGGAGGAATGCAGGTTCACCAATACCTTAATTGCATGGGTAAGTGCATGTTGCGAATGAAATCTTCGTAAGAGGTGCCCCCTAAACCTAATTTCAGCTCCAGCTGCCATTGCAAACAGAATTTAGAAGGTGAACAATGGTCACGGATTTAAAAATAAAAAAGAGTAAATAGTCAACTAAAAATAACCTAATAGAAAACTGCAAGTACACATAACTCACAACAGTGCGATTGAAGACATCATTTATCAACTTTTGGGTTGGATATAAGCAAAACATTCCCCCTAAACTTAATATCCCTTTGATCTATTGCAACATTCTGAACTGCCTACGTACATCTCACCTACACGCCATCAGCTATCAACCAATACTTAACTTGCATTTTCAGGCCTACCCTTAAACAGAATCATGAGAGCAATCTTTGCAATTTGTCTAAATTAGCTTCTAATTTATGTCTATACTTCTTAGTCTTTTTAGTAAATTTGGCAATTACCTCAACTAATTAATAATCTCAAATAATCTAGAACTGTTATGGTACCATTCACTTTCTTTCCCATCTTTTTTAATAGATCATTTCTTACAAGCTACCATTCCATGAATTTGGCTTTTAGTCAATATGACTATGTGCAGGTGGCATCCTGAAAATAAGAATGAAGCAACTTTGAGGCCAATCCATGGTATAAAAATAGGCACCCTTTAATACACAACCAATGTCTTCTGTTCTTTTGTTGCAATTGGTCGACCAAAAGTTTAAGTAATAAAATAATGCCTCACAAAATGTAAATGACTCCTTATAAGATGATAAACAGCCTTTAAAGCAAACAAATCATATGAAGATGAACTGGAATAAGAGCGAAGCAGTCACTCTCTGTAAACTTACAGTTGGTGCAATAAGACCCCCAAATAGGATTATTCCAGATATGAATGATAAGCTTGTCAGATAAAGCTGCTTCAAGGTCTTTGGAGTCTACTTAAAATAAAAGTGAACAAGATCAGACACAACAAGCTCTTAAAATCATCAGAACAATGGAAATGAAAAATATATATATATATCGCTTTACGAGACTTTTTTAGGAACAAATTCAAAAAAAACAAAATTTGTTTCAAGACTCACCACATAAGGCAGAAAAGGAATTGATGATGGGATTTCAGGCATCTCACTTGCCTCTTCCTCGCCGCTTTCATCAATAACTTTCAAACCCTTTATTCTTTGCTGCACCCTCAATCTCCTTAACTAGAACATACGAGGGGAAAAAAAAATCTATCATGAATTAAATCAATATCAAGAATAACACAAAACAATGCTTTATCCTTTAATTTAAAATACTTGAAAAGAGAATAAACCTCTTCCATGAGGAAAAATATCCTATTGCGCCGATGCTTAATGTTATCTTCAATTTCCTTGAGCTGCATCTGAACAAAATCTTGAAGAGTCTCCGGTCCTTCTATGATAGAGAAGTTGCTGATACAAAGGAACAATACAAACATTTCACATAAAATTGCCCGGTTGTTCAATTGATAAAATCTTTCAAGCGGAACAAGAGGTCAGGAATTCGAACACCGCTGACATGGTAAAATAAATGCAACACGTAATTATTAAAGTAAAAATGAAAAGAGAGATAGAGAATTTACTTGGGGATGTTGTCACTGGAGGGGCCTTTGGCGGCGGGACAGAAGATGGAAGTTGGCGGGGAGTGTTTGGATGAAGAGAGGCGATTGTGGGTGCCATTTGAGGGGAATATAATCAAGGGTTTAGAGGAACCGAACTTGGAAAGTGAAGAGGTTGGTGGTGGGAAATTAGAGCAGAAGCTGAAAGTCGCCATTGTTGTGGGCTCTGCAGCTCATCACCCAAGCGATTGTTGAATGACGTGGAAGCGAAAGAGATTGATGGGTCTAAGAGCATCTCCAAACAATTCAAAAAAGTTTTATTACTTATTCGAAGCGCGACGTATTATTTAATATTCAAAAAAATAGTTTAATTAAAATTTTTTAAATTAAAAAATAATTATTTCACTTTAATTTTATAAAATTATTTTTTATTTATTTTTTTATTAAAAATTTACTTTAATTATTATTTTTTAAAAATAATATTTAATTAAAATAATATTAATTTATTTATATTTGAAGAATTTTATAAAGAATAATATATTTTTTCACTATTATTTTTACCACATTAGTAAGTAAATAAATATTCAGAACCCACAATAATAGCATCAAAATCATCTTGTTCTTCATCAATCAATCTTTTTCCCATATCTTCTTTTTTCTCCGTACATTTTCGAGATACAATAAGATTTTAGGACCAATATATTATGAATGGCCGATTTGCAAGTCTTTTAAACAGTAAAATAGAAGGAGTGAACAAATTGAGAATTCTAGTTTCAGATTCAAGTAGATTTATAGGTGTGAATGCTGCCAACCTCTAAGATATTTGATATATTAGGTTTAGGTGTGAATGCTGCCAACCTCTAAGATATTTGATATATTAGTTTTGTTCTCGAATGTATGTATAATTACATGAGAGGCTCTAATTTCATTATTTCTCTATAAAATATTCAGCGCATAGATGAGATAAAACAGTTCAAGATATATTTTATTATTTTTTAATTAAAAAATTACTTTAATTATTATTTTTTTTTAAAATTATTTAATTAAAATAATATTAATTTATTTATATTTAAAGAGTTTTATAGAGAATAATATATTTTTTTTACTACATTGATAAGTAAAAAAATATTTAAAAAATAAAATTAATCGAACATTTTAAAAGTATTCTTTAAATTTTGTTTGTTGGTTAGTTGGTAGTCGATGCGATTGGGGTGTTTGGGCCGATAGATTTGAAAGGAGGACCCAAGGCTTGCATCAATAATAATATATTTAATAAGTTTGAATATTTAGTTCGGATACATATTGGTCTTAATTATTAAATGTCATATGTCATATAATTAATTTTATTGTTGATTATTAAATCAATTATTTTATTATTGATGTTAATTAATTTTATTGAATGGATAACATATAATATCACATCATTAATTAAAGGGAGATTGCCACTTTCCCCCCTACAGAAATCAACATATACCATTTACATGCTTACTATTTTTATAATGGCCAAAAACCCCCCTAACAACATAAGTTTATATTTTTATCCTTATTTTAACTACTTTTTTATTTACATTTATTATAAATTAAATAAATCACATAAATATAAACTAAATAAAAAATTAAGCATTAAAAACAAGAAATATATGTTTTGATATGAGTAAAAAATTAATAATAATTTTTTTTCTTGTACTAATTTAATTTGTGAAAATTTTCTTATAATAAACGTTTTGTAATATTTTAAAATTAAATGTAAAAAGATAGGTAAAATATTTTATTATTTATCTTATAATAAATTTTTATTTGTCATTCAAGTTTTCATATAATAATTTTATTATTATTTTATAAAAAATTTCTTATATATTTATGATAAGAAAATTTTCACAAATTAAATTAGTATAAGAAAAAAAATTATTATTAATTTTTTTGCTCATATCAAAACATATATTTCTTTTTTTTAATGCTTAATTTTTTATTTAGTTTATATTCATGTGATTTATTTAATTTATAATAAATGTAAATAAAAAATGGTTAAAAATAAGGATAAAAATGTAAACTTATGTTGTCAGGGGGGTTTTTGGCCATTATAAAAACAGTAAGGAGGTAAATGATATGTGCTGATTTCTGTAGGGGGAAAAGTGGCAATCTCCCTTAATTAAATATCTAAAGTGAGTAAATATAGTTAATTTAGAATTATCCTTCATGAAAAGATATTATTTAAAATACTTTAAATTATTATAAATCTCAATTTATTTTATAAAAATTTTAGATTACTCATCGTGAATGAACTATCTTTAAATTATCTTCTTTAATTTTGAAAACTTCATGGTACTCTTATTTTTATTCAAAAGATAAATAAAAAAATAAGGGTTGATTGATGCTTTTTTTTCAGTCTTTTTAATAAAATAAGGAGTAAATTGAGGTTTTTAAAAGTAAGGAACGATTTGAAGACAGTCAATTTACAATCAAAATAATCTTAAATTAATCCAAAAAAATCATTAGCACGTCCTCTTTTTTATTTATTTAAATAAAAATAGGGATATGTTGAATCTACAAAAGTTTAAAGAATATTTTAAAAATTGACATTTCACGATGAGAGTAATTTAAAATTAACCAAATGAAAATGTAATATTGGTGTGTCTGGTACTAACATTCGTTGAGAAATGAAAATTAGGTCAATTAGGCAGTAATTGATTGTGAAACATCATTAGTCAAATTAGATTGTTTGAAATGATAAACTATTGGCACCCCTTCAGTATCCAAGTTATAAATATATATTAATAAATATAAATACAAATTCGGTTAAACTAATCCATATATGTATTTTCGTCTTGCTATAATATCTTCACATCCACATTATAAACACCTTTTTTTATTGTATAATTTAGAGTGAATCCAGTTCATTTTGATAATTTCAAAATGATTTTGAAGTGATGAAGAAAACACATGTAAGTAATTGATTATCAAATTTAAAAAACAAAAAAATAAAAATTTTGAAGGGGTGCGAAGAGATACTAATAAAACAAGATTAAGTTTGGTATAAATTAAATTTATTATGCGCAATTTTTTTTATCCTTTTACGTAATTCTAACTATAAATGTAGCTATAAAAATAAAAATAAGTTCCAACTTTCAGGCGAGCTTTAGAAAGTTGTAATTGTTGTTAAGTATACAAGACTAATTTCTCGGCATATAACTTGAACAACAAGTTACTCAAATCGAGGATTCTCTTGAATTGATCTCATCGCCATTACTAGTAAGCTGTTTGGCAACTAAAGATGGATAGCTCAAAGATGATCCTTGGAAACGTTTCAATCCGCCAAAGAACCTTTACTTATTAGATGCCTGAAAATACTAATAATCTGGCATTTTGTAAGGTAAATTCAGCCAGTATTCTGAAGATCAGCTCTGCTACGGCAGAGGCCAGAGCTCTGAGCCCCCACTATGGCGTAGTACAATATCTTCCAATGTATTCTCTTATGCGAAGTTGTTTCCATTTGTTATTTCTCCTGTGACTGGGACAATAGGAAATCTGACAGGAACACTCTGTATTCTCAACATAGCAGCCGCAGAAACTTCACAGCTGTCCCAGTCCATTTCCCATTCCTTTGGCCATTTTGGATTCCTTCTAGCACGAACTGGGGTTGGCAGCATCAATCCAGCATTGAGTAGTGAACCTCCACCAAGCCCCGCAAGCCACTGCCGCTAGAGAATCACTTTGTTCATAGACCTATTTTTTTTTTAATTACATGAGACTATTGCTCAAATTACAACTCATATTACATGAGACTATAACTGATATTTACAAATCAGACTATTACTGGGACCAACTTACATAAATGCTAATGGAGCGCTACCCAGATTTTAACCTCTCAAATATTCGAGGGATATCTACTCCTCACACTTGGGTAAGAGAGAAGACTGTTTTCACTCAAATTTAATTGAGGAAGGAAATACCCCCACAATGCATTTGTGCGGGTTCAAACTGCTGCCCTCCAACTTGGAGGGCAGCAGCCCTGACCACTCGGCCTTTGGCCGAGTGGCTTGTTCATAAACCTGTTATTTAATCATTCAGTCATAAAAATCCTCACTAGCATTATGCTCAAAGATTAGATAAGTACTACGTAATGCTTGTCAATAAAATTGACTTGGAATACTTGTCATGAACCTTACTTTAGATTTATGACATAAATCATGAATCTACATATTCATCACTTATTTCAAATGTTTTCTGTTAATGTAAAAGCTTTTCAGAAGCAACCAAATAACTAACAAACCGAGGCAATAAGAGAAATAACCCGAAACAAATCATCTTTCGGGCCAAAGCTGAAACCTGAGTTCCGGTTCTCCGTCCTCACAGCAGACATGATCTTAAAACTATCAGTTGCAAAATCATGAGGTTCCAATTACCGAGCTTCCTCAACTAGACACACTTTTACTCATGCCATTGACAATTGAAAAGATGCAACAGAACCTCCGTATCCAAACCCCACAACAACAGCATCATAACCATCTTGTTCCACCATATTTTGGGAAATCCCGTAAGATATTGTGACCAGGATTCAGCACATTAATGTTATAAATTGTGTAGCAGTTTTGCATGTCTTACAAGACATTAAAATGAAATAAAGTGAAAGGGGAAAAAGAGGAGAATTCATGTTTCAATCAAGTGAATTTATAGAAATTGATATTGCCAACCTCCAAGATGCTGAATATACTATTTTGTTCTACGTCAACATGTGAGGTTAAAAGAGTGGATACAAATTCCATTGTTTCTCTATTAAAATAAATAAAACAATGCATAGATGAGACAAATAAGGTCCATAGTATACTGCTCCTTGACAATGCAATATTGTTGACAATGCAAGATGAGACAATATTGTTAATTACTTAATAAATTGCGCATTGTTACAAAGACAAGAAGCAAATTGATTTTTTTAAAAATGAAAAAAGCTCCTTCAAAATTGGCCACTCATGTGGCTTTGCCAACAGGTCCATTTCTGCTGAGCAAATTATGATAAAACGTGTCACCACAAAGCTGATATGGTATGCAGATGCTAATGATAACTACTATCTTGAGTTGTTTTACCAATTGGCACCATCAGAGTTGCAAAATCACACATACTTTGACAATTGACAAGAAAGGCATTTGTGTAATTTAAAATGAATAATGCACTTTTCTCAGACCTAAAAAAGAATTGGAGAATGAGAACCAATTTGCTTGATTTTAATATTCATTATGCAGTTTTAACATTCCTTAATAAGAGTAACAAAATAAAACCACACGGGCAAAATTTTAACTCTAGCTAGAAGGAGGGCTTGAACCTCCGACCTTGTAGTTAACAGCCACACGCTCTAACCAACTGAGCTATTCCAACCTTGCCTTTGGTCGAACCATTTTAAATTATTAATATTTTCTTAATGTTTTTTTCATAATGAGCTAACACATCTCTAAAGTCTAATAAAACCCACCTTCCAACAAAAGCCCATCAATTAATTGGAAGAATTCTTTCTTCCAAAATTACTGCTAATTCAATTTCAGTAACTCTCTTTTTGTACAATTCAATATTGACTCTTCTCTTTCTCTCTCCTATTATAATATGTTTTCTTTCTTTATTTTTATACCAAATTAAATTGAATCATTAGAGAATCAACAATTGACGAGATTAATTAAAGAACTTGCCAATAATAATAATAATAATAATTATAGTAATAATTAAGAAGATGAAGATCCAAGGCGACTTGTGTAACAAAAATTGAGTCTCAGCGTTTTGCACCGCCGGCTCCAATGAAGCAGATATTTGCGACACGTACGACTACCGTGTTCACATGTCAATAGCTCGCCTCTAAACACCAACACTTCTCTCTTCTTCATCCTTCCTTTAAACAATTTCTGGAATCTCAATTTATTTCAATGAAAAAAAATTTTTCATTTTTTTTCCGTCCCCTATTCATTAAAATGAAGTATTAATTTCTTTTAAAAAAATTATTTATAAAGAAGAAGCAATTTGTTAATTGAAGTTTTTTCTCAGAGAGAGATTGATAGACTTTAGAGGTTGTCAATAGTAGTCAGTAGAATGCTATAGTTAGCCAAATTAGCTTTGGGTATTTAAGCCCGATTGAAAAAACTGAGCCTGCATCTACTGATCACTGCTAACCTACTGCATCGGTTTGGAATGAGATTGGTCGTTAAATTTATTCATAAATTTTCAATGTAACTTGCATAATTTTACTTTCAAGCAAATTTAAATAAATTTGAACAAAATACATCCTAGAATTTAAAAAAAAAAGTTGCAAAGAGCAGAGCAACTACTTTTATTATTAATATTCTTTGATATTGTGGATGATAATGACTCAAGACTAATCCACTTCCTTCTTGATCATGCTAGCAAGTCCTATGATGACTGCATGCTGTTGATAAGAGTCAACAGTTACCCACCTTGCCTGTAGAAACTAACGCATCAAGCGCACTGATGCCACTGAAAATCTTATTCATGGCTGTAAACGTAAACTGAGCAATTCTCCAAAATGGTTCTTTTCCTCGCTGTAGTTTATGAATCATAGGAATAATGAAATCAACATAATAACAACCCAGAACAACATCAACAAAACAACAATCCTTTGGGAATACTGGCTGCTTCCAAATCCTCTAGACGCAGAGTAGAAATCATCTTCCCAAGTTAAGGACTCTTTGCTATATTTCTCTCCTGAACTGATCACACCATTTTTCCCTTCTTCAGCCAATCTTAAGTGAGATAATATGTGAGGAAAAACTTTCTTATCAGCCTCCTCCCCTATTAATAAGTCTGAATGCCCAAAACCATCCACAACTACTCGTTCATGTCTAAAACCCGGTTGGTGCATTTTCATATACTTATTGGCCAGAAAAGAAGTCACTGGAGTCACAAGAAGACTTCGTCCACCAGATATATACAGCGTCGAGAGTTTCATTCTCTCTGGATGGATCAGATACAAGTTGTTTCCATGGCTGTCCACGATAAATCCCGAGTTGCAAATTTTTCTGAGGTGAGGAAATCCTGCCATGGGAAGCCTTGTTGTGTTTTCCTTGTATATCCAGTGGTGCAATGTACGGCTTATATTTTGATGCCAGAAAGCATTACCAAATACACCGGAAAGGACCTCGCATTCATTACATGTGCATCTCTCATAGCGTGGGATAAAACGGGCAATGCATTTTAAGAGATGGTGGCGGAAACTGGTTTCTGACGTTTCCAACAGAGGCAGAATATTGTTCTTGCCCAGTATAGCCATTGATACCTGCAGATTGAGTTATGTTAAATGAGGCTCAAGCTACAGGTTGGCAAACATGTAAAAAGATGCCTCCTGCTATAAACCTATTAATACTCTTTGAAACATATGCTTCCTATTTCAAACATGTATCATAACTCCAAAAGACGAGACTGATGATTTCCACCAGTCCTGATTGCTGCTGGAGTAAAACATCTAACAGATTATAAGTTTGAGATTATTAAAAGAGAGAGAGAGAGAGGAACTTACGGGCACCAAAGGAAGCCACATTTTGAATGTAGCCAATGCATTCAGCTTGAAGAACATTGAAGAGTTTGTGCAAGACAAAGAAGCTATGTGGGTTGCAGAGATATGCCCTCCCATAAGAGCTATGTGAATGGCTAGGCCTCCAGCACAGTGAGCAACTATGTGAACCTTTATGTTGTGTCCATGCAACTCGAGGATCTTACCAATTGCTGTAAAAATAACATAGATAAGAAAATGCTCACTCAAACTACAACTAAACGAGTGTAAGATTTAAATTCGATTGGGTTTTTTGCATCATTCTTTTACCAGCAGGAATATCATATTTTCCAATATCTTCAATTGTGAAGTTGTCTGCAGGATTTGAAGGATCCAATCGCGATTGCAGTAGCCACGTCTCGTGCCCTTCTTCCAATAATGTTCTAACTAAATCATTTGGTTCCGTTGGGAGCCAGTAACTTTCAATAGAATATCCATTAAGAAGGAGAACTGGATTTAGTTGTTTCTCTCCTTTAAGCCTCCTACGAGTTTGATCACATTTCCATTGCCTGCAACAGATGATACGTCCGTCTTCTGTATGATATATAGCAACCAACGAAAACAGAAACTTATATCAGTGAAGAAAATGAAATTAACAATTCTTACATTTTGTTCATAATTTTAGTTTGGACAAGTGTCATATCAGTAATCTGAGTGTATTAAAGTGAAATAATTTGTAGTTTTTGGTTAAATCATGCAAAATTAAGGATTGCAGTGCACTCTTCCCTATTTAAAACATATAAATGTTCCATTAAATGTCTTCTAACAACTAACTTTGATGTGCACCTGATCAAGTGAAATCTAAGCAAATTTCAATTTTTAGGATCTTAACCAATTGAAGTAGATTTTTTAATACCTGCTTTAATTTCATGAACAGAGCTGCTCGGATAATATTTATGGTAAGAATCTGGCAAGTTACAGTCATTGTAGCCCATTCGTGGTATTTGTAAAATATAGGTCCTCAGGACACTGTGTGTGAGAAGACATGCAAAGTTTATCCTCATGTTCCCTTCAAGGGCCATGAGGCTCTTCAATAGCTCTATCACGGAAATTTTAAGCTCCCCTGTTAAATTTGTGACATCATCCCGCAGACCATTGCCAGACACATTTTTTAATGTTACGTGCAATGTAGTTGTCTCCCTCCAACCATATAATGCAAAGAGAAAAGGATTCATTATCTTCTTTCCCTCAAGAATATATCTGCACAGAATCAGATTTTAAAAGTTATGTAGGGGAAAGGAGAAAGTGAAAGAGTGAATCAAATTCAAAGTTTATTGTACCTTAAGCCAGAAGAAGCTACAAGAAGAATACGGTAGCGCATGTACTGTGTGTAAGGTGTTCTGGAATCCACTTGGCATAGATCAACGTCCCCATCTATAACATGTAATGTATCCTTGTCAATAGCTGTAAATACAACATACCCACCGACTTTTCCTCTTAGTAGCGAATGAGATTCCTCCATCACAGATTTCGTATAATCAAAACCCTGAAGATTCTGAGAGTTCATCTTCATTTTGAGATAAGCAGTGCATGGCATACCCCCAATGTAACCTTTCATAGTCTCTTTAATCACAACCATTGATCTCTGAGTGCTCTTCAAATTCTTATCAACAGTTTTAGCAACATCTTCTATGCCTTTTTTGTTCTTGTACTCAATAACATCCTTCACGAGATGCCTACTTACATGCTCTGCTACAGCTGCAATAGTAAGGCAAGGGTTCACACCAACAGAACATGGTATTAGAGAACCATCACAGACATATAGGCCTGGGTGCACACCAGCAGCGGCCTTTGGGTCAAAAACCTGACCAACAGAGTTGCAAACCCCTTGTGAAGGATCTGAAGATGCATTGCAACCACCTAAAAGATGAACCGAAGTGCTTCGATACCTTGATAAGAAAAGGATTCCCCCTAATTTCTTGGTAAGCTTTTGAAAGGCCTCAACTTTTCGTGGGAGCAAATGATCACGAGGTGGACTAAAGCATATTTTGTTAGTGCTCTTCTCAAACATGATTTTCCCATCACCCTCATCATATCCCATTGCATTAAGCACCATTCCTTGGCTTGATTTAAAACCTGTAAAATGCTTCAGCTTATCTATAATCCCATGAAAAAACCAGTAACCAGTCGGCCATCCATAAGTTGTGATCCCTTTAAACAGCAAGTAGGGATAAGCAGTTGGAAGTACAGCATTCTGCAGAGAAAGAAAAGAAACCTAGTGTCAAGATATTTTTTAACTACCATAAAGCAAAAGCAAAAGCAAAATGAGTACTCTGATAATCACATACTTTAACATCTTGTATCACGAAAATAGAAGTACATGAGAGCTAAAGTAAATTGACTTTTGAGTGCACTGAAATCTTAGACCTGGATTGTGAAACCCAACGAAGAAGTGTAAGACGAAGAGATGGCTGGCCCTGGTCGCAGTTGAAATGGTGTCTCTAGGATTTTCTTTCTGACTAATCCATAAGAATTTAAGGGAGCAGGGCTTCCAGCAAGAAAAGCGACATTATTCCCATTGCAGCTGAATCCACACCCAAGTGCATCTGAAAGATTTAATCCTCTCATTTGTGACTGAAAGAGAATCTGAGTAGTGCCAAAAACACCCGCTGAGAATGCAAAGTTTTAATCTTGTAAGAGGTTTAGAAATTATATTCTAAGAACATATTTAACATTCGTCACCACAGATTCCTACCTGATAGGATTACAAAATCAGCAGTTATATAGTCAACCTCATTTAAATAAACAAACCATCTTCTGCTTTTTCCGCTAGTTTTCACATCTTGCAAACTTACATATGGGTTTTTGACAACACACTTAACTTCACAATGTGTTTTAACTATACATCCAGCCTGCATCAGGGAAAGGAAAAAAAGTCAGATTTGAACAGAGGCATTTCTATTACAGATGAGGAAATGATATGAAATTGCATAAGGCATTATTTTACTCCATAATGTTTACAAATTAGTTAAGGTTACTGAGCCATTGTCAAGAATAGATCAATGACAAAAAACGTTAGAACTATAATCATACATATAGGATTTAGATGGAGTGTTGCTGTTCAAAAAGCAATGTTTGCCAATCTAACACTTAAATTGATATAAAAGCAATCAATGTATGTATAGATATAAATTTTAGATACAAAATGCAAAATGCATATGAAGCCAGAGAAAATATGCCTGAATTGCAGAAAGAATATAGTTCTTGTCAGTGGAATTTTTGGCATTATAAGGGCAACCAGCAAGACAATTTCCACATGCTACGCAGCTACCCATTTGTTGAGGCTTCATTGGGTTGGATGGAGGTTCTTCAAGATCAAAGTTGATGCTTAACTTCATATCTTGGGAACTATCTTCAATCTCTCCATTTGCTATTCCTCCCATGACTTTGGCAACAGGAAACCTGACAGGAACACTCTGTACTCTCAACATAGCAGCAGCAGAAGCTTCACAGATGTCCCAGTCCCTTTCCCATTCCTTTGGCCATTTTGGATTCCTTCTAGTACGAACTGGGGTTGGCAACATCACTCCAGCATTGACTAGTGAACCTCCACCAAGCCCGCAAGCCACTACTGCTAGAGAATCATCATCTTCATAGACCTGTTATTTCATCATTCAGTCATAAAAATCATCACTCACATTTTGATTTACAGAGAAAACATTAATGTTATTTCATACACCTTTCTTAAGATATATGACAGAATCACAACGTGCACGACTAATGTGTTTATATGGTGTCTACACGAAGTCGTTAATGGATTCAAAAAATTTCAATTGTTATTATGAAGAGAAGAAATTTTCAACTGTTTGAACCTAATCGGTCTGTTAATGTACAAGTTTTGCTGAAGCAACCATATTACTGAAGAACAAACATAGATAGAACCTGAAACAAAGCATCTTTTGGGCCAAAACTGAAACCTAAGTTTCGTTTCTCCATCCTCACAGTAGACATTATCTTCAAGCTGTCAGTAGCAAAATCATGAGATTCCCATTGCCGCCCTTTCTCCACTAGACATACCTTTATTCCTGCCATTGCCAAGCGAAAAGATGCAATAGAACCCCCGTATCCAGAACCCACAATAATAGCATCAAAATCATCTTGTTCTTCATTAATCAATCTTTTTCGCGTATCTTCTTTTTTCTCCATACCTTTTCGAGATACAATAAGATTTTAGGACCAAGATGTTATGAATGGCCGATTTGCAAGTATTCAAACAGTAAAATGGAAGGAGTGAACAAACTGAGAATTCTAGTTTCAGATTCAAGTAGATTTATAGCTGTGAATGCTGCCAACCTCTAAGATATTTGATATATTATTTTTGTTCTCTAATGTATGTACAATTAAACGAGAGGCTCTAATTTCATTGTTTCTCTATAAAATATTCAGCGCATAGATGAGATAAAACAGTTCAAGATATGACTTAGTTTTATACTCCTTAACCACATCCTGCTAAAATCTTTATCAGTTTTTCATAGAAGAACTGAAGAAGAGAACAGATTCTACTCCAATGACAAAGAAGCACAGAGATTATTAAAAAATACAAAAGAAACACATTGCATCTCATGTTCTTGTCCAGCATGTGTAAGAGAACGTACCTCAGTTTCACGGAATAAAATTACTTTATTCGAAGTGGCAACAATATATATTTCCAAAATTATTCCTTAAGAGGCCAAATCCATAAGGATTTACAGGGAATAATTCACAAACAAGAACAGACAAAATGAAAAAGATAACGAGTTGTAGCTATTCTAATTTAGAACTATTTCATGGAAGAATATGCATATGATATAAAGGAAATAAGTACATGCATACGTGCAGTAAACTTGATATCTGGCTATATATAGCTAAAATAATTGCTTAATAGAAAGATGGTCAAATACACAACGGATATTTTTTTTTAATAAGGAAAGACCTAGTTTAGAGTTTGAATATTCTAGTGCTGACATATTAGACAAAAGGAACTCTATTAATATATTATTACACCTTGATCTTGAACACATAACTTTTTTCAAACTCTAGCAATTTCAACGTGCGGGCCTGTAGAAGACTTCTCATGATTCTGGGCTCACTAGGAGGAGACGTTTCTTTCAATCGTCCATTTCTTATAGCTCGGAAAATTGGACCTGAACCACCAGTAGCTGGGAAAACCAGACAATCAATATAGACAAGGACCTTAGTCTCTCCAAATGCATTTTAGTCGACTAAAATGCAATCTACAAATTTGTACCCGGTCCAACTTCACACGCTTACTTATCAATACGCAACATTGTTTTTTGACCGCTAGGAGGGCGCCACATACGAAGAAGAAATTTCCCTGGTACGCGTACTTTACTATTTAGCACCAAAGACCTTGTGGTTAGTGGAATTTTCCAAGTGTTGGGTGATCTTGAAATACTGTTATTTTTTCATTTAATGTTCATTATATGTATGATGACTTTTAAATAAATAAATTATTATCGCATACTTGAAATAGCAAAGATTCGAAACGTTGAAGATCAGTATTCCCTGGCAATTTTAACGTGCCAAGAGAAACTCCGTCTTCATTATCGGACGGCACAACGCCGTCGTTTTGCTGAGAGGATTGGACCACTGGAGTCGACTTATGTTGACCTGAGAATTCGCTGCTGTGTCGGATGTACCTTTTGCTATTCTGTCTCTTGTTGAAGTTGAATACCACAATGCGGGGAACGGCAAGAGAGGAAGATACTTGCACCTGTGAACCGGCACGTGCGGGGTGGAGTAGTCTCACAGCGGAGGCCATGACTGATGTGCGACTCCAAGGTTCTACTACTACAGAAGTGTGAGATGGTTAAAGGAAGCGAAATGCTACAATTCGGATACGATAGGCTTTTTGTTAGTGGGCGAGATTTATTTGCAATTCAATTAAATATAATGGATTAACCGTTAATTATGTAATATAGTGAGTTTTTTAAAAATAAATATACTTAATTCCCCCATATTATTAGTCATAAGGATTTTAGCTAGTGGTGTAATATACAAAGCACTATAAGTAGTCAATTTTCATGATAAATATATTATTTATAGTTATTTATTTCAATTTATATTACAATCTACTAATATTTGTGATACTCATTCAAATATTTAAACAGACAATAAGGAATATGATTTACGATTATGATTTACGATAAAAATCGAGTATAAATATGGCGATATAAATGTTATGAAATCTATCATTTCAGGAGAAGTGCTATCGTTAAAAGCTCTTCTGGAACTTATTCCATGTCAGCAAACACCGAAGTAGAGAATCCTTCATCTGATTTAAGTTAATTTCCAGTTTACTCAGATTACAATGCAATTATCATTTTGGGTTTCTCCCTCTCTTTGCAACCACAATCTCAAACATCAAATTCCATGTCAAAACGGTTCAGGAAATTACGAACTTTTTGTGAACATTAACAATGCAATACCAATGAACACAAAGCCTGTAATTCACTTGAAAAATTATGAACTTTTGCCCAGTTAACGGTGACTCTCTTTCCAGCCTCAAAGTTGTACAAGCAAAACTATGGAAATTAATAACAGTCCATACAGCACCAGGATAGCAGAGCTCTAACTCCTGATAGTCAAGTTTCTACAAAGCTGAAGCTGCCCTGCCAGTCCGAGATTCAATGTATCAAACAAGAACCTTGCTCATCGGTTAGCATTTTCTTATGAAGAGGAACAAGCTTCAAGCTTGGGAAGGAGAGTTCGCCAGGCATCAGCAATACTACTCGCCAGACGTGCTTGTCCTTTGGAAAAATTATGGAAAGCAATCGCCATATCCAATGTTTTCTGTTCCTGAAAACGTACAATCTCTTCATTCATTAAGCGCACGATTGTTTCAAATCTCCTAGTCGAGTCCTCACTCTCTGCCTTCAACTGCATCAAAATGCATTTTAGTCGAATAACATGGGACATTAAGGCATGCAGCAAAAAGTACTCCTCTCAACTGACTTACCTCCTTGTATTCAATCTCAGCCTCACCAACCTTATCAGATCGTGTTAACATGAGTTTGTCACTGTAGTTCAAAAGATAGAAAATGAGTTACCACTCAAATTAGAAAATCCAACTTTAAAAAATAAAAAGAAAAAAGAAAATGGAAAAAATAGGAAACAAAAGTGCCACGACTACCTAGTTTAGTGATTAAATAGATCATTAGTATCCATCCCTTCTACCGTAACTTTGTCAAAGTTGTACAGCAATAATTGCTTCTTAATAAAACTTTGCTTGAAAACAACAAACATTATTCTTCCCAGCCATAAAATTTTGACAGAAAGGTTCCACCATTCAAATAAAAGGTGCTGCGTGATCATGACAGTATGGAAGTTCAGATTACAACTTTATTCTTTGTTTGGCACTGAAAAGGCCTTCCAATGAGCCTTCCAATAAGCCATCTAAATATCCTTTATGATGAGAGAACAGGCAATTATGAAAATATAACTTCAAAATTTTCCCAGCATAAACTCCAAGCTTTAAAGCTTACACAAATATCAAGGAAGATGGATGAAGTAAGATATCTACTTTATGAAGGCAGTAACAGACAAAATTTGATTAAACAAGAAGTTATGGAAATGGCTAGAAAGAATCATACATATTTATCTCCTTCAACTTCATAGTTTCAGCAAGTTCACATTGTTGCCTGAAGGCATTGGCTCTCTCTGCTATCGTTGCCTGATTTGAAACACAAAAACAAGAAGATTTCCTATTAAGAAATAAGCAAATTTGAGCAGAGGGGAAAGGGAAAGCTTCTAATGCTGACTTATCAGTTTTCTTTTCTTTTCTTTTCTTTTTTAACTCCCAAACAAAAATTTGTTATCAACTACTTTCATATTTCAATCATTTTAGTACCACAACTTCTAGCTGAACTGAACAAGTAAAGTTCAATCTGACCTTAATAATAATTTTTACAAGCAAATCTTTGACTATTAATCAGTAGATGCAGTCTCTGAGCACTAACCAAAGTAAAAGCCTAATTCACCTTTATGGATTGCACAGCTTGAACATAATCCTTCAAAGGTTCTTCAAAATTCATAAGAAGTTGATGGGCCTGCAGAGTAACACAAAGGCATGTGTCATATTTCCTTTGTGGACCTACCACGAATGCTGAAATTATCTCCTTTCAAAAAAAAAAAAAAAGACTTGCTAGATAACAGATATGATGAGTTTGGACATACACTTCAGGAACTACTAGCTCTAAAAGACTGAGCTTTCAATTGTAGCCTACCTCCCTTTGCAGCTTTACTGATAATGCCTCAGATTTCATCCCAAGCTCAGAGAACGCCTTTCCAAGAGCATCTCCTTCACAAGCACCAAGAAGCTTAGCTGCCTTCCCAAAATCAGATAGAGATTCCCCCAACTCTGAGAATGGAGATGAAATGCTAAAAAATTAACCTCATTTTTTAGACAAAGCAAAGCACAATCCCAAATCAGAGAAGCAAAACGGCATATTAAAATAATTTGAGCCTTTAAAGACCTCGTTACCTCTATGTCTTTTGACAAGACGATATGCATGTTTCTGAGCTTCAGCCAAGTGGTTTTCAAGCTCAAAAATGTAGTGTTTCAGCTTCTCGTATTCAGGATTAGATTCTTCAACTGGCTTCTCTTTTCCAAGAACAACGTCACTCACTTTAGATTGTACATCCTGACAAATATTTAGACAAATTATAGCAAGATCAATTTTTTACTACATAAAAAAGCATAGTAGCTGGAGTTACTCATTTAATGCCACATATCCAATATGGCGTTACTCAGAAATATCAATATGAATTCGACATTTTTGGGCATTTGTGAACAGATGCACTAGAAATTGGATACGTGATCAGGGAATTGCGTATCCAGAGAGGAACTAGGGACTGCAGTAGGATCCTAAAGAAATTTTAATCTTACCTTGAAGATTTGCATCAAATCAGCTGGCTTCTTTTTTAAATAACCAGTGTCTTGAGACCTTAATCTCTCCATTGTCTGAACAACAGAAATTACATTAGTATTAACTGAAATGGATCTATCACCAAATATATCTAATTCTCACAAAAGAAGGGCGGGTGAAGAGTGTCTTGGAGAATCTAATAAATAGTACATTAATTAATGCTTTCTAAGGTAGCAAATTTTACATCTAGCCAAGAATATTTATACAACTTAAAATCCAAAACGAGGACGTATTCCTTTTCCTGCATTTTCTAAAACAAATGATCTCCTAATTGACAAAAACATTCTTGTCTGTGTATGGAATAATCAGTCGCGAGTGTTCATGTCTATGAATCGAACAATCAATCCAATGTCACAATTGAAATGTCTGAAGGCAGGATATCTCATCACTTTTAAGCAGAATTTGTGGCTACCCAAAACAGAAACTAAACTTGAGGCATAAATCTCATATAAATCACCTCTTCGTCTACCTGCAAAAATGTGTTTAAATCCTCACTTTGCTGCAGCTCAGGATGTGAAGCAATCCGATTGACAAACAAATCCAATCCTTGGCGTCTCATCTCAATAAATTCAGCACTGAAACGAAACTTCGCTGAAATAGAGAGACGAGTTAGACACTTATTAAATCTTGGGCACATGTTCGCTTGCCATCTTCATTCCGGTGCAGAGGCAGCTCGGGCACATCACCTGAATAAGCATGGAAAATGATTAGCCACCACAACTCAATAAAAATGAAGTCAATTTAATGTTGTTTTAGTGCAGCTGATTGACCGAGGCAAGAGAAGGAGCTTTAATATGCATTCAATCAAACAACTTTTACAACATCTTAATGCCCAAAATAGCAAAGGCATATGTCTGCTTGAGCAGCAATCTTTTTCTTATCAAATTTTGTACCTTTCCTGCACCTGAGCAGTTTGGACACCGTTGAGTAGTGGGCACTCTCAGAGGACCATTGGATGCATTGGATATTGAGATAGGATCAACACTCAAGCAAACACCACTAGAAGAACATCGAGCACAGGCCAAGTATCCTGTCCAAGGGATTATACAAAAAATAAACTAATGGAAATTATAAACAAATGTCAAAGAAAATTAAGAAAAGAACGAGGCAAAGAAAATGAGCTTCTGTGTTTCCAATTTACTTTTTTGGTTGTGGGCAGTGGATATTGACAAGATATTTTTCATGAAGGATTTGAATGTAATGACATCAATGCAAATACAAATAAAGCCATCCTAGCAAAATAATTATGAGCCATCTTTAGGCAGTTGGATACAACAACAAACCAAAAGGATATGAAAATGACTAGTGGAACCCATTCAACATAACTGATTAGATTATATTTAGTAACCTATCTTTCATGACTAAAAGCTCTTTTAAAGTTCAAAAGCAGTATGACCATGAAGCATATACAAAATAGATCTAAAACGTAAGATAAGGAAAAAAGCTCGTTATGCATATGAAGTGAAGTCATAAGATAAGATGACCAAGGAAAAAGAAGAGTTCATCCATCTATAAAAGATCTCAAAAGCTACATCCTTGGAATGAAAGCTCAACCCTATCAAACATTTGAATTTTCGGAAGAATATCAATAATGAGTTCCAATCTTTGAAAATAGTTTCAGCATTTAAAAATCAATTACACTTTCCTGCATCATTATAGTAATAAATGCTCCACCGTCTCATCATTTTTTTTGGACATACAGCATATAAAGTAGATACAACTCTATGTTAGTTAAAGAAAATTTCTATATGTTTCGTTTGAAGGCCACAATTTTCAGTTATTTCACAATAAATAATATGCCGGCAGTGCACAGTAAAAGTAAAGCCAAATTTATTTCTCAAATGAAAGAAAGCAAAGTTTGAATAGCATGCACAGACATATACAAGTGTACAATGATACATACCGCTTCCATGACAATATTTGCACCTTTTTTTCTCTTGTTGCTCAACATTGTTAGCTTCAATTAACATCAAAGCCGATATGACACCCACTGCCCCACCTGAAAAGGATGCCACAATGGGATCGACCTGACTGAATATGGAATCAAACTGATTAGAAATGGAACAGAAAGCATGAGCAAATTTCAAGTTTGCTTGCACCAAAACTTTTTCTTTTTCTGTTTAGGAGGAATGCAGGTTCACCAATACCTTAATTGCATGGGTAAGTGCATGTTGCGAATGAAATCTTCGTAAGAGGTGCCCCCTAAACCTAATTTCAGCTCCAGCTGCCATTGCAAACAGAATTTAGAAGGTGAACAATGGTCACGGATTTAAAAATAAAAAAGAGTAAATAGTCAACTAAAAATAACCTAATAGAAAACTGCAAGTACACATAACTCACAACAGTGCGATTGAAGACATCATTTATCAACTTTTGGGTTGGATATAAGCAAAACATTCCCCCTAAACTTAATATCCCTTTGATCTATTGCAACATTCTGAACTGCCTACGTACATCTCACCTACACGCCATCAGCTATCAACCAATACTTAACTTGCATTTTCAGGCCTACCCTTAAACAGAATCATGAGAGCAATCTTTGCAATTTGTCTAAATTAGCTTCTAATTTATGTCTATACTTCTTAGTCTTTTTAGTAAATTTGGCAATTACCTCAACTAATTAATAATCTCAAATAATCTAGAACTGTTATGGTACCATTCACTTTCTTTCCCATCTTTTTTAATAGATCATTTCTTACAAGCTACCATTCCATGAATTTGGCTTTTAGTCAATATGACTATGTGCAGGTGGCATCCTGAAAATAAGAATGAAGCAACTTTGAGGCCAATCCATGGTATAAAAATAGGCACCCTTTAATACACAACCAATGTCTTCCGTTCTTTTGTTGCAATTGGTCGACCAAAAGTTTAAGTAATAAAATAATGCCTCACAAAATGTAAATGACTCCTTATAAGATGATAAACAGCCTTTAAAGCAAACAAATCATATGAAGATGAACTGGAATAAGAGCGAAGCAGTCACTCTCTGTAAACTTACAGTTGGTGCAATAAGACCCCCAAATAGGATTATTCCAGATATGAATGATAAGCTCGTCAGATAAAGCTGCTTCAAGGTCTTTGGAGTCTACTTAAAATAAAAGTGAACAAGATCAGACACAACAAGCTCTTAAAATCATCAGAACAATGGAAATGAAAAATATATATATATCGCTTTACGAGACTTTTTTAGGAACAAATTCAAAAAAAAAATATCTGTTTCAAGACTCACCACATAAGGCAGAAAAGGAATTGATGATGGGATTTCAGGCATCTCACTTGCCTCTTCCTCGCCGCTTTCATCAATAACTTTCAAACCCTTTATTCTTTGCTGCACCCTCAATCTCCTTAACTAGAACATACGAGGGGAAAAAAAAAATCTAACATGAATTAAATCAATATCAAGAATAACACAAAACAATGCTTTATCCTTTAATTTAAAATACTTAAAAAGAGAATAAACCTCTTCCATGAGGAAAAATATCCTATTGCGCCGATGCTTAATGTTATCTTCAATTTCCTTGAGCTGCATCTGAACAAAATCTTGAAGAGTCTCCGGTCCTTCTATGATAGAGAAGTTGCTGATACAAAGGAACAATACAAACATTTCACATAAAATTGCCCGGTTGTTCAATTGATAAAATCTTTCAAGCGGAACAAGAGGTCAGGAATTCGAACACCGCTGACATGGTAAAATAAATGCAACACGTAATTATTAAAGTAAAAATGAAAAGAGAGATAGAGAATTTACTTGGGGATGTTGTCACTGGAGGGGCCTTTGGCGGCGGGACAGAAGATGGAAGTTGGCGGGGAGTGTTTGGATGAAGAGAGGCGATTGTGGGTGCCATTTGAGGGGAATATAATCAAGGGTTTAGAGGAACCGAACTTGGAAAGTGAAGAGGTTGGTGGTGGGAAATTAGAGCAGAAGCTGAAAGTCGCCATTGTTGTGGGCTCTGCAGCTCATCACCCAAGCGATTGTTGAATGACGTGGGAGCGAAAGAGATTGATGGGTCTAAGAGCATCTCCAAAACAATTCAAAAAAGTTTTATTACTTATTCGAAGCGCGACGTATTATTTAATATTCAAAAAAATAGTTTAATTAAAATTTTTTAAATTAAAAAATAATTATTTCACTTTAATTTTATAAATTATTTTTTTATTAAAAAAATTACTTTAATTATTATTATTTTAAAAATTTTATTTAATTAAAATAATATTAATTTATTTATATTTAAAAAATTTTATAAAGAATAATATATTTTTTATTATTATTTTTACCACATTGGTAAGTAAATAAATATTCAGAACCCACAATAATAGCATCAAAATCATCTTGTTCTTCATCAATCAATCTTTTTCCCATATCTTCTTTTTTCTCCATACATTTTCGAGATACAATAAGATTTTAAGACCAATATGTTATGAATGGCCGATTTGCAAGTCTTTTAAACAGTAAAATGGAAGGAGTGAACAAATTGAGAATTCTAGTTTCAGATTCAAGTAGATTTATAGGTGTGAATGCTGCCAACCTTTAAGATATTTGATATATTAGTTTTGTTCTCTAATGTATGTATAATTACACGAGAGGCTCTAATTTCATTATTTCTCTATAAAATATTCAGCTCATAGATGAGATAAAACAGTTCAAGATATGACTTAGTTTTATGCTCCTTGACCACATTCTGTTAAAATCTTTATCAGTTATTCATAGAATAACTGAAGAAGAGAACAGATTCTCCTCCAATGATAAAGAAGCACAAAGATTATTAAAAAATACAAAAGAAACACATTGCATCTCATGTTCTTGTCCAGCATGTGTAAGAGAACGTACCTCAGTTTCATGGAATAAAATCACTTCATTCGATGTGGCAACAATATGTTTCCAAAATTATTCCTCAAGAGGTCAAATCCATACGGATCTACAGGGAATAATACACAAACAGGAACAGACAAAATGAAATAGATAACTAGCTGTAGCTATTCTAATTTAGAACTATTTCATGGAAGATGCATATGATATAAAGGGAATAAGTACATGCATACATGCAGTAAACTTGATATATGGCTAAAGATGGCCAATGGGCCGGGCGGCACGTGGCACGGCACCGGCACGGTACGAGCACGTTTTGGTGAGGCACGAGGCAGGGCACAGCACGCACGTGGGCCACGCCGGGCCTAGAATTTTAGGCACGCGGGCCTTAAAGCACGGCACGATTAGAGATGGGCCAAAGCACGACACGCGAAAAAGCACGTAATAAGCACAGTTCATTAGTGGGCTAGCACGCGGCCCGTGAGTCATTAATAACACGTGGGCCAAAATATATCTAAGTAAATTTTTTTAACAAAAAGTAAATATAAAATGTTATGAAATTAAAGTACAATATCTTGAAATTAAATGTTTTAATATATTTTTTAGCATAGACTTTTAAAAATTAATTTAAATCATTAAATCTTAGTTTAAATAAATATTCTAATCTTTTATGTTTATAATTTATTAAATGAATAAGTAAATATCATGATTTTAATAAATAAAATTATAAATATCATAATTTTATTTATGATATTTATTAAATGAATAATGTTATTTATGATATTTAAATTTATTTATGATATTTATTTAATTATTAATTTATGTTTATAATTTATTAAATGAATAAGTAAATAACTAAATATCATGATTTTAATAAATAAGATTATAAATATCATAAATTTCTAAATTATAAATAAAAAATAAATTTTCTTACAAAAATAATAATAAAATAATATGATTGTGATTGTGAATATTATTATTATTATTATTATATTGGTGGGCTTAAAAAAGCATGTCAGGCACGTGGGTTTGAATAAAACACGTTAGGCACGTGGATTTTTTTAAGCACGCAGAAAAAAAAAAGTTAGTGGATTTTTTTAGCACGGCCCACGGCACGGCACGAGTGGGCTCGTGCCGTGGGCCGTGCCGGGCTCAATTGAAAAAAATATAGGCACGGCACTGCCCACCAAATTGGTGGGCCGACAGTTGGTGGCACGGCCCATTGGCCATCGTTATATCTGGCTATATATAGCTAATGTCAAAGGAATTAGCAGATTCTATGGCAGATTCTGTACAGCTGTAACAATTATCTTTATGATTCTAAATCTTTTATGTTTTCCTTATTTAGGATATACTAGCTGTAGGCTAATTTAGATAGTTCTGTATATGGTAGTTTAGCTATGTTTAGTGCTAAACATAAGCTTGTATTCATAGTATATAATGGGAATTCTCCTCCAAGAGAAAAATAATTTTTGCTCAAAATTCTCTTAGTTTATCATGGTATTAGAGACTCAGTTCTAAATTCTCTTCTTCCTAGTTCATTCTCTTGTTCTTAGTTATTTTTTATCAAGTTATCTCAGCCTCATGTCTTCAGACAAGTATGATGCCTTTTTTATCCATTTTAATGGCACAAACTACTCAGCCTGGGCATTTCATTTCGAGATATTTGTCAAAGGCAAAGATCTATGGGGACATACTATGAATACAAGCTTATGTTTAGCTCTAAACATAGCTAAACTACCATATACAGAACTATCTAAATTAGCCTACAGCTAGTATATCCTAAATAAGGAAAACATAAAAGATTTAGAATCATAAAGATAATTGTTACAGCTGTATAGAATCTGCCATAGAATATGCTAATTCCTTTGACATCCCCCCTCAAATTGATGCTGGTAAATCTACAAGCATCAATTTGCTAACAAGAAAGTTATGTCGCTGACGTGTCATAGATTTGGTGAAGATATCCGCAATCTGTAGAGTAGTGGAGATATGCGAGAGGGTGATAACTTGACGGTCATAGGCCTCTCGAATAGAGTGGCAGTCAACCTCTATGTGTTTCGTGTGCTCGTGGTAGACAGGGTTGGCTGCAATTTGGATGGCACTAGTGTTGTCAGCATGTAGGGGAGTAGGTTGATGTTGTGAGAAACCAAGCTATGTTAAGAGACCACGCAACCAACTGATCTCGGAGCAGGCTGCAGACATGGCGCGATATTCTGCCTCAGTGGATGATTTGGAGACTGAGTCTTGCTTTTTGCATTTCCAAGAGATAAGGGCATCACCAAGAAACATGCACCATCCCATAGTAGATTTTCTCGTGTCCGGGCAGCCAGCCCAATCTGCGTCACTGTAGGCTTGTAGTTAGGGTGAAGAACCAGTAGGGAAGAATAAACCGCGGCTAGGAGTGCCAAGAATATATCTAATGATGCGGCGGACTGCGGATATGTGGAGATGTCGAGGGGCTTGCATGAACTTGCTGACGGTGTGGACAGCATAAAGATGTCTGGGCGGGTGATAGTTAGATAGATAAGACTACCAACCAGCTTCCGATATAAAGTAGGATCTTGAAGTAGTTCCCCATCGTCTCGTCGATATTTCACATTAAGTTCCATTGGGGTGTCAGCAGAATTTGTGTCCATAAGTCCAGCTAATTGAATTAAATCCTGAATATACTTGTGCTGATTCAAGAAGATACCTTGAGTCCGATGATGCACCTCTAACCCCAAAAAATAGGTGAGTTGACCGAGGTCTTTCATGTGAAAAGTGGAGTGCAACAAATTCTGAAGTTTAGAAATTGCCTCCATATCAGAACCAGTGATAACAATGTCGTCCACATAAACAAGGAGAACAACGATGCCCTTAGATGTCTGTTGGAAAAAAAATGGAGGAATCATACTGACTGTGAGTGAATGAAAAACCGAAAAGCGTTGATCGAAACTTCTCAAACCATACTCGCGGTGCCTGCTTTAACCCATACAAAGAACGTTTCAGTTTGCAAACATCATTAGGTGAGGAAGTAGTCATACCGTAGGGAAGTTACTGTTAACATATATGTTTCCATAATATTGATTTTGATGATAACAAACAAGATTAAGAATGATTAATCTTTTAAGCTCAAATTATTGAAAAATATATTTTAAATAAATCATTATTTTCACATTATAAATGTTTTATATTTAATGGAAAAATGATTTTATGCAATTGATTGTTTTTATTCCTTTTAAATAAATCATTATTTTCATATTATAAATGCTTTATATTTAATGGAAAAATGATTTTATGCAATTGATTGTTTTTATTCCTTTTGAATAAATCATTATTTTCACATTACAAATGTTTCATATTTAATGGAAAAATGATTTTATGAAATTGGTTGTTTTTCAAAGTTTATGGTTTAATTGAAAGAATTTTGAAAACTTTGAAATAAACAAGTATTGCTTGAAACTTTGGTAAAGGACCTATTTGCAAAGTGTCATAGCGTTTTGGGCTATACTATAATTTCAGAAAGTTTTGAGATTAACAAAGCATTACTTAGAAATTCTGAAATTGGACCTATTTGTAAAGTTTCATAACGTTTTGGGCCGTAGTGCAGTTTTGCAAAGTTTTGGGGTCAAACTGTAATTTCAGAAAATAGTGCACTGTGCAGGTTACTGTAGCATCCGGCTTACCGGATACTGATAACCGGCAAGCCGGTTACGGGGCAGAATGTTACCAATTCGAAAACGGCATACCGGATAGCTTAAACGGCAGACCGGTTATCGACCAGTGAGCTTCTGGAGTATAAACGGCATACCGGATTCGTAAGCGGCGAGCCGGATAATTTGAAATTCAAAATTTTGCCATAACGGTAACATATAAACGGCATGCCGGATAGCTAAACGGCAAGCCGGATATGCCCAGAATGTGAGTAACGGCTAGTTTTTGAGTTCAAACTATATAAACTCAAAGCCAATTCATTTTTGGTAATCCAAGCAAGCAAGAACAAGTGCACACAACATATATTGAGCTTCAAATTCGTAAATCATCATTCTTTAAATCATCTTTATTCTTCAATTTGTATATCCACTCTTAAAGAGAGATTTATTGTTGTATTTATCATTTCTCATAAATTTGTGAGTGTACAAGTGTGGGAAACACTTGGGGTAAAGAGATTGGAGATATAATCTCTTGTTGTAAAGGTTCATTGACACCTTGGAAGTCAATTGTAATCGTTGAAGCCTTGGAAAGGCTTGGATAGTGAAATCCTCAAGCGGGTGAGCTTGGAGGCGTGGACGTAGGCGGGGATAGCCGAACCACGTAAAAATTCTTGTGTTCGTTTTCTCTTCCCTTACTCTTTTAATATTGTGTTTCATTGAATTTATTGTTTTCGGATTGATTAAGGCATTAGATTGAATTGTTGTGTGCTTTGCCTAGGATAATTTTTAAAATTCCAATTCACCCCCCCTCTTGGGTTGCACACTTATATTTCAGTTACATGTAAATTTCCTCCTTGAGATCACCATGTAGGAAAGCGTTCTTTACATCCATTTGATGTAAAGACCATGATTGTGATGCAGCAAGAGCTAATATTGTTCGAACAGTGGTCATTTTGGCTACCGGTGCGAAGGTCTCATCGTAGTCTAGGCCATATTCTTGCTTGTTGCCAAGAACTACCAACCGAGCCTTGTAACGATCTATGGATCCATCAGAACGCAGCTTGATAGAAAACACGAATTTACTACTAAGGGGTTTCACAGATGGAGGACATGAAACAATATCCCAAGTTTGGTTTTCCTCAAGTGCAAGAAGTTCTGATTCAACAGCTTTTCGCCAACATTCATGCTCCATTGCCTGTTTATATGATGAAGGAATAGGAATAGAAGACAAAGTGGTTGTCAAGGATAATGGATAGGTGAAACCATACCTATCTGGTGGTCTATGAACCCGAGTACTGTGTCGGAGAGGTTCAGGTGCAGTTGCTGGAACTGGATCAGCATTTAGGGAAGCTGCTGGAGGGGGCCTGAGAGGTACTGAATTTTTGCGTCGCTGATAGACTATGAGAGGTTTAGAAGGTACATAATCTAGAGAAGGGTTAGTAAACTTTGGCAAAACAGAAAATAAAGGGGAAAAATCGTCCTGGTGTGCGGAAAAGAAATACTGATTTTCAAAAAAAATCACATTTCGAGAAACCCTTATACGACGCAAATTTGGATCATAACAAAGAAAACCTTTTTGGTGCATAGAATATCCTAGAAAAGCACATTTCACAGCTTGGGCTGTGAGTTTTGTGCGTTCATATGGAGGAAGATGAACATAGCACACACAACCGAAGGTACGGAGATGGGAGTAATTTGGTGTATAGCCAAATAACCGAAAGAAATGGGAGACATGGTTCACGGAAGGAGAGGGCAATCTGTTGATGAGATAAACAGCAGTGGAGAAAGCTTCACACCAAAAACGTGAGGGTACAAATGACTCTAATAGAAGAGTGCGGACAACATCGAGAAGGTGACGGTTCTTTCTTTCAGCCACCCCATTTTGTTGGGGGGTTGAAGGACAAGATCTTTGAGAAAATATACCATCTGTGTGCAAAAATTCTTGAAATAAATGAGACATATACTCACCCCTATTATCAGAGCGAAGAATTTTGATATTAGTTGAAAATTGGGTCTGAATATGTGCATGAAAAAGCTTGAAAACAGAGAACACTTCATCTTTAGAATGTAGAAAATAAATCCATGTGAAGCGACTATAGTCATCAATAAAAGTGACAAAGTACTTGTAATTAGCATGAGATGTAACAGGCGACATACCCCACACATCACTATGTATCAAATCAAAAGGCTGGACAACATTTGGTTTGTGAGTGGGAAATGGCAGAATTTTACTTTTTCCAAGCTTACAAGAATTGCAATCAAATTGAACAACACTAAGAGATGGTGATCTTTTATTCCCAAGTAAACCAGAATTTAGCAAATCATGAAGTACATTAGAGTTTGGGTGTCCTAAACGCTTATGCCATGCTCGATAATTAACATTAGTAAAATTACAAGTGATGATGGGCAAAGAGAAACATGGAGACTCAGCAAATTGGAGAGGGAAAAGACATCATATTTTAAGCCCCCTGGCAATCATCTTCCTTGACTGCTGATCCTGCAAACACAACCAGATTTAGAGAATTCTACTTTACAATTATTGTCAACTAACTGACCGACTGAAACAAGATTAGTGGTAAGACCAGGAGAGACAAAGACATTGGTTATAGAAGAAGAAACATCACCAGTGGCTGTGATAGGTAAAGAGTTGTCATCAGATGTATGAATTTTTAGATTTCCAGGGTATTTACTTACATTGGTGAGGAATTTAGCATTGTTTGTCATGTGATGGGAAGCCCTAGAATCAAAGTACCAAGGAGATGTAGTGGGTGATTTACCTGAGAGTCCTAATGATGAGAATGCAGTAATGATCATTTGTTGAATCATTTCTGGGGTCACTGACTGAACAGGAGTAGGAACACTTTGTGTCAAATGTGCTGTATCGACAGAACTACCAGCACTAGAAGAACCACTGAGGTAGCGTATGCTGTTTCAGATTTCTTGGGGGGTCGAGTAGGGCATTCCTTGATGATATGGCCATCTTTTTTACAGTAGTTGCAGAATTTTTTTGAACAATTGGAAGCGTAATGTCCAAATCCTTTGCAACAAAAACATTGAACTGTACTTATGTCCCTACCTTTTAGCTTGCCTTGAGCTGCATAAGCCATAAGAACATAAGTGGATTTTTGTTGTTCCATGGTGTTTTGGGTAAGAAGTCGTTGCTCCTCACGAAATAAGTCATTGAGGCATGTATCCAAGGAAGGGACAGATTCTCGGTTCATAAGATTAGACCTAGTGCTTTCAAATTCAGATCTCAATTTCAACAGATCTCCTAGCCGCAGATTATTCTTCCCTACTGGTTCTTCACCCCAACTACAAGCCTACAGTGACGCAGATTGGGCTGGCTGCCCGGACACGAAAAAATCTACTATGGGATGGTGCATGTTTCTTGGTGATGCCCTTATCTCTTGGAAATGCAAAAAGCAAGACTCAGTCTCCAAATCATCCACTGAGGCAAAATATCGCGCCATGTCTGCAGCCTGCTCCGAGATCAGTTGGTTGCGTGGTCTCTTAACATAGCTTGGTTTCTCACAACATCAACCTACTCCCCTACATGCTGACAACACTAGTGCCATCCAAATTGCAGCCAACCCTGTCTACCACGAGCGCACGAAACACATAGAGGTTGACTGCCACTCTATTCGAGAGGCCTATGACCGCCAAGTTATCACCCTCCCGCATATCTCCACTACTCTACAGATTGCGGATATCTTCACCAAATCCATGACACGTCAGCAACATAACTTTCTTGTTAGCAAATTGATGCTTGTAGATTTACCAGCATCAATTTGAGGGGGGATGTCAAAAGAATTAGCAGATTCTATGGCAGATTCTGTACAGCTGTAACAATTATCTTTATGATTCTAAATCTTTTATGTTTTCCTTATTTAGGATATACTAGCTGTAGGCTAATTTAGATAGTTCTGTATATGGTAGTTTAGCTATGTTTAGGGCTAAACATAAGCTTGTATTCATAGTATATAATGAGAATTCTCCTCCAAGAGAAAAACAACTTTTGCTTGAAATTCTCTTAGTTTATCAGCTAAAAGAATTGCTGAATGGAAAGATAGTCAAATACACAACAGATATTTTTCTTTTAATAAGGAAGGATTGAGTTTAGAGTTTGAATATTCTAGTGCCAAATGTAACAGATTAGACAAAAGAAACTCTATTGATATATTATTACACCTTGAACACATAACTTTTTTAAACTCTAGCAATTTCAACGGATTTTTGGAGGGCCTGCAGAAGACTTCTCATGATTCTGGGCTCACCAGGAGGAGACTTTTCTTTCAATGGTCCATTTCTTATAGCTCGGAAAATTGGACCTGAACCACCAGTAGCTGGGAAAACCAGGCAGTCGATATAGACAAGGACCTTAGTCTCTCCATCTCCAACTGTAATAAATCCCAATCTGGCTCCACCAGGTATTTTATCTACCTGTTAAATAGAAAATGAGAACTCCATTAAGGAATGTTTTCTTCTTTTTCTTTTTTTTTTTCCTTTTTTGTCAACTGACTATAGGTTAAATGCTACTTTTATTTAAGACCATATAAGCTGACCGACAGGCAAAGATTAAAGTCAACAAGTAATGGTCACCAGAATTAAACAGGCTGCCCTTGAAGCATGATTTGCAAAGAGCTCGTGAAATGGAAAATGTAATGAGGGTGCACCTGAATAATGGCTAATCACAGAACAATTCGAGTGGCCAACTGGGTGATATTTTCACCATGGATTTGGCCAAGGTCAGTTAATTATGAGTTCATTAATCATGGACTTGACCAAGTGACTCGAATATGGTCAATTGCATCATTTATGTGGTTTGAAAGTCGAGGATGAAGTCAAACTTATCAGGTCAAAGAAATCGGAGAAGTGGAAAACTGGTATGAGAAAAGTTCTAGTCCATAAGAATGGACAAGAAACAGAAAACAAGAAGGTGAAATAAATAACAATTATAAAGCCATTAAATCAACTGAACCCAAAAAGTTTGAAATGTCTAAAGCAAGTAAAGTCAAAGGTTATTAATCCTAATTTTTATCCTCAGACACTAAGTTTTCTATTAGTTGACTGGAGAGCAGCTCCTTACCTACCAGTAAACCAAAAAACATTGTCATACGATATTTGGTCTTGTGTTGCTCATTTTAAACCATATCCAGTAACAGAGCTGCAGTGAGGTCGGGGGATTTTGTAAAGTTATTTATGTAAACATTTTTCCAATTATTCTTTGATCCCCCTATATATTTCTTATAACATGCCACCGATCTCCAAAATGAGGAATTCTGTTATAGATAGTACCAACCGACGTGTTGCACATATCCATGCTAATGTCTGAAGCTTTCCATAAAGTTTGAATGAATATGTGTGCGTATGTGTAACCGATTGCAGGCCTAAAATCCATAAAACAAGAGATACAGTAATGATTGACCTTTAGAGGTACAGGTAGCGGCAGATTGGCTCCTTGACACAGACTGTTCGCCCACTGTCATAAAGACAAAAGCAGAAAAACTTCAACTTTTTTTTTTTTTAAATTCAAAAAATATCAACTTAAAGAAGGGGAAAAGGGCCATTATGAAGAAAGGGGAATATCAAATTAAAAAATATCAACTTCATTTCCCCGTTTTGTTGAAATTATTATGTCAAACAATGCATAAATATAATTAATTATAAGGACCATTTGAGATGTCATCTGACTATTATGGCATTCCTCGAAGGTTGAAAAGCAATCTATAAATTTGTACGCGGTCCAACTTCACACGCTTACTTATCAATACGCAACGTTGTTTTTTGATCGCTAGGAGGGCGCCACATACGAAGAAGAAATTTCCCTAATATGCATACTTTACGATTTAGCACCAAAGACCTTGTGGTTAGTGGAATTTTCCAAGTGTTGGGTGATCTTGAAATACTGTTATTTTTTCATTTAATGTTCATTATATGTATGATGAATTTTTTTAAAATAAATAAATTATTATCGCATACCTGAAATAGCAAAGATTCGAAACGTTGAAGATCAGTATTCCCTGGCAATTTTAACGTGCCAAGAGAAACTCCGTCTTCATTATCGGACGGCACAACGCCGTCGTTTTGCTGAGAGGATTGGACCACTGGAGTCGACTTATGTTGACCTGAGAATTCGCTGCTGTGTCGGATGTACCTTTTGCTATTCTGTCTCTTGTTGAAGTTGAATACTACAGTGCGGGGAACGGCAAGAGAGGAAGATACTTGCACCTGTGAACCGGCACGTGCGGGGTGGAGTAGTCTCACAGCGGAGGCCATAACTGATGTGCGACTCCAAGGTTCTACTACTACAGAGGTGTGAGATGGTTAAAGGAAGCGAAAAGCTGCAATTCGGATACGATAGGCTTTTTGTTAGTGGGCGAGATTTATTTGCAATTCAATTAAATATAATGGATTAACGGTTAATTATGTAATATAGTGAGTTTTTTAAAATAAATGTACTCAAATTGACAGTGCGTAATTGGTAATTCGTCGTACATACCCTGGAATGTTGCTCACCAGAACAGGTCTTTTGTGGTGAAGAAGTGCTGTCGTTAAAAGCTCTTCTGGAACTTATGCCATGTCAGCAAACACCGAAGGAGAGAATCCTTCATCTGATTTAAGTTAATTTCCAGTTTACTCAGATTACAATGCAATTATCATTTTGGGTTTCTCCCTCCCTTTGCAACCACAATCTCAAACATCAAATTCCATGTCGAAACGATTCAGGAAATTACGAACTTTTTGTAAACATTAACAATGCAATACCAATGAAGATAAAGCCTGTAATTCACTTGAAAAATTATGAACTTTTGCCCAGTTAACGGTGATTCTCTTTCCAGCCTCAAAGTTGTACAAGCAAAACTATGGAGGGTAATTATCACAAACCCCCTCTGAGTTTTGACGTATTATCAATTTGATAGATTGTATTCGCGTATTTTCATCCACCTTCCGTTAAATTAGTACACCGTTTAATATGAGTTTAGTGAGTGAGGACAAGATAGTAATAGAACTCGTTAATAGTAAAAAATTCAAATAAACTTAAAAATATCAAATTGGATTCTAAAATTGATTTGAATTTTGTTAATATTCCATTGGGTAAAAACAAAAGGAAAAAGCGATTTCCCTCGAATTTAACCCTAAATTAGAAAACGACGTCGTTTTAATTAAATTGAAAACGCACCGTTTTCAATTTAATCTGCATCAGAAACCACACTCACGCAGTCACACACTCTCTTACTTTCCTTTTGACAAACCACAGACTCCAACACAAATAGCAATCACCCAACGATCACGCGAGCAGCGGGCACAGACGACGGACGAGCCCACAAACGACGGACCACCACCATCACGCAATCGAGGGAGTAGAACTCACGCGGTGGTGCGTCCAAACTCCGACGAAATCGACGGCGACGGAGGTGGTTGGTGTCGCGGTTCTTTCGAGCTAAATCGTTGGCATTCTCGTTGGTTTTTGGCGGCGAGGATGGTAGGGAAACGATAACTGGTTTCCAAGCTTCAGATTAATACCTTGATCGGCCGGTAGAGTGGCCGAGATCGTGAAATCCAACCGGGTCACGTTTGCGGGTCAGGTCGGGTTTGTAGGTCAAACCGGGTCGGCTTCTCTCCCTCCTCATCCACTCACAAAGCGCCACACGGCTCCCCTTGGCCAAGTTGTTGCTGCTAGAATTTTTTTGTTGGAAGCGTTACTGGAGCTGGAATTGATGCTGGAGTTGTTGCTGCTAGAATTTTTTTTGCTGGAAGTGTTACTGGAATTGTTTTTGGTGCTCGAATTGTTGCTGTAATTTTTTTTTTTATTTTTGTGTTTGTGTGTGCGAACTCCTAATTGTTTTTTATTATCTTGGCCACTTGTTGCTGCTGATATGTGTGTGTGTGAAATTGCTGCAATGAATTGAATACAACATGTTCCCGAGTCTTGTTGGAATACAACAAGTCTTACCGCTGTTAATGTTGCTGCTGTTAGCGTCGCTGCAATGAATTGAAGAAGCGACGTCGTTTGGTTTAAGTGACCGTTTTAAAATTCACACACACGTGCTGCACAGCTGCAATTAAAAGGAAAAGTGACTGTTTTAAAACGCAGCGTTTTGGCAAATTCGAGGCGCAAATTCGGGGTTAAGTTCGGGGCATATAGCAGCGCTCAAAAGTCAAACTAAAACATGCTTTTAACCAACAAAAATTATTATAACAAAAAAATGAGAAAGGAAAGTGGCATCTTCTTTCTCCGTTAAGACAGGAGCTACCAAGAACAACGCCCCTTTCATCTCTACTATACTTTAATAGAAAAAGGGTGCCACGATCGGGAGACCATGACGGCGAACTCGAAGACGCCGATAGCAGGGACGATCGAATCACGACCGCCAGGTGGAAGAATGCCAACCAGTGAGTTCCATGTTGACCCACAGACAACCTCAGTTTGTTCAAGCCGCGAATGAGGTATGAAAATGCTTATTACTGTGCATATCAGTTTTATTAGATGGAATTAATCAATTTGGTAAAAATGAGTAATGGGTCTCGACAATTTTTTGAGAGTATCTCTGTTGCTTCCATTGTTTTCCATCGATTGGGTTAGTTGTAGGTTAATGATTGTTGTAAATGCACGTTCACCTGAGTTTGATTAAAGATGGCTTCAGTTACATTATGCTGCCTTGTGAATAATTGAAGATGGGTATGCAATTTTTTTAATTATTTAAGCTATTGCCACTGATTGTTTGGATTCATGCTAGTTCTTATTAAATTACAGATGTAATTAAGTGTTGGAGATTCTTTGTGCCGCAATATTAATATTTTGAGGATACTTCATTTTTTTTTCTTTTTATAACGATATGTACATGTCTTGGTTGAAAAAATGTCATGATTTGCTGCATTTTCTCACACTGGAGCAGTGAGTTTAGTGGTTTTAATTCTTTTCTTCTCTTGACTAGGGCTCTACTTCACTGCATTCATTATTCATATGTCTTTATTTGTCCATCGTCAAATGATAAAGGAACATAGTCTCCTTTTGATTTCAATTTGTCTTTCTGTTTTGTAGCCAAGAGGTTCTAACTACCATCGAGAGTGAAAGGCTCTCCAAGTCAAGGCACATAGCTCCTGCTGCTCTTGTTACTTTCCCTGAAGATTTTGATAATGGGCTAGTAATTATTTAGCTTGGTTTCAAATTATGTTCTCCACATTGTATTTTGAAATATTTGGTTGGTGAGATAAAGTTTATTATTATATCTCCAATATATGAGATGGGATATTTCAAGATGGTATTTTGGTCTCAATGTTTTATTTGTTATTTACAATGTAATCACAGCTCTTGGTAAAACGGATATGACTGACCAACAATTCTTTGATTTGTGTGAATGAAATTTTTTTTTTTTCAACACAAGGGTATTCTGGTCATTTCGTCAAGTAACAAACGGTCAACTAAATGATATACTAACGTTAGGGGAGGTGGCTGAGAATACACAAATATAATCTATCAAACTGAGAATACGCCAAACCTCAGGGGAGGTTTCTGATAATTATCCAAACTATGGAAATTAATAACAGTCCATACAGCTCCAGGATAGCAGAGCTCTAACTCCTGATAGTCAAGTTTCTACAAAGCTGAAGCTGCCCTGCCAGTCCGAGATTCAATGTATCAAACAAGAACCTTGCTCATCGGTTAGCATTTTCTTATGAAGAGGAACAAGCCTCAAGCTTGGGAAGGAGAGTTCGCCAGGCATCAGCAATACTACTCGCCAGACGTGCTTGCCCTTTGGAAAAATTATGGAAAGCAATCCCCATATCCAATGTTTTCTGTTCCTGAAAACGTACAATCTCTTCATTCATTAAGCGCACGATTGTTTCAAATCTCCTAGTTGAGTCCTCACTCTCTGCCTTTAACTGCATCAAAATGCATTTTAGTCGAAGAACATGGGACATTAAGGCATGCAGCAAAAAGTACTCCTCTCAACTGACTTACCTCCTTGTATTCAATCTCAGCCTCACCAACCTTATCAGATCGTGTTAACATGAGTTTGTCACTGTAGTTCAAAAGATAGAAAATGAGTTACCACTCAAATTAGAAAATCCAACTTAAAAAAATAAAAAGAAAAAAGAAAATGGAAAAAATAGGAAACAAAAGTGCCACGACTACCTAGTTTAGTGATTAAATAGATCATTAGTATCCATCCCTTCTACCGTAACTTTGTCAATGTTGTACAGCAATAATTGCTTCTTAATAAAACTTTGCTTGAAAACAACAAACATGCTTCTTCCCAGCCATAAAATTTTGACAGAAAGGTTCCACCACTCAAATAAAAGGTGCTGCGTGATCATGACAGTATGGAAGTTCAGATTACAACTTTATTCTTTGTTTGGCACTGAAAAGGCCTTCCAATGAGCCTTCTAAATATCCTTTATGATGAGAGAACAGGCAATTATGAAAATATAACTTCAAAATTTTCCCAGCATAAACTCCAAGCTTTAAAGCTTACACAAATATCAAGGAAGATGGATCAAGTAAGATATCTACTTTATGAAGGCAGTAACAGACAAAATTTGATTAAACAAGAAGTTATGGAAATGGCTAGAAAGAATCATACAGATTTATCTCCTTCAACTTCATAGTTTCAGCAAGTTCACATTGTTGCCTGAAGGCATTGGCTCTCTCCGCTATCGTTGCCTGATTTGAAACACAGAAACAAGAAGATTTCCTATTAAGAAATAAGCAAATTTGAGCAGAGGGGAAAGGGAAAGCTTCTAATGCTGACTTATCAGTTTTCTTTTCTTTTCTTTTCTTTTCTTTTTTAACTCCCAAAAAATAATTATCAACTACTTTCATATTTCAATCATTTTAGTACCACAACTTCTAGCTGAACTGAACAAGTAAAGTTCAATCTGACCTTAATAATAATTTTTACAAGCAAATCTTTGACTATTAATCAGTAGATGCAGTCTCTGAGCACTAACCAAAGTAAAAGCCTAATTCACCTTTATGGATTGCACAGCTTGAACATAATCCTTCAAAGGTTCTTCAAAATTCATAAGAAGTTGATGGGCCTGCAGAGTAACACAAAGGCATGTGTCATATTTCCTTTGTGGACCTACCACGAATGCTGAAATTATCTCCTTTCAAAAAAAAAAAAAGACTTTCTAGATAACAGATATGATGAGTTTGGACATACACTTCAGGAACTACTAGCTCTAAAAGACTGAGCTTTCAATTGTAGCCTACCTCCCTTTGCAGCTTTACTGATAATGCCTCAGATTTCATCCCAAGCTCAGAGAGCGCCTTTCCAAGAGCATCTCCTTCACAAGCACCAAGAAGCTTAGCTGCCTTCCCAAAATCAGATAGAGATTCCCCCAACTCTGAGAATGGAGATGAAATGCTAAAAAATTAACCTCATTTTTTAGACAAAGCAAAACACAATCCCAAATCAGAGAAGCAAAAAGGCATATTAAAATAATTTGAGCCTTTAAAGACCTCGTTACCTCTATGTCTTTTGACAAGACGATATGCATGTTTCTGAGCTTCAGCCAAGTGGTTTTCAAGCTCAAAAATGTAGTGTTTCAGCTTCTCGTATTCAGGATTAGATTCTTCAACTGGCTTCTCTTTTCCAAGAACAACGTCACTCACTTTAGATTGTACATCCTGACAAATATTTAGACAAATTATAGCAAGATCAATTTTTTACTACATAAAAAAGAGTAGTAGCTGGAGTTACTCATTTAATGCCACATATCCAATATGGCGTTACTCAGAAATATCAATATGAATTCGACATTTTTGGGCATTTGTGAACAGATGCACTAGAAATTGGATACGTGATCAGGGAATTGCGTATCCAGAGAGGAACTAGGGACTGCAGTAGGATCCTAAAGAAATTTTAATCTTACCTTGAAGATTTGCATCAAATCAGCTGGCTTCTTTTTGAAATAACCAGTGTCTTGAGACCTTAATCTCTCCATTGTCTGAACAACAGAAATTACATTAGTATTAACTGAAATGGATCTATCACCAAATATATCTAATTCTCACAAAAGAAGGGCGGGTGAAGAGTGTCTTGGAGAATCTAATAAATAGTACATTAATTAATGCTTTCTACGGTAGCAAATTTTACATCTAGCCAAGAATATTTATACAACTTAAAATCCAAAACAAGGACGTATTCTTTTCCTGCATTTTCTAAAACAAATGATCTCCTAATTGACACAAACATTCTTGTCTGTGTATGGAATAATCAGTCGCGAGTGTTCATGTCTATGAATGGAACAATCAATCCAATGTCACAATTGAAATGTCTGAAGGCAGGATATCTCATCACTTTTAAATAGAATTTGTGGCTACCCAAAACAGAAACTAAACTTGAGGCACAAATCTCATATAAATCACCTCTTCGTCTGCCTGCAAAAATGTTTTTAAATCCTCACTTTGCTGCAGCTCAGGATGTGAAGCAATCCGATTGACAAACAAATCCAATCCTGGCGTCTCATCTCAATAAATTCAGCACTGAAACGAAACTTCTCTGCAATAGAGAGACAAGAGTTAGACACTTATTAAATCTTGGAATTCTTCAAACTACCATAACAGAAACATCTAATCTCAAATTTTCCACATTACTTGAGCAGATGTCAAATTTAACGATTGAAAAGACCAAAAACAAAACGGCTACATCACCTACAGAAAATTGCATTATTAACATGAAAGCACTTTCAACAAAAGTTTCAGGTACTCGCTAGAAAGCCCCATTACATTCTACAAGCAAATCGGCAATTCTACAGAGAATCGATTCCAAATGAAAAATAATAATAATCAATTCTACAACGATGGCTGACCAAATACATATCCAATTGAGAATGATGAGAACTACCTTATGGGTAGAAAATGCTTCAAATATCTACTTTTAGAGTTTCCTAGACATGCTGACAAGGAGGCAATGCTGGCAACACAACAAATTAACTTGAGGGTAGAAAATGAGAACTACCCTATAGGCAGAAAATGCCTCGGATATGTACTTTCAGAGTTTCCCAGACATGCTGACAAGGAGGTAAAGGAAATCACCAAAATTTTCGCTGATGAGAAGCATCAACAATCTTAAATAATCTTCATGCTTGACCTCAATATCATTTGCTTCGTTTAAGGAACCATTCCCGTGGATATTCAGGATTTTTGTTAAACAGAAACAGAAAAGCTAACTCTGGCAAAAAACTGAATGAGCAATGATATGCTTAACTGGTAAGTTTCAATCATTCACAAACCACATAAATGATTTAAGGTAGCAAAAGTCAGAGACTCATAAATGCATGAGGATATGAAAACAGCAGCCTCCAACTCGCAGGTCACACCAGTTGATCCCAAAATGTGTACATGCTTAACACACAGGCACACAAATTTTTTAAAAAAAAAAGGGAAAGGGAAAGGGGGTGGGGAAATCTAAAAATTCACATGCATTAGAAGTGGAACAACAATTTATGAAGTATGAAATTCTCTTTAAGCCTTACAGACAATATTTCATATATACAATCTGAATTTCTGGTTAAAGAAACAACACAAATAGCATATAGTTTTGGAGATTATGTCCCCAATGTTTGGGAACATGTAAAATGGCAAAACAGATATTGTCGTGAGAAAGCCTAAACAACTTGTTAACATCTAATACCACTCTCAACGTCGTCAGTAACTAATAAATATAGGCCATGCAAAGGAACATGCTCATGGCCTCATTTTTCATTGAAAATATAACTTTAGCAGGAAAAAAAGGCGGAAAAAAAGAATGAGGGTATGTATTATTCAATCATTACCTACAGCACTCTTCTCAGGAAGAGGGGGAATGAAAATGCCTTTGTACTTCTCAAAAAGTCGATCACGTAACCAGACAAAATCACTGTAACGGCGAATAACAATCTTCTCGGGGCCTTGGTATTCAGGAAAATTTGTCTGCCAAAACATTCACCACGAGACATAGTAATACTTGTTTACATTAAATCTTCACTGTGCTCAACAACACAATTCAAACTATAGGAATAACAAAGGGAAACAATAAAATAGCAACAACAAAAGGCACTTAATAAAAGTGTAGAGATAGATTACTTCAACACATAATTACAAATGAATAATGACCTGCTTAATTAGCTGCAAATTTTACCTAAACCATAAAATAAACACCAAAAGATAGAATTGCTTAGCATAAACACAAGCACAAAGCTCCATAAAGAATTAACAGAGAAATAAAACACAAGTTCATCATAGTACATTATTAGGCCACGTCTCCTCAGCAAATGTCAAAATAGTAGGCACTTATAGCCACAATAAGAATGAATCTTCAAATATCGGTTCATTTTAAAAATATAACTAAAATTTTTCTACTTCTAGCCAGAAAATGTATTATTGAAGACTTAATCTACAACATATATCAGTAAACATGTTAAATCTTGTTTAATTATTAACTGAAATACAATCACATCATCTACAGTTAACTAAAGTTTCAATAGCACAATTAGTAAATATGAGGAATCAAATCCTAAGTCTAATATGATAATGTTAATGCAATCAGAATAGCTAAAATCAAAATACCTTGGTGATGACTCGATAGGAAATGTAAGCTTGTACTCCATTGCCTAATTTCACGGGATCGGTTACTGACACCGATAAATACGGCTGCGATGACGGGGATCTAGGGCTCTGCGACGATCCGGATGCGCTTCTCTGCTGCTCCTTTTTCCACAACAACAAAATTAATTAATTAATGTGAAATTAATGAGAAACTAATTTCTTTATTAGTAACATAATTCTTAGATACCGTGTTAATCATGATCTAATTGGGAACTAGAGAATGGAACCGAAGAACGGAAGAAGAAGGATTGAAGAGAAAACGAATTAATAACTTCCTATTTGAATAGCCTAGCAGAAGCTTTTTGTTTGGTAGTGAGGCGTGTAAATTGAGGTGTCGTCTAAAATGCGCTGTGGAGCGCAGTGCGCTGTGCACCGGCAACTTGCGAATTAAGGCGCAAGATACCACCAGAGCGACTGGTGACAACCTGAGCCTGAGGTATTTTCTTTGTCAACACGATTTGGTTTGTTTTAGCCACGACCTGTGGCATGTAAAAGCTTTGATACGTTTAGGTGAAAGTGAGTACACGTGTTCTGTTCTATGGATAAAAGAGAAAATGATAGTCACGTGACATCTAATTTGACATAATTACAGTTAAGTCTCTTACTTCTTAGAAATTTAATTTTAGTCACTGGATGGCAATTTGGACGCTTTTTACAAACAGAAGAAAAAATAGTTCTAGAGCTACAAATAATTTTTATGAATGAATGTGACGTGACATAATTGATTAATTACAATTATAAAAAATAAAAATAAATCATATGAATTCTGTAATACTTTTAATTCATCATTGTATTATCTTGTATTAATTTGTACAACATTTTTTGTTGTTATGTCGTTATTCTTTTCCAAATATAGTTATATATTTCAAACCTAAATCCCTAAATCAATCATCCAAATTTTAGAACACTATAAGCGTCAAAGGTAAAATGGACAACTAAATTAAAATTGACCCACTATTAATGACTTAAACTTTTGACTTCGTAAAACAATTAACATATTTTATTTATTAACTAATAAAAGTAAAGACAATGGTACTTGGGGGTGGGTGTTGCCCAAAATTTTGTTAAGGGGATTTGGTACAAATAATGCATTACATAATTTTTAGCAAAAATAAACATCAATAAATTTTCAACAATAATGTCAAAGGAAATAAAAAATTACTACAAAAATAAGAAGCCATAACTTTTTTGTGTTTTTGATATCGAAACGTTAGAGCATATTTGACATTAACTTTCTATTGACCTAAAGGGTTTTACAAATCTTGATTTTGATAATAACAGATAATATAATAAGAGTTATATAGGAGAAACACTTTTCAATCTCATTGTCTCTTTAAAGACAAAAATCATGAAATCAAATTCAAAGCACTTAATGGACAAAACTCATCAAGTTAATAACAAACATTAAGGGTACTAGATTAGGTGATTTTTCTTTTTGCATTTCTTATAAAGCTAGTATAATAAAATGTATGTGTGATTAAGCATCTAAAATTTCAAATCATTTTTATAACATTTTAGATTTATTATTATTTTCAAACTATGAAGGTCTTTATACTTAAATAATGGTTGTTTTCAAGTTTATGGATTAAAATGAAAAAGTTTTAAAAACCTTAAAATCAACAAGTATTAGTTGAAATCCTGAAATAGAACCTATTTGAAAATTTAAAAAAAAAAAATTCAAAGCCTATAAAAGGATTGAAGTCCCTTTTGGGCCTTAATTGGATCCACTCCCTTTATCGATTACATATGTAAAATAGCTATTACGGATGTGAAATAATATAGATCATATCATAAGTACATCTATGGTATAGGCAAAGTTATTTGCTCAAAAATAAAATAAACCAAAAAACCCAAAGTCATCTCTTTGACTCTATAGTTTTATTCTCTTAATTGTTCATCTCAACAATTTTAATTTTCATCAAGCTTCCCAAATTAGCTATGGGTTGAACGTGTATATATTTTATCTCAAGGAAATACTCTAATTTCAGAAGCTTTGTAGATGGATGGTGAAGAAAGAGCACAATATATTTGTATCTACAGACTTTATACCTTCACTATGCCATTGATTTTCCTTTTTTTTTAGTGGTTGTATTGCTAAAATATGCACACACAAAAAAAAAAAATTATCATTGCACTACCTTTATTTTGCCTTACGTTTGTTTAACCACCACAAAATTTTAACATGTTCTCTGTACCACATTTCTTTTTAAATTTGTATCAATTAGCCATTTTTACACTAATACCGTTAAATAATTTAAATGAACTAACAATTTTACCCCCAAATGAATTATAATACCATTTTATTTTATAAAAACTTTTAAAAAATAAAAAATTATCATTATAAAAATACCCATAGATTTAATAAAAATAATTTCCAAAATTAGAATTTTTATTTTTTAATAAAAAATATAATTATAAAAATAATTGTAAAATTTTGGGATTTAATAAAAATTTCCTAAATTATTAAATTTTGGGATTTATATTTTTTAATAAATAAATTCAGTTGAGCACCTTTATTTGGGATTTATTTTTTATTAAATATAGGAATATTTTTATAATTATAATTTTTTATTTTTCAAAACTTTTATAAGATAAATGGTCTTTTAATTTATTTAGGAGTAAAATTGTCATTTCATTTAAATCATTTTAATGGTGTTAGTGTAAAAGTGACTAATTGATATAAATTTAAAAAGAAATATGGTGCAGTGAATATGTTAGAATTTTATGGTGGTTAGATGAATAAAAAACAAAATAAAGGTAGTAAAGTAATAATTTCCCAAAAAATAATAATAATAACAACAACTATTTAGTTTCTCTATTTTCGTGTTGTTGAAATACATAGAGCCTAACATTACTTATGTACCTAGAGAAAAGGCTGCTAATTGCTTATTTGGTACACAGATTTATTAACAATCAATGAGATAAACTAGTCGCCCATCTACATTCTCTAAAAGCTCATTAATATCAATCAAATTTCTTTATTACAAAAATTATCTCACCAATTCATGAAAATAAAAGTTTAGAAGAGATATTTCCACACTTCGTTGTTGTGAACTTGTGATCCTAATATTAGAAAGATCAGTATAAGTAAAAATAACGAAAAATAATAATAAGTGACACATCAATTCATATATATAATTTAGATATTTTAATTAATTATGAGCTATTATATAGTAAGATTATCAATAAAAAGAATTTCAAATGATATTTTACTTCTCATTTGAAGAACCACATGAGTTTAAATGAGATTGTCCTTCTCTTTCTTTATATTGAACACAAAAAATGATATTCTCATTAGAAAAATCTTATTTAGAGTGCCATTTGAAACATTTAATTTTATATTATAATATATTTTTTTATCTCATAATTATCAAAGAGAAGAGAGTGATTTAATTGCTATTATTTTGGTGAAAGAAAATTTTTGATTAACATAATACATTTTATTTTGATTAAATTAATATAATTTATTTTTATCTAAATAATATTTTGAAAGAAGGCTTATTTTTTCACACTTTTATCTATCATACAAGTAAGTATTTAAAGTAAAAAAAATATAGAATCTTTTAATGGTACTCTTAAAATTCCTCATCTTTAATATGATAAGCGATAATCGAAAAGAAAATAAATTATAGTATATTATAAAATAAAATATATTGCAATAGGATTTTTTCCACATTTTAACTTATTGTTATTTTATTATAGCTAGTGATTCCTTATTAAAGAAAAAATTACTCTCCAGCACCATTTTCAAAATATCCAATGCCACACGCAGTACAGTTTCCACTTTCCACCCACTTGTACAGTGTTTTTTACTCATAACTAGTGCTCTTAAAATTTAATATTTATTAATTCAAAAATTAATTAAATGTAATATTTTTACGGAGGTTATCGTGTCATGTCATGCCGAACGGATGGATATACACAGCACCCTCCACACGGCACAAAATGATTAGTTAACCGAGACTAGAGCATAAAAGCGACAACAGAGGTTATAGATACCCCAAGATACAGATAAGGTTAAAGGTTTCTGAAGTTTCATGTGGACCTCCAATCAATACTCAACAGCACACGGGTCCCAATAATGAAAAACCGAGGTTCATAAAAGCAAATCATCGGCCACGTCATCAACGAAGACGACCTTACGGGTCCCACCTCTTAAAGTTTCAGCCTTTTTTCGCCAGCCGCTTATATTCCCCTCCAGCGCCCGCGACATCAGTCTAATATCTCCCTCTCTCTTTCACTGTCTCCCTCTGTGTCTCTGTCCATAATATTTTTTGTTTATTTATATTTATAAGCAGTATTTTATATGCAGCCACAAAACAAATGAATCGGTGACTCACACACAGTCACTAATAATAATAATAATCGGGATGGACTCCACCGCCTTCCGTCACCGCCGATCTCCATCTTCCGACCGATTCCTCGGCATCTCCTCGTCTTCATCCACGTCAGCCGCATCCGACGGTGGAGATGAGTTGAACGAAGACGATATTTTATGGACAAACGATTCCACCGAACCAAACAACCACCACCACCACAACAACAACAATAAAAACAACCATCACGCTTTCACCTTCCTAACGAATCACAGCCGTTCATCCTCCTTCACGCATCACCATCAGCAGAATTCCGGAATCCTCGCCGCATTACCCGAAAACGACACCCGCCCAATTATCTCACGCATGCACTCGGTATCATCGTCCCCGTCATCGTCTGCGTCATCATCGAAGATGATTCCGTCGCTTCCGAAGCCTCCGATAATGGAGAGGTCGCAGTCGATGCCTGTTAGGAAGTACCAGCACTCGGCGCCGATGAACGTGCCGGTGCTGTCGATCGCGATGGCGAAGCAGAGGAACAGTAGGTTTTTCGAACTGGACGAGGGGGAAGAGGACGACGAGATGCTGCCGCCGCACGAGATTGTGGCGAGGGGATCGGGCGTGTCGCCGAAGACGACCTTCTCGGTTTTGGAAGGCGTTGGGAGGACGCTTAAAGGACGGGATCTGCGTCAGGTGAGGAACGCTGTGTTTCGTCAAACTGGTTTTCTTGATTGAAATTTGGAAAAAAAATTGATGAAACATTGATTGAAATAGGTGATTTTTGTTCGGTATCATTTTGACGATGGTTGTTATCAATTTTGGCCCGTTGATTAGAAGGGCATATCATGTTTGTGTTTGTTTATATGTAATTGATTCGAAACGGTGTCGGATGCAAAGCATTGAATTGGAATTATCTCGTTCTGGTGGCTTAAGACGAGTAGAAGTTTATAACATTTTTTTTTATTTTTACACTTTGTGGATGAATAGCTGCTCTAGTTGATGGGAAATACCGAGCAAATTGGATTTTTTTTTCCCACAATTGTGAAGGTTTTGTTGAGTTCAATTTGCGATGAAGATCATTTTCAGTGTTTTGACTTTGTTGTTCATGTTATGTCAACAGTGAATTGTGTGGAAATTATTCAACTGCTAGTTGTGTGAAAATGGCTTATCATGAAACTTACTTCTTAACTACCGGACTTATCAGTCCAACTGTGGGGCAAGAATTCCGAGTCTTGTTCAAAGTGGGTTCAAGCCTTTAACCGCCTCTTCTGTCTACCTGTTTCTGTTTCTAGAAACATTGTTTTTCTCTCTTGAATTGGTTGATCATAGTCTTTACGCCTGTGTCATGAGATCGTGATTTGTTTATCAGTTTTTTCTTGATATTAATTGTTTGCCAGCTTGATGCTAAGCAATAAACTTGTTCACTTGTGACCATTGGAACCTTTGAGAGGTTGGATTTAACTAGAAAAAGTATGCGTCATGTGCACAAACATTATATCCATTGTTTTACTTTTGTTTTCATCTGCGGTGCTTTGGAATATGAGAATTATGTACTGAAGCTCTAGTTTGCATTTCTTTGTTGAAGCATCTCGTACCTAACATCTTGTTGGCCTGTCAAAACATTGCACATGAGTATCTGTATTATTTCCTTGAATATGATACTGTTATTTCCATGACATGTGTATTTAGTTCCTTTAATAGAACTTGGATTCAGCTCATTGATTACATAAAAGGATCAGAGAGACACGTGTTGAAATAAATGTTTGGGCAATCATCATTCTTTGCTTGTGCTATGCTGCGCGGCTTCTATCTGTTTCAGATTGTTGGATGTACAAGCTTGTGTTACAATAAATTGAAAGTTGACATGTGGTTGCAACAGTAAACTGTTGCTTCCATGAGCTGTGAAGTCTAAAAATTTTGAAACTCATTTTTCAACTGTTTGCCATGTTTCTAAATTTATGCTTTGATTTGTGGAGCTTCGTAATGGAGAAATTACAATTTTGGATACTCCTTGACCTTGTTGTATATTGTAGCTATTGAAAATTATGCGGGAAATGGATTATGATGAGACTGTCTTCTCATTGCTGTCGTTTTCTTTTTCTTTTTTTGTTTTTTGAACTAGAGCTATAATAAGAGTATCAGGAAATTGAAATTGACGTTGAAATTAGGATGGTAAAATGTCAACTATTTGAAACAATATAAACTATTGACTGTGTTTCTGTTTCTGCTGTGACTTAAAGAGTTACATGATGAAGATAGGCAATTTTGGCTCTTCTATAGCCTAGTGTTGCTCTTAGTGACAGTTCCGGTAAAGCTATAATTATGAGATTGTTTTCAATGGCAATGCTTAATGTTTTCATAATGGTTATTACTTCTTACTTACAAATGTGACGTGAATTGCATTAACCTGATACACTTTACTAAGGCTCCGCTTGGTATTGTTTAGGAGTTGTGGTTAGATATGTGGTTTTATTGTCTGTACCATTTTAGTCAAAATTAACCTCGAAATTCATATTTACTAATAATAGTAACCTATGTGTCTGTGGTGTTATTATCCGTACCATTTTGTTCAAAATTATCCTCAAAATTCATATTTAGCCTAACTTTCAGTTTAAACTACCACACCACATTACCAAACTAACAAACTAAGCATAAACTTTGTTTTCCCTTGTGTTTTCTCACATTGACAATTATGTACCAAATCATGATGGAACAATGTTAACAATAAGACTGCAATGTATCCAAATGTACATGGGTGTGATTAATTTATAAATAGTGCAGGATTACACATTAGTAACAGAACAAAATTTATCTACACTAATGAAACACTAATCAAAATGAGGTAGAATCGAATGAATTAGAATGCAAATGGGAAATAGGAATCAAAATAAGTTATTTATTTAACATGATGGAATCAGAATAAGAGTAAACTTATTTTACATTTATGTGTTTATTTTAGCTGTAATAGGAAAGGGTTGTTTTAAATTACTAAAATACCCGCTATTGCTTATAATGATAAAATAGATTAAGGATGATAATAATAATAAATTATTATTATTATTCATAATAAATTAATCAATTATAAAAAATAATACTTTATAGTAATATATTATTGTTCTTTGTTAAAAAATTATTATTATTATTATTTTATTGTTAATAAAAAATAACATTATTATTATTAAATTACTAATAATAACAATAATTATAATATTTTTTATTGATATATATTACTATTATTAATTATACTTTTTATAATTAATTTTGTTATTATTAATAATGAATCCTCATAACATTATTATTATCATTATTGCTTTTATTATTATTGGTTAGTTTTATTATTATTATTATTATAAAATTTGAATGGTCCAAAATCAACGGCAACTTTTCCGGCGAGTTCGAAGCTTCCGGTGACTATGGTGACGGGAAGATCCGGCGACAGAGACGAGACCAACAATGACGAGCCGACGATTTCAGAACCAAAGACGGCAGCAAGCAATTTCAAAACCGACGATGGCAGCGACGGAGAGCAAGGTTATGGCATCCAGCATCGAAGAGAAAGAATGAGCTCTAGGTATTTTGCTTTTTGTTTTTTTTTTGTATTTATATTTTTTATTTAAAGAATAGTATTTTAGGAATATTGAAATATTATTGAGGGCAAAATTAAAAGTCCCGGAAATATTCCCTATTCCCAAATAGTGGAGCTCCACTATTTCAATTTTGATTCCGTAACTCATTTTTTTTTTTAAGTAATCGCGTCATTAATTCTGATTCCAAATTCCGATTTCTCAATCCCAGAAATAAACATCATAAGTGTCCTTACTTAAGTTATAAAATTGTCTCTGGGTTGAGTATTGCAGACGCATTGGTGTCAGAAATAGATTTTCATTGCTAAATAGATGATAAAGACTTGCTCTGAGCTCTGTGAGCTCTGTATAATCTTGATAAAAGCATAAGCACTGTATTTCGTCTTAGACCTCTTCAAAGACTCCATACATAAATTATGTAACATAATAAGACTAACCTTGAACCTACCGGTTGATGATTACATTCTTTGTTTCATCTCCAATAATTCTTATTCGTTTACTCTTGTGAACAATCGATCTTGCATTCAAGTTCATTTATTTAAACACTACCACAATTCCATGGTCACTCTTGAGACTCGAGAAATTAAAATCCAACAAATAACTCCGAAATGTATATCGAACTAGAAGAACCAAACAAAAGAACCAGGAAATTACGAAAAACAAAAAGTCGTCGAATGTATAAAGATAGTTCCGTTGAGAACAAAGATGAATTTTCACAAGCCCAAGGAAGGGCAAATCTCGAAAGACAAACGATAATATTAGATGACTTGCAAAAAAATTTCCGTACGTATTAACAAGTAGGACGCATTCAAGACGAAGTGCCTTGAATTGTTATGTCCTAGTAAACATAAATCGTGGTCTCAGACATCCAAGGAAGGATAAAAGCAGCATCCGCTCTCAAGCCCGGCGAAGGCGAAAGCACTCAGGCGGCCACTGCGAATGTTTTGAGAAACAAGCCTTTGAACTTATCATCATAGACCCAGCATCACATATTCAATTTCTAGTAATTTTCCATTTAAAAAAAAAAAATTGAAAGCAAGTCAGACTAATAATATGCCTCAAAAGTTTTGAGTTCAAAAGAGATATTTTCTCCCTTCACACATCTAATTGAATCATCATTCTTGCCAAAAATATCAATCAGCAAAAAAAAAATAATACCCTCATTAAAAAAATCAACATTTATTGTAACATATAGATGTTTCCCCACTGAAAGACGAGGCATTTTAGAATCTATTACTACTGGGCTTGACTCACCTATTGGTTGAAGAAAACCAAAGAGAAATTAGCACGAAAACTAATTATTAATATCTTTGGAACTCAAGAAATAGGAGAAATTACAAGCCCAGAGAAAGGGATAAAGCCTCATCATCGAAGAAGAAACAGCAGGGATGGAAAGGGAACCTCAATAGGAAAACCCTAAAGAGAAACCCCAATGTTAAAGGGTTTAATTTTGCGCAACTATGACTCAAAACGCTTCCATTTTGCTTTTTGGAAGGCGATCTTAAGGGCTGCGCTTGTACATTCTATTAAAAGAAAGGCGGAAAAACAACTACTCGCAAAATGAAGAAAGTTGAAAACTTTCTGGCAGAAACCCTAGTAATTTGAGAGGTCGAAGAAAGAAAGACATTTATAAAGGATTTGTATTTTATTTTTGTAGTCCTTGTATTTGTTATGAATAACAGATCCACCCCATTTATTTTATAAATGACGTTCGTGTAACTGTGTTTATTACTTTTGGGCTTTTAGAGTTCTGTAGAAACCTAATGCGGAGCACGAAGGCACTCCTCACGTTTTCTAAAAGCCCCCATTTCCAAATTATCTAGATGACTCTTTAGTATTACTAAATACACCCAAATTTGCGTAAGCATTTTTCAAGTAGGTACAGTTCACATTAATTTACTCTGAAAGTGTTAGAAGTAATTTTGGGGTGCATTCAGTAATCTTCATTGGTTTTCATTGGTGATCCATGTGTCTGACCCAACTTAGAGTACGAAGATTGTTGGAGGAGTTGAACTATTGGCACAATGACACCCTCCAAAAACCTGTTTAAATTCTTTTTCTTTATTTACTCCATTAAAATATATTACAAATATATAAATAGTTTATGACTTCCTCTTTATTTTAAAAATAACCTTGGCGTCTTTTAAGACAATAAACCTAGTATTTTATGATCAAACCCTAACATTAATATCAATCGGGTTCATGTTATTCATAAGCTCTTGATTAAAACTTTATACATATTAGTAGACTTCCAAAAGTATCTTTAATTTTACATTCATTAATACCCATTAAATTTGAGATGAATTAATTGATGAAATTTATTAAAATTAAATATTTAAGAATTTTTAATATTTCTCTCTCCACATAGACCCCACTTCAAATCTTTCTTCCCAATATTTTCTCTCCCTTTGTCGTGCTCCTTCTTTATAATGTTCCCTATATATATATATACAGCTACTAATCGAGGGAAAAACAAAGAAGCAAATGTTGTTAATTCATTAACATATTTGTAGGTTTTGTACGAAGTTTGAATAGATTTATTATTGTCCTCTAATGTATAAATGTAATAAAGAAGTTTTAAGAGGATTCTATGGGATGCCAATAGTTCAATTCTTGTGGAAGTTAGTAGAATTAGCGGGTTTTGGACTAAAAGCGCGAAGGTTCAATTAGTTGTCGATATGATTCTTAAATCATAATAGCAGGGCTCTTTATGAGCCCGTTTGAGAGTGTGGTGAGGTAGCTGGGCTTTGGCAGCCTAGCTACTAAGATGTCTGGTAACACTTATAGTTGGGCTTTGACAGCTTAGTAAATTTTATTTCTCAATTTCTACTCTACAGCAGCTGCAGCTTAAAAATTACAGTACCTCACTCCCAAACACACCCTCTGTCTGATTAGGGTGGTGGTAGAAATAAAAGGAAAATCAGTGGAATAGTGGACGGCGGGGATGAAGATGGTTGTCAATAGCTAGGGTTTTAAATTTTTAATAAACGATAATGCACAAACAAAAAAAGGACAAAGAAAATATAAGGAAGTGCTTGGGTTCTTAAATCATAACGTGTTTAATAAACACGTCCAAAATGGTAAACTTTACTTATGAGTAATAAAGATGTGACTTGTCTATCTGTTATGTCTTCCATTAATTAAAATTAATTGTGCATATCAAAATCAGTAATGTCATGCTTAATTAGGAGGATCCTCCTAAGTTACATGCATGTAACTTACAACCCCCTCACATGAATAGTGAGTGGACCCACACCATTAACTATTCATGTGAGAGGGTTGTAAGTTACTAAGTTACATGTATATAACTTAGCATTAGCATAATTACGATAATTGGTTTGTAATAAATTGACATGTCACTAATTATTTATTGTCATAAGTAGGATTTTAATTGATTTTATTATTACTTATTTTCATAAACTCAATCAACGGATAACGCATTAAATGCCATATTAGTGTGGTACCAATTAATTATTCTAAATGAGCAAGTATGGCTTCACAAAATTAAAATTAGTCTCAACAAATTTTTAATTATATGACTAGCCGTACATTTTAAGTTTCCAGCCAAACTCACGTCAGAAGATGGGGGGGAAAGCGAATTGAGTGTGAAAAGGATCAGAAATTCTTACAAAATCCTAATCACATGGTAATGACCAAGAAAGTCCATTGATAGAGCTGCTCCCATCAAATCTTCATCTTTCGTCAATACTTATCGATGTTACACGACCCACTTGGTCCACAGCAAACGAGACTTCATTATGCTTTGGTGAATTCCTATTGTTTTTGTCTTGTTTTTAGTTTGTAATCATGAAAAGAATTTTTTGGGACCAAAAACCACGATTTGATAAAGGGTTGTTTAATCTTCGGTCTAATGGGAGAATTTTTACACTCATAATGTGTGAGGAGAGAATAAGAATTTAAATTTTCATATATAAATATTATAGGGGAGGATTTAAAAATATGGGGGCATATAAGAGCTGTTTTAAAAACATATAAAATTAGTATGTTTGTTAGAGTTTATGATCTTACAATCTTTAACAAAACATAAAATTATTCTTATATTGTAGAGTTGCAACCACTTCCCTCCTCACGAATTCTTACTTGTTTTCAGTTCTTTGCAGGTACGTCGATGCGTAATTTAGAAGTTCCCTTGGAAATTTCTAAATAAATCAATGTAAACAACGAGTCGACCAAAAAACAAAAGTGGCCAAATTCCTAGCCCCCACAATCATTAATTCATTATATCAAATTAACAATAGGAATGTTGCTGTCCCTTTAGTTATAGAAAAATCTTAAATTAAATATTACAAAAGTCTCGCTCTCTCTCTCTCTCTCTCTATATATATATATATGGGAAAGAAAGACATGTAACAATTAAGTATAAAACAATGTGATATTAAAGTTACACAAATATAAACGCACACACATATATTTAAAAAAAATTAATAATAATAATAATAATAATAATAAAAAGATTTCAAGTCAATGATTACAAAAAGATAGTGGGTTGAAACGTCAATGATTTTGTTTAAAAGATATAAGGCAGTGATGCGGTTCCGGTTCACGTGTGAACGTGGGAAAAATATTGGAAATGGAAATTCAAATGGCGATTTCAAGTCTTGAGACAATGTTGGTACTCGAGATTCAAAAGTCACGATTCAAGATCAGCGTAATTGTATAGGAACGACACGGAGCTAAATGTTGATTGTTCTTATTCCAACAGCGCGTGGAAATTAATAAATAACGGGGAATGATTTTCTATTATATATATATATGGGAATATAGGGTCAGGCTATAGTGTAATTGTGGTACCGTGTCACAGTTGCACCAGCCGTTGGATCTACTTAAATGAATGGCGTCCATTTAAATAAGTGAAAATCTAACGGTTTGGTGCAACTATAGTACAGTACCACAGTTGCACCACAGTTTAATTCGGAAATATATATATATATATACACACATATTTATTTGATGGGAATTTTTATATTCACATAATTTGTGTGGTTGTCTTCTGTGCATGTTACACTTAATTAACGCTTCCACATGCATGATGGGACTGACAGAGATTTAAGAGACTCTAAGAGAGAGAGAGAGAGAGACAGAGTCAAGCATTTGATGACTTGTTTTGACTTCATTTCTTCCAACCATTTTATACGAATTGCGATTACAAAGAAATAACAAAAAAGACGGCAAAATTCTGACAGAGCTTGTCTCTTTGTACCTAAAGCGCGGGTCAATCTAGGGGAGGCAATTTTTTCAATGGAATGAAATTATGACATATTTTTTACTCATAAAAAAATTTAAAGATGGGTTAAATTTTTTTTATTTCAATTATATATACGGGATGGGAGTGAGATTAACAAATTTCGTCTCATTCTATTTCATTTTATCTCATAAAAAAATTTAAGGACTGGGTGAGATATTTTTTTATCCTAATTATATATGCGGGACGTGAGTGAGATTAATAAATTATGTCCCATCCCGTCTCATTGCTGATTAAGAATGAAAATTTTTTCAATTGGGATGAGATCTCGCAGGATCTCATCTCTTTTGGGATGAGATTGAGACATATTTTTGTCCTAAAAAAAATATAGGGACGAAATTGAGACATTTTTTCATCATATTTGTATATACGAGACAGAATTAGAACTGATAAATCCCATCCCATCCCGTCCCATTACCAACTCTAGGTCAATCCCACATTTCCAACTGCTTTCACTGAGAGGCCAAATCTCAATAGCAATCTTGACTCAAAGGATGGAAACAAAAGGAGGACTCGTCGCGAAATTATTTAAAACCCATTTACAATTCATGAAGAAATTCAACATTAATTACTTAATTTGATGAGTTTGGTGAAAGTGAAAACCCTTGAACGTCAAAAAAATTCAAACGTTTAATTAATTAATACAAGTGAAGTGCGTTACAGGCTGCACTTTGAAGTCAAATCATTTTAATTTTATATGTATATGTGTGTGTATATGTATGTACATATATACATATGTATATACGTATGAGAGAGAGAGAGAGAGAGAGTGTGTATGAATATTGCATGAAGCTTCCTTCTGCTTAGAAAGCAGTAGCATGAAACTTTCTAAAGTGTGCGTCCCTGATGCCCAGAACTGTAGCAAGCTCGTGGATGAGTTGAAAAATAAGGGTTTAAAACTGAACCAGTAATTAAATTGAAGAAATATATTGGAAGAGTTTGTATATCGGGAAATATAACTTGATACTCTGTCTCTAATATCACATTTAATTAAAAATCACTTGCCTCAAAAACATATGTCGATTGGTAAAGATTCAAGAATAATAATTTAGGCAAGACTTAACATGACGATGATTTTTAAATTAAAAAAGAGGTAAAAATTAATAAATTAACATGACAATGATTTTTAAAAGTATTTTCGGAAAGTATTTGATCAGCGTGCTGCACGCATGCATGAGAGAACATACTTCTCCATCATAGCACATTGATTTGCTGCCAATAGAAACATACACATTTCTTGGAAATTTTCATGCATCTATTCAATTTGAAGTGAAAATTCCTAGAAATTTAAAGAACTTGTTTTTCTAGCTTTTTTCTAAAAACTTGCATGAGTCGCGGTTTTCTAAAAAGTTAACAACTCAACTAATTACGCATGTCTTTCATTTTAGGGTCAGTGATAGATTGTGAGACTCTGAATTTAAAAATGATAAAACAAACGTATGTAACAAGTAAAAGTTAATAAGAATGTAATGTGAAATATTGAAAAATAGTTATATATAAAAGTCTATAGGCCCAACTCATACTTAAAATCTAACCCAAGAGTTGAAAATCGTCCAAATCTCATCCATTTTCATGCATAATGTGAACCTATTATAATTATTCTAAAATTCATTTTCAGCTAATGTGAAATACTATTCTTAATACCCTCGTTATATGAAGGTTGACTTTTTTTTTTATTAGTCCTTCTAACATTGTAAGATAATAGGATCCATTCATACATAATTTTGACTCTAATATGATGTAAAAATTCATAGATCATGTACCTCTTAATAAAAAATTAGTTAAAAATTCGAGAGTTATCTAAGATTCTTCTCAAAGCAATGAGAGTAATGGTCCGTGGCTTTAGTTTTAATTCGATTGTTGTCGTGTTACTTGAAAACCCCCTAATTTGATTGCAAAAACTCAATGGGTCCTCGATTCATAAACAATTCTATTTGAAGTAAATGGTCGGTTCGCAGTTCGCTCAATCGATTTCCAGGAAAATGATTGTGTCCGGAGACTCATTTACATATGAGAAGCTATTGAGTCGTTTCCAAGCTCAATAGCGTCATTAAAATTGATATCCTACATAGGACACTTTTGCTTTTCCAAAATAAAAAAAAAGGTTTAATATATGTTAAAATAAAGCGTGAACAGCAAAAGAAAGTCATTTGTCGAGATCACTGATCACTACTCATTAATCCCAAGCTTGATGGCATTGGAAACTAATCGAGCTTTAATGCACATTCAATTGATCAGTTTCATTGAGAATATTAAACGTAAAATCTGTGATCAGAAATTCTTTAATAGATATATATTGATAGCGCAGTAAACATAAAATCTTATTTTTTTGGAAACTACCAAAACAACAACGCTTTCTAGTTTCTAAGCTTTATTATTATTAATACTTAACCTTTTTTTTTTTTTTTTCACTTTTGTTTAGGTACCCAATTCTCTTTCTTCAATTACCAGCTGCGCCAAAACAACAGCGTGATAATTTCCCAAAATTGTTCAATGAACAATGGTAGTCATAAATCAAATTGTTCATATCGTTCACATGATCTTTTTGTCTTAGTGATACAGCAATTTCACATGAGTGTGTGGCTTTAGAATTTCTCATTTTCAAATTGTGTGAAAATATCTAAGTATGTTCTTAATTATCAGGTCAATGTGTGTGTCATAATTTTGAAATAATCTTTTTTTTTTTGGATTTACACCCAAATTATATTAATTTGATCATCACTCAGATGTTTTATTACTATTTAATATTCATACCAATGGAATTTGTACTCCTGAGCTCACTCATTATACAATACATAAATAGTATGAACAAATTTATTTATTTTTTTAATAATGATTATCAATATTAACAAATCTAACCAAATTTCTTTTTACGTAAAAAATGGTACCCATACATATATGAGTACTGTGGTAAAAGTGAAAAAAAATCGAAATCAAATTCAAAGACACCTTGACTAATTCCAACATGTTATAGCGTACGTCGAAATTTCCAGGTAACCTCATCTTTCTCTCCACTTCTTCTTCCCCACCGTCTCTCTTCTTTCGCTATTACTTGCCTAACTTTTTTTGTCCCCCCACCAACACACACTCTCTCTCTCTATTTATGTATAACATCAACTAGCACTTCAAATTAATGAGGGAAAAAAAAACTTAATTAGAGAAACAAAGTTTACTTATATATACTTGCTTTAAATAGTTTAAAAAAGAATAATTAAGGTTAGAGTAGAGGGTTCGTCATAATGGTTGATGATTACCCACCAGGGTTTCGTTTTTACCCAACTGAAGAAGAGTTGGTTTCATTTTATCTGCATAACAAGCTTGCAGGGCACAGACAGGACTTGAATCTCCTCATGGACCGGATTATACCAGTCATCAACATTTATGATTACAATCCATGGGATCTCCCGCGTAAATACATCTCTCTCTTTAATATTCTCATATTTTCAATTTTTTTTTTTTTGATTCTTTCAGCTCAAACGGGTTCTTGAAGAAGTGGCTAGCTAGCAACGATCAAATGTATTATATAGCATGATTTCATGTTTACTAACACATCCTTTACAAACTTTGGCCATAAGTGCATGCACTTTGGCTCAAAATTCTAATTACTACATATACTTTGAAGTTAATTCCTTTGATTTTTATTTTCTTTAAAGATCATCAAGATTATTATTAGTGTTTTATAGGAAGAAAGCTTAATTTTCACTTTCAGAATGTTCGATTTCATCATCGCCCTCGAAAACTCCATAATTAAATCCAAATTAATTGGCACGGAGTTAACTTATTAATCAAAGATCGCAGCTTTTAATTAATATATTATTTTCTTTCTTTTTTTAATTTTGGGTTGTTCTTGATATGTTATTGAATTGATTTATATTTTTGGTTGCAGAATTTTCACAACTGCTGTGCCATAGAGATCCTGAACAATGGTTCTTCTTCATTCCAAGGCAGGAGAGTGAAGCCCGTGGAGGAAGACCTAATCGGCTCACGAGTGCCGGTTACTGGAAAGCAACCGGCTCTCCGGGCCTGGTTTACTCATCCAATAATCGCCCTGTTGGAGAGAAAAGAACAATGGTGTTCTACAGAGGAAGAGCTCCAAATGGAAGAAAAACCGAGTGGAAGATGAATGAATACAAAGCCATTGATGCAGAAGCCTCAACATCATCTAGTGGTGCAACTCCCCCACCGGTATCATCATCAATTATGATCTATGCCCTCATCATCATATTCTTAATTATTAGATTCTTCAATAGCCAATACATCTCATTTTTCAGTAATTAGCTTATTAGGGCTAAGTCAATTCATCACCATTGATCATCATCTGTAATATATTTGAATATCTTTGACCTATATGGATCCTCATGAGTTCATCTGTTTTAATTTGATGTGGAAAAAAAAAAAAAAAAAACTAGCTAGTGAAGTTCAATATTTGACTTTAGGAAGAGTTGGCATCATTTATTGTTTCATGAGACTGAATCAATGTTGAAATGTATCGTTAAACCCAAGTACGTACTGCTTCAAGATCAATTGAGACAATAAATGATTCGTTAGCTTACTTTTGAATATATTACTTACCCTAAAATATGAGTACTTCTCTTCTTCATGCCAAAAATCTATAGACCTCTTTTTCTGGAAATTAAGTTATATATATTAAGAGTATTGTTAGAAAGAAGGATTATTATTCACTAACTGTAAGGATCATGTTTCAAGTTAGTTTTGTTTTGGACATTTAAGATTTCACCAAGTTAAAGTTTAATTTTTTTGTTAAAGTATTGCACGAGAGATTTCATCATTTCAATGTAACTTTTTTTTTTCTTCTAAGAAATGACATCCCCAAAGAAGGATTTTAGGGAGGTCATTAGCATCTGCAGTGCTTCCCACAAGAATGGAAAGGCAGTCACCATGACATAGATTTATCATTTCAACTTCCATCTACAAATTAAGTTTCTAGTCTTAACAGAAATTGTATCTGAAAATCTAATTATTTAATTTTGCAGGTAAGGCATGAATTCAGTTTGTGCCGAGTGTACAAGAAATCAAAAAGTCTGCGGGCTTTCGACCGGCGGCCACCACCGGGACAGGGAGGGACAAGTATCGGCGAGCCAAGGGAAGTGCCTCAACGAGCTGATGATCATCGTGGGGAGAATATTCATAATATTCAAATGGCTGCTCCAGAGAGAACAAGCTCACCGGATAGTTCATCCTCCGGAGACGATGGCAGCCAGCCGCCTCAAGTCGGAGGGAGTAGTAACAGTGCTACAACAACTGCAACGGCTTCTAACAATGAAGCTTGGTGGGACTGGGAGTGGGATCAGCTGGATAATTGGAAGTTTTAATTTTCTGCAGCTAGTATGACTATATGAATGTATGTTTTATCATATATCTAAGATGACTGACTCTAGCCTAGCTAGAAGAGAATTTAATAAAATCAATGAACTAATTTGTTAAATAAAAAAATTGTAGTTATGAATAATATGCGATAAATATAATTTTTAAATAATAATTTTAATAAAAATAGTAAATATATAATAATTTTTTTATCATTTATAAGTGTGAGATAATATCAATTTATCTTCTAAATTATAACATTTAGTATTTATTAAATTCTTTAATGTTGTAGTTTTTAAATTACAGTTATTTAACCATAATAACAAACACAATCTTGGAATCTTTTCTTAAATTATATTTAGGAAATGCGACCAAAAAATACTTTTTTTTTGTGGTGAAATTAACTATTTTCTCTATCTTCGATGATAATAATATTCATTATTAATATCAAACATTTTATTTTAAAATCCGTCCATTTTTTTAATATTGTAACCATCCAAGGGAATTTTCGAATTTTAAAAACCGAGAAGAAAATGATTAATTTTGTCAAATAAAATGGGATTATAATCAACCCTAAAATTTATCTAACATGTGATATTGTTAGAGGACAATGATTGTTTGATGATTCTTTTGTTCAATTCTAAGATGAGTGCGTGAATTCTTAGAAACATGTTAATTATTATTGTGAATTTTAGATAGTAGTAGGTAGTTTAATAATAAGAATGACAAAGATAACTGATCACTAAACTACATAAATTTAGTATATATACACAAAATTTTATGTGATTTGGCAAAACTATGCTTACATCCCCATAGGACGTGATGCAATGAAAAATAATATAGGATAATTATACAAGCTTAGTTCTATTCTTAGGTTTAATAAATCCCAAAACCGGACCCCTTGCTCTTCACGCAGCTCAAAAACTCTCCAAATCCAAATTGCATGAGAAGATATTTTGTATCCACTCTGTCAAACCAACTCTACTTACAAGCACACTTCTTCTTGAAAGATGTTAGAAAGTAGAAAGTGTAGAAGCTGTCTTCAAATTGGATTAAACTGTTCGAACTCATCTTAACTAAAGACAGCAACTTCTAAAGAGTCAAGCATTTGGCTGCTGCTGATGCCGTAGTGTGCCGTCTTGTCTGCAAGCTGTTGGAACACTTGGTGCAAGCTCAAATCCGTCAATCAGTTTGGCGCAACAGTGCAACTTATAACATCCAGTAAGAGTTTGGTTTATTATTTGGCCTAAGCTAATGCTTCATTTATTAGCTCAACAACTTACACATTACTTTCAATAAAGCCAAAATAAGATGTCGGCTAAGATTAGTTTGCACGAAGTTTGGCTTTGAGCCAAATTACTTTGGCTGCCACTTAACAAACATTCTTGGCAATTGGGGAAAAAAAAAAAAACACGACGAAAATTATGTTTAAAAATCTCCTCCCATAAATCTAATTTTTAATGGAATTTAGGAATGAATCTGATCATCCAAGATAGAACAAGGAATACCACATATAACTGGCTAATCTATCTGCAATTTTCCAATTTTCTTCTAGAAAGATATTAGGACTAAGCAAGACTCTAGGTACATTCCAAGTTTAATGACTTCATTTCTACGAAGTCAATAAATTGACAATACAACAATGAATTGCCCCTTCAAGTGCATGAATTTTAAAAGGTGTTGATGTAATTGTGGACAAGTACATTGGAGATATACTACTTTGTCTGTTGTACAATTATTCAATGATATTTTATTTACGATGAATTTTTTTTAAAAAAAATTGATGATTAAGCTATCATCACCGATTGGTTCTATGACTTTTTCTTTGTAAGTATTATGCATTTGATGGCAACCAAATGCTTGAACTCTTAACTCTTCTATATCATTCTAGTAAGTGATGCCTATTGTACTAAGCAATATTGCCAGTTTTATTGTTTTCTATGCACTTCAAATTTCCTCGTGGCATGATTTGGCTTTAAAGAAAATGATATCTTTAAATGTTATGGTGAGAGAAGAATTAATGAAAAGGCTTTTCAATACTTTAGAAATGCTCACTAAGATATTGTCCCAAATGCATATTAGAACTTCTCCAGTAAGTAAATGTGAAATATGACTTTTTAAATTTTCAATAATAAGCTCTATTTTAGTTGGTTTTTTTTTTTTTTTTTTTTTGAAGACTAGCTCCATTCTGGTTACAAATGTAATTTTATGAGGAAAGGAAAGAAGGAAAAAACATTCATACCCTCACAGGGATCCGTGAAAATATATGGAAAACGCAGACATTTAAGTGAAGAAGGGCCAAAATTCAGGGACCTATATGACAATCAGCTGTTGGTAAATTTCAGTGAACACTTAAGCGCCGAGTCCTTTCACTTTCACAATTTCTTTGTTTGCAAATTTCGCCAAGTTAGCGAGCTTTCCGCTTCTAAAAATGGCGATGACAATCGAAGGTACAAGCTTTATCCTTTTTGTTAACCTTCCTTCCAGTTTCCGTTTCCTCGATTCGTTTTTGTTCCTTTATAATTAACTAATTAAAAAGTAAAAACTCCCAAGATTAAGCAATTTGTGCATCAAATTATCAAGTGTATGCTATTATCATTCTTTTAATCGCTTTTTAGTCCAAAGATGTAGCCAATTTTTGTGGGACCTTTTTTTTTCCCCCTGAAGAATGTGCAATTGACCAAAATGACAGTTAGGGTTTGTGATTCTAATTTGATGAAGTTTATTACTAATCAATTATTCTCTTTTTGGATGCATTGATGATCTGGGGTTCTCAATTTCAATGGTGATTGTTCTTTACAGTGTAAGTTGTAGATTACAAGTCAGTGGATTTTTTTTCTGTTGTGCTGCTTCCAGTGACTTATAATATGAATTTTTGGTTTCATTTTCTTGTATTCAGGCTTGCTGGGCTTGCATTTATGTTTTCATCTAGTATCCTGCTACAGATCCTGGTATGTTTAATTAGTAATCTGATTGGTTGCGCTTGTGGTGGTCTATTTCTACTGTAAATTATTTGAGTGTTGATTCAATTCATTTAGTTTAGTTATGTGGTAGGCAATTTATGTTTAATGTCTGTTGAGATTTTGTTTCATACCTTCAAAAGCATTTTAGATTTATCTTCTGTTGTTATCGAAAATGTGATGGGGAGTTAACAAGAATAGTTATTTATATGCCTAGTTAACTTTCTGACTACTCTTATTTGTTGTGACTCTTTGGAGTTTGAGGATTTCTGATGGGACATATGCATGCTTACTTGTAGCTAGTCCTTCCAAAGTGCTTGATAGCCGAAGCCTTCTGAATTGGTTCAGCTTGAATTTCTGTCATTCAAATTGGCATTGAATAGTATTTTTGTTGCTAGGAACAGAATATATGCTCATCCATGTGAAATGAACCAAATTAATATGCTCAAGTTTTCCTTCATTGAATTGGTTAGAGGTAATGTGTGTTGTTCATGGGTCAACTTCAGGATCATTTTGGAAGTTGAAAGACAACAAAATGGCAGAGAAAATATGTGAAAGTGGCCATCAATTTTAAATCGAAAATATAAAAAAGAAAATTGTATATCGAAGATATGTTCATACATATTTGGTTTTCTATTTTCTAAGCTCAGTTTATGCTGCCATTACCTGATGTGATGCTATAAGTCGTAGTTGTGATATAGATTCTTGCTCAGGTTCTTCCAGAGATTTTCATTTGTCATGGATTTAAGATCATATTTTGGGCTTGGATTGCTTATGGGTGCTGAGGTAAATATTAGGTTACTGCCATATTGGGGAATTTTTGTCTTCACTGATTGGTGGGAAAGCATTGGGCAGAGAGATGTATCTGTATTGGTTTGATCTGCTTTCTCTTAGAATCAAGTGGTCCTCTCGTTTTGTAAAATTTCTATAAATTTCGGCGACAGTTTTATTTCGTCTCACTGATCTTACAACTCCATAAATTTTGGTTTAAGTAATGAATCTAGATTGAAATGATGTTGTGTTTCTATCCTATAGCTTGAGTCCTTTGCACTTTGCATTACCGGCTCTGAGTCTGTAAATTCTCATGACTCAATTATTGAAAGCCCAAAATTCCTATTTCCTAGAAATTATGTACTTATATATTTGATCAATTACTGGATATGATCATGCTAAATATATGCTCCTTGAGTACTTGATTGCATCCTCGTGATGCTTTTATGGGAAGTTGACACTTTTTGGGGTACGTGAGCAATAGGAAAATGTTGCACCTTTCAGAAGATATATTTAGGGAAAGAAAATTGAGAATTCCTTGTTTTGTACACAATGAAAGTTGCATTTTTGCATTTGAAGGGTGGTTTTATTATTTGCAACTCTCCTAGTGTGAATTATACAATTCCCAATTGTGGAAGATTGGTAGAACAAGAATGAAAATTAAGATGGAATCTATGCTTTGCATGTTCCATTTTATCTTTTTGCCTTTAATTTTGTTTTGGTTTAACCTTTTATTTTTTTCATTTTTATCATTCTGTGGAGTGTAGGCTTGTGCAATTTACAACAATTGGTGGCCAATGTTATCAGGTGAGTGAGGATATTGCAGTTGACCATTGCCCCTATAATTAGGTTGCATTTGAAAGCTGATGGTGTGAATCTAACCTTCCTGCAGCTCTCATGTATGTGCTGGTGCCTATGCCTTGTTTGTTCTTTGGAGGTGGATCTACTCAGTTTCTGACAAGCAGGGATGGTGGAGGGTGAGTATATTTAAATTTAAGCCCTTTTCTTATCTGAAGGTTTTGTTGAAGTGAAATATTTAAAGCAATGTTTTATACGCTGGCTGAAATTGTTGATTAATAAGTTGAATATTTTAATGGTAGTAAACGTTTGTTGCATTTGATCTGCAGAGAAAAGCTTTTAGATCTGAGAATTTATAGACTCTATCACCTACCTTAAAGCCGTTTTGGTTGTATTGTTTTTTTTTTAAATTTAATTCTAGTAATTTGACAAAAGTTTGATGAATTTTATTTTATGGCCAAGCGGAAGAGAGAAAGGTCAATATTTGTTCTGTATGTCAGATGAGATAGATTTACTTCATTAGAATATCTATATTGCTCTAGTGAAAGAAATGAGACATACACTTGTAATGAAGTTAACACCTTCCATTCCACCTTCATTTTTCCTTGAAGTACCTTAAATTAGAGTGATATGTTGTTAGCTAAATGTTAGATTCATGACTAGTACAACGGGTACCATTCCAGTTAATCCTGCTTTGTATCTGAGCAGCTCACTTCGATTGTGTTTGCAAGCTTATTTTTTCTTTTGTAACAATCACGTCATTTCCATTTTATCAATACTTTTGTTGTTTTGGTGTTGAAATTTTTTAATCGCCTTTTTTTCTCCTCTCATTTTTTTACTTGGTGTCATATAGTTGGATAGATGCTGCTAAATTCTTGACCGGAGCATCAGCTGTGGGGAGCCTAGCCATTCCCATCATTCTTAGACATGCACATATGATTGAGACAGGTGCTATGTTCATAGAATTCACATCATTCTTCATATTTGTCTGCACTGTCATGTGTTTTCACCGAGCTAGCCTTGAAGATGACTGGTGATTCATGTGGAACATTCACTGGTAATCAAATGGATGTGACTGCTCAAATACCAAGTTACGTTTCTCACCCAAAAAAAAAAAAAATTACTGTACCCATAGAAGGAAAATGACGAGGAAAATTCTTCAGTTTCTGTATATATTTTTGAAATATCTTGGAAAAGCAGTTTGATTTGTGTTCTGCTTTATTTTTCCTGTCAACATTAGTTTCCTTGTTTCAACTGGGAATACTTGTGTTTGATATTCCTCGTCTTTGGAAAAGAGTTGCAAGCAATTTTTGTGGTACATTTTTTTTTGTATTGTCAATCTCTTAGTTGAATTATCCCGAAACTAAAATGACTCACGTAAGTCTTATAGAAATTGAACCATACCCTCTACCAGTTTTTTTACCAGGAGAGACGTGTGGAACAAGAGGTGAGGTTTGAATATGCTCGTAGAGTTGGGAAGAAGTTTGATTTTCATTTATATAATTTTTATTCTATTTTATTTTTGGGGAATAAACTGTATGATAACAAATATTTTTTATGCTAATGATTGAATGATCTGTACGCATGATCGAATAATCTATGGAGAAGTGAGAAACTTGGATGATGAACTTTGTTTTGACTGGAGAAATACTCCGAGTTCCTTCCTTCCGCCTATAGAATAATTGTTGCTAGCTGCCAGCCTGCCCTACGATTTTATAGAACTGAGTTACTTTAGTGTAATTTAAGAGAAAAATAGCGGCGTATGAGCAAAATGAATTAGAATTTAGAAGAATTGTTTTCTACCGTAAAATCATATCGGGTTAGTGGGTTATTGACGGACGATTCATATTTTTCGCCACCTCCATGCATAAACTATGTGGGGTAGAAAAAACGTGTTAGTGATATGATAAAATCTTTTATCGCGTTAATAAGGTGGAGACAGTTTGTTCGTTTAACAACCATCCAATCTGTACGCACTGTAATATATTTTGGTAATTGTCAATGTATGAGGTGAATAATAAATTTACTTATCTAACTAATATTTTAATTCCACATCAGTTTGTATATAATTATATCACTCTATTGTACTTGTTATGCATAGAGTCATTATTTCTCTCATCCTACAAAATAATTAAAAGAGAGCCTAACCTTGATAGTTTATATGTGCCGAAATATTAATTTCTTGAGCTAATAATAATTATGATCCCATGACATCATAACAAACTATCACTATATATATATATATGAACAAAATTTAGACCTTAAGAAGCTGTAATTTATTCACGAAAGCGATAGCAATCCAATCCAACTCAAGCGGAGACCAACGAACGACATTAATCTCTGCCATTGATTGATAGCACAATTCCGGCTCCACGTCACCGCTGGCGCCGCCATTTACGGAGCGATATCCGGGCCCCACCACCTCCCATATCAAAGACCATGAATCATCAGCAACAGAGCACAGCCGGCGTCCGTAAAGTGGAGCCCATGATATCCCATTTACACTTCCCTCGTGCTTACTCAGTACCACTACAGGATTCGTGGGGAAACGAATGTCCAAAACAACAACTTTATTACTGTCCATTCCCACCGTTGCCATAAACCTCGGATCAGCTTTATTCCACTCGAGCCTTAGCAAAGGACAATCCTGTACAGGATTTTCATAAATGATTGTCGATCTTTCTTTGTCTCTCAAGTCAAACACTCTGACAGAACCGTCCCCGGAAACCGAGGCGAAAACGTTAAATCCTCCCCAGGAAATGTCATACACTTCCCTGTCGTGCGCGACCAACTGGGTTTCGAGAATTTCCCGATCGATGTCCCAAATTACGCAGGTCGTGTCCACGCTACACGTGGCGACACGCCGAGTGTCGAAACCAGCCCAATCGAATGAAGTTATAGCGGAGCTGAATTCACTCGTCTTGTTGCTGTTCAAAAGTGACTTCAGTTCAGTGTGGTCGTCGTGAATTTCCCACAGGCGTAGGGAATCTCCCGACGTGGCAACGATGTCGGGGTTGAGTGTTTCTTCCGAGGGGAAGAACGCGATGTTTGTGGGAGTATACGGGTGTTCAAAGATCAGTCGATTGTCTGCCGAGAAATCGGATGTTTCAGGATTAAAATTCACGAGCTCGATTTTGTTGCTGTAGTCCTCCAGGAAACTCCCGACGGCTAGTCGTGATTTCCTGTCGTGACGGACCGACCATGCCACCGTGGAAATTGGCCATTGAGCCATGTATGTGTGCACTCCCGGCTTCTTCTCTGAACAGCTTTGCATGATTAACTAATTTACGCGCGTTATTTTTAATTTCTGCGTGTGTGACAAGTTCATATTAGAACAGAAGCTTACAGATTAATTTTTTTTTTAAATAAAATAATAAATGGAAAAATAGAGAGAGACTTACATTGCTGAAAGCTAAAGCATGCGCATGAGGGATTTGGATGCACTTAATTAACAGCGGCTAAACTGAAAGGGAGTTTACAAAAGTTGTGAAGTTGAATGGCAATTAATGAAGGGAAAGCTAAATTAATTACAAACTTTGGACGGGAAGGTAAAACTAATGGTCAATGTTATCACATGCTTAATTACATGGTTGGTTTAATTTCCTCGTGTTCTTTAGACTCCTCCACCATTGTTGCTTCAACGGCTTTCTCACAACTATAAGAATGCATTTTCATGAAGAATTTTTTCTATACATATGATCTAATCTGTTGTAATGTGTCTTTTAGTAGTAATGTATGAATAAGATTTAATTTTTTTATATTTTTTAGTTATTAATTATCAATCACCATTTGTTTAGTATATGATTAGATTAGAAGTGAACGCAAAGTTAATTTTAATAAAAAATGACTCTTTGATTTTTAATATTTTATCATTTTTACTATTTTTTCCTAATTTTTTTAATCAGTGATGTTATTATTTAGAAATTCAATATAAAATAGAGTATAATAAATGATATCCGATTTAAAATTGTTTCTAATTTATATATATATATATATTTGACATAAATTTTAGAATTGTCCCTCTATAATGTTGTAATTATTTTACAGCATCAATAGTGTAAGCAATATTAACCATTAGATTTAATCAACAGTGTACATTATATTTATTAATAAAAAATGACATAACCGGATAACAGGGGTGAACTGTTGGATCGTGGGGTTTGGTAGAAGTATACGAAATTTCAATGACGACCCCTACAATTTTAAATATTCTCACATTTTTTACTTGAATAACATATTTCGTTTAATAACACAAAATTCAATAAAATATATGATTTCAAAGAAATATATGAACATGCATATGAAACCCACATTCATAGAAATATTTCGTTAGACTTTTAAAATTTATCTTACCTATGTATCCTAAATCATTCATTATCAACTTTTCATAATTTTATTAAATAGAAATTTCAAGCAAAACAAGAAAGAGTGACAATATGTAATTAATTTGAAGATTTAATGTAAAACTTACAATTGCTAAAATAGTGCTTAAATTATATCATTAATGTTATAAGATAATTTGATTATCATGTAACCAAACTAATTTCAAATTTTATTCTAAAAGCATGCAAAACTAATTTCAAAATCTATTTTGAGAGCATGCAAATGGATGTAGTCTCTACTATGTGATTTTTTATTCTAATTTATGGCCATGGAAGAGAATTGGAAGATCCATATTTGTCCAATAGTGAAATATAAATAATCACCCATCAATTTCTCATGTGGTATATTTAATTGGCTTATTAGCTTATAAAACTATATGCAAGTGTTAAAAATTGGACTACTGCATGAAATGTCATATGATATATTTCATTTGACCTTAGATTAATTAAATGCCTATAAATGGTTTACAACATTAATCTAAAAATTAATTTTCACCGATATTTTTTATGTGACATATCAATTCATAATATATCAGGGTAATTACGATTTTAATTTCCCTTCTATTAATAAACATGGGTAGATAGACGTACTCAATATATGCGTGTATGTGGGTATCAATTCATATGTCTTAATGAATACAAGAAAAATCACATCTACTAACTCAACACATGTCTTATATGTCTTTCTATAGTAGTGTTTGTAAAATATATTTTATTTGCTATACTTTGGAAGACGTGTAGTATATTATTTTATAATTTGTTTTGTAATTTATAGAAAACGTATTTAACATGTTTTAACTTTTATTACTATCAAATAGATTTTGTTTAATCCATTTTATAATTTGATTTAAGGTTTAGGCTCACCAAACATATATTACACATGTACTATTAAATGAAAATAAAAATAGGGGACTACAAAATGATACTGAACATGTTCTAAGTTATTTGGAGTGTCAGTTTAGAAATAAGTATCATTGTAGGCTTAAATTTATGGAACAACTTTTCAGGACTGATGGTCTTCCTCCATTAGCTTAATTTAGGTCTATATTTCCATTTTTTTAAATGGACGCAAGATGATGATGATGATGAAATTGTGCTATATGCAATGATGCACCTTCGTAGTCAATAAGAATCATATGCATATTCAACAGTGAAAATATGATAACTCTATCGTAATGTGATCATATTACAATACAATTGATTACTAAAAAATGTCTTTATATTTTTTATTACATTTTACATTAAGTATGATGTATGATATAGACTATTGAAATAGTTATACCTAACACTCACAACAATTTATAAAAAAAATTATAGTGTTTTATTTACAATATCTTTTCTAATTATATATGTATTAATATAAATCTTAAAGTCAATTTTTGGATTAGTAGATTTTAATAAATCCATCGGGATAGATTAATAATAACTTAATATTAAAAAAATTCATTATACATGTTATTTTATCAATTATACTTATTTTAATATTTTATTTGTATCATATGATATTTATTATTATTTTTATCCTATTACTATATGTATATTTATTTAGGTTGTGTAAATCAAAACATATAATAGTCATTTATGAAAATTAAGGGGTCTGTATTATCATTTATGAAACTAAGTGCATCTATATGACTATTTGAGCAAACCTTGGGATGTGTGTGGCTTTTTTCTCAAATTAATATTAATTTAAAACTTGTAAACTACCTACTACATTTTCATTAATTATTTAATTATCCATTATATTAAATGGACGATTGCGATTAAAATACTTAAAACTAATGGTCCACATTAATCTCACTATCAATAATGTAAAAATATATACAGTATCATAAAGAAATCCCTTTAATAAATCCATATTAGTTAATTAAAACAATAACTGTTGCAGTTAAAATACTACACACGTTATGGTTCTTTTTATTTCATATATTGTTTTAAGAACAAACTAATAATACGCTTTTATTAGTTTAATAAACCCAATTTGAAAGCCAAATACCAGATGCACAATTAATTTTTTCAATAACCCTTTTTTTTTCTTGAAAAGCTTCGTATGACTTTTTTTGTTTTTGGCATTTTGTCAAATCACCATTAATAATTGTTGAAGGTGCTCGCATTTGAACTACAAAGTTATGATCTTTCATTCCTCACAGTATATTTTTACAAGAAAACTCATCACTTTATGACAGAGACGTTTTCGTAAGCATTATAGCATGATAAGATTTCTTCATCTACAATATCGGAAATTTATATATATATAATATTATTTTATGAGTTACAATCTTCTCCGAATATATAAATATATAAATTTCTAAAATACCCCTAGGGTCCGGTCCACTATTATCAATCGTATCTTACCTTACACGTTTTCATATTTTGAACTACAAGTTATGATGTTTCGACAGTGACATTTCTTATGACGATCCAAATCGCTAAAAATCTCGAATTTTGTGACAATTACAAATTTACAGTATGATTCATCCATCTTAAGCATAATGCTCATTCTCGAATACTCTCTTAAGTGTTGTACTGTCGTACACGAATGTGCTCTCTTAGCTGGGCGAGTTGGGCTTGGGTCAGTGCTGGGGGCAATTCTGGCAACTTCATTTTATTTAGGGCATATTCTTCTGACGATTTTCAAATTCAGTAAGTCCCCACACTTGGGAGCACGGTTGCACTTCACAAATAAAATAGTTAGCCGGTCTTTGTAGTAGTTACGGTATTTGTACTTTTGGTAAAAGAGCACAACTTCAAGTTGCAGTGGCAAAAAGGAAAATAAAGTAAAAACAAAGGGTGAAGAAAGGAAGGTTGTCCCTTCACTGCAACTTCAGTGGACAAAATTAATGTTGTAATTAACGAACGGACGCCATCTCACTCTCTTGATTTTGGGAGACATCGAGCCCTATATTGTCTTCTCTGTGTCTTTGTCCGGGCAGACTGAGTGAGAGAGAGAGAGAGAGAGAGAGAGAGAGAGGGATTCGCTTCCGCCTCCCACTCTCCGCTTCTTTAATATCCCCCGCAACAACAAATAATAATAATTAAGCTTACATAAACTCAAACACACAGTTCTTTTTTTTAAAAAATATTTGGTCTTAGTCTCTCTCTCTCTTTCTCGCTGTCTTTTCGTATTATGTGACGTCACTTTGCGGTTTCGTTACAAGGCTTTGATTTGAGGTGGTAAAGGCCAAGAGCTTTTAAGTATCTTTCACGTATGTAGCCATGTGTTTGTAGTGTTGCCAAGCAAGAAACTCTTTTATATATATATATATATATATAATTTCAATGCGAGTTTCAATATTCGTAGCCCTAATATATTTCGTTATTTCTTCTTCTTTATTTTGTGTTGTATTTAATAGATTATCATTGATTTTGTGTTTTGATATTCGTTATTTTAGTGATTAGATCCCAGTTTTATCTTTCTTTTAACTGGGCTTTGCTTTTTTTTTTCCCCCTCTTTGGGGGTTCATATGGTATGATCAATTTGATTGAAGTTCTCAGCTTTTGAAATGGAGCAGCTAATATTGCTTTTGCATGATTAGGGTTTTTTGTGGGGGCGTAACTTTGCTACGGGGTTTTGCCAATTTTTGTTTGCTAGTGTCAAATAGTTGATTTTCATTGAGTTTTTTTTTGTTTTCTTTTTGCTCTAAAAAATCAAGGTTTAGTTTACTACAGTGCATTTGATTGCTTTGAAATTTGATTTGGATATTTTTTCAGTTAAAGAAGCGAGCTTTGGATAATTTAACCAGATGGCATGGATGGAAAAAGATGTCAGTAATGGGAGAGAGAGAGACCCAGTTCAAGATAACGGTTTCTTGAAGGGACCGCAGTCTTTGCCTGGTACCAGTGGTTCTCCAGTGGCTGTTGGTTCAACACTGAAGGGGTTCGAAGGGAAGGATGCTCTGTCTTATGCGAACATTCTCCGATCAAGGAACAAGTTTGTTGATGCTCTAGCTCTTTATGAGATTGTACTGGAGAAAGATAGTGGCAATGTGGAAGCTCACATTGGGAAAGGAATATGCCTGCAGATGCAGAACATGGGAAGGCTTGCGTTTGACAGTTTTTCGGAAGCAGTCAAGTTGGATCCACAAAATGCATGTGCCCATACACATTGTGGTATATTGTACAAAGATGAGGGACGCCTGGTAGAGGCAGCTGAGGTATGCTTGTGGCAGTTAAGTCAATGTTACAGTTACTTATAATGTTATACCGCCAATTATTTGAGTGCATAATTAGTTTGAGTGATTGCAGTGTCACAGACCTTTGTTTAATTCAATACATATTTGACTTTTCCTTTTATGTTGTAGTTTCATTTTCTTTTTCTTTTCCTTTTTTTTGAGGGGGGGGGGGGGATTTTATTGTATGTTTTAGTAGCTATACTTGTATGTTGTTCCTACTTGTGATGATGACCTGAATACAAAATTAATGGATAGTATTTGTTAATACAATTACAGAATGTCATTGAATTTTGTAGCTGTGGTTGTGTACTTTGGTCATAAGAATTTTAGGTACTCTTGATCCCTCATCTCATTATCTTAGTCGTGTTTATATCTACCTTGTGTAGATTGAATTCTGGTTTACCTCCTTTAATTTTTTCTTAGCCCCTATCAATCACATAATTGTGAGGTACTGTGGAGGAGCTATATAGTTATATTCAGAGAAGTCATTGCATCATCTCTAAGTCATAGAAAAAATGTACATGTTGCAGTTCATATAGACCAACTTCTGCAGCTCTCTGTGTGCATAAGTTTCCAATGTTAGCTAGTTAACACTGTTTCTGTTGTCACCCCATTAAACCTATCTTAAGCTAGTCTATATGAACTGCAACACACGAATGGCTTCAGGAATTCTCTGTCCACAGCATCAAACTCAACCTAGGCTATACTAGATGCAACATAACCACCCACCTTTCAATTTGCATGGGGTGAGCCAGTAACCTTCTATCCTAGCCCTCACGGAACATATCTAGCAAACTAAGAGAGGTTTTACGCATTTAATATATGTGTTCTTGAGCAAGCAACACCAAGGGAGGTGAACGATACCAGTAGACACCCTGAACAAATTGTACAAAGGAACTTTATCATCAATTAGCACTAGAAAGCCTATGTACCAACCAAGGACAAAAGGTCCTTGTTTTTCTTTACCTTGACAAAGCCTAAAGTAGTATGCCAACATGGTTTATTGCTAGTTTCTTCAGTTCTCCTCTGTAAGGTCTATTGGCCAGAGATTCAGTAGCTTCCACTGCCTTACACCAACTAGTCATCTTGTAATCATGCTAATGCTTGGGTAAATGCATGACAAATTCCCTAGCTTGCCTGTGTTTCTTACCTGTTGAATTTTTCTATTTGACGGCCTAGGATTTCTTAGTTTCGGACTTAATAACTGACTCCACAGGTGGTAATTAAGAAACCATGCTTAAAAAGATTAGTGCTGCCTCTTCCATTGGCAGGTTCAGTGCTACTTAAGTTCTCTCTCCCTGAACTGGACAAATATATTTCATTAGTGAGGGACTATTAAGGACTTTCTCTCTCTCTCTCTCTCTCTCTCTTTTGGTTAAGTATTCTAAGGTAGCTTCCTTTGTTGCTTCATGGTTCTTGACCTTTAACATATTCCACTCCTTTCTTCTTCTGTAGTAGGAGAAAAAATGTTTCCTTGTTTTTTTTCTTTTTTCCCCTGAATTTTCAATAAATGTGTTTTATACTTATGTAATTTGCAAGACTTATAAAATTTTATGAAAGTTTTTTTATCGCATTACACCTAGAGAACATTCATTTTCTTTTTGATTGTAGTTTCTTATGCCTTCTGCATTATATTAAATTTCTACTTGCTTGCCTTAGTTCTTTCTGGTTATTACTGAAACTTGATAATGTACTTTTCTCAGTCATATCATAAGGCTTTGAGTGCGGATCCCTCGTACAAACCTGCTGCGGAGTGCCTAGCAATTGTTCTAACAGATCTAGGAACTAGCTTAAAGCTTGCTGGAAACACTCAGGATGGAATTCAGAAGTACTATGAAGCTCTAAAAATTGATCCTCATTATGCTGTAATATGACGTTCTTTGTTATTTTTCTTTTTTGTTGTGCATTGTTTGTTGCTTGAATTTCCTTTCTTTTACTTATTTTACAGCTTGGCTTATGTTTTTGTTCTTAAATCATGCAGCCTGCATATTATAACCTGGGTGTTGTCTACTCTGAATTGATGCAATATGACACAGCACTTGGTTGCTATGAGAAGGCTGCTTTGGAGAGGCCCATGTATGCTGAAGCATACTGCAACATGGGTGTCATCTATAAAAACCGTGGTGACTTGGAGTCAGCAATTGCATGTTATGAGAGGTATTAAGCTTCGAACTTTTCTTTAGCTGCTGGTTGTATCTTCAACCTCTGCTGAAGTTGTGCCCTGGTTGCTGCTGTGTCAGGTGTCTTGCTGTGTCACCAAATTTTGAGATTGCAAAGAACAATATGGCAATAGCCCTGACAGATTTAGGAACAAAGGTTTTTTTCTTGTCATATTCCAGCCTCCATATTCTTTTTTCTTCTAATTATATATAGGTTTTCCATACCAGATATCTTCTTGGAATTATTTCAACATCACATTCTCTAATATTTCTCAATGATTTAAATTTCTTACTGTAAACAGACATATGGCAGAGCACTCTTACTATTTAGGTTGAATGGAAGCAATTTTCAGTCCCCCTTCTTTGACTTGGTATCAAAGGTTTTTCTAATTTTGTATTGTGGATACAATTAAAAATTTAGGAGAGACATCGCATATGTTATTTATAAATAGGAAAATTGCTTGAAACTCCTTGGTGCCAGTTTCGGACTATTATGACTACTAACAAATAATAATAGTAGTAATAATAATAATAATTCAACTGCGCTGAAGAATAATTTAGCATGAAGAAAAGCAGTCAAAGTTTGGTAAACTCTGTTATTGAAAGTGCTGTGCAAAAACAAGTAGTTTTCATTTGGTAAATTTACAGTTGAATGTTGTGTCTCTGTATAATTACTATAATGGACATATGTTGAATTTTTTATTATATTTATTCTAATGAGAACTTTTAGTTGAAGTAACTTGCTATCTTTCTTCATTTTCCTCAGATTCTGCATTCTTTTAATTGAGAAATAAATATTGCACTATCAAAATAAAAATGATGCAATGTTGTAGGATATAACTGAAAGAGAAAGTATGGTTTATGGAGTTTCTTGAAGAGAAAATATTTTAGAATGTAGTTGTATTTCGCCACGTTATGAGGATATTATAGGGATTCTGTTAAAACTTATTAAATATCCAATGATTTATTTGTTGCTTCATTTATGAAAGCAAGTCTTTGCTTTTGTAAATTATTGACAGAATGTACTAGATAATGAAATGAGCACTTTTCATTCATCTAGTTTCTTCATTGTTCATATTTTCTGTCATGGCGTGGTACTTTTGTAGCCTTTCCATTTGTCAACTCAGTCGCACTGTTCTCCTGTACTCCATCATGGCAGCCGCCCAAATTTTTCCTTCTTGATTTTGGGCTGACCGGTATCCCATATTCAGGTTAAATTGGAGGGAGACATCAATCAGGGTGTGGCATATTACAAGAAGGCGTTGTATTATAACTGGCATTATGCTGATGCTATGTATAATCTTGGGGTTGCTTATGGCGAAATGCTTAAGTTTGACATGGTAAGTTGAGATGTCTGCATGCTAGTGTGTCGCCGTATGAAAGGTTTTTATATGTGAGTGTGTGCATGCATGTGCACATCTGTGTTTGTGTTATAGTTTTCTTAATTAAATTCATTAATCCAAATCATATTGTACAGGCAATTGTGTTCTATGAACTTGCTTTTCATTTCAATCCCCATTGTGCTGAAGCCTGCAACAATTTAGGAGTTATTTATAAAGACCGAGACAACCTTGACAAAGCCGTAGAGTGTTATCAGGCAATTTTCGCTGATTTTGGAGGATTTGAAGTTTTTATTTGTTGGATATTTGGGTTTGTATTTCATGCTTTCATGATTGTCATCATTTTTTTCATGTTGCAGATGGCTTTATCCATAAAACCCAACTTTTCCCAGTCATTGAACAACCTTGGTGTTGTCTATACTGTCCAGGTTTGCTTTTGAATCATTTCTGACATCAGATATAAGAACGGTCATATGTCAAGAGAATTGCTGATTATTGATTTACTATTAACAGGGCAAAATGGATGCCGCTGCTGAGATGATTGAGAAAGCTATTGCTGCTAATCCTACTTATGCTGAAGCATATAACAACTTGGGTCAGTTTCTCTTGACTTTCTTTCCGGCAGAATCACTTTACGTAGATATTATATCGAAAATGATTAATTCTTCCACTCAAACTTGAGGATGCAATAATCCAATTTCAAGATTGATTAATGGAAGTTTTAAAAGTAAAAGAATCACTTTCAGCCAGGATATGTTGCTAGTTGGTTTGCTGCCTCTACCCATCACTTATCCACACAGCTCTAAGCTAAGCGTAATAGGCTGAGCAACAGGTTTGGAGAAATTAGATAACATATCTTTAAATTAGTATATGCCGCTGTGGGAATGCCTCTGCTCAGTTCCAGGAGTTGTCTGCTAACGGTGGAGAATCCAGTGTTTGATACTTCATGAGCTGATTGGAAAAAGATGGAAGTGTTGATAAGTTGGACAACTTCATTAGACAGTAATGATGAACCAAAGGACTTATATGAAAGTCTCATTGTAAAAGCACTATCCTTTGTTTCCCCTCAAATCTCTGAAGTAAAGACACAATATAGGAGGTGAACTGGAACTTGCAATAGCCTGACAGAGAATAGGTCTAACTGTAACTTTTAAGTTGTGCAGATTAACTTAAGCTCCTAGAGTTTCAAGAAAATTATTAATTTGTCATAAATTTCTTGTTGTGCAAGTTTATGCAAGACTGTAAATTTTCAAGGAAAGAGTGGGTTTGTTAATTACTTTCATGGTTACATAGCTCTAACGTCTACAAAGTGAGTAATTCTTGTATATGATATTGCTCATTGATCTCTCTCAGTTTCTCTGTTTCTGTTTTCAAATTGTCTTACAAATGTAATTTTTGTTTACAGTTGAAGGTTGTGATATAAAATTTTCCTTCATGTCTTTCATTTGTAGGGGTTCTATACAGAGATGCTGGCAGCATATCTCTGGCTATTGATGCATATGAGCAATGCCTTAAGATTGACCCTGATTCTCGCAATGCAGGCCAGGTACTAGCACTAGTTAGCCTTTGGTATGCGTATATGTAAAATATGAAGTGGTAGCTGATGGATTGATTACCTTGCAGCATTTTAAAGGTGGTTGCATGCCTTCAGACTGTTGTTGTTTTAAATTTGATATTTTAAAGTGGTAGCTGATGGATTGATTACCTTGCAGCATTTCAGTGGCTAACAATTTGAGATTGGTTTTTACAATATTGTTGACTGCTCAGGGTTATGTCCTCATATTATGTGTGGGCTTGGATAAAATTTATGAATTTGGAGAAATTTTAAGCTCTGTTTTGCTGGTATCTGCTATGAGTGAATCTTTATGTCCTAATCATCAGTGTGTTTGTAATGTTTGAAATTGAATATCAGTGAATGAAGTCAGGGATGCCTGGGGTGTTGATTGTTTGACAAATGTTCTGTTCTATATTTGTTGATTATTACTCAGTTGACCATTGTTTGCAGAATCGATTGCTTGCAATGAACTACATAAATGAGGGACAAGATGACAAGCTTTTTGAGGCACACAGGTTTCAATTGAATCCTTTTTCCTTTTCATGTTTAAATTTGTTTTATTTATGTACTTATTTTAAGTAGTAACTTAATCAATGTATTATCAATGCATATTTTGATCCCAATTATGAGTTGGGATTTATCTAAACAGAAACTAGTATTTTTTCTAAACTGAAATTCATACTTTCAGGGATTGGGGAAAGCGCTTTATGAGGCTATACTCACAGTACACCTCATGGGACAACACAAAAGATCCAGAAAGGCCCCTTGTGATTGGATACGTATCACCAGATTATTTTACACATTCTGTATCATATTTCATTGAAGCTCCCCTTGTTTATCATGACTACCAAAATTACAAGGTGGTTGTGTATTCAGCTGTAGTGAAGGTATCAATTACATTTGGATATAAGCCTGCAACACTTTATCTTTGCATATATCTCTTGTATGAGCTGCACATTCATTGATTTCATTTTTTGTTGCCATAATGCATCTTAACGAAAAGTGCTCTTCCCTCACCCCTGCTCTTTTCCAAATCATCTGCTATTAGGAGATATGTATTAATGTTTAGTTGCAGCAGTTTTATGAAAAGTATTTCTAGTGGCAGATTTATCCCATTTCCTCTTCATAAAGGAAAGAGGAGAAACATACTCCCAATTTATAACTTCCATACTTTCTAGTAATAAAAATTTGGCTGTTTCCTTGTACAGCTCTCATATAGTTTTATGTATAATCTTCTATTTTTTAGCAAAAAATAAAAATTTAGCTATGTTTGAGAAGAAAGAAGTAACTAAAATGCAAGGGCATTAGTGATTGATGTACTGAAATTTTACAGGTATATTTAATGATTTACACATAGAAAATGCAATAAATCATTTCTAAGTAGAAATGCAAGAGGTTTGTGAAGTTCCAAAATTTGTTCTCTTTGGGGACTAGTATACTTTTTATGCTTTTAAGAAATTGATTTAGAGTAATGTTGCAGGCAGATGCAAAAACAATTAGATTTAGAGAGAAGGTGATGAAGAAGGGCGGAATTTGGAGAGATATATATGGGATTGATGAAAAAAAAGTAGCAGCCATGGTCAGAGAAGATAAAATTGACATCTTGGTGGAACTTACTGGTCACACAGCCAACAATAAGTTGGGAATGATGGCATGCCAGCCTGCACCTGTTCAGGTATGTTGAACCTACAGTAGGCTGTTCTATTCCTATTTCAGATTTCTGTATAATTTATGTAATAAGCTGAAAGTTTGGAAATTGTGGCTTTAGTCTCTTTTGGAAGAATTGATGAGCCATTTGTTCAGATAATTTATTTGGCTAAACATCTCAATGAATCAACCGTTGGCCTAATTGCTGTGTTTTGTGAAATAAGATTGATTCATGCTTTATGAGATGCCTTTACGTTGTTAATCTCTCATCATTTTATGTTGGTACAAGTAATGAGTTATCATGAAATTAAGAAATACTTTTTATGTGATTAATCTACTGACTCAAGTTGTGATAAAAATTTGCTTGGCCATTATTTGAAGAGATTAAGGGTGGGATGACACTAGTTAAGACCCTGTTTGGTGCTGCGGTTGGGCAGCTGTGGCTTAAAAAATTACAGAATTTAAGTGTTTGGTAAACACTGTTATTGTGGTTTGGAAGTTAAGTTGATTTTATTCCACACTTACATGATGAAATACCTATATTACCTTTGTTATTTTTGTCAAACTTATTATTTAAAAACCATAATTACCACACGCCATCCACTTTTATTTTATAGCTTTGGCTTTTTTTTCTAACAGCACCTCAAAATACCAAACAAGTCTAAATGTTAGGTTCAAACTCTATTGTGCTATGAAAGTCAACAGTGGTGATAATTCCTGTAGGATTCTGGTTTGCTTTGTTAGGTCCACAGGATGTTGAGAGTGAGTTAGATTTGAAGAGAAGGCGATCTTATATTATGGTTTGGACTCAATAACAGCCCACATATTGAATCTAAACTTTTTTATGAAACGGTCTCATTCTTATTCTTGGTCATTTTCAGTAACTTGTGACCCAAATTTGTTATTTACGCCTAAGTTAATTTATATTTTATCTGAACTAACCACTGTAGCTTCATCTCAATCTCATGTTTGTTTGCTTTTGTCTTGTAGGTGACTTGGATTGGCTACCCAAACACAACTGGTCTGCCTACCATTGATTACAGAATCACAGATTCACTGGCTGATCCACCGGAAACAAAGCAGAAGTAGGTCTACACTTTACTATCATTTTTAAGCTGTTTGAAAGCATAAACTTTATCAAGAGTTGTTTCTTTTTGGTGTTATCCACTGTACTTTCTCTCTTTTATGATATTCTTTAATTTTTCAGGCATGTTGAGGAGCTAATTAGATTACCTGAATGCTTCCTTTGCTATACACCTTCACCAGAGGCTGGGCCAGTTTGCCCAACTCCCGCTCTCACCAATGGCTTTATAACTTTTGGTAGCTTTAACAATCTAGCAAAGGTATTGATTAGGTCTTATCTTTGTCTAGACAAATGTTCCACCTGTGGTGGTTAACTTTGTAATATTCATTTTTTAATGGACCTTTTCAGATAACACCTAAGGTTTTGCAAGTTTGGGCGAGGATACTTTGTGCTGTACCAAACTCTCGCCTTGTTGTAAAATGTAAACCTTTTTGTTGTGATAGTGTAAGGCACAGATTTCTTTCAACATTGGAGCAGCTAGGATTGGAATCACTTCGTGTTGATCTTCTGCCTCTAATTCTTCTGAACCATGATCACATGCAAGCTTATTCTTTAATGGACATCAGGTAATACCTGACCATTATCTAATCTAGTGCTTTGATTTTTGTGTGATCTATTAGGTTCTCTAGCTTCCCTTGTCCGACTTTTCTGAAGGTTCTAACCTATCCTATCCCATTTGTGTAGTTTGGATACATTCCCATATGCTGGAACAACTACCACCTGTGAATCTCTATACATGGGAGTTCCTTGTGTTACTATGGCTGGTTCTGTTCATGCTCACAACGTTGGCGTTAGTCTTCTCACCAAAGTTGGTAAGGGACGCTTTTATCTTTTTGTATAACACCTTATCTAATTTAATGCCTTTTGATGGTTGCTTCTTCCGTTTGGACTGCTTGGTTCATCCAGCTACAGCAATTGTCCCTTTCTTTTTTGTGTGTGTGTTTTTTTTATGGCCGGGGGGGGGGGGGGGGGGGGTTGTTTCTGTGGGGTGGGTGGTTGGTTAGCTCAAGCTAACATATTCAAGTAGCTTTTAGGTAAAGCTTGAGTCTCACTTCAATCTGATCCCTTGTCTAAATATTAAAGTCCCAGTTAGTTTTCCTTGCCAATATCTGAAGAGAAATTCTTGCCGGTCTAGGTCAGGGCACAATCACGTGATGTATTTGTCAGTTATAATGTCCTAGTGACTCATTGTGTGTATGTCAAGACACCTTTGCACATTCATTTCAGTATTGACTGGTGTCGTTGCAACCCAATTCTTTCCCATGATATGCAAAGTCTGAGGAAGATGCTAATTTTATATAACTTTGCGACAAAAAAACAACACACTGGAGTTGGCCCTTCCCATACGAACTTACCATTGGATAGTTCAGATCTGTGAGATCAACCTGCCAATGGATGTGTGCCTGTTGATATACCATTATTTATTATCATCATAACTTCTATTTATTAGTTTATTGTATTTGTGTGTAATTGTGAAACAGGCTTAAAACATCTAATTGCCAAAAATGAAGATGAGTATGTCCAGTTGGCTCTGCAACTGGCCTCTGATGTTACAGCTCTTGCAAACTTAAGGATGAGCCTTCGGGATCTTATGTCAAAGTCCCCTGTTTGTGATGGACAAAACTTTGCATTAGGTTTGGAGTCGACATACCGGAACATGTGGCACCGGTACTGTAAGGGTGATGTACCGTCTTTGAAGCGCATGGAAATGCTACAACAGCAGGTTGTCTCTGAAGAACCTAACAAATTCTCAGAGCCAACCAAGATCATATTCGCAAAAGAGGGCTCTCCTGGATCTGTCATGCCCAACGGATTTAATCAGGCCTCACCGTCAATGTTAAACCTCTCCAATATTGAAGAAAATGGAGTTCAGTTGAATCAGCATTACTAACACAGTCAACGTGGGTTGGACTTATGATTTTTCTGGAACTGGCAACTAGACAGATGCTAGTGGAATTCAGGTTGGGTTTACATAAAATCACCCTGGTGTATATTTTCTGTGGCTTCTAGTGAACCAGAAGCAAGCAATGATTTTGATGGAAACCTAAGGTTACAGATAAGATTGGATTTTTTGGGAAAAGAATGCCAGCCTACTCCACTGTTTGATTCTGTGCCTGAAAGGATTATTCTCAATTGGAAGACTCAAAAGCATTTGCTGCTCAAAATATTAGGTATACATATCATTTCCCCCCGAAATTATAGAAACTAGCATGGCATGTAATTATAAGAATTCTCTTTCTTAAAGTTACTTCTCAAGCATAGTGTGCTGTTTTGTTTCTTGCATTTTGCGACGTAATGGATTGGACCCGTGGTCTGAGGTGGGGAGGGGGAGCGAGGTTTTGTGTGCATGAAGGTTTTAAATTTTTGAGCTTCATTGGGTTGTGACAAGAAAAGAGGAAGAAAAGAAGAGAGCTTGATAGCGTGAAAATGATATAGGTAGGATATGATGTACGATTGAGATGACATGATGAGGAGTTCTAGAGTGAGCTAAATATTGATCAGAACTTACGTCTCTTGTCAATAGCGTGTAATTTTCAATTCTTTACTTTTTGGCTTCTTGAATTTAGGTTTGGCTGGATATTCAAGGGACGTTTGATTTATGACCCAAAAATAATTTTGAAAAATAAAAGTTAGGATAGCATTCTTAATAATTAATATTTTGAGAATTGAGTATTTGAATTAGTATCCAAAGACGATTTTTAGATTTAAAAACTTGTGGAAGCATGTTTGAAATAATACTGAAAATATGAAAAAGAGAGATTCTTATTGGGTATATTTATATAAAAATATATTATTAAATGAGGTTTTCAATTTGTTGCTATGGTGTTATAAGAAAATATATTACGGTAATGAAAAAATTAGAACAATTGTTGATTGAATAAATATTTGAAATGATGGGGATATCTACACTCTAAATATTATTCTGGGCATTTTATTATTTTTTACAATTATCTTTAGAATTTAAATATTTGAGTTTGATTCAGTAAACTATAAATTTTTATTTTAATTATCTTTATTTACTCTACGCCTATAAAAATATTCAGTATATTGTTAAACCTACACTGCAAGGACTCTAATTCGGATCACATTTTCCTTAGCTAATTGCAATTCACTGCCATTTTTGCCTTTTCTTTCTTCTCCTTCCTATAATTGCCTTTATTTGTTTTCACTATTCTTTTTGTACCACAGCAATTGAAACTAATGTTTTTTTTTTTTTTAAATCATACATGCACCAAGAACAATTTCCAAATTTTTTTATTAGACACGAAGAAGCAAGTTTTAGGTTTAAATAAAGAAAAACTACAACTAAATGGGCGTATATGATGGATGTCTAAAATAATAATCGTATGGTTAAGTATTCTAAATTATCCTTGAATGTATAATATATTATAGATATTTTTGTAATTTTTTTTAAATATAAGTGTTTAAAATATTTTTTAGAGTAAATAACTTCACTTTACTTGAAAACATGCGTTGGGCTGCGGAAGAAAGGGTAAATTTTAATTAAAATGAAGAGGAACGGTTGAATGATTTAAGAGTGGAGATTCAGTAATGTATAAAGAAGAGAAATACAAAAGAAGCATTTTTTTGGACGTTCGAATTTCGATATAAGAAATCATAATTTTGAGTTAAAAACAATAATTCCTATGAAGGCCTCATATCTGAAATGTGTATGGAAAGTATACAGTTCCACAGCAAACAATTTTCATGTCAGGTGCAATTGGAAAAAACAAATGGTAAATAAGACGAGAATTACAAATCATCCATATTTGCCTTCTGTTTCAATAAAATACCAAAGTACAGTGCATCCAAAATCAGATGCTAGAAATTTTCAGAATCAGATTTTTGAACACTGGCTCTAGTGCACCCAAAATCATGTGGAAACGTTGGTTTCCATAACCGTTTCATGGCATCAGTCCTTAACAGAAGTCCGTAGTATCTTAACGTCATGGATGGGCCTGTATGAGCAAAGAAAACAGTGTATGAGCACGGCTTTTCACAAGTGGTTGTCAGCTGTGTTCTCAGACCATAACTGTAAACTCTAGCAAGATTTACACATGCATAGGTTATGGTATTTCCAGACTCTGGCTAATAAACGGCAAAATCACATTAAAGAAAGCCAGGAAATTATCCTATCAAATGGTAAGCAACGGTAACGTGCAGACTGTGATAGGATATTTGTCGAAATGAATAAGTCTTGTGGAATCAAATTAATAAACTAAGCAAATGTTTGACTATACTCGACATCTCCAAACAAGGATTTATTGACCTCTCTGAATGTATTAGCCAGTTTGTTGTTCACAAGTCATTAACAGAATCATTTGGGCAAAAATCTTCCTTTTAATATACAACATTTTGGTCAGATTGTCATTACTTTCTCTGTCAAGTCTTTGCAGTAATTTGTAACTCCATATTAAGTTCTTGACAGAGCTTTGCCATCCTCATGACATAAACCAATAAAAAGCAACTAACTTATGGCCCCCCATCCTTTGTGTACATAGCTAAACTTTGTCATTTCAGTTAATGGTGAATGTCGAAACAGGTAATTCTCCCATTGCCCCTACACTGTAAGTTACTGATTATGTGTTAATTGTGGATCCAGACTCCAGATGTGAGCCACAAGCTCGTGATCTCAAATGACACCATAAGAAAATATTAATTGCATAAATCTTGAACATCAATATTGGCAGACCTAAGTCAACAACTTATTCTCCTACTTTCGGGTTTTCCATGCAAGAGTTTAGTCGAATGTCTTACGAGGGTTGTTTACTAGTGCAGGTCACATAGCAATTTTTTTCCAAAGTAGGTCATTCACCATTAACTTTGTCATTTCAGTTAATGGTGAATGTCGAAACAGGTAATTCTCCCATTGCCCCTACACTGTAAGTTACTGATTATGCGTTAATTGTTGGATCCAGACTCCAGATGTGAGCCACAAGCTCGTGATCTCAAATGACACCATAAGAAAATATTAATTGCATAAATCTTGAACATCAATATTGGCAAACCTAAGTCAACAACTTATTCTCCTACTTTCGGGTTTTCCATGTAAGAGTTTAGTCGAATGTCTTACGAGGGTTGTTTACTAGTGCAGGTCACATAGCAATTTTTTTCCAAAGTAGGTCATGGTTTAAAAGATGTTCCAATTAAATGATTGCTAGTAAGTGCTCCATATTCTATTAAGCTGACCATGCAAATCACTCCAAAATCGAAATTGAAATATAACTCGTATAACTGGCTTATGTGAAACAAATGACCCCAAAAGAAAAACAATAAAGTATAAGAAAATTCAGACCTGTCATCTTTATCAGTTTGGACACTGCCAAGCCTTTTGATCACTTCCATTCCTCTGCATACTCTTCCAAATATAGTGTGCTTTCCTGGATAATACAAAAAAAAGGTTAAAACATAATTAGATTTGCTAGTACAGGAAAATAAAAATTTACAACTGCAGTGACAAAGATTAAACCAAGGGCCACCAACACTTAAGTTGCCATTCTCACCAGAACTCATAAATAACATTCACACCAGAACTCATAAATACGGATTTGGTTTTGAAGCAATCAAAAAGAAAAAGAAATTCTCACTGGCAGAAAACTCTAACGAAATGTTTTGTGGCCACTTTTTGAATTGGCTTTGAATTTGCAACATTGCAATGTTGACCAGATATTAAGATGATGAAGGTCTTAGACAGTAATAGCTCACTCATCAGACATGGAGTGAGTCAAGACTCAAGAGTGGGAAGTTACATAGGTTTATTAAAGAAAAAGAAATTCTCACTGGCAGAAAACTCTAACGAAATGTTTTGTGGCCACTTTTTGAATTGGCTTTGAATTTGCAACATTGCAATGTTGACCAGATATTAAGATGATGAAGGTCTTAGACAGTAATAGCTCACTCATCAGACATGGATGTGAGTCAAGACTCAAGAGTGGGAAGTTACATAGGTTTATTAAAGAAAAAGAAATTCTCACCGGCAGAAAACTCTAACGAAATGTTTTGTGGCCACTTTTTGAATTGGCTTTGAATTTGCAACATTGCAATGTTGACCAGATATTAAGATGATGAAGGTCTTAGACAGTAATAGCTCACTCATCAGACATGGATGTGAGTCAAGACTCAAGAGTGGGAAGTTACATAGGTTTATTAAAGAAAAAGAAATTCTCACCGGCAGAAAACTCAAAACTCTAACGAAATGTTTTGTGGCCACTTTTTGAATTGGCTTTGAATTTGCAACATTGCAATGTTGACCAGATATTAAGATGATGAAGGTCTTAGACAGTAATAGCTCACTCATCAGACATGGATGTGAGTCAAGACTCAAGAGTGGGAAGTTACATAGGTTTATTAATAAATGAGTGAAACTGGATGTGGAAGAATATAAGGCACAAGAAGTATTAAAAAAGACTCTGCTAGAATTCAATAATACCCAGGTCAGTTGGGTTAAGGTGAGATAGTCTACATACACCAGCCGTAAATCCAGGTTGGCAATTAGTTGTTGGTATCAAATTCAACACCAAGCGTAAACAAAAATACTTGCCCCGATCAACTTAGGCCAGCCCATGAAGCAAAAATATCAGATTCAACTTCGAACTTCTAGATATATAGTTCACACACTTCAAAAAAGTTATGACAAATCAAGAAAATGAATTCTTAGAGTCAATAAAGGAGGACAATGATATTATTAACATTACCATCCAGATGTGAAGCAGGGGCCAAAGTGATAAAGAACTGGCTTCCATTTGTATTTGGACCAGCATTTGCCATGGACAAGATTCCAGCTCCAGTATGCTTTAATTCTGGCTTTATTTCATCTTCGAAAACATGGCTGCAGTACATAGTACACAACAACAAAGCAATTCGTATAAGATGAAGTTCATTAAACATAAAAAAAGTCACAAAAGAAAAGTAAATAAAACTTAACTTTAACCAAGGATCAATGAATATTTTTAGTCAAAACAAGGGCACAAACAATCAAGGAACTGATTATATATAACTGAGGTCACTTTTTTTTTAAAAAAAAAAAATTAAAACTTTTTACACTATAAAGCATTAAAATTCAGTTTTTACTTTTAAAACAAAAATTATAAAACTAAGTACCCATATATGGAATCTCCTCCCCTTCCAGTCCCGGTAGGATCTCCACCTTGAACTATAAAATCCTACACCGCAAAAATAAGTAAATAAATAGAACAAATAATTTGCTAAATTCCTCTAAAAAAAGATTAAAGAACAAATAAAGTCTAATTAAGCAGAGAACTATACCTTAATAATTCTGTGGAATTTGCTGTTATTATAATAACCTCTGCGAGAGAGTTCAGCAAAGTTCCTGCAAGTTCTTGGAGAGTGCTTGTAGTAAAGCTGTAATTTTGAATTAGATATTAATAATAACAATAATATTAATAATTAATTATTCAACTTTTTTTCCAATTAAAAAAAAAAGAAATATTGGAGAGGAATAGAAGTACCTCGACGGTGAAAGAGCCCATGGAAGTTTCTAAAGTGACCTCCGGCGGACCGTCGTCACTTGCCAGCATCTTTATTGTTGCTTTCAAGACCACAACACTATCAGAAACTCAGAAACGAAACAACGATGATGAGTTTGCGCGACAGCGGGCTTTTATTGGAATCTTGTCTTGGGTCGGGCCTAATTGGGTCAGATTGGGCTGCTCCCGTTTTCTACTAAATGCACTCCTGTTACTTCACAAGCACCCTTCTAGTAGACGACACTTGTTTCAATCGTTCGATAACAAAATAATAATAATAATAATAATAAATAATGTTAAGGATTTTTTTTTTCTTTTAATAGGAAACTGATATTTCATTACATTCCAACTAAGTGGCAGTATATAAAAGTAACTTAAAATTAATTTACTGACAATCTATCGCACAATAGATAATTGACTAAACTAATAAAACATGCTAACAATCTAATGGAAAATCAATGCATTACGACATCCGTACGCAATGTCGACATCTTCATTTCATATGTACGCAACAGCCCAATAGTGAAGCACAACAACCCAATAGAAAGCTTCATTTTCACAAAACATTAAGGTTGATTGTGTCTTAAAAAAAAAGAAAAAAATTAGAACACATTTTGGATGGTTTGAAATTAAATCTTAAACTCTTAAATTTTACTGAAATAAATAATTTTTTAAAAAATGGTGGTTGACTTGGTCAAAAACCTCTTCCATAGGAGAGGATGTCTATTGAAAAATTAATCAATTTATAGTTGAGTTGCCTTTGGCAGTAACTAATCAGCTATCTTTTCCACCATTTAGATGTGCTTTTTTGTAAACACAGATTGGGCTTGACCCGGCCCGGACACTTTCGACCCGACATAGCCATTTAAAAACAAAAAGTTTGAAACAAAGTGGCTCGGAGCCTAGAAATGTTGCGAGCGTGGGGTCAGCCGATGAGACCGATCAGGCTGCCGGAGCCGGCCATCAAATTATTGGAAACACCGGAGATAATCGAAAGTGGATTTTACGGTGTAATAAAACGGGCGATTATAATAGGCAACGGATTCGCGGGCGCTGAGAATCAGTGCATCGGTTTGGTTCGCGCCCTCGGACTCTCAGGTCGGCATTCCATATACGTGAGTGCTTTATTTGTTTATTAATTTTTCTTCAATAGTTTCTTCTTTTATTCCTTTATTTTCTTTTAAAGGCCGTTTTATTATTCCTTTTCTTATGCCCTTTGGCTAATTTTTACCTTAATGTAACAGTCTTTTAATTGAAATGTGGTTGCATTTGCTCTTTTAGAAATTTCTTTTTAAGTGCTTTTCTAGAAAGTGCTTTTACAGAAACCATCTTTTTACATAAGTACTGCCAAACACAGTGCTAACATTTATTTGAGTCCCAGTAAATGCATTGGTATATATGCTGTTGTGTCAGGAAAACAGTTCTACTGCATTTTTATAGAGTCGGTTTTACTTGCTTCTGTAGAATTTTTTTTTTTTAATAAAAAATTGTCTCAATCCAAGTTGATACATTGTTGTATTAGTAGTGATTATTTGATTGATTCTATGCAGCGTGTTACTAGGCCAAGGGGAGGAATTAATGAGTGGCTTCATTGGCTGCCGATTTCTCTCCACAAGAAAGTAGATTACTTTATAACTCAAGTTTTTGGTTATTCACAATTTCAATTAGTAGCACCTGAAACAAGTGGTAAACATAAAGAAGACCATAGTTCATTTGCAGTTAACAGTTCTTATTTCTGAATACAGTTTTTTTTTTTTTTAATCAATAGAAAAATCTCTGATTGGTTAGTGCAGGCTTGTCACAAGTTTTGGAAGCTGATGCAAGGCAGATTGCAAAGATGGCTTATCAAACATTCGAAAGGTATGGATTCTCCTGTGCAAATGTTATACAACGATTTGATGCCGACCTTTGAGATTACCATTTGGACCCTATGTGGTTAATGTCTTGAATGACTATACAAAATCTGTTAGAAGCCAATCATAGCTGTTAAACTTTTTTCAGGGGGGCCCCATTATTGGTGGTTGCATCTGGACGAGATACTATTTCTGTTGCAAGCTCCATAAAACGGTTAGCTCCAGAAAATGTTTTCGTTGTTCAGGTTAAACTTTATCCTTTCAATTTTTACCTACTGGAATCTGAAGTAGCATTTGTATGATAAATGTGTGAAATGTGAGGCAGACTGTTGGTTTTCCATGTGCTTATGTTTTCTTATGCCTTTCATGAATCTAGGAGTGGTAAATCATTTGGTCCAATACGGCAAGACTGCTGTTCATTCTATTCTGTTATGTTTGTTTTCTTCAACATTGTAGATAGAATTCTGAGTCTCGCCCTCATCTTTGGTAGTTTTAGGTAACTCTGGAAGTTCAGATACTTGTAGAAGAAAAATAATTTGAATTCAGGTTGTATTGTTTGCTTTTCTATTTTTGCTTATAAGAAGATAACACTTTTGTGTGTGATTTTACTTGGTTTTTGTTGCTACTTACCATTTCATTCATCTATCTGCAAACTGTGAAGGATTATATTTGCTTCGCTTTGCATTTTCTATTTACTGTATTTTATTTCAGTTAAAATGTGGTTATCGTGCGTTGGATGCGCATTCGGCATGCAAAACTGGTAACATATAGTTCTTATGGGTTCCCCTCTGATACTATTTTACAGATACAACATCCTAGGACACATCTGAATAGGTTTGATATGGTGATTACTCCCTGTCATGATTATTACCCATTGACCCCTCATGCTCAGGAACAAATTCCTTGGTTCCTCCGGAGGTGGCTAACTCCGCGTGAACCTCCTGACCAACATGTGGTATGTACATTGGTTATGAAATACTTGTCCGGTTGTATTATAATTTTTATTGCCATCTAATTTTAAGCTACTATTGTAGTTATCAATAATGTTGTAGCTGATGGTCTGGATTTTTAACATCAGGTTCTGACTGTGGGAGCTCTTCACCAGGCTGATTCTGCAACACTTAGGAGTGCTGCTTCTGTCTGGCATGATGAGTTGGCAGTACTGCCAAAGCCCTTGTTTGTGGTTAATGTTGGAGGTCCTACAAGTAATAAGTCATCCAATTGGCAATTTGTCATCTTTTGCATTCTGTTATTTGAATTGTTATTGACCTTTTCTTTTTTAAACTAACTTGTTTAGTACTGACCTTGGCAAGATTGTTTTCAAGGATATATGCAGCTATGCCCTCTAAAGTCATCAAAAGTCATTGTTGTATACATGGATTGTATCATTTTGTCTGAAAACGGAAACTTCTAGGCAAGGAGTACTGTGATTTGATCCAATTTCTCTTGCTTTATCTTTAAGTAGCATATTTTCTTTCTACTATCTTTAGCAATTATCAGCCCCTAGACTGGATTGGAATTTTATTTTGGTTTTCAAGTCCTGGAAAGTTCAAATTTTCAGATCAAAGGGAATGTGCTTATTGTGTTAATTATATTGAGCTGTCAAGTTGGACCATAATGGAAAGTTATTGTGCAGAAATGATCATTTCTAAGTAGAAAATTGTTGATGTTGTGCCAGATGCTTGTCCAGTAATACCTCATACGCAGAAAATAGGCATGTGTTGCTTTACTTTGATGGTCACTCCCTTAAGTAAGAAATATTTTGTGTTAAATTTTTTATAGGCAACTGTACGTATGGTGTGGATCTTGCAAAGCAGCTAACTGCAATGTTGCAGGGTGTTATTTGGAGTTGTGGAAGCGTCAGAGTATCATTCTCTAGAAGAACTCCAGAGAAGGTAGAATTTTTTCACAGTTGCCTTTGTTGATTTTCTTTATCACTCTTGCTACTTATAGCACTTTTGACAGGTGGCTAAGATTATAGTGAACGAATTTAGTAATAATCCCAAGGTCTTCATCTGGAATGGTGAAGGTACTTTGCTTTCATTATCTTTGAGAGATTTTTGTAGTTTAATTTACCTACGAAGGTGACTACTTATTTTTGCTTTTATGTAAACTGCATAGATCCAAATCCTCACATGGGGCATTTAGCTTGGGCTGATGCTTTTCTCATAACAGCTGATTCAGTAAGTATGCTGAGCGAGGCTTGCAGTACCGGGTATGTTTGATATATGAAAGGAGTAAAACTCATGAGTTTATGGCTTGATTATTCCTCTGAATGAAAATTCATATGGTGTTATTTTTTTCACTTTTTATGCTGTAGGAAACCTGTTTATGTTATAGGAGCTGAGAGGTGTACGTGGAAGTTTGCATACTTCCAAAAATCTCTGCAGGAAAGAGGAGTTGTTCGACCATTCACTGGTAAAGAGGATGTAAGTGCCCTACTTCCCTATTGAATCATAAATATGTGTGTGTGTGTGTGTTTCGCTTTGAAAATGTTGTTATACATACATGCCCCCTTCAAATTGATCTATGAGGAAAGGAAATGATCTGAGAAGCTGCATAAAATCCTGCATTTTACTTCTCTTTCTACTAATATTTAGTTGAAAACAAACATATACATGTGGAGAGGCCAGAGGGATTATCTTTTTTCAGATCTAGTTTCCTTCTTTTTGTCATTTTTAATCCATTTGGTGCACTCATGTAGTTATAATCAGGTGATATGTTACCTTGTCAATATAGCTCTCACTTTTATACTCTTCCCTAAAACAAAATATATATTTTACCCCAAGTATTATGCCATTGCTGGTCCTGTTACCTTTAGTTGCTTACAGCTGATCCGCTTACCTCTCTCTTTCTTTCTCTGTGTCTGTGTGTGTGGGCGCGCGCTTCCTTTTAACCCTTATCCTGGGCTCTCCAAACTGAACACAAACCCTCCCAGTCCCTGTTTATCTGAGAGTAGATTCCAAGACTTCTCATTCAATTACAAGATATTTTGCAAACAAACTTAGCTAATACTTCAATACTAGTTTATTTATTTAAATTCTACTGATGAGTGGTTCAATTTTCCAGATTTCTGAGAATTGGAGCTATCCTCCATTGAATGACCTTGCAGAGGCTGCTAATCGGGTTAAAAATGCACTTGCTGAGCGGGGATGGAGACTGTGTACATAATCGGCTTGCTAACATTGGGTCAATAAACCAAGTAAAATTTTGTCGGGACTGCTTCCCCCTTCAGGCAGCTGTTCCATCCAGTTTTTGCAGAGTAACTAGAGCAATTAATTTTTTTTTTACAATGTCCCCGTTCCAAGATGCAAACAACCTACAAACGCTCTCACTGGACCAAAATTACTACCACTCATTTGTTGTTTAACAACAATTGGAATTTTGAATTCTTTTGAGTTTTGCAATAATACAGCAGAAGAGTAACTAGCTATGCAAGCAGCTATGACTTGTATCAGTTCTTGATATGTAATTTCATTTTCTCTTTGGGGGAGAGAGAGAGAGAGAGAGAACAAAAAAAAAAAAGAAGAGGGAAGAGGGGGGAGAATAAAATTATTACTGGCGTACGCTGCTTCATTGTAGATGTGCAAATGCTGAAACTTGTCAATTGAATATTGCACTGTACTTTTTCTTTTGTCAAATAGAACTTGAAGATCGCACTTTAGCTTTCTTTTTTGGGTCAGTGGACCGACCCAGTCTCTCTTTAAACTTGGGCTTTTGTGATGGGTTGATCCAATCCGTTTTACACCTCTAAGTTTTGTCAATGCCTGCCATGTGCTGCTAACTGCATGAACTGTTTACCAATTTTTTATCAAAGTGTGTTTGGCTTAAACTTACGAGGAGGAATGAGTCTCAAACATATGATTGACTAATAACAACCAAGTGATTCGTATCTTGAAATGTTAACGAAAATTAGCTGAAGTTACTTGACATAAGATGACCGCTGCAAAATACTAGCTTCACGATTCTTATGAGGATTTGGTATTTTTTTAATGCAATCTCTCAAGAATTACAGCCAAAAGAGCTAGAGTCTGAGTGGAATGACAAAACGATTTTTGCATGGTTTAGTTAACTGATTGACTAAATACATTTTGTGAGTTGGTATTTTGTCCCGACTTAATCGCATTTTGTTCTTGATTCCTAATCCCTCAATTTGCACTGCATCATGTCAACGACTCCCCTTACTCCCATTAGCCAAAAAAGGTATCGTTTCAATTTTGCAATATTTTTCAAGCTGCTCTTCTTTGCTTTGCTTCCCTATATAAGACTCATCCATTCATCCACTTTCATCACAGCATTTTAATTCTCTTATCAATCATTATTCTCAGATTCACATCACAAGCTTCAAGCCTCTTTTACATTTAACCAAAATGAGTGATTCAGCTACCGTTGATGTTCCAGAGTCTAGCTCGGCTGCTAAAGGAAAAGCACCCCTCATCGGAGTTCCAAGGCGGGAAAAGGCTGGATACAAGAAAGGAATAGCAATATTTGATTTCATTCTGAGGATTGGTGCCCTGGTGTGTACTCTAGCTGCTGCCGCCGCGATGGGAACTAGCGATGAGACTCTTCCATTCTTCACTCAGTTCTTTCAGTTTCAAGCCAGCTATGATGATCTTCCCACTTTTCAGTAGGTGAACTTACTTGTTGAAATTCTGTCATTCATCACATTTACACATATATGCTCTCCTTGTTGGTATTAAGTTTTGGCATGCAATAATGCAGAATCAATTCCACAGCGGAAAAGAATCACATGCCACTTGAATAATATCATTCCTAGAATCATACAAGTAATAGAAACAAGATTGAGAGTTTACAGAAATTGTGCTACAAAAAATTGGGATATCCTTTTCTGCAGGTATTTCGTAATTGCAATGGCATTAGTAGGGAGCTACCTAGTCCTTTCCCTTCCCTTTTCCATTGTCACTATTGTTCGCCCACATGCTGTTGGACCGAGGCTCCTCCTACTCATTTTGGACACCGTAAGCTCGTTAATCATTAGCTTCTTGAGTTCTGACACAACACAGTTTGTTACTTGACAGATAAAGATGAAAATGTTTTCATATATTGCAGGTAACATTAACTTTTGCTACAGCTGCCGCCGCCGCCGCTGCTGCCATTGTTTACTTAGCTCACAACGGCAATCAAAACACAAACTGGTTCGCAATTTGCCAGCAATTTGGTGATTTCTGCCAGAAAGTCAGTGGGGCTGTGGTGGCATCCTTCATAGCTGTAGTCCTCTTCGTGATGTTGGTGGTGCTCTCTGGTTTTGCTCTCCGAAAGCATTAAGAGACACAAAGTTCTATGGTTCCACTCGAGTGTTTCTATTGTATTTGAGGAATTGCTATTAAATTTAATATGCTCTGCGTTACGTGAATCCATTCAAAATGCTTTAGAGCATACATGCTTTTTCTTGTATGGCATTTCAAATTAAAATATACTGAATGAATGCCTATTCTCGGCTCAATATGATCATAAGAAGGTGACATATTCAGAATCCAGATTACTTTTATCCATCGGTTTATAATCTATTTGACAGAGAAATTGACTGAAAAATAAAATGGGAGTCATTTATCATCACAGGGAATAACCGATTGAACAGGTAGAATTATGAGAACTATGCAGAAAATGTGTTGATATTATCAATATGACTTACATCAATATATGTCCAACATAATCAGTAATGTGTCACAATACAGATAAAAAATACAATCTTTTTATAAGAAAATCATTATGTTATCTCTGTACACAAATCAGCTGTCACTTTCTTCTCTTTGAATTACTTCGGAGATAGGGCTGCAGAAATCAAATTTAACGCCAACATTTTCAGATCAAGCTGCTTGTGATAGGCATGGGCTTGCTGAAGGTGTCTTCATTAAGAATTTCTGGCACATGATCGTACCTTGGAAATCCAGGAAAGTATAATTCAAGTAATTCAATCTTTCTGAAGCCGTCATCTTTGAGAACCCAAATTTAGTAGTCCATGCGTTTAGCACACTTGGGGCTGATGGCAACACCAACCTCTCCACGCCTAATGCAATAAGCTGCTTTTCAAGCTCAGCCATTAGAAGACGACACATTCCATTTCTGCGGTACTTGAACATTGTAGCAACAAATGGGATCTCAGCAACTTTTTCATAGACTCTGACAGTAGCCGCAGAAATTATTTTTCTTTTCTTCTCCAAAACCACAGTGTAGAATCCTGCATAGTTCAAATGTTTCAGCTCTGATCTCCGATTGAAAATTACATCTTCAATGAGATCTCTCCCGGTTAAAGGCTCTTTGGCTGGCTCAAAGCATTCATGCATTACCTCAACCGCAGCATGCAACTTCCTCTGCAGCTCTTGCAAGAACTTACCATCTGTAGAGTTACTAACATCTTGATGATCAGACTCCAAGGACTTCAACAATCTCCAGGTTAAATTATTCTCACTTATTGAAAAGGGTTTCCGTATAAGTTCATGGAGGCTGGAAAAAACATGTTCACATCTATCACTGCAAAACCATTTATTTTGAGATTTCACCTTCAATTCTCGTTTACTCTTTCTTGTGCACCCTGTGTGAAACTTATGCTCACACTGATCACAAGTGCGAACAAGACCATCATCATCATCCACAGAATGCAGGGTTCTCTGTTTAAATTTACCATCACCACAGATGGCGCAACAGCATAATGGGCAGAACCAATCCCCATATGGAATATCCTTTAACCCAAGGCAGCTACTGTGGTACATGCAGGGACAATGATCACAACAAATTAATTCACCTCCACCTAGGCAAACAACACACATATCATAAGTCTCAACTTGATGGCTATTGCTTTTCATCCGATTACTCCCTTTGACAATTGCCGTGTTATCAGTAGACACCATTTGCCTTAGACAATCCACAAGAGACCTGCCATCCTCAAGAAAAATATTAGCAGCCGGCCTGTGGTTTTTGCTACCGGCATGAACCTCAAACCCAGTAAGTGTAAACACCTCATTGCAGCAATTGCACTTGATTCCACCATTAGTTATTGACCCTTTAGCCAATGGTACGCGACCCTTTTTGCCACCATAACAGACCTTCGCCCCAGGGAACACCACATTGTTTTCTATCAACTTACTAAGCACAACAGCTCGAGGATTGCAAACTGAAAACCTAGGAAGCACCTTCTGCCGCTCTTGTTTCCCTGATATTCGAACATGGGTATGCTTAACTGCACGCTTCTTCTGATCGTCTCTTGATGTCATCGAGTTTGCTGTTCCCTTTCTCTTCCCCTTTCCTCTTCTTCTACCAGGATTTGCATGTCTTGCATTATCATCTTCTTGCCCTAAGTTTCCAAAATCCATCGATTCAGCCTCTGCCTTGGCGTGCAAGTTAACTTCAGTGTTCTTTTTCCTCCTTTTTCTTGAATGTAACGCATCATCGGAAGATGATTGTAATGTCTGAGGAGTCACCGTTACCGATTTTTCTTCAAGATTTGCTCTCAAATTGTGAGTTAAATTCTGAGAACCTTCATCAAAACGACAACCGCGCTTTGCATGTCTTGCATGATTTTCCTCTTGCCCTAGGTCTCCAAAATCCATCGATTCAGACTCTGCCTTGGCGTGCAAGTTAACTGCAGGATTTGCATTCAAATTGAGAGTTAAATTCTGAGAACATTGTTCATCAATTAAACTTCTGCAGGCAGTTCTGAGTGAATAAAAAGTCTTCTGATTCGGAGATGTGTAGCGTATTTCTTGTTTATATCCTCCCTTTTGTGCATACCACAACTTCCAATTCAAAGCCAACAGATGATTCCGGGCTTTCAACCTCATCTCTGAACCTTTAGAATCATTATTCTTGCTCCTCCCTACGCCGCCGTGCATACAACAATACACAACTGCCGCTGGACAGTACTGTGGCTGGTTCACCATTTCACTTTCTTCTCAAATTGTATTCCTTCAATCCTTTTTTTTTCCTTTTTTGGTCGGTTAAGCTATTTATAAGTTATATGTATAGAGAGAGAGTTCCTTTTCCGAACGGCGTTTGGTTTGCTTTAGGAATCAGGATTCCTCCACCTGTACTGATTCCTCCAAGAATCAGGATTCTTCCTGACTTCAACAGTAATTAAATGTCGATAATTAACTACCGTTTACAGAAATTTACTGTTTAATAAAAAAAATAGAATTTTTTTTTTTTTTTAACCATTGTGTTATATGTAACATGATGAATTCTATTCACTGTTTTGCCCAACAGTCTCCACGTTATTTACAACACATTACGACAATACAAATTAGGGATTAAAAAAATAATAACATATATGAGATATTATTAAAAATATTAAAAATAAAATGCACTGATTAATATTTATTTGACAAAATTTTGATTTCATGTTAAATAAATTGTACTTGGAAAGCACGAAATTAATTATACGAAAAATATAACATTTTAATATGTCAAACACAAATATTGCATAAAAGAAATCAGTAAAAGCATCTGTGTTTCTTTTTCCTCTTATATTTCAATATATTTTGTTAGACCAAATTAGGAAAAGGGCCAAAAAATCACAAAAATAATAATGACATTATTATTGTTGTTGTTATACATAACAAAGGACCTATTTGCAACTAATATGTAACTTCTGGGTATTTTCATAAATTGTCCATAGACCAAAAAAAGAAAAATGACAAAACTTAATTGAAGGTAATTTGGAGATTATGAAAATTTAATTGGGGTAGAATGGACAGTTCTAGAAATTAGATTCTGATTCCCAACCCTTCCCTTAGGAATCAAAACTATGGAAATGATTCTCAAATTTGTGAGCCCCACACTATTTTGATTCTAATTTCAAGCCTTAATTTTGCAAGTAAATCATATTGATTTTGATTCCATAATTATTCTAATTACTAGTAAGTAAACACACTATTACATTATTACTTTTTATATTATGCTCTTTTTTTAATTTAGTTTTAATTCATTTATTTTAAAATTAACAAGTTTTAATTTATTTTTTTAGTTGCTCAAGTTATAATTTACTTTTAACTTTTAGTTATATCATGCAAATATAATATTTTATCTTTGAATCCTAAAATCCGATGAAAGTACTTCTCAAGAAGAAAAGAAAATCCGATGAAAGTAATGACCATGATTGACAATTTACATAATTTTGGAAGACATAGGAATTAATGGGGAAATTTACAATTTTTTTTACCATAATAATTTCAAAAGCAATCACACTAACTTGAAAAAATTTTCATCCTTTGCCAATTTCAACAAATCAATGAACCCCAAAATTCGATCGGCGGCGGAGACTCAACGGCAACAGTGGTGGCAACTAGCAGCCACAGCAACAGCAAGAGAGAGTCGGCTTAGCCTTCTCTTCTAATGGGTTAGCTGGAGAGCACAATAATCCTTCTATCCCTTCGTTCATCTTTCTTGATGAGTTCTTCAAACCTTACAAGCTGTTATCGGTCAAGCAAATACCCGCCGAAATGGAAGTTAAACACTTCACCGATCTGAGTAGATATCTTATTACCACGAACACGACTAACCGAAATCCGGAATCAGGAGTAGTATGGTCGACTAGAGATTTACCTGGTGCAGTCAATCTTCTGCAAGAGTCAGGATTGAAGTTTGAAGGCACTAAAGGAGAAAGCTTACTTGACATAAGATTCGAAGAGAAAAGGCGACGATGGATCTGGTGCCAGCTGGGAGTTGATCATGAGCTACAATTTCCGCGCATTGAAGTAGATGACCAGACGGAAAGCTTGATGCGAAACTTGATGGCCTTGGAGCAGTGTCACAGTCACTACCCAGGAGACACAACTGCATGCAATTACGTTGATCTTATGGATACGCTTATCGACACTGTGGTAGATGTAAAATTTTCTTGCAGAAGCGAGTATTATATCCAATAATCTGGGCGAAAGTGCTAGCTAGAGTAGCAACTATGCTTATAAACTTTGCCAGGAAAATTTGTTTCAGTGATTCCCATTACCTGACATTTCCAATGAACTGAAAGCACACTATGATAGTCGTTGGCACCATGCAAGGGCAACCTTGATAAGGGTTTACTTCAGCAATCCTCAGAGAGGGACTGGGAGTGTCGCTCCGGTTGTGCTCGCTGTCATTCAAACCATACACTCGATCCAGTCATCAGTTATGTGGTTTTTCATTATTTGTATTAATTACGATGTGTGCTTTTTTAATTATCAAATAATAATAATTATTATTATTATTAAAAATAAGGTTATATAATACATATTTTCAGTTGAAATTTATCGAACCATTTACGCAGAGTATTTCCAGCTGATCAATACCAAACCGTCGGTCAACATTACCGCCTCACTTGGGCAAAAGTTTATTTCATTTACGTTCTTGCTATTGAAATTAAATTCCAAGCTCAGTAGATTAATGTTGCTCCCAAATTAATTGTTACACATTATCGACTCCTTTTTGATATTGTTGCGGAGGAGTTTTGGCTCTTAACAAAAAAACCTAAGTGTTTGAAAAACACTAATTAGAAGATAAGATTTTGTTTTAAGTAATAGTTTGATGAAAAGACTTATAATACTCTTATTATTTTTTGCAAAAATTATTATTTAAATGCCATATTTATCAAATAATATCAGCTTATATATTACAATTAAATTTTATTTCACAGCCGACTTAAAATTTGTGTCACTACAATACTAAGAGAGCCTGTTTGGGATTGAGGTTGGACAACTATAAAATTACAATACTAAAGTATTTGGTAAACACTATTTGCTATAACTTGTAAGTTAAGTTGATTTGATTTTATACTTGAATGATGAAAAATCGATTATATTTTTACTAATTTTATCAAAATTATTATTTAAAATTATATTTACTACATAATATTGACTTTTATTTAATAGTTATAATTTTTTTTCCACAGCAGCTGTATCTTTCAAGTTACAACACATCAATCTCAAACATAACTTAATCAGAGCTTTATTCTCATCCATACAAGATTATGTCATAATGTTTCAATTTAGTGTCCGTCTCTTTGTTTCTAAATTCTTCTTATAATAAGGAAAGATTGTTTGCCAACATAAATTTTAAAATCACTTTTGTTTTCCCCCAAAAACACTTGAATTCCATTTGAAATGCTTTGTCAATTTGAAAGATTAGTCATTACGAGAAGTAGTTTTATTTCTTAAGTGCAAGCACAATTAATGCTAATTTTTTTCAGCTTGTAGGCGTGGAACTCCTTCTTCAGTTAATTTCACTCTACCGAACTTGCAATCCAGGCGGACCAGGCCTAGTGATCACAGTTATGGGCTCTGAAAGGAACAATTTTTCTTCTTGGTGCTATTCAGACAGCTCTAAAATTCTTATAAAACCCCTTAATTTTACACAATTTTGGCCTTAATTTGAAATAATAAACCCATGTTATCTTCAATGGCGTAACAGTATTTGTATTGTGAGGGGGAGCTTTTAACAACCCTCTTAAATCTTTATAACCCCTCTTTTTTAATGTTATTTCTTAAAATACTATCAATGTAATTGTTAATATACAAATTCATATATGAGATTAATATTTTCTAATAAAATTTTATCAAAAAAATATTTTTTTATAGATTACGTACAAATCCTAAAATATTAAATTTATCTTAAATCTTTTTCTCTTATTATATAAATACTATCTTCATAACTTTGAACGCTTATACTTTTCTTTAAAAAAATTAAATTTAATTGAATTTCCATTCAAAAAAAATGAAATAATTTTTGTTAGGTTATTTAAGTAATTTCAATTAAAATAAGGTTTTAAGAGCAATTTTAAGAGGTGTCAAAAGGCCTACTCTTATATTATATCTCAAATATAATAAGGAGCCAACTAAAAGTTAACGGACTCTCACCTCAAAAGAATGATTTGAAAAAGAAAATTGCTAATGAGATTTTGATAGAAAAATGTTGATAGCTAAAAAAAAAGAAGAAATTAAGAACAAATAAGTTGATCAACCAATGACAAAGGTTAAAATAGAAATTTTAGATGACCATCAAAACAAGTTATTCCAGAACATGCATGGCCAAATTTATAATGAGGAAAGTTTATGGTGCTGCTGAGCATTACTTTCTTTCCATTCACTTTTTTTCATACATATATTTCAATCAGTTAAAACAATTTGCATGATCATACGGAAATAGTAAATGGATAAAGAGTAATATTCTAAGAACACTAAAAACTTTCTTATATATGGGAGGCAGCCTAAAAATTAAACACAAGTTTCATATTAACTTAAAACAAAGAAATAGGTTTGGGATTATTTGTTCAAGTAAAAGTGGATGCTATTAGAGAATTAAGAGCAGCAAAGTGTGTAAAGTATTACAAAATTACCTCTATCTACCATTACGGTTCCACTCTATTTATTACTTTCGAACATACTCTCTTATGTCAAATGACCTAAAAAGATAATAATTAGAAAGTATTATTTTATTAATTGTATTAAATTATAAAAAAATTGAAAAAAATATAAAATTACATGTTTATACCTCCTTACGTAGAATATGAATTGACGGTAAATACGTGAAAAATGAAAATGATAAATAATATGGGTGGAGTTATTTACATTCTAAAATTTAATCCAAACACTCTAATTTTAGTGAAAAAATTACTGTAAGATATCCATCATGTGAATTACTATTCAAGACAATTTATTATAAATCTATATTATATTAACATCTATAATCGTTGTTCAATGTACAATTCTCATGTTTTAAACCCCAAAATTTTTATTTCCAATATTTTATTCAACTTAGACGAACAACAAGGTAATCAATATTTGAAGAAAAAAATTAAATAAATATAAGTATTGTAAAATAGCCTTTTTAACTTTTTAAAATTGGTTGTATTAAATAGTTTTATTGGTGTTTTAAGTAACTAAAGTTAATTGATTTAAATAGTTACGTAATGATTTTTTTTTAAAGAATTTTAAGGAGTGCACAAAGTAAATTTTTTTTAATTAATTAGTATGTGAGTGTATAGAGTAATAGTATGTTCAAAGTAATTTTTAAAGTGTGAATAACCCCACCAAATTATAATTTTTTTCTCATTGATATATAATTGATTAAAAATAATTTAAATGTTGACAATAACTGTTTAGATTTCTATTAATTCATACAAATCTATTAATTATCTCATGTCATAACTTTGTATTTCCTTCTCCTAAATCGATAGCAATAATATTAACATTTAAACATTTGAGTGTAAATTTGAATTCTAATACTATATGTCATTATCTATTGGATGATGGATTTTATAATTTATAAAATTATTTAATTACAATCTAATGGATTAATATCATATTAGTTAGGATTTAAATTAATGGATATTTTTATTAAAATCGTTTATACCATTTTGCATTGAAAAAACAAAATGTAAATAGAATATTTGTTTTATCCAAAATACTGTATTGCCACTGCATTACCGCTGCCGAACGAGGTTATTTCGTCATTTCATCGCCAACCATCAAAACTTTGGTCACACCGCACGCGCCCTCTCTCTCTCTCTCTCTCTCTCTCTCTCTCTCATCTGTGTCTAATCCAGCAACTTTCCCGGGAAAATAAAAGAGAAAATCAGACATCGCAATTGGGGGTTTTAGGGTTTCTGAAAATGTCTCAAACGGGAAAATTGATGCCGAATCTGGACCAGCAGAGCACCAAAATGCTAAATCTAACGGTGCTCCAGCGAATCGATCCTTTCATCGAAGAGATTCTGATAACCGCAGCTCATGTCACCTTCTACGAGTTCAACATCGAGAGCAATCAATGGGTACGTTATTTAACTCACCGATCCTATTTAAATTAATTTCATCTCTTTCATAGTCAAATTATTTAATCGCCTTTTAAATTTTTATTTTTCATTTTGTTTTAATAGAGTCGCAAGGACGTTGAAGGATCTCTTTTTGTGGTCAAAAGGTTTCTTTCTTTCTTTTTTTTTAATAAATGTTGCTAATTGTTCTCATTTACTTCCAAGATTTTTTTTCCGTTTTTATTTTAATTTTGTTTTTGATGTTATGTAGAAATACTCAGCCGCGTTTTCAGTTTATTGTGATGAATCGGCGTAATACAGGTTTGGATTTGGTACTTCACTTTTATAATAGTAATGTCTTTCAATGTTTGTTTGATAAGAAAGTATTGCTGTGCTTGTTATGATGGATTTTGGTAGAGGATGGTGCTTAATAATACTGTTTATGCTTATTCAGTGGTGGGTGATTTGGTATTTATATCTAGCTATTGATGATCTGATAATTATGTGTGGGTGATCTGAATCATACGAAGTAAGTAACTTCGGTGTTAAAGTGGAGACAGATCTAGTTATGGGAACTTAGAAGCCTATTATTTTCTGTTGATGATGGGTAAAAATCATGGAATAAAACCTTTGTCTCTCTGTATTGTGGTTTCTCCATATGAAATGATGGCAAGAATGGATTTGGTGATGGGACCAATCCTGTATTTGTGTATTCTCCCTCCATGCAGAATGCCATAAATTATGACTAGGAACTTTTCCTGTTTTCATGGAAGCTTAGCAGTTTTAATTGTTCACTTGTTTTGATAGTCAATGTTAGATGGTACAGTTAACACGGTTCTGGCATGTTGTTTATCAAGTTGCAGGTCTTGAGAGTTAGCTCATTTATCTTGAAATTTGTTTACAGTAGGGCAATTAGCGCAAGATTTTTAGTTTGTTCTAGAGTGTCATTAATTTTGTTGATGGGTCAGATTAACTTGGCTGGATAGTAGATGGAACCTCTTTTTTTCCAATTAATGTTTTTAGTGTGAACAAGCAGGACACCATGATAAACAAGCAGGTCTTTTCCTCTCTGTACTCATGATGCAGGAATGAAAACCCATACTTATTGGCTATATGCCTTTACTAAAGCTATAATGAGAAATCTTGCTCAATTCTACTCGCTTTTCTTAATCACTGGTGACCCTTTTGTTACTTATATTTCACTGAGTACTTAAATGTATTATTTAATTTTATAAGTAATAATGTTCTATTGTCCCACAATTTCGGCTGTCAAGGAGCACTATTTAACTGTTTTCTGTTTATTGGTGCAAAGTGCTTTTTACAAATGAAGGCAATTATTATCATTTATGTATTTTTTGCCATCACCTCTTTCTTGTTTTCTTTGTTAATCTGATATTGTTTGTCTAAACAGAAAATCTGGTGGAGAATCTGCTGGGAGATTTCGAGTATGAAATTCAAGTTCCTTACTTGTTGTATCGGAATGCATCCCAAGAAGTTAATGGAATTTGGTTTTATAATCCCCGTGAATGTGAGGATGTTGCAAATCTCTTCAATAGGTGAAGTTTCTTATTTATTCTTTTACACGCAATTTATATATTATAAAGTTTCTTTTAAGAGTGATTATCCTGTAGACTTTAACAAGTAGGTGAATAAAATTATTGGTATATATATATAAAATATCTAAGAGCAGTGTAAATAGCTTGATTGAAGAGGTTTATTTAAATAACCACGTCTGCATTTCGTTGCAGACAGGAGTGCTTTTTGACCTTCATCTGTACTTCAGCTGTGTGAATTAACAATCTTGTGCCATCCTTCATGTGAACAGGATACTTAATGCCTACTCAAAAGTTCCTCCAAAGCCAAAAGTATCATCAAACAAAAGGTAATAATTCTTTGTAAATATCGAAACCCCATATTGTCATTGAACTATCCCTGAAAGTTTTAACTTGTTGCCCTTCCGGATGACTTTGCTTTCAGCAGTACAATGTTTTATTATAAAGAAATCTCAACTCCTCTGTGCACCGATCCCAAATTGCTTTTTGGTCGTGGCTTACAGAAAAATAATGACTGTGAACTTGGAAAATGAGATTTTCTGTTTTCCATATTTTTATTAAACCATAAGCTTCTGTAATCTATGGTAACTTATGCAATAAATGTCATGCAAGAAGTAAGTTTTGGACCTGTAGAGACTCTATCAAAGGTGAGTTCCTTGGGATGTTTTTCTATTCCGTAGATGGTGGGTTTTATAGTGTTACCAAATTCACATAGGATCCTTGTCTTTATTGGCTGTGGCTATGCTATAGTAATTGCTGATTGTTACATCCTTAATTTAATTTTGTTAGTTGAGAAACTTCTGCTTAAGGGTTATGTGTGATTCCTTGTTCTTGATCTACATCTTACTGTTTTGTAGTGAGTTTGAGGAACTTGAAGCAGTTCCAACCCTATCTGTGATGGAAGGCCCTTTGGAGCCAACATCGACTACCACTACTGCCGCTGATGCTCCCGAAGATCCATCATTTGAAAACTATTTTAGTGTATGTACAGTTAGATTATCACTAACCTTCTTATTGCTTAATTTATTTATGTATCTCTGGCCTGAATAATTGTTGTATTGCAGACGGCTACAAGTATTGGAAGTAATGCTCCAAATGCTCCTAGTTCAAGACAGCCCTATCATTCTTCTGCAACCATTCCTTTGTTGTCCCATGCACCTATTGTTATTTCCTCTGCAGCACCAGCTCCACAAGCACCATCCCTCACTCTTTCATCTTCATCTACTCCCATTGCCATCCATGACACTCCTGATCCAATCAGCAGCGGCAATCGGGTCACTAACCTTGTGAAGCCTTCATTCTTTTCACCCCCAGCTTCCTCATCTACATTGATGATGCCTCCTATCTCTTCATCTGTGCCAACTGCGCCAGCTCTTAATCCTCCCCTAAGTATGCAACGCCCATATGGAGCTCCAATGCTCCAACCTTTTCCCCCACCAACTCCACCTCCCTCTCTAACCCCTAGTTCCGCTCCTCCAATTGATAGACCTCTTATTACCAGAGAGAAGGTTCGTGATGCACTTCTGATGCTTGTTCAGGTACTTGAGTTCTTTTTGTTTTCGCATTTGTTGATTTCCTACCCCTTTTTTTTGTGTGTGTTTTGTGTCTTATGAGTAATTTTGTGGGTCTAAATAGTGTCGACTAATCAGCTGTTCACCTTAAATATATGCTCCACAATAAAGCTGGGGCGGTACTTACCATACTCAACATAGCTGAGAAATTTGTTATACTGGCTCATCTTTGTAGCTAGTGCATGTAGTTTTAGATTTAGACTAATTTGTTCACACCTTTTTTTTTTTTTTTCTTTTCTTTGGGTTGTTGTTTTTGTGTTTTGGGGGGCCTTTGAATAGAGTAACTACCATGTGCTTTATTGTGGGCTTGACTGATCTATATATTTTGTGCTAGGATGATCAATTTATCGACCAGTTTTATCAAACGCTGATGAAGGTGCACCAGTCATGAACACTGTTAGTCACTTATAACTTTCGTTTGGGGATGTCACCCGGTACTAAAATGCTTGTAAGATCATCTTCTGTACAGCTCATCAGCCGTAGACCTCTGGAATAATGACAGCATGACGGTTTCTGCTCTAATATTGCCAATGAGAAGTCCCCTTGATTATGTGCCAGCGCCTTCTTGAAAGTTCTGAAGGTTGGCCTCACTTGTTTGGCATGATGGAACATTTGTAACAGTAGAGGATGAATAGAATTTGAATCTTTCCAATGTTTTTTTTAAGTGTAACCATGTCGGTTCATTAGATTGCTTAGAATTGCAATAGTTGTGTCCAAAATCTGTGTTAATTATGAATAAGACATTAGTAGAATGTGCAATTAAACTTGTGCGTTTTGGATAAATTTTGCTAGCCATGTTGCGTCTTCTCTTCTTGACGGTGGAGTGTTGATGGTATTGGATAATTGGAATAATGGGCTCGTTTTATTGAAGAAATGCACAACTTAATTCTCCTTCCGGACCGGACGTTCCGGTGGCATTGGTACTGAACTGTTATAATTTGGAGACAAGTTTTATTTAAGACTCGCAATTTATTAATGTTAATGACATAATTACGGGAAATTACAACTCGGAAATGATCTAAACAGTCGGGTTTTCTTTATTATGTTACTACGTATGCACGGACTCTTTTAGATTCAACAATTTTGAGGAATTAATTAAAATAAATCTAAATTAGTGAGAGTAGATTTTCTATTATATTCTGTCGATACTTAAATTATACAATAAGGTAAAGCTGAGTAAAATTTAGAATATTATTTACACATAAGGGTAATAAGTTAAGAAAGTAAAAAATAAAAAATAAACGAGGAAGAAGAAGAAGAAGAAGAAGAAGAAGAATAGACGATGCGATCATTTTGGGCGAAATTTTTTTTTTCCATATTTGTTTATAAATCACTTACTTAGCTTGTTACTCACAACAAGATAAATCGACGAAAGTATCTCTCCCCTTCCCAGAAAAATATCAGAGTCTGGCATCGTATGGCGGCGATTAGAAAGATTGTTGGGAGAAACATAAACCTGACGTCATTTAACGGTAACCGCTCTCTTATGCCTCCAACCCTTTTCATATCTTGCAGAGGAATTACTTCTAAGCTCTTTGTTGGAGGTACTTCCGCTCTCAGTCTTAATTTTCTCATTTACTTTCATTTTGAGTTTAAAATAATCTTGTCTTGGGGTCTAATTTGTCACTGCTGCATTTTTACTTTTATTTTGTTAACGCAGTGGTTAGAAGTGCTTCACTTATCAAATATACAAGTGCTTATACTTGGTGATTTTACTTCACGGCAGCTCAGTTTTGTCTTTTGTGTGATCGTGCTTTTGCAGCCTTATTGCTCGTTATGTGTTTGATCAATTGCCCATATGGGATGTTTTGGTTCCGTATGTTTGGTATTAGCTCTGCAGTGTAGCCTTTCAAATCAAAGCTGCTAAAATGTTCCATACTTACCTTTGGAAGCTACGTTGGTTTAATCTCGCAAATGATTGGATGAAATATCTATAGTAACTTTACTAATTTACCCTTTCCTTGCCCCACTTCGAAAGTTATGATTAGCGGTTACCATATAATCGTTTTATTTCACAGCAGCTGTGATTTTGAAGCCACTGAACCACAATCCCAAAGGGAGCCTTAATGTGACTTTAGTTGTGACTTTTTGAGTTCATCTAGTGGTTTAGTTTCAATAGAGTGCTTTTGTGGAAAGGTTATTCTAGTAGAAGTGCTTTCTAACGAAGCACTTGAATTGAAACCGCTTTCTAAGAAAAGCAGTTATCCTTAAGAAGGTATTTTAAGTTTTTTTGTTGCTCGATAAGGCTTTTCAGAAAGGCAGATATTAAGCGCTTCATGACCAAGTGACTCTTTTTGAAACTGTTTTAATCAAACTTTACAGAGTAGACACATAAAAACTTCCGGGGATTTGAAGATTGTTTTTGACAGAATGGAAAGCCCTCTCGAAATGCATCTCAAGCTTCACCCTTTGATTTAATATCTAACATTAGAAAACAGAATGGTGGTTTTGAAATTTATGCTTCAGCAACTTCTTACTTTGCACGTATACATTTGTCGAAATCATTTCTGTCTGCTGTGTTATGTTGCAGGTCTGTCATTCTACACCTCAAACAAGGGATTATTGGATGCATTTTCTCAATATGGTCAAGTTGTTGAAGGTGACTTCGGCTCTGCCCTACATCATGCTATCATTAAGCACTCTTTGCGCTAGTTATTGATATCCATTTAAGTAACACTTCTGGAATGTTTTGTTCTTTTGCCAGCTAATATTGTGATGGACAGAGTCTCAGATAAATCAAAGGGCTTTGGATTTGTGACCTTTGCATCCCATGAGGAAGCTGAGAAAGCACTGTCTGAGATGAATGGAAAAGTAAAGTTCTCCTATCTTGAACTCTTTTCTATATTTGACTCATCTAATTTGATAAATAACATGCTTGGCAGACACTGGATGGCCGTGTCATATTTGTAGATTACGCAAAGCCAAAAACCAGCTTTGGTAGTGGAATGCCTATAGCAAGGGGACCTCCTGAATCAATAGCTGACAGAGTGAAAGTTAATTTCTTTGATGAAGAACCAAAAACACGGAAATCATAGACTACAGAGAAATTATACATCAGAATCATGCAGATATGGAAACCAATAACCAAGACTGACTGAAGGTACTGAATATGCTTTCCTTAGCCTGTTTGTATTAGGGTTTGGTCGCAAAGTTTGTGCCAAAATAGATTTGAAGTTGATGTGTATGAAGCACTATCATTGTTTCCACTTTCCAGGGGGCTTTTGTTATTTTCTACATTTTTTTTCTTCTAATTGGAACCTACTTTGATTACAATAAATCAAGGACGTCGCTTCTTGTAAATATTTTTATCGTTGTTCAAATAATGCATGTTTAATACATAAATATGCAGCAACTAATCTATTTTTCGTTCGATGTACCATGGAATTGATGTAATGAACTTCTCTGTGACTTAATACTCTTGAAAGAGACAGAGGCCTCAGCTAAACCAATTCCTATCTAGTATTGCGGTATTGTAAAAAAAAAAAAAAATTATAAAATAAAAATTAAATAGTATATAGTGAATATAATTCTTAAATAATAACTTTAAAAAAATAAAAATATTATAAAATTTTCACTATGTAAATAATGGACTAAATTAACTCGATTTTTTACTTACAATAATTAATCAAATATTTTAAAACTATCTTTTTTAATCCCAATATCAAATTGGACTTAAATTTGCTGGTAAAACCATTTATACATCCGAGGTTGAAGGCATACGTGGCGCAATGAAAATGACCCAAAGAAAAAATGGAAACGCATTTGTGCCTACTTATTAAGTATTAACAACGTGGCACTAGCAGAGCAAATTTTAATGTCACCTATAACTGCATGGAGGCCCATGCAGATTTTAATGTCACCTGCACGGCGCAGCCGAATTCAGAATTTATAAATGAAGTGCTTCTTTTGACTATAAGGAGAGTAGGTAGGTGATAGAAAGGTCACCGTTGTAATTTCCACTACTGGTTACCACCATGCATTGACTAAATTTTGATGTTGACACATCACCGAAACCAGAAATGGCGTACTGTTCTTTCCTTGCATTCCAGGTCTTGTCTTGTTGTTTATCTTATTGCTCATAACTCACGCGCTTGGGGCTCATAAATTTTAGGTTAAGTCTGAGGGGGGGGAAATGCTTTTACCTGACTTTTCCTCATACCAACGTGATGCCTAAACCGATTCTTAACAAATTAAGATGTTTATCATATTCTCCTTGCGTGCCGTTAAGCTGTAGACCAAACTTTCTCCTTAATCCAATTTAGGATACGTCTGAAATAGAGAGGTGATGTGTTATTTAATTTTTAGGTATGTCAACTATCTTACAACTATTGTATGTCATTACAGTTACAATTTTTATTTTGTATTAATCATAAAATATTATTCGTTACACTAATTAGATTTGAAAAAAAAATAAAATAAAATCTAGAGTCAAGGGGGGTTTGTAAATATATCAAAAATTTGTAACGAATAATTGTGACCATTGTAACATACAAATACAGTAGTTGCTAAGTAGTATTTCATGCGTGGATTGGTGGTTTAGCTAAAATTAGCCACCAAAGTAAACTGTGCGCGCGCGTATATAATTTAATGTTCAACAAAAAAAAAAAAAAAAACGGTTAGAGGAAACTTTTAGTATGTGTTTTAAATAATAAAAGTAGCTTCATATTGAGAAAAGCTGCACCATGAGGGCAACTTCTGAGTTAGTTTGGGTAATAATCATTAGTAAAAATGTCCTTTTTGCATAAATGGGATAAGCACTGAAAGCAATCCACAAATGCTACCAGAAATGTAGCCTCACTTTGTTGGTGAGAGTAATCAATGGAAGGAAAGTTCAGAAAAAAAAAAAAAAAAAAAAAGCATAGTTGAATCATCTCCACGTCACCTTAGATGAAGACTTTCTAGTGTCGCTCTCTCAGTATACTATCTTTTCAATGGTGTTACGAGACACAATGACACTTCAAAAGTTGTTATGCATATGTATGTATATTTAATATTTTCGTCCACAAGAATTATGAATTAGTCCACATGGAAATCGAAGTTTGTCTTTAATCAATTCCCTGCCCACCCTCATACTTAAAATCATTTGTTGCATGGAATGAAAAAAAAAAAAAAAAGGTCACACGAAAAGGTGGTCAATTTTTAGTCATCATCAAAAAGGGCCAGGCCAATATCATGAATAAATCAGAATTGATAGCCAACCACTGCGCATAATTAAATTAAGTGGGAATAATTATTTCGCACTTTGGATATCATATTTAAATATTGACGTCTTAATTAGAATATTCGATGAGGATCTAAAAGAAGATATAATATTTAAATTTATGCTTTAATGTTACAAACTAATTTTAGAAATCTCAACATATTTACAAGATTTACATGTTAAAAGACAAGGAAGCTTCCGAACGGAACCATAAACCAGAATTAGTACAAGTAGATGGAGCAAAAAGAAAATGCTAAGTATCAAGAAGAACGAGAGAATGAAGCATGTGCTGAGAGAAGAGAGAGAAATGAGTCAAAACGACAATTTAAATTATAAATTCTCTCGTTCTTCATGATATTTAACAGCGCTCTTAACAAAATGAAAAACCAGTTGGTTGTTAGTGCATTTACTCTATATTTCCACAAGTGAACAATAATGTCAAATGAATAAACACCAAATCTGTTATTATTCTTTTAAGTGAATTTATCGACTTGAGTCCTCCTAAATAAAATAAGAAGAAAATTAAATATCTACACAAAAGTAGTTGGCCCATCACACAAGAAACGAGGCTCTATCATTGATGGTTTAGCATCTTCTTCTTCTTCTTCCATTCGCGTTGGCGAGAACATTCTTAGCCTTGCTTTGCTTCCTTCTAAATTGTGAATAAGGAAATTATCAGCCTTTTGGTCTACATATATAGACAATTAGAAGCGGCAAAACTTTTGGGTTGAAATAATCATCAATTCTAGTGTTCACAATAATTTTAAAAAGTTATTGACTAAGTTTGTTCCAAATAGGTAAATTTACAAAAGAATTAAAGTACAAACTTCTTGTACCTAGTAAAATACTACTACGTACCACGCAAATTATAAAACACTTTCTTGCTTTTCTTTTATTTTTTCCTTCACCATCTCCACATTTCCCGTAAATGAAAATTAAGGTGCTGAACTTTTTTTAATATTTTATCTACATAGAAGATATAAGCCTGAAGAAAAAAAGGTGAAAACCCCGAAAGCCACGCACAGCATATCTAATGCCCCTTCTACCCTCAACTTCTTTTCTTTTCTTTCCCTCTTCTTTTCTACATAATCTTCGTACTTCCTCTTTCCTTCATCTTCCCTCCCTTTCACATTTCGCCTTTTGCCCTCCAACCCCCTCTGCAAAATGACCAAACTGTCCTTCCCGTTCAAATTCGTTCCGTCCATGTCCTCCACTTGTAAATTCACCTCCCTCACGTGCATCTCCCCGCCCTGAGACCCCCCACACGTGACCACAATCCCGCACTGCACGAACTCCGAGGATGATCCCTTGTCGCCTCCGGACAAAACCGAAGAAAAGCGCACGTGCGCTTCTCCGCTTAGCCAGTGACGCTGCACGGTCACCGGCTTGTAACTTGACAAGTTCATCGCCCGCCGTCCGATCGGGTCGATCAAAATCCAACTCAACGTCAAATCTTCGGCGAGCTCGCGGCACGTGTCCTCATTGTCCGGGTGAGGAATTCGGGTCGGCACAGAGTCTTTCGGGTCGAGTAAGTCAACTCTAAACGGGGAGCAGTTAAACCACCCGCTAGCAGTCTCCGTCTCGACAACTCTGCTAAATATGAGCTTGTTTTTGTAATATACATCAACGGCTGAGATTATTTCCGACGGACGGTTGAGACTGGGAGAGGAAGATGACCTGGAGGTAGGTGTCTGGTCGGTGTTAGTGAAGGAGTCGGAGAAGAAAGAGCGGGGGCCGTAGGGGAACGAGGAAATCACGTGGCGAAGACGTGGCGTGTTAGTGGACGGCCACGTGGAGTGGCAAATGTTCGTCCAGAGGGATTCGTCGGAAGCGAGGGAGTGGAGCTGAGAGGAGACGCAGGAGGCGGAGGCGAGGGTGGGCCCGTCTAAGCGAGTTAAGATGTGAGTTTCGATGATGTCGGGATGGACGGCGGAGATTCTGGCGGTGTTTTGATCGAACGATGGAGGAGCCATCTGCATGTTAATGTTGGCTGCTTTGTTTAATGTTTCCCACTGTTTTGATATACAGTTTGTGTGATTTGAGAAATGTTTTCGAGCTTATATAGAAGTTTATATAGGAGATGAAGAAAGACAGAGATGAGTTAGACTGTTTTTCAAATGACATTGTTTTTTATGTTAATAACAAAATTGCCATCCACTCTTGCTTCTGTGGTCCTCGTGAATGAACTCGATTACGCGAGTACACGAGTAACGCCCCCCCTCATATCCATTGCATGATTGAATAAAATAATATTAGGGTTATGTTCGTAATCTTCAATAATTGATATTTTTATTATCTTATTTAATATTAGTGTAATAAAATAACTATAAAAAAAATGAATACTATTAATAATATGTGATTTAAAAAATATCAAAAAATCATATAATAAATTAGATTTTTTTATATTTTCTTTTATTATCTAATGTTGGAAAAATTTTAGAATATCTCTGAGATAACATATCAATCATACAATAAATAAGTAATGTTATGACATATGCATATTTATTTTAAAAACTAACTATGCAATTGATAGTTAAAACAAGTTCAATTGCACATATTATACATGTATTATTATTTAATTGTATGAATTCTAATATATTCTAAATTTATTTCCAAATATTGAAAGTGTTAATTTGTATTTCTTATTACCAATCGATGTCACTAATTAAGGAGAAGTAATTTTCTAATCTCAAGGCAGTTGCGTAATTTTAGTATTTATGCGATGTGAATTAGATAACCTTCAAAGGCGGTAGAAGGTCTAAGAAGGGAAGTCACGTAGTTCGTGTGGGACCAATTGCTTATATCTAATTGTAAGGGTTTGATTATTTTAATACAATAATAATATATTTAACGTCTCAATCTTGTTATCACTATTTATGAAAACATAAAGGTTTTTTATTCCTTGATGTTGATTGATTTAATACCAGAATATATAGTAAAATAATGTGATACCGCGTGCGTGATAATGTATTTTATTTTATATATAGACGGAGAATGAAATATAATCGGAGATAGCTCGATATCATTTTCAAATGAATGCCTTTTTTCTTTTTAAATATTTTTTCAAATGAATGCTTACTCAATGAATATGAGTTTGACAATGTCCTTGCAAAGGGTAATTTTTAAAAATTTATCAATATACGTATTCGAAAATATATAAAAATGTTGATTTTTGCCTTAAAATATTCTAATAATTAGATTGTATTATAAATGCACTTGAAAAAAAAACACTAAAAAAATCAAAATGCGTCTGGTCAATGTGTCTTTGATAATCGAGGGTACTAAATCGTTTAGAACCTTCAATCAATTTGTATATATGACGATGTTATTTTTTGGTCAGGTAACCCGAGGATGGAAGTAGAAACCTAACAAATTTAAGTTCAAAAGATGGAATAAGAATAAGATTTACGAAGCTGTCATTTTCATAGGGAAAATCAGCTGAGGTGCTCAAGATCATCACAAATTGCCGAGCTTCTAAATTGGATTTTATGAGCGGAGGTTTCTCTAGCAACCCATGTGTTTATACCTTAATCTCTTTTTTATTATATTTAGCTAAAGATTGATGACCTATTAGACTAATTAATAAAAAAAATTAAAAATTAAATATAAAGTATCAAAAGACATTTGATGATGATGATGATAACGATTCTCTAATGAGGATATCCTCAATTTAATAAAGACATGATGTTTTCGACAAAAGAATGATTAACTACACACACAAACTAGATATACAAAAATTTATTTAATAAAAATTATTAAATATTACTGTTTTATCATTATCACACATTATCAACATTGTTAAAGTTGTTTGAAAATTACTCGATCAAAACTCATGGAATACATATAATATTATAAATACTAAAATATAAATTGATATGAACTCAACTATTAAAATTAAGTTTTTAAAAAAGTAAAAGTCTGCGGGACAGATATTATTCTGATAATGCTGTCTAGATAGCTGAATGTTTAAATTGATGCAACCCATCAGATCACACTCGAAAATAAATAAAAATGATTCCAATAAAATATGCTAAGACAAACCTGCAGTCCAATAAGATAACATTTTCCCTTCGATAGAATATGCTTCGTGGTTCGAATTTATGTGTTGTAAGATTAATTGCCAGCTTTGGCTAATTTGAAAAAAAAAAAAAAAACTATCAGTCATTTGAGATTAGCTAAGGAATCACTTCTATCGTTTGCTAATGACTCAAAGGATGCACATAAAAAAAATTGGTATCAAACTTGATAGTCAATTTTCAACTAAATTTGATTAATTTTTAAACCAAAGAAAATACTTAGACATTTAAAAAAAAAAAAATGAGGCAATGCCCTCTCAGATTGGATTAGGTCAAAGACATTGCATCTCAATCAGACTTAACGAATACGGACAACATGCCGCTGCCTGTTTATATGATTATAATTAATTAAAACAAATTTTTTAATTGGGTACTAAATTCCACAATACATATGTAAGTGAAAATGATGTTCAATTGTTTACCCTTTTTTTAAAGTTAAATTAGGATTAGGGCATGACGTTAGCGTCTGGATTAAGGCATGATATTTTCAATTTTCCAAAAGTTAAATTACGTTTAGGGCAGGGTGTTAGCATCAGGATTTGCTAATTATCATTGACCAATTTAAACAAGTAATTTGAGCTGTCATTAGTTGGATTGTAGAATCACAGCTAATTCTTGCAAGTTGAGTTCTGGTATTTGTAGATACACAATTTGGCCAAGAAGAATGTTTGTGACAGTTAGAAATCAGCTGGGGGGAAAGAAAATGTTGCATTGGATCTGTTTCAAAGTTGTAATACTAATGCATGCATGTAATTTGAATGTTCCTTAATTTAAGTGAAAGAAAATATTTTTGTTTATTTCAACATTTCAAAATAAAAAAAACTGGTTAAAGAGATGTTGTAGTTTAAATTATAGCTATTGTGAAAAAAAAAATAATTATTATAAAAAATGTTGATTATATGTGAAAAATATGAGATATAAGTTTTATTTAATAAAATTAATAAAGATATTATAGATTTTTTATAGAATAATTATGAAATAAAATCAATTGAAGTTAAAAAATTACGACTACAAATGTTTGCTAAACAGTTTGTAATTTTTAACGCCCGACTATTTTACAGCAACCTCAAACAATATCTAAGTATTTTTAATATTACCAAACACTTACAGATGAGCTGAATATTTATAAATCAATACTATGCAGGCCATAATCATTTTTATTTTTATTTTTATTTTTCGATGCATCATATATAATTGAATCTTTTCAAATTAATTTATTTAACTCTTACGGCAATAAAATTTTCATCGGTCCTATAATTATTCAAAAAGACAAATTTTTACTTCGAATATCTTATTTAATTTAATACAATTAATTCACATAAATCTATTATATATATCCCACAATTATTAAAATTACAAGATCTGTGGCCCACAAAATCTTCCTTAATTTATTCAATTATTATCTCACTATCACTTATTTATTAAATAATAAATTATTTATTATTTAAATATTTCATTCAATCTATGAATATCATATTAATTGAAATTTAAATTAAGACTCAAATATTAAAAATTTTAACATTTCTCTTATTAATTAATGTATTTCAGTGAAATTACTGTTATCTTTTCTTTTTTTTTCATAATCAATCTTCTCTGTTTTAGACCAATTTATTTATTTCTATTATTATATATTTTATTTTCCTCTTAATACAATTACAATCCCAATTACATCTCCACTCTTCTACTGGAAAGCCAGGTCAATTCAGTTCGAAGTTTCCCGGTGTCTTTCGAATTCTGTCAAATAAAAATATGCGATCCGAAAATAAAAATCAACTATTGTTGCTTTCAGTGACCCTGCACAAACAATGATGCAAGGCAGCTGGCCATGCAGCCCCGCCGGTGCTTTTGTTTAATGGGTTCAAAGAGGCGGTGCAGAATTACACAGCTCTTTCATAATATATAGTGCGTAAGAATTATAATCCGAAAATGATGTTACATCAATACCCTCGTATAATTTAATTTTATTATTTATGTGCTTTCATTTATGTTATCTTAATTTGTACAAAATGAGTTTTAACAAGAATTTGCGGTTCGATATATAATTATACAGCTCTTTCATAATATATAATGCCTGAGAATTAATCTCTTTAACTAGTTGCAGTCAGTTCATCGATCGTTGTAACTTTTGGAAACATATTTGAATGGAAACTAAAAGGAAAATAGTACACGATTCAAAATCGTTTATTGAAATTAAAAGGATATTTTAAAGAGAAAGATAACTTTTAATTTTCTTCAAATAAAATCTTGTTGGGAGAATATTACTACCAGAGGCAGATCCAGGATTTGAAAGTACCCCATGCTAAATTTAAAAGGAAGATTATATTGTAAAGTGAACATAAAATTTTATAAGAAAAAAATAAAATACACATAATAAGATAAGAGCATTAGAAATCTTACACCAAATAATAATTACTTTAAACAAAATAATTATATAAAAATAAAAATAAAAATGTAGTCAAAACAAAAATATAACTAAAATTGTACTTTTCGCGGCTTCAAACAATAAAATTCATCAATTATGGATTCTAAAACAATAGTATCTGCAATTTCTCTTTCAACATAGACAACCTATACAATTTGAAAGAAACTCATTTTCCATTTTATTGCGAAGTGATGTCTTGATAAGGCTCATGGCTGAAAATGCATGCTCTGTTGTGGCTGTAGACACTGGAATAGTCAACAGTAGACGAATTAATCTATCAATCAAGAAATAGTGTTGTGACTTCTTTGTTTCAATTAATCGTCGACATAACTCAGAAAGTGATGCAACTTGTTGAAAAAGTGGATGAGAAAGCACATCAAACTTGTAATGCTCCAATTTTCTTCTCAAAGTAAAAATCTCATTTGCAGAGAAATCATAAGGATAAAATTTCTCAGCAAGACAACAAATTTCTAACCACTTGGTAGCTATTATTGAGATTTTTAGCCGCAACCTATTCTCTAAAACTTGTTGTAAAGATTGTGCATTCATTCTTTTATCAATATGTTTACATGGATCCTTTAAATTGCTCCATTTTTCCATGGCGGCATTGTGAAAAGAACTATGACTCCCTTCATGCAGTGCAAAAGGACATTTTTTGTCACAAGAAACATACTTCCAATTTTGACAACCATCAACAATGAATGCATCAAACTTAGTTGATGTATCATAAAAAAGAAAGCATGGAAAACAAAATGCTTTATCTTTTGACAAGGAATACTCAAGCCAAGGAAATTTTGAGAACCAAAAAAATTGAAATCGACGATTTTGCGTACCATGTTTAGTTGGTGGGTATTTTTGTAACTCGGGTTGGAATGATCCCATATTTATGTACGCCATCCGTACATCTTCTCGTTTATCAATAGGATAAGTTTTGATTGAGAAGCGTAATCCGGGATCACGTTCTAAATAAGGGGTGTCAATACTAGTTGGAGTATCAACTTTCTCAAATTCAGCTCTTTGAGATTTAAGAGAACTTGAGGCATCAATATTGCACGGAGAACTTGTTTCATTTGATGATTGACTGCCATTTACTTTGGTAAAGAATAAAAGTAGAGTTTTCCTCGGCTTGGATTTATCGGACATTATAACCTATAAATTACCATAACATGAAACTACATAAAAATTAATAAATTAATTAATAATTACAATTTACAAGCTTAATTAGCATGCTTAAATAAATTAAACAATTCAATTTTTTTCATCTTTTCCATTATAAAAAAAATTATTAGTGAAAAAATAACCATAATAAATCAACTCAAACTAATAAATCACAAAACTTATTAAAAAAAAGCCAATCAAATATTCAAGATAATATATTAAAATAATATGTAAAATAAATCATTTAGTTTGAAACTATAACATGAAACTACATAAGAATTAATAAATTAATTAATAATTACAAGCTTAATTAGCATGCTTAAATAAATTAAACAATTTAATTATTTTTCATCTTTAATTATTAAGCCAATCAAATAATTTAATTATTAAACAATTAATAATTCCATTTTAAAAGTTGTACAACTATTAAATTCAATTTGCTGGAGTTTTACCAGGACATATATGGATAGCAATCAAAATTGAAACTTTACAAACTAATGAATCAAAACAAATTACAGAGCAAATCAGCAAAACCAATCACAAAAACTAAATAGCCAATTACAAATTCAAAATAATGAATCAAAATAAAATATAGAGCAAACTGATAAAATCCATCACAAAAAAATAAGATTTTTATATAAGTTGTGAAAGCATACCAGTAGAAAAACATGCAAAGCCCAAGAAATTGGAAGACGAAGCAGATGAAGAATCGTGAAGAGGACAATCGATTTTTTTAATTCTTGGCTTTGAGAATTGTTGTCGGTTGAGAGTAAAGAAAAAGTGAACTAGGTAAAGATTCTTTCCTTTTTTTTTGTTTCAATGGCACTCTTGTAATTAATTATTAGTGGCATGATTGGAATGTTATTGAACATATTTGAGTGTTGTTCCGGTTCTATGCCGGGCTATAGCCGTATAGCCCACTAAGGGATCCCGCCTCTGATTATACTCCCAATTAGGAATTTTCTCATGTAATGAGAAAAATTTAAATTGTGATGGGTGGTTAATGAATAAAAGAATATAAAAAATTAGATTATATACATATACTACTATTAAAGATAGAGTAAAATGATACAAACAACCACAACCTCTTGTACAACTTATTTTGACATAACTGACAGTGGCTATATCTGGTTGAATCAAATATAAATTAATAAAAACAATCATGTGGCCAAGGGATATTGAATTCAACCATTTATCATCCACATCAGTTTGTACAATAAGTTTGTACAAGAGTTTGTGGCTGTGATCATTACGCATTAAGATATATATGGCACAATCCTAAATCAAAGATCTTGTAATGCATTATAATCAATATCGTAAATGAGCTAAAATTGAAATAGACTAAAATCAGAATCATGAATGGAAATCAGAATAAATTGTTTACTTGAACTATATGAATCGGAAGTTCAGAACTGGAATGAACTTTATTTCTATTGATATATTTATTTTATCCTATAATCGGAATGAATAATTATAATTTACTATAATGCCCTTTGTGTAATATTTTCATATGATGATGATGATGATGATGATTTATAATATTTAAATAATTAGTAAATAAATAATAGTAATAATTAATAATAATAACATTAATAAATGATAGCAATAATTAATAAAACAACAACAACAACAATAACATTAATAAATTTGAATAATTACAATAATTAATAACTAAAATAGAAATAATTAATTTTAATAACAAATTCGTTAACAAATAAATGTGGGACGACAACGATGCGTAACGGAGGGGCGCAGCGCAAATCCGATTGGTGATGAGCTGCTACAATGTGTGGACGACAACGACGGCGTGACAGAGGGAGAAACGGTGACGACGAGCACGAGCATGAGCACGAGCACAAACAATTGTGATGTGGGTAATGAGTATGAGAAGTTGTGACATCGGTGACAAGCACGAGCGACGGCAACGACAAGTTCGATCATTTTCCTTTTGAGCAGCAATTGCCTGCTTAGGTTTTCATTTTTGGTTTTTTTTTTTCCAAAATTTCAAGAGAGGGTATTTTGGGAATGCATAGAGTGTAGTGGGATAATTTTACAATTTCAAGGAATGGGGCTCTGGTTCCCAACCCCCTTTCCATAATCAAAACTCTAGTAATCAATCAAAAATTTATGTCAGTAAAACCCATTCCTCTTTTCAGTCTTAATTTGACAAGTAAACAAATTATTCATTTCGATTCTTCCATTTTGAGTTAGTAAACACAATATTAAATAGGAGACGATCCTATTACCTCTTAAATTTACCTTGTCAAGTAATAAGTGACCCTCAATGCACCATGCTTATAAAATGAAATAAATTATTCTAATAATTTTCAGCACTCCTAAGTCCTAAATTCATACCTAAAGGAGAGTGAAAGGAATAGCGGTGGGGTGTTCTTAACAATTTCAGTGTGCTGACGGGTCTGTCCAATGGCTCCCGGAAATATTCAAATCTACACACAAAAACTTTAGTCGAAGTCATAAATATTGGTGATCACAATACACAAATCTTAACTTGATCCACAATATTAAGCGTAACTTATTTTTTAGATAATAGATATAAAATTATTTATTATATTATTATAATTAATTACATATAATAAATTTTTAATATTAAAGTAGAACAAAAATTTCATTTATTGATAATTTAATCAAAAGCTATTTATCTATCTCTAGCAAGTTTTAGTGATGATTTAATTATTCTTTTCAAGATTAAAAAAAAAAGGATCCAGCGACATGGTTTGCACAAGAGTTTTCGAACAAAGTTCAAAATTTCTCACGACATTCGCGGTCCATTTATTCTGAGGCCTAGTCTAGATATGTGAATGTCACCCACAGGTGACTCAATCATCAGCAATTTCCTCATATGCACAGCTTATCACACAAATTGTACACTTCTAAGTCGTCTAAGCCACAACCGTATCTCTGTGATAACTCGTTTCTCCACGTATACGGATAAATTTTCCCTGCCACGTCACCCTCATTCACTTTTGCTTAACAAATACAAAACCTTCCACAACTTTCCTCTCAATTTTCCCGGAACCCAAACGCTATTTTCCCGCTGATTTTCTCTTGCTTCGTTTGTCACTCTCATACATGGCCGTCAAGTTACATAATCATCATAGTCTCGTATCTTCAAGGTACTCGCATCCTTCTTATTCACTCTTAAATTTGTTTTAAATTCTGCTTGTTCTACTGTTTTGACTGAGTAATTTTAACGCAGCTAGGATTTTTGGAAGTTTTCCGTAGAACTAATTATTTATCTTCTTTTTTGGTTTGAATTTTTTTCTTTCTCTAATTCAGCCAATTAACTTGTTTAATTGACTTGTTATGCCATCATTTAGTTTAGCCTTTTTGTTTGCGAACCAAACGGCGGAACTGGTAGATGATTTCTTTTTGGTTGATTTTTGTCCAGTTTCTCGTCATCAAGCAGGAGTCAGCTCAACGTAGTCTATTAAATTGGATGTTGTTGTAAATTATTTGAAATTTTATCAAATTATGTTTGACTTTTGAGTACTTCAATGGAATCAAGAAAGCTGATGTTTAATATGATATCTCATGACATAATGTAGTATCATGCTCTATCTCGTTTAGAAATAAAAATGAACCAGCAAAACTTAATAAAGGAATTAAATGAGAAAGGTCATATAGTACCAGCTTGAAAGCCCCAGGAAATAGTCATTCCATGAATAGGATGCTTTGTTTCAATAATTTGATGTATTTAATTCTAGTCTGTTGATAATGCTTATTTTTTTATTTATTTTTCCAGGTCATCAAATCCATGGTTTTCACGAAATTCAGTCAAAAGCCGGATTTGTTGCAGAAGAGTAGTTGCATTGGATTGTGGCAATTCGACGAAGAGATATCTTTTGAGAATAGCAATGCTAGAGAATGGAAAGAACAACCAGCTGGTGAGTTATTGGAAAAACTTTGGAAACTTTTGTAAATCAAGAAGGAATGGACATCTCTTACTACATGCTTCTTCCGATGATGGTGTGACTGTCAATGGGAGTCCTCAAGCAAGTACCAGTAGCGATGTTGAGGAGATGAGGGTCAAACTAAACCAGTCATTGCAGGGAAATGATTATAATGATGGACTTGTTCAGTCTTTGCATGACGCAGCTAGGGTCTTTGAGCTGGCTATTAAAGAAAAGGGCTCAGTGTCTAAATTGTCTTGGCTTTCAACAGCTTGGCTTGGTGTGGATAGGAATGCGTGGATAAAAACACTCTCTTATCAGGTCTGTCAACAAAATTTTGAAAATTTTTGTTACATAACAGTGCATTTCCTGATTGTTTGCTGCCAAAACATGCATGTCTCACATTTTGTTTCAAACATCATTTAAACTTTTAACGTTATCTAAAGTTTCATAATTTTTTCAGGCTTCTGCATATTCCTTATTGCAAGCTGCATGTGAGATTTCATCCTGTGGTGATGGAAGAGACAGGGATGTATATGTTTTTGTCCAAAGGAGGTACTGAATTAAATTTTTTTGAGATCATCAATTCTTATACCTCTCATTCGCATTTAGCCTTTCAGCATCTTCCAATTTGAGTTTTTTTATTTGTTCAAAACCTATATATTTCTTTCAATTCAGTAGAAGTTCTCCTCCAAATGAGGAGTTCAGCTTATTTCTCTGTGTGCGACCTCCATTCAATGATACGAGGATATGAACTGACTTCCCACATATGGATCTGAATATCTGATGCCATTAATTATATTTCTATAACCACTGGGATGAAGTCTTGGTCTTCGGTGTAGCTCACTTGGTGGAAATTTGACCATGAGTAATTTGATACCTTTTACAATAGTTTGGTTTCTCTATGAGGGCTGGCAAAGAATAAAAAACTTTTTTTTCCTTTTTTTTTTTGGTGGCTTTGTTCTCGTAGATTTTTGGGTTTTGTTTGTCCATTTTGTATGTTTGGTAGACTGATTGTAATGGACATTTATTTGTTGGCTTTGAATTTGTCGATTATTTCTAATAAAGCATTTATTTAGTTTCTCATTTCATCTGGTCAATTTGACTCAAACATTGCTTTAATGCAGCCTATTACGACAGTCTGCTCCTCTAGAGAGCTTAATTAGGGATAAATTATCAGCCAAGCTACCTGAAGGTTATGAATGGTTTTGGTCTGAGCAAGTTCCAGCTGTGGTGACATCCTTTATAAATTATTTTGAAAGGGACCAGCGGTTCACTGCTGCCACTGCTGTGTATGTTTCTACCATGTTAATTCAATTTTATTGAACTTATTGAGCAATAAAAACTTGCAAGTTCTTGTGCTAGTAACATTGATATTAACTTATATCCAGGAGTGGGAAAGGTATGTCCTTGGGATCAGGAAGCGGTAGCGATACATCACTCCTCATGCTTGCATTGACTTGCGTTGCCGCAATAACAAAACTTGGTCCAGCAAAAGTGTCTTGCTCTCAGTTCTCTTCCATGATTTCTGACATAACTGGTAGATTGATGGACACACTGGTTGATCTCATTCCTATATCCCAAGCTTATTATTCTATGAAGGATATTGGTCTGCACAGAGAATTTCTTGCCCATTTTGGCCCTAGAGCTTCAGCATGTAGAGCGAAAAATGATCGGGACTCAGAAGAGGTAATTTTCTGGGTGGATCTTGTACAGAAGCAGCTGCAGCGAGCTATAGATAGGGAGAAAATATGGTCAAGACTAACGACTTCTGAAAGCATTGAGGTTAGTTTTAAGGCCTAATTCTTCTTACTGTTTGAACTTGGAGCCAGTTTGTGGTCTTTTATCCACTTCAGATAGTGCTCGTCAGTCTCATATCCCTTGTACTTGAGATATAATATGTAGTAATGAAACCGTTTTTTCAGGGAATCATGAACCCTCTCATGAGCAACTGTTGTGAGCTCATTCATCTTCTATTTTATCTGTACAGTTTGATTTTCACTAGAATTTCTGATGTTTATAAATGTGGCATTATTCTTAAGCTACAACATGTATATATTGATATTCTCCTCTCATTCCTTATTCCCATAGGTTATTTCTCTAAGTTCCTCTGTTTTAATTGGCCTGTCAAGTAAATAGGGAATTTAGAAGTGACCACTGTGAAGGAACCAGTCTATTATTAAAAGCTTTTGTGCTTTGGATTTGTTTAGTTTTTATTGTTATTCTTTGAACTTTAATGAAATATTTAGATAATAAATGATTGTTTGGGTGTGTTGGCATTACACTTTTGCATGGGTGCAATGTAATGCTTCTAATCCTGTAGAACCTGTTATTGAAAGTCTAACAATGCTTTACCGCAGGTTTTGGAGAGAGATTTGGCAATATTTGGATTCTTTATTGCCTTAGGCAGAAGTACACAGTCCTTTCTGTCAAGAAATGGATTTGATGTCGTTGATGACCCTATTGAAAGCCTCATCAGGTAGTTCTGACATTTTACAGTTTTTTTTCCTCTCTTGAAGCATAATATTACTTCCTATGGTTTCATTTTACTGAGCTTTCTGGTCCGTTGCTGCAGATACCTAATTGGAGGCAGTGTATTGTACTATCCTCAGCTTTCATCAATAAGTTCTTATCAATTGTATGTGGAGGTTAGCATGAATGGTTATCTTAATCTTGTAACTGTGCTTCATGCTGGATTTTACTGATGCATTTTACTTTTCCATATTACAGGTAGTATGTGAAGAGCTGGATTGGCTTCTCTTTTATCCAGGCAGCACTGGAATGCCAAAACAGTCCCACGGCCACAAAAGTAAACGAGAAGATCCTCCTAATGCTGAGGCTATTCCCCAAGTATTAGATGTTTGTTCACATTGGATGCAGAGCTTTATTAAACATAGCAAGTGGCTGGAGAACCCCTCAAATGTTAAGGCGGCAAAATTTTTGTCTAAGGGGTATGTGAGCTAATAGTTTGCTAGTTAAACCATAATGAAGAGCAAATATCAATTCATTAACCTTGACAGAATGTTTTATCTTAATGTTTAGGTATGACAAGTTGATGGACTGTATGAAAGAGAGTATGTCAAGGTAAGTTAATGTCTTATATACCTTTGTCTCTCTTACAGGCACACTATTTATTTCTAGCATTTGGAACTTAATATATACTGTACAGTCTTAATGCATGACTTGATATGTGAAACAACAAATACACATCAACTTGATGCAAAAAACAGTTGTAGAGTTTTTGAACTGCTATTTGAGTTAGCAAATAACTGAATGAATCCACCAGCAAGTATCTAAAGACTTGAGAGTTTGAGGAGAGTTCTAGTAAGATATGACTATAGTGGGAATAAGAGTTCTAAGTGGCATTGCAATTTAATTGATAAGTTTCTACTCAAATTTCCAGCAGACTAGTGCTTTTCCTTGCTGTTATATGTTTTCAAGAATTTGTTTCATTTGATTTGAGCTTATACGTATAGCGCCATCATGTTGTTACTATATTTGTCCTGCTAAACAGTTTTTTAATAATTGTAGAATGATTACACTTTGAAAAATGAATAGTAATTACAAATTATACTTACTCAGAAATTGTCATGCAGAAATGGGATGATAGAGAGTGCTGAATCTGTAACTTATTCGCGAACTGAGATAGACTCAGATTCTTTTGACAAGGTTTTTCCCTTCAAATATATTCCTATTTCTTCAGCTCCCATTATCATAATACATATTTCCATGTGTTGTTTCTTCTCTCTTTGGGAATTATATTGATTGTATGCAGTAAGTATTCATGTGGAGTTTTGAGACTCCACGCTGATTGTTGCTATGGTGCAAAAAATTATGTTTAAAAACTCAGCAGAAATTATGAGATTTCTGACAGAAAATGTGACACATGCACTGTTTGCTGGCTGCTATGCAACAGGATCAGATTTTGAGATTTGAACAAAATACAACCATAGGCACCACTATTCATATGTGGCTATTTTGGACTAATTGAAAGAATGACTGTTGACTCCGATTTGATCTATTACTTAGAGATTTGATGTCTCAAATTTGCATGCTGAACTACTTTATATTTTGGCGTCCTCCTGTTATAATTGATACTTAACCTGTATATATGGCCCATAGTTTCTGCAGTCTCTCTGCCATGCCCCGTAATCCTGATTATGCTGTGATTTTTCACATTTGGTGTTAGGCATTGGAGAGTGTCGAAGAAGCTTTGATAAGACTGGAAAAATTGCTTCAAGCATTGCATGTGTCAAGCTCTAATTCTGGAAAGGAGCAATTGAAAGCTGCTTGTTCTGACCTTGAGAAAATAAGGAAACTTAAGAAAGAGGCTGAATTCCTTGAGGCATCTGTCAGAGCAAAAGCAGCTTCTCTTCAGCAGGTATTTTATCATTTTGTTCTATTTCCGAATAATGGCATTAATAACTCTGTCTTTTGCAATCTAGTACACTTGTGTTTCACTTTAATTTTGATAATAATTGCATTTAAGTATCTGTGTAGTACTTTTACTACTTGCAGTAATTGTTAGCATTCAATTGTTTCATCCTCCTTCGAAATTGATGTTGCAATCAGAATTATGAGTATCACTTGTGACTTCTACAATTCTTGAAGCCGTGTTGCTCGCTTTCTTGTAGTTATCTTTTACTCTTCAGAAATATAACTCACATCTTCCATCCTGTGAGCTTGCATATGTAAATTTAGTATATTTATTGAAATTTGTATTTATGTCATACTGCTAACTTTTGCACTGATCATCCAGGGAGGTGACGACAGTGATTCAGGTTCTTCTATTGGTGAGAAGCAATGGTACTTGAAAGGCAGTAAGAGTAGAATTGCTGATGTTGTTCAAGATAGGCCCAATGAGTATGGAATTTCTTTTGTTGCCAACATGCTAAAATCTCATGTCTAATGCCACTTATTTGATTATTTCAGGGGGGACTTCTATTCCTTTTTTTCCCCTACATTATCAGATTTAATTTTTTTCTCAGGGTTGTCTGTAAATCTCGTGGATTGTTTGGCTTCTTCACACGCCCTTCAATTAGGAGCCCTAAGCCTCAGGTATCAGTTGCTGATGGGCATGTATGTCCAGTCTTCATAAAAAGTCATTGTCCTTGTACCTTTTATAATGTTATATTTATTTTACTATCTTTTGAAGTCCAATTTTGATTATATTAGCTATTGTTCATCCGAGATACATATTTACTGGTGCATAAATGTTGATTTGGAACTGAAAGCAGTCCTCGACCATTGACCTCATATAAATTCGTCTTAGTGTAACCAGGTCATTTTCACATTAGACGAGTCCATCTGATCTGCCTTCTGAATGATGTGTTTCCATGTTCTTCTCTGTGTTTTAAAAATTGAGAATATCAGTATCGGTACACTTAGATGGATTGCCAATCCAGGATAATGTGTTTCAGTACTACAAACCCAAGTACAATAAACAGTGGATTACCGCACCATGATGAACCGTACCTGTGAATGGAATTTCTGTACCTTTTGAAAGATGAGTCGCAAGTTATCTAGTAATGACCTGTCTCTTAACATTTGGGTGCAGGCTTTGGAGGTTACTTGCCAATCATATACTGCTGTTATTTGTCAGCGTTAAAGTTGTATTATTATTTGTAAACTTCAAATGATGATGAATGGTTATGGTGTCAAAACCAACTTGATCTAGAGGATTTATGTTTGAATATCATTTTAATAACTGAATTATAATATATGGAGGTTCGGTCAGTGATTGGATCCACATGTACACATGTGGGTCTGGAACCATGTGGAAAATGCATCAGTTGTATTTGTTTTGCCTTCGAAGAGTGCATGTTAAAATTTAAACACTATTGCTGGATACTATTCGACAAGTTTAAATTTTTAGAATATATGGTTACTTAACAATAAATAGATAATCCTGCACTATATTTTTGTTTCCATGTAAACCTAAAATACTCGAAGCATTAGAGCTTGTCTGCCATTGTGTAGTCATTGAGCCCTAAATTTTTCAATGTTATGAGTCATTTCAGATGAAGTAATCAAGAGGCTTCTTTTACATTCATCATTAAGTAACTAAATTTACCCCTAGTATAACCTGGATGTGGCATTGAGGTTTCATTGGCCACGGAGGTTGGTTGTCCAGTTCATAGCATGATTCTTGATGTTGCAGACCATCTTTTGACTAGTTTTGTTTATTTTCATGAATTGGAATTAACTTATCAATTTGTTATTGACAAGTGAAGAGCTTTTACCGAACGAAAATGAATGTAGCCAGTTGTTCTGTGCAGGAAAGTGAATACTGTGAGCAGACTGGTTCAAATATAGGTATTGCAAACTCAGAGTCAAATGAAATTCACCGTTTTGAACTTCTGAGAAATGAGCTGATGGAGCTTGAAAAACGGGTTCAAAGAAGTGCTGATCAATCAGAGAATGGGGAGGTATATCTCATACTTCTGACAACAATTTCTACTTTCCATAGTTCTGGTTTTATATTATTGGATATTTCAATGTGGATGATACCATATATGTATGAGAGCCTGACAATAGACCTTTCCTTTTCAAAGATCCAATGTTCTGTAATATTTTTGTGTGCATTTCCTATAACATTCCTTGTGTATATCTTAGGAGAATTTTGTCTAAGGGATTTTTTTCTTTTTTTTCCCTTCATTTGTATTTGGTCTGAATATTCTTATTTGCCAAGTATTGTAGGTTTTGGTTTTCTACTTTGCATCTGACAAATTGTCTGTTGTTGCCAGATAGTAGTAACAACAAAAAATACCACATAATAACAGTTAGGATGCTCTGCCAAATTTTATTTGGCATCATATCGTTCATTCTTCAAAGGATTTGTGATTATTGTGGTAGATTCATCATTCATGATGTCTCTCTCGCTCCCTTCTCTCTTAATAACTTTTCTGATGGTGTGTAAGAGCCTAGGGTTTGGTTTTGCGGCATTTTAAGTTATGATCACGATTTGTTAGCAGCAGGATTATAATAACGCATGTTTTATTTTTCAATGAGACTTCGAGGGACAAGATTATCAGTTCTGACCTTTTTTTCAATATAATAGCACATGTTCTATTTTTCACTGAGACTGCAGGGACAAAATACTATCATGTTGAAATCATGGTTTGAATTATTTGGCACAAAAGAAATTGCATTCAAGTTGAAGCGTGTGGTGTGCTGTCCCTAAATTTATGCGGAATGAAATGTCTGAAGGAAAATAAGCGTAGATTGCTAGGATGTAAAACTAGATAAGAATGCATAAATGGGTTCTCCCTTTGCTGTATGTTCCAAAAAGTCTGTCTGGTTGAAAGTGTTTTCCTTTCGCCTTTTGAAATTTAATATTCTTAGAATTTTAATGGCTCCATGTTTTGTAGATTTTAGTTTTGGTTCTATAAATTTCCTTCATAATCTACGACACAATCATTTAAGTTTGTGAAGACTCAGCAAACTCTTATTGAAGCTTTTCTTTCCTATAGAAATTTGTCTATCTAGCATGTTCACATTGCAATTTGTACGTATGTGAGCTATCAGTACCAAGATTTGGATGGTTTGTAGTAGATTTGTAGTTGCTGATATGCATGGATATTGTCTGCTGATTTTGTCCAAGTGATTTAGCAGATGCTGGAACTATGTATCATTCATGTATAAACTGCGTTGCTTTATTGGTGGAATCTCTCTGCTATGTAGAGGGAAAGAGGATGCTTGTGAAATTTTTTGGCTTGTTATTTTCCATAAGTTTGGCTGCTTTTTGAAACTAGCTATTTGGAATTTCCTTTTACAGGATATCAAGGTTATGGATGATCGTGCTAACTTCAGTGAATCTAGAGGCTCTCAGTTGGTCCAGGTTCAGAAGAGTGAAAATATCATTGGAAAATCCATTGACAAACTAAAAGAAACAAGCATGGTATTGAATTTCTTACTGTTTTCCTCTGGTCGAGGGATATTTAAGGTCAAACAAGGAACAACTGGTTTGCCTCAGTTTTGGTTTTGTTATGTTATTGCATAATCCAAAATGCAGGTTAACCTGTCAGTTACGAAAGTCTCCTATGATCTTTTATTTTATGTATTTCATGGATGCTTTCCATTGTATGCATATGAAAATATTTAAGGTAGATGCCTTCTTTGTTAACTACATTGTTGAGGAGGCAAGTGGCGATTTTGGTTTCTGAAAAATTGGAAGTAAACTGAATTTGATTGGTTTCTGTAAGTTGAAACCATTATTGTACGAAATCAATCAGAAGTTAATTGTTTTGGGTTTAGTTTGGGTCTTGTCTGCGTGCAGTGCCCAAACCTCTTGTATGTAAATAATTTTTTAATCTACTGCCAGCAACTCTTTTGTTGATTTGTTAATTTGTTGTAAACTAATGAGCAGGATGTCTGGCAAGGAACTCAGCTTCTAGCTGTTGATGTTGGTGCTGCCATGGAGCTGCTTAGGAGGGCCCTGGTAGGAGATGAATTAACTCAGAAGGAAAAGCAAGCACTCCAGCGAACTCTCACTGACTTGGCATCTGTTGTACCTATTGGCGTCTTAATGCTTCTGCCTGTGAGTTTAATACATTCCATTAGCATATCATGATTCTTCTACCTTCTGTTAATTCAAGCTATGGCATGATTTACTTCGTTCTTGGCTGTGGATTCTCCCTTTTCCCTCTCGTGTTGAAGCGAAGGGCCATCATTACTTATTTATACATTGTCACATCATACAAATTTGGGTTTTGGAACAATTTAGTAAGGCAAATTCCAAATGTTTTCTATGAACTTGAAAGGGTTTTATGCAGTTAGCTTTCCAGGATGTTTGCTACTTTCTGAAGGGCAGGTTCTACAAGTTTACTTTCCCAGAGGATTTTACATTTGGAATATGCATAATGCCACAATGTCTTTACCTACCGCCGGGGGGGGGGGGGGGGGGGGGTGTTGGTGGAATCAATATTTTCTGCTTTGACATGTTTCTGAGCTGTGACGACAGACTCCATGCTGGTTTACTTTTGTAAATTTGAAACGTCAATGCATTGTTAGAGTCTACTAGCTCAATGAAAATATCATCTTAAATTTCTCTTTGCCATTGACACACTGACATAAACTGATGAATCCATTATGTACCACAGGTTACCGCTGTTGGGCATGCAGCCATGTTAGCTGCAATTCAGAGATATGTCCCAGGCTTGGTATGTGGGTTTTGCCCAAAAAATCTCATTGTTGGAACTCTTCTCCAAACTTCAAATCTGTATACATCTGAAACCCATAATATTTTCCTCTGACAGATACCCTCCACATATGGACCAGAAAGGTTGGATCTCTTGAGGCAACTTGAGAAAGTGAAGGAAATGGAAAGTAGCGAAGTGGACCCTGATGAAAATGCCGGATTGGACCCTGATGAACTGACTTGAGGAGAACCAGCCCAGATTGTTGCAGCCCTCAAAATATAATCATTATATCTGAGGATCAGGTAATTTCCCTTGCCCAGGTAGCATCACTTTGTTTTGAATCCCATATTTAATAGGTAAGCATAGAGAAGTTCATTCCATGTGTCTGGCACTCCAGGTAGGCACCAATGGCTGCAGTCTTGTGGAGCATCAGCTGCAGTCCCCGGCTCACGGTGGAGTGAGGGGTGGCTATCTTTCCTGAACTCTGTCAGATATGTAATATTTAAGAACTGAACCTTTCTGCTCTCATTTTTCATCTGCTTAATTACTTTTGAGATGAGTTGATTGTTTGCGGGCTCATCTTCCAGCCGCGAGTAATTTGTTTCTGGTTCTCTCTCTTTATCGCACAAGCCCCCTTTATTCCACGTGCCATTCCTGTAAAGTCAATAGTGTTAAATCCTTTGACTAACTCATATCCAACAGCCAATTCAGGCTATTCTTGGCTTCTTGCAAGCAAGATTGATTGCTTACACACTAAAAGAATACTATTCTTTGTAGGTGTTTTTGTTCCTCTCCCATTGATAACAGTATGTACAGAGAATATATATATTAAAATATTATGTTCGCTTTATGATTTACCCAAAATTCCACTACCAAGGGCTGAGATTCGGTACTAACATGATTTAAGGTCTACTTAATTTTCAAATGTGTTTGTGTTATGGTCTATTAATAATATGCAAGAAAGTAGAAACAGAACGCTTGCCTGAAATGCACTGGGGAGTAGCTACGAAAAAAAGTGTGACTTCTTACTGGATCCAAGTTCTTAATCACCCATGACCTCACTGTTTGCAGAGACCTTTGAAATGCTTCCATCACATTCATGCTCATATTCACTTGCCCTCCCTCCTGGAAATAACAGCCCCTGAAGACAAACAGAAAATAATAATAATAATAAATAAATAGATAAATTTTGAAAAAAGAACAACACTCTTTAATCAACCCGGTCCCCAAAAATTGTTTTTGTTATATGAATCAAAGAAAGCTTATTTGAAAAGCAGATGTCGTACATCTTAACAGTTTTATCTTCATTCCACCAATGGCCGGCATTGAAAATCAGAACATCAGCTCCAACCCATTTTTCGGAAAACCAATGCAACTCGTCAACCCGAACAGTTGTTCGGATCTTATGCGGTGAGTTCTGCGGTGGACGGCCTATGACCACGAGGAAAGGTGCTCTGTAATATTCAACGGTGAGATTGTATTCACGAAACCGCATGGAGAGAAAGCCCTTGTGCTTGGTTATTGGCTTTCCTTTTTCTTCATATATATCAGACTGGTTAGGAACAGCCCGTGCAAGCATGCATATCAGAGATTCCCATTGGTTTCTCCCTATAGAATCCCCAGCGTATACTATACGTCCATTTCGACTCCTTTCCAACAGATCAGTTGCATTGAATCTGCGATGAGAACATAGACAAATGAGAATGGCTATACAGGAAGTCGGAAATATTATAGCTACTGCGTAAAAATTACTGCTGTAGTTCTTATATATAACGTTATCATCAAGTTTCTGTTTGTTGGAATTTATTCTTCAGTACTTTATATGAATTTGTAACTATGAAAAAGGGAAAATTGAAGAGAGTACATCTGTAGGTTTCTTTCCGGACTTTGCTTTGCAACACAGCAAAGTATTGGTGATGCATCCTTGAGTGACACATTCATTTGCTGCATTTGGTTGATTCATGAGATATTGCTTTCTTATGCAGCCATGTTTCATTGATGCGTATTGACAAGAAACCTATGAGGTGAACGACTGATGGAATATAATCTACCAAAATACAAGAATAAGCAAGGTTCACGATTTGGGGGTACTAAATAAATGGTCTATCCATACTATCCATAATTTGAAACAATCATCATTACATCATTGATTTTTTTTTTTTTCAAATGTAATGACATTGTCAAAATTAACACGAAGGCGATGTACATATTTCATCAACTTCACATGAATTTCTTGTCCATCCAACCGCAAGTTTTGGATTGCCTTTTTCTTCAAGAAATGCAAAGAAACGAAAGAAAAAACTTTTTGTATTATGAAATGGACGTGCATGCTTCTGCATGTATCTATAAGCTTCATGATAATAAATCTTCATACCTTGGAAGATCACAGCTGTGGGGTTGCCATCGCCATTTGAGATACTCATCATCTTTTCGACCATTTTGTCGACAACGAAAGCCGGGGTCAAGAAACGGGCAGCTCTCGCTGTATGATCGAAGTGGGTAGCTTTCGTCACGAACCCATTTGCCATAAGAGTAGTCACAAACTTGTAAAGGCGTTTCTTGGTTGCTTGGCAAGATTTGAGACAAGAAACCAAAACGAAAGAGAAACTGAGCGTTGAAAGAACTCATTGTAAGATTGAATATAACATAAAAAGATACAAACATAAGTATAAAAATAGTTATTGCATATACAAATATTCTCTTAAAAGTGATTGGAAATAAGAAAAGATTCCATTTGGATGTGCTTGATTGATTAGAGGGCGAAGAAAGATCCATTAGAAGAGGAAGAAGAAGAGTTTTTTTTACTTTGAAGGAGTCTTGTGGTTGTGGAGAGAGAAACAGAAGAACTTTTAACAGCTGTAGTGTGGATTTTGCCTTCTAATAATACGGCACTAATTTTCAGTTACCTTTCTTTAAATGATTGATAGGGGAGATCAAGAGTAATCGTCACACAATTGCATGCCTTTTTTGTTTTCAATTGCCTAATCAAGCCCTTTACAATTACCACGCGCAATGAATGTTATGAATTTAGACGAATAAAACATATTTTAGATGCGATATATCAAGGAAATACTAACGGGTTTCTTGTGTTTGAATACTTTTGCACCTAATCCTATCTTATACAGAATTATCTTGACTGTCGTTTTATTTCATATAAATTTATGTTGCATGTAAATAGAATCCTAAGGGAACTAGATTTGGATGCAATGAAAGAGGCTTGACTGTTTTTTTTTTTTTTTTTCTCATTTAACAAACCGGTTATTAAAGTTCTTTTGGAAGGAGGGAAAAACATGTATATTAAAGTTCTTTATTAAAGTTCTTTTCGAAGGGGGAAAAACATGTATATTATCTCTCCATATGACAAATATGCATGCCGCTGCTAAAATTAAAAGAAGAAATAGAAGATATATGTATATATTAATGAGGACATCTTCATTTTATTAAAGTGAAATTATGAGTAAAAAAATATAAATTTTAATACACTAATAGATAAAAATACAACTTTTTATAAATTTTAATACACTCAGTTAATATGTAACAGAAAATTCATAAAAGATCAATTTTACCCCTGAAGTGTAAAAAACCATGTAATTAACTTTTTATGAATTTTGTAATTAAATCATCGTTTGTTGTTCTTCCTTTTTAAATAACAAAAATTACCCTTTATAAATTTTATAAAATTGACCGTGTGGTGCTAAGTATTTCATAAATTGATTTAATTTATTTAATTTTTAAAGGGTAAATTTATTTATTAAATTGATGAGCTAAAGACAATTTATTCTACTACTAAAAATCAATTTATGAAAGAGAAAAAAATGTGCAAAAGAAGCAATTTAATCTTTGATATGATGATAATAATTTTACACAAAAAATTAAATAAATAAATTTTCATTTAAAAATTAAATCAAGTAAATCAATTTATGAAGTACCTAACACCACACGGTCAATTTTACAAAATTCATAAAGGATCATTTTTGTCCTTTAAGAATGAAGAACAACAAATGATGATTTAATTACAAAATTCATAAAAGGTTAATTACATGGTCTTTTATGCTCCAAGGGTAACATTGACATTTTAAGAATTTTCCGTTACACATTAACTGAGTTTTAACGGAATGGTGGGAAAATACTAACATTTTAAACGTTTGGTAGTAAATTGATAGTTTTACCAAACCGTGGTACTGACATGATGTGTCAGAATACCTTAGGTGGGAAAATGATAATATTCCTAATAATAATAATAACCGTAGCAATATATATTTGGGTGTGGCTACGGTGCATTTGTGATACCGTGCCACAGTTGCATCCAACCGTTGGATCCACTTAGATGGGTGGGGTCTATTGAGATCCAACGGCTGGATGCAATTATAGCACGATACCACAGTTGCAACACAATTTTTCCCTATATATTTGTTTTCCTTGAGGAGGAAAAAGATGAGCGCGGACTAGCCAAGACAAAGCCCACCCAAAAACTCGAGGGCCAAACCTTTCCAAAATCGACACTCGCAGCCGCCACATTTCAAAGTAAGATTGGCGGAAAAGCTCGGGCCGGCCCAGGCCTGCAGATTTTAAGCCCAGCCCGTGGCTTAGAATGATGGATAAGGGCTTATAATTTCTAAGGCCCATATATAATGGGCTCAGTCAAGGGCTTCACCCAAAAGCTCAGGGTTAGGCCCGGGGCTTAAAATAAATAATATATATTTTTAAATTAAAAACTTTATAACATATTATAAAAATCAAATTAAAAAAACTGAAAATTTGAAAAATAAAACACTGCTCTCAGCCTCTCACTGCTCCGTTCCAAGACCCGAAACCAAAATCCCTAAAACCTAATCCTTTATTTCCGTCAGCGGCGTCAGCACCCTCACTCACCGTCACCGTGCCAGCTTTTCACTGTTCTCGCCGCCGGAAGCCAACAGCGCATCCAGATTCCATCAGCCAGCATCTCCCGCGCAACCCACCATCCAGCCACCTGGCCCACCCAGCATCTCCCGCGCGACGCAGCAGCGAACCCCACCCACAAGCACAGCTGCGCGACGCTGCAGCAACCACGTAATATTTGAATTAATTTTCTCGTTCTGCTTTAATTTCTCTGCAACCTACTGACTGCCTTCTGCTTCTAGTTTCTTTCATTTGATGTATGTGAGGAAGCACTTTCCAACCTCTAGGGATTATATAGCCTTCAAATTCTACATCTTGTACAGCTTCTTTAAAAGTGAATGAGAGTATGCTTGATGTTCTTAAAGTCTCTTGAATCACCTGGGAAAAAAAAAGTACATTTATTCCCATCTTGACTTTATACTTGCCTTTGGCTTTTTGTTTGCTTTGCAAGCGGATATGGTGGCTATTTATCCACTTGGTGTTTCTTTCTTTCATATTCTGTCTCAGATGCATTAGAAAAGAAATTAGGATGATAAATGCAATTGTTAATTTCAAAGCAATTAAAAATGGAAAGAGTAGAAGCAAATTGCAGAGGTCTAAAAATTAAATAGGCCGGAAGGAAGAAGAGAGGGATTTAACGAATTTCATATAGAATTTTGTTTATATGATATTTGATTAATTGTCAGAAAAATTTGATGAAAACGCTGCAGCAACCATATAGAATTTTAAAATTTATAGTTTTATTAAAAAATTATTTAAAATTTGGTTGAAGCCCAGGCCTGGCTCAGGCCAAGTCCAAGCCCGTCTAGACCAAGCCCAGCACAGGCCCGTTCAGATTGGATGGGCTTTGAGAGGGCTTGGACTTTTTGCCAAGCCCAAGCCCTTAAATTGCCAAGCCTATTCCAATGGTTTGGGGGTTCTGTTTCTGTTTCAGGGAGTGTGTGTAAAGTGTAATCAGTAACAGTATTAGTGCCCACGCACTGGTTCGCAGGCGGAAGAGAAACGCAGCAAGAGAATGAAGGTAAAAGTAGTCTGTCGGAAGGTGTACGATTACATTCGATACGACTTAAAAGAAATTGCATTTCCATCGTCGCTTCCCGATCCTCCTCACATAAAAAAACGCCGCAAACTGACTTGGCACGAGCGCTGGCTAGTAAGTAACCCCCCACTTTTCATTCTCTTCATCGATCTTCTTCTCTCAAAAAATAAAAATATATATATATATATTTTTTTTGGGGGGGGTAAAGGTGTTGAAGGAGGCATCGAGGCTTTATGGGGCGAGCTGGGTGAGGGATATTGGTCCGGATCTTCGGCCGAATGATTATAAGAAGGATAATGACGATGTGAATGCGAGAGAAGATGCCAATCAACCAACTGCTGATAAACCCAAGGAACCCTCTGTGCTTGAAGATCTTGGTGAGATTTCTTTCTTAATTTTGATTATCGATTATGTGAGCTAAATTAAATTATTGTTATCATTCATGTCTTTAGATACTTTGTTTTACAATTGCATTGCAAGTGGAGTTTGTGTTAAATTCTGATGCTTATTCCATAATTTATTTAATAACAAAAATTAATTAAAATAATTAGCGGTGGCTGCGAGAGGGGGAATGGAGACCTTAAGGCCTGCTCTGCAGCGAGTCTACATGACTAGAGCTTCTGCTTATAGAGACGCTCTCAAAAGCTTTATTGAAGGATATCAAGAAGGGGTCCAGCAAGTCATGGAGAAGAAGGACGGTTCTAAGACTCAGGCTCAGCAAGAAGGCAATGACCCGAAAAACTCTACTAGTGTCTAGTTTACAAAATAGGCAATGTATGTTTGTTTATCGCCAGCACTTTACTCTTGAGAGATTGTGTAAGAGTTGTGATGAGGCTTGTTTTGTAGAATTTTGCCATTAAGCATCTAGTTTGAGGGTTCTACTACATCCTGTAAACAAAAATTCAAATTATTTATGTGAATAGAAATGAATTTTTCCTGCGTACTGGATCAACAGGCTAAATTTGCTGAATCCTTCCCTTCTGTTGATTTGGGCTTGCAACATCATTGGGTTTTAAATGAATTTTACCAGGAAGTTTCATCTTTTTGGTTCATTGCAAGATTTGGGTTTAGTCAATGCCAAAATTAATTTGTTTTTGTCTTGGAATTGCACTGCTCAGTCTCAACGCCTTTATATAGTAAAATACTTACAGTAGCATCTAACTGCTGCCGGCTATGGTTCAGTGGTGCAGGCTGTGTGCAATATGATCTAAGGCTTTATGTTAAGGAACTTGTGGAACAAAATTTTAAAAGACGTCAATTGCTCTAGGTGCTTGATTGTGCTTCTCAATTTTTATAACTCCTTTTATTGGACAAATTTGTTATTAGCTTCGCTCTAGGTGCTTGATTGTGCTTCTCAATTTTTATAACTCCTTTTATTGGACAAATTTGTTATTAGCTTCACTTTTTATGGTAACTGGTATCCATTGCATCACTAACCTCCACGACTTCTTTCGTTTTTCGTTGTCACTTCTTTCTTTGTTAAACAGACAGAGACTCAACGCAATAGAGGAGCATTTGGGAGGTAAAGTTTATACAATGATGGCAAAAGAAAAGTGGTGATTCTCGATATTTCTTTTTCTGTTTGAACGCAAATGATCATCAAAGATGTATTTATAGCCATGACTAGAGAATACAGCTCATACTTTGTGTTGTATACCTTTTTTATCTGTTTGTTTAAGTTGGAAACGGAGCAATATACTTTTGGTTCTGCTGGACGATACTCATCTAATAGTCATAATTTTATTGTTGCGTTACACAGATGGAAATCATTTTGGCCTCTTCACAGCATGTTGTAGAATCTAGTGGCTCTGATTTTTGAGTGAAAGTATCTATCTATGATTGAACCAGATATTGCGGGGGTCCATTTTAGTTTGTGTAGACAATGCATGTGACTGACAAATGTCATCAGAAGCTGCAAGAGAGAATAACTGCGCGTAGTGGGAGGGGATTTTCATACTGCAAAAATTGAACAGAGCTTAAGGCTTGAGAATATAATTTGGCTCTTACTATCGGCTGCTATGTTCCTTTCACTGAATTGCAGTGGTTCTTAGATTGCATTGATTATCTCGAGGAAATTTATCTTGAGCTAACACACACTTTATCTATTTTAGGGAAGAGTTCTATTATTGGTGGATTGTTATGTGGGCTTCTTTTTGTCAGGTGGTTTCCACATACCAGCTGCTCTCTTTGTGATCGCTATTTAAGTTTCAAGTCATTTCACGCTCATGGGCCTTGCTTATTTAAGTCCTTCTTAGGAACTTGATTTCAAGATTCGTTTTTGCAAGACTAATAACCCATTTTCTTAGCAAATTGGCATGGAGCCTTTATTACTGAGCTTCATGATTCATTTTCTCTTGCAGATATTACACATCTTTTCCACTTATCAAACGTACGTATGTTTAGAGGTTCTGTTGAGTTAATCTATGCAGATGTGTTACCCCTAAATTTTCAATATTTCTTTTTAATCAGGCTGATTATTTTAACAAATATAAGAATCTACTAGGATACTTTTGCTCTTTTTGTGACTGTATTAATAGTGGCAAGGCAGGCAGGAATATCATTGTTTCTTTTTGGCTCCACAGGGAATCAAAGTCAAGAAAAGGGGTTCATTTTTTCGTTGGACGGTACAAGGGGAGGTGAAGGCGAGGTTGACCCAAAAGCCCTAAAAGCAAGAAAGGCCTGATAAGACAAAATGCCTAGTGGAATGAAGAAGTACTCACATGGCTTCTATATTTGTACTGTACTTAGTCTTTCATGATTTAAAGTATTATTGCAGGACAAACCCATTACACAGGAAGAGCCCTTCAAAGCTTTGATTGGCCACTACCTTAAGGCCAAATGATAACAATCCATATCTGGGGACGGGCACCTCCCACTTGCAGAGGCCACTAAGCATTGGACGCCATCACCAGCAGAGGTCAATGGGCGGCTCTCTTTGCTGAATCATTATGGGCCCTGACAATCACTTGGCACTGTATTTGATCAATGACAGAGGAATGTGTATAATCTGCACATTTTTCCACTTAATTTATCTGTGCTTATATTGTTGTCTTTTAATTCATTTGAAAGTTACTTATTAACATGTGTGCACAAGCTAGAGCCTGTAGCCATTATCCTATGAAAATTGACCAGTAGTTGAAGCTTTTTTTAAGATCATAAGGCCACCAAACTTCTGTATAATTGGTGCTCTGCATCGCTGATGAGGATCAATTGTTGATAGGTCACATCCAGTGTTGGCCACTGATTCAATTTGTCAGTTAGAAGGGCACGATTTTGATTGACAATATGTTGTTGCTATCAGCTACTGTAAGTACGACATTCTTGGGACCTAATGGTTTCATTTGTGTCTTGAATTATGGTAATCAGTATTTGTGTCAATTATTGATGTTAGTGTTGGAATAGCACACTCATGGAAAGAGAAACCGAGGCAGTGGAATCCTAAATGAACCAATGGTTAGGATTCTGGTATCCTAATTGCTGGTTTGAGGCCTGGTTTTCTGATTGGGACTAGGTGTTTTCGCGATAAAAACAAAGCACCGTTCGAGACCCAGTTTCGTTAGATGGATGGAATATTGAGTTAATTGGTAATCTAATAGTGTTACAATATGAAGAGGCACAGGGAAAAACCGAAGGGTTCGTCCTGTGCGTGGATGACTTTTTCTATCAGTTTATAGGGATATGGTTACGGCAGAGCCTAGTTTTTCTTACAAATACAACATTATATAATTGAAGATATTACAAAATATGACATTGTATGCAACAAACTTGTTTTTCAGCGACAAACACGAAACATGGCCGTCTAACTTGTTGATAATAGAATCACGTCTACAAAATTGGACCGTCCCTGGGGGGTGGTGAGAAATTTCAACATCAACTTTTCCGTACTCTTTAGCTTCGGTGGTACCTTAAATTGGAAGCGGCTTCCAGGAGATTACATTCAAGATTTACAACATCACACATTCACACCTGCCGGGGGAGCTTTTTGGTGCATTCTGCTGTGCTGCAGTCCATATTTTCAACCCTTTTCTGCCAAATTGAAAGGATATGGGCTGCAGCTGAACAGTGGAGACCTTTTTTTTTCGTACTTTAATGTTTTATCACATTTTTACAATGATTTCATGTCCACGGCTAGTTCTCGGTGGCATCATGCAATTACATGAAATCATACTTTTAACATTTGCTGTAATAAGAATACAAAAATAGTGTCTTGTGTTGTGGATGATGGAAATTGAGTAAATTTGTAACTTATCCTTGTAACTTCGAACAAAAATTACAACAGATAGAGAAATGATAAAAGATCAAATTGAGAACATGGATCGATTTTTCTAAGCTGCTTCTCTTTTGGATCTAATTTTCCAAGCTGGGTCTCTATTCTCACAAAGAAAATTACAAGAGATGGAGAGAGAGAGAGAGAAGGAGAGGAGTGGGCTAACACAACTGGGCTGTCGCAAGTCAAGTCAAAATCAAAGACTCACTCCACCCACCCACTTACTGACTCACTCTTCACTTTTTCTCTAGCCCTTTAGAAAGAGAGAGAGAGAGAGAGAGAGAGCATACCATACCAATTACCATACCTTCTTAGGTTCTTCCTTCCATGTTCCACCCCATTACTACTATTATGATTATTTGTTGTTACAGAATAAAGAAAAAACTTCAGACATAAAAGAATCTCAACAGTAGCCCCAGTAGATTCCTCTTCCTTCTTTCTTACAATTCCATTCAATTTCACAACTCTGCTCCCATCTTTCAAAACTGATGACCTCATCTTCTCTTCTCTTCTCCCCACAGCTGGGCCCCCACCTCCCCCTCCCCATTTCCACTACTGTGATTCCCCCACCCTCTTTTGTAAACGTTACTTACTTCATAATAATAATAATAATAATAATAATACGATTTTTCCCATCCCCCCCCCCCCCCCCGCCCGGCCCTTCAATTTATAATCCTATTTTTTTCTCTCTTTTTTAAATAATAATAAGCTTTCTTCAGAGTGGTGCTGCGTTTTCGATTGAATTGAAGTCAAAATCTGAGGACGTCACATCCACCAGATCTTATCCTTGGCGATTTCTCCTCATCTGGTTCACATCTTCTTGGGAGAAAGTGATATCCTGTTACAATCAATAACTCTTTTTTAATCACAGTTTTTTTTTTTTTCAATCTAATGTAAACTAAAATTTAATAATTGCTAATTTGGGTGCATGTATCATTGTCATTCACAAGATAAAATAACAATCTTAGAAACTAACCGCATATTAAAAACCTTAATTTTATTTTAATATTTTTCATTTAACAAAAAAAAAAGAAAATAAAAAATCGGATAACAAAATCCCAGGATAATTCACTATCTCCAGGTGTTTTTTTTTTTTAAAATAATTCCAGGGCCCACGAATGAGCCCATCAGGTAATGACATCCAGTAATCCTGTTAGTGTTATTATTAATCTACATAGAAACTTACTTAGAAAAAGAACATAAGAAAAACAAAAACGGGGACGTTTCAATGATTTTCACTTTTACTTCTTTTTTTTTCCCTTAATTTAGCTCCTGAGCAAACTAATCTAATATTAATTAAGCTAAAAAAAAAAAAAAAAAAAAGAAAAGCAATTAGGCCATGTGCGAAGACTGGAGAAGAGTCAAGTCAAGCCTTCTTGGGCTTACTAATTTAACTGATAGTTTTTTTCTAATCTGTCTCACTACAAGCAACAACAATATCAGTCAGTCACAGCCTCACAGGCACACGGCTTATGTAGCATGCATTTTAGCCTCTAATTAGACATTATTTTATTAGCAATGACACTATGGCGATAACACAAACAGTTGAATTGGCCTACCACGTGATTGTGACGATTTGTAGAATTAGAATCATAAGCCTCCACTGAGTAATTAAACTGCTGGTGGCCATGAGCTTCAGCTTGACTTTCCGATCCCTCCGACTTATCATCAACCTGGCACTCGAAGTTCACCCCAAATAACCTCAAAGTCCTCGAGTTCCCAACCGACGTCGTTTGGCTCTGTACCCCGGACCCTGCAAATTTCATAATTGCATTATACAAATATCATCATATTAATCTTCCAAAGGCAAAATGTACATAAACTGCTGGTTAATTTCCCCCGCAGAATTGACAATAAAATTGGGTCAAATTTGTTTTTTTCTTTTATAAACTGTCGTGCTTTCAAAATTGAACAGCAATGCGAGTGACCAAAACGTTATAATGTGAACAAAGTAAGTACCTGCATGTTGATATAACGGCACAGAAACGCCGTGGCCGTGAGCAACATGATCTACAGGATAAGGGTGATTTGGATACAACCCTCTAGGCCATCCACAGCCACCGCCGGCCTGTGCAACCTGTGCCACCGCCGTAGCGCCACGTCGCCTCCACCCAATAAACAACCTTTCGCTATCCGTACGGTGTCGTTCGAATAGAATTACGTCGCCAGCATCTAGTCTCTTCTCCTTCACGTACCTGCTCCAGCCTTTCGTCAGCACGTAGCTCTGGCTACTGTTCCAGTACGAGTAGCGGAATCTCCAGCACTTGCCCGACTCGTCCTCGAAACTGAGTAACAAGCCTTTGTCTGATGATGATGATCCCAAGTCGGCTCCACCACCACCACCACCGAGCGGGAAATATTTCTCCGCGTGTTGTTTGGGAATTACCAGGCGGTTGAGTTTTCCGACATCGCTAGGAGTCAAGGGTTTCTCGAACATGGGTTCTTTTTCAAGCTCTTGTTCTTGGTTTGAGTTTAAGTTTGTCATTGGGTGTGCTTCGGTGGCGTCGTGTTGGCTGTTGAGATTAAAGCTGAGAGTTGGGTTGTGATGAGAATTGTTGTTGTTGTTATTATTATAAGAGTCGAGCCAAAGATGGTGTTGATGCTGTTGGTGGTGGTGATAGAACTGATGATGATGAGGGGAAGACCAAGAAGAAAATTGTTGTTGTTGTTGGGGGTCTGTTGCTGAAGAAGAAGAATTGTTGGAGCTGTTTTGTGTTGTTTCCATCATGGATTGTTGCAGCTGCTGCGGGTGCTGTTCCCACCAGGGCGTTTCTTGTAAGTCTGTGGAGAAGTGATTTATTGACATATGTTGCTTCTGTGAAAGGATTTTGAGTTTCGGTGAAGTGAAGAAATGAGATACGAGTGAGTGATTTTGAAGTGGAAACCGTGGGATATATTAAATTGATGTTGCCAGAAAGAGGGTATAATTACAAACACAAAGAGAGACACACACAGAGAGAAATACCAAAAACAAAATAAATAAATAAATAAGTAAAGATGAAGAGAAATTGAGAATTGTGTGAGTAAGTACGAGAGGTACTTTCAAGGTTTTGCGTGATGAAAAATTCCATCATTAATTTCAGTGTAATTCAGGCTCCGTGTAGTTTTAGCAAGAAAATGATGTGAGATATATAATCAATTTTTATTTTTTATTTTTTAATTTTTACTGAGTTTAGCGGAACATTTATATTTGAATGTATTGTTTGTGCGTATATATAATGTGTATCTATATAAATATATCTCCATGGATCCTTAGAAAGAAAGAGATTCTACTGTATTGTTACCATACCATTTTGCAGAAACAAATCAAGTGGTAGGACCAGCTTATCTGACATTCTGATCATCATTTATCTTTCTCCATCCAACGGCTCTCCTAACTGTTGGGTTTTCCCCCCAATTCGTATTCTATATTTTCCCTCTTCAGGTAAATGACTTTTGCAAGCATGATATAATTCCTTGATAAGGAAATAATAAAGTACGTGGGTCTGCTTACCCGGATCTGTCAAATATACACATAAATGTCGTGGTACAATGGATATAATTATGTACAGTCTTTTTCTAGTGTGAACCGTACAAATATTTTAATGTGTAAATTTGAAATTAGCTATTATTGTCTAATTTTATCCTTTTAAACATGTGGACGTCTATATCACGCGATTTTCATAATTATGCAAATCAAAATTTTTCTATATTTAATTAAAATTTTTTTAAAAAAAATCAAGTAGGCTTTTGAAATGGAGTGGTCTAAGAAGTGTGAAATTAAATTAATTAGGTAGGTGTAAATTTTTATTTTTGACATGTGAATTTAAAATTTATTACAATTATTTCACTCTATATTTTAAAACGTGTGAATAATCCACATCCAGAAGTTTTCATAAAGATATTCAAGACATTAGTTGGTAAAGAAAAAAAAAAACACAATCATTTAGGAAAAAAATCAAGTGGGTGAAAGGAATATTACTAGGAAGTGGTCCTGGATGTGTGAATAATTTTCCTAGGAGGTAATTTTTTCTGTGTTCCAAAGTTTGAATTTGGAATTTGTTCATTGCTATAATTTTATTTTACATTTAAAAACGTGTAGACATTTTCAACTAAAAACTCTTATAATCATGTAAAAGAGACTTTTCTGATTCAAAAAAGATTGGAGAGGAGAGTAAAATCTCGAGGAGAACAAGTGGGTGTGAGGAATATTATCAGAGGGATCGGTGTGGTCCTGCTGGCCTCCTAGACCAGAAGTGCGAATTGAAATTAAATTGATTAGGTGTAAAAATTTTCGGTTGTTTATTACTTTATTATTGGGCTATTATGGCTTACGCCATGTAGCATTGTACTGTATAGAAGAGGGAATAGTATATTTGTCACGTGCATGACAGCATTATTGATGTTTGGCCATTCCTAGTTTTTTAAAAAACAAAGAAACGATTGGGACTCTCTGAAATAAAATCCACAGATCCCTTTCCCCTTTCCCTTTCCCTTTCCCTTTCCCATAAGCTGAGAGAAAGATAACGAGATAAGATTTGTCCATTTGGATTCTAAAACCACCCCACCCCTCTTTGCTCAGTCGTGTTTCAATTCTCTCCTCACATTTTTTTTTTTTTTAAATTTTCTATCTCTCTTCCGCCTCCGGGTGTTTCTTTCTCTGTTGAAATTTATATTGCATCTCTATTTATATAAATATTTGTTTAGTTGATTGAACATGTCCGTTTCTTTCCGTTTCAGACAAAACCCGCCTTAATTTCCAGGTAGATTCGGACACACAGCTGCCTTTTCGAACCCTACAAAAAGGTGGGCTTGAAAGTTGAAACTAGTTGTTTTGTATTAAAATAAAATTTTTAGGTGCATGTTGGATTGGAGTTGGGGGCACATAATTAATTTTATATAACCCAGGTCGTCGTTGTGCCTTTTTTTGCGGTGTAATTAGACTCCAGGTCTCCAACTTGTGATAGAAACAAAGATGCTTGTGTCATCTTACTTATTGTTTTTAGCTTTTTTTTTTTTTTTTGGGGTATAATTAGCAACTCATCGTACCGATTGCATTCATCTTGCAAAAAGGGTTTTGTGAATCGAGTGCATGCATGCACCCGACAATTCTCTTACTTCAAAGATTGGACTCGATGACTCTCTTTCACTTGATCTAATGGTCAAACCAAATATGGCATCAGAGAGCTAAGACATTCATTTCCTCTTAACCGGTTAACAAATAGGTATTTTAGGTGTTATATGACAATCCTTATAAGGGAGACTTTTAACCTCTTATTTTTTCTTTTCATTCTTGATTATAAATCTACTAAAATACATCCAGAGACAAGAATTTTGTTTCAAGAATAGAGAGGCCTATTCCGTAAGTAAGTGAAAATTTTATTTTCATAAGTCATGCTTATATGGAGATTCAAACTCTTGACCTTAGGAAAGATGTGAAGAAATATTAGCCATTAGACTAAATAATGGTCGATAATATGCTTTTAAATTAAAGAAAAGGATAATAGAATTTTCAAAACTTACCGCTATAATGTAAAAATATCTATATTAATAATTTTGTATATATATATATATATATATATATATAATTTTGAAGTGTAAAAAAATTTAAGAAAACGCACAAACCATGCAAAATTTTAAGTTTTAAATTTTTTTAAATTTTTTTAAATCTTTCCCACACTTTAAAATCTCTTTATATATATATATATATATATATAAAATATCTACAAATAATGACCAAGTTACAGGAATCCTTGACTGCAAAGAAAACTCAGGTTGGGCGAGGAATCTGTCATACAATTCGTGGAGTGTTTTCTGCAGTCGGGGAAAAATATGTTTTTGTTTATTTCAGAGACTTGACTAAAAAACAAGACAAGCACGGCCAGAATACGAATACGAGTTAATTAAGGAAAGTGATGACTCAACAAGTGAAGATATTGTAATCGATTTCAGGAATTATTTATTTCCATTTCTGGTAGTTCCTCAGTTCCGAAGCAAACCCCACCGGCCTGTAATCTTGTAAGACCAATCGGTGAGACTTCCTCGCTAAAAACCACAGGTCTCTTTTCGCAAATTACATATCTATTATATATATATATATATATATATATATTATCATGTATCATGTATGTAGTCTTGTTTTCTAGGGAAATGAATTTTACTGGATTTAAAAAAGTAAAAATTTGGAATGGTTAATTTGTATGAACTAATTACTTTGGCATGTTGTTGGGACTTGTGTCCTCAATAAAATTGAGCACTTATTGAGGAAACAAGTTTTTAGTATAATTGAGATTCTTTCCTATAAATTTGGGTGGAAGTAATTTTTTTTTTTCATAATATTGGTGAGATTTTAAAATTTTATTTTTGCGTTTGGAATTGAAGTGCTGTAACTTTTAAGATATAACTACTGTGGAAAAAAAATTATAAGTATTAAATAAAAGTTAGTAATATATAGTAAATATAAATTTTAAATACTAATTTTGATGAAATGACTAAAGATATAATAGATTTTTCATTATACAAGTAAAAAATCATATCAACATAGCTTACACCTTACAAGATACAGCAGTTAGTGTTTACCAAACACTTAAGTGCTGTACCTTTTAATCTAATACTGCTCAACCTCAATCTCAAACGCACCTTAAGTCTTAATAGATTTCTACCCATACTATAAATGTACGTATTTAAATTTTCAGTAGATTATTTCATTTTATAATATCTACCCATTGTAACCAATTTCAAAAAGAAATATTAATTTGAGGAAAAAATTTACATGGAATTGTATTCTCATCGTCAATTCATATACTCGTAATTACAGTGATTATTTGGATTAGATAGGTGAGAGTGAAATTTTCAAATGTATGATTTCAAATGTATGACTGAGTCGATTGATATGATTTTCATTAGAATGATCTATGATTAATGGTACAAATATAAGGCATTAGTATCATACCAAGTAAAAGATACTATATTTAAGATCTTAAACTGTTACATAAGAATCTAATAATAGCATTAAAAGCAAGTCTTAATACAAACATCAAATAACCTTAAATTATCATTCAACTCTTTTCTTTTTCTTTTCCCTGAATTTGATACTGTTCATGAAATTGGTTCGCTGAAGGGTAACATGCTGAAGGGTCCTCATCAATAATGACATGTGAAAATTGCTCAATTACTTTTAAATGGTGATTAATTTATGAAAGGGATGCCTATTCAGATGTTGTACCAGTTCAATGTAAAATGTATCACTGTCCAAACTTGTTTCAAAGAGCCAAGAACAATGTACCATAATCTAAAGTTTGATACGCATCTCTGCAAGCTTGTTGTTTAGAAACATAATCTTACAAGGAGTCACAAATAATTTAGTGAAAAGGATCAAACAGATGCTTTGGATTATTAATTGATCTAGTGTTTCTCATTGTTTATCCGACAACCTTGTAAGAGTTAGAAAATTAATAATGAAACTGTTAGAGAGGTCTGCAAATAAGAAACCGGCAACTAGCTTGTTATTTTACCTCGGTTAACAAGTCAACATTAATTTAAAATTAACATATACACGACGTAGAGTAATAGAAATATTTTATTTTATTTTTCTTATTTAGGTGATGCGTTTAAAAGGTAATCATTTGTGAAACTCCATTATGAAACTCCACATTTAATAATGGGTACGAGATATGTAACTATTTATTTCACTTGATTCGATATTTGATGTGTCATTTGATAACACGCAGCAATAATTATTATTCAGTCGTCGTTATTGATTAGTGATGCAGATTAACTTAATCTCCCAATCTTTTTATGCATAGCTTTATCCGATGAAAATGACGATTTTTTTTTGGTGAAAAGTGCTTCGCAAATATTTAAAATTAAAAAAACATTTGTATATTTTTGTCTTAATCCTCAAGTTTAATTATTTTTTCTTCTTTTTTTTTTCCTGCTTATCACTTTCAAACTCGCTTTATAGCAACTACCATTTAATTTCATGTGGTCCGAAATGGGAAACTTTTAGTCCTTTTCTTAGTGAGAGTTACGTATCTTGAATTGAGTCTTATGTTAACAATATTTTTCGTTCATAAAATATTTATGCAGCCGATATTGTAGACTTGTAATCTTGGCAACATTTCAATTAATGAAGTTTGGACTTCCGACTTCAAGTCTTTGACCACCCAGCTCACGGATGATTTCCACGTGATTAGTTTCGGTTTTCATGAGATTTGGTGATTAATTATGGAGTGGAAAGCGGATTAAACATGTTTATGCGTAACAATCAAAAGTTTAGTTTTTAATTATTGTTCAAGAATAATGATACTGCTACCGCCTACAAATTATCAAATAAAAATAAACTGGGTCCGCAATTTGCCATTTACCAAACATACAGAGATTTCTTAAATAAATATCATCATTCATTCTAACGCAATTATGAAATTTTATTTAAATATTACATAAATATAATTAGCAGTGCTAAATCATTCAAATTATGAAAAATGTCTAGAATAAAGGCATTGGATTTCAAATCTAGATAGCTTATCTTAGGATTGATGAAATTAATTTCTGTAATCGTAAACACATTTAATAACGGTTTTAGACATCGCCATTCGTTAAATTCACATTTCTTTATTGGCCATACAAATTTCTTTGTTTGAGAAAAACAGGAAGTGTAGAAAGTTTGACAATTTTCATGAAGTTTCCTTTCACCTCAAATCACCAAAATTCAGCAAAATCTGTCAAATGTCAGACAAATAATAAATTTTCCCAAGAACGTTATATTATTATTATTATTATTAATTTCTCAAGAAACAAACAGCAATTTTCTCCACTCCTTTTTCCTCCCCCTATGTGGCCTACCGGCTGCTCTACAGACAGCATATAGTATCTGGCACTGCCAACAACAAAAATAAAAAGGATACAAATAAATAATTAAGAAAATAGCAATTTCCCAAGACATGTGTTGTGACTTCTGAGAATAAAAAAAGGTTTTAATCTTAGAAAATTAGTTGAACAGAAAAATAAAAAAAAGGAAGCCAAATATAAGTAGAAGAAGAGGCCATGTCTGGTGCTGATCAGTGCCGTGTGGCTTGGCTGTAAATGCCTCATGATCTCAATTTCCCATCAATCAAGAGTTAGCAAAGCATGCGTGGGCTTCTGTGGACTGCGGTCTGTGGGGACTCTCAATTCGGGCCCCACCATATCAAAGCTTTCTTTTGGAATTTCCAGGGCCCCACAAGATCAGTCACCACCTCCCCGGTTTTCCTTTTTCCTTTTTTTGTCACAATTTATTTTTATTAAATATTAACAATTTTTTTTTCGAATTAAAATGTTAACAAATTTGAGTTCTTCCAAAATTTCAAGTTTTGGTCTTTTGGAATTGCTCTAAACAAAAAAGTTTCAAGAAAATTGTTAGACTTCCCTCCAATTCATTCAAAATCCTTCCTTAGAATTATCATATTCTTTTAATAATTTTCATTTTTTAAAAAAAGGCTCTTTTGGCAATTTCATAAGTTGTATTAATCACCCAAGTCCGTCTTCTCCCCAAAAAAAAAAAAAATAATTTCTTTAATTTTTATTTTAAGACATAGCTTAAAAGATAAAAGAATATTGTTTCAAGTTTTTATTTTATAATTAATTATTGGGGGTGGGCCCTGGTTTGGTTTTACTTACTGTTTGCCAGGCTGCACTTGTTATCTTAGATTGCAAATGGCAAGAAAAGGGGAATCAAATCAGATGACGATGCACTTGTAACTGCCACGTGGCCCGTGCGGTGTAGGATCAAAGTTTGAATTGGGGGGGGGGGGGGGGTGGTGGTAGGCGTAGGACCATATGAAATAGTATGGTCCTACTAATTAAATCCACTCCATTTTGATATCTTTTTTAATACAAATTTTATACGCTACAAAAAGTTACTATTTAACTTACCCATTTTTATTTTAATTTTTTTTCCTGCTTCAACTCCATCTATGGAATTTACCCAAGGCGTGCGTTATGAATTTTTGAGAATTTGAGCAGAACTTCTAACTCCAATGGCAGATTTGTTCACCCAAACTTAGAAAAGCAACAAAACCTTCTTACAAAATATATATATATCCAAAATTTTATCCAAGTGATAAAGTTTTGGATCATTGGCTTGGTTAAATCAATTCTTCTTTTCGAGTAATTGAAGAAATAAGACAAAAAAAATTTGTCTTCTTAAATCTTTGCTTTTAAAAAAAAAAAAAGTGGATTTTGTGTTTGAATTTTCTATAGTTTACAACTTTAGCACTTTAACAAAAGAACTAAACGTTACAAGCATATAACAAACAATTCTTTTTGTTTTACTAGGTGATAGTGATACTTAAGTCGGTTTGAAATTAAGGCATCCTAATTATAATATATAGTTATTGTAAAAATAAACAAAAGTGGATCAATGTTGTGGATGCATTTCATTCACATAAAATATCAAGTGGCGAACATCATACAACACTATCTGCTCGCAGTTGATTACGTGTATTTGTATGATATATTTATAATAATTTTATCGGTGTCGGCACATCTTAAGATTATCTCTTATCTACATAAAAGCGACAAAACTATAAGTACCTCGACTACAAACTACTATTAGATTCTTTGCATATAGTAAATTTTAAGGGCTTCAAAAAATAGGTATTTTGATGTTGGTATGATTGACACAAATTGGTAGGTGAAAGGTATAACAACATACTTTGGAAAGAATAACGTTATGCTATGAGCATCTTTATTTCCATGTTGGGCAATAGGTGTCTCATGTAGTCAACTTCATTTGCCCACTCGCTTTTGTATTCTAGAAATCCAATGACAAAACCGACTTTGCAAATTTTTTGAATAATGGACCAAACGGCCTGTCTCACTCATGGCCTAACTTTGAAAAAAATGGCAAAAAGGAAAAATCAAATCGAAGAAGACCTTGTGTCTTTACTCTTGCCTAATTTCACTCATTATTAAATGCGTAATTTGCCTCCTATTTTGGCAACATCATGCCCTTGATTATGATGTTTGTGAATTGCGAACACTATTTATGGTAGTTACACTTAAAGCTTTTTAATGGCTGGTTTATTCAGATACGTCTCGTGATTGATAAATTCAAAATAAAACAAAGATGTGTTAATGTCACTCTAGGTGCTGTTAGATTGATGACACAGTTCAGGTGCCTCCAAATTGATAGTTGTGTTAATGAAATCTACGCTATCTATTCTTCCAACAAACAATAATAATAATAATAATAATAATAATAATATTAGATCTTGATATGAGAAATAATAATGAACTTTATTTTTTGTAACAAGCTATAGTAATAAAATAATATTAATTACATATATAATACGTTTTTTTAAGAATTAAAATTTTTTACCTTCATCTAGTTCCCCTTATTTTTTTTGCTGAAAATGTTATTCGATCTTGATACGAGAAAGATTCACTAAATAAAACAAAAAATATTTAGATGTGGGGAAAAATGAGATCGGATAAATATAAACCTTTGATTTGTTTGTCATCGTTTACGACAATTTACTTTGAAAATGTTTTCATTTGTATAGACAAAAGTGAACTCTTTGCTCAAAATAGAAGTCAAAATTCAATTCGAATACATCTTTGCAGGAGGAGGAAACACAAATCAGTAAATTGAAAAACTAAAATAATGTTATTTCATATGTGTACCAAAAAAAAAACCACAAAAAATAGTGCCAAAGACCAAAAGATAAAAAATAAAAATTCTTGTAGTGGATTTTCTTTAGTGCTATTTTTTGTGCACATGTCACCATGAAAACTATTATAGCAAACATATTCAATTTCATGAATCCTCTCTCAACTCCGAAACAGTTTTGTACAAATTCTACGGAAATCCAAATATTTCTAACTTGGGCCTTCAGCAAGTGTGAGCCCAAAACTTGATCCAAAGAAAAGAAGATTTTGGCCCAGAGAACAGCTACATGAATTAGGGAGCCCATCTGTTCTTTTAGCAAATTATTATGAACATTTTTTCTTTCAATATTGCATTTCTTTTAGTAGTATAATAGTGCTACCAAATTCACTCCCACCTATGTTAAATGGGTTCAAATCTCGGATCTCTTATGCCACCGTAAGAGATTTTATCAGTTGAACCAATTAGTAATTGATAAAAATGTGTGAATTATACACTACATGATCCTTACTTCTGGTTTTGGTGCTAGCAAGAGAGTCGGATTTTTAAAATGATATGAAATCAAATAAACAAAATCCTTCCTTAATTCTCCTTTGAGTGAAGTTCAAAAATCGCACAACTCTAGTACCACATTGAGGCTTGAACAGATTATCGAAAGTTGACTAAACTTAAAAAAAAAAAAAAGGAAAAATTTGTCATCTTTATGAGCTGTATGTAATTTCAGTGGGCTAAGTCTTGAAAGTACTGAGAGATCCACTTGCCAATGATTTCCACTTCTCTCCTGCGCACATCCTTAAGCCATTGTGGATCTTCTTCTGTTGAAAATCTCAGGTCTACATGGTGAGCCCCTAATAAAAATTGCCACAATACACACGAATATTAGGGCTACATATTAGTTTTTAATTTTATAATAAATGAAGAGATTTCATCTATTTCTTTTTTATTTTTCTCACTTTGGTGTGAAAATTTGATGAACTAACCTTCTTTTTCAACCAGTGCAAGAACGGTCCTGGAAATATTCTTCAACACCCTGAAAGATCATAAACAGTAATGTAAATGATAGAAAAGATAATCCCAACGACTACACTAAGAAAAGACCTTTGGTGTACACACTCTCGCCCATTAAATTTAGATTACGTGCGTATTTTTTTTTCTTTTTCTGAAGTTCATCGTATAAAAACAATCTAATGGAAGCAAATGCATATGCAGGAAGTAGTAAAGATTTTCTCCACAATAAGAGACGTTTGCATTGCAAAGGGATAGAGATCATACCCTCCACCACTCCAAGGATCTCTTAGGCCATTGAAGAAGATAATATTGCTTGCAAATCTTTTCAAGACTAACCCAATTTTCTGTCCAGAAACAAATAAACGAGAATTTATTAAAAGAACTAAACAAGCCGGCATGTAATCTTATCATCTTGTTACATTATTTGGTTGTTCAAGCAAGAAAAGCAAAATGATGATAGCATATAAAATAAAATAAAAATTGAGAATACCCACATGGCCACCAAATTCTGTTGTGATCCAATTGGGTCTGGGATCAACGCCGTAGGCTTCCTTGCAATATCTGGCTCTAGCATCATAGTCCTCTTCAGATTCTTCAAATATGCTATCTTTGTTGTCACCACCCGTTGGCATTATCATCTCTGTACATGCCTGCCCCAAAAGAAAAAAATAATAATAGTAAAAAAAGTGATTACTTGAGCTTTATTTAGCTAGCAACATGACATAATGTTATAAATTAATGTACGCAAAAGCTAATGGTCAAGGCACCTGCCCTCCAAATACGAGGACACCAGTTTAAACCCCATTCATTCCATACGTTCAAACCCTATTTAGATTATAACTTAAGTTTTTTGAAAATCATAATCAAAATTCGGGGACATATACTTATTTCCTCATTTTAAAAATTTTCAAATATGTAGTATCATCTCATTCAACATTCTTTTACGAACTTATCATTGGAGCTCCTGAGTTATTGTATTCTATTAAATAAAAACACAATTTGTCACGTTTTATCAGATACCCCATGAATCTTTCCTTTCCTTTATAGATTATGATTTTAGATTTAATTTCAAATTTAAATTTGAAATTGCCACTTTCACTCTGAAACGTTTTCCAACACCAAATGTAAATATAAATCATCATCATATCGCTGGCTCTAGTAGGTAAAAGTTTAGCACTTTTCCCAACTACATTTTGATTAATTTGATTAAAAAAATAAATAAATATGGCTGGGCCATGCTACTACTAAGCCGAATGATTATTTGAAACTCTTTTATATGAAATTCGATTTTCACGTTTAAAGGCTCCAAATACTTAGCTAAAATCATGATTAATCATCACATCACACATGCACGCTTTTCTTGGATACTTACTTCCTCCACCCGCCCCCCCCCCGGGGGCGGCTCTCTATCCACTATTAAAAAAAGAAAATCTTGATCAAGACTCAAGAAAGTAATTCTATACATATCTAATTAACTTAAGTCAGAGATATTGTTATAATATAATTAAAATTTTGTTCTTTCCAACAATTAATATATAATGGGAGGTTTTGTAATTCAATGAGAGAACTAACATCCTAAAAGTTGACCGGAACAAATTAAAATTGTATCACCAATGAAAAGTTATTAGCCTTTAGTTATTAACTTATTAACATGCAAAGTAATAAGGACTTTAATCTTTCTCATATTAATGGATGGGAATAGATAGGAGAATTAAAAAAAAATAATGGATAAATGCCTTCTTATTTAGATTAAAGAAAAAACATATTAACTAGGAAGTGTGTTAATGACAAATCTTAGGTTGTAGAAATCTATTACTTTTGGCGGTTGATATTGAATTGATAAAATTAATGATAACTAGCGATTTAATACATAGGGAAAAAAGAGATGCATATTTATTTTGTAAATATAATATAAATATAAACGCAAATAACACTAACCTGCCAACCCCATTCGCTAAGGCCGTGGGGATCAGAATCACCGTTTAGATCGAAACACTTGGCAGTTCCACTGTAGTTATAATAGACGCTAGCGGCACCGTACAACTTCGCGAACACGTCATTTCCAGTCTTTGGATCGTCAATCGCTTGGCACATCTGTAGTCAACCAAGTCCACGCCATCATACATAATAAATTTACTATTATACCCCTGCACTTTCAAGTGTTATGCTGTGGCCATTGATCGGCCAATGCAATTAATCACAAAATTTAATAAATTTAAAATGACATTAAAAGAGCATACAAGGCAAGCACCTCTTTGACAGGAAAAGCTGGCAGGGGAGTCAGAAAATTTGAAGGAGTTGGATAATCCGTCATGGCCGTATATACGAAGGCCGTTGAAAGCCAGCTTTCGATGGCCAAATTTTTCTCTGATCTGCAACAACCAAATTAATTAACAAAAAAATTTATACCAAAAAAGGGTATTAAAAGCAAACAATTAAATTAATTACTTCAAATTTGTGTTTGAGATATATTAACAAGTGAGTACCCAAGAGCTTACTTGCATATTCTAAATGCTTTCTGGAGTTTTTCAAGACCCCCTGGTTTTTTCGCAGTCTCTTCAATCTGTTTCCAGGACCCTTTGATCACTTTGTAACAATTCTCGCTCACACTCTGATTTTTCCCAAGCACAAAAAGTTAATTAAAAAAATTGAGATTGCTAATTTAGAGTTATCTGCTTCTGACAACAGTACCATTCATTTTTTAATTAGTTACTTAATATTATTGTTTTGGGAATTTAGTGCCGCCAGCTACATGCATATGGATCAATTAATTGCATGAGGCTCAATATGGTCCTATTTATGTTATATAATAAATAAGTGTGTGTGTGTATATATATAGAACAGCTAAGGAAGTAAAGCATTGGTATTGAAGAAAGAGAAAGAAAGATATACCCTGAAGTCTTGAGTTATAATGTTACTAAAGCTATATGGAGATACTATATTGTCGAAATTGAGGATTGGAGCAGAAGATGCCAAGGCTCCAATGGCGACATGTGGGTATTTTAACCTAAACCAAGCTGCCAGCACTGCAAAAACAAATAAACTTCGTTGTTAATCAATCCCAATCAAAAACTTAATTAAATTTCTTTATCGCGTATATTTTATGTTGTTTAGTTTATATACAAATATGATAAAGATAAAATTAAAGTTATTTTTTTTAATAAGGACATTTGCATCTTTAAAAACATAACTTTCGTACTAGACAATAGTGACCGACTATAATGTGCACAATATTAAATTATAGCTAAAATTTGTAAAGGAAACATTGTTCTCTAGTTGAAACCTACATCTTTAAATGTGTTTAACTTTCACACGTGATGAGAATTTTAATATAACGTGGTGAATTGGTGATGATATCAATGAAGAGAAAATAATAGAAAAGACAACTAAGAAATTAAGAATAAATTAATTATTTTATCATACTTCCTCCATAGGAACCTCCAAAAACAACGACTGGGGAATCGGTTGCGGTCAAATTCTTCTTGAGATCAATGATCAAAGAAGCATAATCAGCCAATGCTTGGGTTGAGCTCAAATACCCAGTTGTGCTTGCATTTTTATAAGCAATCTCTTTGTTACCTCCATATGGAATGGACTTCCCATAATACCTATGCTGCAATTAGCATATTTCACAATCAGTTTCTGTTTGTTTACCGAGAAAATAAAAGGAAAATAGCAAGAGGGTTTTTCTTTGATCATTTACCTCAATGAAAACAAGAAGGGCCTTGAACTTTGGAGCCACATCATACATGAACCCAGTGTTTTGAGCAAACCATTCGATATCACCTTCGTTTCCAGTGTAAACAAAAATTGGAGCATTATTTTTGGAGCCACCCCAGTGAGTATCATTGATTAAGTATCTTTGTTGGAAAGTCTGATAGCTCTGAGGATTGTAATTGAAGTGATCGAGAATCTGAGTGTGATACTTTGTTTTGTACAGGCCCTGGCTATCTTTGGAATTTGTAACAAGAGATGAGAGTTTCTCTGGGGTGATTCTTGAAGAAGGAAATGTTGGGAAAATTTTGGCATTTGAGATGGTCAAAGTTGAAGAAAATAGGAGACAAACTGAGAGAAAGATGAACCGAGTCGCCATTGTTGATTTTTCTTTTTTTGCTCTTTTTTCTGGGTTCTATAACTTTGGAGCCCTTGGAGAAACAGTTCAGTATGTGAGAGAATTAATGGAGACACTTTTTTTCGGATCATTGACTATATCTAGCTGTACGTTGGACTAGGAACAAGTGAAATGTGGACAATTGATGCGACGGATACGTGCAATTTTAGGATATTTTTAATGCGCAATAGCAATTTCGATAATATCGCGAACAGGATTTTTGGTTTTTGTTTTTGTTTTTATTCAGTTCTTATGCTTGAATTATTCCCTGGATATTTGACGATTCTGTGGCTTAGAGTTAGAGCAGTCCCCGTAAAGGTTCGGATATGTTCTAACTTTTGAGTGACAACTTTGGCTCCGTCGAATTTTGATCATGCATGCATGTGGTCACATGTAGGGATAATGATTTCATTTGTTTTAGTGTGCTATGTTGGTATCGAGTCTTTGTCGGGTTGGAATTGATTTATAATTGATTGTTTATTAATGATGTTAAAAATCTCAAATATTAATTTGATTAGATTATCAAATGTGTCATAATTGGTTAATTAAACTTCTAATATATTTTCTAAAATTTTACTCGTTTAACATGCCTTTAATATTATTATTATTATTATTATTATCTTTTCATTACAAAATTAGAAAAATAACAAATCATTAAACGAATTATTAAGAGGTAACATTTAATTATATTAATTTTTTAAAATAACATTTTACTATTTTTTTGTTGATGCTGTTAGTCTAATGATGATATCGCACTGGCGTCACATGGATAAAATTATATTTTCATCAAATAAAACCCAAATTTATAATTAAATCTTAGGATTATTATCATTTTATTATGACAAGTATCACAAAATAACATATCATTACATGAATTATTGAAAAGTAATATTTTATTAAATTAATGTTTTTAAATAATAGTTTACAATATTTACGTCACTTTGATTAGCTGACTTATTAAAAACTAATTTTGTCATTAATGAGTGTAACTTATAAAATAAAAAGAAAATGATACAAATCAAATGCCATATGAATTTCGTATCAAAGGCTGAACATAGCCAAAAATAAAAATTATAAAATAACATACAATATAACCTAAATTAAATCAGACATGGCTAAAAATAAATAAAGTAATAATAAAAAATTTAACCATTCGCTTCACTAATTGATGAGCTTATAATTACTTATGTTAATCTTATTTTTACCATCAAATACAAAGATTAGTATTATTTTATCCTAAAGTAACCCAATCCTAACATATTTAATTGACACGAAACAGCTCCTATAAGTGTATATGCAAGTGTAACATTACTCTTCGATAAAATGATTAATGCTATTTGACTGGATTTTCAGGCCGCAATTTCTTTGCTTGAAAATGCGGTAATCTAGTAAAATCCAAGTGGCCCAACCCCGAAATCCCACAAATTTCACTGCCATTATAATCACAAATCACATGCTCACTCATCTCATGTTGGTTGCTCCAACAAAAATATGATATCGCATTAGTCACTTTTAATTTAACAATCAATTAATTCCCCCTCCAACAGCCAGTCCCGTAGCGCCACGTGCTAATCCCATCCAAAACCACGGCAGCATGTCTGATTAGTGATTCACTACTGCTACCGCCTCGCTCTCTCTTTCTCTGTGTACCGCTTTACTCTCTTTTTACGCACAACGCAAGCGTTCGAGTGTACAGTCTGTTAAGCAGCGGAAGCCATCGAAGCCTCCCCCTTTTCATGATTTGATTCCCTCAATTTCCCCTTCATTACATCACCTAATGGTACTCTCTCCGTCTCTCTGCATTCACTTAGCATTTATTCTTCTACTTTCAAATTCTTTCCCTTTTTTTAAAAATAACAAACTTGAACATTATAAATGCAACTTCTTTTCTTTTTTTTTAACTGCATTTCTGTTCTTTTTTTTTTTTTTGGTCAGATCTGGAAAATAATAGTTGAATGAAACAATGTCAAGGCAGCAGAATCAGACCCAGAATTTTTTCCCGGGAAAGATAAGGAAACGTGGGTGTTCATCGTCAGCTTCGTCAACATCATCGATCGTTCAGAACTACAGATTCAAAAGAGCAATTCTAATAGGCAAGAGAGGGGGTGGGGGAGGATCCGCTACGCCGGTGCCCACATGGAGGCTGATGCGGACTACTCCGTCTTCGGTATTGCGTGCGATCGACTCCCAGAGTGAGTATGGTGGGTTCGTCAATAAAGCGAAACAACACCAGCTACAGCTACAGCAACAGCATCAGCATTCTCAGCAGCCAGTTTCCGCGAGGAAGCTGGCCGCGACGCTGTGGGAGATGAACGAGATGCCCTCGCCGAAGCTGAGAGAGACTAGTGGTGGTGGTGGGTATGATGAGAGGAGGATTAGGAGAGAAGCTAGAGCTAGAGAAAGAGAAAGGGAACGGGTCACCCGGTCCCTTCATTCGGGTTCTTTGCCTCCCCATTTGTCTGATCCATCTCACAGCCCCGTTTCTGAGGTGAGTTTAATTTTGCATATGTTTGAGATTTTTTTTATTTTATTTTTTGGAATTTGTGGGGGTATGCATAATGAAATTGAAACTTTTGTTACATGTTGATTTTGCTTCTGTTTCAATGGCTTGTGATGTTGTTGTGTGTGTTTTTTTTTAATTATTTTGCGGTAGGTTCGGTCGTGTTGAAGGTAAGAGGAACGGTTTTATTTTTTAAGTTCAGGTTTGTTGTCTGATTGTTGACGTTGACACAAGAGGTATTTTTAGCGCTTTGGCATCTGATGCTGGAGTTATGTCTTCGTTTTGCTTTAATTTTTTTGGATCCATATATGTTCTAATTTGTACATATTCTATTAGTAATCAGGCGATAACGGTGATCCTTTAGAACTTAGAAGAGCGCAATAAGTGTCATTTAACATGATCACATAAATAGAAATTTGAAATCTTGATTCAATTTGTCTTAGTTAAATATTAAAGAATTGATCCCCATTGGAAATCAATCAAGTTGTTGGGGATAGGATTGCCAGGGCTGGTAGCATTCAACCAGATGCAGAAGAATCATACTTCTGTTTGATATGCTTTACTGTCAATTAGATGTTGATGCAGCATAACAGGTCATTTCATTATTAAATTTATTGATTTGCAGAGGATGGATCGATCAGGCACAGGGAGTCACCATAGAAGATCATCATCCATTTCTCAGAGGCTTAGGCTAACAGAAAGCAATGGGGGAGTTTTGGATTCTGTTAGTAATGCTAGCTTAATGGAGGTACACCCACTTAAGTTTAATATTTGGGCACTTGTACTCTTTAAAAATTAAAAGTGATTTTTGCGTTTTCTAGTTCATCCAGAGCATATTTAATCTTTGTTGGACACACAAACATTGACGCTGGATGCATATGCATCAGCAGCAACGCACTCACACACACATTTTCATGGATGTTCAGTCAGTTTGTATGTATAAACTTGTTTAGGTAACACACTGAGATGCTCAAGTGTTAATAATTCCAAATCCAAAGTTGGAAAAATTTTCAGATGTCATGTACCTTGTGTCAGAAAGTTAAGGATTTTGATAAGTGTTATTCAACTCCTCATTTTATGAAGCAGGTAGAGACCAGATCCCGAGCACAGACTCCTAGTGGATCAACTGTCGGAGTTAAGACTCGTTTGAAGGACGTTAGTAATGCATTGACTACATCAAAAGAGCTTCTCAAGATCATTAATCGCATGTGGGGTCAAGAAGATCGGCCTTCTTCAAGCATGTCTCTTGTCTCAGCCTTACATGCTGAGCTTGAGAGGGCTCGCCTGCAAGTGAACCAACTTATCCAAGAACAGCGCTCAGACCAAAGTGAGATTAGCTATCTAATGAAGTGTTTTGCTGAAGAAAAGTCAGCATGGAAAAACAAGGAGCGGGAAGTGGTTGAGGCTGCTATTGAATCTATTGCAGGAGAACTTGAGGTAGAAAGGAAACTGAGGAGAAGGTTTGAAAGCTTAAACAAGAAGCTCGGGAAAGAACTAGCTGAGACTAAGCATTCCCTTCTGAAGGCGGTGAAAGATCTTGATACTGAGAAGAGAGCAAGAGTAGTAATTGAACAAGTATGTGATGAGTTAGCCAGGGATATCAATAATGATAAATCTGAAGTGGAAGAACTTAAGAGAGAGTCTGCCATAGCTCTTGAAGAGGTTGAGAAGGAAAGGGAGATGATGCAGGTAGCTGATGTATTGCGTGAAGAGAGAGCTCAAATCAAACTCTCAGAGGCTAAATATCAGCTTGAAGAAAAAAATGCTGCAGTTGATAAATTGAGGAGTCAAATTGAAGCTTTTCTAGGAACCAAAAAGGCAAAAGAAAAAGGACGCAGTTCTGTAAATCAACCAACCAGTGAGGAGATTGCAGCTTATTTAAGTAGAAGCCATTTTGGTTCCAATCCGACTGAAGAGAATGATGATATTGATGGAGAAGTAGAAGATGGAGTAGAATATGAAGAAGACTCGGCTGAAAGTGATCTTCATTCCATTGAATTAAATATGGACAATAATAACAAGATCTACAATTGGGCTTATGCTCCTGGAGCTGCTCTTGATACAAGAAAGGTTCCATTTGACGAAGAAGAAATCAAGGGGAGAAAGTCAACCTCTGGCAAACTACCCAAGAGAAGCACTACTCTGCAGAGAAGCATATCAGATGGAGTTGATTGGGGCAGCCAGGCTGAAAGACTCCAAAATGCGGGAGATGACTTGCATTGGGGAAGACAATCCGATCTAGATAAGCAAGCTCAAGTATTAGGTTACGGAGATGAAATGCATGGATATAAATCAGCAAAGGGTCTTAAGGACCAATTGCTGTCAAGTTCTAGGATTGGTGCTTCAAGGGTTTATGCTAGTCCGACGCGGCCTTTGCGAGATCATGGCAATGTAGCTCATGAGCGACCTCCTATGGTGCCAGCGGGTGTTTCAAAGTCAAGGCTATCAGAGTCCAGAGGTGAAAGCCAGAATGCAAGAAAATCCAGGTGGTGACATGCATTTCTATTGTGCTTTCTTCTCAATCCCCCTGAGCCATCCGACTTGCAACAAGAGATTCGAAATGGATGAGGGTAGCTCAGAGGCAAGGCTAGTCAATTGTGAGATGCATAGACTGTGAATTGTCCTTTTTTGTTTTCATTAATGCTTTGCGTGCCATCCCTTAAATCCGCTAAGATTGCAGCAATTGCTCGTTGCATATCAGTTTGTCTCATCAATTTGTAGAAACGTTTGCGTTTATAGAGTTCTTGTTGCGAGATGTGCCAACCGGATGAAGTATCTCCTGTACAAAAACTTCTAGTATAACCTATAATTATGCTGGAAGTCTAAGGTAGCTGCCTGTTCTCTGTTCCTCTTCCCTGCTTTGTTCATGTAAGCCTCTCAGGACACCCTTCACCTTCCAACAAAGAATCATATTCTCAAATTTCAGCTAAAATCCTGATAAATTTAGAGAGAACATAGCTGCAAGTCTGCAACGTTCAGGAACCAAGAGTCCATTTGCAAGATTTAGAAGATGCGACCTTCAAAAACATAAAATATGATTGTTAAGCCAAAGTTTAAGATATTACCACATGTCAGCAGGAAGATTGCCGCTTTGTCAACTTTCTTAATGTCAGTTGCAAAGTTGAGATATATACTTGGAGTGAAATAATAAGCAATCACTTCAAACACGATAGCTTATTATTGTTAATGATTAGTGTTATATTTTGTGATTTTTTTTTAAATAAAGGATACCAAAATTTTATAAATCTATTATTGTTGTTTGAATTTAATATATTATAAGAGGAGAGAGCTAACTTAGTGGGTCTGTGTGGGATCCACAACTAAGTTCATGAATAGTGTTTGGTTGTGGGTCTGTGTGGGATCCACAACTAAGTTTGTGAGTGAGCTGTAACTTACAGAAATCTGTAAGTTAGCAAGCTCCATTATAAGATTTATATTTGAAAGCTTAATGACCAATATTAAGTCAATCCATGGGCAGACACCAATATTGACCAAATAATCCGGTTGGCGTCAACTGGAATTATCAGCTTGTGGGTTCGATTGTTTCAATGAAAGTTGTGCAAATCGTTATTATTATTGTTTGGATTTAATATATTATTTTGACAGATAAACGACCAATGTTAAGTCAATCCACGGTATAAGAATCTTGTTGGCGTCAACTGGAATTATGACCTCGATCGTTTTAGCGGAAGTTGTGCAAATTGTCAAATTTTTCACGAACATTATTATCTCTAACAACAGTTCCAACTCAACTCAACTTATATATGCTACCTATATAGAATGGGAAACTTAAAACGCACAGATAAATTTCCTTTTGTTTAAGATTCTTGCTGGTACAAAAAGAATATTCCAGGTGTATTGAGCTGAATATGTTGCCTGAAGATTGTGTTTCTATCATCCTCTCGCTCACTTCTCCATTAGATGCATGCAGGGCTACGTTGGTTTCACGGGCGTTCCGGTCAGCGGCCGAGTCTAATGTTGCTTGGGAGAAATTCTTGCCGTCGGATTATCAAGATATTGTATCAAGATCCATCACTTCTCTAAAGTTCTCTTCAAAGAAAGAGCTTTATCTTCATCTTTGTAACCCCATTCTCATAGACGGCGGTAGAAAGGTTCGCCAATTTTATAGCCATTCTCTTTTATCCAGATAGTTGTATTTTTTTTTTAAAGTAATCAACAACTCTTCGATCCAAGAATTAAATTCTTTTCTTCTATATTGCTTATTTTACAACAAAAGCATATAAAATGCAGCGCTTCAAATTGGATAAATCATCTGGCAAAAAATCCTATGTATTGTCTGCAAGGGAGCTTTCAATTACATGGAGTGATAGGCCAGAGTATTGGAGCTGGAAACCTTCCCTAAAATCAAGGTTAATTTTTGCATATGCATGCATGCTTTATGTTGGATTATTTTTATTTTATTTCAAAATTAGTAAAACAGACACATGCACATTTTTGCTTCCAGGTTCCCAGAGGTGGCTGAACTAAGAATGATTAGTTGGTTAGAGATTGGAGGGAAGATCAGAACTCATATGCTGTCGCCAAACACAATGTACAGAGCTTATCTTTTGATTAACATCACCCATCGCGCACATGGGTTGGATTTATTACCATCAGAAACGCTCCTAGAAATGGGAAATCAAATAATATCGGCTAACACAGCCTATTTGAGTTGCAAAGACAAGAAGAAACATCAAATGGAGTGTTTGTTTTACGGCAACCGGACTCAAAGGTCGAAGTCAAGAGTAATTGAAGGGGATGAAAGGTTTGCTAGAGAAAGAGATGATGGTTGGATGGAAATTGAACTGGGAGAGTTCTTTAGTGGTGACGAAGAAGGCGATCAAGAAGTGAAGATGAGTTTAAGGGAGATAAAGGGTTACCAATTGAAAGGAGGGCTTGTGATTGAAGGCATTGAAGTGAGGCCTAAATGATCAATAATGATAAAGTTATGCCAAAACATACAAGTGTTTCAGTGATCCACCGAGTGTATATAACCAGTAATTTGTCAAATAAAATCTAATTGATTCATTGTACACAAACTCTGCATACATTCAATTTTTACATTTAACAAGACAATTGAGATAATCATCTATTGCTGAAGATTTCAAAATTTTCATTGTCATAAACAAGATTAAATTTTTAGCAAGCATTGTAGAAATAAAACACAACCCAGGATTCAACAATAGAATAATATACAATCAAAGGACATACCCATTAGTAGATGAGCGTTAATCAGCAAAAACATTAGCTTGCTAATCGTCGAGGAGCTTTCTGAGACGGGCCTTGATGAAATCTTTGCGGCTTTGGCGCGAGATTGCTGTGGGGCGACGTTGACCAGGGACAGGTAAGCGCCGGCGGTAAATAGTGAAACGCCGGTGATGAAAAACGCGATTGACATGGCTAGTTGCTTGCGCGTTGGTGGGTATGACCACACTACCATTTTGCTGCTGGTGGCAACTCGCTAGTTACTGTACTAATCGATCCTCGGTTCAGCCTGCCGTCTTCGCAATGTCACTTGGCTGCTTTTTGTTTGTTGGTTTGGCGAGCGGCACTGCAGTAGTGAAGTAAATTTTGGGCCTCTGCCACATTGGGCTCCAAAATGAGACGAATGATTTACCTTATTGTCGAATTTCTAACGTTTTTTGCCATGTGTCCGAGTTACAGCTGCGAAACTAAAAGTCAAATTTGTACTTGAATGAAGATGATTTGTTAAGCATTACTGCCTAATATATTGTAAGCATATAGAAGCCATAGAATTCTGTTAGTACTGTTACCCACTATAAAGTGCGAGTACTATCACCCATTGAATCATTACAATTATGTAGACCACCCTTATGTTCTGGGCTCTGGCGGCACACGTGCTACAATGGCGGGGACAGTGGGCAACTATCCCGCGAGGGAGAGCTAACTCCAATGCCCAAAATTGACGAACCAAACACACCATGCCAGCACAAGTCCTGCTCTTCGATGCTACCTAACTGCTCACGATCAGCGCCCATCAACTTCCCAAAACCATCGTGTCTCCTTTCCGCTTTAACCCTGATAAAGAAGTGCAAACTCCAAACTCACCTCCACCAGGTTCACTCTCACATCATCAAAAAGGGCCTCGAGCAAGATCACTCTCTCGTTGCCCACTTCATCTCGCTGTGTCACTCCCTCGCCACTCCCTTATCTTACTCTACCGCCGTCTTCAATCGCATTGTCAATCCCAATACTTTTCTTTGGAACACCCTCTTAAAAGGGTACTCTCAGAATTCTCGTTTTATTGAGGTTTTTACGATTTTTGTTCGATTGATTAGAGAGGAAGCGGTGCCTGATAAGTATACGTTCCCATTGGTAATTAAGGCGTGTTCGCATGTGCTTAGTGTGAGGGAAGGAACGGCGATTCACGCTGCTGTAATTAGGTGGGGGGTTGACGAGGATGTGTTTGTGGGAACTAGTTTGATTGACTTATATGGGAAACGTAAAGAGATTTCTTGCGCCCGTAAAGTGTTCGATGAAATGCCTGAGAGAAATGTTGTTTCATGGACAGCGATGATTGTTGGATATGCGAGTGTTGGGGATTTGGCGGAAGCGAAGACGGTTTTTGATTTAATGCCGGAGAGGAGTAATGTTTCATGGAATGCTTTGATTGGGGGGTTAGTGAAGATAGGAGATTTGAGAAGTGCTAGGCAGTTGTTTGATGAAATGCCCGAGAGGAATGTGGTATCGTATACCACAATGATTGATGGATATGCGAAAGTGGGTGATATGACGTCAGCAAGGTCTTTGTTTGAGGCATCTCCTGATAGAGATGTTGTTGCATGGTCAGCCTTGATATCAGGGTATGCACAGAATGGTCAGCCTAATGAGGCTGTGAAGATATTTTCGGAAATGTGTTCAAAGAAAGTCCAGCCAGATGAGTTTATATTGGTGAGCTTGATGTCAGCGTGTTCTCAGGTGGGCAATTTGGATTTGTCCAACTGGGTGGATTCTTATTTGAGTAGAAGTCAAATGGATCTTAGCCGAGCTCATGTTATTGCAGCACTTATAGACATGAATGCTAAGTGTGGGAATATGGATAGAGCGGCCGAGTTATTTGAAACAATGCCTAGTAGAGACGTGGTATCATATTGTTCCATGATAAAAGGATTGTCGATACACGGGCATGGCAGACAGGCTGTTTCCCTCTTCGATAGAATGTTAAGTGAAGGGCTGACTCCTGATGAGGTGGCCTTCACAATTGTGTTGACTGCTTGTAGTCATGTTGGACTTGTTGAGGATGGTTGGCGCTTTTTTGAAGCCATGCAAAACGTGTATGCTATTGTTCCTTCTCCTGAGCATTATGCATGTATGGTTGATCTTCTTGGCCGGACCGGACACTTGAAATCGGCTTATGAGCTTTTAAATTCAATGCCCGTGGAGCCTCATGCAAGTGCCTGGGGTGCACTCCTTGGGGCCTGTAAGTTATATTCAGACATTGAGTTAGGAGAATTGGTCGCAAACCGGCTTTTTGAGCTCGAGCCACAAAATGCTGGTAGTTATGTGCTGTTATCCAACATCTATGCAACTGCAGATCGGTGGTTGGATGTCTCTCTTGTTAGAAGCAAAATGAAGGAGAGGGGGCTTAGAAAAATACCTGGTTGCAGTTCGCTTTAGTTCAAAAGTCTGACATTCTTTGCATATTCTCTACAGCTGCGGTTGGCTTTCCCAAAATCAGATACATTTTGATTTGCTAGTTTTTAGAGGTCAACCTTTCTGAAGATCATGGATATCCCGTTAATCTGTAAGATCAGTTGATCACATCTTTCTGTTTCTTTATTCTTGTAGCGCCTCATCATGTATTTACTTCCTCTATAAACAGGAGCAATCATGCAATTCTTTTTGGCTTTACGTTGATGTTCTTGGCATGTTTCTATTCAGTTTCAACGGATTGGTTAATGTTATGCTAGAGCCTCTTCATCATAAATTCACGATAAAATTAAGGTGAGTGCAAATGTGCAATGACTGTCTTTCTTTACCCCAATCTCAAAAAGTAAAAGCACGTGTGCTGTTGAATTTTTTTTTTTTTGGTGTTAATTAATAATTTTCATTTCCAGGTGGTTTATTATTACAAGGAGGGCATTGAAATAACACTGGATTTAAATATACAATTCTTTTTTACTAGTTCAAATATAAAACTTTCTTACGAAGACACCATTCCTATTATACTTCAACTTCAAGGTTGTCCAAGTAAGAGATGGCTACTGCAGCATGAAGAGCTGCTCCAATAGGAAGGGCATCCTCATCAACAACCAAGTGCGGGGAGTGCAGTCGGATGAATGGCTTAAGTGTTTCATTCCTTGTACCGACATAAAAATGTGCAGCTGGCATCCTCTGAGTGTAGAAGCTGAAGTCCTCTGCTCCCATCTCAACTGGAGTAAGATGCACGTTTGGCTCTCCAACCATGGATGCCCCGACCCTCTTGCCGTGTTCATACATTTTTTCATCATTTACAGTTGCCGGATAATGCCTCATTTTTTCCTCCATGAAGTCTATTGTTGCACTACACTGATGAACTGCTGCTTGCATTTCTATTACCTGATAACAATAAGGGCTATTTCTATGACCTCAATTTGAGTTAAGATAGTTTTCTTCTGTGAGTGGAGTAAACGTCCCTTGAATATTAGAGAAGGTAACAATCTGGATAGGCTTCATAAGAATTGATGTAAACTAGTTATAGTAATAGTCTAATTTGTAAATATCAGTTGTAATCTCATGTAATATGAGTTGTACTCTTGAGCAATAATCTCATGTAATAAATATATATATATATATATGATAACAGCCTTGAAAGGGAGTCTACTCTTTCAGCTACATTTGAAGTAAATCATTATTATTTAGAGCTCATGCGAATTTGATGAATTATATTATGCAAATACTGCTAAGAAATACATTGTATTATTGATATGCAACCTCAAATAATTTCACCTCTTTGATTCTTTGCTGAAGATATAACAGACCTTCTGTAGTCAAGCTCCGGAAAGTGCCTCCAAATCTCACGATCTCAGGGATTATATTTCCTGCTTGGCCCGCATCAATAAACCCAACTGTGACTACCTGCGTAGGCGTATAAATTTGCTTAAAAGATGATAATATCACAAACTTACAGAATGCTGATAGTCAAGCTGGCAGATGAAATTGGAACGAATATTACCCTGGCCTCAAGGGGATCTGTCTCTCTTGAAACTATCTGTTGGAGTGTGAGGATTGCAAAGGATGCTGTGAGAACAGGGTCTCTAGTCTCTTGGGGCATCGCGGCATGTCCACCTTTTCCTTTAATCACGGCTGTAAACCTCCCAGAACCAGCTAGTAAAGGACCAGGTCTTGAGCCAATTGTACCAGTGGGCAGTACTGGAGAAATATGTATTCCAAACATGCCCTGAAACTTATCAACAGCACCTTCTTTTATCATATAGTATGCGCCGCCATAACCTTCTTCCCCAGGTTGGAAGACAAGCTTAACCGTGCCCTGTGCGGTGAAATGATTGCAAGGTGATTCAGTCAACAACAAACTGTTTGAGAATTGTATCACATTTGTTCTATAAGAAGCATGCGTGATTATGAATTTACCTTTAATCTGTCTATTCTGTGTTTGAGTAGCCTAGCTGCCCCAAGCAGTATGGTTGTGTGAAAATCGTGGCCACAAGCATGCATTTTACCATTGTTCTTGCTCTTATGCTCCCACTCTACCATTTCCTTTTCAAATAGTGAATGTTGAATAAGATTACATAGAGTTTTTGTTTAGCAATAAAAGACTAAAGATAGCGCCACTAATACACAAGAAAAGAGGATCAGCATTTTATATTACAACATTTTTTTTTTCTTTTTTTCTAACAGAAGTCAAAATGTTTGTCTGAAAGTGAAACCTGAAGAGGCAGGGCGTCCATCTCAGCTCTAAGACCGAACCAGGGTTCACCCCCTGAACCCACTGAAGCCACGATCCCAGTCTTGGCAACCGGCCACGTGTACTCAATCCCAAGCGAGTCAAGCTCCGATCTTACGAGTTGACTCGTCTCGTACTCTTCAAAACCCAACTCCGGATTCTCGTGTATTCTCCTCCTAATTCTCCTCATCCACTCAAAGAACTCGGGCTCCCTCGCTGAGTCCAACAGCTCCCGAGTCAACGAACTCAGCTGCTCCGATCCCGACTGAGTTTCTTTCTTGGCCCATGTGGGATTGCATGTAAATATCGTTGATACGATAATCAAAAGACAGAGACGAGCCAATAGCATTAGATACATTTTGTGAAAATTTTGCGGTACAAAATAGCTTGAATTTTCTATTTATAAAATTAAAATTTTCTCAGTTCTGTACGCTACACTCTCCAGCGTCGGTTTTGTCATAGAACTCGTGTTTAGCTGGAAGCCGAATGCCAATTATCAATGATATGGGATGGGCCGACCCAACTCTGATATGTTCCTTGGAGACCCATGTACGCGTGTCATTACATCGAATGGATGCATTTAAAATTCTGTTTTTATTGTAAACCCTCAGAAAATAATTAAAAAAAAAAAAAAAAAAAGCAGATTGCAGTAACCTATAAGTCTCATACTCTCATTAATCTCGGATCATTGAAATTTCAACTCCTGTGATTATTTATTAATAATTTTCATTGCAAGAAGGCTTTTATTGTATAGTAAGGAAGATTTAGAGCGAAGTATTTTGAAGTCTAGGATCAACGCTAGCGGTAAGGATCAGCCTTCTTTAGGGTAAGGTCCTGGAATCGAGCTTGAGTGGGTGCGCAGCGCGAATTAAAAATGGAAAAAATACAAGTATTTACAAATACAATAACCGTCCCTTTTGAAGATACCAGGTTTCCTATTGAGTTTCGACAGCATGGTCGTCCAAATAAGAGATGGCAACAGCAGCATGAAGAGCTGCTCCTATTGGGAGAACATCCTCATCGATTACTAAGTACGGTGAGTGCAGTCTGACGACTGGCTTGAGCGTTTCATTCCTTGTCCCGATCATGAAAAGTGCAGCCGCCATCTTCTGTGAGTAGAAACTGAAGTCCTCTGCTCCCATCGCCATTGGAAGAAGATGCACGTTTGCTTCCCCGAGCAAGGATGTTCCTACCTTCTTTGCGTGCTCATACATCTCTTCATCGTTGACAGTTGCCGGATAAGGCCTCAGTTTTTCCTCCATGAAGTCTAATGTGGCACTACATTGATGAACTGCTGCTTGCATTTCTATGACCTGAGAACAAAAATATGTTCAAATAATCACATATAGTCTAGAAAAGAAAATCTTAGGCCGTTCCTTTCTTTTCTTGGGCAAAAAAAAAAAATCAGTCCATTAGTATCCCTAAGCTTCAGTGTGTTTTCTATTTGAAGTTTCTTTAAAACAATGTCTTGGGTATAAATTTATACACCATGAAACCACAAATTGCATTGAAAATCACGAACACTATATAGAACCTTTTGCACAAAATTAATGAATCCGAGAAAATCCTTGAGAAGATCTGACATTTTATTCTTTCCCGCGCAACCTCAAGTAATGCATACCTCTTTGACCCTTCGCTGAAGGTAAAACAGACCTTCTGTAGTCATGCTCCGCAAAGTTCCTCCAAATCGGACACTCACTGGGATTACATTTCCCGCCTGGCCTGTCTCAATGAACCCAACTGAGACCAGCTGTGCACGGTTGAAAAAGGATTAATAACTAAGAACTCTGCTTCTACTGAGGACAAGATGTAATTGGGACGGTAGATGTAGATTTCTGTACCTTTTGAATGGACAAATCAATTCACAAATACGTTATATATAAAGAATCGCATGTGTACTAAAGTCAGGAGCAATTTTTACCCTGGCCTCAAGAGGATCTGTCTCTCTCGAAACTATCTGCTGGAGTGCAAGGATTGCAAAGGATGCTGCAAGAACAGGATCTCTAGTTGCATGGGGCATTGCGGCATGGCCACCTTTTCCTTCAATTACGGCTAGAAACCTCATGGAACCAGCTAGCATAGGACCAGGTCTTGAACCAATTGTACCAGTGGGCAGTTCTGGAGCAACGTGCAATCCAAAAATGCCCTGAAACTTTTCAAGAGCACCCTCTTTTATCATATGGTACGCCCCCCCATAACTTTCTTCTCCAGGTTGGAAGACAAGCTTAACAGTGCCCTTTGAAGTGAAATTTGTATAACGCAAATCAATCAAAACAAATTGGCAAATTCGAGTGCAGATATAATTTTTGAATTTTTCATCTTTGCTCTGAGATGTTTGTGTGTTTAGGAATTTACCTTTAATCTATCTTTTCTTTGTTTAAGTAGCCTAGCTGCTCCAAGCAGCATTGTTGTGTGAACATCATGCCCACAAGCGTGCATTTTACCATTGTTCTTGCTCTTATGCTCCCACTCCACCATTTCCTTCTCAAATAGCAATGGCGAGTAAGATTATTGACTTGTGTTTGAGTAATATCACATACATTTCCAATTGCAACTTGTCACGTTAATAGATTTTTACAAACAGTTGACAAACAATTTTTTTTTTAAATATAAATTAAGTCGGCAGCTTACCTAACACAAATATCGGATAAAAAAGCATCACATGTCCCACATATTTATTTTTATAATTTCTTTCACTTTTCAAAAATTTAAACAATTTATTTATTTATACTATCAATAATGATACACGCATACAGCCGAAATAATTGTACAAATATTTTAGTCTTGACATCTTTTAAATTTTTTTTGAGTGAGTAATATTTCTAAAGAATTAATTTTAAATTATTTTATCTTCAATTAACTATGTTCAAAATTTGAGGTTTTGAAAAATAAAAAGAATGATTTGAAGTTAGGATATTCCCATTTCCCAGAAGGAATAAAAAAAAAAAAAAACAAAAGAGTAGTCATGGCTGAAGTTATAAACTGAAAGCAATAATTGAAATTTCAACAACACTTTTTACTCTTGGCCACAAGATTTGACTATTTGGGCTTTAAAAAGCGTGAAACCTGGATTGGAAGGGCGTCCATGTCAGCTCTAAGACCGAACCAGGGCTGGACCCCCGACCCCACAGAAGCCACGATCCCAGTCTTAGCAAACGGCCACGTGTACTCAATTCCAAGCGAGGCAAGCTCATTTCTGACGAGTTGCCCCGCCTCGTATTCTTCAAAAGCCAATTCCGGATTCTCGTGTATTCTCCTCCGAATTCTCTTCATCCATTCGAAGAACTCGGGCTCCCCCGCTGAGCCCAACAGCTCACGAGTCAACGAACTCAGCCGCTCCGACCCTGCCCCACGAATCTCCTCCTTGGCCATAGCCCATGTTGCATGGCATGTAAATGTCGTTGATAGGATAATCAAGACATAGAGACGAGCCATTACAATTATCGTTACCATTGGCGGATATTTTGATATATCTATCAACAGATTTACTTGCTAGTTTTTGAAATTGTACGACGTGGGGTTTTTATTTCCAGTCTTGGTAATTAAACAATCTGTAGGCCATTTTGACCTCATTCATCAGCTACAAAAGTCAATCCAATTGTAAATAAGATGGGCCATCATAGTCCAAGTCCATTAAGCCCAAAATGGCTCAATGCCAAATCAATTTCCTTGTTTCTTACGTGGGAATTGAGGGAGTGGTTGGAGTTATTACGTGTGTAATTGCGAGTTTTCATTTTTTTTTTTTAATATTTAGACGAAATCCAATTTGTTTTATATTTTCAAACAATGGTGCCGTATAGGTGATTCAAAAAATTCCATAAATTTCTATTGTATTTAAAAACTACAACGAATCTTATTGAGAGGAAAAAAAAAAAAGTACAACAAACGGATGACTATGATTATCTATATTTTAACTCTGAAGTACTCATCAAAAAAAAAAACTCTGAAGTAAACTAAACAAATAAATGATTCCATCGAATGGTTGGAGGGATTCCGAGCCGCCCATACGCTTTTGTTTTGCATTGGCGGATGTATTATGTACAGATAGTTTTTAAAAATAGGATAAAAAAAATTGAATCGATAATCTGATGATATGTGCTGCCGGCTCAATTGAATATGAATATTTCTGGTCTTACGATTAATATAAGGGTAGCTATGTTGTGTTTGAGGTACTAACACTAGTATTTTGTCTTGTTGTAAATCAGTCGTCGGATTTACGGCATTCCAATCTAATGGCTGTAAATACAAAGGGCAAATAGGTATTGTAATGGTATATAGGTAAATTCTATGCACTAAAATTTATATATTAACCATGTTTATTTGATTTCTCTATAGTCCGGGATCGGTAATTGTGGGGTGTGTGTGTGTAATTTTGTATATCTTGACGGTTCGATAATTTAAAATTTAAAATTTCTTTTTTTTTTTTTAAATTGAATGGACGATTCAAGACATTCACAAGCTGATTCAAGATCTTAGAAAAATTTGTAATAAATGACTGTTAACCGTCTAGATTTTGTAATTTGGCTGGAAGACTTTCTAGCTATACTATTAATGTTTGGTTCTAATTTATGAAATTCATTTTCCAAAATAATAATAATAATAATAAAAATAATAATAATAACAGAACCATTTGCTGCATATATTATGCAATTAGTTGTGTTAGAAAAAATAGCATAAAGCACCTATTTTAAGGTTAGTTTGAGCAAAATAAATATCAAAAAAATATATGTGCATGGATGATTTAGAATCTTCTCTATGAGCTCTTCACAACGAATTATAAAACGGTTAAATTAGTGTTTGGGTGAATGAGAAATTGGATCTCAATGAGCATCCACTAGTGTGGAAAAATAAAGAAATATACCATAGGATTTTTTAGTTAACTGATGCCCCATTTGAAACTTACTGATACTAGCCTCTGTGTTCAATTGAAAAACACAAAAAATCTAAGTGATTTTCTTCTCTTCTCTTTTAAGCAAATTCTCTCTAGCTTTAGGCTTTAGTGCAATAGAATTGAAATATTTGTTTAAGATTCTTGGGATTATTGAGATTGTACTCCTAACACTATTTCGAATCCGTTGTCTCCTGAGAGACAGAAGTCTATATAATTCAAGCACCATTATAAATGTGACAAATTTATTTTAAGGACATTGTAGTTTTATAGACCTTGGGGTTAGTGAATAATATATATATTACATATTGTTGATTTATTTATTATGTCATTACTATTTCAATTTTTTTTTACTATTATTATTATTATAAAATTATGATAGGTGTACAAGAAACTTATTGATAAGTTAAAGTGCACTAAAAAGGTTCTAATACCGCGGCTATATAAAAAGTCTAGAAAACTTAAATTTTAAGTATTACCATTATTTTCTTAAAAATCTTATTACTGTATTTTTTTTTTTTGATAAGTTATTACTGTATTTTTGTGCAAGTGGGGGGTGTTATATGGTAGGAGCCCTTACTTTGCATTGACCCGTTTATTGCATTTATTAGTAAATCCCTGTAATTTCAGATCAGAAATATCCACAGGACGACATCGAACTGCCAAACGATTAATGAGTGGTCGAAAGTTTTGCCCCCAAATTTGATGCGATAATAAGTCAAAAGATTAAAGATGCTTGTCCAGTGGATTTGTTTGTATCAAATAGTGACGAAACTCCAACGATGCATTTAAATAAAAAGACTTGTTACAATACGCATCGTATTCACGTAACCCATTATTTAATTGTCAATTTTTATTTTTAGTTTTGTTATCGGGTATTACTTTTACATTGATGAGAGGGTGTAAGTTATATGACTTTGTAACTTAGCAACAGTAATAACTAAGAGATGGAAAAGAGAACAATAATGAAAAAGAATTAAATTTATAATAGTTAAAATAAAGATTAGGTTATTTTCACTTAAATTTTAACACAAATTTTAAGTTATTGATTTCATACAATTTAATAATAAATATTGAACGTCAAGATAATATTTAACGATTATCATTTATTTATCATTAAATTGCTCAAAATTTATATCCAAATTTTTAGTGAAATTTTTAAGTTAAAAATAACCCCACTTAAATAAAAGAGTATAATAAATTAATAATCTTTAGCAACTATTTAATTTTTCTATAATATAAGATAAATCTATGGTAGCACAGCTGATCCAACTATTGGATCTAAGTCTACAATTGTCATTAGAAATAGATCCTACAGCTGGATCTAACTGTGTTACTGTAGCACTATAGCTGGGCCTTTAATATAATTCACCGGTGACTCTTTAGTTCCCCATCTGTCTCTCTGACCCTCTCTGCAAAATGGCTAGCTCAGGGGTTATTTCTGCAATCACCAGAAGGTAAGTCACAACAAACCAAATCAAGTTTTTGCTTTCATCTTCAGTGTTTTTTTTTTTTTTTTTTTTTTAAATTTTTATCAACTGATCCAACAGCTACTCATCTCATGCTTATGACACTTATTTAGTACTAATTTAGAAAACATACACAAATGATTTATTCATCACCAATATCTTTCTATTCAAAGCAAGTACTCGAGCTATCTGCACTCTTTTTCTATCCTAAGTTTACAGTAACAATTTTTGTGTATACTTCACTTTAAAACATTAATGTTACAGGATTGTACATAATTAATGGCTTAGATTTTCAGATCTACTGGTTTGACTCGAAATTACAGAGAAAGGCTCTTTTCCAGTCAATTTGAAAATAGACGGAAATATCTTTCAAGATTTCAAAATTGTTATGGTTTTTTCTCCCTCATATTTCAGATTCAATTACAATCCCTTTACTATTAAAAAGATTCTCCTACTTTCAACGCCTTTTTTTCCTCCTAGAATTGATTCACTTTTTTTTAGTGATAACTCATTGGATTGGAATCTACCTGCACAAAGATCTATAAGTAAGTTAGTTTGTAAAACCCTCGAAAAAAAATATAACATTTCAAGGTTTGCATCTGGATTGTGTAGGCTAGAGGGCAAGGTGGCCTTTATTACTGGAGGGGCTAGTGGAATTGGTGCATGCACCGCAAAAGTCTTTGCCCAACAGGGTGCCAAAGTTGTCATTGCGGATATTCAGGAAGAATTAGGCCATTCAGTTGTTGAATCCATAGGCACATCAAACTCATCCTATGTCATTGCGATGTCACAAACGAATCCCACATTAAAAATGCAATCGACCAAACCGTTGCAACTCATGGCAAGCTGGACATAATGTTCAACAACGCCGGCATAGGCGGCGCTAACAAGACCCGCATAATAGACAATGAAAAGGCCGATTTCGAGCGTGTCCTGAGTGTAAATGTCACCGGAGTTTTCTTGGGCATCAAGCATGCTGCTCGTGTCATGATTCCGGCTCGCAGTGGCAGCATTCTTTCAACTGCTAGCGTTAGCTCAAGGGTTGGTGCTGCTGCCTCACATGCATACTGTTGTGCAAAACATGCTGTTTTAGGACTCACCACAAATGCTGCTGTTGAGCTAGGCCAATTTGGGATTAGGGTGAATTGCTTGTCACCTTATGCTCTTGCAACACCTTTGGCTACCAGTTTTGTTGGGATTACCGATGAGGATCTGGAAGGTTTTATGAATTCAGCGGCTAACCTTAAGGGTGTGACTTTAAGGACCGAAGATATTGCATATGCAGCTCTTTATCTAGCGAGTGATGAGGCGAAGTATGTGAGTGGACACAATCTTTTCATTGACGGAGGTTTCACTATTGTCAATCCCTCCCTCGGAATGTTTCAGTACCCAGATTCTTGATCTAGTTAGTTAATTCCATCAAGGTTTTTTCCCTTTTGAGTTGGTGGGGGGGGACTCTGTTCAAATAATAAGTTCATATTTGATCCTTGATATCGAATGAAACAAAATTGAACAAGTTTTTTTTTTTCATTCCTATACTCATTCGAAAGTAATTTATTCCAAAACGAAACGTTGAGTTTGACTGCTAGTTGTGATCTTAACGCCGTAATACTTGGGGGAAAATGATAAAAAAATCTCACCGTTGTTTAAATAAATAAATAAATTTCTCTTGGTTTAAGTTACTTTGTAATTAAAGAATTGAGATAGTAATATGTATGTATGTATGTATGTATGCAATTAAAAATATTATAATTATATATTTTTATGATATATGTGTGTAATAAGATTTTAATCAACATTGTATCAAAATAATCCATATTATGTGGGCTAAAATTTTCGTCATTTTTTATTAATAACAATATTATTATATTTTTATATTGTTGAAGTGGTTAATAGTTAAGTTTAACACAAAATCTAACCGTTGGGTGGACTAATGACTTTGTGAAGCATTGAGGGAGGATTTAATGAACACCAACCTATTTAATGTGCAGTCATATTTGCAGTAAAATAAAAAAGAAAGAGTGAACCCCATTTATTATTATTATTATTTAAAATTTGATAAATTGAATGATTGAAGCATAATTTATAAACTGGACAAATTTATCTACTTCTTAAGACATAAATCATCATCGTCGTCGTCATCATCATCATTTAATAGATAATGTATATTGATTAAAAAAACTTATTTATTTGTTTACAAAATTATCCAAAAATGCCGTACATCCCTATAATGTTTAAATTATTATTATTTAGTCTACATTATTTGCAAAATTTTAATAATGCACTATCATTATGTTGAATAAGATAATTATAATTTATTTTAAGATATAACGTAGTAATAATCAATTATGATGTTTGAATATGGAAGAACACACCCACTAACATGATACTGTCCATTTTGAACTTCCGGCATGAGCCCTTTCACCCTCATGATAATTTGATTAATGAACCGCATGCATTTAATAGCAAACATATATCCTTATAACGTGCATAACCTTTATGAAAATGAACAGCTCCTCAGGTTGGTAAAATTCTAAAATATAAAAATTGAAGAAGATTTTCAAGTCGGTGGAGATAATTCACGAGTGCATGGGGTCAGGTTCTGACTCAGATTTTGTTCTCAATTAAAATTAGGAGGAGTACTAGCGACAGTCGCTAGCAACACCGGCCACGTCAGTCGCTGCTCTCCTCTTGCCGCGTGTGCATATTTATGTTTTTTATACATCTGCTTTGTTATCTAAAAAAAAGTGTCCTTCAAGTTTAAAATTATTACTAATCTGCCACTGATTGCTGCAGAGGAGAGAGCTTCACTTGTCTGCTCTTCAAAATAATTAAGGAAACGAAACGATGCAGAGAGCTTCACTTGTTTGCTCTTCAAATCCAGTGTTTCAATCACGAAGCTCTCCTCGTCTTCCGCTAGCGCTTTCACTTCACCTTTAATTCCCTCGCTCGCTCCCAGCTTCCTTCTGTGTACAATTGCCTTCAAATTCTCTCCAAATTTACCGCCACGCCATTTCTCCTCTTCACAGCCCCGATAATTACAGTTGCCTAAAACTTCGAATTTCTTTTCTCGAATTTAAATTTACTTATGATCATCAAGTTATTTGATTTTCTTTTTCCAAATATGTGGCACTGTGGTGAAATTGTTGTGCTAAACATTTTGCATTGTTAAATTGATGGCTTTTCATGGTCATGATTGTCTGTTTTATGGCAACCTCGGCTACTCGAGATTGTTGGAACTAGCACGAGTGGTTACATATACAGTTTTCATGGTCTTCAAGGGGAGATTTATGTGAAACCCAGCACCGACTTTCCTGAGTTGCGATTTACCACGATATGATACTACTCGAAAATTGTTCTCATGATTGTTATCTGATAGTAGATTCAGGTTTTAATACTTGACTGTTTCGTGTTGCTTATCGGAGAGGAGAATGATAATTTATTTTTGCAGCCAGGGAGAAGGCCGTTGAGGTAACAAGTGTTAAGATTGGGTGTCTTGATATTCAAAGTGTCCTTGCACATTATAAGTAATTCAGCCTTTCATTTCACGACAAAGCACATAGGAGTTCAGTATCACTTCGTTCGAGAAGTAGTGGAAAATAGAAGTGTGGATTTACAGAAAATTCATACTAAAGAGAACCTAACATATGTTTTGACCAAGTCGATAAATACTGATAAGTTTGTATTGAGTAGATTCTCTTGTGACCTAACAGAAACGTAAGCAACCTGACAATGGTGAAGCAGAAATGATGGTGTGGAGATTGATTGGTTCTCAATCAAATATCCAAGTGGGAGAATATCAAGATTGGGTGTCTTAATATTCAAAGTTTGAATATCAAAATCAAACTTCTAGATATTCAAAATTTGAATATCAAATTAAAAATTCTAGATATTCAAAGTTTGAATATTAAACTTTGAATTTTGAAAATTTGAACAATAATAAATAATTAAAAAAAATACGTGAATAGTAGTCCAGATTTTAGCTATAAATAGAGGGACTCATTCCCTCATTTGATCATCTAATTTTGAGAAGAGTTTTCTTATATTTAGAGAGAGTTTAGAGAGTTTGAAATTATAAGCTCTTGTTTTAGTGTTTTGAGAGTTTGGGTGTATTGAGATTTTGGGGAGTGAGCTAAAATATTACAATACTTGTAACTCTTTTTCACTAGTAAAATATTTCTTTCTGTCTTCGCCTGTGGATATAAGTTAAAAGTCGAACCACGTAATTTTTGGTATCCTCTATTGTGCTTGCTATTTATTTTCTTTCTAATTTTATTTTAACTACGGTCCTACTTCACCCACCAATTACCTAACAATAAGTTTTTGGTAGAGAGACAATTCGAGAAGGGGAGCTAATTGACGGAAGAGAACATACTGGACAGAAGAGTATGGCAAATTTGCAATAATTTTAAACTTGAAGGACACTTTTTTTTGTTTACATAACAAAGCAGATGTATAAAAAGCAAAATTATCAACACGTGCCAAGAAAGGGGCAGCGACTGACGCAGCGAGTGTTGCTAGCGAGTAGCGACTGCCGCTAGCAGCCTAGCACTCCTCTTAAATTAGATAAGAGTAAAATTTCTATTCCATTCGTGAATAAAACAAATATATTTCTAGTATTATATGAGAGTAGAAAAGTGGAATTTTTATTATAATATATCAGTTTATAAAAAAATATTAAAATTAATTCAAAGCAATGAACAAACGTAGTCAATTAATTTTTTAATTGAATCCAACTACCTATATTATTATTTCAACAACTTATAATTAATGTCCTAAGGACTTGAAGTGAGTTTAGTTTATTTTTTATCTTACATTTAATATAACATATATTTCTCGTAAATTTAGCTGTGAATCTCACTTGAGTTCACATTCAATAGAGAGGGTTATATCTTACATTAAATGTAAGGTAGGAATTTTCTTTTAATAAATAGTAACATGCTTCTCTTATCAAATTGGCATTGGCTAATTAAGTTTATAAAATTAAATTCCATGAAGCCTGAAGAAAGAATTTAACCCACAAGCCAATATCTTTACGTTTGTTTTTCAAATTCTCCAGGAGCTAGAAGATGAACGGTGCTTCCCCATCATGTTGCAAAAGGTAAATAACAAACGGCACTTGTTTTGTTTTTTGTTTTTTAATTCATAAGTTACTCCCCAGTACGTATTTAACAAATGTACAAAAAAAAATAAATTGTAGTAGGTTTAGTGCATGCTTGGGATTGTTTTAGATTGCCTAATAATCATTTATTTAAAACACTCTGGCAATCAAAAAGTATTCGGTAAATTCACTTGAAAAATGGTTCTTAAATAATTTGATTTTCGAATAATCATGTTTTATATTAATTTATTAAAGCAACCTAACGCAACTTTTCTAAACATGATTATTTGAAAATCAATTTTTTTAAGGTACAATACCAAAACTTTTCTCCATAAACAATTATTCTTTAAAAAATACCCATCGGGTTGCAAAATGTTAAAAAAAAAAAAAAAAAGCTGCCGGCATATAGTCCTGGTGTTGAGGCCGGCGAGTTCTTTTGGGGCAACGGAAAAAGAGAAAGTTGTCCTTGAATGGTAAATTGGGTACCGTTGAACTCATAATTTCACGATGTGTGTGTCCTCCCAACTCCCATGTTGCTCGGTTCATAAAACTGATCTCACTATCACCTAAATATAAAAGATAGAGTCTGATGGTATATTCACAATTCAATTAGCATAACATTACTCACGTATACGACGCTTTATTCAATAAGTGCTTCGACGCAATCACGCTATTGTTCAATAAGAGTTGTATAAAAATTAAAAAAAGGGCTAAATGAAGGGAAAGTACTGCTATGGATCAAAAGAGCTATCTTAATTAGAAGTTTTTTTTTGGGGGGGTGGGAAGGGGTGGCGCATTTACCAGACTGATCCTTAAGAACAATTTGCCATTTTGGTCCAATCTTAGGCTAGAAGGCAAGGTGGCAATCATCACTGGAGGAGCAAGTGGGATAGGAGCGGCGGCGGCCAAACTATTCCACGAAAATGGAGCCAAAGTCGTTATAGCCGATGTCCAAGATAATCTTGGGCAAGCCCTTGCGTGTAAGCTAGGGAAAGATGTTAGTTACATCCACTGTGATGTAACAAGTGAAGATGAAATCGCCAATCTTGTTGACACTGCCGTCGCTAAATACGGGAAGCTTGATATAATGTACAACAATGCCGGGATAGTTGACCGTACCTCTGCTAGCGTTATGGACACTCCGAAGTCAGATCTAGATCGGGTACTTGCTGTAAACACAATTGGTGGCTTCTTAGGGGCCAAACATGCTGCAAGAGTCATGATCCCACAGCATAAAGGTTGCATATTGTTCACAGGTAGTGCTTGTACAGAAATTGCAGGGATCGGTTCTCCTGCTTATACGGTGTCCAAATATGGGATCATAGCCCTAGTCAAAATCTTGGCAGCTGAGCTTCGACAGTATGGCTTAAGAGTAAATTGCGTGTCGCCTTATGCGTTGGTGTCTGGAATAACGAGTAGGAGTTCTATTAATCCAGCAATATTAGAAGCACTCTTGAGCGAGATGGGTAATTTAAGAGGGCAGGTTCTGAATGCTGAGGGCATCGCAAACGCTGCTCTGTACCTTGCTACTGATGAAGCGAGCGACGTGACTGGGCTAAACCTTGTAGTGGATGGAGGATTCAGCGTTGCGAATCCTTCCCTGATGAAGTTTGCTAGTCCATTTCATCTGATCAAAGCAATTGGTGATGGATGCCGGAGTTTCCTTGGCTTATCATTTATTGCAATGATGTGTTTGATTCGCAAATTCAGAAAGTAATCCCAGTCGTCAGTAGTAAAATGCAAGATAAATGTTGACTTTGCACTGTGATTGTGATTTATTTGGCAAATTTTCATTTGGTTATCAAACTTTGCATTTAAGGAATTCAAATAATTGTTGTTTTTATTTTAATTAATCAGTAGCATTTTCTATATTGGGTTTTATTTTGATTGGAAAATTCTCGGGTGATCTTGGAGTATTACTCCTTTATGCTAGTGGAAGGTGTTTGTTACATTGATTGTGATTTAACAACAAATGAAGATGAAATCATCAATTTGTTGACACTGAACTGGATAGCTCGATATAATGTACAATAGTACGAGCATCCTTGATCGTAGCTGTGGGAGCCAAAGATGCTGCAAGGGTCATGATGCCACAACACAAAGGTCGCATATCGTTTTCAGCTAGCGGCTAGTGCTTGCGCAGAAATTGCAGGGACAGCGGGGTCCTACTTGTACAGTTTCTAAAGAGGATAAATTTCAGATTATTTCTTTTGCCAAATAAATATCTTCAAATTATTTTTACATTATTATAAATTTTAATTTATTTTTATTCAAAAAATAAAGAAAAATAAAAATAAATTAATGAATTTTTTTTTATTTTCTCTATAAAAATAAAGATAAATTAAGATTTACACTACGTTAAAATTTAAGATATTTAACACTAGTTGAAAGCGCGGTGGCCGAGCTTGGACGGCAAGGTGCAAATAAAGATATGGGAGTGGGCTCAACCTTCAGGTGGATGGAGGATTCAGCGTTGTGAATCCCCATAAATGATGAAGATTTTTAAGTCCTCATCATCTCATTAAAGCTTTTAGTAGTGGATGTTGTTGTTTGCTGCACTTATTCTTTATTGTCATAACTGTATGATTTGCAAATTCAGGATGTGATAAGGGTCAATTTGTTATTATCGTGATTTACAAGGGTGGGTTTAGTTGAATCTATTAAGTTTCTCTCCACACCTATTGAAAAAATATATTCATTATAAAAAATTAAAAAAAGTAAAATTATCTATTATTTTCTTTTTTTAATTTAACATTATGTATTCTCTCTCTACTCTCATATTGTGCAAACTAAACACTTAATTTCACTCTCTTTTAAATTTATATTTTTGACATTTTTCAGTATATAATGATTTATATTTATGTTTTCTATATATATGAATTTTATTTTATTTTTATATTTTTTAACTTTTATGACTAATAAAAGTTTATTTATGCTTGTTTAAATGGTAAATTCCGTTGTACTTAATTAGTGATATCAATTATTTATAGTTAAATAAACATATCTAAATGAGTTGATGTGAATTTATGAATCGAGAAGAGAAAGAGAAGAAACAACTAATTAAGTAATTTTTTTTAAAATTATATAGATAATAAATTCTTAACTAAAAAGGGAGTGTAGATGAGAAAATGATAAGTTTAAATAGTGCCACCCAACTTATAAAATAATATTTTTCTGTTATGTTGACGGAATAGTGAAAATAGAAAAAAAAAAAAAACAATTTGTTAACAAACAATGTACTCCAAAATTTGTCATTAAATTCCTAATGCATGCTTAAGGACTTAGTTATGGTGCTAACTGTTCTCTGGCTCTGACATTTATGACATGAAGATGTCAAATGTGCAATACTGATCAAGTTCCCGATTTCGCTTTCCCGTGTGGACCACCATCACTCTCCATATTCCATAACAAAAGCGATCTCACTCTCAAGTCTCACCCACCCCACAAATCAGTCTCACTCTGGACTGCCCTATCTTTAATTAGTGGTACGAGAAACAATGGACACACAATATTCAAGCTGAATTATTTATTTATTTTTTAAATAGCACAACCAACAATTAATGCTCGTTTGAGTCTAATTTAGCTTACAAAATGCTCATTTGGTCTTTGATACTTCAAGCTCTTTCATTAAACAATAATCCAAAATGAGGAGGATGAGTAGCTGTGGGTTCGGATCGGCTTTTACTTAAATTGAGTCGAATCAAATCAAAATATATACTTATATAGGTGCAGTTTGGATAATAAAAATTGAGTGATTCAAACAAAATTTAAATTGATCGATTTTTTTTTATTTGAATTGAAAAGTTCAATTGGTTCATTGTTGAAATTAAAAAAATAAAAATATTTATTTATATATTCACTATAATACTTTTTTGTTATGATATTGTTTTATATTAATATCTTCACGTAAACATAAATGATTAATGATTACAATTGAATTAGATAAAAAAAAAATTAAATTTAGGTGAAAAGACTATAAAATTTAGTTGATAAAAAAGAAAAAAATACTAATTTTATCGAAACAAATTAAACCGAATCAAATTTCAATTCATAAGTTTGATTTGCATTTGGTTTATAAATTATTGAACCGATCGTGTTCAATTTAGTTAAATTTTTAGACAAAACCGAATCCAACTGATTATTAATTTATTATCCACCGTTGTCTTTAATTACTGAGGAGTGATAACGACAGCACCTTAGCCTCTTCCATTGCACACGTGTTACTTTAAGGCTTTCTGGGCAAATCTCAATTATTTTTTTGAATTAATTAAGAAAACATGAATCACATGTTACTTCTATTTTAAACTTGCATTCTCTTTTGGAAATGAAATTACCATTCTCTCCCTCTTGCCAAGAATCTGAAGAACCGAAGCACTGAATCTTTTTTTCCTTCTTTTCGGATACAATTTAGGAAAATTTCAGAAAATCACCTAAAATTTTATTAAAACTGGCACAAAATATTTTTAAATTGATTAATTAACGTGAGTCCTATAATAATAAAAAAATATTTTCTTCATTCTTCCTTTTTTTAAAGTGTTTTTCTTTTGTTTCTCTCTCTCTCTTACTCTCATTCTGTGAGAAGAAACATAAAGATGCAATTTCTATTTTTATTAAACTTACACGATCTAGAAAAGACATTGTGCATATTAACTGAATTGAGTTTATTCAAAATTTAGATTATGGATGAATCATAATCTACATTAATTATCTGTAACTTTCTATTCATTTTTTTTTTAATCTTAGATGCTTGTTAATTCATTCTACAAGTTGGTTCACTATTAAATTCACAAAATAGTGTTAAAAATACACAAAATATTATTCTAGCCAATTCAATTTATTCCTTTATTCATAAATTATATTTCTTGGTGCAAATCATTTGAAATTCATTAAATGGAAACTGAGGCAATGATATATGCCACGATTTTAGCACCCGAAATTTGAGAAAGATTTGTTCAAGATGATGATGATGATGATGATAATAATAATAATAATAATAATAATAATAATAATAATAATAATAATAATAATATAGATTCATTGCAGATCAATTTGAAAATGAAGTTTGAGCACATATCAACAGTAAATTAATTTGAGATTGAAGTCTTTTATTCTTCTTACATAGAGTAAAGAAACAAACAATGGAACACCCGGGTTAAAAGAAAAAAGGGTAGATAAGTAATTTACTATCATAGTAGACCTATAATAATTAATCAATTTTTAGAATCAAATAAATTTCTTGTCACCTTTAAGGTGAATCCTTAAATGAGTTTTAACCTAATGGCCAAAAAAACATGTTCAAAAAGGAGCAAAGCCCTTTCAATTTATATTATTTAGAATGATCCACTTTTAATCACTACATTGGAATTCGAGTTCTTATTTATGTGAGAGTTATATATCTCATGCTTAAGGATATTTAAGATTTTTTTACTTATACTACGAGTTTTTTTAATGCTTCAATGTCAAGATTAGATACAAGTTCGAATTTTATATAAATTTATATTTTTTAGGAATTAGTTGGAATGTGCTCTTATCTATTAATTGGGTTTTGATTCACACGAGCTATTATGCTAGTTGCATGTCAAAAAGGTTAAAAAGCATTCATAACTAATCGTGTAGGGGATTTTGGATTCTTATTAGGGATCTTAGTTCTTTTTTGGCTAGCACACAATTCCAAATTTCGGGATTTAGAATAAATATTAAGTAACTTGATTTAAAATAATGAGCTTAACATTTTACTTGTTACTTTGTGTGCATTTCTATTATTTGTTAGGCTAGTTGCTAAATCCACACAATTCTCTCTTCATGTATGATTACTCAATGGCATGAAAGGATCTACTCTTATTTCAGCTCTAATCCATATTCTCACCATGGTAGTGGCATGGATTTTTCTAACGAGGTGCTCTACCTAAAATATAGCCATGCCTAACATTGAACTTGGTAAAAGAAAATGATTGAATAATTAAAAATGATATTATTCAGGAATACACATTAAATATTAAGATTACGTACTAAATGTCTGTTAGTAAATTACTAATTAAAAAAATTTTGGGATTGTTCCAAAAAAATATGAAACAAAAGATATGATAAAGTTAAGACAATTATTGTATGGAGTCTACCTAATACCAGATGCAGTTCGTTGAACCTACCCAAAAGATAAATAGTCAAAATTTCAATGATGTTTTAATAAGTTAATCATTACTTCCTTCATATTTCAGAGTCCATTAAAAATAATATGAAAACAAATTCCTTCTAAAAGAAAATATTACGTGTTAATTTTTTGTCTTTTACAATTTTATTACACAACAATTGTATTTTTTTAATGTGATAAAATTGTAGTAAATTAAGTCTTTCACTAGAAAATTTTTGATCTCCCATTCCAATGTGCAGTTAAATCAATCAATACACAATGTTTAATATGGCGATTCATGATAATTTTAGAATACATTAGAGATAAAACAATTAACTAATACATATACAATATGTGTAATTGAATTAATATAATCACACTTGCATTGTGGTTTTTTAAAATAAAGGTATATATATCATAATATCATTTGCTTGTTATAATCAAAATGACATCTTTAATGTAATATAAAATTTCTTTATGACAGTGATATATATAACATAAAAAAAAATTAACTTCTACCACACATGCATGTATATTAATATATAATTAAAATTTAATTAATTTTATATTTTCATCTAATAAGTATCAATTGTATTTTCTAAAAGGCTAGGAAAAACATCAACTTACCACAACACATGATATTCTTAATTTTTTAATTGATGATTTCTAAATGCATGCCAACTGCCTATTGTTTATTTATTTTATTTATCGGGCATGGCAATGGTATAATATTGTGCCAATGGTTAAACGCTTGGCAGTTGAGCTCGGACAGCAAGGTGTAAGAGTAAATTGTGTGGCCCCCATTTCGTTGGTGACACCGTGACAAGGATGAATAATGTTGAATGAATGGACCCGGAAATTGTAGGAGCACAAATTGATGCGACGGGTAATTTAAAAGGACAAGTTCCGAAAGCTGATGGTGTTGCAAAATCTGCTCTTTATTTAGCTAGTGTAGTGATGCAGCAAATTATGTGAGTGGTGGAAACCTTGTCCTTGATCGTGCGTTCAGTGTCGCGAATCCTACAATTATGGGGGCACCTAACTTTAATCCAGTAGTTGGAACGTCTTGACGATGAAGTTTCGTTTCTCGTTGTGCTTAATAAATTCATCAATAGTAAGCTTGACTTGACTTATCCTTTCTGAATAATTCAAAAAGATTAGACATAATTCTCATCAATTACTTTCCGTCTTTTTTTTTTAAATTTTTCAATATTGAGCAACTTTATTAATCCTGGGTCAAATTGATAAAAATTACAAAGTAAAGCCAACTTAACCGGCTGCAAAGTTTAGACCACAATTACTTATTGGCATCATTCAACATATTCATAATGGTAGGATTGACAACACTGTATCCTCCATCCACCACAAGGTTAATCCCGTTCACATAATTTGCTTCATCACTAGCCAGGTAGATAGCAGCATTCGCAATGCCCTCAGTTTTCAGAACCTGCCCTTTTAAATTGCCCATCTCCCTCAATTGTGCCTCCATCACTGTTGGATCCACTCGGTCAAAAAGATCTGAGATTCGAGTCACCACGGCATATGGTGAGATACAGTTAACTCTAATTCCATGCTGTCCAAGCTCTGCCGCCAAGCACTTTACTAGTCCTACAATCCCATATTTGGACACCGCATAAGCAGGGGAGCCAAGCCCTGCAGTTTCCGTACAAGCACTACCTGTAAATAGTATGCAACCTTTGTGCTGCGGCACCATGACTCTCGCAGCATGTTTGGCTCCTAAGAAAGCACCAGTTGTGTTAATGGCCAGTACGCGCTCTAGATCAGACTTTGGAGTGTCCAAAATGCTCCCAAAAGCACGGCCAACGATGCCTGCATTGTTGTACATGATATCGAGCTTTCCGTATTTAGCCACTGTTGTATCGACAAGATTGGTGATCTCATCTTCCTTTGATGCATCGCAATGGATGTAACAAACACCGTCGCCTAGCTTATCAGCAAGGGCTTGGCCGAGGCTATCTTGGACATCCGCTATAACAACTTTGGCTCCATTTTCGTGGAAAACTTGAACCGTCGTTGCTCCAATTCCACTTGCCCCACCGGTGATTATTGCCACCTTGCCTTCTAACCTGAAATCGAATGACAATTGACAAGACCAAATCATTCTTAAGAACCAGAGACCCGGATTGATTTCTCTCAGGATTATTTGAGGTCTTAGACCATAAACTGTAAAGGAATACTGATTAGTTACCTTCTAGGGGGTGCTGCGGAGAGCAAACCGTCCATATTTTCCTCGAAAACTCAAAGGCGAAAGTTTGAGAGTGAAGTAAAAGCTGGGGTAAGGGTGCCTCTCCCTTCATTCTTGTGGCATTTATAGCGCTAAGAGAAATGAATTAAAAATTCGGATAAGAATTTAAAAATAAAAGTCAAATACCCGATATCATTTGATGGGGTCCGCTTCTATTCATTTCATGGTGCTTGTAATAAACCGGAATTGAAATAAAAATAAAAATTGAGAATTAAAATAAGTTATTTATTTAAATATAAGAATCGAAATTAGAATGAGTTAGATTGTAATAAATTATTAAAATGTACTTAATGGATTATTATTATTATATTAATTAATTGTAAAAAAATTAATTAATTAATTATTATAATTATATTAATAATTATTATAAAATTATATTTACTAATAATTATATATAATTAATTAAATAATAATTATTAATTATTGTGATTATTTACTCGAGAACTATAATTAATTAATATAGTATTGTTAATAATATATTAATAATATTATTAATAGTAATAATTATTTTAATTAATAATAATATATGAATAATATAATTATTATATTACTAATATTATATTAATAATTAGTTATAATAGCATATTATAATCAATTACCATAATAATATATTAATTATTGTGATTATTTATTCAAAAATTGTAATTATTAATAATTATTGTTAATAATAATTATATATTATTAGTAGTAATAATATATTATTTATTAATAATAATATATGAATTAATTATAATTATTATTATAACAGTAGCTTAATTAATTAATTATATAACTATCAACAATAAATTAATTATTGTGGTTATTTATTCAAAAATTATAATTATTAATAATTATTGTTAATAATATTAATTAATTACTATAATAGCATATTAATTAATCAACTATAATAATAATAATATATTATTATTATTATTATTTATTATGATTATTTATTCAAGAACTATAATTATAGTTAATAATTTATTGATATATTAATTAATCATAATATTTAATTAACTAATTATAAAAATATATCAATTAATTATAAATAAGGACAAAGTGGGCATTTCTAATTTTAAGGGAGGGCAAAATGGAAATCTAGAGAATGGGAGATTGATTCCCACCTCTTCCATAAGAATCAATCTTTCATTTTCCATTCTCAATGGTCTCACTTTTTTTATTCCGATTCATGTTCCATTTTTGTGAAGTAAACACCGTTTATCATTCCGATTTCTTAATCCGATAAGTAAACACAGCATCAATTGAATCAAATTAGCCGAGGTGAATAAAATATAATTATATTTCGCACAGATCTTTGGAACTTATCACAGCCTAAATTTTCACCCCTGTAAAATCTGAAGAGAATCTAATCCACTGTTGACATTAGTGAGAAAGAGGTCTACGTTTAACTAATTTTTGAAATTGAGAAAGAAATAGAATCTCAACACATGTTAAAATCAAATTCAAACACTTAAAATATGGGCTACAAGCCCATTAGCTATTGTATGCCGAAAATTGATTTGCTTAATATTTTCTTTATCTTAACAATAACAACAGAAAGCCCAGATCACACAAACTGTTCACTGTCTCTTTTTTCCATTCTCTTCAAAACCAGCAGCTTGATTATCCATGCTGTTGATAGAATTAAAACTTAAAATTCATCTAGAGTTTCAATTTTGTTTCTTTTCTTTTCAAAAAGAAATGATATTTCGACATAACAAGGGCATAATATAGGTTTGGAGGAGGGAGGGAATCAAAATGGCATACAGAATTTATCAAAATACAGCTTAGTATGTTACATTGTGTTTCAGTATTTTGTAAATAATTTTAGGAACGCATTTAGTCCAGGAACAAGTGGGGTACTAATGGTTTTTAAGAGGGCTGTACTCTCAGGCATCCAAATTTTAATGGGCTGTACCTTACATTGTTATGACCCCTTCTAACACTACAGTTTTTTTAGACAGTGTTTACTTTCTGGAGTGGGAGTGTAGAATATGGATTCTATTCACTTCAGTGTTTACTTATCTTAAAAAAGAGGGGAGTGGGAGTGGGAATTCGTAGGTCCCACTCAATTTTGGAGTGGGGAGTGGGATTCCCACTCCCATGGGGGAGGTGGGAGTGGGAATCCACTCCCCCCTCTTCCCATTTTATCCTTATAAATAAAATAAATAATATCATATTTAATAAAATAATAATAATCATATTTATTAAAAATAATAATTATATCATATTTATTTTATTAAATTTAATAAAATTAAAATAAATAAATATTATATTTAAATTAATATATTAACATTAATTTTAATAAATATTAATTAATTATTAATTAATAATAATAAATATTGTATTCTAAAAAAATATTAATTTTGTACTATATTATCAATAATAATATTTCATTTGTGTTGCTATTATTAATAATTTTTATTCACATAATTTAAATTAAAATTAATAAAAAATTATGATTTACATAATTAAGAATATTAGTAATTATTATTAATTTATAAATATAATAAAATATTTATTTTATTTCTCAAATATATTTTTTATTAATTTTTTAATTACAAATTATAATTCTGTACATAAGGATAAAATTATAATTTAAAACAATTTACTCTCAATCCAAGACAAAGTAAACAAATAATTGAGATTCTGATTGACAATCCATACTTTTATTTAGTCTAACACCTTACTCCCACTCCCACTCCACACTCCTAATCCAAGAATTCCCACTCCAATTCAAAAAGTAAACGCAGCATTAATGCATTGAAAATCTTTATCAATAGTGCTTTTCACACGCCTTCAATATTCTCATAAAACCACAGTTTTATAGCGATGGTTCCAATATAAGAAATTATATAAAAGGACAAACATTTAACCAAAATAAAATTTCTTTACACTGGAAAATCATAAACTTTAATATCTTTAATTAAACTCCTAATAATCAAATAATAAAAAAATAAATTATTTAATAATAAAAAATTTATTTATTATGAAAATATTATGTTTACAATTTATTTAGTTTTTTTATGATATTAAATTAAGATTCTATGGTTCTTCTTTACTATCATTTTTTTTTTGTAATTTTCGCTCAGGGAGAGCAACAAATATAAAAAGTGGGATTCCATTGTTTTTTTTCATTTTTTTTAAATTTAAATGTGTGTTAGAAATTAGGAGCTTCACTCACTAACTTTTCTAATTAATGCAATTTTATAATTACCCAACTTACCAAACTAATAATGCTACTTAAACCAAAAAAAAAAAAAAAAACAGAGATTGAGTTACAAAATTATATCATTCAATTCTCACATAATTTTCAATTGACATACAAGAAAAATGAGGCTAAAAAACTCAGAAATTGTTTTCATCGATTGAAAGCTCTCTTAGAGGGTAGGATTCACAACTCTCATCTGAATCCTCCATTGACAACAAGATTTTGCTTACCCACATGACTTGTATCATCATCTTTAGCCATATTGTAAAGCGCAGCGTTTGCTATTGATGCTATCGCTTCAGCCATTGCTAAGCCATAAGTATGCGATACGCAATCTACTCTTATTCCATACCGTCCAAGCTCTGCCGCTAAGCTCTTGACAAGTCCCAAGATCCCAAATTTTGACACTCCATAATAATTAGCTGGAATATTGCACAAACCTTCAATTTCCGCACAAGCAGTAGTGCCTGTACCCGTTGTATACAATATGCAACCTCTGCGGCGTGGCACCATGACTCTTGCAGCATGCTTGGCTACTAAGAAACCACCAATTGTGTTCACAGCCAGTAAACGTTCTAGATCGGACTTTGGGGTGTCCAAAATGCTCACGAAGCCACGATACTCAAGATTGCATCCGGTATTGACCAGGATGTCGAGCTTTCCGAATTTAGCAACGGTGGTATCAACAAGATTGATGACTTCCCTTTCATTTGATACATCACAATGGATGTAGCAGACATCCTGGTGGCCTAGCTTATCGGCTAGGGCTTGGCCAAGATTATCTTGCACATCGGCTATGACGACTTTGGCTCCATTTTCGTGGAAAATCTGAGCCGCGGATGCTCCGATCCCGCTTGCTCCGCCAGTAATGATTGCGACTCTGCCTTGTAACCTATAGTAGGATGACAATGTTGGCAATATATTATTGTCTATTTTGAGGGACAAACATTTGAAAACCATTTTTGATTCTCCACATATACAGCAGTAGCGCAATAGACAGACAAACAAAAAATGGGGGGAATTAAACAAAGCTGAAGTGAATTCTTACCGAATGCTTAGTTGATACCTTTCGCAGGGTCCTGCTGCAGTAGTACTACAAGCCTGTGTAAAAAAATTTCCTCAAAAACCTGAAACTCAATCAAGATTGTTAAAAGAAAAGGTTTGGCTTGTGATTATTTCCTTCACTTGGCGGTGTGATTATTTCCTTCACTTGGCGGTGTGATCATTTCCTTCACTCTTGTCCTGAATTTATAGGGAAAAAAAAATGAATATACTGACTTTTGTCAATCTGAGGACTTTGAGATTGGTGGATGACGAAGACCGCAGCCTGTGGGTGGGGAAATTTCCTAGAAATTTCGTAGAAGACTAAAATACAGAAATTGAATTGATTGAAGGTTGAATCATGGAACCAAACGATAAGTTGGCTTGACTAATTCAGAGATTGAATGCTTTAAGGGATATACACGTGGTCTGGGAAGTTGTTTACTTGCTTCCAACGCAATGATATTCTAATTTAATTTTGTTATTAATTATATCTCTTTTAATTATAAATATTTCGGTAGGAAGACACTGTAGTTCTGTTTTCGTTTACTTATATTATAATTTAGAAATTTGCATTTAAAAGTGTATTTTTAATTTTTAAAGTACCAAGTCTGCTTAATTTCGTCCGTAAAATACTAAAATCTAGCTAGAATTTTGAGTTCTTGGGGAGAAATTCGGACTGCCAAACAAAAAAAAAAAAGTTGGAATCATAATTTTCATACAAATACACTTTTAGTCCTCCTTATAGCAGGGTCAGGATACAACAAGGTCTTTCTTTTATGAACAAAGATTCTTGCTGTTTTGCGTGGTTTTTATTTTCTTAGTCGTTATAACATAAATTTTATTTCATCACCAATAGAAAATAATACAATGGTAGAATACCAAATTTTCTTAAAAAATACGTGCATGCACTCCGTTGCAAACTAATGTCAAAACATGTGCCCAAACCATAGGCCTACTGACAAATGGCAAGAAGTATTAGTGCACAGAGAGTCCGTGATATCTTCAAATAAGATTTCCAAGCAAACTAGCTGAAGTAGTAATGGATTTGCCGGAAACTGAACTATTGTAAATGTGGTTTCAAATATGATAATTGGAAGCAAATTTGTGAATTATTCTTCAAAATGAACGCATTCTTACACGTACGCAGCAGAGTACGGCATCCTTCATCATCTACAAATTAAAGCTCCAATTGATTACTTGATAAGACCGTAAGCCCTCATAATTGTAGGATTCACCGCGCTGAATCCTCCATCCACAACAAGATTTTGCCCGCTCACATAACTTGATTCATCACTAGCCAAATAGAGGGCAGCATTTGCAATGCCATCAGTTTTTAGAAATTGCCCTTTTAGATTACCCATCTGGCTCATTGATGATTCTATTAGAGCCGGATCGACTCCACCTTTCATCGACATTCCGGTCGCCAAACCATAAGGCGAGACGCAATTTACTCTTATTCCATGCTGTCCAAGCTCTGCTGCCAAGCACTTTACTAGTCCTAAAATCCCATATTTGGATATTGTATAAGCAGGGGAGCCAAGCCCTGCAATTTCTGTACAAGCACTAGCTGTAAACAGTATGCAACCTTTTTGCTGTGGCACCATGACTCTTGCAGCATGCTTGGCTCCTAAGAAACCGCCTATAGTGTTTACATTAATTAAGCGTTCTAGATCAGACTTTGGAGTGTCCAAAATGCTCCCAAAGCTGCGGTCAAGAATTCCTGCATTGTTGTACATGATATCCAGCTTTCCAAATTTAGAAACGGCGGTATCAACGAGATTGATGACTTCATCTTCATTTGAGATATCACAATGGATGTAGCAAACATCTTGGCCCAGCTTCTCAGCAAGGTCTTCGCCAGGCTTATCCTGGACATCGGCAATAACAACTTTGGCTCCATTTTCATGGAAGAGTTCAACCGCCGTTGCTCCGATGCCGCTTGCTCCTCCGGTGATGATTGCCACTTTGCCTTCTAACCTAAAATTGGAATATTACAATTGCAAAATGTTGTAAAAGATTGAGTGACAACCATTTTTTTGATAGCAAGAACCAAAAAAAAAATAAAAAGAACGCAAATGCTGTTTTAGTATTTTTTTTTGCAGGGTACAAAATCCTGGAAGTGGTAGCCAATTACCTTTTGAAGGGAGCTGCAGAGGAAGGGCCGTTCATCTTTTCTTCAAAAACCTGAGACTAATTAAAAGCAGAGAGGGTGTTAGAAACAAGAAACTAGGTATGGCTTATGGGGTACTTCCTCGATTCTTTATGTGGTATTTATAGAAAACTAAGAACTTTCTAATTAATTTTTTAAAATCTCAGGGGAAACTTTGCAATTGAAAAATGATAAATGGACGCAAGAGCGATAAGATGGCGACAGTTTAAAATATGATCAATATTATTTTATTATAACTTAAATGAATAAACCTAACTAAATCGACAGTCCTCTTAATGATTTACAGATATTTTTATACCCATCTTATCTTACTTTTTTTTTGTCTGGATATCAGTCCTCTTAATAATCTTCATAGTCTTTTTTGCGATTTGAACTAAAAAACCAAAAATGTTGTTGAGTATATTTGTGAAATATTACCTTTATGGGGCATGTCGTGCGACGTAACATATGGCTGGCTTTGTTTGACTCGTGTTTAAACACTGCACATGAAAGCGACTTCCACCATAGTGCAGAAGGGCCAGCCATTAATTAGGTAGTGGAATACTTAAATTCTTCCGATTATTTGTTTAGGTGGCTGTTTTTGACTTGCGTTGCTTTATAATTGTTTGGGGAAATTTGAACACCAGGTAAAAGAAAATTAGGTAAGTGAAGAAGTGAGCTCGTTTGATCAAATGAAAATATAATTTTACTCGTTTTTTGAAAAAAAAATGACAATTTCAGTAAATATACTCAAAATTAAAGAATATATTTTAATTTTAATGGTTAGAGCCACCATATAAACAGTGAATACCATTATAAGAAAAAATAATATATCTTTTTTTAATTAAAAATAAAGAGTTAATACGAATAAAAATTCTTTGATAAAAGTAATAGGAGAGGAAGACGTTATATATACTTTTTTTAACACATCATAACACAACCCAAACTCATTCATGCAAACAGGAGAAATACTTTTTCCAAGATTGGTGATTGGTGTGAAGGGAATCGATTCCTTGACATTTACATCAGTTTTTTTTTTTGAATAAGAACTATTGCTCATGATGATATTTACAATCATATATATATTGAGACCCATTTATATCAATTTTGATATGGCACCGCTCAGATTTTTAACCTTCTCAAATATTCGAGGGACGTCAACTCTCATCTTGGGAGAAAAACTGTCTTCACTCAAGCTCTAGGACTATAAAGAAGGAAATTTAAATTAAACCCCTATAATGTGTCTGCGAAATCTCGAACCACTTCCCTCACATTTGTGAGGGAGTGGCCTAGCCGCCCAAGTGGTGGTTGACATTTACATCTATTGCAATAATCAAATTAACTTGTGTTTAACTTAGGGGAAAATTATGGACCTGACTAAAATAATTAAATTCAATTTTACTTGAACCCCATTTGTGCTAATTATTTATACTTTAAAACAAATTATTTTGACTTCAGTGGGACTCAAGTGGGTTTTTGCCATATGGTGAGTATCATTACTTAGTTTAATTAGACAAAGATATTTTTAAAAAAATATAATTTAGAAATTTGATTCAGTCTATTTATATTTAATAAAAACCCCACAAAACTAAAATAATCTCATTAAACTAAAAAAATAACAATTTAAAATATTTAACGAATTTAAGTTAAAGTAAGATTTCAGTCAAGATATCGAACATGCTTTAAGTTTAAATATCAAAATTCCCTCTATCTCTGTCTCGAATTCCTAGCTTAGTTTAGTTGTAGAAAGGTATCTCTAAAAAAGTTACTTTAAATTTATTATTAATTTAAGTAATTTTTTTAATATTTTTAAGATTTAAGAAAACAAAACTTTGTTTTTCTAATTTCGGGCTGACCCATTGGGCTTGATGCCTAAGAATAAGATGGTCCAAAACTGTTGGGCCAATGCAAGGATTAAGATTGTTCCTACCTAACAGTAAGCACCCTTCGGATGGAAAAATCAACACTTATTGTCTCATCTCTTAGCTCTTGCATTAGGATTTTCTCATTTTCTGTTCATTTCATTTGAAATTTGAAAATTTGATGTGGATGCTTATTGTTATTAGTAGTAGTAGCAGTGGCAGCAGCAATGATAGTTAAAAGTGTTAAACAATAAAATTTAATACAACGATGAAAAAATTAGTAAATTCAATTGGGACTAGAGTGCTAATTGAACAGTAATGAAATAATTCTGAATTGCTATATTGTTATCTTGTCTACACTCTATTAGCCTTTAATTTCTTTAACATTTTTCTTTTGTTAGATTTTCCGTTTAAATTCAAACTAGAAGCTACTCATGTCATCTTTTGTAATAGACAAATGATGATTCTCTCTTTAGAAAAACAAAAATGAAAAGATAAAATTGCACAAATATTGAGAAAGAGTTTAATTAATGTAATACTTAATTATTTGCACTATTCCTTTTTCATTTACTTCTAGTCAAGTATACGCTACAACAAATCATATTAAAATCATAACAATATGCATACACATGTAGTTAAAAATACAAAAGGATGAGAAGCAGCGCTCTTAGAGTACCCAAGATCTTCTCTAATTGAAGAGAATCCACTTTCTCTACTTAAAATATAACATAGTAAATTATGAACTAAGAGATAGAAAGAAATTATATATCCAAAAGAGAAGGAGAAAAAAGAAAGAAAGAAAATAGAAGTATAAAAAACTAGAAAATAGATAATAATACCAAATTATTTTATATCGTCAAGAACAAACAAAGTTCATATATTCGGTCCACTAGTGAACCCGCATGCTACTTGTTGGATAGCTCTTGAAGGCACAATTATTGGACGATTACTTTTAGGTACAAACTTTGACTTAAGAAAAGAAATTTTTGATTGCATCATAAATGACCCATTGGTGATGCTATAACCTCCATCAACCACATTATTAAGTCCACTCACAGACTTAGACTCATCACTACTCAAATATAATGCTATCTCCGCCACACATCTGCTGCCTTCGACACTACTCCTTTTACATCAGCCGATGCATAAAGCAGTTCTTCAAACGTCTTCTTGTCTATGCCCATTGCATTACGAAAAAAAATAGTGTTGCACTGACAATAGAAGCAATGCTATTGACCCTAATTCCATACTGCCCTAGCTCCACACACAAGTTCTTTATAAGCCCTGACACTGCATATTTAGACATGAGATAATCATACAGAGCCTCGCCAATAGTCTCGGTAGCAAGATTAGCAGTGAAGAGAAGCACACCTTTTAATTTTAGCTGAAATCATAACCCTAGCAGTATGCTTTGCACCCCAAAAAACAACTATAATCATAACCCTTTTTAATTTTTCATTATTGGTGTCCAAAGTTGTTCGATCCATATTGCTTATGATGCCAGCGTTGTTGAACATAATGTAAAGCTTGCCAAACTTGGTAAAATAAAAAATAGTTTTAACATCTGAATCACTCGTGACATTGCAACAAACATAAGAAGTTAGTTCATATGAATCAAATTCCTTACAAAGTGCTCGGCAAAGATCGTCTTGAACATCAGCTATGATGACTTTAGCTATGTGTTGGATAAATACTCCTTAATTAATTAGTTCATTGAATTTCATTTTGTGAATGTTTCGGGTTAGAATGCATGTGGCGATAATCACCGGAGGGAGAGGGACAAGCGGCTTTGGCAAGACTACGACTAAAACCTTCTGGCAATTGGAGTCACTAAAGAATTGCTCCTTATTTTTAGTTGAATGTGTTGATGTTTCAAATCCTTTACACATGAATTACAACGAATGTTGAAGAATTATAACAATTGGAACCGAGAACAATCCAAGAACCAGAAACCCAGAACAAACACTAAGAACCAATTAACAGCACCAAGGAACCAGATTAGAAAGAAAAATGTGCTTCACTTTATTAATCACAATGAATCAAATACAACGAAAGATCTAGAAGAGATTACAAGCAAATGAACGAAGCAAATTTCAGCTCATTCCATAAAGAATTGAAAAAGAAAAAGGAATTATATCATAGGTTGTTGATCAGCTAGTTTTATACTGCTGAAGTTGGGAATCGAAATAACGAACATAACGACTTTTGCCACCTTAGCACGTAAATATCACCAGCACCCCCGAACGGAAGTCATACTGCACTTAATTCCCTACAATTCTTCAAAACTTCCACTTGAGTCCAAAGACTCAACCAGCTCACAACCTCACAGAATGATTATCAAAGTCTCTAAGAATCGACACTTGCTAGGACCTTTAGCTAATGTACAATATTTAACCAAATTTAATCAAAAGTCAGCTGAGTCAAGACAACTACATCTAATTAATTAATCGGGGAAAAAAGCATTATCAAAGATGAGCAAGTTGTTTTACAAACTCTTTTTTAGTTAATTAAGTAAGTATCCTCTAACTATTGGGAAAACTACTGATAATTAATTTTTTTTAAGGAATAATCATAAATTTTAAAATACTTATAAAGTATCATGTTAATCATACAACAAACATGTTATGTCATATATGTATCTATTTTGAAGTACTAACATGCAATTGGTAGTTATATAAAATTTAAATACACATGTTATATATACATCAATTGGTTATATTACCACTAATATATTTAAAAAAATTTCCTTTATCATTTAAGCCACATAAGATAACTCCAATGGGAGAAAAACAAATGTGGGATTATCATACCAATTCAACATGTTAAGGTGGTAAGACAACCCACTAAGGCTTAGTTATACTAATTTTTTAAAAAATAAATTTGACGGTTACCTAATGAACCCATTCCTATATTAAATGGCAAAACATCAACGAGTTATCTCCTGCGCGCGCATGTGTGAGTGATTGAAATTGTCCACAATATCAATATGATGAGATGGTGAGATAACTCATTGATGCTCTGCCATTTAATAGAGCAATGGAACTTAACCATAGAAAAAATGGAAGTCCATTTGGAGGCCTGAAATAGTTTCCAAGAACTTTCAAAAAAAAATTTGAAAAATTAAAGTAATCATGAAAGATTAGGAAAAAATGTTAGATTAATGTAAAAGTCTTTAAGAGACCTTTTAATGATCCATATAGGATCTTTGGTGGAAGAAAAACTTAATTTTTTTGTTCGAGCCCAATTTGGGCTGAAAACCAAGGTTTTGGGACTTTGGCAAAGTGATCTCATTATGGTCTCATGATGGTGTTGAATTTCAAGCTATATTTTATATGCATGTAGATAGTGAAAATCAATTATAGGAAAAGACGAGAGTCAATTTTGAGGCCTGAAATAATTTTTATGAAATTTTAATTTTTTTAAAAAAATTAAGAGAACTTAGTGAATTGATGTAAAATACTTTAGGAGTGTCTTTTTATGGCCCGAATATAGTTTTGGTGGAAAAAACCTAATCTTTTTTTCTTGGATCTAGAATTGAAGGCGCTATAATATTGGGCTTTTAAATGATGATTGCGCAATGGAGTTGAACTACAAATTAATTTTTTTGCACACATGTAGCTATTAATAAAACTAAATCATAGAAAAAATGGAGTCGATTTGGAGGATCAAAATAATCTTTATGAACTTTTGAAAATTTTTCTAAAAATAAAAAATTAGGAGAACTTGTTGAATTGATTTAAAATTCATTAGGATGCTTTTTATGGTGCAAATATAATTTTTATGGAAAAAATCTAAATTTTTATTTTCCCAAGACTAGTTTGAGTCGAGAACCAAAGTTGGCCCGAAAAATAGTTAGATTTTAAAGAAATATAAATAGATACAAATAATAAGAATTGACATTCTTTTTTTTTTCCATAAACAAACGATGAAGAATAAGGCAACAACAAACGTCGATTAATTGTTTTTTTTTAGGACCAAATAATAAACGTTACTTCATTACACATTAATCTTTGAATAATAAACTCTAAATTCAAAATTTTGAAATCTATCGATAAGTTTCAAACATTTCATATCCAACGGGTTTACGTCAAGCAGTATTTAGAGCATTAACTCAAAAGTCAATTATTTTTGTCCCCTTCAAAGACTTGGCAACGATATCCTATAATTACTCAGAAAAACGATATCCTATATATATTGGCATAAATAGAGGTTTAAGGGTGCGTTTGGGATTGAGATTGTACAACTGTATAATGGAAAATCTATTATATATTTAATAATTTTATCAAAATTATTATTTAAAATTTATATTTATTAAATATTACTAATTTTTGTTTCATAGTTACAACTTTTTTTCCACAGCACAAGCTACAGCACCTCAATCCCAAGCGCACTCTAATATATGTCATTCCATTTTTTTTTTCATTTTCAAATTAACCTATCATAATATATATGTCACGCTACCAAAACTTGTTCAAAAATAAATAAATAAACTAAAATTCCTAATCATATTCATACAAAATGATGCTGCCTACGTGTCAAAATCTCCTTAAAAATGTAAACGGACCGAAATCATTCATCCTCGATTGGGCACCATTACCTTATGGCCGAGGCCCAATGGTCTCATCTTGGGCTGTTAATCACCTTAAGCACAGCCCATTCGAAACAGACGCCCTATAAGTAATAAATACCCACCAAAAACCCTAACCCTAACCGACCTGGGCAACGCTACACAAAGCACGCACAGGCACAGAGCTCTCATTCTCTTATTAGCCATTGTCAATCTCTCAGCAGCACAACCAAAATGGGTCGAGTCCGAACAAAGACAGTGAAGAAATCTTCGCGCCAAGTGATCGAGCGTTACTATTCACGCATGACCCTTGACTTCCACACGAACAAGAAGATCCTCGAGGAAGTGGCGATCATCCCATCAAAACGGCTACGTAACAAGATCGCCGGGTTCTCGACCCACTTGATGAAACGGATCCAGAAGGGTCCTGTTCGCGGCATCTCGTTGAAGCTCCAAGAGGATGAGCGCGAGCGCCGCATGGACTTTGTCCCGGACGAGAGTGCCATCAAGACTGATCAAATTGAGGTCGATAAGGAGACTCTTGACATGCTTGAGGCTCTTGGTATGAATGAGATGCCGGGTCTTGTTCGGGTCGACCCGGTTGCTCCAGGAGTTGAGTTCGGACGCGGCGGCTTTGCCGGAGCCAGGAGGAGGTTTTAGAGAGTTGGGTTTTGGTTGGTGTTTGTTAGATTTCATTTTTAAAGACTTAATTTGATGTTTTGATTTTGGCGAATTTGTTCATGGTTTATTTTGTCTTTGTTGGAACAATTTTGATGTTATATTGAATGGGTACATTGTGCCTCAGCTATTTTTGATCTTACGTGCGTTATTTATTGATATTGTTAGTTTGCACAATTTAGTAATAACTACGCTGGAATTAGCCTCTAATATCCTCTTGTTATTCTTGGGATTGAATTTTAATTGATTGGTTTGTTTGTGCTGTAACCTCCATCAAGACTAGGTTCAGTTCAGTTGATCGCATAGCTGCAAAGTACAATGGTGTCTCATCTCTGCAATATTATTGTAGCCTTGGGATTATTTGCTGGTCAGTCCTATGAATGACATGCTTTGATGCTGTGTGGGCATGGCGGTGAAAAGCTTGTTGTGAGATAATGCTGCCTTTCTTCTGGGGAATTATCACTCTTAACAGCCTTTTTGCAGTTTTTGCACTCAGCGATCGATGTTTTTGGATCCATGTTGCTTGTAATGCCATGATATTCGAGTGAAACGGTAGCCTTTTATGACGTTGGAAGCTAGAAAATCCATCATCAAATTCGATTCTGTGTATTCAGAGTTGTTTGCGAAAAAATTAGCATTGGAAACACACAAGTCACAAGCAAGGATGGTAATTCTATCTTTACATTTTCTCCCAACAATAGCAAAATATTAAAAACCTCGCTCTCAATGGAATACAATGCGTATTGGATCTACTTGACGTCTCATTATTTTTCTTGACAAACAATGCATTATCTAATTAATAAATAATAATAATCATATTCAACATCATCATCACTATTATTATTATTATTATTATTTCATCATTATCACAAGAATAAGAATGATAATAGTAACAATATTTTAATTATGAAATTTGGGTGGGGTAGAATAGAGAGTTTATGGAGCAAGAACTCGATCTCAAATCCAACAAATAAATAGACTACTAAGATATTGACAAATCCTTTTGTAATTCAGTTAGAAATGCCTTATAACAAATTTCATTTCATAGATAAAATTGTTGAAGTATTGTAAGGGATTCAACTCGTTGTGTGTTTAAAATTGTAAGAAAGCTAAAGTATTGTCTAGCACTATGTTTGAAAATGGTATGTCAACTGCTGCAGTGTGCTATGTGTACAAGGAGATAATTGTCAAATCGAACATCATATATTCACCCCTTGTTTTCTTTTTATTACAGAAGTAAACTGTACATCAGTGCATGTGCCCCGTGCCACCCAAAAGAAGGGCGCAAAGAGGTAACCAATCATTGACCTGACCTCCTGATAGAGAACATAGTTTTTCACCAGAGCAAATATATAGTGAAATCTATCTGGAACTGTAGCCAATGAAAAAAACCAGAGACAAGTTACATGCAGATATCTGTAAGGTTTAAAAGGCCAGACGGCATCCAGAAGATGACTTCTGATCATTGAGGAACAAATTCAAAGTGGGATATCCCAATTATACAATGTTGAAAACCTTCTAGCATTACTCACTTGAATTTGCAAGCCCAACCATGTTGAGCATATGGCGGTCCTCCTTAAATCTCTCTAGTACAGTACCCTTGTGAGCATCCTGCCTCTCCTGCTGTGCTCTCTTAATAACTCCCCAGCATTCGATCACTTCTGGATATATTTGGCTGGTCTTGGAAAGACAAGGGTTGCCAAATGTGGTATTGGTGAACGTATGCCCTTTATCAAAGCTTGCTGACAGGAAAAGACCAAAGTGATTAACACGTCCACCAAAACCAATGCCATTTGGGATGCTCTCTGAACTGAAATTTGCTGCACACTGACCATACAAGGTTGATAGCAACATAAATAATTGGGAACACACAGCAAAGTTTGCTGCATATGTGCAAACTTGACTAAGCAATTTCATTACACAACCAAAGAACAAAATGTTAAACGAGTGCATTTTCACTAATAAAATAAAATAAGGCCTTGCATTTAATAACTCATTTAAGGGTTGACAATGAAATGTTCCTGGACCAGTTCTTTAAAATGGGGCTTTTGTAATGTGAAAAATTCACTACTAGAAAACTAGATCTACCAAAAATTCGCTTAAGAACATTCAGTAATGGACGTCAAAATGCGGAAAGAAGAAAGTAGCAAAACCATCTAGCTCTCCAATAATATTAGAGATAACTGACCTATCTTCACAAGTTCTCCTCATATTACCTGTGTTTGGTGATATAATTTATAGAAGCCTCAATTTCTTGAAGTGGAGTTTGTTTTCAGTGGGAAGGACGTTTTATAATACTTAAGAACCCATTAGTTGGAAAGGCAGACTCTTATTTCTGACAAAACTAGTAACAATCCTAGCAAAAAATAATATAAAGTGTTCCTGTGACACACAAGTTTCAGCGAAGTATCTGAAACTAAAGATACTTGACCCAGTCATGCATATCTCTAATGTTGCTGCAGATTTACATTACCCACTGCAAAGCCCTTTAACCAGTTGATTTTTTTCACAACAAATGCTAGACAATGTAAAGCTTCTGAATAATAACATTTTTCCAAACATGCAGAATTTCTTCCTAGGTAAATGAGATCGCTATGTTGCCAAAAGTCTCATCCAAATAGTGCACCATTACTAAAAGACAATGAATCTATCTGGTGAATCGATGCCAGCAAAGCTTCATTTCAATTACTGGATGGACTATTCTATTGAACATCATCAAAAGTAAAGCCACTATAAACTGCAAGTCCTATAAACACACAATTTAAATTTAAGCTTTTCCATCATCTATGAGAACAAGTAGACATATACCCATTGTAGATTACTGTTTGCTCCAGTAGGCCTGTAAATAGCTAACTTTGGATAGAGCTGAAAAAGAAAAGACTTCATGTCTCCATAGAAATCACCATGTCTCTCCCACGGCTGCGAAGCATAACCTCCATATATGTGTCCTTCTTTGTCCTTAATAATCAACACAGTTGACCCTTCATCATTTCTGCAGTTCAATCACACAGTTATCATCCACTCCAATTTAAAAAATTTCCAAAATACTATTTAGAAAGTATTTTAGCATACATATGCATATATTTAGCTTTTCTATTTTCTAGGCTGAAAAGGGGAAAATTATATAAAGAAACATAAAAATAAAAATGTTTCAAAATAGTATCATTATTTTGACCCATAAAAAGTCATACACATGCAGTGTTGATATTGTCTACAGAACTTTTGCATCCAATACCTTCTTACTATAGCATCCTACCAATCACTTAGCAAGTTAGCATATCCCCAAGGACAGCAAAAAATGCAGGTTATGAGCGGTCAAGAATTGATAGAGAACTTTCCAAGATAATTCAGTAAAAAGGCAGAAGGTACTTGACAAAAATGCTCAGGAAAATAGGTCCATGAAAGCATATTCCTTCAAAAGGCTCAGTACAATAGACTACTCAAAATCAGAAAACTAATGGCATCTGTATTGCTATCAGATGATTGCATGAACAAAGAAAGCCACTCACGAAATGCTGCCCAAGAATGTGTTGAAACTTAAGCCATTCATAGCACTATGATACAAAAGCTTCCATTCTTCCAACTCATGTGGAGAAAGAGCTCCTCCTATATGCCACGCATATTCCTTCCTCAATAATAACATACTGGAATGAACATTCTCTGAACACAGCAACCGAGGAACTTGACATCCAGGTCTCCCTACACAATAAGTAATGATTTAAATAGGACTAACCAATCACACTTAAGATTAGATGTCCCAAATACATAAAAGTTAGAATGCTGGTTAATGCAACATCTTTCGGCCATACAATAGCACACTAAAACAATAATCATAATCGCTTTTGTAAGTTAGACGAGCAGCACTGTATTCACTATAAAGGAAATAGACAGAAACCTAAGAAAAAATAAGTAATGTGCCCAGTGGGAAAGAAGCATTACATATCACCAAGCATACAGGAGGCCGTTGATTGAAGCAAATGGATGAAATTAGAAGCTGTCATCACATTATTAATAGTACTATAATTATTTATGTTCAAGTGGAGTTGGTGTGCCTATAGCTTACTTAGGTACACCCTATGATAGAAGCAATGAATAGATAAAGTAATAAGCATGGGCACTAATAACTGAGAAGAAGCAAAGAACCTGGATCTGGTGGTGTCAATAAGCCTCCAAGGAATTTCCTTGCAGAAGGAATAAGAGTACACCAACTCCTAAAATCCTCAAAAGACATACTTTTGTTACTGCTTCCTTCACCATTCTTTGAAAATGTTGCAGCATTTAGAAATACATCTACAATGTCCTGATGGGAATTCGATCCACGTTCAGAAATTTCCATGGAAAATATAATTTCCAACATTGCAATTACAACAGATTCCAGATCTGACCTGACATCGGATTCCAAAAATTTCACATCCATCATAAAAGAAAATAATGAGAGAAACCCAAACAAACAAGAAATACCTTACACAGAATTAAAAAAATAAAATAAAATCATAGAGGAAGTGATGGATATCTAATCTGCAAAAAAGTCTTTGTTTCTGAAAACATGAATACAGAATCTTAAGAACATGTGCATAACTGGGGGTTCTCAAAAGCTAGCTTAAATCTAAAAATAGTAAGAAGACTACATTTGCTTTTTTTGTGAAATTTAGTCCAAATTATCCCATAAACCTCTACATTTTACCGTAGTCTTTCAAAAAATTAAGAAATAAACATAAAATAAGAACCACGAACATAACATCCTGTAAACTCTTCTCATATCATTCATTTCTCTATTTTGTGTCATTACCAACTTTTTTTCCACTTGTGCCATCTGGGAAACTTTTTCTAGCCACAGGAAAATTATATCTTTTCTTCTCTACGCTAGCACTAACGAAAAAAAAAAGTTCCTTTTACATCAATCTGGATGCATGTTCAAAAACTAATCATATGCAAAGACCACCCATAACAGTTTACAGAATCATTAAGGCTTTCATACTCACTAGAGTGGACAACTGGTTATATTTTTACCTCCCCAAGACTCCATCATCATTAACGTCTAATAGTTGATATATAAACTCTTCAATTTCATCTTTTGTCCCTTTCTCATAAGTAGCCTGCAACATACAACAAGAAACATAAGTAACAATCCTATCAACAGTTCATTCTATGAAGTCAATATAATCAAAAGGACTTACTTTAGCAACAACGAGGTCTTCGAAGGTGAGTTTGTGATCATTTCGTTTCAGCGTAACCAAATTGAACATTCTCTCCCCAAGAGCACCCTTGAGTCCAAAATATGCCTAAACCAAGATTACATCAACTTAAAACTATTAATTACTCAAAGCTAGAAAAAGGATAGCCGCGTAGGTGTGAAATTGAAGGGAAAAAAAGAAAAAAGAAAAGCAAGTGAGGTTATAAAAAAGAACCTGAAAAATTGACGGAGATATGTATCGGCCATTGCTCTGTGACTGAGCGGCCAGTGATTTGAACAGTGACTTGAGGTCTTCGAGTTCATGTTGAGCGAATGATCTACAAAATATTGATCAACATTTATAGGAAGAAATGTAAAGATTCTTTAGATAGAGAGGAAGTAAGCGAGAAACCTGGAGGCTGAAACGAAGCGAGGATTTGCAGGAGGTGGCTGAGAGTTGCCCATTCTGCTCCTCGTTGGCTCTTCGCTATTTCGAGAGGATGATTCAATTATTTACGGCAATTGCGTGAAAGCGAGCGAGAATTCGATGAAATTGAATATTAGTAAAAAGGCACATCATCTACGTAAAATATTTGTGGACAGCAAATCGTCTCTTAGAAGAATCCCCAGCCGACTATTCGTATATTTTTGGACACGTAGTATATCTCAAAATTGATAGACGACAAGTCGTCTTTATTTAAATATAATTAGACGCTAAGTCCATTTTATTCGTGCTTTTTCTCCTCCTTTTTTCTAATAATATTTCATTACAATGTAACGTTATATTAATAAAAACCGTCTCCCTACGTGAATTGCTTTGTCCCAGGGCAACTAATAAATTTAAAGACACAACGAGCCGATTGAATCTGCTTCCACATACTTGGTTGATTTTGCTCTTTTTTAAATTTATATCTAGTCTTAATATTTAAATCGAAAATCTATTCTTTTATTGTCTATACTAATTTCTTACCGTTATTACATTTGTCTTTAAATTGAGTGATAATACATTTACAAATTTTTATATGTGGCATTAGTGAAATTAATTCATTAGTTGAATGAAAATATAAAATAATAGAAATAACTCGTATGTGCCAAAAGATATTTAATTCAACCGATAAATTAACACCCCATCAATTTATACAAAATAAATTTACATAAAAATTTATAATTATATTATTACTCCTTTAAAATCTCATTCTCACAATCCGTTGATTCAAGTCATGTGCGGAATTGAAAATCATACGCGAGGCCCATTGGAAGGTTCCGTATTGGGCTCATCATTTGGGCTTGAAATCCTGAGCGTCCGCTTTCCTCTTATGGGCTTGTTACTGCTTTAAAGTTAATTTTTTAATATAAACAATTTTACTTCCACGTAGTGTTATCCAACTTCTTGTCTTCAATATGTGCATATATAAAAGCTAGTGTGGGCAATTGATCCTGCTCAACCAAAAAATTAAAAAAATATATATTTATTTTTCATATTTAATTTTATAAAATATTAATTTTTATTAGTAGTTTTACTCTGAACAAATTAAATTTCTAAATCCACCCATAATTATAGTGTTTCGAAGTTAACGGCCCATTAATTCGGCAGTAAATTCTTGTGAAACATTAAGCAATTGAAGGGCAGGAGCAAGCTGGCTTTCCAATCTCTGGAAATTTGTTTATCTAAAAGTGATGTGGCAAAACCAACTCTACATGAATGAACTTAATCTTGATGAATACTGTTTTCTGTAGGGCTCACACATGTATTTATTTGGCTCATTGAATTTGGCCTGTCAATATTAAAGATTTCTTGCATGCCCAACATAAATTAACTACCAATACTTAATAAATCCTCAATTGAAGAGGGAATTAAAGTTCAAGGATTCTTCGAATTAAAAGTTTGAAGGTGAATATATAGTTATATCTTCAACAACCTTTATTCGGAATTATTAATTTCAATTAGTAAATGTTGTTGTATTCTTTTGGTTATTCTGATATTTAAGAACATCCCTCAATTAATCAGTAATAAAATTAAAATGTTACCAAACTGGAATTCTTGTAGCTTACCTAACCTACCTATTCATTTCTTGCGCAACATTAAATGTAATTAATATTCTACGAAGCCACCAAACTGTTAGTGTGTATGCGTGTATCTTTTTTACCATGCATTTTGGAAATTTTATTCAATTGTATGGTTTAATAATGTAATGACCGTAAAAGTCATTAAATCACATAGTTTAATAGTATAATGACATTATACTATTTAAAACTTATAGTTTTTTTTTTTAAATTTTAATAAAGTTTAGAATTCTACACTAAATATATTTAAAGATTTATTAGATGATAATCTATCAAGTGCCGTCACGTGTGCATAAATCCATTTGATGTAGTTTTAAATGGAGGATTTTTTTTTTTTTTTTTTTGTGATAATTGATCAAACACATCCCCATTACAAGCAAGCAATCAAAGATGGATTATCTTCTTAACCATGTCTAACGTATGCTTCTGTCATAAACATGTTGAAATCTAAGTGGGATTCTTCAGAAAGTTGTATGGGGAGGTGTTTTCTTAACATGCCCAGAATATCTAATAAAATCCCATTACATATGTATTCAATTTGAGGTCAATATGTTAAAGAAAATTTAACAGTTGTGTCATAATTTTATTAGAATAGTTTGTAAAAATGTTCTACTAGTACAGAGACTTTGGTTAGAGTTACTTACCACATTAATATTGGTAATATTAATAATCCAAAAGGATGTATAAGTCATAACATTTAGTTATATATCAATCTTTTTGCAATCAAATTACATTGTGCACGCCTTAATATGATATCAATTTCACTTCTTTTTTTTTTTTTTTGTTCTTTAAATAAAATACTTTTACACCATCGTATGATTCATTCTAAGTTATTTAATTTATAGATTTTTGACTTCCACTATTTTATTAAATTTTCTACCTTAGTTTGAATACGCAAGTTGAAATCTGTAAAAGTGACATCATCATTTGATCACAAAGAGTTAAATTACGAACAAAAAAAACCCGACAATTTAGTTGTCAAGTACTCAAAGTCGTTGCTAAAAATAATTTATCAGTACAACATCTTAATTATATCATATCCATAATCGATCGCTGTACAAATGAAAATAAGTACTTTTTTTTTTTTATACCATCTTAATTGTGAGGCATTGGGACACTTCTTAGTACAGATAGAAGCTTAAATATGACCCATTCAAACGTAGAATAATTCAATCACAAGTACAAGAAATCAAATGGGTTAATTTTCAAAATGCATGGTCAAATAATATATATAGGTGTTCCAAAACTTTTTAATGGAAACATTAAAAGATCTCACAGGAAAATGCAACTGGATTTTCCACTTATATGTGTGTGTTGCTTTAAAAACTTTGAAACCATCATTAAACTCTCTGATAAAGTGAAACACAGTGTAAAATAAATAACAATTAAAATCTACTGCAGAAAACTTGAATGTTCATATTAATAGCAGTTATGCATTTGAATTCTTGCATGTTAATTATTATGTTTTCCTTTTTTGGCTGGGTTTGTTGGCGCATGAAGTTGATCCGTTAATGGCGTTTCTTCAATGCTTCTGTTTCTCCATATTGAACGGCTAAATTTAAGAGTAAGGATGTCAGTAAATGCAATGCGTGTATTTATAAGGAAGCGGCTGAGAAATTTAATTCAAGGTTTCATCTATAAATTATAAAGTATAAAAATTTCATATCTTCAAAAACAATAAGTAAAATCATTTCATACAAATGTTGCAAATGGATACTTTTTTTTTTCTAGAAAAAAAAAAAAAAAACTTTGGTTATCTTAAATAACAATGAAATATCCTTTTCGCAGATAGCTTAAGATCGATCAGAAATAAACATTAAGAAATTATTAATACTTATCCTGTTTGTATCTTTTACCACATAAGTACACATGCACTGCAAGTACACGAGGAGCTTTTTTAATAGAGGCAAAGTTGTAAAAATTATTATTTTAACTTACTTACCTTAACGCAAGTGATGTAAAAAGATCAAAACAAATTAATGAAATTTGGACATTAATTTTTACAACTTTGGTAATTATATAATTGCGAGAATAAGTGATCGTGAGAGAATTCGGATCCATATATTTAACATTGAAATTTAGGTTTAGACATTTTTCGCTAGAGAAAATTTAATCTGTAGGCAACACGACTTGATCATGGACCCGATGTATACTAATATTAAAGTCAAGAAAGAAAAATATATCTGCAGCCAATAAATAATTTCCTAGCACCTGGTGAAATCAGGATATATAACATGTTAATAGTAAATCATTTAATTTAAAAATTAGTTGAGTGTTAGGCTGCAATAAATAATAGCCAGATAACACCATGTAAAATCACATAATTAACCTGTCCAAGGTTTACTGGTTCAAAACCCTTCAAACTGTGTACAAGGGAAATAAATAAAACACAACAACTCCTGGTGTGTGTTGGAAGAGTTGAGAACTTGAAGAATGCAGTTGGGTTCACAATTAATGATATTAAACCAATGTACATATTCTCCATTATAGCTATTGAATCTGCATGAGTTGGCTGTCTCTATAAATTAAACAAGTTGCATTTTCATAACTCTTGTACTGTTTATTGAGTATTACCATATTTTTCAATAATAGTTTCCTATTATTTTTCAGTACTCTAAGTACTGGGGTCATCTGTTAAACAAATCAATTGAATAATTTATAGAATTATTTATCTATCCTTGGTATTGATTAATGAGTGGAAACTATCTCACTTGGAATTAATGAACAAGTGGAATGCTTCTTGAGAAACATAATATTATTTATGTTTATTTTCACTAGCTAGCTACTGCGAAGTATTAAAGAAACCGCACAAAATCTGAAGGGAGTATTTATTATATGTAACTTAAAAAGAGTGACATAAAATATTGAAACAAGTAGTTCTTTTTTCTTTTTTCTTTTTTTTTTTTTTAATTTTGGGCATTCAAAACCCAATAAAATATATTTATTATAATTACATAATTTCCCCAGTTTTGATTTCTTTGAGGAAGCTTTAATTTGATTCTGCTATTAAGAACCCAGCACAATCTTCCACTTTGCCATGTGGTATGATATCTCCCCACAATAATGGCACTTAATGTGAGCAAAATGCAGGAAGAGATTAAATTATAAGTGGCTCCCTTAATGGTGATAATTTGATCTCAAAATATTTTATTTTGTAAATCCACCATTGACTTTCTGAAAATTGAGAATACTGTATATGATTTCAATTTCGTCAGCCGAAATTGTAAGCTCTGTATAAGTAATTTATATATATATATCTATGATCATCAGTCTTCCGAATAAATTCACCACACCATTGTAAAAAGAATTTAATGCCTGAATTTAAGATTAAATGCAACTCTCGAACGGTGTCCTTTTGCCTTTCAAATTTATCAGCATCTGCCACGAATTGATGCTGATCTCCTTTTACACTGAAAAATCTTAATAATAAATGTACTCTATTTTTTTTTTAAAAAAAAAAAAAAGAGTAGAAAAAGATATCTGGATATATACTTGTACTTACGGACATAATTATTGCTACATCGATAATCGATTTTTATTTTTTTTTGTGTAAAAAGTTTTTAGTCTCATTAAGAATTTAAGGAAGATAAATTTTAGTTTCCTTGTACTAGTTAATAATGAGTTGCATGTTGAAAAATGGTTGGAAATTTTGGTTGCAGTGAATGGATTTGATTATGTGATGAACGTTGATTAAATATCCATAGAAGGTTTTGTTAAAGCTCGATATCGATGTATGTATGAATTAATGGAAGATCCCGAAAATTAGGGTCAACTCTTCCTTGAAAAATTAATGAGCAAAATAATTTCAAACATTTATTTTCTTTTTATTTATTTAATTTGAATGATTTATTTTCTCACAGTTTAATTAATGAAGAAAAATTTTGGGTGTCTTTGGGGTATAAACCAGTCTCTCTAATAAATAAATATATAAATAAATATATATATATATATGTGACAAAAATTCAATATAAAAAATAGTGCTCAAAACACCGAAAAGATTTCTCACGTTGAAGAGTTTGACCAACTTTAATCCATAAACGATTCAATAACTGAAAGTGATATAAATAAGTATATCCAATGTAATATTTTTTTAGTCAAAATAAAGATAACTATGTAATCTTTTTTTTCTTCAAATTCAATTCTACTAAAAATAAAATCAGAAAAATAGTCAGCCAGATCACAAAAATTGATGGCTGAAAACCAAATGAATTGAACTCTTACAACGGAAATTTTATAAATTTATACTGTTAGTTAGAATTTCTTTATTAACATAAAAGCATCATGAGCATAACCTGCAAAAATTTTAATTTGTATTTCGAATTTCAATGATTTTTGGCATGGCCCTATTGTGATGTTACCAGTAAGCTGATATAAATACATACTCATCCAAAGCAGGCTTGGAAATTAAAAATAGAATGATGATAGATGAGCTCTACGAAGATTTTGGCCTTATGGTGGCGCCTCATAAAAGCTATTAACTGAAAGCAGCTTACTATTTATTATATATTAACCAAAAAGAGCTGCAGCCCCTTCATTAATTCAAAAATTTTCAACTTTTTTTTTTTTTGCCTCTTTAAGAAAAGGGACTTAATTTGCTTATTTGACAGGAGGAAATGAATTTCCAAGAAATGCTTTTCTGGCCTAGAAGATAAAGCTGTTGTTCAAATCATAAAACCAACTTAATTGCTTTTTCCCCAAAAAAAAAAAAAAAAATTGTAATAATAATTGCTTCTAAGAATATTCACATTACTAGTGGTACTACTTGCCATAAATAAATATCACATTATAGTTGAGATATTTATTAACTTGCAATTAGTTTGCGTAAATTGCGATAGAAATTTGAGGCCATCGATCAGTTATTAAGTTTCAACAATTGATATTAAATCTGACACATGAACCATGAATGCACTCCAAAAATGGCGCTTACATGGAATTTCAACCATTCAAAAAGCCATTAATGTAATAATAATTTAATATTTTATTTATTCTCTATTACAAATAGTTTAGTAAGGAATCATTAAGTTAAGTTTCGTTTTGTGTATTTTTTTTTTAAATAGAGCTTATTTGAGTAGGGTTGTTTATATAAATGGAGTTTTTACTAAAAATATTTTAGTTGTTTAATTATTAATGAGAACTTTTATTTAAGTATTTTAGTTGCTTATGTAATTTTTATTTCCCACAAGATTTAGATAGACACCTGACTAACAATTTCATATTAATAAAAAGTTTTTTTAAAAAAAAAAAAAAAAAATTCATTATGTCATTACTGCCTTCACGCCATCATGCATGGGCAGCATGGGCAATAAAATTTGCTGAGGTGGGTGGGTTAACAAATTCTTCTTTCAAACGAATCAAACCTAGCTCTCCAAAAAAATAAAAAATAAAAAAAAAAATGGTATTTTAGCAAAATTGTTGGGCACCGTCATTGAGAGAGAAAATAATAAAAATATCAAAATATAAAATATATACACGTGTCAGCATGAAAGCAAAGAGAATCCGAGTACATGCCTTTTTTCAGAATTCAGAAATATACCTTTGTTACAATCAAACCGACCGTAGACTTTGAGTCTCTTTCTGTGGATACTTCAAATGAAAATGACAAAGCAGGGAATTTCCAATTTTTTTTTCTTGATATTCTGTGTTTTATTATTATTATTTTTTTGTTATCTTTTTTGCCACGTGGATTCATAGACTTTTACAAATATATATATATATATATATATGATTTTTTTTTTTTTTAATCCTTGTCACTGTCTGGTTCTGCCAAACAAAAACGTAAGGACTAGGCCAAGTCATTTTTAGGCCAGAGATTTAATTTATGATTTGATCCCTCTTAAGAACAAGGGCAATCTTTAAAAAGCCAGAGAGTAATCGACACCATGATTTTGGGCAACGAGATTGCTTGCCAAATTTTGATATGCATGCCGATTTTATTTCTATTTACAGGATTAAAGGTGATGGAGACTTCATTAAGATGATATATTTTATATTTTAAAATATGTAAAACATGTTACAAAATACGTTCTCAACTCTGACCCACAGAAATTCAATGTTGAGTTACTATAAAATAAATATGAAGCGTGTAAGGTCGAGAAATCCCTCAAAAAAAAAAAAATTCTTAGTTTTATCAATAATAACCTCAAAACCCTTGGTAGCTGTAAAGCAATCAAATTAATCAGAAGAGTTGAAAAACTTTGGCACCATCTAATTATTCATTCAATTCAGTATCAAATCATAAATGTCAAATGAAACGCTCTTCTAAATACAATTAATATTCCCACATGGGCACTATAAGTGATGCTGATTGCATGGTCACCTAATTAAAAGTCAATGGTAATTAACAAATAATGTCACTGAGCCTTTAATTAACTTCAAAAATATTAAATGTCACACAGGACTTTCATTAAGAGGAAGAAAAAAGTGTTCCAATGGTTTTGATTCTACAGTGATTGTTGTGTTTTCTTTTCTATGACACTTAACTTCTGTTAAGTGAGTTGCCATTTCAATTTCAATTTTGCTGAGAAGGCTTATAGTTGGGCATTTAAATTGCAGGGGTTTAATTGCTATACAACTTTTGATTGGTTGCAATTAAATTGTTGGTGTTTGATATTAAATTCTTAGCTGGTGTTGGTATTTTTTAAAATCTCGGTATTAGCCATAAAAGCCGTTGGGTTCACTCACATACTTGAAACAAAACAATAAACACCGACTCCTAAAGCAATGAATGAATGAATGCTTTTCCTGCACTTTGTAATTGCAATAATATTTTTTTCACTTACCCAATTTTCTTTTGCTCCTCCTGCATACTCCTAGGGATTTTTGCCCATCATTAATACATTTCCTGGCCTCAAATTTACACTCTTCTTCTACCAATACCTCAATTCAATTATCTTTTTTCTTAATTTTTTTTTCCTTCTCTCTCTTCCATTCACCCTCCACCTCTTCATTATAATTAAATTAAGCTTTAAAGAAAGCCCATCTCTCTCCTTTCAATTCCCCACTATATATAATCCCATTTTCAGCTTCATCCCACCAACACCAACAAAACTATTTTGTTTATGAATGGTGCTGGTTTAAGCTTTTAGCCAACTCTTGTTTTCCCTTCATATTTCTTAGAAGACTAAGAACCCTTTTCTTCCTTTCCCCCAACCCAGGTTGGCAAAAGCACTTTTCAGTTTTTACCTTAAGGTAATAAGAAAAGCACTTTTTGGTTTTGAGTTACTCTGCTTTGACACTGACTTGTCTCCGAATGATCATGGATAACCTTTTTTTTTGTTTTTTTTTCTCCTTCCAGGCAGGTGGTGGGATATACAGAAGGTGTGTGCATACTGCAAAGATGAGTCGTAGAAATGGAAACGTGCCAAAACTAGACCTGAAGCTGAACCTGTCACCTCCAAGGGGAAACCCAAACATGGAGTCACCAAGCCGATCGGCTACAGTGTCGCCAACCTCCCCACCAAGCTCCTGCGTGTCGTCAGAGAACCAAGAAGACATGCTTCGATACTCAAACAGCCCTGAGGCCACGTCCATGGTGCTGGTAGGGTGCCCCAGGTGCCTTATGTATGTGATGCTGTCAGAGGATGATCCCAAATGCCCAAAATGCAAGAGCACTGTCTTGCTTGACTTTCTCCATGATAACAACAACAACAGCAACAACAATACCCGCGAGACAAGGAGGAGCTGAAGTAGGAGGTCTCAGTGTCTTCAGCTAATTATATCGTTCTTGCTAGGACTTCTTATAATCTTTTGTCTTACTTTCTTTGGTCTAGGTAGTGTGCTATTTCCCCACCATTTTTTCTTGCTCTAATTGCTGGGAAAAAAAGACAAAAAAGAAGTTGGGAAAAAAAATTCTATAAATAAGAATATTACAAGAGCAAATAGATGGAGTCGAAATAGCACTGTTATTCTGTTTTTATCCCTTTCTGCCAATCATATAGAGTAGAATATGGCCATATGGGCATGGTGAATGGTGTATGTTTTAATCTCTAGGTTAAGTTTCCTTCCCTTTAGCATAAGTTTATGAAAACTGGTTTAACTGCAGCTGCCCAAATTTTCTGATAAGCAAAGTTAGCTGATTTCTGGTTCCAGTTCTATTTTGTGGGTAAGAATTACCTTACATCCATTTCATTTGACCAGCCAGCCATGCCAGCTGCTACGACAGTCCCACAAAGTTCGGTTCAAACTTCAAACTGAAACTGAAAGTACAAAAAAAGAAAAGTGAAGAATCAGAGAATTTACCTGATCCCAAAATATGGGTAAAATCTGTTACAGAAGTACTAAAAAAAGGCAGTTATATAAGATGGCATTGGGATGGCTTTGGCCCACACCTGCTTGGCATATAGAACAAGGGTAACAAGGACCAAACTATTTTGACTCATACATTCCACCAAAAGACTATGAAATGTCAAAATCAAATGGCTGTGAAGCTACCTTAAAACTCATTTTTTTCTGCATTAGGAATCGCTCACTAGAAATGACAACTCAGTTGAAATGTGTATAATCATAAGCACATAGATTTTCTATTCCAATGTCAGCAAAGTAAACTAAATATATATCAACGGTGAGTTTGGAAATGCCTTCACAAGAGAGAACCAATTTCAAACTACAAGCACAATGTATATACAACAGTAACGGTCTTGGCAGAACTAGATAGATATCACTAAAATTATCTAAGAACATATAAAAAGAATCTAATTTGCATTAACATCTAATGATATAAAAATATATAAATGGAAAATATTTTACACATAGGTCAAAGAAGTTATATTTAGGAAAAGCGTAGGGGTAAATACGTAAACTAAGGGGAAGAGAGTTGGGTAGTTCATGCATTGAAAAAGGGGGACTATATTAGATTGAAAGACAATTAATAACACATAAATGCAAGAGTAATTGAGACGGTTGAGAATAATGAGAGCATTACGTCAGATGATAAATACAAAATTAAATTCCCCCTTCAACCCTCTTGTATTGTTGAATCTTTATTTTGCCTTCCTTTTCACAGTCTCTTCTCATCATTCACTAAAAGCCACCTTTCTGGTGCCATCTCTATATTGGTAAGTGCTTCTCTTCTCTTCTCTTCTCTATTCTATCACATTTGTCCATCTTCTCCCCATTCAATTCTGTTTTAGTCTTTTGCGTTCTTTCCAACCCCTATCTTAACTCACACCACATGCCTCCTTTTCTCTCTCTTTCATACAAACATATACATCATTAGTTCTGCAATTTCATACTTAAAAGCATAAGGAAGATTTTTTTTTTTTAAAAAAAGACCTCATGACATTATACTGATACTTAAGCAGAACAAACGAAAATGACAATAAATAATAGACAGATGTTTAATTGTCTATGTTGTTTATATAAATGTTGTAATGCACAGTTCAAATAAACTTCATAAAACAATGAAAAGCATACAACATATGTTCTCACATGCACACATGAGGACTCAAAGAATCAAAGAACCAGTGATTTGTCAGAACCTTTGTAAGTTCATGCAGACAGACACTAGCAGACATAAAGAGCGCGAAATAAAAGAAAGGGGGCATTCTTTAAAAGAAATTAGAGTGATAAAAGTGTGCATATTATGAAACTAAGTTGGGGCAATCTTGTCAACTAAATTTAGAATAATATAAATTTATATTATGTGCCCCCCCCCCCCTTTCTTTTTCTCCCCCTCTTCTTGAAAGCTAAGTTACCAATAGCGCCAAAAGCCTAAACAAAATGCTCTCAGGAAAAAGAGACACCGTTCATATAAATCAATCCTAGAAGATTTTCAGTGCAAGATACTTGCATAAAAATATTAAGCCAGTCACAATCATTCTATACTTAATCAGTTTGAGTATATTCATTCATGCTCAATTATGAACATATTCCTTTCAAAAAAAGAAAAAAAAAAATTATGGACATACTCCACACTGCAACAAATCATTATCAACAAGATATAGCGTACAACCTGCAATCCTCCGTACCATTTGCGAGTATCTAGGTGTATATTTTACCAAGACTGCCTTCCACTTACATCTTTTTCAATCAAGGCTGTACATTACTTAAAAATAGATAAGACTAATTAAGTTTCATGATCAATTCGATTGACATAATGTTACTAAAATGATATGCCTCGTTAACATTCGAGTTTTCACATCAAACTCTTTTATTTAGGGAGAAGAAAAAGAAAGGATAACATAAGGTTTAGAAAAGATTCTACCTTGTATGAGCCCATATATTGATCTGCGAGTCATGTATTTAACTGTCCAGCAAAGCCATAACTTTCCTGATAGACACACAACCAGAAGGCCCGCAAATGATCAATTGAGTCAGAAAGGCACACGAGACTGAAAAATAGAACATACAGTAATAATATATTTATCTAAGTCAGATAAGAAACAATAGAAGGCTATGCTACTTTTTCCTTTGTCCAATTGTCAACCTGCAGCAGAGTGCAGCTACTAAGTAATCACGCCAAACTCCCTTAATCTAGAATACACACATATAACAAGTAAACAAAACCAGCATCAGTTGCTCCATTAGAATATCTCACAGAAGCAATCAATTAAGAGGCTCGAAAATAAATTCAGAGTCAATTACATGAAGTGGGAAAATCCCCATAAAGGACATCAATTAAACAACATTAATCATTCATGTACTGGTTTCAGGTTATGCAAATGTCTTTCAACCCCAAAACCCAATAAAGATGTTACTGTTTCCTGCTGCATCACATCACCAGTTCTTGAAAATCTTAAGATAAATGCCATGTGCGTTATTGAACAGTAACTTTTCAAACCCCTTGTCTGTGATGAAGTAGTACATTCATCCTCTAAACAAGTCACCACAGCATCACAAGAATGAAACTAAAATCAATTTCTATGGAGGTCATTTGCAGCTGCAAAATACTGAGCCACACTGTCTTTTATTGTACATCAGATGGCAGTTTCCTTGACCATTGCATGAACCACAAAATATGAAGCAATTTTATCAATTTTTACCTGGGGCTTCAATTCAGGGTTCTTTCTCATCTCTGGCTAACATAATTTTCAAAACCATAGAACAGATGAAAAGAATTACATAGGTTAAGTTGACCCAAGTCACCGAAATCAAAGAGCAACCAGTTACCAAACAGAACCTTACAACCCCAGAGAGAGGGGAACAGAGAAACAGGACTAAAAAAGTTCTGAGGAACAAAAAAAAATTATATATATATATAGTGAAGATGAAAATTTGTTGACACTCAGGCACATGGGTCAAAACTTATAAGTGCTAGGTATTGAATCTTCTTTTGCTTTACTACTGGCAACACGGTGAAAGCTATTTTCCTTTTTCATTTCAATGTTTCTTCTTATGTTCAACCTCTCTTACTAAATAATGTACTTCCCTTACTGTTAAAATTATCAAGTGGTATCCCACATACACGAAAAACTTCATTATTGTGTATGAATTTCGTCACACAGCTTGACTCCGAATTATTGCTAGATCAATGAAATTGAAGAATATTTATACAAAATTGTAAGATCAGATACAATAAGCATATATACCTCATGCTATTTTAAAAATCACAACTTTTTACGAACCTCTTTAATAGTAAAATCAATAAGAGAAACCTAATAAATCAATAATTATTGTCCTTGGTTTTTTTGTTAATATTTTCATGGTGTACTCCACTCATTAGATACTTGCCACATCAAAAGCACATGACACAACATATAAAAAGCTAAGCCAAAGCAACTTTTAGCAATTAATAAATAGAGTCAGCAAGAAGTTTGGGCAACAGACAGATTTAAGTCCAATGTTCATGGTGGTTAAGATATCAAATTATTGAAGGCACATTTTCTTCAAATGATATTTCTACACAAAATGTATTTGAAAATAAGCCACAGTCACAAACACTGAGAACCATGTAGGCAAATATGTTGAGCATTGAGCAGATAAGATGCTTTCATTAATATGAAAAATTCCTGTCAGCTAATAAACAATTGCAGCAATTAAGATAGATAATAAACTTAAAAGTAGTCTCAAAACAGTAAAACAAATTTCTCTTTTTTCCCCCTCAAGTTCATGTAATTAAGAATTTGTACACTGCTCAAGATTCAGCATAGGACTAGAGCTTTTTCACATAATTCAAACAGTTTACGAAGGACTATAACCACATAGGATATACTCTGCATCTGCAACGTTACCTGTTAAAAGCTTCCTTGAAAATCCACCAGAAATATAGCATGTGAAGTCCAAAAAATACAATTCCAAATGCAAGATGGTTCCAAACATACTCGAGTCTGGTCGAGCAAAAACCTAAGATGCTATCATACATAAACTCTTTCAAGTGTTAGTCCTGACCAAGTTCTCCCCATCCACTACTGCTTCTTACATACTTATCAACAATTCCCAATTCCTGATTCTGAGCAACTCGCCTGGCATAATTCTCAATTGAGATAGGGCCCTTCTTCAACCTCCTATAGTAGATTATCTCCCAAGGCCATAAGCGAGCAGAACCAAAATAAGCCTGTGGAGGTAAATTCCTTTCATTTTCATCAAGTTCCAGGCCATAATGCTTCAGAACCATGTACATCTCACCAGAGGATATGCTTGTTGAACAGGCAGAGTGCAAACTGACAGGAGCTTCTGAATTAGAGTTCTTAATTGATGATGGTTTATGCACGATCTCCGATACATCAGAATTTTGATGTTCCATTGTCTCTTTCAAGGTTTCTGAAGACAGACTTCTAGCATTAAGTGTGTCTTTCTCAGACGGATGTGCACTTTGATTAGCTATGTCAAGCAGTGACGTTGAAATCATCAGGTTGTCATTCCAATCCCTCTGCATATACTGGTTTTTATCCATATCATTTTCCACTTCGGAGGATGAAACCACCTTATCACTTTTCGCCACCAATGTGTTATTTTCCAGTTCAGCAGTCTCTGAAACGTCACAAGGTAGAGCTTGCTCAACTAGAATTTCCTTAGATTCAAGAATAACAGTCTTAGCTGAAGTTCCTTTCAGATTAGACTGCTCCTTATTTGGTGAGGATGGTAAAGGCTCGCCAAGGGACTCAGATAAAGGCAAGGATTTATGGGAGTCCGATCTTGATCTAGACTTAGAGCTTGTGGATCTAGAATAGTGAGGTGTTGAACTGGACCTTGAATTAGAAGTAAAAGAATATGATCTAGAAGATGCCAATCTCGATCTAGAGCGCAAACCAAACTTTGGAACAGGTTTCGAAGAACGATAAGTCGAGTGTGATCCGGATTCAGCGTAGTCAGAGTGAAGAGACAATGAAACTGACCTTTTTGCTTTCTTTTCACTGTGTTTGTTTGGAGATCCAAAATTCCTCCTTCGCTTCTTCCCTTCATGGTCCTTTCTGGCCCTCACACCTTCCTTTGCCTCACTGGAGCTCCTATTCTTTATCAGCCTTTGATGCCTTCCAGAACCAGAAGCTTTCCCCTCATCCCCAAGTCCACTAACTGATATAGAGTCCCTATAAGGCCGCTGCTCTCTCTGAGAACCTGCTTCATATCTTTCCAAATTGCTTTCAGCTCTACAGCTTCTTTTAATGTCATCATCATGCCTATGCCCAAGCCTCTTGAACTTTCTTTGTGAGGTAATTTGCCTGGGACAATTTCGCATTTTGTGGCCTGAGCCTCCACAACTGTAGCAAGTTAGCTGGGGTTTTGAATGATTAGAAGGGTCTAAAGGTGCCTCAGAAAGATGACCCCTCGTCAATACATCCTGAGAGCTTTGTGGAACATGAGAACCATCAGAATAGGCGATGTGATGGATTTTGGGCTCATCCCTCCTATCAGATCCACGGTAACATTCATACCGGTCTAGTTCCATACCATTTCCAATGCTGTTGCCATTAGGTTGGTCCTGTAATTGTCCAGCCCATCTGTCATTGTCCACCGGTTTAGGTTTATCATTCACACCTTCATCTGGCAAATCTTCTCTGTATTCACAATGCTCTTCCTGGATGTAATCTTTAATATTGTCCTGATGGTAGCTAGTGTCTCCATCAAGCATATCAGCAGAATTAACCCTTCTACCAAATTTATAGTATTTTCGGCTGTTTGAATGCAATCTTCCATCAGTATAATCTTCTCGTCTATTAGAACTCCTTCCATATAGTGGCTCATAGGACCTAGCAGCCTTTGAAAATCTTTTATAAGGCCTGGGCTGTTTATTAGACCACATAAGAGTTAATGGCTGCCCACAGATATTCCTTCCCTGCAGTGTGATCAAAGCTTTCTCTGCATTTGGAGCAGATTCATATACCACAAACCCATATCCGTCTTTCACCCGGACATTACAGTATCCAAACCTTTGGAAGACTCTTTCAAGTTCACCTCTACGAGTGTGAGATGATAAATTACCAATATACAAAGACATCTGCAACCAAAACATTTTGGAAGAAAAAATTCATTTGTTTTACCCACAAGCAGACCCAAAAATCTAGAAAGACTGAGAAAACTAAAGTGATTCTTGAATATTTTAATCACAGTATAAAAAAATTACACTTCATTTTCTGCAAAACAAACACACTAAAAAAATAATTATAGCCTTCTTTCATCATAGGGCATGATTCTCTCTATTCTAGTAGCTAATATGTACATATGCATTTTTTCTTTTTTTAATGAAGTAGCAAACTTGAAAGCTGCACCATTCATCTCTCTAACACTGCAATTATAATGCAAATGCAGCTCATTCCAACAACAATTACAGCTAATTACTTAGTCTTCATTTTTCCAATTGAAAAACTAAGTGTACCCAACTAAATGTTATTATTAGCATCCGTGCTGGGAACGATCTAGTCAAGTAGATTCACATACCAACAGGAGCAAGCCCCAAAAAATATCAGTTCAATGAATCACTTATGGAATACATTTGACATTGAAACTAATCGTGCTTGGAAATTTGCAGCTTTTTTTTTTTAATCAAAGAAAAGCAACAAAAGTCGAATATTTTAACAATTCCATAAGGAAAAAGTACCCATAAAGTTTTTAATCTCTGTATACACACATGTTGCAGAAAGTGTTTGTTTTTCTTTTACTTGATTCTCTAACGAATTTTATCAAACAGATGATCTGCATAAAAATATAGCCAAATGACAAAACAGATATTTTGATAACAGAAATTACAAACCTGAAGATCCCTCCCAGATTTCAGGAACCCTATACCTATATTCCAGTAAAATGATTTCAGGAAATATCAATAGGCCAATAGCAGTGTGATTTGAAGATTAGCTATTTTCAGGCTTTGTGTTAACAGTTTTAGCTCACTCTTTTGGTCTTTGTTCTGGCCTTATGGTCAACTGGCGGAACTTGGTTCCTTAACCTTCGATGCATTCCTTCGGGAAGAAGTTTGTTTAGCTTATCGGACGATGGTGTGTATGTGCACGTGGCACGTCTGGACTCTTTGTAGCCGTACGATCATTGATGAAATTACTTCTTACTAAGGAGAAATTACTCCACGGACATATTATTGATTAACGGCATCTCGCATTAGCCTAAATACAAATACAGAAACCAAAATTTTACTGAGATTAGATTGAATATTTACTCCTATTATAAATTTGAAATCAGCTATGAGACTCCAAATAACTGTACTTATAATACAAATCATAAATTTCTCGAGACTAGTTCCGAACTTTACCTCACTATTAATATTAGTGAGAAATTTATTCATATTCCATAAATTTTTGAAAAGGTCAAAAAAAAAAAAAAACATACGAGTTTCAAAGAATGCCCTCAATAGTACGACTAAGGACACCTGTTCATTATTGGCCTTACACCTTAATATTTTATTTTCAAAAGAATAATCCTTCATTATCAATATAATTTGACTTTTTTTTTATAAAAATTATAATAATATGAACATTGCAGATAGGTCTACAGAAGCCTAATTAAAAATCTACATATAAAATATTCACTCGAAAATATATTCTCATAAGCGTTCAACTAGAGATGAGAAAGTATCCATTTATCAACTAAATTATTTAGGGTGCACCAACGACATCAGGGGCCACTTAACGATTTTGTTGAGGTCATTTAGCACTATCTTCCACCAGACCGTCACCGAACCATGTTTAATTTTTAACCCGCCTATAATTGGAAAAGACTATTTAATGAAGAAAAATACAAAATTAAAAAAAAAATGAAGATTCTAATTTGAGGCAATAAGTCCTTATTTTTCTATATTTTATTAAATAATGACATAGTTTATTCATCTATACAAATTAAGTCCCGAGCTAAGAAGCTACAATCCAAAGTAAGTATCCTCCAATATTGACTTTTGACCGTCATTTAGCGCACTGCAATTAACAAACGGAATTTCAATCATTTTAAAACGAATAGATATGAGAACCCATCTGGCAAGATAAATGCTTACTTCCATTCATCTTTTTTATCTTTAGGTTCAACATAATAAATAAAAAGACTCAATCTGATTTTATTCTTCAAATTTTCATTTACTTATTTATGTGATATATAAAAGATTAAAAAAAATTCTATTCCAAAAAAACTTTTTAAATAAAAAAAAACTTATTTTATTTTAATCAAATTCTTCTCTTATCAAATGTAACAACCTTGTATTTTTTTAATATTATAGTTATAATATTCCACTCTCTTCAATAATAATGAGATAAAAACAATATGACGTTATTTGAAAAAGAAGAAATCATTCTTCGATATTGAAGGAAGAGAATCTCAATTTCATTTGAAAAACCTTCTGAAGGTAATTTAATATATATATTTTTTCATGTAAAACAAAGTAAATTCATCATTATGCTTTCATATTATACTATCATCACACGAATTTAGACTTTTCATAGAATAATAACCTTTTTTAACATTCTTCTTTAAACAAAACTTTAAATAAGTGATGAAAAAATAATAGACTGGAGAAGAAATATAAACACCTCGTAAAAATAATAATTATGAATATTCATACAATCACAAGACAGAAAGTACATGACTTTGGTACTATCTATAGATCAAATTATTTTGTGGATTATATTTCACTTGACTACCTACAACTTCATTGTGTGTGCTCGAGGTAGAAGTTTTGTATAAATATATCTAGAGAGGTGTTATACTAAGTATTAGGAGAAAAAATATGTGTCTATATGAACACCTCTAAACATGTGATCTTCAAAGGGTTATAGGTCGTGAATTCAATTGGTTAAATTTAAAAGATATATTAAATTTGAAATAGGAAGGGGTTGGATATATTACAACTAAAATAATACAAATATTTATAAACGTTTAAAATTAATAAAGAATTGATGATATTAAATTTTTAGTGTCAATTTATCATCCTCAAAGACACATGAAATATTATTATTTTACGTAAAGCCTAGTATAGCTAAAATTAAGCCAATCAACAGTAGTCCAACCGTGAGCTACCTACATAAAGCCTACTTTTCTATAGGATAGATTAAAATTTAATTGAGGAAAAACTTCAATTCATCACCAAAATAGAATGGTAATTTTTAATTTATTTTGAAATATGCAATGTTCAATTTATCATTTATTTTTATTCAAAAGATAATGATAAATAGGGGTGAGTTGATTAATTTCTTTATTTCCTTAACAATAAACGGAGATAAATTATATTCTCACACTCTTAAGAAATAAATTAAAAATTATCATTGTAACTAAGAGCAAATTGAAGTATACCGTTTAATCAACTCTTGTTCAATTATTCCCATCTAATCTATAAAGTGGAATGACTTGACAAGTTGACGTATTAATAGGAAAAAGACTAAAAGAGGGACCTACGTGATAGAAATGAACGCGTTATGCGTTTGGTTTTGAGATAAAAGGAAATTTGAGGGATGAAGACGTTATCAGTGCAATCCAAAATACAACCCAAGAGGCCAAGACCCATCAACCCAACCAAATATCTTAAATAATAATATATTACAACTGAGCATCAGTTGAATTGCCCTCAATTTCCCCTCTTTATTCTCGTCTTTGCTTGCCTTCATCTTTTCCTCAAAGATTCTCTTCTCTTCCTCCGACCCCTCTCCCCCTTTCTTTCTCTCTTAGATCTCAGCTTACCCATCATCAAAATCGCAACCATGACGCTAGGCTCAGGAGGATCCAGTGTCGTGGGTCAGTTTCTTCTCTGATCTTGCCCTTTTTGTTCAATCTATTTATGCACTTGATTGATTTATTCTCCTTGTTTTGTTGTGTTTCTTGTACTGGGTTTTTGTTCTTTTTGTCTGATTCACATGTGGGTCGTAACTAATGCTTTTATTATTTTTAAATTTTATTTGTGTAGTCTTATGAACTTTTTTTTTTGTTTTTTTAGCATAAATGCATCTTGGTTTGCTATGTTTGATTGTTAAATAGACCTAATACGTTTATCGCGAAATTGAGTTAATATGTTTAATTTTATTTGATTATTGTCGCCTAGCTAATAACTTGATAAGCGTTTACAATGTTAACTTGATGTAATGGCTTTGCTTGGAAAAGTGTTGCTTCGCTTTCTAAAAGAAAATTAGTATGTTTAATCAGTTGAAGAAATTCTTTTGACAGGGCCTTTATCAAATCTTGTATGTGATGCTTTGTAAAATGTTGAAGCTTATGGTTTCATTGTAATTTTGTTTTGCTTATGTGTGTGTATGTCTGTTGGCATTCATTTTTATTTTATTTGAAGTCTGCACATATACTGTGTATTAAGATTTTCAAGTTGTTCTTAAAACAGGTTCTTGGAAGTTTGTGATCTTGTAACTTTGAGATGAGTCTTTATGATGACTTGTTCCTGTTTGATTTTGGATGATTTTGCCCGTACTGCTGTAGGTTGCTGATCAATACATGCCCATATGAGATTGGTCCAATTAGTCATTTTGTGGAAAGATCATAGAACACGTAGATGATCTTAATGTTTATTTATATGTGTTTGAAGTTAGCAATACATCCTGCTTATTTGATATCTTGTAGTTTGATAGTGAAGCTTGATGGTGACTTGTTCGTTTTGAGTTTGGGAGAGTTTACTCATACAGGTGGCATACCTAGACATGCCCATAAAATATGTGGCCACCATATGGAAAGATCATGTAACTCGTACATGTGCTTACTTTGTGGTTTGTTGATTTGATTCTGTTGGAAGTGATATTTATTCTCATTGTAATAGAGAACAGTGTCCATGTGCTATGTCCTATGAAGTTATTCACTTTCTGGGTCTTTGCAGTTGAAGCTTTCTCCTGTATGTTTTTTTTTCTAGGTCTCTATCTAAGTAAAAAGGAACTGCGTTTTTGACCTCTACACTTGTTAACCATTGTAGGTTGACTAGTGAATGATTTCCTCTTGTATTATAAATGCCAGTATTTGCAGTTGGATGATTAAATGCTATAAAGCTTCATTGGATAATTTTGTGAATTTTGATAATTAGGTGGTCATGATGTTTGATTAGTATTTTGAGGAAGCCAAATAAACAAAATGTGTGTTACTTGTTGATTGAAATAATTGAAGTTTGCTAAAATAGATGGGTCTGTGTTACAGAAAGCTTGTGTCTCAAGCTGATGTTTGATCTTACATATTAAATTTCTTTTGCACTTCAAAAATGATAAAGAGTTAGATAAGAACTCCAAAGGGCTGTAACATAATGGTGTTTTGGTTAAAGTGACCAAGCTATCATGTATCTATGGCTGAGCTCAAATAGATTCTTATTAGTATGTTCTTCTTCTTATCTTTGCATTTACTTTCTCATAATCAAGTAAATCTTTGAAGAATCATTTCAGGTGCTTATTTAATAGGATTTTCTGTGACTTGTTTTTTAGTTATAACTTCCTGAACAGCTGCATTGTATGGGATGGGCAATTCCTCACTGCTATACAAATTTCTCTATGTTTTGGTGGTTTTCACTTATAAACCGAACCATGTACATTTTATTTCTCTAATGACGTCGTATAAAATTCTTGAACTCTGAACCATATGCATTTTGTTATTATTATTAATGACTGAAAGCACTTGACAATTTAGGTCTTCCATCAAAATTTCCGTGTGTATTATCACTGCACACTATTGGTGTTACTAACTATTGAAGATTTTTGTGCAGTCCCTCGGAACTTCAGATTGTTGGAGGAACTTGAACGCGGAGAAAAAGGTATTGGAGATGGCACTGTCAGCTATGGAATGGATGATGGAGATGACATTTACATGCGCTCTTGGACTGGCACCATTATCGGTCCTCACAATGTAATTATAGTTTCGTTTAGTTGGTTGGTTACGTATGTCCTAAGTTTTTCCATCAGACAAAACTTTGCATCTGTGACCATAATTTACATACATAGACTATTTAAGGCAGTATGCCTTGTACATTGATGTACAGTACATGAGTTCCTGGGCTTCACTCAAACAGGCAAGGAATGTAGCTTCTAACTGGTATATGTGTAGGTCATTAAGGCCTCAATATTTGATGTTCTTGGAAGTACAAAGGATGAGTGGTCACAATCGATGAGGTCCATATACTTTATGGCAACTCCAATTGTTATATTTAGCCATCTTTATCCTGGGTCCTCAGAGTTTCAAGTATCCTTGTAAATGGTGGCTCGGCGTTGGCATGTAATATAGGTTTTGAGTTATGCCACACTGACAGTACACTTGAAAGAAAAAATTCTTACTCTGTGGCAGATATTGAAAAGTCTGTTGTTCTGGTTGTCTATTCATGTGATAAAGTGTGGTCAGTGCTTTTGAAGCATTGCAAATTACTGAACTTGGAGAAAAGCACAACCCATTCAGTAAATATGTCGGAAACTCTGCATTTGTCTATACAGTTGTGTTGTTGAAATTTTTTTGTAATCTAAAACCTGTCCCAAAGAGAGATAGCGTTGTTATTTATTTATTTTTTTTCTGGAGTATTTGACATGTTTCAATAGCTTGCATGGTTAATTACTTTCCTTTTTTCTTTTCTGGGCCCCAGACTGTACATGAAGGTAGAATTTATCAGTTGAAGCTGTTCTGTGATAAAGATTATCCGGAGAAGCCACCAAGTGTTCGTTTTCACTCACGAATCAACATGACTTGTGTTAACCATGAAACTGGAGTGGTATTGTTCTTATTTGATCTGAATTCTGTTCATTTGGTTTTTTTAGCTTCTGGATAATTTGGTTGTAAGGTGAGAATTTGTTGAAATGCAATTGCTGCAGGTGGAACCTAAAAAGTTTGGACTTCTTGCGAATTGGCAGCGAGAGTACACCATGGAGGATATACTCACACAACTGAAAAAGGAGATGGCAGCCCCACACAATCGGAAGCTGGTTCAACCTCCTGAGGGTACCTACTTCTAGCTTCTAAGATCATATAGGTATCATGGGGCTTATTGCATATTACAATATGCAATATATAGATTGTATTCCTGTGTTGATCCTGTTGATGTTAAGAACATAGAAGGAAATGCCTGAAAGGGCCTTTTCGAATTACATCTCCATGGCTTCATCATCGTTTTGTCTCTTTCTTTTTCTTTTTTCAAACTGTAATGGAAGGATGCTGTTTGATTAATGGGATTTTCTGTGTGTCAAATATTTAAAAAAAGAAAAATCCATCATTAGTAGTATTTAAGGTCTAATTGCGCTTCTGTATAGAAGTCTTTTCTTCTTTTTTTTTTTTTTTTCCTTTTTTCCTTCCGCCCTCTCCATTGGATGCTTGCATTATTTCTAGCTTGCGGGAAGTGCAAGTGGAAGTACTGAAAAATTGCTGCTTTAGACATTGCTACTGAATGCTACTGGCAAGCATAAGCCTTCCTGTTCCTGTAATGTGCCATGGAACATCATGCCTAAGTGGCATACTACTAGACTGTGTTGATGTTCTGAATGTACTAAGATTTTTGTCCCAGTTGATATGGATGAGGGTACTTGAATTGACCAACTGCCAGCTTATTACATGCCTCAATTTGATTGAATGCCAATGGTCATGCTATTCATTGTTGCCCAAAATTTATTTTTCATGAAGGCGACTAAGAAAATCTTTTGTCAAATTTTAGCGACTTGTCCATGCGTGGGGTCATCGCAAGTTACTGACACTGTAACTTACAGGATCCCATTACATGGATGTGTATGCTTATTTGAGTTGAGAGGCTGGTCCAGTGGGGTGTGTGGGGAGCTCTCGTTTTGGGGGGCTGTGGAATCCGTAACACTGATCCCCCAATGGGGTATAATGCAGCTGATCACTATTATTTGAGTTGGCTCCTTGATGAGAAAAAGTAAACAGAGGGCAGTAATTTGGCCCTCTCAAAACGTGTACGGTTTGAAAAGTATATGACTCAGTTTCAATCATAAGTCGTAATTCATAATTCAGTAGTCATTTACTTATTTGGGTCTATCGTGTCAAAGTCACCGGATTGAAGGCTTTGTGACAATCGACCGACAATGATTTAAGATGAAAAGTTTGAAAAATAAGCTTGAATATGACCAGATGATGCCAAGGCAGTTCTAAAAATACGCTTTGCATGCGTATATTGTATGTACTCTAAAATTCAATATTAAGATGAATAATGAGCCTGATAATAAGTAGTTGTGCGTATGTCAGTATATGTATAAACTCAAAACAAGTCGCCACAAATAATAACAGGTTCAGCTGCAGCATCGCCGAACTTTTTACTTTTGCTTCAACCTCATCCGTTCTCTTCTCAATTTCGTCATCGATTTTCGTTCTCTCCTGTCGAGTGACTCGCTGACACCTCACTATTTTTGTTCATCCCCATCTAAAAACACAACAAAACGAGCTTACAAACCGCATGCGTTTCCACGTTAAGAGAGCAAAAACAAACGAAATTTATCGCTTCTCAAGCACTTCCTTCAGCGGCTTTGCCCACAACATTTTAGCTCACTGTTTTAGTTAGTGTTTATAGAGGTATTTGGTTTTTGGATCCAACGGCATGACCGTGAGTATAATCTGAGAAGTTATATAATCTGCAATGTAGACTGACTGACCCTATTATTAATTATCATATCTACCTTTTATAATATTTAAACATCATACTTGTAATTTTTCTTTTTCAATGTTTAATAAGTGTTAATTTTTTTTTTTACTCCACTATCCCAAATATTCCTTTATCACTACTCTAAAATTTGGCTCTTGCATGCATTCATTGCATGTTTGAACAGGATTATGAATTTATTACATATAACAACATCTAAAAAGCATCCGCAAGTGGCCATTCTGCCGCTTTTCATACATTTTAAATGGCAAACAAAAAAAAAAAAAATTGATTCTTTTTTTTTTTTTTCGTTTTTGGGTTCTACCACACTCTTCGTTAATGGAATTCAGAATATTTTTTAAATTGTAGAAAATTCTATTTTCTTTATTATTAAAAATTCCAACCAAAATTGAATCATCTTGTTCATAATTCTGAAAAAGAAAAAAAAAAAAAAACCCCCACAAAAGAGAGAGAAAATAAAATAGAAGATGGTAAAATATCTTCTATTATGTGAACCGTCGTACACTTCTTAACACTATTGAAAGATAATAACACAAATTTAGGTGATGCACTTAAATAATAATATATGAGTACTAGTTGTTATTTTACGTCATTGAAGGTTTTATCACATGTCCAACTCTATCGCGACTAGACCAAAGTTTGATTTATTTAAAGGTAAAAAACAAGAGATGTTTCATTTCATGCAAATACAAATATAAAGAGGGTAGCATAGCTTTTGTCCAATGTAAGAACTATATATCAAACATTTTGTTGTATCTTTATCTCATTTCATACATTATTAACCCAATTGCATAAAATCCTCAGTCAATCAATTTAACAAACACCTAGCCTGCAGTCTGCTATTGAACTTCTTTTGATTTAATTTGGATTCTAGTTGCAACCAATCAGCATAATTACTCGAAGCTGAAAAACCCAAAAAGAGCCGAACCAACCACTCAGATAGCCACCGGCATTAGCGTAATTCGACATCGAGAATTGTGGGCTCCACTCCACCTCCTCCTCCCGAATTCGCGCAAGAATAACAATATTAAAAAACAGGCACCCAGTGGATTCGTTTAGTGGCAAAAACACCGCACATCAACGCTTCATTTACTTGTACTTATCGCAATACTACATTTATACCTTCCCTCGCCAGAAAACATAAAGTTACTATTTACCCCAAATTACCTCTTTTGAAAATTAAACCGGCCCATTCCCCAACGTCGCCATCTCTCTTTATAAAAAAAGTAGTCTCTTCGCTTCCTGCGAATTTCCTCTAACTCGAGACCAAACCCTAGAAATTATTATAAAAAAATAAAAAATTAAATTAAATTAAAGCCTTTTCAAGAATTGAATCAATTGGATCAGAATCCGACAAGATTTCTTGCCATGTCAGACGTACCGCCGCCGCAGCCTCCGAAGCCTCGGATCGTGATCCGAGAGGTATTTGAGTTTAACTTGATCTACGAGTTCGAAAGGATCAGAGCTTTAATTGACAGATATCCGATAATCTCAATGGACACGGAGTTCCCTGGCGTCGTGGTCCGACCCGATTCGAACATCCGTCACCGTGACCCGGCTGCGAATTACAATGGACTCAAGGCAAATGTGGATCTGTTAAATCTGATCCAAATTGGTTTAACCTTATCGGACGAGGAAGGGAATCTTCCGGATCTCGGGTCGGGTTCTACGTATTATATTTGGGAGTTCAATTTTAAGGACTTCGATATCGCGCGTCACGCCCACGCTCTCGATTCGGTTGAGCTGTTGAAACGACAAGGTATTGATTTTGAAAAGAATCGTGAATTTGGAATCGACTCGGTAAGATTTGCCGAATTGTTGATGTCGTCAGGGCTTGTGTTAAACAAGGACGTTACATGGGTGACCTTCCACAGCGCCTATGATTTCGGGTATTTGGTTAAATGCTTGACACAACGGGTCTTGCCTGAGAAATTGAGTGAGTTTGTGACTCGAGTGGGCGTGTTTTTTGGGGAGAAAGTATATGATGTGAAGCATTTGATTAGGTTTTGTACGGGCTTATATGGGGGATTGGATCGGGTTTGCAAGGCATTGGGTGTGGAGCGGGTCGTTGGGAAGAGCCACCAAGCCGGATCGGATAGCCTGCTGACATTGCATGCGTTCTTGAAGATTAAAGATAAGCATTTTGGAAACGATTATGAGCTCCAAAAGTACGCTAATGTCTTGCATGGTTTAGAACTGCTTGAATGTTGATAGTTTCTTTCATATGTTGATAATGTTCCTGTTCTGTATACATTTCGGGTGATTATCAATATTAAAATTTAGTTCAGTTTAATTCTTTTTATAACCTATATCATGTGCCCTACAAAGTTCATTCCTTTAATGTTTTCTTCCATTCAATATTTTGTTATGTGCCTGAATTGAAAACTAATGATTAGTTCATTTTTGGATCTAGGGAATGTATACATGAAATCTGTGGACTAGTGAAATAAAAAAGTTCAGGTTTTTAGAAGTTCTATCTGCCCTGAGTTGGGGACCTAGGATCACAGCTCCTTATTTGTTAGCAAGAAGCGCATGGTATGTGGATCCACAAGACAAATGACACTTAATTGGTCTCTTTAGGGTAGGTAAACGATAGAAGGTGGACTTGGAATGTACTTTCTTGCTTGATTGTATTTCCTGGATTGGCATTCATATTCCACCATGAATTATTTAGGAAATGGTTGCGGTTACGGTTGAGAATGAGGGGAGGTACTCCAAAGTTTATCTGGTTTGTGATTCATTATTTTTGCAGACACCAATCAGGAAATGTTTACCTGTGTGTGAGATATGTGGGAATAGGGTATCCTTCATCGACATGGGTTTTACAATTAGGAGCTACGGAATTATAGTTAGAAATTACCTTCCATCGAATTGAGTATGATTGTGTGTGTGATGCTCGGAACCAATACTTTGAAGTGCCTTCTAGAATGAGCAACTAAAAGAAATTTCTTAGAGTTCTTTTTCAAAAGAATCAGGATGAGAGTTGATATTTCGGTAATTGTGATGGTGGGCTCCTGTCACGATATCTTCAAAACGGGAAACTGACTGATGAGAAGATTTTCTACATCAGTGTGCATTCCAAAATCCAACTCTAGCAACTCTTTTTGTATGGGTTCGTCTATAAAGAAACAATATGGCTGCATAGATGCTTAATGGAAACCTCCTACTAAATGGGTTTTGAATAGCCTAAAGCCCCTCAAGTGTTATAGTTCCAGAACATAGTTGGTTAAGTTAACATAAATGGAGGGGTTACATGGAAAAATGAAGAACATGCCAGTAGTAGATCTTCATATTAATCTTAGGTTGGCTCGATGGGTAATACTCTTGATTTCCAACCAGGAGGTGAGAGGTCCAAACCCAGGAGGTGAGAGGTCCAAACTCACTGACCAGCTAGTGAGACCAAGAGGATTTCCTAGTATAACAGAAATAGATCTTAAGCTAAGTTTTATAAAAACACTCATCAACAAATGTCTTTTTGGGGTTAGTTACAAACTATTGATAAATCCCTAAGGTCGAAAACTTGTTTGTGGTTTCAATTCCCTAAGCTGTGTGAGAGCATCTTCTCAGAAAATGACTGGTAGCTTTTCAGCTGAATTGCTTAGTTTTTGTACATATCTGCCACTTACCTTTTAAAGTTTTAGAACTTGATATTGTGTGATATGAGTGGGGAGCCTAGCATTAGGGACTGCAATTTTCTCCTTTTCAAGACTTTCCTAAATATATATGTTGGAGCTTGTGAAATATTTAGATTTCAATCGCCTTGTAATCATAAAATTATTGGTTAGAAAACTACCATTTGTATGAGAAGCTCCACTATAGGATGCATCATGGATGGGAATTGTGTTGTTCTCGATTTCTTTGTAGATCAGTTTTTTTGAGTTCCAATGGGTTGAGTGGCATAAAATGTTAGTGATTATAACTGGGATGTAGGATTAGTGAAGTCTAATGGTTTTGCGCTTTGGTGATGTTGGCTGTGGCGGCAGCAGTGGTGGTAAGGAAAATGGTAAAATAAATAGAATTAATGTTCTGTTTATTTCACTCTAACTGATTTGCATGAGAGAACATTTCTTATATTTTGTTTTTTTCTGGTGCTACGTGGGAAATAAATATTTCAGTCAACGAAATATCAATGCTTAAATTCCAGTCAGATTTCTGCAAATATACAACCTATTTTTGAAATTGTATTAGAAACTCTTATAGTTGCCAAATGACCGCCGGTGGTCATTGTTGTTCCCATTCAATCATCATCATTTTGGTCAATGTTAGGGAATTTTATTAATATCCACCATCAATAGTGATTATTATTGATTCCACATTTTGTCCTTACAATCATCAACAACATTTTTGGGCACAATCAATATCGACAGTGATCCATGACTGTAACTAATCATGAACTATTATTGACCATGTCTCTGGCCCAGTTGCTGTCTATCATTGTTTGATAACATTTATCATTGGTCATTACAACAATTTTTCTAGTAATTTTTTTTCTGGTTTTCAATATCAGAAAAGCATGTGGAAAGTGTTATTTTCCTTGAAATTGCCTTCGTTAAATTAAGGTTGCAGAAATTGGTAATCATTAAAAGAAGGTTATTGATGATATGATGGCATTCTAAATGATGGTGCTGCTGGTTGTGTGCATAACAGAATAAAGTTTGTGTCACTTAAATGAATACTTTAAAGCCACATTTGTTCTTGGATTTATGTTCCATAAAAGATGCATTTTATGCTAAATCTAGTTGATCATTTCATCAAACGTGCATAACACACACTGAGTGTATTTTTTAATTTTATTTTTTATTGTTCATTATCATAGCATCTAGAGTATGTGTTTGTCAAGAATAAAGAGCAAAGTACCTTGACTCAGCCTCTTTTGATGGTTTAAATTATATTGGTAAGGTTGTTTGATTAACATTGAGCATAGTTTTAGAGGGCTCAAATTTGGCAATAATGATCTTATTTCCCTCAAACAATCCTATTATTGGAGGGTATATATTTTTTAATTTAATATAAGCTGATTTCATCAAGTTGTATTCAATTTATTTCCATTTTCTGTAATAGGCTCTGTATGGTATCTTTAATTCTTGATTGCTCATCATTTTTATCCTGGCTGTCGCACTTGTAATTGTTTAAATACATAATTTTCATATTATCTATCTGCTTCTGAACTGTGCTCCTAGCAATACAAGAATTAATAATAAGAGGAGCAGAAGATAGAGTTGTCATGTTTAATTTTATTGTTCTCAGGTGTTATCAAGATTTTCTTGAATTAATCAAATGATTTGGTGATTACATATTCGTCATGCCTATGGCGGTTAAATATGGCTTTCTCTAGTTATTGACTTGTGGGATCTATGCTCCAGGCTTCACTGCTGTTTCGTGTGCTTTAATGGTTCTGGTAAGGACCACTGGCTTTTTAGTTGTCAAAAATGGACTTATGTGTGTGTCACGTTTTGTGGAGGAAGCTTCTTCTTTGATTGTCAATTCTACCTCTTTGCTGGATTCTGTTATCTTTATATGCCTTAAAGATACTTGCTTTAAAAGAAGGATAGGTCTGTTGTTTTTATGAAGTTTGTGTGGAACATTTCGTTGATTAAGTTCCAAAGAGCATTTTACCTGTATACTCCTAATTACTTGTCAATTCTCTATAGTACCTGTTACTTGAGTTATTTAATCATTATTAGCGTTTAAATGCTAACTCAGATTATTTACATTCATAGTAATTAGCTTCCATGACCAAACTTGCTGGTTGTACTTGATCTTGGCCATATATATCTTGTTGAGGTACATCTCTGTTGGAAATATTAACCCAGATAGCAGACAAAAACTTGGCAACCTAGTCAGCCCCCATCAACCCACTTGGATCAGTTCAAGGTGGGTTTGAGTTGAGCAAAATAATTTGGATAGGTTAGTTTTAATTTTTCACAGCCCGATACTTTGGTTTGGTGGGATGGTACGGGTAGAAAATTCTCAACTTGCCCATGGTGGGGGGATGGTACGGGTAGAAAATTCTCAACTTGCCCATGGTGGGGTTAGGTTGAGTACTAACCCAACTTGTGCTCACCTCCAAACCCAGATATCTGAAAACCATCTTCAAGCTTAAATTGTTGCCTGTAGTTGGACACCATAATATAATACAAATATTTTAGTTTTTACTTGTTCTAACGGTTTAGATGCATTAGTGTTGATGACCTTTGTCAGGTGGCCTGGCAGAGTGGGGTAAGCACAAATGAAATCTGGAGTTTGATTGGCTGAGTGTAAGCATATAAATTCCTGTTTGAGGTTAACATAGATATTTTGAGCATTACCAAGAATTTTACTGTCATTTCGAAGAGAATTACTAATGGAAAGTATGATCTTCTCATGCAAGTGCAAGGGCTTCTGAGTGCTTCTAGGACTGGAGGTTTTATTTAGTTTGAGGATCCTCTGAGCTTTCTATTAGCATGTAGGGCCTATCTTACCTTGGTTTGTTATATTACTCACTTATTTTCTACCTTAGCTTGGTTTATTATATGACTCGCTTATTTTCTTTGGCATTCTTTAATGAACAGAAGAACTAAAGCAATGAAGGAAAATTGGAAAACTTAAATGTTCTGGTTGTTTCCCTAAATATTTTAGTTGTAGGATGTTAAGCTTTATGTGCATACTAAGTGTTTTTCCTAGATTTATCCTATATACCATATTAGTCGAATGTCATGATTTTAAGCTAGTAGTCCTCAACCAGAAGAAAAAGTTCAACAGTCAACAGCTTCACTGTTCTAGCTGCTTATCCTAGACATTTTTTTTGGGGGGGGGGGAGGGGGGGGGGGGTGATGCTGAATACATTTCAATGGTGAATGATTTGCATTTTTTTCTTGTCAATAAATTACATTATTGCTTGAATGTTGTGCTAAACATTAAATTACTTATGATTAGAAATGTAAATAAGGCAATTTATGATGACAGTGATTGGAAATTAAGAAATTCCAACATTTTATGTAATTTGATATTTTTATCTTTAATTGTTGAATGGAATCACTAAAATGCTAGTGCTTATAATGTTGTAACACAAACTAAATATGCATTAGCAATCATTGACAGCTGCTTGTTAGGAAATAACTGACTTTTGTAACACAAACTAAATATGCGTTATCAACGATTGACTGCTGGTTGTTAGGAAATAGCTGACTCTTTTACTCCATCATTAATGTAATATTTTAGATTTAGAGCAGCAGTCAATGAATGACACATCAAGTGCGTCTTCATTTATAATACAAATTTTGTATCTCAACGTTATGAGTGAGATTTACACTTCCCATCTCTTTTTCATTTTCTCCAATACCACATGTCATTTTCCTTATGAAATGGATGAGAGATAAGATCTCATTGAGAATAGAAAAGAGCAGGTGGGCCTTGCTCACACATGGTACTGACTCCCAAGTTTGGTTCACCGTATTGAGTACCATACAGGTGTGCGGGGTTGATATGATTGGACCATTTACCCTGTCAATTTACATAGATGGAACTTGTTTCCTATCTTTTGTGCTGATCTAATGTTTTTGGAACCTTCTCATTTTATTGTATTTTCAAGAGCACAGCTGAAATTGTGTATAACCATTTCTGTTTTAACCCTTTAGATTTTCGTGAGTTTGTTTCCAAAAGTTTGATAAAGTTTTGTCTAGTCTTGTGTGTTATTGCCTTATTGGGTGAAATCAAATCTTCATGGTGGCTTTAATTGGAATGATAATGCAATGCTGAAGAGTTCCTGAAGAAATATGCATTCGATGGATCAAAATATAGCAGTGGCCGAGGCACTGTTGCTAGCATGTATGTAGCATCTATGAAATTTAGCCGCTTAAGGACAAAATCTGATAATCTTCTTGTAGTTGATGAACTATCGCTATTGATGATTTGTCAATTCCAAAATTGTAGTGGATGCAAGCCACTTGAGCTGAAATGCTCCTCAAGTTGTGTTTACTGGTTGGATTGATGGGGTGAGTGAAAGCTTTATGAAATTCATTGTGATAGCTACATGACCAACTGCTTGGAGGATTATGATTTCAGTGGCCATTGTATTGGTCCCTGCCAGAGCACCCTTGCACATAAGCTTAGTTGGATGGGACAAGGCCTTTACTGCGTCGGCTCATCTTTGTACTTGCTCTCATATTTGAAGGAAAGATATTTTGAGAACAACTAATTGCAATTATTAGAACTTGTGAATATCGAAAGGCTGGATATTGTTATGGGGGAAAAACGGTCGTGATTTTTGAAATTTTTTTTTCCCCTCTTGATGGAGCTACTGCACTGTGCATCCAAATCCTGGTATATGATTTCAACAAGTCTAATTTTGAAGTTCATGGGTTACACCTGGGAAACAAATATAATACCGTTCTTATGGCCTTAAATGGTTATGAAGTAGTGTTATAATAGACTTGGATGCGTTGATCTTTTTCATTTAATTGTTTAAATAAGCAGAGCCACAGCTGAGCATGTGATGGTCTCTTTCAATCTGAGTTTCGCGATGCAACGGGTACCCCAGACTGGTAACAGTGGTCCATTTCACAGATGGCCTCTGTTTGGAGGTGGGCCTCCCAACTCCAGGAATGTGTTTTCAATAGCTAATCTCTCGTCTGATGGCAACTTAAGAACTGTTTTTTTGTTTCTTCTATGTGAATTCTGTTGATGTTGCTCCCTCAATTAAAAGACCAATTTTGTTTAATTGAGTTTATGGACTTTTTGCACTGGGAGAAGGAAACTGCGAAGAAATTACGAATTAAGCAGACATTCTTATTTGACCAAACGATGGATTTGGTTGCTTCTTCAATCATGGATTTCTCCGCTAATTAATTATAAATTCCAAATTAACAAGGTCAATGGACCACGTGAGCACATGCATATGTGGTACGAATGAATATGCTACCGGCATTGGTAACAAGCCCGATCCTTTGTAACCAAGATTTGAAGGTTAAATCTCTTTTATTCCTAAGATATTTTACCTTTATTGAACCAGTTAGTATCAAAGACTTGCAACAACTTCATTGTGATCTGGTTCTGGCAGGTGCTTCCGGGGGAAGAATGAAGGAAGATGGGCTTCTCTTTGACTTGCTTGAGCTCTCTTGGTATTGACGCGGTATAGTAAGTTGATAATGTTTTTTAAATTTGACTTTTAAAGTTTTTTACCAAATGTTAACACTAATATAAGATTTTCATTAAACAATTTAATTTTTGAATCATGTTGTAGTGGAGTTGGGCCGTTGGGCCTATGATACGCATGTATCTAACAGAAAAAATATATAGTTTATTTAATAAGAAGTTTTTACTTTATTCGGAAACTTAAGTGATTTCTCTTTTTTTAATCAATGTAAAATACAATTCAATAATTTTTCTCCCGAATGAAATTATCATTAAACTTAGATCCTTTCGTCCGACCCACATAAATTGTTCCACCACATTTCAAGTGTTAGGATTTGTCACTAAAAATATTTAGGTAGCTAATCCAAAAAATCTAACCATGAGTGAAGAGTTTCAAGTGACTCTTTTTTATTGGCCATTAACTCAACAATTGCACATGTTTACCAAGTGTTCTAGATTAAGATGTGGGATTCCATATCAAGCTAAGAAAAGAACATGATGAGGTGGCCCTTCTCTTCAATTCCATCGTCATATAACTATCTTAATATTTTTATGTCTATCACATTCACATACACTTTTAAGAGCAAAATGTTACGGATCGCAATCGCGATACTTAAGATATGCGCTTGTACGCTAGTATCAATAATGGTTGTGCTGATTGTTGGAGATGTGCTTCAGGGGTGTACGTGTGGGGAATATAATGGTTCTAAACTCTTTGGAGTTTAGGCAGGTCGATCCAATTGAGTTTGGGGAGCTTGTCGCTAGTCGAGAACTTAATGTTGAAGAGGGGTCTATGTGAAGCCCTACACACACACTGGTTAGAAACTGGAGTCGTTCTCTTGATGAGCCCAAGGTAAGGTGAAATCAATCGATATTATGCTATTTCCACTAGACTTACTCTCATAGTATGAGATGCAAGAATGCCGCACGGGCTCGAAACCTCTAGTCCCGTGACAAAAAGCTTGACAAAAAACTCGCTTTTCAATCACCAACTTCAATTGTGTTTCGAAAGTACAAGTTCGTTCAATCAAATTTTTGTCAAAAGGACCCTTGCAAATTACAAGTTTCCTAATGTATAACTGGCAAGAAGTAGGCCATGTCATTCACACAAATTAAATTATTAATTTTTTTCTCATCCCCTTTTAGCAAATGCCACGCTATTGCAACGATTGATAAAAACAGAGGCTAACTTTTGCTGTGCTCCAAATTACTTGATGAAATTTATTTCCCCCACAGCCATGAGCTACAACGATTGTGTACCCCTGTACATATTAGGTTATTACTGTGTATGTGTGCCCACAATCTTTAAATAATTTGGAAACTTCAAATTTGTTATGGCTATGTACAAGTACCACAGCATGGACCATCTAAAAGATTCAAAAAATATGGTCCCCTTTTATAATGCACAACTAGATGATATTAAATTGAATCTCAAAATCATGCTCTCAAAAAATTGCCCAGCCACATGCCCAGTTGGGGAACAACGAAGAGATGATTTTGAATTAGGAATGTGATTGGGGATTTGGAATTTTAGTACATACCAAACAAGCCATTAAATATGAAGAGCACAAACTGAATCCAGTGGAGTAGGTTATCTTCTTCCTTAAACACTGTGGACAAAAATCCTCTTAACTGGATTGCTTGGGGAGGCACGTGATCACTCAGTCGTAAATACTTACAGATGGTTTCATCCCCGTGTGTTGATTAATTGTTCTTGTTTGATTTTGGATTTGGGTTTTGAATTCTATTCTTTTCCCTCCAAACTGCATTGTCTTCTTAGCATATAGATTTGATTTTCTCAAAAACTCTCTATTAAGTTGCGATTCTTATTTTCTTTTTTAGTCAATTTAAATTAGTAATGGTTAGTCGGATATCTACTAGGTGCTGTATTAGATTAAGTCTATCATACCACAATCTAAAATATTTAATCCTATTTAAAACTCATTTTCGGTCATATTAGACATAAATGCCTATTACAACTCACTCTAGTTCATATTAAACACAAAACATTTTTATACCTTTGAGAATTCTTATCTAAAAAAATAGTAGTACATACTTTCAAGTTACACGTCACACTTATCTTATGTCTTAACTCACCTATTTACTTAGCAAAAGAGGTTTGTGTAGTTGATGAAATTAAATAGAAATTAAGCGTATAAAAAGTTATAATCACTAGCAATTCCAACTGAATTAATTACTACATTTGACAAGTTTTTAAGGGTAATCAAAATTTACAAGTTAATTATAATATTAGTTTACCCAACTTAAGAAGAAGAAAAGTTGGTTTATATAACTCTTATATTTACTCAATTTTCAAGAGCGTTGGTAATCTCTCCGGTCTAATTAATAGATTTATAATTATAAATTAGCATTAAAAAGAAAAACAAAACGTTCACGTCTAATCTTTGCCTGATTTCATTTCAGGTGTTGTGGTTGCCATTTTCTTCTATAGGTTTGTGAGTCACAATTTTTCCTTTTAAGGGTTGATAAGGACTTCGCTATCTGCAAAATAATTTGATCAGATAGAGAAAAAAGAAATATAGCAACTGAGTTCGCTAAGAATCAAGGATTTGATAGGTCTATGGCCTTGTTCGTTTTTTTATTCTAAATTGATGTGTCACATGTTATCTCAAGCATTATAATTTAGAACCATTGAAGTAAGAATAATTTAATCACTATAATACAATCCAAAGAGCTACCAAGTACTAAGATCTAAAGCAATAATTACATTGAAGCAAAAGGAGCAAAATTCCCCGGGAAAAAAAAAAAAATCTTAAGCATAGACTAAACAATCATATTTTCTAAAGAATCACAGGAGGAACATGCTAAATATTGCATCTACAAAACAAATTAGCGCTCTCAAAATTAATATTAGACTGAAGAACTATTAAACTATTTTCAAAACGACAAATTAATACATACAATTGATTTCTTCAAGAGTCCTTTTATATTATAATTAATTAGTAACAACATATTTTAATGATTTAACAAATGCATTATGAGATATTTTATTCTAAAGAAAGTATAGTTTTAATTTGAGCTGGCAAAATGGGTCATCGGATCGTGTTCGTATCGTGTCAGCTTCATGTCGTGTCAAATTTAGATCGACTCAAACCTTATTCATTTAATAATTGTGTCAAAATATTAAGACCCAAATCCGACACGAAAAAATAATCGGGTTACCTAATAACTCGCTTAATATCTATATATTAAACAAAAGTTACATCAAATATTTACATATTGTTATACATACGTATGCACATACATACATACATAATTTATCGATATTATAAAATATACATATCTACTAAAATATTACACACACTATTGAGGTTTTAATTATATATATGTAAAAAATATTATATATCAATAGTATAAAATATACATGAAGTATAAAATATACATGTCTACCAATATTTTATACATTTATACTATTAGAGCTCTAAATGTATTTAAAATTTTATAAATAAAATATTGTGTCTATATTCATCCTTTTAAAGAATAAAAAGAAAAAAAGAAAACCATCTCTAATATTTGAGTTTTGATGACAAGAATATAAAAATTATTTTAAAATAGAAAATATAATCGGGTCATTGATCAGGTAAATAAGTCAAGAATTTTAACCTTAACCCGACACGAAAAAAAATCGTGTTGACCCGAACCCAACCCATTTAATAATCGTGTTAAATTCGACGATGCATACCCATTTGACCATTTATTAGTGTTGTGTTCGTATCGAGTAATTAAGTCATGTCAAATTTTATCAGCTCTAATTTTAATATATAGTTTATCGTTTTTCTTTAATTTACCAAACAATTCTTTGAAAAATATGTGTGCTCTGTATAGACATCACCCAATGGCTCCAAAGTTTTTCCTAGGACAAACACATTAATTGGCTATGGTTAGTAATAAATAAAGAAAGAAATAGAGAGGTGAAATGACAGAGAGTTGTTCAAACAATAACTGGTAAAAAAAAAAAAAAAAAATGGGGCAGAAGTACCAGCGAAATATTGAATGAGCTCAGCTGAACTACATTTAATTTAGTAGCTCAAAATTTAATACCCATATTATATAAAAAGAAAAAGACCCCACCAACCCAATGTACCCATCTCCAATTTTCTTCTTCTTACTCCCAACTTCCCTCCACCTATCTATAATCTATCTATCTCACCACACCACTCCTTCAGAAATCACTTCACCACAAGCCACAACCCTTTCTGGCTCAACATTTAATTCTCTTGTAACATCAACAGTAGCTTCTAGCTTAAAACACCCAAAACATTTTCATTTCTACAATCTTCCAAATCAAACCACAACATGGGCAAGAAAATGAAGCTTCCTTTTCTCTCCAAAAACACACACACGTTGGCAAAATCATCATCATCATCATCATGGCCTTGGCCTTCTTGTCACCAAACAAGAACCCTCTCTTTTAGAAACTATAATGATAATAACAGCACCAACGGCGCCATGTTCAAGACCATTAACTTAGCCTACTTAGATGCTGAAACGACTGAGTCATCATTGTTTACAAACACATCATCAGAGTCAGCAACAGCAAGCTTCTCGACGGCGTCGGAGGAGTGCTCAAATGGGGATCCAGTAGAGACTGTCATTCGAGGTTTAAGATCAGAGAGGCTGTTTTTTGAGCCTGGAGAGACAAGTTCAATTCTTGAAGAAGCTAAAACAAGTGGGTTCCCTTACAAAGAGAGCTTGGTTTGTTCAATGGAGTCACAAGATCCTTATGTTGATTTCAAGAAGTCAATGGTGGAAATGGTGGAAGCTCATGGGCTTAAAGATTGGGAAGATCTTGAAGAGCTTTTGTGTTGGTATTTGAGAATGAACGGGAAAAGCAATCATGGGTACATTGTTGGTGCTTTCGTCGACCTACTTGTTGCTTTAGCTTTTGCTAATTCTACTAGTACTAGCAGTGATTTTATTACCTGTTCGTCATCTTCATTAGCTTCTCGTTCTTGTTCTCCTTCATCTCCTTTGTCTTTTTACACTTCTTCTTCTTCTTCTTCTGATGATTCTTCTTCAATCCCTTGCTGCTTATCTTCATTATTCGAAGCTGAAGATGATGATGAGATTAAAAAGCAACAAAAAGATGATGATGCTTCTTTATCTTAATTGTTACAAGTTTTTTGTTTTATGAAATTAATATTGTGTATATTACCAGTAGTTTTTAGCAATGAATGATAGTTAAAAAGAAAAAAAAAAGATTTTGATGACTCTCTCTCTCTCGCCCTCTCTCCCTCCGTCCCTCCCTCTGTGTGTGTCTGCGGGCTTAGAAAACAGTCGTACGTGTGTAGGGAATGCACACGCGCGATCATGTTAGGGTTTAACAATTGTAGATTTCGGGAAATTTTGTTTTATGTACTTTGTTTTCCTTTTTTAGAAAAAAAATTACTTTTGGGTCCCTATATTTTAAGTTTTGACAAACAAAGATACAGTATACATAAATACGTCCCTAAATTGTCACCTATCTTGATGAAACCAGATTACTCAGCTACAAGATTGGTGATGTTTACTATCTCTTGTAAGAGTGTGTATGTTAAGAAAAGATAACCAGGATTTGTATTTGCCCATTTCTCGTAAGATTATGCAACTCATAAACAGAGTGTCAACTGATTATGAGGGACGGAATTTTATTATATTTTTATTTTAAAAAATTATTTTAGAAAAAAAATAAGGTTTAAAGAAAAAATTAATTTGTAAAAGTTAATAAAAATTCATGGATTGAATAAGATATCTGGGATTCATGGATTGAATAATATGTTGGGGTTTCAAGTTCCGCTACATTGGCGAAGAATACATTCTCAATATTGCCATTAAAAATGAAATTAGGAGTCACTGGTCACAGACCAATTTGTTAAAAATGGATAATTATGAACTTATCTGTGAAAACTCAAAAATAAAAATGTTATTATCCAAATTTACTTGGGTTGAATAAGACAAATTAATAACAACTTTACTAGAAACAAAAGCTAATGCAAAACGGGGAATAAAAAACTAAAAAGGTTGCTTAAACGGCGTTCTCTCGTAGTGACATGCTATTGAGTTAATTTTCATGTGGATAACTAATGAGAAATCAATTTTAATAATCAAAACTCGATCTCATGCAACTCAAATCACCTACGTGCACGTGTATCCACTGTGATGGAGTAGTATCCACCACTAGATATGCTTCACCTGGAAGTACATCTCTGCAAATCCTTTCCAAGTGATCGTAGCCGTAGGTTTTGAATGTGACAGTCCTTATCATGATAGCTACAATTCCAGCGCAGAATTTTGGCTTGGTCTTTTTGCAATCACCGTGATAGACCCAGAAAGTAAAAAGAAATATAAAAAAATAAAAAATAAAAACAAAACTCATACTAGATTTTCTGCTGAAACATGGATATTTTTCATAGTTTTTGGGAGTAAAAATGGCTGAAAGTTGAGAATATGAACAAACCCAAATCTGCAAATTAATCATGTAGCTCTGAATTGGCTTTAAAGATATTGCAGATAAAACAAATAAAAAGCTCCTTTGTTTTCCTGCAAGAATATTTGAAAATAATTGTTAGGGCATCACCTTATCAACATAGTGCCCATGGCCATAAGAGTTACTGACTTCTGAATTTGAATCCTCACTGTTATTATTATTATTATTATTTATCCTCTCTCTTTCTCTATCAAAGAAGCTAAATGCTATGAGGAAAAACAAGAAATAAATGATATATTCTTTGGTGGGTCAGCAGATTGTCACTTCCAGAAATTAATTGCGTGGTGCAAAGAGGGACCGTTGGGATATTAAATCATATATTTATTTTATTATTTACTACTACAACTATTATTATTTTAATTTTTTTAGGCAAAAATATAAAATCATTGCATTATCATGCTGATTGTTGAATAGATACTTTTAAAAATGTGCAGCAAATGTTGTTTCCAAGGATGGGTTACATTAAACACAATCAAGTTAAGATTTTGCTAAACATGGTTTGGGAATATTTTTAATATTCTTGTTTAGAGTAATCTAAACAAACCATTTAAAAAAAAAAAAAGCTTAAACTAATGTTACAATGAATCATATATATATATTTTTCCCCGCAATTTATGGTATAAGATCTGGCGTTAATTTAATTAAAAATCCTATCCCCAAAGCAACAATTTTCGTAGTGTCAAGGGTCAACATAGGTAGTTTGATATCGTTTTACTGGTAATTAAATAACATATGAATGAATTAACATTACGTAAAAATAGATCGAGATAACAAAAAGTTGCAATTTGCATTGCATAAAATCGAAATTATATATTATAATATTATTCAACGCTCTATGTTCAATATAATTGTCTCTGCATAGATGCCCCGGCGTCAATTTCTAAGTTAAGATTCTTGTTCGAGCAGCGAAGCTTCTAAACCTTGTGCCACTTCTGTTTTAAATTCAATCTTACAATTAAATATGAAGAGATAACGATCGATATAATTTAATGCAGCGTCACAGTTTAATTAATTATACTATAATCAAGCAACTCCAATCGGATTATAAGCTAGGGCATTTATCGCAGAAAAACAACTAAATAACGAGGCTAGGGTTTCTATTTTCTGTAAATTATATTGCGGTTTCTATGTTTGATGTGATTTGATGAATCGGTACCTTGTGGGAAATAGCTTAAAAAATGTTAAAGAAAGATAATGCAAATTGAAATACTTACCCTTAAAGGGTTCTTAATTAGTTGGTTTAATCTAGCTTCAGCGATGTAATTAGGTGCCCTGCCCCAAAATTTCTAGCAATGGCTTTTTCCATTTGGTCACTCTCAATCAATGAATCAAACCTTACTCCAACCATTTTTATATGCCAACTCTACACGGCCTGAAGTAAAGCAATTTTCTTACCTGCGAAAATAATCAGCAATTTCTTACTTGTAAAAAACTATAAATCGGAAAATTTGTACGTACAACACTTTCTCTAATTCACACACTCACATATATATAATTATGATTCTTCTTCTTCTTCTTCTTCTTCTTCTTCTCTCCTCTCTCCTGAGGAAAGTGAGAATAACAGTAAAATACTATAGATATATATGTAGAATTTTTAGATTAGACAATATAGCAAAGATTGTAAAAGTCGATGTGGACGGGACTATGCAAAATTATGGACTGATCTTGAACCTATATTTAAGATCAAATTAAATTTGATTGGTTTTGTTATTGATTTCCATCCATTTATTAGAGGATCGCTAATTTTCGTACCGAGTGATAAAAAAATAACGCAAAACAACACCATTTTAAAATGAATTTTTATTTGAGCATTTTCCGAATTCAATTCGGATTAATTTGGCAGCGAAACAACAACCGAACCCAATCGATGGTTCTCAAAAATTCAAACCCACGCCCTCCCTTATGCAGCGGCGCCGGAGAAGCATTCTAAATTAGTAACAAGCAAATTAAAAATTAAAAAAAAAAAGTGTCAAGTTGTCGGTCCACGGTTTTTGTGACATCAGCCAATGGGTCACAAAGTTAAAAATAACACCGAACTATGTGTAAATAATTTCCTGTCCCAGACAAACAAACAAACCCACCCCGTGGCTCTATTACTCTGCAGGCTTTTACTTGTCAACAGGCTTGGAGAAAACCAATAAACATTTCTCCCCAAAAAAAAACAAAAACAAAAACAAAATTTGGCATAGTAATTATTGAGATAATGACCCATTAATTGCATCCTCATTGTCCGAGAAAAAGCAAAAAAAAATGAAATTGCACGAAAATTTTAACCAAACGGTACTGAAGTTGGTGTCCGTCTAGTAATCATCTCAGCTTTGCATTTAACGCGTAACGTGGGCCGAGAAGACAATTTCGTTTAAAGAGGCTGCTGCGTGCGTTTAATGATCAGCATGGGTAACATTGAAATGGTGTTTGTAAACTAAATTTTTAAATCACATCAGCCAGCATTCAGCTTTGCCGTGGTTATATTTTATTCTTAGTTTTCGGAATTAAAAGAGTATTGCTGTTTTTAGCAATCAACTTGTAAGAACCATCTATGAACGAACTTTACAGTCATTGTGGTTTGGATTATTCAAAATATAATGAAAGCAAAAATTTCAATAATTTCTTTATGAGTAGCTTTATTTATGGGTTTTTTTTTTTTTTTCTAAAAGTAACATTTATCTTAGATGTGTCAAAATAACACAACAAATGTAAGACAATCAGTGCTGTGTTTGTTTTATGTATAATACTTGTTCATTCGAATAAAAAATAAAATCCAATTAGACCCGTGAAAATGATATGTCAAACATGAGTTATAAACTCTTAAAAGATTATCAATTAGATAATTTCTCTGAGAACATAAATCAAAACCGGAATTACAAAGATGATATTATTTCAGAAAGGGCAAAAAGAAAGAAAGAAAGAGAGAAAAGCGACAAGATATTAAAAGAAATCAAATCTCATTGGTTAAATGACAGAAACTAGAAATTTACCCTAGGTAAGCTCACCAAGACATTGTCTTTACGAAACTTCAATTGACAGCGTTATTGAATACAGACCACGGCGTACGCATCCATCAATAATGATCACTCCGTGCATTGGCTTTAATTAAGCCTTAGCTTCACTCTCACTTGCACTATTGCTTTCTTTAATTTGTCTGTATTTTTCTTTACAAGTGATTTTTTTTTTTGTTTTGGTGTGTCTCCTTTTACTCTTTAGAAGATCTTTTTTTTTTTTGGGAGGGTGGGGACAATACTAATGCTACACAAAAAAAAAAAAAAAAAAAAGAGTGAAAAATAGATGCAAATCTTGTCTTGATCCCAATATGATCTTCTTGATTTTCGAATAGGGTGAAGATAGTGACTCTCCCTCACTCACTCTGAGTTCATGTTATTAATTAACTTGTTATGAGATATTGAGATTTGTGACTTAGTTACAATAGCGATGATCATTAAACATTGTTGATGTTTGTGTTGGTAGCTGTCATTTTCGTGTAACTTTGGAGGTAAGATTTTTGTTTTATTACATTATTTTCTTTCCCAATTAATGCATTCTTGCATTATATAGTCCACCAACCTCACTGCCTCGGCACCATTACCTATGGGCCGTTGTGAGGTCTTTAACTTTATTTTGATGTAACAACTCAGCATTAGGAGCAATTATTCTGATATTGCTACATGCATCATATGGTTCTCCAAGCTAAAGCTATGTCTCATCCCAAATGATGACTTCTCTGCAGTTGCAGCAGCATTTAAAATTTGCTGCTATTACGTTTTTTTTTTCACTTTTTCGAGCACCCTTGAAACAATTTTAGGGTTATGCTCGAAAAGAAAAGACAGCATTTCCATGATATACAACATAACTTATTTATCATTACTTATCTTACAAATTTATAATTTATGTTAAAAAATTTTGGCATCCTTTTTGCATTCTGACTTGCAAAATTTGTGTTCTGTAACACGTCTCCCTTGGTAGTCGTGAGATATTGAAGTGGTTCGACGAGGCTCTGATCTGATTGCCTTTACAAAAATTGGTCCATAAGTTTTGAAGGTAAAAAATTGGGCCCTATCTAGCAAGATATCAGGCCCAAAATGGTCTAAGGCCCAACTATTAGATTAGTTAAATAATGAGTTGAAAGACAACGGAGACTGCAACTTGAGGAATGTGGATTACTCCTAATTTTCACTAGTCTATTATGACATAAATTGATACTAATCATCAATCTTATGTAATTTTATGCGAAAGGAACAAAAAAATTAAATATATTTCCCTTTTGGATGAGCAATATATGCTTTGTGAAAAGCTAAATTATCAACATTTGTAGCATACTTTTGTTGTGCACTTGTCTCCGATTGGCTTAGCCAAAAGGGGCCCGCGTGATATTGTTGGTTGAAAGGCGCTCCCTAGCCCTAAAGTGCCTTGTAAGTTGTAACCTCTACATGTGCTGTGCCAAAAAAGAAAGACGCATACATTAGGAATAAAATTGAACATTAAAAAAAAAATAAGGCAACTTTAGGGCATATAAATTTTGGAGAGACAAAATTGAAAAACTGGGTTTTGTTGTACTCATTGTGCAGTTTCAGCTCTTGAGCTCAAAAAACTTTAGGCTAAAGAAAAGACTCACCAGATCAAAATGTTTCAGATCATTGGGCAACACGTTGCCTCAAGGCCCCCATGCTTTGGCTGCGGACCCTCACTTCACTGTGTTAAAGTACTTTCAGTTTCGAGTTTTATTTTCAGACCTTTATCATTTGCCTGATCTTTATCAAATAATACCATGTAGTCTTAAAATTGACTGAAGAGAAACTGGAAAGAACAACAAGTCGAGACACATATATCCAATATCTGTGTTCCCACATCGAATTGTTCCATCATTTCTTGTTTCTTGTATCATTGTTTTTCTGCAACAGTACGTTTAATCATTTTGTGCCTTGCAACATGCTTGGCTCTTGCATGCATGGCTTATGGCCCTCGGCACCGTAGTTCTTACATATATACGTGTTCACTTTGTAACCTTTTTTCATACACTCTCAGTCTTCTATCTTATGTGGGTTGTTATTGGGAATCAACTTTTTGCTCATTATCTGACGACGAGACTTATATTAAGTTTTGGTGATTTGAAACTCTCAATGCTGACATATGAAAATTTTTGGGCAGTAAAAGATCAGTTTTTACTAGAGATTCATCACTGCATCAGTCGCAAAAGCCAACTTTGGCCATAAATTGTGACTTTATGTAGTTCTAGTTTATTGGTGCACATATTCTTAACCGATAGTATACTGACGAAGATATTTCTAGGTTCCTCATATTTGTCAATAACCGGTTGTTTATTATAATCTGTAAATTGATCTTTCATGTTAAAGCTGTTATTGCACCATTAATTTTGTTGGCTGAATCAGATCTTGTTCTTTAAAAGTGGATGGAGGAGGGGAATCTTTCATGACATTTTTTCTTTCTTTCTTTTTTTTTTTTTTCATTTACTTCTATTTTTCTCACTTATCATACTTTCAATTCGCTATTTTCCAGCCTATAAAAGCAACGAGATGTCTGATGTCTCCCACTATATAAAGAAAGGTGTTAATGGATTAGATAAAGATTGCCCTTGTGTCTCTGCTTACTGAGACTTAACATGACATAATTGAAAAGCAATTAAAATTATTTTATGTCCACAAAAAGTCAAATACAAGAAGCAAAGCTAAAGGTACACGGCAAAACCCAGTTAGTTCTTAAGGCAGAGTATTTAAGGAGAGTGTGAGCTGGACTGACTTGCAATTTATGTTGCATCGATCTTATATCACAAGTCATAATGAATGAGAGTTAATTTAGGATCGGCTTCTCATTTTCAATGGAAGGCCCCTTGTGTTTTCCACTAGCGAAGCTAACGTGCATGTAGCAGGATTCCCTATCGCCTGGTTCCTGTGCATTTTGATTTGATTTTGACTTAAGCCTCCAAAGCAGGTCATATTCATTTTTCTTTTATAATTAATTTATCAGACACACATTTATGAAATAGTTATGGAGAAAGAGAGAGATCGATATCGATTGAAACTGAATTCGAAATCTTACTATATTGGACTGTGTATTGATGAATGCTTCGCCTCTCTCATCACTCATCACTCATCACTCATCACTCATCATCATCCGTTTCTTCTTCTATTGTTTATATTTTTTTTTTATTACACGAGATTATTGTTCAAATTACAACTCATATTACATGAGAATATAACTGATATTTACAAATCAGACTATAACTGGGACCAACATACATCAATACTAATGGAGCGCTGCCCAGATTTTAACACTCTCAAATATTCGAGGGATGTCTACTTCTCACACTTGGGTAAGAAAGCAGACTGCCTTCACTCAAATTTAATTAAAGAAGAAAATACTCCCACAATACATTGTGGGGGTTCGAACTGCTGCTCTCCAAGTTGGAGAGCAGCAGCTCTCACCACTTTGGCCGAGTGGCTCTATTGTCTATATTTAATCTTCATCGAAACAATTTATTTTGCTCTCCTGCAAGAACATGATCTAATTTGGGGACGAGGTCAATTTTTTTTACTAACGTTCGTCAATCCAACATTAAATTCAATCTAATAAATGATAGGAGACGTTCTAAGATTTCGTTGCATAACATGTTTGTAAATTAATTGTAATCAATATTATATATATATATAGATTTTAATATATTAATAGATAAAAAATATAGTTTTTAATATGTTAAAAAAGTGAGGATGTCACTCTCTCTCTATATATATTAGTAATTTTGTAGCGTAGGTATTCTCATTTTATTTTCATTCGGATACACTTTAAAACGGTAAGATTTAAGAGAGTTGGTTTTTAACTTTATTAAATTTTATAGTTTTATAATTAATTAAAAACTTAACTCTTTTAAATCGTACGATTTAAAAGTGTTTGCATTAAAAAAAATGCGGCCGTCCGCACTTAAGAATTATTTGTGTATATATATACATAAACACACACACAATATATATAGAGAGAGATGCACACATATATATATAATTGAATTCATGACAATTGTCCATTTAAAATTTTAGATATCAAACAATGTATACGAAAGTGTGTTACATTACTAAACTATATTTCACATTCTTCTACTACTAATAACACATGAATAATCATATATTTCTAAATAAAGATACAAAATTTGTATATCAAATAAATATTTCCAATCGATGACTAGCAAATCAATTTTATTGACAGAATGATACAAAAAAAAAAACTCTATATTTTTTGTAATAATCTAAATATTTGTCTGTATGGTATCTAAAACGTCGTGATCTAACGCAAGGGACTTCGATACCTAAACAGTTTTTCCTCCCTACTAATGTGTGGTTTCTTAACTGTCTTTTATAAGTTCTCAAGTTTTCTATTAAAAGCCGTAGTGAAACATCGCATTTAACTTGAAATGAATATAACCTCCAATCTGCAAAGAATTAACGAAAAATATTAATGTTTTGGCAACTAAATTTTGATTATTCATATTTTAATATTTGTTTATGTTATTCTTTATTCAAGGATCCTTCCATAACACTTTCCTGCTCCTCATCTTTTCCTCATTCAATCCCTGGAGAAGGAGCTCTTTCTCTCCTTCTCCAGTGGCCTTTCCTTGTCCTTCTTGTTTCTTTTTTGCAGCCTCTTCATCTTTTTGGATTGAGGATGCTAGTTTTGTTCTGGCCTCCTTCACTTTTGGGTGTGAGGATGGAAGATCAGCTTCAATTTTTTTCTCCTTTGACCGTGAGGAAGATTGCCGTGTAAGATCAATTTCTACAATAAATTTATTTTGGTATCAGTTGAAAAGTCTAATTATAATTATGGAGATTATATCAAAAGAGCTAGGGAATCCTTCCTGACTAGTTTGCGTACCGTGAATGGAAGTTCTTACTTCCTGGGTACGCATATTTTTTCTTATTTTTCAGTGAGATTATATGGGTTAGTCTAATTGATTACTGTTATAGATCTTTGGAATATGTATTGACAATGTACTGCAACTCATTGTACTGTTGATTCTTTATTTAATGTAAAATATAATTTTTTCAAAAAAAAAAAAAGGATAAACAAAAGAGGATATATGAAATCCGAATTGTAACTCGTCCATGGATTCATATATGCTTTGTCATTTTTGTCAGTAGGATCATGCTATTACCCCTCTGCATATAATATTTTCAATTTAATAACATTACACACTCATGACTTTTCTTTAAAGGAATATATTATCTATATATAAAATTAGTTTGATTTAATTCTCAGCCACTGCAGGGTATCCAAAAATAAAAAATAGAAAACGTCAGACTCATGAGAGGGAGACTACGAAATATACATACATATATATATATATATATATATAGAAAATATAGTAACTAGATTACTTTGGAGTATGGCAAGCAAATTATACCAAGTCAAGGGATCCAAAGAGAGACACAAATAGAGAAAGGTCAAAGTCCCCCCTCATTTGTAAGTTGTAACTTGCAGAAGAGGGTAATGAGTAAACTGGAAACTATCATTACAAGGTATCAGTTGCTACAGTCTTGCCTTGGAAAATGCACAATGTCACAGTGCCCGCAGACGCAGAACTGGTCACTCAATTTCTTTTATTTCCATTTAATTTAATTAATTTCTCACACTAATTAATACGCCATAATAAATAAATAAATTCCAATTAATAATCCGCCAACCGTTTTAAATTTCAAATCTTCCATTTCCATGGTACGTAGATTATGAGTAATTACAATAATAAATAAATAAATAACAAGGGGGTCCCAAAGCTATACTGTCAAAACAAATCCCAATACCTATCTTTTCCCACCAGCCAAAATTTGTCTTGCAAGTGGAGCTCTCCAAGATTTTGACCAACCCATTACCCAGCTTTCCCCAATTATCAACTCACATATAAAATTTTTACCAAATCGTCGTTAATTAAGAAGAAACCAACAGCAGCTTAATATCCTATGATCTTTTGCAATGACATTTGCATCAAAATCTTTGTACATACATACACTAATATATATATATATATATATATCATTATACTAAAACAGGAAAAAAAAAAACTAGAGCTAGAGAAATACGTCTGGTAGTAGAGACGACCCCCGTTTGCGGTGGCAGGGCCTGCATAACAACACTACAAAGATGACAAGATTTATTTGTCAAGAGACATTCCGATTCGTCATACTACACATGTGTAATCATCTTCATTCATACTAATTAAGCACAAAAAAGAAAGCACCGCGTGCAGTACCGACCAGAACTCACGTGACATTCATCGGCAGTTGAATCCGTAATCGAAATTGGAGGACGAAGCAGAGACAGCTGGTGCTGACTTGCTGACCGAAAAGACACCATTCCAGATCTCAGTAAAAGCCCTAACGATAATCTCATGATGGGACGGTGCGTTGAGTTGCAAGAAACAGTTCAACAGCTCTTTCAGATCATCCTTGGAGTATATCTCCTTCTCCAATATCATCTGCAGCATCGACTGCCTGAAGTCCAAATACGGGTCGTCGGAGTCTTTCTCCACTGCCACGCTCTCCCCCCCGACCCGACCGAACCCTCGAACGGGTCGAGTCTCCTCGACTACCGCCGTGTCCCAGCTGTAATGATGATGAGCGACGCCGGCGTGATCGTCCGTGTTGGGAGAGAATGTGGTGGCGCTGTCGAAATTATAATATTCGCGTGAGCTTGAAGATGAGTTGTAAACGCTACTAGTGCTGTAAGGGTGAGGGTGTTGTTGGTAAATTTGCTTCTTGGGTTTTGGTCGTGGGTGGAAGAGGAATGAGAGCTTTGGTCTCCTGCAGCTGCTGCTGCAACCTAAGCTCACAGCAACTGTGTTGACGATTAGCTTCTTCCTTGTTCTTGTTGTTGATGCCATTGTCAATGCTGAAAGAGAGAGAGAGAGTTTAAGAGAGGCCGCTAAGTGCTAAGGCTATTTTGAGTATTTGACTGACGAGAACGAATGGGAAAAGAAAGAGTCTCTATAAATTCTGCATGTGAGCTGAGAGCGTCCCTAATGGATAAATTATATATATGACTAGTCTACGATTTTTTTTAATTATGACAATTCGATCTCAGCCGCACATTTTCTTCTGATTCTCTTTGATCCCTCCCTCATGACTGAATGAGTATAGCATTTGGATCCCTAAACATTCATGATTTTTCTAAAAAAAGGTGCACAGTTATTCCATTTGAACCAAACAAGTCATAACCTTCATGATAAGTGCTGAAGTCACATCAAGACCCACATCAAAAACCTAGGAGATGTATTTTAACTAGACCTCAAAGACGAGGTTAAGCTTCCCATTTCTTCTTGCTTTTAAAATTTTCTTTCTCAGCTCTCTTAACGTAATCTTGGGGAGTGGGACGAATGTCATTTCCCTATCTTTAATTAACATATCATATTCTAGTGATGTGTTATATTATAAACTCTTTACTCTTACATTGTGTAGGTGAAGATTCAATTGAACAAGAGAAATTAGATATTTAGATTTAGGGACCCATATGATAAATAAAAATATTATACTTTTATTTCCAAATTTTAAAAGGATGAGGGATCCACTTGTCATTTATCCCTTAGGTGATTCATATTACGAATGTATGATCCATGGGACACACAATAATGTTTCCCCCGTTGAACAAATTAAGATAAAGTATTTATTGAAGAATTAAAAATAAAAAAAACGTAAGGTCTGATGGGGGGTTTACTTGAAAATTACACATTTACACTGACATTGATGACAGCAAGAATGATTATGGATTTGTCCGTATAATAATAATATTATTATTTACGATCCATTGGATTTTCCTCCAACGGTTCAGATCTTACAAAATGGATCCCATGCCATTAACCGTTCGCGGGTATCCACAACTTGCAGGAATAACGAGTAACAAAATTTGGATGGATCTTCTTCTAATTTTTCTCTTTCTTTTTTTATTTTCCCCCTCCTTCGAATCATTTAACTACTTAAGATTAAGAAGAAAGCCGTTCTTTGTAAAAACTAAAAAGGGGCACTGAATTACTCACCCCCGAACATGTTACGTTGAAGGCACACAAATTTGGGTCCCGTAAAAGTTGTCGTGTAAATTTGCTCAAAAAGACTCGCTGGCGAATTAACCAACGAATCCCCAAATTCAAGAATTAATCTATTAGTTACAAATCTTTGTTACAATAATCTTGCGGTCATCCTGCCCTCTGGAATTTTGGATTATGTTAGCTGATGCAATGATAATTAATTTAGCAATTATTTTTCCCATTTAATATTGGGAGAAAGGTATGGTGCAACGGTGATACGGTATCACCGTTGCACCCAGCCGTTGGATCCTACTGGATCCATTCATCCACGTGGATCCAACAGCTGAATGCAATAGTGATACCGTATCACCGTTGCACCGTAGCCGGACCCTTAATATTGTACCAAGAATATGAAAAGTGTTTAAAAATGAGATCATCGCCCAAAGATGGCATGCCATTTTGTCCTCAATGTTGATAATTTTAGCAAGATTAGTGTTAAAGTAATCGATTCGGGATTTTATTAACAAACTATTTAGGTCCAAAAAACCAGAGTCACGGGACACTAACTACAAAGCTAACGTGGCCAAGTCTCCTGCCAGAAAACTTGTGATACTGCTGGCATTCTTTGTTGTTTCTGCTTTCTAATAATTAAAAATTATTAGAGGATTTAAAATTATTAGAGGATAATTCTATTACAAGCACAAACATCATCATCATTGATCTCAATCTCATCCTGTAGAGCAACTATAATCTTATGATATAGAGATCAAGCTCAAGTAATTATAACTTTGGGTTTGCCTCTAACATCAAATTGGCAACCGTACCACAGGGTACGAATACCATAGTAACAATTCACACTCATTAAGATTTTATGTATAAACGTTCATGTTTGCCTGTTACCATGGTATCGATAATAATGTGTGATTATAGAGATGATATGGCATGGCGAAGGTCCATAGATTTTATGAAAATTGAATCTTACTGTGAAGGAAATTGAAACTTACTAGCAAAGTGAATACAATTTGAGAAATGTAATCATGGAAAACAAAATACGCAGCAAATAAACGGTCTGACCTTACTTGCTTAGACTTGAAATTTTATTCTTTATCAAGCCAGCTACATGAGAAGCAATCCATGCTGAACCAGCCTCGGAGCAACAAAAATTATGAGTGTGGCCATGCCTTTCAATTGCTAGAGGAACATCAGGGACTTGCTTGGAGATCTGTGAGCACCAAGTGAGGCTTAAAAATGAGAGAGCCTAGACAGTCAACGGGAGAATGCTAGAAGAAAGAACAATATTTCATGCTCATCAAGCAAAAGTCTTAGGTCGGACGATTCTAATATGCCCACGCAATAAAATCATACCATGTGTCCGGTATTCAAAATAAAAATGTTATTTGATGAGGCATATGGACGACAAGTACTCCCAGTTTAGAGAAGAAATGAAAAGGAAGGACTCCATATCGGTGTACACAACTTTCACTGTGAAAATATAAGTGGCATCACAATCAGGATTCTCACTATAATTGTACTGCTCGGGCAATACCTTCAAACATTTTCAATATATCATTGATGCAGCACTAGTCAATGTTATTGTAAGAAAAATACTCATTGTGAGTTACCACTCATATAGCAGTAATTACATCAGTGTATACCAAGCTGCCATGCCCCAAAACCAGGGTGAGTGAAAATATGAGGTTAACTAGAATGCCCTTCTTGATGAAGAAGTGCCTTGAGTACTATCCAAACTATAAGTTATTCACGACTTCAAGTCACTTATGAACTGCTAAAGGTTGAGGGTGGGAGGGAAGACGTGAGGAGATATCATTGCAAGGCCATAGTCAAACACATAAGCTACTATTCAATCTAATCCGCATGCATATTACTTCCTCCTATTTGTATATTAAGGTGCTAAATACATGAAAAGCATATGAAGCTTTTCACATAATAAATGATCTTTGAAAAAGGAAAAGAAAAAAAAATTGATGAATTCATCCTTACCTCTTCATATAGCTCTTGTGGACCCCAGTGATCATCAACACCAAACAAAAATGCAATTTTACTCTGATTTTCTCTCATAAATGCCCAATCTGGAGTTTTTGTTAGCTAACAAACAATGAACAATAGTCAGCACAACATTATTATCTAAATTGTTTACTCATAAGTTGATAAACAGTTATATTGCAGATATAAAGTAAATTGCATGACAGGAAAACACCCATGGCAAAAATAACACAAAACTAAGCACAAAAGGAGGAGAATTTTAATCTTTTTACCAGTTTAAATGAATGAATGTTTCGATTAATGAAATCCTATTAGATAATGTCACACTAAAAGAATAACATTTATGCAAAAGAGCAACATTATCACTAGCTACAAGTTCAATATTTCTTCCTCACTGATTCACTGAGTTGAAAAAAATGTCATATAAGCATTCAAATGTAACACTTTGACTGAACTGGGTTACAGTTAGAATGAGATGCACATGGCCAATTAACTATAAGTATTATACATGATGAAAGCCAAGCCGGAAGAGGACATTGAGTCCATATATGCATTGCAGACTTCATCGAAGCCCACATACTGGTTTTCCTAGTACCAACTTCGATTTCTGAATTCAAACTATGTAGGGATTTTGACATCTTTTACCATGCAATATACAAGTAAGCAGAAGAATTGAACTTCAGATACTTTTGGGTAAAACTTGGCAAATTTGTAAAACATCTGTGGTGCAACAATGGAAAATTTGTAAAACGTCATTGGAGAAAGATGGTGTTGTTTATACAATGGTCCACATAGAAAAACACAGCCATAAAAATGGAGGATGAAAATAAATATTGTTGAATAGTAAGAAAATACCGCATCATTACCTCGTACAATTAATATATCCCTAAATCAAAGATTTTACCTGTTTAAACTCTGTCATTGTCATAAAGAGCACATTCCTCATAACATGATACTGAAAAGAAATGAAATTTGAAACAAGTTATTTTGAATTCAAGAAGTAGAATACATTTACGATCAAATACCTAAAGTTTAATCTTCTGCACAAATATCTATTATTTTATTATAACTAAGAAGGAATCACATTTCTATTAGATGATAATTAGAAGGTCCTTCGAGACAGACAAGTAGCTATTAGGCATATAAAGATTTAATAATGCAGTAAAAGAAATGAGAAAAAAATAACATTTAAATTCTCTTGAGCAGTGCTTTTGCAAGATAAAAAGCCAACTCTTTAATCTTTTGAAATAACCTCACCTGTGATAAGTGAGTGCAAGCAGCCTCAACTGCAGTAGCTGACCATGACCTTCCCAAAGAGTTAGATACAAGAAATCTTAATGCTTTACTAGGTAATATTCCCAAAGATGCTATAATGTAACTAAGAGCAGTTGATGCAATGTTAGACCTGCAACTCACAAATTTTGTTTGATCACAGATTAGTGTCAGGTCAACAACTCAGAAGAATAAGGACCATTAAGATTTCATAGAGAATGTCAAATAAAAACTCATTCATAAAGGCAGCAATCCAATCACTTGTACCAGCCCAAAGTTCCAATAAGTGAACCCAAAGTGAGAGGTGGAAAATGGACACACACTAGGAACACATATGCATTAACAAATACTCTAGTGCTGATAAAACACAAAGGAAGCCTCCACACAACTACAGCATGTAAATAGGGGGAAGTAATGTTACTCATAATGATGAAGAACATTACGCTGCAACTCTCCCAATAATCGATTGTGTTACTGATGGTCGGATTAGCGCCAAAAATGGATACAGTCCAATGTAATATATCACCTATTGCAGCAAAATTAAGTAGTCACGAAAAGGTTTTAAAAGTTAGAAACATGTAAGACAAGGATAAATCGGAAACTAGAATTGGGGTTAGAAGGTGTAAAAGGCAACAAAATAAGGGAGCCAAAGTACCAAAATACAATTTTAGGGCCAAAATTGTATATAAATAACAATATATTTAAAAATCATTCATTGTGCAGTTCCCCTCCCCCTCCCATGCCCCCATGATGTGCGAAGCAGGATGATGTGTATTGAAACATCAAATTTCATTGAATATGATCATCACCTTTTCTGAAGACCTCTTTAGCATTTCAAGAGCTACATATGCACCGATAGAATGCCCAACCTTCAGAGACAGAACTGTAAGTCAGCTACCAAATATTGAAAAACCAAACCAAACTAGACTACAAAAAACTCTTTTATATAGTTAGTGTTTAAGTGAAATCACCCAGAAAATTGTTAATTAAAGCCAATTTATCTGAAAGACTATTAACATGATCCTACAATAGCATTGACCTTTTACTGTCATCTTTTATAGATGACAAGATAGATTCAAAAAGTCAGCATTGTATAGAACTATAAAATGAATTACAGTATAAATGGTCACACCAATACTATAGGAACTTCTGTATTCTGTAATTCCTGTCTGATGAAGTCCATCTGCAAAAAGTATAAGATCAAATGGAGATTATAGTGTCGTATAATGAAGAGTTACACCAAACAACTCAAAAGTACTAAGAAAGCGAGTAATGGAAAAGCATCTAGAGGTAATAAGATAGACAAACATGGTCAAATCAAATTTTTAGGGAAATATTTAGCTAGAGACATGGAGCAAAAAGTACCTCAATACTTACTATCAGCGAGTAACTTGTTCTAACTCATGCAAACCAATTAACAAAGTCCAAATTTAATTTTGTAAAAGCAATAGTCCTCACAATTAACCACCACAGAACATTATTTTTAGCAACCAAATGATAAATTTGCAACTGCAATGAACTAGTAGTCACTATTACCAGGCTGGTATGGGAAGCAGAAGGCTACCTTATGCTCTACTTGTTCGTCAAGAGAAAACAGTCTTCCCTGATCATAGTTCTGACAAGAAGGTGAAAGAAAAGGATATAAGATCAAGTTCGAGAAGGGTAGCTGCACTACCAATCAAACAAGCAAAGTAACAAAAACAAGTTGAATTGCACATAATTCCTTTGCAACTGGCTATTAATGCTTCTTTAGATGAAGTGGCTCACTGTTGTTAAATTTATGAAGCTTTCTCTATTTCTTTCCATTAAGAAAATACACTAGTAAAAGAAGAGAAATTTCATCTCCAGAAGGTTGCAGCCTACACTATTATGATCACAAAGAAAACATTCAAGTGATTTTGGTAACCTCTCTACCAAATTTATCGCCAATACCAACTCTTGATTGACAGAGTTTCTGAGTTTGTTTTGCAACTGAAACAGATAGTACTCGTATACTATAGGTGATCTCCACTACTTATTTAGATTACTTAGAAACCCCAGAGCAAAATGTAGACAAATTATCAAATATGCCATATTAACAATTTTGTTTTTAAGAGAGATTCAAAAAAGATACTTTCATAAAAAAGTATTTACGCCGATACTCTAGCTTCCAAGCAGTCATTAAATGAAGAGATTAGTTCATAGCCCATAGAGAAACATATTATCTTCGGTTAATTTTGTCACTTAATTATGGAAATAAATCTGACTCCTAACACAACACAACACAATTACTAGTAAGACAAGGCATAATTGAGGAACCAAATATAGAACTTTCACCAAAATCTCAAAAACATTTTCATTATCAAAATTCCAGCTCCATGTCTGTTTCTCAACATATCAGCATAACTAGCAGCAGCTTAGACGCATGAATAAAAAATGCAGAGATTTCATGTTAACTAATATCAAGTACTACTTCTTCCATTTTACATTATCAAGAATTCTTAAGTTAAGATTATAAGAATTATATACCTTTTTCGTTTGAGCTGCACTCCCAATAGCTGTACTAAATGCATCACAAATTAGCATAAATATCATATCCCAAAAGTTAAAGAAAACTTTTGTTAAAGAAAGAAAGACTATATCATGACAAAGAAACACCTAATAAGTCTTGCCTGAAATTGATGCATTTCCTCCAAGATGCTCATATAATGATTGCACAAAATCCTTATAAAATGTAATAACACCTGTGAAACACCCACCAACCTAAGTCCTACATTCTAATGAATTAATTAATTATAACAACTGAATCAACAGCAGCAGCAACAACAACAAAAACAAACCTGGGTTTCCGGGAACGAATAAAACATGCAATTTGGGATCATCAGCTTCAATCTCTAGTACTTCAGCTGTGTAACTGGCCAGAAAACAAAAATCAAAATGCAATTATCAACACAAATTCTTTTCTTTGGGGGGAGTGGGTATTGATGTATGATGAAATTCATACACGGACACATTGGAAAGCCGCAAATTGACAGACTTGTTAGATTGAGAGAGCAGATTTTCAGAACCCATATCACTACTACTCGCCCTGAAACAGAGTAAGAAAATCACAGAGAAAATCAAATGGGTCCTCTCACTCAGCTTAACCTGTTAGTGGGCCATTTAATATATTAGTACCTGTAATTATGGAAGATTTTTGAGCGACTGAGTCGTCGGGGTGTTGGAAAAACAAGGCTACGTAGCATTTTAAATCTGCCGGCATTATTTAATTATTATCTATGCAACTGAAATTCATTTTATATCTTTTGGACTCGGTCTCAGTCCTTGCGAAATATCCAGTCCACTTGTCACACAACTCACAGGAAGAGATATTATCGAAAGTCATTTTTGTCATCAACTTTAAAATTAATGCGTGCAAATTTGGTCTTTATTATATAGATAGCATTTATCATTCTTTCAACGACTTCTGAAATGAAAATTGGTCTCCTCTCTTTAGAGCTCTCTCCTCTCGTCGGGTTAAAAATACAGAAAGGAAGAAAAAAGGAGTAATACTATATGAACACAAAATTTGATAAAAATAAATAAGGTAATTCAATTTGAGAAGAAAATTAATTAATGCACGTGATATTATCTTATAGTATATAAAAAAATTGTCTTTACTTTGTAGTGATTTTGTTGAAATTTGTGCGTCCAAAAGAAAGTATTTCAACATTTTCCAAAGAGAATAGAATGATTATACCCTTACAACGACCGAAGTGTATAATCATTCTCAACTTCGAGCCAGTGACTACGATATAGTACAATGTCATAAATAAAGGTTAAAAGGTTTATTAACTGGAGTGTCAATCTTGATCAAAATTCGTTTATTCAATTTGATTCGACATAAATTGAATGGATTTGAATTTGAAAACAGTGATTCGTTTAATAAATTTAATTCGATTCGCTAAACAAATGAATCGAATCTAAATTTAAAGTCACTAGTTCCTTTATTCATTTAAAATTCATTTAATAAATGAGTGAATTCAATTTGAATTTGAATTTGAATTATTTGTATTCTTAAATATTTGTAATTTGTTGTTTGATGACTACATGTTTTAAACTTATTAGAATTTGATTTGGATCATTTGTAATTTGTAGGATGTTGAATTTGTAGTTTTTTTTAATTTTTTTATAAATTAATATTTTTATAAAAGAATTGTAAACGAATTCATATTCAATTCGATTCGTTTATTATAGGATAAATGAATTAGATGGATTGAAAAGGAATCTAGATGTGTTTCTAATCGTTCATTAATTATACTAAATGAATTAAACGAATCAAATTAAAAATTCATTTAATAAGCAAATTGAATTCAAGCCAACAAAATTTTGACCTATTTCGTTTTAAGATTCGAGTCAAATTTGATTTGTTTATTTGTTTTACCACCTCTTCACTTAATTAAGCAATTCTTAAACTTATGATTTGTTGCATGTTATATGTACATGACCAAGACAAGCACAACTCTTTAGTATTTGAAGATCTTTAAATGGAGAACCCCAAACCCACAATACATTTTTGTAAGTATCACCTTGAGGCATAATTTTGAGAAATGATATTCGATCCAGTCAATTTATCCCATAAACCTGCATTTCTCAAACCAATCCTCTTTATAGGGAACCAACACAAGAGTCGAAGTGCTCAACGCTGATGAAGGCCAGGAGCTTGAAATCAGGACAAATGTTCAAAGAAGACTTGTCATGAACAAGCTTGACACATAGTGTCAGGTGTCTTTATGCATGAGTTTTGCAGACACCTGTCACTAAGACAATGCCACGTGTCATGATGGCACCTCCACCTCATGGATCAAATTGCCTATATAAAGACTAAGACTCCCCATTTGAAGGTAAGAGAAAAAAGGGTAAGGAAATGTTGTCATTCTCTCTATAAATTCTCTCTCTACAATCAAATTTAAAAGGTTGACTTGAGAGTCGGAGGATTATTGCCGGCAACCCCAGCACCCTTTGATAATTGTTTCTTTTTGCAAAACAATTAACGACAAGAAGACACGTAATTTGAGACACTCACCTCAAGGAAAAAATAAGCCACATAACTCGATTTAGAAGAAAGTCCGAAATACAAATCAATTACTATACATTAAGCAAAAATTTGCATCAACAATCGGCGCCGTCTGTGGAGACTTGAACAAAAAACCAAAATGGTTTATCTTGGGCGTCGATGTTAACTACAACTACTCTGATCTTCTGGCTAATTATAAAAGTTTAAAGGAGGTGAAGATCTATTTCCAACAAAAAGAATTATGGATTGAGTTGAGTAGTGAATCGATAATTGCATTGCAATTTCCACCGTTGGCAAAACTTAAATCTTTCTACACAACATGAAAAGTATATTTATGTAACCTAAATTCAACAACAAAGAGAGGTTGGCCACAAATTATAAAAAGATGTACAACTAATTTTGACATTCACCCAACTAAAGAAAAAACTTATGTTGTAATTGTACCGGTGGCCAGCAATCGGTTTCATCGTTGAAATATAGTGTCTTGACAAAATGCTTAAGAGTGTGTCTCGTTATATCACCCAAATGGTGAGTCATCGACAAACGCCAAGGCGTAATTCATTATACGTTAACGACCTAGGTCCTTAGCAAAATTCTAAGTAAAGCGCCAAAAATGCGAGTTTTTGACAAAATGCTAAGTGCGTGACCTGAAAAAAAATGATCTAGGCCAATTTTCTCAGAAATGACCTAGGTCCTTAGAAGAAAATTCTAAGTAAAGTACCCAAAAGGCGAGTCTTCGACAAAATGCTAAGAGCATGACTTAAAAAAAAATGACCTAGGTCATTTATGTGAAAATTGACCTAGGTCAATTTTCACATAAATGACTTAGATTCTTAGAAGAAAATTCTAAGTAAGACACCCAAAAGTTGAGTTTTCGACAAAACGCCAAGGGCGTGACTTGAAAAAAAAATTAACCTAGGTTAATTTTCACATAAATGACCAAGGTCCTTAGAAGAAAATTCTAAGTAAGACACCCAAAAGTTAAGTTTTTGACAAAACGCCAAGGGCGCGAATTGGAAAAAAATGACATAGGTCAATTTTCATAAAAATGACCTAGGCTCTTAAAAGAAATTTTTAAGTAAATCGCCCAAAAGGCGAGTTTTCGACAAAACGTCAAGGGTGTGACCTAAAAAAAATGACACATGTCAATTTTCATGAAAGTGACCTAGGTCCTTAGAAGAAATTTCTAAATACAACGCCTAAAAGATAAATTTTTAACAAAATGCTGAGGGCGTGACTTTAAAAAAAAATGACCTACATTAATTTTCACGAAAACGACTGGTCCTTAGAAGAAATTTCTAAACAAAGAGTAAAAAAAGCGAGTATTTGACAAAACACAGAGGGCGTGACTTAAAAAAAAAATGACTGAGGTCAATTTTCACGAAAGTAACCTAGGTCCTTAGAAGAAATTTCTAAACAAAACGCCAAGGGCGTGACTTTAAAAAAAAAAAAAGACATATGTCAATTTTCACATAAATGACCTAAGTCCTTAGAAGAAAATTCTAAGTAAAACACCCAAAAGTTGAGTCTTCGAAAAAACGCCAAGGGCGTGACTTGAAAAAAACTGACCTAGGTCACTTTTCACATAAATGACCTAGGTTCTTAGAAGAAAATTCTAAGTAAGACACCCAAAAATTGAGTTTTCGACAAAACGTCGAGGGGGCGAATTAGAAAAAAATGACATAGGTCAATTTTCACAAAAATTACTTAGGTTTTTAGAAGAATTTTCTAAGTAAAGCGCCCAAAAGGTGAGTTTCGATAAAACACCAAGGGCGTGACTTAGAAAATAAATGACTGAGGTCAATTTTCACGAAAGTGACCTAGGTCCTTAGAAGAAATTTCTAAACAAAGCACCCAAAAGACAAATCTTCGATAAAACGCCAAAGGCGTAAATTTAAAACAAAAAAGTGACCTTGGTCAATTCTTACAAAAAAGACCCAAATATATAGAAAAAATTTCTAATTAAAACGCACAAAGTGCGAGTCTTTAATAAAACGCCGAGAGCGCAACTTAAAAAAAAAAAAGTGACCTAGGTCAATTCTTACAAAATGATCTAGGTCCTTGAAAGAAATTTCTAAGTAAAGCGTCCAAAAGATGAGTTTTCGACAAGACGCCGACAACATGACTTTAAAAAAAAAACACCAAGGTCGATTTTCACGAAAGTGACCCAGGTCCTTAGAAGAATTTTCTAAATAAAGTGCCCAAAAGACAAGTCTTTGTCAAAACGCTGAGGGCGCTACTGGAAAAAAAATAGCCTAGGTTGTTAGAAGAAATTTTTAAGTAAAGTGTCCAAAATGCGAGTCTTCGTCAAAATGCCTAGGGTGCGAATGGAAAAAAAAATTACCTAGGTCAATTTTCACAAAAATGGCCTAGGTCGTTAGAAGAAATTTCCAAGTAAGGCACCCAAAATGCGAGTTTTCAACAAAATGCCAAGGGCGTGACTTAGAAAAAATTTCCTAGGTCAATTTTCATAAAAAGTGACTTAGATCTTTAGAAGAAACTTTTAAGTAAAGCGCTAAAAAGACAAGTTTTTGACAAAACACCAAGAGTGTGACTTAAAAAAAAATGAAATGACCTAGGTCAATTTTCACAAAAGTGGCCTAGGTCCTTAGAAGAAATTTTTAAATAAAATGCCAAAAAGGCGAGTTTAAGCAAATTGTTAGGGCGTGATTCATAATACATGAATGACCTAGGTCTATTTTCACAAGACTGACCTACGTCCTTATAAGAAATTTCTGAGTAAAAAGCCTAAATAATGAGTCGTAGATAAAACGCCAAGTCATAATTCATGAACGCTTAGGTCCGTTTTCACAAAAGTGACCTAGGTCCTTAGAAGAAAGTTCTAAGTAAAACACCCAAATGGCGAATTGTCGACAAAACGTCAGAGCATAATTCATTACACATGAATGACCTAGGTATAATTAATTAAAATTAATTTTTTAAGGAAAGCGCATACTAGCGAATTACGATAAAAAGAGACCTAAGTCCAAATAGTTAAAATTAATTTTATAAGGAAAACGCATACGGGTGGATTATCGTAAAAGAGATCTAGGTTCAATTACTTAGAATTAATTTTCTAAGCACCTACAAGCATATTATTGTAAAAGAGACATAGGTCCAAATACTTAGAAATGAAAACGCATACGGGAAGATTATGATAAAAGAGACTTAGGTTCAATTACTTAGAATTAATTTTCTAAGGAAAACGCCTATGTGCAGATTATTGTAAAAAGACATAAGTTCAATTACTTAGAATTAATTTCTAAGGAAAACGCCTCTGTGCAAATTATTAAAGAGACATAGGTTCAATTACTTAGAATTAATTTTCTAAGGAAAATACCTACGAGTGGATTATGGTAAAAGAGACCTAGGTTCAATTACTTAGAATTAATTTTCTAAGCGCCTACGGGCAAATTATTGTAAAAGAGACCTAGGTCCAAATACTTAGAATTAATTTTCTAAGGAAAACGCCTACGGGCAGACTATGATAAAAGAGACCTAGGTTCAATTACTTAGAATTAATTTTTTAAAGAAAATGCCTACGGGCGGATTATCGTAAAAGAGACTTAGGTTCAATTACTTATAATTAATTTTCTAAAGAAAACGTCTATGAGCATATTATGATAAAAGAGACCTAAATTCAATTACTTAAAATTAATTTTCTAAGGAAAACACATATGGACATATTATGATAAAAGACCTAGGTCATTTCTTTTAAAGAATAATCTAGGTTTAATCACTTAGAATTAATTTTCCATAGAAAGTGCCCACAGGTGAATTTTAATAAAAAGACCTAGGTCTATTTTTGTGCAAAATGACATAGGTCCAATTCCTAGAAAAATCATTCTAAGGAGAGTGCCTACGGGCAAAGTTCTACTAAATTGCCCACGGGGCGAATTATGATAAAAGGACTTAAGTCATTTCTTTTAAAGAACTACATAGGTCTAATCACTTAAAATTAGTTTTCAAAGGAAACTGCCCATGGGCAAATTATGATAAAATGACCTAGGTCATTTCTTTTAAAGAATGACCCAGGTCTAATCACTTAAAATTAGTTTTCAAATGAGACTGCCCACAACTGAATTACGATAAAAGACCTGAGGGTATTTTGTGCTTGGAAAATACTCTAAGTAAAACATTAAAAGACAAATAATTGTCTTAAATGCCTAAAGACATGTTTTAAATAAAAGTGTTCCAAAGTTATTGTTGATGAGAAGAGCCTTAAGGCCAATGTCAAAAAGCTTGAAGGCAACTATTGACTAAATCTCCCAAGAGCGGATATTGACTAAAACATCTAATGTTGATTAGGGTCACTATCTACAAAATTATTTACCATTGGAGCAATTCAGTTTCAAAGGATGACCTTTCTAGAAAAGATTTGATATTGCTTATCAGATCGATGAGCACTCGAAGAGCTTCAGTAGTAGCTCACTAAAGAACTATAAGAAAATTCTCCCATACCATTTACAAAGTCAAATATCTCTTTTAAAAATGTACTTTTACTAACTCCTTATTTTTATGATTTTCAATAATTGTTAAATTAAGATAGATTGTAGAGAGCTACAAAGTATTAAATGAAGTATGTGAGGTTGGTTATAGACCAATTTTACCGAGCTAGGTGTTTTAGAGAAATTTTAAACCTTGAAATTTAATTCGTAATAAGAAAACCCCAAGAAAAGTCTAATAAAAAGTACAAAAAAAAAGTTTTACTTCTCAAAATTGAAAAGTAGACTTAGGGATCTTCTATTAGACCAAATTATGAGAGACCTAAAACCCACGAAAAATATAGGTGCAATAAAAAGCAACCAATGCCCATTCTTTATAAAGAATAAATTGACCTAGGTCTATTCTAAGTAAATGCCCAAAGGGTGGTTCTCTGACAAAACGTAAATGAGTGTTTCTACGAAAAAATACCTTAAGGTCCATTCTTTATGAAGAATGACCTAGATCCATTCTAAGTAAATGCCCAAAGGGCGGTTCTTCGGCAAAACGTAAATGAGTGTTTCTACAAAGAGAGATCTAAGTCCACTATTTATAAAGAATGACCTAGATCTATTATAAGTAAAACTCCCAAATGGTGAGTTTTCGACAAAGCGACAAAGACATTTTTCTACAGAAAGCGACTTAGGTCCACTTTTATAAAGAATGATCTAGGTTTATTCTAAGTAAAACGTCAAAAAGGCGAGTTTTTGACAAAGCGCCAAAAATATATTTCTACAAAGAGCGATCTATGTCCATTCTTTATAAGGAATGATCTAGATCCATTTTTTTTTTTACAAATAATGGCCTAGATATTCAGCCACTGCTTGAAAGTAATATTCTACAAAAGTTGCATACATGTGAAATACCACAAAACCAATCCTTTTTATAGGGAACCAACATAAGAGCCGAAGTGTTCAACGATGATGAAGGCCAAGAGTTCGAAATCAGGACAAATGTTCAAAGAAAACTTGTCATGAACAAGCTTGACACATAGTGTCAGGTGTCTTTATGCATGAGTTTTGCAAACACTTGTCATTAAGATAATGCCACGTGTTATGATGGCATCTCCACCTCATGGATCAAATTGCCTATATAAAGACTAAGACTCCCCATTTAAAGGAAATGTTGTCATTCTCTCTCTAAATTCTCTATTTACAATCAAATTTAAAAGGCTGACTTGAGCGTCGGAGGGTTATTGCCGACAACCCTGGCACCCTTTGATAATTGTTTCTTTTTGCAGAACAATTAACGATAAGGAGACACGTAATTTTAGACACTCGCCTTAAGGAAAAAAATAAGCCACAAAACTTGATTTAGAAGAAAGTCCGTAACACAAATCAATCGTTGTACATTGAGCAAAAATTTGCATCAACAATTATTATTATTATTATTATTATTATTATTATTATTATTATTATTATTATTTCCCCCTAGAATGAGGGTATTTGTATATCTTCAGTGTTGCAAGAGTTAATGGTTTTTTTCAGTTCATATAATAAGGATAGAGAAGGGGAATTCCAGATTTGTTATCGCAATTATAATTTATACATTTGAAAATTACAAACATATTCATCGGTTTTCTTTTTTTTTTTTCTTTACTATTATTTGTTACAAACTTTCTTTTTGATGGGTATATATTGATTGTGATGAATGAAGATAATTTTAAAAATAAATAAAATTTACTAAAAAATAAAATAACTTAATGAGTAAGTCTAGTACTTATTAACCTGTAGATGTTGTTGGCTGGGCCCAGCACAAGAAGGCTCAAATCTATGACCTAAAGTCCTCTACACATGAAGTATATTATTCTCTGATTCATGTGGGTTGGATAAAAAGCAAAAAGACATGCATGATTTATGATAAAAGAGAATTTAAGTGGAGAAATGGGATAAACTATAAATTGCACAGGGTCTGAAACTATATTTGTTCAAGGAAGCGTGTTTAGATCAAGGTAATAAATGTAACATTTTTGCTTTAAAAAAAAAAGAAGAGTAATTTTATTGACTTCTTCAGATAAAATGAGCATATCCTAATTACATACCGAGACGCAAGCAGTGATCGCAAATGCTTTGAAATTTACTGCGAAATTTCATTCTATTTACGTGATGTTGAAAACTCTTCAATAAAATGATCTCATGATATTAGAAATTTTAATCACTCTTCCAGAACTCATACGATGCTTTTTTTATTTTTATTTCCTCCTTTAAGACCACCGAGATTAGTTGACTAATCTTTTGTTGTCCAATTCATCGTCAACGTTTTGTGGTTATTTTGTCAATTAAATTATAATTTTCTTTTAAACTAACCCCAACTAGAGATTATTTTAATTTTCTTGACAAAATAACTCCAACTAGAAGATTATTTTAACCCACTCATCAAATCATCCAATTAAAAAGCTTTTTTTTTAAAAAAAATCATAGTATGACCAATTATATGTTGACTGAATTTATATGGATTCAGAACATCAAAGCATGCATATATATATATATATATAGATAGAATGAATGGCGACAATTATTTGGTTAATAGGTTGACCTAACATAACGACCCCAAGTGTTTGATATTATCACTGTTAACATCATTGATTACAACATGTTCTTTTATATCAATTTCAAACGGGAAATGAATAGGAAACTGTTGTATTTAAAAAAGAAAAAAAGAAAATTAACCGAAGACATTATAATAATTTTTTTAGCAGTAATATTTTATTTTGGTTTTAGATTTATAACAAAATAAAAAGAGGTGGAAAATCTTCCACTCATATGAGAGAAATAAAAGAAAGAGAGCAAAATTTAGCTAATGCATTCTTTACCTTATTACAATTCATTGAAATATGAGCAAAATCTTATTTTATTACAATTAATTGAGATAAGAACAACCTAAAAATCTTACTTCAGCACAAATAATCATTGAATGTGAGAGACGTGGAATCTGGACTGAATATTGAGGTTTCTAGGAACATTCAATTATGTTTCTAAACATTAATTCATAAACAACTATTATGTACTTTTTCTATTATTTTAAAATTACACACGTATGTTGAATATCAGCATGAAACTAAAAATTAAGGTGTACTATAATATAATGGCACACACTTATAGTTTTTTTCTTTTTTTTTTTAAGAAAGAAAACCCTTAAAATTTAGATTTGTACACAAAATTTGCAAGTGAAATTAATCTTATCGTTATGTTTGGCTAGAAAATAAATAAGTTTCTTGGCCTCGACAATTTGTTTATATAAATTCTTTTTATTATATTAATAAGTCGCACAAAATTGAAAGAAATTTAGTATTCGTCTTCAAATGACACACATACATATATATAGAGTAATAATAGAACCACAAATTCTTATATAAATTTATTTTGTACAAACTCATGTAACATAATAAGATTAGTTGAACTAAATATTACTTGACCCACATAATTTATTTTTATTATTTTATATTTTTATTCAATCAATAAATTAATGATACGCTCAGTTTATACTATATAAATTTATACAAAAATTTATGCCTCTATCATCACTCATATATATATATATATATATAATGCATCATCACCTTTTTGTTAAGCAAGCAAGCAAGCGTATGTGTGCGCAGCCATCAAGGGAGACGTGTTATAAAGTAATGGGTCAACGAGATCTTAAATGCCCATTATGCCCTTACTCTATTGGAAGACTCTGAAGGAACAGGTTTTGCTTGGGTCCCCGACTAAAGCAAAAGGAACTAAAGTTAACAAATTATTGCCCTTTCTTGCGGCTAAACTTCTTTAATTTAACCATCATCGTCCTAATCATTGATGCCCTTGCACTGATTTCTTTTTCAACAAAAGGGTTCTTCGTAAGACCATGAATAAGCCATACAATATTTTAAATTATTTTGAGAGTATTACCTCATACGTCATACGCTTGGTTAGTTTTAAAATAAATAATATATTATTCATCTCATAAAATTAAATTTGAATTTAACCAATGTAACGTATTACACTTAGGTGGCGTTTGTTTTTTAATTTACTGACTTAAAGTAACTTAACTTAATTAATTAAGTTAATTAGAAGTGTTTATTTTTATAACTTAATGAGACTTTTTAGATAATTTTGACTTAATAAAATAAACTAATTTTTTTAACTTTTTACTTAATGGAGAAATCTGAATTAAGTCAATTACTTACTAATGTAAAAAATATCCATGTTTTATAATTTATTTTTCATGTCTATCCCAAAACTCACCCATAGATATTTACCCACATAAAAAATCCCTATTTTTTATTTCTTATATTATATACAATAAAATTTGAAATTTATGGTATTTTATATATTAAAATTTCAAAATAATTATGTATTCACTTTAATATAGTTTTACTTATAAATGTTAAAATATTGTAGTATTTAATATATTATTTATTTGACATTCAAATTTAATAAGGATACAAATGTAAAAGTACATATTTTCAGTTTTTTAAGTTGAAAAAAAAATAACTTAATACTTATTTTATGATATTCAGACAAAAAACAAACATATTATTCAGATTCAGATATTCAGACCTATTCATAATTTAGACTAATTTAAATCTATTCAGATTTTAGACAAAAAAACAAACACCACCTTACTCTTATTTAAAATCTTAAAAAAAAAAGATATAAATGAGTTGAAAAACCAAAATAGTATTCCACGTTTCCATGTAAAAATAGATTAAGGACACCACTTTAAGAAAAGTTAAAAATATATATAAATATATATTATTAAACAAAATGAATTTTAAAACTTAGAGAAAATATCCACCGTCCACCTGTTTTTTACACCTTTTTTAAAAATACACAATTCCTTCATTTTTTAGCTGAAATCCACCTAAAGTTACATTTTTTTTCACTTTTCCAATTCCGTTTGGAATCCGTTAAGAAAACTAACAGAAATTTTAAAAAAATGACCATTTTACCCCCAAAACGAAAATTACAATTTCACCTTAAAAATTATAAAAAATAATCAGATTAAATCTAATAATTTTCCCCATCGGTCAATAAAGAAATTAATTTCACAACCATCAAATGCAAGTTTTTTTTAAAAATATGTCGGTAATTAGAATGCTAAATTATAACAGTAGTATTAAAAATAGTCCAATCTCACAAACCATCAATTGAATTTAAGATAAATAAAGTTTTATTATTTATTGAGTTATAATCTCTAGTAGTTAAGATTTTTGTGTACTTCATTAACGTACCAATAATGATATTCATTATTAAATCTTATTATTTTTGACATTTTTAGGGTGAAATTATAATTTTCATTTTGGGGGTAAAATGATCATTTTTTTATATTTCCGTTAGTTTTCTTAACGGATTCCAAACGGAAGTGGAAAAGTGAAAAAAAATATAACTTTAGGTGGATTCCAGCTAAAAAATAAAGAAATTGTGTATTTTTAAAAAATGTATAAAAAATAGGTGGACGGTGGATATTTTTCCTAAAACTTATTAAAAACCGAAACAAGATAAATTTTCTAAAAGCGGGAAGATAGAGAAGAAAGCCAAGCGTCAAAGGCAGGAGTCGGGTATAATTAGTAAGTTCCAACTTTTACTTCTTCAACCTCCACAAACTATTATTTTTACCGCTAGATTGGTTACGAAATTACATAAATACCCTTATAAGGCCCTTTAACTGCCAAACCGGTAAACCCGTTTGAAGAATCCCAAGAAATCCCCTCCTCGCTGATTTGCGTGTAAAAAAAAATAAAATAAACAACAAAGAAGCGTCTGGTGCAAGAGAAAGAAGATCCCCCTTCTTTTTCAATTTTTTTAATTTCTCTTTAATGCAGTCGCTTCTTTGTTTGTGCCTGATTCAGTTTTTCATTTTTATTAATTAAATAAATAGCATTTTTATAATAACTTGCAGTCGCCTATTATATTTATATATAAATACCCACATTCCCTATAAACTTTTTTTACTTTTATGTCAAGTTTCTGGACTCTCTGTTCTGTTTTGAAGAATCAGGGATCCTTCTCTTAAAGGTTGAACAACGCTTCTTCTAAAGAATTTTCCAATCTCTTTCACAACATTTTTGTTTCTCGAATTTGACTATTATTACTATTTCTTCATTCGGACGCGGCGTTTGAACTCGTCAAATGTCCATTTGTTCAAGATTTTGATCGTTTCTGCCGTAGATCACAGGTTCTTGTTTTTGTCTCTAGTTTAATTTGAAAAAGTGCATTGAATATAAAAAAGACGATTTTGTGTTGTTTGTTTCAGGAAATTTTTGGCGGGTATTAAATCGTTAACACAAAGAATCAAAGATGTTGGGAGATTTCATCACTAGATGTCTTATGTAATATATGAACTTTCATTGAAGTTTTTGTTCTTTATCATGTTTTATTTATTTTTTTTGTTTCTCCATATACTTTTATTTTTGGGATTCATTTCTTGGAACTTCATTTTTTAACTATCATTTTTGGATGCCAGATTGGTTTTTGGTTACGCATATCCAGCGTTTGAATGCTATAAAATTGTAGAGAAGAACAGGGTTGAGATAGACCAACTCAGGTTCTGGTGCAAATATTGGTAAGATTAAGATTTGGTATTTGGTATTTGTTTTTTTTTTTCTTCTTAATCTGTTAGAAATAGTCAATAATTAATTCTATGAAAAGAAGTTGAGACCATCAATGCCTGAATGCCTTGAATAGTGTGTGAGTTAGGTTCCGCAATTATTTTTCTACCGGAAACTTTGATTGGTAATTTCAGATTGTATTTGTTTTTTTTATCATCTTCTTACATGTCGGTTAACGAATTCAAAAGAAGAATTTATTACTATATTCTGAATTTATGATGTAGCTGGAAGTAGAGATGAATTGATGAGTCACCATCCAATCCAATAGTAACTTGTCCAGATCAACTTTCAGGCCTCAGCAAATGACTTATTTCTCTACAATTTTGCAGGATCCTTGTGGCAATGTTGACAGTTCTTGAGAGGTTTCTTGATGCAATTGCTTCATGGTATGCACACTCGATACTCCTCTGCAAATCTTGCACATTTTTTTTTCGCAATAGAAAATTACATTTACAACTTTGTGCTTGTTTCACGTGAAAGGTTTCCGATGTATGGCGAGCTGAAGCTGGCATTTTTCATCTATTTGTGGTCTCCAAAGACACAGGTTATTAGAAAACAACAAACTCTATCTGGCAAATACAAGAAATAGAAGCAAAGCGAACATATCTGTAACTGGCAACTTTGGTTTTGATGATGCAGGGAACTGGGTTTGTTTATCAAAGTGTGTTGAGGCCTTACGTGTCGAAGCACGAAACAGACATTGATAGAAGGATTCTGGAATTGAGAGCAAGACTGTGGGATCTGGCTATTTACTATTGGCAAAATTGCGCACAACTGAGTCAAGAGAAATTCTTTGACATACTCAAGTTCTTGGCTGGCCAATCTGCTAAGTTCTCTAACGCCCCTGCCCATGAGGTAAAATTTTCACAATTATGGAAATGATCACTAACTCGAAGCCAAGTTCATGCTTCCAAGTGAAAGCAACCCAAAACGAAGCAAACAATTTTATCGTCAGTTCTCTCATACGCAATACCAGAATTATTACACTCTTCAATAATAAATACTAGTGTTGATAGTTAAGTTCACAAGTTGCGTGTTCAATTTAACTTGTAACCAAAACTACCACACAAACTTTAAATAATTTGCAGAATCAGAAACACAACGGTGAGAAGCAGCATGCACCGAGCGCGCCGCCGCTACCGGAAAACGGGTTTAACTCACCCAGAACGCCAAAACCGGGCAAGTCCAAATTCGGATTCGGATTCGGATCTTCGCGGTCCAGCACAATCAACCGGGCCGTGTCGGAGCCGACGAAATCCAATCTCGCGCAAGTCAACATGCGGGTCACATCGGATCCCGGTTCCCCCGAAGACGGTTACATCCCAGACTCGCCCACCACGCCAGGCACGCCCAACGAAAGTCTCCTCCAAGCTCGCCAAAGGCTCCGGCGTCAGAAACCACAGCACTAGAATTGGCGCCAAAAAGATTGCACGTCAATTGCTCTGCTTGATCAATTGTACAGATGAAAAAAGAAGGAAAAAAAAACCCACAATTCTTTGTTTAATGATAAAAAATTAGTTAATTTTTTTATTTAGTCAAAACTCTGTTTCTTTTACACGGAATACACTGAGCATGCGACTGATTAATTGAAAACACGCGGAGGAGATTTTGATCCAGATACGGCATAGGAAGTGGGAGCCGGTGGAGGAGTCCGGGGAGGCGGACATGGGCTGGAGGTAAGCCCAGGCGGCTTGTTTGACTAGGCGGTTGCGGATGGAGATTTCGTAGGCGGAGTTGGCAGCAGAACCTGTGGCGGTGGGCGAGTTGAAGCCGGACGAAGGGAGAAGGTCCTTGAGGGAAGTGTAGGACGAGGAGGGTGATTTAAAGGATATGAGCTCGAATGATGATGCTGAAACGTCGTCGTAAGAGTAATTTGATGACTTGGCCGGGAGACTCAGTTTTGTGGGGAGTGGTACAGGTGGTTGATATGGAGTTTCTGCGACCGAGTGACGGTGGCGGTGAGGGCGGTGAGGCCATGGTTTTTGGTGAGTGGCGAAGTGAGACAAGAGCAAATCTGTGTGTCTGGGGTTACAATTATTATACGCTTACGTTGTCACTGTGTTTTGTTCACGCGGGTTTTTTTGGTCCATTTGTTCGCATTGTCTGTGTTTTGTTTTCTTATTTATTTCGTCTTCTTTCTTTATCACCGAATTGATGCACTTTACTCTCCGCTGCCCCAACCGGAACGTGATTTTACTCCTTATTTACCGTGCCAGATCGATTTATTGCTCGACATTTCTCACATATAAATCAATAAGTTAACGAGTTGTAATCGTCAGTTAACTTTTCGACTAAGAGTGGGTGACAAGATGACAGTGAATATGAATATGATACTTTTTTTTTATATATTTATAATAATTTGGAAAATGACACCGTCGTGGTAAAACAATATCAAAACCGGAAAGAGATTAAATAAACTTTATAAATTAACACATGGAGAACGCGGAAATCTGATGTTCTTGAAAGTTCGTCGTTTTCTGGCAGCCACATCTTCACCCACTGGCCACTTGCAGAGGGAAATGATAATGGATTTGGACTCCCTTCCATCCTTTTTTTAAAAATAAAAAATAAAATTGCTTTTATCTATAATAATTGTTAAAAAAAAAACTACAATCTAATAGTTTACATAATGTATTAACGGTGATTTGATGATGTATAAGTAGATGACTAACGACCAACTGAGATAACCCATTAGAGATATCATACAAGTATTAAAGACCTCGAGCGCTCGACCTATATTTTATACCGTATTCTGAGAGCAAATTCTTTTTTTCTTTTTATTTTTAATCTATTGTTCAGTGCTGATATCAGAAAACCCAGTGATATGCAACCACGTGCAGAGAGGAGAGAGAGTGGTAGCCCACACTCCTGCTCCTTTCGATCGAGGTATTTTCAAACTCGAAAGAAATGATTTATACAAAACAAAAACTTAAAAGAAACGAAGAACGGATTTGACAAAACAAATCACGCAATTGATGCCACTTATTCCAATCTTGTAAACAAATACCATCATATGATTTGGTCAATCTTGAGGGGCTCATAAACTTGTCCTTTCTCTTTCAATGTTTTTCGCATATTGTTGATTTATTCAACTCATTGAGCCTCGTAAGTGTTGTAATTGTTCTACATTTAATTCGTACGCCAACGAATTTTTTTAAAAATTATTTTCTGCATTATTATTTTTATTATGTGTTTCTTGTTTGATTCTTGCATCATTATCATAAAGATGTCTCAAGCAAGGCAATGAAAAGGAAAGGTTCGCGTATCCGAATAAAAGAATCATAATATGATGATTTATAAAAATATAACTTTGTGTGTAAATTATATATGATATATATATAAAAGCAAAAACATAATAAATAAAAAGATTGTGGCTAAGTTATATTATTTGTAATTTACATTCAGTCTAAGAATTGTACTCAATAACTCAATAAATGTATCCAATCAAATAACACTTGAGTTATTGGATATAATTTTTAGATTGATATAATTTACGTAACTCAGCATTATCTTAAATGGCGACGGTGCTAAAAAGTGATGTGATGTGTGTACAACATAGGACCATATTTGGGAATCCAACGTGGAGAAAGATAAGCTTTCACGGTACTAAGCTGAACACCAATTGGCAACTTCCAAAATGCCCTTCAATTCCTTAAGCAGCAGTATGTAACGGGCCATCTAAAATTCCAATCTAAGCGCCTAAGATTCTATGCCTAAGAGCCCAAATTTAAGTTAAGGTGTGCTAGCTTAACCTAATTTTTAAAATTTTACAATACACTCTTATCACATCATATCTAGAACCTTCCATACTTATGTATACTTAAAAATATCTAAATTTTTGTAACAAGTTGCTCAAGTTGCATGAAGTCCTCTTCAATGGACATGCCTCCCCTATAAATAGAGTAACATATCATTTTGGACACACAACACGACAAATAACTTAAGCATACTTGTAAAACTCACAAACTCTCTTGAATACACTCTCTTGTGAATAATAAATTTTCTCTTTAGCTAATTGCTCTCTTTTCTTTTTAGTTTTACTATAAACAGTCCTTACTTAGCTAGTTTAAGAAATTCGATAAACTTATGTATCAATTTTTATATCAAAGTTATTTAAGTACCGCACAGATTTACTGCACAAAATACTCATCCTGTGACATGTAGCTCGTATCACACATTTTATTTCTTTTTCTTGAGCCATCGTTTCCATTCACCTCTCACGCCAAAATTCCTTAATAGAGATCCATATTTAATCTCGTCTTTTTGGTACTCTCTAATTGATGTGCCTTCGATTTAATTTTAAACACACCCAAAATGTTTAATAAACACCCACTCTCTAGTGATGCTATTTTGCATAAAAAAACAGCAGTAAAACCATACTACCTTAATTTTAAGCGCACTCTTATGATCTTCTCTTAATTCAAAGGTCCTAAAAAGCACATTTATCTCTTAATCCTGTTGCTTATTTAATACTTATCAACAGGTCGTATCAGAATTCCTCTCCCAGGGAAGCCAAGTTGCAAAGAATACCGGCGTTTGGATATTATATTATCATCAAACACCATAATAGTTTGATAACCATACACATTAGGTCCACTTCGTCCACGTGGGTGGATAACACTGAACTGCTTTGTAGAGAATGTGTCAAAAGAAGTTTTAATATGAAAACGACTTCTCGGTGGTGTGTGTGTGTGTGTGTTGTGGGGGGGGGGGGGGGGAGCGGCGGGGCGTAAGTGCGGACAAAAGCAATGGAGAATGAGGTTGATTTTTTTTTTTTTTTTTGCAGCCCTGAGCCACATCCTAATATATGATCAAGACTAAAATCTGAAGCAGACATCCTTGTGTAAACATTATTAGAATCTGTAACCATTGGAAATGTAAACATGAAATTCAATTAGGGTTAAAAAAATGACTAAACAATAGCCTCTATCACCATAATGGTATATCAATTACATTAAAGATATAACAAATGTTTGCTAACTTACAATTAGGGCAATCCAGGGCAGAAATTTTCACTGACCTGACATTGTCCCAGGCAGCAATTCCATTGCATGTCTGTTTCATGACATTTAGGTGTGGCTTACTTCATTCTCCACACAGAATCAATGCTGCTACAATGATATTCCACAGACAGTTTTACTGTGTTTTATATGTTGTTTTTTTCCTCCCTGAAATCTGCTACTTTATCAAAATTCCAAGCAAGAATAAGTTTATTTGAAAATAAACCATGGGTCAAAAATTTTACTCAATAGCTGTGCAATACGGCAGTAACTTCCTCTGCAGCATCTACCAACTTTCCAGTATACAACTGTCATGCAACTCAATGGTACCCTTAAATGAATGACATGGAAAGTTGCTGAAGGGGAACCTACACGAGTCACTTGATTTTAGCAAATAAATATCATCTGTGAATAGGGTTAAAGTCAGTAGATGGAACTTCTGTTATCCTAGATGGGGGAGTTTGTGGCGTTGGGGTACAGGCATCTGACATTCCAAATTCAGCATGCAACATATTCACTCCATCCCATTCAGCACCTGCTACGGTTTGAGTCAGGGATTCAACAATCAAGTTGTGAACCGAAAGAAGGAAACAAGAGATACAGATAGAAGAAAGAAGAGCAAAAACTTAGATGAAGGATACAGTCTGTCTTCCACATATCTGTGATACTAACATCAGCATCTGATAGAAGCCAATAATCAGCATCATTCTGCAACAACAATGACAGACTTAAGTTAGATGATTTAATGTTACAGAAAAGTAACAAACTATCATATCTTTTGTATATTAGGAATTGTGAAGAAAAAAAATACAGAAATAAACTTTTGGAAATTCATTTATCCTTTTCTTCTTACACATAGTTAGCAAGAATTTGGGACGCTAGTAGCAGTGACAGATGAACTAAAAAACATCATATCTTTAGGATGACCAGATTACTTAGATTCATCCAGTGCCTAGTTGGCATATAGGAACTTTAGAAACCAACAGACAACTGCAAATTAAGTATTAAGAACACCATCAGGCTTGCATCATTCATAAAACATTGGCAAGTGTGGCCTCATTGGGCTGCATCTTCAGATAACTAACATGGGCCAGAAATTGACTACTTGACTTCAAACCTATGCAAAACCATTTGAAGAATATTGGCAAACTCATTCAAAACCTGAACCTTATTTGAAATGATAATTAGTTGCTTATTACTTGAAGTCTTGAACTAATAAAATATCTTCTGCCAAAGAATATTTTCCCTTACGAATATACGGTTTCTTTAATTTATTGTTACGAGGACTAACAACTGTAATAAAAAAAGTGCACTTACATCAACATCTGAAGGAACAATTTTCATCATTCCACCAACAACCTCCTGTGAAGAATTAAGATCAGAGTAAATTTGATGAGCCTGTTGTGCCTGAAATTCAGTTTCATTTCCAGCTCTGTCCACATTGATTATCTCCTTCACTTGGTTTTCATTAGAATCTGAACTGGAAACAGGTGGAACACTTGCAGGTGGCTCAACACTATTCGTCTCCTCAAACTTCTCTTCAAATCGACTGAAAGCCAAAAGGGTTGTCTTAAATACAAAGAACAGAGAAATTAAAGAATATCAAAGCAGGGATCCCAAATCCTCTAACATCAGATGGCAGTCAAGGTAATGATATGTGCAATAGCAGATATTTTCACCCTGACTGGAAGGGGAAATTACCTAACGAGGTATACATCAATAGGACCCATTGTGCTTCTAAGAATTATGCGGTATCTCCTCTGAGGGTAATCAACAGCCTGTATACATAGGACCAACAATTGAACATGCATCAATGGCATGATAAGTGAAACAACGGTAACTTCATTTCAAATGTTCAGCTCAACTTACTTCATCAGGATCAGGGACTTCAAGAGTTGTTCCCTGTGGAGCTTTGATTGCTATCAGGGTCTGATTCTGCCAGAAGCAATGAATAAGAAGTGTAATTTCAGATAAGCTAAAGAACCTTTGATATTGGTTTCAAGGAGGGATATGATTATAAAAGAATGTAGCACAAACTAACCTGGAAGCAATGCAGGTTCTTGATATCTTCTTCAGTCACAAAAAGCCACCTGAAATAATTGAGACACAATTGTCTCATTGAGTGCATATTAATACCAGTTAAACGTATAAACAGGATCAGAATACATGGTGGGGAAGAAGAGTTTACTTCCGATTGTTCTCATTTTCAATTAGTTCCCTCAACCTTTCCCTCAGTTCCCTGAAATATTTCCTGGAAGCATCAGCACTAGTGAAAAGATTATAAACAGCAAAATGTTACTGCTTCAACAAAAGAACAAGGGACCTTGTTTGTTCGTCTACTCTGAGCTCTTCCATGGAAAGATTATCAATATCAGCCTGCAGGAAAAGACAATAAGATAAAATACGGTCCATCTTAAAAAGCCACTAAAAGAGATTACTATTTCTCTTTTAATCAATCCTTGTTCCATGCTTCAACAACAGGATCACCAGCAATTGTTAGATATTCTATGCAACATTACAAACTGAGATAGAAGAAAGAAGAAACATTGTAATCATAATATGTTGCCGCTTTACAAAGCAAATTTTTACTTTCAGATACCTGTAATATGGAGGCATCAGCATCTACCTCTCCTGGAGTTGAATTATCAAGTCCCCTAATCATATTGATCAATCCTTCATAAGTTCTAATGAAACAACAAACTAATATAGAAGGAAAACAACATCAAATTCTTAAAATTTTCAGAAACATACTTCCAACGTATTCTGTTCTTGAGCTTCTTTTCAATCAGACCAATTCCTTCCAATACATTTGTTATGTCGTATATTCTCCTCTTTTGCACCTGTTTTAATTCAAAAAAGAATGAACTTAGGATTGGGAGTGTTTCAACAACATAGATGATCAATAAGCCAGATGATCACCTCTAAAGTTTCTGCAGCTTTATTCAGGTCAAGTATACCGTCTTCAGCATGCTTAATCAGATTAATGAACTTCTTTGTTAGAAGACCTGAAAAATCAAGCAAGTTATCATTACCGTACATGAAAATATAGAATACAAGAAGTTATTGTAGATGCCAAAACATTCAGAATTACCCAAGGAACTGTCATAACGGCAGCTGCCGGCTGGAGTAAGAGCAGAAGGCGAACCTGCAAATTAACATGAAAATTGCTTTAGCTCATCTTCAAGGACTAAGTTTGGTAAACAGTCACATCAAAGGATGTATGTAAGGTGTAAGAGATGAGAGAACCTAAATGATAAGAAATTTTCTCACCAGCATTCGACACTGGTGTCTGAGGAGTCAATCTATTTCCCTTTATTCCCTTTGACCTGTTGTTTACCCTTCCCCCTTTTGCAGATACAGGTGTGTGGAAGGGACCGTTAGATATGTTTGTCAATCCAGGACTGCCAACCCACTCACTGGTCTCAACCTCATTGTCTTCCATTCCATTCTTCCTCTTTAATTGCTGAGAATCACAGACAGAATTCAAGCATTGTACTAACAACAGGCAGTTGATGCACTTGAGCACAAGCTACTTAAATGTTCAGAGTAAGTGATGAACATTCGACTGAGTCATGAAAGTTTTGCATTGTTAAAATCAGGACAATTATGATTTAGACACTTTCACAGCCAACCATATTGTTTATCATTAGCACCCATAGCATTTCGAATTAATCAATCAAACAAGCATTTTCTTGCTCTAACAAATTTGAGTAAGTAATCAAGCAGATAACCTAAAATTACAAAATTGAAGATGAAATCCTAACAACGACACAAACTAGGCAATGATTAGCTCATAGTCAACTCGAATGAAAACAGATAAGAACGTATTAAATTGCGTATGGATAAATTAAATTGGAAAAAAAAATCAATCTATAGCACACGAGTTTTTTTGCCAAACGAAACAAACTTCAAATCAACACAATTATGCAATACATCAAACTGAACAAGCAATAAGTTCAAAAGTGAAAAAGTCCTTCAATAATTACAAATTAAGCCACTGAAGGGAAACGAGAAAAAAGTAAATTGAAGTTAAAATGGCTAAAAAAACTGACAGGAGATCTAACAACAATTGCTTCAGGTTCCTGATCGGCGGCTCTGCGAGTGTTCGAGAAGCGATGGTAATCATCGGAAGGAACAAAAGGCGGCTTAGTCGTTACAAAAGCAAGGTGGCGCTTTATTGGTGGGACGATCGGCCCCGAACGAGGCGGATTTGGCGGTGGCGGCGCGGTTCGGTAGGGGGCTCGGGATGCGCCGGACATTGGGATGAGAGATGGCGAGAAGAAAACGAAAATATGAGAGAAAGAGAGGAAGTGGGATGAGAAACTGGGGAGAAATAAGATCTAGAGAGGGAGGGGTTTGGATGGGGAGAACGAGAGAAGAAAACGAGGGAAGGAGGGAATTTTAGTTCGGATAGATGTGGAGGGAAGTTTTGCGGAAAAAATTAATATTAATATTAACGTTATTTTGTTTTGTTATTTCTTTATTTTGGTTTTTTGCCTCCTTATTTTCGTGAAATCCTGTAGTAACCCCTTTACTTTTGTGTTCTTATTTCTTTTAGAAATTTAAGTGATGGTATAAGAAGTTGAACTAAAGAAAACTACTATTGATCCTACGCATATTTGAGATTGAGATGCAATTCTTTCGCTTTGACGTCACATGAGAAAATTATATATATATTTTTGGTCATTTTCTCATTATTTGTAATTATTTATAAGGCCCAACTACCTTCCACCCGCTGGAAGGTACAGCTTATTTTGTCCTCTAGTGTTGTAGGCGTTGGATATTTGAGAAGTTGATCTAATGGTTCTTGTTCGACAGTGTGAAATTGAATTTCAATTGGCAACCGTTTCATGAACTTTGCAAGAGACAATTTTCTACAAAAATATTAAAAAAATAAAACCAATTTTTTCCTTTCATCGACCGCCGCCGCCACCCACAACCCCTTAATATCATCATCACCATCCCAATCCTTAGTCGCCATCCACAAGCTCTAACAACAACCATGACCGCCATCACAACCACCACTCCTCACAACCCCTAGCCACCACTACAAACATTCACAAACTCCAACCATCATTGTCAATTCACCAGCCTTATTCTCCATTGCCGCGGCCTACCAATCATCCACAACACCTAACCGTCGTCACCAACAAACTTTCACCGCTGCTTCCTACAAAGAAGCCTCACCACCCACCGCCGCACACACACAAAGTCACACCAACCGCCATACTATTGCGACAAAGGCCACAATGTAGACAAATTTCAGCAGAGGAAGGATGTTTTCCTTCTCCAGCTGACTATTCTTTTTTATCCTTTTTTTTAATTATTATATTACTTTTAGTTATTTTTAGTTTTTCTTTTATTTTGTCTATATTTTGGTTGTTAGAATGTTTTTGTTGTTGTTGCCAGCGGCAGTGCAGTTGCAGCTCGTGATGATGATGGTGATGTTGGTGTCATTTTAATCGAGATTTTATTTTTTTTTACTGGCTACGCCAGTCATCTTCATTCATTATATGTCCATTTCTAACATGTTATATTTTACTACTTTTTAATCCAAGGGTTAGACCACAACGAGACAAAAGATGGGGTACCTTCCAACGGGTGGAAGGAAGTTTCGGCCTTATTTATACACCTTTTGTTGGTCTTTTAAGAGGCTAATAAAATTGAATATTTTAACATTAACGCTTTTGTCACCAATCATTTTTCAAATAAAAAAAGATAGTTTTCATGTTATGATTTTTAAAGTTACACGTGTTAACATTGAAGTAATTCAATAATAAGTAAGTGTCAATTATTATAGTATGATAGTTTTCATATTGTGATTTTATGATTGGATAACTATTTAGTAACTGAAAAGTTTATACATCAGATTCTTTGATCATGTATTTTTATACAATCATATTTGACAAATTTTATATTAAATAGAACTATACGTATACAACTTTTTAAATGATGATTAACTACGTTATTAAATTACTTTTGAATCTTTCAACAAATTTTATATTGAACTTCCTAATTTTATATTTTACACTACCTCATAGAAAACTAAGATGAATTTCACAATTTCTTTTTATGGCATTGTCACGAATAAAACGAATTAGATATACATGTTGACCTTAGAAAAGTAAAACAATTTGATTTGTTAACTGCGGGTATGGTTGCACAAATATTAGCTAAAATGTGATGTGTTTCACAGGAAGTGAGAAACATCAGCATATTATGAAATAATTACAAATAATCAAAACTTTGGGCTATTCGTACAAAATCACGACAAAAAAAGGTCAATAACAATAATAAAAAAAGGGGGAAAATTAAACAAACGAATCGGCGAATACGCGCCTTTCTTCTTGTCCTGAGCACATGCGACTATTAGGCGCTCACTATTCCAATCATCCCACCCTCGCGTCTCAACAAAACCCTAGAATGGTTAAGGGACCACGCGGCACACGGAATTATTGGTGCTACTGCTTCGAGGATCATAACAAGTGGCAAAATGCCAAATCTTGATTTGCTGCCCCACGTCCGATCAGCTAAATGACTCTGCCACGTCATCGGTGGAGGAGAGAGCGCCGATGCTGACTTTAAAAAAATAATATTGTTAATAGAGTAAAAATAGAAATCATAGAACGACCTCAATTTTTTATAGATACGGGAAATTTGTTCAGTTCATGAAAAAGAAAATATACTCAAGAATCACGATGACAGCTGTGACATATTGGATTGACCAGCTATAAATACATTTTCTTTTTTTTTGGTTTTGAAAAGTTGCCATTTATTCCTGGCAAAAGCAGAGAAAGAAGTCTCCGTCGGTTCAAAGACATCTTGACCCCACTTTAATTCACGCAAGAGTTACAAAAAATTCACCATGGAATTCGATTTTTAAAGACAGCAGCCACTTCCACCCACCTCACAAAGCGGTGGGTAGAATCCCTTTTGTAACAGTCATGTCAAAATGGTCGCGATTCTATGTTTTAATTTAGATTTATTGCATAAATTTTGAAAATTGCAATGAAAGTCGGAAATGAAAAAAGTTGTGGACATTGCAACAAAAAAAATACAATGCTTACAAGGTACCAGTGGCAAAGGAGACTAACGAGCAGGTTGGACTCAAACAAGTTTTTCTGTCTGCCTGTCCGCTTAACCGCTCATATATATGAGAATACAAGGGAATAGCTAGGTCTCATGAAAACATATTAAAGCATATGCGAATTTTAAAAGATCTTTCCTTGTCTTGCACACATTCTAGTTTCTCCAGAAACCTTTCTATCTCAAGGCTCGTACAAAGCTGAACGAACAGAAAAACTCTGGTAACTTTTTGCCAATAAGAGTATAGGGGTTAGCGACTGCAATCCAGGATTGCACATGGTATAAAACTCTCTTTAAACATCAAATTCAGAAAACTGAAAGAAGCAGATCCTAACACTTTTCCACAATCTATATTTAGAACGACAGATTTCCTCATTGTCAGTTGGAAGGACTCGATTAGACTTACAAGAACAGCACACACATTTCTCAAAGTCAAAAGGAGAACCCATGAGTACTCTTTGCATTTGTCGCCAACTTGAAAACATGAAAATTAAGACTACATTCTAGTCTCAATCTTATGACGCAATATTTAAACACTGGCTCCATTTTCTAAAGCTAAAGCATCATCAAAGATATGTCTATCATGAATTTTCAACAAATAAAAGCACACGAGGGACTGCCAATGTACGACATAGCAAATTAACAATTAATCAACTATGAGACTTGTATAATTTCCCATTGAAAGAGTCCAGACAGGAAACTCATATTGTGTAGTCGAATTTAACAGTCAATCAGTTAATAATTCAATTTCAGAAACAACCAAATAACATACAAAATGAACCAGAGCTCAATAACATTAAATATAACAACAACTTTTACTCTACATTGAATCAATGCGACATTTTATAGGCGACAATGGAGACTTTGTCAAGGGCATGGAAGAATTACAACAGACATCCAATCTACGATGAAACTGTGCCTCACTAGTCTTTAGCAATACATTAAGAGGGAAACACACTCCCTTATCTACACAAGCTTGGTGTCTAGGCTTAATCCTACTCTCCAAGCTAAACGAAAAATACTGCGGGAATTCCTTCAACTCTTTCAAATCCCTTCCCATTCCCACTACAAAGTAATTCAATTTTGGCTCGTAATTGTCCTTAACACTATAATTAAACAGCTGCGGGAATCGGCGAAACATCGCCGTAGCTTCTCTCTTAGAGAACCCGATTTTTTGGAAATACTGTAATCGAGGAATGAGTTTATCTTCAACGCTACAGGAGAGTAAGTAGGTGTGTTTGTTTACCTCGGCGATTCCCATGCTCTGCAGGAAATACAAAGTGGGTCGCAGTCGGGTTTTCACGGCGCTGACGAGTAATCTGGGCCGTCTGCTGATAACCCTTTTCAAATCAGAGCCGTTTACTTTGGCCTCTCTGAGGAGGAAGGTGAAGACAGGGAGGATGTCGGAGGCTCGGGAAGTTAAAATTTCTGGGCACATGGAGACGATTCGGCGGAACTCGGCAGCAGCGAAGTCCAAGGAGGTGATTAAGTCAACGGTTGATTTGATGTCGTTCAGAGATGCGGAGACGATCGGAGGGTGGTCGTTGATTAAGGAGAAGAAGTCAACACCGATGGAGTCGAGGTAGAGCATTTTTTCTTGGAATTCCGAGTGGGGACTATTTGGGGGTGGGGAGATGGAGGGTGTTTGTGTAATTTTGGGGGGTACGGGAGGAGAAGGGATGGGGGTGATTGTTTTGGTAGAAAGTGAGGGGAAGTGGACGTGGGCGTTGAGGTTTCTCGGGCGAGAGAGTGAGGGAAAATCATGGTGGGCGGAGGGAAAATGGAGCTTTGGGTGGGAAAATGTAGAGCAGAGTGTGTGAGAGTCTTGCATTGCTGCTACATGTTGGATTGTGAGGGTCAGTATTATCAATTTTTTCAGCCTCTGTGTTTTGTGCTTTTTCGGGTTGAGAGGGATACTGAGGGGAGTGTGATTTGTTTAAAGGATAAGACAAGAAGAAATGTGATTTGAAGAGAGTGAGCCGGGCGTGTTGTGTGCTATCTGAAAATCCGAAAGAGGGTTCAAGAAGTTTGTGGATGATTTGTACCGTTCTTGAGTTATTATTGCTACTACATGGGCTGAACGGTTAGCGGCCCATTGGATGCTACATAAAATGACTAATATACCCTCGATCTCAAAAGGCAACCTAGATTTCCGGTTGAACCCAAAGCATGTGGAGCCGGGAAACCCAAGGCACCAAACCCAAACAAAAAAGCCCTATCCTTTCACTCACCTACCATTTTCAATCTCTTTAACTTCTTCACGAGACTGATGATTTTGAGCAACAGATAGCCACACTTTGTTTTTCCCCGTTCGTTGACTCCAGCTGATCAAGAATACAACAACAAAAACAATGGCTTGCTCAGCTGCTTCTGCTGCTGCCACGGCAACAGCCGCTCTCATTTCGTCTAACCCCAAGGCTTTCTCTTCTTCCTCAATCTCCCCTTCTCAAAACCTAACCATTCCCCGCTCCTTCTCCGGCCTCCGCAATCCCCTCCAGTCCCAGGTCCCCCGCCCCGTTTCTCTTTCCCGCGGGTCCCGTTCTCGCAAGTCCTTCGTTGTCAAAGCATCCGTAAGTCATTCCAATTATACATGTTCTCAAATTTCTAAATTTTCTGGAATTGACTTAATTAGTTTCTTTCTCCTTTTATAATAATTAATAACGAGATTAGTGAAGTAACAACCTATGGCCTCCTTTTACAGGTTGAAATACCACCATTGGTGGGCAACACGGCACCTGATTTTGCTGCAGAGGCTGTTTTCGATCAAGAGTTCATCAATGTACATTATTTAAAAATAATAATAATAATAAAAGAAATGAGAATGTTATACGAGTTGAAAATTTGAATTTTGTCCCTTTTTTGACTTGCTTTAGTGTTGGTTCAGGTCAAGCTTTCGGATTACATTGGGAAGAAATATGTGATTCTCTTTTTCTACCCGTTGGACTTCACATTTGTTTGCCCCACAGGTTTCCTCTAACTCTGAACAAGATTGAAGTTGAAGCTTAGATGACAGTGGACAATAAAAAATTTCTGATCTTTGAACATGTTTTTTCATGCAGAAATCACTGCTTTCAGTGACCGATATGCTGAATTTGAGAAGCTAAACACAGAGATATTGGGTGTCTCAACTGACAGTGTGGTAAGTTAGCTACGAAAAAATTATCAAATGCTCAATTGGTGGCTGGTTGCATGTTTTCTCGTAGTTATTAAGTTTTGTGTGTGCTTACATGTCATTGCATACATAAAAAACTATGAGAGTTCCCTAGTAATACTGCAGTTTAGCGTATACAGATTTTCCCTTAAGTGAGTAGTTGCTGCGTACTTGAGCAAAATAATGATACGAGACATTTATGCTTGTCTGAATGCTTAGATTGGTTTTTAAACCAAAGTCTGAAATTGTTTCTGAATGCTGATGGTCTCTTACATCTTTTTGTAGTTTTCACACTTGGCATGGGTCCAAACAGACAGAAAGTCAGGTGGTCTTGGTGATTTGAAGTACCCACTAATTGCTGATATCACCAAATCAATTTCAAAATCCTATGGTGTTCTGATCCCTGATCAGGTAAAAAAATCATTACTAATTTTCACTTGGTTTTTAACCTAAAATAACAGTTTACAAATAACTAAATCAACTATTTCTAGCGATGACCAAGTTGTGGATTGATCAATTTAGCTTTCTATCTCTAGTGTTATGGTTAATGTCGTTTGTATGATTTAGAAAAGTAATATTAGCAAATGCTTATACTTGCTGTTGGAATATGGGAGTCAATTACTACTACTCTATCGCATGCCAATTGGAGCAAGGAAATAAGTTTTCCATAATGCTGCATTTCCATTTGTGAGAGGTGACATGGCCATCAGGATAGATTTTGTTCTAATAATAAGTTTTTGTATTCTTCTTCTTGTACATTTTCTTATGAGCAAAAGAATTTGCTTGTTGTACCCTAAAACCCGACTTTCTGGATTTGCCTCTGTCCTGCATATTGAGTTCTATTGTGCAAACAAGTGTTAGCTATTTATCGTCTCACTGTCCAATAGCTGCCATCATTTTCTTCTACATGGGAATCTATATTGATCAACAAGCTACAATATGATGGAGCAACAGAAAGGATCACTATTTCCTTTGCTTTGCTCATTTTCACTTTTCAGCATTTAATTTTTTCTGGCGTTAAATGTTTCAGCACCTAAATGTTCTTTCTATATGTGAGCGGCACTGAGACTGAATGGCAACAATAGTTTCTATGAAATGAAAAATCTCTTCCCACGACAGTAGCACACATGACAGAAATCTTCAAATTAATTATCAAAAATCACACTTCCCTCAATCAAGGGCACACTAAAGATGCTGCAGTAAAGTTAACAACTTGAATGCCCCTTAATCAGAATGATATCTTAGAAAATTTGTTGAATGATCTATATGATTATGCAAGAGGGGTTCCTCTAAGATCCATCAAGTAATATTGGTCATTGAGAAATGGAGGGATAAGCTGTCCAGACACTTGTCAGATGTCATTTACTAGGAAATACCAGTGCTGGGTTTTCTTTAGTTACACTGTTAGTTCCGATTCCTGTTGAACTGTTGATGTATTAGACTACTTCCGGAGCCAGTCTGTCTGTGTTCCAATTCCAATTTTGGGACGTTCCCACTGTAACTTCAATTTCTGCGGTTAGATAGTCAGAGAACCTTGTTGCCTATTTACTAACATTTCAGTCTTATCACAGGGAATTGCATTGAGAGGACTCTTTATTATTGACAAAGAAGGAGCCATCCAGCACTCAACCATTAACAACCTTGCCATTGGTAGGAGTGTTGACGAGACACTGAGAACACTTCAGGTAAACTATATCTGATCAAGACAGACTGAGATTGACTAATATCAGTAGAACTTACTAATCTTTTTTAAGATTTACCTCTTAAAATCACTTAGAAAAATCTTCTTTTATTAGTGTTCTAACATTTAATTTGATCTTTAATTGATTCCGTTGCGGCAAAAATTATCTGCAGGCCTTGCAGTACGTGCAGGAGAACCCAGATGAAGTTTGCCCAGCAGGATGGAAGCCCGGGGACAAATCCATGAAGCCAGACCCAAAACTCAGCAAGGAGTACTTTGCAGCTATATAAGAGGGGTTAGCATTGGAACCTCATATGCATATCTATGTCTATTAGGGAGGTGTAGATGAGTTTTGTTTTTCCATGTAATGTGATTTTGCTACTTACTGTGAGTTTTTCGGAGCAGCCTGTGGGGAATAAATGCATTGGACTGGATTTGTCCATCTCTTTACTTCCTTTGTAATGCAGACACAACACAATCTCTTGTTATTGTCCTCTTCATGTTATCAATGTTACTGTGAATCATATGTTGGCCAATTGGATGCAAAAAATAGATAAATAAATAAACAAAATTAAAAGAAAATGAAAGCCGATCCCTTTGGAAGTATAGATTGTGATTTTTAATCCATGGCCGAGAAACAAATTCATTGTCTGTTGGTAAAATTGAAATTAAAGTATCAAGCGTGTGAAATATGATAAGGAAAATTACTTTTAAGCTGTGGGGATTATACATTTATTTTTTATGACTTGCATGCCAATCAAATAAATCTTTAGATTCAACACCTAGCAAGTGAAGATAGATACGCCTGCCAATTATCGGAAGTAGTATTATAAATTCTTTAAGTCGTCTGCAACTGAATCCTAGCCTTAGATTGATTGACTATTGATGAGTTGACCACAGCGAATCTTCGATGGATCACAGCAGATCAAAGTAATCAAAATATAACTGGAGATAACATCTTATTCTTATCATGCGTCTCACATAGATTCCATCAATTCAATTTTAATATGATGGTCGATGAATTTGCAGTCGAGAGATGGACAGACGAACTTCTTTGACATCTTTGTGTCTTGGTGTAGTTGTTTGATTGTTTAGGAAATTCCTATTTCTATTTTTTTTAATAATAATAATAATTTATGGTTTAAATGTGAAATGTTTTGTAAGCAATCAATATATCGATTGGGTTGCAACTTGCAAGCAAGATTCTGAACTGGATTTATGGTTTATTCTATTTCTTTTTTTTTAAAAAAAAAAAAAGATGGGAGTATCAAAACTCCCAACAAAGATGGAACTCCTCCCCCACAACAAACAATTTCAAATCATTATTAATTTACTTATAGGAACTGTTTGGCATGATGCAAAACAGGGCATCATGAAAGGGCATTATAATAAAGAAAATTGGGCAAACTACAATATAATTATTATTATATTTTAGTCCTGAAGTGATCCCAATTTAATTTTAGATTTCTCATATATAACCTAAAGACTGGGAAAAAAATGGTGGAAAAAGAAAAAGTAACACTTTACGGTAACCATATGGTACATAGAATGTATGATTTAAACAACAGATGGTTGACGTATTATTTGTAGATGTGCATTAAAAACCAAGCTCAGAGCTTGATAAACAAAAAAATAACAAAAGTAGATAATAATAATTTTAAGACATCTAGTAAATAATTTCAAAATTATTATTATCTCAAGAGAATTATGTTAGTAAGTAATTATGTAATTCATGGTCCCCAATCAGTGCCAATAGGTCCCATTGATAATTTAATTTAATGATTGTTATTCCACAATTAATAATTTAATATGGACCGCCAAGATTCACGTGATCTAGTCACGCATGTAGATGCAGTTCGTAAAAAAGCACGATCAAAATGAGGCTGCACCGTATGCTGATACACCGCTGACACATGATAACTAATAGAAACGCAATTGGGCTTCGTCGCTTCGCTGTTGAATGAACTCCTCTTAATGATTCTGATTTCTAATATTACCAATTTTAAAAAGCATAGCGGGCCAAATATAATTTTATGTCCTTATATTCTCTCCCGAACTAGAACTTAAAGCGGCAGCTAAGGAAAGAGGTTGAAAGTCACTCAGTCGTGCTCTTAACTTTCAAAATAAGGAACCTTCAAAATAAGAGTCCAGTTATTTTAAAATTACTTTAAAGTATAATACGCTTTCATAACTATACAACTAAAATTATAAAATATTTTTTATTATTTTGTATGTGTATCGTGATTTATGCTATACCTTAAAGCAGCTTAAGCTATTCATTAATATAATAATTTAATTGTGAGATTTAGTTAAATAAATTAGTAAGAAGAAACGAGTGACATTAATTCTTTGCGCAACTTTTATAAATTAAAACGTAAAATTTATTTTATCATACAAAAATAAAAAGATGCGGACGCATGCAACAAATATTAAATTAACATGTTAGTTTATTTTTGAGTTCTTAAGATTAATTCATTAGTAAAATCATGATAGAATTAGTTTATGTAAAATTATTTAAGCATATGACAATTAGTTAACTCAATGACATGTTAGCTTTATTTTTAGTCCCTAAGAAGTCTGGGGACTGAGTTTTCTAATTTAGCCTAAATTGATCATAAGATTATAAGATCCTCTTATGAGACGAAGGGATTGATTTTATTGACTCTTACTTCCCATTAGATCCAAATACCCAATGCATTTGTTAATATATTGTAATTGTAGGTATATATCGTAATGGTAGGTAGAATAAAGAAAGTTTGGGCCACTGGTGGTACTAATTCTCTTTGCTTGGCTACATGATCATGGAACTTGCAAAAAATACATACAAACAACACTAGCAAAGCTTTAAGCACTAATGATTCATTCCTTCACAGTTTCACAAAAGAGGTGACACTTTCTCTCCAAGGCATGTATTTATATTTTTCCAAGACATTATGATGCCTCAGTTCCAAAACAAAAAAGACCAACAGGCAGCTATTGTGCTCAAGATCTACTGTATAAGACCGCATATATGTATAAACGGAAGACAAAAAAGGACCAAAAGGAAGTCATGACGTCACGTGGCAATCTCTGATTCGGACACGTAATTCAATCGGTCCTCCCACACCAGCTTCGATGTAATTTCATCATGTTCGGGCACATATTCCTGATGAACAACAAAATTATATAAATGAGATACCAAAACATTCAAAGACTGTTCCCAATACATTGCTGAATTGTTAAGGGCCAAGTTTAAAATATGTACATAGAATTTGTTTATCAAATCATGTGGTTTGGTTTGGTGTTCCGATTTTCTGCCCGCCCCTTAAATTAATTGTTTAGACATGAATGCGAAGAAACCATTTACCTCAAGCTGTCTAACCAATTGTTTAGCTGTTGGGGCAGATATAATAATGCGACGTGCGGTGGGGGAAATAAAGCCTTCGTCCACGGCCTTATCAACAAAAGACAACAACGAGTTGTAGAAGCCATCAACGTTCAACAGACCCACCTACAATATTAAACAACTTAATTATGAGTTTAATTAAAATATAACACTAAAGCCCAAACAACACCCAAAAATGAGACTGAAAAGCTTCTATTGACCAGTAGTTTTACAATTTTCTTTTTTAAAATCATTAGCTTTCTCCCATTCAAACGGAGATTCTTCTAATCAATTCTCCAAATCATTTAACATGATCATTATTGGATCATCAAATCTTAGACTATCTTTCCATGTGAATCAGGTTGATCAGCACATGCATTGATTCTATGCTTGCATCTATCTATATTATCACCATCAATAAGATTTGTTGAATGTATTTGGTCAACTAAGCTTCCCGTTTAAGTGGAACAGCAAAAAACAGCCGTGTCCTCAAAAACCATGACAAATCGTAATGTAGAATCATGTTATTAAGTGCAGTATTTAAAGTATTGATTAAAGTTCTAGAATATGATGTCATATGAACCAGGAACGGATTGATAAGAGATTACTAGACTCATTGTACAAAGTTATATTCACATAGATATTTAATTTATTAATTAGGTTCCACAGAATCTTACTGGCTAAGAATAATGCACAAAATCTGAACACTTAGTTTAGGCTTGGGGAATGGCATATACCAAGCAAATTACATATATCATCAGTTATTTAATTCGTAACAAGATCAAAACATTAAAGAGTTACATACAGGTTTACGGTGGATTCCGAGCTGGGCCCATGTTATAACTTCAAGCAGTTCTTCAAGAGTACCATAACCACCTATTAATAAAATAAAAAATTTACATAAAGGAATCATCATAGAGAAAAAAGAATAATGTAACAAGAAGGTGTAAAAGGTACATAAAGATACAAGGATCTTGTTGATACCAGGAAGAGCGATAAATGCATCAGCTTGTCGGGCCATCTCAGCTTTTCTCTGGTGCATATCAGACACCGTTTTCACTTCTCCAACAGGATCTCCGGTTATCTACAATGTTGATTTAAGCGCATACATCAACAACCAACAATCTTACTTTTGAAACATAAATACATATTCTCAAAAAATTAATAGATAGCTGATTTATCACCAAAAATCAACATATTTATATCAATAAAAGATGAACATAAGTTCTTTGATTTCAATTTATCAACTATTCCTCTAAGGACAATTAACGACCAAAAAAAAAAAGAACTGAAATAAAAGGACAGGCCCCAAGCCTTGAGACATACTGTCCCATGACTCAAGTCTAATCCAGCTAGCTTCATTGCCATATGCGGAAGAACTTTAGTCTTATCACGGCAAAAAATAACACACGGAATTAAGAAAGAGAGATTGCATTAAGGAATAGGAAATATATAATACCTCTCTTGGCGTAAGAGTCTTTGGAATAACTCTGCAAAAAAGCCACATAAACACAGATCAGCACCATTTATAATATATTATTTCTTTAAAATAAGCATATAATGAACATCATAAACTCATATTTTAGCATTATTTCTAAATAATCTCATAGCAATCACAGTCTGATCAGGGCAGGACAGTCTTTTTATAAAAGGTTGTTACTTGTTACATGTTCCCTAAAGCCAGTGCTTCAACTTCAATCACCGCCTAAAAGTTTTCATACTTTATACTAAGCTTTTTAATTTTTTCCATCTTTATCTCTATGTTACAAGAGTTTGCAGTAAGAAACTGACAATGCAAAGCTCAAAACCGATTCACTTTTTACAAACTGTTAAAAAGTTCTGCATAAAAAAGCCTTTTTGAGGAATCATGTTCTAATGTCAAACCAAACCAAAGCGAAGGAAATTTTATTTTGTTCACATGACAAAAACAAAAATCAGAATTAAAAAAGGGCACAAATCCCTTATTTGTTTGGGGCACGCATTTGATCCCATGATGTCTGCTTTAAGAACCAACTTCATTGAAAACTGAAAAACACTTGCATGGTTCAAAAATAAAAGAGAAAAGAAAAATAATGAAACCCAAGAAAGAAGAAAGAGATGATTGATTATGAAGAGGCACAAACCCTAGAACATGGCGCCCACCATCATGAACTGCTTGTGAAACAAGACCCATCAAACCCACGCTCCCTCCTCCATAAACCAAATCAATTTTTCTCTCCACCTTCAAGAAAACAACATTGGAAAGTGGAAAAAGAAAAAAAAAAAAACCATTAACACATGTCACAATAAACAAACATTATTTTTAAAAAATAAATATTAAAATTATTACAAAGGAACCAACCCATAAGTAAAAATCATGGTCATGGATGTTTCTTTGTGGGAATATGCACAAGAGAAGACCACGCTCAAAAGAGTGTCATGATATCAAGCGAGCACGTTTGTTAGCTAGCTAGCTTCTCTAGGAGAAATTGTTTATTAAAAAAATGTTTTTAAAAAACGGTTTCTTTTTTGTGTTGTGATTTGTGAAACTGAAAATAGAAAAATACATACAAACAAGATCATGCAAAAATGCTGCTCACCTGACAGGCAAGTTACAGCTAGCACTAGCAGTTTTTCTGTCATGCCAAACATAAACCCTAAACCTTCCATCTCCTATGCTAATAAATTTTTATTTTTCATTTTATTTTATCAACAAAACAATCATATGCCCACGTTCAAAGCTTAATGAAACAACGAGGTTTCTAAATTGTTTGATTCCAGAACAAAAATCGACCCAGTTGATAAGAAACATAAACAATGCATAAAAGAAAATCCCTTTTAATGACGGACAAGGAAAGAGAGAGGACAAAAAAAAAGAATTTTTGGAAGCCAAAATTGCACCATTGAATGAAACAATGCAGGATTGGTTGAACCCAGAAACAAAATGGAGAAATATTTGAGATTGTCTTTCAAAACTTCGGATTCTGAAAAAGGGACATGAAAAACAGATGGAAAAAAAAATTAAGAAAATTCCATTACCAGTTCTTTGCCCAACTCAACGGCTGCTTCTTGATAGGTAGCTTTCTTACCAGAACTGCTGCCACAGAACACACAAATTCTCTTGAATCGTGATTTTGTGTCTTCCATTATTTGTTATCTTTTTTGTTGGAAAATAAAAATAAAAACGAATAAGATAGTGAGAGAACTTCTCTGAAGAAGGGAGAGGGTTGAGAAATGAGAACAAAGTGATGATTTGTTTTATAAAGCCCCTTCAAAACGCCTTGGCCAAGTCATTGCTTTGCCTTTGCTAGCCCCCACCTCTTTATATATATTTTGGGAAACAGCTTTTTCAGTTTTTCATTTTATTTTAATGAGGGTTGGAAATATATGCTGAGGTTGAGAGGTGTTTCGGTGGGGTTTTAAATAAGTAATTAATTAATTAATCCCAATAGAATTTGATAGGAAAATTTCGAGTCATGATTCTATGCTTTTCATCACAGCGTACAGAAAAATACCGATGGTAAAAGCATCGGCCAATGGGTGTTAGCCACGTGGCGGCGGCACCACGTGGATGCGAGGAATTAGAATCATAATCATTCAATCCCCTAAAGCTTTTCAGTTTTTCCTTTCAGCATAACCACAGCTTTTATTACGTTTTCTTTCTTACAAAAATTGAAATTACGAAGCTTTTTTTTCATTTAGAGCCAATTTAGTAATGCTGCAGTTTTTTAAGTAATTACTGTTAATTATATTGTTAAAAAAATTAGTTATGAAAAAAATTAATTAAATATTTAATAAAAATTATTTTTAAAAGTATTATCAATTTTAAAAACAATCACGTGAGTTTTGTAAATTTTATTATTAATTTATTCTAAAAATATAAATAACTGAATTAAACATCATGTTAAATAAAATTTATTTACACATTTATAAATGTGTATATCAACTATTTTTAATTGTATATATATAATAATTGACAACTAAAATAAATGATTTATATTATTAATTTAATTTTTATTTTGTTATCTCAATATAATTGGTAATACTAATAATTTTTTTAAAGTTAATAATTTTATTAATAAGGAAAATTTTGATTTTTTAATATGTACGATGATATATATGGAATTGTATTAAATATAAAAGTTATTCTTAAAATCATACTTTAAAAAATTATTTCTTTTTATTTTTCAAAATCTATTATAGGATGAGTGACTTTACTAAAAATAATTTTTAAAAGAATTTGTCAAACACTATAATTAACTTTTAACTTTTCGAAATTACTTTTAAGTCTTTCAAAAACAATTTCAAATGAGTCATTAGTCTATTAATAACTTAGGTCTCTCTTCATTCCGTGTGAGTCAAATTTAAATATCATATTTTCTATTTTCGACACAAAATTTTATCATTTTGATAATACACACACATGCATACACAATAAATCTCAATATGATTGAATGACGAATATATATATTTATACGAATGATATTTTCTTATGGAATAAATCAATTATTTACACATTTTTGGAAGTAAATTATTCATTAAGCAAGTGTTAAGTTCAAATCTTTTACTTGTCTTGTTCAATTACTTTTACCATAAACACCACTAAGTGAGAACAACAAAAAAAGTCAATTTATGTAAGTTACAGAAATTAAGTCCTATTAAGCACAGCAATAAAAACAAACTTCACCGAAGTATTGAAAGAATGTTTAATTTGTTATAACTACAGATTCGGTCATTTATAATGTGAAATAAACACAAGTTTAAAGTAGTTAAAAAAAAGTAATAAATCTGATATCGCTTGTGGAAGTAAAAAATTTGACGTATATATATATATGATTATGTATATTTGGAATCAACTCTACGGTATCATAGAAGTTATACGTAGAGTTACAATTTTTATTTTTAATTTAATTGATTAGATTGATCTATCATTTTTAAGAATAATGATTTAATATTCAAAACGAGCTAGCATTCTATCCGGCTTAAATTGATTTTGGTCAAAACCTTATCTTTGGGTTTCTTTTTAATGCACATGACATGACAACAATTAAACTATATACTTTTAAAAGAAAAGAAAAAACTGCATCAAAATCCTTTTTTGTTTCAAAATAGTAACGTTAATTCAGCATTGTCACATGGAGCATAAACTCATAAACATACATCCCCTTTGTTGACGTTCAATTTTATTTATTTTTTGAACAAAACAATAAAATGAATTAAAGAGCTACGTGTGACACGTGTATGGATTTGAATAAGAGACCATGATAGTTACATAAGGGCGAACACACTTGATATTGAGATAGAACATAATTTTTAATTTTTTTAATAGGAGATTAAATAATAAATTAAAAAATAAATAATGTTTTTGTCTTTCATAGAGAGAAATGCAAGTCACGTGTAAACCCGCTGAGTTTTTGGGGTGTGAAAGCTAATTAAGACCGGAATTGGAGAACAATAAACATTAATTTAATTAAAAATTAAAAAAGGGGAATCATAAAGGATATAATTATGGGGAGAAAAAAAAAGCACAAGAATTTGCAAAGCATATTACAAGTACCAGGTATATTATTTAAAAAAATAATTATATGGACGGCTTTTACACTTAGGGCACGTTTGGTTGTAGTTAAATTTAATGGGACAGAATTATTTTGGTACAAATAATAATGATATCATGTTTAGTGCCAAAACGTTAAGTTAGGGTAGGTGACTAAGTGCCCACTACATCATTCTAAATTGTAACAAAAATATGCCCTAGGAAGGACCCTTGGGATTGCATCCCAAGCCATTCATGGGATAATACACAATTTAAATTGATAATTTATTTGCTGTAATTATTTTTTTATTATGTATTATTATAAACATTGCAATTTATTTGTTTAACTTTAAATTATAATATTATTTTAAATTTTAAATTTAATTATATTGTTGTTAAAAGAATTTTTACATAATTTTTAGTTAAATTTAAACTAATAAATAATATAAATTTGTTTAGTTTATAATAAAAAAATCTAATTTGTAATATAATCTATCTTAAATAAAAATAAAATATTTTAATTTATATTAAGTTAGCTTTTATTTGTAATAATTCAATTAACTATGATTAAATAATATTTATTAATTTTAATAATCAAAAGGTGATTTTATTGTTATACTCAAATCTAGTACAAAACTATACCAAGCAAAAGATAGTATTAAATATAATTCAATCTAATCTCATCCAATTCAATCCTTTTGTATCCTACTACATCACATCCTACATACCAAACACACCCTTATAATTTTATGCAATCAATATGTTTGTGCGACTAAATTAATTTTAAAGTCATGTTTATGAAAAAAAATAAATGATCAACATACTTAGCGTTGAATTTGACTGTAAATTGTATATGAATTGGATGTTTCATATGTTCTAATATAAAAACGCTTAGAAAAATATTTAAAAACAAGTTTATATATATAGTAAGAGTATCATCTACCATGTATATAAAGTCATTGTCTCATAAGAGATCTCTCAAGTTATTAAAACAAGAGATGAATTAAAAGATAAATAAATCACACGCTTTAATACACTATAAAACAAAATAATTTATTTATCTTTTAATTTATCCCTGGTTTTGTTGACCTTGTCAAAATAGCGAGAAGCTTGTCCTATAAAAAACATGTCAAATGATTTCCTTGTATGCTATATAAAACATGTAATTGAAAATTCTAATTAAAAAATCACCATCATCATGTGAGTAGTTGTTGATATTTCATTTTGTTATTTTATGTGTTAATTATAATTATAATCATAATAAGTGTACGATGTGTCGATGTCTCAAATGCACTTTATTTGACCATTTTTTAAATCAACGTTGTAAGCTTAATGTAATTGATCTCAAAACAAGCAAATGAGAGTGGCCAAATCATTTGATTGGCTCTGTTATCGTTCTCCAGTTCGAACTCGAAGTTATAATGGCAAGGATCAATCTTTTTTTTTTTTTTTTTAACTATAATTACAATGTTACTAATATTTCATCATAGTGATCTTTTGAAACTAATTAATATAATTTTAATTATGATGCAGCTGTGCAATCTAAATTACTGCTGTCACGTTAAAAAGAAAATTATTCCTCCTCCTCGCGAGAGATTAAAGATTTTAAGACTCGAATCATGGACGTGAGAGTGAAATTGTTAGCTTAGCACTGAAATAGAACACCCAACACTAAGAGTTAAGTTTTGGTGCTAAGTTATATTATCTGTATCTTATAGTTAACTCAAATTAATTTATCATAATATATCGATTATCCAACAATTAATAATCGAGTCATATTTAAAAAAAAAAAAATTTGAATGAATGTAAGTTATGATGTAAATTACTAACAAATACTAAATTGGATAATAAATAGATAGTGTAACTTACATTCACATATAGGAGATAAAAGTTGTTCTTAAGCTTAATGTAATTTAATTGTAAAACATGGTTAAATTATTGAGAATTAAAAAAAAAAACAAATCATTAAGTTAGAGACAGTATCAATCACACGCAGGTCATAATTATGATGTATGAGTATGTGTTGGGAAATGGAAATACTTGTTGGAGGATATTGATAGGATGTGATGTGTGTACCCCAGAAAATTAAAAGTAATCATTATCACTCTTTTTGCATGATTCGTGCATCTTTGATTGATTGACGATTTGACTGACGCGTTTCTCTTTTGATAGAGCTTAAATTCTTCGGAAATCAGATGGATTAAGATCACCAAACCCCTTCTTTCTTCTTTTTCTTTTTCTTTTTCTCATTTTTGCTTTATTCAAGAAGCGATTTCATCCCCCCCACGGCCAGCACGGCTGCATTGTATGGTGCTGCTGAGGCCACGATTAATGAAACGTGTCAAAAGTTTTTTTAATGACTTTAACGGGAAAGAAAAAAAGATTTTCCAAAATTTGACGTGAAATTTAGTTTAAGATTCAATTCAAAAATCTCCCACCTCAATTGGTTGATAAAGAATGTAATTTTGATACGATTGAATAGAAAATGTGACGGATAATATTACGTAGGCCCAGCACTAGAATTAGAGGCAAGCACACGTGATAATGTCCATTGAGACTTGGAGTTCATATTTCAAACCCAAATCTTCGCTATGAAAAGATTTACGCACCCCCCATTAACGTTCTGCCGACAGTTCCGCTGAATCACTTTTAACGTGGACGATCAGGAACCGTTGGATCAACATAAACAATGATATCACCTCACTTCGCTATTAAAACTTAACGGCAGAAAAGGTAAAAGGGAAGTACATTCGGGACCCACAAATACAAATGAAAGTGTGTCTGATTACGTGGGACCCAGGACAGTGTACACGTGCGACAAGCCGCCGGCATATAGACGAATGGAGACCAGAGAGACAAAAGTGTAAAAATTAGAAGTGGGATAATTTTTTTAATTTCTTAGTTTTAGGTGTAATTTTTTTTTTTTTTAATCAATAGGCCCTTAATTTGAGTAGAATAACGCTTTGCTCTCATAATGTATGACAATAAATATTCGAACTCTCGTAAAATTATTTATGAGAAGTATTTTTTTAATTATAAAATTTAATAATATGAGTTATAATTTAAATTTTATTTAATATTATCAATTATAATCTAAAAAATAATAATTTTTTATTTATATCAATTATCTCGCTTTTCTTTTTTTTTTTTGTTCTTTTTACACACAATCATTGCCAAAAAGAAAAAAAAAAGCGTTAACGAAATCAAATTTCAACCCGCCTACTTATTGTAACAACTAACCCATACTTACATTCAATGAATGAAATTTAATACACATGGGGATCGTGCGTGGCCATTTTAGATGGAGGGAGTGAATCTATTTGATACAAATAGACAAACTATGGTCATACATAAAAAGATAATGGATCCCAACATTATTATTACAAAGTCCCAAGTATTAAGAGACGGCAGAGTATTTCAGGCAGCGGGAGTGAAGGCAGATGAATCTGAAGGTCTTTTCTTTTTGTCATGTCAATTATCGCTCACTTTTTGTCTGTTAATTATTTCATTTTCCCCTTTTTTTTTTTTTTTTCCTTCTCGAGATTTGCGGACGTCTTTGAATTGAGGAAACAGTAATCAAATTATAAATTAAAGAAAAAAAAAAAAGGGGTGATCAATTATTGACGCTCGAGTGGGTTGAGCTATTTGTGCATTTTTTTTTTTGCCTTTTTTGGTTGAGCACGGAAGGGCAGTGCTTCCGGACTCGTTAAAAAGTACATAATCTTGGTAAACGAAAATAATTATGCTTAGGAGCCATTAATATCTTAACATTTTCGCTTAATTGAGTTTGAAAATACAATGAAATTCTAAAATAATTAAACTGCATCAGAGTAGTTTAAATTAAAGAAATATTTGCATGTTCAACACGTATGCGTAATATTCGATTTGATGTTTAACATAAAACTCAATAGTATTCGTTTTTGGGGCCCCACTTCGCAAATGTAACGAATTGTTTGTGGGAATATAGACGTAGCAGCTCTTCGTGATTTACGTTAGATTCTGAAGTTAATTAGTCCTAATCATTTTAATAGATTTGTTCTCACATGCATCGTCTAAAGCAATGTGTCTGGTTCACCAGTCATTTAATCAAATTCATCGAAATGGCATCGTCCATGCATGAACCTATAATCAAACTTCTTAAAGCGTCAAAAAAAGGCAAAAGCCACAAAACGATAAGCTCGTGTGCATGACAAGAAAATAATGGAACAAGTTCTATCAGTAGGATTGTGAAAACATAACAGATCTTGCTCCCAAATTTTGCTTAATCGCGGCTTTATCCAAAAAAGTTTAAAATGCGATTAAGATAAAGTGCCAATATATAATTTCCAGAAACCAGACCTTAGTAAAACTAATTAAATTAATTTAAGTAAACGAAATCCACGATGTTATATTGTCAAATCTATCTCGAGAATATGATCCGATCTCCCAACTTATGTGAGGATATGATACTTTTGTGACAATGTCAAAGCTTTTAGTTTTCAACGAAATTGTTATTTTTATAGTTAATATATATATATTCAAGAAATATGATCTACAAAAAGATTTATAGATTCTAACAAGTTGTTGTATAAAGCATTATCGATTGCCTTAAATTGTTGTTTATTTGCAGCCAGAATCTAAAACAAATTCTCTAAACATGAGCTGTGGTGTTGTCCTCGTTGAAATTTTTTAAAGAGGATTCGTTGCTTCATCGTACCATATATTTTGACTATATTTTTGGGTTGGATTCCATTCTACCAAATGGAATATAACTTACATATATAATTAGCTTTTTTGCAATCAAGATGAGTGTTATTAAAACAATTTACAATACATTATTTGATATACGAACCGTTGGTTAAACCATTGATTGTATTTTAACAATGAAAATAAGAAATAAAATGATTATGATATCCAAATGGTATCAAAATACCAAGTCTCTCCGAGTAGAGGAGTAACGGCATCCTTCCAAAAACTTCTTCAAATTCATTTACGTCTTTTACAATTTGAGCCTTCCGTAAAAAGAAAAGATGATTTATAATACTTGGATGTCAAAAGTTTTCAAGAAAATGAAAAAAAAAAAACAAAATTGTGGGTTTAAATTTTTTTTTTTGTTTTTCAAGAAAAAAATTATTTATCTTTAGGATGCGGGTTTAATTAAAAATTATACTTTATATAACTTTAATGAAAGTTAAAATTGTAAAATATGTTAAATAGATTTTAAGGCGTAAAATGATGATGATCCCAAAATGATATCAATACCAAGCTTCTCCAGTCTCCAGTCCGAAAACATTTGGTGGAAATTTTTAGGGCAAGCCCATATCAACTAAGGCCCAATTAAAGAGCTCATATTAAGTACCCCCATCTGCATAATGTATTCACTCCTACTTTGTTTTCAGCATTCAAAAAAAGACAGATTAGCATTAGAAATAGTTTAGGCTTTACTTAGCTTAGCCCAAATTGAATCAGAAGCATGGCCATTCGTCAACTTGAATTGCGAATCAATGGGCGGGCGTTAACACGACCGTGGTCCTGTCTCTCAAAATGTCAAAAAATGAGTTCATGAGAACGTGGGTAATGTTCAATCTCTTTAATAATTTAAATCCCGTTTGGATTCATAGCTAATAATTGAAGGGTGTACTTGCCTGTGTAGAGGTCATGCGGAGAGAAACATTAGATTCAATAAGTTTGAGAAGCTGTCAATTCAGTTGATAAAAAAAAAAAGTGAGGTAATTTCAAAAAAGGGTTTCTTAATTCTTACGAATGAAGAGTCAACTTTGGAGATGGTGGGGATGAGCTTGTTGTATAATGTATACGACGGGCTCACATTGTCACTTGAGTGGTGAGACCGACACTACTAACGAAACGCTCCTCTTGTTCACATACCGTACTATTTATTTTTGTTTGTTTATCCATTACATTCATTATTTGTAAAAACTAATGAATTTATTTAACATTAAAATTGTGAATTAATTAAGTTATAACACAATCTAAATTTCATCATTAGTTTGGGAGGAGAAATTCAAGTCTCCCGCAGTCCTCTGTATGTGTGATTTATGGGAATTTTTTTTTTGATAAATGTTTGGTAATACATCCGATCATTGATCTATTCAAATATCAATATCCCTAAGTTGCATTATGATAGAGCTATTAAGGTAGAGTTTTTTATTATTTTTTCCTATGAATATCATTATATTATATAATATCATATTTACTCTGACAATCAACATTTACATGTATTTATTATTAAAATAAGACTATTTGGACTCACTATAACAAGTGAACGTAAGAAAAATTAGAAAAAAATAATTCTCATGTAATTAATCTAAATTTGAGTTAGACTCAACAACAACTAGTTCAAATGTAAATAATTTTGTGGAGATTTACTTATTTTACTACTAGTTATATAAGATGTGATTAAAAGTAAGTTTGTGATTTTGTAATTGTTGTGATTTTTTTAAAATTAAAATATTTGATGGAAACCCCATTACGAAAGTTTAAATAAAAAAATAAAAATTGACTTCATGAGAAGCAAGCCAATATGAACATAGATAATTAGATATGACTAGAAAACTTCTAAAGAGAAAAAAAAAAAAATGAACACAAGACTTGACTCATTGAGACTTTGAGAGCATACACGTGTTGTTATTATTTGAAAGTTAAATAACGTTTTTATTAAATTTAAAAAAAGAAATCGTTTTCCCCCTAAATAGGGGTTGGAAGAACTCCGTTCAAGACCAAAGAGTCAAATATGTAAACGATACGTTAGAAGGTCACCACTATTGCTCACCGATATTCACGTGTCCAATTTTATCATCTACTTGCCTCTCCACCAAGATCAAACGAACCCTTTAATCCATCACCCTTCATTAATCATACTGGGATCCATCCCCCCATTGCAGTGAGTAGTGACAATCTAACGGTTGCAAGAGCCTTGGCTACATCTGTTCAGTAGACTCGAAAGCTGCGGAAACAGCCACTTCCGCTCATCGTACGCCACGTCAAAATCAACACCACTGGCTGGATTAGAATCCCTACCCACCATTGTTATGGTCTTTCAACGGCTAATAAGACTTTTGGGTGCCACGTTATCGCCATTAGGTCATGTTGCATAACTTTAATGATAGACTCTTAAGTATGCTTAAACTACAAGATTACCCGAACATTTACCGCCACCAACAATGCACGTTCCTTTTTTTTGTTTTCGCATCATTTGTGAGATCTTTACATAACAATGTCTCATTAAAGGAGAGCACTCGATGCCTATAATTGTGGCCAAATTGAAAGCCAGCTTTGTAGTAGACGCAAGGGAATGCTTATACTACGAGGAAATTGTAAAACTAAATATACACTTCTCAGTTCTCCCTTTGTGTGTGTCTATATATATAATTGCAAAGATTGTAAAGTCTATAAAAATTTAAAAACACAGTAGTCGTACGTAGTACATTTCCATGATTTATATATATATATGTAGACACACATATACTTGCAAAGTTTGTAAAGTATATATAATCATGGAAATGTACTATGTACTAACATGTTTTTAAGTTTTTATTCAAAATTAAAATTTATCACAATAACCAAGTGATCTTTTATACATCAAATTTACTTTCGGTTTTTTATGAATTAAATTAGTTATTAGTTATCACCCAAACAAAACATATATCTATTAACAAAGAGATCTTTGTGGACTTATGAGAATAAAGCATGAGTAACCAACAAAAAAAATAAAAATTAAATATTGATCAAAACTAAATTAACTAGATAAAGTGAGCGCATAAAAGTCTACAGGCAATACTATTGATGTGTTACTTTAACCACTTGATCCGAAAAAGTTAAACTATTACGTAATGACCTGTATGTTATTATGATATCATGTTAATCCAACAACCACTTATTTGAAAAAAATTATGTTTTGTTTGGGATTGAGGAGATATAACTTTTAAATTATAATTATTGTAAAAATAAAAATTATAACATAAAATAAGTATTAATAATATGTAGTAAATATAAATTTTAAATAATAATTTTGATAAAATTATTAAAAATATAATAAATTTTTTATTATACAAGTGAAAAATTATATTAATGTAACTTTCAAAGTATAGCAGTTAGTGTTTACTAAACACTTAAGTGTTTTAACTTTTAAGCTATTACTGTTCAATATCAATTCCAAACGCACTCTTAAGTTATTAGTTGGGTAATGACTAAAACATTAGTATTAGAGGCAACTCTTAACCCCCAAATATATATATATATATATATATATATATATATGGGGAAATAAAACATTTCATATATACTTATTTTGAAAAAAGCCAGCTTAACATAATTGTTATAAAATATATCATGTTGGGCTGGAGGGAGAAGTTTCAAAATAAGCACCTAAATCATTACATGTATTCAATTGTAGGCATAATGCTAGAACTCTACAAGGGATTTGGTAAAATGAAGTGTATCTCATCATTTAACGTTATGACAACTTGGAATTATTAGATTCAATCACTTGAGATGATGAGATGATTAGGATTCTATTTCAAAATAAATATATAGATCTAATAATGAAAATTTTACTTCACAATTTGTCTTATCAAATATAATATTAATATGCCCATTACCAACACCATGTGTCGCTAAATAATATCATTGTTTTTAAATTTTTATTTCCTTCAAAAAATGAAGGTTCCTTCCGATGGCATGCTTCGTAAATTACAGTCATCAACAATGGCAATTGTTACACTCAAATCGAACTTGATTCCGGTCCTTCTATCCGTTGCCCGCTTTCATTTTTCTGCCTATAAAGTATAAACAAAGAAGAACAAGACCCAAACAAAAATCACCGCTCTCACGCACTCTTATGAATTGAGTCACAGCCAACCAAAGAGCCTAAAACAAAAACAAAAAAAAATCCCAATGGCCGCTTGTCCTTTCTCTCTCATTTGTCTCTTCTCTCTCCTCATCCTCCTCCTCACCACCGACGCCGGCGCCGGCAGCAGTGCTGCCACCGTCACAGTCCCTTTGACTCCGTTGTCAACCAAACACCACCTGCACCGCTCAGATTCAGACCCTTTGAAAATCCTTCACTCATTAGCCTCGTCCTCACTCTCCAGAGCCCGCCACCTCAAAACAAAAACAAAGCCAAAGACAAAAGACAGCAACATTGGCAGCAACTATTCGAATTCTTTAATCAAAACCCCACTCTCCGTTCATAGCTACGGCGGCTACTCCATCTCTCTCAGCTTCGGCACGCCTCCCCAAGCCAGCACCCCTTTCATTTTCGACACCGGTAGCAGCCTCGTTTGGTTCCCATGCACGTCGCGTTATCGTTGCGCTGACTGTAACTTCCCCAACGTTGACCCGAGTCGAATCCCCGCTTTCATCCCCAAACGCTCTTCTTCTTCACAGCTCATCGGCTGCCAGAACCCTAAATGCTCCTGGGTCTTTGGCCCCAACGTCGAGTCCCGCTGCAAAGGCTGCAATCCTCGAAACAAGACTTGTCCACTAGCTTGCCCTTCTTATTTAATTCAGTACGGTTTAGGCTTCACTGCTGGGCTTTTACTATCAGAGACTTTGAGATTTCCCTCCAAAACGGTGCCCAATTTCCTCGTCGGATGCTCCATTTTATCCAACAGGCAACCCGCCGGCATTGCCGGGTTCGGTCGTAGCTCCGAATCGTTGCCCTCCCAACTGGGTCTCAAGAAATTCTCTTACTGTTTACTTTCCCGAAAATTCGACGACGCGCCGGTAAGTAGTAATCTTGTCTTGGACACCGGGTCGAGTTCGGGTGATTCGAAAACTCCGGGTCTTAGCTACACTCCGTTTTATAAGAACCCGGTCGGATCAAGTTCTGCGTTTGGGGAATACTATTATGTCGGTTTACGTCAAATTATAGTTGGGAGTAAACACGTGAAGATTCCGAACAGTTATTTGGTACCCGGATCCGATGGAAACGGAGGGGTCATAGTGGATTCGGGTTCTACGCTTACTTTCATGGAAGGGCCCCCTTTTGAAGCTGTGGCAAAAGAGTTTATAAGACAGATGGGTAATTATAGCAGAGCTGCTGATGTGGAGAAAAAGTCCGGCTTAAGGCCGTGTTTCGATATCTCGGGCAAAAAATCGGTTTACGTACCGGAATTGATTTTGAAATTTAAAGGTGGTGCCAAAATGGCATTGCCCCTGGAGAATTATTTTGCGCTTGTGGGTAATGAGGTGATCTGCTTAATACTCGCCAGCGATAATGCGGCGGGCCCGGCGCACGGCGATGGTCCGGCGATTATTTTGGGGGATTTCCAGCTTCAGAATTTTTATTTGGAGTTTGATTTGGCCAATGATAGATTTGGATTTGCTAAACGAAAATGTGCATGAGATACATTTTTGTTTCATCAAAATTGGATAACATTTAGTATCGTGTAATGCTAGTTACTTGGGTTAAGTTGTTGTAACGTGGAATTCGGGTCCTCTTTTGATGTAAATTTTATTGGAGTTTCGATAATTTATTGAAGCTTTTAATGATTCTACGATCCAATTATGTATGAGTCTTGTTGAAATCAATTATTGAAAATAAGAACGTGTGAAATGAATTCTGTTTGGCTTTTCGTGTTGTAATTATTGTTGGAAAAGTTGAAGTGAATTGAAAAAAAATAAAAATAAAAAGGCGATTTTTTATTACTTTTAAAAAGCGCTTTTAAGCCTTTTTTTTTCCTTCATTATTTTAGGTAGATTTTGTGGCGAATTTTTTTGTGTTTATAAAAAAAAAAAAAAAAAGCTTTCAACTTTATGTTGTAGGAGCATCCACTTTCTGTTCTAAGCTTTATCTTCCTTCTGTGGTGGTTCTGCTTTTTCTCTTCTTGTTGGACAAGCCAGTATTTGCCCTTTGTCATTCGTTTATCATTAATGTTAGTTATTTTCTTTTCCATAATCATTATTAGACACTACGAAATTTCTACCCGGTTCGATTTTCTCTTTCAACTTAATTTTTTTTTTATTTTGTTGGCTCAATTGGATTTATCCAGTTTAGTGGAGTAAATCTAAATTTAATCATCGTTAATCTACTATTTAGTTTGAACGGATGGACAAATTAAAATTTAAGTAATTATTTTAAGTTAAGACATAGACCCCACCCTATGATATCAATGTTGAACCCTCGCTTATCAAATTAATAATCTTGTATCATACACAGCCTGACGTTAGAATTGATGATTAGCAAAAAAGAAAAAGAAAAAAAAAAGGAAAAGGTGCAGTAAAGGTCCACTCAAGTGAAACTTTATCTAAAGATTATATTTTTACAAAATCTTCCATGTACCACCTTACTTGACCCTTTAAACTAATATGTAATAAATCTATTTCTATGGCTTGGAATCTTCCAAATTTTGAGGGGGAGAAAAACCATCATAATTATGCGATTTTGATTATGTAACCCATATTCAGATGATTAGATTTTATTAACTTTGACCTTTTTTTCTTTAATTATGAGATACAGTACCTTAAAATATATCAATCCTAAAGAATTTATAGTCGAAAAGAGTCTGCCTTTACGTACGAGGAAAAAAAAAAGAACAAGAATAAAGAGAGAGTTTTTATAAAAAATAAAAAAAAAAAGGAAAAAGCGCCCCAACTCCACCAGAGGCAGAGAGAGAACTGAAGAAGAGAAGAGTATTGAAGTTTTGCAAGGGAGGCGACATTGGAGAGAAATTTTTTTTCATTTTCGCACCGAACACCTGCCTAATTAATGACTAAAATTTTCAAGCCAGCTGTTAATTAACATACATAATATCAAAAAACAAATCAAGTCCTGTCAATTTAATCTCCTTGGTCTCCACGAATTAATTGCCAGATCTTCAACTGTGCCAAAGCAATTCTATTTATAATAATTTTGTTGTACAGAAAAACAGTTGGAACTTTAATTTGTGTTTCAACTTATAGTTCGAGCTGTGCATGTTGTTATGGGAACTGTTTAATTAATCATTACCGAAGCTCACATGTAATTATAACGTAACATCTATGAAAAAGCCAGCGAAAAAGTAAGCACTTTGCTTCACATTTTAAATGTCCTTTTAACCCTAAATAAATCCAAAACATTGCTCGTGTTCTAATACTCGAAATTAGCATCAATTATTGTGATTCCCAATAAGGATATGCAAGCTTTTTTTTCCATATTAATTTTACTATTCATTTGCTCATTTAAGCGAAAATTTTCACTTCGACAAGAATGCGACAGTTTCAATTTGAAGAAAGCATACGAGATGGAGGACAATCAAGAAGGTGGCGGTGTCACATTGGTTGGCTAGACTTAGGATAAGTTTCCAAATACAAACAAAAAGACTTTGAAAATTCAAATTCAATAAGGACCACTTCAACATATAAAAGCTTATAGGCATTATTTATTGTCTAGCGTCAACCTATAAACAAAGTACTAATAATTTGATTATAATATATACTGGGTTGATGTTACGCGCAATTAATAATATGTTATTAGTTAATATCTGCTGCCGACGTTCGCATATTCACGTTTTATCCAATAACTATAGATGCTTGCATGGGAGAAAATTTATACATGTTATTAGTTTCTGTTAAAAAAGTTGAAGAACTCATCTTGAGGAAAGAATTGTATTGTGGGACGAAGCGAAGATGATGAGGGGGGGGGTGTGATCTAGAGGAAAGTGTGAAAGAGACATGCATGGGGGCGTTATATAATGAGTGTTGGAAGTGTCCTCATGTGAATAATAACAACAAAGAAAATGAGTAGGCAAGCACATGGTTCCAATTAATTAATGAGAGAAAAGGGCCAAAAAAAAGAAAAACAAAAAGACAAACTTGTGGGTTTTTGATTGCTTTATGGAACCTTCAGTTACCAATTCCATTATTAGACTAAAATGGTGCGTGATTGATAAAATATCAATATATGTGGGTGCATTCACCTTTTCTTTTTCGTGCGTTGCGTTGTATTGACATGGAGGGCTTAAACATTTTGGTAGGGTTGGTGCTGGTTTATCTTTTTATTGTGTTTGGATGGTTTCGGAATCACATTGTGCCCGAATAGTACTCTCTAAACCCTAAAGTTTCCTTAACATAGAAGGCTTTACCTCTATTAATGTTATAAAAAAATAACATTAAACTCGGATTTTACAGGGAGAGGAAAAAAAGAAAAAGGATAAGAAAGAAAGAGCCCACGTGTCATGGTATCAGGGCTCTTAATCTAGGCAGTACCCTGGCTTCATAAGGACTACAAGCATTATTTAACCAAAATTTAAAAATAACGAAATCCCAAATCCTTGTCGGAAACGGTAGTAAGTGTAAAACTTCATCAGATTCGGTAACATAACAGTACTTGTATAAAAGAAGCCCAGCTAATTCATTCTAACAGCCGCTTGTATGAACTTACTCTCCGTCTGCTTGCAGCTGATTAATCGCCAAGGGCAAAACGTCTCTGCTTCCACCCAAATTGGTGTCGTTTTGAGTGTAATTAATTAAGGGGATGATAATAAAAGGTGATGCTGTCGTGGAAGAGCAAGAGCAACAGCAATGTGCTGTTTGTTTGAACGAGTTTGAGGATTTCGACGACGATGCTACTCTGTTGAATTGTGGGTGTCAGCAACTTTACCTGTCCCATCTGTCGTTTTAACTTTGCCACGGCCACAAAGAACTTTGTTAGAGACCCCCCTGCTAGGAGACAACAAAATCACCGCCGAAACAACATCGGGGTAACCAAAACCTGACAGAGCCACCGCCAAAGCGAGGTTGGGGCGACGAAAAACTGACAGAATCACTACTATCAAAATAACGTCGTTTTGATTGACTAACGCTAGGAAGACAAAAAAATATTGGACCGTCGAGTGTCCACGGTTACTGTATAATTGTGTTAAGTTAAAGATGAGTGATCTTCATTCTCGGCTTTGAGAAGCTTACTTGGAGTATTCATTCATGCATGCTCTTAGAAACTATTCTTTGCAGTTAATGTCTAATTATTGTCATTCTTTTCCATATTTTGTTCGACAAATTAAATAATTGCAATAGATAGTTGATAGTTATTTTGGGAAACCGAAAGAGAAGCAATAAATAAAGCAACAAATTAAATAATTGCAATAAATAATTTTCTCGGTTTCTTTTGGGAAACCGAAAGAGAAGCAAAGATTTCTCAATTCATTCTCCTATGAAATATTTTTACAAATGTATACATTTATATGTTATCACATTAAATTTTTTCACATTAATTATTTTGAAATTAACTAATTACAAAAATAATTACATAAATGAGAGACCAAATTTAAAATGTGTAGCATGATTTTATTGGAGAAATTTCCAATAAATTTATTTATTTTTAATTCTCTCTCACTAAAATATTTAAAAAAAATTATTTGATTTTGTTCATAATCTAAGATAAAAGATAATGGACATTGGTTAATTTGACCATCAATGTCCAAAATGTTGTTATCAATATCCTATTTAAAGCTGTTTTCATTTTAGGTAAAATCTTGTAAAATAAAAAATTTTTGAAAAGGAAAACCAATGTGTTGTAAGCAAATAAAGGATTCTGAGACTAATCTATATGTTTGTATATTAAATATGTTCCTAATTACTTGAGTACTAAAAGTACGAATCATATCCTTGATTGTACATGTAAATTTTTTACAGAAGAATTTGTGTGGAACTGTCCTACCAACTTATAATTGTAGAGTAATGGATATCACTATTGATCAACAATAGGTCTCATTGTTATACTACATAGTAAAGCATCATTGGGTTGTCTCATATGCTCAGTTAAGACAACCCACACTAGTTTTTATGAACCAAATTAAAACTAAACAATGTTAGACTATCTTAATCAAATAGAATACTGTTAACCAAATAAAAAGATAGTAAACGAGAGATGGCTTTGAGCCTAAAAGACACAAGAGTACCCACTACGTAGCAAATCCATTCTTTTGTCAACAATCAAGTTTAGGGTATAACGAAATGAGTTGTCTGACATATGTTTAATTAGATTATATATACCATTAGGCCCTTGGCGGAAGTAGTTGGACTGCTGCCCTCACAATCTCACAAAAGCATTGTGGGGGATAAACATTTATAAAAATTTTTCTCTCTTGTGAAATGCAAGTGGAGTAGGGACATCCCTCATTTGTGAGGGTTATTTTATCTGGGCATGTATCTTATAGAATTTAATGTAATAATATAAGTTCCAGTAATGTATATATTGTAATATCTGCTATAATATCAATGTTATTTCATCTGGGCATGTACTTCATCAAATTTAATGTAATAATATAAGTATTAGTAATGTATATTTAATTGTAAATATTAGTGTAATATCTGTAATAATAATAATTATAAATATATGTGTAATACAGTAATTTGGTGTGTAATCAGTATTAAAAAAAAATTGATTATGTATCATTTATCTCATCTTTCATCTACCTAACTATCAAAATAATCGAATTTTAAAATCTTCTGTAAATGTAATGCGTTCAGATTTAATACCATTCAAAGGGCGACAGATTTCTTAGTGCTTGACTGGCCCCAAAAATATTAGTGGCCATTATTTTGAGTAATGCAGATGCAAAATTATAAGTCAAATGCATTATTATGCAATTGGAATCCATTTAGATGCTTATCATATTCTTGGAAGTTGGAACAATCATATTCTTGGTAGTTGGAACAAGCATTATTTAATATGATAACCCCGCGACAACAATAACGTGGCGGCCGGGATGCCCTGCGCATTGTGCTAAATAGTTACTCTAAACTTTCCTTAACGTATAAGGCTTTGTCAATATTAGCTGTAAGGCCCACGAACGGTTTTTTTTTTAATTAAAATTACTCATCAAATTATTACATTACAAAGATATTTATAACTATTATTATAATAAATATTACACTAATATTTACAATCAGATATATATAATTGGAACAGACGAGAGATGTCCCTACTCCACTCGGAGAAGAACTTATAAATATTTAGAACCCACAATATTTTTGTGAGAGTAGCAGCTCAACCACTTCTGCCAAAGGCCTAGTAGTATAAGTCCCGCGAATGTTAGTTATTTGTTGAAGGGTATTTTTTTTTTTTAGTTTAACTATTGGCACCCTTTCATTAATCTCATGAAACCCTTGCTATATTCAAGGACAAACATGAATAGAATTAAGCTATTTATATTTTCTTTCTCTCTTTAATTTTATTTTCCTTTCATAATATACATTTTTTATTATCATTAAAATAATTTAAATTTAAGAAGTAATCATCTAAATAAAAATAAAATTCTTGTAATTAAACATAACAACTTAATCATGATACAACACAGTGAAAAAATAAATTAAATAAAATTTTATCCCACTACAAATAATTTTTTGAGGATTCTCAAATTAATTGCTGCATCCAAAATTTATAGGTAGGATAGAATTGTTTTAGACCCATAAAATATTCATTATTTTCTAAGTATAATAATCTTCTTGTTTTTTTCTTTAGAAATTAAATAATAAAGAAAGTTTGAAGAGAGAAATACAAATATTAAGAATAAAAGAGTGAGAAAAATATTAAAAACTGAAAAATTCATAAGCGAAAAGAGTGTTTATTTAGAAAAAATATATTTTTAGTATTAAATAAGATATAATTGAAATAGGGGTTTCAATAAGATTTTGGAGGGGTGCCAATAGTCCGACTCTTTTTTTTTTTTCACAAGAGTTGAAGGGGCAATTAGATTCTACTTAATTAGTACAAAAACTAATTAGGAAATCCAATTTCTTTCCGGAGAAGTAAAACTTTGTTTTCTTTGTATATAACGCTTGTTCTGTAAAAGCCAATAGCTTAATTAGTTTATATCTCAATTGTATGAAATTTCTTTGCGTTTGCTGCTTTAATCTAACTGTGTTTCATTAATTTGAATTGAATGGATTAAGTGCCCGCTAGGGATGGCAATGGGACAGATATGGGTTGGATCTACTCTGCTTCATATCTAAATCCATAATAAAAATTAAAATCCGTATCTGCTCCAGATCTGTCATGAATCTATATTTTTTCGCTTCATATCCAGATCCAAAAAAGAAATAAATATCTATATCTGTTCCAAATCCAAAAAAAAATTAAAATCCAAATCTGCTCTAAATCCGTCATGAATTCTAAAATTCAATAATAAAAAAGTAATAATTTTTTAGATTGAAAATTGAAGGCTAAAATGTATTGATAACAAATAAATTATATAATTTTTTTCAAAAATATAATAAATATTGTATCTTATACTTTTACACCAAAACAACAAATAAAAAAGATAATAAAATATCATTTAGAAGTAATTGCAGGAGTAAGATCAATATAATATTTTATTGTCTCCTTCATCATTCTAATATCCACGAAACACCTACCATCATTCCTACAACATTAGATAATGACATATAAATTAAATATGATTTATATTCAGTCCTTTATCATTTTTATTATGGCCATATTTGACTAAATATATGAATAACTATATTCCTTAAAAATTATTTGGTCAATATAATAAAATAAATTGCTAGGTTATATTACTTGGCTTGCAATTTGAATATTGCATGTACATGCTTTGGGGTTGGCTAGCCTTTAAATTTACAAAATTAACCTTTAAGTTTTAAGAGTTTAAATGCATGATAAATACTACTAATATGTTATGAATAAAATTTATTATCATTATAATTCCACAATTGTTAAAAAACTTTTAAAATAAAATAAAATTAAAAGATGAGTGGATATGGATATGGATTTAGATATTAAGATAGATTCAGATCTGCTCCAGATCCGTCTTAGATTCACACATCGATATCCAAATCCGATCCAAATCCATTTTAAACCGATCCAAATCTGATCCGATTGGATTTAGATCACGTGGATCTTGGATCAGATCCAATCCATTGCCATCCCTACTGCCCGCATACACTTACGGATACAAAGTGAGGTCCTGATTTTGACGTTCAATTTCCATCGAAAGAGTTCAAGATCCAGATGCATCGCTTCGGACCCATCCGATCATCTGGCTCATTGTTTAATGTTAAGCCTTTTCGATTTGGAGCCAGACAAAGACAACTACTCTTTCTTCAAGACTGAGCCAGTTCCGCACAAGCTTCAACTCCAGTAGTTCAAAGACATCTCTAACTCTGCCAGGGATGCACTCGCCAATGCCATTGCCAATAACGACTCTAATACCATCCAAATCTGTGTCGTTTTGACGATTCAGGGGGGGAATCATGTCGTGAAAGAGGAAGAGGAATGCGTCATTTGTTTGAAAGAGTTCGAGAATATTGACAATGAGGCTACCTTGTTGAATTGTCAATGTCAATTTCTTTATCACCATGATTGTATTTGGCGGTGGCTGAGGGAGCCTAATACAAACTTTGCTCGCGGGACTGAGCATTTTGCTCAAACCCCATGCAAAAGAAGAAACTTGCTTAATGAATGACGAGACGGAAACAAAACCATTATTAAAATGACGTCGTCTTGGTTGACTAAGACTATCAAACTAGCTAGAAGATCAGTGATCTCTCTCTCCATTTTCTCCTTTGGAGAAACTTGCTTCAGTATCTGTTTATGGTTTTAGTAGCTACGTATATGAATACGTATACGTATACATATTGCACAATTTATTTCTTCGATTTTAAGATTGCTTCTTTTTCTTATTAATTATCTTTCTTTTTCTTTCTTTCTTTTCCAAATTTTTGTTCAAGAAATTACTGCAATAGTTTACCGTTTAGTAAATTAATAAATGACAATGTTACGATACAAACTATTCTTTTTATAAGTAATTATTTAAATTTTTTAAACATTGGAAAAAATTGAGTTCAAATAGATAATTATGGGTATATAAATAATTGTCTTTTTTCTCATGTATTATGGAAATTTAACAAAGAAGACAAATTTCTTTCTCCCAATTTTGTCCGGGTTCTGTTCATTTTCAAGAAAGAAAAAAGAAAAAAAGAAAACTAAAGTAAATGACACGTCTGAAGCGTCACGTAAGACCAATGGAAACGTTGACGGTTTGTTGCCAGAATCAACCACACTATATATGATACAACTGCCAGCCACCAAACGGCCCAGCGCTCGGACTAATTTTACAACAACTAAAATAAACACCAAAAAGGGAGAAAATGGAAATATTCACAAATTGAACGAATGTTGGTGCAGATCTATCTGTTTTGGACATTTTGATCACTTGCTATGTGGCGCACCGTTTGGCGATCCATTGATCGCTTCTCTCTTCAGCACTTCAAGTAAGCTCTCTTTTACTCGGTTAGCTGAATTCTAATTTTTAAAATTTTTTAAATTAAATTCTGTTTATTTTTAATGAGTCTAATTTGGAATTTGTTGGAAATTTGGCTATGAATAATGTATAATTGATTAATTGGTTTATAAGCTATTGTCTGTTGAGAGTCAATGTGGAGCTGTGTTCCGGTTCATGTAACCTGTGATCGATTTGGCTGTTTATTTAAATTATGAAAATATCTAGCTAAATAACTGCGTTTTAGTTTTCCAGAAGTGATTTTGAATCGAAATGCTTTATGGAAATGGAGACATTATTATTTGAGATTTTTATTATTGCTTTTGTTATGATAAGTAACAACTATCTAATTTGTCTTATTGCGTTTATTACGATAATTATCAACTATCTAATTTGTCTTATGGAGACTGATTGATCATTTTATGAATGTAGATACGTGATTAATGAATTGAGAAAAATCAAAGTTGTGGATCAGCATAACAGGGTAACTCAAGTGGCCTTTGTGTCTTATAATATAACCACTAAATTTTTCTTTCTTATTTATTATGTTATCTTTTTCTTGCCTTTTCCTCCAGGAACTAGTCATTGATTTGCTGCAAACTATAGTAGAGATAGTTACGTATGGCGATAGACAAGATCCGTTTATATTCGAGTATGAGTCATTATTTTGCAGCTTCTTGACTGATTATGCTTCTTGGTATGTGGATGATATTATTGGTGTTATGTTTGGATCTTAACAGATGTTTTATGGAATACCAAGTTTTAGCGGAGTTTGTGCGTATCTTGAAGATCAGTAGAAATTCAAAAATAGAGGCACCGCTGCTTCAATATCTAAGTATAATGATCCAAAACATGGGAAGTGAACATGCAATATGTAAGATGCAAGTTCCATTGATACTTATGGTAAACTTTCTAAATGCTTAGGTTCTTTCACCTCTCTTTATTTGGACGTCTGTGATTATGCACTTTGAAATTGAGGGAGGAAACTGTTATTGTTTGAAAGAGAAATTGTAACATACATGAATAGCAACCTTCAACATTTTTGTCTAATGTATTTTACTCTGAAGTGCTTCATTAGTTATTCCTGTTCCTCATACAACTTTGGTAATCCATTTGGCAATTGTATCATGCAGACTATTGTTTGAGTAATGACTATATCAATACCATCATAGCACACCAATATGATTTTGATGGAGGAGATCTGGCTTCGTACTACGTGTCTTTCTTAAGGTTCTGATATTGTTCATTATCTCTCTTCATAAATTTATATGAGATAGCTTTCAATCTTAGGATGCATCTGTCAGCTCACAGTTTTTTTTTTCCCTGTATCGCTGTAGCCCATTTTATTTGATCAGTAGACAGGGTAGGAATCTTTTTTTTTTTTTTTCTCTTTGCTTTGTCTTATTTTTCTTTACTTTTCATCATAAATTTAGAGCAGTGAGCGGCAAAATTAGCAGAGACACACTTTGTCTTCTTGTACGGGTGAATAGGGTAAGTTAAAGCCTGTTTTTGTCACATATGTTGATGCATATTTACCTAATAAGTTATTGTTTATGCAGTTTTTTATAGAATAGGGTAAGTTAAAGCTTCTTGCTTGAGTGTTATTGATTTTGTTCATGGCAGCGGTTAAATTTTTAGTGATGTCTATCTCTGATTACAGGATGTTGTAACTTCATTTCCCCTGTATACTGAGATTCTTAAATTTGCTCAGCATGGAGAAAAGATGATTCAGACAGCTGTCCATGCATTAACCCTCAACATATTCAATGGTATAGTGTTTCTTTATCTTATTTACTTCTGCAAAGAGAATAGATTACCGGAAATTTTGGATATAAAATAGATTTTGTAGTATCTTGCAACAGTATCCTTTTGGTTATGCAGTCAGTGACGACATGGTCTATCAGTTTGTGACAAGTCCTCCAGCGTCACAATACTTTTCAGATTTGGTTTATAGCTTGAGGGAGAAATGCCTTCGTCTTGATGTCCTTGTCCAAGCTACAGAGTATGCTGTTTCATTTTCTTAGAGAAAGTTATGTGATGACAATGATAATTAGGTGGTTATGCATAACTATCTGTTGAGGGAACCTGCATGACTTTGGTGCAGTGAAACATGCACTAAACAAAGGAGAAAAGAAATTCTCCTGAAAAGTGATGAAATTGTGGATGATCTTTACTACTTTAAGGATATTCTCTCCGTTGGTGAGCCTCGTTTGAGTAAAGTTGTCACCCAAGACCTTCTCAACCTACTTGTCTTTCCGATATTGATCCCACTACTGCAGTTAAGGCAGAGTAATGTGAGTAATTTCCTCTCTTATCTCTTTTTTTGTTTAAATTTGGAAATTTCACAGTAAATAATGTTATGGGATTGAGATGGGATTGACTATTGAGTATATGCTTTAAGATGATGGCAGTATCAACTTTAAAAGAAATAAAATGATGAGTATTACCATCTGAACATTGGTTGGTAGCCCTAGATTTTTTAGTTGAGTCTGTGCAAGTGATTTGTTTTTCAAACAATTTCTTCTATTCTTACATGTTGGGGCATGGACTATTTCTTCTTCTGTCATATTTTGTGTGGAAATGTCTGGGCAGATATCATGCAATTAGTTTGGTAGGAATTATGTATATTCAGATAAGTTGATCTTTAACATTTTGAAATTAGTACTTTCCATGATTTAAGCCATAATTCCCTGTACATATGCTTCTTCCATAGTTATGGGAATATCCAAATTCTATTATAAGAATATCAGAATTTTATTCCCTCTCACATTTGTGTGCATTTTTGGTATTTACTGTTAATTTCTTTTTCAGGGATTTTATGTGTCTGCGGTCACGTCTTTGTACATAGTTTCTTATCTTCTTGTGGTTGTTGGTGGAAAGAACATTGTTAATGCTGTGGCCGGTGTTATTCTGTATCCTTATATGACACCAAGAAGAGATGCTGCTAAAGAAGAAATAACTAACAGCAGTAGTGAGACACACTTTTTCTTGAACCTTTTGTGTGATATGGAAATTATGGAAATTGTTGGTTCAGAGTCTCAAAAAGATGAAAACATCAATGGGAACCATATATGTGGGAACGATGATGTACGCTTAGAAAGGTTAGTGTATAACGTATGTTTATATTGTATTAGTTCCTGTTTCATTTATGTAAAGGCGTATCTATCATCTTAATGAGGCTAAAGAATGTACGTATTAGGGATAACCGTGTACCCCTTTTGGTTTTATGCTGTTTTCTTATAGATAATAGGTATGCAGATCTTAGCAAATGTTGTACTGTTGGAGGTTTGGTTTAGGATTTCAAAACATCTTGTTCTTTCTTAGAGATAGTGGTTCTAGAAAATTGAAATATGTGAACCACATTGTGGGAGATTAGGCATAATATTATTGTCATTAGTAATTGATATATATTACAAACAACATTTCTTTACTAATCAACCTTGTGATCTTTGTTGATATGATGGTAGTTGATAATTGGTGATTGATATATGTTATGAAACAGCATTTTTTTATTAATCCAATGTAATGATTTCTGAGATTGAAGGAAGAGAGAAAAGACACTGTATATTTATGGCTGCTAATGCGTTTAAAGGAATGTTGCGAGTGTTGTTTCACATATTCTTGAATGATATGTGCAGCACCTCAACAATTTCTAGAGCCTTTTAATTCCTACAGAGGTTGACCTTATCTGAACTTAAGTTTCGTACTTTCATCCTATGCATATTTATCATCATGTTGTCTCTTCTGCAGTATCACCCATGCTTTGTGTGTTTAACAATTTTTTCTTCTTGTGCTAAATTGGCATTTAAGTATCACCTAACAAAAGAAAGTTGCTTAAATGCTTATAGGACCGCATATGACATGTGACTATCCAAATTAAACTGCATAATAGGATGTTTTTAACATTCAGATTAAGTATATTGGAGACCAATGATTGATTTCGCTTACTATTTTCATCGGAAATGTGTGAATTGAGTTTCATACTAACATATTTTCAATTTTTTCCCTGGAACAGGAATGGAATTCTTATGTATGTTTTCTCTGATAATCACAGTCTGTTGCTAGCATCTCTTTTGTTGTTGCTTATTGTAGCAGAAAGTAAAGGTATCTTATGTTTTACAGTACTTTTCTATTGCCCCCTGTTGAGTTTATATTGTGGGTTTATTTTCTTTTATATATATGTTGTCCTGAATTCTCTTTTCTCTTTCATTTCTCACTTCTGAGCAGATCTTGATTATACGTCGGATTCAATGATTGGGTTAAGTGATAAACCAGATCCTATGGTATATAAATTCAATTTTCACATGCATTTAAGTGCATTGATTTCTCGTAAACATGCACAATCAATCAAGCTTTCTAAAAAAATTGAGATGTAATGACTGACTCTTTTATCATTTCCGTCATTTTCTCTTTTCTTCTCATTATATGAGCCATGTGGAAGTATAAGTCCGAGAATTCTTGAAAGTTCTTATTATAGTACTGGGAGGAGTAAACTTGTGGCCTTATTGTGGTCTTTTGATTTTTACCTATTGGATGATTGCATTAATTTGTGAATTAAGTCCATGAATGACCTAGATTATACCATAGAACCATAGAACATTTAATCATCTTTATGTTTTAAGAAATGATTGATAATAATGCAGACTTGATGATTGGTTAACTTGGGTTCTTTTGTTCTTTCGAATATTTCTTTTATGATGTTTGCACTGATCTTGTAGTTGTCTTGTGTGAGAATAACAGTATCCTTTATGGTTCTGAATAGTACTTGTGCACCAACCTGGTCGAGGTTAATGGCCATGTGAAGGAATGGTTTTCTTATGTTAGGTTTTTATTTTTAATTTTTTAATGAGATAAGTTCGAAGATTGGACTGCTTGAGCAGTAAATGTTGATTCTAAAACTTTCTTGTATGATATTGACATTTTCATATGTTCATTTTTTATGTTATATTCTAAGTGTAGGCAATGCCAACGGAAAGCATTTATAATCAATTACATGCATTCTGGGTTCAGCTCACAGGTCACTCTTGATTATTTTACATTAATTTTGGAATTTTGGAGAAATTATGCTTCATCCATTTTTCTTTCCCTTACATGTAGTGAATAGTGATATTATAGCAGGAATCTTAAAATTTTGGAGTAATTTTGTAATGTAATGTTGTTGGCAACTTCACTCTCAGAATTATGGCACTTCAGCTTCACTGGGAGTAAATGACAATGTCTTTGTGAGAGTTATGCCTCAGGTATATGCATACTGTTTGATGGTTGTTGCTTGACTGTTGCCGTTAACTTTAGACAATGCATCTTACTTAATATGGCACTTGTATAGCTGCACCAAGATATGTTAATAGTTTTTTACTTGCGAGCTTGTGTGTCTGTACTGTACAGCCTTTGGTGTCATGATTACTTATCAATCATTCATTTTTCACAGGTGTTCTATGCATTATTAAAGGTTTTAGTGAGCCAACCCCCATTATGTGCTCTCATACAATGGCATACAGGGTGGTTTATGCGGAAGCTACTGAATTTTCAAGTCATGACACTTGGTGAACAACATTTACACCTTTTCAATGTGAGGTTTCAACCGATTTACTGCACTTTCAAAAGAAAAATCCCTGTGACAAACCGACATCTAACTTTTCTATTTGCTTCACCAAGAAAGATTACAACCTCAAATCAAGCACACTCCGCTTAACTAGCTATACAGTACTCATAACCAACATCTGTGATTATTTAGGGATCAAAGTCTTCTGCATATCCAACATTTAACTTAATTTGCAAGTGACACCTGCACTTGCTAGGCTTGACAGCTTTTGCTTCTGTGCCACCACTTCTCCCCACTCTCTCAAGAGTAGGAAATCTTGTAGCATAAGTCAAGGAAGACCATTTTCCTCTATCCTAAAGTAAGAACGAATAAGCCACCTCTCCAAATCATGTCTAGAGTGAAGGGGTCATGGACAAAGTCCACAACAGTTTTCCACATATCTAGGCAATATTTAGTGCTCGATTCCTTAGTTTTAGTCAAAATTGCACAACAATTTAGTCCATTTATGCCTTGCTTGAGCAGCTAATGCTCCCATTGTTACCTCTTGCTTAGTGCCAGATCGCCACATCTTTAGTTGAAGGGACCTATTAGAGCTTAGTTGTTATTGTTAGGTCCTTACCTATTAACTTTTGGCTCCAGTAGTTACTTAACATGTTGAGTTAATATGAAGTCTAGACCAGTCTTAGAAACCACTACGGACCAATGTTTCTTTCTTTCTTTCTTTCTTTTTATTTTTTTGTTTGTTTGTTATTATTATTTAAAACGAATGAAATGCTTAATGGAACCTAGAATACCTCTATCTTTCTTGCCAATGTTACATTGAGATTAAACCACTGTTACCATCAACTTTAAGTTTTATATTTTCTAGTTCCTGTTGACAGACTTCATATCAGCAGTCTTGCGAACGTTTACAAAAAGAACTTGACGGATGCTGGTTTGATTGTATCCTGGATACTATGAAAGATGAATGGGAAAACTGTGAAACAGGTATGAGGCAGAGATTCTTCTCTTCGAAGGGAGAGCTCATAAATGAGAGTTCCTTTGTGGATTTGTGATCCTAATCAGGGAGGGAATATTTGTTAGATATTTCTTGACTTCTTTGAACTCATCACATCTATTTCAATGCTGTGTACAGCTCTTAAGGAGCCTCTGAAATCCAAAAGTCCCTCATTTGCCCTTGAGCTTGCTGTCTGTAAACAATCAACTGATGGTACTGCCCAATTCTTATTTTTATTTTTTTCCCTCGCTTGCTATGCTCGGATATTATTGTCCTATCCTTTGCTCCTTGTAATCATTTTACATTGTAGGGAATACAAATTCTTCAGATACTGCTTGGGAAATAATGGTTGATGTAGTGAAGGTATTCATCATTATTACTAAGTTATTTCGTTTTGAAAATACATCTGGTATGTGATAGGATGCTTTCTTAAACTTATTATGGTTCTATGCTATTTATGAGGACATTGGTGTAACAAGAATGTTAAAGGTCTCAAGTGACTCCTTAAACTGAATAAAAATTTTGATTTCAAGCCTGTAAACTCGTAATTTCTAAATTGCAAGGATCCATTAGCATTTCTTATCTATTTATAAATCGTGTTCTTTTCATAAAAGTTTGCTGCAATGTTTATCTCATATTCGACACACTTTTAGGTGTTCATTCTTCATCTTCAGCTGAATGAATTAATCTCCAAAGGAGAGTTACTTGAAAAACCCTTGCTAGACTCTGCAGATTCTGGAACATCCAATTCTTTAGATATTGCATCAGCAAGCTTTGGGTCGGAGGTGTATCTAGGTTGGGTATCAATTCCTCCTTCTCTTCAATTGACTGTCCTTATTGTTTCCCTGATTATGCCTTATTCATTTAGACTATAAATCTTGTGTAGGATCTGGAATCTCGTGCAGGATAGCATTCTCTAATGCTGGAATTAGGGATATCTACATGATACCTGCAGCAAGAGGATTATCTGGAAAGTAATTCTTGCGGAGAAACATCCTTTCCGAAGTCAACGAGGTGTTGTAATTGCAATTGCTCCACTGGCAGGTTTGAGGGTAAGTTCTAAAACCATTCAAAATGCTAGTATGATAGTTTATGAGATCCAGTTTTAAGAGCTGCCAAAAATGTCATAATATGCTTGAAACTCTTGATTTACCTAGATGCAATTAATGTCCACAACACTTCACTTGAAACAGCCAACAATAGACGAGGACCATCCAACGTGGTTGCACCTTTGGATAAGAGAATTTGATCCAAGATCTAAAGCTAGAAAATCTCGAGGCTGCAACTTGCATGTGTCCAATTCTGCTGTAGACGGAAGATGGACACTTGGTTTCCCTAGTGCTAAGGGCTGTGAGATTGCTCGCTTGTTGATACTTGAGGAAACTTACAAACAGCGGTCATTTATCAAGAGCTTACTCGCTCCATTACTACAAAAGAACGATCCTGGAAACTTGTGTAATGAACAAGCTGGACGAAAGCTTTAGGATAAGCATTGAAGGTTAGTTTTACTTACTACAAAGCCTTATTTTTAATATTTCTTCTTTTGTTACTACTAAATTGTGATAGGCCATTTGTTACAGGTATCACAGTAACTTTGTCAAGCACTTTGTTGTATTTTTCAAACAATAATGTGGTTTTTTTTTTCCCTTCCTGATAGTTAAGAAAATGCATCAATGGTATCTTGCCATATGAATAATCTTATTAATATTATTAAGGTCCAAGGGTTAATTATTCATTAAATCCTTAGGTAAAGTAGATATTTTGTGCCTTAGGAACTCTTAGTCAATGATAAGTAATTACTGTCATTAGCTTAGATAATTTTTGTTAATATTTTGTTATAAATTAACTAATATTTATAATAAAAAATCATTAGATCTCCAAAATTAATTGTAAATAACAATGGCTCAACTTATTTGTATTTGGGCCTAAAGTGGGCCGAATATATTTCCAAATATACAAAGAAAAATTTTCTTCAGAACCTTTCTCATATATAGGAAAAGAAAAAGGGTCATCGCTCAATTTAGATTTAGCTCCTTGAAAAAAAAAATGATGACTTTTATCCACAATTAACCAAAAAATTAAAACTCTTTACCACAATCAACGTCTGATTAATTTTAAATAGATCCATGAGCCAAATTAATATTCATCAATAACAAGCAAGCCCCCCGCACGGTGGTCAAAAAGCCCCTTAATTAATTCCGGTTAAAAATCTACTCTGACATCATTGTATATAAAGTTTAGCCAATAGCCAACATGGTACTCTCTGTTCATTATCTCCTATCTCCGTAGCTCAACAATCAAAGCTTAAATATAGTCATAGATTCTAATTCAACCTACAAATTTATATACCTTCAGCTTCAGTAATAATTTGAATACAATGTGTCAGAGCTCAATTTAATATCGTGAAGGCCAAACTTACCAATTAAATTATCGTGAAGCCACCTTTTAAGCTGTTGAAATTAACACAAGCTAATTAATTCACAGCTAATTATATTAATTCGTAGATACTTAACGAATAAAATAAAATAATGAAAACTTTTAAGAAAAGGAGTGAGTCGTACGTAATTCCATCACCTTTGCATTAACAAGGCTGTCATGTCAAAATTAGAGCAACTTTTTTCTCTTTGTAATAAAGCCTGGCCGGCCAGCCACCCAAATCCTTTTAAAAATCTATTCTCTCTCTCTCTCTCTCTTAGTGAGTTTTGTTCGTCTCTTAGATATTGCTTTTACCCACATGGCCACGTATAAATCGAAGATGCTTATTTGAAGCTTAAAAGCATAAAATGAACAACCCTTTTGAGTAGATAATGCCATATTTTACTTTTTTTTATTGATTCATGATAGAGTGCTTTACTTTAAGCAAAAGAAGTAACAAAAAATTTGAAAAAAAATTATATAAGAGGCCTTTATCTAATTCAATATACAATGTGTTTTCATGAGGGGAAAAAAAGAAGAAAAATCAAAATGATTTGATAGGGAAAGAAGAGAAAAGCTAACCCTGATTAATTAACTTTCACTTGGACACACATCTTTTAGTATTTTAAAAGAACACAGATTTACTTGGCTTGAAGCAGTTCATTTGGTTAAACAAAATTAAACCGTTATTAGAGAGAAAATTAATCAAAAGATTAAAGAAAGCAGTACCGTTAATCAAAAGATTAAAGAAAGCAGTACCGTTATAGTGTGTTTTTTAAGCAACTACAGTACTGTGTAGGTATTTTTCTGTTCTTTCATTCAAACTCTTCTTTTGTAGCGTTACAGGATATGTTTTGTGTTCAAATTATTTTGGTGCCCTTTAGCCTTTGCTTTGTATGTCTTTTTAGGCCAACAAAGATAGAAGCTTTTTGACTGGTCACTGACTGAGAATGCTCACCGAGAAGAATAAACAGTTGGGGGTTTTGGATTATTTGTTAAATCAAAGACTGAGCTACAAATTTGGGTCCTACACATTGTATGGATCCAGTTCATATTGTTAGGTTCCTGTCATTTGCGAATCATGATGAGTATAAAGAAATTGATACCGGAACGAAAATGCATGATATATAAAAGCTATTTTAATTAATCTGCAAGGGTTTGAGGTTTGAAGGTTGATTAATTATAATAACAAATGTAATAGTTTTATATCAGTTTGTACACAAAATTTGTTTGATCACTTTTTTGAATGTAATAAATTTTTGACGGTGATGAAAAGAAACAACCGTGATGTAAGGTGGACATGCCCAAGAGCTGAAATGTTTTCAAGCATGTAGCAAAATTTTGTCATGTCATTTCACGTGAATGCTAATACCTTCTAGGGTTTCCTATAAAGGGAACATTCCCTTGGTTGTTCTTCGTAGGTGGACATGAAGTTCCATCAACTCTTGTCATGAGCTTGCGGCCATTAATTTTTCTAGTCATTTGTTGCTAGCTTTAATTTTATTCTTCTATAATTGTGAATATTCTCCTCCATTTCTGTCTTTTAATTATATGTATTTTGTCCAAAGTTAAGCGTATTAATGTAATCAAATAGTTCATAGGATCATTTGCCGAGGGGCAGCCTTTGTATTGGAACAAGATTATTCCAAGATGATTGATGAATTAAAGGCAGATCTCTCGTTTGTTGTTTAAAGGAAATATGTTTGGTTAAGCTTTTCATTTTTTTATTTGAAACATCGAGGTAAGGGATAGTACTGTAGCTCTTCTTTCTATGGACAGGCACGCTACGGAATAAACATGGGCCACAACAAATTAAAGCTGATGAACATCCACAAATTAATTTCCCTAAATTAGGAATTCTTACCAAAGTTTCGACGGTTAGGTAATAATTTTAACGTATGTATATATTGTGTCGGTGTAATAATGTGTAAGCAGCAAAGGAAGAATATGACTCCTGGGAAATTCGCATTATGCTTAACAATCACTTTCCAATTAACCCATTGATGGATTTTATTCATTAGATTATACTTTAATTAAAAATATCTTAAAAAATTAAATGGTGATTTGCTCGTATGTTTTCATTTGACGATGTAGCATGAATCTCGTGAATAAATTAATTAGGTGGCCTATTTAACTACCGGGAAGAAGATAATACAAGTTCAGTTACGTAGATATTGGCTATTTTCCACGGTAATGTAATTTATGTACCTAAAAAATACAATATTATTCTTCTTTTTCCTGTCGAGATAAAAACGATGCCATTAACTATCATTCGCAAGCCTAATGACAGAAAAAATTATGCCCTGCTGCCATTAACCATCAATCAATTTGACTCAATCACGATATAATTTGAATTTTATAGTGCACTAAAAAGTTCAAGAATGTGGAAGTTCTTTTTCAAACTTTTAATGATCTTGTTAGAGATTTCGTTTGGACATTTCTTCTGAAGTCAACACAGAGCCAGTGCATGATGCCATGATGCATCACTTGCCAACTTAGTAGTGAAACCCCACCTCTCATTCAGTCACTTCACCTCAGTTGAAGGTCAAATGACTGAATATCCCAAAAGTACTAGACTGTAGCGTTATCGTCACGAAAGAGTAATTAGTTAATAAAAAATTACAATAGCAAATTACCGAAAAATTATTATTATTATTATTATTATTATTATTATTATTATAAGAAAAATGATATTTAGCCATAATAGCAAAAGGAAGGCGACATAAATGATACTTTACTTTGCTGCCATTTTTGTTCCCGTGTTTTGTGAAAAAGAAAAAATAACAAGTGGACTCAAGATCTGATAACAGAAGACGCCATCTCTGTCGTCCTCTTGTTGTCTTTGAGGGTGAATATCGGCACTCCCTTTTTTTTTTCGCTTTTGAGACCATAAAACCCAGCATGTGATGACATGGCATGATGTACTAAACCTAATTTTGTGACACGTAAGAAGAGATCAAAACTCAACAGGACCAAAACATTGCCTAAGACTATGGGAGTTCGTTATCATCATCATATGTTTTCTTCACTTCCTGATCTGTTTGCTCATTTTTGAATCAAAGGGGGGGGGGGGGGGGGGGGAAGAGAGAGAGAGATGGGGTTCCAAAAAGCTTTTACCTTTATGAAATAATGTGAGAGAGATGAGGGAATGCTCCGGGTTGAAATTTTTAATCCCCATGCAAAATATATAAGCAAGCATTCAATCAATTCAATTCAAAGAGCGTCAAGCAAGTAGTGGTCATTTTTTTAAAGAAAGAGAAATAAATGAAAAGAGAGAAACACTTTATTCCTTGTCTTTCAGTCCAGAGAAGAAAATCGTACACAGTTCCCGATTCCTTTGGACACATAGTCCCCATTCTCTTTTCAGGTCCTCGATTTTTGTGGCGGCTGTAAACAGAATGCTCTCTCTTTTCTTATGCCAATTATTAGTTTTAAATTTAATTACATTTCAATATCCCAAGTAATTCTTGTTTTCAAGGCTGGAAAAGTTACTATGGCAAGATTTGTTGTGCGGGACTGTGTGCAATAGATACTAACATGTAAGCTTCAAAACATATTGAGTTAAGTTGGCTTAAGACTTCAAACTTGAAGAGGTAAAAAGACCAACAAAAAAAATTTGAAAAAAAGTATTGGCCTAAAGATTTTAAATAACGTGTTCAAATTTGTCTAATAATTTCTCTTATGTAAGAGGTACAATGTTTGTTTGTGCTTATCACGTAGACTCAATATAAGTGATATAAATAGCTTAATTTACCTTATCTTAATTTAATTTGTATTTAAGTATAAACCTAAATTTAGTTCACCTTATATAAATTTACTTAACAAGTCCAATTTCACATAAAGGTTTACTTGATATTGTCCAATGTTGATAAAATCTCTTGTAGTGAGTATAAAAAATTTGAGTTTATAACACTTTATTCACATGAATGGGTTGTGGATTTATTTCTCGGTGTGTGGGACCGTGGGCAATAGATACTATCATCTAAGCTTGAAAAAAATATTGAGTTAACGCAGTTTAAAACATTTAACTTGAAGAGGTCAAAGAAAAAAATATTTTAAACTTGAAAAAAATATCGGCTAAAGATGTTAAACAATTGTATTCAAACTTGTCTAATATTTTTTCTTTTGTAATATGTACAATGCTTGTTTGAGCTTATCACGTAGACTCGAGACAAGTGATATAGGCAGCCCGATTTACCTTATATAAATTTAATTTGTGTTTAGGTATGAGCCTAAATTTAGTTCACCTTGTATAAATTTACTTGACAAGCCCACAAAAAGATTTACTTGATGTTGTCTAACACAGATAAAATCTTTAAAAAATTGAGTTTAAAACTTTACTCATATGAACGGGTTGTGGATTTATTTCCCATTGATTTAATGCCAAAAAATATATTAAAAAATACAAGCAATCAATGGTAATATGACAAATGTAGTTAATTTAATCTCATGTAAGGACCAATTTGTTTATCAGTTTTAATTCCAACATAAATCGCGCCAATGAAGGACATTATTTGAATTGTTATACAACTATATGGCATTGTTCAATGTACATTAAATTCTCTTCATGTTTATAGTTCAGAAAAATAAAAATTTGTTGTGTATTTAATAGGAAATTGAGATATTTTAGTCCTTATTTTACTACTTTAATTCCATTCAGTAGTTTGCATAAAAGATAGAGACCCACTTAAGGAAATACATATCTTTTATTAAATTTGAGATAGGGAAAGCTGAGTTGCCTTTGATACTGGTGCATTCTTCCTGCTTGTCAGCACATGCATTCCACTTTCCACTACAAAATCGACTTTGGACCCCAAAATTTTACCTCACCTACAAGAAAAGTATAGCCCACCTTCCATATATTTCACACCCCTTCTTTCTCTCTCTCTCCACGAACCAAATCATAATCTAACTCTAGATAACACAACACACTCACACACAAAGCTTCTCAGATTCATAGTATTTTAGACATGGCTTCCTCTAAAAAACCTATCATTACTTCATGTCACTAGCCTCTTCACTCTCTTATAGCTTCTTCAATTTAAAAGAAAAGACCCCATGTTGTATATTTCTTCAGTACACATGCTCCTAAAATCTTTTCAAATTCAATATCTTCCTTGATCTCCTCATCCATTTTTGAGTTGTTTTGCATCAGCAGTGCAATATTAGTTTTAAGTTTAAGAAATATGAGAGCAGGAGGTTGCACTATACAACAAGGCCTAACAGCTGAGGCTGCTAGTGTTGTCAAGCAAGCTATGACTCTTGCTAGACGTCGTGGCCATGCCCAAGTCACCCCACTTCACGTAGCAAACACCATGCTTGCAGCTTCCACGGGGCTACTCAGAACAGCTTGCCTTCAATCCCACTCTCACCCTCTTCAGTGCAAAGCTTTAGAGCTTTGCTTCAATGTTGCCCTAAATCGCCTCCCGGCTTCAACCTCAACCCCCATGTTGGGTGGTCACTGTCAATTCCCTACCATCTCTAATGCCTTGGTTGCTGCCTTTAAGCGTGCTCAGGCTCATCAGCGCCGGGGCTCCATTGAGAACCAGCAGCAGCCTCTACTAGCTGTAAAGATAGAGTTAGAGCAACTCATCATATCTATTTTAGATGATCCTAGTGTGAGTAGAGTCATGAGAGAAGCTGGTTTCTCAAGTACCCAAGTGAAAAGCAATGTTGAACAAGCTGTGTCTTTAGAAATTTGTTCTCAAAGTACTCCGGTAAGCAGTAACAAGTCTAAGGAAAGTAATGTTTTAGTCCTTTCTCAAACGGCTTCCGCCACAAAAGTTTCTAAACCTAGGGTATCGTTAGATCCAATTAGGAATGAAGATGTTATGTATGTGATAGAGAATTTAATGAGCAAAAGAAAGAGAAATTTTGTGGTTGTAGGAGAGTGTCTTGCCAGTATTGAAGGCGTTGTTAGAGGAGTGATGGACAAAATTGAAAAGGGAGATGTTCCCGAGGCTTTGAGAGATGTTAAGTGTCTACCTCTTTCAATTTCTTCTTTTAGGCATATGAATAGAGTAGAAGTTGAACAAAGAGTTGAAGAAATTAAGAACCTTGTTAGGAGTTGTTTGGGTAGAGGGGTTGTTTTAAATTTGGGAGATCTTGAGTGGGCTGAATTTAGGGCAAGTTCGAGTGAGCAAGTAAGAGGCTATTATTGTTCAATTGAGCACATAATCATGGAAATTGGGAAACTAGTTTGTGGAATCGGAGAAAATGCAAGATTTTGGCTCATGGGGATTGCCACTTTCCAAAGTTACATGAGATGTAAATCTGGCCATCCATCACTAGAAACTCTTTGGAGTCTTCATCCTCTTACAATTCCTGCGGGCAGCTTGAGCTTGAGTCTCATCACCACTGACAGGTAACTTATAATCAGTTGGTAAAGTTAGAAATAATTGTATGTCTTTACACATCACACTCTATCTCCTCTTTCTCAAATTTGTTTTATTTTTAACATAATTTTAACTCCATGAATTGAAAATGTTGTTTTTTCCTCCAAAAAGAAAACTACATATTCCTTTCATGTAAAGAGCCAAAATTGAAAGTTTTTTATTTTCTTCTCTTATGCTTTTGCTAGCTTTTACAACAATGCCTGTTCATTTCTTGCGAGATAAATAATGAAACCTAATTGAACCAGATCCAGTTAATCAACCTAATAAATGTTCTTTTTCCCTACAACTTTTGACTTAATTTTTCTTCTTTTATAGTGATTTGCAAAGTCAGTCCACGAGCAAGAAAGCTGAAAGCGGCGTTAGCTGGCTTTTATTTGAAGGTGAAGAAGAGAATAAGCAGCTCACTTGCTGTGCTGATTGCTCAGCCAAGTTTGAGGCTGAAGCTAGAAGCTTACAAAGCAGTTCTTGTAATAGTGACTCTCCGACTTCAAGCCTTCCTGCATGGCTTCAGCAATACAAGAATGAGAAGAAAGCAACACTCAGCAATAATGATAAGGTTATAATAATTAATCATCACCTACTTCACTCGATCTACTTTTAACTCAAATAATTGTTTAAGGTTTAATCATCTGTTTAATTTCTTTTAAGCAGGAGTCTGGAGTGAGAGATCTTTGCAAAAAGTGGAACTCAATATGCAATTCAATTCACAAACAGCCTTATTATTCTGAAAGAACCCTCACTTTCTCTTCTGTTTCACCTTCTTCATCAACTTCTGGTTTCTCATACGACCAACAATACCCTAATTTTCACAAGACTCACCGTGATTGGGCTGTTGTTGAACCCAAACAATCATGGAGGGAACACCATTTCTTGTTCTCTCATGAAGCTTCTGACAAAAGCACTTGTGAACCAAGTTTGAGATTGTACATTCCAGAGCATAAGGATCTCAAACAACCCTTATCCTCAAACCGTAATTCAACCCCAAACTCGACTTCTTCAAGCGATGTCATGGAAATGGAGTATGTCCACAAGTTCAAGGAGCTAAATTCTGAAAACCTAACTTCTCTATGCTATGCATTGGAGAAAAAGGTGCCATGGCAGAAAGATACAGTCTACGATATCGCGAACACGGTCTTGAAATGCAGGTCTGGCACGATGAGAAGAAAAGGGAAAGTTAAAGATCATAGCGAGGTAAAAGAGGAGACTTGGCTATTCTTCCAAGGAGTTGATGCTGATGCAAAAGAGAAGATAGCTAAAGAACTTGCTAGGCTTGTTTTTGGCTCTCATAACAACTTCGTTTCAATTGCCTTAAGCAGCTTTTCATCGACAAGAGCAGATTCAACTGAAGATAGTAGAAACAAAAGATCAAGAGATGAACAAAGTTGTAGTTACATTGAGAGATTTGCTGAAGCAGTGTCTAATAATCCGCATCGAGTCTTTTTAATAGAAGATGTTGAGCAAGCGGATTATTGCTCTCAAAAGGGTTTCAAAAGGGCTATTGAAAGTGGAAGAATAGCAACTTCAAGTGGGGATGAAGTGAGTCTTGGGGATGCAATTGTCATTTTGAGCTGTGAAAGCTTCAGCTCAAGATCAAGAGCTTGCTCTCCTCCCACTAAGCAAAAATCAGACGGCTGTGAAGAGGAGAAGGGTGCTGTAATGGAGGGCACAAGCCCTTCGGTGTCTTTGGACTTGAATATTTGCATTGATGATGACAGCACCGAGGATCAGTCAATCGATGACATTGGGCTCCTTGAATCAGTCGATAAACGGATAATTTTTAAAATCATGGAGTTATAGTAGATGAAATTCTTCAAGTTTTTACATTATCAAGTTGTTTTGTTCTCTTAAATTTGTTTCTTTATTTCTCAATGTCTTAGGAATCTTTCTGTAAAACTACGTGTATAATATTACTATCCACGAACTTCATGTAATTGGTTGAAGGCTTTCCATTACATTTTTTTCCCTTTATATTCTATCATCTTAGCTTCTTTTCATAGATTCATAGCATTTCATTCTATTCCTTTCATAAGAGGATGTTTAATTAATTACGAATTAGTAACTTTTTAGCTCTTTGATCCCATTGTTTTTACATGTATTTTGCCTAGCTTGCTAGCTAGCTTCCTTTCAAGTACATGCATGGACTCCAATCTAATTAATTTAATTAGCTAGCCATGCACCTAAAAATACTTGAGTCAGCAAATATTATAAAGTAAGCGTCCCACTTGGCCACTCATCACCTTTCGGTTGTTCATATTAATCGCTGCATTATTAAGTTATCATGAACACATTGAAGGCTAGATATTGAACGATTTTGTGTACAATATGGGATTGATTGTTCAAACACACGATTGAAGAGATAATTAATAATTTAAAATAGAAATTTTAGCAAAGAGCGTGTTGATTTGAAGTCATAACGATAGAGATTGTGATTTTGACCATTTAATGCCCCTGGTTGAGAAAGGTCTTCACTTAATAAAAAATATGTTTTTCTCCCTTTTTTTTAAACTCATGGCACATCGTTAGTAGATTCGTAACTTAGATACAAAGTCATCATATTTGTACATTTAAATTATTATTAATCTTATTATTTGAAATTTACAATAACTCAGCTTCGTGATTTCTCAGCACAATCACAGTACTGCTAGCTCCCACTCATCATGATATATTTATCGTTTTCACAATCATAGACAATCAACCATAACTCCTTTCCTTTTTAAATCATCTTTATATGCGTAGCTTTTTCAGGTGGGGCCTGTATCTTTGTTGTTTCTTCGAATGAATCAATATGAAGACTCCACTATGAAATTGCAGGAACAAATTGGATGGTTCCAAGTAGGATATCTTTAAAACCAAACTGAAGGAATCATTTCTAATTCCTTCCAAAAGTAAAGGAATAATAGTACATGAAAAAGGCGACGAGACGACTATATATATGTACAATTAATCGGAGTAACATGAGTTTTGTGTTCCAATTAATGGCTTATGTACAATTTATACATTTGATTATTCAGTACAGCTAATTAATTCTGTCAACAGAAGACAGTATCCACCCACTCTGCTTAGAAAAAAGGGTAAAATTTCATTTACCTCTGTTGAGATTTAGCCATATCAAACTTAATTATGATTATTTTTCATAAATTAGCGGTTTACAAAGCCAACAAAAGGAGATCTCTGCCAAGGCTAGCTACTTAGTTCGATTGGAGATTTGCAATAATTTTCAAATGAAATTTTTTCTCATTGTCTGAGTTTTTAATTAAGTTTTATTTAAATACTAAATTTTAACAAAAACATATTAATAATGACCGTTCATGGAAAATAATGTACACCAATGTCCCGCAATCTCTTAGAACTTGTGTAATAAGCTCAATTCACGAGAGATCGAGAGGATTCTAATTCAAAATTTAATCCAAAAGAAAAAATTGCATTGTACATAAGCTTGTAAGATAATTAACTTCAAGCAAGACCATTCTTTCATGGTGTCATCTACCTAACGTTTCTTATCTGTTAAATTAACATAATTTGTTGCTTGATCTGAATCACAAAAACACAAATATGACTTGTGAATGCACATGATGGAAAGTACACACAGTTCTGTCAAGACTCAAGAGTTAGCATCTGTGTTCCGAATTCAGATCTGAGCTAATGCAACACCAACATAAAAGTTTAGATTAAGCTGTACATTCTTTCAACTTTATGATTATTCTTCCTGGACTTTGCTTTCAGACAGTAGTTAAAGCAAGAGCTTTGAACTCATTCCTTGTCTGAATATTTCAATTTCCAGCTGTTGGAATCTCCTTGTCCGAATTGATGATTTAGCCAAAAAAAAATTATATATATAAATTATGATAAATATATATAGCTTCAAAATCAAGGATGATTTGAGATCTTGAAATTTTGAAATAAGGCTAACTTCAAAATTAAGGATGAGTGCTAGCTCCTGTTTTGAAGTCAAGGTTACGTCAACTATGTATAGCCGAATGTATGATGCTGGCTAATTCTTCATCATCGGCCTTGTTAATTTGTGACAGTAATAAATTAATTTCTGAACGAGTTCATATAACTGGAAGTTGAGACATATAAAATACAGCATAGGTATTCTAAAACCAAAATTAATTGAATTATAATTATGCTATTCATTATTTACTTAAAGACATAAATAAGAGGAAGGGACAAAGTAACAACATTAAGGTAAGATCCATAACGTAAGGGTTGTGCAAAGGAGAAGCAACTTTTTTCAACTTATGGAAGGGAAAAGCAAAATCTTCCCTAAGAAATATCAAAAGAGCACTACTTTCATGCTTTACGATGCGTTTTACAAAAGAACTTCCTTTGATTTTCGTAACCCAACATTCTCATCTTTGGGAAAGCACTAAAAAGTTGCCGTATAAGGGGTTCAAACTAAATAAATTAGAAAAAGTTAAAGTTAACCCAAAATTAAAAGAAAAAAATTATTAAAAACATATATAAGCATCTTTTCTTTAAACCTTAAAGATGTTTCTACTTTAGAATCACAAAAAGATTGTTATCTTCACAACTTTAAATTAAAACCCTTAAGCATAAGTAGGGAATTTGTCGCCTTGTTGCTTTTAAAAAAGATTAAGGTTTTTGAATTTGATGCATTATTAGCAAGACAGTGTGGGGTTTGATAAATTTCAGTATTGCACTCTCTCTTTCTAAATCCATCTTAGTAGTATTATATTCTCTTTACTTTTTACTTATCCCCTTTCATCCTTTTCCCCCCACCTTTTTTATCTTTAGATAACTCTAAAAGGAAGAAGCCTCCTTCTTAGACTGCTTTTTATCCTCTATATATTAATTTTTTTTAATTTTTATCCTTTTTCTCTTTTGCATTTTACCAATTTCATAATTATTTGAATTCTTTTCCTTTTCGATTTCCTTATTTATTTATTATTTTTCATAACTTTGTAGTAATTTACAAATCATATGCCAAGTATATGATTTTTTTTTTTAAAGATGTTGATGGGTGGATAGAGTTCAAATTAAATTTTTTTCACTTCTATTTCTCTTTGGCCCAGGATACTAGGATAGGACACTAATACTCTTATACTCACTAATTGGTCTCCTCTCATACCCACCAATTGGTGTACTTGAGATGCATTTCCTCTAGCCCCCGAAAAAGACATTATATGGACTGGATTAAAAGGCTCAGTCATCCTAAAATTAGGATTCATTTCTCATAATGATAGTGTTTTTCCACAATAAAGTTTTACTGTGCTACATCTTGAATTAGTCTCCGCTTAGAAGATATAATTAAAAGATCATCAATACCTAATGAAATAGATGTAGCAGTAAGTATGTCATTATGGTTATTCTTTTAACTTAATTTTAAAAGGAAAAAGTCTCTGTGTTTGATATACAAGCACTCAATGTTTATTATTCCGTAGCACTTATATATCTACTATCCGCCCACAAATTTTTATGTTCGGCTGCAAAAAATTTCATTTGAACCACTATGTACTGGAATTCACAGATATCAATATCAAACCTTTTTTTTTTCTTTTATATCTATCAATATAAGAAATATTCAAATACACTTGTTGATAACAATTATATATTTGAGAATTACTAATTTCAGGCATCACAATATCATCAAGGTTTTTTTTTCCTTCCTTTTTTAAAATTTTATTTTATGATAATCATGGAGGATTGCTAACATTAGGATAAAATAAGACTTTGGATCAATTCTCAACAATCAACAATAATAGAATGTTAGATGTACATCAACTGCCGACACGACAGGTATCCAAATATATATACACACCGTAGTTATTCTGAAATTTATAATTTTATAAGACTCGAAACATATTGTTAGATTGGTCAAAGCAAGATATTAAATCATAAATACCACGAGAATTTGATTAAATTAATGTGAAATGATTCTCTTCGTATTCTGGGAAAATCTTTGCTTAATTATGCTCGTGTTTTTGCGAGATTTGTTGATAATTAATCAAGTACTTTATGATTATCTGAATGATATCCCTCTGGATTATTTTTATGAAACGTGAGTAAAATGGAATCTAAGTTTCCCTCAAAAGCAGGAAAGGGAAATTAAAATGAAGTTTTGTGCATGAAAAAGTAAATATTTTTTTATTAATTAATGTAATTAAATTGCAGAAAGTGGGTGTCCCTTTTAAAGCAAAAGCTTTTCTCTTTTTCAATCTTTGTGGCTGGTATTTAACCCTTCCTCACAGGGATAATTACTTTGATCTATGCATCTTTTTGTACCTTCACCTTTTTTGCTCTGTAAGTGAATTACTATAACATAAATGGAAAAAAGTGGAATTGCACTGCAGCTCAATGAACAACTTATGTGGAGGAAAAGGCAATACAAATTTGAGAAGTAGATCAATTTGATTATGTGCCATGCCACTAAGAAACACATGGAGCGCATTTTAACCTTTACTATTTAAATTAATAAACGTTATCTAACGACTAAATCATTCATCAATTCAAAAATTTTAGATATTAATTTTATATATTATATTGTGAATACCAAGTTTATTAAGATTTAGGACACTACTTGAATTCGTTCAATTATTGCCTACACGACGGCATATAATTCTACACGCCATCAGGGGTTGTATACTCCCCTATTATTTTTGGGAGAAAATCTCCTCTCGCACTTGCATGCAGTGGAATAACTAAGATTTTGGTTTAACAAAATTTATTTGTACTTAAGAATGTACAAACTTAGAGAATGTTGGAATCAAAATCTATAAATGGAGGTGTTGAAAACACAAAATTCTCAAACAAGTGTCTAAATTAATTTCAATTATAACCCCTATTATCCCTAGAAAAATTTTCCACCTGCTGAGCTGACCCCAGACCGCAACTTGGGTTTGCCCCTATTTGCAAGTGCGAAGACTTGAGCTCGCTACCCAATCTAGATAAAAATCATGCATGACAGCATCCAGGTATACCGTTTATGCTGGAGTTGGTTCCTCAACACACAACCTCAAAGTTGTGCCAAAGTTTTATCCTTTTTTCCCCCCATTTCCATCTGAGTAGAAGCATATAAAAATCTAGATTAAAAAGACAGCCTCAAATTTAGCATTCAACAACTGCTAATTGAAAATAAGAATGAAAGAATTTGAAACTATCTGCCATCCACTCTAGCGCTTTCTTAGCCAATTGCTTCAAAAATTAAAGCGCATCGTCATATGGCGAGTGTGGTGACCGATCAGAAACCTTTTACCCATGTCCCTTAGTTTTGAAACACAAGTGAAATGATCATTGAGGTGTCCGAAAATTCTCTCACACAAAGGAATAAAAGGAGTTTCATAAATGGCCCATAAAATGATGGCGCATAGCCTTTAGTGGAGCCCCCCCGTCGTTATTCAAGTCTCAGCGAGTAAAATAATAATAATAATAATAATTTAATAGAATAATACGTCACCTTAGGGGCCAAGGTGCAAAAACTTCATTCATAAGCCTTAGGGGGTAAGAAGACATACTCATTAAGGCAACAACGTAAATGGGCTTCCATATTTGTTTCTTTTTTCCTGTCTTTAAGAGCCATTTGTTTTGCTTCTTTTGCTTTAGAAACCTTTTTATAACCACAATAAATGAGTACCTAAATAACTTTTTGGATTTATAATCATATATCTTTCTCCAGATATGGGTTGTGGTTTCATTTGCTTTTTCCTCTTCAAATAATGATGCTTCTTTATTAGATGATCACTTGCCCTTTCCTTAGTTTATATAAAGCACATTGATTTGACAAGATGCAGATCGATTATAGGCAAATCATTTTGACATGATTGGGGTTGATTTGATGAGGACGAAAATTGATTTTGCTAATTGTTTTGATGAGGATGAAAAAGAGATTGGATTTCTCTCTCAGCAACCCGCACCCCCCTCCCCCAACCTTTTCTTTTTTTATGCCAAGATTAGAACAAACTTTGAATATATAAATTGGAGGAATATATTGACTAAATATGAAATAATGAATAAGGCTATGTTTAATTTTGGGTACTAAGATTCCACCGAATTAAATTAGAATGCAATATCTATAACCCTCATCCAAGATTAGACTAGCCACTAACAGTTACGTAATTCAAAGGTCTTTCCGATGTTACCTTTTCCGGAATGGCCACTAATCAATCACTTTAGATGGCATTCATTTGAATATGATATGTTAAGACAATAAATTAGACATGACAGGATGACTCAACATTTGGCTACTTGTTAAAATAATGGACCCAGTCGACATCGAGACTATCTTCAACACGTCGCTAGCTATATGATCAAATGCATAATAAAAAAAATTAAGCAGTAATTCGGCAGTCATAACAGGAAACTGCAAGTTTAGGGAATCAAATAATGAAATTTGTATAAAATGGATTAAAATCTTATGTATTTCCTTTCCTTTTTTGTACCCCCACCAAAGCTTCAATGTAATTCTGTCACCACATATGATCATTCAACTATATATAATATTATATCACAGGTATTTGTATTTTTAAAATGTAGACGTTCAATTCTTTGCACAAATTGTGGGAAAATATAGAAGTAATTAAAAGTGCATAACATTATGTGATTGAATGGCTATTTAGTATTTAATGACATAAGAAAAAGATCGTTGAATTAAGACATCATCTCTTTTTTTTTTTTTCTCATTTTATCACTATCTTTAAGGATTTTTTTTCACCAATAATACATACAGTCATGATCAAAACTCGTTAAAAGTTTTCATAAGACATTTATGTAATTCTAGCCAAAAGCTTCTTGGATAATTTGCCTTACATAACTACTTTGTCATCGTTAAGATGAAGTAATGCATAAGAAATTAAACAAGGAATCTTCAGTGTACTCTTTTTAGGAATTGGCTTGTAAATCAACGTAGCAGCTAGCTGGTACTGCTTTTAAAGTTCTTCCACTAGGCAAAATTAATTGTAAGTCGTGAAAAAATGCATGCGACTGTCAGTTTATCTTTGCACCGGATAACAAGTTTAAAATTTTGTGAACAAACAAGACAAGTTCAGAGACCCACCAAAGCGAAAAGAAAAAAATGGATGTTAAAAGAAGAATTGTAAGCATCTAGAAAGAAAAGACAACATGAGCATGGAGACAAAGTTTCCACACACCTTATGATCTTTTACAGACTTTAAGAAAAGGGGAGCTAACAAATGGCTCTTTTTCATAAGGTCACTGTCCAAGTCCAATTTGAGTGCAATTTTTTTTTTGCATGAAAGTAAGGGAAATCTGGGATCCTAAAGTCCTTAAAATCTACATAATTATACATACAAAGATATGTTGTCAATTATTTTTTTTTTTTCTCTTTTTTGTTTTTATGGTGATTGCTTTCGATGAATTTATCATTTGAAAGTGATGAGTGAGGGATCCGAGGAGAGCAGTGTTAGTATACTTTGATCATGTGCTGTTGTTTTTAGTTATGAGCGGGGAAGACTTGGTCAAAAAGAGAAGCAAAATACACGCGAATAAACTCAGAATATGAGTGAGTGATCATGATGATTAGATTTTGAAGTTGATGCTGCTTTTGATGATTGTTGGGTCGTTTTCCTTTTCCATTTTCATTTGCCTCCCTTTTTTTTTTTTTTTTTTCTAGAGTTGGTTGTGGTGGGGCGGGGGGATAGAGCAATGACCCATCACTTTGTGCTGTTTCAAAAACACCAAAAAATGCATTATTTATTTCAGATTCGAGCACCGTTGTTGGAGGAGATACAAAAATATATATTTGTGTGTATACACACACACACACACACAGAGAAGGCAGTATATTTTGTAACATGTTTCGGTGCTACTACTTTCTTATGAATGAATGTAAAATACATAATATGTGGCAAGAGTGAAACCCTAATGAGTAATGAGATAATGGCAAACACACAAATAATAAGCAAACACTTTTCAACTCCATTGTACGCGTCATTGAAGATTCTGCTTATGAAACGTTTGATAATGAATGCTTTCAAGATCGGTCCATTGTTGCGATTGTTTATACAATTTCTCGTGATTTCAAGGCCCAACAAATAACTTCAAATGACAACACACCAGGCTGTACCTTACAACATGGGCCAAGTATATGTGACTGGAGCCCAAAGCCCACAAAATGATGAACACAATTGAGACAATTGCCGCAGCTGAAAATGATGGCAATCTTCAATTTAAAAGAAGCGGACCGTTCACTTTTCTTGATGATGCCCGTTGTTGTCACTGACTCCATGTCATTCAGATGAAGATCAGTGCATTTAGCCACCAACTTTCTCCTATAAATATAATTGGTCGGCCCCCCAAAAAAATATATATATATATTATGGTTTATCGGGGATGTATGTTTGTCAATTGTCACTTGTCTATTTTATTAGTGACTATGACTATGTATAAAAAGAATTCTTTTTACAAAGTATTTGTTCATGCTATGGAATTACAAAGCACAAACTAAAGATATTTATGTTCTAGGTGGGAAGTGATCAGTTTTTTAAAAAAGTTTATGCCCCATGTCCGTGCGTAACAAATATTGATTATTTTATAATTTATCACCAAACATACAATTACTTACATGGATTAAAACATAATTTTGTCCACCATCCCAATTTTATAAACATAGCATAAATTGTGTTAAATACATTCATATTTCCGAAGCCATGAAATTTCTCATGGATGGTTTGTTTTTTATTTAAATAATTCTATTTTGGCACTAAAGTTTATGTAAAGTTTACAATTAAATGGGCCATACTAGCATACAACCGAATTTCTTTATTTGGTGCAAAATCAACAATACATTGAAATTAAAATAATTTTTTGATTAACGGAAACAAACAAAGAGACAACATGGTAATCACACATTCGGCCACTAAAGGGACAATAAAATTTAGCCGAAACCTTAACGCAAAGCTCCTTTTATTCCAACATTTAAACCTATCACTAGATATATAATTAGTTGATATCATTATTTTTTTTAATATTAATTATACATCAAATTATTGTATTATATAAATATTTTAAAAGAAAGAAAAACTTGTAAATATTTTTTTAATATTAATTATATATTAAATTAATGTATTATATAAATATTTCGCAAAGAATAAAAGACTTGTAAATAAATTAGACACAATCATACACAATACTTCATTAAAAAAATTTTGAGTGCATAAAAATTCAAACCCCTATATCCTCACCGTCCTGATCGAGCTAAGGGCCATTGACTAGTTGATATCATTATTATTATTTAGCTTACAATCTTACATTGAGAAAAGAAACGATTTATGTACATAGGATATGAGAATAACATCTCATCCGCTCAACTAATTTAAAATTAAAAGAAAAGAAAGCAAGTAGACGTCAATGTTAAATGATATCATTTCCCCTCAACCACATTTCCAAGAAAAAACATGAAACCAACAACCAGATTACATAATTTCCTTCACAGGAAAACGTCTTCTTTACTCTAAAAGTCTTTATCCCTTTCATCATCACCGGCAACCCACTACTCCCCGTAATCTCCAACAGACCACTGCACACCACAAAATGGGATAATCAACAATTGATCTTCACCCCTGACGTTTTATGTTTTCTCAAATAATGACGCAACTTCTCCAATTTTAACAAATTGGATCCTATGGCCCGGGGCCTTATATATTACAATTTCTCCATATACTGTATTTAAAATATTGTTTAATTATTTGAATGTCTTATACGTTGGTTGAATTTGTCAAGTCAAATTTTGTACTACAACAAATTAACATAAGAGAATAGATACTATAATTAAACCGGTGTTATTAAATCTAACAATGATGTATAACCAATATAAATACTTTATACAACAAAATATGTATAAAGTAATGCAACATAAATAGTTTAGTTAGATAAAAACATCACGTGGTTCACATAATTATTATTTTTAATTGCTTTCATATTTTTTATAATTGTATATATCATTATGTCTCTGTGTTGGTAACAAAGTGCAACGATGGTTCGTCGGGGTGGCTAAACGGGACGACATTAAAGTAGGTGTAAGTTGTCTTGAGCAAAATGAATTTAAATTATGGTGGGTGAAATAAGTGGATTATGTGAGATGATATTTGGATAAACTTTTGATTTCTATTGATTTTTATTTTTTATATTTACAACTGAAGTGACATGATTTTTAAAAACCAAATTAAATGAAACGGTCTCGTTTTGGCTATCTTCTGTGTTTGAACATACCGGACATCCGGGGATGTGTTTGATACAAATGAATAATACTCAAGTCTTTACCCAAGAAATAGCAAAAATTTAGGGATCTTAAATCTCTTTTATCTTTTCCCAAAACACACTTAAGTCCGGTAAATCTCCAGTAACCCGTCAAAATAAGCCTAAGAAAAAACACAAAAGCCACTAAAACTCGATCATTGTTCATTATTCTTCTTACAAATACACATGCTACCATGATTGGTTTAACAAAGCTAGGAACTATATTAACTGTTGTGTTTGTAGTCTCTCTGTTGGCTTTAGTAGCCGAGCTTCTTTACGTTCTATGGCGCCGCCAGTCATTCTGGCGACGGAGCGACCAGCTTTATCCCACGCCATCGAAAGAGCAGCTTCTTTACTTATTTTGTTGGAAGAACCAGTCAAGGATCGAACCCGCCGGAAACACTCATGCTCCGGCGTCCGAGGATGCAGAGGCGAGGGTGTCGGCGGTTGATGACGATGACGTGTCGAAGTGGCAGCGGGCTGTATATGGACCGTCCAGGGTCTTGTTCACTATTAAAGAAGAGGAGAGAGAGGGGACTGAGACGACGTCCGAGGCTGAAAATGAAACTGTTAAGAGCAAGAGCAAAACGGTGAGTTTTGATCAGGCTGAGAGTGTGAGCGATCAGGTAGCGGTCCTGGTGAGTGTTGAGGAGGCTGTTGATGAAGCGACGCCGTTTTCGACTCCGTGTGCTTCGCCCCCGTACTATACTCCTTCGCCATCTCCTACGCACGACAAGTACTCGCCTGGAAATGGGGAAACTGAGTTGATATTAAGAGGTGAAAACGACTTGTCGTTTGTTAATCCAGAAGTGAAAAATGTGTAAAAAATAAAAAAAATGGCTCTCCGGGAAAAAGAAAAAGTTGTCACTATGCAAATTTCCTATTGTACCATATTTCTTTTCTGATTTCTTTCTTAGCTTTTGGTTTGGATCCACTGAAACATAAACGTGAGATATAAAACATTCATTGATTTTTTTTAAGCTAATAAAATTCCCAAGTAACAATCGATGAAAAAAGTCGCGACGGGCGAGTTTGAGACCGCCGACAAGTCGTCGCCGTGGTGCTCTATAGTAAAAAAATATATATATAGGTCAATTTTGCAATATCTTGTTTTAATATTCAACCTAAAAAATACTCAGATTCTCTGACACATCAACTTATGGCTAATATTGTCGGATAGAAATTTCTTCATTAAATCGTTATCTATACGAGGGTAATTTTTAAAAATCTCTCTGAGATTTAGATTTGTTGTAAGTAGATGGTGAGAATCTATTTATTTATAAAAAATCTTTTATCATCAGTTAATTTTAATATTGATAGTTAGTTGACTGTATAAAGACAATATTACCCTTAACAACAGTTTGTAAATTGACATAGTTAAAAAAAATTAAAATTATTGATGCGAAAAGTACAATCCCTATTTTTTGACAATTTTATTTTTATCAATTTCAAAATTTTACAATATCATAGGTAAAGATTATGACTATTTCATTTTTAAGTTTTTAATTTTATCTTTTTTGTGGAAACTTTAAGGAAATATCAATAATTTAAAGAGAATTTTTCAAGTTTTTAATTTTATCTTTTTTGTAGAAAATTTAAGAAAATATCAATAATTTAAAGAAAATAAAATAGCTAATAATTTTAATTTTTTTTAATTATTTTCGTCTACAAACTGTTATTAAAGATAATATTGTTTTTGCACAGTCAACTAACGATCAATGTTAAAATTAATTAATGATAAATTTTTTTTTATAAATAAATAAATTCTCACTACCTACTTATAATAATTCCAAACCTCATGAGAGATTTTTAAAAATTACACCCTATACAAATCAACTGATAAAACTGAAAAGGTGTGCCCGCGGTTCGAGTTTATGGCTGTTGATTCTACTTTCACTTGTTTCCATAGAAAAGCAGTTCGCTCATCATGCATGGCCAAATGAAATTAGATTTTGCCACGTGGAAATCACCCACCAGATGGCACCCATTTTGTCTGATGTGGCAGGATCTGTGTGAAGCATCTTTCTTCTTGGCTTTTGTTTAATTTAAAGTAAGAATTCAACATACTGGTTTGGTTTATATTTAAATCCGAAAAAAAAGTTTGTATTAAAGTGCTTTAAATAAGCTGCAGGTGATGATTTCAAAAATAGAATAATAATAATAATAATAATAATAATAATAATAAGTGTAGGTGAAACATTAAATAATTTTGTACGATTTCCATGGCTGTAAAGCTGGAAATTGTTGTAGATTTTTGTAGCCGTTGGCGTTTTATTAATAATAATAATAAGTGTTCGAATATAAATACATAATTTTAACTGGTTTGATTTTGTTAATAATACTTTTTGGGTCCAATATTAATTAACGATTACCCGTAATTTCGAATTCAAGAATCCAATAAAGTCTCCCTTAAGTTCCACTGGCCGCCTGTGATTCTTGTCATAGCTATGTTTCCCTAAATCAGTATGCAATATGAATTAATGTTATATAATTAACGAATGATTATAATGCAAACTAAAACATCTCCCCAACGATCGGTTCGATTTGGGAGGTAATTGAGCTCTTTATGAAGGTGATACTAGAGATAAGGTCGAGTTGACTTTGGACAACCATCAATTTCAATCATATAAAGAACATTGACTAGCGTTCAACGCCGAGCTCTCTTGTTCACGCAACAAATTTTACCCTAATTAATCCAATTAATAAGTCAAGAATTTACCTCCATAAACTTTCATTCAATTATGTTTCTTTTTTCTATAAAAAAAATTATGTTTCTTTTTATTTAGTTTCGTTATGCCTCTTCTATGAGAGAGTTTAGGTTTTTCTTTGCCCATATTTAATTTGTGATAGTTATTGTTATTTTTGGCTTTTTTTGTTTTATTATGAAATTACTTTTAGATTTGAAATTTTTAAGATTCAAATTTAGAAAATTATAGCTCGTAAATGGATCTTTGTGTGGATACACATTTGATTATAAAAAGTTATTTTGATGTTTGATAAATTTTTGTAATCGCTTTAGGTAAAGTCACTCATTCTAAGACAAATTTGGAAAACAGAAAAGGAATGATTTTTCAAAATCTAATTTTGAGATTTAGTTTTAAACACCATGCAATTCATATATATCCTCACAAATATTATAAAAGTTCAAAAGTATCCTTGTCCGGCTTGGAAATAAAATCATTAAACTTTAAGAGGTTTTTATTATTATTACACAATATAGTGAGATAACAAAAAAATAAAATAAAAAAATTAGTTATCAATTCTCTTATATACTTAATAAAAAAAATTATATGTACATATTTATAAATGTATAAAAAAAATTTATTCAACGTTTTGTCCATTTCAATTATTTGATTTATTACAGCAGTTCAACAATAAAATTTATTAAATATATGTGACTGCTTTTAAAATTTACTACATGTTTAATATTTATATGACACAATTAACAACAATAATTAAGAAGTTACAATATTTCTAGAAAGTAAACTATTGATAAACGTATGAACGATGTGATATTTTTTCATCCTATTTCCGAGTCTTAGTAGTAGCAACTTGCTCGAATCGACTAATACATTAACCAAAACCACTCTTATATCATCTATGCGTGGCTTTCCTTTTTCTATGTGCCGAGTGCCGACTTCATCATACCAGCCATATTATATAAATGAGATGTAAATTTCATGATCAAGCATGCCTTGGGCCTTAAGCCCACAAACCACACCCAGCCTGTGACCAATTCCACTCCTGCTCGACTATTTTTTTTATTATGATTACCAAGCAAGTTGATTAAAAAATAATTGAACAACTTATCCGCTAAATATTAAAAAATTTAAATACAAAAATGTTTGTAGTTCATGGCCTAAAAAATTGGAATAAATTTAATCTAAATTGCAGTGTAGACATAATATAAAATAAGTTCAGGGATTTGATCAAACTATACTATTACAAAATATCAAATCCCCATAAATATTTTAGTTTAAAAAAAGTAATACTCTCACACTAGTGTTATGATATGCATTCGATAATATATCATCCACTCGTCAAAAATATATGATAGCGGCAATAGATGCTCCTTACGATATTATCCAAAGAAAAAAATATCGGCTCATTTGATCAATTGATGGTTTTGAGATCTAAACTCATTGCCAATTCAAAGGCCGCAGCATGCAATTGACTTGATGACTTGTTCCAATTGGTTACGTTACGTACTCCCCCAGCTTCAGTTCTTACAAAATATTGAATAACTTTGAATTACGTATTCTGTGTTCTATCAAATATGTGTAAAAGTCTACTAAAAACATCACATTCATTCAAAATCAAGAACCGAAAAATCAAATAACAAACATTATTTATTTACATAAAAGGTACCAGGTGTAGCCTCAATGAAAAGGAAGCCGTATAATAACAAGACCGTAAAATGTATACGCTAAAAAACAAAAGAATATAATAATAAACCCAAAAAAAGGAAAAAAAAAAAAATACATGAAGACTCGATCAAACAAGAGAATAAGATCATCATGATCATCAACACTGATGATCAATTAACTAGAAATCAACATCGCACTTAGTAGTTTCAAAACGGCCAGCAAATCTGCCATTAGAAGAATTCAAAGGAACCTTCAGATCACACTCGATCGTGGGCTTGAACTTTGGAGTCTTGATTTTGCCGAACTTGAACCTAACTTTCAATTTAAGCTTCACGTCGATGCTAAAAACTCCGGCATTCTTCTCGTTATTATAGTCTCTAAATGCACCGCCAAGCAGAATCTGCTGCCCTTCGAAAACGGGGTTCAAATAGCTGGTGTTTTTGTGTCCTTGATAAAATGGAGTCAAAGGAACAGATGTTAGCCTTTTGTCATCGTAGTAAACCCTAGCTTCGATACGGTCGTAGTGTACGCCGATCTTTTTGTTAGGGTTTCTGATGGTGATGTTAAGGGCAAGCTTGTAGTTGAGGTTGTTGTTGGATGTGAGGTTGAATTCAGTGAGAGAGGCATCGGTGACGTGGAACTTGACCTTGTTGATGGGGCGGAATATGAGCCATACAATCAAGGCTGCAAGGCCAAGGATCAACACGACGGAGACGATGATTTTGATCAAAAGGGTGAATAGGCAGCAGCAGCCGCCGCAGCCTCCGCCGCGGCCAGGGCGGTGGTAGTGCTTTGTTGGTGGTGGCACCGATGGACCATAATAAGCTCCATTCAAAGGAGCATGTTGTTCAGCCATGATGACTAGTGAAGGAAGCTAGCTTGAGAAGTAGTTATATAATTTGTGAGCACTTTTTGGGAAGCAAGAAGAAGAGACAATGAGCGAATTTAATTATATCGTTGGAGGACAAACGAGAGGGTGTGTGTGTATATATATAACGTACGTAGAAGAAAAGTTGAGACGCGTGTGCAAATAACCGTGTCAAATGCGACGCGGTTGCTTTTTTGTTTTTTAAATTGATCATGTTGTGCTAGTCTTCGAATGCTTATACAGAAAGCATGCATGTTTTTTTGGGTCACTATGAAAGTGCTTGGTAACTTCCTATTTCTCTATGGGAACTGTGGATTGATGTTGCCTGGTAACTTCGAGGGATATTCATATTGACTTTTATGTTTGAAATTAAAACAAAAATAGAAAAATGGAAAGAAAATCTGGCATGGTTTAAATAGAACCTTCAAAATATTTTGAAGTAATATAAACCTCAACTTACCTTTATTTTTTTTCAAAAAATAAAGGGAAAATTGAGGCATATTAGTGAAAGATTTTTTTATCTTCTTAATTAAAATAAAAAATAAATTGATACTTATAATAATTTAGAGAATATTTTAAAAATTATTATTTCATAATCTAAAATTAACCCCAAAAAAAAACTTGATGGTTTCTATAATCAACAGCATACTTTTTCAATTTCCAACATTTAATATCTCTTAAGTCACGCTCCCGGGGTATTATTTGTCAGATTTGTCCTATGATTTTTTTCCACCCCCCCCCCCCCCCCCCCCAAAAGTCAACGAAGAAGAAATTGTACTATATGCGAACCTAAACCAAGACTTCATAAATAGGCTTAAAGCTTTGAGCCCACCTAAACTCACCAATTCCATCGAGGGGAGGGAAAATTCCATGGTGTCCACTTTGCGGCATATTTGGTGTACTGAAACAGGAGAAAGTTTGAAGTTGACGGGTACAATGGAACTTTTATTTTAAAAAAAAAAATGAAAAGAATGGACCAGTTTCAGTTAATTGTACTATTACGTAATTACAATTTGAGTAATGTGGCACTTATGATTGATATATATATAAGTATATCAATTTGTACCAATTGATGCATCACCCCCATCGAATCTTCAACGGCTGCTAAAGTCAATAACAGACGGTAAAGATTATTTTTGTGGAGAATGGGATTTGAACCCTCAGCCCCATCAAATCCCTACGGGCTAAAATCTATGTAATAATCTGGCGCGTTACTTTGATCAGATGGTTTTTCTGAAGTAACGAAGGATATTTTTAGTTTTCTAATATGAAAAATGCTAAAGATACTCGAGGAAGACAGTACGAACCATATGATTTTATAATCAATTAACATTATAAAACATTATGGAAGACAGTATGAACCGTATGATTCTATAATCAATTGACAATATAAAATATTATGGTCCATGGAGCTAGCCCTTTCTTCAGGTAGGTTTCGGCTGGAACGCTCCTAATTTGCTTCCAAAAGTATGTTGCCCATAGGGTTTGTCGTTTGCTTCATAGCCTTTGCAATTGGCAATGGCTTGTATGCTTGTTGGGTTAGTCAAAGAAATGGATTTTGTTGAAACGTTCTGATTCAATCGCAAGTCGTTACAAAACCATTACAAAAATTACAGATTTGAATCAACCCATTCATTGGATGCTTGGAACTTGGAATTGGATTCCTCTGGATGCCTTCAATTATTTCCATGTTTATGTTTAAAGAACAAAATGATTTCATGTAAATGTTAAGCTATTTTTTTTTTTTTTTTGGATTTAATGTTAAACTATATAGCAAAATTATAGCAAAATGTAATATGAAAATATCAACACAATGCTCAATAGTTTACGTGCTTCGGTGCCACAGAAGCAACCTACATGCACGGGAGAAGAGTGGAGGATATGTTTCTTATTCATATTGGAAAGTTAATAACAATCTAGTATATAAAGCAATTACATGAATCAAAATATGGAAGGTAGTAACGGTCCACTGCAGCAAGAATGAGAGCTGGCAATCACTGTCAATCTTTCATAATATTTGGCAAATCAATCACTCCTTGATTTCCTCTTCTCCACCAACACTCCCCCTCAAGTTGGTGCGAAAATATCGATGAAGCCCAACTTGAACAATATCTCTTGAAATCTGGATGCTGTTAAGCCTTTTGTAAAAATATCGGCTGGTTATAAATTACTAGAAACAAATGAAGTACAAATTATACCAGCTACCATTTTTTCTCGAACGAAGTGGCAGTCTACTTCAATATGTTTTGTTCGCTCATGAAAAACTGGATTAGAAGTAATGTGTATAGTTGCCTGATTATCACAGAATAATCAACTTGATTCTGTTGTAGGGAAGCTTAAGTCCTTCAATAAGGCTCTAAACCCAAATAATTTCACTAGTAGTAGTAGACATAGCACGATATTCTGCTTCCGCACTAGACTTAGCCACAACATTTTGCTTCTTACTCTTTCATGTGACCAAATTTCCTCCAACAAAAATGCAATATCCTGTTGTAGATCGACGATCAATTGGACATCCTACCCAATCAACATCGGTATATGCAGAGATAGAAGTGTGGCCATTCTTGCGCATCCATATCCCCCTTCCTGCTGATCCTTTTAGATAACGCAAGATTCTGTTTACTGCATCCATATGTTGAACCTTAGGTGCATGCATGAATCGACTAACCAAGCTTACAGCATAGGAAATATTTGGGCGAGTAATTGTCAAATAGATTAATCTGCCAACCAATCTTTGATATTGAACAACATTAGGAAATGGTTCTCTTTCATCATCAGGCTTACCTCCAGTTTTTGTGGGTGTCTCTGCTGGTTTTGCCCCTAATTTTTCGCTATCTTGTAATAAGTCGAGCACATACTTTCGTTGATTAAGAAAAATGCCTTTGGTTGAGTGAGCAACTTCTATCCCCAAAAAATACTTCAAAATGCCAAGATCCTTAATAGCAAACTTTCTGTGCAAAAAAGCTTTGAGCTTTGATATTTCTTCATGGTCATTTCCTGTAATTACAATATCGTCAACATAGACCAAAATAATTGTAATGCCAGAAATGCCCTTTTTGACAAATAGTGAAGAATCTGCATCACTTCTTTGTAATCTATTCATCATGAGATCTGAACTTAACTTTGCATACCAAGCTCGTGGTGATTGTTTAAGCCCATATAGTGCTTTGTTTAATTTGTATGCAAGCCTAGGGTCTGATTCTTTTGGATGGCCAGGAGGTAATCTTATATAAACTTTCTCTTCAAGCTCTCCATGAAGGAAAGTATTTTTTACGTCCATCTGGTATAGTCTCCAGCTTTCATTCACTGCAAGAGATACAAGCACTCGAAAAGTATTCATTTTTGCAACTGGAGCGAATGTCTCTTTATAATCTTCTCCATAAGTTTGAGTAAATCCTCTAGCAACCAATCTTGCTTTATGTCTTTCAATGGTCCCATCACTTCTATACTTTATTTTGTATATCCAACGACAGGCAACAATTTTCTTTCCATGTGGTAGCTTAACAATGTTTCATGTCTTGTTCTCATCAAGGGCTTGTAGCTCTTCGTGCATTGCTTGTCTCCAAATGGAATTAGTGTTAGCTTCTTTAAAAGTTTTGGGCTCTTGATTATTGGATATTGCTGTAAGAAAGATTGAATGAAAAGACTTCATCCTATCATATGTCAAGTACACCTGCATGGGATAAGAGATCACATGGTAAGTGAAAAAATCCTTCATTTTTTTCTGGTGGACGAACCTGCCTTGTTGATCTGCGTTGGGACTATTGAGATGGAGGTACGACTATATTATCTGTGGTAGATAAAGGGGTTGTAGCAGCAGGGGCTGAACTTGTAGATTCTTCAATTTTTTGACTACGATTACTCAAATAAAGACTTTGTTGAGCTTCATTATTTAAACAAGTGTCATCACTTTGAATTGTTGGTAATGGAACCAAATTAGATAAGCACTCCCCTTGAGATTGAATTTTGTTATCATCTTATGGTTGAAAAAAAGACTCTGACTCAACAAATTTCACATCCCGAGAGATAATAAGCTTTCGAGTGGTCATATTATAGCACATGTAGCCCTTTTTTGTTGAAGAGTATCCAAAGAATACATAGCGAACTGCTCGAGGGTCTAATTTATCACGATTTATAGCTTGCTGATGAACGTAACAGACACAACCAAATACTCGCAAATGAGAAATATTCAGCTTCTTATTTTTTAAGACTTCCAAAGGAGACATAAATTCAAGAACTCGACTAGGAAGACGATTAATCAAATATGTTGCCGTTAGAACACCGTGTGACCAATACTTCGTTGGAACATTCATTTGAAACATCAAAGCCCTTGCAGTTTCTAGAATATGTCTGTTTTTCCTTTTTGCCACTGCATTATGCTGTGGCGTACCCACACAACTAGTTTCATGAAGAATTCCATAGTTGCAAAGATATTCAGAGAATAGACCACTGGTATATTCAGTTCCATTATCAGTCCTGAAAGATTTTATCTTAGCATTAAATTGATTAATCACCATGTTATGGAATTCTTGAAAAACAGATATCACATTTGTCTTTGATTTCAGTAAATATAACAAAGTAGCACGAGATTTATCATCAATAAACAAGACAAAATATTTGTATCCATCATAAGAATCAACAGGTGCAGGGCCTCATAAATCAGAATGAATCAGCTCAAATGACTTAGAAGACACAGATAAAGATTTATTAAATGGTAAACAAGTTTGTTTTGAAAATTGGCAAACATCATAGGCACTATAGGTAATAGAAATAGAAGGAAAAAGGCTTGATAAAATGCGATTTAAAGGGTGTCCAAGTCGTTTGTGTAAGATATGTCCTTCTTCATTTTTTGTATGACAAGCTTTATCGGTTGTGTTCAGCAAATACAACCCATGTGAATAAATTCCCTCACCAATCGTCTTCTTCGTTTTTCGATCCTAAAATATAACGAATATTGGTGAAAAAATAACATTACAGTTCAAAGAGTTAGTGATTTTTCCAACCGATAAAAATTGTACTGGAAATGAAGGAACAACAAGAACTTTGGAGGTGGAACTTTGAGGAAAAAATTTTATTTTTCCATTTCCAGATACTGGAACAGTAGCTCCATTTGCAATAGATACCTCATGTTTATGGTTTATAGGAATAAAGTCATGCACAAGACTAGGATTATTGGTCATGTGATTTGTGGCTCCAGAATCAATAATCCAGGAATTTGTATTATAGGAAGAAGTAAGATACGCTTGTAGGTTACCTGAAACATTAGTCGAAGTGGTCTGACTAATTTCAGATGACATGGACTTACTAATTTGTTGAAGGAGATGACTGAGCTGATTCATTGAGATTGAGGTATCTGCAACAACAGCATGATCCTTCTTATTTTTATCTGGACCAGTCTTGAGGTGTGGATACAAATCCCAGCATCGATCCTTTGTATGTCCATTTTTCCTGCAATGGTCACAATGGTAACTTTCCTTTTTTCTTTTATTGTGATTGCTCTTCCCGTACTTCTCCTTTTTGTCATTTTTTTCAGCCACAAGTGCATGTGATTCTAGTTTTTCAGAAGTAACTTTCACATCAGCATTCATGGTCTTCTTACGAGTTTCTTCTCGTTGAATAGTTTGACAAACAATGGAAAAAGAAGGAAGCTTTGGGGCCATGAGAATGTTACTTCTTAGATTTTCATATTCTGGCTTTAAACTGCTAAGTAAGGAAAATTTTTTGTCTTCTTCCACTTTTTGCTGTAGCACTATAGGGTCAGCAGTAAATGGGCGATACATATTTAGTTCATCTCATAACTTTTTAAGGTAACCCAAGTGCTCACTAAAGGTTTTATCACCTTGCTCAGCTACAACGATTTCACATTTTAATTCAAAAACGCGTGCACTGTTATTGTTGCTACCATATAATTCAGATATAGAATCCCACAATTCTTTTGAGGAATTAGAAAATGTGAAAATTTCTGCAATATGAGGCTCCATGGAATTGAGAATCCAGGATCTAACAAGTTGGTCATTAGCAATCCAATCTTTATATTTTGGATTTTTAGAATCCGGACAAACATAGTTACCATTAGTGTAACCTAATTTCCTTTTTCCTCCAAGAGACAAAGTAACAGCCCTTGACCAAGGAACATAATTCAAACCATTTAAAGCAACTGATGAGAGTTTCAAACTAGGATTTGGATCGCTTTCAGTCATTAGACCAACAGAAAAACAAAAAAAAATGGTTTAAGAAAAAAAATTTACCTCAATTTGCCTGCTCTGATACCATATAGCAAAATTATAGCAAAATGTAATATGAAAATATCAACACAATGCTCAATAGTTTACGTGCTTCGGTGCCACATAAGCAACCTACATGCACGGGAGAAGAGTGGAGGATATGTTTCTTATTCATATTGGAAAGTTAATAACAATAAAGTATATAAAGCAATTACATGAATCAAAATATGGAAGGTAGTAACGGTCCACTGCAGCAAGAATGAGAGCCGGCAATCACTGTCAATCTTCCATAATATTTGGCAAATCAATCACTCCTTGATTTCCTCTTCTCCGCCAACAAAGTATAACAATTGATTTTTTTTTATTTCATGGTAATTGATGTGCTTTAGGTGTGTAAAATGTTTAATTGATAGTTTAAAAGGCGGGGTATGAAAAGAAAAAGAAAAAACTAATAATAAGGGTAAATTATTACTAATTTTTTAGAGTAAAAAATTAATCTAAAATTTTGTGTATGATTAACTAAAAATGAAATAAATTTGAGGAGTCATGTTTATTTTTTTTTAATTTAACTCTCGGCCCGTCACAGCCATTTGATTTGCACTGGGTTGGGCTCAAGTCTTTGGACATTTGGCATGACATGTCAAATTTTCCAGTTTCTTTCTAATTTGATTTTTGGATTTTCTTTTCCTTCTTTCTTTCATTTTTTTTTTCTGCTGCCAATTTCTAATTAATTACGATCAAGATATAGTATATAAATAAAGTAAGTTTTGGTCATTAGAGACCATATAGCCGATAATGTTTAATCCGATTAATGTCTGGATCTTTAACCGATCGAAGTCATTGCATTCTAAACAAATTCCCTTTATGGATGCTTTTTCGTTTCTTAATTTGTTGGTTTCAGCGCGAGCTAGATTTGCTCGATTTGGTTTGCAAAGTGATTTGGTATTTCCATTTAATGTATACTTGTAGGTGCTGGATTATTATTTGAATCAGCCGACGTCATCTTGCCACGTGTTGACTTATTGATACAATTACCAACTTAAGACTTAATTCATGACCGGTCAGCGTCAGCCCCAACGTATAAGTCATAGAGCACATGATCACATGGCATCTATTAATGGATGAGTTCATATGATGGCGGTGGCAAATAAGGTTCTTAATTAAGATCTCATGAGATTATTTATGGTAGCACACTAAACTTTGATTAAATTAAAACGAAGATAAGGCCCATACATTGAATCGATGGAGCATAATGTACAGACACAATCAAAGCGCTTTCTCTATCAAGCCATTACTATTAGGTAAAGAATCGGTGAGGCGATGAAAAGGACCGCCACTAAACCCCCATGTGACCTATGAACCCACCCCGTATTCCCCATTCACACCCTCACCACATCACTTCCCCCATGTTGAAATAATAATCCTTCTAATGTCACATTTACTTAAAAAACTCTGTAACCTAAAACGTAAAATTTGTTTCCTAAATTTAAAAACGTTTCCAGAAGTTAAAAAAAAAATAAAAAAAATCAGGTATGTGTTTAATCAATTTGTATCCCTAAAGAAGCAGACACCACATGTTTTAGAAGTGGGCAGCCCCACATACGAACTATTTCGTCCCTTTTGTCAACTCCTTTCGCGCATTGTTTTGCATTCCTACTCGTTTGGTATTAAATTACCAATTCTGAGTTGCATTTAATTTGCCTTCGTATAGTCGTTCTCATATACATAAATGATTATACTTAAAATCGTAAAATTAAACAAAAAAAATAATATTGGAAGTGTTATTTTATTTTATCATTTGAGAGATCCAAAATTAAGAAATCGATCGTTAGGAGAAGTAAACAAAAAGCAAGTCACAATCAAGAAATGTCGTTTTTAGAAACGGGAAGAAAATGACACCACAACCCCCTGTCGGCACTCAATTTTTATCTATTACATTCAATCTTAAAAACACAATATAATTTCAATTAATTAATATTATTATTTTTAATCACTACAACTTGCACATATTGTAATTTTGCTATCTGTTCCCCTTTCGCTATCTCTCCGTTTATTCTATAGCAAAATGTACAATTCAACTCTTTAATTATATAAAATAAGAAAAAGTAAAATAAATGGTAGAAAAGGGAGATAAATTTCAAATACTTTTAACGGCGTCACCCATATCCATCATCATCATCATCATCTTCTAGTTCTATCTTCAGCTTCATCACACACTAACGCTGCAAGACTGCACAAGCTGGTACTTGACGGCGTTATTACAGACGGCGTTATTACAGACGGCGTTCCCGGCCTGCCTGTTACCAAAATTTATATACGCTGAACACCTGACGTACAAATGATACTTGCCGGTAATGAAGGTGCCGACTTTCCATCTGACCCGTCCATCAATCTTGAACATCAAAGGGATGATCCCACCAGACTGATCTTGAGTCAAGGACACAGCATTGTACGGGGCCACGGGGACGGCGTTACCGTAAACGTACGGCGACCAAACGTTGATCTCCTTGTGGCCTTGATAAGTGGTAGGGAGGGAGGTCTTGTAAGTGATTTGTTGGCTATGGTAAGTGGCGTAAAGGTCAAGCCTGTCGTAGTAAATACCGATTCTGTCATTAGGGTTTCGGGAGGAAATGGTGACTTGGAAGCTTGACGTGAGGACGTTCGGGTTCGAGACGTTGAAGACGTAAACGGTGGCGTCTTGGAGGATGAACCTAGGTTTCGTAGGGCGGAGGATGGCCCACACGATGAGGATGGTGATTAGGACTATGACGATGAAGATGAGGATGCCGGCGATGATTGTCCGGAATATTTTACGGCGTCTGCAGCCGTGCTTGTCGCAGATTTTCTCTGACATGGTATGATAGGAAAAGAAGTAGAAGAAGACTGTGAGTTTTTATTTTTATTTTTTGGGGTTCCTCCTTTCCTTTTCTGAGAGAGAGTTTTGAGAGACGAGTGCCTTAATGATAAAGTGAGGCCTTTGTGTATAAAGGAGAAGAAGGGGAGGGGAGGGGGGGGGGGGGGGGGGGGGCGGTGGCTGCTTAACTTGCTTTTGTGTTGACCAAGACTTGCGATGAAAGTGCAGTATGTTTATAGGATTAGAATCCTGCTCTCCTAAATTTTTAAAAGTTTTATATTATATGTCATGCTTCTTTTTTTTTTATTAATCATAAATCAAATACATAAATTTTTGTTCAGAAAAAATTATGATTAAGAGAAAATCTTAATCTATGTTTATAATTATATTTGCTTATAATTTATTTTATAGATTGCGTATAGTGCAAAGGGAAATATTTAAGAGATAATGATTATAGTAAGCTTCAGTGAGTGTAAGTTATAATACTTTTACTTTAATTTTAAAAATAAATAATTTATCTTTTTATTTTTTAAATGAATTAAATGTAAATTTGGTAGATAGTAAGTCGACAGTGCATGGCGATATTATTAGATCGATGTTCACATATAATTAGAAAGTATTGGATTCAATAATTGAAATCAAACTTCACAATTTGCCATTTTCCATCAATGTGTACATCTTTTTCTCTGTCTCATCGTTCTTATTATGTTACTATGTGAATATGCAATATTATGTCCATCGAAATAAACTTTCTATTAAAAATGATAGAAAGAAAAAAGCGAACTTTTCTGTTTGATTCCAAATTCTGATAAATCACTTTATAATTCAAAGGAATCAAATCAAAACTAAATGGGGTTTTTTCTTTTCATAACATCCTAACTGATTGGGTCCTTTTTTCTTTAATCAAGAAAAAAGAACAACTTTTCATTTTCCAAGTAAGATATATTTTTATAATTTAATTGCAATTTTGTTTATTCCCGATTTCCTTTTAAATACTGAACAAGATCCATTTAATACGGTCGTATCATTATTAATAGTATGGTACAATTCTCCTATGGTGATCCCTTATGCCTTTTTGTTAATGAGACTTAGAAAGATAAAGATAAAGATAACAAAAGATTAATGACTTTCAAGTATTAAATAATATATATTTTCTTTTGATTCATTTCGAGTATTATATATAATGGCTTGTTACTTTTTACGTGTCAAGCTTGACCAACGCGGATATAAAAATGTGCGACACATTGATCACCGTTGGAATTCGATGATTGGATGAGGAAAACCTAAGCAACACGTTTCCGATGATGCTTTGATTGGGCCCCAGTTTATCATGATGACAGAGAAGCTCCCACCTCAACAACTACCGACCTTCTTTTTGGTCTTTCTTAATGCGGGGGGGTTCGAGAATATACTCTTGCTTCCATCCAAACAAAGCCTATCAGCTCTTACCCTAACGCTGAGACTTAAATGAATCATGTTAACGAGATTTTGGTACTTTAAATCAACGAGGACGAGAGTGCAAGAAAAGTCAAATATTGGGGAAAATGTTGAATTTGGGGGAAGAGAGGAAGTTTCGTGGCTCTCCTTCCTTTCAATCAATCGCGTAAAAAGATTCAAGCCTTTATGAAAAGGCATTACGTAGTCCATTTTTCCTTTTTCTTTCAACCATTCCTCTTCTTGATCATTTTTCTAATAGAAATTGGACATATTAGGATTTATCATTTATTATGTGAATAATTTAAATATAATTAATTTTTTAAAAGAAAAGATAGTGAAAATTAGGGAAAACAAGTTAGGTTGAAGTTTCTAAAATTTTAAATAATATAGAAGAGTATTGTCCGGCTTCATTCTATGATAATGTATCAAAATGTCCACTAATATGCAATTAAATGCATAAGAGTGCTCCATTTTTTTTTAAACGCTTACTTAGCAAATTAAGTTTTTCTTATTGCAATAAAAGTAGGTTAAAAGTTTTCAAATATTCGTTGTCTCCATGATGGGAGATAATATAATCAATAATTAAAAGTTTATTCGACCAACCAACACTAAAAGTTAGTAATTAACAATATCAATTACATGTTGATTAATAAATCAATCATTCATGTAATTTAGATCTGTAGACTATGAGTTGCCCACAACTACTAGCACTAAATATATGTTAACAAAAAGTTAGGATTAGGATTGGTGATGGTAAAGGCATCAAGCAACGAAATTAACAAAGTATTACCGTTCATAATGAAAGAGAAGAAAGCTCTTTCTGTTTCTTGACATTCCACCTAACCTTTAATAACATTTTGTTCAAGTTTTCTTTTTCCTGCTTTCTTCATTTACATCCATCGTCCGATTAATGGATCCAAAATTTGATCAAGGTAGTCAATTATTGTTGCTGAAGAAAATTCAAAGACACCTATCTCAAGCAACCTTATTGTCCAATTTCTTTAATGAATATTTATATTCTTGTCGCTTCTAGTGCGAGTAGTCTTAAAACTTGACACGTGGTAGAAAATTCATTTAGTTTAATTTTGATGTCTATGCTATATTATTATGCATATGTCAATTATTTTATGCCATTGTGCCTGGCTCTTAAGGCCAACAAAATTCATGTACCATCTCTAAATTTATATATGTTTGTACGAGGGACATAACAATAAATTACAAGAGTAAAATACGAAATAAAAATGAAAAAGAAGTTTCTCTAACAACAAAAATAATTTACTATAAATGTTAATTAGTTCAATTGGTAATTTTTTTTTTTTTTTGGTAATGATAGAAGAGATTTGAGGTTCGAAAAACTGCTGTATTAGTGCATAAAAAATTTAGCTAATATCATACAATACAATAATCAAAATATTTGTCCAATGTTTAAAAATATAATGTCTTTGAATATTTATGTGTTATTTTTAACATTTTAACATACGCATTTTAGAGTGTGTAGATTTTACAAGATCTTTTGCTTTCTTCTTTGCAGCTTCTCATTTTATATTTTGATGCATGGAATCTAGAAGGAGAGCTAAATCATAACTGTGGGAGAAGGAAAACAAAATAAATGATGGAAATATTTTTAATAGCAAGATCTCTAGCTAATATACAATGATAAAGAACATATATAAATTTGTCAACTCATATATTATGTTCTCTTAACGATCTTGAAAATCTAACCCAACACATTATTTTAGAACAAGTGATTCTCGTTCTCATATTTGTTTTCTCATTCAACACTCCTTTTTTTTTCCCCCTCCATTCAAGCAAGACGACATTGACATAATAAACAGCACGCGAACAATCTTCTAAAGTGGGTCCCCTATTTCGTCTTCCATTTTCTCAAATTTTGAACGTACGTTAGGTAATAATTGTTGAAAAAGAAAAATCTAATTGTATAAATAGCCAATGAATGACGGAGGATCAAAATGAGTAACACTTAAAATGGGTGGACTGTCGGAGACTCAATCATGTATAATATTGTAGGCCAATGGTTTACTTGGATTCTTATTTTGATTATTATTATAATTAATCATTATCTAAATAAAAATGTGAGTTTATTTAGATAATAATCTAACTATAATTTTTTTTCCCAAAATGCAAATTCATTGTTGACTGATAGATTAATAATTAAGTGAAGTAATTTTTTTAAATTTATTTGGTTCATCATTTTAAGTTACAACTATTGTAAAATAAAGGTTTGAATTGTTAAAAAAAAAATATATCGGTTCATGTTTGATAAACACCGCTAACTATCAATTAAGTTAGTTGTTATTTTTAAGTAAACATCTGTTAAAAATTAATAATTAAATGTGTTGTCAAAGCCAACTATAACTATTGTAGAATGATAACTGTAGTTGTCAAAAAAAAAAAAAAATAAATGTGTGTTTGATAAACACCAAGTTGTTTATTCTTGTTTAGAACTTATTTTTTTAGTAATCATATGTGGAAAATAATTAATTATATTATCAAAGTCAAACTGTAGGTGTTTACTAAATCTTTTAATATCTTGACTGTGACCGTAAATGTTTATCAAATATTTTAATATACTGATTCTGACAGCACAATTGACTAAATGCTCTATCAGGAAAAAAAAGTAGAGTGATGACATGCTTCTCTTATCACAACTCATATATAAGATTTTAAAACATCCTTAAATGAGAAATCCTAATTGCTGTTGGTGCATGATTTATCCTATATAATTAATTAAACAACACTCGGGAACGACAAAAGTCGAACGAAAAAACGGTCTAGATTTTCTCCCTTGAATGAGTTCAATGTGCGTGAAAGAAGAACCCTAGACCCCCCGTATCCTATTTGATTCTTCACAAGGAAAAAAAGTAAGGCAGAGGGCAAAGAAAAGGCAAAAAGAATAATGCTGTTAAAAATACAGAAGATGGAAAGAAGGCAAAGGATATACGATAAAATTCAAAAGCATATGTGGTGGGGCTTTTTTTCCGTATAGCTAACATGTAGATACCCTACCAAAAGTCTCTGGCTCTCTGCTTTTTGGGCACTGAAATTTAGGCTGATTCTTATACCCATCCCCCCAGCTTCTGTACTTCACGAAAAACATAATAAGGAAGAATTTTAATTAAGCAAAGTCCCCACGTGAGCATCTTCTTCGAACCGCTACAGTTCTAACTTTCACTTGTGGCTTTCCGTTCTTTTAACTTATGAGTCAACGGTGGAAACTTCTTCTTGTCAGTAATGTACTTCTTTTCATTTCACCCATTTAAGCGCGTGCAAATGACCTTCAGTTTCGGAGATAATCAAGCGTCAACTTATACAAATTAATTGCCATGCATTGCTTTCCACACCGTCGGTATGACTTAAAAAATAATTTTTTAATTTCATAATATGTTATTAAAAAAGACACTAAGATGAAAATAATTAGTATTTTTTTTTTGGATTTTCTTCAAAAAGAATTAAAGGATGAATACTTTTAAGAAGACCATTATTTTCCTTCTCTAAAAAATATCATTTACAGGACCTTTTTTTCTTTCCCCTTTTCTTTTATGGGTCTTATCTCCATAAAGATTTTTTTTTAATGAGTTGTGACATCTCAATCAAAGAATTTGTAGGTCATTTTTTCAATCAAACAAAGTGGAAAAAAAAAAAAAGAACTTAGTCTGGCCATAAGATGTATTTTAGAGAGAGAGGGAGGGAGAAAGAGAATAACCTCGTTGGTTGGGTTTTCCTAATAGAAGCAATGAGCGAATGATAAAACTAAGAGGGAAAAGTTAGTATGTATTTATGCATAGGGTGTGATGGAAAGGTGTGTGAAATATAACAAATGAAAATAAAAATTGTTATAGTGCAATTGAGAATTTAACTCATAATAAGTCGAGCCTATTTCTAAATTTTAAATTTAAAGAAGAAAAATTATTTCAAACACACAAAGAAGAGTTGAGTGAGCTACGACAAGCTATCAATAATTTCTCTTATAGAAAAATATAGTTTAAGAAGGTTTATACAACAACACTAATTTAAAAAAAAACATCAAGAGTGGTAAATGATAAGTTAGTTGATAATCTTTGAAAATTAATATGTGTTTTGTTTTCATAATTCACACAACAAAGTTTTGTGATACTATCCTTCCAACCTAAGATTCATAATCTGAACACTCCAATTTTGGGCGTGGCATTCACGTGCTTGGCTTGAAGGTTTACATTTGGACAAATAAGAGATGGCCTTTGCTTGTCTTAGAAGTTAGAAATACAAGGCTAGTGAAAGAGACAAAACTAGGAAGTGGAAAATTGAACAAAGAGCAAATGTAAAGAACTCTTCATTGGTAAGAAAATTAAGGGGCCAATCACCACAAAACTCCAAATTCAAAAAAGCAGAAAAAGATTGAAAATGAAAGAAAGGGGCCTTTTTTTTGAATTCGCGTTTCATTTTTGGGAATCAAAATTGGGAAGATGATTTTTTCATTTATCAGTCCAAATTAAGATGATTAAACACTTTTGGATGATTTTGAGAGAGTTTGTTGATCCTCGAATTAAAGTGAAAATGAAAGAAAGTTTTAGTGGGGATGTAAGGTTCAGATTCATTTGGATGTTGTTGTCAATTTAGTTACAAAAGAACAAGATGTAGTGGGATAGAATGATGGCAAGAAACCATAAATTAAAAGATATGAAAGGATACGAAGCAATGTAAATTATCTGATAAAATATGAACACTTTTTTGAGCTATACAATAATTTATAGCACATTTTACTAGCTTAAAGTATGCGTTAGTAGTCATGGTTTCAACAATCCAATGACCATTTGTTTAATGGATCTTATTATTATTTTAAAATACTAATAATCTCATGCTAATGTGAAAGGTTACACTTATACGTTGTAATAAGGGATGAGAAGTATTTAGAGGACCCTTCTGACCCCTCAATTTTTTAAATAAATAGAAGTTAATTATATAGAAATAACTTTTTTAGACATTAATCTCTTTAATATTTTACTTTTATGTTTTGACACTAAATTTGGGGTCTGGCGTGGTCCATCTTTTGACTCATAATTCTTAATTTTTATGCTATATGAGTACTGGTAATCTAATTTATTAAAATTAATTTTTTTTCCTGAATGGTACTAGTTGGAGAAGAATTTGACTTACAGTTGTGTTATTTGACAATAAAAACTTAAATTTAAATTAAATATTTCGTATGTTGGTAAAGCTAAGTAATTAAAAAGTGTTGTAGTGTCCATTCAATATTAATTAATAAATCGAGCTCAATTTTACTGAATGCTAAAGCGAAATCAAATCGAGCTCAAATTTTGGAAACTAAAACAAACCGATTGGATTGATCAATTTCCTCAATTTTACTGAATGTTCAAATATTTTCTGGGTTTGCTCTTTGCACCGAGTGGGTTGTTCTGACAAATTCTACAAAATTATGTCAAAATCCCTCTGGAAAAATTAGAAGTTTCCAAGCAAAACACATAATCAATAATCATAGAGTATAAAAAAATATGTGATTAAAAGTTATCAATTTATATCTCTATTTGTCCTCTCTTCAAGGTCTCAATCATGTTCAAATACAGCAACAAGATGTGGTCCCAGCAATGGCGACTGGGAATCTTATCATGCACAACAATTAAATTCCAGATAGCCATAGGGATTCTTCCACAGCCAATGCCTCTATAAAAGTTCAGAAAGAACAGGTCAATTAGGTTTTGTCCAGTTCCTATCACTTGGCTCTTGCTGAATAATGCTACTACAGTTATTGAGAGGTGTCCGTGCTAATCCAAACTTTTAATGCTTATCCGAAAAATCGGGAAGCTTCAGATAATAGCATTATCAAACATCAACGGGAACTGCAAATCCAGCACAAAGTATCAGAGCAAACGAAATTTTAATCAATCATCACAACAGTAACCAGATTTCCTTTCCAATTTCCACAACCAGAGCATTGAGTAACCACCTGATACGCATACATGGGCATACAAAACTCAAGGCGTACACATAAAAATTGCACCATCGGCAGACAAATTACAACTGATATGTGTTTTAGTCTACAGCTACTTAACTAGTCTTTACAATTTTAAGGACAATATTACTGCAACCTTGACTGTACACTGTTTCATTCTACATGATGTGCAAAAAGTACCCTTTCCTGTATTAAGATTATATATATCGAAATTTAATTGTTCTTCCTCATCTCATTGTAGACTAAAACGACTGACCAAGTCAATCAATCAAATTCAGGACAATATCAACTACAGTAGGATTCACCGATAAACTGAAATTTGATTGATAGTTTACTTGAAAATTTGCTCCGTGACTATTATTTTGCATACATATATGAACGTTACAACAGGTGGCGCAGAAACAGTGTTATGACATAAAGACAGAGCATTCCCAGGTGTATTGAGAGCAGAAGTACAGGGGACTAAGAGGCTCTTTGTATGCACGTATTTCCTACGTTAAGGAAATCAAGACTCATTCTTGATCTCGGCCAACGTCTGGAGAAGTTTAATTCTGTATCCAAATTGTTTAAGAACCAAATTTGCTGAAAAGCTAATAGACTTCTTGCTAATACTGATGAATATCCCATCTTCCTGTTAAATTGCCATCCCCAGACACCCTTCCTGATCCCAGATCAAGTGGGAAAAAAAGTCGACCTTTTTTCTACTATAGCATAACCAAACTTGAAACTTGCACAATCTAAAACTGACCACATATATATATATATTTTCAATTTTTTTGGTTGAAACTAAGAAACTAAAAAGTTTATCAAGCTACATAACGAGCAGAATCGCCACTTGGATAGATAAATATGAGGGGATTTTATTTCGATATTTGGTTCATTGGGAAATAAGCAGCGGCAAACATAAAGAAACATATAGAACCATGGAGATTCACAAAATAATTATTAAGGATCACATATTGGATATGGAGAATATGTAGTAATCAATTGCCATCTAATACGGACTTGAATCACCAATCACGTTTTCATGAGCTAAGCAAAAATTTAATTCACATATGAGGCACATTCCATAGTCATGAATTAGCACTAATGCCTAAAGGTCTAGCGTTTGATGCACAGGGTTGCAGGGATGAATGCTGAGGTGTTAGAATGGGGGCCATTCCCAGTCAGGTAGCAGCTAATAGTCGCCAGCATCAACCATTCCCAAAGCCACTCCGAAGCCAGGCTTGCATCACAAGTTTGCAAGAAGCACAAAGAAGAAAAGAAAAAGGATAAAGGAGGCAAATACAAAAGGCAACCCAAATACAGGAAATACAAGCTTGATCCCCATATCTCCCCCGCTGGCTTGTTTGTTGCACTAACCTAACGCAAGCTCAGAAAGCTTCCTCAAACTATGATTTTCACTTCCCATCCTAGGAACGCCATCAATGCAGTAGCAGAGAGAAGTAGATGTTTTAAACCTTTCAGAAAGTTGAGGATTTAAAACATGCATTATTGATTTTCCAAACAGTTTTGTATCCTTCAGCAGAAATGTTTGTGCCGAAACAGAGTAATCAAAAAAATGTAATAGCTCTAAAATATTGCCAAAAGGCCCTTAAACACAAACACAATTCAGAACTTAAATATTTTAAACTATGAGTGAAAAAAGTTATAATTCTACGTGACAAAGTGAAGAAACTTGTTTTTTTGAAAATAAAAAATTGATCAGGTTCAGGTTCAAGTTCAAGAAGTGCATGCATTTCTTCTAACCTTAAGACATGTACAAAAAGTTATGAACAAACTCGTAACAAGAGAAAATCCAGCGCAGATAAAAAGTGATTTCCCCCCTTCAAAGAAATTTAAATTCAATAGAGAATTTGAAAGATACGCCACTAAACACACACACACATGTATATAATAATTATATTACATGGATAAAAGATATCAGGATCATTACTTTTATGTCCTTTTGAGAATGGATCCAAGTTACTGTACTAATAATCAATAAATTTTCTCATAATTGATACTTTAATGAAGTTTTGGCCCAAACCTCCACACGAGGGTTTAGATAAGGACTTAAAAAAAAAAAACATAGGTGCTCAAATTCTTTATTATCTTATAAAAATAAATTTATAAATTAAAATAATAAATTTAAATTAAAAAAATAAAAAAGAAATAATAAATCACTGATTTATATATTAATAATTAATAAAAAAATTATAATTATAATACTAAATTTTTTTTAAATGTTAATTAATTAATAGAGTGTTCAAATTATAGAATCAATAATAAAAAATTAAATCTCTAAATTTTTATTTACTTTATTTATTATTTTATTTTTAATATTTATTTTTAATTTATTATTGATTATAAAAACTTGATTATTATTAATTCATTTCAAGTTTACAATAATTTTTTAAAAAAAATTTTAAAAAATAAAAGTTCAAGCCCACAATGAGGCCGCCCACGCTTGATCCTTACACATCTACTTTAATGGACTTAGGTTTGGGCTTGGACTTGAAAAAATCCACCCCAAACACTTAATTTGCCAACCCTAACAAATGTCGCAAAAAATAAAACAAGCATGTGTCTTTTATTTATTTTTTCAAATTTCAGGTTAGATTTATCAAATTCTCCAAAATAATAATAATAATAATAATAATAATAATAATAATAATAATAATAAATATAACACATTAACTGAAAATTTTGATAAAAGCAAACTAGGATCATTGATATTAGAAACTTTGGTAGTCATTAGACATTATTATTACTACTACTGTTAATATTATTATTAATAGAATAATAACGTAACTTCGATTAATAACTTTGAAAATGTATACCAATTTTCTAATAAACTACAATAACTACGTTTCACAAAAACGTCTAACGAGAAAGGATCCCATGTTCACGATCATCATCCTTGCATCACAACTCAACTCACATTTCAACCCGGCAAGGTCTGACCTGGCCCACCAAATCACCAGCGGTCCCACCGTCGTTCGAAACCCCAATTTTAACGCCGTAACAGTACACATTCATAAAACGCCACCGCATGCTCCACCACCTTGCTTTATACCGGACCCACCCATAGACCCCGACACCGAACTCCACTTCTCCACGCGCTCTCTCCTTCTCTATCCCAAGGGCCACGCTCTCCCCGACGTACTCGCTCAGTAACCCCGCTTGGAAATGGAGACGCGTCTCGTTCCCCTTCTCCTGCGAGAACGGCGGCAGCAGCGTCGAGTCGAGCTCCCATTCGCCGTACAAGACCGCGGCCTCGAGCGTGTTGTAGACGAGAGCCAGTTTTTTGTTCGGGTTCCTGACTCTGAGAGAGAGCTGCCAGGTGGCGGTCATGGTGGAGTTGGCCGAGGTGGTGTTGAGTTGGGCGATGGAAGCTGAGTCGACTCGGAACTCTGGGAACTCGGGTTTGAGAATCAGCCACGTGGCGAAAGAGGCTGCTGCCATGATCGAGATGATCAAGATAACGACGAGGAACAGACGGCAGAGGAGTCGGGACCAGAAACTGGCAAGACGGAATCGGTTGGTGGGTGCCACTTGCGGCTGAGGTGGTGGGGCCGCGTAGGCGTAGGTGACCGGGTAGCCAGTCGCCGGCTCCGGCTTATTGGCTTCCGCTGACGTGGCCATTTCGTTTTCTCTTTGTTGAGATTTGAAAGTGAGGATTATTGATGAATGATTGATTATGATCAAAACAAGGCGCTAAATGGCGCTCATGACCGTGTGAGCAGCGGGGGGAGTGAAGATGAAACCAAGGCTGTGAGCTGTTGGTGTACACGTGACGCGCCTCAATTGAACAAATGCTAATTTGTTTAAAGGTTTTGAACTTGAGGTGAACGACCAACATTTGTTTGTTTGTTTTGTTTTTTTTTTTATAAAAAATAAATAAATTCTGAGAACAGCATCCGTTGCTGTGTTCATTTATAATTTTCAGTTATGTTTTTTTTTTCTTAATATTATTTGCGTTTCAGATTTTTTGAAATCACAGTTCAAAAATATATTTGGATAAAATTTAAGTCATTTTTTTATTGTAAATATTGTGGACTCCGAATGAGTGGACAATATAATAAAACAAAATCAACCCCACAGTTTTAAATGTATTCTCCTCAAATTTTAAATTAACTTTGCGTTAAAAAAAAGAGGTGATTTTACCGTCATTGAATTTCTTTTTATCCTTATGTAGCTGAAGCAAGCATATATTGTAAATCTTTGAATATTCCGACGCATTTACATTATCTATGCAAGGGCCTAGGTTCAATCGCTTGATGAAGAAGAAGATGCGTAATATTAGAACCTCATTATGTTTCTAATCCATCAATGAATTTATATTAATTTTAATAATCGAACAATAAATCAACGACGTCAGTTAAAAGTTGGACAAATTGGGAACTGTCAGCCTGAATTGGAACCCATGTCAATTGTCAAATAAATATTTATTTTTTATTTTTTTAATCACCAAAGAAATATTGTTTGAGCATGTAATGTAAGGCCCTAAAGGGCGATCTAATAAATCGGTTCAAGTTTCAGGCCCACGCACGCGCATTCTTAATGCTTTTGAGACCCATAAGTTTATTTATTTATTTATTTTTTTTTGGAGAGACCCATAATGAAGCTGCCAAGGAGGGACATATTACGTATATAACCCTCAATTTCAAAACAAGAGCTAATTAATTTAACTGATTTATAGAATTCTTGGGTTAACTGATTAATATTAATGTAAAGTAATATTTAAAAAGTAACCACAACAGGGGAGATATATATATATATATATTTTATATAAACGTTAGCATGAAATCTCATGGAAGTCACTATATCTTTCTACAGAATATATAACAAAATTAAAAGAAAAAGGAAAAAGAATTCTCTCTACAGAATGCCAATCATGCCAACAATATAAATCGAAAAGAGCAAGAGAGAAAATTTGACAAAAAAAAAAAAAAGGAAAATTCACAGATCAACTACACAGTCCTTGGATTTACCATTTAACTTTCCATTACCGGTGTCACCTTCAAAATGAACCTTCAAATCCTCGCAAATAATTCTACTCTGGATATGTTTTGTTTCTGTATAAAACAAACCCATTTCAATTTGAGACCATGCAAATGCTCTCAAAGAAAATGGAACGACTCCGGTTTCTCGTATGTTCCTCATTTCCTCCATCACCCTCTTGCCCGGCGCCGGCACCGACTGTTTATAATCAGCCGTCGATAACTTTATATCGATGGTACCCTTTTCATTTGCCTTTACAGTCACATCTTTTGTTGGATAATCAAAATGAGATGACGCAAGCAAATCATCGGTGTTAAAATATATAAAGCTTTGGATACGATCAAAATGTACATTGGCTCCAAAGTTTCTGTTCTCGACGACCAGATTTATTTCCCATGCAGACGTGAAATCATCATTTGCGACACTGAAGTTTGTGACGGCTAGGGTTTCCACGTGAAAAATGGGAAACTTAGGGCGAGCAATGAGAAACATTATTACGAGACCGAAAATAAATGTGAAGAAAACGAACAACATCATGGTTGTAAGGATTGCAAAGGAACTAGGTGGGCCAGGGTCTTGGCGCGGGCAATGTGGAGGAGCGTAGTACATGTCCGGTGAGGGCGGTGGTCCTTGCTGATAATGTTGCTGGTCGTATCCGTTACGGTAGCCCGGAGGATAGCCTATAGCCGGTGGGTAGCCCATTGCCGGCGGCAGTGGAGGGAAAGGTGCCGGCTCTTGTGGCTCAAAATATTGGCGGGTGGGTGGTGGCGGTTCGGGAATTTCGTCCGAGGATTGGCCGTATTTATTTATTCTAGAATCATCCATGGCGGCGGCACTCTCTCCTCCTTTGCATAGAGAGATATGGGGGGAGAGAGAGAGAGAGAGATAATTTGATTAAACGAAAGGAAAGGAAAGAGGAAAAGAAAGAATGTAAATTAATGAAGAGAAGAGAAGAAATAAAAACGAATATTACTTTTCATAACAACTGTTTTTTTAAAATAGTTAATTACGTTGTAGAATGTTGGTTGTAAGCGTACAAATGGGATTTGGAAAGTTTTTGGTATGTTTGGATAAAGAGGTTGGCAGTAAGTTTTGGGACAATAAAAAATATTTTTGTTAGTTGACTCTTTATTGTTTATAAATAAAAATTTAGGGTGACTTCGATATTGTTTTTTAATTAATATTTTTATTGAAAAAATAACAATAAAAATGATATTTTTAAGATACTATATTTTTAAGTTTGAATATTATTCTTCATAACTTGTATTAACAATGAAAGTAATATGCATTCGACAATACTATTTTAAAAAAGAGTTGTTATGAAAGTAATATTCGCGGTTTAAAATGAAAGTAATATCAGAAAATTTTGTCATTCAATATAACATAAAGAAGAGTTTTATTTCAGTAATAAAATATTTTCTTTTTCAATTTTGCCTTTGAATTGTGAATTTATCTTCCGTGGACCAAACTTGAATTCCTGTATTGTACCACCAACCCTCTGACCGTATTCAAGACATTCCCAAAAACCATGGCCCGTTTGATCGTTCTTTCTGAGAGCCCTTTTTAATGTATGGTTAAATCTATATATATTCTTGATAGCGCTTTAGTGCATTCAATTGATGGGCCTTCTCCATTCTACCTTTTTTTTTTTTACCAAACAAGGATCCGATTGCTCTTCTTCAAAAAAAAATAAAGAAGATTTTAAATCGGAACCCAGGAATTTATTTTCCTACCAAGTTTTTTTTTTTTTTTGTTTCAATTTTGAATTTGAACCCAAAAATTCGTTTCGATTTTTTTTTTTTTTTAACGTTTCACCGATTGATCAACCATGGTTACCTCTCTGTCGTCAAATAAAGCACTGGAGAGCTAGACTACCACTTGCTATTCTATATTTCACCTTATACCAATACTCTTTAGAAAATTTTCTTTGAGAGAACATGGATAAAGAAATTGACTGCAAGAATCGAAGAAATACACGACATTAGTCTTCTTCCATGTCAGTCCTCTTTCGGATAGTCAGAGACAAACAAGATTTTTGGTAGAAAGGGGGAAGCCCAAAAAAAATAATTTTTTTTTTAAAAGTAAAAACGAACAGTTATTTTACTTTGCAAAGAATTACAAACGATTTGGCAGCACTGAATTTCCAATTTGTGATAGCCTGTAATTAAAATTATTCATTGATTATCTATTAAAACTTCTTGAGTTTCTTGATTTTTTATGTCTCTAATGATTAATTGAATAACAACGACAAGAAACCATCTAATTAACAAATTCTTCTTCATTTCTCAGAAAAAAAGAAAACAAGTAATCAAAAAGTTCAACAAGTTCTACATTCTCAAAACTTTCCAAAAATTATTTCTATCTCTCAGAAATCATGACACCAACACGACAATATCTTTTATCATCTCCAATCAAGCTACCATTTCCTGCAAAAACTCCAACATTCAAATTTAAACAAGAAGAATGAGTAAGAACTCGTCTTGTCCACGTACCCCAATAATAACTAGTCTTGTACGTTGCCCACATGCTTAACCTGATGCCAAAACGCACCGTTCCAGAACTCTTTCTTTCCTCATCAATCTCCCTCAAAACTGGATATTCAACAATTGGTTGATCACCGTCGTATCCACTTGTCTCAAATTTCATTTCAACATTTTTTTCTCCTCTGAAACCAACATCAAAATTTTCAGATGAAGTTATCGCCAACGCGTCATTTCCTTTGTACAATACTGTGCTTTCTATACTCTCAAATGAAATCTCCGCTGCCGAATTAGGGTTAGAGATGGTGAAGTCTGCTGCCCAGATACCAGCCAGCTTTGTTTTTGAGACGGTGAAGTTGGCAACAGAAAGCGAATTTAGATAGAAAATGGGTTTACGTGGGATAAAACAAACTTCTACGACAATGAAAAGTGTGCAAGTAAAGAGAAGTAGGAAGAATAAAGTTGTGATAAAATTAAGAATGTGTTTGGCTACGTCTGTAGTAGCACTAGCTGAATTGAAGGAACGTTGATTTGTGACGGGAAGCAGTGGCGTGTATGGAGAATCCCTCAGCATTTCTTGTTCATCAAAATCAAGTGATCAAACCTTTTCAAGAGATTGAAAGTGAGAAATGATGGTGATGTTTTGTTTGTTGATATGATTGTGATGAGTAGAATTTGTTATGTGGAACAATATATGCATATACATATATAGGGGTCAATTTGTGTGATAAGTATTTGACTAAGCCCCGAGTTATTTTGAACTAATAAAATAACAAAATCTGGCAGCTCAACTGGGTTATGAATTAATGAGGGAGCTAAGTGAAAGCCCTCTAAGCTGACTTGTCCAACTTATCAAATATCGAGGGCCAATAGTGTCAACATGACAGGCTAGTCAAATTGAAACGGTGAAAGGTGTAGAATTGGTCAAACATCAGCAGCTAAAAGCCTAAAACAGTAGGCTTAATCTGAACCCGTGAACCGGGTCTTGTCACACAGTTACGGCACGGGCACACAGCACCAACTCAGACTTGCGCCTTAGAGTAAGGGTGCGTTTGGTGTGTCGCTCTGTACTGAAATGTACTGAATTGTAATTATATTGTATTATATTATGTTTGGTAGAGTATAGATTGTATTATATATTTTTTAATATTTAATAATATTAAATAATATTAAGTGGTATTATTTATTTATATTATATGAATTTAATAAATATTTTAATATTTGAATTAATTTATTATTTAGATTTATTAATAAAAATATAATCATACGTAGCATATTAGCATCTTTTCTCATTTGCACATCGATTGCCACAAAATCTTACAAAAAACAATAATGCTACACATTTCAAATTTTTTATTCCAAAAAATTATCACAAATGATGTGGCATTTATCAATTGGTTGGTGAAATAATACAATTAATTCACTTGGATCTTGTAAAAAATTATCAACCACTCAATTAATGACACATCATTTGAGATAACTTTTTGAGATAAAAAATTTGGGATGTGTAGCATTATTGTACAAAAAATATGCAGACTAGTGCAATTGTTTTTTGCAGCCAAACGTAGGTCTAAGTTTGTATTAAAGTGCAGACCTTTATAATCCCGCCGGCTAAACATGTCCTAAACGTACAGTTTTAATTTTTTGCTTGATTTATAAAAATATTTTCGAATTTGTTTTCCAAACCGATATTTTAAACAAACCAGCGTACAACAGAGTTTTGAATAATATATTTACACGAAGGAAAATTCGTATTAATTGAAGTAAAATCTATAATTTAGGAGAGGAATATTGATCCTCCGTATAAACAGTAGATACTGTTATGATGGTCATAAAGAAAACAATTTTTGGTAGGACAGTTCTAATGAGATTATTCAATCGGAATCATATCACCTATGTTAAATTTTCTCTTCTGGTGTCATAATCATTATGTCTTTAATCAATTTACACATAAATGTGCATCAATTTCCTTTTTTTTATTTATTTAAAAAAAAGCTCATTTTGTTTGACCTCTTGTAATAGAAATCAAAAGATCAAGGTTCAAATCTGGGAAAAAAAAAAAAGCATTTAGTTTGGAGCAAGGTGTAATGTCATTATGCTTAAGATCGAATCCCTTGAGAAAACTATTTTTTTGAAAGAAAAAAAGAAAATTGAGAAAACTGACCTTGAGTGAGCAAGTTGATGTTCAAATTCGAATGCACTAAAAATTGCGGTATTGCTTTTCTTAAGCACTTAGAAATGACATAAATGGAGGAGAGAATAGTACAAACTCTTGCAAGAAAATCAATATGCGTATAAATTAAGCTCATCATTGCATACAAAATAATCAATGAGTATCTAAATTTCCAATCAGTGAGAATGCACGTTTATCGCTTTGGATCATTCCAGGTTTTACCTTCGAAGAATTCATTCAACATGCGTTCAAGATCCTCGGGTCTGTATCTGATGTACTTTGTGGGATTTTTCCCATTCTCAATCATAGGCCTGCGCACATAAACAATCGCATTTGCATAAACAAAGGAATGGAGAAAACGAAGAGATGTTCTCGTAAATGAGATGAGGAAACAAGAACGGGGGAACTTGCCCGAAACGTTTAATGAAAGATCTGTAGGCAGGCAGTAGGACTTCAGCAACGGCGAGCCTTAAAGACTCGCGCAACTCACTGTCAGGAACTGTCCATTGAGATTGCCGTTGATGAATTTCTTCAAATTGTGCATTAAAAGTCTTGAACCTATCTTTTACAATTCCTCTTGAAATGCTGCCACTATCACCTCCACCACTTCCCGGAGCGCCCTGAACAGTGAGACACTGCAGAATCTGCAATGTTTAAGACAAAAATTAACTAAGTTCTCTAGTTGAAGTTTTCTGAGAACCATAAGATGGTTTAAAAATTTTGGACCATTAATTGTTACCACACATTAATGAATGAGCACATGTAACATCGTACAGCTAGTAAATTTGAAAAGAACAATTAACTTTAAAGGTATTATCATGGATTCTCAGACACTGAAACAAGGAAGAGCTTCTCCTTACTTCCTAAGCGGCAGTTTAAAGAGATGTAACCATAAATTGGACAGTAAAGACAACAAATATAAAAATAAATTTGGAAGAAACTCAAGGAAGAATGGGGTATGCTTCAGTTCAAAAGAGGCATGGTTTAAATCAAGAAAAAATTGACATTTCCACAGAATCAAGATGTGAACAGACTGATCTGAGTATCCGACATTCTCAGTAGCTAGCAGGGTTTGGAAAAAGGAAAAGATAACAGATCCCAGTAAAAGCTTCAAACGTCACCAAGATAAATTGGAAGAATTGTAATGAAAATTGGGAATGGTTAGATGAACAAACCTTTGCCCAAGAAACCCTCTTATACTGATTAGCATGCTGCTGCACAATTCTTCTCTGTATTTGTACCCAATCATCTCCTAACACATCCTTTGCTTCTGACCTGAAAAAAAAAATATAAATATTGAAAGCTACATACCAGTATGTAAAATGGAATGTTACCTGCTCAATAAGATAGTGGGATAAAACAAACCTCCGCACAGATCTCACAATATAGTGAATGTTGTTCATAAGGAATAATTGGGTCAACGCAGGATCTTTATATTGCTTGGATTTCCCATCCAGGTTATTCTGGAGAGCCAGTACAATCCTTGTAGTAACAGCTGCCAATTGAGATTCCGGTGGATGAGTAGTATCAAACTCCTCAAACAGTAGCTTCAGTGTTGATCGGTAGCTGAAAATATTAAATGGGTAGCAGTCAGATTGATAATGTAAGAATAATTACCACTGCACAGAAAGACAACTGCACGTAAGCAGACTTTTGCAGTGGAATAAGCAAAAAATGAAAGAGAGTTCTAATAAAGAAACCAGCAGAGTAAGAAGGCACAACAATCACAACTTACTCAAATAAAAATTTTACGTAATTTATCACATAGCTAGTCAAAGGATGGACGGTTCCATCAAAAACAGTAGTCTTGGTGGCATCTTTCTCGACTGCTTCTTCAAAATCACCAAATGTCTCCTGCGCTGTCTGAGCTAGCCTCTTCGTTAAACTAAAAGCAGACTCACGCATTTCCATGCATGCTTTACTTCCAAACAGAAATTGAATCTGCCACCACAAATCAACAAGATAAAAAATAAAGACAAAAAGTTATAATAAGGAATATGAGTTGAGGAGATGAAAGAAGGAAAGGAAAAGGATATTAGTTTATGAGTCGGATAAAAAAATATGCATCGGGTTCCCTCCTTGTTTTCACTTATGTTTGAAATTCACATTGGTCGATTGATTAACCTTTTAGTTGCTGAAACAATCTGTTTCTGTTATTTAATCATGCATAAGATAATGACATGTTTCAACGTGCACTCAAATCTGTGAAAATTTTCTTCCAGAATCACAGTTTTCAATGTCTCTCGACAAACTAACAAGAACTGAGCCATCATTAAGGTATCAATACCTTATTTTAACACCTATAAACGTTTATTCGAGACACTATAGCACCAAGATTTTAGAAGAAACTCTTCACTTCTCAGTACTCACAGCTAACGAGAGAGAGAGAGAGGTTATGTCCTCAAAGAAAGATAGCTTGAAGAAAATGAATCTATTCTAACCCTCACTTGGCCACCCAAGATCTATGAGTGACACACAATATAAACGTATATATCAAATGTATTGTCGCTATTATCCAGAGTACAGAAATCATAAATGTTCGAGTAAAATGACACAAAAGCAAACAATAAAACTTCTGTTGTGTGTCTTTAACCCTTTCCAAAAATTACTTATAAATGCTTCACCATCAAAATAAATTAAGGATGTGAGTTGGAAATTACATTACTTTCATAATTCTAGCTGTGGTTGATCTGTTGCAAATTCATAAAATTTATCATACCTCTGACTGAAGTTCTCTCATAATCTCGTACATGTCTAAAAGCACAAATAATTTTTCTGGCGATCTCTTGCTTTTGGCAATAGCCTCTCCAAAACTGAGAAGCATGGACACACTGTTTGCAGTGACTTCTGCAAAACATTGATCCCTGAGAGAATGGACACCATCAAGTATTTGATCACAGATTTTCCTTTCTCCAGCAAAGAGCAGTTTTACCTGTTTTTAGCGTTGCAATGTAGTTAGGAACCTAAGTAAGATGAGTTGATTGGGCAAATTTAAAAAAAAATCTTACAGAAATCCGCATGTGATGTATCCAACTCCCTATTTTAGCCTCCAGAACTTCCCACGGCATTTTTTGGACATCATCTTTACTCAGTCTCTCTACGCCGAGCTTCCTGATGCTCTGTTCCAAAACTGAAGCACGGGTATCCCTACAAATAGAGTGTTATAGGTCTTATATCCCCAAGATTGAGAAGAGGTAAAAATTAAACATTGATTTGCTGCAATTTTTTTAAGATACTCATCAGCAGCACAATCAATAAGCTATCCCACGAAGTTAACAAAAAGCAACATTTTTACTCAGACTTCTTTAAGAGCATATGTAAAAGAAAAGAAAAGAAAGAAAAGTGCTACATTAATATATGTGCTAGAAATAATTTCTGGCTAAGAAATGTAATTGCACTGTATCCATCAAAGCAAATACAAGGCCTAAAAGATAGATATGATCCTAAATTAAGTGGGCAAAGAATCCTACCACCTGCAAGTGAATACTGAGAAAGAATTCTATCAACTCTGATTTTAGTCTTTGCTAGACGAAAAAATTATTCATCCTCAGCTGCACACGTTTACCTTATGTTGTGTAGGTTGGGTTGTGAATAAGTCATTTCTTTGCTGTTTAGGCGTTTAGCCAGCATCAAACACTCCACAGGAATAACTTTTTGTTTAATTCAAGCATTTGGCAGTCAACTAGTCACCAGAAGCATAAAAGAGAAAAAAAGACTCTCTAAACGCAGTGGAGTTGATATTTTAACATATTTCCATGACTCCATAGCAATTCATATATAAAAGACATAAAGCTCTGACAATATAATACTGGATGAAAATAAGCATTGTTTGTATCAGATTAAGTAGAAAAAGTAAAAAGATCACCGGTATATCCGAAATAGCTGTTGTTGGTGGCCAGCTAGAACCATTTGTTGGGCTAAATCATGCAGCAATGGCAGAACTCTTGGTGGAATAAGAGTAGGAGGTGTGTAAATAGCTGCTTGCAAGCTCTTTTGGTGCTCAGCATGACTCTTGCTATCACCTTCCTGACCAGATGGCCCGGATGATGGCCGTAGAGAGTTGGGAAGACAATCAAAAAGACGATCAGGTTCCACAGGCTTGCTGAAATTCAGAAGAGATGCAAGTTACTTAACTGCTTCTATTGATAATACAGCCTGATACACATATTAAAATCATCCAAAGGGGACACAATTGAAGAGGATGGTTGTGCCAAAGAAACCACCAATTGTCTAACTAGTCAAAATGGCATTCATTGTCCCCCACCTCAAGAACTATACAAGATCATAACACATGCAGGAGAGCAATTCCACACAATGAGAAATCAACGAAGCAGCAGCTAGTATCTAAGTGTAAGCAAACCTGTAATTTGTCAATAGCTGTCTGAACTCATCTTCGAGTTTTGAAATCGCCTTCGCAAGTAAGTTGTTACACTGTGTGAGCACTCCATCACTGCTCTTCAAACTTTTATTGCTGCTGAAAAATTTAATATTGGCTCTCAATTGATCAATTGCTTCCAGGTAGCTTTCTAGATCCTCATGTGGACCTTTAAGGATTTTCGCCTCTGCCTAAGCATTTCAATCAAACGTTCAAAAACATAAGCTTATAATAAATAAACAAACACTCAAAATTTTCAGCTCCAGAAAAATCATCTCAAAAATTTTTCTTTTTATATTAACCCAAAAAAAAAAAAAAGAAGGTGAAGAAAATTACCTTGCGAGTGAGGTCAAATTGAGCCAAAATAACCTCAGCAGATTTCAACGTCTTATCAATATTCTCATGAGCTTTTCTAATCGAATGCGTCCGTATCTAAAATTAACCAAAATCAAAATTTTCTTTTTCTTAAAATCAATCTCAGTCTCCTTTCTCGGCTGAATCACAATCCACATCAACAAACAAACAATCCATACGAATGAAATAAATAAGCAAACCTGAGTGGGGCGCATTGCGGTCTCGAGAGCCGAGAGCCGGTAATCAAATGAGCCGAGAATCGAGACCATGTTGTCGGTGATCGTTTGGCTCTTCTGCAGCGATTCACGTACGAACGCCGCTCGCTCTCTTAACGCCCCCATTGCTTGAGGCACCCCCATTGTGTCCTCTTTCTTTCTTCTTTCTCTTTTTCTCTTTTTCAAATTTCGTTTCAAAATTTTCTTGTTTATTTTCTAAAGTAAGTACACACAATTTGCGTGATTTTAAAACGGAAAAAAAAAAACTTCGTTCGTTTTCTGGTAATGTAATTTTGTTCTGTTTTTGTCTTTATTATTTAATTTTGGTGGAAATAGAGATGTGAAATGCGAACTGCAGAGCGGACAAGAAAGGAAGTAGTTAAGAAGGAATATTAAGGAGAGTCCGGTTTGGTCAGTTAATGGGTCCGTATCAATATGGTGGGGCCTATTCTTCCGAGACTTCTGTTTTGTTTTTATTTGTCCATTTAAATCCACGTCAGCTAAGGAAAATATTTTGTAGTGGAATAAATAATAATTTCCTAACAGTTTTATGATCTCTTTGTTGATTCCGTTAACATCTATGTTTTGGATAAGAGCCTTTTTTTCATTTTCTTTTTACTTTCTCAAAAGCATTGTTATCATTTTATAATGATCCCTCTTTGTTGACAAAGTCATTGCTAATGAGTAATGGCCGCCACTCCATTTTGAAACTTATCATCCTGCTAGAGAGGTGAAATTGTATTTTTAATCTTTGCACAAGCTATGGAGGTGGTAACTATTTAGGACTCAATTTGATAGGAGCATAATACAAATCATCGATTTTGAATTCAGATTTATTCAATAAGATGAAGTTATTTCAACTTAAATCTTGACATTAATTTTGAATCATGGACTTTAAAGTAAATTAATAGTAGATATTGAAATTAATCAAAATAGCATTAATGATGATTATTTATCCACAATAAAATTCTTGAAATCAATAATTCAAGATTTATGTCAAAATTTTATGTAAAAATTTAAGTTCAGATATCATTTAAGATATCATAACCTTATTTAATCGAGTCAAATTTGTATGTCTGATTTATTTTTACTAATTCATCAAGATGACCATAGATATTTTTTCTGCAATCTCTTAAACGATATCAATTATCATTTAGAAGTAACATTTTCTTCGTCACAACTGCACAGAGAAATGAGGGTGACAAGTAGGTGAACCGGGCAGAACTTATTATATACCATGTAGCGTGCGAAAAAAGTTACCATGTTCCTGCCGTGTAAAAATTTTAGACCAATTTGTGTCCGTCCTTGTTTTTAACGCCTAAAAGATTTCAACCCACCACTGTTAACCCAATAAGGACTCTCCCTCCAACGAGTAGATGCTGGGCTGGGCTCATAGCGGCATTGGCTGGCCCATTTATACACTTCCAATTGCCCAATGGTGTGAAGTGTGAACCAATGAGCGTTGATGTGATTAATGCATATGCATGTGACAACGAAAGGTCTAGTTGACTAGTCCAGTCTCGTTGACCGCCCCAGTGGAGCCTGCGCCGAGCCACGTCCAGCCCTCAGACCCCTAAAAGGGAGTTCAGCATTCAACGCAGAAGATGCTGCAGTAAAACAACATCCCACGGTCTCTTTCAGATTGCAATTGGACTCTTTTGCATGTTTGGAAATTCCCAAGGGGCCCGCATTTGGCCGTCTCTGGCAAATGACAATCCCACGAACCATTTTTATACCAAAATTTGTCCATATTCACTTGCGTTGGGACCAGCCTCGCTGGTTAACATAATTACAAGTTTAATGAAAAATAAAAATGAGTTCAATGAAAATTACATGCTTGTTGTCTATAGGTGTCTTCATGATAAAGGTGATACATGCTAAAGTTGTTATGATATAATATGAAAATTAGGCATGGTGTTACAGGCATCACAAACAGCTAATGCATGTTAGTATGTTACAGCCTATTCAAGTTTCCGGCATGTGTCTCAAGTTTTTACGTTTTGAACTTAAGCATATCAAACAAGTTGAGGACTGAAGAGATTATGAAAAAATGGTTGTAAAATAATCTTACCCAACAAATGATACAAATGGACAGTGATATTAATATTAATACCATCATTTCAAGCTAAAATAGAAATTTTGAAGAGTTCCATTAAGAGAAGGTCTACCAAGAAGTTTTTAATACTCTATTTACCAAAATTACATCTATTATATCTGAAACCAGTAACAATACATCTATTATATCTGAAACTAGTAACAATCTAATATATAGACAATCATATTACCGAAAGGAGCTACTAACACCTTATCTTTTATACAAATCTCAGGATGGGCAAAATGAACACAACATTCTCTTCAAACTCTGACTATATGTATTGCTTTGAAGATCCGCTGCACAAAGCCCAAAAGATTGTTTTACCTTCTATTTCTTCTCTTAAGAGTTCTTAACTACCATTGGTGTTGGCTCAGTAAGTCCACTCATTGGGCAGACTCATCTCTTGGGGAGGATGATGATTATGCTTGTTTGTACTCACAGATGCGGGCCTTTTTGCAGATTTCCTCTGTTGAGTGAACTGGATCCCCCGACTATCTCTCAAACCTGCGATTACTAATTAATATGCATAACAAACTATATATGAGTGAAAGCTTATGCTTTTCGAATTGTCCTGTAATTTTCCATACAACCAAGCACTCAAAAGGAAACAAATGGAGTAATTCTTAGTTCTCATCATTAATCTTGCAGAACATTCCTTTCCGTAGAAAATTCGACAAAAAATTATGAGTTTTTACATGCTCAATGCATGCCAAAACATTTCATGAAATAAAAGTTCCTCTTGAAACATAAGATATGATAAAATTACCCTTACCAAAAAGTTCCCATATTTAGAAGTCAGATATCCTACTTTTGAGACTACCATTTAAAGGAGAGGACCTATATCCATTATCCCTTTCAAACAGTAAGTGTTGAAAGTTCATTGAGCTCCAAAAATGTAAAATTAGCAACAGAATACCAAGATTTTCAGGCTGTCATATATTAGAAGCAATGATAAAATTCACTACATAGTCTCAATATTCCACACATTTTCTTTGACCTTACCACAACACCAAAAATAACACATGCTACATAATAATATAAGCACAACTTTTATATATACCTGTTCTATGGTCAAACTAACAACTTCTTTTCATCCTTTGCATGCTTTGTACTATGTAAAAATACAAGGGGTGTGTCCCCATTCTCAGTTGGAAACCCCAGGTTTCCAGTTACACTCCCAAGTATTTCATTATTGACCACGAAGTTCTCATGTATACATAATATATCATTAGTTAGAAGATCGCAGGTGAAAAAACTTAGGAGTTTACCAGAGAACTTGAGGATTTCAAAATGTACAAGGCCTATGAATAAACTAAAGTGCTGTATTTATTCTCAAATACAACAGTAACAATGCTTAGCCTCTTTTTGTACACAATGAGTTGAAGATCCTTGGATTAAAAACCAACTGAATGGATGATATAACAGCATCACAATTGTCATTTCAAAGGTGAATTTACCGTAGAAAATATTTCAATCCAATGTCTTTAAATTGTGTAACCAAAAAAAAAATGTCAAAAATAAAACATGGCCACCAATTAATTATTATACATCTCCCTTTTCTTCATGGGGTAATAATTATTTACCATTCACACGATTTAAATAACTGTGGCTGCAGCAGAACCAAATGACCAAAACAAGCATACAGTAAAACAGTCATGATTTTTTTACGGCAGATAAAAGAAAAACCCATACTTAAACATCAAATTCAGAAAAAGCAAAAACCTGAAAAAAGAAACATCGCAAAACCCAAAAAAACAAAAAAAAAATTAATAACTCACTTTGCTTCTTGGCAACAGTGGCAGTAGAAGTGGTGTTGCTGGCATTATCATTAATGCGAGGATGAGGATGAAACACACCAGTTCCTCCAGATTCTCTAGCAAAACCACCTTTCAGTACAAAACCACTACCCGAAAATGGCATCTTCCTGTTTTGGTTCAGCGAGCGGTTTCGCGTTTGCACATGCTGTCCCTGCAAAACCCTACCAGCCCTCTCTTCCAAAAAGGTCTCAAGCTATAACCACACACCAACCAAGTGAAAAAAAATCATCAATCTTCTCAAAAGTCATCCTCATAAAAGCAGCAAAAGTAAAAATAGAAAAAAAAAGCACTGAAAAGACAAGTCCAGAAAAAAATTAAATAAATTTTAAAAAAAGAACACAATCCGGTTCAAGTTAATCACCTGAGCTGGGGTCGGTTTGATGAACTGTAAATCATAACCCGGTTTAGACTCAAAAGAAGAAAAGGAGCCGATTCCGCACTCTTGAAGCCTCTGAACAAGTTCAAGTTGACGGCCACCGTTACCGTTAGCACGACCGTAATCAGGAAGAAGCTGAGGTATCACCGTACCGGTTCGAACCGTAGGCGTAAACAGCTGCAAAGAGGTAAAAGAATACATAAATACACACTTATAGCAATGCAAAGCTTCAAATTACAAGAAGACATCATGTAAGAAAATATCGTAAAGTTGTTAAACTGATAGAACCTCGAAGTTATGGGGGATTTGGGTTTGGGGCTTAGCTAGGGTTTGACGTTGGAGCATAGAGAGAGCAGTGAAATGGTGAGCGAGGTCGTCGATACAAGAGAGCTGGTGGCGGCGAAGCTGCTGCTGCTGCTGGGGGTGGTCAAGGAGATGACGCGGGGTGCACTTAGAGAAGATTTTGTCGTTAAAGAAAATATCGGGAGAAAAGTGATATATTTCGCCATTATCCAAGTCTGAAGGAAACTGTGCAGCCATGCTTATGAACAAAAACAAACGATTTGACAAAACAAAATAACAAGGAATTTTTGTTTTTCTTGTTGTTTCAAGAAATGTTTTTAATGTTACAGAGTGAAAGAGGAGATTGATTTTCACGAAATGGAAGCGAGATGTTTTAGTGTGTGTTGGATTTTGGGAAGCTGCAAGGGGGAAGAGAGGGAGAGAGAGAGGGGACGGGCTCTGTTTTTCAAATTGACGTTACGAGTTCCTTCTCTCCCTATAAAAAGTGAGCGTGTGTTGTTAGAGTCTGTTTGGTTTAAAGTTTAATTGTCGAGGGTTGTACAGCATTGAAAAAGACGGAATGCCAAACAAGGCCTTACGTACATTTCTTTTGGATGAGAAAAAGACCGTACTGAAGTCACGTGACCACTTAGCACACGCCTAACACGATTAGGCCCTTGTTACTCGGCCCGTGCATTCCACTCCTCGTCCGTTCTGTCCCATCTTCTCCCTCATCAACTTTTGTCGTGTATTGTTTCATTCACTCGCTTCTATAGTAACAAACTCCCACTCGCGGAGTTTCGAAGCCACGTGTAAGTATCGAGAAATGGCGACGTACATTAAGCGAGAGTTGTTTTATGTTCTTCTATCCGTGGGCGTAGCCGAGGAAATTGTTAAAAGGTCGATTTGTTGCAGTGGGGAAGATCAACGCAACGGATGCTATCTGGCCACATCTGTGGCACCGAAGTCGATCCTTCTGGGTACACGTGTCAGAACAGAGGCTATCTCCAGGTCCAGGTTTTTCTAATTCCACTTTTTTTTAAAAAAATAAAAATACAAAAAAAGAATGCAAATAAAAAAAAAAATTCCCCAATCCCCTTTCACCAGGAATTCGAACCACCAACAGCAGCATTGATCTCGTCAAATCGTGCAGCACACCGTCGAAGGCCACTCGTCGCACGCGTTCGATCTCATCAGCCTCACATCGAAATGTCGCTCTCGTCGCAAACGTTGCTGGTACTTGCCACTAGCCGCCACTGTCGCCGACTATACCACGCTGCTACAGTTGCCAACTGTCCCATCCCACCGAGATTGCCATATCGTGATCATTTTTATTTTGGGTAATTTTTAAAAATCTCTCATTAAGTTTGGATTTATTGTAAATAAATGATAAGAATTTGTTTATTTGTAAAAAAATTTTTACTATTAGTTATTTTTAATATTGACCGTTAATTCACTGTGTAAAGATAATATTACCCTTAACAATAATTTATAAACAGAATTAACTATAAAAAAAATTAAAATTATTAGTTATTTTATTCTTTTTATATTATTGATATTTTCTTAAAATTCCTACAAGAAAGATAAAATTAAAAACTTGAAAAAATATCTTTAAATTATTGATATTTCCTTAAAATTCCTACAAGAAAGATAAAATAAAAAATTTAAAAATAAAATAGTTATAATCTTTACCTATGATATTATAAATCTTTGGAATTGACAAGGATAAAATTGTCAAAAAATAGGGATTGTACTTTTTGAGCCAATAATTTTAGTTTTTTTTTAGTTATGTCAGTCTACAAACTGTTGTTAAGGGCAATATTATCTTTACACAGTCAACTAACGGTCAATGTTAAAATTAACTAATGGTAGGAGATGTTTTATAAATAAACAGATTATCGCCATCTACTTACAATAAACTCAAACCTTAAGGGAGGTTTTTAAAAATTAACCTTTTTATTTTTGGTCTTATTGATAATTTGTTATTTGTATTATTACTTTAATTGTTGTTATCACTGTTACATCATCATTATTACTGTTGTTATTGTGATCATGGTTATTATTATTATTAACAATAATAATCACAATTATTATAATAAATAATAATAAAAATAACAACGATTAACTATTAATATCTTACTAACTTTGAATATTTTATTCTAATTTCGTTTTACAAAATAAATAACTTATTGTAATTCTTATTGATTACTTATTCTTGAACACAAAATTAATATTGGCACCAAAGAGGGAAGGGGAGGGGATAATCATCCGCATACGCAATCTGAGTATTATGTTAAGTTTCTACACCATCTCCTAGACATTATAATTATTTGAAAAGAGAAGATAAAGATTCCTAATTAATAAAAGGGGATCATCAAAAATACTAAACTTTGAATTATTGACAAATTTATTTGTTGAACGTAGTTAGTCGTATTATAATAGAAGTATTTGTATAGATTAATAATGTCAATTAAATTATTTTTGTTAAATTCAGTTAATATTATCAATGTTACAGCATAATCCCATTTGTGATTGGTCCAAAAAAGAGAATCCGTGAGGGCCAATCTCCTTGAAAATTTCTGTCATTTTACTCATTCATTGTTGTTGCTGCCATGGAGGTATGGAAGTATCAAATTAAATAAAATTCCCACAATTCATTTTTTTAAAAATAAAAAATAGGTGAATTAAAAAAAAAAAGTAGTGAACTTCAAACATTAAAATTTCTGAGCATGCCCTTATTGATGATTGGCTTAACAAATTAAAATGGGACTAGACTAGAATGTCCGATCCATTGACTGGGGAAAAAAATTATAGTTGAGAGGGTCCAAAACTTTCGATCTAAATTGACTATTGAGTATTAATTTTGTTGACGCTGATGCGGCCATGGCCAGTCAATTCAACAAATTATCCAATTTTGATACTTAAGACAAGATGTATTTCAGAGTTTTGGTATCTCTCACAAGATTCAAACCTGCATAGGCATATACATATTTAAACATAAAAATATCAAATATTCTTCAATGCGCTCACACACAAAAAGTCAAAAAGTCGGAAAATTTTAAAATAAAAATAACCTGCGCTAAAATTTAAAATAAAAACAAAAGCAATGGTTCACTCCTATGAGGAAAAGAAGACCCGTCAATAACAATATATATTATAGTATAATATAGATTTCATAGCAGCCTCTCTCATTCAAGATTCCAAAACAAGTTAAAAAAAAAAAAAAAAAAAGATATTTCCAGCGTGGACACACCCCCCACGGCTGTTTTAACAATTTTCCGCTTTCACTATTTCTCCCACAATCCACTGTTTTAACTTCTCTCGGAAGCCTGAATAGTTCGAAATGAACCACCAAAACGCAGTCGTTTGAACTGTAGGAGCATAATAACTGTACAACCACACCATATATATGAAAACCCCGCATGACCCAAAATGCCGTACTGTTATAACAAACATAACCCTATGCCAAACCAAAGCCATCAACCTTTAACGGGTCGGGCAATGGGACCCGCAGGTGACCGGAACCCGAAAGTCACAGCATCGTACACACACCAATGAAACCCGACCTCTCGACCCGTTTCCTTAGCCCGCACGCACTCCTCACAAACCAAAACGTCACAGTCTCCACCGTTAATGTTATAATCATCGTTAATATTGTAATAACGATCATAATTCCTCAAAATCGTGTTATTAAAATCATCATTATTATTCCTCTTCAGTAACATCACATTACCGGCCTGTGGCGGCGGCTGCTGCTGCTGCTGACGCTGATAATGATCAGCTTTCCTCCTCTGCCGCCTCGCACGTGAGTCACGTGACCTTCGCAAAACGACGAGAAAACAGCTGTCCTTCTCTCGAGACATCTCCGAGAAATTGGCCTTGCTCGTGACCGGAACCTTGCGAGACGACTTCCCGTCCGCGAGATAAACAGAGAACTGGTTGGGAGAGATGCCGATTTTGAGGCTGAGAATCGATAGGAAAGCCTTGTAGTTTAAGGAAGGATAAACAACGACATTTCCGATGCTCGTTTCGCGTTCTCCGTCGAAGAAAACTACGGGGACAATGGTCTCCATTTTGGTCATGGTATGGTCATGCCGAGTGAACAAAGACCTCTGAATGGAAAGGCCTATATATACAAAAGGCAAGGGGCAGGGGTATTTAGGTCACTTAGAAAAGGTGGTTAGGGTATTTTTGGAATAAAGGTAAAAACAAGATAAGGCGAGTTGTTAGATTAAGCTTGGGGAGCAAGCAAAACGAAGGAACGCGAAACGACGCGTAAAATGGCTGTAACTGGAGTGAGCGGAAATTCCCTGTTTTATCGGGTGGTGGTAAGTCAGAGTTACCCTACGAGGTTGGTTAAATTTGCGAGTGTGCCACTGGAGCTGCAGCAGCTGCCACGTAAGCCCTTGTGCTGTTCCTGTGATGATTCTTCTTCATCGTTTTCTTCTTTTACGGCTTTATCTACGGAGACGCCGCCAGATGGGTATAGAAGAAATGTCGGGATTTGTCTCATTAATTCTTCTAAAAAGGTCTCCGTTATCTCTCTCTCAGAGTATACATTACATTTATTTTATATTTCGGAATTATTATTAATTAGTAAGATTTTATTTATTCATTATTTTTTTTTTGTAGAAAATCTTTGCAGCTACGAGAATACATATACCATATACATGGCAAATGCCTCAGGTAGATTCGATTCAATTCCCTTTTGGGTTTTTTAATTTATGTTATTTTGTTGGTGAAATTGTTGGATTCGGTGCAGATTTTTAGTTATTTCATTGTTTGAGATTCAACTTAACCAGAATTTTGGGAATTTATAATAACTATTGATTGCTGTACTCCTTAAAATAATAGAAAATTGCCGGGTTTCTATAAACAAAGACACATGTGGGCTACATGGAGATGTTGTGAAGTTTTTAAATTTATGAAAACTGGTTTTGCAAGGAGGTGTTGAAGGATAACGAATGTGGGTATGGGTTTTACAAGGAGATGTTGAAGGATAGTGAATGTGGATATGAGAGGAGCAATTATTTCAGAGGCACAAATTGTAGAATCATTTAGCAGGTTTCGCATTTGCCTAAAAGGGCAGTGATTTCATTCTTTGGGTTTTGATGGCAGGTGCTGGCTTCTGTGTGGACAATAATAGATTCAGATACAGCTATCTTTTGCAGAGCAGAAAGCCAGAAATGTAGGGTTTTCTTAATATTCGGTTTAATAATTGGGGGAATTATAGTATTTTATTTAGATTTTAGTTGTACAACTAAGGTGTAAGATGTATTTAGCTGTGCATTATTGGCGAGATTGGGGAAGAGGCGCTTAAAATACTGTGATTGTGGAATCATTTTGTTTCCTAATTTTACATTGAGATTTGGATGGGTATCAACTGCCTTGCGAGCTCTCTGTGTACAGGGCGGTGCTGATGAGGGTGAGGATTTGATAAATGCGGCTCTACGAGAATTAAGAGAAGAAACTGGGGTTACTTCAGCAGAATTTCTTGCAGAGGTATGTTTAGATTAACTCTTATTAGATATCAATTTTAACTGGTATTCTTGAAGAGTTTTGAAATTCATCCCATTTGATGGGAAATCTTTCTTCTCATGTGTGACTGTTACTAATTTTTGGTTTTGTTTCTTAGACACCTTATTGGCTGACCTATGATTTCCCACTTAAAGTCAAACAAAAACTTAATCGTCGGTGGGGAACAAATTATAAAGGTCAAGCACAGAAGTGGTAAGGATCCCATCTTACCTCCAAATGATCTTATGCTTCATGCATTGAACTCTGGTGAAGTACTTGCTTCTACTGTAGCAGTATTGTTCATTATGCCTGAATTTTGTGTTGATTGTCCTGATTTCATTATCCCTTCTCTCTTTGAATTTTGGGTAACATGTATCATAATCTTCTTGCTTGCAAATGAAATTTACCCTTTTTAGGTTAAGTTTTTCTTGACAAGTTGAGCATTGTTCTCCTTCAAGGGAAATTGTTTTTATTTTTACAGTACTCTTGTATGCCTTGGTTGTGCCAGATATGATCATCTCTAAAGTTTGCCTTTTGGCTGGCATCCTTGTATCAGTTGCCTGCCTACTTGCTTGTTTGGGCAATATTTACATAATCCCTGGCGTTTTATGAAGTTAGTTATTTCTCTGATATCGTGAATATGTTCAGAATACATTTTTTGCCTTCTAGCTGGCATCCTTGTACCAGCTGCCTGCCTACTTGTTTGTTTGGGCCATGTTTACATAATTCCTGGCGTTTTGTGAAGTTAGTTATTTCTCTGATATTGTGAATATGCTCAGGATACATTTTGATTTCTTTGTTACTCATGGGAAACAGGTTTCTTTTCAAGTTCACTGGAAAGGAGGAAGAGATCAATCTGTTGGGCGATGGATCTGAAAAGCCAGAGTTCAATGAGTGGAGGTGGATGCTTCCCGAACAAGTTTTAGAGCGAGTGCGTAAACCTTGCAGGCTCATTTTTCGATTTTTTTTTTCCATTTCTGTTGAGCACCGTTTATGATATATTTAAAGGAGTTGTTTCATTTTTGCCTTACTTTCTGAAAATCTTGAGCAGGCTGTGGATTTCAAGAAGCCAGTCTATGAACAAGTTTTGAAGATATTTAGTCCTTATATTTTGACGGATGCAGATGAAAGAAATTGTTTTGAACGACGAAAGTCCCGTATTAATTTCAGGCAACAAGGCAGAAAATTTTACACATTGAAACAATGAAGGTACTAAAATTATTTTGTGACTTCTTGTGGTTGTTCGAAATTGATTGGACTCTGATGCGGTATTGATTTATGCAGCACCCTTTTTGAATTTTGAATTTGAATGCTCTGCACTTCAGGAAAGAAGGAGAAAAAAAAGTTTTGAATGCTCTGTTTATCTTTTGTACTTTCTTCATGGATGGTTGCCGTGGAAACTGCTCCTATATGACCAAGTGATTGCTTTCAGATTTTAACGGGGTGGATGTTTTCAATCAGAAACAAAAATCAGACTAAACTCTATTGTTTGGAACACTTTTTTTTTTTAACAAGAATTTACATTAGTTTTTGCTTCTTGTGGAAAACAAGTACTTTAAAAAACTGATATTTTATTTTCACTATTTTTTAATAAATATTGGTATATTGACTTTGTTAACATTTTTAGGGAAAGAAAAAAGAACACTTGAAATTTCAGCATTTTGCACTTCAATTCAGTGACATGTAACTGTGAATAAACGAAATACAGAAAAAAAAAATACATAGAAAAAAAAATTCATTGACACAGAAATAATCTATGAAAGTGTTCTAATTTGTAGCGGCTACATTTACCTAAGTTTTCCCTCAAAAATTGTAAAAAATAAAAAGTAAGCTAAGTTTTATAAACCAAGAAAGATGCGGTGCCAAAGTAATTTGATGCCAATGCCTTTCCAGCTGAACTTGGTTGAGAGAAAGCCATCTGGGATTTTTCAAGGACAATTTCACCACAAAAACTTCTCCTGCATGTTATAAGAAATTAATGAGTTGAGAGCCAGAATAACAAAGGAAACTTCAAATCAAATGTCGTCTTGCGGCCAGTGGCCACAAGGTATCATTGATAAAGAGCTTTACATCACACAGAGATGTGTGATTGAAGTAAAAGACCGTTAATTTACCTGACAGCATCCAGTAATAGACTTGCAATGCCTTTTCTTCTGTTTGAGGGAGTGACCCATATGGCTCTAATACCACAAACAGCTGGTATGGCTTCATTTTCACACATAATTGCGCCATTGTGTTTCTCATCAACTGCATTTGAAGAACATACAGAAGAGGCTCTTTTGATGACTTCTCTTTGTAAACTAATTTCCCCGAATTGAAGGGTTGCTGAGTGTGATCTGCATTTCTTTAGATCAGTTCTTTCATCACCAAAGCATGATAAGAGTTTGAATCCTTCCTTAATTGGTTCTGCAACTAGACAGCCAGCAACCCTCTGAGAGGAAATAAACATGTACACCTGCAAACATTTACAATGATGAGAATGGTGGTCAACAAGAACAAATAGTTCACAGGCAGCTTCAGAAACAAAGAATAAGTTATAATACATTGTAAAATTTATGCTAAACTGAATCAAAGCTATGAAATTATAAAAATATATAACTCACCAAGTAAATTGATACTAGATACTACCAGGAAAAAAAAAAGGCTTCTCAGAAACTTGAAGCATACTTTTGAGACATGCGCTAGCATGAGTAATGCATGGCAACTATTACAAATTAATTGAAATATAATCAAGAAACCTGACAGATCTTCTGAAAAATCCATCCTTCACCAAGCTCAAACTCCATCATCTGCAAAACTTCTTGAACCTGCCAAACAATCCCTTATAATTATGAATTATACTTGCTAGTTATTGTCTATGAAACCACTCATTCATCAAGTAAAGTATATCCAGGATTAAGTTTTGGTGGCTTTTAATCCATAGCTGTCAATGTGGAATCAAAACAGTAACCGTCAAGTAAAAGTGGGAGTTCAAAAATATACCCTAAGAATTGCTGCAATATAAAATCATGGTTTTAAAAAATGAATTTCCAAATTGAACCTTATTCTTATGAGCAGGCGGGTCACCATCTAACACCAAAACAACACGCCCTCCTTCAGCAGAAGGCACGCCAACAACTCTTTCATTACGCCAACCCTGACCCCCAAAAAAAAAAAAAACATATATTAAACAATTTGATCGAACAAAACAATCATCAAATAAAATTACGGACCAAGAAACACATTTAGAAATCAAAGGAACGGTAACATGAACCTTGAATTGAATCCCATGTGTATAGTTCTTGTGAAATGACTTATGAACCTTTTCATCAGATTCATCACCACGAGCATACTTGAATCCACAGGTGGAACATGTATGAAGAAGAAAATCAGATTGGCCAAGTTCTAAATACAATTGTACATAGCTTCTCTTCTTGTTCAATGTTCTTCCGAGTTCGGGCAACTGGGATTTCAAACTTAAATCCTCTGATATGGGTTTCTTTGGTGAATCAAGAGCTGACTCATTACTGCTGAATGAAACCCTAAAATCCCCAAATAAATAAATAAATAATCCCAAGTTTTTTAATACTCGAACAAACAGTGAATCTCTAAGTTTAAGAACAAACCCATGTCAGCAAAATTCAGATACAGGAAGTATAAAACCCAAAAAATTAAAAAAAATTAAAAATTAAGAAATCATTAATGTGCATACCCATCAAAATTACGAGCTCTACGCTTGAAGGTATTGACGATTACGTGTTCTTTCTTTCCTCCTCTCGCAGACAGATCGTTTTCATCGGAAGAAGAAGGCTTGAAGAAGGAACTGATTTTGGATTGCATCAACGCTTTTGCATTCCGAATGATCTCTTTGGTTTTTGATTAATTAATTTGTTTGTTTTTGTGATTGGCTTCTGGTAATCTGGTCTATATGGCGCCTAAGATTTTGGCAAATGCTCTCATATATTAAGCTTTCCCGCCAACTGTAAAAATTTGCAGTTTGATAAATCCTAGCCGTCCAAATCGATCGATACCGGGATCCATATATATCTTTTGATTTATTACTGTTATCAAAATCAAGATCAGGGAATAGCGATGGCAAGGCACCAATTTTATCAAAAGTTCTATTTTTCGCAAATTGGCGTGGTTGATTCTTCAGAAACCTGCCAGGAAGTTAAGAATTTAGCTCGCTTATATACGATCAGCTTGATTGGAGTATCCGTTCAATCACGGTACTTGGGCTTAACTGTTACAATACGATCGGTCAATTGGTCGTCCTTACATTTTTAGTACAATTTGATTTGATTTTTTTTTTTAATTTTATTTTCCGGTTCTTGAATAGGAGATTCTTTCAATGGATTCTACTTTGAGAACCATTTGAAAGAACTTTCAATTTTGAGTCAAACGCAGTTTCGCTTTCAAAGATTTGAAGGTGCCACATTTCACGAAATGGGAAATCAAATTAAAAAGAAAGGAGCTTCAACCAGACAATGAGAAAGAAGTCACTTGAGGTCTGCCACTCAAATCATACGTGTAAGTTATGACCACTAACCCATTCTCAGGGTTTCCTGTTACCAAAAATTTCACCTGATAATTTTTATGACCATACAATCAACAGTGTGAGACCATTTCAAAGAAAAAGAGGGACTGCTATCTGCTATCGGATCAAAATTGCAGATACCAAGACTGCGGACGAGCTACACTACAAAATGCTACCTCTATCAGCAAATAATTTGAATAGTACATTTGTCACAGCAAGGTTCATAAACCTACCAACGGACATTCTGTTCTTGAAGCTTGTGAGAATGAGTTCTCATTGACCGACTTGAATTCTTCAAATAAGTCCATCCTCCCCAACTTCTACTTGATTAACCTGTGTCTTTCAAAATCCCACCATATATATGCAAAGGCTGAGAAAAATGAAATACAAAAATTAAAGATTGAAAAAAATATTTGTTATCCTTTGGCATGAGTATTGATAGAACTTTTGGCAATGACCTAGTTAACTGTGTCCCTTTCTATTATCATTTTAGTACACATTAGCAGCAGTTCATCATCTTTGTGCATATCTTGGACATAAAAAGCAAGTAAATAAAACTGAAATTTGGGACAATAACTCCAATGAAGTGGAGAGAAATTATAAGAAACTTTCAACTCGACCACATTATGTTCGAGATCAATGAACTTAGTAACTGTTTGACATGACTTATCTAATGGTTATAAAGTGTTTATTTAATCTCATAAGCTCTTTTTAAATTTTTGTTATTGTTTGATTATTTTTCTAACAAAGCTTTTAAAAATTAAATAAGTTATTTTGCTTCTACTAGTAAAAATATAAATTTTAGATTTTTAACCGTAAAGATTAAATTTAAAAAAAAAATATCTAAAATCTCTTTTACTTAATTGACATTTTTATTTCATTCTTTTCATAACTTAACTTTAAAAAACTTGTCTATTAAAATAATTTTATAATTTTTAATAAAAATTCTTATTGACAATCAAATAATTAAAATTTTTTTAGTCAAAATTTTACTTGTAAAAACTCTACTTAAATAAACTCTTTAAAAAGCTATAACAAACAACAACAAAAAATAATTTGTTTTTATGTTCCTTGTTTTCAACATCCCCTTAAAAAGTGAATTCTAAATATTCTAAATTGAAAACCACCACAATATCTATATGGGACATGTCCAGAAATGAAAACACATATTTTGAGATTTTGAAGTGTATAAGGGATCACCTCTCTCCCTGTGCCTGAATATGGGGACAGCCCAAAGATAACTATTGATGATTTCATAACGAAGACTCACCGGAGCAACTAGATTGGGCTACAAGCATCCTTCTAGCTTGCTGGCACCTCATTCAGTAACATACATGTAACCAACTTCAGTCGACTGTAAGCACATTGTATTTTGTGCCTTTCTTCGAAGTTCATATTTTCTGACTCTGAGGACTGCATAAAGAATGAGCACACCAAACAAATGTGAACAAAAACCAAATACATCAAGCTAACTAGTTGCTCTGTTCAGAAGTTCAATTATGTGTTTGAGAATTTTATACAATGGGCCAGCCAACACTGGTCAATACATAACATACTGCCCAGCTAAATGTAATCTTACCTAGAGGAACACAAAACAAAGAAAACAACTATAAAGGGAATCAGGAAAAACAAGTGATACTCTTACAGCAGCTTCACGGTCAATTGCATGTTCATTTCATGCATGCCAAACCAATTCACTTGGAAACCGAGAGCTTTCAATCAGGTAATAGTTGAAATCAGAGTTTCCCTTTAAACTTTTACATAAGAGAAATGATAATCATCCAACTCCAAGCCAAGCCAAAAACGACACTCTTTCCCAGCGTTTTTGGAAACCAAGAGCTTTCAATCAGGTAATAGTTGAAATTAGAGTTTCCCATTTAACTTTTACATAAAGAGTAATGATACTCATCCTACTCCAAGCCAAAAACAACAGCCTATCCTTTATTTGTGCAGCCATTTTTCGCTTGAAATTTGGTTTCCAAAAAAGCTAGGAAAGGGTGTCATTTTGGCTTGGAGTGGGATGAGTTTCATTACTCTTCGCATAGAATTGCCATTTGCATGTTCCACTGACATTTACATATCGTAAATTTCAAAGAAGTATGGGCTGCAAACAAGATACATCTGATTCAACATAGGCCTTGAACAACCATGAGTCCTCAAAAGTTATCAAGCATAACTGTATACCACTGCTATAAGGAAAATAGTAATGAATATTCAACAAGGAGTTCCAAGAAAGAAAACACTTTCCAGACAGTAAGTTTAATTATTGAGGTGAAAAACTAATACCTGTAACGAGTGTATGATCTGTAAAATATGGACCACCTCTTCCTTGAATGAAGAAATAATTTTCCGGACTTTAGTATCCTTGTGCATCAATAAAAGGGCAGAAACCACTGCATTTATCTGATTGGAATTGTCATTTCCATATTGTGTGCAACTATGAGATGAGGACGATGAACTGCTTTCAGTTATCAGTGACCCCATCAAGTTCAAAACAAGTTTCAGAAGCTTGGGGCTTCTATCAAACAAGAAAAAGCACGGTAGCATGTAATAACAGCATGTCTGTGGATGAGTAGGAAGACTGTTCTCCTCATCATCTTCGGGAATACACTGCATCCATGTGAAGTAATTGTCAGAAAGACGCTTTTCAGTAATTATTGTGCCAACCTGTTAACATGGTTGGCAACTGTGTTTTGGGGAAACTCAGCAGCAGACCAAACATTGAACTTCTCAATCTTCAGAAAGAATAATAAACACTTTATGAAATCATCAGAGCTCCCAGAAAATCACTGATCACTTGATATTTCATACACAAAAGCACTTAAAATGTACTTCAACATGAATCTTTCATATCATATTTCATGTTTTCCAAAGGAATGTTGAAACATAATTCCCTACAGAAAGGTAAACTTACCATCATGAAAAAGTATGGAAGTCATAAGCAGTTATATTGTATTCACACTCTACATATTCCAGGAGATTCAAACTCAGCAACAAAAGCAAAATTGTAAAAAGAATAAAGATAAAAGGCTATAATTTTCTATCATCAAGCAAACAATAATCTGGCTGACAGTGTTTTCCTTTAAATTTGACATGCCAGTTCATATTTTAGCACCAAAGGCTCTTCTAACAAGAACTCAAGCAATTTTAATAAGATAATCACCGAGGGTTCACAAGAACCAACATTAAGACATCTAAACAGGTAACAAGAAAAGTACTTATGAGATAAGCAAGCTGAGGTAAATGTGGAATAAGAAGAAGCGCTTACATGCACAACCTCAATAAGATACCCTGAAAGGTATTTGCTCAGAGCGATGACACCCTGCTCAGAAAGTCTTGTGGGTTGACAGTCTAGCACAACAAGCACTCTGAGCAAGGCACACGCATTATCGAGAGGTGGTTTTAGTAACTGCAACACAAAAATATACGAAAATGTAAGAGCTTTGCAATTGCAGAAAATAAAGTCTCTTAATAAAAATCTCTTAAAACTACTGTTATTTTCCCAAAAGATCAATTAGCATCTACTGAACTAAATAGAAATATGACATAAAGTTCTCAGAGGTACTAAATTCTGGGATCATCAACCTAGAACAAGAAATGCACTACCAGATCACAACTTACAAGTTGGTCGAATATTACTTGCTCCAGTATCTGGAAAACAAGAGAATCATCACCTATCCGTGACAGGCAGGAGCAGACAGTATTAGTGAGCGACTTAAAGGTTCCACGATTTGAAATCTTCGCATCACTCTCCACATCAGGATATATGTTTTCTGCAAATGTCAAATTCTCTATTATTTACATACATACATACATACACACATACGTGAAAAAATAGAAAATATTAAAGAAGCAAAGTGAAAAACAGCCAAGCATATTTGTACCAAAATACTTCGTGTGTGTGAAAAGGAATATTAGGATTATTTAATGGATGATTAATTCTCAATCTAAAATTTAGCATTTACTGTAGATAAAATTTCATCTTCCACTTGGGATTTATTCCAAAGAACTTTGAATTCTTATCAGTTTTAACAAACAAATATAATATAAATATAAATGAAAATATATACCTGATGCAAAAATGTAACAGGAAACATAGGATGAAAAGTTACTAACTCATTTGTCATAATTAGTCAAGGAAAACAAAGGCTGACTAATAATCATAAACAGAAAGGGAGTTAAGACCACACAAGAACGTATGCCAACCTACCAGGTAAAACTTTAAAACGAGACAGTAAGGTCACGAAGAAGCTGATGTAGTCAGCAATCTGGATATGTCCAGCACTAAAAGCTGAATGCAAAACCTCTATAATTCGAAATAATACAAGAGGCTCCAACTCAGGACCTGCAATTTACAGTGAAGGAAGAAATTAAAAAACTTTCATGAGTTAATAAAATTCATTTTTATTCTAGTATTTTCCAGTCACTTTTAACATTCATATTATTTAGTGAAAAGCTGAAAAAGCAAATGTCTCTATATATGATCAGCTTATGAAACCTACTAGTCAAGTATCTAGATATTTTTATTTCTTCTTTTTAGGAGGAATTATGGAAATTCAACTACATCTGTCATCAAGTCCAAGGAAAAATTAACTCAGTCAACTGCAAAAAGCATCCCCCAATTGTCAATTCCATCAGCTTGATATATTAAAAAAAAAATTCACAAAAGCAACAAACATGGTCGTTGCACTCAGAGGGCAACAATCATGATTATTCTTTCTGGACTCAAACCAAAAAGCATGTAATAAACTGATTCTTACACAGGCAACAAAAAGCTATTGACTTCAATAAGAATGGACCCAAGTTAGAGAAATAATAAAGGCCACAGATAGCCAGTTCCTGAGAATCCCAGGAAAGCCTTATGAAAGGACCATAATACACGTCTCCTGCAGCAGAACGAAACCCATGATTAGAAGCCAATTAATAGCGCTTGAGGAGTGCTTTTACCACCAACAAATTTCACTACAATTGGTTCATACCTCTGTCCACACATGAACTGTAAAACTTGTCAAGTGAGTACTGCATGTTCTCATATTCCCAGGAAAAGGGAGAACTTGAGTTAGCACATTGTCCAAGACGAAGTAGAAGATGCAATACAACCTGCGGGAAGTATTCAGTTTCAAGGAAAAATTTTACACATGTTTGAAATCAAATGGCTAAGATGGTGATTGGAGAAGATGATCTAACTAAAATGGGAAGACAGATATTTTAGGTTGCACATATAGTTGTCTTCCACAATTTCGTCAATATTCAAAATCTTTTGTCAATTATCACAGGTTATTACCTCAGAAGAAGATGGATGCTTATCACCTAACAGTATTAGCAACTGAGGCAGAGCTCTTATCCAAGTAATTTGATATTCAAATAATGGATCACTTGCATCTGGGTACACCATGTCATCTCCCTATTGTTTTAAGTAGAAAAAAATAACGATAACTTTAAAAAAATGCAAAATAAACTAGACAGCGAGAGAGATGAAGAAAAAGAAGAAAAAGACAAAGGGTTTGGGAAAGGAAGGGGAGAAAGAGAGAGATCATCATCGCAGAACTGCTCCTTGAAAAATACAAATTCAATCTTACAGGAATAAGCATTTCTTCAATGGCAGAAAGGCAAGCTAACTTAAGTGAAGACTTTGGATTACAACCCTCAAATATCTTCGTAAATGCCTGCAGAATACCATTGTTGTGATTAGCACCATAATTGCTATCAATAATCATGCATCTCTTAGGAACTGCAAGACCTTTGAATCACAAACACTAGTGCAAGAACATTAAATTTCATAAGACAAGAGAAACATTCCAACTATGAAATTTGCAAAGCAATCAGTGATCAAGTAATTCTTGAAAGCACAAGAGAAACCTGAAGAAGACAAGACTTCCAATCACTTGCCACTTGCAGCACAAGCTTTGGAATCAAAGGCAGCAGAAGAAGTATATGTTTCTCCCAAACTGCTTTACCGGACCGTGAGTCACTGCAGGTCTGCCAAACATAAATCCAAATAAAATCTATAAAAAACAGATAAAAATTAATTTTCAGCAAGGAAAACAGAAAAAGTTATTCCAAACAGATTCAGAACATATCACCAGCATGCAAACAAGTAATTCCAATGACAAAAAGTAAATGACATTCACGTCCTGTTTGTGTACAGGATTTCTCAATGTTTTTGAGGAACGGCAATTTATTTGTATGATGATTGTGCAATCAGCAATCTGCTTATTCTTCTTTCTTTTATGGTTCCTATTCCCAAGATATTATTCCAATTTTGGGTAATAGTTAATATCCAAAAACTAGTCTGCAGTATAGCAGAGCTATTTAAACCTAAAGTTCTTTAAATGCTTGCACTAAGAGGAAGCAACATCATCCCTTTTCTCTCCTGCTAGTCTTAGTAGAAAAGTTCGCACACCATCTTAACCCAAACCAAACCCCACCAAGCCTATATACACCTTATTGACTGCTGGATAATTATAGTATGAAAGTTGACCTTTACGAATCACGATTATTATTGAACAGACTATAAATCACATATAACAATTTGACACACACGACTGTCAATTGTCACTTCAAGGGATGAAAGAACCTTACACTGCCAAGAAGTGCATTTTCTATATATTGTAGAAATTTCTCCAGCAAAAAACCAGGAGGGCAGATCCAGTCACTGCAGCGCAAAAATATTTCTGTGATCACAATGTTCAAGATAAAGAATCTATCATCAACCTGCCAAGTAACAATAAGAAAAAGAAGAGTTAATGAAAATGCTCACTCTAGAAAGAGCATTTAATACAAACACTATGATATAATTGTGAATGTAATCCCTCTCAAAAGTGAAAAAGGAAAAAAAAATGGTACAGACTATGGAAGGATGAAGGATAGCAAATATTGATGCATCCAAAATCATGCACATCATCATTGTGCTCATAGTTCAAAATCATGAAAAAAACAATGCAATTTGCCAACATCAGCCAGGCATCATAGTCTTCCATCATTGCTTGATTTTATACAAGTACAGGCAACAGGGTTTCTGTAAACAACAGATGTAAGTGGTAGTACCAATCCAAAACTGTCAAACTTAAAAAAGAATGGTTTTTTGGAAGCAAAGATAATTATTTCAAAACGAATAACAACATTTACCTTTTCAGAAAGATGATTTGTTGGATTGAGGGGAAACACGCCAAATAACTTCTTCAGCAATAATGAAGAAATAGTGTGATCCCATATTGCCTCATCAGGTCCTTCATAAGAAAGTTGTGATGCTGGTTCGCCCTGGTGGATTCCATAGCCAAAAAAACCAACCACAAGATCTATACTCTGTAGTATAGAATGCATACAATCAAATGATTGTGCATCCAGTAATGGCATATGGTGAACTGATGGAAAAAAATCTTGGAAACAATTGACTAAAACTGGTACAAGGTCCTTTAGTTTCTTGGTGATAGAAGAAAACCCTACAGACAAAAATGCATAAGATAGAACAACTAAAGCATTAATTCTAACTACCCAAGATTAAAAATAAAAAGGAAAGCATGCAACAAAAAGGAATGTAAATTGATACGCTTAAATTTACTATAAATGCAATTTTAACAAAGACTGTTAGATGTGGATACATGTTACTTAGAATAATTCTCAGAATATGATGATGTATGCCTCCTTATTTAAAAAAAAAAAGAAGCAAACTCTAATGCATTGAAACTGTGTTTTGTGTTTTAGTGCATTGGAGTTCACGTTTTTTTGTCATTTAAAGACATCCGCATTAGAGACTAACTGCATAGAATAATACTGAAGTGAAGATGTCTTCATTATATATATACACACACATCTATATAGACATATGTTGAATAATTTACAATAAAGGATCCCTTTATTAAAGCAAGGCCCAAATGAAGAAGCCCCTCATTAGAAGTGATTCAACATACATATATATTTATGTAATATATGCAGTCTATTTCTGGAAAAAAAAAATGCACTAGAACTTGTGTTTTTCTGATCTTTTAGCTCCATCTGCACTTCTTTAAAATGTGAACATCCTTATGAGACAATCCCTGTGTGTGTGTATATATTAGGAAAAAGTTTGCATAAGAAGAGACACTAACATTATCAGAGCAAAATCAAGCACTTCAAGTTAATGCAAACATTAAATTTTGCCAACTTACAAACCAAATAATAACATGAATAAAATATATCACGTAGCACAACCAAAAGACAGCATACAAGGTGATTTCACATACCAGAAGATTCTGCAGGCATGTCAAGCTCAAAAGCATGTAATATCTTTTGTCCAGCCATATTCTATGAGATTAAAAAAAAATATTAATAGCCAAAGATTAATTAGAAAACAACAGATTTGAATCAACAGCATGAGCGTCCATAATATGAACATGCTTCGTTGAGGAACTACCATGTAAGGTGATATTCAACTGTCTGAATAAGAATAAGGATCTTAATGCAACTTTAGTTTCTAGAGATCATAGATTTTCCACGCTTAAACCTTTCATTTAAAAGGAAGAGAAAATAGCTAACAGAAATAAGAACAAAAAACAAAAAGCAGATGTTTCAAAGTAAGATGAAACAATCAAATATCAATGGAGATGCAATAACTGCTAGCAGTATCGTCTACAGCACAGATTGCTGGAAAAAGTAGAAACTGTCTGCATCATAATTTGTAGATAAAAGGTACCTCTTCACTTGAGTCAACTTTTCTCTTATTACAAGGTAAGAGCGACAAGCAGCGCACCAAACCAGCAAGAGCACTTCTGAGCTTGGCCTTGTCTTCCAAATAGAATTGGTTCTTCCTTAAAATATCCTCATAATTTTGAAGAACCTGTTGATGAAAAAACCATAGATAAGAACAATATCATTGATAGAACAGAAAAAACCGATTTGAAATAAAACTGGAGCATCTGACAAGAAGCAAAGAAGGAAATAGGTACAAGAGATATTGACGATGAAAAAGAGAAAAAAGGCTTTCAGTGGAAAACAAACCAGTAACACAACATTGTCATTATCACAAAACATACAAGCAACTAGCAACCAAATTGATCAATAAACAAACAGCAGAGTATTCTTTCAAGACAACCTAGCAATTTCAATCAGATGCTTAACACTGAGTACACATCAAAATATACATATAAAGCCCATTTCCCACATTTTGTCTCCTCTAGCACCCAATTAGGGAGGAAATTTCTTAAATAAAATGAAAATCAATATTAAAATAATTGGGGCCTAAGTGTAGTTTGATCATTGGAATTTATATGTATACGGATAGTATGTGCACATGTGACACAATACTATTAAAAGGTATTCAATTTCAGAGGCAACAGACTATGTGCCCTTGCATGTGGATATATACATGCATTTATAATTCGGACAGAAGGCTATAATTTTTAAAACTCAATAGTGTATTTCCCTAACAAAAACCAACAGTCTCTTGCATTGTACTAAAGAGTATCAATGATAAAAAAAAAAAAAAATCCAAGAAACAAGCTCATTAAACTGATAAGCACTTATCTACAAACTTCACTAGTTTTGTTTTATTATCAACAATATTCAGACATCATATGCAATGATATAAGAATAAAGAGGTACAGTTGAACTGAATATTATTTAGGTACCTTATCAGCATACAAGGAGAAGGAAGGTGGATAGTACTGTACAACAAGGTCAAAAAATTGGAAAGCCATCAGCCGCACATCGACAGCTAAATGTGTCATTGCATTAAAAATGTAGGCCACCATTAAGGAAACAAAAGGTCCTTGATTATCCTGGACAAGAGAGCATAAAACCATTTGATAATTAGAAAAACTGTTGATTTAAAAGCAAAAGTCTGCCTATGAAACAAATTCACGATTCACGAGGATAACAAACAGAGAAGCATAAAGTGCAAATGACATTTTGTCTAGATGTAAAAAAGAAATAAAACCACATAAAACATGTAACATATGCCCTTTCCAAAACAAAATTCAAATTTTGTAAAGAAATGCAAAATAAAGTACTCTTCCTAGAAGCCACACGTCCTTTTGCCATCCATCTCCATAATAGAACTGATGAAACACATTGCTTATGGTGTACAAAAATAGCCATTACTAGAATATAGGGAAACATAATAGCATGGTCAATGCATCCACATTTTTTTGGATTAAAAAATAGACAGGTTTTCTTTAGCCTCAGACACATACTTTTTTAACAATTAAAACACTGAACTTTAGCATCTTCCACATGCCGAATGTAAGTGATCAAATGTTGAAGAAAAGCACAAGAAACAGATTTTTCTTATTTTCCCTAAAGCTAACCCGAAGATGTAGAAACAAATGATAAAGGAACATGTGACAGTTGACTTGCGAGGATACAAAGAAGAATAGTCAGAATACGAATAATAAGATAGAACATTGTGATGTCATTTGGGTGTCTAGCAACAGAATTGGCAGTGAGAATGCTGAAGACTGTCTTATACAATGATTTATATATCAAAACTTGCCCAAATGTGTCTATTAAACCCCCCGCCCCCAAAAAAAAAGGAAGGCAAAGATTTACCTCTTTACACCCAGGAAAAACCACTGTCTTGAGTAGTTGGTACAGCGTTTCCCTGACAACTTTATCATCATCACCGATACGCTCACGTAATTTTTCTATGACAGCGTATCTATGTGACCTCAACTCTGCTGGATACTTTTGAAATAAATCCTTAAGACCCATCAACGCATCTAGGAAGATAAAAACTTGATGTCAACATCAATATTACCACCCGTTACAACAGAAAAGTCAATACCAGTACTAAACCCTAAATTAGAGAACCAATAAACTTCTAAATAAGTCACTTCAAAAGCATTACACACATATTTTGCAAATTAGTAACAATGAAAATAACACCATATCCATAAATGACTACGCCCAAATGAATAAATAAGTCGATAAACAACTGATCATCAAGTATCATGTGCTGCAATGGTAAGCATTTATTTCCGGGTCCAATCAACATCATTCTGGCAGCTTAATATAAATAGCTTACACAGGCAGAATATTTGTCCAAATAAAATAAAATACCTCTACGAACTTTTGAGTTATGATGAGAAGTTTGTTGAAGAAGCTCTTTTAAAGTCAACCCCTTCTTGCTAACTGCTAAACCTGCCTTCTCCGATGCCACACTTTGCTCAGGAAGTACAATAGCTGCTCATCAAACAACAAAAGAAAGCATTCATCAATAACTAAACTTAAAAAATAAAAGAACAATACCAACGCAAGTGAATATACACTCATACTGAAACATTCATTACAACAAGCAGAGCCTAACTAAGAATATTCACAATAAAAAGTGACAAGCTAATTTAAATCTTCATATAACCTCAAAGCATAAATATTAAGGAAATCATCACTTAAAGGCCAAATTTTACATCGAAACTAAGGGGGAAAAAAAGGGAAAACAGATATTTAAAGAATCTTCACCTTTGGATTTAACCTCAGTATTGGTAGCATTTTTCGGAGGCGGCAACTTTCTGCCAAGCTTTCGTTTTATTTTCTACAAATTTATTTTTAAAAAAATAAAAAAATAGATAATTTATCAGCTTTCGAAAGAGAAAAACAGAAACAAAATTGAAAATAAAAGTGGTATGTTGACATAAAACTTACTTTGAAATCGACGCCGCGTTTTTGCTGCTGCTTTTGCTGCTTCTTTGATGCCGCCTTGGAACGGGCCATTAGCGGCTGCTTTCGTCGCTTTTTATTACGAAGAATTATGAGAGAAAACGAATTCTGTAATAATTAGTCATGAAATCAATTTCAAAATTGGCAAGTTAAGTAAAAATGCAATAGCCAAAAAACTTGAAATTTAGATTTTTTTCTCTTTCTCTTTTTTTTTTTCAAACAAAAATTCTTTATGAAGTTTCCCCCTTGGAGTTGTAGGCAAATAGAGCGGCAGTGTAAATTGTGTGAACTCAGCGGGAAGGTCTTGTAGGTCTATTTTTCACTGAAGCAAAATTTTGGCCCGTGTTTGCTCCGAAATCGACGAGAAACGGCGGGTCGGGTAAATTTTTCAATTTACTTGCGCGATTATAACACTCACTCCCCCTTTTTTTTAATATTTATTTTTTATTATAATTGTTGATAATATAGAGAGGAAATATTTAATAATTGAGAAAGATCATATGAAATATAAGTAACTTAAAGGATGTAAATTAGATAATATTATTTTTTTAAAAATAAAAGATAATATTGTTATTAATATCCGATAAAAATGAGTATAAATGAAGTTAATACATATAATTATGCTTTTGGATAGTCAATTAAATATTGTCCCCATTTAAATCACATGTGCATGATTTTATTAGTTATATTTTTTTAACAAAATCACTTTATTAATTGAGTCAATTTATTATTCAAGCAATCACATTAAATTAATTAAACTCGATGATGAGATCAATATAAAATATGTATTTAATAATAATAGATAGCCGTGCACCTTTGCGCTTTACTTAACCATTTTTTACTTTTCAGTGAAATTTAAAATATTTAACATTCTAGTTTTCATTTTTTTGTTATTTTTTTAATATTTGTTATTATTAAATAATATAATTAAATAAATCCGGTTTCGAGATAGAGCCGGATGTCCAACCCATATCGGACCCGAACCTAACGTCTTCAGGGCTTTATTACTTTTTCATTAATTCTAAAACCAACAAGGTAACGATCAACTCCTGGTTCTCGGTTCTCAAGGACAAGCGGGGAAAAAAAAGAAAAAACAAAAACACTCATAGTGATAGTTTCAATTTCTGAATCTTTGATACAAATTAGCATTTGATTGAATGGATATGAAATTTCAAACCCCAACGCAGCCGCAGCAGCAGCAGCAGCAAGAATCACAGGGATTGGCGAACCCTAATGCGAGTCCCGATCAGCCTCCGCAATCAACGGCGGAGGCACCGCCTAAGCAGGTGGCTTTGGCATTAGAGAGACTAGCACAAGCAGGTCGGCTCATAGCCGACGTGCGCCTCGGCGCTGACCGGCTTCTAGAAGCTCTATTCGTGGCAGCTCAGCCTCACCAGAGCAACAAACCTTTGCATTTGTTCATCAAAGAAGACGCCGCTATGCGCCAGCACCTCCAGGACCTTCGTTCCATTGGTAAGCATGTTCGTCGAAGAGGAGTTTTTATTTTTCCAATCACATCATGCCACGTTAGTTGAATGCTAGCATATTACTACTCTTTAATGTTGCTAGTTAGTGAGTAAGAATTGCTACTCTGTGTGGTATTTTTGACTTGTTTATGTGGTAATGCTAGGAAGGCAACTGGAAGAAACTGGAGTTTTGAACGAACCTCTTCGGTCGCGAAGTAACTCTTGGGGTCTGCATATGCCGTTAGTGTGTCCTGATGGAGCGGTTGTCGCATATGCTTGGAAACGCCAACTCGCGGGCCAGGCTGGTGCTTCTGCTGTTGACAGGACCAGGTGCGTTTCGAGTTCAAAGACATTATAAAGCAAATTTAATTGTTATTGTTTTTGCAATGTCATATGGATTTTTCATATTAGAATTGGCGGGTGATGTGTTTTTTTTGGAAATTTGGATTTAAATGATTTAGATTCTAGTTAAGTTTGTGGAAGAATATATTATGTCACTAACCTGTCTATCTGTCTGTTGGTCTAAACAATTATGTAATGACTTGGATTTTGATGAAAGTAATTGTTAATAGATGCTTAAAGAAATGCGTATATGCATTCATGAAGTTTTAAGAATTAGCTTTTTGTCATTTTACCATACAGCATATATCAGCATTGCACTATAAAAAATGAGGCTAAAGCTTGTGGGTACAGTGCTTCAGAATTCTGAGCGAGAAGCTTTTAGGTATTTCAAAAGTCACTTGTTAGATGATATTTTGTTGGGTTACATTAGTTCTACATCAAATATGGATTGATGCCGATGTCAGTTCTCATTGCAATTGAGATATTGGTGAGTATTGATCTTGGTGCCATTACCAATGGAATGTAATAATTTTCATTAAGGAAAAAGAACTGGATATCTATCTTCCTTCATGTTTATATTGTCAGAGCAGTCATGTTGAAATTGTCAAATTGTCATGCAATTATGTGAAATGTATAGGTATTTGTCAATTTTTACCAACATTGATGAAGCTTGACTAGGTTTATGAATTTAAGAAATTAATATGAGATTTTCAGAGAAGGTCAAGAGAGTGGACATAAGATAACCTATTACTAAAATTAAGTTTTGGAAATGGAAGAAAAAGATGTATTCCTATCAAAATCTTTTACCGCTCTTGGAGTCCTAATTTGAGTCTTTGGGTAAAGCTTGTTTTCTCATCATAATGTATTAAAAATCACTTAATATTAGTCCTAAAAGTACTTAAATTACAGTAAATAGCTCTAAAAAAAAGCATAAATTCATGAACAATTTTTTTTCCTTGTATTCTTTCATATAAAATAGTGAAATATGAAAAATAGGAATAATGTTTACAAATAAATATGCAATATTAAAAATAAAATCTTGGCAAATCTTTCACTGTAGGTCATCCTCTCCATTAATCTTTTGGATTCTCATTTGTTTCGGCTTTAAGGATAATTCAATGCAATGTCTGTATACTGGGATTTGTCAAAAGTATTTAGTAGCCACAGTTACTTGCTAATACAGGCGGACATCACATCGTGGATAAACATTTTTGTTATGGCCAATCACCAATTGGTGACTCCGGTGATTCCAATCATATTGAACTTCAAGCTTTCCTTCACAAGTTAACTTGTGCTTTTAACTTTTCAGGTTAGCTCTCAAGGCCTTCACTGATCAGAAAAAGCGTTTTTTTCCTCATCTTGATGATAGAGTACATGATCAAAGTACTGAACCAGAATCAAAAAAGCATTGTGTTCCCCAAGCTCTACCAGCCAGTAACCAAGAAGAGCTTAGTGATTGCAAAACACTATCAGATGTTCTAATGCGCTTGGAAAAAGAAGTTCCAAATTTGAAAATTTTCACTTATGAGCGACTGGACTGGTTAAAAAGAGCTTCTTCATTGCCCTCTTCGGCAAATGAGAGTCCCTTAGAATTATTGAAGGAGCACAACTTTCATAGTTCAAGTAAACTGAGACCAGGATTGCAAAATACTGTTGCTGTTGACAAGGTTGCTGTAATTGAGTTGTTGTTTCCTTCTATATTCAGAGCTATAGTTTCATTGCATCCAGTTGGTTCTATCGAGCCGGATGCAGCTGCTTTCTTTTCTCCGGATGAGGTAATATTGTTTTTGGCACATGTTCTTGCAATTTCCAGAATTTCCATTTTTAAATAGCATAAACAGTTTGATTGGTTGGTTAGTTGGTTTCTTACGCATTTAAATGTGCTACATATGATCGTTAAAATTGCATCATAGTATCCTTCAAATGTTATGCGTTGCATTTTATGAATTATGAGTGTCTTACTTGAAGCTCATGCTTAGAGCAACAGAATCTGGCAGAACAACAAAATGACTTGCTACACTGGGAGTTTGGTTTTGGTCATTTACTCTTTTGCCTTGTATCAATACAATGTAGATTAGGTCAATTGGTATGGATGTGAACAATCTCAGTCTATCCAATCAATTAAATTATTAAAATGCGATCTCAAGTTTGAAGTTGATCGAGCTTCAGTGGAGCCCGAGTGCTAGTGTGCTACCCTATATGTATTTGGCCAGCTTCTGCTTTGTTACTAGACAAGCTAGAGTGTGTGCTTATTCATTAGCATTAGACTGAACAAGATTTCAGTGTTGGTGTTGTGGATTGTTTTTTGAGTAAGACCTTGATAGTAGGCAGTCATTTTAATTGAAATTGACCTTGTTTTAGTCAGAGTAATGAAGTCCTCTGTTGGTCCTATACAATTACTTTTATTATTACACCTGCACTTGTTCACAACTCTATATACATACAATCTATACGTGTGAAACACAGACAAAAACACACACAAAACTAAAGAGAGTTTTGTAGGATCTCTTTGTAATTTCTTTTTGAGACAATTTTCGTATACCCTGAAAGTTTTATCCACAAACCACATAAAATCATCTATGTGCTTATGAACTTAAAGATGGTAAAAATGCATGTTAAATTCAAAATGGCTAACATCAGTTAGTCCCCTTTTGAAGATGTAATTCTTTGAAGTGTGAGTACCAAGTTTCAGAGTGTCTTCAACTTGTTCGTGTTATTATTAAATTGAACCAGTTGTTGGTGATTTTGTACAAATTTAAAGCACTTGCATCTTTTCCGGCTTTCATTATATTTTACATTGTACTATCTTCTACAGGGAGGCAATTACATACATGCAAGAGATTCTTCTGTTTACCACGTATTTAGACACATCACGGTAACAGCCTTGCCACAGTTTTATGTTGATTTTAGTTATTCATATATATAAATAACCTATCCAACTTGAAATATTCGTGCTATACTTTTATTTCTTTCCTGGTTACAGGAGCATGCTGGTACAGCGCTACAATTTTTTCTTGGGATCAGGACTGAAACATCTCTTTATTTTCTTCTGGTATGAAGTAAACTAATCACAGATTTCTTTTGCTAATTTAACCGACCATTTGAGTCCCATTGATGAGTCCACATTTTTTCAAGTCTTACACCTGCTTTTATTTTTGTAGCACTGGATATGCAGCTATCAAACTCTATTTTCTAAAGTCTGCAGGTGCAACTCTCCCCCTTTGTATCTCATGAATTTCTCTGGTTACTCCTGGATAAAAATTGATTAAAGTTCTGTTGGTACAGTAAGTGTGGACAGCTACTGGCAATGGATAAACGGTTGGCTTTACTGTTACCTCCTGTTTGCCGCCCTTACCGGCACTTTTTCCCTACAGTAACTTCATCAGCCCAGCCCATTTCCTCAACGAATGAACAGAGTTCGGATGTCGTCAGTGCCTATCACATTGGTTGCTTTTCAGAGGATGCACAGTGATGACTATTGGTGTCCTTACGGTAACAGAGAGATCAGAAGTAACCATTCCAAAAACCCCTAACTCTTTTTTTTTTTTTCCCTTCTTCTTTTTTCTTTTTTCCTGTTACGCAGCAGCTGGCAGAGTTTGTCTGTTGATGTAAAGGTTAATAGAAATTTGTTAATGTTAGTAATAATCACTTTTTGTTTCTCGGTACCTGTTTGTAAATGTTGTGCATCAGCTTAATTTTGGAAGCCCAGCAGCAGCTAAAATGATTGGTAAAGTTATCAACTATGCATTTGGCACCTCAATTCCTAATTTATATAATAGTTATCATCTAAGGGGAAAAAATAATAATTTAATTAACAGTTAGTAACTTAGTGTCTCCTCTCACAGAAATTGTGGATTAAAATTTAAAAGTCATAATAATTCAATCTCAATTAGATCTTATGTAATGATCCAATTTTAATCTCACTTAGAAATGGTCATTACCTATAGCTACTGCACCAAAAGCCTCCAATCAAACTAGTCTTCAGTAATTGTTGTTTGATTCTTATCATACAAATTATCTATTAATAACACCGTGTCATCACACAACCATTGGATTGCATTTCATTGCTGTCGCATTTTGTCATTAAATTCAAAATAATCATAAATCTTAATGTATGTATGTACGTATGGTGAAGTGTAATCGGATATGATGCTGTTGCCGCGTTGGCACCACCCAAATCTTTCCCATACTCGCACTGCTTCAAAAATTTTCTTGAGCCATCCATTATGAAAAAGAGAAGAATTTTTAGTGCAAGTTTCTACGTGTATGGATATATCCATATGAAAGTCGGCATCACAATCCCTGCGTCAGTAAATTTCAAGAAACGCATAAATTTTTCCACTTTTCATCATTTTTTTATCGAAGTACTATAATTGCATGCCCAGTCGGTTAAATCTAATCCTCAAATTGCTTGCCATCTTGTGGGCATTTCATTGGCTCCATAAAAGCAAACTCCTTTATAAATGATTCTCACTCTCTAAAACGAACTGGTGTCTGAAAACGACCACCGAAAGACAATGACCCATCCCAATTTAGTTCCTTCTTTTTAGGCTTTGTGCAACTTTCTCATTGTTTATGCGGGTGTCGTGGTGACATTAAAATAGAGCCAAGGTTGGTGCTGACGCAGCCATTGAAATTGGATGTGAGAGGGCCCACTAAATTGGCTTCTTGTTGGTGGATCCTTCCCATTTGCATGTGAGTGGGCTCCATATTAAAAAACAAAAACTAAATTCATTTGCCCCAACAGATTTGGATTACTAGAGTTTAGTCATGAATCATGGTGTAGAAACCAAGCAGCTAGCATTTGCTTATGGTGTTGCATTATTTCCTTCTGAAGGATTATCAAGAAGCTCTTTAGAAAACAAACCTGAAAGCAATTCTAATTTGGTCCCATTGTATCATTTCAGTGGGTTGGTCCAGTTTTGATCTTCTCCTATCAAATGGTCAAACTCACACGTCATCAGCACCGCTCTGAAAATGCTTAGGAGACATAATTGGAAACAGAAAAGTCACACCACTGCTTTCCTTCCCATGAGACCAAAAAACAGGAGAAATGAGATTTGATGCAAGAAGAGAATCAAATGCCGAAACCAGATCATGATAGAGATATGATTTTTTTTTAAAAAAAAAAAAAGGACAACCAAGAATTTTAACATAACAAGGATGTGAAATCCTTTTCCTGTTTGCTCAAATTTTCGCACTGCTGCCCTCGACGAGGCACAACTTGAATTGAAGGGCAGGAGGAATTCTTTTGCACTAATGGGAACATTTTCATATTCCTGGGGTTGCTATTTGCTAGCTTGGTGTATGTTTCTTACTGGCTTATCTGGTATCAAATAATAACCTAAAGTTCCTCATCAACTAGTAAAGTAGGACTAGCTTCCATGGAAAGATAATTCTAACACCACAAAAAAAAAATAGGAATATTAACATTGTAAAATTTTAGAGTCAGGAGACATACAGGAGGAACTAATTTATAATTAATAACCAGTTCTCATTTGTGGCCCTATATCACCATTCTCATAAAACCTCACAACTGGATACTCAAAGCCTACACATGAGACCTCTTAAGCATCGAGTCTCCATCTTTATCACCTTAACTACAACGGTAGTAAAACATATTGACATTGAATTCTCAAACAGGAGAATTAGAGCAAGCTACCTACATCTACCAAGGACGACTGAAAGGAAGCCAGTATTACCTCGTTTACCGACCATCAGCAGAAGTGAAAGACTCAGCGAAACCAGTTGGTCTTGCTGGTATACTACTTTTGCTGTCTTCTAGAGACACATAACTTAAGTCTTTACCTTCTGCTTCCTGCCAGTCTTTCACCATTTGGTTTAGAGGGAGACTGTAATCAATTCCGCTGTATTCCTCTGGGTCGTCATCCAATGGTTTCCATTTTTCAACAAGTGGTGCCAGTACATTCACCGCATGACCCATATCTGGCCGTTGAGATGGTTCTCTAGATGTGCAGTGTCCAGCCAGTTCAGCAATGGTCCAGAAAGTCTCAAATGTGTCATCATTCACTTCTAGGATCGGGTCTATGGCAGCCCTCAGCTTCTCCTTGTCTGACTTTATGTTCCAAAACCATGCAGCCAAGTACTGCCTTTCCTCAGGCCTGCTCTCATCTAGAGCCATCAATCCAGTCAATAGCTCCATCAATACAACTCCAAAACTAAAAACATCAACTTTCGTTGTGATCTTTCCTGTCACTGAAACAATTAGAACATGAAAGTCAGAGTTTAGTATCGTAAGGGTTGCTATCATAAGGGCCTACATAGAGGAAGATAAGGAATTCAGATGTATAATGAATGGTATTCCTTCCAACTACAGAAACAAGATAGAGAACATCCAAACATTTCTAACCGTCTAACATTTTCGCAAATAAACTTGGTGATTTCTTGGATGAGGCTGTTAAGGTTTTTTCCGGATATGCAATTCATTCAATATTCTGAATCATTTAGTCTAAGCAAATGACAGATACTGTCATAATTATCTCTTAAAAGTATGAGTGGTAGATTCGACCAATAGTCCATCTAATTTGGCGCGAACTCAATACAAGTAAACCTTATAGCTCAAGGAGGCTCAGCTGAGGTTATGTAATCCTTTAGCCATCAGAATTTATTTATTTATTTTATCCCAAAACTCAAAATTTTTCAAAAATAATACATTAGTTACGGTTCTTAATCAAGATATCCATATAAATTTAATGTATTGGAGAAGAGTTAAGAGTGCTTACCAGCATATTCCGGTGCCAAGTAGCCGAACGTCCCAGCAAGCCTGGTGACCACAGATCTCTCACTATCAGGAGCAAGTTTCACCAATCCGAAGTCAGAAACTTTCGCTCTGAAATCATCGCCAAGTAAGATATTTGAAGATTTAAGATCTCTATGTATGAAACTCTGGTGAGCAAGACTATGGAGATACTCCATCCCTCTGGCAACATCCAAGGCAATATTTAGCCTCCTCTTCCAAGAGAGAGGCTCCAGATTTAAGCTCTTCCAATGGAAGATATGCTTACTTAGAGCCCCCTGAGGCATATACTCATAAACAAGAAGTCTCTCATAGCCTTCAACAGAATAACCCAACAGAGACACCAAATGACGATGTCGGACCTTTGAAAGAACAGCAATTTCAGAATGGAATTCGTCCACGCCTTTCTTGCTAATAACACCAGCTTCCATCCTTTTCACAGCTATTTTAGTTCCATCATCCAATTCTCCTTTATAAACTACACCAAAACCTCCACGGCCAAGCTCATTCTCTGAGGCAAAATTCTTTGTCACATTTCGAAGAACTTGCACTGATATGACCAGATTTCCAGCTTCAATGACATGAGATGCCCCATTTCCACTACTGTATCTGCTGCCCGTACCACTCTCAGTTGCTACTGAAGTGCTTCCATTGCTGTTATTGGCTACAACAATCTTAACCATATTATCCGGATCAGATGGGTCTCTTGGGTGAATTACAAGGGAACCTGAAGCCTGGGAAGCTTCCTTTCTCTTCCTGTAGTAACAGATAGATATAGGTAGGGCAACAAGAAGAATAACTCCAACACTTGCAATTGGGGCTATTATTGCAACTAAAATGGTTCTTTTGGAACTTTTGGGTTTGGTCGTTTCAGCAGTAGAATCACCAGGGCTGGAACTAGAACTAGAACTTGAGCCTTTGGTTGGACTAGGTGGGTTCCCTGATGAAGATCCAGAACCAGGAGATTTACCATTCAACAAAGGGTTCCCATCTAAGGAAAGTTTCACAGCACCACTGAATTTAGGCAGTGGAGGAGAAAGGTTGTTCTGACTGAGATCCAACAAAGTCAAAGATTTCAAATTAGTCCAGTTTGTCGGAATCTGCCCTGATATATTATTAGATTGAAGCTTAATCTGGGTAAGGGAATCCAAATTTCCAACTGAAGGACTCAGGGTGCCACTAAGATTAAACTTAGGCAAATTAAGAACAGTAAGCTTTGAACTGGTACCACAACTTAATCCCAACCAAGACTTACACGGATCATTGCCAGACCATGAAGTAACAAGCCTAGGAGGATAATTCAACCCACCAAGGAAATCAATAAGTGCCATAACTTCTGGGGCACATGGTACCCCTTCAGTTGGTTGACAGAAAGCATTTGAAGTATAACTATATTTATCTGCCTTAGACTTTGGGACAGGGCCCATGAACATGTTATTGTTCAAATCTAAATGGTCTAGCGACAAAGATGCTAAGCTTGGAGGAATTAAGCCAACAAATTGGTTACTGTTGAGATTGAGATCTTTCAAGGAAGTTAATTTACCAAAACTCTCTGGAATTGTCCCTGAGAAGTGGTTCCCATGAAGCCATAGAGTCCGAAGTTGATCCATATTTCCCAGAACCTCAATTGTACCAGTAAATCCACCACCCTTCTGATCATTCAACCAAAGATTTACCAAATTCAAGCCCTTAAAACTTTCAGGAATTGGACCAGTCAAGTTATTCCCCGAAAGTTTCAAGTTCTGTAGAGAAGCAAAGTTCCCAAGAAAATCAGGCAACTGACCAGCCAAATTACAACTCATGCAAGAGAGATTGGTGAGTTGTGCTGAACTTTGCAAACCCTTCGGAAATGACCACCCTTTACTAGCATTGAAATTGTTATAATCCAATGCCAAGACTTGCAAATTCTCAAGACCATCAAAGAAATCAGCAGGTATGGTATCAAAATTATTGAAATCCAAATATGCATACTTCAAATTTGACAACCCACTAAAAGAAGGCAACTCTCCCCTAAATTGGTTCTTTTGCAAGCCAATGTTTTCAAGCTTGGAGAGCCGGTTCAAGTTCTGAGGCAAAGTACCTTTCAGCCCGACACTAGAAACCTGAATCTGAGTAACCCTTGAATTTGAACAAAACACATGCTTCCAACTAGGAGGGCCACAAGGGTCTCCACTTTTAGGCCATTGCAACAGCTCTGGGTTCTCCAAATTCTTTCTAAACTGATTGAGAATATCAATGTCACTGGGGTCTGTTGCACTCAAAACCAGTGTCACGAAAGCGAGCACAATTGCTGAAACAAGGTGAGTTCTCATTGCACTAGATCTTTCGCTTTTGCAGCATGCTTCATAAAGAACCATTTGAAGAAGAAAAATAAAAAATCAAAATTTCAAAAACCCCCACTAAAGGAGCTCATTTTAACCATCAATGGCTGCTTTATCAAATACCCACATGAAGAATTTGCACGCAGAGAAAGAAAAGAAGTGATCATAATAGCACTACAAACGTAGTTTATGATAGGAGAAGCTAAACGTAAACAACACGATAAAGGAGGACTCTTTCTTCTCCAGTATCACCAAAAGAGGAGAAAATTTTTAAAAGAAAAGAAAAAAAAAACAAATAAGCTGGATTGAAAACCAAGTTTAAGGACCAGTAAAGTTCGGATCTTTCGATGAGAAATATTCAAAAAGACAGATCAAAATTATGAGAATTTCAGACAACGAAATAAACTTCAAAAATGAAAAATGATAATTGGTGAGTTGTTGCTAACTGCATTAACTATATGTCCATATCTAACATGCACCACAATTTTTCACCTCTATCTTGGGTTGATTCTGCATCTATCTCACACTCATCGATAACTAAAAAGGGCATTATTGTCTTTTTGTACCACCTTAGAATTGTTATTTGATATTTATTATCTTAATTGGGATTTTTTTTTTTTGGGTTGGGTTATTGGATCGCTATTCTATTATAAATGAACAATATAATATTTGCTGAGGACTGAGATGTGAATGTGTGATTGGTCTGGTACATGGGTGCTTCTTAATTTTGAATGATGGAAGCTACTAGTAAACAATACAATATTAATTACACGTAACAAGTGGGAGAAGAGAATATCGTAAAAAATAATACACCAAGAAAGTACAAACAAATCAAATTTTTTATTAACTAATATGAGAAAAATATGATTTATTTATTTTTAATTGTTAATTAATAATTTTATGACAATGGTCAGATGGTTTTGACAAGTCCGTGAAAATCTCAAACCGATAAGTATATGAACTAGAATATGAGATAAATATGATTAAAAAATTATAACGAGAATTAGGTTTTTTTTATAATCATTAATTAAATGGCATGTAAGTACGTAACATCCTCGTTAATAAAAAAAATTTAAACTACTTTTAGTTATAATTTATTTTCTGATTATTATAAGAATAATTTACATTATTTTATAATTACACGCTAAAATAGTAAAATTGATGTTTTTGTAATTTCCCTTCTTTTTTTTTTCAGTCAACCGTGTTGAAGTTTTGGCACCGTCCATCAATGAACAAAATATACAAAATTAAATTGACCACGTATGGCAATTTTGTAAATAAACGACAGAGCGGGATGGAATGTGCGTGCCATGTGCGTACGTAGTTTTGCGAAAATTTCGGATGGAAAAATGGAAAGCACGACTCGGCGTCTTGCACACGACCCCTCCCCAGTATTGACGTGCACCTATTTCCAAATTACGTATTTGCCCATGTTCAGTAATTTGCGGGGGTGGAAAATAATCTGGATAAATCCGAGAAAACGAGAGGACACGTGGACATGAGACGTAAAGCCAAATCACTGAGATCCAACTTTTAAATTTCAATCTCATGAAGATTTGATTTGACTTATAAAATTTATTAAACAAAAAAAAAATGTGATTAATTTCTGTGGGGCCGCTCACGAGCCCATTTTTTATAAAATATTGGATGGTGGTATATGTATAAATTTTTATATAAAATTATTTTATATAAGTTTATTTTGTATAAATTGATATGATATTAACTTATTGATTGAATGAAAATATAAAATAATAAAAATAAATAATATGGGTCAAAAAATATTTAATTTAATTAATTTTATCATACCACATCAGTTTATATAAAATAAATTTATAAAAAAGTGTGTGGTTATATCATTACTCTAAAATATTAATGTCAATTCTAGAATATGGAAAAAATAAAAACCACGTAAAAAGAGAGTTTTTAATTGAAACCTCCATATTACTATAAAAAAAATAAAAAATTTATCATCGCAATTTAAATCTTTTATAAATAAAATAAAAACTTTCTATCAATGGAATTATAATTACTATAAAAAAAACTTTATCATCCCAATCTAAATCTTTTTAAAAAAAAAAATTATATCCCCTCAATGTAAATGGAATTATTTGTTTGTTATAACATTTTAAACTTAAATGTAATTAAGTAGAACATAAAGGATCTGAGTGAACTTCAAAAAGGACCTGAGTGCAATTTATCCATAACGTGTCAAAATTGATTATGTTGCGTTTTCAATTTCAAAAATGATCCCTACAACTAACTGTAGGGAAATGGGGGCAGTATTAGCGTACCAAACTAAGTTGCTCCAAAGTTGACTTCTTGTCACCCAACGTTTCCAGTATTTAATGCCATTGAATCTAAAATCTCATTTTCTTTTCTTCTTCTTCTTTAATATAGCAATCTAGGCCTGCTAGATTCAACAAAAGTCATTTTTATACGATCAAAAAAATCATTAAATCTAAATAATAAATAAATAAATATACATTAAAAAAAAAACAGAGGAGGGAAGGAAAAATATGGCGACAAATGTGATAGGAAATGTTTTGACATGCTTCAAAGCAGAATCAAATGAATAGAAGTATCCTTTAAAAAAAATTATTTTATAACAATTTAAAATTAAAAAAAACTCTAAAATACTTTTTTACTTTTATTTTTGTGACAAACAAGCTTTATAACATAAAAATAGAGTTAAAATACGAGTGACCATTATTTACAAAGGTACAGATTCTAACTCCACAAATCACATCTTTGAAACATTTAAAAGAAGTAAACACACTGAGGTTGAAATTTCTTGTATAAAAAAAAAAAAAAAAAATTGATGAGTAAAGCAAAGCTAAGTGGAATGATTTTAAAAATTCAAATTTCAAGGCGCGTTTTTTGGTTAAATTAGTGAAAGTCATGAAATGATTAATTTATTAATTAACTATTGAAACCATCCTAATTAAAGCAGTCTATATCATCACATCAATAAAGCGTTTAATTTCTTTGTCGGTGTAGAAAATTTGGACTAACTAAATGCACAGAATTCATTGCATTTGTGTTTGCAATAGAAAAAAGAATTAGTTACTCAATCAATGGGGATTCTATGGACTGAATTTGAAGGGATGTCAAAATCAAAAGGTCCCAGCAACCACCTCTGGATGTGCGTGTTTGGCTTCAGTTTCCCGAGAGAATCGATCAAAATCAACCTTCGGATTGGAACATAAATTAATTTTTACGTTAAAGAGCCAAAAGATTTTTTCTTTTTCTTTTAATACATTTTCTTGTATTATCGAACCATTTCAAGCCAATTAAAACAAAAAAAAAACTGCTCTGTTTGATAATTAAGTACATTTTGAAGTAATATATTTTTTATTTATGTATGAGCATGCTTCAAGTTTTATTTACGAAAATGATATAGAAAGAGAGAACATAAGAACCGTTACAAAGCCTGCATAGGCTCAAATTTTATAATTTTATTATTTTATATTATATTTTTTGTTTATTTTTATTGGCAACTTTAACACTTGTAAACAGATTTTGTATCAGAAAGGGGGAAAAATAATTCTTTTTTATAATTTTTCATTAAATTGAAAGTTTTGAAAGGTTTGGTTTTTATCCCATTATTGCCTTCATAATACTTCCAATAAAAAAGAAGAAGAAAAAAAAATATGCATATGTGTCTCCGCAACCAAAAAAGCCCTTAAAATGCCTCTCCATGTGATTCTTAAATAATTGTATGAATCATTCGGAAAACAATGGTAAGATAAATTTCATCAATTGGACCCAAACCCTATTGGACTAATAATCACAAGCCTTCCATTATAGCACACCGACAAAATGGGACATTTGCACATCGTTTCTCTCTATTTTTCTATTTTTTTGCTGGGACAAGCTACGACACAAAAGTTTTACTTGTGGGTGCAAGATTTTGTAACCAAGATCATAAAAATTTTTATTTCAACGAGTTTTAATAATATAATTTTGTAAGTATACCACCATTTTTTTTATAAGTTGTTAATTTTGACTTTAAAAAATATTATCGTCATTATAATTTACAACAATATTTCAGGCATGAAAGAATATATCTTACAAAAGAAGTTGGATTTGTAGACAATGTATTACCAGCCTGTTTGGTATTGAGGTGCTGTAGTTTTTAAGTTACAGTTGTTGTAAAAAAAACTATAATTATGAAATAAAAGTTAATAATATATAGTAAATATAATTTTTAAATTTTGACAAAATTATTAAAGATATAATAGATTTTTCATTATATAAGTGAAAAATCATATTAACATAACTTCCAAATTACAACAGGTAGTATTTACCAAACACTTTAGTACTGTAATTTTTAAACTATAACTTACCAATCTCAATCTCAAATGCACTTTACATTACACTCAAAATCAAACACACTGAACATATGATCGAAGACAAAGGTCACAAAAATTATTAATCTCTTTGTTCATAATATTAAGTTATTAACCCATAAGATAGATGAAATATCTTAGACTGACCCCATCATCCTTAAAATTATAGTATCTTACCTCTTGGATTTCAGTCTTTTATTATAATCCGGCATCCCTATCTTTACTCATTTAATATTTCGACCGCCCCACATTCTCAATTTTTAACTCCCCCCTTCCTATAATAGCTGGCCGTCACAAAAATTATATATATATATATATTCTAATATTTTAGGATATCTACTCCCTCAATATTTTACCCAAAAAAATCACATCCTTCTATAGGAGGAATTGCATCCCTCCCCTCGTGGAAGAAAAGTGAAGTGAGAAATAAAGTACCTGGCATTGGCATAAGTAAAATCCTTATCTCAATAAAATTGATGAGATTTTAATATTGAAGGGCGATGGGGAGTGGGGACTATAATTTGGTGAGGGGGTGGCGGTGCAAAGGTGACTTTTTCTTTTTCTTTTTTAAACTGGGCCACAAAAGAGGAGACAAAACTGGGGTCGCGTATCATTTAGTAAGCTTTTTCGTTTTGTAGTGACCGAAGGAACTTGAGTCCGAAGGGTCAAAAAAGTATATAGGCCACCCCTCGCACTTTCGTTATTCTCTTTCCCCCCTAATATTATATAAAACATCTCTTTGTTTAACCTTTAAATCCTAAGAAGATTTTGTCGCTAACATTAAAGAAAGTGATTTAATATGACAGTCATACCACGAAGATCAAGTTTGTTCAACTTTACGGTCACATGAATTGGGTCGGTGCTTAAAATACCCTTCATTTTTCACTTAATTTCAATTTTATCCTCACGGATAAGACATAAAACGATACTTTTAAAATGTTATTATAGTAAAACTATTTTTTTTTTTAGTTGATCAAGCTAATGAATCTTCCATTGTTAAATGACAATGTGATTGTGATTAGATTCTTCTTTCCTTTGGACCGCCAGTCATTTTAGTCCATTGTTGAAAGGATATAAGATTGTATGCCCACACCTTTTCATAACATAGGTATCATTGTCAATGTATAATCAACTGTGTAGTGGCTGAACAAAGTTTTGGTTCGAGAGGGGCCATAATGGAGATTGGGGAACTTGGATGGGCGCATGGCAACATAAAAATTTTATATTTGAGACGATTAAAACGTAAAGTTTGCATGAAAATAGACTAAATTTCAACCAAAATCTTTTTTTTTTTAAATGGAAAGCCAAGCCTTAAATCACTACCGCTATGATGTCATCTGTTATCTATCCAATGTTTGTGTTACTTATTTGAAATTCTATAAGAACACTTTGACGTTTAAATAGAAGTTCCTCATATCTATTGATAATATAATATAAACTTGACTCTTGAGATAATTTGTGAGTATGAGTTATTAGACTCGTGTATTTCTATAATTTGATAATCAAATCTCGCCTAGTTATTGTTGAAAACGGGGACATACCATTGGCAAACAAGCATGGGACTACCAAGCCCAAGTAGCCCATCTCAGAGCGAGTTTCAAATATGGCCCAAATAGGAACTAGTCAGCCCGAAAGCATTCGGTTTGACATAACCCAAACAACCCTCCCAAATGAGAGAGCGGTACATAACCGACCCGCTTTATCAATCAAATAGAATAAAACCCTAGGGTTTCTATTAACCCTCTCTCTTTGAATTCTGGACTTCAAAGTGCTTACGAAATGGTTCGTTTTTTTAATCTTTCTCCTTTCATCTCTGTATTTAAGTTTAATTGTAACCAGAAGAAATCCTTATTTTCGGTTGCTTTTTATTTTGTGTTGTGCATTAAAACAGCCGCAAGGAGATTACATAGAGCTTCACAGGAAGCGAAATGGCTACCGTCTCGATCACTTCGAGCGCAAGCGCAAGAAGGAGGCGCGTGAAGTCCATAAGCGCTCCGAAATTGCCCAAAAGGTTTTTTAATTCTTCCAAAAACTACTTTTTTCTGTTTATTTGTGAGCTGAATTTTATTATTATTATGTTTTAAATTGTGATTGCAGGCTTTGGGTATTAAGGGCAAGATGTTTGCTAAAAAACGCTATGCTGAGAAGGCTCTCATGAAGAAAACGTGAGTTCTTTTTAACTAAATATTTTTCAAATTTCTGTAATTAGTATTTCTGAATTCTGGTGTCTATAATGTTGTTGCTTTTGGGATTAGATTCTGTCTATATTACTCCTTAAATGTAGGGGTATATTCAGAAACAGCAATTGAGTATGTATCATTAGCAGGTTCAATCAAGTTTTTTTTGTTATAAATGTTGGTAGTGTTCTCTTTGTTAATGAGGTGGCTTAGTGTATTAGTTTATTGATAGATGAATCAAATGGGAGAGTGTCGTATAAGATTTTATAAGTCATGATCATCTGATCTTTTAAATAATCCACTCTGAATTATCAGATGATAATGTTTTTATTAATGATTAGTAAATCTTCTAAAGACTTACATGTGTAATACTTCATATATTAGGCTTTATCCCATTAGCTGGGTTTTACGGAGGTTTTCCATAGACTACATATATGCTTTGTTTTGGTGTGTTTATCCTATTTCTATCCTTGGGATTTTTTTTTTTAAAATGGTGGAGGAGTCTCCTATTTAGCCATTTCCATAGAGTTCAGATGGTGTCGTGATTACTATTCTAAGTTTTATGGAAGTTTAAGCGAATTTTCATTTTATTTGCAAATGTTCCAATTCTCCATTTGTTGGTATGCGTGATTGTTTTCATATGAGATTGTAGATTTAAATGGCTGTGTTCAATTATTGTTTTTGCATGATTGCATCTGCATATGTTGTGTTACCCTGGGCAGTTGTGGATGCTATAGTGACTGATTTATGGAGTTATCTATTTTGTTTATCTTTTCATTTTTTTTGCACCTTGGCGACAGTTTGGCTATGCATGAAGAGTCATCAAGTCGTAGAAAGGTGGATGATGAAGTTCAAGAGGGTGCTGTTCCTGCTTATTTGCTTGATCGTGAAAACACAACAAGAGCGAAGGCAAGTTGTTGATGCATCTTGGTATAAGATAGTCCACATACTATATGTACCCTCTTGTTGGGAAATTTGACATTTTGTTGTTTGTAGGTGCTTAGCAACACTATAAAGCAAAAAAGAAAAGAGAAAGCTGGAAAGTGGGAGGTACCCCTTCCCAAGGTAAGTTTGAAATTCAGTTTCTTCCTTCAGGGATTCTTTTGTATGCTTCTTTTGGGATTTTTGTGATGCATCAATTTTAAGTTTTGCCTCTCCAGGTTAGGCCAGTAGCAGAAGATGAAATGTTTAAAGTCATCAGATCTGGTAAACGAAGAAGTAAGTATTCTAACCAGCTTATTACTATGCAAATTCTGTGTATAGCACGTGTTGGCTTAACTTTTGATAGAACATGGCTTTGAACTTTGTTAATATGAGGTTAATGCGATTTCTTTTGGAAAGTGGGTTTGGGTGTTTTAATTTTGATATGAAGTGGTCAAAGGTATTTGGTTTTGAAGTGATCAGTATTTGTAATAGTCTGTGAAGCTTCTGTTTGCCACTCAGATGTGTGTGGGAATTGTGGTGAATTCTTTGTCATGGAAGAGCACTTACAAGATATTATCTCCTTGACTCCTAATGATCTCTGCTCGTTTTTTTACTTTTGCAGCCAAGCAATGGAAGAGGATGGTCACAAAGGCCACATTTGTTGGACCTGGTTTTACAAGAAAACCTCCCAAGTATGAGAGGTTCATTCGTCCTTCGGGTTTGCGTTTTACCAAAGCTCATGTAACTCACCCTGAACTTAAGTGCACCTTCAATCTTGAGATCATTGGAGTGAAAAAGAATCCTAATGGTCCGATGTATACCTCTCTTGGTGTTATTACTAAGGGGACGATCATTGAGGTAGAATATGATTGCCTTGAAATGTTATTAATTTGTGATATGTCTGTTTATTATTGTAGTCTGTATCACTCACAAATCCTTCTTTGAATATTAGGTGAATGTCAGTGAATTGGGTCTGGTAACACCAGCTGGAAAAGTTGTGTGGGGTAAGCTCTTGGTTTTTGTGTTGCATTAACTATTATCCCGTTGTTTCCTTTACTTTGTTTTAAGCATTTTCTTATTTGTTTTCGTGTATGGATGCAGGAAAATATGCACAAGTGACAAATAATCCAGAGAATGATGGTTGTATAAATGCTGTTCTACTTGTTTGAGAGGATTAGTGATATCATTTTACATGCTTGTTGCGGAGTATTTTATGTTTAAGTCCTAACTTCTTGAGTTGTACGTGTATAAACCGGATTCTCATGTGCAACTATTTTCTTAAGAGCACTTTATTTGATGCTGTCCTGAGCATAGTGAGTAGCCAGGTTTCGTTGTAACAGGCACCTGAATCCTGATGATGGGTGTTTCAATTTTGTTATAAAAAGTGGAACGTTTTGTTTGTTGTTTTTTGGCGGTATGTGGACTTCCTTTGTTCTTGATTTGCATTGCCATGGGTTCGTCGCAGGCTTCTTGTTTGAGAACTTGGTTCTGCTCGTGTATGAGAATAGATAATCTACTAATTTAGGCCGCTTGAAGTAGTAGATTTGGAGCTTGCTCGCGAGTACCTACATTTAAGATCTAAATGAAAATATAAATAATTTTCAGGAATGTCCAAGCAAGCAAATTTGATCAAAGCTACAACTAGCTAAGCTCCTTCATTTTCAGGATGGGCAACAGCTGACCATCATCGACCGAATTAATCAAACATTCCAATGCCTGTAGGGTCTTCACCGTAACTGAAGAGGTGGTGGTGCAAGGTGGTAATTTTTTACAGTGACATGCGAAGACCCAAAAAAAAAAGGAAAAAAATACTTAATTTAGTCTAATTTAACATGATTTTTTTTAATTACATTAGACGATATTTACAATCAGATAGTGCTATTCAGATTTTATCCTCTCTAATATTCGAGAGATAATTAGATAATTAAGTATAGCACTATTTGAAATTTATTCTCTCTAATATTCGAGTGGTGTCTACTTCACTCATATTTTAAAAAGAAGAAAATTGCATTAACTTAATTATACATTCGAAAGGTGTCCACTCTATTCACATTTAAAGAAGGAAAAGATTGTCTTCACTTTATACTATAATTAAGGAAAGAAACAAGTCCTGCTACTTGTGAGGGCAATGTTCTGACCAATCAGCCAAATGTTGAGTGGTTAAATTTAAAATGATTATTTAATGACTTAGTTAATTTATATCACCTATTTATTAGTATTGAGTTTTTAATTTTGATAAGTGAATCCATTTATGATACTTTTATTATTTAATTAATATATTATATTGAATTTTTTCCCTTTTATATACATTTGTAAGATTTTATAAATCATTTAGCTAGATTTAAAACAAAAAATTTTCGTGTTTAGATTTGTAATACTACAACTACTATAGAAACTATATTAAAAACATGTTAAATATATATTTTATTTTTTTAAAAGTATTAAAAATTATGTCAAATGCGCAATCGACTGTGACACATGTTACAATACTGTGAGATTCTTAACAAAAAATATAAATGACCAATAATTATATTCTAAAAGTGTATTATAATTATGGTTGTTGGTCATATTTTAATATCATAATTTATTCTCGTACTGTTTTCACGACCAATAATTATAATTTTATAATATTATCCTTATTTTATATATATATTTTTATTTATATTGATTATAAATTATATAAATTAAAATTACAATAAAAAATTTAAATTCTAAAAATAAGAAATAAAAATTTTAATGTGAATAAAAAAATTAATAATAAGATATCTTTCTCGTACGTTTTATTTAAAAAAATTATATAATAATTATTATTTTATATTTTGAAAATAAAATATCAAACAAATGACGTATAAGTCCATATAAAGAGATATCGGAGATAACATAAGATTTTAATTTTTTTAGGTATATTTTAGTTTCGATTCTACTCTCTCAACATTTATCAAATAACTAAAATTTCGAATTATAAGTCCAAAACCAAAATATTGATGAACATTTTAGATAGCGTATGAGTTGTCTCCACTCCCAGCTCTGGCATCACTTACACGCCGTTTAACTAATCTTCAACGGTTGCCACATGCTCCACCATGTCCTCATTTTCGCCCACCATTTCATTATTATTGTTAATTTGTTATATAACTGGAAATTATTGATAAAAAACAATTCTTTAATTACAAATTTTAAAAGTGTCACATGTCGATCTGAATCCAAGTGTAAAGAAATAGAAGTCGTTTGGAGAAATTTTAGGTCTCCAGTTACTAATACTTACGCGAAATGATGAATGAAATAATATAAAATTGATGCGAGTATGATTCTCCGCTCCTTGGTCTTGGGGATGATTTTAAGAAGTGAATCCCATAGGCTTACAGCTTTACTAGAATGAGCAAAGAAGCCAAGACTCGGAAAACGCAAGGAACAGAGTTTGATTTGAGCAAATAGTTGGTGATTTCATGATCGTCCAAACAAGTAACAATTATACTAATTGAAATGTCGTCTGCATCCACAGGCAAATTTAATTGAAACTATAATTACTTCCTAGATTATATCAAATTAAGCATTCATCATACTGAAATCTGGTTTCCAATTTAAATAACACATTTCAAGTTTTCAACATATAAATACTCCTGTCCTGCAAAAGAGATTCTTGACCTCCATTATGGTTGCAGAGTAATCCTCAAGTACTGAAGCTAGCTTCTAAATGAGAAATGATATGCTAAAAGTACTCAAATAGGGAAATTACTCCCGATAATTGAAACAAAACTTGTATGCTCTAAATAACCTATAGAAATGCTTGTTAAGGCTCAGATTGATAATCAGAACTTCTTAAGAGATTTTATCCAAATAAAAGGCATTGCTATTGAATGAAGGTATCCCAATTTTCAATAGGCAGCTGTAAGAGCTGCAGACAATACTCAATGCAACAGAGTAATGGAGTTGTCACAAATTTGTTTAACACTTTAATCCATAGATAGTAATCAAGCCCTGAGAAGCAGATGCAACTAAAATAGCAGACCTGCGTACACACATCAGGTTCAACATATGTTGCAGTACATCACATCTTAAAGTCACAGCAGTCATTATATTTGGGAATTTGTCTCCAAAATAAATTATTCACAACATCAAAAGCAACGAAGAAGCTTAAAATTGCATAGCACCAGGTGAAGACTGGAAATACTATTGAACAGGCGTAGCTGAAATTTGGGGTTCAAGTACCTGTAGCAACCCTGTCGCCAGCCTCCTTGTTAAATCCTCAGCAGAGATTTTCACAACATCCCTTCTCATGCCAATGTCAGCTGCATATCGGCTAGCACAATAGACAGTGACCGCTGTTGCAGCCATCCCATAGACATTGGTGGTCACAAGACGCAATGGAGTTGATAAGACAGCTGCAAGCGGTCCGCCTATAATAGACACAGCTTGGCCGCTCTGTCCCATTGTTCCTTGATCCACAACAAGGAGTCCAGTTTTGCAGTAGATTGCAAAATCCTCACAATTGTTCTTAAAGACATTATAGCATCCAAAACCATTGTCAAGCAGATACTTTGCTCGATGGATGACTACATCATCTGGGTCCGCGACTGCAAGAGTGCAAGTTCCACCACGAGCTTTCCCAAGAAAGAGAGCAGGGCTGACACCATATTCAAAACGGTACAAGTTCCCACCAGAAAGAAAGCAGTTTAGGCAAGAGAGGACTACTCCATGACCCACTTCATTGGATGCGCAGGTGGGGCAGGGCATTGGAAGTCGAGTTGTTCCTGAGCTTACCAACAGGACATCAATTACTGTCCCTGTTCCAACTTCTTGGCCCTGTCTAGTAAAATGAATGACTTTATCATCCCCAATATAGATGCCTGTTATTGTCAAAACGTAAAACTGATCATTTTCATGAAACTGAGGACTGGGAAATAGATAGTGTACACAGATGATTACAAATGAAACAGAAAACAAAAGGAAAAGAAAAAAATTAAAAAAAAAAAATCGCCAATTTACTCTAACCATTTTCAATATACCTCTGGTAATTGGTAAAGCAATAATGCTGCACATCCCAAATGAGGTGTCATATCTAACAATCGATGGACTTTCTCAATTTCTAATTTAATTTATTAATTGCACCATTTTACCATCTACTATACCATTGACATCTCATTGCGATGAATCTTTTGGAATAAATTTTGGGATTTGTAGCATTATTCTTACTTAAACTATCAGTGTTATAAAAATGAAAACTTTTAATTGGAAGAAACTTCTTAACTCAGCAAACCATCTGATGTGTAATGGGGCTCCATATTCGAGTATATAGAAACCAACAATGTATATTTCTAGATCTCAAACAGATAATCAAATAAATCTCCGAAGAACAAAAATTTCACTGCTTGCAGCTCTCAAAATTATACAAACAAGAGAAATGAAACCCCTTTTGACAATGTAACTCAAACTTCAACTATCAAACACACTACCTGGGTTTCTCAAACAATTTCTACGCTTCTCTTTATCAAAAAATTAATTAACTACCACTAAATTGCGCAAAAGATATTAATTTAATCACAGATTTATCACAGTTCATAATCCCAATTGAATTATAATTAAATAGAAAAAAAAAAAGCAAACCGTGATGAGCATAAACATAAGCTCTCCAAGAATAGATATGATCCCCTGGTTTCAGGCTCTCTTTATCAATTCTGCAGTTCGATAAATTCAACAATCAACAATACAACCATATCAAAATTAGTACGATGATAACAAAATATTTTACTACATTTTAAAAAAAATATATAAAATCAATAGAATCACCTGTTGGAGAGCAACCCCATCTCTCTCTCTCTCTTTCTCTCTTTCTAACGAAGATAATTTATTTTTTGTTTTTGTATTTGGGAATTTGATTGATTTTGATTTGTGTTCGAAAGTTGAAATCCAGAACCAAACTTTCCGCTTGCCGTGTGCGCGTTTTGCAAGTTGGCGAAAAAGGAGCTTGTCGTTTCGTGAATTGACGGCTATGTCCTCCGTCACTCAACTTCGTCCTTAAGGCAACAAAGTGACAGGTGCCTTGGTTGTGCACGCGTGGCAGCGGGCGGTGTGGGCATTCGAGGTGCGGGGTCCATTTTTTTGGCGTAATTGTAATCGACTTGAGTTATTATTATTATTATTATTTTTTTGAAAGAATTGACTTGCGTTATTAACTTAACTGGATAATGTTTTAAGAGAGATTCGATATTTTATATTTAATTATAATTATAGCTAAGCAACACTGACACTTTGCCATAAAGGCATTATATAATTGGGGGGTCGTAGAATTTTCTTCTAATTATTAATTAATAGAGAAAATATACAATTTATTATGAATTAAAAAGAAAAATACTACAACTAATTTTATTAAGAGAGCAAATATTCAGTTGCACCATACAACTATGCGGCAAGATTTGATAGAATTTGATCAATGGGATTAGGGTAATAAATTGTTGTACAAAATAATGTAAAATAATTTAATTGATTGGATTCAATATATCTTAGTTTCCATGGTTTATTTTTATTATTTTATCTTTTTTATTAAACCAATAAATTTAAACTGTATTAATTTATACTGTATTACAAAAGTAGTGAAAATGAATTGATCGATGAATAGATTCAAACAAGTCTTTTCTTTTAACCGATATTGTAGCTCTATCATCGCTCTTAGAATTATCTATATTTGATCGTTGTATTAAAATTTAGAAACAAATAAGTCTTGAATAAAAGGGTTAAAATGTTCAAATCATTCATTCGATGACTTGGTGGTGCATTAAAGAATTCCAAAATTTTTCTAACATTTTGTATATAATTTGCCATATACTGAGTGAAGTTATGAATTGATTTTGAAATTTCGTTAGATTTTTCTAATTGAGTAATGATCGGCATTTTAAATTTTTTATCTCAAAATTTATTTTAAATGAAGTGTCATTCATTAAGTAGTTGGTAATTTTTCATAAATTTAAAGTGAATTAATTGCATTATTTCACTAACTGGTTAGCAAATACCACATCATTTGAAATAATTTCTTGAAATAAAAATTTTGAGATGTGTAGTACTACTCTTTATGATTTAATTGATTTTTATTAAATTTTTAACTTGGTTAATTTTCCACATATTATTATACCATGCGATTCACGGCCACATATTATTATACTATGTGATTAACGGCCTAGTGTATAATTTAATGAGTATTAAACTTAAAGAATTTTCCATCCACTCAAAGTAAAGCAATCACTCCACGGTCTTCAATCTTCGTAATAATCTTTAAATTTCAAAAATCAAGAAGAAGATTCAGCCGACGCACTTTAGTAATTGAAAATGCCGTTAAATCTCCAAAACTGAGCTTTGGGTTTGGGCTTAAGGTTTTATTGCAGGCTTTGAATATGTGGAAGTCCATTACTTTTTTAATATAAGGCCCGGCGGAATTTATTAGACCGTTTTGACCATTTTATGAGGTGAACTTTTTTCCCTTGTTTGAAAAAGAAAGTATAAAAAAAGGAAACGTGGGCTCATTATTCCCTTTTTACTTTTCCTACAGAAAAATGGTTTGAATATTATTTCCTCTCAACTCTCAAGATGGACTTGTACATGAATAACGTTTTTGAAAGGCGTTTTAGCTAGTACTTCATGGAATATGTTAGCCTATTATTGCATAAACTGTTCATACACTAATAAGATTATCTCAAGAATAAAATTTTATTAAAAATTATACTCGTGTTGAGAAGGGTGTTTGGCATAGGATTTTTAGGTAAGTGGAGTGACTTAACTTATTTATAAACCTAAATACCTTCACTTTTACTAGCAAATGTAGATACAATTCAATAATTCCCTCTTCGAATGAAACTATTGCCGAACTTTGGTCCTTTCATCTGACATACCTTAATTGTTGTATTATCATTGTTCAACTAGTAGGGTCTGGTTCTAATGCCATTTGTTATTATTAGGGTTTGATTCTAATGTCACTTGTTGGAGAGGTTTAACTTAAAATTTATAAGTATTCAACATAAAAACTAACTTACTGAGTGAGGTGGCCTATTCTATTTATAAACCTAAGAGCATCTCCAAAAGATTTACTTCAATTTATATTTTATTACTTTTTGTTGAAGAAAAAGAGAAATGTACTTTAATTACTATTGATTTTTCCTTTAAAAAAATAGTTATTTATTTAAAATAATATTAAATCATTTATATTTGAAGAGCCTTTTGGAGAATAATTTTTTTTTTCATTCATTTATTTACCATATAGGTAAGCAAATGAATATTTAAAGAGTAAAATTTATAAAATCTTTTAGAGATACTCTAAGTAACTCTTTTTACTAATTAATAAGAAACACAACTCAATAACTTGTATTGATAATGATATTAAAAAAATATATCAAGTTACCAACGGCTATTATCATTGATAAATTATATTCTTAACGAACGATGCAAATGTGATACAAAAATGATGGGACATTTACGGTAAGAACACAATTATTAAAGTAGTACAAAACGTTAAAATACCACGCTTTGTGTATCAAATTATCTATATATTTTGTAATGATTCAAAAGAACAAGCTAGTTAACGAGGCGACGACTAATCAACAAGAAATTTACTTTTGGAAAAAGTAAAAAAATTATGTAGTGAATGGAATTGCAACGTATGAATCGAACCAAAAACCAGGACTAGGACATGGAGGGTGAATGGCAAAAGAGACAAATATTGGTGGGTTCACATTTTCAAAAGCCCACAAAAGCCAGTGGGAATACCAAATCCATTCGTTTATTCAATGATGGCCGATAGCAGTGGGATTTATTTTTTCAACATTAGTCATAAAATCACAATGTCTCAATCTTAAGAGACAAATCACAAGCTACAGAGGATAAACATAGTTGCTATTTTCACTTATGTTGTTTTCTTATTAGTATTGTCAATCAATTTTTTTTTGAATTGTTATTACTTTATTAAAAAGATTAGACACAATAATATAACTTTATCTTACAATTTATTTTCTTATAAATCAATAGTGGCGAATAAGTTACAAAAGTATGCATATGTTATAATTTTTTTTAATCTCATCATTATTAGGGGAAAAAAAGTTTTTTCGAACAAATATAGAAGGAATTTCATCGTATGAACTGTGAACAGTCAATATTGGACGATGTTTTCTTGGTCAAACAATAAGTCAGAATTGATGCATTAATCATATGCTCGTTTTCATTTATTCTTAGTCAATTAAATACATAGGCGATGAATATTGGAATTGTAAAGACCACTGGCCGCTATTATGCGACACGTGTCGGTCGATCAAATCAACCTCGATTCAGAGCACTTGCCCCCACGGAAACAAAACGACGAGTCGACGACTCCCTTGGTTCGCTCTAGCATATTCGCAGCTTCGGAAGATATTCCCGCGGGAATCACCTCCACCCAATCCCCTTCCGCCACGGAACTGCATCACGTGACGTGTCTACGTCACTACATCTTAACGGACCGGTAATTTTTAAAAAGCTCTCCTGAAATTTAAGTTTATTACAAGTAGATGATAAAAATTTATTTATTTATAAAAAACTCCATACCGTTAATTAATTTTAATATTGACCGTTAGTTGATTGTGTAAAGATAATATTACCCTTGACAACCGTTTATAAACTGACATAACTAAAAAAAAAATTAAAATTATTGGCGCGAAAAGTACAAACTCTATTTTTTGATAATTTTATCCTTGTCAATTCGAAAGATTTATAATATCATAGGTAAAGATTATAACTATTTTATTTTCAAGTTTTTAATTTTATCTTTCTTATAGGAACTTTAAGGAAATATTAATAATTTAAAGAGGATTTTTTATATTTTTAATTTTATTTTTTTTAAGAATTTAAAAAAAATATTAATAATTTAAATAGGATAAAATAGTTAATAATTTTAGTTTTTTTAGTTATTTTCGTCTATAAATTATTGTTAAGAGTAATATTATTTTTAAACAGTTAACTAATAGTTAATGTTAAAATTAACTGACGATAGAAAATTTTTTATAAATAAATAAATTTTCGCCATTTATTTGTAATAAGCTCAAAATTGAGGGGAGATTTTTTAAAAATTAACCCTTAACGGACCCCAATTCATACGTGGCATCCAACGTGTACTCCCAACTTCCAGAAAAATTATTACACCAATAAAATATACTCAATTCCCCCCCTCTCCCTCCACTTTTCGTCTTCTCCACTGAAACTTTTCCCCTCAGAAATCCTGAAATTTATTCAAGAGAAAAACTCGAAGAAAAATAATTGAAAAAGCCCGAGCCATGAACGATGAAACGCAAGCGACTTCGTCGTCTAAGGCGTTCTCGTTCATATCGAAGAGCTGGCGAGAAGTGCGGGACTCGGCTGACGCTGATATCCAACTGATGAAGAACCGAGCCAATTCGTTTAAAAATTTGGCGACGTCGTTCGACCGGGAGCTCGAGAATTTCCTTAATTCGGCGAATAGGTCGTCGGCGCCGGCGGAAATCGACTTCGTGAAGAAACTGCAGCCGAAAATCTCGGAATTCCGGCGAGTTTACTCGGCGCCGGAGATCAGTAAGCGGGTGCTGGAGAAATGGGGCCCGCGGGCGAGGATAAGAATAGATTTGTCGGCGATAAGGAACGCGATAGTGTCGGATGTGGATGCGGAGAGGGATGGTGGTGGAATTATCGAATTTGATAGGGGTAAAAGAGGAAGAGTAGGTTTTAGAGAGCTTTGGGGAGAGAGAGAGGTTGGGGAATGGGAGCCAATACGGACGTTGAAGATGAGACTGAGGGAGTTTGAGAGGAAAAGGGAGTTATCAGTTGAGGAAATTTTTGGTGGGTTTAAGAGTAGTGACTTTGTTGAGAAAGTTAAATCCAGCTGGGTATGTTTTCTTTTTTCTTTTTTCCTTTTTCATTATTCATTTTTTTATTTTTTTTCATATATATTTTTTAATTATGTGTTGTTTGTATATCATATTTTCCGGCGATTAAGGATTTTAATGGGTTTAGGCTTAATAAAGAGTAAAATAGAGTATGGAATGGAACCAGTATCTGTCAAGTATAAGTGGGTGGATGATTAGTATACATTAGCTCCCGAGTCTCAAGGAAATTGGTGTAATTAGCTGAACACTAAAGTGTTGTGCTTTTAAAATTAAGCAGAAGCACAATAGCTATAAAAATTCCTTGGGTGATATTGATGGTTAAGAAGAAACCTAAAGTGGTCATTGTGGTTGCACTGGTTGGTTCTTCTGTGAGCATGATGAAAAAAATTAAGAGATGTTGACTGTAGAAATAGAGTTGGGTGGATGAATTGGAGAATTGTTAAGGGAAAGTCAATTCAAATAATCTGGCGATGGCTGGTGTGAAGGATTGGCTTGATTAACTAGTGGTAGACATGAAGTAGTAGTGAATAAAAGGCATAGCTATGATATTGAGCACAGGAATGAGCAATGGAGACCTATGGTTGGCCCAAACGAATCAGTCCCTTAAGAAGTCAAAGGTTACATTTTGAATATATCTCTTTTATGTCAAGGTTAGCTGGTAATTTAGAGGTAGAAATTCAAGAAACTAGGAGTCAGTCTGTGATCGCTAACATGAAGATTTTCAGCTGAAATTTGTGGCTCTACATCACTCTTGATTGTTTCCTGAGTTCCAATGCAGCCTTACATCATTACTCTTGTTTCTTTTCATGGCAAATATAACAAAATCCTTATATCAATTCCGGACCAACAGACCAAAAATTAAAAAAAGAAAAGTGTGCATGAAGTTGTATATTGGCATTTATACTTTAAGAACTGTGTTGAGGTCTATGCATTGTTTCATAAGACATGCACGCTCAACTGAATTTGAAGCTGTAAAAGTGTTGCTTCTGTCTGGCTATTTTTGTTTTTCCTCCAATAAAAAATGGCATGCCTTTTTCATTCCCTACCCATGAGATACCAACATAATAAAGAGACAGAAAGTGGGAAAATGAGGTTGCCTTGCTAGTAAGCCTGCTCTGGGATATTTGCGATTAACTTTAATAATGAATGTTAGCCAGATTTTTCAATTGCTTTACATCATTTATGCTTTCTGGTGTCTTGTAATACTGAATAATTCGTTGAACGTAAGGTTGATACATTTTCTAATTGTATATTTTTATGTTTGTTTGTGCAGAAAGCAATTTGTAAAGAGCCTGAGGAGTCGAAGGTTGGTGTCTAACCTATAAGAATTCTATTGACTTCATATGTGTGCATGCTCATTTCATTTCAAAATTTTATGCCATCACATCCTTGCATTATAAAGGACCTTTACAAATTTTTTTTGTCCTTTATATTGAGCACATCATTGTGTCAATTGTATTATTTGATTGATGCCTTGCTTGACTTTGTAACTCCATGTAATTTTAAGATTTTTGTGAGGTGTTAGCATGAAAGCTGTTTCTACATTATTCTAGCTGGATCGGTATTGTATAAGTGAAGTATATAAAGAAAAGAATCAATGCGGTGCATTAATTTACTAATATTAGATACTAAACACTAATATTGTTTTTAAATATGACTTGTTAATTTCTTTTGGCGATTGTTGTGTTCATACCTGAGATGAGGATTACACTTGGTAGGCCAGTGATATTGGGGCTAGCCTTTGTCTTTCTTTTCTTTTTTTGTTTTGGCTTCTGTGGAGCCTGGATTTTTCCGAGTTCATTTGTGAGCTGTAAGCCTCTAGACAGAATCCCAAACTCATAGTCATATGGAACTGTTAGGTCTTGGCCATTGCTTTCTACATACTAGGATTACTTATCTTAACAAGGCCTGAATGCTAAGTTCACCAAAACAAACAAGTTTAATAAAGTACTATTTTTTTGGGATTTATAAGATTTTTTTTCTGATTTTTTTCTTTTACCTAATGTAGGATGTACCACCACTGGATCCCGCGGAACTTTTGGCACATTTGGTTCGGCAATCTGGACCATTTTTGGATCATCTTGGTGTTAAACGAGGCAAGTAATTGATACTATTTCTGTAATTTTTTTTTTTAAATTCAAATGCAAGATAAGTAGCTTATCTATTCTACTAGAATGAAATTTCATGTTCTTATTTTTGTCAGTACTTTATCTTGAACTTCTGGTGGACTAATAATTTGGCTGCTGAGCTCAAAAATATTGTGGCTTTTTTGCGAAGACAACCCATAACTTGAAGAGTTGAAGTTCAAAAAAGAAAATAATAATAATAATAATGACTTGGCCAGTTGGCAAGGTTTAGACCTGAAATGAGAAGTTCCACCTTTAACTTGGCTAATACTTGTTAGCTGAGAAGATTTAAAGGATATGCCAGCCAGATTAAGTGCCATTGTTTTTCTTGAAAAATTTGGGTAAAATGTAAGTACTAGATGAAATGGAAATGTTTTCTGATGATTTGGCTATTTTACTCTTGTTCCTCCTCTATCTTTGTTTATTTTATTTTATTATTATTATTTTTCATAAGAATCTACCTTTGTATATCTGATTTTTTTTGGGAGAAGATATCAATCATTAGCTTGCATATTCTAGGTAAGGACCATTTAGTCGGGTGATAAATTACTTGCCTTTCCACACACGTAGGTAGGGATTCAACCCCACTTGTGTGAAATGTGGGGAAGGATTCTTCCAATAATATGGAACCAGATCCGATCCATTTTGGGCCTAGTCATCCAGAATGCAAAATACCAAAGCTACCTAGGTAGGGTCCATCAAATTTCTGATTGAATGTAATACTCCAAGGAAAAAAAAGGAGAGTTATTTATAATTTATTGGGCAAATTAGGTTGGAGATAACTATTATAAAGAGCACCATTACAATTTTTTTCACTTTTGATGTCCATTAGCCAATGAATATTGGACTTGTTTTCCTTATTTTGTTGATTAATTTATCACTATGATAGGTTTGACACTTTATGCTGCTATTAAATTTAAGTGTTCTGTATACTATTTCAGATCTATGTGACAAGATAGTGGAGAGCTTGTGCAGCAAACGCAAAGAACAACTTCTCTTGCGCTCAATAGCTGGAGGAGAATGCTCTGTTCTTGAGAATGATAACATAAATGATGAACTAGATTTAAGGATAGCCAGTGTCCTACAAAGTACAGGACATCATTATGAAGGTGGCTTTTGGACAGACTTTGGAAAGGATGACCTGTCTGACAAAAAAAGAAATGTTGCCATTGTCACAACCGCTAGTCTTCCATGGATGACTGGAACTGCTGTGAATCCACTTTTTCGAGCAGCTTATTTAGCAAAGACTGAACAACAAAATGTTACACTTTTGGTTCCCTGGCTTTGTAAGTCGGACCAAGAATTAGTTTATCCTAATGTCACTTTTTGTTCGCCAGAAGAGCAGGAAAACTACATGCGTAATTGGCTCGAGGAAAGGGTTGGCTTTAAGGCAGATTTTAAAATATCCTTTTATCCTGGAAAGGTAGCTTTTGGATGAATTAAATTATGCATCAACTTTCTTTGTCTTACTGAGAACAAAATGCCTGATTATTTGTTTCTTGTTGTTTCTTAGTTCTCAAAAGAAAGACGTAGTATAATACCTGCTGGAGATACTTCTCAGTTTATTCCGTCAAAAGATGCTGATATTGCAATCCTAGAAGAACCAGAGCACCTGAATTGGTACCATCATGGTAAGCGCTGGACTGATAAATTCAACCATGTTGTTGGTGTTGTCCACACAAATTACTTGGAGTATATCAAGAGGGAAAAGAATGGGGCTCTGCAAGCTTTCTTTGTGAAACACATTAACAATTGGGTCACTAGAGCATACTGTGACAAGGTATGTTAAAATTTCCTGGATGTTGTCTTGCAACTCAATTTATTGATTGTGGAAACTGTGATCTAATAAAAATTTTCAAGTATGTTAAAGTGCTCTGCCGTCCTAAATTTTATTTTCCCCATTCAGGTTCTTCGTCTTTCAGCTGCCACTCAGGATTTACCAAAATCTGTGATTTGCAATGTCCATGGTGTAAATCCAAAGTTTTTGCAAATTGGTGAAAAGGTTGCTACAGATAGGGAACAAGGGCAGCAAGCCTTCTCAAAAGGAGCCTATTTTCTGGGGAAGATGGTTTGGGCAAAGGGTTACAGGGAGTTGATAGATTTGCTGGCAAAGCACAAGAATGATCTTGATGGTTTCAAGTTGGATGTTTTTGGAAATGGAGAGGATGCTTATGAAGTACAGAGTGCTGCTAAAAGACTGGATTTGAATCTCAACTTTCAGAAAGGAAGAGACCATGCAGATGATTCTCTTCATGGGTAAGCATCCTACCGCAACCTGTTTTGTTAAATAATTATAAAATACATCTAAATGTGTACCTGCTCGAGGTTAAATTCTCATCAGGATGAGCTTCTCTGTTGTGCTAGCAAAATGAATATGTTTTCTGTATCAATGGCTATTTTAGGTTTGAACTCCTTGTTTATAAAACTGTACTTGTTGTATGCATGTATAGCATCTAGCTATACATAGGTGATAGATATGCATGTCTTGGGTTTTCATTCGTGAAATTGTTCTCACATCATCCTTTTTATACATTTTTTTTTCTTTGCTTTGCTTGCAGGTACAAAGTCTTCATAAATCCTAGTATAAGTGATGTACTCTGCACAGCTACTGCAGAAGCACTTGCCATGGGAAAATTTGTTATTTGTGCCGACCACCCATCAAATGAGTTCTTTAGGTCATTTCCCAATTGTTTGACTTACAAGACGTCCGAAGACTTTGTTGCCAGAGTGAAAGAAGCATTGGCGAATGATCCTCAGCCTCTAACTCCGGAGCAGAGATACAATCTATCATGGGAAGCTGCCACCCAGAGATTTATCGAATACTCTGAGCTCAACAGAATCCTGAATAACAACAAAGATGATGCAAAATCAAGCAGAAATGATGCAAAGATCATAAGAAAGTCATTTTCAGTGCCTAACCTATCTGAGGTAGTTGATGGAGGGTTGGCGTTTGCTCACTACTGTTTCACGGGGAATGAGTTCCTTCGACTATGCACTGGTGCGATACCTGGTACACGAGACTATGACAAGCAGCATTGTAGAGACCTACATCTCTTGCCACCGCAGGTGGAAAATCCTATCTATGGCTGGTAAATCGGTTACTGCTTTATAAAAGAAAACCACTCTGTATAAATTATGTTGCACTACCTAGGGGACAATTTAGGCGTGCTAGTCTGAAGATGTAATCTACTTGTATTAACAGTGTATTCATTATGAACCACATATCTAGAAAGCAAATAGAAATTTTGTGTCCACATGTTTATAGATGCACGAATAGTAGTCTCTTGTGAAAATAAACCATATTTTTTGTAAGCAATTTCTGATAATTAATGAATGTTAATTTAGCTCAAACTGGAATACTCTTGTCATCCCTTTTCTATCTTTCGTGCTCGTGGTTTCATTTGTTGAATGATTTTGTTTAGTGTTCTTCAATCCGAAGCTTCTCTTAGCCCTTAAAAAGTTTTTTTCTTTTGGGAGTATGAATCTCGGAGTCTTGAGCACGAGAAAATTCCAGCTCTCACTTCAAACGCAAATGAGCGCAGTGTTTACACCCAAAATCCTTTTGTAAACATGTCGAAGAGTAAATTTTCCAAAATCTTTCATGAAAATTTTACAAAATTCATCCAAAAAAAAAAAAAGGATTTTGTTTATGTCCTCAATTGAATTGATAAGTAAAAGCGAATTGTTCTTAATAGATTTGTTTTTAGCAATAAAAGCATAAGGTTAATTTAAGAGTTTGAAGATGGAAGAGCTTGAATTGGCCTGACACAAACTTAAACTTCGGAGGAGGATAATAAAGCTGACACCTGACACAGAATATACAAAGCTTGATGATTTTAGTATTTGTTAAATTATTGTTAACATTAAAAAATTTAAATTAAAAAAAAAATCAAGAACAATTCATGCGCGAAGACGAAAAACATGTTGCTGTCAAATCTTCTTTTTCGTACGTGCGGCTCACGTGTGACCGAACTCTTACTTGATTTTCACAGAAGATTTAGCGATTAATATGGCAGCATGTGATCCCCATTTTGTAGGACAGTGACTGTGACACTCTTCAAAGAATACAAGAGGCTTTAGTTCAAAACAAATTAACATGAAAAATGGAAACAAGAGAGAGTGAGAATCATTAAAACATAAAATTTATTAACTAATTATGTGAAAAGTTCTAGAATGGGGAATGTTTGGTGAATATTAGTCAAGCCCATACATGCATGCTTCTTAAATTAATTTGTTCGAGTACGTACCAACCAGCCAAGCTGGAATTTGTAATGAATCTAGTCGGTTTACAGTACCCTGGCGCTTGCTTGTTTCTTTTTATTTTTATTTTTTTGGGGGGTATATTCTCTTTGTTTGTGACTCTCTCTTTATAATTCTATTTTAAAGCAAGTTGTCTAACTGAAAATTATTATTTTTTTTCTGGTGGATCACTGTTGGTTTCTTGGCAGCCATACTATGGTGGTCAACAACAAATCTAATGGTGTCTATTTTTTTTTTTAAATTTTATTACGACCACTAATTAATGTTGAGGGTGCCGGTTGATCAAGCTTCAACCAACACCTTTTTTCTTCATAAAATATAAACTATGGGTAGACTTCTCTGCAGATGTTAGCATATAGATTTCTAAGATAATTTTGATTGAAATATGGGGTGCTGTATAAATATTTGTACTTAAAGATTTCTTATAAAATTTTAAATTGCGATATATACGATGATGGTAACAATTTAAAAAATCAAAAATAAATCATGTGAGCTCGTGTAAGTGAGATTTGAATCATATCTTCTGTATCATTTAATCTAACTAGCATTTTAATGTAATAATATAATGATATTACACCGGTACAAAGAGTTAGGGTCTTACCATTATTTATCTGAAAATAATTATATGTATTGCCACAAATTAAGAAGAACCGAAAGCTAGTATCAATTTCACATAAAGTTAATTTTTCACTAATGAGCTTACAAATTCATAAATTCGTTCATGAACCGAACCAAATTTCTTCAAAGATCTTGATTCCACACTATTCAGGTAAGCCCTTTTAAAATTAGTAGACAGTAAGAATGTTCAGCTTTGTATAGTGGCTTGAGCTGTTGGGATTGCAGCCACCCATAAAGTTTAATTACATATATAATCAAACAAAAGAAGAAAGTGACATTTACATTGGGTGATTGTGATCCCCATTTCTTTGATTCTTCCTTTTGAATATATATTGTAATAAACCTCCAGAGGCAGTAGAATTTTCAGCTTTCTAATGTGGCTTTTAATCAAGCTGTGGGATTGCAGCCACTGACCCAAGTTGACAGCTTATTGGATCTGCTTATAAACTCACGAGCTTCATTGTTTTTAATAATGCGGGTATGCATTATATTCCAAGTGATTCTGCGTGAAGTGCTTTTATAACTTTTTAAGTGTTTGGCGGATATTCTTTTACTTTGGAGGGAAGTAATAATGGAAGAGAAAAATTAATTGAGGGATAAGAGGGTTTGATTATTTTGTACTATAAATTAATCTTGTTTAAAGGAATATTATTATGAATCAAGTAATGAGTGCGGCACTTTCAGTGGACGTGGAGCTATATCATTTTCTGCTGCATGTGCATGCTGATTTTGACCAAACTTCAAATATCAATTCTTTTTTCAAAAAAAGGAAAAAAAAATAATTGGTTGGCATTCAAAGCATAAACTCTTTTGTGTTGATTAATGATAATCTGAGTGTAAATGAAAGGAAATCGAATAGGGTCATTCCGACCCACTCCTGTACAAAATGTTATAACTTGCCATTCAAATTTTGATTAATCATCATTTTTATGCATGTAACTTTTCAGATGTGTTATAAGATGTTCGAGTGTATGTGACAGTAGATATTTCACGTGTTATGAGTTTTGATATCAAAATTGTGTCATAATAGAACTAATTAAAATCAAAAGTGAAATGTATGACGTTTCAGAACTAATTAAAAAAAAAAAAAAGGTATTCTGTTAAAGTGAAATATGAAGTAAGATCATGATACCCCGTTGTATCGGGAGCGAAGTCAGTGAAGTGATAAACAAAATCAAGTTGCATGAAATTTACAAGTGGAAAACAACTCAACCAGTACTATTTCAGCTATAAAATACTTTCTTTTTTGTTTCTTTTTATCATTTCTACTGTAATTGCTGCAGGCTGCTGAGGGCGAATATTGAGACTCCTTTGAACTCATTGCCGCTTATAGAACTACATATATACCGTGAGTGGATATGAGCAATCCACTGAGCACTGAGAAGCACTACTATCTAGGTCTCGCTCATTGCCAGCTACAAATTCATAGCCAATAATTTCCCCAAGAAACTTTACTACTTGAACTAACTAGCACTCTTCAAGCTTCAAATTGGTTCTTTTCAAAGCTCAAAAGGCTTTGTTTTCGTAAATCAAATAGTAAGTTTTGTCCTCGGTCCCTTCTCAAAGGAATCAAATTAAACAAAAATGGACGGAGACAAACCAATGCAAGGACTGATAATAATTGCCTTAATCTTTGCCTACCATCCTCATCCTTGTCAATCAATCAAATACTAATTCAAGGTTAAAATTTCAATCGCTTGTATAAATTGAGTTTCTGGTATGGGGTTCGGCTTCTCCTTTGGGTATAATTACTAAGTTCATTTTAAGATGGAAATTCTAAAAGGAAAACAGATGTAAATATAAAATATTTATGCTGTTGGTAAAGATGCATGCGCCTCCAGTTTATTTGTTGCTTGTTTTAATATTTCTCTTGTTTTGTATATGAACCCATGTTCTTGTTATTTTTAATTTTTATTTTTCATAAGCATTATAAAGTTGAGAAACTCATTTTTGTTTCAACTTCTTTTCGGGTTCTCTTGTTTGAACATTTATATTCATAATATAACAATCAAATTCCCAATCAAATGCATGTAACATGCAACAAAACAAATAAAAAATGAAAGAAGCAAAAAGCATCCACATGATGACTTAAGAAAAAAGCACTTTTTTTTTTCTTCTGCAACTTTTAGCAGTGGAGAATTCTTACAAGATTAAGAGATTGAAAAATGCATCTGTTGCGGAGGTTTTACTAATATTTTCTCCTCTTTTAATTACAATCTCTCCTTCAAGCAAAATTTAAATTAAACTCAAAGTTAATTACTCGACAATGAAGTATACAAGTCGAGCAACAACATTTTGTTTTTTTAAGTCACATGTTATCAACAAGTTAATATTTACACTGGCACTCTTTTGCCGGGATTTGGAGCCTTAAGGTTTTGATTTTTCTCAGTTTCCGGTGAATCAACAGTTTCTTCATCGATTGTAATAACCACATGGTTACTATCACCATCCAAAACCGGATTCACACTCCCACGATGAAGCAAATGCGACGCCTTCCCCTCAGGCGATACATTAGGTTCCACTTCCTTGAAATGTGCTAGGTTTGATAAGTCAGTGACGGAGCCAGAAATTTTTTCGATACATTTCACTGTCTCCATTAGTGTGGAAGCAACTGTAGCGGCAGGCACTATTACTTGGAGGTCTAAAGTATTTAATGAGGCTTCTTTGAGAGCAATTTCTAAATCCTTGACTCCTTTTTTGGAGGCCTCTATATGAGAATTAGCAGGTGATGGATCAGTCATTTTTTTGATTGATGAAGCTAATGCTTTCAGTGCCTTGCTTGATTCTGAACTTATATTTTCGCATGATTCTTGAATTTTGCTTTGGATTTCCTGTGGTACCTGCAATAGTAACAGAAATTGGTTAATGAGCTGATTAAGTAATTAAAAAAATTATAATATATGAATGCTATTAATATTAATTAATTTTCTGCAAGTTTTGGCCGGTAGACGAAGTTAATTTTCTTAAAAAGAATCAAAAATCAGTTTGGACCTAGTGTTGAGCTCAGCACTGAATCCCCCAAAACCAACCAACTAAACTAATTTTTATTACTAAAATGGAACTTACTAGTGCTGGGGCATTATGCTTAATGGCGACAAAGATTGTCCCATAAATTAAATATACTTTATCTATACTGTATACGTGGGAATAAAAATTGGATTCTCTTTGCATATTCCGTAGCATTTTCCTTTAATCATTTAATTTAGGGAGAAGAGTCATGAATTAATACTTGGATTCTGGAATCGATGCAGCCATTAAGAGCTTCAATTTGGTAAGCACATTGGCGAGCAAAAGCTCCAATCTTCAAGTATTGCTGCCATGGATGTCGAAGCCGGAATTTGCCATGTCCAGGTTCCCATCTTGCAAAATTTGCCTGCAAAATTTTCAATGACATAGCAATTAGGCGTGTTTATTACTAAAAATTATGAGGGGAAAAAAAAAATTAGTAGAGATGTATGTAATTAAGGTAGTGAAGATCTGGAGGCAGAGCTGTACATATACTTACCAAATAATCCTCTTGGGTCTTGGAATTAAGAACACTTTTGTACTTTTGAAGAAATGATTTGTCTTTCTTGGTCACATCACCACCCTCTTCACTTTTGTTCACTTGAAAATATTCATCTCCAAATCCTGTTAATTTTTGTTATTAGAATCTCTTTGAAGATATACGAGTGTGTCTGTGTAAAATTAAATTATGTGTATGCTACCTTCAAGGTAGCATGCAAGGTTTTCTAAATTGGAAGCAATCAACTTGTGAAGATCTTCACCAGCCCAAACAGGGGATACAAAAATGGATATAACTGTACATGCTGCTCCTCCAACTAAGATTGTTGATAGCCTTTGATGTGCCAACACCAAGAGTTCATCAACTCGGTACCCGGAAACAGCTACCATGCTGAATGTTAATATGAATATCAAGATACCATAATCATATCTTGCCTTCATACGTGGAAAAAATCGGGTAAATGTGGACGCTGCAGCTGCATATATAATTTTAAACACAACAAATTTTGCGTTAGTACTAAAGTATATATGTATATAATATTATAACTAGAATGCTCGTTTTGATTTTGAAAATTATGTCAAGTATTGAATTTTTTTTTTTTTTTAATATACCTAGAATGAAGACAAGGATTCCAAGGACAATGGGTTCGCCTTTATCTCCGCAAAGGATTGCTGTGTGTTGTGCTCCAACACCGAGGGCACCAGCAATTAATGTGGCAAATCCTCTGTTGAGCCCTTTGCTCAGGGTTGCCCCTGGTGCAAGAAAAATCAATTGAGAATCTTTTGATTGATTATAATAAGCTCTTTTGACTTTTGAGCTTAATTTAAGCAGCTTAGCAATCTGACTTACCTACTGTAAACTCAAAGACTACTACAACTGTTAGCACAGCCCACATGCCAGAAACCCCAAAACTATCGTAAAGAGGCCTCGCATAGTACAACAAAGAGACCAATGTGAGAGCAAGTCCCACTTTTAAAGAGTGAGTGACTCTTCTTGGGTCATCTTGTCCTAGCTTTTTGATGCTCTTAGTAATATTGGTAACTTTAGCTTTCAACCTACAAGGAAAAACCCGAAGCCAGCCCCAGGCAGAAGCAAAAATCTCAGATTCCTTTTGTTGAGTTGCTGATTCCATCTCCATGGCCAAAGCTAAGCTAAATGTTTTGAGATTGTTTTGCAATTACTTCTCTTTTAAAAGTAACTTAGAAAGAGAAGAAGGAGAGGGAGAATTTTGAAGATGAATGGTGTGATTCTCAATGCCTCAATGGCCTATATTTATAAGAAGAAAAGTCAGATGAAACTCAAAAGAATATTATATATTTTATTGATGCATGTGTTGTCATTTTGTATATCTAAGACTAAAGGACGAAGAGTTTCTTTGGTAATTTGATTTCCCTTCAAAACAATATGGCTGATATAATTTTATAAGCAGCAGCAGAAGCAGCCCACAAATGTTTCAAGAGTCTGAGCCCACTTGTCAGAACAAAAAGGCAAAGTTAATTCAGCTAGCCCGCTAAAAACAGAAACAAAGTATTTGTAGGAGTGCATGAAGTAGCTTCACCAGTTGTTACAGAATTTTTAAAAACTCTCTCCAGACTCAAAAAAAAGCAGAAGCAGAATTTTGAGCACTTTCTTTGAGAAGCTTGAAATTTTCCTAACTGAGATGGTGATTTCTAGCTAACTGATCACTGTAAAGTTTTTGGTATGCTCTGTATCCCATTGTGTTAAAAATGTTGAGCTGACTTGATGGATTGTTGAATTAAGTAAATTTGTTGGTGCCTCAAATCTGATTAGTAGGAAGATTATTTTATCATATCATTGACTTAGGAGACCTTTTGTTAATTAATTAAGTGATGCAGTGAGTTTTTCTTTTGTTCAAGTCAGAAAGTGGAAGAATGATGTAGCTTTAGCTTTAAAATATGGTTTGAATTTAACCAAAGAATCTCTTCAATTTCAACCAGCGCCTTCAAAAAAAGGCTGGTAGAAGAACAATACTATGGTAAAATTTTGGTGGTACTTTCTTGGAAAATTTACTTCTAATGGAAGTATGATTTCGCTTCTCTTGTTTTACCAAATATTCCGAGTACAGTCGACGTTTGTTGAAACAAAACTTTAAGTGGTGGTTTCCTAGTAGTAAACGGCACCATAAGTTCATTAAGCAAGCTGCAAAGTGGTAAACTATTCCTTATAAAAGTATATAACCAGATCCGATTTTTTTAAAAAAAAAATTGTGGCCTCAAGAGAAAAGAAGGGAACAATAGGAAATCACATGCCTTACCAAGAGTACACGTGATTCATTTAAACTCACAAATTTATTCAGACCATCAGAACTAAAGGACGAATCATATCAAAATTAAGTGAAAAAAACCTATTTATGGGTTTTTATCATTTTATGATTTCAAGAATTGCAAAATATACAAGAAGTGTTGAGGTGTGTAGTACTTTACTATTATATCTTTATAAAAAAATTTATATTTTACCGACTGACTTGTAAAATACAAATTTTTCCTTTTAATGAATAAGAGATAAATTACATGAAAATGTTTTGTTTCGTTATTTTTGAATGGATAAAAAATTATTTATAGTCAGTTAAAAAATTAATTAGATTAATTATTTAAGATTAAAAATATAGTTTGTATTCAAATTTTATAATATATTACAATTTTGGTAAATTTGAGTACAAAGTCATTTTTTTTAGCCACGTTAGTATGATATCATTATTTCTTAGTAGGGATATTAACAAAAATGTAGTAAGATATAAAATTTTATAAGGATATAATAATAAACCTTACAAAACCTCAAATATTTCACAATTCATGAAGAATTGAGACAATAATAACCCTTTGTTTATTGTTTAAAATAACCAGCTATAAATAGTACCAGCCGGCACTGTTCATCTTCATTCTCTCACGTTATCAAAGATTTATATACATATTTAGGTGTCCAAACATCAAATTTAATTATTGAAGTGCTTGTTACAAATACCTAACTATTGTTTTAAACTAAAAGTTCAAAAATAGAGAAAGAAATCAACGATCCAAATATAGAAACCAAGTTATGAAGAGTTGAAGATAAAAAACAGAAAGAAAAAAAAAATTGCAATGTCATTAATTTTCAAGGATGTTAGTGAACTTAAGAAAGAATGATCAAAGGAATCAATGAAGTAATAAAAAAATTAGAACAAAAGTCCAACAAAACTTAGTGTGTGCCTGAAACTCCTAACAAATTAAAAAGAAAAAGTTAAGAACTTAATCACCACTACTCACTGCTATGAATCTAAAGAATGATGAATGCAGCGCCACTCATTTGATCATATAATGACAACACGAAAAGCAAAAAAATCAACTAATAAAATTAAAAGAAGATAATAAAATGACTCATAATCATCAGACAGTTTCATAAAATATTAAAATTATTCCTTGCTGACATATATATCCCTCCGTACCTTCTTGATCTTCTTTTACTTTTGGATTTAGTTGTTTTTAAAATTACCCAAAAGAAATTGCATGTTTATTTCAAGAGAAATAGTAATATAAAGACTGCATTAACCTTTTTTATAAACACACACACACATATATAAAATAAATCGATTTAATTAATTTTCTTATACATGAGATAAGCAAAGTCAGCAATCACCAGTACTGAGTAGGATCTGACGCGATCATTTGATTCTTTTCAATATTATCTTCACGATATTAAATTCCTTACCGAAATCTAGATTTTAAGCCTTTGAATTCGATGATGTGGTGGAAAGTTGATTTTGTGAAATAAGAAAATCGAAAAACAGAACAAACGGATCGCGCTTTTACAATATTCATGATCTTTTCAATCTTTTTCTTTCTTCTTTTTTTTTCTGGCTACTTGTCTTCTTTGATTGTATGCCATCAAAAAAATTGTACACTCAATCCAAAGTTACATAAGAATGGGAATTTTCTCTTCCAATTTATCCATTTGCACTAAAACTTTTTTTTTTCTTTCCAAATTTGCAAAAATCAAAGAAGCAACTTGCATGGAACCGGTGGCATGCCTGCATGGACCAAACCTTATAAGAGGGAAACAGCAAAGCCGAGTTAAAATGATTGGGTATTGTGAGCCTCGCCTTATCCACTCTTTTTATATTCTTTTGTTTCATATATTATTTTTTTTACGAAGATTCATAGTTGTGGCAATAATTGAGGGGTCTAAAACATTTAATAGAAAAATTGATCGATTTTAGTTCATTTTTGGTTTTGGTCGAAGGAGGAGTGATGTGAGCTGTAGATGCTGCTAGCTAGACAGTATGGAAGAATATGTGCATTTTGTTTGTAGTTATTATTCTCGTATGTAAATCTTTTAACCTTGTTTTTATCTTCATTTACTATATCTTGAGGGAACCATATTCCATTAAGCTGAATTTGTGACCTGTATTTATAATTCACATTTAGAAATTTGTAAAAACAGGAGTAAAGTACCATTAGTTTTGCTAACTCCCTACATGACGAAGATAGAATTTTGTTGTATTAGTAGATATGTCAATATCGAGTGATGACATTTTTCCCCACAATCTGTATAAACAATTATTTCACCAAAAAAATAATTTTACAATTGAAAAATGAATGGATTTTAACAATAATTTGAAGTAAAAATTAGTTGAAAATTAACAGAACATTGTTAACGCCAATAAATGGAATATGTTTGATTTTTGATACATTGTTGGTATATGGTATTGCTTAACTTTGAAAATAATATAAACTTCAGACAATTAATGTAATGAGTTAGATCATAGACTAGAATTTAACGAAATTGAACTATGCTATAAAGATTCCAAAATAATTTGACTTTAATATGTATCAAGCAATAAAAATAAAAATAGACAAGTTGCACCATCAATGTCAAAACCTAAGAATATTCAGTGACTCTTTAGAAGATTTTCCGAACCATTGAAGTAAAAAATATTATATAATGATAATTTAGACTTTTAAGGAAGTAAACGTGTGCAAGTTAATTAGTTAGGCAACTATTTATTGAAAGGTTGCATTGCACTCGACAGGCCGAGACTAAAGACTTTCTGTAAAAGATAAAGCACATCATTAAGGGTTTCATGAATGATGAGCATCTTAATTGAGACGTATAGGTAACATCAATTTGATTCTGATTTCTATATTATCTTACTCAATGGTTAACAGTGGATTTGCTATGCATGTTCTCATGGAACAAAAAGAACAGTTTAACAGTGTTTTTTTTTAAAAAAAATTTATTACACTCCGAAGATGATATAATTTGGAGTTAGGAATATGATGTTAGATTCTTAATCCAACATTGTTAGATCTTTAAACTAATATTGGATTTATATGTGAATAATTATATGTTGCGGATTGTCTTATAAGATTAAGTCTAATTAAAAGTGATCTATTAAGATCTTTGGTACGTAACTTGATATTTAATATATCTAATAGAGTGTGGTCTTTAATGTGTAGAAACTTAAGAGTAATTTTTATTTGTATGATGGATAAGACCATTTGAACCCATCATAATACTCAATAAACTCATTTACTAAATAAAGCTATCATCTAGATTTAAAAATTTATTTTTTTCTCAATAAGTCCATCTTTATACCCAAAATATCCTTATTTGAATCTCTTTGATTTATTTTTTTTCCTTCTTCTTTGCAACTTCCGTCTCTCTACTTCCACTTAGTATTTTGTTTTTGTTGTATAACTAAATCTTCATTATTCTTGGCTTGTTGTAGTGCTTCTTTTTTTTTTTTTTAAGAATATTGTTTGTTATCAAAGGCTTTTTCATTATTCCTTTGCTTATCTTCTCCATAATTTATCGCAGCGGTATAAAAGTACAAAATTATACGTACAAGCTTTCTTTTTGTTATTTTTCACTTTTAGCATACGCACCTGCTAATTCTTAAATGTATAATAATAATTATGAAGGCAAGAACAAAGGTAGCAAAGGCATTGGGCTTGATGGTGAGGCAAAGGAGAAACGAGAGTGAATCTGGGACGCAAAAGAATAATATGTTAGTAGCACTTTTGGCCGGAGAAAATCATTGATTTCTTGGTGGTTTTGTTGGTGCTAGCCATGAAACTACATCCACCATTATGAAAAATAAATGCAAAGATAAAAACTTTAGAGAGAGAAAAATTAAAGACAATAAAGTTATAATGTTTAGCTAGATTGGTTATAATAATAATTTAAGTTAAGGACCTTTGTGTCATGATTTTTATTTTTAAGAAATTGATTTGATTAGTAGTTTGGTAGTTCTAAATAGTCTCATCCTTCTATGAGGGGTTGAAATATGAATTCTTAATGATAAGAGAAAAATTATTTATATAAGTGGTTATGGTCCCCATATGTAACATTCTATTCTCTTCTGACATTCTATCATTAGAGATAGTGCAGCGAGAAAGTTAAAGAATTTTCTAGGATAACGTGTTAATATGTAAGATAAATAACACGACTTTAAAAAATAATTAAGCATCATAGATTCATGTACGATTCTACATATTTGATTACTGATTATTAGTAATACAACATGAGTGTTCATAGATTATAAATGATGATTTTCACTAAAGATTTATTGTTCTAACATATGAATTATACATTCATCGTAATCTAAATAGGTTACAATTTCAAGTTAGAAATATGAATGTATAGATTTATCATATCCCAAATACATGTTGAGCATTAATAATAAATTTATGTCCATTTATGTATCTAGTTTCATAGAAATTCTAGAATACTTTCGAGGTAATACAACTAATTATTGCATTTATGATATATGTAGTTGAATTTTGTATAATTACTATTTACATGTTAGTTTTTTAAAATAAATGCATATGCTAGGCCATCACATCATTTACAAATTGTAAAGTTAACATATTACCTCATAGATATTCTAAACTTTCTCTAACTTTCACTAATATTAAAATAAATATACTAATCCTAGCTAAATTTATGAGAGAGAGATATTTTATTTAGTTACTTTTGACTTCAAAGGGAAATAGAACTCACTCTCAACAGAGTTGGATTTCGAAGGACTTAGGGCCTGTTTGGTATTGTTTTTGAATCTGTATTTTCGGAAAATAAAAACGAAAATGAAAATGGTGTTTTGTAGTTGTTGTATTTTGAATTTAAATATGTGTCTAGTATCATTTTCTGTATCCTATATTTTAAAACTGAAAACAGTAATATGCGTTTGGTAGACACAGTTGAAAATGATAAAAACAGAGAATATGTGTTTGGTAATGTTTTTTTCAAAAACAGTTTTTACTAATCATTTACATTATATTTATAGTTATAAAATAATTTTTTAGCTAATACACACAAATACAACAAAATAATTTAACCAAATTTAATATAAAAAATTACATGATAATAAAGTTTAAGAATTAACATTAATTAAAAAAAATTGACATTGTCATTGTTTTTACACCTTATAATTAAGATATATATTACAACACATGATTTAAACAAAATAATTATAAAAAAACTACATGATACACATTATGTATTACGTATGGAATCATGCCACATAAAAGCTGCAATTCCATCTCTTGTAGCATTCATCTCAACGACACTTACTGGAGATAAATCAATATTAGTAAGTAACCTACTAATGTTTCCTTTATCGTTGGTAACCAAATCTTGCACGTCAAAGTCCGGAAATAACCTATCACTTGCATTTTCTCATCGAATAAAATTATGCAAAGCGCAACATGCAATTCGAATTAGACGTTGCTTACGTAAACTATAATTATGCATGTCCCTTAAAATTGAAAATCACGCTTTTAAAACACTAAAGCATCACTCAATTACAATTGGGCAAGCGCAACTCAACAAGAGAACGAAGCATACTAATACTTTCAAGCCAATATGCTGCATCCTTGCTAAAATCTGCCCCTCCCAAGTTAAGATATTTCTAGGACGGAAGACCAGAAAGCCATCCAAGGCCTATTTGATTGGATTGATCAAGAAAATTATTGAGATCAAGATAAAGCAAATTCGTGAGGTTTCCAAGACTTTGTGGAATAGTCCCACTGAAAAATGAGCTTGACATATTGAGGTATCTCAGTTCCTTTAGTGATCCAATGAATTCTGGAACTTTGAAGCCTTTAAAATTATTCATGCTTAAGTCTAAGTATTTCAAATCTTTCAACTGAAGCAGAGATGGACTTATCGGACCACCCAATTCGTGTCATGCATCATCTTCATATGCGTCAAAACTGTCTCGAAATGGTTGGGCAAGTGCAGATCCGAGAAAGCAAAGACGAAGTAGCAGCAGCTGGACGGAGTCGGAGCAGCAGCGGTTGCGGCGGAGAAAGAGCAGCGGCAGTGGCTAGCACACCAAGAGCGACCAAGAGAGAGATTTGCTGCAACTGGACTGAGAAACTTGAGGTGAAAGAGGAAGCTGCAGTAAACTGGATTGAGAGTGAGGGCTGCAGTGAAGAGAAAAGTGAGTGAGGGCTGCAGAGGGTCACAATTTTTTTGTTGTTTTTTAATTCATTTTTAAGTTTATTTTATAAAATTTGGAGAATATGTTTAACTTGTTTTCAATTGTATAGTTATAATAATAAATTCGGATTTTGTATTTTGTAATTTGTTTTGTGAAACAAAACCACCAAACATATTTTATGTGTGTATTATAAAAATGAAAACGAAAACATGGCTTGCAAAACGGTACCAAACGAGGCCTTATAATTTCCATTCCTAGTAAGTGAAGCAAACAGTTGCATATTTTTAACCATTAGATTTCTCAATGTCCAACTAGTAACTGACTCTTTAGCCATTGAAAGTTAACCGCAAATGGCATCTACCGAATCCTTGATTATTAACATTTTTTTGGACAAAATCTTTTGGTTTGTCAACATTTTCTTCATTATGAATTTGAATTCAATGCTGAGCTTATCTTTTTGTTAACCTTTTAGAAAAATATTATTAGTAATTGAATAAGAATATAAAACTAATTAAATCTCAATTGTGTGTGAACTTTTATTACAATAATGCGATCAAAGTGTTCTCTACTTCTCTTTTAACATAAATATGGATTCAATAATGTATTAAGTTATGCCCATTCTTTAAAGATTTTGTGTCACATTCAAATTTTTAATAATATATGATATTTATATTTTTATTCAACAACTATCGATAAAAATGAAGATCAGTACAAAACCTATATAGCATTCCAAATCCTTTTAATCTATGTATCTTTAAAATACTCATTAACATAATTGTATAATCTTAAGCACTTGAATTTTTCTGATCTGCACAGGGTAGCCCCACATTCAGATTGTATTGTTCTGGGGATATCATTTTCAGTTTAAACAAAATAGTGATGCTTGTTCCGATTAACAAGCAAATCTGTATAGATTCGAAACAGGCCAAATACATCTGCATTGTTATTAAAACAATGGCCACTATTTTTTTTTTTTTTGGGGGGCCAATCAAGCACTTATAAATCTGTTTCCTTTTTATTAGTATTTTCTGATTCAGATAATGATTAGTTCAAAGAGGCATGCACTATTGTTTTTAATTAATTCCTCCATTACATTTATGCTAAATATGTTTACCCACAATTGTTTTGTCATTTAGTTTCATAGCAATCTTTGATAATTAAATATAATTTTTACAAATCTTAATAGGCTTATGGACGACCCAATTTCAAAGTCGCGTGCATTTGGACAAAACGAATCAAAAATCAGATAATCTCATTTTAAAATATTAATGATATGTTTACAAGGTGGGATTAGATCAATAATGATAATATAAAAAGTCAATTATGTATTATCTAACACATGATAATTATTGATTTGTGACACATCATTTATAAAACAAACTTTATATTCCAACTTTCAAGCCTTTTGACCATATAATTACTCTTCTAAAAATAAGGTAAGAAGCAATTAAGACAATAGTATGTGGAGTTCAAATTTTTAACACATGACCTTAATATAATACAATGCCCAAACATTTAAATTATTAGAGCCAAATCTTAATGCTATAACGTTTATTAAAGGATTTTTAATCGTTTTGATAAGTAGGGTAGATGCAAGATGAATTAAATGCATACATATGTGCGGATTTGTTATTACATCATATGATGCAATAGTTATTTTGTTCAATTAACACTGTATAATATATATATATATATACCCTAGACCTTTCTCTCAACAAAAGAATGGTTGGTCAACTGGGTACTCTGTCCTTTAGGCACAAAGTCAAAGCCATCTCTTCTTTAGTATCATTTTATTTGATTAACACTAATCTATTTGATTAAGACAGCCATTACGGCCAAAAGTACATTAATAATATTGTTTTAGAATTTAATTTAGTTAATAAAAACTGTGCACGGTGAAGGACATGGCTTTTGTACTTTTAGTACTCAAGTTGAAAACGAATTTAACAAATACATATGGATTAGTCTCATAAACCTCGTTTTCCTTTTCAAACTTTTTCGCTATTAGGCATGCGAATGAGTTGTTCAAGATTTTACCAAGAATGAAAACAGCTGCGCTTAGGATTTTGATAGCAACATTTTGGACATTGATGGTTTAATTTAATCAATGTCTATGTTTCATTTCTCTTAAGATTATGAATAATACCAAATTTTTATTTTTATAATGAAAAGTTTAGCGACAACAAGAAATCTTTTCTTGACTGTTGCATCTTGCTGCAACAGCTAGCTAATAAAAAGTTTTTTTTATCAAGCTATAGTTGCCATGCACGTGTCTTCCAAAACGTTCGTAAATCCTTCAACTTTGCGTCTTAGCCAAATTTTTAAAGCTATTGAACTGCTTACATTAAAAAGAAAAAGTTAAAAACGGATAAGTTAACACGTTATTGATTTGGGAAGTTAGTAAATTTTTACATCGCTGGACCAACCTGATAATATTTTGAGTCAAATTATAGCACCACAGTGACTGCACGTCAAGATGAAATTAGGTCCGTAAACGTGAAAAAAAATTGACACAAATTGCTATCTCCTTAGTGGCTTTCTCACCATCAATGTGTTACAGTCCTTAGCATGACGTTTGGTTTGCGTATAAAATATTTATAACTGCCTTATCAAGTTATCAAACATAGAATACTGATACGCTTGCAAAAATATAATATAAAGTTTGTATCTCAATTAATTTAATATACACGTGACTGTTATGTAAATTATCGCGTTCCAGTAAAATGAGAAGAAATCACTTGACACATTAAAAGATTTATGATGAAGTAACATTATGTACCTATAAGTTGTAGTTTTGAATCTTATCTTTCCTCTTTTTATTTTTATTTAATTTTTCTATTCTATAATTTATTACTAGTATTGCATTTGTATGCTTTATCACCCTTCCAAAACAAAAGAATAGAGCTTATATTCATGGATAATGGGCTAACTAACCCATCCACTTTAATCTGTCCGACCCACTTGAAGTACAAAATTTAATGGGCTTAAAGCCTATTATTCCCCGCAGAAACTTATATTTATTTTTTTCTTCGTCCAGCCCAAGATTCTGCAACCTGGGCCAAAATATTTTACAGATAAAATCGAAGTAAACGCGCGCCAGGTTTCTCTGTTCATTGTCTCTGGAGTGACTGGGAGTAAACTAAAGCCGTAAAGGTACGTGTAAAAATTTCCCCAATAATTAACCTGATTTATTCACTCAGTACTTGGCTAGTTGCTGTTGCTGTAGTAGCCAAAAAAATTTCATTTTCAATTTTGAATATTTGTACTTGCTGCGCAAGTTGCATCAAGTAGGCGTTGCAGCCCCACATCATAAAGTGCAGTGATAAATGTGCAAAATGAAGAACTGGGGCCAATAAATGTTGTATTGGCCTCGTGAAATTTTCATTCTTAAATGTATCTTGCGATTTAAAAATAATAATTGAAAATTGAAACTATACTGACAAAAACTTTGCCTGTAATTCAGTAAACCTCTTTGAATTGGCCTGAAAGTTATGTTCAGTTGCAGTACAATCTTCTGTTAAAAAATAAGTGTATGTAAATTGTAAAACCAGGGGGGAGAGAGAGAGAGTGTGTGTGTGTGTGTGTGTGTGTAGGGGAGGGTCAATAAATGATATAATGGGGCTTTAGCTTAAAAAAGTTGAAAACATGTAGGACACCACTACTACCCTAAATATGAAAATGGGAATCTCATGATTGAGCTGAAACACAAAACAATTTTTCATACAAGCAAGAACCAAAGGACCCATGTCCCTTTATATCATTGTTTCAGAACTCAGAAAATTAAAAGTTGAGCTTATGGGCCATCTTACAGTCATTTTTAATTGAGTGTTTGGATCAAATTATTGCCCCATTTGATCGAGTTTGCAAATTAGGTTTTCAATTTTCATTTGGCAAATTTAGCTTATAATATTCGAATTGGCTAAAGTTGTTTGCTTCTCTATTTTTTTGCTCAATTGTTTTTTTTTTTCAGGGGGTCTTAGAGTCTCAAGGGACAAGACTATGCAAAGTTGGATTTAAAATATTAAATTCTGTGTGTGATACAAAGAAACAGAACAAAAAACTGACTGAAAGATACATAACATTTGCATGATTTTGATAGTGAAGTGAATTGCATAGGACGTAGCCCATTGTCTATACTTTGTGAGGCACTAAATTAATTGTCCAAAAATACCAACATATCTATCATGGAGTAACTTGCATGCCCATGAATCAATATCATAATACAAACTAAGAAAGAAAGAAAAAAAAAAAAAAACACAAGAAGTCGAATTGAAAATTTTTGTGTGTTGTTATTCAATTTAATATTTCAACCTAACTTTTTAGGCGCTTTGAGTTGCCTCAAATTCAGCATGCCAAATTTTAATTGATCACCCACTACATTTGAATAATTGTTTTTTATGTATGCATGCTATCAGTGGACTTCTATCTTTTCAGTTCTTTGAGTTCATTCTTTTGATCTTTTCATTTGATAATTATTTATCATCCTAAGTTTCATTTTTATGAAAGCAACTTTAATGTCACAATCCGATTTCATCTGAAGCAGAAATCACTAAGAATAAATAAATAAATAAATCCAGTAGTTTTCTTGCAGCACCACATCATCTACACGACAATCAATTAACAAAACCTTGTTCTATATAACAGATGTATCCAAATTTTTTTTTTTTTTTTATAGGAATAGTTTGGTAAACCTCCATGTTATTTATTTAGAGATGAATGTGTGGTGTCATGGTGTCAAAATTTGTTATGCTACATAATTAAATAAAAAAAAAAATGAGAGGGTGGTCGTCAAAGGAGAAATTTAATGTGACACTCAATTTAAAGCAGTGTTTGCCTAACAAACCAGTTGTTGGACACTAAGTGGATCAAGAGAAGCCACGTTTCGCTATAAAAGAAGAATAAGGTCTCAAAAACTATTCATTTGATCATGGCATGCTAATCAAGAATATTTCCTACAATTATTGCTTCAGCTTTGAATCGGAGCTTTTTTGACAAATGCAACTTTAACCCACCTAATTATTGTTGGACTACAATGTAACAATTGTTGGGTGGGATCAAAATTTTGTACAACCGAATCCATACCTTTATTATAATTTATTTTTCCTTTTTTTTTTTTTTTTAAATCAACTGTCTTTAATTAAGTTGGATTGATAGAGAAACAATATCACAAGAGATCTTATTTGTTAAACCATCTAATATCGATTATTAGAACCATATAAACCACCACCCATCACGTTGATTAATTCGCTCCATATACATTGCATTATTATGACAAGATTTGCAGACATCATATAATCTCAAAAGCTAAAGAAGTGATTAAATGCAACCAAGCCAATACCCCCCCCCCCCCCCCCCCAAACCGGATTTTGTTGGGTTTCTATTTATTCGGGAGGGGCAAATAAACCTAACTCTATCTTTTTCTTCCATGGATGGTAGCTTTGGTGTGGTCCATGCAGGCTCTTGTTTTATTAGGGACTTCAGCATGAATCATGCGGCGTAATTTTTTATTGACGCCATAAGGCATTGGCCATGCCTTCAGCACAATGAAAACTCAATACACCTTAAGATTTAGGCACTGATTTTGGTACAAAGTACGAACGTGAATTTCAACGTCGATAACGTTAAAACGATGACAATTGATAATATGGTGAATGATGTCGCTTTGAATTTGAAAAAAAACATCGAGCTCGTGATTTATAGTATGTTGCAAATCGCACTTACCGTATTTAGTGACTAAATTCTTTTTGGTTGTCATTTTTCATCCACTCTCACAGGAGTTGACGACAACTTTCATATCAGTTAGAAAACTGCTGTGACTTCAGTGTGCACTACTCTTATTTGAAATTACGTTACTCTCAAGTCATTCTACATTTATATGCCTTCGATTTGGTTAAAATTCATTTCAATACCGGCCGATCAATTTTCTATAAATCAACTGTGACACCCAAGACGAATCCCACATCGGCAAAGTGCGAGAGAGATACTGTGATTTATAAGGGATGATCTACAGACGCGTTTTAAAGTGTATAAGCACCTTAAGAACAAAACCGTACGGGCCTTTTTAAGGTCCAAAACAGACAATATCTTATCAGGTCTGAATTGAGTAATGACATCAAACTCAGTCCATATCGACAACAAAGCCTTAAGTCAATATGAGTCCATTACTCCATCTCACCTTCTATTAATGGCTGTAGAATAAAGTTGATATTGATATACATTTCGCCCTCCCATAAGTTATAAGAATCGTACAAGATTAGAATTATTTGTTTAACTTTCTTAGTGTAAAATTGCATAATTAATGTAAAAAATTAAGAATATTTTTCAATTCTATTTACTCCAAAAAAAATTTATTAATCTATTATTAATATTATTATTATTATTATTATTTTAATGTTGATTACCGGCTAATGGCCACAAATAATTGTAGCAGTTGCAACTGCTATATGAGCTTCAATCACGTTGTGGTGTGAAAATTATCGCCCATGCAAAACAACACCCACTTTCTCCACCTTCACTATCGTCGTCAACACCGCCTTGTTTACTTCGTATTGGACTGTGAATTACACGCGCATAAATAACGCGTGGACCTAGCCTTCGAAAACTAGATCATATCACAGTGCATTTTTGTCGTCGTCAAAGATGCTAGATACTACGTGTTGCTTACGTCACCCCACAGTTGTCTTAACACGCAATTCTCACATTATAACATCCGCACTACAATCAGCCACTCTACACCCTCGGATTCTGATCTGATTATTGCGATCGACGGTGATTAAGTGGAGAACTCAAACACTCGAGAAAGTATATTGACAGAAGTCACAGGAGATGAAATACGTGTAACTTTTAAGTAGCAGTGTCATCTCTGTGAACGGAGAGGACAAAATTCAGAAGGGGGATAATAACTTCAAAAAGTTTAACCAATCGAAAGAGGTGGGGGCTAAAATGGCCATTGGAGTGAAAGAGACTGACCGGACCTCGACCACGTGTAAGGAAAACGCGACCGCGGGTAGAGCGGATAGTTTGTCATACGCTATAACTACGCGACACGTGTCACATCAACTCGGCCGACAACGACAAAGCTTCAAGATATATCCGCATTAAATTTAAAGGAAAAAGAAAAGCCAGTTGCGGAGACACCCATCTCACCTCTGATTGGTTGCTTTCTTGACCTTGAGAATACGTGGGCCCTGTCGATTCGTGGAACTACACGCCTTCGCCAAAAAGAAAAAAATAATAATAATTATAAATAAATGGGAAAGAAATTGTATGGCAAAGTGTTTTCATTTGTTTTCTTTTCTTTTTGGGTAGGGGGTTTTGATTGGTTGGTGGGGGCCACATGAGAAGGGGAGACGAATCTTCGTCGTTTAGACAAGCGTAAGGGGGCCTGCTCTGTTGACGCGTGTACAGTGAGGTGGGGCTGTGGGGATTACCTTGCGTTAGGCCGATAGCAAAAGTCCAAATCCAACTCCTTCTTTTTCTCTCTGATACTAATTCTTTTTCCCCAAAAAAAAAAAAAATGCTGTAGTAAAGTGCTTTACGATAACAGGGAGCGGCAATTGGCACGTGGTATCTACGCGGTGGGACCTTTGGGCATGCTCAAGCCTAACTCCAGCATTTAGTGCGCCATGGTGACGTGGCTGGTGTTGGACCATTTCGACTTTCAGCTTTGATTTTTCTATTACTTTAATTTTGGTCCATGGGGAAATAAAATTGAAAATAATTCTACCAATTTTGTTGAAATAGTTTGTTATTTGGCCCCGCATCATTCACGAATGGTCATATCTAATTAAATGAATTCATACATATATGGCATAGATTTTCTTTTCTTTTTCCTTTTAGTGTTCATAGAAACTCAACTTTTTAATTTGGGCAATATAATTAATTATGCTCGACCGACAAATAGTTTTATGCCATCTTCGCTGTATTTTTTTTTTTAAATTTACGTAAGGCAATCTTTATTATTAATGTTAATGTTAAGAGCGCTAATGGGTTATATAACATTTGTAACTTATGCATCCAATAACCTTGGCACATGAGTTTGAGTCCAACAATTGTTGCTCGTCTCCTTTTGATAAATATTTATTTAACTCCCCACTTTAAGGGTAGAATATATTTTTCTTTCATATTAAAAAAAGGGGTTATTATTCAGACTGTGCCATCTTATAATTTTTAAGGAGAGTCTCGATTGATATTTGATTTTATTTCTCTCTCATATTAAAATGAGGGTTGTTGTTCGGGCTATGCCATCTTATAATTATCAAGAAGAGGCTTGATTGATATCTGATTGTAAAATATCAATTGAGTAGATTTCCCTCCCATATTAAAGTGAGGGTTGTTGTTCTAATTGTGCTATTTTAGAATTATCAAATAGAGTCCTGATTGATATCTGATTGTAAAATATCAGTTGAGTTCTTATTGTAATATTTTAATATATAAAAAAAATAATATTTGATAGAGAATTATTTGACTCCCCGCTTTAGGGGTAGAATAGATTTCCTGCCCATATTAAAGTGATGATTGTTATTCGATTTGTATCATCTTAGAATTATCAAGAAGAGTTTCGATTGATGTCTGATTATAAAATATCAATAAAGTTCTAATTGTAATGTATCAATATATATATATATATAAAATGTTAATATTAAGAGCCAGTTAGCTAATCTTGAGCTTTTTGTAATAATTATGCTTAGATGTATTGTGGTAAGTAATTAATTTTAAAGAGAACTAGTTAAACATGTAATAAAATTTATTTTTTAAAATACTAAGACTTTTAGAGTAGTTGTATATGTTTGATAAATTTTATTGTTAAATTGTATAAGATTATAAATGATTGAATCACTGAAATGGACATAGTGTTAAATAAAATTTAATAATATTTTTTCATTGTATATATATAACAATTGACAACTAATATAAATCTTTCTATTTTTATTTTTATTATCTTAAAGTAATTGGTAATAATGATAATGAAAATTTTTGAATGTTTATAATATATGTAGAATATATATGAAATTTTATTGAGTATTAAATTGATTCTCAAAATCTATCGTAGGGGTGAATTAAATTTATTAAAAGTAATTTTTAAAAAAAATTACCAAACACTATAAATAATTTTTAACTTTATAAAATCACTTTTGAATCTCTCAAGGCAATTCTATATGGACCCTAAGTTGAGATTCATTCGGTTTTGTTAGGTATTAGCAATCTTTCAAAAATGTGCCAATGATAAGATGCTTGATTAATTACTTCATACGAGTATTATGGAGCTTAATACATTCGATTCTTTATCTTGGGTTAGATTTTCCAATCTCAATCAAATAGTTTGTTTCGAATTGATCTTGTATTTCAATAAGTAATTAATTAGAAGATTGTCGTTCCTTCCAATGTGTTCATATCTCAACTTTGTTCTGTAACCTAATTCAATTTTCGACTTATATTAATAGCGCAATCAATACCATGCCTATCTAATTTTGTGCATCCAAAATTTTGAAGTGGCGATAATATTGTTGTCAAAGCATGGTCAATCTAAACATAAAGAAAGAAATATTTGTCCAAATTCCAATGATCATAGACATTGTCGATAAAATTGAGACCGTGACTAAGAAAATAAAAGTGCCTAACATAGCCGATTTTATTATCTAAATAACATGAATCTATATTAGGTCCAAAAATATGAAACAATATTCATGTGTCCTACATTCGTTTATTTGAAAAAGAAATCTCCAAAAGTACGTTTAAATATACTTTTAGTTAAGTAAATAATTTAACTGTTCGAGTATTTGGTTAGCTATGCAGTCAGTAAAATCTCTTGAAATGGTGAAAATATTCAAAGTCAGAATACTTATCATATGATTAAACAAGCAAGTAACTTTACTGAAAAGATAATTTTAAGTGAGTTAAATAATAATTTAACTTGGGTGATGGCTACATCGCCGTCGCTTTTATTTTCCTTTTGGAGTCCAATTCATTTAAGCAATAATTATGCTGCACATAATTGATACAGCGTTTTCAAAACATAAGATAAGGATGTCAATTCTCATGGCTTTGCCCTACACTATGAATCCCTCGTGAAAAATAATATTTCAAGCCACACATATAGGAGTTGCAATTTAACTGCCAAACGATGACATGTCTTCATCCGAAGAGCATTTACATAATTATTGACATTTTCAAAAGCATTAATTTCAGCATTTTTTGACCTTTTCAATTGTTAGGTAATGTAAAGATGTGATAAAATATCCGTGCAAGCTTGTATTTCATTTCTGAATTTATTGGGCTCTATATGCTCATTTAAGATGCAATTATTATTTTTATTAATTGATCATTTAAATAAGTTCGTGCCATGTGAGGTCAATAAATAATTAGAGCCCTCTTCTCCTAATAAATTAAGTTTTGGTGTCATGATATCGTCATTAAGGATAACTTGGATGGTGATCGTTGTTAGCGAGTATTAATTTAGTTGTACGATTTATATTATAAATCAATAATTGGAGATGAATTAAGAGATGATGAGTTTTAGTTATTGAGATCCAATTAATGTCGGGAAGTGTGACTTGTCAACATGTATATTTGACCAAAGTCATTTGGCAAATCCAATAATTTTTGTTTCTCTAAACAAATTGATCAATAATTGGATTTTTATATATAAAATTGATCATTGTCATATTATAATTTTATTATCTTTTAAACGAATTGATACTCCAATCTATTTAGTACTTAAAATGCTCTGAGTGATGTTCTAAACTTTCTGCGTTCACCATGTTTTGGGGTTCTTGTATTTTTAGTAAGAGAAAGTGAAAGAAAGTTTGGACGAAATTGAGGATAGATTATTTGCCAACAAATTGATGGATTGTTGATTAATGCGTTATGTTTTTAGACTTTTTTAAAGGAATATTCATTGTGCATCTAATAACTAATTATCTTGATTTAGAGATTAAAACGTTATTTTATTCATTATTCATGAGTGTACGACGACACATCTTAAGTATAATTTTAAATCTTCTTAATTGATAAATTTATTTGAGTGAAAGATAAAATATTTAAAAAACATTAAAATTGATTGATTGAATGAAAAATGATAATGGTCAATTGTCATACAATTGTATTAAGATATGATAATATCACATCGGTTGAGAATAAATACGAATTTTGTAAACGTATCATTGTTTCTATTAAAAATGTGGAATTGTTATTACTCTTCTTATAATGTCTGAGTTGTAGTGATGCAGTGATAAAAAAAAAAAATAAAAAATTGATCATTACGAGTAATATCTATTTTATTAAATAGTGAGAATTTTCAAAAACAATTTACTATTTAATCTAATTTAATCCAAAATGAGATGAGATCTTATAATTCAACGTGCGTAACTTTTTGGTGAAGATCAATCACCATTCAGTAGCAGTACATAATTGACAATCATTTTGTACGTATGCTCGTGCAAAATAAGCGTGTCTTGGTCTAACTGTGGGGTCACAGGTAGGCAATTGAAGCCCAAGTCTTTACCTCAAAAGAAAAAACGAAAAAGGAGAGAGGTGGGAAAAAAAAAATGCCAATAATGGTTGCGTATTGGAGAGGGCGTTCCAGTAAAGAAAAAGAATCAAATAGTGGTGGAGCACAGAAGCAAGCCAGACCCCCCCCCCCCCCCCCCCCCCCCTCCCCCCTCCCTCTCTCTTCCTTTTTTTTATTTTTTATTTTCTTTTAGTAGCTAATTAAGATATGGTCCATATTAAAAGCGACTCTTCTTTTGTCTCTTACCCTCTTTTTTTTTTTTTTGAGTGGTCATCAAGCTTAGATATTAAGTGCGAATTTTGATTTAGGGTCATTGATTGCAATAGTAACGCCATCGAATTGCTTTGTCGTAACATGAAGTGTCATAGTATTAACTTTGAAGTTCAATATATCGTATTTTACATGTTCAAATTTTGTCAAGAATGAGGAGCGGTGTTCTTAAATTGACTAGTGGAGGGGAAAGTATGTAGAGAGTAAGAAATAAGAGTGTCAAATGTGAAAATAAGAGAAAAAAATGTTGGAGACAAAATGTAATAGACCTTAGTTGTAAAAATAATTCATAATGACTTAAAAGAAAATATAGGGCTTCGGTGGCCAAGGCACATTTTTATTTTTACATCACGATCCCACCCTTTTTGAGGTTTGATGTACATTGTAACTTTTTACATTACAAACATAATGTTGGAAATCTCATATATTTTCTCAAAACAAGTCAAGATAATCTTAACACTCTATTTAGTGACACATATTCTCGTATATGTAATGTCATTATATTTTAATTGAGATTGTAGTTCAACAAAGGCGATTATGTAATGGCACATTATGATACATCACAAACATAATGTTAGAAGTCTCGCATGTATTCTCAAAATAAGTTAAAGATAATCCTAACACTTTATTTAGTGACATATATTCCCGTATACGTAATGTCATTATATTTTAATTGGGATTGTAGTTCAACAGATGCAGTACTATCAACAATATTGAAGGCAATATGCACGCGTGCGGGTGTGTGTATATAGGTCTTTCTATCAATGTGGTTAGTAAGCCTAGATTTATGAACTAATCTTAATAGATTTCTGGCCTATACGATAAATGTATATATCTAGAGTCTCAATCAATTTTGAATAGACCACAAATTCTAATGTATTTGTAGAGATAAAGCTTTGATAAGGCTATCCAACTAACCAGTGGAATTAGGACTAGGTCTCATGTATGTTTAATTAATAAAAATTTTAACCATTTACTTTCATTTTCACTTGTTTGACTTTATTTTGTAACGATTTCTTAATGCCATTCAGGCGTACTTGTTCTACTTCGAAAGCGTGCAAAAAGAGCATATTTTCGCCAAACTTTACGAGAAAGAACTTAATTCCTCCTTAAAATATGTTATATGAATTTATGATAATGTCACCGATAAAATAGAAATTCCCTCTCTGATATACGATTGGGGGTATAGGTTCAAGTTCTGAAATTAAAAATTTAACCTCCTTGTAATGAAGATCTTTGAAGGCAAAGTATTGAAAATAATTTTGGCCGGAGAAATCGGAAACTTTATGTGTTATATATTGCAAAAAAAGAAAAAAAGAAAAAAAGAAAAAGGAATGTTAGTTTCGAGTAGGAAAAAAGGTGGTGATAAGATAGATAAATAGAATAATTTTTGGTGTTGCTTTCTCAAGAAACGACATAAATTATTCCATCTGTGTTTGTGAAGTATCTTAATCAGATTGTTTCAATAAAACTTGAAAAGTTTGGAATAATAACCTTTTTTTTTTTTTTTTTTTTGGTTCTTGAGACTAAAGCAAGTAAGATATGCACAAATGTAACTTTGTAGTTACAGAATAATGTAAATTAACAAGTAAAAGAATTTGAATAATGGACTAACGACACTCAAATTTATTATAAACAATGCCAGTTGGTGTAGTTAAGATCATTTTTATTTGACACCGTCTTTAAGCTTAAAAAAATTTGAACTTTTTTTTAAAAAATTGTCTCCCAATCTTGAATTGATTCTTTAATTAGGATTGTACCATTTTGATGGTACGTGACAAATATGGCATTTATGATTTGTTTTTTGTGTGTGTGTGTGTGTAATTTGAGATTGTTAGAAAATAATAAAAACTTTTTAGGTGTTGTAAATAGATCGATGTGGGTTGTGGCCCATGCACGGGATATAGCTCGTCAACCCAATTGGTGAAGATTTAGAAGTGGGGCCTCCTTCCTTTTCCTTTTCCTTTTGTAACAACAAATTCCCACATCATTTATCATATAGCTTCCCAACAAACAAAATAGAAATAAATTATATTTATTCACTTCATGATTCAATTATAGTCTTGATGATCATGATGTTGCAAGTTGTTCTAATTGGCACACATGTAGGTTGTGCTTATATTCCCACATACCCACTTCTAACTCTGTGACAGATATTATTTGAATTCTTTAAGCAAAAAAAATCCCAAGCTTCCCTCCCCCTCCCCCCAATGTTTTAAAGTCATTTTCCTGTGAAAAGAAAAGAAAAGAAAAGAAATAGGGATTTGAAAAAGAAGAGACAAGCAGCAACAAGTAAAGAGTCCATGATAACAATCTTTGAAGTATATGAAAAATAAAACATACAAAAGGGACCATACCCACTTCGAAATATTATTTATTTATTTATTTATGGGGATGGAATATTCAATATGGTGGCTCTATCTGGAAAAAAAGAAAAAAAAAATGTTTATGGTTATTTTATTTATTTATTTTTTTTTGATGTGATGTTTTGAAAGCAACAAATACCATTAAGGAAACAAGTTAGTACGGGAAATTGTACCGGGGCATAATTCATATTGTATGTTGTTGAAGAAGCTTTGTGTGCTAAGCTGGCTAAGAGATTAGCAATTGATAATAATGATGAATTCCAAAATTTCTAGGATGTTCGGGCGGTGACCCATGAGAAGTTTTTGAGAATCAGGATCTAATTCAAAGTTTTAAGATGCAATTTTAGTGTTAAAAAAATATATATATATATATATATATATATATATATATATATATATATATATATATTAAATAATCAGTAAATACAAAATAAAAACAAATACCCTTCCGAAAAGTACATAATTATTAATGACATAACTCTATCATTTTACTTTTATTCCTTGTTTTCAGTAATTATATTCAAATAGACCCTTAAACGAGTCTAAGCTTGTGAAAAATATGTGACATTGGATAACACATAGGACGGGGAAAAAATGAGATTTGGTTGGTAACCTTGATGGATGATGGATCCATGCGTAGATATTTTATTTGTATTTTTTTTTTTTTATGAATTAATTTATTTGACGGGCAACGTGCTATTTTAGAACGGTTAGTTTCATTAACTTTTGGCTAGATTTTTAACATCAATCGCTGCATTCAAACACTCAGTTTGTGGAAAAGGGGCAGTAATCCACAAAGACACGTGGCACTTTAATTTTACAATTATAGAAAGGTCTAGTTAATGCAGTAGTTAGTAATTGATTGATTAAACCCATTAACTATATTTTAAAGGTTAATTGTTCATAATTCAAAGAGGGATCTGACACTTCAATCATATGATTTTTTTCCCACTTTTTTATTGCATGATTGATGCCTTCTTATGCTGCTGTCGTTGTGTGTAAATTTTTATTTATTTATTTATTTATCAAATTTATCATTTCAAGTGAAAGTCAATTAGTTAACCTATATATTTTGAATTGGCCATGTACAAAAACTGAGCAATTGATATTTTAATCAACAAAAAATTGCACCATCTGTGTTTAGATGTATTGTGCTCGTATTTTTAATTGAATTGAATTTAAAATTGATTAAGTTATAGTTAATGTTTATTAATCAATCACTCATCAGCTATTATTCAAATATGATCAAAAAGAGGGCGATTTGATATGATAGAAACTATTGTATTGAATGTTACATGTAACATACATTGCCTAAGATTGATTTTATCTACTCAATCAAGAGTCAAACTTTGTTAAAAAGAATGAAGAGTACAACTACAAGCCATTAAAGTAGAAAGTGCCACACAATAATAAAAAGTGAAAAATCATGGCAGGAGCTTTCACTAGAAGTGAAAAACAATCCCAGTAAAAGCCTGTAACAGAGAAATAAGATTGAAAAGTGATACAAATTGTTTCTCAAAGAAGAATCCTAGGAATTATTATTCTAAATTATGGATGCTTCAGAAAATTAATTAATAGCATGGATATGTTAATTATTATAGTGCCTATGAATAGAATAGAATAGAATGTGTCTGCTTTGAAAACTAGTCCTATTAACATCATTAACTCAAAAGTTTGTGTCAGTGGTCATTCTTTGCACCATCATTGTTACTGATGATGGTGATAGAAAAGTTTCTGAAAATTATGGTTTCAGATATTTAGGTTTACTTAATTAATTAATCAAGTAATTAGATCTGCTGTACCTTCTTAATAAATTTGTTTAATTTATATTTCCATTCATTAGTACATATAGTTTTTTTATAGTGTTTTTTTTACCACCAAACACCTCGTATTTGTTCTATAAATTAATTTCTTCAGATTTGATTAGATTATGAACTCTATCTATGGATCCTTTGATGCTCTCTCTCAAAAGGTGATTGAAGATCAAGACAAATAAATACATAAATAAATTAAGATCAAAGGAACTCAAAAAAAAAAAAAAAAAAAAGGTAGAAGCTAATAGTTGACCCAATTATTTATAATTTTTTTTTCCCATACGATCTTCTATAGTTTTTCTAGTAGGTTTCATATACTAGAACCTAGTGGGGGACCTTATACTTTAAATTATCGCTTGATTATGATGCTCTCTTACATGTATATATATATATATATATATATAAGGTAAGATTTTTTTTCTTCTTTCCCATGATCGATTTGGTGCTTTACTTAAGTAAATATCAAGTTTATAATTAGTGCTCAATTAAAGTTGTAGAAAACATATTTTTATCTACTTTGTTAATGAAACCATTGAATCACATGTCGGTAGATCTTTTAATAAACGTTGAGTTAACTTAAGTAAGATCATAATTATAATTTTTAGTTGACTATTTGATAAATTATTTACTATCGGGTATATTCTTCGGTATTGAAATTTTATTGTCATTCATTTTTATACGTGCTGCATATATATTCAACAGAAATTAATTCTATAATAAATATATAAATAGATATGCAATTAAAGCTTATAGAAGCTGTAATGGTGGTTGGTCCCCCGTTCTGTTGCAATTTAATTGCTTTATCTTCAAACTCGGTCATCCAACCACAAAAAATAACCAAATTAGTCACAAAATGAAAATATCAAAAAAGAGACAAACGGATATTTATTTAATATGAAATTCAACAAATAGGGGGACCCCTCTCGCCAAATTCAACCCTATTCTCTTTATCATTATCATCATCATCATCATCATCATCATCATCTTTCCTTTCATATATATATATATATATATATATATATATATGTATGTATGTATTCGTTTATAAAATTTTTAATTACAAACTTTGTTAGAAGAAGACGTTTCCTCGTTTTTCAGCTGTTTGTGTCATCTGACACGCTTATTATTATTATTGTTATTATTATTTTGGATATGAAATTTCGTTTTATCGCAATATATATATATATATACACACTCATGCTAAATATATTTCATTGGTAATACAAAAAAATTACATACCAGTGACACACACACCCCTCTCTCCTCGCACTCTCACTCAAGAATTTTTTCTGTAGCTCATCACTGCTCTGCTCCATATCAAATGATTTGAAAAGCAAAGCATGGCAGAAGAGTCAAATCACTAAATTGAAGTTCCCTTGTTTTGATCCATTCGCAGGTACTTCCCTCAGAAGCCGTAAAAGAAAACCCAAAATTTGAAAAAAGAAAGAAAAAAAACTACTATTTGTGTAGTAAAGAATAACAACCTTTCACAATCACATAACCTCAATTAACTTTTTTTTTTTTTCAAAGAAAAATTTGATTTTTTTTCTTTTTCTGCTCGGTTTGATTGGAAAAAAGAAAAAAAAGGTGAGATTAAATATGTGTGTGTGGATAATGAGTGAATAAAGATGGGTATCTTTTTCCCATCCTTTTTAATAATAACCCCATCTCTCTCATAACTTAATAATATTTTTTTTTCCTTTTCAGTGGGGAAGTTGCAGAGATTTGAAGTCTGACAAAGTGCTTTCACCTATAAGTGAAGATTCATATATAGGCAGCAGGTTAGTTTCTTGTGTTGCTTCCTTTCCCTCCTCCCCCCACCATCTCCCATGTAACTGTACTCTAGTATTTATCTTTGCTGATCATTTCTTTCTTTCTTTCTTTCTTTTTTCAAAATGTTCACTTTCATGGGGGCTTTGTTTGTTTGTTTGTCTTAACAATAATAAGGTCATTTCTTTTAAATGAATTCTTTTTTCCCTTTTCCTTCAATTCTTTCCCCTTGCAGCAGTGTAGATTGATCATGAAGCTGCACGTGCACACTCAATTTTCCTTCACACCAGGTACTTGATATTATTGTTAACAAATACCATATTCAATTCAATTCTCTCTCAGTCTCTCTCTTTCTCTCTATATAACCTACATCCCTTCTTGTTTCACTCCCTTTCCTTTTCCTCTTCACCATCATCTTCTAGCCACATAGAAGATGAATAAATATGAATAAATTATCCATCATCTGTCAATTTCCTTTCAGGTTTTGCTTGATAAGATCGATCCATCGATGGGCTGATTGCTCAAATTAAGACTCAAATCAGGCAATTATAAGGTAAATAAAAACATAATTGTACTATGTTTTTTTTCCGAAACAAACATGTGATATATATGATATATACCTGATATTGATATTGATATGCAGAAGCATGTCATGTGAAAGTGAAAACTAACGTAATCCCTTTTCATTTTCAGTTCGTTTCGGTTTCGTCTTTCAAGAACACACAAGATCAAAATAATAAGGTAACAGGATGGCAACGTACTTTCATGGGAACCCAGCTGAACTTCAAGCCCCAGATGGGCTTCAAACCCTCGTACTTATGAACCCTACAACTTACGTTCAACAACAACAACAGCAACATCAACAATTCTCCGACACAAATCCTCCTCCGGCGCCGGCTCACAACAGCCTCATTTTCCTCAACTCCTCTGCCATCTCCCCTCACGCGCCGCCGCCACCTTCCCACACTCAACACTTCGTCGGCATCCCCACCACCGCTCATCAGGATGACTCCATCTCCCCTCTGCATGGACTCCTGCCGCGCGTCCACTACAACCTGTACAACCCCAATTACCCTAGTCCGCCCGCGCGTGAAACCCCACGCGCCAAGCAGGGACTGTCTTTGAGCCTCTCTTCCCACCAACACCCCGCCTTCGGCTCCCAGGGTGGTCAAACGGTTTCCGGAGAGGATATTAGGGTTTCTGGCGGGTCTGCATCGTCGGGTTCGGGTGTCACTAATGGGGTTTCCGGGATGCAAAGTGTGTTGTTGAGCTCTAAGTACTTGAAGGCTGCTCAGGAGCTGCTTGATGAAGTTGTTAATGTGAACAATAGTGGGATTAGCAACAAGTGTAAATTTTCAAAGAAGGGTAGTGGTAATAACAATAGCAATATCAATAAGGTGATCGGAGAGTCATCGGCGGCAGCCGGAGATGATGGTGAATCAGCCGGGAAACGTGCCGCGGAGCTTACCACGGCAGAGAGGCAAGAAATTCAGATGAAGAAAGCTAAGCTTATTAATATGCTTGATGAGGTATGTGTATATTTTTAAGTACCCATTTACACAAAAAGTATTACTTGTAACTTGCGTAGATATGTTTTGTTGGGGTTTTGATTTTTGGTCTTTTTATGACAAATTTTGATTTCTTGGAAAAGTTAAGTTTGTGTCTTTGTCAAGTCAGTTTGATGAGATCATAACTAAGAACAAGGAATTGAATTGAAGTGTTACTTTCATCAAAGTTATCTCCTAAAATCTTTAATATAATGTATTCTTCAATTACTTGTGCAAATTTTAAAGTGTTAATTTGTGGAAATGAATTTTCAAATTTTGTTGTTTTTGTTTTGTTTTTGCGAAGGTGGAGCAAAGGTACCGGCAGTACCATCACCAGATGGGGATAGTGATTTCATCATTTGAACAAGCAGCAGGAATTGAATCAGCAAAGACATACACAGCACTTGCTCTCAAGACAATTTCAAAGCAATTCCGGTGCTTGAAAGATGCAATTACAGGCCAAATTAAGGCGGCAAATAAGATGCTGGGTGAGGAGGATTGCGTCGGGGGCAAGATTGAAGGCTCCAGGCTCAAATTTGTCGACCACCATCTTCGTCAACAAAGGGCTCTTCAACAATTGGGAATGATCCAGCACAATGCTTGGAGACCCCAAAGAGGATTGCCTGAAAGATCTGTCTCAGTTCTTCGCGCTTGGCTCTTCGAACACTTCCTTCACCCGTAAGCAAAGATCAAAATCCACAATTCACAATTCTCACAACCCATTTGCAAATTTTGTATAGATATTAATGTAAGAATCTTTGATTCAGGTATCCGAAAGATTCGGACAAGCAGATGCTGGCAAAACAAACCGGGCTTACCAGGAGCCAGGTAAAATTGAAAAAAAAAAAAGTCAATAATTTTGAGATGTTATTGCTTCCAATTCTGGGAAATCTTATAAACGTTTCGTGATGATGCAGGTGTCTAATTGGTTCATAAATGCACGAGTTCGGCTGTGGAAACCAATGGTTGAGGAAATGTACATGGAGGAAATTAAAGATCAAGAACAGAACGGATCAGAGGACAAAACAAGCAAGAGTGAGCACAATGAGGATTCGGCATCCAAGTCCACTGCTGCACAAGAGAAAAATCTTGTGAAGGAAACTCAAAACTCGAAGAGTTTCAAATCCAGTGAGGATAATTTGACAAACCAGAATGTTCATTCTATGATTTCAATGTCCACAATTGCAGCATCTCCTATCGGAGGAGGGAATGCGAGAAACCAGTCAGGATTTTCACTCATTGGATCATCAGAATTGGAGGGATTGACACAAGGGAGTCCAAAGAAGCCGCGGAACAGTGACATGAACATGATGCTGTCACCAAGCAATGTACCATCTATCAGCATTGATGTGAAGCCTGGTGGTAATGAGGCTACTAATGATCTTATGCCGATGAAATTTGATGATGATGATAGGCAGAGTAGAGATGGATACTCATTCATTGGAAACCAAATGAACTTCATTCAAGGGTTTGGGCAGTACCCGATTGGTGAAATTGGAAGGTTCGATGCGGAGCAATTCACTCCAAGGTTTTCAGGCAATGGCGTGTCACTTACGCTTGGGCTCCCACACTGTGAGAATCTCTCATTGTCAGCAACTCATCAAAATTTTCTCCCAAGTCAAAACATTCAACTTGGAAGGAGGGTCGAAATTGGTGAGCCTAATGAGTTTGGTACCATAAACACTCAGTCTCCTCACGCTTCGGCCGCTTATGAAAACATGAATATACAGAACAGGAAGAGGTTCGCAGCACAACTGTTGCCTGACTTTGTTGCATGAAAGCATCAAAGGCAGAATCAAGATTATGGAGAAGCGAGAAAGGCAGGAGTCTTTTCACTATTATTTGCTGTTCCCTAATGCCATTTTGGGAACAGGGAAGCTTATGCATGGTAGTGTAAAGAAAGCAGAAGAAAAAGTTACGTTAGTATAGATAGGTTTATACTTTTGCATAGAACCATTTGAGTTCAGTAGATAAAATAGCATTAGGTATTGGGCATATGGATTGAGGAGATGTATATTAATTTTGTAAGTTTTGAAGATTGATAGATGGATTGATGTCATAAAAGTTAGTTATTTGGGTATACCGAATTACCAATATAAATATGGAATATTGCGAGTAGATATATGGTGTTGATTTGTATTGCATGATTTTCATTCATTGAAGAATGGAAATGCAGGAGCCATGATGCTTAATTGGAAGCAAAGGAAGGGATGAATTTGACTGCAAAATGCAAAAAACTATTACCCAAAATTTTATATGGATTATTTCAACTCATGTTTAATTAACTGTTTGAAAAATCGCTTTAAACTTATCAGTTAAAGGTTTAAACGATTTCCTTCTATAAATTAGACCTTTTTCATCGATTGCATTTGCTCCATTTTCATTAGCAAAAGACCATCTATCTCGTATGAAATATAGAGTGAGATAATAAAGAGTGCGACAAGAGGTTATAAAATAAAACTCTGCATCTGTCCAATCTTTGTTATTAATAGACAATCAATCTCACATGAAATTGGAGTGAGAAAGAGCATGAAAATAGGCTGAGAGGTTAGAAATTGAGCTAAAAAATTAAAAGTAAATATAAATAAATTAAGAGTTTGCTCCAGAGATATACAAGAATACAAGACCTCAACTTTGATACCGTACTATTCCAATCGCTTTATCAACAACTTAAAACTATCAAATAAGGTTCAACGTTAATATCAAACACGCATCTGAATACTAAGTGGTAATTATGCGATACAAGCATTATTTGAGATATCATTGATGGGTGAAACAGGAAAATACTTTTAATCTTTGAACACCTATCAATGGTTGCATGACCCTTCTACTAAACCCCATTCAATTATTCTTTTTTTTTTTTTATTATTGTGAGATACTTGATCTATTTAACCCTATTGACTGATCTAGAAGATATTTGAACATTGGCGTTATCTCTTTACAGATTTAAGTTTAATTTTCTATTGCCTGTATCATTTGAGATTAGGAAGATAAGCTTAGGACCCCACATAGGTATCTTGCTAGAAGAAAAAATAATAAAATTAATGAAAAGTTACAAATAAAAGTCAGCAAACATAGGACAACAATCCAAAAAAAAAGAAAAAAGAAATTGATCTAGTTGTTGAAATATTATTGTGTTTTACCATAAATGAATAGTGAACAATTTGTTGTTTATTGGTCACAAGATTCAAATTTATACAAGAGTGAACCTTATCGTTTGAATTAGATTCGAAAAAAAAAAAAAAACCCTTATCGTTTGAATTCACACTTTGGTTTATTAATTTTAAATTTTGGTCGATTGCTTACGCACCAAGGACAACAGTGAGTGATCAGTAGTATTACCCTTTAGATAATTTTATAAGTACTAAAATATTGACTAATTTGGAAAAATTTTCCAATTTAGTTTCGTGTCATATTCCATAAACAAAGGCACGGGAATTTGAGAATATTGATCCGTGAATTTAGATAATGTTAACATTCAATCAAAAGCTTAATTTTCATTTCGATATTGAAAACCTTCGACAAGCAACTAAAAACTTCAAAACCAATTGTTAATTTGAAATTTTGAAAATAAAATCACGAGACTTCTAAAAGTGAGCACATTTTCATATCTTTGTAGTGCCTCAAAACACGGTTATATTTATGAAAAATGATGATTTACATATATAATGTATTCATATTTTTAGGATTCAATTATGGCACTTTAGAAGTATCATATCCTATAATCTAGACATTGTTAAATGGTCAGAAATTTAATAAAAGTCAACAAAACCTATCCATCTAATGATACCCAAGTTGTGAGATACGATATTCATAGAGTACCGTAGTCGCAGCATTGTTTCTAACCTATTGATGTAAGATCCTATGCTTGTATAATATGTCAGCTTCCGGGAATTGGTTGGTTGAAATTATAAGATGGAATAATGTCGTACAAAAAGTTTCAAATTTGAATCCTATTCATATATGAAAAGAAAGTTTGGTTTACATCCAAGAAATATTTTAGAAAAAAAAAAATTAGCATTCGACTCTTATAAAATTCCCTTTTTCGATCTGTATTGCTTCAGGGATCTTGAGCAGAATGAAAGGACTTGTACCTGAATGACACTATAAAATAGTTTCTTGATTATGTTTGATAGGCAGAAATTACTTGACTTCTGTAGGCAATTGAGTTTTCAAAATTTGCCCATCAAAGATTCCAATAACTATACATACTTCAGAGATCATTTGATGTTTCATGCTTGTTCACTGTCTCGTAACATAGATCAGTAATTGTTCTCTAGTTGGAGCAGTATTATGATCATCCTTGGAGCATAAATTAGTAAGATATTCATCTTTAGATTTATAAAATTGGTGATAAGATAACTCGAATCAGCTAGATTTCGTAATAATACAACTTACTTCTCAAGAGTTAATCATCGATAAGCACAATCTTTACAATTAAGCAAGAGCTAGCATCAGATGATGTACAAATCCTAGAATTGCAGTTACATATTGCACAGAGAGCTCAAAGATCCACCAATATTGACACATCTCGAGTAAGACACTTGCCCTTTTAAACAAATTCTATCATCTATATGCAATGAGCATAAAAACCAGTGTTACTTGTCAATGCTTGATTAAGCAAAAGCTACCTGAATCATTGCCTAATAAAATGGCGAAATGAGGTTGTAATGAAAGAGTCAAAGTGTGTGATCATACCAGGCTTCCAGCTTATAATCCTAGTCTTCTCCTGGCAACCTTGGACCGGAAACACCAGACCTCAAATGCCTCGGTCAAATCTGGATAGTGTATATGCTGATTTTCCAACCATTCAGTCAAAATCTCTGCCTGATCCCCGGATGGTAATGCGAGAATCATTGAAACAAATGTGGATTCCAAGGACTGCCAAAGCTCACCATCAGGTTTAAATGTCATGGTACCCTCATCATCAGTTGTTGCAGAATCAATCAAAGGTCTCGTAGCCCTTGCAAATGGAAGCCACAACTTCACTAAATGAAGTCTTTTGGCAGTTGGCAGGATAACAGTGCCGTATCCAATTGCCTCTAGCACTTTCGCAGCCACCTCTATGACCTTCAATTTTATCTCAACTATCTCAGTAGTTCGGCTTGATTGTTCAGTGGCCTTGATAATCTTGTCTGATGCATCTACCCAACTGCTCACAAATTCCCTCATAATTTCCATCTTAGACAATATCTGACAAGCCCACGACAAATCCAACAGATGGGATTGAAACAATTGCATTTTCTCTTCCTCGGAAATAGATTCTTCATGCTCAGATAACAGAGCTTCCAATACATTGTTAAATCTGCTAAATAGTCTTTTTACACATTGTTTCACCTCAGATTTTATCTCATCATCAGCAGTTAATATAGGGGCATCATCATCTTCAGTGATCATATATTCAAGCTGCTCTTGTGCAGATGATTTAAGATCAGCCATAGATGAAGAAGGCGATGATGTGGCAAAACGAATGGCTGAGAGAAATATCCCCAAAATAGCAGATGGATTGACCGGCTGCAGACGGGCCAGAATTGGTTCTGCCTCTGCTCCCATGTTCGGTATAATTCTTATAATTTCCTCCTCCTCAGCTTCTTCCCATGGAACTGCTTCCAGGTAGCTAACACAAGCAGTAACAATCTGTGGACAGCCCAGATCAACAGCCACCTGGAGAATACCTAGTGCATTCCTCACACCATGCCACATATCATTCAACAAGCCATCAGTGGCAACATAAAGAAGGCGTAGAACATTGACATGGTGATCAAAATCAGATTCTTGGCAGTAAACTTCAACACAATTGCGAGAGTCAATAATCTGGCATGTTGGCCAATTGTCAGAGAGACGGTCAGCAAAATACTTGCATTTCTCAATAAGAATGTGAGAGTGGCAGTATAACCAGTCATCTCGGCCATCCTGTGTTCGCAACCTCACAACAACATCACTGGTTGAACGGTCACCTATCTTACTTGGAGCCTGCATTTCACTATTCTGAAAGCAAAAGAACATTCGAGGAGATTAGTGGGAAACTGTAATAAAAATAAGTCTCTCACAGATAATATGCATAACGTTCTGAAGTTTGATTTTAAGAAATTGGATGTTGGACAAAATAATTAAAGCAAATGTGGAAGAACAGATCTGGACTGGAAACCTATGTAATGCCAAATTGGAAAATAAGGGAAACAAAAAGACTGACATTGAAGCTTTTGGTTGAAGTGCCAACACTAAAGATCCATTATATAATAAGTCAATAACTATGTATGTCAAATAATGCCAAAAAAAGAATATTATACATAAGTGATGAGATAGTCAGAAAACTTACAAGAGACTCCATTGAAGCAATAAGCGTTCCTAAGTCTATCTTATACACATTTTAGCACCTATTAACAAACAAGAACCCACAACACGAATAAGAGTAAATACAAAAATTACAAAACACATGACTGCTGAAAAGTATTAATACCACAGGAGCAAGACTCATTCCATATCCGATCACAGATTATAACAAAGCTATACAGCGTGAGTATAAGCTAGGGAGATCAAATCGTTGTAAATGATTTCAGGCAACATCCAAAACTTTTTCTTGATCAATCAACCTTTTTTCCAAACTACCAATGAATCTTTAGGCGACAACATTGAACTCTAGGTGAATCAGAACCTGCCACATTCATTTTACTCCAAAAGTGAGAACACAACTCTGCAAAACAGACCCAATTAAGCTACTGGAGTTTGAACTAATGAAGTTTATATATCATTGAATAAAAACACAAGTCCCTCATTTCCCTATAATCCAGCTGATACGTCTCATCCGTACGGTTACATATAAAAATATACGCATACATACAAAGAATTGGGGCAAAAGACGAATACTTCGAAAACAGTACGAGAATATGAAATAAACCCATTTCGTAATTGGGATAAGACAGTGCATTGGGTACTAAATAAAGCTCCAAAACTGAGTTCAATCAATCCCCGGCGCCCGGGGGGGGGGGGGGGGAGTGGGGGGATTTCAATGAAATCGAGAAAAAAAAAGGAAAATTAACATAAATTGTGCTTGTCTACATGCAGACAAGGGAAAAAGAGTAACTAGTAATTGAAAATTTTCTATAGAGTAATACCTCGAGTTCTGTCTGATGATCAAGAAGTTCATTCGGATTTCGCATCAGTAAAGTTTTTTAGGCTCTTTAGCATTCTCTCTCACACCTCTCTCTGTCTCAGAGTTGCAGGTTCCAGCCGAGAGATTTGAGCTGCAAGCCCAAACAATTTAGTCTATATACACCCAAAGCTATTCTGAAAGCACTCGCCCACTTTTGAACGTGGTGTAATCAGTTTGTAGTTATGTGTTAGAAAGAACATTTCGTTCAGAGGATAATTATAAGCTCTCCTACTCTGGACGTAGACGAGGTTGCTCTTCTTGCTCAAGCCATTATGGAGACAATTTCACTACAGTACCTAACCTCTGGTTTAAATACCTTAGGTCCTAAAGGTTGAAGAAATATTTTCGAATACGTTCCCTAATGTTACTATGTTAGTAAGATAATTTGTATGTTTGCTTTCATTTGGCCTAGAGTCACATAAATGGCTGATATAAATCAACAGTGCAAAAGGAGTTTTGAGACTTTTGAAGGGTAATTTTCCGTTTTAGAAATCTTTTTTGGAAAAAATATAAGTTATTTTCAAAGCTTTTTAGTTAATGGATGTCTGGATACATAAATCTATAAAACATATATATTTATTGTTTTTATTATTTTTATGTCTGATTACAAGTTCAGTTTAGTCATATTTGTTAATTCTCATCTAAACAAACATAATTTTGTGAGAGACTCTACCACTAATGTAAAGCTCACATTTTTGTCTCCTTAAATATGCTGCATATAGTATGAATAAATAAAATAAAATTTTATTTTCTGAAAATTTTATTCATAATTTCCTTCTTAGGATAATTTTTGTTTCCTTCCTAAAATTCAATTTTTTGTTTAACAATAAGCAGTATAAATATATCTAATTTTATTAAATAAACATTAGAGGAAACTAGCACTATTATGTATTTTAATATTAGAAATTGGAAATACCGCCTTAAACTTCTAGTGCAAGGAAGAAAAACTTCGCACACTCGTGATGTTGAGAAGAAGTAAAAATATCAATTGTTTGTTTATTGTACTCTGGATACAACTCAATTCTGCCTTATCCAGTGCAAACAATACCATGAAAATTATTCAATGCCACAAGGAAATGAGTCTACTAATCTTTCTTTACCTCAAGAATGAGTCTATTGATCTTTCTTTACTTCAGGTGCGTTTGGCACACTGTATTATATTATGTTGTATTGTATTATTTTAATGCATGTGTATTATCTTATGTTGTATTATATTAGCATTGTATTATAATAATGTTGTATAATGTTTAGTGTTAAACTGTATTGTATTGATTTTTAATTATATTGTGTTTAGTGTTACATTGTACTGTGATTAATTGAAATTATATATTTAGAAAATAATATTTATTAGTACTTAGAAAAAGACCAAATATAGAAGTCTTAAATTTAAAAAATTTAACATTTTTTAGTATAAATGTTAAAAAATGTCATAATTCTTTATAAAGGTTGAAACTTATGGTCTTAACTTTTCAGTAGAATAATATTTATTTTTTAGAATTTTCCAAATATATAACCTATGAAATAAAGATCGAAGTATATAATTTAATCAAATAATCTCTAAATAATATAATAATATAAATAAATAGTTGAAACCTACAAAATTAGTTCAAAAGTTATATTCATATGATAGAATAATAATTTATACACACCACAAGATAATCATAAAATAATAAAAATGATATAATAGTTGTAGTATATTCACTAACAAAATGAATTGTGCTAAATAATCCTAGTAAGAGTTTGTAGTATATGTAATAATATTTTATATCATTATTTATGTTATTATTAATTTTAAATTAATATTACTCAAATTTATTCATATTTAAATATTTACTATTATTTATATTAATTTATTTAAAAATAATTAATATTTATATATTATAAATATTAATTATTGAAATATAATCAAACAATGTAATATTCTATTATAATTTTGTATATTATTTAAGTATTTATTATTAGTTATATTAACAATTAACTTATTGAATATTAATCAATTTTATAAATTAATTATTACAATATAGTTAAATAGTACATTATTTAGTTATATTTTTATATAACAGAAATTAATATTATATAATATTATGTTAAATTAAAAAGTTATGTTTATTTATTTTTTTATTATTATAAAGAAAAAAAAAAAAAACTAGTTGCTGCATTAGCTAAACCGAACTCTTAGTCGGGTTTAACTAATGCAGCCACTTGTTGCAGCTAAACATAGAGTTGCACTGCATGCTAAACACCCCCTTTATGTGGTATAGATATAGTTTATTAATTCTTCAAGTTCTTAAAAAAAAAGTAAAAAACTTGTAATTATTATAGCTATTGATAATTTGACATGTTGATAGGATGATACAAAAATTTATATGGCAAATTTTTTTTAGTGTACTATCCATACAATACTTTCTTTTTTTTAGTGGAAGATATTGCTTATTAGTTTTCCTAAATTATTAGAAAACTTAATAATAGATATTTAGTTGAGTTAGTCTTCGTCTTTTTCTCCTAATTATAAAGTGAAGGGATTAAGTTTCCCTAATAATTATATGAGTGACTTCTTATGTTTGGCATCAGTGGACTTCGGTATACTTTAAGTTTAGATTTTAGATTATCGGGCTCTGATAGTACATTTATATTACGTTGGAATTGGTTGTAATGTAAATAATATTAAAAGAAAATTTCAAACTTGAAATAAAAGAGGAAATGGCATATATCATTGGCACACGGTGCGCTTTTGTGGACATAAATAGGATAGTATCATGACCGTTAATTTTATGAATAGGTGGGCAACAACAAAGTGATTGAATAACTAAACAAAATAGTTTAATGTACAATTTTTATTGACCAGCAAAATCAGATTAAAAACTTGATTAAACGAATTAATGATTATATGAACTTTTGAGAATTATTAGAGTAGAATTAAACCCTAATAATATTTTTATCCATGTTAGTGATACAAAGCACAATTACATCGCATTTTCTTTTCGATGTGTTATATTTTGAAACTTTGAATGTATTATTTTAACTTTATTTAAGTTATTTAAATTTTATTCAATTTTAAATTTGATCAATAGTAAAATTATTCTTATATAAGATTTTTTTATTTAATTAGTTCGTGCATTGGATAAAATTAAAAAAAATAATAATTAACGAATCAATCTATAAAATGATGGATTGGATGTGAGTCAAATCTGCAACCGATCCGCATGCATATAAATTGGATTTTGATTGAATTTCACCAATCTATAAATTGGATTGGATTGAAAATTTATAATCTGTAAAATCGTAGATTAAATATAGATTGATGTCAAATTTGTAAAATCCGAAAGCACCCGTAGAATATAAGACAATTTCATTTTAAATAATAAGTTGATTGTTTAAATATATGTGTTATGTGTGTGTTTCAATTAGTGTAGAAGCTTTTCGTTGATTTTCATGTTCAACCCTAAGCTATGCTCTAAAAGATTATATCTTTCAAAATTTAATTAAAAATAAAGAATACAAATAAGCAAACATCATGCATGTGGAGGCTTTTTGAGGGAAACAGTCATCGGTAAGTCATAATTATTAAAAAATAAATATTAGTACTTAATTTTCTGAGCAGGTGAGTGGGTTAGCAAACTAATCAATTTAGCTAAACACGTTTTTTTATTATATTGACCAGCAAAATTTGATTTTAGAAAATAACAATAATTATAATAAATAAGAGTTCAAGCATACCATTTGTTATTAAATGTCATAATTATCGTTTTACCGAACATTTTCACAGTCATCAAAACAAAAACGTGGTTTGATCTTTGAACCGAATTTCTCATCAAACTCATATATTTTCTTGTTTACGTCGTCCTGCAACTGATGTTACTAGGCAATTTCTTATTAAGTAAAAGAAGCAACTGGTTGTTTCTTTAATTAATGAGTTTCAAGTCAATTTAGAAAAGTCCTTAAATTTTTTTTTTTTTTTATATAAATTCTGGAGCACGGTTCAGTTCTCTAAACTAGGGTTCGATTTCTATCTAACCATAGATAGAGAGATTTTGGGGAGACCCTTGGGGTGCCAACTGTTTAATTTGTTGCATAATGATTATGTTTTTTTCTGGTTGTCAACGTAAGTGAGTGAGGATGATATGGAAACTTCTATTAATTAATTAATTAAGAAATTCATTTGATCATTTTTGGAAAAGTTGTTGGGTGTTCAAACTTCAAAGGAATCAATTAAGTACAGTGAGGACTGGGGACTGAGAAGATAACGAAACGAGGTTAGTTGACTTTGAATAATCAAAGATTCAAAGTAAAATTGATTCTGTGACCGGCCGACATTTTGGGCCAAAGAATCCTTATTGTCAATAAAGCAACCAACGACCAGTAATTTTGATTGCTCCTGATTGCCCAATATTACATCTTGTTATTTCCTTTCTTTTTATTATTATTTAAATATTAATTATCTTTTGATGTCCCAATAATCAAGATTTTTGGGATTTTAAGATTAATTATCTTTTGATGTCCCTGCACGCCTCCAATCTACTCTACTTATGCTGCTGAACTGGGTGGGGAATGGGACCATGAAACTCTCCCCTTTCCCGCCAGTAAGCAATGTGAATAAGCAGGAAGGGAACGATAAGCATTGCTGATCATTTGAGATTTTTCCCACGGTGACATAATTGGCAAAGCGATCGAGGACAAGTTGAACCAAATATGCTGACCAAAATATGAACTAACCAACCAACTTGATATTCTTGTATTAAAAGAGCATTGCATATCAGCTTTCTTCATTGTTGAAGTTTGTTGCAAAGCCACATCAGTTCTCTAAGCAATCTGATGTGAATTTTTAATGTGTCGTTTAAAACTCTCTGTTTCTAAAATTCCTTATACTTCTTTTCAAATACTATTGTCTTCAATTGACCGAATTGTTAATTCTCCTATAATCAATTAGGTTTAGGCATCGATATCTACTTGATCTTCATTTTTTTTTAAACCATTCAAGATGCAGTTGTCTTTTAGTTACTGTTGTTGTCGAACTAAATGTTATTTTTTGAAGGATAAAAAAAAAAAGTTTACTTTTTAATCATGAAGTTTTTTTTTTCTTGTCGTAAAAAATAACAACAACAACAACATCATCATTTAACATTAAGTCTTTTTTGAGTGAGCGAATGATTTTTTAATCTTAACAGTTTAAATCTTAAGTTAAATTAGAAAAAAATTACCCAAAGTTCGATGTTCTACTTTTATGTCTACATTAAAATTCATCTATTTTTCATCTGTTACATGTTAGGATTTTTTTTTAATCTTAAGTTAAATTAGAAAAAAAATATTTTAATCCTGAAAAATTAGATTGAACAATCACAAAAGTAACCACATGGTTGTTTTAGATAATTTTCAAAAATACAAAACCCAACTAAATAATTATCTTGAACTACAGAGATTAAACGAGCATTATCCCTTTTTAACCCATATACAAAGGCTAACTAGGATTGATGATTAAACCTTAATTAAGTGGGTCACTTTATGATGTTGTTATAAAATTTACAGCATCAATATTGATATAAATATGCATTGTTAGATTTAATTAACAATTCACAAAATTAATAGTGTTTTTTAAAGATTAAATAATAAAAAAGAAACAAGCATATTTTCTATTAAAACTTATATATTTTCTTTTAAAAAATATGTATTTTAATATTAACACAACTCAATCTTAGTTTATCCTCTTATTATTTTCTCTTTTTCGACAAAATTATATTGTTCCAATTATAAATAACAAAAAGGACCCATATTAACATGTGTTGTCGAAGATTGAATAATCCATATTTGTTATTAATTTACACATATAAGTTAATTTGTCTATTTGCATATTTAATTTTTAATTTTGTTGATGATTTAGAAAATATTTTTCAAATTATAAAAAATAAAATATTGTCCATTAACTTGAATATTATCTATTAATTATTAAGTAATTAGTTATTTATGCACTAAATTAAATCAATGGTGAAGATAAAAACATATAAATTTAGAGGTTCATAATGATCTTATTATGAGTATGGTAAAAATTCATGCAGCACCATAAAAAAAATCCTAACTACGTATTAAAAAGTAAGTTATCTAAATAGTATGATAACAATGTTCCACAAATTATAACAAAATTTAAGGGTGTTCGCTGATCGGATTTTGCGAGGCATCAATCCATATCCGATCCACGATTTTGAAATTATAAATTTTTAATTCAATCGAATCGACGGATTGGTGAAATTTAATCCAAATTCAATATATATGTATGTGGATCGGATGTGGATTTAAATCAACGCATATCCAATCCACCATTTTGCGGATTAAACCCAGCAATTTTATATACGAGTAAACCCAGCAGCTGACTCAAACTTTTTGACCTCATGAATAAATGTGCCCCGGACGACTTTGAGTCGCTTTTCAATTATTGACTTGTTGCAATGCACTCGCATGTATCACGTTACGTTATCTAGGTCTGGATTAATTCATCATCCAATATTTCCATACAGTGCTAATTAAATTGATTGGGTATACATGCTCTTATCCTTTCATTAGCCCAGTAAATGGGCTCAAAGAAGTTCAAATTTGAAACCGATATGTTCATTAACTTGTTGGTACAACTCATATCCAATTTCACAAGTCTTAAAATACATTTTTATATCTACAAATGCATGCACATGCAAGGTGAATTGATTAGTCAAAGGAATACGAATGAGGAACGTATTTGAATTGAGCTGCACACAATGCGCATATTAAGATTGGTCCATATTCGGAGATCATACCCTTTTTTATTTTAATTTTGAACATTATATTATAAATTTTATTGATTATATGATTTATTGTGACCTACCTTAATGTTGCTCGCTTAATGTTCAACCTAAAAATTTACTTTGTAAAAGTAGAAACTTACTCTAAAAGCATAAGAAATTTTTATTTCTTATGCTACACATGCAAAGAATCAAACTCACCGAAGTTTTATAATATAAAACCTTATAAATTAGGAGCAAGTGTTAATGATTCAAGGTGGCCAATTTTAGATAAAAAAGAATCATTATTTGAATCGCCGGTGTTTTTTTTTTTTTTAATGGAAAACTTCAATTTAAAACTTAAAAGTAAAAGACTTGTTTGAATTGGAATTTCCTCCAACCAAATCACACTAACAGCATATTTAGCTAATCACCACTGTTGTTTTGTTGAAAATTTTATGCCATTGATGCAAATGCAAGTAAATAAAAAGTTTTATACGCGCAAATTAATTTGAATGCAAGCTGTTTTAATTTTCAATAAAGTTAATAACAATAATAATGAACAAAAAAACGAAACAGAAACACAAAAGCTGCATGAATTGGCAATTACGTGTAACTTGGATAGAGCCAAAGCCAATCGGCCACATTTTTTCTAACTTTGACCGCCGAACTCCATTAGAATAATAAAAACAAATTCATTTAATTCAGTTTAAATTAAATGTGACAGAGAATTTATGACTAGTAAGCTATGACCATCGGTTTTTTTTTTGGGGGGGGGGGGGGGGGGGTGGTTTCGTTTTTTTCGTCGGTCTCTCTCAAATTTGTCAATAAATTAGCCGCATTCTCTTACCATTTTGCAAAACCAACAAACAAAATCTTCTCCTATTTCTTTCCACGCTCTTGATCAAGCTTCTATTGTCAGAATCAAGATCACGAACACACAAACAAAAGCCTTAACAACAACATATAATAATAATATTATTATTATTATTATTTCAAATGGATGATCATCAAGATATTGAAATTCCTGAATATTTCATTTGCCCTATCTCTCTCCAAATCATGAAAGATCCTGTAACAGCCATCACAGGCATCACATATGACCGTGAGAGCATTGAACATTGGCTCTTCCGGGGCAACAACAACGCAGAATGCCCTGTCACCAAACAGCCTTTGCCTAAAGACTCAGATTTAACACCAAATCACACATTACGCCGGTTGATTCAAGCTTGGTGCGCTGATAATTCCGCTTACGGCATCGACCGAATCCCCACCCCTAAAGCTCCTCTCAGTAAATTGCAAATCATTAAACTCATCAAGGATCTTTGGAAGCCTGAGCTCCAAACCAAAACCCTAATCCAGCTCGAAGTTTTCGCCGCTGAAAATGAAAGGAATAGGAAGTGCATGGCTGAAGCTGGTGTCCCCAGGGCTATGCTAACGTACATAGTGAAGTGTTGTGACAAAAATCAGGTGGGCGGCTTAGAAGGAGCTTTGGGCATACTTCATTTCTTTAAAACTACTTCAGAGTATATGAAGCTTTCGGCCTTCGAAATTGATAAGATCGTTGAATCTTTCACGTGGGTTTTAGCACTTGATGATGAGAGTATTGAGAATCACAAGGAGATCAAATCTCATGCATTAAGAATATTGAAGAATATTATCGAAGCAGCAAGTTCTATATTTCTTCAAAGGCTGAAACCACAACTTTTTCAGAATATAATTAGAGTTTTGAAGCAAAGGGTCATCGCACAACTAGGGATCAATGCTGCTTTGAAACTGATGTTAGATGCTTGTCCATCGGGGAGGAACCGTATGATGATGGTTGAATCCGGCGCCGTTTTCCAGCTCATTGAGCTGGAATTAACAGCATCCGAAAAGAAAACAACTGAATTGATTCTTGGTATTTTATTTCATTTGTGTTCTTGTGCTGACGGAAGGGCTCAGTTCCTGAGTCACAGGGCGGCCATAGCGGTGGTTACAAAAAGGATCATGCAAGTGTCGCCGGCGGCCGACGATCGGGCCATTCTGATCCTATCATTGATATGTAAATTTTCAGGTAATTTTAATTTTGTCGTTCAAGAAATGTTGAGGGTCGGTACTGTGTCGAAGCTTTGCTCGTTCCTTCAAGTTGATTGTGCTGCTTATTTGAAAGATAAGGCTAGGGAAATACTTAGGTCTCATTATGATGAATGGAAGGATTCTCCTTGTACTGATGCTTCTGTTTTGAGTAGACTGACTAGGTGATTAATTAAAATCTATTAATCAATGTGTAACTAATTGCATTTCAATTGTTGCTAATTACTATATGATTTAAATATGAACCTTAGTGATTGATCTTAATTGAAAGGGTTTTACGGTTCCTCGAGCCCTTAAAACTTATCCAGTTTTATGTATTGTATATATGAACTGTCAGGTGATGTCAACTATCTCCTTTCGATTTTAGCAATTGAATTTAAATACAAAGATTCTCGATAATTTTTTTTTTCTTTTTATGAGTTTTGGGAGTTGTTTCTACGCTTTTGATTTTCTATTAAATTTATTAGCAAAGTTCAGAAAAAAAAAACTATTATAGCTTATAGTTCAGAAGTAAGGAGTGATCAAATTTCCCGATAAGGATATATACTTTCAACTGATATCTCGAGAGATTCATTCAAATGAATTGTCATTTATTAAAAAATTGGATGGTAAGTAGATAACCCTATTTTCTTTATTTACTAAAAATATTATCTTTTTTTTTCTTTTAGTAAATTATCTCTCGATTGAACGAGGTTCTTATATATTGACGATGGTAAGTATAAATTGTAATTATTTTTTTTAAGGTGGTAAGTATAAATTGTAATTTTTTTTTTAAGGTGGTAAGTATAAATTGTGAAATTTCTGATTCAAGTACTGCTCTATTATCTAATTAATGAATCGATGATATATTATCTAATTAATGAATTGCTATTAAAACAAAATGTATGAAGAAACATGAAAAGAAAAATAGGTTATCAATGTATTAAATTTTGTTTTATTCATGAAAGCTAATGTAATACCAAAATTGAGTACTATCGATCCTCCATCTTTCTTTTGCGAAATTTCTCATTTCCGTTTTCATATCCCAGTTCATGCTATATAAAATGAAGACTTGGATCTTCAAATAAATGAAAGCTTATTAGAGGACATTAAAACAAAAACAGAAGATTTAATATTGTAACGAAAATTTGGAGAATTTGTACCACATGTTGTACTCATTTTAATGTAGCATGAACCCATCGCGTGTCTGTGTTTTTTCAGATGAACCTCAACGTAATAAGGGAATTTATTTTATTAAATCGAAAAGAAATACATCATCACCTCAAAAAATATGCTTGGACATTTGCACTCATAACAAAAAGACTACAAATTCAACAATATTAACAAGCAAAGGCAAATAAAATGAACAAAACAATCAATTCTAAAATCTATACTTGCCCGGTGGCATATGAAGACAAGAATTTTTGCACATCATGCATGGAGGGATCATTTAACTGAGATCCTATTTGATGTTGCAGCTTTTAAGCCATAAATTACTACAACTATAACATTTAATAAAGATGACATGTATTTAAATAATAATTATGACAAAAACATTAAAGATAGTATAAATTTTTTCATTATAAAAGCCTGAGATCAAATCAATTTAGCTTTCAACGTATATCAGTTAATGTTTACCAAATAATTCAATGTTTTATCTTTTAAACTACAATTATCAAATTTCAATATAAAAAAGGACCTAAGTGAAATCAACAACTTTTCAAAGTAAGATTTGGTCAAACAATTTGCGACACCGCTAGTTATTCTCTCTATAAGCATCATTCCATTGTTAATAACTCACCCAAAAATAATTTTTCTTTTCTTTTCTTTTTTTAATTTTTAGTAGAAATTTCTCCTATATATGCGTAGGACAAAGAATCCAAACTTCCAAAATTGTGTCTTACATTTCAGTATAGTGATTATTTTGTTTCTTTCAGATCAATCTAACTTTTTTCTTAACATATTCATGAAATCGTTTAGTTCATTACCTATTTGCCTATAAATTAAAAAAATAATTAAATTTGAATATGTAAACGTATTGACGAACAGCTAAGGAAGACAAAAGACTGACTCGAGAGTCTCGAGTCGACTGAAAAGTCACACCGAGCAAATTTCGTAATTTAGTTAAAAGTCTTTCTAAATCGTGTGTTATTTATTATATATTGGGCCCAGATTTATTTGTTTTCATTTTTAAATTCTTAAAGAAGAAGCCACAGATTGGACCTCTAGAACGATCATACTTTTTGAATCTTTCAGATCAGGCCCACAAGTACCCACTACTCACTTAGCAAAAATATATTTCACGTCTACGATTAATTAGTGGATTTTGACAAAATTATTATGGAAAATTTTTGAATTTTCTGTATTCAATGTTGAATGCGATAAATTTGAATTATTCTATAATTTTCGAATTATTACGTCAACGCGCAACTGATCGTAAATGTTAAGACATTTACTTAACAATTTATAAGCAATGGGATAAGATTTTACTGTTTAACATTGTATTTTAAAAAAAAAAGACGAGGAAGGAGTACAGAAAATTGTCACTAAAAAAACTCTAAAACTAAGGGTCAGTTTAGGATTGCAGTGGCTGATCAAATAAATTATTTTTATTGTGTAGGTAAAATAAATAGTTGATTAAAAAGGTAACTCAGTGTTGTTGCAAGGAGTTTGAAAAGTAGAGCGTATACATTTAATAAATTTTATGTAGAAAGTGATGTTTTGTTATATAATGGTCAAATAAAAAAAAGTTTGAATTGCATTTTACTTGTGTACGAGGGTGTATAGAAAAGTAAGATATAGTTATTCTTTTATTAAAATATTAAGATTATGGTATGAACATTAAAAAAATGTATCATGGCTTGTCTAATAAGCTGCTTTTAAAAGTAATATACAATATATATATATATATATATATATATATATATATATATATATATATATATATATTATGTAATTATTATTATGAAAGCTGATGTTAAAATGAAAAAAAAATATATTATGAAACAAGCAGTTTTTTAAAAATTTACCACACAATTTTTGTCAAAACTTTTAAAATAAATTATTTATAGTATTTCAACCACAATTAAAAGCGAGACCTAAATTTGTCCTCGTTAATTACAATTTTATTAATGCATTGGCTATTGCTTTACACCGTTTGATTCTGACCATTTCGAATTGGAGACTTGCATATAAGAAAAGAAACTACCGACTTTGTAAGCATGTAATATAATAAAGTTTTACCTTGAAACCTTTTATATTCAGTGTTCCTTCCTATCAATAGATATAGATTATTTGTATTTTGACCTTATTTTAAAATATTATTATTATTATTTTATTAAATTGCCTCTTGATTATTCATAAATATAAATCAAATAATTTACTAAATTTTCTATCAAATATCTATAAATTTAAGATGAGTCATGCATGCTACCAATAATTTAAAAAAAAAAGCGCACAGATGTAATTAAATTTTAAAATACCTGCGCACGAATTAATAGCGTGGTATGTTGTTAATCTCATTATCTCATGAAGGCTTGTCTTCTTGTGAATCACATGAAACAACGTTAGTTATTCAATAAAATAATAAGTCAATTCTTAATGGTATACGACTTCAATATGACACGTGTATATCATTCAAAGCCAAAGCAGTTAGGCCTAATGACACTTCTTAATTATTTTCTTACACTCATTACATCCACTATCTATAATCTTTTTGAGGCAATTCTTTTTTTTTTTTTTTGAAATTTTGGGATGATTAATTATATATTACATATAAAAGTAATAATTTTTAATTTAAACCATGTGTCTTATTGCATTATAGGGATGACAATTAATAGCAATGAAACTTTGAATTTGCTTGCTAACGAATTATGACTAAACCACCATCAACCACATATTTAGTTGATTTCCCCAAATGGAGATTTATGATTTATCACCTAATTATAGTATGAACACATGCATCCTAACAACTTACAAACCCCTAATTGTTATTACCTGTTATTTGAAAAGCAAGCTAGAATGTTTATTTTTCAAATTTTTATTTCTATTTATTATTATAAAAAGGAGAAAAATCAAAGTAAATTTCTTAGAGTGTTAAAATCACAGTTGAGTAAGAGATTTATCATTATTTTAGTTAATAAATTTCTTTTGTACTGTCGAAGTTGCTCTCAAAAGCAAAAGATTTATCATATAAGTTTTTCGTTCTCAAAACTGCTCCTATATACAAATAATTGATTTATTTTGTATCATAAAAAAAAAACCTACCTAATATTGATCCCATTTTAAGTACCTGTGTTTAAAATTTCTCTTTAATATTAAAATTTGCGGCGAGTAAGACATTCCGTTGGTAAACTATAAGCTTTTAACAAGAATTTTTCAAGAAACCCGCTGTTTTGAATGCCTAAATGTACACTGAATATGAATAATGAATGTGAAATTTCAATGCTTAATTTCAATTATAAATAATTACGTTTAGTACACTATTGCCACTTATGGTGACAATGTGGCAGTTGATGGTTGCGTTGACGTTGTATAATTCAAAGCTCTTATTAAAATAGGTAATTATCCCTTTAGGTAGCCTACCTTTTATGCATTTATTTTTTTTAATGTTATTTTTCAGGTTTCAAATGGTGTTCCCTTTTCTTTTTTTTTTCAATATTAGTTTGTATGATGTAAAAAGTTAATTTTACCCTTCAGAAATAAAATTTGACTCTCAATATTTTAAAAATGAGGTCTCGAGGTGTTTTTAAAAAAATTAGAGGTTAAACCATGAAAAAGCTCTACGAATTAGGAGGCAAACGGGATTTTTTGCGATAAATTTGAAGAAATAGATGTAAACTGCTAATTGCTTGTTTGATATTGCTTCGCTACTGGCCGAAAAATTTATATATATTTTAAATTAAGAGTTTTTTTTAAAAAAAATAAAACTGCTCCATTTTCTATAACCTTTATTTAATTTTCTGGTTGTTAGAACTAGGTGTATAATCAAAGACGACTTCAATACGTATGGCACAGTACATATTGTTGATATATATCTTGCAAAGTTGAGTTCATTAGCCGAAGCAATTAGGCCCAGAGACATGTATTTATTATTTTTATTACTCTTAATACATCCACTATCTACATTAAAGTGATAATTATTATTTAGTATTAAGCAAAATGTTAACTTTTCTCAATGGGATGATCATGATAATGGAGACATAATCGCATGTGTAGATTGGGTAGTTAATTATTAATTATACTTACCTGACCACCCACGGGTTTAGGTTTCCCCAAGTAGTAAGTCTATCACCTTATTATAGTCTTGCAACTTTCAACCCCTAATCATTCTTATCTGGCTAATACTAGAAGGCAAGAAAGAAAAGTTCATCTTTCTAATATTTATTCCGTTCATTATTAATAACAAGAAGAGAAATTTGCTGTGCTGAATGCAAAACATTTCAAAATGTTACAGAAACTCCTATTATGTGCTATTAAATTTAAGCCTTTTTCTTCAATATTAATTCCGGAGTCCTATTTAAAAGATTATTTTTTAGATCAAAGTTTAATTTTCAGATCATGCAAACCAACAATGTCTTATATTTCAAACTCTTACATGCTCTTATCCTCAATCAATTTCTTACTTTATTTTTCTGATCTCTATCTTAGTGTTTTGATTCCATTGCTTTACTAGTCTCATCACCATTTTCTGGTTCTTGTGTCAATCTTCTCATAATTAATACACTTTCCACGTAAAGGAATTTTGTTAAGTTTTGTCTTTAATATTACTTTTGAATCTTACTAATTCTTCTAATTTCTCATATCCACACCTATCCAATCCCAATATTTAATTTTTATTCCACATTCCACCTAAAGAGATAAGACTTACTTTTAGTTCTTCCCTTTATCTGACAAGTTTAATGCAAAAACAAATTATTGAATTGTTGTGAATCAAAACTATAGCCTATAATCAGCTAAATTCTAGAAACTTAGCCGCAGTATTTTTAATAGAAAGTGAACAGATAAAAACTTTCTACAAACATTAATTTTCTTTCGGATGAGAGACACCGACGTAATGGAGTTTTTTATTTTTGAACACCTGAATTTATTTGTTATATAAGTTCGAAGATGAAATTTCAGAGTCGTCTCTTTAATTAGTATGTGGCGGCCGATGGTTGGGGTTGACCTTACAATAATTCAAAGCCCTATCGTAGATGAACTGCAACCACTAAATAATAATCAGTTTTATTTTTACATTTTTTTGGTTGTTGGAACTTAGAAGTAGAAAATAAATCAGCTGCCTCAGCTACAGGCTGGACTCACACGGCTTTGTGATTTAAAACGTGCGGTGCGGTGCGGTGCCGGTGCCTGCAAAAGGGACAGCGGTAATACAGCTTTGGACATTTTTAATTTTTGTTGAATTTTCTTTGCTTGTTAATGCCTTTGGCTTCAGCCAATATCTGGATGGAATTTATTGACGTTTTCATGCTTTGCAATAGGCAGCCGCAGCTTCGAGGATAAGATCATAATTCATAAAGCATGTGATGAGAAGACTGAGCGAGTGATCATCCGTCGCCGACATGTCACGCTCAGTCTATCCATACATTTTTAGCTGAATTTAGCTATAGCTTTTACCATTTCATTTGTATCAGTATTTTTAGTTACGATGTTCATTTGTTTCAGTTTCTGACTTTTTTTTTTAAAAAATTTTGATAATCAAATTCTAATTTTTTTTCTTTCTTTTTAAAATACAAATTAATGACAAATTACAATTATGCAAATCGATAATCGGAGAAACTATATACTCTCATATATATGCAAAAATAATACAACTAAGTAATGTTATCGAATAAATCTAGTTAATTTGAACCGATACAACAATTTATCTTCATCTATCACATTATATTAAATATTAACAATTAATGTATGTGATTAATAAGTAAAACAATTATAGATAAACTATCAAATTAATTGTGACACAAATATTAGAATCTCTAACATTACTTTCATCGTGTAACTATTTTGTATTTTTTTGTTCATGTTAAAGAGTTGACTAACCACCAATGTGTGTGTATACTAATTATATATATATATATATATATATAATTATTGGACCTCTTCTACAATCATATGGCAGAGATTAACCTAACATATGAGGTCGCCTTATATGTTGCGCAAATTGATTGATCAAATTTCAAAATGAACCAAAATTTCCTTTACCAAACCAATACCATAATTTATACATTTTACTTCCATTTAATTTTTGTATTTATTTCTCGGTCAAAAAGAACTAGAACAAAAAATTAAGAGGCTATCAACCACGGCCAAGTAGGAGAATAGAGTGAATTAAGGCATGTTATGTCATATTGTTAGCAGCCGCGAAAAGCCACTGCCGTCCCCATTTCCTCTTGTCGGCACCCCAAAAGTAATAAAACACGAGTTAGACAGAGAAAATACACGAGAGAAAGAAAAAAAAAAAAAAGTTCTAGACAGAGAAAGTCAAAGGATGGTTCAATTTTATAGTATCGCGTCAGCAATATTATTATTATTTTATAACATGTTTTGGGTGACCTGGTAAATTAAGCCGTATTATAATTCTCGAGCCCCTCCGCCTCCAAGAACACAACTTAGAAAAGTCAAATCAATAAATCCTATTTACGCCAAGCCGCTTTGTTGTATTTAGCGTGTTTTTGACTTTCTCATGATACTTTGAATCTCTCTCTCTCTTCATCACTGCTCCCATATGTTCATTCATTCATTTACACATATAATGATATAAATAACCTAACAACGGTCCCTTGTGTTTCATATTCAACTCCTTCAAACCAATTCACAACTTCCCCTCAACTAGAACAACTACTTTTGATCCAATATTTTCAAAAACCTCTCTAGCCTTCAGATTTTTTTTCTCATATATTTGGGGTGTAATTAATTTGAAGAAAAAAAAATCGATTAATGGAAGAAATTGATGTTCCGACATTTTTTCTGTGCCCAATTTCATTGGCGATCATGAAAGATCCGGTGACGGTGCCGACGGGGATAACGTACGATCGGGAAAGCATCGAGAAGTGGTTATTTGCCGGCAAAAACAACACGTGTCCGATGACAAAGCAAGTATTATCATCAGAATGTGAGCTTACCCCGAACCACACTCTCCGGCGGCTAATTCAATCTTGGTGCACTCTCAATGCTTCTTATGGCATTGAGAGGATCCCAACGCCGAAGCCACCCATCAACAAAGCTCAAATCACTAAGCTATTGAATGAAGCAGCTAAGTCTCCGCAGATTCAAATCAAGTGCCTTAAGAAGCTAAGATCAATCGCGGCCGAGAATGAAACTAACAAGCGTTGTTTAGAATCTGCCGGAGCGGTTGAGTTCTTGGCTTCATTTGTGACTAACTCCAATGCTATGGAAGAATCGCCGGAAGGATTTGATAATTTGCATGAGTCAAGTAGACCGGTCGATGAAGCCCTAAGCATTCTTTGTAACCTTAAAATTTCGGAATTAGGGTTGAAGAGTCTTGTTATGGGCAGAAATGGAACGTTTGTGGATTCATTAACACAAATCATGCAACGTGGAACCTACGAGTCTCGAGCTTATGCAGTCTTGTTGTTGAAATCGATGCTTGAAGTAGCTGAGCCGATGCAACTCATAAGCCTCAGGCAAGAATTATTTGTCGAAGTGATTCAAGTTTTGCATGATCATATCTCTCAACAAGCTTCAAAATCAGCACTGGAAGTGTTAGTCAATATTTGTCCATGGGGAAGGAACAGAATCAAAGGCGTGGAAGCCGGCGCCGTGTCGATTTTGATTGATCTTCTTCTTGATTCATCATTAGAGAGAAGGGCTAGTGAGATGATACTAACTGTGCTTGATTTGTTATGTCAATGTGCCGAAGGAAGAGCCGAGTTGTTGAAGCATGGGGCTGGTTTGGCGATAGTGTCAAAGAAGATACTTAGAGTTTCGCAGGTTGCAAGTGAAAGGGCTGTGAGGATTTTACTGTCTATTTCAAAATTTTCAGCAACGAATAGTGTGCTTCAAGAGATGTTGCAGATTGGTGTTGTGGCCAAATTGTGTCTGGTGATTCAACTGGATAATAGCATGAAGACCAAAGATAAGGCAAGGGAAGTGCTTAAATTGCATGCTAGGGCTTGGAAAAATTCTCCATGTGTACCAGAAAATTTGCTTTCTTTATATCCGGCCTAAGAGATTCAGAGATAGCTTAGGAGAGAAGAAAAAAAAATCTTGAACTTTTAGTTTCTTTTTTTATACATTTTCTTCCTTAATGTACATAGTGATTGATTATTAATAATAGAAAATAGATAAAAATGGGCACAAAGTGTCCACTAGCGATTCTTCACGAATGGATTTTGTTCTACTTTTGGAAAGTTAACGATTAACAATTAACCATATTACTCATTAACCCAACTAGTTATTTATCACTTAGCCTTTTCCCCTTGCTTTTCCGTCTCACTTGTCTAGTCTTAACTCTCGATGATTAAAAATATTTCTGATATTAAGATCCAGAAAGAAATATTGAATCAAGTTAATATAGAGTTTCTGCTATGTAAAGAATTGTTTGCGTCGCCAATAATTAATCGTAGGCTGTGTACAAAGATCAACTCTTCAATTAGTGTTATATTCCAAGGAAGTGATGTACAATCCGTGTCAAAACTTCAAGCTAAAAAACAATGTATAAGATTATAAAAATATTATAAATACAACAATTTTATATCTTTACAGAGGAAAATAATTATAGTTTCACACAATAAATTTTATGAAACATACTATTTCAATTGAACAAATGGCTGTTCAAAAACGATTTTGATACTATTAATCATCTGGGATGTCCTACATGTTAGAACTACGGATCGTCCCAATATACTTTGGAACCAACAAAATTGAAGTCTCGAGAAATTGGTTGGTTCTCATCTCGTTCAAGTCTCCCTAGTTGCAAGCAAAATGACACAGATTGGGGGCCATTTTGTTGTAAATAGCAACTATTTAGGATTTAAATGTAATAAAAATTTTCTTTGGAGGTCAAATTTATAACATATATAGGCGCCATTCTGTAATGGATCATAACTATAAATAAATATAATTTAAGGACTAATGTATAAAAAAAACAAATTTTAAAAATACCAGCATTTATAAAATTTTTTAGACTTCTAAATAATTCTGCCACTAACAGTGATATGTGCAAAAAAATAGCACACCATCACTAGAAGATTAAAAATTTAACTACATGACCAAAAAATAATAATAATAATTTTTTTTTTGTGGTCTTTTTGTGCCTTGTGTAATAAATTTTGTGCTATTTTTATCACATGTATCATTATTCTTCCACCAACAATTGATAAATTTCTTCACAATTTAATAAGAATAAATTCTTCTGATTTTCTGAATACGCTGATTGCCGATGATGAACAAATCAAGGCTACTTTCAACAAATTTTTAGTTGTAATACAAGTTGATATTAAAAAAAAAAAATCAATCAAATTTTTTTTTTTTTTTTGTGGTAATAACTAGACTAAAGAAAAGTCTTATCGAATATAGATGCCCATTTGACAAAAGATTCAATTAAACCCAGCTCTAGAATTGGAGCTACTACATAACATTTGGTGCCGCATGGGTCCAAATAATTCACACAAGTTGGCTGTAAGCCAGCTTTGAACAAAGCCTTGCGACCGCCGGGGGTCAATGCTTGAGATGGCTCTTTAGTTTATGTCAAAGCTAATTTTTATGCATATTTAATACAAGACCGGAGCAAGATGCATCTCCTGCTTAGGACTATATATTAATTTGAACTTTGAATGTTCTAAATCAAAAGCCAGCAATCTTTTACTTTTTTATACTTAATTGGACTCTAATTAATTACTATCAACCGTCAATTTAATTAACTTAGAGTTTATATTTTAATCATTTTTTATTTGTGACTCATCATCATTTACAAACATCAGGAAGTTGATTCCTTTCTCATTACATGAACACGAAGAGTCAATGAGAAAATCTCCCCCTTCTTTCGGAGTGTATAATACAATTTTGGGCATATTGTTGCTTTATTCCTATACAATGGACACGTGACATGAAATTAAACACAAAAATTAGAGAAATAAAAGAGAATAAATCCAAACTTAATTAAAATCATTTATGAAATTATGGATTTATCAGGGAATCCTCTCTAGCTATTAACCAGAAAGAGAAACTTTATGTTAACGTTTATGGCGAAAGAGGTGTCGATGTTTTATCCATAAGGCCAATTTAAGTGAACTAGAAATAAATTTTCGCCGAATTTTAATTAGATAGGATCAAATCCGAAGTGCTACAAATAGTTTTGTGCTGCTGTCTTGTTATTAGTTTCGAATGAAGTGATCAAACCAATAAACAACAAGAACCTCTATAAAAAAGAGTAAATAATAATAAATAATTCAAGATCACAAATACTCAATTGTGAAATAACAGATCACGCAAGCAATAAGTGTAAATTGAAAAATGATTTATATAATAATAAAAATTATGCTCTAATTTTCAAGGGAACAAACAATTAATAGACAAAGAGAGAATATGAGTTTTTTTTTTTTTTTTTGGGTGATGATGTATATATATGTGAAAGGGCCTTGAAGTCAAACATAATTGAAAATTTCTAACCTTCCCATTAATTTATCTTCGATGGATTTAAGTTTGTAGTGATTAATTTATGAACTATGAGCTAGTTTAGAGTTAATTTTCTCATAAAATTATAACCGAACCAAATTATAACCAAACTGCCAACTACCATGCCCACAACCTGAATCATCTGAACCGTGCTGTCTATATTTAACACATAACTATATCACGAACACTCTGTGAATAATAAATATTGCTGCAATTGTTGAACTTGAATCACAATATAAGGATATATTAACTAATTGTTATTTAAAAAGAAAACTAATTAACTAAATCTCACACCGTCCATCAGTAAACTTTATAACTAAGCGGCGTATAAGATCATCAACCCATCCAGGTTCATTCGATTTCATATAAAAATATATATTCTGTAATCATTAAACGTGAGTTTAGCATATTTGACCAGGTGATTCAATGAGAGAAATTGCCAAGTCCAATAGAGTTAATGTCACGTTCCGCTCTTACAGAGCATAATATTAGTATGTTTTGGACCAGGGCTCGTATCGATTTTTCTTTTGAATCCTCTCAAGAGTCTCACATGTTTTGAAATGATTCAAAATTTGAATTATAAGTTAACTCTAACACAAAAATCAAATTTAAATAGTCAAAATTTTATATTATCACATCAAATCATAATAAATGCCATCAGCTACTATAAAACTTGCCGCTTATTTACAAAATATTAACAAAACTCACCAACAAAATCATCATATGTTGCAGATTGTGATGGATTGATGGTGAAGAATAGAGGAGAAAAAAAAAAAAGAACATAAAAATTACTAATTTTTTAAATTTTTTAATAAGGATAGTAATGAAAATAAACAATAGTTAATTCAAAAATAGGGATTGATTATGAGATAAATTAACGGTTTTAAGTTTCGTCATTACTCTTTTATAATGTTTTCTAAATATATAGGTAAGTAAATTTTTCTAATTAAACGGGTGAGAGTGTTGGATATCGGATTTAAAACACATGACATCGTCACTCATTCATTTTAGCTGTTACCTAAAGTTTTGAATTATTCTATGTATTAAAGACAAATCTAAACAATCCGTTGATATTGATTTTCAAAGATTTGACTTAAAAAAATTTTGAGACTCTTAATCCTAGAAGTTTGTCGACACAAAGATATTGATCGGGTGAAGTCAAATACATATTAGTTTTCTTGGATCGTGTAGATTTCTGGGATCATGTGTAGCTAGCATTAAGTTTATTGTTCCCAAGACTCTAAGCTAAAACCGCTTGGCTCCATGAATCCGGAGTAGCATCAGCAGTATTTTTTAACCAATCAAATGTTGATTTTTTTCCTGGAAAAATTATTAAAATATTCACAAATCTTCGAGAAGTTTTGAATTGGATGTCTGCACTTGAAATTTTCAAGTTAGGGCTAGCTTGAGGGCCTATTGTTTACAAACAACTTGCCCTATCCATAATGTTTTTACTATATCAAGGATTCATTGATTCTAGATTCCAGGAAATTTACACTCTTGATATTCAGGATTGAATTGATATAGTTACTTTGAAAGTCTATTAGCTTTGCAGAATGAAATAAGCTAGTAGGACTGCTGGTTCATTAAACTTAATTAAATGATATCGGTATTTTATTTATAGAGTTTGTTAATTTTCAATTCTAACACATCTCGACCCCTAAGATCTAACTCCAACACCATCTTGTGGGGGATTTTATAGGACCAAGGTGTTATCTAAAGACCATCGCATATTCTGTTAATTAGCTCTAATATCTCCTCTTTGTTATTCAGTGATTATCTGATTTTTGTATTGACTTTTTAGAAAATTGTTATTTGATAGTTGTCGGGTAAGAATGTGTCATTTTTATAAATATATATATGTGACAAAAAATCATAAAAAAAATAAACACACAGAAAATTAGTGCTTATCTAAATTCGGATGAATTAACACTTACAATGTTCAAATAAAACAGTATATATCTCCGGTAGAAGTGATATTAAAACAGGTCTCAAATTTCATAATTCATACACAAATCCTATCTCCTCAGCTAGAAGGAGCTAGCCTGGACAATAAATTAACATGGTCCACTTTTTCTGACCAACTACTATAAGAGGAATCCTTAGAATAATTCAATGACTATGGTATAGTGGATAGAATTTTGAGAAAGCAGTAACAACAAATTTTTTTTATGTTAGCTATACGAGTAATATTTCTCTGCTAAGTTAGACTTGAACTTAAGATAGTTTTGGGTGATTGTGTCCTTAATTATCTAGTAGTAGCGATTAACTAAAATTAAGGCACGATATAAATATCAAAATCTCGTGTTTGACACACATATATAATATGGAATCACTTAAATAATATATCTAAAAGACTAAACATATGCAAGCTAATTAGAATAACTAATATGCCTTTCTTAAGCAAAGATAAATTAAGCTTCACAAAGCATGCAGTCATAAGACGAGTGATTCTAGTTTCAAGCCCATTACCGGTCAAAACTTATCAATCTAATATGAATTATGAAACAACTAGCGAACTAAAAACTTCAAGTAGCATCCTATACAAAAGAAAAAAAAAAAAAAAACCTTAAGCACCATTGTTGTTTCAGATAAAGAGTCTAGGAAACTGAAAATGAAGCAAAATATTACACAACTATAGAATACTATTTCATAGTAATGGAGTGAACAAAAAGTACCTCTCATATTGCATAATTTCCAAGGACGAAAAACCTGATGATCAATGGTTAACTTAATTGTAAAATTCAGGTACTCATACACTAATGAATAGCAATGATTATTATTTCATGTAAAATTTTCTGATTTCTATACATATACGTGTAACTATATCTATAGCAACAAAAACAATAAGTAAAATTCACAATCTCTCAAGTCTTGGAGAACGTGTCATCACTTGAGAAATCAAAAGGACTCCAATTACCAAATAATAGATTATTTGGATCTTGTGCTTGGTGATCGTCAGCAGGTCCAAGCATTGGCTCTTGCGTTGCTGCTGCTGCTTGCAGAGATTGATTCATCATCATTTGAGAATTCAACCACAATATTTCTTCACTTGGCAATGGTGGCAACACTTGATTACTTTGAATTCCATCTTGAACATGATGACCATGCTTTTGAACTGAATCAAACATACTGAAGTAACTTTGGTCATTGTCTCTAAAATGGGTTTGAGTTTCCGCAGACGACAAGTCAGAAAAACTTAGGCTTCTAACAAGCCCATTATTAACATTTTCTTCTGGTAATTGAACCCCAGACTCCAAGTTTGTACTCACCATGCATGAATTAAACTCCATAGATGGATCAATATCCGGAAACTCCGGCAATTCAAAGCTTCCGGCAGGCTTCTCCTCCGGCGGTTGATTCAAGAAATTTGCAAAAACAAGGGCAATATCAATATGAGAACCATCTTGCTGTTGCATTAAGGATGAGGTAGAAGTGGACTCAAGAAATCCATTAACCTTGTTTATTTCGCCCATATAGGACAAGCTTTTCGACGAGACGCCGTCGGTGGATAACCTCACCGACTTGCCTCGTCTGTTCTTCCGGCATCCACCGCCAACGGGCACGTTCCTCAAGGACCCACCTTTGGTCCAATACCTTCTACATCCTTTGCAAAAGTACCTCGGTTGTGTCAAGCTGTAATTGTTGTAATAACAAAATTTTGTATTAGAAGAACCACAACGTGGACAATTTGGTGATATTTCAACATTAGGCTTGTGATTCCATACTCTCTCCATCACCAAAAATGAACTTCATTAATAATAAAAATAAATAAAATTATTGATTCTTCCACTCTCTCTCTCTCAATTGAACTTGAGAGAGATTCTCAATAGAAGAGAATGTTATGACAATGCAAGCCAAGAGTTATAAGGAGTGATGAAAATTAGAAAAAAAGCACTTGCGCACTAGAAGCACTTAAGTTGATGAAGTGCACGTGAGTTGAGGGTTCCGGAGCCGTTAAGGACGTACAAGTAACAAACCAACCCCGTAGGCAAATACACGGTGTCGGTGTTTCGACACACGTGGCACGATGTCATTGGTGGGAATGAATGTAGTATGGGAAGCAATTGCCTCGAGAAAATCGTTAGGGTTTCTTGCAAGGGCAGGCAGAATGAATATTTAAAAAAGATAATGGTAACTCGCGGCGTTGCAAGTGTTTCTTTATGATCTAATCTTAGAGATGGCATCATGTTAGTGTCTTCAAATTAAGTAAAATTTGGCCTCGTGAATAGGGATTCTGATTTCGAATGAATAAATATGTTTGTACGTATGGGTTGCATCGATCGGGATTTGTAGTGATTTTTTTTACTTCAATGGAATGAGATGTAGGAGATCTTGCCAACAGTTATATGGTAGTTAATAATGAAAGCATATCTACACATGTATCATTCTCTTGCCAAGTAATTGACGTTACTTCTTGTTGGCGTTACCAAGGATAGATAAAAATGTTCTTTCGTATATTTGGTGGAAGATGTGGTCTGCTTTTCAGTTCAGTTCTGGTAATAAAAATCAAATAGTTCATAAATCTCTAAAATAATTGGTTTTTATTTGGTTCGGTTTTAAACCGAATCAAACCAAACCAAAAAACAAAGGTTCAGAGGAAAAAAATATATATTTTTATTAGTTAATATAAGTGATTATTGATATGATAGCATATGTTTTATTTTAATTTGTTTAACTGTTGGTGCTTAGTTGAGTGGCTTACTTCGAGAGATAAGATGTGTTGATAAGTAGGTGTAGAGTTCTAAAATTGTTAAAAGATATGTTGAATAATCAAGAAATTGTGAATGTGGATGGCGAATTAGCAATAGAACTTTGAAGTTTCTTTTATATATGATTTTGTGTTGTTTCTTTCTTGTTTATTAATTTAGTAAATTTCTAAACTATGTTAGTTTGTTTTGTGTTAGACTTCATTATGTTGATTTATTCAACTTTATTTCGTTGTTTACTATTTGTAGTTTTGTGAACCCAAGATTGTTATTGCAGTAATAATATATGACTGTTATGTGGTTTTTATTTTATTTTATTGAAAATACATAGTAAAGTTACTTGAACCAAACAAAACAAAACAAAACCAAAACCAAACCAAACTAAATTGAATTAATTTGGTTGAACTCTAATATTTAGTTCATAAAATTGTGAACCAAATGGATTCGGTTTGGTTCAGTTCTGGGCTACAACCAAATCATACTAAGATTTTTCACTGTAAACATAAGTAAATTTAAGTTCCGGTAATAATATTTTAATGAATTATCTCTTATGTAATGAGGATTCGAAGAGAATGGAATATACACGTAAATTTCAAGGTTACTTTTCTAGCAAGTAATTACTAAACACTTTCAATAACAAATAGAGTCCAGGGCTTAATACATCTCCCAATAAGACTAATATATATTTATTTTCTCAAATATCAATAAAAATCCTTTATTTACCGTGCTTTAGAAAAAATAATGAAACGGAAAAAAAATCAAAAAATCAAAATCATAATATTGGTTTGAATATTATGAGGGGCACGAGTACGTTGACAAATGTTTCTTAAAGGAGGAATGTTTCAATGGTCGTAGTAAACGCTAAATAATAAAATTAGCTTGAAATAGTAAATATCTGGGATCATGCGCTCCTTGGATCATGCAGCTGCAGCTGCAGCCTCGTTGATTTCATCAATATGCTTTGCTAATTCGAGGATTATATTCCGTCAAAAAAGGACAGAAAAAATATTCGAGGATTATGAGAGTGTTTGGGGTAACTGCGCTGTGGACGCTATATCTCAAAATCAATCCATATCAAAATTTCCTATCATTGTGAACTTTCAAATGTAACAACAGTCCCTTGGCCTGCTGGCCTGGTGGTTATTGGCAAAGCCATGACAAAAACCAGGTCACAATGATAAATCGAGAAGACGAGCCTCGAGTGGTTTAAGTCTCTTCTCGTGAGTATTGCGTGTGTAGAATTTCTCTTTATGTGACAATAAATCTCTGTAGAGCAAATCTTCGGGCTAAGCATCATCAAATAGACCGCATGAAGATGGGTTTCAGCCTGACCATATGTTTCAAATTTCCACGTTGGGATTCGAGTGTACCATATCATGTCAAAACCAGGTCATGATAAAGTTTCAATGCTATTATTAGAGACCTTGTATTGTAATGTAAATTTTTTTTTTTTTTTCATCCTCTGGGGATTCCGTTATTAACAGTACCACGTCATCTCGATTTCGAACATAACCCCTGTTTAAAACATTACTCAAATGCACAATACAACTCAACCTAATCACCCAAAATTTGATAAACCCAGTACAAAATCAAGCTCAACAGGATTTCGAGTTTCATAACAATTTTTTTTTATTATGTATTTACATTTTATGTTACACATACTAATGTAACTTTACAATGTAACGTGGAGTAACACAACAATGCCCCTTTCCGGATAACCGGGAAACAGCTGCACAACCGAAGAAGCATACATTTTTTGGCCTTTCAGAGCTATGTCAGTCAGCTAAAACGAACAAACTACAGAAGTACCAAACAAAATTTGTCCCCTGCAAATGAATAAATCAGAAAATGGCGGATATATGGAAAGGGATTTCAATAAATCTAGATATAAATTTACATGTTTATAGTACATGGATGATTCAGAACTAATTTGAAAAATGAATGATTAGCTGAAGGCTGCTGCTGCAGATTGCAGTTACCCTCCGCAAGATAAGACCTCAAATGGCCTTGACTCAGTTTCATTAAGTTCCTATCCAAAAATTTGCAACAGCGCTGATATCATGTCTGCTATAGATGACCCAACCTTTCCTGTTAGACAAAATAGACAACCAGGTCTTAGGAATTAGTACTAATAAAATTTGAATTAAAATTGTAATGAAGAATAATCCTAATCTTCTTGCAAGGAAAAGGAAGGAGCTATTCAACAATGCCATGAGAGTTGGGGCCTAATGGAAATGCCATAACTCTAATCGAAACTAAGACTTAAACCCTATATAGTTTAAGAAGAGGCCCAAGATTTATAACTAACCAGGGGTTTTTTAAGAATCTATTAAGGTCTGGAAATTCCAAACTCCAATTCTTTCTTTTGTCAGTATAACCTCTGAATTTTCAGACAATAGAAACCAGAAACAGAAAATGAAATAAATTCCTGTTCAGCTCTTTATTTTCTATCATTTCCACCGCTTCTCCTTTATTGCTTATCAAAAATAAATTCTAAGGCTGCTTCAGAAGAAAAGGGGGGAAAGCTGGAAAGAAGATGATGAAGGATAATAATAACCTGAAGCATCTGCATTAATTTCGGATGCTGCTCCAAAAGCTGACAAAGTTTTTCACGGTCACTCAATAAAGACTGCCATGAAAGAGAAACCAAAAAAAAAAAAAAACAAGACTAATAGTTAGGAAGAGTCTAAGAATGATCTATAAGAATAAAAACAACAAAATACAGAGAATAGCAATCAATGAATCTGTCAAATCTATAAAGCAAAAGCTGAGCATAAAAATAATACCTGAATAGCTTCAGGGGACTTGAAATACTCATGTAATGACATTGCTGGATCTTGTTGCTGCTGAGATCCAATATCACCTTGGTGATGTTGAACTTGGGGCTGAGTACGTTCAACTTGCTGCTGTTGCTGTGCTGGTGAAAACTCTTGCTGCTGAGATTGATAATAAGTATGAATTGGAGAAACTTGTGGTGGCTGCATTGTTTGTAATGGATGGACTTGCATCTGAACAGGGTTTTGTAGAGATGTGACTTGTTCCAACTGCTGTGACGCTTGCATTGGTGGCCTCAGATGCTGAGGCGGTTGCTGAGGACGTGGAACCTGTGGGGGCTGCAGTGGCTGTAATGGAGCTAGAGAATGCATTGACTGAATGGATGACTGAGGAATGGAAAGATTCTGCATGATCTCACCCTGCTGCTGTGCTGGAGTGTTTCCATAAAGAGTTGCAGGAATTGAAGCTGGCCTATTGAATACCAAGGGTGGCATGATGTGAGGTGGTGGATAAGAAACTCCAGCAGCTGATGCAGAAACACTGCCTAACCGTGCATCAATCATTGGCACAACAGAGCTCTGGGCCTGGGGAAGATCAGTTGTTCCCCCAATGTTCTGATTGTACATGGACATCTGAGAATTAGCTTTGAATGATGGCAAATTATAGGGGCTAGATGAAAATGGAGGTGGAGTCGGAGGAAGCGGAGGCCTCGAAGATCCACCAGGTGTAGAGCTGCCACTAAATGCTGATAGATAATCTGCCTGAACCTACAAAGAAAAAAGATTGAAGATGACACAAACTTCAAAAATAACAGACGCAGCTGGAGCCTGCAGCCAAAATGGTGAGCAAAAGAAAGTATCTTCTCTTACTTGAAAACCAGGAGGAACTGACATCTGTACTTCTGTTAGGGAATTAACATATGGAGAAGAATGACTTGGAATAGAATCGGAAGCCTGAGACATTCCAGGTGAGATTGCTTGCGGAGGTGGCATTGGAGGTAAAGGTGGTTGATTTGGCATAACTTTCTGATCATAAAGTCCTCGAGATCCAGTACCTACAGGAAGATTAGCAGCATGCTGCGGACTGTTCTTTGGATAAAAATTTTGATTCATCCTCGAATCAGTTGGCATAGATGACCCTGTAGCATTGTTGTAGAGAGAGGCAGAAAACCCAGGACTATTTGCTGCTGCACCAGAATCAAATACACCAGAAGCCTTAGCTGTAATAACATTCTTCGAGTCATCGGACTGCTCAAAAAACTTCTTATCCGAAGAAACACTTGGTTCCCGAGTCAATGGCACATCAGGGCGTGAGACTGACATCATGGAAGAAAATTCACTTTGGGCGTTTTCATCAGCGTTAGAAGCTAATGGTGTACTCATGTGAGAAAATTGACCACTTTCATTAACATCACTCTCTGTCTCCTCAACAATTGAGTGTGGAGAGCTTTGCTCAACAATAACAGGGGCAGGCTGCTGCAGATTATCATCCAACTGAGGGAAGGGCAATTTATCATCAGGTTCGGACTCCTCATCGTCAAATATGATATCAATTCCCTGAAGATCATCATCAGGATCTGTTTTCAACTGCTTAGGCTTGTCAACTTTTTCTTTTTGGGTGCCACTAGTGGGAGCTTCATTCTTCACCTGTATTGTTGCCTCCCCAACTACAGTTACCATACGTTTCTGGCGCTCCCTTTCTCTAGCCATAAATTCATCAACATGCACTGATGGAGCTCTTCCACCAGCAGATCCAACACGCTGGGCTATTATTACATTAGAATTACTGACACCTTCACCACTTCTTTCTTTTGCAATGTAGTCATCCACATGCAAAGATGGAGCCCTGCTGGTATTTGGTTTTCGCTGCCTAAATGAATCCCTCTTCGTAGGACCAGATGGAGCTGTAGTTGGACCCAGTCCACGTGAGAAAGTGTTTTGATTTGTCTCAGCAGCTGAATTTTCTCCTCTAGCACGCCGGCTCAAGCCTTCCACTGGTGGCATTTTCCTCTTTGCAGGAAGAGCTGTTTGTGACAATCTCTCAGGCAACGTTTCTGGACATTCCCACATAAACTTATCTTCAAGTCCTACAAGATAAAGTTTGTCATCGTCCTTTTCAACATTGCCACCCACCATCTGATGTATGTTTGAAAGAACAATATCATTCGGTGATGGAAGAATTCCTTCAGTAAACATGACATTGTCCACATCAACTGAACCAGTAGGCTTTTGCAACAATAATAACAACACCTTCACAAACTCCAAAACCTATTACACCAAAAATTGAATATAAATGATAAGACCATTCAAGGGAAAACAAAGAATTTCAGTGAACTAGTTCCTAAGAAGCTATAACACATACCTGACACAAAGATGTCTGCAAATCAGGGATAGCTGAATAGTAATTGTCATCATTGATCTTTGACAAAACAGTAAACATTTTCTGTATAAGTTTTACATTTTCTTCTGGAAAGCTTTCAGTCCCACTCTTATCATCAGGAAGCCCAAAAAGATATTTCAAAGCAACAATCGCATTTGAATTTAAACTAATCAACACAAAAGCCAAAAGTTAAGCTAGTGAAATAATATAAAGCCAATTAATGGATTAAAAATATAGCTCTGCATAATCATATGGTCAACAACTATAGCGAAGACAGCAATTATGAAGGATGCAGCTAAGAAGGACAAAATAAATATATAAAATTATTCAAATCATCTGCAGCCAACTAGAATATAGAAAGAATAAAAAACAATAAAATAAAAAATCAATAATGAAGATGCAGTTGGAACAGTTGTTTTTGCACAGAGGGCAGCGTATGCTGATGTTCCACAAGTGTTATGGCATTATTCAAGAGGACTATAATAGAAACTCATCTCTGTCTTACGCATCTAAACACGGTGATTAAGCATATATTGGAATTGCTACTAGCTATGTTTGCACAAAAGTACAGCTGAGTCACAGCCTAAAGTTAAAAAGATGAATGATTCATGAAAGTGATGAAAAAGAAAACTCAGATTCATACTTTGCAAGTTTTCAGCCCACCCCTTGGTATTCACACAGCTTGCACATTTGACAAGCTAATCCTTACAACTATAGAAGTTTCAAATACTATAGCAGTGAAATTACTAGCAGCAAATAAAATGGAAATAACTTTCTAATTACAAAATTAGTAGAACTTACAGAAACATAGAAGTGTAGGAAATCAAGAAGTTGATAAAAATAAACAATGTTTAAGATCAGTAAACACTAAAATCTCACATAAATACATAACATAGCCAATTATCAAGGCGGACTGACCTTTTCCCATCCAGGCAAAAGCGCAAGGACCCTAACGACAAAGCACAAACAGCCTCAACTGCATAAGTTGACAAGCCATCATTTGAATCAACTGAATTTAGTAACTTTGTCCAGCAACATAACAAAGGAGGATTCTTTCTCCATTCAAACTCATTTAGAAGGCTACGGTCATCGTTACTTTCATGTCCTCTCCCTGAATCAAATTCTTCTAGAGTAGAATGGGTATGACAAATAATTGAAATTAAAGCTCTCTGGCCTTCACCGCCAGAAACTAATTCTCTGAAAGCAGTAAGACAAAAGACCAATTCTTTTCCAACCGGCAGGACCTGTGAATCAAGAGTATTCTCTATTACCATTAGTATAGTGAAGCATGCAGACCTTTTGACTAGTTGCAAAAACGCCAAATATTTTCTGATTTTTTTGAAAAATATAAATTAACACAGCTTTAATAAAATTGCCCTGAACAAAAATCTAATCAAATCCTTAATTTCATCACTGCTTTAACTTTTAAAGACATGTCTCTTTAAAAAGCATTTTAAGAGACATTTAAAAAAGAGGAAAAGCATTTCATAGAAAGCAACTTTTAACTTTTAAAGATATGTCTCTTAAAAAAAAAAGAAAGTGATGAGATTGAACAATATACAAATGACAAAATTGATTCAGATTTCAAAGGAGATAATACCTGACAAAACTTTAGGATATGTGGTAAAATCAATGAACAATCATCGGCACTCAGATTATCAAACTTGTACCTAGTAAACAACAAAAAAATTCAATCAACGCACTGAATACTCCATAAAGGAAAAAAAAACAGAAAAGAAAAAAGGACATAATATATTGCATCTACTCACAGATCATGGCTTCCAGGGTGTTGCATAGGTGTTTGAGAACAGCAGAGTAGTGAGAAAGACTTGAATACCGGAAGGCACCAGCTAGTCAAAGTAGAACCAATTTTAACAGAATTTAGTTGATCAGAAAACTGTTTTCCATCAGAATCAGTAGCTTCAAAACACCTCTTTAACACTTCAATCAGCATTTGGGGTACACCCTCCTTTAACAATACCGCCTGATAGCAAAAATAATCATCTTGCAAAGATAAGTTGCTAATAAAAATTGGAAAGGAAAGGGATGGGGCTGGGAGGACATTGAGACAGACAGTAAGAAACCTTAGCACATGGATGCTCCAACAAACTAGCAAGAAAATCAAGAAGCCGGTGAACCTGAAAAGATAGAAAAAGGATATATCAAGCACATCACTTGACAAACTGTTTAACTATACCATGGGATTATAATTATCACCTTGTACACATCCATGTCTGATGGAGAAGATGAGTCAGAAACATGATCACGGATCCATGCTAAGATAGGCCGTAGAAGTAGGGAAGCATTTTCAGATTTTTGAGAAGCAACACGTATTATGAGGACTCTAAGCATGTCTTGTATGACTATCAATGCCTGTTGAAGAGTAAAATCACCAGATAAAACACAACCGGAAAAAAAAAGAAAAAAAAAATCAAAACTTTGTTAAAAAAGAACCAAGTTATACTCCAGTATGCCTCCAGCAATACCACAGATGAAAATGACCTCAAAACCAAAGTAACATTAAGGGGGAAGAACACGTACAGAGATAGCATAATGTCGGATAATCTGAGCAATCTTGTCAAGATGAGGCCTCAATTGGGTAAGCAGCTTCTCACGGCGGCCAGGCTCTAGATACCACTCTACCTCTCTCTCCTTCTGAGGCCCCAACAATGACCCAACTGCCAATGTTCTAAGGGCACTCAGCGATGGCATTCCATTTCTCCAAAGCCAGATATCTTCTTCGGGAAATAAATCATTCTTTCCATATAAAAGAGATAAAAAAAGAAAGCCAGTCAAATATCAAAGTTCCAGGAGGTTCAATCATCAAAATATTTCAGGAATGTATATATCAGTTCTAAAATAAAGAGTGTCACTGAAGAAATTCACATCAAGTTGTCAATTTAATATTGGGCAAAATTGCAACACAGGCCGAGTGGGCCACGCAACCAAAACAATATGGTGAAGTAGACATGTACTTGAATACATAACATCTACCAATTCCATGTATCAGAGAGAATCTGCAATTAAGAATGGAAATGCATACCAGAAGACAGAGTAAACTGCAGGTCTCCTTTGGACCCAAAGCTAGCAATGAAGTAGTTTGAACACTGACTAGAAGGGAGTGGAAAAGAGCAGGAGTCCAGCCATAAATTGGCCAAAAAGCAAGTGCGGATACAACAAGACGGCAGACTGCTCCAAAACTAAGTGCAGAATTAGGATATGGAGAGGATAAGTCCGCTGCACATGCAGCTAGCTTTGGACTGCAATCACAATCATTCTATCAATTATATACAGATTATGGAATGTAATATATGTAATAGAGAACAGGCAAAAGTTAAATACCTCACTTCTCGATGCAATCTTAGAAGGGCATTCATTAATTTTGTATTCTTATGCTGCTCATTACCTTCCTACAGATATTGAAACAAAACAAGTTAATTCTTAGACAAATTTAACAAATAAATGTAATACTGGAAACTAATAGAATTACAAATGCAAACCCAAATAATCCCCTCCAAATAAAGCATAGGAAGCCTTTAGTACGATGCTCCCAAATAAACCACACAAGGAACTAAATCTATAACCATTACTAAGAAGGAAGAGGAACAATCAACCAAGAAAAGAACTGTCATCCGAGGTTGGAATTTCTGAAAATGTTTCTAACAACACCAAAATGTCGGCTATGATATTGTCCATGGCACGCAGTCTAAAGTGTTCAGTCTCACTAAATAACCTAAATAGGTATGCATGAACAGAGCAGCCTTGATTCTATCTTTACAACAATCTATTCATACTTCTCGTGGTTGAGTTGACAGCCAATCAAACAACCCCTCAAGATTGAGGCCAAGGTCTGGTTCCAATGGAAAGAAGCAACCTTCCTAGGACTCAGGTCCTGAGTTCGAGCATTTAGTATGCATGAATTAAATTTTAAAAAAAAATCCTCAAGCTTCCCATATGTAATCGGAGTTACCGTAAAATGTAAATGGCCTTACAAGAATACTCAATTACAAGAAGCAGCCTTCCTAGGACTCAGGTCCTGAGTTCAAGCATCACTAGTATGCATGAATTAATTTTTTTTTAAAAAAAAAACAATTCCTCATGCTTCCCGTATGTAATCAGAGCTACCGTAAGCGGCCTTACAAGAATTCTCAATTAACTGATGCAAGAGCATAACTGGTAACAAAATAACAGATTTATGAAATAAGCATTTTCTGGTCAACTTGTGAGCCCTATAAAACATCTAAACAATTAATTCCTTCTCTAAAGCAATCCAAAGCTCCAACTCTGGAGGTACGTTAATGAGAGAGCTTTACCTCTACACATACACTTAAATTCCCATTAGAAACAAGCCACGTTTCTTGGTGTCAAATCTATAGATCCAAAGATCTGAGGACACCAAGAGGCATCAAGATATAGAGGGTTCTTAAAGTTTTTGATTTATCCCATTTCATAAAAGAAAATACTAAGTAATATCATGGAAGTCTCCAACCCATAAGCAAAATTTTCATGGACTTTCTATGCCACTTGCTCCATTTGGATATGCCCAAAATAAGCTTGTCATATAGATAACATAGCATCACCAGTGTATACTAACCAGTAATATATAAATGTGGCAGCAATGTCACATGATCCTTCCAATGTATTGAAGATATTAAAAATGCAACAAACCTGTAATTTCTGCAGAATAGTGATTAGAAATACCAAAGAAGGGACCAAAAGATCAACTAAGCACTGTTCACGATTACGTTCCAATAATAAATCAGATGAAGAATTGCATTCTGTACCATCATCAATGAGGTAATCTGTCAAAGACAACATAGTCAAACACTTTAATATAAGAGATGATCATCTGATACACTAAAATTTTGTAGACTAGAACTGTGTATGATATTAACAATTTAACATGACGTAAATATATACATTAAAAATCACAAACTGCCTTAAAACAAGTGCATACGTACCATAATTGTTTGAGGATCTCTCGAGCATGAACCTGCAATTTACCAGAATTGTGTAGACAACTGTTACAGCACCTTCTTCATACAGGGCAGCAGCAACAGCCTACACCAACCAGAAGAAGAAAAAGTATAAAGAGATGCTGAAAGAAAAAACCTATGGGAAGTAAAGGTAGTCAAAATTATACGGCAAAAGAACAGAAACAACATACTGAGTTCTCTGAAATAAATGCCAAAATTCTAAGTGCTGTTGTCAACTGTGCTATGGAAGAGTCACGTAAGGTTACACCATCAAAAGACTTTTCAGAGATAATTTTTACTAGATTCTCCATAACATTAAAATCAGAACCACTGGAAGGTTCACCAGTGGCATTTTCAACTTCCATCAAATCGGACACTAGATTGCTGGTTGAGGATAAGTGAGCATCTCCTCCAGAAGCTAACACAGCAGCATACCGGAGAAGACCAATGACCCCACTTTTGTGATAAACTACACCGGGATCTATCCATTCCAGTAGCCGAGTGGGAGCATCTTTCCTATTAGACCCAGGAGAAGAAGAATGTAGAGCTTTGTGAAGTTCCATGGCACGACCAATCCAAGAACCCAGTGATGATGCAGTTGAATCAGTAACAATAATCTCAAAAATCTCAGCAGCTGAGTGCAAAATGGCAAGACTAAGGGGAGATGCTCCTGAAAAGCCAGAAATTCATCCAAGTGTACGCTCATTACATATGTAAACAAGAAAACTTGCTACTGGTTCAAAGTTTAAAATTTAACAAAGCAAGTGGACTACCACCACTTTTAGTTGATGGCTCCTGTTCCTTGGCAGAATGTAAAGCTTCAATTAACATTGAAACAGCCTACAAAAAATTCCATGCATCAGAGTATGTAGGCATTCAGCAAAATAGTACTATATACTACAAACTCAACAGTGTTAAAACAACAAGAAATTAAGAATTGCAGTAGGAAAATGGTTATTTAGAAATAATTTCTGTTAGGTGTGGTTCATGTTGTACATAATGGAAAAAGTTTTTCTAAGATTAGTGCTAAAACCAAGATAAATCCATGCCCACCAAACCAGATCAAAGCATTAAAGTACATACTTGACATATAAGAGAAGTAAATTACATCATAGGACAGCAAAAGGCAATTAACCACCATTTTAATAGAGAGTAGCTACTGCAGAGAGATACATACAAACAAACTGGCAAGTCTCTTTTAATTTGACTACCAATGACAAGCACAAAATTAAAACTCAGTTGCGAATGCAACCATAAATATAACATCAAACATCATTTTGCTCATACCTCTGGGAAAAACCCAAGAGTCAGCAAAGCCTGGCGTCCACAATCAGACCTGCAAATCAGATAGCATGGCAGGTCAAAACCAGTAATTTCACGTTAAAACTCCAACATTGACCAGATGAATAAACAAGTTTGACCTAGAGACACCACAGAGTTCCCACAACACCCATAAAAATTCTTCTGACTGGGGAGTTGATGTAAGCAATCGGTCTATAGCATTAACCTGAGCCATGAAATAAGAAAAACACTATACTTAGAAATAGCTACAAACTCTAATGGAATTAAACTCAAAAAACATTAAGGAAAAGAAGAGGATAACAGAGAAATGATAATCTCTTCAAAGAAAGGAAACTAACCACCCTCAAATGCATCTCAACAATTGTAGCAACTTCCTGCAGACCACAAGTAAATCCCTTTGACATCAAAACATACGCATACCGAAGAGGAACACACTCTTCCTTATTCAGATCAGTAACCCCCCTTAGAGCATGAATTAACGTAGCAGAAATTTCATAATGATGTAGTAGAAACACCAAGCCTAAAAGAAAACATACAATATATAAATTGTCACCATTTTAGAGTCTAGTATTTGAAAAATAAAAATAAAAAAGAAAAGCTGCCATCAACACACCTGAGTGACAAAAGAGCAGCGAAAGAATTATTGCTCCAATGGACGATGCAATATCCAAATACACATCCATAGCATCACCCACTTCTGTACGCAATATAGATGATGACAACAGAGCAGCTGACAAAGAAAGAAAGCCTCTCTCCTGAAACAATCAACATTTGAAATTAATAATGCTGCTAAAATTCCCCTTATGACAACCCCATCTCCTGTACTCCACCAGAAGAAAACACACTCACAGACGCAACAAAAAGTAAATAAAAATCTGGCAGTTAAAAAAAAAGAAAAGAAAAGAAAAGAAAGCAGCAACAAAGAAGTAGGGTGGGTGCTTCATTAAGTAGAAAGAAACCACCCAATCTACTCTATCCCTTTAACAAAAAATGTGAAATACTTGTATGAACTCCAAAACTAATTATAAAACTTTAAAAAAAATTGTCAGAACAGCTCAAGCAGTTAAATTTATTAACCCAGTGGCTAAAATTACCATTACACAGACTGAGACTGATGGCGAGACTACTGCACATCAGATTAGGTAAACCATAGGGAAGGTTCTTAGATCTAACTTCAGTAATACTCCTATAAAAGTAAACCATGCAAGACCTTTCATAGTCTACAACCAAGTTTAGACTACCAAAGATAAGTACAGGGAAATGAAAAGGGATGTGAAACATACATATCTGGGCAGACAGTGGCCAAACAATGTCAAAATTCCCAAAAGCAACCATAATACAGTATTGCTGCCCCAGATCACAATTGATAAGAAAAAACAATCTAAAATCAGCACAAACATATACATACATGGTAAAAGTAGTACCTTTTAAACTTCTCTGTGAGATAACTTGGGATCATTAAGACTATTAAAGCATTGCAGACATCAGTTCTATAGAGTCAAAATTACTTTGCAACATACAGTTGTCCCCATGTGTCATCATATCCTGGAAGTTTATTTAATCGGTCTAATCAAGGACAAATCTGTCAATTTACATTATCTGCATTCTAAGTGTAATATCATACATAAAATTCACCACGCAACACACATTTCCACAAAAGACCATAATCCAGAACATTTTAGCACATGGTTTATGCTCAAATTTCCACAGGTGTAATAATAGTGAATAAATTTATTTTTTTGTTTTTTGTTTTTGTTTTCATTTTTTTTTTATAGAGAAAAACACCATTTGCAAGAGTTATCAGGGAACAAATATCAACATCGCATTTTGACAAGCTTCGGACATATCAAAACCAGCAAAATGCTTTCATAATTACAGAAGGAAAAGAAAAAATGTGAAAAAATTGTTGCACAACTATGAGATGTGAGCATGTGAGTTACCCACATGCCTTTGAGAATAAGAGGGAAAGAGGAGAGAGAGGGGGGGTAAGCTAACTACTTGATGTACCTTAAGAAGGGTCAGCAAATGCGGGTCAATATCCGAGTTTGAAAAGCCGCAAGTGGATGAAGCGATTAAGTTACTGGTTACTTTATATGACAATAATCCTTCAGCCTGAACAAGTGTCAATGATCTTCTTGCAGAAGACACTGGAGAAGGATCTTCAATTGGACCACGCAAATTTATCAATTTCTGCAATAATCCATGTCAACAAACATGAACTAAGAAATGCAATTGCATAACATGATTTGTCCATATGGTTCAAAAAATACTACATTTTCATAAAGAGGGTCTGTGTGTGCGCGCGCGCTTATATATATTCAACGAAAATCCAAATAAAGTAACAAACTGACCAACAGCTTTTTGAGTTGAGATTTGGCACTTATAAGCATGTTTGAAGTAGCAGCCGTGACCTTACCAGCAGCAGGCAGGCCTCCCAATACAGACAAAACAGCACTCTGGAAATGAAGTGGAATATAATTACCAAACAGTATCCAATTAAGTTTTTAAATGCAAAAACACAGCCACCCACCTTTTTCCGGCCCAAACCCACTCCCCAACCTCTAGCAAGAAGCATACCTCATATCGTGAAGCTACTTCATAGTATCGCAAGCGATGAAGGACAAATGTTGCAAGAGAAGCCACATCATGACGTGGTTTCTGCACTAATAAGTTCAACAATCGACTGTATCCCTCACTAATACCAGACGGGATGCTCTCATCTTCACGAGGCCACCACCCCAAAAAACCTTCACAACCAATTGAATGCCGTGTAGCCTGTTCAATAGCTCCAAGTACAAGCAACATAATGGCAGTAGAATTCTCAATGTCACGACTGAAAACATATGCAAGTTGATCCATCCCCCCACTGTCGACGAAGTGAAAGCAGCCTTCTCTACCAGAGCACAGCAAAAGAGCCACGCTCAGCCCCAAAATGACACTCTTATTCTGAACATAAAATTTACATCATAAATGAACAAGATGCAAAAGCATGTTAGCAAGCAGAAGAGTAGCAAAGAGAAAGGGCAAACTTTCTATGACATATTTATTGAGAAGAAGCAATTTATAAGAACTAAGAAATGAGAGTGGAAATTTTATTTAGGTCCAATCACCTGTGGCAGATTGTGATGCCCCAGACTTGTGCTGTTCCCACTAAAATTAAAGTACTGGCTTAGCATATCCACCAACTCTTTTGAAGAAGCCACATCAGCTTCAGTCTCGAAAAAAGCACAATCCCCCAATAATTCAGCTGAATCATTCCCTGAATCATGCTGAAGGGCTGCATAAAATTGAATAAGCTCTTTTCTGGCCTTAATAACAGCATGCTGTAGATCATCTTCATTACTCTTCAATTTTCCAGATGCAAGATGCTTCTGACGGGTTGTGTCACCTAAGTCATGAGCGACAAAAGATGAAGCTGCCAACACCACAGTACTTACAGTTTTATGTACAGCAGACTCAGGGTTTGGCAACTCAAAGACCTTCAACATCAGATGTAATAACTGTTTAACCTCAATAGATATATCAGACGGAGCAACTGGTAAAGACAATACTTTTAGAGAGGATAAAGATTCCTCAATTGTACGATTAATTGAATGCAATGCCAGAGGCAGGTCTTCAAGCTTTCCCTCAGCAGAAGTAACAAGATCAGTTAAAGAGCTATCATCAAAATCGATGTTGAACTGTCCCAGATCCTCAGCAGTGTTTCCATATATAATCAAGCTTAGACTGCGGTAGCTGCCCCTTACAACCAGATGATTAGTTACAACAGCCTACAAAAATGTAAAGCATGTTGATCATGATTCTGTACTACTTCAAGCCTCCCCAAAAGAGTACGATAGAAACCAGACTCAAAGAGGAGAAAATTTCTGAAATTTTTCTTCTTCCTTTTAAAAAAAATATATATATATATTGAGCAGGAGAATAACAGAGGTCGATAACATGAGAAATTGTTAACCAAAGAATGCAAGTCTGAAATAAAAGTCCAGAAAGTACAAATTTCACAGCTAATGACTGAGAAAACTGTTAGATAAATTTTTGCAACCTTCATTTTAGATAAAAATTTTGCAAAAGTGTTTTCTAATTCCTGCTTTGGCAAAACGAAAACAACTTTCAAAATCTGAGATATGTAATAGTAATACTTGTTTTCTCATAAAATGAACCTAGTGAAAATATATCAACTACTAGTAGTATACTGTATAAGAAAAAGAAAAATAATGTGAGTTTTGCAAATCCTGCTTTTTAAGAAGCACAAAATGTCTTCGTACATTAAGACTAGTTTTAGTTATTCAAATTCAGTGCCAAACACAATTTTTGCTGGGAAAGCTATGTCAATCAAATAATCAAAAACGAAAAGACCTATCATTTGCAAAACTATCCTAAAAGAATAAATGTGTTTCAAAAGATTCAAAGCACCTAGTCCTCTTTTAACAGAAAATTAGAAAAGCATTCATACATTTTCTAACAAAACTATCAAGAATTCTCCATACATATTAATTACTCAACAAAACAAGCCATAGACAAGTATAAAACTAGCATGTGCCCAGTGGCTAATTATCTTAAGGTACTCAAATGGGCACAGTATGAAGAAAATAAGGTAACAACAAGTGAAAAAATATTACTATACACGATGCAGTAATACCTCCACTTCTAACACATTTGATGAAGAATGCGAATACAGAAAAGGCTGACAGAGGCGCCTAAATCTTGTTTCTCCCTCGCATTGAACAAATACCTCCAAAGCAAATGAAGGAGGTGAAGTGGCCCTATTCATGACAACATTTTTATAATCATCATACTTATAGTTAAAAAAAAAAAAAAAAGATGGAGCACCATCTTGTGCAGTTGTGCTGATAGCTAACGTGAATTTTTCCAACATCTAAAACTTTAAACTTCAACAACAAAACTGTAAAATAAAAGCCCAATATCAAATTAAACATCATTCAAAACTTTTTTGCATATCAAACTAACAATGATCGAAAATTACTAACCCCCCCCCCCAAAAAAAAAAAATTGTTTAACCTTAACATAATATACATAAACCTGGGATCAAATCATAAAGGATCGACCATACTGAAAAAATCAAGGTAGCATCATTGCTACACCATATAACTTTTCTCAGACACACTATATCGATTACTACTTACAATCAATTTAATATTGCAACTAAGTTAAAAAAAGAAGCATAAGACATTAGAGGAAGCTCCTACAACATACCCAACAAGAGAGACTGCTTGAGACGTGGAGCTTGCATTTTGTTCAAGAAACTCACATGCAGTTATAACAATTGGCTCTGCAAACAATACCTAATAAACAAAAGAAACATAATAAAAGATCAAAGTATTAGCAAAGCGATCAATAATTTTCATTCACAATTTAATCAGACACGAGATTAATCAACATACAAGTTCTTCACTTTTCCACAAAGATTCATAATAACAAACTTCACAAGAAAAAATTTAAAAAAAATTGAAAAGCAATAAATACGAAATTAAATAAAGAAGAGTTATAAAGTAACAGCGAGGTTAATGAAAAGAGCGTACCTCGTCAACGTACTCGTCGAGTTGGGGGTGAACGAAGGTCTGAGCGAACAGGACGCAGGGTTCGGGACGACCCATAATGCGTTTCGGGTCGGATATTATTTCGATTAAATAACTGGTTACCGGAGCATGAATAGAAGTGAATTACGCGTTTTATTTGAATTTTAGGGTTTTGTGTGTAAGTGAAGTTAAGTGAAGGGGTTTCCAGGTTTTTGCCACCAAAGAAGTTAACTGAAAGATACGGAGAGTGTAAGTCTGAAAGAGGGAAAGTACAAAAAACGAAAATATATGTATGTATAAGGGCTTTTGGTTATGTGGTTATGTGTGTATTACTATTTGGAAACCAAAAAGTATAATTAAAATATGTTTATTAAAGAAAAATTCCATTTTACTTTTAGGTGAGGATAAAATATCTCATTTCATATTTATTTTTAAACAATATTTTATTTTATATTTATTTTTTAAAATATAAATTTTAAATTACAAAATAGAATACACCTCCTTCTGTTAATTTACTATTAATTTACTGTGTAATTTATTAAGGACGAAATAAAAATTTTCAATTAAGAATTTAAAAATCTGATTTTAATTAATAAGTAATAATAACACTGTATTTAAGAGTCTATATTAAAGAGTTTTATAAAAAATTCTTCAATATAATTAAATAATATCTTACTTTTTACATAAATTTAAATTTTAAGAATACCTTAATGAATAAGTAATAATAACACTAAATAACATGTAGAATGTATATTTAGGACCAAATTTTTTAAAAAAAATGTAGATTTCACATGATGTCTTTTAACTTGTTCTAACTTTAGTATAGTCAAATAAATAAATAATCAATCAATCAATATTAGTATTTTACCAAAAATAAATATAGACTCCTTTATTTACTTAAAAAGAAAACACACTAAAGATATAAAAACACAGATTTATAATAGTACAAAATAATTTAATGAAAACGTGCACACGCATATATATTGTGTGTGTGTCTGTATTGTATGTTCTTTAATTTTATTTTTGTATGATTAAGTTATCCTTAAATTTTAAATTTAAGCAGAAAATTAAATGTTAATTAATTATATTTGAGAGTTTTATTTAAAATAGGGTATATCCTTAATTGAAAATTCATATTTTACTCTCAATAAATTACACAAAAAAATTAATGGTAAATGAATGGAAGGGTGTTTTAGGATATTGCTTAAAAAGTATGGATAAAATAAACAATTGTTTAAATAAAAATAATAAAATGGACTATTGCATCAAATTATGAGGTTAAAAGGGCTCGTTTCCTTTATTAAATTAAGGCAACGTACTCCAGAAAATTATTTTCTGTTTGGGTGTTTTAGGTTTTAATTTAAAAATTAATTGAGAATTTAGAAACATTATTTTGTTAAATTATTATAAATATATCAAAATCATAATTAGAATGTTCTTATAATTCGTTTGGTGCATGTGGTTGAGGGATAAAAAGCTTGGGATTATATTATTTTTACAAATTTTGATCTACTCACATATTTGGTGCAACTAAAATGAATTATCATATAGTTTTCGTTATTATGATCCTCCACAACTAAAATAAGATTAAAAAAAAAAAAAACTGGAGCATTGTTTTATTTAGTGTTCTAATTGCACTCAAGATCAGCCTCACGAAACCTTTGTATTGTTGTGTAATAAAATTTTAGCTATAATTGATCGCGACCGAGAAACCATCAATATTTTGATAATGCAAAGTAGATGGCAAAATTTGACCAAACTCGATTATACAATATTGATATAATACGAATAAATGAATATAAGTCGTCAAATTTAATACGATTGTTAGATGGACAAGGTCCAACTGACATGATATTTTTTGTGTTAGATTAAGATTAAAGTTATTGACTCATTTATCTTATCAATGATACGATTATATTTTATACTCTAAATTAATTTGTAAATTCTTGTCATTAAAACTAAAATATTGAACATGATTTTCTCTTCTTCTTTCTTTTTTTTTTTTGAAAGGATGAATATATATATAGTATTTTATTTATAAAATTTTATATAAATTTAGAATTTCAATAGTATAAATGTGTAAAATATCAATAAACATGTATATGTTATAATATCAATATACAATATTATTTACATATATAATTAAAACTTCAATAATGTAAATATGTAATATTTTCAAACATGTGTGTGTACACATATAAAACAATATATGAATGTTTGATATCAATATTTTAACATAATTATTAAATAAATCATATTTAAATGACTTTAAATTTAACACGACACGACACTGACACAAACCAATTTCCCGTTTCGCCAGTTCAGCATGCAGTCATATCTAATTAGTTGTATTTTGAGTGGAAGCAGTGAACCCAAATTTGACTCTGCAAGCCCAGTCCCTTCAACAAAACTCCACAGATTAACCATAATAATAGCATGCATGCTATTGTTATTTATTATTTCTGCCATGAATTAACAACTACCAGAATGTATCAGAAATGTTCGGCTTTAAAAATATTTTCCAAAGCGTTTCTTTAAATCATTGCTAACACTGAGATCTCTTAAAGCATTATCTTTCAACTTTGTGTACCGAAATAATAAAACATCTAATAATACATCCATTAAACTAAATTGATAAAAAGAGATCATAGGAAAATAAGAGGTCATAGGAAAATCTTGGCGATTTCAGATTGCTATTCCGGAGGAAGAAAGAATGGTAGGCCTCCTATTTTCACTAGCATTGTTTCAGGAAGGATCATAAATTTTTACTGTTCATCTTAACCATGCAACAATTCAACAACAGCCGAAACCACTGCCTTTCCCTCCACAGAAAGGTCAACCCTTGGGTCCTCAATCTTCCTATTCAACAGTTTGTCGAGCTCCCCCCGTAATTTCTGCAAAATTGGTTCAAATAGTCAACTCTATCATCTTTGTTAAATTTCAACTAAATCACAGGCAGATAACATTATGGACCACAAATAAAAGGGAAAAATCCAGAGAAAGCAATTACCCGAATCAACTCTAGTACAGTCTTAGATGCAGAGAAATGAAGGTAACCACCAAGCATTTCAATGCCCTCCCCAGTTTTGCTAGGAATGAGATTACCACCAAATAGAAGCAAAGCGTATTCTGATATATTGGTTGAGTCATAGACATTGATGTTGTTTGTCTTCACCATTTCACTATAAACCATATAAGGCAGTGGAAAGTTATTTTGGTTTGCATTAACAGAAGATGGATGGAGTGCCACCTGCCCAACTTCTTTTGTGTAGAATACAGCTCGCTTTCCTTTTCTTTTGCACTGCACAACATTTGGGTAGAGCCCAGCACAAAGAATTGCACATACCATCTCCAAATCATGGCTGTATCGGTTGTAAGCCTACATAACAAACAAATATAAAACTAGTAATATTATACAGCCCTCAGCCTTGGAAAATTGGTCAGCCTAGCAATTAATATAACCCTAAAGTTAATCATGGGTGCTTAGAAAACGATGCAGCTAAACCACCACCAAAAGAGACAGGAGAGGAGAGGGAATGGAGAGTTTGCGGTAATAATAGAAAATGTAAGATCTTACACTTGGACCCTTGGATTTGTCTACAAAGCCTATGTCTGATAGCAGATCCAGAAACTGGCTTCTCATATCCTCCATCATCTGCAAGGTTATTGGAGATAAAAAATTTTCCCAACAGAAGTCTCTTTCCCTTCGATTACGTTTTGCATCCTTATATCCATCAAAAGCTTTGAGAAGTGCTATGTGATCACTGAATTAGGGGCCGAGAAAAAAATAAAAAACTCAGATTTTCCATCTAAACACAAGTAAATAAATAAATAAACCTCTGCAAAAGCCAACAGAAAGGTGGCTTGACACAGCGGGCTAACCTGCAAGAATCACCAGCAAAGGATCTCTTTGCTTCATCAACCTCCTTCTGCATATTTACTGGAAGAACAAATGGGTTGCGATGCGCAAGAGCAGCTGCAATTGTTAAGGCAGGATTGAGGCATTGAAAGATAGCTCCCATTAGAAGCATCTTTCCAATGTTGGGGTCCACAGGCAGAGTGCAAAGATGGCGACCTACAAGGTATTCATTCGTATTACAGTATAATTGCCAAAGAAAATAAATTCATATAAGGAACAACATAAATAATGAATCCAATGCTACATACCAAGCGGAGTAAGATTCTCCATATCATCTAAAGCCCCAATTGTTTTGAGAAGTTCAATTGCATTTTGAACAGCCAGAGGATCTGGTGGCTGAAGAGCCTTGGACAAAAATGACCCAACAGTTCCAAGCTGCAAGCTTTTAATATGCAGACAGAGTTCTTGTAAAGGTGTCCGTAAAATTTCAGGTAACTGATAGGGAAGCATTGCATCATGGATAATTCTTGGATACAATTTATAACAAACACCAGGTTGCACACGGCCAGCACGACCCCTTCTCTGAAATTATTTCGACATGTGAGCATAAAGAGAATCTTTCGCTCAGTAACAGATGAATTTAACTACAAAAGGTAATGAAGTGATATACCAATTGCACTTTCATGATACCAAATGATTACCTGATGAGCTGAGGCCTTCGAAATCCATGATGGTAATAGACAAGCCAGCTTGTTTAGAGCATCATAACTGGTTTCCTTTGCCTTTCCACAGTCCACAACATACACAACATCATCTATGGTGATACTACTCTCTGCAATATTGGTCGCCAGAACAATTTTTCTGGAAATTTTATGCAGCAGGTTATAATTTTTTTTTAAAAAAATAAAACTAAAAACGAGATTAGATCAGCGCTGAAGTGGGGACATCCAGTTTCCACAAAACAAAGAATTAGTAACATCGAGATGCTAACCTCTTGTTCGGCGGAGGACGGTCAAATATTTCATGTTGGTTGATGGTAGGCATTGACCCATGTAGTGGAAGAACTAGAAACTTGCTAGGATCTCCAAGAAATTTGTTTACCTTAATCTGGTCGAGTAGTTTGGAAATGTCATTCCAGCCCGTGAGGAATACAAGAATTGCTCCATCGCCTTCATGACGACAAATATATTCTATTGTTGACTCCACCTACAAATAATTTTCACCAGAAGAAATATAATTATATAGGATGATACTACAACATAAGGAGGAAAATAAGTAAATTACGACTTAAAAACAATAAAGCCGTGGAACATTAACAAAAGGACCAAAATATGAAAGGAAACAAGCAACCACCAAACAATTCACAGGAAGTCACATATTGTTCATAGATTTCCCACCACCATAAAGTTTCAATTGAGCAAGTCAATTAAAATGGTTTGCAAATTGTACGTACCAGACCCAAATCAATCTGTTCAGCTGACCAAGCTTCAAGAGATGCTCTAGTAGAGGCACCATAATTCTTATAGTTTGAATCAATATCAACATCCTACACAAACAAAGAAATATTGCAGTGAGTAATCAACAGAATCACAAGGTGAATTCTTAGCTACAAAATGAGAGCCTCTCTTATTGATCAAGGAAATGCGTAAATCCAATCTTTGGTGCAAAAAAGCATTGCATCTGCCATCAGACAATAAAATCTTGAGACATGACATTAGAACAAATTTTCACCAACTCGATTGAAAGGAGGACCACATGATTATTAAAACTAATGTTGTCCATCGATAATAAGAAAATAATTAGAGCAGCTATGAAACAAAATGTGATTTAAAAGGAAATGTTCAAACAAGAATTTAAGCCATCATTTCTGTGAGGAGGTCTATGCATTCCCAGACCTAGGTCACCGTCTAAAATAGGTAATACTCTAATCACATCAACGTATACCTATGACATGCACAGTTATATGAAAGAGTATATGGAGATGTACAATAATATTGTATATGTTAAACAAGTATAAATAGGAGATGATACAATCACACTCAACAAAATGCGCAAACATTTTAGTTTGAGATACCAAACATATTACTACATATCACATTCCTTAACCAGCATCAGTTAGAAGGTATACTTATTTTCATATTTATCCTGCATTATGGGTTCTGTTTCATTATTGAAACTAATACTATTAAAGGACAGCCGACCAAATAATCATGGACCTGTATTCTCATCAAATTCTCCGTATATCTAGATTGATTTCAAATATTTTGTCCAATCTCTAATTGTAAAATAATCAGCCTCTACGATGACCAGTTGACAGCAATCGCAGATTTTTCTAAGAGTTGAATACTAAGAGCCATAGGGCTAAATTATACAAACAAAGGATAATAAACCAATGCCCAGTACTGATTGCAATTTGGGCAATTTCGGGGAGCATAATAAATTCTATGAGCATTGCTTCTCTTCCCCACCCTCCCCCTCACCCCCCCCCCCCCCCTTTAGGGGGCTGGGGAGAGAGATGGAGACGGTGGGGATAGGGAACAGACTGTAGATTACATGTCCTAAAATATTACATATACAGATGCCTATTAGAATAAACCTTTCAGAATCTTTTTCAGAGATGGTATGTTTACAATAGATGTCATTTCAGAAGCAGTATTTCAAATAAAGAAAGATGACACAAAATAACATTCAACATACTGAGGTCCTTTATTATTATTTTTTTTTAACTTTTGATGAAAAAAGAAAAAAAAAGAAAAAAGCATAAAAGATCCCTGTGAATCTTATTCAGAGTTTACCTTTATATGTGTGTGTGTGTGTAAGCTGAAACTATTTATCCAGATATTACTTGAGTACAGAGAATTATGATGGTCAGAGTCAAAGTTTTGGACATGCCTCAAATAATGCGGTTAAGTGATCTTTCTTTGAATCTTGCCGTCTACTTCTTCTTGAGTTACCCTGAAAGCTGTCCAACTTTGAATTCATTTTATAACGAGTTTTCTCCAAAACATCCTCTAGAAATAAATCTGTCACAGGAAAAGTCAATCCCTGCCAATGCATTTGATAGTAAGTCATTCTTATGAGGTGCTAATATAAGCATTCAAGAAGCTCAAAGATGCACTGTCTAACCTAATAAAATTGAATTATTAACTATATACCGGTATATGTACTGTTGGGGCATTCCCAAAGTATTTGGAAAACAGATCAGCATTAATTGTAGCACTCATTAGGATAAGACGCAGATCGGGACGTCGAGGAAGTAGGTCACGCAGAATTATTAACAAAAAGTCCTCATTCATCCCTCTTTCGTGAATTTCATCAACCAGCAAATGGCTCACACAACTTAAATCTGGGTCCTCAACCTGTAGTTTAACATCAAATTTAAGAGAGAAAGAACTTAAAATGTCGAAAGCTATGTACAAGATAAAAATCTATAAGCTCCTGCGAAGCTTCTACAAGGAATAATCAATTACATAGAAACAAAAAGAAAAACAAAGCTTCACTGCATTTGGAGCATCATATAATTCATCCATGACATATGCATTGTTGTCACTAAGCACAATGAAAAAAATTAAAGTGAAATAGTGACTACATAAGATATCTATTCGCAGACCAAGGATTTCCAAGCAACTCCACTGTCCAACAATGTGAAAGGACAAGTAAAATAAAACACAAAGCAAGAGAAACATCGTATTACCAACTGCCGAAGTAATACTCCAGTGGTGCAAAAGAGGAGCCGTGTTTGAGCAGAGCACTTTGACTCCAGACGAATCTGATAACCAACAGTTTCGCCAAGATTCTCTCCTCTTTCTGAGGATACTCGAGCTGCTACAGATATGGCAGATATACGACGGGGTTGTGTGCATATTATGTTGCAGTCAGCACCACGCAAACTAGATAACTCCTCTTCCAAAATAAATTGAGGAAGCTGTGTTGTTTTTCCACACCCTGTCTCTCCTGAAACTACCAATACCTGTATAATAAAATATAATTATTGGAATCAGTAAAACGACAACAGCACTAAGGTAAGCTGTTTAGTTTAGAAGGCATGTGTAACGAATCGACATTAGTTGAACTTTTCAGGAGGAGAGAAAATCATGAATATAAAAATAAAAGCTAAAGAATTCAAAGATTGACAGACACAACATTGGGACAATATAAGCACCACGTGGATACTGAACTTGTAAGGATGTCCCAACAGTAGGTATTGGAAAGATGGGTACTATTTAGTGATCCTCCAAGTTACTATCTAGAGTTGTCATATTAATCAATCCATAAATAGTATTTTCCCTTTCTCTAAGATTAGCCTTTTTTCCATTCATCCGGAGATAAATACAGCTTCATCTTAGTTGTAATGTTCCTGGTCTCAAGAGGAAAGCACTATTGAACAAACTTTTTAAGTATATCTAACAATGTTTAGATACCCCATGACTATACTACATGATGAGAATTGATTACTTGCAAGCTAAAACATAACATCCAGTGCATTCATAACCATGATTATTAGGAATGCTAGTGTTAGATGAACATATTGATTTTTTTTCCTTTTTTCCCCCTCTTTTGTCTTTTCGATAACCAAGAAATCCTTGAACTTGTTTTGTAAACTCCAGCTTGAAGCTGGGACCGCAGAGAAGAAATTTGTGACACTTTGAAAAAGTAAGAGCCCAGAGAAAACAAACCATAAATCGTCTGGGCAAGCACAAACCCCAACTGCTCAACTAAATCTTTAGGGCTAATGCAAAATATTGAGTTGACGAGATAAAAATTGAGTATTGAGGACAACATAGACTATACATTACCAAACTGACACATAATCCTATATGCAGAGTATTGCCATTTTTTATTGTGAATGAGGTATGCAATGACTACAAAATCATTGAAAAACAAACCAATTGAAATATTTACCATAAAGAAATTCTAAAATAAAGAGTTAAAAATAAGTCATTGATTTAAGATGATAGAACCTGATTCTCTGCAACAGCTTTAAGAAACTCAGCTTTCATTTTGAATGCAGGAAGCTTTTCTCTGAAAGATAGCATAGCCTTCCCACTATCACTCGACTGCAAGTAAGAAGCAAATAACATGGGTAGCATCTACTACTCTTTGCCTTTTAACATACAACAATCTGAACTTACATAGCAGGAAGATAGTAACAAAAAACCAGTTCAAGAGAAGGCTAAACTGGCATATGTAGTTATGTACCTTCAATTTCTCCTGCCTCTCCTTAAGTATGACATTAAGTCTCTCTTTTGCAGAATCGGACTGTGGTGGGGAGATAGTATTAGCTACTTTTACACTAAGCTTTGGTTGTCTGGCTGCTTCACTAGACTCTATGCCAGAATCATTAACAGGTACATTCCCCTGCGAGCTATTCAGAAGGTTTCCAACTCTCCTCTCAGTTTCTTTGGACATTTGAAGCTGTGTGAGATTGAAAAATATATTATATGATTATAAATATAATCAGTAGTCAATGATGGCATGGACCATAAAGTTTGCGCATAATGTACCTCTTTCTCCGTTGATCCATGACGTTCATCTAGATCTGGTCGATACATTGGCAGTGGAACTTTGCTAACTGCCAAGGCCTTCCCCTTATTATATGCATGGCTTTCTTTCCACAAGCATGACAAAATTAAAAGAGATTATAAGATGAAGCTTCATGATAGACTGATACTAAAATTAAACATATACTGTATAATCATATCCACAGAGATCAAACCTTCTAGAAAAATATATTTTACAAACATCTGTATGAGAAAAACGATAGAAGCAACATCAGAGTGGACTTTGCATAGAATAGACATCGAAGAATCCAAATTGCATGCATTTGTCTTATAGATAAGAAACAGGAAATCTATTTGATATAAAAAAATTCCTATGCATGCATTTCCAAAGCTGAATATCTCCGGTTTGACATTACAATTGCAGTTCTTCCATATCACTTAATATACACTGTTAACTGAAATACTACTTCTGAAATATGACTCTCTAGCAGTGTGGATTCTAATGACAATGAATAAGACAACAAGCTATTATACACACTTACAAGTGAAGACCCAATTGATGAGCCATATCAGCCAGGGTTTGCTGATCCGCACGACTAAACTTCCGCTTTATTATCATCTCTTGCTCTTCCCCATGTTTCATCTGCTCCAACTTACCCCACCATTCGTTCTCATCAAAAACTTCCATCTGTATTTCAATGAGGATGCATTAATAATGTGAATATAGTTACTTACAGGAAAAAAAATAGATTTAAAAGACAATCGAACCTTCAATGCATTATCACAAGAAAAAAAGAGATGTTATATTCAAATGTTAACTGGCAGTAAAGAATATAAATAAGATGTCGTTTCATTTGCTTAAGGCACTTCTTTAGCTTAAGAAAAAAAAATCTAGCAAAACTATCTATTGTTGCCTGATAACAAACTTCATGAGCTTCCCACTTACTCCAATATATTTACTTTAAATGGGTAAAACTTAAAAATGAGTCAATCCTATACTTTGAAAAAAGAAAAAAAATCATAACAAACTTCATAAACAAAAATCAGTTACTCTTATTTGCTTTCATCAAATATCAGTAATAGTGAGCTAACATGACAATATAAAAAAATGTGTAAACATGATAGATAATCAAATGACTTAAAACTTTCTATAAGATAATTCCACACATACAAACTCAATGAACACAAACTTTCTATTCTCATTGAAAGAATAAGGAATACATTTTCTATTCTCATTTATTGCATTGATTTTATGGTTTTCACTCTTTCAATCGTACTGTACAGATACGTTACTCGTTTTACAATTAATTAAAAAAATTGCCATTCAACACAATCAATAACCCCTAACTTATCAGTTTAAACTATTTCCTTAATCTCTTTCAAACAGAACCTGCTAGTACCCTTAAATGCGTACAACACGTGAGAATGATTCAGTATCGCAATACCTCAGCTGCTTGCTGCCTCAAGCGCTCGGCACGCCAGACGGGGTCCCACCAACGCTGCTCGCCACGACCTCCTCCACCGCCGCCGCGACCTCCGCCGCCTCCGCGTCCACCACGTCGCCCACCGCGACCGTATGTGGAAGGGCCTCCGCCTCCGCGGCGCTGTCCACCTTGGTAATTAGGACGGTATGACATGACAGGTGGTTTAGCGGTTTTAAGCGGGAAGGAAACTGAAGATGTGGAGAGCACTCGTGGTCTTGTTATGGGTGCGGCTACGACGAGGAGGTATTTGGAGCGCGAGAAAATGCTCTTAGTAGCGCCGAGAAAGCGCGGAGACATCATTTATTTATAGCATTAATGTTAGCGGCATAAAGTCATAAACAATTAGTGCTGCTCCATATGGACCGCACTGCACCGTCTAAGACTCTAGGTGTTAGTGTGACTAGCACGCTTACGTCGTGGGTATTATTGGCGTCACCATCACTTGCGTGTCAAGCCACCTGTGGGAATTACTATCGATAACTTACTATGGTTTTCAAATTTCAAAAAGTTAAATTCGAAAAATATACATTAAAATTTAGAAAACTACATTCCAACCTATAATTCATAAAATATTAAATATTTTTATAAAAAAAAATCGAATAAATTGAGCTCGTATAACTAAATTATGTTAAGAGAGACGGTGGAATTTTAAATTTCTAATCTTAAGTACCAATATATGATTCTTGGAGCATAAAAAGTAGTAGGCGAGTGAATTGTGTTTGTGCAGAGCGATTTCTCGCCGCGTAATGAGTTTCTTCTTGGCCTTCTTGGTTTTGATTAGTAAGCTAATAAATACTGTCTTCCCCCTTAAGCACCTCTGTTACATACTGGTATTGATAGGTGGCAAATCTGTTCTTTTGTTATGCTTACAATGTCTAGGTAATCTTCAAGCTCCTTCATTTGAAAGCATATTCATTTATTTTTACTTTTGATTCCATTCAAACCAAATTTTGTGAGGTAGTTTGAATTACAAAATTCAGATAGATGGTGGCAACCTCCCACACATTATTATAATTATTATTATTTTAGTTGAACTCTCCACCTCATTATGAGGTTTGATTTTATTTTGAGTAATGATGTGCTTGTAATAACATGTTATTAATTAATGATTATCATATGCTTAATAATAATGATTTTTTTATCATCATTAATAAGATAATTTTATTAGATCGATAAATGAATGACATATCATGTCATGTGTCGAGTTATTTGAGATTCAAAATTTATATCTCAATTTTATAAACACATACTAGTATATATGTATTTTTTGGTTTGTATGTTATTACACGTAAGTTGTTAACTAAATGAAACAATTATCTAAAAATGAAGTGATGATAGAAAAAATCAAGATGCGCACATGACTAATTCTCCTGTAACTAATATTAAACAACAACTAAAAAAGTTTTTAAAATATTTTAATTATTTAACTAAAAATTTATTTTTTATTCTTTAAAGACTAAAGGGGTTCGGCTATGATGCCCCTGTGACATCGTACCCCCAAATTTTGTCATTTTCTAATCGGGTAATTTTTGAAAACCTCCCATGAGGTTCGAAACTGTTGCAAGTAGATGGCCAAAATCGTTTTATTTGTAAAAGACCCCTTACGTTTTAGTTCCGTTTGATTGCCGTTTGACTAATTGGGGGCATTATTGACATTTTATATTGTCATCAAAAAGTTGTCGTTTTATCAAAAAGTTCATTTTCTCTCTTGGGCAACTCCAACATCTTGAGATTGGTGCTTGCGGGTCAATGGAAGGGGTAGTCAACAACACCACGGGGGGGTTAGGAGGAAGAGATGAATTAAAGGTTTTTCCTAAACTGCACTCCCGGTCGCTCGATCGTCTTCCAAAACAAAGTAGCTTTGCCTCACCAGAAGACGTCATTCACACTGAAATGCAACCTCAACCCCTCTTTGATGAAAAGGTTTTTTTTTTAAATTAATTTTATTCTCAATAGTTAATTTCTCTTTTCGTTAAGTCTTCAAATTTAATTAATATCCATCTCTATTTGCATTGAATTTTTAACTTCAGGTACGACTCCCAAGTCTGGAGGTATTACATATTAGTTGGATGGATAAGTTGAGAAAAATATGGCACCACCAGCTTGCTTCGAAGGCTTTTAGCAAACTGAAAAAATTGGAGATAGATATGTGTAATAATCTACTGGATATTTTTCCTCCATTGGTAAGATTGCTATATTCATTTTGAATTTTTATTTCAAATAACATTCAACAATTATTTTAATCATTTTTGTGTTTACAAATAATTTTCATTCACAAATTATTTTTTGCAAGTATTGTACTTCAAACTTCTGGAGGGAAAAAAAGTAGTGTACTTCGAATCACCATTCTGAACTCTGCATTACGTTTTACTTTCTTTCGGTCAATGTTTTGAGCTCCTGTTCAGCCTTTCGTTTGGTTTCCATGTTGCAGTTGATCTCCACAGCACCAAACGCTGTCTTGTAGAACTGAACAGCGTCAGTAACCTTCGATGCTTCCACAAGCAACTGCGGCTTCATCCCATGAAGTTGGCCAAGGTAGCAGGAGCAGCCGTCTTCATGGTGCAGTTCAGAACATCAGCCATTGAGAGAGTTTTGGTGTCTAGACAAAGGGAAAGAACCTGAACTTAGGAGAGAGAAAATCAAAGAGAAAGAAGAAAGATGAAACCAAAGAGACGAAATAAAACAAGAGAGAAAAGGAACTTCACCCATTCAAAATGACACTGTGCTAAAGGCAATAAAACAACAACTCTTTGATAACAATACAAAATATCAATAATGCCCCCAATTAGTCAAACGGTAATTAAACGGAATTAAAACGTAAGGGGTCTTTTACAAATAAAATAATTTTGACCATCTATTTGCAACAACCTCGAACCTCAGGGGAGGTTTTTAAAAATTACCCTTTTCTAATCACTTAGTTTGAACCACTATATTTAACATAAAAGTAGTTTAATGGCTTAGATGGATTTAATAGGTTATTAACTCTACAATCCCTATTGTTTGCTTGCACGTTAAAAATGATAAAATTTTAACATTTTGACACATAACTCCATATCATTTTAAATTTTTACACTTTAAGTCCATTGCCCAATTTGACTTGTTTGATAACTTATTTTAGATTTTTCTTTAATATATATTAATAATTTAATATATAGTATATTTATATATTATTTAATAATCATTATTTAGTATAGAATAAATTTAATTGCACACTAAATAAATTAATATGTGTTACTTTACTATCAAATTATTGAAATGTGATTAGTCCATGTTCATTCATTAGATTTTTTATTTATTTAAGCATTGACCACTTTGATCATATAGAATTTAATTAGGGAGATTGCCAATTTCTCCCTTACAGTAATTAACATATACCATTTTCCCCCATGCTGCTTTTTTAATGGCCAAAAACCCCTCTGATAGTATAAGTTTATAATATTATTCTTATTTTCAACTACTCTTTTATTTACATTTATTATAAATTAAATAAATCACATGAATAAAAACTAAATAAAAAATTAAGCATTAAAAATAAGAAATATATATTTTAATATGAGCAAACAAATTAATAATAAAAATTTTTTCTTGTACTTATTTATTTTGTGAAAAGTTTCTTATAATAAATATATAAGAAAATTATTATAAAATGATAAAAATTTATTATAAGAAAACTTGAATGACAAATAAAAATTTATTATAAGATAAATAATAAAATATTTTACCGATACTTTTTACATTTAATTTTAAAATATTACAGTATGTTTATTATAAAAAAAATCCACAAAATAAATAATTAAAAAATTTATTAATAATTTTTTTATTTAGTTTCTATTCATGTAATTTATTTAATTGATAATAAATGTAAATAAAAGAGTGGTTGAAAATAATGGTAGTATTGTAAACTTATACTGTCATGGGAGTTTTTGACCATTATAAAAACAATAAGGGGTAAATGGTATATGTTGATTACTGTAAGGGGGAAAGTGGCAATCCCCCAATTTAATTATACCCTTATTAAAGTTAAGATAGAAAACGATTAATCACCATCATGATTGGTTCCAAAAATGCATTTCTCATTCTGGTTTTAATCATTATAAGTTGAAAAAAAAAAATTTGCATTGCATACAACCACCGCTACTTTGATTATTATGATTACAAATAAATTGCTCGAACTTTCCACCTTAGCCAACAAACCTTTTAGCCACTTCTATATATGAAGAATTTAAACCTATAATTTCTACGTGCAATTGCATTTGAATATGTCATGAGTCAATACTCACTAATATTATTTTAATTTTTAATCGTTACTCTTTTCTTTTCTCTTTTTTCTTTCTCCCCTCTCTCTCTCATTTCCTCCCACTTTCCTTTATTTTCTCACTTCCCAAACACCCATTATAAAATAGATTTTTTTAATATTTTATTTTTTTAGAGAATTATATTTTGTACATGATGAAATAATTTTAATGGGTGAAAACTAAAAATTAAAGGATAAGACTATTTGAAACCATAAACATACTTGTTATATTCGGATAGTTTAGGAATATAAAATTTTAGATGAAAGTTGATTTGGACTTTAATTTTAAGGGTTAGAGTAATGTGTTAACTATAATTTTTCATTATATTGTAGTGAAAATGTAAATGAAAGAGAGAGTAAGGGGCTAACTGCAATTTGTCAGTCCTCATCTAACAAAAGAAAAAAACTAGGGGTATGGTGTTAAGGGGCACCTGACGCCTAAATAATAAAATTAAATTAAAATATTAAACATAACGCCTTGAAGAATTGCGAATGTGGATCAAGCAATTATCAATTGATTTAGATCTATTTGGAATTACTTTTAGGAGGGTTAAAAGTGATTTAAAAATTTAAAAATTAATTTTGGTGTTTAGTAAAAAAAAATCAAAATAACTTTTAACAGAATCAGCTCCTCTCACAGCTAATTTTGAAAAGCAGAGAAGGAGTAACTTTTAGATTCTAATTTTGAGAATCAATTTTATCTTTTAATATAATTCCATAAATATCCTTAAAATTATTAATTAAACCCAAAATTATCCTTATTTAAATTGGAAACAAAATCAATATTTTAATAATTTTTTTATTGTAATTAATATCCTTTAATGTAATTTTTATTTTAATAAATTTTTATTATAATTTTTTTATTGTAATCATATTTCTTATGACTATTTAGGTAGCTTCTTTTTTAAAGTATGATACAATGAACTAAATACATTGAATTATATAATGTGGGAACCAAACACGATTTGCAGATTCTCAATAAAATAATAGGCTTGCTTGACTAAAGAATTCTATTTCAGAGATATTATAAAGAGTTAAGAACTGGGGAGCTGAGGCAGCGTGTCATAAGGGAAATTCCTTCAACTATCAAGACGCTTCGTTTTTTTTCCATAAGAATAGTTTGTGTAACTAAAGATACAAGGCACAAAATTATAGAAAGTGCTACGTTTATTCTGCTTGGCCAAGAAGTTAATATGTCAATTCCACATTTTTATAAAAAAAAAATTATTTGATTGAACGAGATATTGTACGTGTATATTTTTATATGTATAAGTAAATTTCATCCTACATTATGTACATTTTAGTCATTTATTTTTTTTACAGCAGTTTAACAATAAGGTTTACCAAACACCCATAACTACTTTCAAAATTCACAGTACTTTTGAAAATAAAATTTACCAAACACTTAATTGATTCTCTTCACAGCTGATTATTTATACAGCACAATTAACATCAATTATTTTAAAAACTGCATCATTACCAAACTGACCCTTAGAAGCCCGTGACATATTAATGTTTTGTAATGCATATTACTATCTTCACTAAATAATGAACCCTAACATATGATATATTATTAATTTTTTTAACAAAATAAAAATAATCTTGAATTAATGAAGAAATGCATTATCTAATAATAAGAATTTTATCATGAAAAAGTATGTTTATAATTTAGTCAATTTATTTTAACTAAAAATAAAATTTAGTTGTATATTTACAATTATCCACCAACCACTAATTTTTTCGTATTTTTTTTAAAATACACATTTTTTTTTACTGAATTCTACTTGATATGTCTTGCACTTATCCATTACTGTCTAAATGTTATTAATAAAATTAATAGAATATGGGTGGGGCTATTTGAACCCACTAATTTACTCAATAAACCCACTTTTAAAAATAATTTTTTATCATTAAAATACCCCTAAATTAAATTACAGTTATGGACACTAGAATATAATTATAAAAAAAACAGAATTTTTACTCTTTAAACCCATCTTTATATTCAACATAGTTTAAACTATAGAACATTAATCAAATTTTCATTAAACCCTAATCAATCAAGAGGTGGGATTCTTCTCTCAAGCCATATATATTGTTAAATAGGCACATGTGAGTTGATTCAGAGTAACAAAATTAATTGTTATTGATTTGATGGATATTGATTTTATGGAGGAACAAAATAATATTGACAATCATGAACATGTACGATTTTTTTTTATATTTGATTTTTTCCCTTTTCTATTCGAAATTGACAGACAATGTTGACAAATTTTCCTTTTGTTTGAACACTTGATTTTGATTCAGTGCCTTGGTCTATTGTAAAGCTAATTAAAAGCTTCATATTTTTTCCTTCTCCAAAACGGATTCAATGATCGAAATTGCTCAACGTTCATGGATATGATTCGTTTGGGAATGACCCCTCGCTCAAAATTGTTTAATTAATATTGATGATTAAATTTTCAATTAATAATCAATTATTGTTTTTTCCCAAATTCTGAAAAAATTATTTTTTCTCAAATTCCTCATATTAGATTTTCATACCATCATACAAGATTTTTCTCACCACTATAATATAACTCAAAAAAATAATTTCATGATGACAACTATTTTCTCCATTTAGAATGTTTTGATTCATTTGTCCTTGAACGAGGGCCATTCACTCAAAATTGATTATTAAATTTCCAATCTAATGGGTTTATAAATTAATATTATGGGTTTAATGAGTAAAATCACTATTATTATAAAAACTGGGTTTAGAAATGGCATATTAGGTATTTTAATGGGTTTACTGAGTAAAATTTAAAAATTTAAAATTTAAAGATGGGTTTATTTAGTAAATAGGTTTATTGAGTAAATTGGTGGGTTCAAATAGCCCCACCCATAGAATATTAGTCAAATGACCTTTTTACCCAAAAACATAACATTACTATTTTATCCTCAATTAATGCCAAAAAGAAACTGCCGACTTTCTTCTCAAGCTACTTAAATATCTTTTAGTCTTTTCATTTGTACTAAAAACGACCTAATTGATAAGAATATCAAACCTTGGCCAAATAAGAACTTTAATAAATAGTTTCTCTGGCAGCAAAGATGTTGGGTTTTTTATTTAAATATACCACATTTGTCCTTAAATGCCAAATCTATACCTCATTACATACATATACCTCCTAAAAGTGTAAAAAGTCAAAAATAACCTTAAAAAATCATCTATTTACGTTTACTTTCTCTCTTATGACTTCTACATAATAATATAACTAAAGTCGAGTATACTCGACTTTTTACCTGATTTAATTAAAAGGTTAAATTAAAGTCGGGTATTCTCGACTCTTTACTCGACTTACTTGAAAAAATCGAGAATTTTTCAGATAATTTTTTATTTCAATTGAAGTCAAGTATTCTCGACTATTTACCCGACTAACATGAAAAAGTCGAGAATTTATGCTGAATTACTAATTGTGTATGGTTTGGTTGAAGTCGAGTATTCTCGACTATTTACCCGACTTCGAGGAGTTGGGTTTAGTTTTATGAGGATTTAATTATGGTTATTTTTGTACTTTCTCTAATTTTTTAGAGTATATATGTGTAAAATTTAAGAGTGTTATAATTTTAGGTATTTATTAGGTATTTTGAAGGGAATGGGGTACATCCCACACAATTCTCCCAAAGATGTTAGTAAAGTTAACAAACCCCTACTATTGATTCACGGAAGGAGTGCCAAGCATCAATGACGAGGTCCAATTGATGTGCCACATTCTTCCCAGGAAACAAAAGGCCTTCCTGTTAATAGTTCAGCAAATATGCATCCTATGCTCCAAATGTCAATAGCAGGGGTGTAGTGCAAAAGAAGCAATTTTAGAACATGCAATAACCAGACACTCAGAAATTTAATTTAAAGTAAATAAATTACAGATCTACTAGAACAGAGCATTAAGCAAAATTTATTGCTGGAACAGGCGGCAATGCAAACTCAGGTATTGCTAAAAGAAAAAAGCAAGAAATACATAATTCAAACAGATGAATCTGCCACGCCAAAAAGCAAAAAGATAGGCATGATTTTCCATGCCAGCAAATGGTGTTCAAGAACAAACCATTTTGAACCAAAATCTAAATCCAAGACCTCATTGAAACTGAAGCTAGAAGAATATATATTTCATATGCCCTTACCTTAGAAAAATGAACCGCGGAGTTCAGGGGCACGATGCCATCGAGTTGTCGGGCACTCTACAAACACGAAGGTTGATGGAAATTGGGAAAACAATGGCGTGCTTTCGGTTTCTCGCTCGAGGTGGTGATGTCATTTTGACTTTTTTTTTTTTAAATTTCATCTATTAAACGTTGTCTGTTTAGGTGAAATGATAATTTTATCCAGATAATATTAATAAGATTTTAATAAAATGTAAGAAAATGTATTTAATAAAAAAATATATTTTTAAAAAATAAAAAATAAATAGTCGGGTGGATAATTATCATTTCTGTGATTTTACGGAGAAAGGATCTTTAAATACAAAAAAGGGTGGGGTTTCGCAAGAATTTTAAAGGGGTGCTCGAAGTTCGACTCCGTTAACGACCAAACGGGCCACCCAGCTTTTCCCCCAAGCCCAAACACAAACACAAGCGTCTTACTTTATTACCACTCACTCTCTCCTTCTCTGCCCCCGTCTTTCTCTCGCGCTGTTTAATTTATACTCCATTGTTGACACCGCAGCAGGCAGGCAGAGAGAGATCTGATCAGCTGAATCTCGCACGTGCAATCAAAATTCTCTCAAAACAACAACATGGTGGATCCGGCCACCACGCCACTTGGCACAATGCTACTGGACGAGATCACTCCCGTCGTCATGGTCCTCCGTACACCTCTCGTTGAAGAATCTTGCAGGAAAAATGGCATCTCATTGCTCCAGATGCTCTCTCCTTTCTGCAACTTCAGCAACATCGACGGTCGGTTTTCATTCTTCTCTATCTCTGTATTCGTATCTAAATTGAGTGGAATTTGAAGTGTTTTTGGATCTTTGAATGTATTGTGCAGTGCCTGTGCGGACAGCGAGTGATCAGCCTTACAGGTTACACAAGTTTAAGTTACGCCTGTTTTACGAGTCTGATATTCGGCATCCAAATTTAGAGGTATTATTGTGACTACTTGGTTAATGCTTCATTTGTCAGCTTAGAAGATGTAAACGAAATTCCTTACTTGTTAGAGATAATTTTAACAATATACTTGAGTTGTAGACAAGGAGCTGTGGATATAATTAGGAGATAGGTAATGCAGGAAGAAGGGAATAATTAAGATATACTTTAGCAACATTATACTGAATAACCTATTTATACATAGTTTGCCCATTGTAGTTTCTCCACACTCCATCTGCTCCGGAATGATATTTTGATTTTGTATGAAATAAACAACTACTGGAGAAAACTGGTCATTTAAGTTTATCCTTTAGCATGTTTGAATTCGTCAAGTTTTTGGTGTATATAATTGTTGTGCTTCTTGCTTCCCACTTTTCATTTCTACTCACTCAGTGATTTAAAAGCCACAACACCTGAAAAGTATACCTTTAGTTTGATATGGATGTTGAATATTGTGCGAATGGAAATTAAATTTAACCCCCGTCTCGTTAGAGTTTTTGATTTGATAACATGTTTCTTTGGTTAAGTAGGTAGGAAAGGAGCAGCTGAAGCAGGTTATTACACGCACTGGGGAGAAAGAGCTTTCAGAATTGGGTTCAGACCCACCGGAAATTAGTGATGTAGTTGGTCGTAAGTAATATTCTCATCATTCCTTTTCGTTATTGAACTTAAATATGTTTGGGGAAGCTTGACTTTGTAATCAATTTGTTGACTTTTTATCTCAGGCTCTGAATCTGAAATTCTGCCGTCGTGGTTTCAACTTTTTAATAAAGAGCTCATGCATACAGTGTCCTTCTCAGAGCATGAAGCTTTTGACCATCCTGTTGCTTGTGAGCATTTGAAATTTGTTGTGAAGTTCTCTCTCTGCTTTTTCATATTCTAGTATTATGCTCAACAGTTCTGATCCATTTTTTTTTTTGCCTGGGATGTCAGCAGTTCAAAATGTTAATATTTTGTTCTTTGCATAATATTTGGATCGTATCTTAGACATTGCTATACAAATTGCTGTGCAGGTCTTTTAGTTGTTTCTTCAGAAGATGAGCAGCCCGTCAACAGATTTATTGATCTTTTCAACACTAACAAGTTGCCTTCTCTACTTAACGATGGTGCGATGGACCCAAAGATTTTGAAGCATTATTTGTTGGTGCATGATAATCAAGATGGACCTTCAGAGAAGTATAGTTGTCTTTACTGTTATCCAGTTGTTGTGCATTGTGCGTATATATAAGGAATTTGCATATTAGTTTTCCAAGCCTCAAGCTTTCTTTATCTATTCCATCCCATTGTTATATATTTGCCTTTTGAAAATATGGTAAAAAATTGTGAATTTGAGGTAATTTCTTATTGAGAGTAACGAGTGTCTGAAATCATTGTCACAATCTTTTGAGTTTTGTTTCTCTGTTTCCAGGGCATCTAAAATCTTAACAGAAATGAGAAGTACATTTGGCCCAAATGACTGTCAATTACTTTGCGTTGATTCTTCTGAAGATGGCCGCATAGATCGTCAAGATAATCCATGGGCTTCTCATGTAAGTTATTCTTGTAAGGACCAGATCTTTTTTTTCTTTAGCTGGCCTTCAGTTTGTACTGATTGTTCAAATTATATCGAAGTTAGAGAGGCTAAGGCTATGGTTTCGTTCCTTTTTCTCCTTTTTTTTTTGGGGGGGGCAGAAATCTGATGCCTCACCTAGTAAGCATCTTGGCTCTTTCCTTAACAATGATGATTTTAGTGAGGTTTTTTTTTTTTTTTTACACTATGTTTCTATAGTGTTCTTATATTGTATTCATGAATAATGATTTGAATTGTTTCCATGGTGGAGATTTTTATCAATATGTTTGCTTTGTGCCATTTGGAAACAGATAAAAGATGTCATGCAAGAATTAGCATCTAAACACATAATTCCTTACATGGAGCAGAAGATACGTGAGCTCAATCAACAGGTTCTTTTCTCTAACATTTTGTTATTTTGGCTCTTATGTGAGGAGAGTCCTGTCCTTTTGAACATATTATTTTTCTCATTTGTTTTCATTTCTGTCCTTTTCAATTTATGTTAATTTTGTTGTAATAGGTTTCTGCTACAAGGAAAGGTTTCCGAAACCAACTTAAAAACTTATGGTGGAGAAAAGGGAAAGAAGAGACATCGGATTCCCCCAATGGTCCTATGTATGGTTTAGAGACATGTTTATATGTTACATTATGCATCATGCTTCCCTTTTTTTGGCCTTCTAATTAGTTTTATTATTCACGGTTGAAGGTATACATTCAGCTCAATTGAATCTCAGATTAGAATTTTGGGTGACTATGCCTTCATGTTACGAGATTACGAACTTGCATTATCAAACTATCGCCTAATTTCTACAGATTACAAACTTGATAAAGCCTGGAAACGTTATGCTGGCGTGCAGGTAGTTTCCATTCTTGTCATTATGATTGTCTTCTCTTGTGGTGCTAATAGCCAGTTTTTAGAGTACACATAGAAAAAGGAAACTTAGTCATCTCATTTATTTTGCCTGGAAACAAAATAATAAATCTTAGTGTTCTAAATTACAAATTAGTTTGTACCAGCTATAAGATTTTGTTTTGGTTAGGTGCGCTGGCATGCTTAGATGGCTTATGTAGTTTCTATAAGAAATTATTATTTTCTTAATCTGCCAATGTGTCTAAAGTTCTTTTATTTGCTCTGTTTTGTTGCTTGTGAGAATTAATTTGCTCTTTAAATAATTTCCTGTTGGAAGATCTATAATCTTTCTCCTATTTTCTTGCAGGAAATGATGGGGCTTACTTACTTTATGTTGGATCAATCAAGAAAGGAGGCTGAGTATTGCATGGAAAATGCATTTACTACATATGCAGTATGTATAGTTCTTTCTTGATGTATCTCTCTCTTTCTCCTTCTCCATCTATTATGTGGTAGCTATTTGATACTCCAATTAAGCATCATCGCCCTATCTTTGTGGGGAACTTAAACAGAAAAAATATTTATATGCCCTTCATTCAAGAGTTCATTTGCCCACTTCAATCTTCTTACATATTGCATTTCAAATAAAATTAATTGTTTGGTATCTTTATTTTGGAAAATGCTACAGACTGAGGTTTTGCATACTTTTCTGAATATCTTCATCCCCTTTTTGACGGCTTACTTTTGTTAGCATTCAATATAACTCTCGACAGTTTTAGAGATTTCTTTCATATTTATATCTGCTCTCGAGGTGGTTTTTCTTATTAAAAAGAAAAAAGAAAAATTGAAAAGAAAAAAGAAAAAAAGTGAATGGACTCTTAGCACATTTGCTTTTAAGTTTTAATGGAAGAAGGTCTACATTAGTGCGATTGAAAGAATAAGGATGATATCATCTCTTAGAGCAGGGTGAATGTGAGGAGTAAATAGAATCCAAAGATTTTGATAGAAATCCAAAGAAATCCAAAATGTTTTTTGGATTTGTAGCCCCACCAATCCTTGTATATATTTCTTATAGTTATATATATAATGTTTTGTTTCTTAGCCCAAAAAAAAAAAAAAATAGAAATCCAAAGATTAATTTGAAAATTAACTTGATATAGTTGGTCCTTGGAAAGTGGAGCAAATATTTTAATATTTACCCCACAAGTAATATTCTCTGACATTGATTTAAAATTCATGCAGAAAATTGGGTCATCTGGTCAGCAAAATGCCACTCGGTGTGGTCTTTGGTGGGTAGAGATGTTGAAGGCAAGACATCAATATAAAGATGCTGCCACTGTTTACTTCCGCATTTGTGGCGAGGTAATGCTCCATTAATAAAATGAGACTGGCTAACTTTAAAAATATTTGCACCTTACAATTTTTTCTTTGGTTAGGAGCCTTTACATTCGGCTGTTATGCTTGAGCAAGCATCTTATTGTTATTTGTTGTCAAAGCCCCCAATGTTACACAAGTATGGATTTCATCTTGTTCTTTCTGGTGATCGTTATAAAAAATGTGATCAGGTACCTTCGCAATTTTCTCAAAATATACTCTTCAAGTTTTTAGATGCATCTTTTAAAACTTTCCTGCAATGTCCTCTCAGATTAATCATGCAATTCGTACATATAGAAGTGCCGTTTCAGTTTATAAAGGAACTACATGGAGCCACATGAAAGATCATGTTCATTTCCATATTGGACAGTAAGCTTTCCATTCAATGAATTTAGATTTTGCATGACTGACAAGTTGAGAACTTACATTAATGGAAGATATCTAATTAGAACTCATTTAACATAGGTGGTACGCTGTTCTTGGGATGCATGATATTGCTGTTGCACACATGTTAGAAGTCCTGGACTGTAGTCATCAGTCCAAGACAACGCAAGAGCTGTTCCTTAGAGACTTCCTTCAAGTTGTTCAGGTGACTATTAGTTGTAGTTCTTGCCTTTATGCTTGACAGTTATATCCGCGAAGGTAAATGTGGGGTTCTTAACCTCACTTACTTTAACATCTATGTTCATTCTGCCTGGTTCCTTTGGTTTGGCATGAATCCAATATATCCAGGCTTTCAATGTTTCTATGTTAAATAGTTTTTTTATGCTCAGAGGTATTGATGTTTTCTCATTTGATCTTATTTTGAACACTAATGGTAATCTCTAGTTTTTGAATGGCTTTACTTTCCTGTATTGTCTAGGATTCTGGTCTTCTGGCATTAGTTTATTTTTTTAATTCCTTCTTCCACCATATCCATTTCTCTTTGAATACTTCTATTACTTAAATACTTACAACATGAATACACAAAAGAATATGTTAGTTTTCTAGTCTAATTGCTCATCTTGTTTCATCTAAATTTTCCCTCTTTTAGTCCTTTGTTATTATCTAAGGTTCTGCTTGGAGAATGGCTGGTTTATCAGAATCAGATGCACCATTTAGTCTACCATGGAGCTATTAAGGATAGTTTCTATACCTCCAAAGTGTAAACTTTTTAGCTTCTTCAATAACGGAAAATAAAGTGTGCAAGCTCTATTCAATGTCTTTTTTTTTTTTTTAATTTCAATTCCAGTTTTGATGAATTGTTTCGCTCTCTTTGGCATTTATATAATCAAATGATCAGCAGTCATGCATAAAAATATTGAGAGGCTTTTCTTAAGTCTTGACTCACTTTCTTCTTGATTCTTACTGCCCTTTTGTCTTGGATAATGTAGAAAACTGGGAAAACCTTTGAGGTAGTGAATCCTCGGTTGCCCATTATCAACATTTCATCACTTAAGGTCATATTTGAAGATCATCGAACTTATGCATCAGCAGAAGCTGTAAGTTGATCTTTATCTCTCTCCTTCTCTCCCTAATTTTGATAATGCCATATAATTGTTAGCTACATAGGACTGCTAGAAAGTTTGAAGTATCGGCTTTTTGGATTTGACTGATGGCTTATCATATGCCTGATGATGGAAAATTCTTCGGAAATGTTTTTAATACGTTTGATGATGGCTAGGTGGTGAGAAAGGAATAAGATTCAATACTTGATGTTCTTTTGAATGAATCAGAAGTGATAATTATCTCTATGCACCTTTTGCTAAACTGGCTCGTAATTGTATTGGTTTACTGCTTTTCAGCTAAGAAATAGCTAAAAAAAAGTGGATTGTTTTCTATTCTTAAAATCAGTAGAGTTGCAAATAATGTGAGCGAGCGTTGCAAAATATAAGAGCAGCCTTGAACTAGTGATCAGTGAAGCATAATGTTTTCTTGATTCTGTTTTCCATAGTAAAGATTACTTTCTTTTTTAAGCTTGGAAACAAAATAAGTAGATGTAACTGTAAATATCGCTGATACTTGTGGCTATGATTGGTCTAATAATATTGATCAGTCCTTAAAAATGTGTCTGGATAAGGTTCTTATTGGTTCATTGACTGCTTGAAAGTGGTTTTGATGATTTTTAGTTTATGGTATTATTGTTTTTAAAATGTTTCAGGCTAATGTTGGAGAAAGTTTGTGGAGGTCGTTAGAAGAGGACATGATTCCGTCATTGTCTACTGCCAGGAGTAATTGGCTGGAGCTACAATCGAAGCTTATCACGAAAAAGTTCGAAGAGTCAAACATTTGTGTGGCAGGAGGTATGAAGGTGATGGTATTATGATAGTTGCATAGTTACTCTATGTTTACAACCTTTCCTATTTTAAGCTAATGACGTCCGATTTTAGATTAAAAAATGCACGTTTTCTCCTCTGTAAATAAATTGAGGTTGGGGTTTCTGGACTGATTCATAATTATCACCTTTTCATCATCAGCAGAAAGCAATATATAGTTGTTGCTTGATTATTTTGGCTATGGCCTATGCTATTGTGGAACAAAGTAGGACTGCTAAATTTTGAAATGAAATGAACTTGTATGGTTGGCAATGCTGAAACCGTTATTCAACTATACATATGGCCTTTCATTTAGTCTGCCCACCATATTATCCTTCATTTTTCCTTTAATTACTGATCTAATTCCTGGGTTTAATGAAATTTTTAGTGCTATGTATGTTTGGCCTTCTTCTTTCTCTAAATGCTGCTTATTTCTTTTCCTGACATGAGTGGCCATTTCTTTCTGTGCTTAGTGAACATGAGCACGGCAGTTTCATCCATGCCACATGAATAATTGAGGGTGTGTAGGGGTTGTTAGTTCAAGTTGTACCAGCAAGGATGATATGGCAAGTTAGTAGAAATGTTCAATCACTCCTGTATTCTTTTTGACATTTTTCTGTGTCTTTGCAGAACCCGTGAAAGTGGATATTGAATTTAAGAACCCTTTGCAAATCCCTATCTCCATCTCAAATATTTCTTTGATATGTGAGCTTTCCACAAGATCTGATGAAATGGAATCTGGTATATTACTTTCAGTTTCTCTTCTTTCCATTTTGAATTTAGCTTTTAGTAATTTTGTTCGCTGAAATTGAGTGATTTATATCTGGATGACAATGCAGATTCAAATAGCTCGACCACTGAGCTTCAGAATGATGAGGAATCGAAATTGTTGACCACCACTGGGTAAGTGTGATGTCTTTTTAGTTTCTTTTTCCTTAATGATTTTCAGGTCAGTTTCTGTATAATGTTGCATAGGCATCTCTTTTCTTCACGTTTGCTACTGTTGAAGTGACTGTTTGCTTGACTATTGTAGGGAGATGAACTTTGATACTTCTTCATTTACTTTGTCAGAGGTTGACATTTCACTTGGAGGCGCTGAAACAATTTTGGTAGGTGTATTGTCACTGGACAGATCAGTTGAATAAATTTGGAAAGATCTACTATCTATGGATTTGGTGCCTGTTAATTAATATATATATATATATATATGTTTTCCCTAAATTTGAGTGCATTTAGTGGCCAGTGATATTTGGCTTGCATGTTGTCAAATTTTTAAATCATGTGCAGAAAGATGTGAGCTTAAGTATAGCCTATTTCATATTTGTGCATAGATGCTTCTGATTTCTGTACTATTCCATGTGAACATGATTTACTAAAACGTAAGTAGATGATAAGTATGTATTATATACACACATGGCTATATTGATGACTGTTGTTACTTTCTTCGATGCCTTACACACACACAAACACACGCACACGCACATATATGTAGAGAGAGAGAGAGGGGGGGGGGAGATTCTATAATGTGGACATCCTCATTTTATCAAAGTGGGGATGCCTCTAAAACATAGATTCCAATGCACTAACAGAAAAAAATACCATATATAGAGTAATTGTCCTGTAGTGTATTGAAATATATATATAGATATAGATATATATATCTATATATATACATACATATGTACATATATATACACATATTTTTCTGCAGTTTTCTTACATTTAAGAGCCCTGAAAGTTGTGATCTCTCTCTATTTTTCAGGTACAACTGATGGTAACTCCCAAGGTTGAAGGCATTTTAAAAATCGTTGGTGTTAGATGGAGATTATCAGGTTCTTTGGTTGGTGTATATAACTTTGAGTCTAATCTTGTGAAGAAGAAAATTGCAAAGGGAAGAAGGAAAGTGAAATCTTCTCCCAGTAATGACCTGAAGTTTATAGTTATTAAGGTATACTCTCCTGGTCTGCCCTCTCTTACCGTTTCTGGAATTCACTTTGTTGAATGAGTTTCATCATTATGTTTTTTTAATGAATTTTTCTCATTTGTAGAGTCTACCAAAGCTTGAAGGCTTAATTCATCCTCTACCTGAAAGAGCATATGCAGGAGATTTGCGGCATCTTGTTCTGGAGTTGAGGAACCAATCAGATTTTTCTGTGAAGGTACATTTTTAGCCATGTTAGTGTTCTACTAAAAAATAACAGGAATTTCTGCATTTTGTCAATCACCAATCAGGACCCCTCAATTTCAAATAAAGGATCTATCTTGATTCAGAACATTACCTTAAACTTCACTAAAATTGAAAAGGAACTACTCATTAGTATTTAATTTTCTGTGATGCCTTTTGTGGAAGCTACCTTGAGGGCTAATCCATGTTCACCTTGCTGTATGACTCTGTTATTGTTTGGTGCTATTGCAAAAACTATTGCTATTATTGCATTTATGTATTAAATGGCAATTCCTAAATGTCACTTCTCAAGCAGGGTCTAGCTTTTGCTATCTTCGTGCATGTTCTATGGTATGAATGTCTGGATATATAAATTCATCTGGTTTTTAACATGGCATAAGATATGTTAGCAGAATCTGAAGATGAAGGTCAGTCATCCAAGATTCCTTAGCATTGGGAATCGGGATGATATGACAAAGGAATTTCCTGCTTGCTTACAGAAAATGACAAATGCTGAACAAAGTGTTGCTGGTGGTAACTTCAATAAAATGCCTCAGGCTGTATTTTCATTTCCAGAGGTCGGTGTGAAAGTTCTTCCTGTGCATTTTCTATTGATTCATATGAATTTGGCATCTTTCCATTTTTCTTTTCTTATGCCTTCCATTCATCTCTTACTTTAGGGTATATCAATACAAGGTGAAACACCTTTGTTGTGGCCTCTGTGGTATCGAGCTGCTGTTCCTGGAAAGATTTCATTGTCCATAACAATATATTACGAGATGGGGGATGTATCAAGTGTCATAAAATACCGTTTGCTCCGCATGCATTATAATTTGGAGGTTTGTGCTTGAGTATGGGAGATAAGGATTCTTGTTTTATTTGTTTCCTTTGAATTTTTTCTAGCACTGGTGGTTAGTTTACATAGGGGCGAATCTCTCTGTTTGACAATTACTAAATGTTGGTAAATATTTATTCAAGACAAAATTTGACAACCATGATGTGGAGTTTTTGTGAATCTGTGTTAATATTTATAATTCTTCTCTTTAGGTTGTTTTGTAGATTATTCCATTTATTTTCTTAGTCTTCTGCAAATTGTGATTCTAGCATCGATGATTTTTGTAATTATTATTAATGAAACATTTCACCGCTTAAGTGAGCACTTATCTTAATGCTTATTGATTACGGGCATGGGCAGTGATAATGTATCATATTCATCTTCTAACAGGTTTTACCATCATTGAATGTCTCATTCCAAATTAGTACATGGTCATCAAGATTGCAGCAGTACCTTGTGCGCATGGATGTTGTGAACCAGACTAGCTCAGAGAATTTCCAGATTCATCAGTTATCATCGGTTGGGCACCAGTGGGAAATTTCATTGCTTCAACCTTTTGATTCCATCTTTCCTTCAGAATCTTTATTTGCTGGTCAAGCACTGACATGTTTTTTCATGCTTAAGGTTAATATTTTATTCTATCTGCTTAAAAAATGAAGGCATTTGTTTGCCCTCATTAAGATTTGAAGGTCTTCTGCTGTGGTTATTCCAAACAATGTGGTTATGTTATTATTGGCCTGATTCTTAGCATCGCAGACTTCATATATCAAGGTGTCAACTGCCTTAAATCCTAATCTGAGCATGACCTGAACCTGAGCTTTTCTAGTTTAGGTTGTTAATCTGACATTTGTATTGACCGAGGTTGAGTATCTATTTGGTAAACTCAACCGCAGCTTCAGCTTAGTCTATTCTGTAACTCTGTGGCATTGATATTCATTAAATGTATGGTTTTGGAGAAAAGATATTTCTTCAATTTTGGCATGAGTTATTGTCTCATGGAGGAATGGATAGCTTATTGTCTCAATTCTTCTTTGAACACTTGCCATTAAACATCAGAATGGACATTTTCATACAACTAACCTAAACCCACACTGAACCAAGTTCAGTGGATTGAGGCTAGGCTGTGCTTGGGAAGGTTTTGCCTAGATGTGTAATACCTTAGGTGAGTGTAGTTTGACCTATAATTTGGTCCAACCTGCTTGGGTTGCTGTCCAAACTTATGTTATGTGATCAATTTAGGTCCAGACGTGTGACTTTAAGCCTCGTCTTTTTAAATTGGTCATTTTTTTCAATCATTGTTGTGCATGTATTAGCTTCTTGGAAGCATACTTATGATCGCAAGTTGCCTTTATCTCTTCCAATATTATTGAATCTTCTTTTATCTTATTGTTTGTCCTTGTCAATTTCATCAATCTTCTTCTCAACTTTTTGCAATTAAATTACTCTTTGGTTTCAGAATCATGGGGAATCATCGACTTCTTCAGATGACACCTCATCTCCTTCCCGCCTCCTTGGTAGTGATGTGAGTCTTCAGGGCACTGCTGACACACTGTTTGATATCTCTGGCTCACCTTTGGCTGATTTCCATGCACATGAAAGGTTACTACAGAGAGTGTCACAGGTTTGTAATTTTCTTGCAACCTAATGTTTTCTACTTCACTGTGATGATTAGATATCTTATGGATCCAGACCCCAATTTGAAATTGTTCTGTATTCTGTATTCTGTAATATTATTTCATGGTTGCTGCTCATGCCTTATCCATTTACAACATCCTTTTTTACAACTATTATCTGTAGATGTCATTTTCTATTGGTAAATTGAGAATGATATAGTATATCCATTTATAATATTGTAGGAGAATTATTGATGTACACTTCTCTTTGTTGTTTATCGTACTTTTAATTTTTGATTTTTGTAATATACTTAATTTTTATCGGCTTCTTTATGCTTGAAGAGATCCAATGATATATTATTATATATTATTTGATATCAACATAATTCTTCTCCCACCAATTAAACATGGAGAAACATCAAGTTGCCATAACATAATTCGTCATTTTCTCAAAAAACTTGACTGTATTTTACACGTATATGAAAAAGGCTAATGAGCAATGCCAAAGCTCTGCAGCTACTTGGAAGAAGTGCCTGTTACTTTTAATTCTTTGTGCAGTATTTCTGCCTTGTTGATCATATTTGCTCTCTGTTTTTTTCGTGGATCAGGATGACACAAATACAGTTGACTTCATATTCATTTCTCAGCCATCAAAGAGTGACAGTGATTCAGGGATTTCTGATCCACAACATCTATTTTCTCATCACACATGTCATTGCAGGTAACTGATACAAAAGTCCATTGTGATTGCGAAACTGAAGCTAATACCAAATATTGTTTTCTTAATCCTTTTTCTTTTCCTTTGCCTCCTTTTTTTTTTTTTCTTATAGTATATTGGGCAAAATTCCAATTACCTGGCTAGTGGACGGACCTCGGACATTGCATCATAACTTCAATGCTTCTTTCTGTGAAGTTAATTTAAAGATGACTATATACAACTCATCAGATGCAGCTATGTTTGTGCGTGTTAATACCTTTGATTCCCCCAGTAGTGGTGGCCAAACAAGTGAAGCAACTTCGCCTCGATCTGCTGTTCCTTCTGGAAACCAAGCTGGGTGGCACGATGTGCCTGTATTAACCGACATCAAAGTTACATCTCAACTTCCTCTAAATCAAGTTAAAAGGTCATCATTGCTTGAAAGTGTCTCCCCATTCATTTGGTCTGGGTCAAGTGCTAGCAGTGTCCACCTTCAGCCTATGTCAACAACTGATATTGCTATGAAAGTTTGCTTATTTTCTCCTGGTACGTATGATCTATCGAACTATGCTTTGAATTGGAAGCTTTTGACTATTAGTGGTCAAGCAAATGAAGGAGAAACCAGACAGTCTTCAGGGAGTTGCCCTGGGTATCCCTATTTTCTTACTGTGCTACAGGCTTCTTGAAGTTCAAACTTGATTTATTTTTGCTTCCTTCCCCCACACTCAGCTATATGCTGTCTCAGATATAGTAAAGTTTTGTAACTCTAGTTTGTAAATTATTGTGTTTCGTTGTAAATTTTATTTTTCATTTTACATCAAAAGAAACTGTGGAAAAGCATAGTGGAGGCAGGAGACAAGAATTAAATTCTTTTTAGCAGTAGTGAATTTACCACCCCTAATGTAATTGAACTCATTTTTGTTGTTCAATCTTCTTTTCTATACTCCTTTGACTAATAAGGTAATATTGAGCTACCAGAACCTTAACGTTTTTTGACATAAGGCAATATTTGCAGCTCGTCCTCTTTCTCCCCATTTTGTGGTATTTGTCGCAAGTTTTTCTTCTGTTTTCGTTATGATTACAAAGTAAGATTTGCAATTAGATTTTCATGGTTATTGTAAAATGTAAATGAAATGGCTAGCAGTTAAATATAGTGTGATGAAAGCTACTCCCTTACGTGTGATTTTTGACAAATTTGCAAAAGAAGAATCCGCGAAAAGAGTGAACAAAATAAAAGCTGACGTAGAATTTCGCAAGGGCATAATTAGATTTTAAGATGAGTTTATAAACTAAAACATAAATTTTTAAATTTTGATGATGGCTTTCTTGAATAAATGAATTTAATGAATATTTTGGTGAGTTCATCAAGTAGCCTCGCCCTTAATATTTTAGTAGTTAATTATTTGTAATTTTTTTGGATTCTAATTATATACTAATGAGAAAGGTGAGCTAAAAAAATAACTATCATTATTTTTTCTTTAATAATAGAAATTCAACATTTGGAGTTTCTTTAAACACATAAGTTTTAATTTCTTCTTCTGATCACATGACATTTTTATTTTTTTTTTATATATTTTACACGCATGAGGTATGATAAATATTAGTAAACGTTGTCTTTCCTAGAGGTTCAAATTTTACTGTTTACTGTTTTAATACTAATAAACTTAACAACAACAAAACAGAATAACTAAATATAAAATATTAGAGGAAACTAAATAAGTATGGCAAATATGGGAACGCTCCGTGATGGTGGTTCGAGAGTTTATTGGAGTCAACCTCAAAATCGACGTTAGAGATTTGATTTTAGCGTTCGATTTCATAAGTAATGTGTAGAAAGTTATAGATATGTATAATAAGTTATTATTCTTAATTTCGTTTTTATGTGCATTTATTCTAATTGGTAATTTATTTGTGAGAAAAAGACATCAACATTTCCAAAGTTTAGAAAAGCCAAGACTCTCTTTTGACCATAAAACCCTTTAACTCTATTAACCCAAATAAATTCACTCCAATGTTTTATAATAAATAGAAATATAATATTAAAATAAATTCAATAATATAAACATTTTAAAATAATTTTAGTATTTAAAAATATTTTATTATATTACAATCTATTATACATATTTTATTATACTAAAATAAATTTTATAATAAATAGAAACATTATAATAAAAATAACTTTCTCAAACTTTAAATTATTTTGAATATTATGTAAAATAATAATTCTAACATTATTAGTACATCAAATATTTTTTATTGTAAAATGTATTTGACTCAAATTTTTATTTAAAATATCTACAATAAATACAAGTACATTATTAAAGTAAATATGATAATTTAAATATTTAAAATTAAATTATTATATTATTTTAATATTGTTAGCGTACTAGACAGATTACATTATTTATATTATATTTTTAATTAAAAATTTCACAATCAATTTTTAATTACTATATTCAAAGGGTATTATAATTAAAAGGGGTCTTACTGTTCCTATTTTAAAACTTGGGGTCTACATGACTATTACCCCAAACTTTGGGAGTGTACATATTATTTTTCCTTTATCTTTTTATTTATTTTTATTTTAATAAATGTTAGCTATTTACAGTGTTGTTATAATCTTTTACCCTCACTTTGTACCGGTTGGCCTGTCGTTCAACTAAAAAAATGTAAGAAATTGCTATTGCCATGACTAATTCTCTGTGTTCTTTCATTATTTTGTGTACAAATCTGGTGTTGCATTGTTTCAATGGTTTTGTTTATGTTCGTTTTCTCACAGAATTTAATTCTAGAGTCGAGTCGCTAAATAGAGAATCCATCTTTAGCCACTGAGGATTCATTATTTTTCAAAATGAAAATTCAACTTGTAAATTATTATGTTAAATGCAGCTTAAATATATGTACTTCCACATTGTATGCATTTTTTTTAATAATAATAATAATTGTCCAACTAAATAGAGAATGTCGTGGATGATCGTGTTGTCATTGCTCCAACTTTTACTTGCTTGTTATTAATTTGTTATCAAAATAACACATATTTAAAGATATTATGATTAAGCAAACTACTACTTGTTAAGATTAAGCAAACTACTACTTGTTAACAAATTTTAAGAGTAGATTTTTAAGTGTGATTTTAATTTTTATATATTGATGGTGCATTCACTAAATAGAAATCAAAATGGGTTGAAATTGGAATAGATAAAAATTAGAATGGGATACAATATGAATGAGAAATCAGAATTAAAATAAATTGTTTACTTGAACTATAAGAATTGGAATCAGAATGAGTTGAATTGTTATTAATATGTTTACTTTGTCTTAGAATAAAAATCAGAATGAGTTAGATTATTATAAATTACTAAAAAAAATCTTAATTAACTATTGTCATAATTGTTATTTTGTATTTTAATTATTGTGATAATTTATTTTGAAATTATCATTATTAACTATTATTATTAATAATATATTAATTTATTATAAAAAATTTATTATCAATAATAGTAGTTAGTAGTAGTAATAATACTACTAATAATATTAAAAAAAAAATCGTGAGCAATGACATTAACATCAACAATGACATTGTTGGCATCATTAAGATCAGGAGCATTATCATCGGCAACGGCTACTGCTGTTCAATGACACTGCTGCTATTTATTATTATAGAAGGCATTAATTTTGGCAGCGATGGTTTGACAAAGACAAATTTTGGCTCTGTTTTTTTTTTTTTAATTGAATGAGATATTTCTCATAATTTTCAGATTCTTATGAGGCAAAATGGAGAATCCAAGAATGAGAAACTAATTCCTACCATTTGAGAGTCAATTTTTCATTCTCTATTTCTAAATTAAGGTGAGCCCAACTATTTTGATTCTTTTTCTCCTATTATTTTACGAAGTAAATGTCGTTAGATTGAATTTCAAATATCATCAAAGTTTGTAAAAATATTTAACAAATTGAATTGGTTTATAAGATGATTTTTACAGGGAGATAAGTGGACTAACAATAAACTTCATATTAAAGATTCTAAACTTAAATCCAACTGTGCTGCTGGTTGCCATCCCACGGATGATGACGTAACATCACATTACATTTTTTTAAAAAAAAAAATCATATTTTACCCGCGTACTTGTCAAACATGTACCTCCCTCGGTTCCTCCTATTGAAAAATCATTTTGCCAGTTGCCACCCCATAAAAGGAAACTGCAAATCAATACGACCACGTCTCCCTTCTTTACTCATTAGCCTAAACAGCCTTTTCTGAACTTTCCTGTTTCTTTGTAAATTTTCCCACGCGCTTTCCCAACACATTAAAAAAAAAAAAAAAAGAAGAAGAAGAAACAGAACATTCCATTTTCATTTCCTTTTTTACCCCTCCCGTACTCGGCAGAGCCTACTGAGTCGCCACGTATATATACAATTATACACACACCAACTCACCTTCTTCGATGTTTCTTGTTTTCCATTTTACACGCCACGTCGTCTCCCCCTTCCCATTTTGACTTCCCTCCATTTATTGAAAAATAAAAAATAAAAACTCGTTTAAGTGTTAGTTGAACTGAGTCGCCCCGTTTGACCTTTCCTCGCCCCCTCTACCAAAATCTCCCTCATCGCCTTCAAAAGCCGTCTGCTCCATCAGCCTCATTCTTTCTAAAACTGCTAATCTTCTTCTTCTTCTTCTTCTTCTGCATTTCGAGATTATTTCCGTATTGGTGAATTATTTATTTATTAGAATATAATTATTCTCTGATATTCGCCCCGAAAAACAAAAAAAAAAAATGAACGACCTATTCTCCGGCTCCTTCTCTCGCTTCCGCAGCGAGCAAGCTTCTCCCGATCACCCGCACCACCACACGACGATCCAGATGACGGAGAACCCGAACTCCACCGGTGGAGTCAACCTCGACAAGTTCTTCGACGACGTCGAATCGGTCAAGGACGAGCTCAAGGAGCTCGAAAGGCTACACAACAGCCTCCAGACGTCTCATGAGAAGAGCAAGACCTTACACAACGCGAAAGCCGTGAAAGACCTGCGCTCCCGAATGGACGCTGACGTCAGCGCCGCGTTGAAGAATGCCAAGTTGATCAAGATCCGCCTGGAGGCACTGGACCGGTCCAACGCCGCGAATCGGAGCCTCCCCGGCTGCGGACCGGGATCTTCCTCGGACCGGACCAGGACCTCCGTGGTCAACGGGCTGAGGAAGAAGCTGAAGGACTCGATGGAGAGTTTTAACGAGTTGAGGCAGAGGATTTCGTCCGAGTATAGGGACACCGTTCAGAGGAGGTACTATACGGTCACCGGAGAGAATCCCGACGAGAAGACTTTAGATCGCTTGATTTCTACTGGTGAGTGGCGATAGACCGATGAATTTGCATATTACCTTGAATTCGAGGGTTATTTTGGGAAATATCTAAGTTATTGTGGAACAATTTTCATTTGATTTATAATGTGTTTGATCTTCAAGATTGATGCATGCAAAATCAGTGAAAATTGCTTCTGTAATTGTCTATCTTATTATCTTGTTTCCTTGGAACAGGTGAAAATGCTTTTCAGACAATCACTTAATTAGTATTAGACACTCATTGATTCAAAAGCACTTGAAATGTTTTCTGATGAAGAACTTGTAGATATTTTCAAAAAAGATTAACACAGAACAACAATTAAGTGAAGATACTTTTGTTTTACAAAAAATGGTTGTTGTTCTAGTTTCCAAATGGTTTTACCAAATTTAAAAAAAAGGGGGAGTTCTATTTAAAATCCTCCTTTATTACTAAAAATTAAAGTGCACCTAAATTTATTGATAAATTTTGAAGAAAAATGAAAGAGAAATGTATATATTTGTAATATCTGTCTTTAACCTCCAGTGTTTCTTGATTCTGTTTTTATAAATTTTATTCAAATATTAAGATTTTTTTTGGTCACTGTAATGTGATACAAGAGAAAAACATTAGGCAACTTCAGGGTATTTGAGATTGATATTTGTAACTTTGTTAAATATGCAGGAGAGAGTGAAACATTCTTGCAGAAAGCAATTCAGGAGCAAGGAAGGGGAAGAATTTTGGACACCATAAATGAGATACAAGAGAGGCATGATGCCGTGAAAGTGCTGGAGAAAAATCTTCAGGAATTGCACCAAGTTTTCCTAGACATGGCGGTATTGGTCCAGGCCCAAGGTGAGCAATTGGATGACATTGAGAGCCAGGTGCAACGAGCTAATTCATATGTCAGAGGCGGGACCGAGAGATTGCAAACAGCCAGGAAGTATCAGCTAAGTACCCGAAAATGGACCTGTATCGCCATCACAATATTGCTAATCATAATCCTGTTTGTGGTGTTGTTCACTGTGAAACCATGGGACAATGGTGGTGGCAATGGTGGTGGTGGTAGTAGTCCGCAGAATCCAACGCCTCAGGCACAAACTCCGCCATCCTAAGCTCAGCCTTAGGATTTCATTATGCCTTATTTTAGCTGGATTTAATTGCTTTTGAACAGTCGAGATTTGATGGGGGTGAGTGAGACAGTTGAGCTTAGTCATATGCGTTACTATATTCTTTTTTGTACCTAGTATTTTGGTTTTGTTGCATGTATATTATCTGTTGGATCCTACTTTTGTGTATTTTTTCATTGTATCTAATATTTTTCCCCTTTTGAATGTCTTGGAATCATTTTTTTTTAAATGGTAATTTACAGTTAAAATTTACTGACATCTCTTGTAATGCAATTCGAATATACGAGTCGGTCACAAAATTAGATAATACATATTACATAGTTACATACAAGATCGATTTGCTACTCGCATGTGTGGAAAAAGGAGGAGTGTTACTTGATTCTTGTTTTTTTTTTTTTTTTTTGAAAGGGGATTCTTTTTTGTTAAACAATATGAATCAGCTTCTATCATTTTTAGGCTTGGACCTGGCAATAGGAAATTTATAATTAATTAAAATGGGAAAAAATAATAATAAAAAAACTGGGTAGGCTGGGAGAAGACGGCAGCTGAATCTTCTACTGTCTAGATGCATTTGACAGCGCCATGTCATCTGTCCCGTTACGGCGAAATATTTACAGTTCATTATTATTGTAGGATTTCATTCATTAAAATACATTAAAATGTCACCTCCTATCTATAGAAAGTGATACATACAAGTGACAATTATTTTACGGATAATTTTGAGAGTGTTAATTGGTTCAACTAATTAGATCACATGGGATTTACATATGTAAATTCTACGCAAAAAGTTTACCGTCAATTTATAATAATATGACACTTAAAATTATCATTGTTAATAATGTTAAAAATAATTAATTAAAAAAAATATTAAGATTTTTATGGCAATGGAGTGGAGAGGCTTACCTCATTTCATACTCCCATAAAAAAAAGGTTGTCTCCATTCCCCAATAAATTTAGTGGGGTGGGGATGGAGAATCCTTACGTGGAAAATAATTTTTCTATCCCCGCCACATTCCTTATTTATTTGTTTTATAATAGGTATAGATACGTGACTTCAGTAAATTAAAATTAAAAACTTAAATAAAAATAATTGTCATATTATAAAATATTTAAGTCATTTTAAAAAATCTCTAAAATTTTGAAGCAACATCTTAAAAATGATATGAAAAACTGAAAAATAATTAAAGAGAGAAACACCTTAAGAGAGAAAAAGAAAATATAATAAAGTTTTACCGTTGAATAAGAATTATATTGAACGATTTACTTTTAGTTATAACCCATTTGTAGTAGGTTAAAAATAAAAAAAATTATTAACCAACATTGTAATTAATAAAATTAAAATTAAAAAAATATTTGTATCTAATGGGAATTGGGGTGAGGGTGGGGTGGGCAGTACAAAACAAAACCCCACCCCATTAAGAATTTAAGAATTATTGTTTTCTCATTATTCAAAAATTATTTAAAATTTAACACATTTGGGGTGGAGCCTCATGAGACCCTAAACCCATAGAAAATTTTGTCATCCCTAATCAAATATTTAAAATACATTTTAACTTATCATAGTCCTTTTTTATCTTTTTTTTATAATTATTTTATAATTTTAAATTTTGGTTCAAATATTCATCCCTAAAAACCAACTATAACAGTTATTATTTAAGCAAAAATATCAATACAATATTAGTATAGAACCAAATCAATTGCTAACAGACATTATGGTTTTGGGCCACAACTATATTCGAGAAACAAAAGGGCTGAAAAGGTAACTCTTCCTTACTTCTTCATGGCGACAATTCGTTTGATAGGTAAAATTCTATAGCTCTCTACAAAACCCATTAAGCTTATCGTCAAATTTTCCTTTTATTTTTTTCCCTCTCATCTCCAAATTATTTTAACTAACCCATACCATAATTTCTTTGCTGAAAACAGATATTGCTGTCAACTTCACAGGTTTGTCACTCGGGCATTTCATCAAACACATAATCTTCTTCTATTCTAAGATACAACTATTACCTCTGCCAATGTCACTTTTTGTTTGCAGATGGCATGTTCAAAGGAATCTATCATGGCAAACAATGCCACGCCTCAGATATAGCAACCGTTTTTAGTCGCGCTTGGAGTTCCGGTGTTGATCGAATCATTGTAAGTTTCTTTGCAATGCCCTTTTGAATTTTTCTTTATGTTATATAAATCCATAATTCGTTTCTTCAGTGAGAAAGAACATTGTATACATGGTTAAATGTGAAATTAGTAGTTAGGATTGTACTTTTTGTACTGTTAAGTCTTAAATTTCATTTTGTTCTGATGCTAAATGTAGGATATAATAATTGTAAATAAATGGGAAATTAGATATTTTTGTTAGTCCTTGTAGAAAATGGTTATTTTGATTACAAGTAAGTTTGGATAAGCTTTCTGGTCACAGGTGACTGGTGGGTCGCTTGAGGAATCGAAGGAAGCACTTGCTATTGCAGAAACTGATGGTTTGTTGTGTACTTGGGTTTTGCTGCTGAGGATATGCTTCTAAGTTATGTTTCTGAATGTGGGCTTTTACTTGTTTGAAACATTTTTGTCTGTTGCAGGAAGGCTTTTTTGCACGGTTGGTGTACACCCGACAAGATGCAAGGTTGCTGACTGTTTCCTGGAGTGCCTCTTATATGATTGTTCTGGTGTAACTTTGTTTGTGTGTGATTCTGTGGTTTACATGAAGATTTTTGTGGATATTGCTTTCTGGTGTATTTACACAGGAGTTTGAAGAGAGTGGGGATCCAGAAAAGCATTTTCAGGCTTTGTTGTCGTTGGCCAAAGAGGGAATCGAGAAAGGGAAGGTAGGATTTATTGTCTTTATGATGTAAAACATTAGATAAGGCTTTACTGCTGTTCGTAAATAATTTGATATTATTTTTTGATGCATGTAGCAGCTATTTTATTAGTAGAATTTTGTCATGCAACCTTGATGAACCATCTATCCTTTTATGTTTGTTATTTGTCGTTAACATCTTCACTTCTCAATACATGCTTCCGTGATTGTACTATGATGCATTAGTTGTTAGATGATGCTGATATTTTTTTCCATCTTCAATGGTATTGTAATAAGGTTACACTTTCATATTGCTTGTATGTAAGGTGGTAGCAATTGGTGAGTGTGGTTTAGACTATGACAGGCTTCACTTTTGCCCATCAGAAATTCAAAGGAAGTAAGTGATTGTTCAGAGATGTAGTTGCTCATTCCTTTCTCTGCCCAAATAATTCCATGCTTTCGTTTGATGTTTACCATGTAACACTAGGTATTTTGAGAAGCAGTTTGAATTAGCATATGCTACAAAGCTGCCTATGTTCCTGCATATGCGTGAAGCTGCCGCTGATTTCTGTGCAATTGTAGAGCGAAATACGGATAGGTGAGTTATCGAATGCTGTGGTTTTCAAAACCATTTTCCCTACCTAAAATTTGTTACTGATTTTATCTTTTCTTTTTTTATTTGAGGCTTTGACTGTGGATATTTGGCTTCCAAGATTAATCTTTCTGCCCAAAAAAAAAAAAAGAAGAGATTATTATTGCCACTGGATATAATGTGCAGAAGATCTACTTTAGAGGATAGATCTAACCTTTGATTTGTGCACCAATTTTGTCTAAATCATTAAGAACTTTTTATTTCTATTAACTTTAGATTCTCTGACTCTTTTTCCCTTTTAGAATCTTTCCCTTGTGTTACACAATTTTAGATGGAACTCCAACATATTTTTTTTGATGATGAACTCCAACATATTTTGCACAATCTATAATGACTATTTATACCCAGTGGCTTACATGCTGATTTGTGCATGCTTGAAGTAAATCTTTTTCTGTTCATTTTACAGGTTCACTGGTGGGGTTACCCATTCATTTACTGGTAGTGCAGAAAATCGTGACAAACTTCTTACATTCAGCAACATGTATATAGGTGAAATTTCTGCAATTGTTGTTCTCGACGGCTCTTTTACATTTCCTCCCTTTTACTGAATACTGTTATTTGCTCATTTCAACAATATTATATCTAGCAATAAAGGTTGATTGTGCTCACAGTTCATAGAATGTATTTTGAAGCTGTTGCAGATGTAATACCTTATGAAGTCCTTCTATGCCATATGAGGGTTGCTCACTTATGTACTTAACAGGTATAAACGGTTGTTCTCTGAAGACAGCTGAGAATCTTGATGTTGTGAGGGGCATACCCATCGAGAGAATGATGATTGAGACGGATTCTCCATATTGTGAAATCAAGAACGCCCATGCTGGAATTAGTTTTGTAAAATCTACATGGCCGTCAAAGAAGAAAGAGAAGTATGATCAGGATTCATTAGTTAAAGGCCGCAATGAACCTTGCTTAGTTCGGTGAGGACAAATGTTTTCTTGTGTCTTATTATAATTTACATATAAAATCTTATTTGGTATCTTTTTATATGAATTTTGACAAACACTATTAGGTTTAGAAAGGATTTTTGTTTTTATTGGTTATTGAGGATTGGAACCTACTACGAATAGTGCAGCAATTCTATAGTCATAAGCAACTAGATAAAGATGGCTTGGAATACACAAGTATTCTTTTGTAAAGCATTTATGAATCTCTTTAGTTACACAACTTTACTGATAGAGAAGTTTCAGAATTTGTTAATTGTTTACACCCTTACTCTTCCTAAAATCGGGAACTAAGACGTGATCTTGACATATCATGATGCATATATTGTTTTTAATCTTTATGTATCATGATTCTTAACCAGCTCACACTGACACATTATGTAAAAATATCTTAGTACAAAAGTTCCCTTGTTCTTGGCTTGTCTTTGCTTGTAATTTCAAAGCATGTTTCTGAGCATGCTGACTGGTTTTTAGGCAAGTTCTTGAAGTGGTAGCTGGCTGTAAAGGAATTAATGACATAGATCAACTAAGTCGGACCTTGTACCACAACACTTGCAGGTAATGTTTTGACTGTTGGAGTTTATAGTTTTCATCCATTGCTCATTCAGGTGATCAGTGATATTAGGCCACTCATAATGAACTGATAAGAAGTTAATATTTAGAGACTGCACTATTCTGCCTGATCATTGATTCCAAATTGCCAATCATATCCACACTTAGCCAAGTAATGTTAGTGTAACCTGAGCATGTTAGCGGCCTGGTGTTTTCATTCTTATCACCACATATTTTTACCATTTTGTTCAGTTGTTAATCAGTTTGGAAGTTTCGACATGCAGGGTTTTATTTCCCCAGGACTTGGACTCCACTGCAGATGCACTACTTGCTGGTTGCCGCAACACTCCTTGAAGGACTTACAAGTTGTGACTCTGCTTGAACAAACTTCCTGACCAAAAATTGTTAAGATGCTTGGTTCCTCGTTAATAGCGAAGAAAGGAAGCCGATATTTAGCTTTGAAGCAGAATGTGCTTGGACAACCCGATGAGATTGTAAAAGCATTTGCTCTTTTCTGATCAGCGTTAAACGTAAAATCAGATCTGGATGGCATTACAATATTTCCATGGTCAATCAAAATTTTAAATTGTTGAACGATGCATATCACATTGAAAATCCAACCAGTGTATTTCGGCACCGACTCAACTTCTTTGTGAATTGAACAATATGTTTTCTGATGCTACTACCGTTTTCAGAAACATCTCAAGATACAGCCACCTGTTTACGAATGGTAAATGCCTTCGACAAGCTAGCCCCGCAACTCAGCATGAAAATTTATCAGTTCACAATTTAACTTTCCATATTCACAAGGAAACAACTAAATTTAATTGGCATCCTGTCTAAGATTGATGAATCAGTGCATTCAGTGGAGCATAATATTCTGTACAGGACGGTTCATAATAAATTTGTCATAATACCTGAACTGTTGTAGGAAAAACAACCACATACGCTCAATGGACCGCAACTATAAAACCTCATTCACGCTCAATCGACCGCAACAATAAAACCTCATTCACCCTCACATCGATGTGATAAATCTGTACCATTATAAAAAGTAGTGAAGCATAAAGAAACAGGCTATCATTCAAAATTTACAAGTAGAAGTCAACATTTTCCCGCAAAAACTCCATCCATGAGTAGATTAATACATTTCTGATGCCATATTTCTTTATGTGCTAATGCTAGAAAGCAATTTGCTGCCGTCAATGCTATTTTCTGTGTTCGTTTCCTTTGCTGCCGGCGAAACAGGAGGAGCTCTTTCATTTGCCATATTCAATCGCAGGGGCCGCCCTTCGACTTCCTACTTGCATAATTTGTAATAAATAAATATAACTGAAGATTGAAAATTCGCAAAATCAGTCACCAAATCAGAGCCTTACCACTCCGTTCATGGCATCCAAAGCAGATTGTAAATCCTCTGCTGTTTCAAAAGTGACAAAACCAAAGCCTCGAGATCTTCCAGTGTATCTCTCAAAGATAACCTTGGCACTCAATAAACCTGGCTGGCCCTGAAAAGCATCTCTTAAACCCTGAGAAGTCAGACCCCAGCCAAGATTTCCAGCATAGATCTTGTGAGGGCTGTCGACAAAGCCCTGGTAACTGTTCTGTAATTTTGGCCCCATTGCTGCCCTTTCACCTCCTCTTGGCACTTCTGGGAAGTTCACCTTTACAGTTCGGCCACCAATTTGCTGTCAACCAATATTGATAAGAACAAAATGTTACCATTTAAACAAAAAATGATGGAAATTTACTATCTTGGCTAAATAAGCTATAGAATGACAGAATGTGAAGTCCAAAACTACTGTCAAGGAGAAGTGAAATTAAATATACTAATAAAGAAATACATCCATCACAATAACAAGATAGCTTTTTTACATAGAATTTTGCAATAAATATAGAGTTGGATCTCATCCATGCTACTTTCATCATGTTGCACGATGTGTTAAGACTTAAGAGTAAGGTGTATTCGTGTGTTCATAGAATGAATGGAATGCACATCTAAAATAATGTAACTAAGAAAAACCAGGCACCGTCCATTTCCAAAGTGCTGACAGTTGAAGGGTTCAATCAATACAATAGTAATGCAAATACCATCAGCAGTTCAGCACTTACGGAACCATCAAATAAACGAATTGCTTCTTTAGCTTCTTCCACACTCCCCATAGTAACAAAACCAAACCCTCTGCTTCTGTCAGTAACTCGATCGTAAACAATCTGTGAAAAAACACAATTCATATACAATCTCAAAACTCTCACATCGAACATACCTTAAAATTCATGAAATTCTCTCATTAAAAACTTTCATAGTGAACATTCCTTAAAATTCATAAAATTATCTCATTAGACGTCATAAAATATGTAGAAACTAAAACAACCCCAAGAGAAAAAAAAAATGAAAGCACAAACCTCAGCTGAAGCCACGGTACCAGCCTCCGCAAAAACCTCAGCTAACGAAGAAGAAGTCATCGAATAAGGCAAATTCCCTACGTAAAGCCTCGCCGCTTCATCAGACGCAGCCACCTTTGGCTCTTCTTCCTCTTCTACTGCTTCTTCTTCTTCTTCTTGTTCGGTTTCTGGCTCATCTTGGCTATCCTCAGTGACTTGAAAGCCATCAAATGAAGCCGAGAATTGGCGAAAATGAGAAAGAGAGAGGAGTGACAAGTGGAGGGCACTGGGGTTTTGGGCTTTTTTAAGTTTAAGGGGTTTCGGGGACTTGGTTTTAAATAAAGATGGCAAGTGATTCGTGGGGATTTGAGTAATTGCTTGGAGGTTGTAAAGCTTGTTGCAGAGCGAAGACGAAGCAGCCATTGAGACAGTAGAAGCTGCCATTTTGGATTTGGAACTCAAGACTCAGAGAAGGGAGTTTTTTTTTTTTTTTTTTTTTTGAGAATTTAGAGGATATTGGGTTCAGTAATTGGAATAGCAAACTCTAAGGCGGATAAGGTCGTTGAAAATTAATAACATGCATTCATTGAGGGTAATATTGGAATAAAAAATCTGTTGCCTCTCTCTCTCTCTCGCTTTCTTTTTAAAGGGCTATTGTATATTTTCCTTAGGAGTCATTAACCAATTTGCTTAACTGTCTTTTCCAAATAAAATTATTGTGAAAACTGATATAAATAATCCTAAAATCATTTGTTTATTGGGAAAAACCTTGGCTGGTTAAAGTGTAATGTTGAAAGTGTCATATTTAATGCTCGAGGTAAGTTCAGTGTTGGGTGTGTAATCCTAACTTTATGAGTAAATTTGTGGTAATAAGGTGTGAGTGTTTTCTGGGTACTTTTGGTTCATTAGAGGTTGAAGCTCTTGGAATTAGAGAGGCTCTCAGTTGAATCAGGGGCTATAGTTGCCTTGTGTTATTGTCAGAATGGACAACCTTTAAGTCTTTCAAGCTTTAATTGAGAATTTTTTCAGCCTCAATGGTTTTGGCCTTATAATTGAGAAATATTGATCTCTTTCTATGTTTATAGGAGAAGTGCAATTCTCGTTTATGCATCGATCTACAAATTTTGTTGTCCATTCTATTGTTATGACAAAAGGTTTTATGTCAGGTTTTAGAGAATGTAGTCATGTTCCATCTCTGTGCTTACTAAATAGTTTGTAATAGGGGTGGGCATATTTTAACCGAACCGATCCAAACCGACCATTTGGATCGGTTTCATTAGTAAAAAAATTGGTTTCGGTTTATTGGATTGCAAACCGACATCACTCGGTTTAGATTTCGGTTTGGAAGGATTCCAAATCGATTCAAACCGATCCAATCCAGAAATATTATATAATTACATTATATTCTAAGTTAAGCAATCTAACTAATTATATTTATCATTTTATGCATATTTTGACAAATCAAAACTAATTGGGCCATAAGTTTTAACAGACAAGATGCACAATATTTTAATTGCCAAATGTTGTTCAAGTTTATTTTAATTTTATGAGTTTGTTTTAAATGAATATGTTAAGAACTTCTTTATTATGATGTATTATGCTGTAAACTTGTATGGATGTATTTTTGAATTGTTATGTAGATGTCAAAGTAGATATGAATAATATAAAAGAGGTATCAATTTAGATTACGGATACAAAAAAATAACAAATAATTTAGGTAAAATAATATAAAAGAAGTGGGCTTTTAGATAATAAACTCAAACCGAGATTTTGTTTGTGCTTGAAGTGGTATGTAGGTATACGGCATGTGCAAGAATGGAAAAGAAACCATCTTTGGTTTTGAAAACCAAATTTGTTAAAATCGAAACAACTAATATCAAAAGTTAAAATTAAATTTAGCATATTAGAATTATTATGCATTTTATTAAAAAGATAATTAACAACAGATGATAATTAATAAGTTATAATTGTGTCAATCTAGTTAGCAATTACATTGGTGAAGTATAGATTCCACAAACTCGTTTCCCATCTTCTTTCTTCTTTTTTCTCTCATTAAAATATATAAAAAAAGGAAAAAAAAAACACCGGATTTTCTCGAAAAGTCTTTTTATTCAGTATGAAAGTAAACATTCACATCATGTTCTTTCTTAACTCAAATACAAGGTTGTGGCAGTTATGGGTAGTTTTATTATGTTGGTGTATTACGATATGGTTGATCATGGCATGGGTATTTTTAATTATTTGGGTGTATTATAAAATAATTTTCATCTGGATCCAATGCCTTCAAGCCCCATATATGAAAATATTTCAAGCTTAGAAGATGAACCTTTGCAAAAAACAAAAAACAAAAATCTATTACGTCATCAATCAGCTGAGCTTAATATAAGAGCATATCAAAAGACTTTTCAAATAAAATTTTATTACTTATTTAAAGAGTTACATCAATATTTAAAACTTCAAAAGACACTCCAATTAAGATTTTTCAAATAAAATTTGATTCTCTCTCTTCAAATTTGGAGAGTTAATTTCTCTCTCTTCAATTTATATTTTATTATTTTTCATTGAATAAATAAAGAGAATTGTTTTAATTGCTATTGACTTTTCCTTTAAAAAACTAATTATATGATTAAAATAATATTAAATTAGTTCTATTTAAAGAGTCTTTTGGAGAATACCATATTTTTTCACTCTTCTATTTGCCACATAAGTAAGCAAATAAGTATTTAAAAAGTAAAATTTATAGTCTTTTAGAGATGCCTTAATATAACAGTGACTTATTTGATGTAGCTGAAATTTATTGTATGCTGATCTATAGAAAGATTGTAATGAATAATATTGATTTTGTTAATTATACTTTTAGTTTGTAATTTTGTTTGGTTAAATGAAAGTTATGTCGGTTTCAAAAATTATAATATAATAATTATTTGGTCTGCTTTGTTCATGTTGATAATATAGTTTAAAAAAAACTGTTTTTGACAAGAATCACTTTACCGTATTCTTAAACAAAACTTGAACGTCTTATTAAATGCATTGGAGGCTTCTTTTTTTTTAAAAAAAAAAATTAATAACGCATTAGATTTTGGTCCGTTTATAAGAATCACTGATGACATTTTCACCAGAGAGACCGTCTCAAAGAATATTACAAACTAAAATAATTGTAAACTACTGGAAGACTCTGTTCTATAAATAATTAAAATAAATTATATTAGAGAATCCAATATACGTATATATACATGCATGCATACATACATATATCCCAATGTGATTTTTCCTATAAAGCCAACCACAACATAATTTATCAAACTACATTTATACAATTCTAAATTTGCAGCTCAAATGCATTCCACTTGCAGAAGTAGAGTAGATAATGGATTCACACAAAAGTTCTATTATTATTCAGATACCAAAGAGTCATAAACCCAGAAAGCATAAATAGCTTAAGCACGCCACACTAAAACGTTTTTCAGAATCATAAACACATTATCTGGACTCCCACACTTATTTTCAGACTTACCAAAACCAACCCTTCTATGTTCCAATCCTTTATTTAACTATTTATACAGTGCATCAAGGTATTGGCATCTCTAACCATTCCAAGCTGCCTGCTTGGAATGGCAAAGACGATCACCTTCACGCAGATGAGCCAAGAATGATTTGCCTAAACCAAACGGTAGGTGGACAATCCACAGAGCTACTCCATTTGGTCGAAGGTAAGGATGGGATTGGTGCAGCACCAATCCCAAATGGTTTACATGCTATCAAACTTTAAGGTTGCAGCAGTTATCAGCTGCTGCAACCCACTGGTTGGGCATGACAATGCCACGCCCGGTGTCCATAATGCCTGAAAAAGAGTGGACAGGTGGCCCGAGATGATTGATCCGAAAGTGACCAAACTCTCCCCTTGAGTACATGCTAGTCACCTCCGACCCTGAAAGATTAGGGCCACTGCCATTTGTTTCTTTTGGAGAACTCAAAGTTCCACTCTCAGACTGCAGGACTTCGGAACTCTGAGAGCCAGTGGGCTGGAGCAATTGCTGAATACAAGTTTTCTTCTCTTCAGTTCTGCCACTTCCATCTCGAGTCTTTGTGTTCAAGAAACGTCCACCGCACCCCCTTGGTCGACGCATGGCATGGAGATGGCGTGAATGGTGCATATAAGGCTGTGGCACAGCAAAAGAATCTAAATCATTGTTCTTGATAAACATAAACTCTTAAGGGGGCCATAAAACTTTTCGAGAAATCACAATTTTGCCATGTCGGCAATTACATTACTTGCCATATTAAATGGCATGAAAGCAGCAAACTTTCAATTAAGAATCTTAATACACTCCCAAATTACTGAATGTGATGATTTCAATATATCCAACTTAAGATGTCACATCCTATCCCAAATTATATACTGAATCAAGATACCATACCTTCCGTTTCCTAGTTATTTTGTTCTCAAGTACAGCCTTTGCACGTGACTTCCGACGCCTAATAATCCCATGATACTGCTTAGCGTTAACATATATTGGTCCATCATCTGTTGCCAAGTTAAGTGGCAGCATAATCCGGCCCTGGTTTTGTCATGAATAAGCATATGCATCAGTTAAAAGTTGCTAGATTCAAGCATGTGTATCTGTTGCAAAAGCCTGACAAGTGCAGAATGTAGAGTTCATAGTATAAAAGATGTCAATCTAAATTCAGCGCAAAAAACCTGTTAATCTGATAAGAAAGCCGCAGGTTTCTCCATCACTCTGTTCCAAATTCCAATGTATGCAATTGTTTTTTATGTTTTTCATGTTGATAAATCTCTACTTTCTTTACTCTCCCTCAACGAAACTTTCTTGGTTTCCCTGACATACTTCTAGTGTTTATACATTTTTTTTTTGGTCCAAACGGTGTATGAGAACTTAGAACACAAAAAACTATCAGTCCTTGCGTGGGTGTGCCAAAGTTTTCGGTCAAGCCAAAACTTTATCTTCTTGGCAACAAGCTACAGAATCTTAGAACATTGTGCTTTGCAATTGCTTTTTGCATGCTTCTTAACTCAAGCAGATGAATACAGGCTGTGTAATAATAATAGATCACCTTAAGCAGTTTCTCTCTTTAATTTATCTACTTCTACAAACAAGCTCACACTAAACCTTTGACATTTGTAAATTAAGAGCAAGATGAACATTATGAGATAATATTATTGAAATATAATTGCAAAGAATGGGTGGGCTAAGTAAAGATGGAAGACAAACCGAAATTTGAGCTCCATAAGCTGAGAAAACTCCGTAATATTGATCTGCATAAGGATACTTTGCACAGATCTACATTTGCAGCCCATAGATAAATAGAAACAATTAATCATTAAGGTAAGAAAAGAGATAATAATTCAAAATTGTATTAAAGTTTGAGAAAAATCGCACCATAGGTTGGCCAAATCCCAACTCGAAGCATCCTGGATTTTCTGGCAAAGCTGATTGCAAAGATATGGCAGGGGGAAGCTTTTGTCCATCCCCTGAACTTTTGACATCACCTGAACGGGAAAACACTTGGCTAGTGAATAATAATCAAAATAAAGTGCTATGTATAAATGAATCAAAAGTTGGGAAGATTACCACCTGATTTATATACACATATAGGAAAAAAAAAAGTATTCCTTATTCATGTTGCAAAATATATAATGTAGAAGAAAGAATGTCACCCTTCGGCAGTATTTCAATGATTTCTGCAAGGGAGAGAGAACTGGTACCAAGAACTTGTGATTAATTAAGATGTTACTTGTAGAGTTGTATTCGAAATGAAAATGATTTAACTGAAATTAAGTTTCTTTTATGAGCATGATATGTAAGCTAAGTCCATATACTGTTTCATCACAGTGAATTCTACTTTTGGGTTTGGATCATTCTTTTGCTGCTTCCTTTGTTACAAACAAAAAACAGGGCAGAAGCCAGAACGTGTAACAAAAGGCTAACAGCCTCTTAAATTTTCTCCACTGACAACATACTTATTTTACAAATTTGGACTTGGACTGGGAACCTAGTAAAACAGAGCTGTTTAACTAAGATCCCCACACAAGTTTGCATTTTATAAAATAAAGATGTTCACAATGGAGACTGAATTAATCTTCCCCATTGGCAATTTTACTACCTTTTGTTGAGCACCTATTTTTGAGGTATACAGCAAATGCTGCCATTATCCCATTCCTGTGACTCCATAGATTTTAAACTCAAAACTTGCAATATCCAATCAACGACTTCTGAAGGGAAATAAACATTGTTGCATATCCAATTCATGATTTCAAGGCAAATAAACATTGTTGCATATCCAATTAATGATTTTAGATACAGATTTGTGCTCAAGAAGAAATTTGTCATTTTTGTTTACTTCACAATGCTTGTCCGCTTATTAAGAACTAACAGTTGATTTTCTTGGATTATAAGGATGTTGATTTAGTTTTACAAAATAAGCAATAATTCACAACATTCAAAGTGGGGTTTCCACTACTCAATGAAGTGGGTTTGCAACTTCAAATTTCTTTAATCTAGTTTCAGGATAAGATCATTTACTTAGTCAAACATAAAAATCTTGTTATTAGTTCATAATAACCAATTACTTGCTAGCTCCTCTACTTTGCACATTAAAATTTAATTTGAAGTCACAAAAGCACCGACAAAAGAATAACTATAGGAAGGGATAGCACACAAATAAAAATTTGGATCATGCCCCATATCTTGATAAAATATTTTAATTTAAACGCCACTGTTTTGTCTCCACTCATCCTTAGAACACTCAAGTGTGGTAGTGAAAATCACATCCCATCATCCATAACCCTTAGTTACATATGGATTCCATATCCTCAATCACTGAGAAGCAACAACCTTATTTTATTTGTTTATTTTTAGGTATTGCATGAATGGAATCCATTTCCCCTCCTCAACTTGAAGAGCGGAGTTCAAACCCCATACCTTTTTGTACCATTCCAAACTGTTTTACCAACTGAACCAACCAATACCCACAAAGCAACAACTCTAGTAAACCTACAATTTAACCTTTTTTTTAACAGAAAAACATAATAAATTTTTGGAACGTAGGAGAGTAATTCATTTTTCATTCTAAAGATAACTTGAGACCTATCTTAACCTCAATTTACATATTAGAATCTAATCGTAAAAATAATTATTAGCACGATGCCAGATGAAAATAAGATAATTCCCGAGGGTTTTTTTTATCGCTCAAGGCTTTTTTTTTTTTTTATAAAAAAAAGGGAAAAAAATGGAGAATATAACCAAAATGTAAACGAAGAATAATTAATTACCAGGAAAGAAAGAGAAGTGTGTTGTGTTTGGCTTATCCAGTGTTTGACCTGCTTCTTCAGTTGAAGTTTCCATGGATAGAGGCTTCAATTGGCCACAAGATGCCCCGTAAACAGATTGAGACCTCAAGGAGCTCCACCAAGGTGCTGATGAATGCACAGATGGGAGCTGCCCATTTTGATTATGACCATTTCCTTCATGATGCTCTTTGAAATACACAGTTTGCATGGCCATTGTTTCTTCCCTCAAAATTATCCAAAGCAGCAATTTTGCTCTTGTGACTGCTGCCTTTCAGTATCTTGAATCTAAGCCTGCAACTCAAAGCCATAATTAAAATTACCACCAATTATTAGAGAAATTTCAATCACAAGAATATGGGGAAATTTTCTTTGAAGATTTTGGTCATCCCATCATAATACAATCCAACATATCTTTTTGATCTAGTAAGATTTACAGACACGTCTGTTGGAAGAAAAAAATGGATAGAACTAGAAAGAAGAAACTTTTAAGTACCAAGACAAAAAAATATATTATACCAAGATCAAAATATCATCATTATTTTCGGCAACTCAATTAGATTAATGCTGAAAAAAATAAGATAAAAATGGAAAGAAAACAGAAAGTCAGGAACAACCCATTTGAGAAACAAAAAGATTGCATCAGCTGAATATACAAGAGATCAAACTGTGAAGAAAAGAAGTAAGACAACAAGAGAACTGGAGTGAAGACTGAAGAGATAATAAATATTCTGACAAAAACTGGAATCAGTTGGAAACAAAAACAAAAACACAGAAACAAAGTAGAGAAAGTACTCACTTGACAGTAGAAAAAGAGAAGTAAGGCTAAGGCTTTTGAATCCTATGCAGAAGCAAAGAAACCCCCTTTGTTAGGAGCTATGTCTGCACAATTTCAAGCAAGAAAAACAAGAGAAAGAGAAAGAGAGAGAGGGGTAGAAAGTTGAGAAGCAAGAAGGCAAATATTAGCGTACAAGTGTAATGGAACTACATGCCATTAACCAATAATATTTAGCTTTCATGCAAGTCTTTTGTATTTTGTGTAAATTGCGTTATAAAAGCTAATTAATTATATATATGTCATATACTCTCCTTGTTGTCACTTCTTTTTCTCTCTCTTGCTTTTTATATAATCCAAGCTTTGGGTTGTCATTTCCCAATATTTCTTCCCTCACTTCATTTTCAATTCCAAAAATAGTTTTGTGGGGATTTGTAACAGTGCAAGAAGCCGCGCTATCGCAATTATATAAACTTTGAGGCCATCTATTTTTAGTAAAGATTATAAATTTTTGCTTTATAATTTTTTTATAATTACAAGGGGTTTTTTTTATAAGCTTAATCATATTTAAGAATTCTAATTAGATCTTTTAGTGGTCCTTGTTTTTGCAACATATAAAATTGTATTTTTTTTTTTTAAGTAGAACAATTAATTAATGGAATGTGGTGGTGACAATGTCACTTCTGTCAGGTAAATATCAAACTTCATATATTAAAAAATTGATAGCTGTATTATTTTTATCATGTCCTGGTTGGCTGCCTTTAACTTTTCATTTGGACTTTGGAGTCATTGAAAAATTCTTGACCCATATCAATTAAGATGTAAATTTATGGTAAAATAATTTGTTTATACATTGTTAAATATTTACTTCACATCTTTTTATTGCTTCTTTGATGATATTTATCTTTTAATTGTCATTAATGATAAAAAGAACATTTTATTATTAAGCTTTATCGATCCCGTAAAGATAAAAAAGATAAAAATTTATTTAGTCCCTATATTATGAGGTTAGTGTCCATTTAGTTTTTATATTTTTAAAAATACTTTAAAACGTCCCTATGCCTAAATTTTGACACTCATGCTATTATTTTTTTATTTTTTTTAACTTATTTTTATAATATTACACTCTTACAATAATGTTTCTTTTTTAGATATTAATAAAAAAAATAGATTATCAAATTAAACTCAAAAATAAAATAAAAACAAAAAAGGTATATTTTAATTTTTGTAGAATCTCACGTATGTCTAAAAAATTAATATTGTAAAAAATTACATTATCAAATTTTTTAGAAAAATAAATATCTTAACTAAAGAGAGTGTTCTACAAAAATTAATATATATATATATTTTGGTGTTAAACTAGTATTTTTTTTTAATAATGTCTAAAAAATTATAATAGGGTAATATTGTAAAAATAAGTTAAAAGGAACAAAAGATAATGGTAAGAGTGTCAATAATTTAATAGTATGGATGATTTGAGATATTTTTAAAAATATAGAGACTAAACGAACATTAACTTTAAAATATAAGGACTAAACGAGTTTTTACCTGACTAAAAATACTAACATCTATCTCGAGAATATTAGTACTCATCAAGAGAATGCAATATATTGTAATGAATCATTGGGCTTGAGAATTGAATGGTAGCATGAAGATTCAAGGCATCAATAAGAAGAGTTTTCGCGGAGACTCTTTAGGTAAAAAAAAAAAAAAAAATTGTGAGTATGGGTTGATATCTTCTCAATATTATAAAAAAATATATATTTTCGAATTAATTATAAATATAGACTTCTGAATTGTATAATAAGTGTAAGTTTTTAAAATTTCCACTATGGTACCCCAGATAATTAATATTCATTACGTAAAAGTCAGTGATTCGATCTTTCCAACCTTAGCAATTGCAACATAATTTTACAATCCATTGGCTCGGCAAACTCCAACATGCGGCTCTTCTGATGCATTTAGGGGTATCATGAATTATCACCTCAATAAAAATTGACAACTCTCAGCAGACCAGAAATGATTTCTGTTGACCCCAAAATTGTATATTTACAACATATGCTATCAACTTATTCCAAAATGGGTCAGACTTAGAATTTTAGTAAATATGACCGTACTGCTTAATTTTGGAAATCTTTGGTGAGAACCTGCGGCGGTGCTTTTTAACTTTACTTAGAGGGAAAGCTTATGTGACATCTACATTAATTCTTCTGCATTTTTTTTTAAATCTTTAAAGTATATATATAGAAATGTTACAATTTGAAATTATAAAGCATAAGAATATCTGAAAAAACACATAAATTATGCGATTTAAACGCTTTAAGTTATAAACTTTTAAAATCCCGTAATTTTAAAATTTTTTAAAATTTATATTGCTAAAGATCATTTGCATCAATCATTTCAAGTAAAAGAAAGGACCCCGGCCGTAAGGAGGTCATTTGGTAGGTCTTTTCACAATTTCTTAGCTATACAACATCTTTCCTTGTCATTTTACATATTGCGACAATCTTTTTTCTTTATAAGTCTCACTAATATTTGTTTTTTCCCCCCTTGATAAGTTTCACATTTGGGTGATAGAATTTTATGTTTTAATTTACAAGTTTTTACATTTAAAATTAAATAAACAAATATTTTAAAGTCCATTCTGTATTTATTAATTATTAATAATAACATCTATTAATTTCAAAACTCTATAATTAAACGTGTTATGTCTCGATTTTTCAATATTATATAACTATGATATGTTAGTCATAATTACTTGAAATTTGAGGTAGTTGTCTTGTCTATGAATCAGCATACATGTGCGACTAAATCAAAACACATCATTAAAATGATCGAAAAAGAGAAAGAGAGTAATTTAGAAAAAAAAAAAAATGATACAATGGACAAATGTTGTTAGAATACAAGCCGGCATGGAAATAACCTCTGATAAATCACTTTCTGTACCCTCATTTGCTGCTCAAATTATGTTGATTAACATATCATAGTTAATATCCTTAATTAGGAATTTCAAAGGTACATCTAAATTGCTTTCAAACATCTTTATTTGGTTAGTCATTCAAGTTTAACTCTAATAAATGTAGAAGATTAAAAATTATATTGTCATTATGAAAATTTTTAAAAAAAAAACTCACATAAAAATAACAAAGAAAAAAATCATGGAAATTGCAAGTTCCTCAAAACTTTTTGCATCTCACATGTATAATTAATCAAATCAATTCCAAAAGGTTATAATAAAAGTTAAAGCAGGGATTTAGGGCATTGTGAAGAAAATAATATTTAATTATTTAATGGTCCAAATTGGTTACCAGTTAGAAAGGTACCAAAACGCCATCAAATGCGATATTCTCATTTTCTTTAATATCCTTTTTAACTTTCACATAGGTAAGCTTTGATTAAACCCACAATAATCAAATTCTTAAGGATATAAGACAAGCTTCATTGTCTCATTATAGGCTCCATTCTCCAACTTGCAAACCCTAGGCATGTATGATAATTTTTTTATATATTAATATATTAGTTATAGTTAACTCGACACCCACATAAAAGATGATACTGTAAATGCCAAAAAGTAATAGTATTAAATACTAGATTAATTATTACCTTTAAATATGTGGTAATCAGCTAGATGCGCGTTAGATTAGGTAACGTGTTACCAGTTAGGCGTCAGTTTTAATAACATTGTAACCATTGAGGGATTATTAATTAAAGTCTCTCTATTATTTAAAATGAAGGAGGAAGAAGAAAAGTTGGTGTGACAGGGAACGACCTTAAACTAAACTCAAGCTTTCTAGATCTGTATAAATTGCTTGATCAAATTACTTATTTATTGCTAATTCTGCTGTATACCTAACGTGTATTGAACCATAATTGCAAGAGTTTATTATTATTATTTTTTTGTTTTTGGTTCCGGGCAACTTTAGAGTTATAGTTAATTTCATTAAAATAAAAATAAAAAAAAATTGCTATGATAAGATTTAGGTACCCTTAATTGATTTAACTCAGGACCTACCTCGTACAAATTGTAATATTTAATTTCATTAATAATAAATAAATAAATAAATGCTGTGATTAGATTTGGGTACCCTTCGTTTATTCAACTCAGGAACTACCTAGATCGTACGAATTGTATGATCAAGTCAGAATTTCATACACGCAATTCTCCTTAATCGGGTTCCAGCCATGACCTAAGTCGATCGTTTGATTACGTTAATATTTTGCTGTGGAAATTGTCGTTGAGATTTGTCAAAAATTAATTTAATGTTGTTGATCAAGATTGACTCGGGAGGAAATTGGAATCCGTCTTCATATTTTTCCAAATATCTGGAGTTGAGATTCTAAATTTATTCAAGAGGGTTGGTCCACTGAATTGTCTCCAAACGTATACTCAATCCATATTTCTGCAAGTGCATGTCATTATTTTCTTAATGGGTATTTGATTTTTTTTTTGTTTAATTACCTCTAAATATTATTTAAAATGAGACACTAATTGTGATGATCAATTCCATACAATATGCCACTGAAAGAAAGAAAAAGTACTAAAAAAAGAAAATAATAAATAAATTACTTGTCATATCTTCATTTAATTATTTGTGTTATTTCTATTAAATAAACTATGAGATACTGGTGGGCACGATTCAGTTTGGCTCTGTTTGATTTTTTCTTGAATTAAATTGAACTAAATATAGGTCCCGTTTAGAATTGAGGTTGAAATTTAATAAGCTGCTTATTTCATAATTTTTGATAAAAATAGTGTTTGATAAATTTTATAAAAACTACTTATTTCATAATTTTTTCTATTTCGTCATCAGTTTTTAAAAGCAGGTACAAATTTATTTTTCATAAACATTTTATTCAATAAACTATTATGCCTTTTTAAAATGGCTATTATAATCTTAGAATTTAATAAAAAAACAATTATATCTTACTTATCTATAAACCCTAATATATAAATCATTAGATATTACCGTCACAATTTAGTTACTGCCACAATTCAGTATTATAATATTAATGGATCTGGATCCCAAGAAATGGAAATTTTGAGGAATTTTATTACAAAAAATTTATTGTGAATACAATACATATTACTTTTTATTTTATTTAGATTATCTAAAAGTATAAATTTTTATCATATTTTATGTAATATATTATGAAGTTCTTCAGATTTTTCTTATTTGAGTTTTTTTACTGTAATTTTACATATTTAAGAAAAAAATATGTTCAAATAATTTATTAAACATAAAATAAAAAGTAATTACAATTTATGTCTATTTTAGTCATTATATAATACAATAGCACTTTCGTAATAAAATTTTACCAAATGTATGTATTTTACTTTTTAAACTTACAATAACCGTAACTATATAATTTATTAAATACCAAATTACTTTTTTAATCAATAACTGATTTAATATGCACAATACAAATAACTTATTTAATTAACCTCTGCAATCTAAAACTGGGCCATAATTCGTAAGAATTTTGAAATGAGCCAAATTAGTTTAGTTTTTTTTCAATTTTTTAATCTTTTAAAATTTTGGTTGTATCCAATTATTCAACATTCGGTTTGACTTTTTATTTACTTTTATTAAACGGATAGATTTTTTTTCCAATTTTTTAAACCAGAACCGAATCATTACTTCCGATGACTCAGTTCCCTATTTTTTTCACCCTCCCCTATTAAGAGCAATAGTTTTTTCCCGTATCTTTGTGATGTGCTCCAATATTTTTAATTAATAGTCATGATTAATACTTTTTTTTTTTATTAAAAAGGCAAAAAAAAAAAAAAAAGGAAGGAAAAAAGTTGGCCCCTTACACTTGTGGGGTGTGACGTGTGCCACATGTCGGGTTACAAATGGTAGTGAATCCGATTGGTACGCATGCGATCTTTACAAGTGGAGATCTCTTGTGAGAGCACGTAGAAAAAAGGGCTCGAGTTTTTATCTTCAGTCTTGCTGGATTTTGGAATCCACATCAGATTGAGCGAACCTTTTGCACTTGTCTGTGTATTTTACTCTTGGAAGTTTTTTGCCATTTGGGGCTCCTTTTGGATAAGTTGAAAACTTTTTTTGCTTTCAATGCGCGTATGTAAAGGTCATTATTGCTTACGTTTTCATGAAGTAGGTTCGAGTTGAGATCTTTTTCTTCTTCTTTTTTCCTTCTTCTTCTTCTTCTTCTTTTAGTTTCTTTGTGTTCAAGTTATGATTTAGACTTTGAAACAGTGGCGGAAAGAGACAAATCATAATTTCATATGATGTTATCTTTGAGATATTTATTATCAAGCAAGCAATTTTAGTGGGTCCTTTTTTTTTTCTTTTCTTTTGGGGGGGGGGGGGGATCAGCTGTGTGTGTGTGAGAGAGAGAGAGAGAGCGAGAGAGAACACATCCGGTGTCAATTGATAAAATTTAATTACTAAACTTTATGAATGAATAATATTTTTGCATGAAATAATCATATTTAAGAGGAGTCTGAGCATACCTTTGTGATATTGTTATTTGTTAACACACACAAACACATACATACTTGAAATTTGAAAATAGTTTTATCATTAAACATTTGAATTTTGATTAGTTATAACTATCGAATAGTTTAAATTACCCTATTTCAATCAAAATGGATGCAGCTGAAATAGAAACAAGTGACCCTTTCACCCCCTTTGATCATGAAGAGGCTCCTACTAATGGCATAAAGAAAGAGAAGTTAATTGCTCGTATACTTGGACTTGGTCACGACATTTAATGTTGTAATCACAAACTAAACCAAATCCAAATCTAAATAAGTCCAAATAAATAGCTGTACATGATGTAGGGGAAAAGCAATAAGTGGAAATTGGGAATATAAAAACGTTTGTTACACTTTAAAGACAAAATGTGAGTTGAAAAGTTACATATATATGGGGGGGTGGATGGATTTTATCATGGGATTGTCACTAAGTAAGCAAGTGGATTAATGCATGCTCCTAATGTTTGTTTCCTCCCCCAGCTAGTAGTGGTTGACTAGATCTTCTAAAAATGATGTTCTCTTAGTATTATATTTTGTAAACTGAAGAAATCTCTCTCCATCAGAATCTTCTCCAACTTTGCAACTATACATAAATACATACATCAGATTCTTACGATGCGGAGACCAAAAACAAAGTGGCGGGAACTTGCTCAATTATTTCTTTCTCGTTAACTAGATATAGTGTGACAAAGATGTAATGATGAAAACTAATGGGTCATTGTTTCGTTTTGGTTGCACATCATTCTTGATATACATAGCCAACTTTATATTGCCTGCCTTATCACCATCAGCTGACTTGAAGAAAAAAGTTAAAATTATCCTATTACTAGTACTAATGCAATTGGATGTAGGGGTGGGCACGGTTCGGTTCGGATCGAAATTAAGTAGAACCGATTTAATTCGGTTTTTTTATAAAAAAAAAACCGAATAAAAACCGAACTAAAAAAGAACCGAACTCAAACGGTTCTTTTCGGTTCGGTTCGGTTTTTTCGGTTCTGAGCCTATTTTGAATTTTCAAATTTTTAACCCATTGGGCTTCATGAATGTAATAATTTTTTTCAACAATTAATTCATCCTAATTTCATTATAAATATTAACAATAAATATAAAGTATTCAAAACACATTTTATCACTAATATCTTACTAACTATTAATAAATAATTAAATAAATAATCTATATAATAAGAAGCTAGTTTAAAAAAAAATAAAGAAAACTTACTGGTAAGCAACATCAATCAACTATCATTTACTCCTCAGCTACTTGCTGTTGTTCTTGAGATTGCATTGGCCTCAAAAATTCTTCAAGAAATTGAAACAATTATATTAAAATAATTAATTCTAATATACAAAATGTTATAAGTTAAATAGAAAAAAATAACATAATAAATTACAATATTACATGTTTCAACTAATTCATAGAATTCAGCTTTTTCCTGACTTGGTTGTATTGTACGCTCTCCTAATAGAGTTGAGCGAAGCCAATTTTGAGTGCATATTAATGACTCAACTGTTTTACGAGTTAAAGAACTCCTAAAAGGATCAAGAATGCGCCCTCATGTGCTAAATGCTGATTTAGAAGGCACAGTAGACATCGGAATTGCCAAAACATCTTTGATTGCAGTGATTGGGGTGAGTGATTTGGATTTGGTTTCGATTTTGAATATTTGATTTTAGGGTTTATTTTGGGAAATAATGATTTACGAAATTGTAACACTAACATATACTCTGATTGTGTGTATGTAAGTTTATATTAATTATCTTACATAATCAGTTAAAAATTAATACATATTTAATTTAATAAAATTTAAAAATAATTCGGTTTTTCGGTTCAGTTAAATGAACCGAATACCAAACGGATATTTCGGTTTTTTTATAAATGGTACCGTTCGGTTTTTAAAAAAAAAAAAACCGCACCGAATTGAAAAAAATCGTCGGTTCGGTTCGGTTTTTTTAACACTACAGTTTTTTTGCCCACCCCTAATTGGATGCGGAGATTTTTCTTCTTATTCTTTTTTGGCAAAAATCGAACGGATCAAAGATTGAAGAACCGCTCGATTTTGTATTCGATTCAACTCAAAATCTAATTGATCCGAAGAAGAAAACGATAAGTTGTCTTCTTAATATAAAAAAATTAAAAAATATATAAATATATAAAAGGAAATCCTTAAATTACATGAAATGTAACTTAGTATTTACCAAATATAAAAACAAAATAAAAAATTCGTGAAATCCTAAAACTAACAGTCACCCATCAGCTGCATTTTGTCATTGTCCATTGGCCTTCACATCACACCACTCTTCCTCGCCCATTCGTCTCACAATTGTCATCCGTTGTCTCAGCCCGTTGTATTCGTCATCATCACCTCGTGTGTCGTCATCATTCTCTGTTGTTGCGATTGGTGAATCCCCTGTAGGATGTTTGTTTTTTTTAACTCAATGACTTAAAATAATTTGATTTAATTAATTAAGTGAATTAAATGTATTTGGTTTTATAATTTGATGGGATTTTTTAGATAATTTTGACTTAATAAAATAAGACTTTTTTTTTACTTTTTACTAAATGAAGAAATCTAAATCAGCTGACTAATTTCTGATATAAAAAATATCCTTAGGTAATTATTTATTTTCATGCTTATTTCAAGACTCACCCATACATGATTACCCACTAATAATTTCATCTTTCTTTTTTCAGCCATCATGGAATCCCTCCTCACTTAATCACTTTGCTTCGCTCATCAAGTTCTTAAATCTCCAATTATTGGTAATCAAATGTATTATCCTTAAATTTTTATGTAATTATATAATCTATTTTTATAAAAACTTTATATATTATAATTCCAAAATCGTCATGTATTCACTTGAATATGGTTTCTCTTATATGATAAAATATTGCGGTATTTATGTTCTTTGAGATTTGTATATTATTCATTTTTTAATTTAATAAGGATACAAATGTAAAAATATATATTTTTAGTTTTTAAAGTTGAAAAAAAAAACAACTTAATGCTTATTTTTAGGGATTTAGACAAAAAAAAATTATTTAAATTCGGACATTAAAGTCTATTTAGATTTTAAATAAATAAACAAACAACACCTAATTGTAATATCTCTCTCTTTTTTAAAAATAAAAATTATTTGATAAGTGGCGATTGACATGCGAAATTTATATGGATTGAGATTTTTAGATTATGGTTTAATTTTTTTGTTCTTAATTACACTGTTTGTGTTTGTTAATTTTCCTTTACTGATTATTATTTTTATTTTCGTTCCAGGAACCGTAAGAGAACCAAATAAATTTGATCATTCTCTTTTACTTTTGTCTTTAATCCAAAGCTACTAATATTGGTTTCTTTTCCTTTTTTTTTTTTTTTAAATGGTTGGTGTGCATGTATGGTTTTTTTTGGGTTAGATCTGATGAGATGATTTCAAGAGTACGTATGATTTTGTTTTTTGTTTTTTTTTTCTAATTTCTACAGTGAATTTCTTGAAAAAGAATTTTGCTAATGATGAGAAAAAAAGCTCATTTGTATAGACTTAGAGAAAAGCCTTTGAGAATTCGTAACAAGGCTGACTTAGTGGATTATGTTAGTCATTATCTTTTACGTTGAAGATTTGTTTGTTCAAGATTTTTCGAGTGTTAATGCCGCGTTGGAGATTGTTTGATAATTGAAGTTCTCCAGGTCCCAGCATAAGAAATTAAGTTTCTTTTAACTATTTTTAAAATAGACATGTCTGTTTGTTTCAAAACAAATAGACATGTTCGTTAAAGTTAATTAACAGGTGGCATGAAATGAAAGGATTATTTATATATATATATTTTTAAGTCTTTTTTAATTACCTAATCCTTTCAGATTTCTCCTCCAAAAAGTCAACCAAGAAGTTGAACTTCAAAATGAATAGCAATCACCAGCGAAACAAAAAATATCTTATTATGCACAATAAATATGTGTACCTTGATTTGTGTGTGTGTGTGTGTATTTTTTTTTTTTAAATTTACTTATTGATCGTGGATTTATATATTGTAATATAGGATTTATATTGTAGTAATTGCATATTATTATGTTCATTGAATATAATGATTTAAATAAACTAAACAAAACCTAACAAATTCAAAACTAAACTTAATTGAACCGAACCAAAATAATTTGATTCGACTTGGTTCTTCAATTCGGTTGGTATTTACTTATAAAATTTAGGAACCGATCAATTTCAATTTAATTTTAAATTAGAATCGGATAGTACCCAACTCATCAGTACTTGCTTCCCATCCCCCCAGTCCATAGAATTTTTCTTACAAGATTAGAATTTTAATCGAAAAATAACCAATTTTTATGTATTTTTTTTTTTAATGTTTAACCCCTCAAATTTTCGACTTTTATTTTTTGAGGTCTGAAAATAAGATTAAGCTTTGCATGATTATGGATGTGAAGTGATGACCCGTGAACCTCTCGTTAATCCGTAACCCAAAGAAAAATCTCAAATAAGGGGAAAACAATTAAAAAAGGAAAAGAACAGAAAGTAAAGACAATAATCTTTCTTGAGTAGCGATTGGTGAGGACGACGCTTTACTCTTGGCTTTATGCATCATGACCAAGCAGAGCTACTCCATTAAGCTTATTAAAAGGATTTTTTTTTTAAAAAAAAAAAAATCAAATTTCAGGAGACTTCCAAAAAAATAGTGGTAATCGATTTATATGAAGACTTTTAATTTTGTCGTTAGTATGATGTCACCATTCATGAAGTTTGAGATTGAATATGTCCCTAATTCAGCTCTTTTTTTTAAAAAAAACTAAAGTTAGAAACTTGTATTATAACATGATTAAATTATATATCTATTGAATAAACTGAAATCATTAGGAGCTAAAATGATATTAAAATACTTTAATTTATTATAAAAAAATTAAAATTTAGTCTAACTGAAAGAAAAATATATGAAAAAATTATAACATAATCACTAATATTAGAAAGTTACGAATTGGCAAATATTAACAATTAATAATATTTTTATAATCTCATGGTTTATTTTTCTTTATAGTTATACTTGTTATTTTTCTTGTTATCACCTTCTCTATCAGTTGAATAAAAAATTCCATAAATTTTTTTAGTGCGATTTATTTTAATAATTTATGAGCTTATTTATTGCACGGTTATTATTCTTTTATACAATAAATATATAAATTCGCCCGCACTAAAAAAGAAAAATAAAAAAGAAAGTTTAGATCTGATCCGCTCGAGTTGTTGATTTGACTGCCATTATATAATATGAATTATTGAGTCCACATTTTTGTAAATACATGTTGCATGAATGCAATAGGTGTCGCAAAAAGTCAAATGGCGGTAAAATGGAGAGGTCTGCCTACAATCAATGGACACGATTCTCCTAAAACAAACCGTGGGGAGCAGCTACACAGCTGCCCAAACGCACTCGAATCAATTTCTTTGTAGCTGCTTCTGGGAGTAGATTTTTTGGGCTTGATTTCTTTCTTTCAGTTGGGTAAGAAATTGAATTTAAGTGGGACCATTTGGGCATGAGGTAGACTTTTGACACCTCTCTACTCCACACTGAGCCCCCTTTTCCACTTACTTTTATTTTAATTTCAGAACGTCTTTTTTTCTTTTTAATTACGCTCTTTTATTTTTATTTTTTTTATTATTAAAACTCAAAAGTAGTGTCAACTATTTTTCTTCTCTTTTGCTATCTTCTTATTAGTATTACTCTACGCATAAATTAAAAAAAATTCCTGGGTGATAAATTTTTGAATGTTAATAATTATCTTAAATTACATATATTTTAATAAGTCTAATTATTAAAAATGTGTTTAATTCTTATTTATCCATGAAGGTATGTATGTATATGTGATGTGAGATTTTGCGAGCATAATGAAAGGGGTGCCAATTGCTTCACTCTTTTTTGAGTATAGAACCGGGCTTGGGCTGGTATTGTAATTGGACTGATAAACATTGGGCCAACAAAGCTTGGATTCAGCTCTCAATTGAAGAGTAGGGCTTTTAACACCCCTTTTGAATACTTTTTCTTAAAGTACACCCTATTTAATTTACAAAATACTAACACATATTAAAATTAACAGTCTTCCCATAAAATTTTATATCCTAAAAAATATATATCTTCAAACTTTTATTTATAAATTAACTCCAAATTTTAAAATCTTAAATTGTTTTTTCTTGTTATCTAGTTTTTATTTCCCTAACTTTAAATTAATTTAATTTTCTCAAAATATAATTTTTATTAAAATTAAAATATAAATATAAACAATGTATTAGGATAACTATAAAATATTTAAGAGGATAATTTATTTAAATGTTTAATTAAATTTCCACTTAAAAAAAATATGTGAATTAAATTATATTTCTTTTATTTAGGTATTTTCAGTTTGGAAAAAATTCCCATATACCGGCCGAGACAAATCTGCCAATAATACAACTTGACACCCTTCAATTAGTAACATTGAAACAAATTCCCTTACACCAGCCGAGGAATGTTGGGAGATAAGGCGGGGTCGTATGCTGTTGGTTTCGAGAGGTGTCAAAAGACCTACTCTTAGCTAAAAGCAATTTGACGGCCTTTGGATTGTGAGTTGTATTATTGGCAGTGAGGCCCCAAGGCTGTTACTTTAGCGTTCAAAGGCTGGCTTTGGTTATCTCAGGGCGCAGTCTCAAGTTGTTTGCAAGACTATTTCATTTTAAAAGCCTGTGAATTTGAAAATGAACAATGAGAAATTTGAGAATCTGTTTTAAGTTTTCATTTTTTCAATATTAACTAACAAATTAGAAATGCAAAGGAATTTCCTAAATCAATTATGTGAGAACACAATTGGGATATCAAAGTTCCAAACACACCAAAATTATTTTTAAAAAATCCAAAAAAAAAATCAACTTTCACTAACACACATAGGATACTCGAACCAATTCATCTAAGAAAAGTAGTTTATCATCTCACCACTATTGGATAATTCACAAAACTGCATAAAATCTAAAAGTAAGAATACAACCGGTTGAGTTTCAAATATAAATGGTAACATAATTTGCACAGGGTATAGTTATGGTATGTGCTCAATTATACATGGTAACAGATTCAATATCATAATTCAGTCCATGAATAGAGTTATCTATTTGTATATGGCAACAGATTCAATATCATAAATTTTACCCCATGAATAGACTTGCCTTTTAAAATCTTCTAAACTGAATAGACTGTAATACGTTGTCATTTCCAGCAAATCACTAGTTGCGAATAATAATAGTAATTAATTATACCAACTAAACAATACAAACTGACATAATCTAATTAAAAGAATAAAAGTATGTAAACCAATGATATTGACACATCATTTATTGCATTAACTTTCCTACTTTTTCAGTACATCAATAAAATTTTGCCAAAACCAGCCTGTATGAATTAGTTCACTAATGTATGAATTAGTTCACTAATGTATGAATAAAATATGCACATATATGTAGTATTGCACAGTATTGCTAATCTAGAAAATAACAAGATGACGGCGACTAAACTCTGACTGTAAACTGAAAGTGATGATTCACAACAGACAATTAACATTAAACTTCATGAATTACATATTGTCGTTTTTTAATAGCACGCCAACCAAATTGATCTCAGATAACTAGTTATATGCAGTATGGCTTTGTTCCATCAATGTGCATGACCAGAATGGATGAGACAAACATTAGTTGACAAATAGGCAAAAAGTAAACACCCTAGCACAACACATCTAGTCCGCAAGGTGAAAGAACAAAAGTTCAAATCCGGATATATTATAATAACATAAGAGTTCTGTCAGGATCTCATGAAGATGAATTGATCTCATCAGAACTCCCTATATAGAAACAATCATATGAAAACATCAATAGGCATGCTATATATGCAGGATTGGGACAAACTTTAACATAATAAAAGGGACTTTTAAGGACCGAAACACATGATGAAAACATGAGTAACTACGAACTGAGTCAACTTGTTGCTGAAGAAATTCCATGGAAGAATTGAAAAGGTACTACAAGTGCAAGAATTTCAAACTGCATATGATCTAATGCTACATGAAATAAAATACTTCAGAATTATAAGCATACTGCATCAAATGTAAGTATCAGTTACTTTGTGAAATTTTCTCACTATGTTTAATATCAAATTGGCGCTATAGTCCTGTATGATATAATGTTCCAATCTGATAAATCAATTTGGTACTCCTATTTATAAAATGTGTGCAAGCAACCATGAGATGCACAAAAGGATGTACACAATATGATACCGTGTCCGTGAAAAAAATATGGTTTCAGAACACTTATAGTTTTCGTAACTAATAGCACAACTAATGATTATGCAGCATAGTTTGTGCTCCAATGACAGTTAAGAAACTACTTATTACAAGAATCCAAGGGACTTAATAGACAGTTAAGCATGTTCAATTTTTTGTAGTTAAATATAAATATAACCATTCACTTAAGAAACGTGGCACACAACCGCTGACACACTAGAAGATATACACCTGACTTGGGGATCGATCAATTAATATACCTCTTGATCGTAACTTGTAAATGCAACTTAATGCTCAAAATAATTAGCTAGAATTTCTCACCGACGATTTCAGTCCTACGCTGTTCTTCTATATGAAAGCACATATTGAACAACATTAAAATGATGGTCTCTCCCTTGTAAATAACAATATTTTTAAATTATAAACATAGTTATAATCAATATCTTAGTACAGACTAAAACCTTAAAAAACCAACTTCGTACAAATTAGTCCAGATAGGGCTTCAAAACTTAGCATTAAATAACAATGAATAATCCTGCAATTGCCAACAATGAAATTGAAGTATCTAACCTAGCAAAATAATCTTAGAATCTGGACAAATAGATTTCTTAACCTAAATGCCTTACAATCTTAATAGCTAAAAATAACCCTAAACCCTAATTTTATTTCAGTTCTACCCCTGGCCCTACGCTATATAAACCCACTCTTGGTCAGTGTTTCAAAGCACAAAAGAGACACAAAATTCAAAAGCATGACAAGAAAGAAGGTGAAGCTCAATTGGATAGCAAATGATAGTGCCAGAAAAGCCAGCCTTAAGAAAAGAAAGGTTGGCTTGCTGAAGAAAGTGAGTGAATTGACTACCCTCTGTGATGTCAATGCATTCATTATAATCTATAGCCCAGATGAAAGCGAGCCAGCAATGTGGCCGTCTCGCCCGGTGGTGGAACAGCTGCTTGCAAGGTTCAACAATATGCCGGAAATGGAGAAGTCCAAGAAAATGATGAATCAAGAAACTTACCTCAAAGAAAGGGTGGCCAAATCGCAGGATCAACTGAAGAAGAACAGCAGAAAAAACAAAGTGATGGAAGTTTCCACTCTCATGGAACAATTCCATCTTGGTAAGAAAACTGATGATTTTAACATAAATGAACTGCAAGGTTTAGTTTGGCTTATGGAGGAAAGAAAAAAGGATTTAAGGAAAAGGATGGAATACGATGAACAGATCAATCCTCCTCCACAAGAGTCTCTGCCTCCACCCCCTCCCCCTCCTCAACTCCCCGCTCCAGAGGACAGCACGGCTGGTGTTGGAGGAAGTACAGGTGGAGGCGGAAGGAACCTGACAGAATCCGCTCAGTGGGACCAATGGTTCATTGATATGATGAAAAACAGCGAGAACATTGCTGGCAGTAGCAGTGGAAGGACTAAAAGTGATGCAGGGTCAGCTTCTCATCAAGCATTTGCTGCCAGTTCTGGTGCCGCAAATCAGATGGGGTTGCCTCATGGGAATCCTAGGGCCTATAATATTGGTTCTGATCTGGGGCTGCCTCATGCGAACCCTAGGGCCTATAATATTGGTTCTGATCTGGGGCTGCCTCATGTGAATCCCAGGGCCTATAATATTGGTTCTGATCCTAGGGCCTATCATATTGGTTCTGACCTGGAGTTGCCTCATGCGAATCCTAGGGCCTATGATGTTGGTTCTGACCTGGAGTTGCCTCATGTGAATCCTAGGGCCTATGATGTTGGTTCTGATCTGGGGTTGCCTCATGGGAGTCCTAGAGCCTATAATATTGGTTCTGATCTGAGATTGCCTTGTGGGAATCCTAGAGCCTATAATATTGGTTCTGGTCTGGGGCTGCTTCAAGGAAACATCAACATAGGAAGCAGCAGCAGCCTTGGAGGCAATGATGTTAATCTCGGCCTGCCGCAAGAGAATACAGGAGTGGCTAGCAATGCTGCCAGCAGCGATATGGGGCTGTCATCTGAGCATTTTGGCGGTAGCATCACTGGAAGTGATGTTGGGATGCCATATGATGTTACCAAACAATGGCATCACAATTTCTATCCTTGAATTTATGAGAGTTTATCATGCAGTTCATGCAGGTTCTGTTTGTTTATTTTCATCCAGTATGTTTTATGTGGTCCTTTTCAATTGAGTTGCTTCGTGTAGCTGAAGTTTTTCAGCTGTTATGATGTTTTCCTTCATTTCAATTGTTTGTGTAGCTGAAGTGTTTCAGCTGTTATGATGTTTTCCTTCATTTCAATTGTTTGTGTAGCTGAAGTGTTTCAGCTGTCATGTTTTCCTTCAATCGAGTCAGTTGTGTATCTGAAGTTATTCAGCTGTTATAATGTTCTGCTTGGGTCATGTCAATGTTAAGTCCGACTATAATAAAAGTCTGTCTTGCCTTTCTATGAGCAAATATATAGGATAATCATATAACTAAACAGAAATAATTTCTACAAACTTAACATCCAACCTATTTCAAAAGGAAAAAACAAAAACAGAACAAATGAGATAGTGGCATTAAAGAAAACTACCTCTCTTCTCAAGGTTTCCTTCTTATACTTTGAATAAAATATTCACTGAAATTTATACTCCACAAATACTGCTAGTTGTTTGTGAAATACTCAGAGATGTTTAGGTTTGTACCATAGGAATACATTAAGAAATTCTTTACAAGTGAAACATTAATCATGAGAGTAAATGTTATCATGAGCGAGTGAATTATATTCCACAACTGAATCAAGATTACTTATGATACTATGTTAAAAATAATTAATAAAAAGGATCCTCTTAATATGTATCATTTAGACACGTGTCAAATAAGACTCTTTGCGTGAAGAATCTTAAATGACTCATTCATTCAATTTTTTAGATTCAATAGTTGTGTTTCAATACACATTGTTAATGAAACTCTTGTTTTTTGTGGATTTTCAGACATCAAAAGTCATACCCAACATGTGCCCAAATAAGAATACACATTGTTAATGAAACTCTTGTTTTTTGTGGATTTTCAGACATCAAAAGTCATACCCAACATGTGCCCAAATAAGAACTTAAAAAGACACTTCAAATCAATTTTTCGATGCATTGATGTGTGTTTTCAAGACACACATGCAGTCAGATTCATATCTTTTGTAGATTGCCGAGCATGAAAAGTCATTCTTAACATGTTCCTTCTAACAAATGTTACAACGTAATTCATTAGGTAATCTTATAATCAAGAGAAGCAAAAAAAGGTAAAACATTAATTTTTTTTCTTTTGATAGCAAAAAAAAAATTCCAATTTAATTGAATTTCTTTTCTCAGGACTATTATACTTAAATCTCTCGACATTTGCATTTTTATTTACTTAAAATTGTATAAATCTAGATTTTCCTTTCTAGTTTATTCAAAAGATCATCAATTCTTTTTTGCATCTCAAAGAGAGAGAGAGAGAGATTTCAATAACGGATCCCTCGCTTTAATAAAAGGACAAGTTAAAAGACAAAAAAATCATAGACTCCAATGCAATGCATTTTGTCCTGTAGTGTATTGAAATTTGTATTTTTTTTATCTTTTAGTTTATCCCTCTCTTTATTAAAGTAAATGAACTAACTTTAATTAAAGGACCTCTAGCTAGATGATGACTATATAAGACAAAAGTATTGTCAATGAACTAACTTTGTCTACGGTGCATGTTCAAGTGTTATTAACTATTATCATTAAATGAGATATATAATGTTTTACCATTAACATATAAAGAATGATTATGCGAGTTGAATCTTTTTTAAGATAGTTCATGTGAGTGCTGTTTAAGCACTTGGTTTTTGTTTTGTTGCATGCATGGTAAGGACGAAAGAGAATTTTTCTATTTTTTGTTGAAAAATGAAGTGATTAGTGGGGAAAAAATAACTTAAAAACTTCTATTTTTATGCCCAATTTTCAACTTGGTCAAAAAGTAATAGCAACTAGTTCTTCCTTATTCATTTTCAAAAGACTTTCTTAAACTCAACCTTCTAGATTCTGTAGCATACTCCAATACCCTCCTAAAATTTCAACTGAAAGCAATTTTACAATTTATCATCACTGAATTGAAACGTGCAGGAATAAATATCCATTTTACCATCACTATAGTCCCACTAAAAGGGGAAATGTAAACAAGCATCTAAATTAAATTAAATAAATGAAAAGTTTCTACAACCAACTATAAAAGTTTTCAGACCAGACACAAAGGTTCAACAAGATCCACATATTAAAGAGGAATGCAAATGTAATGACATTCAAATAATTGTGAAGCACTATATTTACACAAAGGAGAGCATAAACAAGAAAATCCCTCATGGACAGAGTGCAATGCAGAATCAATATCCATTTAAAATACATAAGAAAAAGAATTACAACATACCGGTAGATGAACTCTACAAAACATCGGAAGCACAGTTAGAAGATCTTGTTGTACTGACTAGTGAGAGAATCTCTGAGATTTGAATAGAGGCCATAGAGTGAATACTGACGAAGATTCTCGACTTCGTACCATGAATTGAGAACTGAAAGGTGCTTATCAGTGCCAGAGAATGCCAATTGTATTCCAAGGCTGCAATCTACAGAGCCTCCATGGTTCTTGCAGCTGGTTGAGCGGATAGCACAATCCTGATTGTTGAGGCAGACAAAATTAGAGTTTCCTGAACATTTAGAACAACCATCCCTTTTCCAGTACAAGTTTTGCAGCCTGCCCTTCTTAAACTCAAGTGCCTGCATTTAACAAAATCTTGTCAGTCTTCACAGAAGTTTACAAGCAAAATTGAGATGATCATAAAACAGATTCTAAAATCCCTCTTACAAGAGTAAAGCTGGTTACAGTGTATGTACTGTTTGCAACAAAAGCAGGGAGGGACCTTGCAGCATATTTTCGACCAGCAAATGCAACCATATACCCACCATAATTATCCTGCAAAGCATAATAGATTATGACATTTTAAATAAGTCATTAATAGATGATACGATCACTTTTGTGAATCAACAAGGCTAAAAGAAAAGAATTCCATGTAAACAGTCGACTAATATAAAACAGACCTCATCTAGGTAAAACTATTTATATAGATGCAGTTAGTAAATTTAAAAAAGAAAAATTGGCTAACTTCCAGCATTATATAGCTTATAGTGCTGCACGTTTCATACATAGCAGTCTTCATCAGAGAAGTCAATTGGAAACTTTTAGTCTGGTTTCTAAATAAGGATTTTCACAATAAAAAACTAAAACCTAAACCAAATCACATTCAATAAATCCTTAACATAATTCCGTCTTCATCAACCAAATCCCCTATTAATTTCAATCAAATTTAAACAAGCCTAGAATGAAATATTGGTTGAACATCTCTCGTATTTCCTCCCTCGGTTTCTATCAATGCTTAATTCAAGCAATATAAGTTATAAGCTGTTTCATTCCAATTAATTACTGCTAAAAAATGTACAATAACAACAATCTCAAGTTTTATAGTAGAGAATCTAGATTCCTAAGCTATCAGCTATAAAATTGCAGCAACAATAAACTATATTTAGGTCTTTCTATTTTTAGTTTTTTTTTAATGTGAATAAGAGTACAATAAATTCAAGTAAAATTTAAAAAAAAAACGAAAAGAGAGCTGAAAAAAAAGTAAGTAACCGGAGAGAACGACGACGTGTTGATTGTAAGAAGCGAGATCTCGTCAACTTTAGGCCTAAAAACGGCAATCTGAGAATTTGATGAAGAAAGCGAGAGTCGTCGGTCACATGGAGACAACTGTTGGCTGTTGTTGAGAAAGAAACTGCTCCTCGATGCGAACGCGATAGCGAAAGTGAAGCCGTCGGATCTTTCGACCTTCGTGTCGCCGCACGGCGAGTACATGTGGTTATTATCGGATGACTCGACTAGAAATGAAAAACAGGACGTCGTAAGGAGAATAAAGAAGAAGATAGTTTCCATTTTTGCAACTTTTTTTTCTTTTTTTGGGGATTTTTGAGAGTCCAACGCTTAGTTCGTTTGTTTGGACTTCACAGTGGAAGAAACGGGGAGAGTGCGAGATGACGATGAAAGGACGCCAGCTTGCTTGCTTCGACGTGGAAGAAGATTGTGGACCTGTTTGGGCTGGATCAATGTATCGGTAAGACCAGAGTTTGGCCCAAATGATATCGGTGTTTAATTGTTTATCCCTCAAAATTTTGATCAATGACGTTACATTCATACACCTACTCAACTCTTCTAATAATTGCAAAATAAATAAATAAATTCTTTCTGTAAACTATGTAAGATAAAACTAGTTTCTACTTGACAATGATACGGATTTTTTTTTAATTGAGTGGAAATATTGCGTATTTGTTCTTACTAAGTGTTTTATCAATAATTAATTCATTTAGTTGAGATAAATTAAATAAATCAAGATTTATGTACAGAATAATTTTACAATAATATAATCCCTTATTTTAATAAAATAAGGAATAAGGTTAAATAATAAATATATATTTCAACGGTTTTTTTTTATATCGTACTATGTCATTGTATGCATCAACATTCACATAATAAACATATATAAAGATCCGGGTCCCATTTAGATCTCTTTACATCGTGCAATTGACATTACTTTTAAATTATTTGAAGACAAATCTGTTGGTATATTATCTACCCAAAAAAATAAATTCATTTAGTTCTAATGTTAGTTTTGCAAGTGAGCGAGCTAAAGTATTGCACCCTCTTAGGCTATGCGAAAAACATGTTAATTAATTAATTAACTGCCACCATCATCATCAGCTCGCAATCGTTACTTATCGTACAGTTAGATATCTCTCGTAATTAATAATTCAAAAATCAGCGTTACGTAGTTGATGTTCGCGGTTGGTGGGAAATGCCAACGGTCCGACACCGAATTCTTTTTATTTTCTATATACGTATTGTCACGGCTGCTCATACTTGCTCTCTAGTTGTATGACCAACAAATTCCTGTGGGCACACATAACAGGCTTACGTCACTTAAATAAAAAAAGGAAAAGCCATCAACTACGGTATTTTGTAATTAGCCAGTCTCGGGGACAAACTTTTGAATTTGCCTAAGCGGACCTATTTGTGATTCTTACAATACAACAGTATTTTACTACAATAATATATAATATTAAGATCACTTAATTAAAACTTGTATGAATCGAAATATTAATATTAATTCAAGAATTATAATTTTTTTATACAAATTGACGTACCGTATTATATCAGAATAAACATCTAATAATAATATAACCCTCTATCCACACCATACAAAATTTTATATACTTATCCATGGCATTACCCTCGCTATGATATTCAAAGCCTTAACGGAAAAGAAAAAGAAATAGCATGATGAAGCAACTTACTTGCAAATGCATGGTAAATGCTCTGCACGCTCGGAGAGAGGGAATTAAATAAAGATACAAGACGCTAGCTTACTGTGAAAAGAAAGCCGCGGGCTACAGTGCCTGTAAAATAATCAACCCAAATACCGTGAATATAAAGCACCGTTGACTTCCACACAATTACAAGACACATAGCTATAGCCACAACCATGTATGTTCATTTTTATTTATATTATTTGTTATATAATCTAATAACATCGGAAGGGCATGATGGCTTCACATGTCTTGCTGCTCATTGTCGTATCTTTACTTAAATCCCATTACGCCTTGCCGTATTTAAAACTTCACCAACACTCTCACTCTCTCTCTCTGTCTTTCTCAGTTGACTTTTAAAAACTTTGAATCATCTACTAATAACTTCTTCTTCATCCATTTTCCAAATGGCTGACTTAGCCATACCTATTTCTTTCACCTTCTGCATCCTTTACTACTTTTTATTAATATTATGATGAACTACACTGCAGTAAAAGCAAACGACGGGTTCCTTGGCTCTTCCAACATCGGAGGGTTTGGTTATGGCATTGGCGTTTCAGTGGGGATTCTTTTACTAATCACAACGATCACCTTAGCATCATACTTTTGCACTCGAGGGCAACAGCAGCAGCAAACAACCAACCAGAGAAGTAATAATAACAATCGTGGCCAGAATGATGGGGGGGCTGATCATAATCAAAGCAGTATTGTTATCGATGTGGGACTTGATGAGAGCACAATCAAAAGCTACCCGAAGTTGCCCTATTCGGAAGCCAAGCTACAGAAGAAGGATTCCACTGCTACGTGCTGCTCAATATGCTTGGCTGATTACAGAAGCTCCGATATGCTACGGCTGCTGCCCGATTGCAGCCATTTGTTCCACGTCAAGTGCGTTGACCCATGGTTGAGATTGCATCCCACGTGTCCAGTTTGTCGAACGTCTCCGCTCCCGACGCCGCTTTCCACGCCGTTGGCTGAGGTGGTTCCGCTGGCCGCCAGAACGGATTAATTCATGTATGATATGTGGCATCGTCATTTTGAACTTACTATGAACCAAAGTTGCTATCTCATCGGAGCTGCCACTGTTGTTAGTTTCGCCTTTTTCATTTTTTTTTTTACCCCCACCTTATAAAGTAGTTATGGATTCCGATTTTATATGATACAAATTACAATGCATGATTGATGCATATGCAATACAGCTTCTCTGGAAATTTGTTCTCTTTGATATGATTGCTAGTTTCTTTAGTTAATTGAATCTTTGCATAGCTTTTGGATTGTCAATGCAGCTGGCATCATAAGTCAGAGAGTTGGAAGAAGCGATCGCATATACAGAAAAAAAGGAAGAAACATTTCATCTTCGCATTAGGGCACATGTCATTCGGTATTAGCAAAAGGAAATATAACACGTTTGTTTATTTTTGATGATCAATGATTACTGAAATTTTCAAACTGAAGGTTAAACCCACCATGTCAATTAATTACTTATGTTTCTCAATTCAAAAGCAGGGCACATGATCCTAGGTTGCCTTGTCTGATAACAAATACAATAAAGCAAAGACTAACATTTTATTTACCCGATAATTTATCTTTGCTTATTCTACTCTGACTTGTTACTTGAATGATTGCTAGTATCATAAAAAATGATCAAAAATCAAATTAGATATGGAAATTTGCTTTGCTTTGAAAAATGAGATTTCAATTTTCTTGAATATTTTCTGAAATTCACGCATTGAATGTTTCTTGAGCTTAGTTCCCGACCCATGAGGGTCAAAACTTTATATGCATGAATGTACTACTCATTGCCCTAGCCACTCGCTTAATTGAGGCTTAATTTATGCACTGGGGTGGGAAAATTATGAGTCAGCTTATCTGCACATGTGACGTTCAAATTGCACATAATATTATATGATCAACTCCACCTTAGAATCTCGGCCTGTGAAGAAATCCAGATCGTTTGGGACTAATGATAAACAAAGCCCAATGTGAAAGGGGAAGTTTTTTTGATAAGAAAGTCACACAATTTTTTTTTTTTTAAACTTTTGAAAGGAATACGTAAATTCAAAGTCTCAAACCAAACCCAGATGCCACTGGTAGAAGTATTTGACTATTTTCATTTTATTTCAACCAAACTTTTGTTTTATCTCTAAAAGCTTTTCTTAAAGAGCAAGTCTTCTAATTTTAAAAAAAAAAAAAAGGCAAGCCTTGTGAATTTTACTGGACACAAAAATTACGGGTAATTTAGATAATTATATTTGTTTGTTCCTTGTGTGATTTACCTATTCGTATGAAAATGATAAATAAAAAAATTAAAGTTAGGGAGACATCTGTTCTATCCTTGAGTGTGAGAGGGAGATTGTTTCCAGCCTTTGAAAACTCAACCCTGTTAACAGAGCAATTCCACCACTAAGATTTATACAACTACACTCGATTGAAATTATAAAACGATAACGTTTCACCTAACGGTCCGGAGCCAACTTCCAGTCATGGAGGACGAATCGTCCGCATCCAACGGCACTCGCGTAACAGATCATCACCGTTGGTTCTTTTAAAATCTAGCAATGCAACGGTCTTGAGCAGATACAGCTCCTACATCATCTACACAGCATAAAACCCGGAATGGCCAACTCGCTTATATTTATCTCATTTCATTTATTCTTAATATTCCACTCGTATGCTGCTCTCCCAAAAAGTATCCCCAAAAATTTAAATAATTCACTAAAATTTAGTAATTTTTTTAAGAATCAATCATGGCGACGATCAAGTTCAAGCTTGCCATTGTGCTATCGCTTTGCTTGATTGTAGATTTGGCCCGAGCTACCGATGTTAAGTACTGCGGTCTGTCTCTCTTTTAACCTCCTTCAAATTCAATCGCTTTGATTCTCATTCTCTCTTTTAAATTCATCTTCTATTGAATTATTAAATTACGTTTACTTTTATTGTAATTAATTTGGTGAGTTTTGGATGATTGGATTTGTTATATTAATGAGACTCAGTGAATTTGAATTTTATGTCAGATTTTGATTGACGAACACGGTGGAAAAGAATTTTTTTTTTTTTTTATGTTTTTGGTTGGAATTGCAGATAAGAATGCTGATTATGATGTGAAGGTTCATGGAGTTGACATATCCCCTTATCCAGTGGCAAGAGGCAGGGAGGCTACCTTCAGCATCTCTGCTACTGCAGGTGTCATAAAGTTTTCATGCTGTTTGTTTGATTGATTACTTAATTATAACAATGTAGGGACTGTTTACTGTTGTCTATCTTGTAGTTTTTAATTTTATCCTATGTTTTTTTTTTTAATTTCTCTAATTATTTTCAAATCATAAATGTTTCTTAAACAAATTCCATCCGTGACTTGAATATCGTTTGTGCTGCCTTCTTAATGTCCGTCATCAGACAGCCATGATTTCAAATGTATTTCTGGAAAAAGCAAAATTTTATCTCAGCTTTCTGGTGATAAGCAATAGAAATGAAGCTCAATAGTTATTGAAGAAACGCTTCCAATAAATACAAAAGTGAATAATATGGAAGACATGCCCCTTCCAGTGTCTGAAGTTTTTGATCAATGTAAATAAACAATTTCTATGCATCTAACCTTTTTTTTTGTGCTGCCTTCGTACTGTTCATCCCTAGAAAGTTATGATTTCAATTTTTTTTGTACTCTTGCTCTACTTCTGCATAAATTAATTCCTGGAAAGAGAGTTAAAAAAAAAAATTTTAATGAAAATTTTATCTTAGCTTTCTGGTGATAAGCAACAGAAATGAAGCTTAAAAGTTTTTGAAGAGAGGCTTCCAATAAATACAAGGGTCAATAATACTGAAGGCATGCCTTACAGTGTCGTAAGCTTTTGATCAATGTAAATATACGATTTATATCTAACCTTTTTGGCTGCCCTGTTACTGTTCATTATCTGGAAGTTATGATTTCAATCTATTTTAGTCTTCTTTTATTTTTTCAGAGACCAATTTCTGGAAAGATAGAAAAAGATTACAAAAATAAATAAACCAAATTTTATCTTTGCTTTCTGGTCATAGGCAATAGAAATGCAGCTCAAAAGTTGTTGAAGAAAGGCTTCCAATGTATACCAAACTGATAATACGTGTCTAAAGTTTTTTATCAGTGTATGAACGATTTCTTTGTATCTGCCCTTTTGTACTGCCTTCCTATTGGTTATCATCTGAAAGTTATGATTTCAATATTTTTTTTTTTGGGGTACTCTTCTTCTATTTTTACATGAATTAATTTCTGGAAAGATGGAGAAACCGAGAAAGAGTTCAAAAAAACATTTAAATAAATTTTATCTCAGCTTTCTGGTGATAAGCAATGGAAATGAAGCTGAAAAGTTGTTGAAGAATGGGTACCAATAAATACAAAATTGATGATATTGAAGGCATACCCTTACAGTGTTCGAAGTTTTTTATCAGCATCAATAAACGGGTTCTTTGTATCTAATTCTCTGGTATTGCACTACAAGTCTTCAAGATCTGGGAGATTGAATATTTGAACACTCAAATTTAGTGGAATTGATTTTTCCTTTGCTTCTATAAGTGTTTTTAGATTTTCCTTGAATTTTAGATTCATTCGTGCTTCGGATGTCCTTGGAAGAATCCAAGCCATCTGATTTCATGTACTGAATCAATTTTCCTGGCTTGGACCCAATGAACGAACTTGAATAGTTTTTATTCTTCTTTGAATGAATAATGTGCAAGAACAGTGAAGAGACTGCTGATCATCTCTTTCTACGCTGCAAAGTAGCTTCTAGTCTGTGGAATACCCTATTCCAAGCTACTGAAGGCTTATGGTCCTTTCCACACTCGTGTTCCAATGCTTAACATTTGTTGGCTTTTGCTAAAGATAAGACGCAAGAGTATTATGGAAATGTAGCGTATTGGCTGCTCTATGGGTTATTTGGCTAAAAAGGGACAATAGAATTTTTGGGAATTCTAGAGAGGAAAATGTTAATTCTCTGTGGGATAGAGCTAGGTTTCTAGCTTCTCTTTGGGCTTCAGTTTCAAAGGAATTTCAATATACTTCGTTTGGGAAGGAGTTTTAAGTTAGGTGGCTTTTGTCTTTTGCGAAAGTTTTTGCCTTGTACTGTTTTAGCCCTTCCAAGATAGAAACTCTCTGTTTGGAGATACTCTCTTCTTTGTTAATTCTTAGGCTGTTTTTGGGGCTAGTGGACATCTTGTTCACCTTTTGTAAATCTCTATATATTCCATGTACCAGCTTTTTTCTCAAAATATTGCTTATTCTTCTTGTCTACCTGTTACTAGCTTTTCAAATTTTGACGCTAGTGGGGTTGACTGTGCATTTTATACAGATAAAGCAATCCCCGGAGGAAAACTGGTGATTGATGTTTCCTACTTTGGGTGGCACATTCACAGTGAGACACATGATCTTTGTGATGAGACATCCTGCCCTGTGTCAACTGGTGATTTTGTGGTTGCTCACTCTCAAGTTTTACCTGGATTCACTCCACCTGTAAGTGATATATTTTTTTTATTAACATTCATTTTCTAAAAGAAAACTATTAACTTTGAAATTGAAAAAGGAAAAAAAAAGGATGCAATTACCAAATTCTAAGACTCAGTGAAAAGCTAAGAGTAAGAGCCTGCATAGTTGCATAAATGAGCCTGGGGAGTTGTCTCCTGTCACTTACTGGTGATTTTATCTCAAAGTTAATGTTTTGACCCCATCGTGTAGTTTTAATTGTCTTTCCCCAATACCCAATATTGTGAAGCACAGCTGATGTTTCTACTTAATCTTAGAATTATTGGATTATTTTATTGCTTTTTATGTTTGTAGCCATCATATTCATATTAACAAAGAAAAAATGCCCCGTATGTAGAGTATATTTAATACATATTTTTGTGAACCAGGATTACTTTGCAAGTAGCTTTTAAGATGACAATATCCGAACAAATTTGAAATATGTATGCCTGGAATAACCCCGAATCTCATTTTCCTGTTTGATAACACTGCAGCTGCATAAGATGTGATTTATTTGCTATTTCTTCCTGAGGTTGTGTATAGGGGGAGAAAATAATCTACGTGGGCTACCAAGTTGCCTTGGATCATATTTGTTACTTGTTAATCTTACTGTCATTTTAATCATTTTCTGCTAATGTTTGATAATTAAATGAGTCTCTGGTCTGGAACTTGAATGTGAAGAGGAATGCCTGACATAAAAGATTGCAATTATGAAACTATGTTTTTCTCTATCCACTCCGTGTTCCTGTTGGCCTTATGTTTGTCAATTAGATTTTAAGAAAGTGTTTTGGAAGCTGGTCTATCTGTCCCTTGTTGGTCTTTAAAATGTCAAGGGCTTCCCCAACACCCCACCCCAACCCCCCCCCCCAAAAAAAAAAAACAAAATACAAAACTTTTCTTTTAACCTGCTGTTGGTAATGAAGAAACCTATTTATTGAATGCATTTTTTGACCCAGAAATGGAGTTAGTCTTGGCCTGTTTACGAATGTTCACAAACTAATTTGGTAGCCTTCGTACTCATGCTTTTTTCAAAATACTATTGAATGAAGTGACAAAAAGCAGAGAACATCAGTATTTTCTTTTATGTGATTTTAATTCAACCAATCCTCCTGTTTGCTTCATGTTTCCACTTTCTGCCCAATCCCTTTGTATTCTCGTTTTGTTATTTTTAACTGTTGATTTGGTGAAGAAAACATACAAGATCCTTAAAAGATAAGTTGGAATAGTTCTTGTTTGCAGTTCTCCGCCTGGATTTAAATTGGCAATATTTCGTTTTTCAGGGTTCCTACTCTCTGAAGATGAAAATGTATGATGCAACCAAGAAGCAAGAGCTAACATGCATTACCTTTGACTTCTCCATTGGATTTGCAAGTTCCGTGGCTGATAGTTAAGAGCTGTGAAGATGCCTTCGGTTTACCTTTCTGCCATATAAATTTGATGTAAAGGAAAATACTCTTTAAAATTAGTTGTTGTATCTACCTTCAGTATTGCTGGCGTTATGAAAAATTTCTCTTTTCCTCGGAAAATTAAAAGTGCTTCAAAGTTGGAGAGAGTGAAAAAACATCCTGAAACTGTTGGATCCTATTGTTTTTACTCTTCAACACGGTGAATCTTCGACGACAAAGTTAATCAGTGAATGTTGAGTTAAAAATGGTCATTGTGTAAGCCTCGTGCATTTTAGTTATGTATCAAGATTGAATTAGAGGAATTCTACCCAAATCGAGAGCATCAGTTGCTTTTTGCTCCCTGTACTCAATTATGATCATTATCGGTTGGCACACGTTGTCTCCTAGTTTAGCGCTGCTCTTTTGGCACCTTGTTCATTTGGCTTGAACACGTAAACATCAACTTAATGAGGGCATCTTAGTCATCTAACCGAATTCGCTTTCCCCGCAAAATTACAGGCGTGCCCCCTTGATACATTTTCTTTTCCTTTTTCTCGTCTGGCTTTGGTTGGAAAGGGAAAATTTATGTCCCCCAATACTATTATGATTGATGGGGCACCAAATTTTTAGTTATAGACTTGTGGGTTAGTGGTCTCAATTCTGTAATAGAGGAGGTGCCCCCACTCTAATAGGGTAACACTCTATATTATGAGCTATTTCAAAAGTTCAAAAAGCAGTTCTTCAGCTTTTCAGCTTTCACTTTGCCACTTGGAAACCAGAAGGAAAAAACTCAAATCAGTCTCCTGTCCTCTAATCCATTGTGTTGTCTTTCTCATTGCAAGTTTTGCACACTCTCTTTCTCCTTCTCTGTGATCACATGCCGTCAGTTTTTTTATCAGAAAAATCCAACAACACATCATGAAAGGAGTGAAGGGCAGATTTCTAAATAAACTGAAATTTGTCCCAACAATCAACACCTTGAAACAAGGCTTAGCCATTAGGAGGAGTTCCTTAAAGTGTCAGACCCTGCCGATTTATACAGATGAGGATCACGGCTGCAATGATATTGCTGAGCTAGTAGTTGACAGTATTGGAGTATCCGGACGCGTTAAAGAGCTCAAAGATGAAGAACCGGAATTGGGATTCAACCTTGGCGACGAAGAAAACTTTACACCCCCCATAGAGTCCAAAGACAGGCTGCCCGGAAAAGATAATCCTGAGGTTGCAGTCCAAGAGATGGAAAAGGACAGCCAGGAATCTCCATTTCTAAAAGGTTACGAAGAGAAGTGTCCGCCAGGAGGAGAAGATTCAGTCATTTTCTACACAACAAGCCTGAGGGGTATAAGAAAAACATTTGAGGATTGCAGGACTATCAGGTTCTTGCTTCAGAGCTTTAAGGTGACATTTTACGAGAGAGACGTGTCGTTGCATATGGAATTCAGGGATGAATTGTGGAGTTTATTGAGCGGTAGAGTGATCCCTCCAAGGCTTTTCATCAAGGGAAGGTATATAGGAGGAGCTGATGAAGTCGTGGGATTGCATGAGCAAGGGAAGCTGAAGAAACTCCTTGAAGGAATTCCTAGAAACTTGTCCGATTGCTCGTGCAATGGCTGTGGCAACATTAGATTTGTTTTGTGCAGCAATTGCAGCGGCAGCTGCAAGGTGTTTAGGGATGGAGATGATGATGATGATGATGAATTGCACATTAGATGCCCTGAGTGTAACGAAAATGGATTGGTCAAGTGCCCCATTTGCTCCTGAAAAATAATTGTGCACAAGACATTGTAATTTTCTTTCTTCTACTCTAACATGTACTTGGTTTTCTGATTAACAATATTTCCCAAGTTTTACAATGCTTAGAAATTGGAATCACCGTTTGTTGCTTCAACCGGAAACCTAGTAAACCGTACACATTAGACGCCGGAAACAACCCGCAAGTTTTCTTTACAATTCCCTTGTCTTGCGTTACAATATCAGTACATAAGTTCATAAATGAAATAAAAAATCCCAGAAACATAACTAAAATTTGTGATCAATAATGATGAACAACTTGTCACCGTTATATACAACATACGATGACTGTAACGTAATATTTTCCCTAATGATAATAAGAAGAATTTGATAAATTTCATGCTGGTAATCTCATTATAAGTTCATGCCCCTGACATTTTAACCCAAAAAATATTTCTCTTATTTGGCGGTTCTCGAGTTAAAGATTAATTTTAAACTTGTAAAGTAGATTTTACTGTAGAGTTCTGTTGTGTTAATTGTTCTTATCCAAAACTACAATATTTTGTTCTAAGATTCCATGACAAGACATGTTCTCTTTCCTGGAACTTTATCTCCATATCTCTCTGAAATTACATCTTAACTGATCCCTTTTTCTTTTTTCTTTTTTTGACATGAGAATGAAGCAGGAGAGTTGTCAATGCATGTACTTATTTGATCAATTATTTCTTCAGGACAGCGAATAAGCCGATTACTTAAAATTCACATTAATACCGAACTGGCCCGACCAAGGAAAATTGATATGGGAATTACGCAGAACTTGTTTAATCAATCACACAAGGCACCAAATTTATATTGATAAATCAAGATCAAAGTTAAGGAGAAAAAACAATTTAAAGTAGCTACCATATGCATGGAGGTTGATGAAATTGAACTTAAATCATTGACGAGATAAGCAATGAGGGCATAATTAGTGGGGAAGAGCAAGCACATGGCTGTTCTTGAGAAAAAGTCACTGGTTGGTATCAAAAAGGTGATTAAATGAATAAAAGGTGGTGTGACCTTATGATGATGAATTTATCACCACCACCTTTAATTCTTTAAACAATATAAGAGTCAATAAAGCTTTTGCTTCTTTTGCATTGTAAATTTGTGCAGCAATTCATGCACATTTTACCCTTATTTTGATGATTAATAATTAGATGGGCAGCTGATAATTTAACAAGTTCTTTAGTTTTTTTCTAACTTCGATTAAATTCTGGATGGATAACTGACAATTTTTCATATAATACAAGCATAGGTAAAGGAATCTAATATTTTAATTAACCTCTAACAATTTCTTTTTTATAATACGATAAGAGGACATGAGTTTGAATATTATTGCCAGAAGAACATCAAATTTGTAAAATGAAATGTCTAAGAGTATATTTCATCAATATTAGGTAAATGTAATTTGTCTAGAAACCATTTGTTTTTGCAATTTGTTTTGATCAACCACTTATCATAGCGGAGGCAAAATCTATTTTCTATTACTTCTTACTACCTAAAAGATGAAGAGGAAAAGGTCACTGTGCTGGTTAATTTTTCATTAAGCTGAAAAAAAAAAGAAAGGAAAAACAAAAGTAAAAAAAAATGGCATTTTTGTATAAATTTTGTTTTGTAAGTTCGTCACAAAGATATGGTGTCATATCTATTTATAGAATTTGTATAACATCATTTATAATTTTATATATTTAGGATATAAATGACACATTGTACAATTTTACTCTAGAGTAAGGATGATATGACTAATCTTTGATAAGTTCATCACATATATGACAATGCGTACATTTTATAAAACGCACATAACATGTCGTTCAATGATTCATTACATAGATGGCATGTTGTGAATGTTTAATTTGAGTAAACACTGTATGATCTGTCGGTTATAACTTATCACATATCTGACAAGTCGGAAACATTTATGGAACATGTATAATATGGAAAAGGTTAGTAATTAAAGAATTCTAACATTCAAATAAGGTTGAGTGTGTTTTTGTAAAGTGAAAGAAATTAATAATTTTTTTTTTGAAAATACTATTAAGATACTAATGGATGATTAAAAAAATTACAATTAATCATAATGTTCTTGTGGGGCCTTCCGAAAAGCTTGCCAATAGGTAGCTATATTAAGAACAAAAATAATCAAATAGAGAAATCATGTAACAAAATGTTTATATGTATGTATGTATATGTGTATATGTATAGGATTTGTGGATATCCTAAAAATCTATACTTAAGAAATTGAGACTTTGTAAAACGGAGGAGTGTTAGACAACCACCTAGTTCACAGAATAATAAAGACAACACCGTGTGATTGTTGGTAAAGTTTCAAATGGTGTTTTTGAATTTTTTTTATAGAAACAAAAATGATTAAATGTTGGTAAATTTGAAAATACGCTTGATTGATTGTTTTAAGATATTGTATGAAAATAGCACTAAGCTTTTAGTTGAATGGTTAGAACAGTTGTCCTCACTTATGCGAATGCAGTTGTTTGACCCCCCATAATAGGTACTAATAATTTAATATGTAAATATAAGTTGTAATTTTATATAATATAAGTTGTAATATTAAACAATAGTCTCATGTAATTAAGAAAAAAATACTTTATGAAAAAAAAAAAATTGTATTTGGTTGTTTGTTCTAAAAGTTTAGATACAATAAAAGAGAATGATAAAATTATTTAATGAATTTTTTTTAATATTTAATTACTTTTAAATGGTCCATCATTATTATTATTGTTATTATAGATGTTAATTTTAACAAATAACATAAACAACTAAAATAGTTATAAAATGGCATAATTTATAATATAGATTTTAAATCATTTAAAACTTTATTTAATTATTATTGGATGATTTATACACATAAATTATAGAGGATATATAATTATGGTAATTTTTTATATTCGTTAAAACATTAATTATTATTATTATCATCATTTTAAAAATTAAAATAATATTAGCGTAATATTTTTTAAAAAAATTATTATCATATGATAAAAAAGTGAAATTATAAACATAAATAAATAATATAATATTATCAAAGTGGGGGTGTTTGTGAGACCCATATATTATTGCTCACAAACAAAATATCAAAATTGCAATTTTAGTGGGCCCCAGAAAGAACAAAAGTAAGTAAACTTTAAAAAGTTTATTTTTCACTTTCCGTTGTTAAAATGGAAAACAGGACGGTTTCCATTCTCTTTGGCAAAATAGAAAATTAGAAATTAGCTTTTAAAATGCATTTTCTTATTTTGTGGTTTTGTAAAATGAGAAATGACAGATGCGAAACGATACCAAATACACGGTAAAAGAGTCAATTTCCACCAAAAGAAAAAGAAATTGTAAAGCTGTCTGCAAAGCATGATGATGATTCCATGTTCAATGGATGGATTAAAAGCCCAGCTTAAAGAAAGACTAAAAGATCCTGCATTCGCATGTATGTCACTGTAAATTTAAGGCCGGCTCTAATTTTACGAGTGATCACTTTGTTGGAATTAATCGAACCGATAAATTTGAGAGGATTTTTAATGAAATTTTAATCTCTAAATTGCTACTCAACAGACTTGCCCATTTATATATAGATTAAAGAGCATCCCCATCCCCTATTAACTTAAGTGTTAATTAAACTTGTTATAAGTTACTAATCAATCAAAATGATTTCTGGCAGTTAGATGAACTTAGTTATGGATTTATAAATGTTTCAACTCATGATGGAATAATCATCGTCTGCAACAAACTTTCAAAAAGGATGTAAATGCCCAAGCAATAAGCATGCGTTAATGATAACTGCAGTTTAATAATTTATAGGTTGGGGTCAACTAAAGTTCATCAACTAACATCTCTTATGATATATGTAATAAGGTTTTATGTAAATATACATTTATATATACATATATATAAATATAAATATATATAATAAAGGTTTTATTGGTTTCAAATGTGGGTACTTATGTGGTACTCAAAAGGCAAAAATCAATCGGAAGGTCACAGCTTATTTCATATAAATTAAGCAGTTTGCAAAAATCAGAGCCAATAAAAAGCCAAGCCATTAGATAATTTTGAAATTATGAGAATAACTTGTTCCTGGTGCCGACAACATTTTTGATGGGAAGTTTTGACCAAGTTAACAGAGGATGGCATATCGTAAACGTGCACTGCAATTCCATACAAACGAGCAACTTCAGGAATATTTCCTCAGTAGGAAACCTGCATGTTCAAGAATGTCTTTGTCATGTGAAAAGCTCTCTTTACAGCTTACAGGCTTCCCCATTTGGGGATAAGGAATAATGGAATATCTTGCTTCAAATTTCAAAATTTTATATTTCAAAAATTCAGGGCTTTTAATTATACCAGAGTTCATAATGCCCCCCTAGATCATGTAATGTCATTGCTCATTCTCTAGTTAACTTAAAGACGCAAGACTAGTGTATTTATTCACTTTGTAGAATTAATTAAGGTGTTATATGTTTCTCTAAAAAAAAATTGAAAATTTTATAATAATTTTCACTAAGCTAGAATCCTTTGCCTTACCGTCACATGTATTAGGAAACTTCTAATTGGGAGAATAAAATAGATGAGAAAACAGTTTGCAGCCCACGGGCAAACATAATCTACTGAAGAAAAAAGCCCCTTTTCAGAAGGTGAATTTTAGAAATTTTTAACACAAAGCTTACCTTTTATCATGATATTGTCTTTAAACAACAGTAGCTGATCCATCTAGTAAAGATAATAAATGATGAGGAAGTTTTGATTAATACAAATGTGCAATTTGTTGTGACCAGCAAGGCAATAGAACAGAAGCCCCCTTTAGATATGAGAATATTAGACATTGGAACATTTCAACCATGCTTAGAGCAAAAACAACTCTTCATTTCCACTTTGTTAAACCCCATTCACATCAAAGGATACATTGCAAAAAAAGGAAAAAAGGAAGTCCAAACAGGTTCCTCTTTTGTTAACCCATTCACATCATAACAAAAAGGCAAATGGAAGAAGAAAGAAAAGAGGTTAGAGTAATCACACTTCCTACAAATTTACATTTAAGTCTCTATGCAGCAGCAACTGCTATTGGAACTTCAACTGGTTGTGGTGGCGTGGCTGTTGTCGTCGTCACTTCTGCTGCCGGTGCTTCTTCTCGCAGAGGTTGGAAGAACTTTGTGTAGTGCAATTCAATCTGTAGCCGGTGATGAAGAGGTGTCGATGCTATTAAACCTTTCTTAATATCCGCCTGCAGTTCCCTAATCGGTATTGCAGCCAAGAAGCTCTTGATGTACTCCTTGCAAGCTTCTTTTCCGCGGCACACAACCTCCTCTACCTCTTCACTCTTTATGGGTTCCTCAGACTTAGCTGTAAGTTCTCCCTTAACAGAACCCTCCTCCTTTTTGGGTTCTGTTGTTGCCGCCACAACCTGCTGATCACCAGTTGATTTCTCATCAGTTGATTGAGCAACTTTTGGTAGTTTGTGAATCACGGTATTGTTGTCAAATCTCAAAATGTAAGCCTGATTGCATCCCTCATAGAGTCTCTCCCCTAGTGTGTCAATTATGTAGTAAGCTTCTGGTTCAACCTTGAGTAGAAAAAAATGGTCGTTCCAACTAACAATGTAAAGCTGAGGTTCATCGCTTGAACTTTCTGAACTGGCATGACTGATCTCATCCCATATGTTATCAAATGACATGGCACCATGCAAAAAGTCAAATCTTCCTTCATCCATTCCATCTGGATGAAAAAACCCAATAAATGACTTTCCAGGCACCACTCCAAGGGGACGTATTTTGGCTTGGAGGACTGTTTCAAGATCAAAGTGTTTGTCAGGAAACCTCTCCCTATAAGTGTCAATTTCACAGAGGTTCCTCCACTCCAATGAGCCTTCTCTGATCAGACTATCAAATTGGGACTTAATTGGCATGAGACCATGGTTGTTCTGGAACCAATCAGCAATCACGGCAACAAGGGCTGTGCAAGCACTCTCACCTGCCGCTCGCTCACTTCGCTGATCGATGGAAGCAAAGAAGACCTGGCTTTGAAGCTTCATTTGTCCATCACGGCTTATTACTTCTTTGCTCTCCCAACTTCCAATAGCAAAATTGTCATCCCCAAATTCAGAAACTGAAGATCGATTTGCAGAGAAATCCTCGTCTGTCTTATGCCTCTGCAAGAAATAATTGTCATTATTACTACTTACACACAGTTCTCATTTGTGTATCATCCTCATACTATACATTTCTTATCCTAGTTATCATAACATTAAAGTTGGTGAGTACAGTTGTATATACTGAAATTTAAACCAAAGCAATGTTCCTCCAGACAGAGGGCCGGTTGGGTATAGAAAATAATATTCATCTGGCAAGCATACATAATAAGCATCTCACGGGTAGTCATACAGTCTTGAAGATGAAGAAATACCATTCATCATTCAAGATGATCAAGAGATGTTCAAATTTGTTTTCCTTTTTCCACCCGACATACGGTTCTACAATAAATCATGAGCGTTGACAAGAAATCATAAAGAAAGAGAAGATTTTATTCTTACCCCAAGAGAAAGAGATTCATCAGAGCTAAGTTGCCGGCGATCATGATCAATGTCATCCCCACCTTCTTCTCCATATGCCTTCTTCAGCAATGGCTCTCCTTTGGCTTTAGGAGATCTGAAGCTTAGCTTCCTTTTCCTCCAAGAAAGTATGCTACGCTTTGAACTTTGCAACAGAGATGGTTCAGACACTGATGCTGTTAAATCTTCACAATTTGAGGAGCCCACATCAGACTTGCGATAACTGTAATACACCCAATCCTCATCGCCAGTGTTTATCCTTGTACTGGAGTAAAATGATCCTCCAGCGATATTTGCATGAGCCAGTGAGCCATAACTGAATGATTTCCTAACACTGGATTCCTCCTTGCCCTCATCCGATTCTCCTTCTTCAAAATCTTCAAGTGAGTCAGAATCAAAAGGGTAGTTATACTCCCCATCCTCGCTCCTGGCAGAACACCTGCCATCACTACCCTCTTCCTCACGGCAAGCCTTTTTGGCTCTCCTGGTGGAAACATACTCGGTAAAAATTTTTACTTTTCTAAGACCGGCTTTAATTGCAGAAAGCTCGTCCTTATCCGCAGAGGCAGGTTCTCCCGACTGAGGAGGCGATGCAACAGGTACTATTGCTCTCTGCACTGGCTCTGTCGTTTCTTGAGCAGCTCTAAGTTCCAACAAGCTGAGTGATACCTACATAATTGGAAAATACTCAAAATCAGTAAGTGCAAAGTGTCAGAAAACATACAAAAATAGAGAAGCCTACTATTACATCATCACATAACAGGTAAACAAATTAAATATGCCGGATGATTAAAAACTACAATCTACCATGGAAATTCATATTAAGAAAAATGCAATGGCACATACACATAGCGAAGGACAAGGCTCTGCAGCACCAGCGGCTATTGTAAGAGGAATGTTTAGTTTAAACTCCTCCTGTTCAGATGCAGAAGCAAACTCTGCAAGGTTGAGCGATGCACTTCCAACAACAGGAACCTTGCCTTTTGGCCCCTGGTTCAAACCCTGGATTTACAAAGATGCTATATTGAGTCTCTTCGAAATATATTTGTGCTACTAAATTCTTCAAATCAATAGACAGAAACAAACTACACTAATCCAATCATAAATTGATTTAAAATAACGACAACGATAAACAAATTTTTTATGGCTCCAAAAAAGCGGGCTGCTAGTCAAACGAATAAGTCCCGAAAGGTTCAGAATCAACACAAAATATCCTTTTCTGAAAAAAGACGGATTTTCAGTACCAAAGGCTTGGCAAAACTCCAAAGGTCAACTCTCACAATGAACACAAAATCTCCCAAAAAATAAAATATTAATCCAATAGCACAAACATTTACCAAATCAATCATAGAAATAATAATATGTAATGTTAAATCCAAACTCTTCCATAGAAATCAATTCAATAAGAATAGCACATATACACTAATAATTAGCACATGATTATTCATCAATCAGAGGAACTGCAGTAACAAAATAATAAATCTACATATTTATCATATAATATCTCCCAGATTACAACAGAATTAAACAAATTCAAACACAAAATAATCTAAATATCCAATTGAAGAAAAGTCTTTTATTAGATTGAAATCAAGCCCACAAAATATCTATTTGAAAAATAGAGAAAAAATTTAAAAATGAAAACAAATACTTACATTGAAGACAGTGAAAGCGATCTCCCATGGATGAAATACATTTTCTTTGTAAGCGGAAAAAGTGCAAATGGACTGAAACTCCTCGTCCCACAAAACGACACCGTTACTACGAATATTATTGTCGTCATCATCAACAACAACAGCAACGTCGTCGTTTTGTCGACCAACACCAACACCAACAACCTCGACTTCTCTCGTGAAGTTCCTCTTAACCGGCGTCCTTCTCAGAGTGCTCAGCGCAACTTTCGGGCCCTTCCAACGAATCTCCACCGTTAATCTGTCGCTGTCCTCTGCTGCCTCCCCCCGCACCAGATCCCAACCCTCCATCCTCCGTACGACCAGTTTCACCTCGTACTTCTTCGTCACCAGAGGCGGCCACGGCCGCCACCTCATCATTTTCACCACCATTTCACCTCAATTCCCACAAAGACAAAAACCTTAATAGCTTCGAACGTTCAACCTTAAAATCCTCGAGTTCTTGAGAAACGTGAGAAGAGGGACAATCCCCAGTTAGAATTGAGAGCCAATGATGAGAAATCTTTGAAAGAAAAGAAAATAAATCTTTTTAAGCGGAGAGAAATTTTCCGAGAAAATTCTTTGAGAACTCCACAAAAGAGAGAGAGAGAGAGAGAGAGAGTATGCCGTTAGTGATAGAGAGAGAATGGGGGTGTTTGTTTGTATCTGAAAGAGAGAGTTATAGGGAGAGACAAGAGAGTTGTGAACGTTGTTTGATGTTGGGTTGGGTTAAAGTCTGAAAGCACTAAAGCAGAAGCAGAAGGAGAAAGTTAACTATGGTTAAAACAGGAGACAAAAAGAGGATAATAGTGTCTCGGTCTTCAATTTTAAAGAAAATAACTACTAAAATCATAAAATATACTTTCTTTTCATACGGGTCCTCGTAGAATGTTGACTAAGTTTGTGTGTAATGCAGTCCTACTCCACTAAAGAAACAGTTAAGAGCACTAGTTCGAGTCTCATGTACACTCTTTACATTTTTTCACAAAATGAATAATAAGAGTGTATTTTTAATTCCCTGATATTATTAGTGATAGTAGATTTCAAACCAGATTTTATAGATCTTTGAACTATAATATGGAAAAAAAATATCTTTTAGTCAAGTAAGTAGTCATCAACATTTTCTGACAATGTCTTTACAACACTTTAATTTTTAATTTTTAGTAATAATATAACTACAAATTCTTTTATATAAATTATTTTATAAAAATTAATATCACGTGAGTGGTTGAATAAAGACATCACTTAGTTCACATAATTTATTTTTATTATTTTATATTTTTTTTAAAAGCACACTAATTTATACAAAAATAATTTTTATAAGAGTTTATAGATATAATATTACTCTTTGATTTTCAATCAATCAGTTATTTTTGGATTAATTAGGATTTGTTAGAAAATATTGATACTTTATCTTGATTGGTAGGTTTCGTAAAAGTTCTGGATCTGGATGTTATTATCTCAAAACAGAAGCTATAACTACAAGGTGGTAATGGTAGGTATATAGGGTTAAAGGGAGTGAAGCAGTGAAGAGGAGGTCTCCCGAAAGTAACGGCGTGTTAACGACAGAGCGAGGGTAGTTGACTTCCGTTTTGAGTTCTTTTTCAATTTATCCAAAAATCACAATATCCATTTTCTCGAGGTTAGTTTTGGTATGGCTGCGGTTTTTGGATTTTATTTTTCTTTTTTTTTAACAACTTTTTAGTTACAATTTAAATTATGATTATTTTGGTAAACTTATCCTTGTTTTTTTTTTTTTTTTACCGGAGAACAATAGAATTCGGATATCGTTTTACTCTTTGATAGAAACAGAAAGATTCCAATGTTTTGAAATAATAGACAATTCTATTTTAGAAAGAATCCTATCCTTTAAAAAATAACAAAAATCAAATCTATCTCTCTTTTTAAAATTAAAAAAAATGAAATAAATATTTGATGCACAACCAGTAATATTTTTATTACTGCACGAATAGAATTCTTTTATACTACCCTCCACCTAAAATTCACTCTTTTTTACTACTACCCTCCTCTACCTAAAAATCTGAATCTTTCAACTGATTAATGGATAGATTTTTTCTACAACGATCAATTTTGTAACCGAGTGCAAGCCTCAAAAAATTTTAGTAACGAGACTAGACGTCACCCCGCAACTTGATTTTGATAATTTTGATTAGCCCTCCGAATTACAAAGTTAACACCGCGTGAACAGTGAAGACTGAAGAGTCTGTGCGCCGCCGCATCTCAAAAAAAAAAAATAAACAAATGCAATAGAAAATTAAGTTGCAAGGAACAAAAAATGGAATGAATGCAGATAGTATAATGGTTGTGACATTTAATTTGTTACCATTAAGGGGAAAGAACCAAATAATTGTTTTTGGTCAGGAAAGACGTTTGGGCCAAATTTGTCTCATCCATCCAAATAATTCAGGTGATGCATTTTTAATTTTAACAAGATATGCTATCAATTTCAATAACTTGGCAAACGGATGAGATTTGATAATTAAGCAAAAGATTTCAATTTTTATTTTTTTTAATCCCTTTTTGAAGATATATATTTTCTAACGTCTTTCTCGTTATGCCATTTACCAAATTGGCAACTCACCAAACACCACCAATAACTCATTAAGCATTCATTCACCACCAAGTTCAACCCCACTCATTTAATAGCAAATAAAACCGTTAATCAGATATTGTGTTTACTTGTTATAAATCAAAATGGGTAAGAATCGAAGGGAGCTAACATTGAAATGGACTAGATTAGAATTAAGAGTGAGAATTACAATAAATTATTTATTTGAACCATAAGTATCAAAATCAAAATAAAATATGTTCATTGATGTGTTTATTTTGTATCGTAATTATAATATTTTTAAAATTTTCCAAAATGTCTATAGTTAAAATTATATATTTTTCACTAACAGAACAACTAAGTAAACATTTTAAAGAGAAATAAATGCATGTTTATTACAATATCGAGCATAATGCTATATTTTTTTAATAAAATTATTGTTATTGTTTAAATGAGTTAAAAAATTAGTAAATGTTCTTTAATGGTAAAAGTCACAATTTATTCTTCATTCTTATTCTCTCATTTTTAATCTCACCCGCCATAAGAATGAGATTCTCATATTTTATTCTCAAATATTTGGGTTTCACTCAAATTTCATTATCATTTCTTAATATTTTTAACACGTAAACACAATTAATCATTCTGATTTTTCATTTCCATTCCACGTTCAGCTAAACCTTAGGTTAAACAGAAAAAATCATCAATCTATTTTTACTTCTCATTATTTTATTACTGTATAAGGATTATTATTAATCCAACAACTAATCTACTAGAAGCCGTATCACATACCATATATCTTGAAAAAAAAAATCGTAATATTTGTGGTACCATAATATTAAATAAATTTGATTTACCTTTTATAAGGTTTCAGTAACTTTTGTTTAATTATATGCATATCCTACGTACTTTCATTAATAGAAATTTATATTTGTGCTATGAGATTTAATGAATTTTTAAATCAAAATCTGCACAATTTTAGCCCCACTTCTATTTTGTGAGTGAATGTGAATGAACGATATAAATCTTTGGTTCCATAATTGTCAATCTTTCAAAATGTTCAACAACCATACTAATATAAAAAGGGGTTTCAAATGTGAAACGGTTTGCGAACGAAAGTCAAGTACCTACTTTAATATATTAATCTGACGACAATAAATTGACCCAAAAAAGTGAAAAAGAAATTCAAATAATGTCTGCTAATACAAAATATTCCAATTAACGTGACATTTGATGTGTTAGTCAGTGATTGTTGGAAAAAAAAAATCAATAATAATCTAATAGGTTATAGTAGTTAATTGATATTATGTCAATTAAAATGCAAACTTTATTTAATTATGTAATTTAAATGTTATCATAAAAATAAATAATAATATCTTTTTATCGTAGAAGTCTAAAAAAAAAAAGAGAAAATGAGAGAGAATCATATTTTATCACCATGTCATTTATTTATCCTACTTATTTCATTGAACAATTTAATGATTTTTAAATCAAATTAATGTATAAGTGATTGAATTGGCGATCGCAATGTTCAACGGAACAATTATTGCCTGTAGCATTTCAACCAACCAAAGATTTTATTACAATTTTTGAATTTGTGTGCAACTTATAAATCAATGTTTTAATACGATCCACCAATTTTGTTACTTGGTATTAAAGCGATATCGATGACCATCTAGAACTGGACCCTTTTTGACTTGCATGTGCAACACATGTGCTCCGTTGGCACGAGTTTGGATTTTTTTTTTTTTTTTGCTTAAAAGCTAGGGTTAGGAATTTTTTTTTATAAAAAAAAATCACATGATTTTAATTTTCCTTTTTTTTTCTAGAGTTTTCTTTTCTACTTGCAAAGGGAAAGAATCAATTAAAATGAAAGGTTAACAATTGATTCACATGCAATATAATGCTTACATGGGTCAGTTTCATTTTCTTTATTCTTTATTTAATTTAGAGCCTTAGAATTTGGGCATGCGCGTATGATTTGAGTGTTGGGACGGCAACTAGCAAGATGAAAGTGATATACTAATTAACCTCACATTATGAATGATTTTATTCATCGCGATGAGGATTCATGCTTTAACTTAACTTATGGGTTTCATAATTTGTCATAACCAATAATTTAAATGATAGCTTGGCTCAAAAATCAAAATTGTCCAATCAATAATAAATAGTTGAGGGTATATTTTATCCAAAAATAAAGAAATAAAAAGAAAGAGAAATTCATCCACGTTACCCTTTGATAGTTTTCATTAACATGGTATTAGTATCGTATTTGATTTGAGTATGTAATAATGACATAATTATTGGTAATAAGTACTTATTTAATTTCATAAGTTCTTATCATAATTTTTATTGTTATTTGACTATTATTTTTTAAAAACTTTTGAATCTTAAATAAGTTATTTTGAACTCTACTAGCAAAAACTCAAATTTTAGTCTTTTAGAAGTAGAAGTTAAAAAATTATTTAAATGTCAAAATATCTAAATTATTCTCTATTTATTTAACAATCTTATTTTATTCTTTTTATAAAATAACTTCAAAAATCTTATCTATTATAGTAATTTTATAAAATTTTAATAAAATATCTCATTGACAACCAAATAACTAAAGTTTTTTGAGTAAAAACTCTATTTGTAAAAGTTCAACTAACAATAGCTCTAATTAAACAAGCTCTACTTGAAATCAATTAAATACGCTTATCAATAAATCAATTAGTAGTCATGTATTTTCTATAAAGTTCAATTTCAAATTTAATTTTCATAAAAATAATAATTTTTTTAAGGTGAAGAATTAAAGTTTGACCAATTAAACAAGATAGCGTAACCATGTGTGGAAAAAGAAATATAATGAATAATACTCTACGCAAATAACTAAACATCGATGAAAACTCAACCATTCACATGATTTTTTAATATAGATTTTGCATCCAATAGCCAGTTTAATTACCTAAGAGCTGATAATTCAATGTTGCCACATTGTCTTTGTTGAAATCAGTTATTTATTTATTATTTTTAGAACATTTAAACCAAGAAATTTATTTTGAATTCATTGTCATTCCCATAAGATCAGATTTATACTTACTAGATTAATATCGAAACATTATTGGCTATATATAACCTTGTTGGATTATGGAATATTCCTATCAATCTTGGGAAAACGACTTTAAATATAAATCTAAACCCAGTTTAACTTTTAAAAAAAATCCGAATTTTGAACCGATTATTATTTTCTTGCATCAAACTAAGAGATGTTACTAATTCAACGTTTGTTAGGCGTAGAATTTGATATGAAAATCCCGTATACATCATCAAATCAAATGATTCCATTAATTGATAAATTAATATTCACTGTTTTGGACATATGATTCTAGACCACTTGAAAAGCCAAAAGCATGTGAATATAAAATATCATCACATTATGTTGGGTGTGATCTAAAAGAAGCCATTAGTCAATGGTTTTATTGGTTCTTATTTTATGCATTATTGTGAATTAGGTGAAAGAAGCCAAAGAGTGGACATTTTTCTTTGCTTTGAAAAAAAAAAAAAAAAAAGGGTTCGATAGAAAAATAATTGAAGGTCCCATCACCACAATTAGTGGGTTTGATCAAGTCTTTGAAATAAGGCATTAGCCAAAACTATTTGAAGCATATCATTAATGAACTAGGCCACACTTGCAAACTAAAGTAAGAGCTATCTTGACTATAAAAAAAAATATTATTACGAAGACTTTGGTTTTAAATCAAGAGAAACTCGATCTCTTGACTTGCTTATTTTTCGACAGAAACGAATTTAACAAGGTAGAAATAAAGGGCAACTTGGAGAATTAATAATTATTATTAAATAATACATGGTATTAAATAAACTAATAAATAAGAAATAGTTTATTGCGTTGTTTTTAGACCATAAATTTATTTAGCCTTTTTTTGGTCAATTAAAGTGAAAATTGATAGAGAGGGGACCCGGATAAAAAGTGATCACAAATTGAAGAAAAAGGTGGAGTTGGGTCCCCAGCAAAATGGACGAATGTGTGACAATTTTATTTCTTCGAAAAAACGACCGCACTAATGGCAGAAGGTAGCTTTTTCCTGTGACAGCTCGATATTTGCATTATTATTATTATTATTATTATTATTGTTACTGCTTGGTAAATTATTTTCTTTTTGTTCGTTAGTCACTTGAGTTAATTTAATATTATTTTTTATAGGTATAAAAGTAATTTTAAAGATCTAAAAATTAATTTTAATATTTAATAATTTTTTTAGAAATTACTTTTATCAAGATCTCTTTATCTTATAATAGATTTTGAAAAATAAGGAATAAATTTTTTTTAGAATTTAATTTTGATAATTAATTTTATATTTAATATAATTTAATATGTATCTATTTATATATATATATATTAAAAAATATAAAATTATCTTTATTAATTAGAAAATAAAATCATTAACTTAAAATATATTATTATTTTCACCAATTATAATGAGATAACAAAATAACAAATAAAATAATAATATAAACTATAAAATTTTAATTATTATATATACACGATAAAAAATATTTTATATACATGTTTATAGATGTGTAAATAAATTTTATTCAATATTTTATCCAATTTACCCATTTACGTTACTATAACAATTTAATAATAAAATTTACTAAATACATACTACTGTTTTTAAAATTTATAGCACTTTTAAAAATAACATTTACCAAACATTTGATTGGGTCTCTTCACAATTGATTATTTTTATAGCACAATTAATAACAATTATTTTGAAAGTTATAATATTACGAAACAAACACTTAAGCATAAATTTTAAATTTTAATTTTCTTACTTTTCTTTAATTTTCACATTAGAACTTTGTTTGTGACGGATCGATACTTGCATTTATTGTTACTATCGGACATTGCATATAAATACTATAAAAAAAATAAAAGAATGTTAATTGAAGAGGTCAATTTTACTTTTCTCCACTAGGCGTAAAATTTCGGTATTTTAAATTTCTTTATTTTCAATAAATCAATTAATTTTATATGTTTACTTAGGTGGCGTTTGTTTTTTAACTTAATGACTTAAAGTGAATTAACTTAATTAATTAATTTTTTTTTGAAAGGAATATTCATTAAAAACAGGAAAAAACCATTACAAATTGTTTAATAAGCATGGAGGTGGAACATGCCTCCACTCTCCACGACCTGACATAGAACCTCCTACTCTAGCAACACAATGAGCAGCAGAGTTTGCAGATCGTCGAACAAACTTAAGTTAATTAGATGTGTTTGTTTTTATAACTTAATAAGACTTTTTAGATAATTTTGACTTAATAAAATAAGCTAATTTTTTTTAGCTTTTTACTTAATGGAGAAATATGAATTAAGTCAATTACTTGCTAATGTCAAAAATATCCATGTTTTATAATTTATTTTTCATGTCTATCCCAAAACTCACCTATAGATATTTACCCCACATAAAAATATCCATATTTTTTCTTTCTTATATTATATATGATAAAATTTGAAATTTATGATATTTTATATATTAAAATTCTAAAATAATTATGTATTAACTTGAATATAGTTTTACTTATAAATGTTAAAATATTATGGTATTTAATATATTATTTATTTGACATTTAAATTTAATAAGGATACAAATGTAAAAGTACATATTTTCAACTTTTTAAGTTGAAAAAAACAAACAACTTAATACTTATTTTCCGAGATTCAGACGAAAAAACAAACGTAATATTCAGATTCAGACATTCAGACCTATTCAGAATTCAGACTAATTCAGGTCTATTCAGATTTCAGACAAAAAAACAAACGCCACCTTAGTTCAATGTCACTGGGTGTTATGGAAAGGAGAAGGAGAATCTATCCAATTATGTCAATGCTGAAAAACAAGTCTAATATAGTTCTTAAATTGATATACTTGTTATCTCAAAACTAAAATTAAACTTTCTTAACCCCCCTCAAAGGGATAAAGGAATAAGTCAAATCACTTTTTAACCATCTATCTCTTCTCGGGTTTAAACTTAAGTAGATGATTAAATAAAATTACTTAAAAACAATTCAACTAGGCTTTTAGGGCCAAATTTTCTTAAATTTAAAACATATATTTTTTGAATTAGAATTTAGCTATGAACATCAAGAGTCGAGACTGGTCTTGGTCTACTAGCTTTGTAACTTACGTATGCATTGATACTAGAAGAAGTCTTTTATAATTTATTTTCATAAGCATAATTGTTTAGTTTATTTTGATTCTCACTATAAGAATAATTAAGAAACACTAAATTTGTTTTTTTGTGTAATAAAAATATTGACTGAACCGGCCAACTTTTGAGTCCAAATTTTGGACAAGAGTGGTTAACAAAAAGGGGAAACTACAAACAAATAGCTGGCTCTGTGTCAGAAACCTCATCGAATTATCCATTCAAAGTCTTGTTGACTAAGTCTTTTATTACGCAATAAAAAATCCTTTTTTTTTTTAATATTCTATTGTATATAGTCGTTTTCTTAGTTTTTTGTTCTGTTTGTTCGTGTGCCTTTGATACAAGAAGAAACGAGCCAATCCGTGGAAAATCTTTACACAACTTTGTGTAAAAGAAAAAGGTGTACATAAGACTCTCATAAAGTTTTAATTTTTGTGTACTATTTTTTTAACAAATCAAATCAACTGTTATGTCATGAAAATTGAATCTTTCTATGAAACTTTTAAATAGCTTTTGGATGCGCATATGCTTGGCAACTAGGTTTTGTCCATTAGCGACGCATATCGGCTTGATAGAAACATTAAATTTTAATTTTGGATTCGTCTCCCTCATAATAATTGCAGGTTAATTTCGTCCTTGATCATAAATTTTCATAATAATGTTCTAATAAATTGTCTAAACTAATAATTTTGTTAAATTTTTTTTTTATGGATCCAAAAAAAATTTATATTGGTTAGTTCGAACTACCGCTCATGCTAATCTTCTTTTTACACTTACCTCCAATTATATTTCTTAAATTTTATCTTGTACATATCAAAATAAAGATATAAGATCGAATTTATAATGAAAAATTTATTACTAATAATAAAATATTTATAACTTACAAAGATGAGCATATAATTATTTTTTATTAATTTTGTAATGTTCGATTAGAATATATATATATAGTAATACGTTTTCAATATAATATATAATATGCATTAATATATATAGATTTGATTGGCATAAAGAATATGGAAACGAATAAGAAACAACGCCAATGCAATGTTGTTGACGTTCACAAGAGCATTTAATAAACAAGAAGTGTTTTTTTTTTAAAAACCAATAAGATTGAAAGCAACAACACCACCGAATATAAAAAAGCAATGCTTAAAAACACCCAGTAGAAAACAGAGCATACACACGCTTTCGTATGTGGAATTTGGGTAGTGACAAAGATGCAGGGCAGCCACAAAACAAAGCAAATGATGTTGACTTCATAGGAAAAAGCGTCCCAATTTAGAATAAAAAATTAAAAATAGGGAAAAAAAAGCGAGTTAATGGCCACGTCACCAATCAGATTCAATCCAATTGGTGGGGAAGCTGGTATCTCCGGCGGGCAGGACTAGGGTTACAACCTGTTTTACACTATTTTTTATATCATTTTTAGAGAAACATTTTCATTTTTGAAAAACACATCGCATACAAATATACGTGTTATCGATTTCATTAACTATTTGAGGCACACGTGCATGGACTATAGAGATATGACATGCTATTAAATAATAAAAATCAATGCCTTTCACGAATTATTTAATTTCTTTAATTGCCAGGTAGCTAAGGTGGTGGTGGTGGGGGTGGGTGTTCTCCACAGTCAATTATGGCGTTCTTGAATCCTATGAGCACCTCATTAATTTTCATCTTTTTTTTTAATTTTAAATTTTAAATTTTGGTATTTTTATATTTAAACTGTGGATGTTTTTTTTTCATGTGTCTTCTCTGCACGTAAATCACCTGCACAAGAAAAAAGCTAAACCTTTTTGGTTAGGATTATAAAAAATAAAAATAAAAAGATGGGCTGTGAAGTTTTTGACCGTTCAATGGGAAGAAATGATTACACAGGAGATTAAAATAAAACAGGCCATTAATTGGGAGACACATGAGGACACTTGATGCACGAGGGCCACGTTTTCCGCTTTTTGATCATTTTCATCCTCAAGTTGTTGGATCATCATCGGTTTAAATTAATGTAGGCGAATCCCAGGGTTCAGAACATTGGTGGTGCCGTCACATCCCGTTATCCAACGATGTTAATTAATCAATTTTCCTTTTTATTTTTATTTTTATTTTTCTTCTCTCAAATGCGGCGTTACATGTCAGCCCATTGTCACCATTTTGTCTCTCCAAAGATCAACCAACAATGATGCATGCAAGCTGTGGTAATGGAAACGTGTGTGGACATGTTGAATTTGAATGGATGTGAGAAAGACATCCCAAGTTGTTGAATTGTCTTCGTTTTTAACTTTTTACGGATGAGATGTTTGGTTACTGAGAAAATGAAAGAAAAAAAAAATATTATTATTATTATTGACCATGCAGGTGAAGGTTTCAGGAGGGCTATACGCTTGATGATTATACAAAGGAACCCATTGAATCTTACAGCTTTTTAGGGCCAACAAGCAGTTGTTAGCTTTGACAAAAGCTTAATTTGGTTCGATGTTGACTGATCAGGATAGTGATTGTGATGGTAGGAGAACAAATTTGCAATACGTGACAAAATTTTACTGGACGGATTTAATAAAATTGTTCCAAGTAACGTAAATTTTTCTCGTCATGGTGACGTTAATGGTGAGCTTATAACGTGGACTTGAATTTGAACGTTGTGGCAGACATTATGAAATATTTATCGTAGATGTATGGAGATTTTAAAGATTTTTATGATGATACTGTAACCTAAAGCAAAGCTTGGTGGCCATGGATATGGTAACTGGGAAGCAAGAAATGAAAAGGTGAAAAGAAATTGACAAAAGCAAGCAAGGGCCCGTTGCCCGTTGCTGTGTCTTCAAAAATGTCAGTGGATTAATGAAGCATGCCATTCTTGAATGCAGAACAACGAAACATGCACATAAATATAATTGAATAGAACTAAAGTTGGTTGGTTTGAGTGGTTTAGCACTCTCACTATTTAAAGAGAGATCAGTAGTTCAAGCCTCACTCTCGTATGAAGTCACCACTTTGATCAGTACTTAACTCCTTACAGGTCAACCTAGTGCAAGCAGAGATTAGTCTGGATTGTAATACGAGCTTAAAAATGCTCTCCATAATTAAGGTCCACTTAAGATCATCTCGTGATTCAAACAAAAAATATATATATAATTGAATGGACTTAAGAATTTAGATGATCATATGCAACACAAAGTCAAGTGTATTGACATTAAAAGAAAACCAATTTTGATTTTAAGAATTACCAAAGAAGAAAATATTCAAGTGACATCGTAGAAGAAAAATTTTGGTTGGTTTAATTTTACAAGATTGTTTTTTTAGGTGGGTGGGATTCGTTTCATATTTTACGAGTGACATGATATTTTATTTTCTTACCCTTTTGATTGGGCTTGTTTTGCATCTTCCAATTAATCCACGTTCATAAAATAGGTCAAAAAATGCTAGCAAGCCTACATTCTCATAAGACCGAAATTTGAAATGGTTGGGCTAAAAGTGGCCCAAATTGTTTGTGTTCTAATAAATCTTGGGCCAGAGCTTGTCCTTAACACGAAAAGTGGTAGAGTGCTTACAATGACATTACAGCCAAATTTATCGGTAAATTACTTAAACATATATATTTTCAGTTTTCTCATTGATTTTTTTCCCCACCGGCTGAGTCATAAGTGCTACGTATCATTCATCTAATTAATAATGAATTTTATAATCGATCAAATTAAGACTCTCCTATTTTTATTTTTATTTTGAAACGAAGACTCTCCTATTTAAAAGATGAATGTTACTCTCAAGTTGAGACTCATCTTGGGACCTTAAAATCACCTTTTGTTATATAATTAAAAATAATTATGTAAAAACTAAAAGTAATGTCTTTTTACTTTTTAATATTGAAGAAAATTAAACATTCACAAACATTGGGTCTTGATCTCCTCATAAGAAATGCTCACTTTAAAAAAAACAATAATGTATAATTTACTTGTGGATAAATATGAATAATGAATGAAAAACGAAAAGAGACGATAATGTCATAATGCAGAGGATGAATTACACTAATTAAACGGTTAAGCTTCAAAATTTTTGAAACCTGAGGACCCCATTGTCCTAATAATTATTCCACGTGTCATTCACCGTACGGTGGAGAGCGCTAAAAAGCTTAACTGATTATTACAGTCTATACAGACCCACCTCTTTTACCTCACCCGCTACTCAAGCACGTGTAGGCCACCTGTCCTCCCCAGTCACAATTTCTTCTCCACACGCCCCCGCACTGTTGCTTTCGCAAAGGGGAAAGGACGAGAATGCTCTTTTATCATATAGGTTCCTCAACTTATTCATTTTGTTTAACTAGCACGTAGTTTACCAGACATTTTTATTCAAGGATTCCGTTACTCTGTTGTAATAGTCTACGAATTCATATAAAGAAGTGATAATTTATATCATGACTCAGTAATTTAATATGAATATAGCATGTGTTAGAAAGTTTAATTTGATCTATAATAAAATGATTATTAATTGGATTGTATTATGTGTTTTAGAATAATTGTGTGTTCAAAGTTTACAATGCATAAATAAGTTTATAACATAATTAACCATTTGACTGACATATCATATTGACTTATTTTTATTTCATGCAATTATGTTATATTTTTCATATTTTAAAGAAATTTAGACAAAAGTTTATTAGAGTTTAAGTTGGTAAAGCTACAAATCTTTTAGAAAATAGTTAAAAATTAAAAATATATTAAATGGGTGACGTAATAAATAAACTGATCAAGTTAGAATTTGAGATTATTTTAAGACGGTTAATAGATGGATGAGATTTATATTGATCTAATTTACATTGAACACGAATAAGACATATATAATGTGTTTGGTACATTAGATTGCATTATTTAATGCAGGTGTATTGTATTTACCATATGACATTACTATTGTGTTAAAATAATGTTGTATATTGTGTATGTTATTCTATATTGTATAAATTTAATATTAATAAGTTAATATTATTTAATTATTTTATATTAATTACTAATGTATAAATATAACATAACGTCATCTCTACAAAAGAAAAATATAGTATTATTAAATAATATAATGTAATACTATAATTTAATTTTGTATTTTAGTTATAATTAAAATTAAAATATATTTATTATTAATGTTTTAGGTAAAAATTAATGTATTACACAAACTTAAGATCCACAATGAACTACAATTTACATTGTAATATATTATACTGCACCATAATATAGATTATTAAATTCATAAATCATCAAATATGGATTTCATTTTAGTTAATACTGGATCCATCAATAATACTGGCTAATGTGATTTGCCAAACACACCCATAGGACATCTGTGATATGATGTAAATTATTAAACAATAGGGCAATGTCGTCATTTGCTAGAAGGTCAGGGCCGGTTTAATGAAATAAATAATCTTTGTCATGATTTAATAATATGTAAAAGATTAAAGACTTGAATGATAAAGCACTGAAAAAATTAATAAATTATCATTCAAAATCCGAATCGATTATTACCTCCATTTCTACGACAACACACCGTTTTCATGACCCGACTTGCAGAGAAGCTCCAATTGTCGCTTTTGCTAACCAGAAACACCACGCGCTTTCTCTCGCGTGTCTCACTCTCCACTATCCGCCTCTGCAAATCGCTCCTGTCCAAAACCCTAGCCGGCCTCTTCTCCGCGATGGACAATGACTATCCCTTCTCCTCCGAAGGCGACGATCACCTTTTTGAGTTTGATTATAGTAATAGCTCCCGCCAAAATAATTATTTTAGTCAGCCAACGGTGACGAACAGTCGCGGCTTGTTTGACGACGATGACCGCCAGAAAGTATATCTTGTTCCGTACAGGTGCGTTTCGTTTTCGTGTCGGTTTTGTTTGGTTTGTATTGGATGCCTCTCCTGTTTGGTTGCCGAGAAATTGAAGGAAAATAGTTGAACTAGGATTCCTTTTAAGATTTCATTTTATTTTTTTAACAAAACCATTCAACGAGATAAATGCAATTTTTTATAATATTTTGTGATTTTCAGAAACTTCGGAGAGAAGGTAAGTTGTTTGGTTGGTCCTTGAAAAGTAAAAGAATAAGTTATTTCCTGTGAATGTATTTTTAGTGATATTTTATCTGTTGACTTTCTGAAAAGGAAAAAAAAATGTATAACTGTATGTGTTCTTTTGAAAACAAAAATCTGGATTTTAGTTTCTCGGTGGGTGAATTGGGCGGGGGGGGGGGGGGGGGTGCTTTTGTGAATAAGTGAATTTGGAATGATGTGCTGGATGTAGGCTGAGAGTGTCATTTGGCTTATGGAAGTGGAAATATGTGTGGATTGAACTGGAACAATACAGTGCAGTCAGGAAGAAAGAAAACATCTCTTGTTTGTGGGGTCTCATAAGTGTTTACATTGCATTTCAGGTGGTGGAAGGAGTCGCAAATCCTTCTTGCTGAGAAAGTAGGAGGTGTTTTGTATGAAGTTTCGTCTAACGATGATAATACTGACTTGGAGATTCTGTTGCATTTGAAGAAGAAAGAGGGGTCTGTGGATAGTGATTGTGGGGAAGGAGGAGTTTCAGTTCGTGAATATGCTTTGGTTCCTGAAGGAATGTGGCTGCGGGCTCTTAAATGGTGAGCAAGAATTGTTTCACTTTTCTGTTATGCTGTGTTTCATTCTTGCTTTTCTCTTTTATGAACCTGATTATTTATTTGGATGAGCCTTAGGTAGAATCTGGTGGCATTGTTTCATGTTGGCATTGATTTATTCTGCTCTTTCTACAGGCACAATGATTCTAAAGCAGCAGTGAAGGATTTTGGGAGCTCTTTTGCTGCTGATGAGCAGGATGTGTTTCCATTACAAATTAGGCTTTCTGTTTCGCAGGAAACAAATTCTTTGTTAGTGAAGATCAGCTTGGAGGTCAATTTTGTGTTCTGTTTTTTGTTTTCATTTGGTCCTGTATTTTGCTTAAACGTGACATTTGGTTTATGAATGGGTTTCGTGGGGAGTTTGAGCACTGAGATCTCGTTGTTTGTTGTGCAGTCTGTAGGTCCCTCTCAGATATGTTGTGGTGGTATAAGGTTTTGGTTGATAGATCTGATACTTGATTTATTTAGAAATTAGAATACCTATATTCTTCTGTTTTTCATTATCTTAAGTATTATCTCTCCAATACAATCATTTTCTTTGAGTAAAATTTTGTTCTTTACGTATCATAATGCATTGTATTTCAGGACAACAAGGTTGATCTTTACAAGAGAGCCTGCAATTTATTCATTTCTGTGTCTGAGATGGTGAGTTTGACAACAATTGATTGTTATCTTATTTTGAAATGGTTTAATATGTTGGGAAAATTTATTTAGTAATTTTTATTCACTAATTTTACAGCTGTATATTTGGGACTTCTCGGGCCAGACAACTCAGTTTTTAATGAATGATAGAGTTAGTATGTCAGATGATTTCTCAGGAAAACCAGGTGAAGAGGTATAAATAGCTGGTTCTCTGTTCCCCCATCCCCCCCCAAAACAAAATATTTCTTTCTGAAATCATGCATTTATTGTCTCTTTGGGGCTGCCAAGCATCAATAACAAGCAAAATATAGGGACTTTCTTGCTTATGCTTGGTTAATATACTCATGGAATATAAGGTCCTTAATCTCTATTAATGTTAATTCAACTTTCATGGGTTTGGAAGCCCTTCATTAACTATCTGATATGTTTTATATCCATTGTAGTTAAATGAGAACACGTCTTCCAATCTGCAAAGGTTGGATTTGCAGGAAAGAGAGAACATTTTTTCCTTAAAAATATATATCTTTGAATTAGATATTTACTTCTATTAATGTTACTTCTATATAAATTTTTCAGATAAAAGTCTGGTAAATCAATTTCTTATATACGTTTGAAAGATTGTATACTTTGCCATCTGGTACTAGAGGGCTCACCTTGCTGTTAGTAGAAAAGATAACGTTTTTTTTTTCTTTTTCGCTTAAAATTCTTTAAGGAAGATGATAAAATCATTTTCCTTTCTAACGTAGACCTGTGTCATTTGTATATATTTTGTTAGAGGAGTTCTGGATACCCCAAGATCATATTAGGTAACTTTTGGCAGTTGTAATTTTCTGAAGGCTGCTGATTTGATTGCTGCAGCTTGTTGATGAAAATATTGTATTACAAATTCTTAGTGAAACTGGTTTTGCTTACTCTCTAAGCATTCATGTGTTGCAAGTTATATATTTTCAATGCCTGAAAACAGTTTAGGAAATATATGTTTTAATTTTCTCCTGCATTCTACCTGCAGGTTTTCCTTCAATTGCAAGTCCATGGATTTTCAGATTCAGTTGGGGAGACAAATGATGAGATGGCAGAACCTTACAAAATAATTGATTCTATTTGCAATGGTTCAGTGAAGATAAATGGGAGCAATGATAATCTGAACTCTTATATAACTTCTTCCAACTCCATGCGGCGTGGCAGTGGCAATGGAGGAGTCTGTTTGTTGGGTTTGACAGGATTGCAGAATCTTGGAAATACTTGCTTTATGAATAGTGCAATCCAGTGCTTGGCACATACCCCGGAGATTGTTGATTACTTCCTTGGTGACTACCAGAAAGAAATAAATTACGAAAATCCATTGGGGTTGAACGTATGCGACATCTGCATTTAAAATACATTGCTCCTATTGAACATTTTTTCCAGTATTGTTGCATTCTTTGCACTTCTCAGACATTAACTTTACTGCCTTTCCCATTTTCAGGGTGAGCTTGCTTTAGCATTTGGGGACCTTATAAGGAAACTATGGGCTCCAGGAGGAATTCCAGTGGCTCCAAGAATGTTCAAATTAAAACTAGCTAACTTTGCTCCTCAGTTCAGTGGCTATAATCAGCATGATTCCCAAGTTAGTGCAAATGATTAGCTTAACTAAATACGCTTCTGTACCCTTCATTCTGTCATCCACATGGCGAGGTGTTATTACTTGTAGATGCGCTCGTGCATGATTATTTTCTTTACGATACTTTGGGATGTGCGAAGATTATTTATTAATATGTTTGAGAGCCTGTATTCCAGGAATTTCTGGCCTTTTTATTGGATGGACTCCATGAAGATCTAAATCGAGTGAAATGCAAGCCATACTTAGAAGCTAAGGATGCAGAGGGACGACCAGAAGAAGAAGTAGCTGAAGAATATTGGAGGAATCACCGTGCCCGCAATGATTCCATCATAGTTGACTTGTGCCAAGTAAGCCTTCGGCTAACATATAAGGTTCACCTGTCTAATATAACTTTGCACTCTGGTTTTGCAGTAGTAGTCCTCGCTTCTTTATAGTGAGATATTCTATAGTTTTGGTGTTCTTGATGCCCTCCTAGTGGCTGCCACTGGAATGGCTTTCAAATGACTAATTTAAGAAGCCAACCAAGTTTCCCGGATTTTATGATTTTAAAAGAGTTCTCGTTTCTATTTATTTGATTGATTTAAATTGTTTCTTGATATATGATAAGATGGTTTCATTTTCCCTTGATGCTTAGGATTACATTTGTTCTTCTTTTGTTATAGGGTCAGTACCGTTCAATGTTGGTTTGCCCAGTTTGCAATAAGGTGTCTGTCACATTCGATCCACTTATGTACCTGTCACTACCTATTCCTTCAACAACAATGAGGACTATGACTGTGACAGTTTTAAGCACTGATGGGAGGACGATGCCAGCTCCGTTTACTGTAACTGTACCAAAATACGGGAGGTTTCAGGATCTTATTGATGCTTTGAGCACTAAATGTTTTTTAAGAAATGATGAAAAGCTGTTGGTGGCTGAGGTATGTATGAGAGTTATGGTTTCAAATACTGCTGTATTACTAGTCTTGAGGAGCATCTGTCATCTGGGCTTTAGATCCAAAGCATGGCCTCCCCAATCACTTCATTATGCTTAGGGTGCTTATCTTTTGGTGTAGATCCTTTATCAGCACTATGTATATAATGTCACTGTTAAACTTCTTTGCCAACTCGTTCTGTCATATATTTGTGGGGATTTGCTTTTTAAAGGCATGGGTTCTCAAATACCATGATTCTTTATGCAGCATTTATATATGGATGTAGAATATGTTATTTAGAGAATGCTATGCTAATCCTTGTGTCATCAAATGATTTTATTTGGTATGATTATAATTTTCACCACTACATGGGAAGCTAAGAAATTTGGGGGCTCTATATTCAATTTTCAATTTGTGCTTGTGTGTATCTTCACATTTGAAGCTTCGTTATTTGAGCTCTAAATATATGGGCTGACATGCAGATATACAGGAGTAAGATTTTTCGAGTGCTGGATGAGCCATCTGATTTGTTGGGATTGATCAGAGATGAAGACAAACTTGTTGCTTATCGTTTACCAAAAGATAGTGAGACACCCTCCTTGGTTTTGTTCATGCATGAAAGGAAGGAAGAGTAAGCTTCCCATTATTATTGTTATAGCAGCTTTATTTGATGGTTCAAGTGATTTTACACCCTGTTTGATAGGTTGCTGTTGGTTTCTGTCCTGTTCTTTTTGTGAAAAAAGATGTTAGTGGATGAAGGGTGCATATTGTGTGTTTATACCTCAACAAGTTGCCTCCAAAACTTGCATGTCTATAGAGGACCTCAGAAACTTGATGATTTAGAGTTGATCATGGCTAATACACATGAACTTCTTTCATGCCTTAAAAAGATGGTTAAACATTATTTTCTCATCTCTTTCCAAAGATTCATGACTATGGTTGTTGCTGATTATTTTTTTTTTAATCATGCTGGAGTCAGGTCTTGCCATCTTGGGAGGTTATCATTGGAATGGAAAATATTTGGCACCCCTCTTGTGGGAAGGCTATCTGATCTTACTAATGGATCTGATATTCGTAAACTGTTTTTGAAATTACTCGATCCATTTCTAATGCCTGTGGGAGATGACTCAGATTTCTCTGATGAAGCCGGGAAAATAGATAATGGAGATTCTATAGTGGAGGATGTTACCAGCTCGAGAGTCTCAGATAATGATGCAGTCTCAGATAGTAGTGAAGCAGGGGATGAGCCACATTTGAGTGATGACTTCCGATTCTACCGTTTGGATTCAATACGACCAACAGATATAAAAATGAATGAGCCATTATCAATCTCAGATTTTGCCAAGCCATTGACCATACATGTTCAATGGCCAGAAAAGATGATTGAAAAATATGATACATGTCTTCTCAGTTCATTAATGGAGGTTTGCAAGCCACAGCTGTTCACGAGGATGCCTCCAGAATCTGTTTCTTTGTATAAATGCCTGGAAGCTTTCTTGAAGGAGGAGCCCTTGGGACCAGAAGACATGTGGTTAGTGTGTACAACTATATTATAACTAATTAACTATATGCATCCAAGTATCTTGCTCAGTTCTTTTGATATCCACAACAATATATTTTTATGTACACAAATGTAATTTATATTCTCTAGCCATACACTATATTTGTTGGGTTATACTCTTGTTACCTCTTCTCATATGGATGTTTGCAAATATGCATAATTTCAGGTACTGCCCAAGGTGCAAGAAGCATTGGCAAGCTAGCAAAAAATTAGATCTTTGGAGATCGCCTGACATTTTGGTTATTCATTTAAAGAGGTTCTCCTTCAGCCGCTATTTTAAGAGCAAGCTGGATACATATGTTGACTTTCCAATTGACGATCTTGATCTGTCAAATTACGTTTGCCGTAAGAACAGCCATCTGTCTAATCGTTATGTGCTGTATGCAATAAGCAATCATTATGGAGGCATGGGGGGCGGTCACTATACTGCATTTGTTGACGTAAGTTGTGTTTATTCCTTTCATATTTGTTTTCTCTGACTGTTTGGACTCAATTACCTTTTACAGTCTCTTATTAGCTGCTGCTCAGAGAATCAGTGCAGTGAAAATATACTGTTTTCCCTGTTTACAAAATGTTTTTAAATACAATTTTTCATATTTACCTTGGTCATAGATAGACTATCATTCAGCCTTCAAGCAGTACGAGTATCTAAAAACACAAATTACTTCTGTGCAGCTCGGGCATAAAAGATGGTTTGAGTTTGATGATGACAGGGTTTATCCAGTTAGTGAGGACAATATTAAGACATCTGCAGCTTATGTTCTTTTTTACAAGAGAGTCTCTGATGTCAAATAAAAACACACACATATGTATAGCTATTCTTCACAATCTGATATCAAGGAAGAGAGCAACATCCTGTCCTTTTGAAGCCTTTTGCTGGTTAAGATTTAGAAGCAGCAGCAACTTTCTGCCTGCAGCTTGAAGCAGAATCACAGACAGAGTGTTTAAGCTAAACACTGTACAGTTATAAAAATGTGCCAGTAAAAAGTTAACTGGCTTCAAACATGTATATATGCTTCATATTCTTTTTTTCTTTTTAGGTTGGGCGGCGTCCCCCTAATCATATATTTCTTCACCGATCACAGTGTAACTTTTATGATTCATCAGTTTCTTAGTCAAAATATTTAGCTGTTGCAGACGTACTGATATAGCATTTTATATAGTCTGCAGCTTGTGGTTATTGCAGCAAATTGTGTTTGAGGAGCTGTTGGTTTCTTTCCTAACAGTGAGGATCGCGAGTGATGCCCTAATTGGAGATTGTTACTTGGGAAAAATTTAATCATTTGATTTCGTTTATTTATTTATTTATTTATATTTTTGTTACTTCTTGTTCATTTGGGTTTAGTGATGCCTTCCCCCGACGAATGAGAAAACCCTAATGATATACCAAGGCCCGAAGTTTGGAGACCAGTTGCAGTTGCTTTTATTATTTGGTTCTTAACTGTGTTTTAAGATGGATGCTGCTCATCTTAATTTCTACCCCATCTATGAATAAGTGTTATTCTTGTCTTATCTTATTTTATGTTAAATATCGCACGACCGGTTGAATTGGTTGGGCACTAAAATAATAGTAATAGGGATTAAAATACTTGATCAAATTAATAATATTAATATACACTATATTCGGATGAATAGTGTACCATATATAAAGCACAAAACTTCTCTTATTTTATTTGACAATAATTTTTTTTAACATCTAATTACTGTATTGGTGTGTTTACAAAATTAGAATCGCAATGGGTAAGAATGAAAATAGGCTAGCTGGAAAGGAAACAGAGAATCATAATCAAAATAAGTTGTTTGTTTAAATTGTAGGATTCGAAATTAGAATGTATGAGATAGTAACAAATTATTAAAAAATATTTAATGAATTATTGTTATAATTATTATTTTATATTTTAATTATAGTGATTATTTATTAAAATAATAATAATATTATTATTAATTATTGTCTATAGTATATTATTAATTAATTGTAAATTTTTTTAATTAATTAACCTAATAATATACTGATTAATTATAATAATTATATCAATAATTATTATAAAAATATATTAACTAATAATAATAAATTTTATTTATTAATTATTGTGATGATTTATTTAAAAATTATAATTATATTAACTAATTAATAATATATGAATAAATTATCATATATTAATTAATTAATTAAAATAATATATTAATTAATTATAAATAACGATAAAATAGACATTTTTACTTTGAGATGACAAAACGGTCAATCCTTAGAATGGGTGGGAACTCATTCTCACCCCCTCGAGTCTCTCGTTTCTCGTTCTGATTCTAATTATCGACTCTATTTTACTAAGCAAACACGGTCAGTAATTTCAATTTCGGATTGCGGTCCCCTTCTCCCCGGAGTAAACGCGCCATAAGTACCAATCAAACCATATCCACCAACTAAGTTTACCAACCGTAATCATTCCCGTTTCAAATTAGACGCTCAAATCCAAATCCTCATTTTCTCAGTACCATTGCAACAACTCCTCTTGCTCTCAATACTTAGGTATGTACTGTTCCTCCTAAACTGGAACTTTTTCTTTCTTGGGCACTATTATTAACACTTTTGTTATGTGGGTTATGTATCTTTTGCTGGGTAGGTAGATAGTTTTTCCAATTTTTAGCTTCTGTTTCGCTTTGATTTGTCCAGATTATGCTTTATTCTGTCAAAATACACAAATGGGTTCACATTGGAATTGGGATAATCGGTATACGCATATACACTGTTCGATGAAATGATGCTGGAGTAATATGTTTTTTTTAAAAAAATTGGGTAGGTACATTGTTGTTAGCATTGTAATATGCTAAAACTCTGTGTCTTCATATTTCCACACTGTCCGTCTCGGGGTATGAAAAAGGAAAATCATTAGAAATAGGATTGTCTGATTATTGGGCTAGTATTTTAAGCATGAATTATCTGTTCAGAAGTTGTACTTCCTGCTGGGTTTCTTATCCTCCTTTGACCTTGAGCTTTGGCTAAAGAATTGTTTGTGCCGAAGTTTGTGAACATCTTGTTGCTATAATTTATGGGTATGTTTAGGACTGAGGTTCTGTGACTTTAATGGAATCACCAGCTATCAAGTTAAATTGAGTATTAGCCTAAAAGTATAAGTGGTTGTTTAACAAACACTTCAGTTGCTGTGTGATTTCAAAGTTAAGTAGAGCTCAGCAGTCCCAAACATATCCTGAAAGACGTTATTTTAAAAGAATAACAATAATTTCGATTGGCCGACCATGACTTCTTTGAAAGTTGGATTTCTTTATTCCATCTTATGATGCAAGTTTGACCTCCCTTGGGGTTAACAGTATTTGTTTTATTGCTCTGTTATGTTGCTTCCTAGTTCATGACAATTTATTTGATAATGTGTTATCCATGAAGCATGCCATTTAGTAGAGATGTAGGAAGCGGTTATAGAAGAGATGTTGACAATTGTTTGTTCAAAGAACATGGGATTTCGCTAATTTCAATCTTTTCATCATTGCAACAACCTCTATGATTTTTTTTTTTTTCAATTTAAATGTTAGAGAGAATGTCTTCTGCTTCTTGAGCATGAATGTGGTTCACCTGACTATATATCCCTCTTCACATCTTTGTTTGATTCTTGTTACATTTCAGCTAGCCTTTTTGGGTTAACTAGTAATTCTGCTCTTTGCTGGCAGCTACTATGGAAGATATTGAGATAATGAAGGGAGATAAACTTATATTAAGGGGATTGAAGTTCCATGGTTTCCATGGTGTGAAGAAAGAAGAAAGGACACTAGGCCAGAAGTTTTTGGTAGATGTAGATGCCTGGATGGATCTTCGTAAAGCTGGTAAAACAGACCTTCTGGCAGATACTATTAGTTATACTGCAATTTACAGGTGGGCAGAACCTTTACACCACTGTTTATAGAACTCCTGAAATTGGCTGGGTAGATATATCTTCAAATACCAGTCATTGCCAGTTATCTCTGTGGTTTTGTAACTGTATGCCTTGTTTTCACTAGGCTTCTTTTTAACCCTGAACGAACAGGATAGTTAAGGAAATAATGGAAGGACCACCGCATAACCTGCTCGAGTCAGTGGCTGAACTCATCGCATCCACCACTCTGACAAAGTACCCTCAAATATCGGCTGTTCGAGTGAAAGTGGGGAAGCCTCATGTTGCCGTTGAAGGCTCTCTTGATTACTTGGGTATTGAGATCCTCAGACACAGAAGTGTTGATGCACCAAATTGCTGAGCATGGTGCATAACATCTACGTGTTGTATGTCTACATCAAGCATTGATGATCTGAGTCTTTTTTTTTGGTTCAATTTTTCTTTTTTTGGGGGTTGCCAAAACGTTAAGTTGGTAAAAAATTCAAATATTGCTATATTTGAATGCGTGTGAATTAATATTATAAATGAGTAGTTATTGTCTTTTCCTTTTCTTCTCTATCTTAAGATAGTAATTTATTTTCACTTTTTATTCATTTGTTTTTTGTTTTTGGGATCATTAAAAAACACTTTGGCTTCCAAAACAAACTCTCAGGAATTTTAAACTATTCCTGAAGAACGAAGGTATAGCTGATTAAAATGAAAATTAATTAATAAAACTAAGCATTTTATAAATAATTTTTTTTTAAAAAAAGAACACTTATAATGAATTATTAACATAACCTTAACATCCAATGATTCGTAGTTCAACATAAAAACTAAAGAAAGCAGACGTGGGCTCTGCGAAGGGTAATTAATTAATTATTATTTATTTGGTTTTGGTTCCCTAAAGTGTTGAGTGTTGTTAATTTGTATTGCAGTGTATCAAATTGACATGTATGCACCAATCATTATTTGTCGAATCTCAGTTAGTTAATTAGGAAATGTTACGTTGATCTCAGTAATATTTCTTTAAATTTTCACCAACGTGTATTTTATTTTATTTATTTTCACGGATGTTAGCATTTTCAATGAGTCATAATTTTTGGTATCCTTCAACCTCGACCTGACTCGCGCCATTCCTTGGTCCTTTCTTCCTGATAAACATGATCAAAATTATTCATTTCCCGGGATCTTGGAATTGAAAAAAAAAAAATTGATTTCGCGTTTCTTTTTTGCCTTACTTTGCTAATTGCTAGCAAGGGAAGATTGATCCCTCCTCAGGTGGTAGTACGAACAACTTTAAAAAGGTATAATTCAGTAAAATGAAATAAAATTGTGAAATAAACCATTAAAAAGGTATTCATACGGTTAGCAAAAGAGCGCACGTCCATTTTACCACCAAAGAAATTATTCCTTTCATCATGACAGTTCCGTTAAAAAAGGATGCGTCTTTCCGTCCTTTTAATATTACATCCCGGAGATCAAAACCAAATGCAACCTTTTGAAAACTACATTTGCCATTATCTATTACACTAAACAAAGTTATTTTCAGTCCTTGCTTTTCTCCCTTCTGGCATTTGGTAGCAAGTTTCTACAAAGATCATTTCTACTAAAATGCAAAGACACATGTAAATAAGTGTCAAATACTTCCCACGAAAACTTTTCCAGAAATCGTGGATGAAAACAAAAGAATATCTTTGGCTCATGCACTCATACTTGGTTCACGATTGCTGCTTTTGCCTCTGCGGTTCCATATTGGGGTGGTCTCAATAAGCTGATGAGGTACAAGCCGCTGTTCCCGCTTAGTAAGCTTGCGGAACTTGTGGACTCTCAGCCTGGCTATTTGTGCCTCCTCTTCAGCAGTCAGTTCCCTCACTACAATGGTCAAACGGCACTCTGGCCTTACTTTAATTCCACTTCTTCCCTTAGAATGGTAACTAACCCTCTTCTTGAAAAATCCCTTCCCAACAAATGCCTCGGCTGTGAGCAATAGATGCAGAGTAAGAAAATCAAAATAAACTATTCAGAGGAAGTTCATTTGCATTAACTTACCAACCAGGAGACGATCTGGATCCAACCCATGATTGTGCGTAGCATTTGCTCTGGCAGAGTGAATAACCTGCACATCACAGATTTAATTTGTACATTGCGGTTCTTAAGAAACAGATATTCTCCTTCTATATTTTGTTCTTCCTTTTAAATCATCAGACCACTTCCGTAAGTACATTGGAAAAGGAGGCTATTCTCATATCAAGTCTTATTCACCCATTTTGTTCAGTAGGTAATTACACTACTGGTTTCCATGTGTTGATGATACCCACCAGACTAAAATGTAATAACTTTATTTCACATCACTTAATGAAACCATAAACTTTCAAATAAATTAAAAAAAAAAGAAATGAAACAACAACAGGTAAATGACTGAATCACCTGGTAGACAGTTTTTGCAGCTCGCTTTATGGTCACTTGTAACTGCAATAATGCATCTTCAACACGCATGCCACGTACTAATGCAGCAACCAAGTTGATCTTTTTAGGACTCTATACAAGAAAGTGGACAAAACTTGATCAGGTGGTGCACAATTGATAACATTATTACACAAAAGAGCATGCAATTGAGATGCATAACCAAAAGAAAAACAGCCAAATGCTATAGATCCAATAATGCTTCTTTTTGTTGGGTTAAACCATCTGATATACTGATGGATCACCACCTAAAAATTCAGAAGTGAGGAATTTGGTCAAATGATACATTTTCCCTTCTTCCTCAAATCTAATGGTACTGAAAAGGAAATTGAGGGGGAAGTCATAACAACATTTTCTAAACCGGTCGTCAAATTTCATGCTCAAAACAGAAAAATGATGAAGCCAAATTTCCCATAATTTCTTTTATGTTTATACCTGCTTTATGCCCTTTAGTACAGCTTGAACTTTTGCAGGTTTAGAGACCACCTTCTGGTCATCAGCTTTTCCACTTTCTATTGCCAACAATGGAGATGAAACAGGAGTTTCATCTGATGAATTTGCCAGTAACTTCCTAGTACTGGAAATGCCCTATAAATAAAAGATCAGACAATTATGACATTAAACCCAGAGAAAGATTAAATTAAAATGTATGCAGTTCAGATCTTGAAGATGAAACCCATTATCTTAATAAACAACAGTAGTTACAAAATCCAACTTATACTTCAACTCATTCTGTCAGCAAAATCAACGTACAAGTCTTCCATATGGAAGGATGATTTAAATCAACAATTTAGAGATACATTAAAGTGACGATGAAGCATCTCTCCATCAATATACATGTGTAGCCAATTTCATTACTGGAAACTGTGTACTGGTGAAAGCTTGCACCCAATGCATTGATGAGCAATTCAAAACTTCGGAGAAGAGTTTTATGAAGGGGTAAATCATTATTTTTCTTCCAATGCATGATGTTTGTGAATATTAATTTACAAATACGCTCATGTGCATTAAATCAGGCCAGCCATGTGTGAAAAGACACTGAATCTACTTTAAGATTGCATATATTTAGACCTTATATCAGAGTACATTTCGGGTCTCTTGTTGTGTTTCGTTGTAAAAGCAGACCTTGCATTACTGAAAATCTTTCAATTTTATACAAAGTATCTGAAAATCTTTCAAATTTATACAAAGTATCATATAAAAATGGAGAGGAACAGTAAGTATTACCAACTGCTGCAGATACTGATATAAAGGCCTTGAGATGTTAGTAGAGGGTGACGTCCAGAGACTTTGTATATGTAGTAACTGACCTGTGAAATCATAAATTTCATTTATCCCTCAAATTCAGGTTACTACTTGTAATCAGCACATTGAAAAGCATGGAAATAAAGATAAAAGTTCAAGAAGAAAAACAATAAGAGCACTTTAAAACCTAAAAGTTTCTAGTTAATCTTTCTCTATAACTACCAGTAGTAGCTCATTGCTACAAATTTACATCTTAGACTCACCATGCAAAAGAGAGGACTGTAACCGAGAACTAGAAAAGTTTGCAGATGCAGTGTAATTATGTCCCAGTATTTTTCCAACTTGACAAAAAACAGACTGCAAATGTCTCTGCCAGCCCACCATGACTTCAAAAGCTAATTTCGCAAAGGAATATCCCGCTACAATAGATCAAATTATCTAACAGAAAAATTAACATTATTAGATTGAGAAATTAAACCAAAAATTGAAGTAGCATATAAAAGAATTACAGATGGGAACTGGGTGGGACTAATATTACAAGTATATAGGGTTGGCAATTTGCGGGCTTGGGCCGGGCTTTTTTAAGCCCAGGCCCACGTCATTAGCATTAAGTCCAAGCCCTCTAAAAGCCTGTCTACATTTGAGCGGGCTGGACCTGGGCTGGGCGAGGGCCGGGCTTGGGCTTTCATGAATTTTTAATTTTTTTTAAACTAAAAAAAAACTTAAATTAAAGTTGATTACCTAATACATAATATTCCAATACACAAAATATTAAGAATACAACATAATAAATTATAAATTCTAATACTGAAAAAAAAAAAAAACTAATCCAATATTTATGGGGGCTTCTTCCTTATCCTATAGGTAAGATATTAGATTAATATAATTATATCACCAAATCTGTCGGCTTGTTCTAATCTCTGATATCATCTAAAAAGCTCTATACTATAAAAGAATTTCTAACAATGCAGAACATTTTCTACACCATAATCTGATAAAATTTTTCTAATAAATAGATAATTTTTTTACACAATAATCTCATAGTATTTTTATAATAATTAATTTATACATAATTTCATAATATTTTCCGAACAATACAAAACATTTTCTAAACCATAATCTCATAATATTCTACAATACAAAACTTCTCAATAATTCAACCATAATCTCATGATATTCTACCCTGAGTTAGTGATGGCTTGTTGATTCGGGTCGCCTGGGCACTGGTTCGGGTCGTGGTCGGCTGGGTTTGCTGCTGCTGCACCGCCGCACGGGTTACGTTGCCCGGCTGGAGCTCCTGGGTTGCTGCAGCGTCGCGCACTGCACTCGCGTGGCTGCGTCCCTCAAGCTCAATCGACGATAGATGAACGATGGTGGCTGTAATCGCCGGTTCGCTGTGAGTTCATGAATGTGGCTACCGGCGGCTGCTTTTTGTTGCTTGATTGCTTCACTTGGTATGGGTGGGTGAGTGTGATTCGTGGGAGAGAGGTAGAGAGCAACGAGAGCGGCTGAGTGAGGGGAGAATTTTAGGGATTTCGGTTTCGGCTACTTTGTTTTTTTTTTAGTTTTTTTTTCAATTTTAATTTTTTGTTTTTATATGTCAGAAAGCTTTTTTTCTTTAAACAAAAAAACATATGCATTATACACATAAAACCTGGGTCCGGGCTCCAAGAGGCCCTTAACCAGACCAGGCCCATGATACATGGGCGTTTTATTTTGTGAGCCATTATCCATATTTTATCCCACGGGCTGGGCTTTTCTGCCACTCCTACAAGTATAAAGTTGAGCCTCGAGTTATCACACCATTCTTTTGAAAATCCTATTGTTTCTATGACCAAAAAAGTTAAAAGATGCAAAACAGAAGCAAGAAATAGCAAACAACCGAATCATCAAAGAGATATTTTATTAAACTCATCAACAGTCTCGCAAATAAGATTGCAGACCTTTTTTACATGATAACCCTAGGGCGGGCAGTATCCGGTCCGGTTGGGTTCTGGAATCAATTTCTGTTTCGGCTCGGTTTGATTTTGTTCGGTTATTTTCACTTTGTACATTGCATTTGCACTTCATCTTCACTATTATCCGGAAGTTAGTGAAATGCTACCGCTCTACTGATCTTTAAACCATTTTTATCTCTTGGTAACGGTGGTTTCCATGACATCTGAAAAGAGTTAAATAATAAAAAAAAAGAAATATTGATTCATTCGGAACCCAACAAAATTCTTAGAAACAGAAAAAATACAAATTATTTGGCAATACAATAAGTCTCATTGCCTAAGTTAATAACATCACGACAATTCTTTCAATAACAAATTCAAAGCTGGCAAAAAAAGAAAACAAAAACATAAGTTTATCTTTTTGTATATAAATACACTAACAGCTGCCAAAATCAAACCATCTTTTTTTTTTTTTTTTGCAGTTTTCCCCCAAACACATTAACAGTAGAAATTAGCAACTAACAACTCACAATCTAATAGCTGCTATAAAGCTAAATTCAGGGAACAATAAAATAACATAAAAGATAGTCAATAGTTAGCACAACTCACTGGCACGAAGGAAACGGCTGGTTCAAGCGACAAATGGCGACGGCTGAGACGACGAGCTGCTACAGGGATGGAGGCAACAACCTACTTCGACGGGCTAACTGCAGCGAGACGGTGGCTGCGTGGTGTTGTGAGAGGAGCAGTTGTCGGCTGTGTATACGGTGTGAGTGTTAGACAGTGAGGGTGTAACTTGTGGGAGGCCAGTGTGAGGAATTGATTTAAGATTCAGGGTTCTTTTCTGTTGTCTATTTTAATTATTTATAGTTTTTTGTTTAGATTTTTTTAAATTTCAAATGAAAGAAGCTATCGATTGGTTGATTTGGTTGGGTTTTGAGCCAGCCAAATGCAAACTCATTCGGTTCGGTTAAATTATTATTGTTGTTGTTGTTGTTTGGGAGGAATTACTAGTGTAAACATGAATGGAATGTCAACGCGTGACATTAATAAAATTAAATCAATGAAACCAAACAACTAAATCAAAAAGGTAGGGAAGTTTAATGTCACGGGCCGCTAAAATTTGCCACCAACGGAGGCTAAATCCACATGCATAGGTTCACTTAACAAAAGTCCACTTAAAAGTAAAGTCTACTTAGAATTGGGATGCGTTTAGCATTAAGGCGGGATGCACTTAAAAAGAGGAATGCACTTAAAAACAGGCCGCCAACACAACTAGTCAATTGTGGTGAACTTAATGACCATCCAAGCCCGCCCCAAATTCTAAAACTCTTTATAAAATATACATAAGCTACAAGTTTTAGGTTTCTCCACATAGGCCCCTAGGATATTTATGGAAGTTGCTAGGAAGTTTCCTCCCTTAGCACTCCATCGCCTATAGATAGGGGTGAGCCCCTCATTTGCCCACCAACCACACCACACACATAAGCTCTCTAACTCTCTTGTAAAAGATTTCTTGTACATTATTTTTTCGTGTGTAATAAAATATACTTTGATCACTTTTCTATATCATTTTTTGCAAGCGTTCTTACTTCGTTAGTTTGAGAAGTGTTCTACGCTTACTTAATGACTTGTGTGCTAGAAGTCGCCTAAGTGCCGCACGTGCTATTGCACAATGAAACTCATCTCATAACATTAAGCCAAACTAGGATATAAGTTTTCCTTGGGGAGGATAGTTTTGATAAAAATATACAATTAAGGGGCAAAATTAGAATTCATGTATTTAATGGTTAAGGTTACGCGTGAGCAGTACGGGCCTTCGTATACTAAATAAAAAATAGATTTTGTTATGTTACAATTAATGTAACATACACAAGCCATAAGAACCACACAAATATATGGGTCCCATAATTTATGTGGTTCTTGTGACTTGTGTATGTTACATTAATTATAACATAGGGACTCCCATAAAAAATATCTTACTTTTACTAAATATAAAGAACCAATGAAGGAGAAGAGGCCAAAAAAGGAAAATAAAAGGACAACTGTCACCTTAGCTTTCCCCTGCAGTGGTCCAAAAACTAGAATGACTAGTGGCACGAGGAGAGGCCATATGTAAAAAGTAAGAAGCAAGAGGGTGTTTATTGATTTTTTTTTGTCTCCCCTGCTTAAGCACATTACCATATCGGGACCACAATTACAATCTCCAAAATACTCTCACATGAGGGAGGAAAACCAAATCAACTAGCACCACCTGTCTAGAATTACGAAAAGACCCTCAAGCATACTCCTAAAATGCTCAAGACATGCTCTCCAATGGTAATAACTTTGATTCAACCAAAAACATTGCTATCACTCTCTTCCTCAAAGGATACACAAATCATTTTTGTCATTTTTTTCAGCTTCAAGGTCTAATTTCGACCTTGAGGCAATCCCTTATTGCTCAAAGTCTTACTTAAGCATCGGAATGCAATTGTCGGCACCGCCTGCTCCACCTCTAACGTTTGTGTGTGCTTTGATTTGCAGGATATGCCAAGCTCAAGTTATGGTGGTTCTTAGTCTTATTTTGATCACTTATTTCTCCTTTTACCACCAAACCCACAGTCCTCGCAACTAACCTCCCTCATTTTATCTAGAACACCTCCAAACATAACAAGGAAGCCTCTCTCCTTTCAATATCCATCCCTTCTCACTATTTTGTTATTTTATTTGGGGTCATCCAAAATCTCAATAAAACAATTATTATTTATTTTTATTTTTTGCTTTTTCGTCCAAGTTGAAAACTAAATTGCTTGTATCCACTTCAAGGTAGACAAACGTGATAGCTAGATCAATTTGTGCCATCTTAATTAGGATGCACTGGAAATTAAAATGATGGAAATTACATTATATTTTATTTATCTCTTAAATAGCGTTTAGTTAATTTAATTAAGTAATATTTCTTTTTTTTATAATTGAGTAATATTTTTATTTATTCTTCAAAGTCTAAATTATTAATATTATCAAGTCCCCACATTGTCATGAGTAGTGCTACACCCTCTGAATTTTTTATCTAAGAAATATATCTTAAATAATGTGATATTTATTAATTTGTTGGTGAGATAATACGATTAATTCATTTGGATTTTTTAACAAATTACCAATTATTCAATTAATGATTACCGTAAAGAGGAGACTTTACGGGTAACATGTCTTTGGCTACCATTATTGACTCTCAAAGATTGTTTGTGCTTATGCATGGCTAAGGTTTGTTTCCTGTGTTTGCTTGTACGGATACTCAAATAGAAGGCAGCAACGTTTAGGAATCCAGATGAATTTTACTTAAAAACTATTGATGGAGTGCGTAGACTAGAGTAACTTTACTATCACATTGCTTTTGCTTTTGGTTATTTTTTTCTTCTCCTTTATAAAACATGATAGACTACTCAGTTGTACTCATGTTCTTTTAGGAGTGAGGCACATACGTACACTATGCTGAAGATAGTTTTGTGTTATCAAAACATCCATTTTCATTTTTAAGGCAAAAATATTGTTACTTGAATCAAGTATAGAGTGCTTGAATGATGGTGTTGCAAGCAAGTATTAGTTGATTGGGGCATGTGCAGAGCCATTACTTAGAAGTATGGAGTTTGGTGGGCAATAAACGTAAAGGCTACATCAACCTTATTTTTTAATTTGTTTTGAGTGTGTGTAGTTAGTAAGAGCGAGTCCAAAGCTTTCCTCATTGTTCTGGATATTATTTCCTTCTTTCTTAGATTTAGTTAGCAAATTCTTGTATTTAAATTTCAATTGATTATTGAATAAAAATCATGAAAAAAAATTCAGAATAAGGCTTGAGTCTTACGGAGGAGATTGACCCCTCGAAGTATCATTACTCTTAATTTTCTTTTTCTTGGCAAAGTTAATTCCACACAAAACCAAAGTGATTGTAACAGATGGTTACTTTATAACATCTGAATTATTATTATTCTTCTGTGGTGATTATGTTCCCCTTTATATTTTCATTATATATACTGAGCTGGAATTTACGTGATTTATAAATATTATCACAATGCATTTTTTGTAAATTCTTGTTAATCTGGAGTGTTTTTTGATGTATTTAGTGGTCTGGTGTTATCAGTGCTTTGTCTTGCTTACTATATCATTTTTTCTTTTTCCTTTTCGCTTCCCCCTTCAGCCAGTATTTACTTGAACACCCTAAATAATTTGCAGATCCTTGTGTATTTTATTTGAAGTTTTAATGAATTTTTGGATTGTTTTTATCTTTTTCTTATTCCATGCAGAGAAGTGGCAAAAGAGATAAAGTCTCAATCTGGACTTAAACATAGCCTGCGTCTGACGACATTGTCATTCCTAATCACATTATTTTCCACAGCATGAACGTGCACTTGTGTCCAACTTTTTATGAGTATTTCCAATTTTAAATGCTAATTAAAATTGTGGCCCCCACTAGAAACAGAGTCCACAGTTAGGGTTGGGTTGTTCCAAGAGTAAGATAAAACACTAAGAACTTGTACAGAGTAGGAACCTTATGCAGAAACTAAGGTAAGATTGGGTTGAATTGAGTTCTGGGCAAGAGGATAAGAAGAAACTTGCATAAGGTTCCTACTCTGTACTTATCTAAAAGAACTTCGCAGCTGAAAATGTCAGGTGCATAAAAAAAGGCCCATTCCTTACCATAAAAAATGGTAGACACCCAGCTATAGATTTTTGGGTGAAAAAGTGTCTTCAGTTGCTTGCATTTGGTTGTGTGTAGTGGGCTTTTTCCTGCAATGATAATATAAAAGGGATGTTTTAATTGAAAGGTTCGCACCTAACAGCTTAAACTACCATAGCAGGTTTGTATGAGTGGGAAATTTTTTTTAAAAAATATATGCATCTATTTTTTTTTCAATGTACATACTTTAAACCACCATTGCAGCCTAAGATTAAGAGTGAGGGGAAAAAGAAATGTCATTTTTTGTTGTGATGCTCTTTCACGCAAGTATGAGTACATCCTGATGGCATATAGATCCTGTTTTGTGATCTTCCTTCCATCAATTTTGTTTCTGAACCTCCCGTCCCCCACACACAAGTAGACCCTGAGGATAAAATCCGAAGTGCTAGCTAAGCAGTGCCTGAGGATCAAATTAGATAGGACTTAGGAAGGCTGCTGCTTCCTACAGAGAACTAGCAAAAAGAGAGTCTAGGAGTTGGAAAATTGTATATGGATATGGCATTGTGGGAGGGATTACTGGTACAAAATGATCACTTTCTGCAAACTACTTGCCTGTTTGGAATTGAAATTGAGGTGGTATAACTTTTAAACTACAGATGTTATGTAAAAAAATTATAAGTATAAAATAAAAATTAATAATATATTATAAATATAAAATTTTAATAATAATTATTAAATATATAATAAATTTTTTATCATATAAATAAAAATATATTAATATATTTTTTAAAATACAATAGTTAATATTTAATAAATACTTTAATATTATATTTTTAAACAATTTTAATCCTAAACGCACACTTATGTGACGAAGAGATTGTCAGCCTAACATCCAAACCAGTATGTACGTGGCGCGGTCAGAGCGGAAGCTGTAAAGAGGTGTACAATTCAAAGGTATGGCCGATTAGGCTCCATTCAACTTGTTATCTCATGGAAGGAAGAAATTTTTGAAATTTTCGTCGGTTAGGCTAAAAGTCATGTGTCAAAGCGTAATTACGACGGAGTGGTTTGAATGGAAGATTTTATCAGTCCGATGAAAATTGCCATTGCTTTAAGACAATTTATTTAGTTGTGGCTTTTTTACTTTTATAAAATATAATGGTTTATAGTTTTTTTTTCATGGTAATTTTCGTGTATAGTGTTCCTATAACTCAAGTTTTCTATTGGAAAATGGAAATAAAATAAAAATTATTAGTGTTAAATGTATTTTATTTATGAAATTAAAATTTCTGTAGCTGTATTAAATTGGTGGCCATGCAGCAAGTTTTGTAATTGATACGGGAAAGGTACGGCTGGCTACCCACTTTAATTTCAGTCCTTGACCTCTGCCCTAGGCCCCATGTGTAATAATTGTCAGTAAAATGAAATAATAAATAAATAAATATTATAATTGTTTTTTAATTGACCAAATTAAAAAAAAAAGCAATAATAAAAGAAAAAAAATTAATATTACTCTAAAAAAATCTCCAACCACAAAACTCATGTCAACTTTTAAAACTTGGTTGACGGTTTTATATTAAAAACTTTACAAATAATAATTAATTTTTTGAGTGGTGGTACAAATACTACTAAATTTAGTAAATCATGGTACAAGCAATGGAGCCCAACCAAAAATCTCAGTTTCAGAATCTTATTCTCATTAAATTTTTGGGCCACGCACTCATTTAATATAATTTTGATGATATTGAAATATAATCTTGAATCGCGTATTCACCCAAACCGATGAGTCGGCGCAGAAGAAATATTAGATTGATTTTGCCGATTTGGCGAAAATTTTCATTCATTGTTGGATTAAAGTCCGGCATTACGAGCGCGTGTTGCGATCTCGTTTAATGACGCGTGGGAGCGAATCAGGCATGCTTAAGACAAACGCGTCATCACCGATGCTCTCGACGGAACAACCGATGTAAGAGCCCCACGTGTCCTGTTTCAAAAAGCAAATACCATAGAAATCATCTTTCTCTTCTCTTCACGAACTCTCACGCAGCGAATCTATATTTACTTTGTCACCTAGCTCCTTAAACTTTTATATATTATGAAATAGTAACATAATTTCATCTACTTTTCATAAATCTACTTAATAATGATGTCACAATCTTTTTTTTTTTGGTAATTACTCTTTATAATTCTTAATTTTTTTAAATAATTATGTTACAATATATTAATAGTATAGTCTATTAAGATTTTAAATTGATACAATTATAAATGACATAAAAATCTATCGAATGTAGTTTAAAAAATCTACTTAAATAGCAATAAAATTTATCCTATTCTAAAATATTTACATAATTCTTATTGAAAGGCCTGACGTATTGTCCGCAATATATAAGATTTCAGGGTTCTAGATGCTATTGTCCCAAATCGTCAATCGGACGTATGGTGTATCGCGGCCCACTTTGCAATTAAAAAAAAAGCACTGACCTTTACGCTCTTACGTACATTGATTAACTGCAATCAACAACTATCGTCCTGTGGGCCCCATTATACAGTAGCCGTGCTTGTGTACTCTTCCAAGTTCCAAGATGGCCTACAAAAATTCGACTTTTTGCATTTATGTAACAGGAGATATAAGATATGAAACTCTTTATTCGGGGAAAGCTTTAATTTTTTTTTATGCAATATTCATCGACTCTGTCTTGTGTCTGGAATTCGTCAAGTCCTAGACAAAGTCCACGTGATTTAGCCGTCTTGGTGCTGGTGGTCTGATAATATTGATGCCACCTCTAGCTTTTCGTGATTTCACGTTATAATTAGTTAAAATTACCGAGATCTGCATTTGAGTACTGAGAATTTCAGCGTTTTGATTCTGGGTTGTGTTTATAATCTCACAAGGCCAACTGGGTAGTAGCCTACTAGTCTTTTGATGAGCTTCAGCTTCATGTAAGTTGATTTTTTTTTCATTTTCTTTGATAATATTTGCATATGGGTTGCATGCACCTTTCTAATAGAACCATGGACACCATCAGTAAAAAGTTGTTTTGATTAGTCCTTCTAGTCTCAATCGTTATATGATTATGTATAGAAATGATCCCGTGGGCAACGTTGCTCGGCTTATTCGCTTAAAAAGGTTAATGTTTGTTATGAAGCTCTCTATTTATTTATTTGTGTTTTATGAGCTTATAGAAAGCTTAATACATGCTATGGAGTTCTTTGATAATTGATAGTTTGAGAGCTCTGTAATTGTTTGTGCTCTGAGATTTGGATTTTGATGGGTGTTATATGTTCAGGAGAGTGGTGTAATTTTCGAGAGGTTTGGTGGAAGAGTGTTAGATAATGAACTTTCAAACGATAATTGTTTATATGCTTCAAAAGCTGAGTCAGGCGAGAACAGAATCTTAGAAGATATTTTTTTTTTTTTTGGGTAAATTAGCTTGTCTAAATTAAGAGACACAGTTTTCCATGGTAGTTATTATTCATTTGCTTTGGTGCTATTTCTGGAAAGGCAGTAATTACTTGGTTTATTTCTAAGGATAAATGTTCCATATTTTTAGTTTTTAGCATGAAATATTTGTGCCTTTGTATAGTTTAGTCATGAGGACAACCATTTTCTTAGGCTGTTATTATTCATGCTTAGTTTTTATTTTCCTTTTGTCACAAAATGTTAACATTTGTTATGCTCAGATTTCAGGGGATTAAATGGACTTAAACCATGCAATTTGATCTTTCTGGCTGAGGCTTTTGCAGAGAGACTCTTTCTGGCTTTCTTGGGGGTGCTAACATGGAAAAGAAGCCAAAAATCGCTCAGTACAGGGAGAGGCTTGACAAGACGTTGGCATCCCCAGAACTGACAAATGAGGAAACTATGAAAATGTTGGTTAAAAATCAACTCATGCATTCTTCATTGGATGGAAATGAAGGTCAGTCCTTCTAAATTCTCAGATGTATGCTTTTGTTGAATCCTTATCTTAATGTAAGCTAACTACTGTCAAGGTTAGTTGCTTTCTACATTTTTTTCAGAGTTTTAATTTCTTATTTTGGGTTTGTGCAGGGTGTAGCGAGAATGTAGTAGAAAGAAAGACTGCAGAAATCTCCAGCTTTCTTGGCATGTTGAGGAGTGTTTCTGTGAAGGATAATGAGGTGTCAAAAACTAGCGAGGCTTCTCATGGCGAATGGAAAGTATGCTCGCACTCTCTGCTGAAAAATCTACTACTTATTTTTAGTTAATTTGGTGACCCAGTAAAACTGTAGAATCTTTTCCATTTTCCCTATTCTCTAGTGAAGCTTCTTATACAAAACACTTTCTGTCAGAAAAGAGAGAAATCATGGCTCACGAACTTATGTTTGGGATTGGCGCTGATGTGTCCAAGGAACATAGTTGTTCATGTTCCCTTTTTCAAGATTTTGGATTAAGAAAACTATTCAAATACTTAGTTGAACTGCTTTCAGCTTTCTAATACTCTGAAGTTCTCAAATCGTGATAGTTTTAGTGAAATGTATGATTTCATTAAATTTTATGTTTTGTTTAACATCAAGATTGAGCACTGCATCAACTAATGACTATTTACCAAATGAAATCTATACATTGACAAAATTGAAGCCTACTTTGTCTGACAGTTGAAACAAGATACTGAAGCGTTTCGTGTTATGTATCGTGAAGGACCACATGGCACACCCTTTCATTCATTGCTTGTTGAAGGCTATGTAGAAGCACCCCTAGACGTTTGTAAGTTTGCTGAAAATAATCTTACAATTTTGAAATTGCTTCTGCTGAGGAAAAATTGGCAAATAACTCTTTTAGATATTACTTATGATTATAATTGAAAAGTATTGTCTTTATTGAAAGATATGTCTAAGTTCAATACATTGCTGCAGGTTTATGTGTGTCTTGGGAATCTGCATTCTACACAAAATGGTGAGAATTGTTGTAGTGACTGTGTAGTATATCAGAATATGGAAGAAGTATGTGAATAGTACCAATTTCATAATTTCTTTACTTCCTCTCAGGTGGCCTCAATATATCTTTCCACAATTCAAAATCATTACCAGCAACTGTTTGAAAAAGATACGAGTTGGTGAACAGATATCTTTAGTGAGGTTTGTCCACAATAAAACTGCAATGGTTGTTGGAACTACTTTTAATCTGATTTCAGCAACTTTAGTATGCTGATACTTAGTTATGTTTTGGGAAGAAAGGGTGAAGGTTCCATGGCCACTGTCTTGTAGGGAGGGTCTCGTCCACTACTTTTCGTTTGACTATTTTCAAGACGGTCTCGTGGTTGTTTTGATAAATTCAGTATGTATTGTAAATAATAGAAATCATTTTCATCTGAGTTACAATTTTGTTTTGACCAATGCATACTCAAATCTAGCCATTTTCGACCAATGCCTAAATGAGATGAATCTCACTATACTTTCACTTTCAGATCTCTGATTTGAAGAGCATTGATAAAAGTACTCATGGATTCACCAGTGATGGAATTCCTGAAGCAAAAGATGTGGTAAGGATTGATTTGGTGGGAGGCTTTGCTTTACAAAAGGTGACTGAGGAAAGAAGTTACTTTAGGTGAGTTTTAGTTAATTGGCTACATCCCATTTATTGCTTCTAAAACTGGTTGGAACGCATCGTGAACATCAAAGGAAGAAAAGAACCAAAAGGCATGGTCAAGGCCACAAGAAAACCAAACTTGGCACTGCTTGATGTCATATGCGGATTTGAACTTGGCTCTCATCAATGCAATACAATGCTGTATTTGCTAAAAGCCAAGTTCAAGTCCACGCACAGACATCCAGGATGGAAGACTGCTGTATATATGGAAGCTACAAATTTAACTCCCAAATGAACGTTCCTGTCCGTGTATTGTGCAATTGAATACTTATTCTTTGCAGTCATTGTTTAGACATTGAATTGGTTAGAATAAAGGCAAATCATGTTCCTTCTCTATGCGGAAAACTAAGAAAAGATAAAATTTAATCAGGTAGAATGCTTGTTGTTGCCAATAGAAAGTGTTATATAAGAATAAAAAGTAGTGGGTAAGTGAACAATTACATTCTGTTTTTGTGCTCCTCTGTTCCAAAGTCATGAACACTTCCATATTTTGTAGGACAATAGCAAATGTGGACATCAAGCTTGACTTTGTCCCCCCATCCCTCATAAACTTTATTTCAAGACAGCTCATCGGCAATGGTTTCAAACTCTATCAAAAGGTTATACAATTTCATCTGTGATGTATTCCACTCAACTATATGGTTTAAGTTATCATCTCATTTATCTACCGTGCTACCCATGAGGCCAACTAATGAGCTCTTCAATATTGTTTCAGGCAGTGGTTTCTGTATCTACTTACAATGAAGATTACCGCAAACCCTTGGAGGAACCACTATACGTTCGCATACGTGAAGCTCTTTATTCTACCGAAGAATCTGAGGAGCCCATGAAAGCTGAAGAACTTAAAAATGGTGCGTGTATTCTGCCTGAGGAACATTTCACTGAAGCTGTGGAGTATGGCCCAAACAAGATGGAGCAGATGCTATATAATGTTACTCATGATGGTGACTCTTCGGAAAACAATGCACAGGTTACAGACATAAATGTAGTCAGTGAAATTGAGGAAGAAGAGAATGGGGAAACCACACTGGTGGAGAAGGATAATAACAGCATACACCAATCTTTAACCGATGATGTTCCAAAATACTGCAACAGTGAGTCTTTGCAAAATGACACACAAGTTGCAGGCATAAGCATTGTAGGTGAAATTGAGGAAGAAGAGATTGAGGGAAGCATATGCTCAGACGAGAATGACAAGGATATGTCTCAACATTTAGGTGATGAAATTCCAGATAAAAGTCATGTGAACAGGAGAAAAAAATCTTCTATCAGTCCTGGTGTGGAACAAGCTCTGGAAACATTAGACACGGCCATTTCTTTGGTTCGAGAATATGGATTTAATAGCCAAAGTAAGTCTTTCTTTGACCTTACCATTGAAAAGACTACAAGAGTGGAAATGAGTGTTTTAAAAGAGTCAACTTCTTCAGAAAACAGAGTCCATCCAGATGTTGAGGTATGCAAAAAGGAAATCACAGATGTTGAGTTATCCGAAAAGGAAATCACAGAGAACAATCTTCAGGAATCCAGGAAAAGCATCGGAATTCAAGACAGCAGGTACCTCAAATATATGTCCCCCAGTATTTGAGATCCAAGTCATAACGTCTTCAATGTTTTGCTCATTTAATTCACTTTCATATATTCTTCCATATCAATTTAACAAGTAGACAAAATTGAGATAAACTATTTTGAGTTCACAGCGGTGATTTGTTCCTGTTGTGCAGGCGTTCAGGGTCAAATTCTTACTTGAGAGATGGCAACCACAACAAGATAGCACCAGCATTACTAGAAGATGATCTTTCGAATCCTGATGAGACCAACCAGGTTGCTGTCCATTCTTCCCGGAATGGGATGGCTGAAGTACCAATTTTGGACCAAAGAGTGCATGATAGCAAGCAAAAAAATGCCAAGGCAAACGAGCTCCATGACAATACTTCAATAGATGGGAGGAAGAAGTTGAGCCGGCAAAAAAAGCAATGGCTCTGTTGCTTCTTCATCAACTCTGCTTAATTGATGCTCATAGGAAGTGGTTTTCCGTTTCCGGCTATAGTAGATGACACCAGAGAGTGAATCAGCGCATCACACACAAAAATAAACCGTTTAGGATTTCCAGATGCTTTTGGTTTCTTTGTTTGTTTGCCTTTTTTTTTTTTTCTCCTTTTTCTGCAATTCCATTTGGGCAGTTTGGTTTCAATAAATGAAAGGAGAGGAGAGAATAGGAAAGGAGGAAAAGAAATATGGGAAGAATAGATAATTTCATGTTAAACTTAAATAAATAAAATTAAAATTAATTCTCTTTTTTTTTTTGTTTTTTTCTCTCCGCTTTCATCTCCATTCTTTTAACTAAACATGCATTTACCTTTATAATTCATTATCCTTTTGTCAAGGACGTAAGAACGAGGGGAAAAAATCTCTATACAAAAGATTTTCTGCTTACAAAAATTGTTGTCATGTTTACTGTTAATAAATGTGATATGAATATGATATTGTTAACTAAGGCACCAGAATACCAAATTTACATGTACAATAGGTTGTTGTTTATTAAATATCTTAGTTTATTAAATATCTTAAGTTTAAAATTTTATTAATTTTAAATTTTTTAAAATATTTTGTTATTTTTTAGAATTTATGTCTAATTTTCAGATATTTACATGTGAATAAAAAAGTTTAATAAATTTTTGTGATTTTTATTTAAAAAATAATTAAATAATAAATAAATATTATATTCTAAAAATATCTCTTTAAAATAATTTATTTCTTAAATTATAAAATTTAATTAATTAATTATTTTTATTTATAAAGACATAAATATTAAATAATTAAATTTAAAATATTTTTTATTGTGAAAACAAATAAGATACTATTCATATTAAGATATTTAAAAAATAAAAATAAATGTATCATTTATATTTTTATAATTAAATCCATTCAGATTTTAAAAAAATTTAAATTTATTTAAATTTTAAATTAAAAAATAAATACTATCTAAATTTTTGAAAAGTACCCGTAAAAGGGAATATAAAAATTATGTATTTATTCGTGATTTTGTTAAATGTCAGAGACTCAAACATTATTTTAACCCCCTTTTTTTTCACAATAAATTCGACAGAATTCTTCCCCGGCATTTAATTTAGCGGTTAACGCCGCTCTTTCGTGTTAGAAACGCTGCCGTTTTATTTGAACTTTCCAAATCCTTCGCGAAAAGCGAAAAAATGAACAGAACAAAGAAGCTATGGAAGCCTTTCTGCCAAGTTGCACACAGAGCCTTGCCTTCAACTTCTCGTTTCAAACTTTCTAATTATAATTACAATTTTTCCACACAAATTTACTTTCTCGATTGCACGCCGTCTTCTCGTATCCAAAATCCAAGTTTATACTGCGGACTCTGTTATTATTTCGAAAATTTGAAATTTTCCGGGAGAAGCTTCTGTTCGGAATCTGCGGAGAAAGCTAGCAATGCCACGTGTTGGAACTGCAATGAAGCGCCTAAAGCGGCACCTTTTTTATTTTGCGAGTCATGTCGAAGTGTTCAGCCTGTTGATCACTCTGTGGATTACTTTCAAATCTTTGGATTGTAAGTCTTTCTATTTCAGGTTTAGTTTTTCATTTTATTTTAAATTATTCCCTGTTTGTTTCCGGAGAAAGCTTGAGAAAATAGAGGAAAGTAAAAAAAAAAAAAAGGTCGAAATTTACATTTCAAAACATTATCTTTAGAAGCTTGAATGTCAAAAGTTAGTTTCTAGAATCAACAATAAATTGGAGCTAGCAACAGAAAATTTTACTGTTTTGGTTCCCGAATCGATGAATGTTGAATGAATTGATCACTAAAATTGTCGGTTTTAAAAATCCATGTTTTATTGTTTATTTTAATACTCTTTTGCTTGATGTACAACAGAGAGAAGAAGTATGAAATTGGGAATGAGAAGCTAGAGGGAAAATACAAGGACTGGCAGAAAAGGATTCATCCTGATCTAGTTCATTCGAAATCTGAGGTTTGATTTAATCTATTTAAATTCTTAGAAAGCAGATGATTTATTGTAGATGATTTATTGTTTCTTTTGTTATGATTTTGGTTGTGTTAATGATTCTTTTGTTTATGTTAGAAAGAGAGAGGGTATGCTGGTGAACAATCTGGTCGAGTGATTGAAGCATATCGCATACTTACCAACCCATTGGCACGGGCAATATACATTGTAAGAACTCTGTGGATATAGTATTTTTATGCGTATTGCCAAGCCTCAACTATATACTTATTTACCTTGGGTCATAGAAATTCTTGTTGTTTGTAGCTATTTTAAATGCTTATTTTTGTAACTTAACTGTATTGGTGTTTCTAAAAGTAACTTGTCTTTGGTATTGCTATTGAAAATGGCCAAAAATAAGGGCATTTTAAATGAAGATGTGAAATGTAACTTTTATATGACTAAAACAGTAATTGTGACTTCAGTTTGACATATGGTTGATAAGAAGCTAATAGCTATTGTTTATCTTGTCAATTGTCCTCGTAATTTAAAAACACCAATTTGGTGCTTGTGAAAGAAGAAGACCACTCCATTATGCTTTTCATCAATGCCTGCATTTTTTTTTTCATTGTCTCATACATATATCTCTCCTTATATTTGTTTCCAGTTTCCTATTTGGTTTATGAAATTAAAACTTTTCCGTTTCCTTTTACAGCTGAGACTTGAAGGAGTAGAAGTTAATGAAGAAGAGACAGTTTCTGAACCAGAGTTGCTGATGGAGGTAATTTAGGGGAGCCTTATCAGATGTAAACTATAGCTTTGATTTTTTAAAAACTGAACTGGAGTTCTTTTTGAGTATGAAAAAAGCAGCTCAAACTGGAGTTCCTTAAGATCAACTTATTTTTCCCATTTTCCCTGTTAGAAGGTTCATTGACAAGAGTCCTTAAAAGATGGGAAGTCTATTTTTCTCTTGCTTATATACAAAAAGTACGACCGTTTTTTTCCTTCTTGTAACTGGTTGTTATTGTACGGATGAATCTGGAATGCTGGTCAGGAAGAGGTGTGTTTGGCTGCACAACCTGTTGTATTGCTGAAACTCTGCTTCTAGCCAGGATTGAAGTATAATGCTTTTTCTTTTCTTTTTGGAAGTAATGTTGGTTCCCGAAATTGATTTACAGATTATGGAGATCAGGGAAGCTGTAGAAGATGCAGCTGATTCACAAACTTTAAAGGAGATTCAGTCTCAGGTATGTAGAGCTCTTGTTCCGTGGAATTGTTTTGTGATGGTAGAGCAACTAGTCAACAACGGCTGGTATCTTGAATGGGAGTGTTAATTATTTAGCCAAATGATACTTGATATGTGCAAATTTTTGTGTGGAACCATTCCGTGGTCTGAATTTTTGCTTGGTTGTATGGGAAAAGCTTGATGTTTACAGTCTTAATTTGAGTGTTATTTCAACAGAAATTTGCAGACCGGCTTATTTTATGAAACCCATTCTAAAATAAAAAATTTCCTTACTGTTATTTAGATGCAAGAGAAATTGATCCATTGGGGTAACTCCTTCGCCGATGCGTACCAAAACCGGAATTTTGATGAAGCCAGGGTTTGTATACGGAGAATGACTTACTATCATCGTGTAAATGAAGAAATTGCAAAGAAGCTTTAATGCAGGTACGCCTTCCAAGATTCAACTGCCAGTTCTTGATAAAGGGGGGGATGATTTGCAGAATTATTTAGGAAGGGAGAAGGTGCTATCTAGGGATAAATGTGACACATTAAAAACTAGGTTGCAGTGTTCTATGAATAAGAATTTGACATGAAAACTTGCCAAGTATCAATCTTGTTTGTTATTACTAAACCATTTGTAAATCGAGTATAGAGTGATTCAGAAATAATAAAAAAAAAAACTTCTGAGCCAGCCATTTTCTAACTAATATAGGGTTTTGGTGATTTGGTGCTCATGTGTGCTGTCATGGTGTGCATGTCCTTGTGGAGTCAACACCAGTTAACTTCAGGATTCAGATGCGGATGATTTCACATGGGATCTGAGTATTTATATTTCATGTTATTCGGCAAAACTTGTTCTTTATTGGATATAGGCAGTTGTTACATCAATGCATTAAGTTCTAGATTTCAAGGACTTATACATGAAGCATGTTTCTTTTAGACTTGTTATGCATCTGGTTTCTTTATGACAAATTTGAAGAGAATTAACCAATCCCTCTGTTTGTTTTTAATTATTTTTCAGGTAGAATGTGATTTAAGGTGCAGTTGGGACTGTCAGTCAGCTATCATGTGAACAAGAAGAATTCTGTGATGCTTTACTTATTTAATCTGTAGAATAAAGCCACTTATTTAAATTTTTGCATAGATTTGTCACCTTTATTTTGAGGATTTCCTTTTTACGACCAGTTTGGACACATGCCGAATTACTCAGATCACTCTTGGAAATTCTTTGGTTTCTACTTTCTAATAATATTGGATGTACAATTCAATTTACCAAATAATCCGGACAAATAAGGCAAGTTCCTGTAACTCTGTAAGAAGAGGTCTTCGAAATAATATCTTTGGGCATATTTGATAGTAGGGACGATGATGGTCTCTCATTTTCAGTGTTTTACTCAGCAAATTATAAAGGAAATGCTTCTAGTTTGGATATTCGATTTTTAAAGCCAATTAAGCAGAAACGGTAACAATAATTTGTTGGGAACCTAAATGACTGTGAAGTGCTTTCGAGTATTGTGGACAGGATAACCGCAAATGGGCGCTTGGTAATTTGATATAAATTGTCTGAATAGTAGCAACAACAAGAAATCAAAATCATTTAAGCAGGAGAAATGAAGAAGATATTTCAAAATAATTAAAGCTCATGTTAAGAACTTGCGACTATTTATTAGAGTACACTTTTTCTGTACTACAGAACGAGCTAAATCTCGCTTACCTTCTCTATTAAGCCCAAAAAAGATTGTTCGAAAATTAATATTACTAGGAACAATCCCACTTTCAGTCATTTCAGATAGAAGCTGCAAAGCTTCTTCGGATTTACCTACCTTACAAAGACAACCAATGAACATCGAATAAGTCCTAAAATCTGGAAAAGGTCCTTTAATTTTCATCCGGTAAAAGACATCCCAAGCTTCAGCAACCTTGCCTAAGTTCACAAAACCTTGAATCAAGGCAGTGTAAGTAACGACAGTCGGCTCACAACCCTCCTGTCGCATTCTTTCAAAAATTTCTAAAGCTCTTCCTACTTGCTTCTCTCTAAAGAAATGAACTACAAAGGATGTATAAACATGGACAGTAGGATAAATTCCAGCCTGCTTCATTGTTTCCACCTTACCCAATGCCTCTTCTATTTGTCCTCTTTGCACCAATCCATGAATAAGGCTTCCAAAAACAAACTCATCCAGCTTAGATCGCTGTTCTTTAACTTCATCAAGCAAGGCTAAAGCTTCTTCCAACTCCCCTGCTCGACAAAGAGCTCTAATGTACAAGGAGTAACTTAGTGGAACTGTGAAACCAACTTTCCGTAATACATCCATGCAGCTTTTAGCTAGTTGCAGCATACCAACTTCACATAAACAATCAAGATAAGTTTCAACCAGCTCCTTATCAGGGATATGCCCTGCATTTACCATTTCCTGGAATATTTTTATGGCATGATCTACCTTCCTGCCTTTTCTCCCAGAAAGAGATATGATTAAATACTTGTAGGTACTACCAGATGGATTACAACCATTAGCTTTCATATCTTCGAAAACCCTCATAGCCATCTCTGTTAGGCCTGCCCGACCATATTGCATCATCATGATTGTCCATGAATCTGGTGTAATTAAGTAACCATTTCTTCTCATTTCATAAAAGAGGTTTCGCATGTGCTTGAAATCTTTCCCACGTCCCGCAATTTTGATAGCCATGTTGTAAGTTGCTGAACTATGGCTATAATCAGCTTGTTTACCAACCCATGAGAAAAAATGTAAAGCTGCACTACCATGCATTTCACTGTTATGCAAAATCTCGAGAACAAGTTCTGGGGTGAACTGGACAGCGCACTTTTCCAGAGATTCTTGGATGTGGTACCAGTCTGTTGAGGATGATAACATCCTACAAATTTCATGCAAATCCTGCTCACAGTAAGGCTTTGGAAGTGGCTCCACCAAGTGAGAAACTGTAGTCTTTCGCTCCATTTCATTATGGTCAAACTCCACATTGGGCCCTTGTCCCCTGGAAGCATCATTGCCAGATGCCTCACCTTCTTGAGGATGATGCTTACAGATACCTTGCATCCGCTTTACTTTTTCAACACTCTCCATTTCTCCCTTTTTCTCCATACACGATATAACCCAATGGAATATTTCATCTCCAATGACTATCTTGGAAGCCTGCATGTTGTTTAAAACCTTTAAAATTTCATTTGTCCTTGAAACTCTACAAAGCTCCTTGATAAATACAGAGTAGGATTTCCGAGTGGGCCTGATGCCCTTATCCTCCATACATTTGAACACCTTCCACGCTTCAGATAGATTGTCTTGGCGAACATGTCCTGCAACCATTGCAGTGACTGCCACACTGTCCGGTTGGATTCCTCTTTTCAGCATCTCATTGTATAGCTCGCATCCTTTTTTATACTCATTTAACTTGAAGAGATGTTGCATTAGCTCAGTATAGGTAGAAGCCATAGGCAAATATCCAGATTCTTTCATTCTTTCAAACTGAATGAGAGCTTTGGAAAGATCATTTTTCCTCAAGTATCCACTGATAATAATCCCATAAATCTTCCCATCAACCAAATTTCTTCTCATCATAATGTCGACAATCTCCAAAGCATCAGAAATCCTACCAGCAATACACAGGCCTTTCACCAAAGTCTCAAAATGGTCACGGTCCATTGAGATCTCTTTACTCTTGAGGTTTCGAATGAATTCTAGAGCTTCCCTAATTCTCATAGAAACGCAAAAACTCTTCAGCACACAACCGTAAGCATCACGCTCTGGAATCTGGGAGATCCTTACCATATCATCTGCAATAGAGAGAACTGCATCTACATCTCCTAATTTTGCAGCACAATTCATCACAATCTTGTACAAACTCAAGTCAAGCACCATCTCCTTCTGGGCCATCTCTTTATAAAATTCCAGCGCAATGTCGCCTTTTCCAGCATTACAAAGAGATCGTACCAGCACTTTGTAAGCCACTGCATCTGGTTCAAAGCCACATTTCCTCATCTTCTCAAAACCCAACAAGGCTTTGCCTATCAACTTCGCCTTTCCATACAGCGATACAAGAATTGTCCAAGTCTTGATATTCTTCTCACATGAGTTTATCTCCATTTCCCTCTCCAATTCCTCCAACAGCTCCAACTCTTTTGCTTCCCCAGCAATGGTCAATATGGTATTATAAGTCTCAGTTGTATGACAAAACCCTTCTCTTAACTTCACCCAATTAAAAAACCTTAAAGCCAAATGTGGCACTTTAAAGCATCTTTTCAATACCTTATCAACAACCTCAGGTTCAAACCGAAAGCTTAAATTCTCTAATCTTTCCTCCATTGAAACAACATCATTTCCCGCTCGAACAATCTCTGTAATCTCGTGAACTATTGGACTAACATCGATTCCGCCTAAATTCCCCACCCGTGTATCTTCCAAAACCGATAAATTCTCCTCTTCGGCATTTTCACAAACAGCATGTGTACTACAACCAAAGCGATCACTGACCTCAATTAATTCCAAGGGGGCTCTTTTGGATACTGAAAACCCAGATGGGGTTTCATCTGTGGTTACATTGTCAGCGCCAAGAATTTCAGTAATCTCGTTGAAGAGTGAAGCATATGTATTTGTTTGGAGTTTTTCGGGTTTATTGAATTGGGGTGGTTTAGATGATTTGGAAGAACTTGAGTGACGAGAAATTTGAAATTTATGGAGATGGGACTGAGGACGTTTATGGACTGAATTTGAACACACAGATTGGAATCTCGCTAAGTTCCTCATTGTTGTTCAACTTCAACGTTACTGATTTCAAAAGCCTAAATTGCACGCCAGTAACAGTTTGATGCCGCGCCCCTATTAGTCTATCTACAGCTTATTTTACAAAAAAAAAATTAATAAACTTAAAATAGAGCATATAAATTATAAAAAATCAAACATTTATAATACATAATCTGGTGGAATTAAAGAAAACATAGAGGGTAATGTATATTGAAAAATATCAACATCCACGAATGACACAAGGAGACTCAAAATGTCTCTTATTTAAAATTACTACTAAAAATCACTACTAAAGTTTAAAAATTACTCTAAAATATTACATTTTTTTTATTAAAATTTATTACATAAATCCTTTTTCAAAATCATGATTAGTTTTATTGTCCAAATATAATTTTTATTCTTAAAGTCCTTTTAGAATGAAGGTGTAGCTGCTTCTAAATCAAAACTATTCTAAAACATATATATATATATATAATTATAGTTATAATAAAAAGCGAGTTTCTAATTAAGGATTCGTGACCATATTAAAATTAAAAATGAGATAATAGATAAAAAAATATTAAAATGTATTTAAATATATTATAAAATAAAATATAACACACTAAAATTTATATTTTTTTCTCTTATTTTATTCCGAACTTTAATATAATCAAACATTTATTATTAAAACTTTTTAATATAATAAATATAATTTTAAATTAATAATTTTAATAAAATAATAAAAATATTATAAATTTTTCATCATATTACTATAAAATAAAATTATTTTAACTTTTATACAATAATAAACAATAATAATATGGCAGGCGCTAACTTAGCCCTCCCTAATAATATTTATTAAACACTCTCGTCCGATTACTGTCCAAGCTAAAGACGGCAATAGTTCCGTATATTTTTTCCTTTTTTTAATTCTCGGTGTATACTGTATAGAGTATTATTGATGCTTAATAATGAAACGGCTTGTCGTTTTAGGCAGGGTTATTTCGAAAAAACACCGCCGCCTAAGCAGCCACGTGTTCAATTTCCTCAAGACAGTACATGTAAACGCATCCACGTGACACCATGCACCCACAGTTAACATTTTCCTTCTCATTTTACCTGTCCTATATAAACACCAAGGAAACGTGTTGCCCAAACAATTAACAAAATTTAAAAGCCACACATTAAAAAAAGGGAAAAGGAAAACGACATCCAACCCCCAGCATTTAAAAATAAAAATAAAAAATCTCAAACGTTTTAAAAATAATTTATAATATTTTTTTATTAATAAATATCATTTATTTTAACAATAAATTTATTTTTAATTTTTAATTATTATTATATTCTTATAATAAAAAAATAATATATTAATTTAAGATATATCACAATTAATAATTTTTTAAAAATTTAAAATTAAGATACAATTATTTTTTTACTAAAATTATTTACTATAAATTATACCTTTCTAACAATAATAATATAGTTTTGATTCCTCAAAGAAAAAGAGTTTAATTAAATTTTATTTTATTAATAATAATCACATATGAAAGGTTTAATCATTAGAAATGTATAATTTATAATAAATAATTTGAAAAAAATATAATTGTATCTCAATTTTTAATTTTAAAAAAATTATTAATTGTGATATATCTTAAATTAATATATTAATTTATATTTATTATAAAAGTATAATAGTAATTAAAAATTAAAAATAAATTTATTATTAAAATAAATTGTATTTATTAACAAAAAGAGAGTTATAAATATTTTTAAAACATTAAGAAATTTTTTATCTTTTCCTAAACGTTGGGTTGAATGTTCTTTTTCCTTTAAAAAAAAAATAAGAATAAAATAAAATAAGCGAAGAAGAAGAAGAATCGGTTATCTGGATTGTGCGGGAAATAGCTTAGTAGTTTGATTACTGTAATCGCAAATCATGGGTTGGGTTTGGAGAGACGACGAGCCAGACGAATTCAACAACTCTGAAAACCCTAATTCCTCATCCATCGGCGACCGATGCTCCACGAGGAAGGTCGTGAGGTCGCAGTGCAAGACCCAAGAAGTGGAGCCCGGAAAGTTCATTAGAAAGTGCGAGAAAACCGAGGAGGTTCTCAGGGATTGCATTGGAAGGTAAATTTTTTTTCGTATTATTATTATTATTATTATACTGAAATACTCTGTCTGACTACCGAGAAACTGGAGGAAAATTGAGTTTTAATAGAAATAATATGAGATTACGGATGCGGTATTATTATTATTTATTTGTTTCTAATTAGGATGGTGTTTCATGTTTTTGAATGTACTAAAATGCTGCAGTTATGAATGGAAATTCTGTAATATTAATGAAGAAAAGGTTCTTGGATTAAACTTTAGTATTTGGAGTTAAAATATATGCCATGAAAAATTAGATTTTAGGCTTTTGAGGAAGTATGCAAGATGCAAGGATTACATTATAGATTAGTATTTGCTATATCTGGTATTTTACCAAGGGTATTGGTTGCCAGTTGCCACTGCTTAGTTTTGTTGGCATAGTAGCTACATACATGGTAAAAACTCTGTGTTTGCTTTGAAAATTAGTCTAATTTTTTCTGCACGACTATAGAAGTAAAATCTTATATCTCATATCTAGCGATTCAATTTCATAGCAGTTGTAGATTAAAATGCCCTGCAGGAATGTGTTATTGTTTATAAAAAAAATTAAAAAATTAAAAATCTGTATTAGCAACCACCACAATGATGTGTTTATCGGTGCATCTTTAGTATGAGATGCTAAGGGCATGCTCTGAAGACTAATGCCGTTTGTCTGTGCCTGTGCTTTGTGGGACCGGGTCAAATGTGAAATGTTTATTTGTTTATAGACAATCTTGCTACTTTTATGCCTGAAATTATCATTGTGATTGTGTATTTGTCCCAGAATTTTCTTGGTAAAAAATGAGTTTTTGACGCTGTTATATTTCTTGTTTTCAAGCAAACTAATTATGGAGTGCTTAGATAAGGTGATGTTGCCATTCACAAGAATGGGTGTCTAGGAAATTAGATGATTTACGGTACAGAATACTAGGTTCTGCAGCATGCTGACAAGAATCTAGTAAATGAAGTTGGGATGTTGAGAGGTAATAGTCTCTTGAAAGAGGGGACATTAGATTAGAGAAGTACATGAGATTAGAAAATTGGTTGATGTCCATGTAATAGACTATTGAGACATTTTTTCTAGACTCGTACTGTCAAAAAAAAAAATGGTTGTGTGTGTAGTGTCTACTAGTACTAGGCAATCTATTTTGACTCACCTTTACGTTATATAAATTTTCTCCCTTTTTTTATGAAATTCTTTGGGTTTTAATTAGGCCTGTGGAAGTTCTGAAATCTGACAATGAGTACACTGAAGAGGATGTCACAGAGCAGGTAGTGAAAGGGTCTCATGCTGTGGAATCATTTGATGCCCCATTCAACTTCCCTGGACTACGCAGTGATCTGGAGAAAATTGAACGTGATTTTCTTGGTGGGATCAACCAATTCTTTGAAGCAGCTGAAGAGATGAGGAATGGCATCTTTGATGCTTTCAGGTATAATGGGCAATCTTCATCCTCAGCATCAAGGAGGCGCGGGGTGCCCATTGAAGGTCCTGAGGTTGAAGCCTTACCTAAACCAAAAATGTCTGACCCAGGACATGTCGATTTCTCTGGTTTAGCTAGAGATGTTTGATGTGTCAAAAATGACTTTCCCATGCTTTCTTCTTCTTTCTATGAATATAGAGTATGAAAATGCATTTCGCTTGCTAGTGGAACAGTTGTAGCTTATGATCGCTTCCTGTGATGGCATATTTAGCCCACATGTAGGTAGGACTGCAACATGTAGGGTTTTGTCAACTTCTTGATTTTCAGGGTTTTTCATATACGGCTGAACGCCAGAAACCTGCTTTATACTATAAATGCATGTCAAGTCCTATGGTTCTATGCTCTCTTTTTTTTTTTTTGGCATTGTGCATGTGTGCATGTTTTTCTCTAACAAGTGATCTAAAGACATGCTTTATTTTAAGGAGTAAATACTAGGTTCTAATGGAACATGGGATGATGAAATTGGTTGCTGTTGACCAAAGTTCAGTTTCTGGTTTGGATGACGAAATTGGAAAATAGGAGGTTAAATATCATTTGCCGAATTTTTTTTCGCCCCATTGATTTTGATTTGGTTTGGGAATCTTAAATTTTTTATTAAAGTCAAGTAGGTGTCAACGTAATTCTCAGCTCGAGGATATAAAAAACTCTCAGCAGGGGGCGCAACATTGAGATTCTAATGAGGCTTAGTGGTGTACCATAAAGTCTTTGTTCTTTCTTTTTTTTTTCTCTGAGAGGGCCAACAAGGTCTACTTTGATTTTTTATTGGCAACAATGCAAAATGCCTACCACTTACCTTCGATGATTTGAAAGTTTTAGCACTAAGAACCAAAAATTTTGTGAAACACGCACAATGTTTTCATTTATTGGTGCTATAAATATGTTCGCCCACTAGCAAAAGTGATACGAGTCTGACGCAATTTGCAATTATATATCATCTTCGCGCAGATTCACGTTTGGTCGATTATTGTGTCACAAATTGAATTGTCAACTCTAATCGTTCATTATTCTTTTATGTATAAAGTAATTCATAGTGGCTGGTGAGTTGTTTCTGAGAAAGCAACCAATTTTCCACAATATAAGCTCGATCTCTAATTTGTTTCAATTTGAAGAATCGAAATGTTATGCTGACAAATTCAGTATCTTTTAACAACGGATAAAAGTAAAATTCTTGTTAGAGAGAAAAGTTGACTAATTAAATTAATTTTTTTCTATTTGGGTCAATTCTTAATTAGAATATTTAATTTGCTTGAATTGGTATTACATAACCGGTACTAAATACAAGAGTTGATCTAGTCTTAGGTCTCATTTGATGTAATATTTTAAATAGAATTTATTTGATTAGAGTTTTTAAGAGTAAAGTTTTTATAAGTAGAGTTTTATAAAAAAAAAAAAAAGAGTTTTTATTAAAAATAGTAAATTATTTTAATATTTTTTTTAAAATCATGTTGTAAAAGGAATGAAATAAAATTATGAAATAAATAATGGGCATTTTAGACAACTAAAAAAAATTCAATTTCTACTTTTAAAAACATAAAATTTGAGCTTTTATTAACAGAGGTAAAATAGCTAATTTAATTCTCAAAAATTCTACTTAGAATGTAACTAAACAAAAATTAAAGTTTTAAAAAGAGTTTTTGAAATTAAATAAGTACTTATATATGTTAGATTAGCCATATCTAATAAGCACTTAACTTTTTATAATAATTTTAGGATCTATCGGTTCACATTTAATTTTTAGTCGACGATTTTAGGATCTATCTGCTCACATTCATACTAAATCAATTTGGATAATGCAAAGTAGATATTGAGAGACTAAAAATAAATAATTTGAGACTTGCTGGCTGTAAGTATAACATTTGGAGAGATCTAAGATTAAACTTAAAATTTTGAAATTCAATAAATAATTTTTAATGTTGGATTGGTGTACTCATAGAATTAATAGTAATCTCAAGTGCTCTGAAATCAGATTAAAAATAATTTTGTTTTTAACCCTACCGCTTGAACCGGCCAACGCCGGATGCCGGCTACAGCACGCTCGGCCCAGTACACACGCCTGCCAGATCCAAAACAATACAAAATCAGAAAAAAAAAAAAAAAAAAAAACTTTCCCCAAAACTCACAAAAATTAAATCTCGGCCGTCCGTCCATCAACATAGGCCCCACCACAACAGACAAATCATAAAAGGCCAAATCCTTTAACGCGTCTTTCTAATTAATAATTAATTATCTTAATTAAAATTAATTCAGAATCTGAACGCGAAACCTTCCAAAAGTAACTGAAAAACCGGTCTTTTCCAATTTCCCTCGGTTTGGATATCAAGCGAAAAACAAAGCAAAAAAAAAAAAAAACCCACCATTGTAAAATCAAAATCAAAATTCTAATAATTTTCTTTCGTTAAAATCAAGGCCCTTAATTTTTCTGATTTTTCTTTTTCTATTTTCTTCGTGGACAAAGATTTTTTCTTTCTTCTCCGTCAACCTCAACCAATTGCATTGTTTATTATTTCCTTTCTTCCTTTTGCTTTCATCATCTCAATATATAAATTTCTTTATTTTACGGTTTCAAATCTTGGGTTTGGTGAAGAATTTTTCAATTTGAACCTATTTTCTAATCGGGTTCGTTGAAGTTTCATTTTTGTACAATATTTAATTGAGCATTGCAGGTTAGCGGTTCTGGACTTCTTTGAGGTTTTTTGGAGTTTGTTTTGAATCAAATATTCGTTAAATATATGAATTTGTATTGTTTGGTATCTTGTGATATAACTTTTAGGATGTTCCTGTCATTGAATTCTCATTTTCGCTTGATATGTTCATATAGAAAAATGAGTATGATCATAGTGTGAAATCAGTGTATCGAGGTTTCAATTGGATGTTTTAGTATGAAACCATAACACCCCTTGGGGAGAAATGTAATGTGGGGTTGTTGCATTTGTGTGATATGAAATGTTGTTGATGTTCATAATATAGAGTTGTGGTTTTAAATGGGAAACAATTGCGTTGGATCGAGGGTGTCGAAAGATTGTTTGCCTCAATCAATCTCAAATTCATTGTGGTGGTCTGGATCGGCGAATGTTCTTCCTCAACATACTAAAAGAAGCATACAAAATGGATCGAAGTTTGCTAAAGAAGTAGAACCTCCTACTTCTGTTCAGCACAAGGCCCCTGAACCAATGAAGATTGTTATGGATGAAAGTGTAGCACTGGAACCCCAAAAGGTCAAGGGCCCGGAAATAGTGAAGATTGTCAAGGATGATACTGTAGCTCTGGAACCTCAAAAAGTTAAAGACCCCGAACCCATGAAGATATTTAAGGATGAGAATATGGCACCAGAACCCCAAAAGATCAGGGAAGGTGGTAAACACAAAGAATCAGAGTCCACAACACATAAGAAGTATCCTCAAACATCAGTGCCAGAGAAACGTGAGGAAACTAAGCCAGCCCAGCCTGCAAAACCTAGGAAGCCTCATAATGTGAAGAGGTTATCAAGTGCCGGGCTTCAGGCAGCATCTGTGTTGCAAACGAAAACAGGCCACTTGAAAGAGTACTATAACTTGGGGCGCAAGCTAGGGAACGGGCAGTTTGGGACAACTTTTCTTTGCATGGAGAAAGGGACTGGAAAAGAGTATGCTTGCAAATCCATTGCAAAGAGGAAACTGATCCAGAAAGAAGATGTGGAAGATGTGAGAAGGGAAATTCAGATAATGCATCATTTAGCAGGGCATGTCAATGCAGTTTTGATTAAAGGAGCTTATGAGGATTCTGTGGCTGTTCACGTTGTGATGGAGTTGTGTGCAGGTGGAGAGCTATTTGATAGGATAATTAAGAAGGGGCATTATACTGAAAGAAAGGCAGCTCAACTAGCTAGGACTATAGTTGGCTTTGTGGAGACCTCCCACTCATTGGGAGTCATGCATCGGGATCTTAAGCCTGAAAATTTTCTTTTCGTTAATGAGCATGAGGATTCACCCCTAAAGGCAATAGACTTTGGCTTGTCGACATTCTTCAAGCCTGGTATGTGTGAGAGCCTTATTCTTTGGGAGGTCTTGTTATTTTCTCTTCTATTACTTTGGCATGGTTGTTTGATTTAGTATAGTCTCATACCTTTTCGTATTTCCTTACTTGGGTGGAGGAATATAAGGAAGCAAATTCCAATAGGAGTAACTGGTAAAGCATCAATTCGTACACGAGCACTTGAAATATATGTTGTCAACTTTTAAATTACTTGTCAAATTAATAGCTAAAATTTCAAGTGTCTGTACAGCATAAGCATGTATATATCCTCATGCAGCGATGCAGTATACCGGCAGTGTCACGTTGTTTTTAATCGAATGCAATGGCCTGACTATATTTGCACTGAATATTAATTAACTTCTGCAGTTCTGTTCTATTATATCCTGCATATCTATTTTATTCTTTCCTTTTTTTCAAATTTCAGGAGATATATTTACTGATGTGGTTGGAAGCCCCTACTATGTTTCACCTGAAGTTCTGCTTAAGCATTATGGTCCAGAAGCGGATGTTTGGAGTGCTGGGGTGATCATTTATATTCTCTTGAGTGGCGTACCTCCATTTTGGGGTGGTAAGATTTTTAAGATGTCTATTTCTTAATGAAGTTGGTTATTATTCTAAATTTGTGCTTCCTTTCGTGTTTGCTCCTGTTTTTGGAGATTGCAATTTACCGGTCTCTCAGGCTTTGTTTTACATATTGTGTAGAAACCGAGCACGATATATTTGAAGAGGTTCTGCATGGTGATCTTGACTTATCATCAGATCCCTGGCCTAAAATCTCTGAAAATGCAAAAGATTTAGTGAGGAAGATGCTTGTTAGAGACCCCAGAAAACGGTTGACTGCCCATGAAGTTCTGTGTAAGTCAATTACCCTTTGGCCTTTTTAGTGCCCGTGACAAATAATACACGCCATAATTACCTGGCTAAGGCCATTACCTTCACTCGATTTGTTTCTACGTTTTCGTAGTCCATGGAACAATCATATGTGTTGTCACTGGCTAACATTATCAATTAATGGCCTGAAATATCTTTTCCGGTCCTTGCAGGTCATCCTTGGTTTCAGATCGATGGAGGTGCTCCAGACAAGCCTCTTGATTCTGCAGTTTTAAGCCGCTTGAAGCAGTTTTCTGCAATGAACAAGCTGAAGAAAATGGCTCTAAGAGTAAGCTTCTGCAAACATAATCATAAGAAAACCTCATGACTCAAGTGTGCTGGTTTTTGAAACTCACAAAAATTTTGATATGCAAACTCGTCTCAGTTAACAAATCTACATTTTATGTTATTAACGTGAGAGACTGAATCTTCTTAATTTCTATTTACGCCTTGCAGGTCATTGCAGAGAGCCTCTCCGAGGAAGAAATTGCTGGACTAAAAGAAATGTTCAAAGCGCTAGACGCGGACAATAGTGGCTTTATCACTTTTGAAGAACTCAAAGTTGGACTCAAGCGATTCGGAGCTAGCCTGGACGAGTCTGAAATCTATGATTTAATGCAAGCTGTAAGTATCTTTTTCAGAATCACACCTGAATAATAAGCTACACCCTATGTCTAAAGTTTCCAAATAAAAGGCCATTTGCATTATCTACTTTCAAAATTGAACTGATCTCTGCTTCTTCAAGTAGTTTTTTTAAACTTTAACCATCCACTCTTTCCATTGAAATGGCCATGCTATATGGTATCAGCTAAGGAGTCATATTATTCAAAGCTGCCCGTGTCATCATTGTATTTGAAGCTGTAAATTCTCTACATGCAATGCCCGGCCACCGGGAAACATATGGAATTCTCGATTAGTGTTTTTCTTGGGGTTGAAGTATTAAACTTAGCTCTATGTGCTATGAATTTGCAGGCAGATGTTGATAACAGTGGAACAATTGACTATGGGGAATTCATCGCAGCAACTTTGCATCTAAATAAAGCTCAGAGGGAAGATCATCTCTTTGCGGCTTTCTCGTATTTTGATAAAGACGGCAGCGGCTACATCACTGCAGATGAACTTCAACAAGCCTGTGACGAGTTCGGCATAGAGGATATGCGATTGGAAGATTTGATCCGAGAGGTTGATCAGGATAATGTAAGATGACACTGCATATTTTAACATTTGAATGAATGTCAAATCACAAAGAGGGTCATCAATTTAATACTCGACTCATTGTTCATTTTTCAGGACGGCCGGATAGATTACAACGAATTTGTGGCAATGATGCACAATGGCAACAATGAAATGGGTAAGAAGGGCGGACATGGTAGAAGCTTTAGCATTGGATTTAGGGAGGCTTTACAAGTTTGCTGACATGTAGAGAGGATCATTTTCTTTTTCTTTTTCTCTTTTTTGGGTTAATTTTTCAGGATCATATTTGACTGTGTAATGACCATTAGTTGCCGGTGCTTGTAGGTGCATCATGCATAGTTCTTTAGCAATCAATCACAAGTTGAATTTTCACTGTCGTTGCACAGTGTTGTGTGCATGTATGTATGTATGTATGTATGTATGTATGTATGTATGTATGTATACATCTATGAATCAAAAGAAATATAATTTATTGCTGACGTCCGATTGATATTGATAGTAGGAATAGAGTTTACAATAACACAAATTGGAAGATAGAGAAGAAAACTTGCTCCGGGGTAACAACAAAAAATATTCAAAAATTGAATTTTTTTCAATAGAAAGTGGGGGTTTGAAACATATAATAGCATTTTCAAGAATCATCTGACTATACTTGAGTTAATATGTGGACTAGTGAAAATCTTCCATGGTGATCTAATTTCCTTTGATCTACAAATGAAAAATGTATAGCACATTTGATTGATTTGTCTATTGATCTTTAATAAACTTGAAAAATGAAGCATAAAACTTGCCACGAGTTTAAATCTTGCGTGTGAAAACAATCTCAATTGGATATTGAAACAAAATCCATTGTCAATCTGCATCTACGATGTCGAGTCGTGGAGCGCAAAAGATTATGAAGCTTAGAATCATATCTAAGTGGGGGATTTTGCTTCTTAATTGAAGCAATTTGACAAATAAAGCAAATCAAAGTAGGGTCATTTCAAGATAATTCCTAATTATAAACTAACTTGAGTTTGGGCCAAAACTTTAGTTTAATCAGAATTTGGTCGATTTGACAGCTGCCGAGGGCCAACAACTTCTAATTTTCTACAGTTAGTACACTATTGCCTTTTTTTTCTTTTCTTTTTTTTACTACTAATGACTATTCCTTTTTTTAAAATAAATAATTGTCATATAGCAAATATTACAATTTTAATTTGATCAGCTGTCATATTTGGGCATATATGGGTTCTTATTTTTCTAGCAAATACGTATATTCCTTCCGATTTTTGAAAAAAAGAAAATTATTTTAGGAAAATGTGGTTGGTTTGGGTAAATTTAGAAAGAGGATTGTGTTACACTTCAATTGATATTTAAAAAATATATATATACATATATACATACATGTATGTATGTATCATAATAACGACTCGTGTATCTGACTATTGTGTCGTGACTAAAATGACGAGTCATGTACGCGCGTGTGAACAACCAAGAAACACCATGAAGAGGACCCCTCTTCGAGGCCAGCCTTGCCCTTGATTGAACGGTCCAACAGAAACGTGGAAATGATTGGACCTCAGTCGGACGGCTGAGATTGTCCCAATGCCCTTGATCATCATAGGATTCCGGTTTCTACGTTATCTTGTACGCACGTTCGTGACAGCTCACGCGCGGTTGGTGAGGGTGGTGGTGGTGGGGTCCCTGGTTCAGGTTGGCGTAACTTGAGACGAACCATGTTCCTTGGTCGTGCCAAGTCACCGTTAGTGACGGCAACGACAAAGGCACCTAGCTGTGACCTGTGTGTCCATGACCCCCGCTCTCCCACACATCACCAGCTCGGTTTAGAAAATCTGAAATCCTCTGGGAAACCCCCACGTTCTCAAACAGTGCATGCTGTTGTTTTCAATCATTAGCCTGTTACTCTTCTTTTACTATTTTGCCCTTCGAAGTTGATTTAGTTTAGCCGGTTTGACTAAAATGCCCTTGCTTATGTTCACCGTTGATGGAGCAATTCATTTGGGCCGTCGGATTTTCGGACAACGCGAATTTAACGGCTTTTAGATTCGGCAATGACATCGATTTTGAGAGGTTACCAACTGATTATTTACTTTTAAAATATTATTAATTTTTTCTATATATTTTTTTTTTAATTTTTTAGATGAGGAATGAAATGAAACGAGGTGCAACCATTGACAAAATTTTATAGAAAGTGATTGATAGAGAAATGTGATTATTTTGTTGTTCTAATGTCGTAATTTATGGAAGCTGAATGGAAAAGAAGTTGCTCCAATACCCATTTCGTACTATCGAATTATATGCAATCCACTTAATCATATCATAATGTTTGAGTTTACCATAAAATATTTTGTTTTATATTCCATTCTTCCATCAATTCTAGTAATTGTAATTTTAACCTTGTAAAGAAGAGATTAAATACAACGAGGAGAAGATGTCCTATATTTTTATTCAAAAATATATATTTTTAGATATGAAAGTAATTGGGTTGATCCACCTTCATCTAAATATGAGAATACACTGTGAACTTAAATATTCAAATTACACCATAAGACATAAAGACCTGTAATGATTTAGATAGTTTGATCTATAACTAAATATTTGATTATATGAAGTATGAACTATTTACAATTCGAGTTTATTCTATACTAAAATATTTAAAACGTGCTATTATTTATACGAGTTCGAACAAATGTTCAGACCTTTGATTGTTAATCGAAATAATTCAAAAAATATGTTATCATCTAGATAAGGGGACAAGTTATAGTATCAGTAGATAAACATTTAGAACTTAGAAATAGATAGTAAAATGTGTTATTATCTACATTGTTCTATAGAGATTGTAAAATATCAATAGATAAGCATTCATAACTTAGATAGTTTATTATAGACCAACGTATTTCCCATGTGTTATTATCTAGACTATTCTGGACACATTGCACTTACCAATAGATAAACATTAGATGACTTACTTTAAATCAGGGTATTTAAAATATGTTATTACCCAAATGATTCTAAACACGTTGTAATATCAATAGAATAATATTCAGATAGAGTTTTTGCTGCTTATTCTAGATCGAAATAATTAAAATGTGCCATTATCAAGACGTGCTTCGGTAGAATAATTAAATTATGTCTTATTTATACTGTCCCGAACATATTGTAATATTAGTAAATAAAGGTTACTAGATTAAAATTCGAAAAAGAATGCATAATTGGCAATAATGCTAGTGGCATTTTAGGCATTTAATAGCTTGAATCTATCCATGTAGTATGTATATATCCGCTTCATTGAAAAACTGTCCATTGGCCAGCCAGCTCGCTCGTTCTCTGTCAGCATCTCTCTGTTTCCACAGCATCTCTCGAACCAGAGACAAAAGAGAGTGTCTGTGAGTGTGTGTCACGTTTATCTCACCAATAACCTTTTCTTCAATTCCCCATTTCGAATAATCTTCATACCAATTCTCTTCTGATTCAGTTCATTTCATTTTGTTTTATCTCAAGCCTTGAAGTTCGACTTCAGAGCTGCTTCGTCATTCATTCTGCTTTTTGTTTCTGTTTGTAAGTTCACTGCAGTTGCAAGGTATGATGTGTTTTGTACTCTTTAAGTTTTGCATTATTTGGAAAATTTGGAGTCATCTTTATGCTTTGTCTAAGCTTAGTTTGCCATCTTGTGCGTGAATTCGTCAACTTGATGCAATGATGCTGAATTATTTTGGATCTTTGTGAGTGCTGCTTGCCAGTTTGATTCCTGAGAAAATGGGAATAGAATGACATTATTAGAATCTTGATTAGTTTCAAATCAAGAGTCAAAACCCTTTACTGTTCTTGTAGTGATATTACTAATTTGACTTGTCTATGGTGAGTTATTCAGTTTTAGAATACTAAAACGTTATCTGCGTGGAGATATCTTAGGTTTATGGCTTGATTTAGGATCTGTTTGGCATTTTGACTTATAGAAGATTGTTGGGTAAAAGTTAGAAATGGATGAGTATATAGGCATTGAAGTAAAAGATGCTTTCAGTTTTCAACACTTGGTGTCCCTCAAGCCTCAATAACTCAAATCTGAATCCCTGCTTTCAGTGTGTTCTAATTCTGTAAACTCTGCATTTGGTATTTTCTGGTGGTATTATTCAACAGGATTGGAGATTTATTGATGTTCGTGATCAACTGTTTGAAATATATCTTTGTACTTATCTTTAATGTTTTGTGTTTAAATTTGGCTTGTCTCTATTGCCATTCGTTGTTTAGTTTCTAACAATGTGATTGCATGAAAGAGAGATTACGTTTTGAATGTTAGGGTCTCTTTAGCTTTATCATATCTTTTGGTGAAGAAGAAATGTCCCGTTGTATAGATGGAAAAACATAGGATATACGATATAAAGTTTTCATTTATGTTTATGAAGTCCTTTGTAAAATCAGTGGAAAGGGTGTTGATCCATTTATTTTGGATCTTATACTGTTAGGAACAATAGAAATGTTGGACGACACTAATAGAGTATCATAGTGGTTAGAATAAAAGAGAAATTAGGCTTCATTTTTTTTGGTTTTTTAACTACGTAAAATTGATCCAATTTCAGTAATTGTGTTGAGTTATTGAACCTTCTAGCTTTGCAGCAGTCTTTAAGATGATATTGCAATTCCAATTTCAGGACTCAGTCTTTCTTTACTATAAAATGGAGTCTGAGAATGGAATTATGATGGAGGACAAGAGGAATCTCAGTGCAAAAACTCACGTGGGAGGAGGATCTGCTCTCGAAGTAAATAAAGAAAAACAGAATTCTGATAGTGGTGATGAGGCTTCAAATCTGAAAGAGACTTCCAAGCACGTTGCAAAAGCTGAAGGTCTTAGTTCTTCTGGCAAGGAAACTGAAGCTGCTGTGAATGTCTCAGCAAATAAAATCACAAAACGCTTAAAGGTACAGTGTGCTATTCACCCAGTTGCTTCTCTTGAGCTCCTCTATTGAGATAATTTTGTCACATAACTGAAAAAAATATGTATATTCATAATCTTATAATGTGTGCGTGTTTTTATATTCAGGAATCTCTGACCCCTGATGGTGTTAATTCAAAAAGTAGTAAAGTGGCCAAGGATAAAGCTATCCTGAAGGGTTCAGCTTCATTTACTCGTAGCCAGAAGCCTGTCCTTTCCCAGAGTCTTTTTTTTCCATCAAGAGGAGCCCATGCAGATGCTCTAAAGAAGAGCATAGATGTGTACCCAATAAAGAGAGATGCCAAACAGGCCCTGGTAAATAGGGTGAAAGGTCAGGGCCCTTCTTTCAATGGAACAGTCAATTCAGTTTCCCGCTTGAATCAACCTAATAGGTGTGCATCCACTGGAGTGGAAACCAAGGAAATAAAAACAAATGGAGTTTCTGTAAGACCAACTACTTTGGCATCTGTTTCCAGCATTCGCAAATCTGCGGTAAGCTCTCATATTGTTATTTCTTCCCTCCAACATTTTTCTTTTGTATTTTGTAAAAACTCACTTTGCGTCTTTGCATCTTTGCTTCTCAGCCTGTGAAATCCAGTTCTGTGAATGAAGCTGGTAACTGCCCTCTGCCTGAAGTTTCCCGGTAAGTCACATTAGTCCATCTTCCTGATACATATGTTGATCTCTTTCATTGGATGCTGAAATTTTAGAACATAATGTCTTAATGTGTTAGAAAGAAAGTATCAAGGAGAGAAATCTTTCAAAATCTACTGGATTAATTGGGGTTGTATACTGTCTTATGAAACTGCAGGTTTATGGATCAACATTCTAAATCTGTAACAAATGCATTGCCAAATAAAGAGGATGATGAGACTCGTTCCACTACTTCGTACTGTCCTATCTTCCACCACCATAATTTTTTTTTTTAACCTTGTTTCCTAGTGTTCATTATATTGATTTGTCTGAGATTTCTGTTTTTTCAATATAAGTGCCACTTCTCATGGGCGGAGAAGCGGTGTTTCTGGATTCAACTTCAGGCTGGAAGAACGAGCTGAAAGAAGAAAGGAGGTCATCTATGTGTATTCAGTTGCTTTCCCACTTTTGTTATAAACTTTACGGTGAATGCAAAATTAACTGTGCTATGGTATTGATCACCAGTTCTTTTCAAAGCTAGAAGAGAAGATCCATGCTAAGGAAGTAGAAAAAAGCAACTTGCAGGAAAAATCAAAGGTGTTGTCACCATCTATTAACAGTGCTTGATAGAACATTTGTTTTTCCTCATCCCATTGTTCATTTTCCCAATTTGTTGATCTTAATCTGATTGGTTGCTATCATGCAGGAGAGCCAAGAGGCAGAGATCAAACAACTGAGAAAGAGCTTGACATTTAAGGCTACACCAATGCCAAGCTTTTACAAGGAACCTCCTCAAAAAGTTGAACTAAAGAAGGTACCTCTATATGCATTTGGTTGCAAGAATTCTACATTTTGAGATGCTCCCTTCTCTGAAGTTCAGAGAACGACCAACTTTTTAAGTTACATCCCCCTTCTCTAAAGTTCAGAGAACGACCAACTTTTTTGACAGAAGGACAGCAATTAAAGTCAAACCAATTTAAGGGAGCAAGCTAACATATATGGTAAAGTTATATTTTATGCGAGCATCCAAGTTGCAGATGGCTTGCTCCATAAATTCACAGGCCTAGAGTTCATGATTATTGGCTATATTCTTTTTGAGCATATGATGTGAATATTAGATTTTCATTTCTTTTTACGTGTCATTCTTATTGAATATTATAGATTCCAACCACTCGGGCTGTATCCCCTAAGTTTGGAAGGAACAAGAGCTCTGTTGTTGCAAAGGACAGCTCTTTTGAAAATGGAGGATCATGTCATAGCCCACGTCTGAATCAAGGACCAAACAATTCGATGAAGGGAACCCAAGCAAATGGAAATAAAGAATCTGCTACGTCAAAGACTCCTATAAAAAAATCGCAACCTAAACTCCAATCTCAGGATAGCATTCGCAGAAAAACTGAAGGAAAGCCAGTTAAGTCAAAACCAAAGAATGCTGGGGCAGGGAACCAAATTCAGGAAGCAGATGGAAAACCTGAAGAAACCCAGAACCAATCTTCGGCACTTCCTGAATGCAAGGATGCTGTAGATTTGGCATCTGAAATTCATCCTGCTGAGACCGATGGACCTATTATGACAATGGCAAACCCAGAGATTATTCCCCGTGAAGTCGCTGTTGGAGGTTGAAGATATGATTCTTGGCCCTTGAGTTTATAGCCTATCAAAGTTTCAAGTTCCATGATATCTGTTAATAGTTTTATTATAAGTTGTTTACATGCCTTGTTACAATTTCCTTCTGGAACTTCAATACCTATTCGAGTTATAAATTTAGTGTCCATAGGTTAAAGTAATCAAGCATTCCTTTATTAAATTTGGTTCGAATGGAATCTCCAGCATATTTTTTCATGTTTTCTTGATTGTGTTCGTGGATATTTTTCATCCTATTCTCAGCTTCCTTAAATTCTCTCTAATCAAATTAAACTCATATGGTAAGGTTGATGTGTGATTGAAGATAGTCTGTTTACAATGTAGACATTTTTAAGAATCGTATTTGACCATACAACATTGCGTAGCTCACCATACAACACTATTTTTGATGCAGTATAATGATGTTTAAGATTAGCTCTGAATTTTAGAACATGCGAATGCATGCATAGAAGAAACTTGATCAGTAGAGAATCCTAATAAATTCATAACGATGTTTAAGAGTTGTAACGATGTTTCAGTAACAATCACAAGCTGCTTCAGGATTCTATCAGGGATCATTAAAGGTGAAACATTTCTATTGCTTACCAAGCAAGATTAGTTGCAATCAAGTAAATGTAAAGCCAAGGATGCCTCATTGGTACCTTTCTCTAAATTTCAAGAAAGTGTCTACTTCATAAAGCGAGCTGGGTCTATCACAAATTTGTGGTCGCCATTCGTTGCTCGCTAGTCGCTATAGCTGCTGCTTTATGGATTATGCATATTAGATTTAGAACGTGTTTCATATCGTTTTTCTAAATTTGGGAAAAATTTTAAGTAATGATAAATATCTCCAAAAAAAAAATTATTTCAAATTTCATCTCAAAAGTTATCTTTATTTTAAAACTACTTACACCCTCATCAAATACACCCATGAGCTGAGAGGCGAGAGCTGTCTTATACCCTAACACTCATCAAAATAAAATCTAACCTAGTGTAAAATTTTTACTCAGTAATTAACAAATATCTCCCAAGGAAGATAAAATGAATGTTCATTGTCTCTCCGGTGCTATAGTAACTGTAAGTACAAACATGATCACATGAACAATGAAGGGTGGAGATTGAGGTAGAGGAAGAAGCAATGTGAAAAAGAAAGAAGAAAAGATGGGGTTCGCAATTCAAATTAGCTTTTGATCTTCACCCGAGCCGAACCCAATGTGAAAAAGCTTGAAGTCACGCAATATTATATATCACTGAATGGAGGAAACAAATACAAATCAAGCAAGAACAATGAAATAAGTTTAAAAAAAAGGTAAAAGAAGAAATTATAATGAGTTTACTTCTAATGTTAAGAAGGAACTTTTGGCAGCGCACATGAAACATCTGCTATCCTTCTTCTCTTGTTCTGTATATTAATTGTTTTACTTTTTATTTTGACGTACCATGTGCCTCGTCCAACGCCGCAACTGCCACACTACAACATATCCCGTGAGACCTTCTCCCATATTAAACTTCAGTATTTACATCTCTCGAAAAAAAAAATGAAAAGCTTTAATGTATATATATATATATATATATATATATCTCTGACTTTAATAAAGTCAGGATTAGTTAAAAGATAAAAACACAGTATATTGGAGTATGTATTTATTTTGTCTTTTAACTAATTCTTGATTTTATTAAAGTTAGAGATCCCTAATTGAAAAACTAATATATATATATATATGAGTAATGATACATCCACAAACTCTTGTACAAACTTATTTTGTACAAACTTATGTGGCATGATAAGATTGGTTAAATGAAAATATAAAATAATGAAAACAAATCATGTGGGGCAAGTGATATTTAATTCAACCAATCTTATCATGCCACATAAGTTTGTACAAAATAAATTTGTATAAGAGTTTGTAGCTGTATCATTACTCATATATATATATATATATATATATATATATATATATATATATATAAACTAAAAGGTTGAGGCCATCCTCTTCCTATGCCACGCGCGTTCTTTAGGCCATTGGGTTTTTTTTTTTTTTTATAGGCAGAGAGGGGATAATCAATTAAAGAAAGGAAGGGCTTAAGTTACGTTTACGTAACTTAGCGCCAACCTTAAAAGAAAAAGTATTTGGTGGGAGGGATTTATCTCACGGTCAAATCATTTTGACTATTAATCCAATTCAACCTTCCTATTCATCTAATGTATTAAAAATACGAAAAAAAAACGATCTGGTGGCTGGGCAATTAAAATAAACATTTCTATTTCATGTTTATTTTTCTTTTATTTTTTATTAAATAAAGGAATAAAAATGTTATTTTGAACAGCTAAAAAAACAACGGAAATGATAATAAGTGTAGCATAATTAGTATTATTATTTTATAGTTAGTAGTCTAACTGTAACATAAACAATATTCATATTTTTATTTTGCGTATTATCTTGCCGCTGTTGTTTTAAGCAACGGTACTCTTAAATAAACGAGAAATATTTCATGCTAAAAGTAAAATCCTTGGGGAAACAAAACAAACTCTGCAGTTACAATATACGGACAGAACAGGGATAAGTTTGCAGACACATAATCGTGGGCAGGAACAGCCACTTCCAATTGGACCCCACCTCACGCAACTGGATTAATTCATTCCCACAAGCTGTATCCAGCTGTGCAAAAATTTATTATTATTATTATTATCAGCATCCATTCACATTCTTAGTTTCCACTAAACCCAAAATCCATTATTTAGTTATATAATAAGACTGCACTTTTTTAAGTCAAATCTTATCTTTTAGCGAAAGAAAATTATTTTGATGAGCCCTTTTAATTTGGCCACAATTCCAGTAAATATAATAACACGGCAATTCACAAATATAATAATATTAAATAGTAAATAATTTCCTTAAAAGTTCATCCCCAATAATTGACAATTATTTGGTTCTTTTTTTTTTTTTCTAATTTTTCATGAAGACAACAACACACCAGCCATGAAAGTAAAAAGTCCATCCAACTCTTATGAGTTGTGATGTCTCTGTCAGTAGTCATGATATCACCCAACAACTCCCTTCATCAGACACTAAATTCTTTACTTTCTCTCAAAGAAAAATTTAATTTAACGAATAAAGAAATCCAAAATTATGAAAATTTGGGTTGATTCATTCACAAGCAGGCAAGAGGGACTCAACCATTGACACAGAGCAAAAGGCTGTTCATCAATCACCATGCACACAGTGACGGTAGCCAGTGAGTCTTACTTAAAAAACAATTAAAAAATGATATGTAATTACAGTATTTATAAAAAGAAAAAAAAAACAACAAACAAACTCTTCTCTTTAGTGGGGATTATTCACCGTCGACGTATCCTGATTGATATCCCCTTCTCTTTAGTTTACAATCTTCCCTACAACTGCAATATATTAAGCCACTGTTAATAAAAAAATTAACGCGATAAAACAGGATTATAATCAGTGGAAAAGATAGGCGGAATTTACCAGTTTATGATTGTTTACACGGTTTCGGGTTTTCTTATTTTTTGATTTAATTATGAGTTTATTGACATGTAGTGAAATGTGAATCTTGCCCAACAGCTCCAAGCATTCTACATGCTACCTCCATCAATTTGCCTGCAATTGCAACATAATTAGAAGTCAACCGCCGATATTATATAATCTGCATCGCCTGTCTCATAATCAACAAGGAAAACAGCTAACAGTTAAATTGATTTTCCAATCACAGAACCCTTGGCCCAGCACTTAAAAACATTAGGTGGCCAGCTAGTAAAGAACACAAAAGTACTGACAACAAATCATGCCAGCCGATCACAAATCAATCCAAAAAATGGAAAGAAACGCAATCACACGGAGGGTAAGTTCATGAGAGGCAGCTGTTGCCAGCATAAAAGTTATGGGTGCCGACTTGGCAACCCTAGAATCAATCACATGGGACTCATCGGTGGCATGAGCCAAAGATTAGAGTCCGCAAAATAAGAAGAGTTAACCCATTGATTAAGAAACCTGCCAGGCATCATTATAAACTTTTTTATGAATAAAAATTCCAATAAAATAATGAAACCACCTTTGCTTTTTACTTCCCACCGACAAATTTGTACTTAAACTAACCTTTAAAAGCACTCCAAAACTGAACCCACCAGAATGAACTATCCCCCAACTCAACCTAACCTCAAAAAAATAAATTGCCACAACATCAACCACCGTCTCAAAATCCATTGCCCATGAAAAGTAATCTAATCTCTATTTTCTTAAGACACAACCAAAAACAAAAAAACAAAAACCCTACCCGCCCAGGAGGATTTCACCAAATGAATCAATCACTATCCACAAGAACACCATTGGGAAGTAACAAAATTACATTTTTTTGTGAAATAATTCAAAGAACAAGAATAATTATTAACAACGGCTAATATTAGTGAAGATTTTGACAAATTTCAAAGTTGATGAAATGAAATTAGCCTGAATTTTAGCCAATGCCAGTGAAATGTACTCCATTAATCAATAAAAATTAAAATAAAATAAAAAACTAAAACAACCATTACCTCTTCTGGGCTTGGTGACAACTTTAACGGCAGCCGGTTTCTTAACCGTTGGAGTCTCTTCCTCTGGGAACAAAACCCCATCAATCCCTTGAACCGAAATCCTGCCATCAGTATAAATATCCGGGTCAAACAAATAAGCCGACCCGTCACTCGTCCCGAATTTCACCGACCCATCAGCCTCTTGTGCCGTTACTTTATGCGGCAACCTTAACGTATCGTACTTCACTTTCCCAAATCTCCTAACGGAGTTGTACATGCTCTCCTCCGTTTGATACTCCGGGATAATGTGGTAATAAATAATCTGTTCCGGCGCCCCCGGTTCGCTCAATTGATCCGTCGTCAGCTTCGCCATCGCCTCGTCGTTCGGGGCCAGCACCGTCAGGACGTATCCCTCGGACACCAAACGGCCCATTTCCGTCGCTAACGACGTCAAGTTCACCAGAATATCCGCCATTTCGTTGTACCCTCCGTAATGCAACAGCGTGTGAATGAAATCCTTCACCTGCCTCTCGCCGTTGAAATGACGGTGCGCTCCGCCGGGTCCTGGAGCCGGAGCCGGTGCCAGCGAGGGGCCGGGAGCCATCGCGTCGTATATAGGAAGAATCGGAGGGGCACCAGCCGGAACCGGAGCGGCCGGTTTCTTCAAACGGTGAGTCCTGGGGTCAACCTCCGGCGCGCCTTGCGGAAGCACGGCGGAAATGGAACGGAGATTCCGCCTGCGGTTGAAGTCCTCTTGTACCGATCGCGGGACTAACAGCCGCTCGATTCCGTGGATTACACCGTCGGGACGGGTAATGTCGTCGGGTCGGAAAAGCTCAGCCGAACCGATGAGTCTTTTACTGCTCTTGCTGGACAAGTGGACGAAATCGTTCCAGAGAGTGTTGTGCTTTCTGGAGCCGGATTTCTCGTCGGGCCAGTTGCGGGATCCGATTCGGCTGGGGAGAATGTGGAACATCAAGAGGGTCTGTAAGGACTTGAGGTTGCCGGGTTCGAGTAAGAACCGCTTGAACTCGGGGTCGAGCTCGCGCTCTAGCGCTTCGTTCTTAGGGGCAAAAATGGTAATGTTGTGTCTGCCGACGGCTTCTTCGAGGGTCTGTAATAGGAGAGCCTTTTCAACTAGCTCGGCCAGTTCAGTGTAATGCGAGTCCAGAAGGGCGACGAGAACTGAGTTGGAGTTGATTTGAGGTTGCGACGACGACGATGTCGTTTTGTGAGGCAATGCGGTGACGGAGGGAACAACCAACAGGAAGAAGAAAGCGAGGCCATAGATTTGAGGATCCATGGCTCTCAAAGATTGCAGATGACGAAAGACGCAATTCCTTTGCAAAGAATGGACAAAATGTGAGAGCTTTGTATTCGTATGAATCTGTGTTTGTGTGTGGGTCTTGTTCGGTGGTGGGATTTAGCTTTGGCGTTATAGCTTTTTTGGTAAGCTTTGCTTTGGGTTAGAGTGAGAGGAGAGGAGAGTGAGACACGCGACTGAGCAAGTGAATGGGGAAACTACACTTAGAAGAAGCACTTATTGTGAGAGCAAGAGAGGAGGACTTTTTGGGGTGGAGGTGTCCGTATAGAGAGGGTCGAAACAGGCTGGATGTGGGGACCACGCGTCTATTGGCTTTCTGTCATTTTTATGTGATTTGTGATTCTCACAACTTTACTAATGTTCAGTGACCAAGTCCAAAAGAAAAATAAATAAAAAATGTTTAGTGGCTTTCAGCTCTTAGCTTAAGCTCAACCACTAAATGGCTAAGCCATGACTTTTTTTTTTCCGACTTTTATTTAGGGTTGCTAATGAAGATATCATAATTATGAGTATCCGCAGCAGATTAATCAGATAATATTACTTGATATTATCGTTTTTTATAAAGTGAATTCTATCGCTTCTTATGTTTAGATCATTATTCAGTAAAAAGAAAAAATAATATGGATGATCAATTTGAATTTTTAATTCTTTAAAAAAATATAGTGTTAAATTAAAATTTTAAGTTTAATTCTCTTTACACATAAAATCTCTTTTCATTTCAAAAATTAAAATTTCAAATATTCTTTTAATTTTTCATTGGTTTAAGTTTTTTTGTTAGTCATATACTTTTTTTTAAGTAAAGCGATAAATAAAATTAATTTTGGAATGTTGATTTGCAATTTGTGTACATAATTTTTAAAAATATTGCACTAAAGAGTGTCAACTTGAATAAGCATTTAAAGATCTATTAAATAAAGAGGGGAAGCTCAAAGCTGTACAGTAAAAGCACGGCAACGCATGTGAGTGGCGCGAAGAAACAAGCCGCGCAGGCCATATTTCACAAATCACAATTCACATGTGGCTACAAAACAAGCTGTCGGTGTTTGGAAATAGATGAACAAAATCAATAAATGGCCCTTTGTTTCTAAGCTAAGCATTTCTTTCCTCAATTTCCCTCAACTCGCTTCTAAACGCACGTGGCGCGTGGAGAAACATCATCATCAATTCATCAAAACGGCGACGGCTTGCCCACCGTTAGATTGCCTGTCTCCATCAGCTGACTTCACTTGCTTTGCTTCGCTGGTTTCTTATGATTCCACCAAACCAAACGTGACTGATGACTCTTACAAGCTTACAAGAAGCCCAGAGCCCTACTGTTGTGACAAAAATTCTAACACTTTTGTTGTGAAAAATTTGTTGCCAATATTTTTTTTTTTTTACAAAAAAAAGCAAAAGAGTAATGTTTTATAATGTTGCTCAATCAAAAATAGTTAATCTTTTATGGTACAAATGGGAAATTTTAATTTTTCAAAGTTAATGCAAATTTTGGAAATTGGTACTAAAATTTGGTTTAAAATGTTCATAATTTGTTTTTTTTTTATTAGTATTGTGTAATGTGGATTAATTTAAGATAAGTAAGCAATCAATCATCTGATATTGCAATTCATAAAAGTGTATTATCTATGATATGGCATCGTCAAATATTCCTTTTATTATTTATTTTCTAATGAATAAAAAATGTACTTGAGATTGCATCTCGCAAAGTGTATTAATTGTAGTACATTTTTACGTGCTTTTCTTTTATATCATAATGTATAGTACAACAGTAAAAACCTCTCAATAGTAATACTTTTTATAGGAATAACTTTCATGGAGTCATAAAAAAATTTTGATCCCAGTTTAAGATAGTTACAAATAAAAATAAACCGTATATATAGATAAGCATGAGTTTTTTAGATCCCATCTTAAGTAACATGTCTCTACATAGTAATAATTATTTGTATGTTACACAAATATATATGTTGCATTAAAGGTTTAACATTGCATAAAATATTTTTTTAAAGTTGGTTGAGATAATAATTTATTATTTGGAATTGTTACCATATTTTTAAACTTGCGGGTATGTAATAACTCGCTATTATAGACACCTTATTGAAGCAAAAATATCTATAACTTCTCAAACATGTATAGAAATTCATGGAATTGATGTGCTCTATTAATTTATTATTAATGTGTTTACCTCTGTATTATTTACATTAAGAATAACTAAGTCAAAATAATAATTTTATAGTTAAATCTCTATTAAGTTATAATAATAAATTTAATCGATCCTAACATTATGATTATAAAAAATAATATTTATTATTATAAATATTAACTATGGCGTGCCATATACCATAATAAGTATCAATTATGACATGCCATATACATTCCCTACTATTGAAATTGAATTAATTGATAATTTTACAATTTACGTACCAAGAAAAGGGGAAAATGATGTGGTATGTACCGTAAAATATATATACAGTAGTTTTTTTGTCCATAATTTTAAAGTGCGGGAAAATTTTAAAACCGTACTGTTTTAAAAGCTTACAATTTTAAACCTTTTAAACTATGCGGTTTAAAAATATTTATCGGACTTTTCTTTACTTTAAAATTTCGAACTGGAACATCTCTCTATATATATATATATATATTAGTTTTTCTCTTATGCAGACATTCACATTTTCTTTTTTTATTGCAAACACACTTCAAAGCCGTAGTGTTTAAAATAATTAATTTTTAACTTAACTCTCTTAAACCGCACACATCCACACATGGGAATGATTTTATATATATAATGTTTTTATTTTTAGAAATAATGTTAGTAAGTGGGATTAAAAAAAAAAAACTCATCCAAGAGTTAATTTAAAAATTAGTAAGTGACTTGAATGGAAATTCACGTGTAAAACGTCCAACTATTGGGACAAATAGTTGGTGGAAAAAATTAAAAAAAAAATTATGCCTAAATATTTACACTAAAAAATGGCCTTATGAAAAATTTTCCATTACATAATAAACAGAATATAATTCAAAAACTTTTATTGATATATATGTTGGGATTAGAAGTGATTCCATTGCTTTTGCCATTGTTAATTTTGTTTCTTTTTTTAAGCACTTTCTCAATATTTAATACCTAGATGCCATAGTAATCATGTGGTTTAGGATGCTTCCAAAGTTTGTTATAAGTGGCAAAATGCAATGCTTTGATTCATATATATATATATATATATATATATGCATGCATAATCTCTAGTAATGGTAATAAAATTGTTAGTAGTACCTTGTTGACTATAGAACTGTCAGGGCCCATTACGCATATCAATTATCACACATTGGAAGATTGGATTCTGATTTGGTGATTTCTCTGTGTTTAAGAGACAAAGCTTTGCCACGGGATATTTCTCGATTAAAATAAAAATTATAATCAATGCGCTATATCTTGTTTCTTTGTCCGCATTGAGCATTGAATTTGCAGATGAGTTATTTTTAAATACTTGTCCTGAGATTTGATATAATTATAGTTAGATGATGAGATTCAATATATTTTCATTTGTTTCTTCTTTCGTTAGTATATATGTGCGTATAATGTTAGTATTTAAGATAAAAATGTAAAAGACTACGTTGAAAATTTAAAAAATTAAAGTAACAATCAAAATATTTTGAAATTCACTGGATAATTATATTATCCGATTGCACTTAATATCCATGGTGTAAAAGACTAAATTTTCTCTTTCAACACCATAAAACTTAATTGAGATGTCTTACTCTCACATCAACAAATGAAATCATTTTTACTCCACTCCCTTACTTTCAGATGTTGAAAGAAAAGCAAATAAACACAAAGAGCATATAACCAATGAACAAGAGAAGTATGGTTGGTTGGAGAAAGCCACCGACCGATGACAATCGACGACGGTCGAGGTTTGCTATTGGTGTTGGAGTTCGTAAGATGTTAGTTACTTTATCAAAATCTAAAATTTATTGTTTTGCTTCAATTTTCTTATTTTTTGAGATAGAAATTTTATAAGTGGTTGTTGGCTGTATTTAACCTATCTTGTTCATGAATTTATGGTGGAAATTTTGATTAAAAGGAGAATGAGTTTAACCATGTGTGGGGCATGAGTTGAAAAAATTTGTTATTGGTTGTTTTTGTTTGTGATTTATACTATACATAGTGTAAAAACTTTAATTGAATGCTTGTAAAAACTTTAAGTTGATGAATAAATAATAGTTGTTAGTAGGGTTGATAATGGAACGGGATGGGATGAGATTTACTAATTCCAGTCACGTCCTGTATATGTAAGTGGGATAAAAAAAAAAAGTCACACTTTCGTCCCTATATTTTTTTTGTGACAAAAATATCCCGATCTCGTCCCAAAAGAGATGAGATCTTAAGGGATTTCATTCCAATTGGAAAAATTATCATCTTTAGTCAGTAATGGGACAAGATGGGACCCGTATATGCAAGTGGGATAAAAAAAAAGTCACACTCTCGTCCTTATAATTTTTTTGGACAAAAATATGTGCCAATACTATCGGGAAAAATTATCATTTATAGTTGTTATATTTATAACTGTTAGAGAGAAACTATTCAAAATTTGATCAATATTGTTTGGCCTTGTGGCAGTTTTATGAATGTATTTTGTGTCCATATCACCCGAGTTTGAATAATAATAAAAAAGAAAATGTTAGTATTTAGTAGCGAGATTTCTCGTCTACTTCAAACATTGCTTAAAAAAGAAAAAAAAGAACAAAAGGTATCGTGGTTATGTGATGTTGTTTGCTATGAATCTAAGTGCTCAAATGAATTGGGTGGATTAGGTTGATGTTCAAGTTCTTCGATTGAAATTTTTATTGCAACGAGTATTAGTTAATAATCAAATATGATTCTTTGAATGTAGTTCGATTGGTTCATAACTATTAATTGTCAACAGGCGATATTTTGGATGGTCCAAATTATCCAAGAGCAAATGTTAATTATTAATGTTTTAATTTTTCTAGATATGTTAAGTAAACAGCTCATGTTTTGGTCAAATTTACATTAAAGATTCGTGATTTGCTAATTTGGTTGGAAGATTTTCCAAATAAAGTTTTGAATTCTTTTTAATCCTTTCTTGTTAGTGAATAAAATTTATGTTTCCTTCTAAAAAGGAAAAAAAAAATCTAATTTTCATATTGCTTCCAATTCATTCGTTGCTAATCTCCTAACTTGCTTGGATAAAAATAAAAATAAAAAGAAAATCCAAATCCTTTGAAGAGAGTCTCGTTATAAAAGCTCCGGTTCGGTAAGCGGATTCAAGCCATGGTTTGAAAGAACAGTGTTAAAAATAAAACCGAGTCCGATATATATTTCAACCTGCGTCTTTCTCGCTCAAGTCGGATCTAGGGCCAAAAGTTACAATCTAGACCCAGGATGTTTGGGGCCCATGAAAGAAACAGTCTTGACTCTTGACCCCAAAACCAAACAGAGCCCATCTAGAATTGCAAGCCCATAATATTCGGGGCCCATGAAAGCAACAATCCTCACCCTTGATCCCAAAGTCAAAGAGAGGCCAGGCCCATTGATTAATACACACAGACATGACATGATAATAATTAATTGAATAATAAAATAAAATCTCGAATGTTTTTCACTCAACCAACCATTTTATTCCAGAGTCCATTCACGTGAACAGCTATAGAGACTAGAGATTGTCCAACTCCTGACTACATCCCAAATTCTATTTTTAAGGAATTTCAGAGGCTAGTTTTCATTTTTTGAAAAGTAAATGATAATAGTAACTTTTTGAAGTTCAGGTTACATTTTGGGAAATGACGACACATTTCATTAACACTACATAAATTAACATTCAAACGGAGCCAGAATGAAACCATCCATCCAGACAGAGAATAGTTTTTAAATATAATCAGCGCTAATCGGGTTATAAAAATAAACAAATTTACATAAATACACCCAATTTATAAGTCCCTATCCAGATGGGAAGCTCTTTCATCAAACTTCCTCTCTTTTATTGTGTTCAGACCACAAATCACCATATTGACTCTATCCACATGCAAAATGCCCGTCCCCGGCCTGTTAACGCAACTGCATCTGTTCCTCAGCATGTCATTTCTGGAGAAACGAGTTAACAACCTGAAAAATCCAAGTTACAACTGCTTTCAATTGTCGAATAAATCAAAATAAGGTTTCAAGAATGAGAAATCTGTACTGCTTATTTGACTTGAGACCTATTTCTTGTAATCATAAGTAAATATCAATAAACTCGAGAAAGGGTTAAATATCAGTATATCACTATATGATGCCTATAGTCGCCATCTATTAGTAAAAACGGTGGGAGAATATTGTAAACCGGAGCCAATTTTTTTAATTGGAAGATTCTTATTCTCACCTTCAAAGATGAAATGCTGAGGATAGATGCCGTTGCTGAAACAATGTTTGATGACTTATCTTGAAAATGAACTTGCAGCACAAGAAGGTGGTGTCTCGTTATTCACAGGGTTTTCTCCACGTGTCTCTGTATTATTCTCGCTGTTTTGCTCTCTAACCAGGGGATTAGCCATATGACTTGATACAGAAGCTTCGCTGCCTCTAGTACTTTCTCCAGTTCCAAGTTGCTCCATCAAATGAGATACACTAGTAATTCCCGCATTTTCTGACCGACTTTCAGATCCAGTACCAGGCATGGAAGCATTGCGGGAGAATAGCCTCTCCTTCCACCCTCTGGTACTCTTGGAAATTGACTCTTTGTATCTTCAATTCAACAGAGTTAAAGAAAAACAGATTAGCAATAAATTTAATATATACATATCTCTGTGCATCAAAATATAGTACAACCATTAGAGTTACAAGAGAGAAGATTCCCTTTACAATTATACCTCATAGATACAGCATTAAATCTAGATTTCAAAGACTCCGAAAATGACTGAAGGTCAGATGGCCCAGCTCTATCATGGGTCGGTGATGAAGTATGGCTGGAAGTGCTTCTACAAAGAAAATGATTAAAAATAACACAAGTATATAAACCTATGGACAGTTAAATAGCAGATTTACAAACGAACTAGCACATAGGAGGGTGAAAAAAAATGATTAAAAAGAAAAAAGAAATCATGACTACCGATTATTAAAGGAAAATCCACGTCTAGTTGCTTGTGCAACTGCTGATCCAGAGGCTGAGGATGAATTTTGATTGGTTTGTATAGGATGAAACTGCAGCATATGCTGTGATGAGTCATTCCCACTAGATGAAAGTGGGACCGATGGACTAGCACCAGCAAGTGTAGCTGGTTCAGTTCCCCCTCCCTGAGCGACAGGACCGGGCGGTGCACCACCAGGATGAGCAGAAAATACAAAGAAATGTGGGCGACCATGAGCAGCTGACCGATTTCTATGGCTCTCCCTCCTACCAAAATGGTGGGCCCTGCCCATTGCAGCAGCAGCTGTCAAATGCTGAAGTATGCGTTCTTCAAGGTCAGTATCACTTGCACCCACAGGTAACTGCATTGCCAAAAGGAATTGCATAATTATCACTTGAAGGTCAAATCTGGGGATGACTTTATTCAATACATGAACAAACAAAATATGTTAGCAAATACAGATAAATTACGGACATGCTGCAATTCAAAATCGCCAAACGTAGGATGATGAAATATGGTGGCATTTCTTGGAGGATTAGCCCTAATGCTCCTCTCTTGTTCAACAGCTTCAAGCAATTCTTGACTACAACCATATGCACATTAGATAACTCCATTGAGTTATATATATAGAGGAAAAAGTAAATTATAGAATTATAGAAATCAATAACAAATTAACCTGGTGGCATCCTTCAGACTAATAGGCTGCCAACACATGGGACATTGAGAGCTTCTCTGACACCTATAATACAGAAGCAAGTGTTAGTTTTGTAAGCTCTTTCTTCCTTACCTAGTTATATGTCATATGACTCACAACTCAAGAATTCACATCAATTAACAAATGAAAAACGGTTGATCCACATAAATCTTTTATTTGTTTCTCTAGATGCAAGTGACTTAATTCCCAACTCCAGCTTGCAGGTAACTGTGTCGCATGTATATGTGTGCCATAGAGAGAGAGATTGTCACACCCAATCAATGTAGAACAGTAACAACTACTTCATAAGATAATAAGCAAATCAACAAACAAGTAATGAAGATATTGTTAAAAAATATTGCTCGAATTCTTCTTTCACAGAACCAGAGGAAGTCTGATAAAAGACTACAATAATGAAATCAAAGGAATACATAAACATCAAATGCAACCAATATAAAAATTTATTCAGAATATGACTCACATTATTTGGCCCCATAAAGAACTAGACCAAAATTTCTCAAGTCATCTTTGTCCATTACTCAAAAAAGGGGGGAAAAAGTGCAAAAACAAAAGGGAAAGCAAGACATATTTAATTTATGTTTTTTTTTCTCAGACAGATATGTATCTTTATTATTAATACAGTAACTAGAAAATGAAACAAAACCCAGAAAAGGATACAAAAAGACAAAATTGAACAAGGGTGTTTGAGAACAATGCATAAATATCTCAAAATGAGGATTTAGTAGAATCCATAATGTCACAAGGGAGGGAATGAAATAGCATATTAAGATATATGAACTCTACCATTCAAGAACGCATTGGAGGTGAAACTCATGCTTGCAACTCGTCACCTACAATGCAAGATAAACATTAGGCAAACTTCTATAAGTCAAAATCAAATGAAATGATTATGAATTGGGTGTATGATGTATGGTGAAAGGAGGCACAATAGACGTAGAATTTTAAGCTGTTTACCGTTGAAGGATCACTTTCAGAAAACTCCTCAAGGCATATGCTGCATGCATCATCACAAGAATCCTGTATCCCTCCTTCTACAAAGGCAGCAGCTGAAGTCATATGATCTTCAGGTTTCTTGCCCTCCTCCATCCCTAAAACCTGCAAAATCGGAAATAACTCAACTAAGACACTGCATGGGAATTGAACATTCTTTCAAGAAAATCAATGATCACAGTAAAACAAATATATAATCTTTCAATACAGACAATCCCAATCAATAAGAAAGGACAATCAAATCTCAAGACTCAAGAGATAGCTACTTTAGTTTCTAAATTGATAAGTTAACTTCCATTGCATTAACTTGAACCCAAGGACAGAAATTTGTAACACCAGGGAGCTCAATTAGTCACATGATTCCTCAGTTAGATTGGCAGGAATTATTTCTTAATGACTCCACAGAGCTCATGGACCATAAACAAACAAATGTAATGGTTTCAACAAAAAATAAAACTAAAAGCTTCCCCCAAAACAAATTTAATCTAATGGGAAAAACAATTCCTGGAGTTGCCATGATTCAGGTATCAGCAAATACTCAATGAAATTCAGCAATACATAAAACACCATCGACTGAATTTAATTATCCGGGTAGTACATAAGAGTTTAGTTGTAATTCTGATTCCCACATCAGACCATACACGGTTCTTTCTCTTTACTTTCATAGCTATTTGTTGCTCAATAGAGATTTGTTTTACATCTAAATTTATGCTAAATGCATTGAAATTACCCAGAGTGCATTATAACATGCTCATTTCATCTATCAAATCATAAAATTGTTGAAACAAAAAGTGGTCACATTTTTTTCCATCTCAATCACAGCCCAAAACAAGGGGAAAAGAGGGAAAAAAATTATCAAATTCAGCTGTAGACTTTCACAGAACAAGCCATATAAATTAAGACAGAACAAGCCAAATAACAATTAAGCAAAAATAAATTCAAGCTGAAACATTTGATGGATATAAATTAAGCCCAGATAAGAATTCGATCTCAATAATCAAATACAAGGAAAAAAAAAAAGAAATCATAACTGTATTTGAAAATTCAATTAAAAAATAAACTATTTGATTGTTAGAATTGAAAGATTAAATTTTTAATTTACCTCCATAATAGAGGATGGAAGAGCTGCAGAATGGATGAAGAAGATCAGGAAATGCCCATGAAATGATGAAGATCAGAGCAATTGGGATTCTCTGAAAATTCCTAGAGATTCATAACAAATAAAAAAAAAAAGAGAACCCTAGAATTCAGAGAACATGGAGATGATTAAAGAGGGAAAGAGAGGTAAAACAGACATGGCCAGCTTTACCTTATTAATTATGGTTGGGTTTGGTTTGGTTTGGTTTGTTTTCAGTTTTTTTTTTTTTTTTTTTTTGGTGTTGGAAAAACAAATCCACCCACACAAACACACCTCCACCAAAGAAATAATAATAACATTAACTAATAATAATAAACAAATAAATATTTTCTTTTAGGAGATAAATAATAAGTTCTTGGTTTCACACAACTTTTTTTTTTATAATAATTATAATTATTGGATCTTATCTTTTAAGTATATTCTTTCTTTATTTGTGTGCCCCGCAACTTGCTTGATTTAGTGGGGTGACATTTTTCACACTTTTTAATTGAATTAAATTTGTGTTATTGTACCTTCATGATCTATTATTGCCAAATTTTATATACGTTAAGGATTGTAAATTGGTTTTGAAATTTTGTTAGTTTATAATAATATCATGATGGTGATATGCTCTTTGTTTGGAAGTGTAATGTTACTTAATCAATCATGTATGATGCTTGAGAATTATGTAGTGACACGAATATGAGACAAAGAAGCTCAATTTGGCACGATCTTAAATAAGTCCAAGATTTGTAATTCAATTCAATTTAATTATTATTCTTACATGTATTTGATTTCGCTTTTAAATGTTTGGATAAAGATGAAAAAAAAATCACTCACTAAACGTCAACTCTCATTTCTTAAGTGTAAAATATATTTTTTTAAAAAAAACCAAAAGAAGTCTAATGGACAATCAATCATTGAATTAAATAAATGAATTTTTTAAAAGAAAAAAATTAGTCAAATTTATCAAATTATTAAGTAGATTGCAAAGAAAAAATTTACACTAATGGATAGTCTAATCTTTCTTTTTTTAAAAAAAAAATTAAGTTTGATTTATTCTTTAAGGTTTTTATTTAACTTGCACAATAACAATTTTTTTTTTCCCCATTTTCATGAGAGCTTGACCAAAATTACTAATCTTTTCAACTAAGCATTGCCCTTGAAAGGCACATTTACTAGTGGGTGGTAGGTTTGGAGAAAATTATTGACCCTTAGTTATCGTCATCATCCATAGAATATTTGAATAATATTTATATTTCCAATTTGAGAAATAATCAAGTGATGGGTTGGTCAACAACTGTGGGTATGTTTTGGGCGCCTCTGTTTTCTTCAATAATGCTATGGGTTTGATGGTCATACAAGCAAGGTATTGGTACGAACAGAAGACCAGATTTTATAGATTAGAATAAAATTTAGAATATAAGGTAAATCATAAATCTTTATGGGGGTAATAATATATTTATATCCCTGATGTTTTTATTCTGAATTAAGGACAGAGGTTATCCATTTGTATCAAAAAGGTTCTTTAATTAATTTCAAAAAAACAAAATAGTGGGTCCTTTGATTTATATCAAGATGATCAAATAACGTTTATAATATTTAACCATTTCAATTTAAGAGTACTTAACGAGTGTATTTTAGTCATTTCATTTGATACACAGATAACTTTCAAAAAATAAAGAAGATAAAGACAAACTATAGTTCTAGTTGAAAAATTATACACACACAAACACATATGTATGTATATTAAAATTTTATATTTCAAGCTTTAAATTTTAGATTATAAAAGTTCTATAAGATCGTGCTATTCAAGTTGCAGATAAAATAAATAAATAAAACGAATCTACCTTGACCCCGAGAAGCAGCCTCATGAGTCATGAGACTTGGAATTTTATTTTGATGTTAATTTTAGCGAAAAGCCCTACGAAACAAACAAAGATTAGAAGGATGAAAAAGATGTAAACAATTATCAAAATAGACCAATGATGAGCTGTCATTTTTAGGGTCTTTATTTTAAAACTAAAAAAAAGGATTATAGCTAAATGAAATCATTATTAATTTCATTAAATAAGTCAAAATTAATCCTCTAATATTGCCTTAATATTGCATGGAATTGAGGAGCTTGAGGACATATAAATTTCTTATTGAAAAAAGAAAGCACAATTTAAGACTCCATATATATATAATTATTTTTAGGTGTGACACTTTTTATTTATTTTTAATGTGGACACCTATAAAATTATGAAATTTAACAACATTAAAATTTAACTGTATTTAATTACATAACTTAAAAATATATCTATATATATATATATATTAAAAATATCTACACTCGAGAAAGTACATATGGATATTTATATGTATATGTTAATCCATGTAAATCTTAATTTGCACTTTTGCACCCATGCATATTGTGGTCGTAATGATGTATGTGTCCATGTAAATATCTCTGGGCACTAACTACGAATATCATAGAATGTGAAGAAAAATTGTTTATGAAAACCTTAGAACTATATGGATAGCTGCTGACATCAGGCTACACACAAGGAAACTGATCAAATTTAACATCAGCAAAACGATATTCATATATACACTTTTTACAAAGTCGGACGAAAATTAATGGACTAAAACAAATTGATCCTCTAATGAACCGAACCACAACTACTCTCGGTCTAGAATTCAGTAGGATGAGGGCATATGTTTTTCTTCCTTAGTCCAGTACTTCTTTGATCCAATGATAAGGTCGAGGAGACGGGATATCTACTGTCATTATAAGAAAAGAGAGATAAAACAACTGGAATTTAGCAACAAGCGTGTTACGTTTTTTGCAAGATATGATATTTAACAATGTTAGAGGATCGTGTGTTGTTAAAAGTTGCTAAAAGTTTACTTTTAAATTTTAATGAAAAATATAATTTTACCCACGTGACATCAGTTTGACATTATCATTAGACTATCAATAGTGATGGAAATGCATTAAACTATTATTTTTTAAAAAGATAAATGTAGTGAAATGTTACCTTTAAATAATTCGTGCAGTGATTTGTTGTTCTGTAATATTTTCTGTAGTGAAAAGATAATAACCTTGTAATATATTACAAATGACTTGTGATTTAATTTCTGAAAAGTAGAATAGCAAATATCACCCCACAAATTAACAAATAATGGAAGAAAGCAAAAACTTGAGGCGGAGACCACCCATGGTCGACCATTCCAAACTTTTTACACTTTCCAGCTTTAGGTAATTTAAAAAAAAAATAACTGGAACATTGAAAAATTAGAAAAATTCAAGATTCTTAGAGACTAAGAAATTTGAAGAAAAAAAAACAATTCAAAATCAAAATTATTTTTATTCGATTTATAATTTGGGTTCGACTATAATAGAACTACTATATGATAGGTAGAATATTAATAATGGCCGTATAATTATAAAGATAAATATTAAATTTATACTTATTGTTATAATCTGACAATCATCATTAATATTCTATGGTGGAGCAGCTCAACGGTAGCTAGCTAGTGCATTATAATTTTTTATTAAATTTATTCGATTCAGCTCATTTTGACAAAACAGTGAACCTAGCAATCATGCATACACAAAGTAAAGTCATACGAAAGTTACTATATTATCATCCCTCGTAGCGTCAACTTGGATGAACTGTCATTTTTATTTATTTAATGATTACATTATTAATTCATCTGTAACCATATCAGTCATTAAAGCAAGAACAAAAAAAAAAAGTCGTGTGGTTTCTCATCAATGTCTAACCAAATAAAAATTTGGAGTTAACTCATACCATTAAAACCTCGTAAATGTAATTGGAATTCTCTTTTCTATCATTGTGGATTCATGATTGGGTTGTGTCAAGTAAAAATGTTATCAAATGGCGTGAACAAACGCTCTGTCGTTTATTGACTAAAAGAATAAAGGCCCAATTAAAAGTGTCATAAATTTATTTGAGCCCCAATCCAGTCCATAATTTTCTTTATTTTGGACCGGGTCGTTGTCTCGCCCACATGACCCATTTTGCTCCTGCCACTTTTAATTGCACGACATTTGTGTGTTATACTTACGTGATTTGTGTGTTATACTTACGTGATTTGTGAATGACAACCGCCGAGATTTGACATTGGAAATCACGTGCTTAGTTGTTTTTTTTCTTTTTTAAATTTCAAAAAGCAACATATTTTCTAATAATAAAAATGAAAAGGTTATCATTTGATAAAATAAAAAATAGAAATATTTAGACAAATCGTAATTTGTTAAATATTCGGCAATAATTGTCAACTTAACAAAATTTGAGAATTAAAAAGAAATTTCTTGGTATTTCCAATAACGATACCTTAACCACATGAAAAATATAAAGAAAGAAAGAAATAAAGAAATAAAATAATTTGTATTAGGTAAATTAATATCATAATATGGGCATTTGCTTAGTTGCTTGCTTGCAGACCAATTGTCACTGCGTGAGTATATCACTTTTCCCCATGAAAGCAGTCTACAATAAATAATAATAATAATATTTTTCTTGCATTTTAATTTGACAACTAATATATATTTGAACAGTGAATAGATACTATCAAATAAAAATAAAATTACTGTTCATGCTATAATTTTATAATTTTACTAGAATAAAGTTTGGAAAAGAAAGAAATAAAAAAGAATGAGAATTAATAAGAAAAGAAGCAATCTTGAAATCCAAGAAACAAACTGTAAAACATATGTGGTTCCTAAAACAATAAAGGCGGGGACAATGGATATCCTTAGTCAACCGAGGCTACGTCATCCTTCGTTTCGCAATTTCCTTCTTCTGCATGGGGATCGAGCAAAATGCTCAGTCCCATGAGCAAAGTTCTTACGACAAATCGGGCACGAATAATTTCTCAGCTCCCTCAGCCACCGCCAAATGCATTCATGGTGATAAAGGAATTGACATCGACAGTTCAACGAGGTAGCCTCGTTGTCAATATTCTCAAACTTTTTCAAACAAATTGCACATTCCTCTTCCTCTTCCTCTTTCACGACTTGATTCACCTCCTTGATCGTCAAAACGACACAGATTTGGATGGTACTAGAGTCGTTTTTGGCAATGGCACTGGCGAGTGCGTCCTTGGCGAAGTTAGAGATGTCTTTGAACATCTGGAGTTGAAGCTTGTACGGAACTGGCTCGGTCTTGAAGAAAGAGTAGTTGCCTTGTCTCGCTCCAAGTCGAAAAGGCTTAACATTAAACAATGAGCCAGATGATCGGATGGGTTCGGTAAGTCGGGCTCTAAGATTCCGAAGCGATGCATCTGGAACCTGAACTCTTTCGATGGGAATTGAACGTCAAGATCGGGGCGCAATGTTTGAGTTAACATCCGCCTCACTTGATACCCGTAAGTGTATCCGGACACTGAATCCATTCAATTCAATATTAATAAAACACAACTAGGTTTAAGCAGCAGAGGCAAAGAAATTTCGTACGATTGGAGAATATGAACTAATTAAACTATTGGCTTTTACAGAACAAGCGTTATATATAGATGCATATGAAAACAAAGTTTTACTTTCCCGAAAAGAATTTGGATTTCCTTATCAGTTTTTGTTTTTGAAACTAATTAAGCAGAATCTAATTGGCCCTTCAACAGATAACATTTCCTTGGCCTTACGGCTAATATTAACAAAACCTTATACGTTAAGGAAAGTTTATAGTAACTATTTATCACAGAGCGATTAGGCAACGCCGCCCCGACGTTGTTGTTGTTGTGGGGATATCATGCATATTGAGCAAATTAAACGAAGTTAACCTCAAGTGGCCAACTTCGATCGATGCCATTCAAATTGTCAGGTATATGGCAAGTACTTGAACATGGGACTTTTTGTTTCTATTTTTTCCTTTAATGTTCAAATAGCAATCTTCTACCCTGTAATTGCTTTCATTTTCTGTCAAGAGGAAAATGTACTATGGATACATCAATACTGAAATTATTGTTTATTTCATTAATTAACAGTTGTATTAATTGTTGGATATATCGATAAATATAAAAGTCTCTTTACACAGTGTATGTACAATGAAATTAATGAACCAATTAATCCTCTCGTGTCTCGAATAGAGGGGGTTGAAGAAATATATTTTTTCTTGCAAGTCCATTGTTCCTTGATGCAATCATATGGTCCGCGTACGAGGCCCTTTTATTTCTCTTACCTTGTCAAAATTTTAAGATTAATCAAAATTCTCAAACATTTTTTATCCCCACAAAATCCGCCCTTGCTGAGCTTTTGGTACTTGCTAAAATTATAAAAATAACAAACACATCTTTCTTGACCATCCCCAGCAAAATGAATAGTATTTGAGAACTCGCTAAGCTCTCCGAATTCATCATCGACTGGTACTAACATAGAAGAGTGACTATAATTACATTTTCTTCCCCAAATTTTCAACATCAAGCCACTCTTTCCGTTGCCAATCTAACCTTAGAACGTACGTTCCAAGCATCGCGATATAGTTTTATACGAGGAATGTGATAATCCCCATGACCATTATTATAAATAGATTAAGGTCTCCTTCATATTGACACCCAACCAGTCCTACTATCAAATGAATAGTAGCCTTCATGTGTCCATATGTGATTATGTAGATTAGTCTATACATACTTCTCCAACGAAATGAGCGATTGTGTACTAAATTAAGAAGTAAATAAAATATATCAAATTCGTTATACTCATTTAAATGAAGGATATAGATATTTATGACATTTCTCCTACTTGTAATTTTTCTCCATACTTTCCAATTCGTTATTAAATTAATTTAATCATTAAGGATATATAAATCATTTTGCTTAAAAAATATTTTAAAATATTTAAATTTTATGGCTAATATAAAAAATTAGATGTAGAATAGTAAAACTATACATAAAGCTAGCATTGTTATAATTATTTGAAGATATTGATCTATTTTAAAACATGAGGGAGTTTCACTTAATTTCTATAAACAATAGTCAACAGAGGGTAATCCTCGTTTTCCCCTTGCTAAGAATATTGCCTTATCTTTAAACCCAATTTCCAATGGCGGGAGCTTGATAACCTTGTTGTTAAAAGGGCTGTAAAAGAAGATTGAGGAAGGTTCTTTGAAGAAAAGAATCCAGCCGTTTTCGGAAGAGAGGATTTTTGCGGAAGCAAGAACAAGCTAACGGGGGCCTGGTAATGGTGTGTTGCTGCTTGTAAAATGGGCAACAGAGAGAAAACAATGAGCCACGGTTGTTTCTGCTACTTGATTCGTCGGAACCAAATAACCATGGCAATTTATCTGCAGATTTGACACCATGAAAGGTATTGTGCCTATGATGTCCACTGCAAGATTATACCATTTCGTTGACGAGCTCATATTAATTAATTTGATTGCCGGAGAATTGATATATAATCATTGCAACTTATTTGGACAGTGATATAATTTGAAGTGTACGATATAAGCGTGACTTTATACACAAGTTCTATTAGTAATGCTGTACCGTCTGACGCTATAGAATTAATCGACAGCTTTAGCACTATTCACGAAAAACTTATATAATTATACTAGGAGTCTTCTACTAGATCATCTTTCTAGATTTTATAACCAAATTGGATAAGAAAATAACAAGAGTAGTAGAAAAGGAAGTAAAAATTATTTAGGAAAACTGCTAACTCTTGTTAACAAAAAGTTAAGTCCTATCCATACACGAGGCGAACTTAAATTACAAAATTAGATAAAATTCCGTGATAAATGCTTCTGTTTAATCCTGGGAGCCCCATATATCAGTTTGGAAGTTAAACCCCTCCCCCACCTTTTTTTCTCCAAATGGTGGAAGCCAGGAAATATATTTTTTTTTTTTGTTGGGGGGGAGGAACTGGGCTGGATCATGTTAAATTTCCCTGTTTCAGAGAGTTATTAAGTGCACCACATGCATTCCTAAATACACTTAGATCAGTCACAACTAAAGTATCGTCTCGCTAATATTCACAAAATATATCATATATGAAAGTTAGGATTCAAAGTTGGCACCCATGCGATTAAAAATATAGATTTAAATACGAGAGTGGCAACTAGTTATATTGTAATACTAAATTATATTTTAAGTCATTATTTTAGTGTTTAATTATAACTTATTACCAGTGTCTAGATTAAATTTTATATTTTTAAGTCTTGCAGACCTTTACATACGAGAACTTTCAGTGTTTAATCGTTTAACCTTAACACTTCTGCTCACATTAATTTTTGAAGACGAGTCCAATAGAACATTAGTTTTGAAGCCATATTAATTAATTGTAGCTTTGAAATTTTTAAACAGCTGCTGTTATGTAATAGAAACTCTAGCTATCAAATGACACACATACTCGGCAGTAGCGAATTCACATTGACGCCATAAAAATTATAATACTCGGTGAAATTTATATTAAAACAGCTAGAAAGGGGGTGATTATATAATTTCAAAGTGATCCATGGTCTCTTTCAATGCTTGCTCGTAGCTCAATTCCCCATAGGATTCTAAAAGGGTTTGAATTCACAAAAGGAAGGGACCGAAAGAGCCAAAAAGCTGAAGTGGAGTGATTGCTGATTACTATATAATAAGCAAATGGAAACAGAAGAAAATATTATATACAACAGGAAACAAAGGTGCCCTACGCCACATATACGATCAACAACCGACTCTATTAAAAGTGCTTTTATATTTTATTTGTTTATTTAAATAAAGCAAAATTGGAATTTGGGACAATGAATTACTCATTGGCTTAAAGCAAATGATTCGGATAGCTTATTTAAAGTAGCATATCTACTTTTTCCCTTAGTTAAAAGCTTTGATTTTCAACTTTTATGGAGTTGTTATATGTTTATATATTGTCACACATGTTGAAAATAAGAATAAATAAATAAAACTTATGTAACATTGATATAACATAGAAGTTTTGTTGTGGTTATCTTTCAAATTTTTGACTTATCAAAAATTGGAGAATGAATCTTGTGGTTTCACAATATGTGAGGGCAGTTGTTTAAATTTCCAAAAGTATTTGTAAGGAGTAATTGTTTCCTCAATTATATTGTATAATTAAGTGAAGACAATATTTTCTTACAAAGAAATGTGATTGAAATAAATATTTTTAAAATGAAAAATCTGAGTAATATTTTATAAAATATAAATTAATTTTAATAATTATCTAATTGTACATATCAATAATAATTTTATATAATATAAATTATAATATAAATAATACTCTTTTATAATTAAAAAAAAAAGAAAAGAAAAATGTGAAAGAATGTTGGTGGGGCCAAAATACTGAAAAGCTAACATAAATTGTTTGATTCTTTTATGATTTTGTGGTTGAAAGTGGCTAGTAGCCCAAATGAGTGTCCTTATCTATAGTACATGTGTAGGGGGGGGGGGTCCTGATCCCCACGGGGCTGCCAAAAAAGGGACAGTTTACACGCCCCAGCAAGCAGCAACTAGCAACTAGCACAGTTCAGCTGCTGATCCCACCCACCACCAGGGTTACCAAATTGTGAACTCGAAAATGACATGTTAAATGCAGCAAACAAGCCCCAAGTAAAAGAAAAGAAAATTCATGAGTACAAAGAAATCAATTTACAACATACAGCGGGACAAATTATTAAATTCTTAGTCGCAATCATGGAGAATAAATCGGGTTACATGTTGTAGTAGCAAATATAATAAGCACACTTAAGTCTTATTATCTTATGCACATGATAAAAAAGGAACTTAAAAAGAATAAAAATCAAAATTAAAGAGGTGCATCTTTTAGTACGCTTTTCAGAATAGAATATGAAAAAGAGAGCACTGTAAGAAGGAATCAAGGGAAATTTGTCAAGTATTGGAGAGGATACTGAAAAAGCCTAAATCCCAGTAAAAACCTGTGATTCCTTCACGGTATAGAAAGCAAAAATAAGTGATATACGTTTGTTCCCAAGTCACAATATCGTTTCCACTTTCAATCTCATGTCACACAAAAACATGGCCTCACTCTGTAAATGAAAATGGTTTTGAGAGCACAACCGAAAATGATATTTGCTACTCAATTACTTACAAGATAGTGATTTTCCAATATTTTGATAACATTGCGTGATAATTGCGTCCCCCACGTTGCTGCCTTCTTATGTTACCATTCAATTCTAAGCCAAATAAAACCCGGATACAACAACAGGGTCCCAAATGTTGTATGTAATAAGGGCAACAATTATCATCCAATATTCAAGTCCATAAATACAAACACATATATATATGCACACAAAAATTAACTCATAATAAATGCTCGCAATTTGTTGTCGTCGTTGAAGCCTTTTAAAAAATTATCAACATACAAAACAAAGACGAACTCAAACTCGATCAATTGCCCTCGATCAATTTACATGACCTTAGCTTCATCTTCCCTCAACAACAATCTAATCAAAATCACTCATCAAATCTGTGAATGAAAAAGGAAAAAAAATCTAAAAAATGAAGAATTTTACAGTTAATTTAATTTTACCCGTTGTGAAATACAACGAATTAAGAAGTGGTTTCTCTCTGTCTCTGAGAAGCGGTTCTCCAAAAGCCAGCACTGTAAAATCTTTCCCACATCTCCTTCTCCAATTCGACCACTCTCCTCTCAGACTCATCGGAATTCATGGAGCGATCCGTCAAACAATTCTGCAAGTCGACGACAGGGTGAATCTGCATCTCGAGATCATCACACCCGCATGTACACTTGCTCCTCTTCCGCTTCGGCAGAAGCCCCTTCTTGATAAGCTGCTGCTTCCGCTTCTCTTTCCAAGCCTTCCTGCACAGCCCCGCGGGGAGTCTGTAAATTGCCATCACCAGCAAGTTGACGAGAGCGCACGGGCAGCAGCAGCACACGGCCGCGCACTCCGCCGTCGTCCCGCCCGCCACCTCCGCAAAGCTGCTTCCGCTCCCGCTACCGCTTCTCGTTGACTTGCTGCCGTTGCTGCTGCTGCTGCTGCTGCTGCTGCTGCCGCTGCTGCTTAACAACAACGGTTGCTTCTTGTTCACCGTTGGTGATCGCAACACTATTTGCCTAGACATAATATCTATATAAATATAAGCATATAACGGCGGAGAGACCCTGCATGAACGTGATCAAGAAATTAAGATTGGACTGCCAATTGAATTCATTATTGTTGGGGAGGCAAAACGGCGGACACAGCGAGTTACCAAACCAGCCAACAGCGGAAGTGGGCTGGTGATTTCCTTTTCTTCTTTTTCTTTGTGGGTTTTTGCTGTATTTTTCAGTTTCGGTTTGGTTGACGGTTTCTTGTCCTAGAAAAATGGTGAGAGAGAGAAGAGGGAGAGTCAAAGGAGATGAGAGAGATTGGGGTTTGAGTGGAAAAAAATGGAATTCGCAGTTGGAAAACTTGGAGAATATATTAATGGTGGGTATGTATTTGTTTATTTATCGGTTAATTTAGTGAAAATATTTTTTAATATTTTTGAGTTGGGGGCCCCCGAAGGATAGATATACTACATGTGTACATGGAACTGTCTGAATTGGGATTTTAGTTTAGAAAAAGTGGTAAATTAAAAAATTATTTCAAATGTTTGGTTATTGTGTTGTTTTTGTTTGTTGGCATTTGTATTTTTTTATTTTTTAATATATATGTTTTATTATTGGGTCCGTTAGTAATTGTTGCATTTTTTTTAGATATGAATTATAATTATAATAGTAGTTTTTTTATCCAAAATTTTAAAATAAGAAAAAAATTTAAGAAAATTTAAAAATTGTGAGGTTTAAAATTTAAAATGTTTAAACTTAAAACTTAAAGCCTCTTAAACCCTACGATTTGTGCATTTTCTTAAACGTTCTTGCATTTTAAAATTTCTAATCTAAACATTTATAATAATTAAAATAAAATTAGATTGTATTCTTTTTTGAGGTCTCATTCTAATATAGTGGTAGTTTTGTAGATGTGCTTTATTATTAGACTACGTTTTCTTGTAATTAGTGTGCTATATATATATATAAACATGGTTAAAATATTTGATAGACATATTTCGACCAAATTTTATTTCTGACTTTCTATATATATAATAACTAATGATTTTATTTCATCGTATATATAAATATATGTATGAAACCTCTATTTCGAACAAATTTCCTAATATAAATGAGATTGTTTGAGGGGATGTCTTCATAATATACGAACACGAAACTATAACAATTTAAAATATAAAACACATGAGTTTAAAGCTTATAATTATTATACCCATTTTTTTTATCAAATACGAGCTTAAAGACCTACGTCTAATAACATATCCTAATCTAAATAGGATAAAACATTATAAGTTCTAATTATCGTTAAACTCGAATCCTACAAGATAAGAGATAAGTTTTCTTAACTCAATTGTACTTTTAATTATTTATCTTATATAAAGAGGCTAACATATAAAGGTAGGAATATCAAAGGTGTGTAAGAGAAATATGCATATTGGAGGATAGGGTATAATATCCTCCAAAGCCTTTTTTTCTTACTCTCTTTTCTCTTTTTATTATGTATTTGTTATTGTGCTACTTTTGATCTCTGACTTAAGTATTGAATGGTCTTACACTGATAACACTCCCGACAGCCCCTGATGGGTTATTGTTTCACAAGATTTCAACCACTGAGCTCTTCACTATTAACAATGACAATTTCAATGATATCAACCTCTCTTACAGTACATTCCATAGATAAACAAATTCTTTCTCAACTTTTATTGTTGATCCAAAATTTGGTATCAATGATAACTGATAACTGATAATATGAACATTTCAAATCTAACTTTGAACTTCTATATTTTAAATTTAGAAAATTAATATATACCAACAATCTCATTTTAACTCTTTTTTTTATGAGCTCAACAAAAACACAAAACATAGATCATCAAGATCTTAAAGCAAAGTGTAATATCTTTTTTTTTTTCTTTTAATGAGATTTTGAAAGGGAATTCGGAGACGATCACCGTATACAAGCAAGCAAATTGACATCACGCCTTCAATTTGTGTCACAATTAAGCCAAAAAATGATAAACTTTTATTTGTCGCATCTAGCAAGCAAAGCACAGCATGATGTTATCACATGAGCAACGGGTTTCTTCAACACACGTAAGGCAAATCATGTGATAAAGTTTCTGAAGCTCGATCAAAAGTTGTGGCCACGAACTAATTTTCATCATCAGATTTTATTTGAAAGCGAAAGAGCTATGCAGACAGCCGACTAAACAACGGGCCAACACCTTCATTAATATTAATATTGTTCGACAAATTAAATAAATTGATAAGTAGAAAATTTTAAATTCTAAAAATTAGAAGAAAAAGAAAAGACAGCGAAAATATGATGCATTACTGACTAGTGAGTGTGAGTGCGTTCCATTTGTCTTTTGAAGACGTGCAGTCACAAATAACAATTACGTGTTTTGGTGTTATTTCTCCAACGAATCCGTAGTGCCGACCTCTTTGTGTTGGCCAAAACAAAAATCTAATCAATAATTTGTAATTTTGCTCTTCATTCCAATCATAATCTTACTCTTTTTGAATTTTTAATACGTTTGAATAAATCTCAAAAGTTATAATGTTCACTTAGTAATCTTAAAGCTATTTTTATAGAAAGAGTTTAGATGGTTAAGGAAATTACTAAGTCTTAAGTAGGATTATGTTTTTCTTTTTTGGGTAGATAGCATTATGGGTCTCCAAGCAAGTTTATGCAAGAATATAGGGAACTAGTTTCACAAATTTTAAGCAATAAAAACATTTAATCAAAATTATTGCGCTTCTAATAAACAAACTCTATGAGTATTTATCCTAATTGAATGCGTTAGAAGATATACATTGGTATTATTAATTTTCTTCTTAAATTTGTTTAAGTTTGTTTATGTTACTCAAGTTTTAGTTAAAGATGAGACACTACTTGCTTGCACGTAGTGGCGGATTTAGAAAAATAATTTACCGGTGGCTAAATTAGATAATAGTAAAATATGAAAAACTAAAATTTTTAATATATAAAATATTTGCTAATATATTTATAATTATTCTCTACGCATTTTTATATTTTAAAAATGTTATACATAGACTCATTATCAATATTATTAAATTTATTGTTTCGTATATAAACAATCAAACTATCATTTATCCCATATGATTCCAAAGATGATTTTTCATGAGTTTCATTACTGAAAACATTCGCTCTAGTATTATTATAGAAACTGGGAGAATTAATCATATTTTTGAGAATTGAAAATATTTTGAGTGGTGGGCTATCATTATTTTTAATTAAAATATAAATTTTTATAATTCTTAAAAGCTAAATTTTAAATTTTATGGGGTTTATAATTTATAATGATTATTTTAATAAATTTTTTATGGGTACTAATTAAAAAATTAAAATATTTTTCTTTTTTAATTTTAGAATTTTTTTTTGGCCAGTGGGGGGCTCAAGCCCCCACTAGTCACATGCTAGATCCACCTCTGCACGATTCAAAGATTTTAAACTAAAGAAATATGAATTTTCTTATTAAAATTCTATGAATTAATTGAAACTTTAAATTCATACTAGAATTACGATAATTCAATAAAACCGTCAAACTAAATCTAATATTACATGAGTAAGAACTTTTGGATCATGAGTTGAATCCATCTTAAATTTAAGAGGAGGGGAGGGGGGATCCAATGATAAATACCACTAAAAATGAACCCGTAAAATGAGCTATATATCTCTGAACTAAAAATGCTATTTTATTTATGAATAAGAAAACTAGGGTTTAGCATTAAAAGAAAGGGCCAAATGAATGGTTTTTTTTTTTTTTTTTGCGTGTTTTGGTGTTATTTCTCCAACGAATCCATAGTTCCGACCTCTTTGTTTAAGTTTGTTTGTGTTACTCAAATTTTTAGTTAAAGATGAGACACTACTCACTTGCACAACTCAAAGATTTTAAACTAAAGAAATATGAATTTTCTTATTAAAAATGAACCCGTAAAATGAGCTACCTCTAAAGTAAAAATGGTCTTTTATTTGTGAAGAAGAAAACTAGGGTTTAGGATTTCAGTCTGTTTTCGGTTTACTATCTAAAAGAAAGGGACAAATTAATGGTCTACAATGTACAGAGTAAACTGTACATAAGCCGTGCTTGCGTTATAATATAATAATGTGCTGCTAAACAAAAACAAAAACCAAAACGCGTACTTAACGCGCGTTTGTTGTCTGTCAAATAAAACCGGAGCCTACATTCTTCTAGAATCTCGATAGACACGGAGCATTGAATACCAACCGGTGCGGACCAGTCTGACGTGTAATTCTTAACCCTGCATGGTTGAAAGGTGGCCTCACGCTCTCTTCAGCGGGTGGGGGTAAACTATCAACCAAACCACAAACTGGGAATCTGATGTGACGAGTACATGCACGCGGAGACCAAAGGTAAACAATCACCCTTTACTGTTCCACCACGTGTGAGCTTTCCGGAAATTGCAAAGTTTACTGGCCATTAAAATATCTTCGAATGTTTCAACGCGACGATGGAAGGGCAGAATTTCAATGGAAGGAGGTGAAATAATTGTGTGAATTTAACCGCAGACAATTGCTGCCAGAGCTCTTGTTGGCTTGGCCGCAAATCAGGCTAGAGGTGAGCAAGCAGGGCCCACGTTCGCACATGCGAATGCCTTTCTTGGGGCCCACAGCCGGAACAGTTTTGTTGCCCAGAATCCAGATATTTTCGGCAAAGCTGATCAGTATTTCAACAAGTGGTCCCACCGGGTAAATCGAAGATCTGATCAGGTGAATTTTGACCATGATCAGTTGCCATCACCGGCTGTAATTACGCCACCAATGAAAAAGTTGAATACATTTATTAAATTCCTTCAAATATGTCAAATAAAATACGTAAAACAAAAGGGTCCGCCTAAGTTACATGAAATGTAACTTACGGCCTACCTGTAAAATTTCATCAAGTCTCCTATATTTTATGTTATTTATATAATATTTATCAATATTATAAAATTTTCTGATTTATAAAATTTTGTTTAACCATTTGCATCCAATTTTATTTTATTGAAATTCTAGAGTACGAATTTGCCCCCTATAATTTTAAATTCTCAAAATAACCTCTATTTAATTAAAAAAATATAATTATTATTAATTGAATAATAATAATTGTTATTATTTTATTATAATCATAAATATAATTATATTTTTTAAATAAATTATTGTTATTATTAATAACAAGAATAAAAAGTATTATAATTAATTAATCTATTAACAATAATTACTAATTATTATTTATTAAATTTTTAATAATAATAATTAACGATAATTATTATTTATAAGTACTTTTAAAATAATAATAACAATAATAATAATTACAATACAAAATAAAAATTATGATTAAAATTAATTAAGGATTTTACAGCAATTGTTTATAATTTAACTCATTCTGATTTTGATTCTAAAACAAAATAAATACATAAATGGTAATACAATTTATTCTAACTATGATTTATTCAGTTCAAGTAAATAAATTAAAATTATAATTCATTTAATAATATATTTTCTCAAATATTTATTTTTAATTCATTTAATTTACTTTCAAGTAAATAAATTATAATGTTATTTTATTTATTTTTCTCTGAAACATTTTCTAGAGAGAGAGAGTGTGTGTGTAGATTTTTCTAACTTTTGAAAATAATCACGTTTTGTAAAATCTTACGATAGAATAAGATGTAGATCAATTTTAAATCGATGAAAATATATTGGTTGTTAGAAAAAAAGTAAATTAAAAATAAATATTTGAGAAAATATATTGTTAAATGAATTATAATTTTAATTTATTTACTTAAACTGAAGAAATCGTAATTAAAATGAGTTGTATTACCATTTATGTGTTTATTTTGTCTTAGAATCAAAATAAGAATGAGTTAAATTATAAAAAAAATGCTATAAAATCCTTAATTAGTTTTTATCATAATTATTATTTTGCATTTTAATTATTATTGTTATTATTATTTAAAAGTAATTATTAATAATAATTATCGTTAATTATTATTATTAAAAAATTAATAATTAATTGTTATTAATTATTGTTAATAGATTAATTAATTATAATACTTTTTATTCTTATTATTAATAATAAAAATAATTTATTTAAAAATATAATTATATTTATGATTATAATAAAATAATAATTACAATTATAATTCAATTAATCATTATTATATTTTTTAATTAAATTGAGGTTATTTTGAGAATTTAAAATTATAGGGGGTATATTCGTACTCTAAGTTTTCAATAAAATAAAATTGAGTGTAAGGGATTAAACGAAATTTTATAAATAAAATGTTTTTATAATATTCATGAATATAATACAAATAATATAGAATATAAGGGGCTGAATGAAATTTCATATGCAGGCCGTAGGTTACATTAAATATATCTCGGGGGGGCCCAAAACAAAAATTTAAGAAATGCAATGAGAAAAGCAAACTACTCCTTCATGAATGGTGGCTCCTAATAATTTTGATGTCAAGGGTTCATATCTTTTCCTTTTCCAGTGTTATTAAAATGTTGATGGCACTTAAAATCAAACCTAAACCTTCAATTTTTTTTTTTAATTTTTTTTAATCACTATCTAGAAGAGATCGGACTGATTAAACTACTAACACCCGCAAGTCAATAATTTTTTATTTTTATGTATATATTTTGACGCGGTACAGGGTATCTAATCAAGACTTTTTCATTTAATTAAATCAGAAATTGATGTTGACCAAGGTGTGTTTTAATTTGACATTGAGTGGATTTCTGATATAACTACAAAATAATTCTTCTTAGTACACCTTCTAGATTGAAGGGTTTAAAAAGTAACTTTATTGCATTTTCATCATCAGTAGTACCAAAATGAATAAGGCCTTCAATTAATGTCACAAAAAACTGTTCATGTATATATATCATTAATCATTTCCCTAAATATTGATAATCTTTAAAAGAAAATTATATATGACAGTGACTTTATTAAATTTTTTTTTTAAAAAAAAGCCCAATAAGAAAACGTATAAATGGTTCCATTTAAGGCTATGATATTGTCAACTATGGTTGGCCTCTATCCCGAAGGAGATAAAACTTCATCAGCATGGCATCAAATCCTAGTCATTGTTAATTGATTACGAAAATGAACTTTGACTCCTCAATGAGTCTCTATTTAACTTTAATCTCTTCGAAACTTTCCCCACATTTCACTTAACTTCAGGTTTGTTCTCATTGATTTTGTTTGAGCAAAGGCTATTTTGCGTTAATATAGGGATCGCCCCGAAATAGTATTTTTTAAAATACCTTAAATTATTATAAATTTCAGTTTATCTTTGTTTTTATTCATAAGATAAGAAAATTTTGGGGATGCATTAATATGATTTTTTTCTTACCTTTTTAAAAGAAACAGGAATGAGTTAAGATTTAACTTTAAAAATTATCATTTTACGAAGAATAGTTTAAAATCAACTCTTACTGTTAATGCCACATCAAATAAATGATGGTTTTTAATAAACGATTAATTTTGGTATTTTGTTTAAGTTGTGTAATTTAGTCAAAAACCCATGTAGTGACGAGTGATTGGTATAAAAATTTGTGTTCAATATGTTAAATTTATTCGTTAAAAATTGGTATAGTATAATATTCTTACTCTCATATCAATTTAAATGTAAGTTTAAATGACTTTTGTATTTAAAATGTGAGTCTATTTCAGCGTTCAATTTGAACATTCTTATAATAGCTATGTTACAGGAGATGACGAGAACAAGACGATCATAAATTATTGGGCTTACGTAACCTAATGGGTATCATAATCAAATCCCTTTTTTTAATTTATTAATTATTTTTCGTGCTATGCTTACTTTATGTCAACATCAACTCATTTGTCCACTTCTAATGTGCTGTGTAGAAGTTTGATTGTAAATATTCATTGTAATGTCTGATATAATGTCAGTAATATCTGTATATAACAGACTTAAAAAAAAAAAAATGTGCTGCGTAGAAGCTACCCTTTGGTTTCCCACAACATTCAGTCGGGAGTCTAAATCGACAACGCTAGAATTATATTTGTTCTATGGAAACGTTTAATGGGTGGTGGCTTAATTTCTAATTCAAGGACCACTTTTTTCCAAATGATGGCTTAATTTCTAATTCAAGGGCCACTTGTTCCGAAATTATAGGTATACGTAATTGATTGTGTGTGGTTAGATTAGACAATTGGGTCACGCGATAACTATCGTATTAAACTGTATAATTATTTGATTGACAATGACAAATTGCACCAAAGATAACGTTAGCGAGACTTTTCCACTAACCTAAAGAATTTTCTAGGTTTTATATAACCAAAAAGTGGAGGATTTTATTGTATTAAAGTAGGTTCTATTAACACATGTTTTAAACTCATTTATATGTTTAAAAAATGGAAAGAAAATCTTGAACGAATAACTCGGTGAAATTTAATCTAAGTTGATCACGTTTCAACTTAATTATAAGTGATATTGTTACGTTACTTTTATCTATTACTATCATATAGAAATGAATAATATAAGTGTGGAGTAGCTGCGCTGCCCAAATAAGTTATTAGTCAACTATTCTCTAATTCAGCGATGTATTTTTGTAATTTAAGTTCAAGTATATGTGTGTTGTCAAAGTCCAATCGTTATTATATTTATGTGGTACTACTATGAAATATATATATATATATATATATATATATATATATATATAAATTATGTGCTTCTCGAACTTACACGTTAAAACTATTGTTAGAAAAATCAATAAGTTTCAATCGTTTTAAAAGTTTAATGCTAGAATGTGATTGATCGCAACTTCGATAAAAAAGACGGAACTTCCCTTAATAATGTGACGAATTTTACTACTCGCAGTGGAGATAGTGACGTGCGCAATTTAAGTCTCTGAAATTAAAATAAGATGGGATTTAAATTTGTTAGGTGATTCGCAAATGATTGAATTTTTAAATCTTAAACATGATATTCTTTCTTGTTTGAAACGTGCCTCTTTAACCCACCCTTGTAATTGTGGCAAATTACTCGACGTGTTTGTTGTTTTGCAAACTCATTGAAGGTCCGTTTGAGATTACTTTTGGAATGTTTAAAAGTGGTTTTGAAAATCTAAAAGATAATTTTAGTGTTTGGAAAAAAAAAATCAAAATCATTTTTGTCAAAATCAGCTCCTCCTACAGCTGATTTTGAAATGCAGGAAAATAATAGTTTTTAGATTCTGATTTTGAGAATTAAATTTATATTTTAATACAATGTTATAAATATCTTTAAAATTATTACTTAAACCCAAAATTATCTTTATTCAAATTAGAAGGAAAATAATATTTTAATAAATTTTATTATAATTTATCAATATAAATTTATTAATATCAATTTGTTGGTCGAATTATTATTAAATTTGTTTCACTATATTATAAATTTAATTATCAATTGTTTCAAGATAACAAATAAAAAATAAAATCAATATGTTATAAATTTTATTTTTTTGTAAAAATTATTATAATACACAATTAAAAATATTATATGTACATGTTTTTATATGTATAAGTAAATTTTATCCTGTATTATGTATACTTTAGTCTTTTGTTTTCTTTTAGCAGCAGTAAAATTTACCAAATGTTTATAACTACTTTCAAAACTCACAATTACTTTTGAAAACAGAATTTACCAAACACTTAATTGATTCTTTTCACAGCTTATTATTTTTACAGCACAACTAATAACAATTATTTTAAAAGTTACATAATTCCCAAATTAACCCTAAAAATATTTTGATCGATTATTAAGCTTTTGATTACTAAACTCACTTTTTATTTCACTGGAAATTTTACTTACTATCATAATTGCGTGTATCGCATTGGCATTCAAGACCAAAGGGCCGTCCTTTTCAGTGCATGCACATTAAATAAAAAAAAAAAGGAACCCAAAAGCAAAATTGAACTTGATTGTTTAATATGAATGGAGAGAAAATCCAACTTTGGTAATGAAATCGTGTGGTAGCAATGTTTCCATGTTGATGGCACTTGAAACCTATCTTGACTTGGAGCAACGCTCCCCGAGCTTCGGCCCAATCTGATGGGACTCTATATTTATGGGCTCAACTAAAATTATTTGGACTTCTTAATCGGGCTATGTGTAGTTTTATTGCGAATTAGAATATAGTTTTTTTTTTTAAAAAAAAAGAACACTTGATCATCTATTTATTTTGAGGTATTAAAAAAGGCCCAATATATATATGTAATCATGATTATGTAAGGTATGAACTTCAAATTCTCACATGCTTATCATGAAAATAATGGTGTTGTGAATCTACAGACATCCACCGACGGAGGGTAAGAAGCCCCTCTCTAAATATCCGAATAGCTTTCTTGGTTATAATTTTCATTAATTTTCTTCGGTATTGTCTTCGAATTAAATTCTCATTTATTTATGGTTTTGTACTGCAATACCTCTTTATAATAATATGCAGTATATGAATAACTTCTTTATAGTTATAATAAGAATAAAATTCATATTATAATATATGTTATTTTTAAAAAAATTACGTTTATCTCTTTTATTAATGTATAAACTTTGGATTTGACATGCTTAATTAATTATTAATATACTTCATACTTTTTTTTTTAATCTCTATATCTATTGCACTAAGAATCATTAAGTTAAAATAATAATTTTTGTAACTACACCTTTATTGAGTTGTAACTTTTTGATAGTAATAAAATTTATTTACTCCCAACATTATGGCTTTAAAAAAGTTTAACTATAGTAGAGTCACTCCTCATTATTTTATTTAAAGAGTTAATTCACTAAGTCTCCCGACTACCTAAAAGGGTGTATAATCAAGTGAATTTCAGACATTTTTATTTTATTGACCACCTAGTTTGAGTTATAAGAAAATAAGTGATTAAAAAATAAATCGGGTCTTAAGTCTTAACCACTCCCTACCTTTTCAAAATTAAAGGGGGAAAAAAAAATCTCCTCATCGTACCAAAATCTTGTAATTTTGTTGAAAAATGAGACCAAGTTGTTATAATTTACATAGAGATTGAACACGTAAATATACAAAAAAGTTGAAAAAGATCATAAACCCACCACTCTATTTGTACAGCGTGGCAAATTTCAGAAATGGACACAAATTGTACAACAACGACACATATGGGTAAAATTGTAGACAAAGAATTACATGCAATTCTGGGATTGGAGGGTCCTATTTTGGATCATATCCCTTCATACAGAATTTGCCTGTTGACAGGCATTTTCACAAATTCATCTGCCTTGCCCATCGAATTTCTCTTGCGATATTCTTTGTTATTCCCCGATGGCTCTACCACATCATCGGCAAATCGTACCCTTTTCTTCTCATGATGCTTCTCGGGTCCTACGATCACATAAAAATACACACACGTTAACACAAACCCCTTTTTTTTTTTTTTTTTTTTTAAAGAAAATAAATTTTAAAAAAAATTTAAAACAAAACGTACCACAAATTTCGCTTTCAATTTTCTTCATGAAATCAGAGAGGAGACGTTTGTGAACTTGGCTTGCAACAAGAACAACGCTTCCTGAAACAGCAAAAACTGCCATGAATCCCATTCCCATTGAAGCTCCCATTGTAGATATTTGTTCTTTCTCCCAAGAAATGATTTTCTGAAAGAGAAAAAATAAAAATTTACAGCGATAGTTGGCAACAAATACTACAAAAACTCGTTGTTTTCATACGCAACGACATGGAAAAGGCCAAATGATGATAAAAATGAGAGGGATGGAGAGAAAGAAAACATTTCTTGGAAACAAGAAAAAGGAAAATGGAAAAAAAAGTTATTGATGGGGAGGGAGTTTGGATGACGGGCTGATGTTTATATGAGAAAATGATCGAATAAATAAATATTAAGGGAGCTTTGGAAATGGACGGCTTATAGCCTCATACAATGAAAAGATTCTCCGTCAATAAATAATATTTGTTTATTTATGTTTTTTTTTTTTTACTGTTCTCATTTGGCAGTTGACTCACTGTTTGTATTTAAAGACAGGGACACAAATTTTAATTTTGACATTGTTATTATCCAGAAAGATTTATGAATTTTGCTTGCCATTTAAACCCAGATAAATTCATCATTTTTTTTCTATTTCATGGAAACACATTAATTTATCTCTCTTTTTTTTTGGGTATTTTAATTTTGGGAAAGGAAATAAATCAAAAATCATTTATTAATTCTTTTCTGTAATATAATATAGCAGAATAATAATTAATTGACATTAGAAAATAACTTGCAAATCAGGAATAAATAGGAAGAAGAAGAAGAAATTTGCAATTAAGAAATTATAAATTCAACTCAGATCTTGAAATATTAAACAGCTTAGATTTGGTTTGGCCGGCCATATTTGACCAACTCAGATCGATTAATCCCCTCACATCGACAATGTAAACAAGTAATCGATCAAAGAAATTTCAAGCCATGAGTAATGAAGTTTGACAAATTTGAACATATTAGACTCCGGACTGGAGTTAAGCTTGATGTTTATCGGAAGACGCTCGATTAAATGAGAATTAATTTTTTTAAAAAAAAGAGGAATAATGTTGCAAAAATCATAAATAAAATAAAAAATAACCGGGTTTGCTTCTAGAAGAAGCCGTTCCAACTTCCAAGTACTTCGGGAGTTGAGGAGTGCATACACTCGTTTTGTCGTTTCACCACGGCGTATTATGATTGGTTGGGGGATTTTGGCCTATTGTTGATGTAATTTGCTCTAATTTTTGGGAAAAAGATAAAGCTTAACAAATCTAACTCAAAATAATAATAATAATAATAATAATAATAATAATAATAATAATGCCATTACTATTTTAGAATTTCTGTAAGGTAGAGTACGAATCATAACTACACACAAAGTGATAAATAATAAAAAAAATATGTTATAACTTTTATCGTTGTGGTTATAAAATAATGTTCTACAGTAGAGTGATTCTAATATAACCGGACCCTAATAATAATAGTAATCGGTTTGGAGAGACAAACAATGCACTAAGTGACACATTTTTTATTGTTTGAAACACAATGTGCTCTCAAAACAGTGAAGACACGCCACTGTTGTTTTAAAGCACTCCTTATTGCCATGTAATTTACAACAAATAAATGCTGGCCGTTTTCCACATCTACAACATATAAACATAGGGAAAAAAAGCAATTTTTATTTCTAGGGTATAATACAATAGCTCATTTCATGCATATTTTTCAAACAATAGCATAAAATATCATTCCGTTAACTCACTGTTAGTGTAAAACTGTTAACTAGTAATTCATGGAGGGCAAAATAAGATTTTTCATTAAAGTGATACAAACTATATTAAAATAATTTTTTTACATAATTAAATAACACTACAAAGTATATAAAATTCATAAATTTTTTCTTAAATAAAATAAACGATAATATAGTTTGATATAACTATTGAATAATTGCCATAAGAAACAAACTGTAATTAACACAATATCTTTAAATCATCGGAAGAAAAACTCAAAAATGTCACAAAATTTTATGTGTTTGCATGTGTTGAATATCTTCTTTATCTTTAACTTAATTCAAGCTATTTTACAATGCAATTAGAGAGAATACTTATATGAATAAGAAAATCGTGATATTTTTGGTAATTAGATACGAGTTTATAGGGCTTTCATGGCGTCAAAATAGAAATAAGTGAAAAAAGAATTGATTGAAATATAAATTTTTCATCTTTTTCAGTATTTCTTATTTAGTGGGATTAGATAAATTCACTTTTAGTTATATGTCAACTTAAATTCATTTTTAGTTATATGTCAACTTTTATTTATTTTTCTAATTTTCTCTTTGATTGAAATTTCTTTTTTACCCTTAATGAATTACTAACAAACGATATTCAACTAACAGTGAGTTAACGGAATGATATTTTGGACTATTGTTTAAAAAGTAAAGATGAAATGAGTTATTGCATGAAACCCTAGGGATGAGAATGTATTTTTCCCTATAAACATACGAAGAACAAATTTTTCCACATCTACAACAAGTAAATTTGGGTGGAATTATTTCAACTTAAATTTTTTACATAAATTTTCAGTTATTGATTTCAAAAAATCTATTGGTAATATTAAAAGCCAAAATAGTATTTAATGATAGAATATTTATCCAACATTAGATTTTTTAAAATCAATAACTCAAGATTTGCTATAATATAAAAGAAAACCAATAATATAGTTTTTTTTAAAATTTAAATCAAAATGAAAGTTTTCACTTACTAAACACCCATCCTCTCTCCATATTTTTACTTAAATTTGAGTGAGCACCAATGTAAAACACATTTACAATCATCTGATAATATATAAATTTCGATTAGATTGGCAAGGTCACCCTCGTTATGGAGAGTGATGTCTTACATGTCCAGTTCTTACTAAGAGAGATGTACAGTGAGACACTCTCCTAAAGAGAGCTAAACACATGTTAAGTAATTCTTCATTTGAAGAGCGACGCACCTTATGCGATCAATTCTCATAATATTTATATGTGCTTAATTACTAAATCATTTAATATTTCAAAAATGGCTAAATCATTGAACTCCTAGTACTCACTATTTTAATTTTATTTTTATTTTCCATCGGAATTAGTTTATTTGTACCAAATCCAATGATCGAAATAAATATGGAACCAACCCAGCAATCCATCATTTTAAAATAAATAAATAAATAAATAGAAGAACATCAAGCAAAATGATGGTTAATAAAAAAATTTTTGAATAGTTTAACAAATTTGAGATCAATTTTCAGATATTCGAGGAATGGTTACTAATTGAAATGATTTATTGGTCAATATAAGAATTAAAAAATGTTAAATTATTTTTTCGAAGAATGATCTGACGTGTTCTTTTTTTCGGTATCATAACCTTCATATATCAGAAACCAAGTTACGGACCTGTCTATGTTACAGATTCTGTAACAAACATCTCCCGTCATCCCACCATCCGATTTTCTTTTGTTTAGTTTCTCACTCCACATCCAACCACATCCAACGGTTGATGCTGCAGTCTGTACCTTACAGAATCTGTAACGTAGTTTTGTCCCCCAAGTTACACTGAAGATAACTATATAAAAAACAAGCGTTATTGAAAATATCAATAACTTTTTTTTTTCCAATGTCAAATGTCGGTAGTTGTCATTCACAAATCACGTGATACACGTCTGAAAATGTCGTGTAATTAAAAGTGGCAGGAGCAAAATGGGTCATGTGGGCGTGACAACGGACCGGTCCAAAAATAACGAAGATTGTGGACTGGATTCAGGCTCAAATAAATTTGTGACACTTTTAATTGGGCCATTTGGGCATTTTATTATTTTAGTCAAAAAAAGAAAGAGCGTTGCTTTAGACACCCATCTATATTAACCGTCAGAGATCCATTTCTAGATAACCTCATTACAAATTTACAATTCCACTTTCCGTTTTATCATTGAATACGCCAATAACTTCGGCTGAGTGATATACTTATGCAGTGACAATTAGTCTGCGAGCGAGCAACTTACAACTACCCATATTATGATATTAATTTACTTAATACAAATTATATATTTATTTAGTTCTTTATTTCTTTATACTTTTCATGTGGGTTAGGTATGTATGAGACGTGTCACATACTTATTCGTAAAATATTTATCATTTTTAATTACCAGAGTCTATGTTGATCCATATTGGGGCTGTGGCCCAATACACCAAATGCGGCGAAAGATTAATAGCCCATGCCGTAGATTCTTGAATTTACCCCTAAACAAAATTTATAATTGTAGTTCAAATTTTAAAATATTAAACAAAATGCTCTAGAGTGTTATTTAATAGCCTCAATTACCTTTTTTCTTAATGAAAAAAAATTACTTCAATTATTAATTATTTATAGTGTAATTATATATATATAATGGAATGGGGGAGATAATTCTTTAATTTCAATGAAAGTTTTACCCAAAAAAAAAACATATTTGATATGGATATAATTTAATCTCAATAATTTAAAATTAGATAGACTTCCATAATTGATTATTTACCAAATCAACAAAATAATTGGTAATAACTAGAGCTGGCAAAATTTGACACGACCCGATTACCCGACACGAACACGATATAAATAAATAGATATGGGTCGTCAAATTTAACACGATTATTCAATGGATCGGGTCCAGGTCAACACGATTTTTTTCCGTGCCGAGTTAGGGTTAAAATTCTTGACCCATTTACCCGATCAATGATCCGATTATATTTTTTATTTTAAAATAATTTATATATTCTTATAATTAAAACTCAAATATTAGAGATGATTTTCTTTTTTTTTTATTCTTTAAAAGGGTGAATATAAACACAATGTTTTATTTATAAAATTTTAAATACATTTAGAGCCTCAATAGTGTAAATGTGTAAAAATTGATAGACATGTATATTTTATAATATTGATATATAATATTATATATATATATATATAATTAAAACCTCAATAGTATAAATATGTAATATATTGGTAGATATGTATATTTTACAATATCGATAAATTATGTATGTATGTATGTATGTACATACGTATATATGATAGTGTGTAAATATTTTATATAACTTTTGTTCAATATATAGATATTAAACGAGTTATTAGGTAACCCGATTATTTTTCCATGTCGGGTTTGGGCCTTAATATTTTGACACGATTATTAAATGGATCGGGTTTGAGTCGACCTAAATTTAATACGACACGAAACTGACACGACACGAACACGACCCAATGACCCGTTTTGCCATCTCTAGTAATAACCAGCATCTACCTAATAAGGAGTATAAAACACTCAACCCAAAAACAAAACGCTAATTTCAAATTTCAAAATAATATACAGACATCCAATTGCATGGTGAATGATTAAAGTATGAAGGGATGGTTTCAGCCATAGATCACATAACAAAATAGAATAAAACCAAATCACATTCACAAAGCAAACCAAGTCTTTAAACAATTTGTATCAGAAAGGAAAAAAATAAATAAATTACATCTTAAGATCCCATAGCAATGCAACACAATCCACAACAAACCAATAACAATACTGATAACACAATCACATCTTGAACAGACACAAAAACCCAAGTATGGATTAAGATTACATTAACATATCAAAGAAAGAAAGAAAGAAAAAAAGATACCCTTATGAGCTTTTGAGCTGAAAAATTCACTCTTCGTTGCTCAATCAGGAAGTTAAGTAAAAGACTGGATGAAGAAAGAGATGCAGAAGCTTGAAGCAGGTGCAGGAGATCGAGAGGAAAACGACGCCGTATACAATTCTCAGACCCATTTCTTGAAAATTTGAGAGTCTATTTTTGGATCGCGAATTGAAGAATTTGAACTTTTGAGGGAAGTTTTTCAGTTGGGAAAGTGGGAGCAAAAGGGAGAGTTGGGATTTGATTTAACTTTTTGCACGTTTCGGTTGAGCGGGTCGCCACACCTGAAATCAGATAGGACTGTCACGTGGGTTTGTTCGGTTGCGTGCACATGTACGGTTGCGGCACTGAGTAAGCATCGTTTAATTTAGGTAACTCTCGCTTCGCTTTAAAGCAAAGAATTGTTTAATGGGTTGTTTAATAACGTTGGAATCCCTCATGTTTTAAATTTATCAATAAAGAACATCATTTTTCCACTCGTACCTCAACTTGTATTGAAATACCCTTCCAAATCAATATTCAATCATACTCATCACTCAGGTTTCCACCACTATTCATGAGAGTATATTTGTTCTACAACCATATGAATTAACCAATCAATTTTGCTTTATTATAGTTTAATTAAAAGTAACTTTTAATAGCTCCAATAAGATTATACTGAATGTTCAATTAAATGCAGTAAAAGACATTAAAAAATTGTGGGAATCCACATGATTTACAACAGTATCACCATGTTAGTTTTGGTCCGTTAATAGGGTTGGGAACCTGCATAATGCAAATGAAAAAACTGTGTCTCGATTTTGATACGAATTCAGCGATCTGCTGTTTCTTCAATTTATTAGTGTTAACATTTTTCATACATAGCGTTAGGTTGATGACATTTCGCAATTTATACATAGATTTACATAAGTGAACATTGCACAATCGATCGTACTTGGGTCCATAGCTCAGTGGTAGAGCATTTGACTGCAGATCAAGAGGTCACCGGTTCGAACCCGGTTGGGCCCTTTTTGGCCTAAATTATTTAGAAAGCATGCTTCTTTTAAAATATTGTTGCTTCAAAATACGTTAGAGACGCTAATTAGTGAATTTTTCATGGCTGTTAAATTAACTAATAAATTATTTTTGAAATGATAGGAGGTTTATGTATGCTTCTTTTGAAATATTATCGCTTTAAATATGTTAAAGATATTAATTAAAATTTTTTATGGCGTTTAATTTAACTAATAAACTGTTTTCGAAATGCCAATTTTTTTTTTTTTTGAAACGATCGAAATTCAAGTCCAGCTCGTGCTAATTGGGGAGGGGTATCCACTGAAAGCTACTAAAATTAATAACAGTCAGCAGGTTTTCGTCTCCAAGATTGCTCCAAAATGAACCGAATTCAGTCCATTTATGTATGTATTATCCATATGCTAGGAGAATTCAAGGGAAAAAGAATTAAACCGGGCGTACAATTTTTTGAATCATTGTTCAAGACGACGATCATAATCGAATTAACAATGGAGAATTGTAAATTAACACAATTGTGTTATGTTTATTCCATAAAAATTTTTATGGTTTGTTCACAACCGCGGATCTTCAGATCCAAAAACGACCATCATTTGCTCCAAATCCTTCCAACCATGTCTCATGAACATGCATGTAAGTGTGGTCAGAAGCATCCTGCGACCCAGAGAAATCGATCATCTATTCATCTCATAGAAAAATGATAATATATTGAGTAGAAAAAATCACAGTTATATTACCTTTATTCTTACGATGATGGAGACAATTGAACATGCCCTTTCCTCACCTGCAAAGTTAGCCAAGTTATTTGAGAGCAGCAGAAGTTATGAAGATGACAAGATAATAAAGAGGAAGGTTGGCAATGATTAAACATGAATATACATCTGCAGAATGTAAGAAATTTTGAAGTCCAATTCAAAAACCCTATCATATGTCCTCTAATCAAGCTCCAAAAAGGCTATCAACTACCAAAAACGATGGCACTTTATTTAGATTCTCGATCATTTTACAGATAATTCACATCCCAGCTCTCAGAACCGTTTGTTCGTGCGTGTATATTCATTCTATGGATAATTCACAACCCAACTCCCAGAACTGTTTTGTGTGAGTGTATATATATATATAAATAGATACACATACATATATATAAAGAGAGAGAGAGAGAGTTACCAGATAACTCCCATTTGTGAAACTTTACGAGCCATGTGCCCGGACCAATCTCAATGGATAATACTCGATCCACCCAAACCCGAAACTGTTTTCCCTGTTTGTCTCCGTAGCACTTTCTAAATTGATTTATGGCTTCTGCCAAAGATATCTCACCACCAGATGGAGGCACACAAAAACCAGATGGACACTGCAGGGAAAAAAGGAAGAAGAAAAAGATGGGTGACTAAACAGATCTAAATAGGAATAAACAGATTGGGAAGTTCATAGGCGATGAACAAAAATATTCAAATAGAAACAAAGGAAGAAACAAACTGCATTAACTGCATGACGAGCATCGAGTCAACTACAGCCAACTGATAATCAAGCTTTAATCCTTGTAATGGAAGTAATTCTCTAAATCCAACAAGTGGACAAGGAAACAGGTTATCCACTTCCGTTCATGTCCAATATGATGAGGCAATCTTAGGAAGTAGACAATTTAAAATTGTCATGATATCTTAGAAAGTAGATTATTTAAAATTCTTATGATATATGAATTCAGATATCTAAAAGTGACATTGACAAAAACCCATCAAGCATACGCTGTTGGACCTGAAATTTTCAGATAAACTTCCTCCGGACAATGGCTTAGGGAGTAAGACAGAAGTCAGGCGAGTTAGATGGGTTCAATAAAAGTAGTTAAGCTCCAATGGAGGGGGGAAGAGCAGGAGAGGGTGGAAAGGAAGAGAACTTGTAAAGCTGTCTACCTACCAAAAAAATTATGTTGTATTCAAAAGAATTGATTAACTAAGCTCACACAGTTAGGTGCAGTCAGGCACAAGAAGCTGACGCATCGTCAGATGCAGAATTGACATTCAAGGTCAGAACAAAAATAATCAGAAACCTTCCATAAACACATATTTAAGATATTTAACAATTTTTCATCATAGTATCATTCAGACACAAAAGATAGGAAAATTGGGAAAAAGTCTACTAATTACACAAATTAAAACATGCAAGAAATGAAGATTTTTCTCATTTAAAGAACTTGAAGCACTCACCATTCTAGCTAGCCTTAAATGCCAAAACCATGAACATGAATAGAAAAGTGAGTATTGACTTACACAATTAGCTTTCAGACTTGAAAGATAGATCTCCGAATTATCAATCTCTGCACGCCTCCATCTCTCGTAAAACAAGTACAATTTCACCACTTCATGCGCAAGATAGATACTTTTCACCTCACCATCTGATTCATCTTTAATGTCTCTTGGGGAAGTACTTGGACCTAATTTAAAATGACCAATGGCCTGTATGATCCCAGCCGCACACCTCTCAGTTGCATGGGTTATTTTAGGGTTATTTTTGGCATTTGCAGCATGCCACTGCAACAATTCTTCTTGGGCATTGCTAACCTGCATAAAGGAAACATAAGTGAAAAACACAAAATATATGACTGAAATTCCCAATAGAGTTCTACTTAATGAGGCTAAGTTATAATATAGAAATAGCTAAGCCACACACCATCACTCCATAAACTTCAGGAATGCTGAATAGTTCAGCATCATTTCCAGAATCACCACAGACAAGAGTGTTAGTTGGTACTTTTCCCTCACTCTTAAACTTCCCGAGTAGATATGCAAGAGCTTGTCCCTTGCCAGCACCTTGTGGCAATATGTCCAAGTCCATTCCTCCACTGTAGATTATTTTAACATCCAACTGGCAGACAAGCATAGAACAAGTTGAATCTTAATTATGATCAAAGCAAGATTTTATGGACATTAAAAGTAGATAAAACTGAGATGGATATACACTTTTACATGGCAATAACTACATTATTTGATGGGACATCATTCTAACTCGAAACTTAAATCTTACCCTGCGATTCTTGAAAATCTCTGAAAGCTTTTGAGTCACTGTCTGAGCCTTATCTTTATCAACGTAAAAGCTGACCTTATGTGGCCGTTGCTCTGTCTCAGACTGCACAAACCCATAAATATCAATTATTGTAACATTCCATATACCCAAAATAGTGCCTTTTGTCAGAAAAGAATCTTGTAATCTATTTCACCTTAATAAAAACAAAATTCTACAAGCCCAAACTAAGAGTAACATAAACTATAAACCAAACACCACTATCAATCAACTAATACCTGAAGTTTAAGTTCAGGAAACTTGCTAGCTTCCTCTGTGACTATCTTCTTATCCCATTTCTGATTAAGAACTTCAACCCAACCATTATCTGGCACCATGGCATCACCATATGTTATCTCAGTTCCAACTGACATTATTGTTATATCAGGAGTTAACATGGGTTTCTCTTTTCTCAACTGCTTGTAAAGTGTAGGCGACCTTCCAGTTGAGAAGACTAAAAGAGAATCACGACGATAATGAGCTTCCCACAATGCATTAAACCTAAGCAGTGAAAGGTTCTCAGCATCATGATGATCCACCTGCAAAAGGAGAAAACTGTCAGATGAAAATCACTACAGCATGAGCTTAAAATGACACTAGTCAAGAGCAACAAGAGAATTAAACTTACCATTGTATGATCAAGATCCGAAACTATCATGAGACGCGCAGCAGCACTAAGTCGATCCATGATATTTTTTCTCCCTCGTTCCTGTAATCAAATTAGTAGGAGCTATATCAACAAGCATCTATCTAATGAGAAATAATCTGCTACAGCTATGACAATCAGTAGAAGGGACCAGTGTAATCAGCTGCGACCTAGATGCTAGTGCAATGGTGAGTTGATATTGATTATTAAATTTAATGCTTTAAAATCCGAGTCTTAACATGAAAACCATCTCAGAAAAGCTAAATATTCAATCCTAAAAATGAAACAGTCACTCCTCAACAGTCAACTCAGTACATAGACTTTAGGAAATCATCTAACAAGCACTTAAGCAAAAACACACTAAGTAAGTATTGTTTTCCAAACAAACACCATAAAATAAATTAAAAGACATACAATTAACAAATTTTAAAGCTCAAATATTAACAGCACGAAAACGAACCAAAATAAATATATAAATAAAACTTCATGTCTTACTTTACAATCAAACGAACAGCGTATCAGCAAATACCTGACTCAATCGATCTGAAATTCAAAAATGCCCTGCGATTTCACATAAGAGTAACGATTAAAAAAAAAAAAAAACTCAACCAAAAACTTCAAAATCATCAATCGATCAATGAAAATAGAATTGAGAATTTAGGCATGAATATATTCATATGTTATACTGAAATTGAGTTGAAATTAGAACCTAACAGAACGAGCTTACGATGAATGAAAAATGAATTAGTGATGATAAATGAAGATGATGCTGATGAGTGAATTGGATCCAAATTCGTTGGCGCTTCTTTTGTGAAGCGTAAGCCAAAGTTTCAGTGAGTGACAAAAATAATAATTAATTTTTAATGAGGTGATATAAAAACTTAGAAACTGTTTATTGCCCTTTTTGGACACGTGTACCAGAGACAGATTGCCACCAGGCCCACCACTTGTCCTGTGGGGGCCACGTACCGGAACATGGGTTCTGTATCATGGGTGTTTGTGAATTTGTACAAAGCGGAACCACAAGAAAAGGGCGAAGGAAACTTATTGGTGATCATGGGAGTATAAAATTGGGCATATTCTAGGAGTGGTATAATTTTGTGGTCGAGTGTATTACACAGATTGATTTTCTTTTAAATATCTGCCTTGTTATTAAAGAAACTTAAAATTGAGGTTCTAGTATTATTTCTATGGTAAAAATATAGATCAATTTACATTGCATATCTAGTTGCTTGAGAGTGATCTAGGATGTGTTTGTGATTAAGGTTGAATAGTTATAGTTTAAAATATATAACATTAAAGTGTTTGGTAAACACTCGTTATTGTAGTTTATAAAGTATGATGATATGATTTTTCACTTATGTAATAAAAAATCTATTATATTTTTAATAAATTTGTCAAAATTATTATTTAAATTTTATATTTGATATATATAATTAATTTATATTTCATAGTTACAGTTTTTTTTTTCCAGAACAAATGTATCTTAAAAGTTACAGTACCTCAATTTCCAATGCACCCTCAATAACTGTTGTTGTTTGTATATTTAATTTTAAAAGATTCCAGCAATGATCTTGATCAGAGAAATTATTTAAGTTGATTTGGAGCAACTCCGATCTCAGATGCTCTCGTAGTTTTAGAGATATTAATTCTATTATTTATTTTCTTGCGAGTATGGGTTTAGAGTTGAGATAGTTACATTATATGGGATTATTTACCTAAGAATATTTATAAGTGCATATATTATGATAGAAAAGTCTTAAGTGCTCTTCAAGCACTGCTCCTTTTTCACTTATTATTTACTATGCATATGCTTCAACTAATTATTATAATCTGCATATATATGTGTCAAACAATGAATGGTTAAAAAGTAATATTCTTGAAAACTCTTGGGATTTACTAAGTATCATTTTATTTAGTTGAATCTTGTTCTCTCTTTATTTTTAATTATTTTCTAATAAAACTTATCCTACCAAATTCATTCATATATTGAAATCTCAGTTATTATTAAGGCTGTTCAATTAACCTTAACCAAAGGTTAGTTGTATATTGAAATTCATTCGTATTTGTACCTTAATTGTTTGGATATGTCGTACAAAATATCGTTACTCCCACATATATAAAGGTAATTTAGTGATTAAACTCTCATGCTAAAATGATACTTTTGGGTTAAATGGTGCATCTCTTATTTAGTAAAATACATGCTATTAAACAATACTGCACAATGTCGGATGGGGTACGTTTAAATGTTGATCTACATTTTGATAATTATGTGTATCAAAAAGGTCTTGCCTGATTTAGGGTACTCCTTTTTATGTTAATAGCAAAGTTTTCCTTTCAAATAAGAAGAGCAAAAGCTTGAAACATGGCTGAAACGTAGTACAAGTGACAAAGTAAATTATAATATATTAAGGTGATTTATTTTATTAATTTATTATAAATAATTTTATATTAATTAAATTTAATGAATGATTTAAGGAATTTAATAAAATAAATAAACTTATTTATTTATTTATTTAATATGTAAATATATAAATATAAATTAATTTTGCCAGACCCTTAGACATCACCAGAAGCTGCCGAAATTTTGCTGGAAAGTCACCGGGCACCATTGACCGGCGTTGACTTATGTTGACCACTACTGTTGACAAGCTTTTATTTATATTAAATTATATTTAATATAAAATTATATTAAATAATTTAGTATATTAAATAATTTTATATTTTATATAAATCATGAATTGTTTTAGAATTTTTTGAAATTAAAAAGAATTGGTATTAATATTAAATTATATTTTATTACTAATATAGAAATTTAATATTTAAGATAAAAAATAAATTTGTCAAAAAAAATTATAATTTCTTTTCTTATCAAATTTTATATCAAACCAAATAAGAAAACTTAATTTCAATATTCTCATCCACTTATTTATTCTCTTTTCCCCTTCATTCCACTCTTTTTCTCTTCTCCCCTTTTTTCAAACCAAATACTGCCTCAAGACTTGCATAATATTTTCAACTCAGTATTCTGAAAATTATAAAATGAAACATCAGTTTAAGTCCACTTTTTAAAATAATAATTAACCGAAGCCAGGTAGATACGTCCCAATCCCATTGGCAATGCATTTGGCACGGCCCGTTATTTTATAACCACTGAGACAAATTCCACCGAGACCACGAATGAACCAATGATCATAAAATACATCCACTTCCCCTTGAATTTGTCTTTGTCCCAACAACCATGGCTTGGAATCACCAACGGTATGTATCAATGTCTGTATAAACAATTCATGGACTCCATAACCGATAAACTGTCCATCAAATACATAGCCAAAGCCAAAGCCAAAGCCAAAGCCAAAGCCAAAAATGTTCATCTCTTGTTGCTCTCTTTCCTTGCCTGAATTAAATTTCACTCCTTCACTTATAAACCATAATTCTCAGGTTTTGATTCACCAAAATAGGTCGAAGTTTACTGCTTTAAGTAATAAAGTTCAGTCCTTTGGTCAGCGTGACGCTATGCAGTTGGGTAGTAGCAGCAAACCCAGAATCCGAAATTATATGATTCAATCTTTTGAACATGTAAATACTCTCCCTTTCAGTGATTACAAGTTCAGTAGGATGAAACTATTCAAACCCAGATGTGAAAAAAGCAGTCTTTTGTCTGGGGATTCACTGAAAAGCTCAAATTTCAATGGTTCCATCCTGAGGAGTGCGGATTTGGGTTGTGGGGAAAGTGAGAGGAATAGGGACTTTGCTTTGATGGCAAAGACAGTGATGAGTTTTGATAATTTGGCGGAGATAGGGGGAAATGAAGGAATGAGTAGAGGAGCTGATGACTATGATGCAATTGTTATAGGGTCAGGTATTGGGGGCTTAGTTGCAGCTACACAGCTGGCAGTGAAGGGAGCTAGGGTTTTGGTGTTGGAGAAGTATGTGATTCCTGGTGGAAGCTCCGGGTATTATGAGAGGGATGGGTATACTTTTGATGTTGGTTCTTCTGTGATGTTTGGGTTCAGCGATAAGGTCAGTGTTTAATGATCATTTGAAAATCTTCTGCTTGTTACTCTTTGCTGCATATTGGTATGTCTGATTTTGGTAATTTCAGTGGAGTTGAATTCTAGAAAGGACAGTATCATCTAAGGAACGATACATCCCATGTTATTATTGAACAAGCTATCATGTTAAATTGTTGTGAATTGGGGCCTATGATCTCATTCATTTGAATTAACTCTTTTAAGTACTCATCAGATTTGAATTACTAAAAAATAAAAATTTATGTGAAGAAATGGCTTGATCCATTGATTAAAACCTGCCAGTTCATGGTCATAGGTTGCTTTCAGTCCGACGAATGAAATGTGTATTTATTTTTCCTTTTATCATTGTTGACTGATCCATTGATTAAAAACTGCCAGTTAATGGTCATAGGTTGCTTTCAGTCTGACGAATGAAATGTGTATTTATTTTTCCTTTTATCATTGTTGACCTTCAACTTAAACCTTTCGATATACCTTTGACTGCTGAAATTTCCCTGATATTCCTTTAAATTATCTGTCTAGGCATGAATTAAACTATCTTTTGTTATTGTGTTCTTTGTTGATACATACCTTTATTATGGTCAGGGCAATCTAAATTTGATAACCCAAGCACTGGCAGCTGTTGGTTGTGAGATGGAGGTGATACCTGATCCAACCACTGTCCATTTCCACCTACCGAATGACCTTTCTGTTCGAGTTCATAGAGAATATAGTGATTTTGTTGCAGAGCTTACCAGTAAATTTCCTCATGAAAAGGAAGGAGTCCTTGCATTTTACGGTGAATGTTGGAAGGTCTGTTCTGATTTACAGTTGTTTTAGCCGTCACTAGTGATTCATAACTTACTCTACAGTCTTGCTACATATTGGGTAGATCTTCAATGCCTTGAACTCATTGGAGCTGAAGTCTCTTGAAGAGCCAATCTACCTTTTTGGACAGTTCTTTAAGAGGCCTCTTGAATGCTTGACACTTGGTAATTATTTAACTTCTGATTTATTTCAATTATTTATACCATAAATGGAATATAGATAGAAATTTGAAATTATGCATCCTGGCTCCATATGCGATATCGAAATTTGGAAATAATTTGGTTGGTGGAAGTTTGGTGATGTTTGTCTCGTACTCTAGTTTAGTTCCAGTTTACTTAATGTCATTCATGCTTTCTGATGTCATGTTGCTATACTGTCTTGAACTGTATCCTTGACAGTGGATACTTTGGTTTCTGTTTTCATATTCCTCTTAAGTCACGATGTATTAAGCAAAACCTTCTTTTATTGCTCTGCAGCCTATTATCTGCCCCAGAATGCTGGAAACATAGCTCGAAAGTACATAAAGGATCCACAGCTGTTGTCCTTCATAGATGCAGAGGTGTGACAAATACACCCTTTATCCGTTAAATACTTCTTCTACTTTATAGGCTTCACAAGTCTTGTAAGGCTGTCTTACAGTCTCGGTAACAATTTTAATCTTGGTTTTCCTGCAGTGCTTTATAGTGAGCACAATCAATGCTTTGCAGACACCAATGATCAATGCTAGCATGGTAAGCTGCTTGGCAAGCTTTTAAGCTTTTGTCCTCACATGCATATCTTGTTTTTCACATTTAGTTCGAACCAGGTTTTATGTGACAGGCATTTTGGAGGGATTAACTACCCTGTTGGTGGTGTCGGTGGAATCGCAAAGTCATTAGCAAAAGGCCTGGCTGATAAGGGCAGTGAAATACTCTATAAGGCTAATGTAACCAAAGTTATACTTGAGCATGGCAAAGCTGTAAGTTAGAACATACTTGTTATAATTGATCATAAATAGTTTTAGTACTTATGTTAGTGTTGTGTGAATTTTGTAGGTAGGAGTGAGACTATCAGATGGAAGGGAGTTTTATGCCAAAACCATAATATCCAATGCTACTAGATGGGATACATTTGGTAGGTCTTGGTGAAGAGCTGATGACTTTTCCTGACTACGATTTTCTATTTTTTCTCTATTTTCCTCAGTTTTCATGAAAATAATTAAATCGTACTACATGGTTTTGTAGGGAAGCTATTAAAAGGAGAACAAGTTCCAAAAGAAGAAGAAAATTTTCAGAAACTATATGTCAAGGCTCCTTCGTTTCTTTCCATTCACATGGGTGTTAAAGCTGAGGTTCTGCCACCTGACACAGATTGCCACCATTTTGTGCTAGAGGTATTTTATTGTTTTGTTTTAATTTTTTGAATACAAAATCGATTTCCGTAGCAGTTATGAATATCTTTAATTAAGCAGAACTATTGACCATGTACGATTTATTTGCTTCCTTGATTTCTTAGGATGATTGGAACAGACTGGAGGAGCCTTATGGAAGTATATTTTTAAGCATTCCAACGATTCTTGATTCATCTTTGGCTCCAGAGGGGCACCATATTCTTCACATATTTACAAGTTGTTCCATAGAGGACTGGGAGGTAAGTAGAATACAACAACCAAATTTTGAAAGTGCCTCAGATTACCTTTACTTTATTTTTCCAGCTCTCTTTCTAGCATTGTACTCAGGTGCATGAAGATGATTTATGAATTTAAAGTAAAGCTGATGTAAATTTTTACGGGATTAGGGACTGGCTCAAAAGGACTATGATGCAAAGAAGGAGCTTGTGGCAGATGAAATAATCAATAGACTGGAGAACAAACTGTTTCCAGGGCTTAAACAATCAATTGCTTTTAGGGAGGTATGATTCATATGCAGATAATATTGGACAGTTTTGATTACCAATTTGATGTTAACTATTAATTGGACTTCTGTCACATAAGTACCAGAACTTGTCATTAAGATCCAATGGATTTCTTCAAAGTTTTGAGTCAGAGAAGCCATTCAAACTTTCCAATGTTAAAAACTTGTTGGGAATCCAGTGTTGGGTTCAGTTTATGGATTTTATGAGGCTTAAACACTGGTCACCACAATAAAATCCCATTAACTTTGACCAGTTATTTTTGGATCTTACCTGCCCAATTTGGATCAGCTTTGGCCCCGGCAGGGCAGGCAAAAGTTACCATTAAAGAACTCTATTTTCTGTTCACAACCTTTAGTTCCTAATGTATTTTATCGGACAACTAAAGATATTTTCCAATAATGGCAGATTGGGTCACCAAAGACACACCGGCGGTATCTAGCTCGCGATCAGGGTACCTATGGGCCAATGCCTCGTGGAACACCCAAGGGCTTGTTGGGGATGCCATTTAACACAACAGTAAGTTCAATATGATAACATTATTTACAGTTTTGAGACTACTGAATGAACATTGTCTTACTATAATGAAATTTGCAGGGGATAAATAGTCTTTACTGTGTTGGAGATAGCTGCTTTCCAGGACAAGGTGTAATAGCTGTTGCTTTTTCTGGAGTAATGTGCGCTCATCGAGTAGCTGCTGATATTGGTAACAGGATTGGCTGGAAATAATTCTTTTGATCAGATTTCAAATCTTTATTTTGTAAATAGTAAAAGAAATTGAGATGTGTACGTAGTTGTAGGTAGAACAGTTAATGCGTCTAAGAGATTGTATGATTGTGTTATCATTTTAGAAAATGTGTTGCCTCAGGGTGCAGCAAAATGATCATCAATTTGCATATTACTTGTGATTTCAAATTGCTAATTTTCATTTTTTATCCACAGGGCTTGAGAAGAAGTCCCCTGTACTGGATGCTGGTCTCCTTCGATTACTTGCTTGGTTAAGGAGTTTGGCATGAAATATCATGTGTAAAGTACAGTTTGGCATGAAATATCATGTGTAAAGTACAAAGATGCAGCATAACTGAAGAAACCTTGTTGCTTCTTGAATAGAGCTACTTTTTTTTGGTTTAAACCACCCGATTTCCGGCGATTACATTGGGCCCCGACTAATTCGGATTCGGAGTGCAGTCACAGTTAAGGCTCTTTACCCCTCTCAAATAGTGTGTTTAGTGGGGATCGAACCCGAGAGTTCTTCCCACTTACCCAGCCTGCGCCGCCAACTGAACCACAACTGTTTGGTTGAATAGAGCTACTTTAATTAGCTTTTTGAGCGGGTTTGAGTGGCCTTGGTTGATTGAGTGTGTCAAAAGTTTGAGTGGCCTTGGTTGATTGAACCACTTAAATTAATTGAGGGTAGAGTTATTAGTTAATTTTTCCTCTAGAGTGGCTTTATCATCCTCCAATTTTTTTGAAAGTATGATCACTGGCTTTTTTAGAGGTGTAATTCTTCACTCATGGTAATGTCTTAGTGCATTGGAAAAACAATGATCTGGTGTCTCACGTTTTAGATCAAGAGGAGCAGCTCATGTGAGACAACTTGGCCCGTTAAGTTAATCAAGATTAATAATAAGCCAGCTTGTCGAGGAGCCCATAAAAGGTCCAACTCGTATTTGCTGGGCACCAACATATCTCAAAGATTACATTACTTGAAGAATATTCGAGAATGGGCTAAAAGAGGGAGCGAAGACCGCAGTTGTGATTCCGTTATTTTGTTTTGTTTATTTTTGCCAATCATTATGTTGTTGGTTAGTTACGCATCTATTGTTGAGGGGTAAAAGCTATATGTATAAGGAAACACGTCAGTGATGAACTAATGAAAAATTACAAATATTTCTTCTCTCTCTCGGTCTCTTCTGCTTTCTCTGTTCTTCATCTAAATTCAATTATTTTTCTGGGTTTTTGCTGGAGTTAGCACTTACTCGAAAAGTGTAATTCGTTGATATAAACTCTAAGCTGCAAAGTTGTATCATCATGCCTCGAAGATGTTCTGTGCAGTGTAATTTATGGATCCCATGTTAAAGTGAGAAGAATATACTTCTATGGAGAGAAGTGTCGAGTAAAATCTAGTGTTGGTAGCAAGTTTTGGATGTGATCTTGGCGAAATGATCATTTGTTCATTGTGAGTAGAATTTGGATGTATCTCCGTGTCTTTGTTTCTATATACCTTCTTTTCCATGGTTGTTTCTTTCTTGATACTTTACTTTCATAATGCACTTGGTCAAGTGTTTTTTTTTTTTTGGGGTTTTTCGTGTAAATGTATCGTCTATCATAACTATCTGCATTTATTGTTGGATTTGACGAATAATCTTGGTAATTATATGTCATTGACCTAAGATCAAAAGTTGATCAAGAAATAACATCGCTGAGATTTGCATACTGCCATAGCTATTGAGGCAATTAAGTCTTTAAATTGCTGGTAAAAATATGCATACAACCTGCCCGCTCTCCTGCTAAGTTGTCTAGAATCCATCAGTTTATATCAGTACTACATAATTAAATTTTCATTCGGGAAGGAACATTTATGAGGAATCCTCGGTGCACAAAAATCCACATTCGTGTCTAGGATATAATATTCCTATTGACACCAGTTACATGCGGACAGATCAAACTATTCGGATGTGGTGTTATTGCTAATATCAGATTTCAACTCTGGAACTGGGAGCCTACTCGTTACAGGCTTACAGCACTTGCAAAAGAGAAATGCGGAAGCTATGTGTCCGGGTTTATGTATGTTCCCTTGAAAAATTGTTATCGTCTAAGCTCCAAACTGGAGCTTCATCGTCCTCAGAGAAAGGTATGCCAGGAGACGGTAGCCAAAAACCATGGCTACCAAGGCACAAACTTCTCTAAAACTACTGTCTGTTCTCATTCCATTTACTGTTGGTGAGATGTCTGCATACTGAATCTTGAGAAGAATCTTATAAGTATGATAGTTGAAAGACATATAACGGATCCAGGATATGAAAACTGGAACTTCCTACAACATTGAAAACAGTGGATTATTATTTTCATCATTAAATTTTTGTTATTGTTACCGAATCATATTTTACACTGGACTATACGTTCATATACAAGAGATTGTGGATGAAGAGTCTGCTTGCTTACCTGGACAAAGTAACCACCAGCGAGCATGAAGGTCATTATAGTTACTGAAGCCAAGGTGGTAGCCTTTTTTAAGTCCATTAGCATAGCGCCTATAGCTAGTCCAAGTCCCTGCCACGGCAGCCAACCTTAGTGGATTACATGATCAAGTTATGTATGGTTAATCTTGTCAGTAGTTATGAAGGGACATACCTGAGCAGCAACAATGCTGAGAAAAACTGTAAGCATGCTTAGGAAAAATGGACCAGCGCCCATTCTTAAGCCTGCCATGAAGTAGACGATAACAAGGAAAAGTACTGGCAGCACCAGATTAAGCGGAAGATCGCTTGTAGTTCTAGCGAGAAAGTATGCACTTAGTCTATACATGTCGGCTGCTCTTTCCTTACTCAGCATGGCCCTTTCTTGAGGAAATGTGAAGATTGCAGTGAAGATGGGAAAGAATGACCAGAAGACAGCGATGAAGAAAAGCAACCCGGCCTGCAATGATGGAAGGTTAGTTTCCAGCGAGGTTAATCTTAGAAAAGTTTGCATTCCATTTTCGGACTCATGCAGGCACCCCCCAGGGTGAAATTTAATTTACTGTTAAAAGTAAAAAATTCCCAGGAGAATCTTATTTTTTTTATTTGGTCTTTTTCACCCTTTTCGTATCTAGTAAACCTCTTGTCTTCTTACCATGATTAGGGGTTAAAAATCAGAGATGATTGAATACTATTGGTGAGGGAAGTTGTACGCTCCAACAAAACAAATTATGTACCTGATCTTCCAGACCTTTGGAGCTTTTACTGTCCGACTGCCACCAGAGTAATCCCAATATGACTGCAGTAGCAAGAACTTGAGTGATCCTCAACCAGCTAAAATAGTCATGTCGGTGTTCTTTAATTCCTCTCCTGAACAATATGGTATATTGTTGAATCCAGCTTGCCCCCCAATTTCGCTTTGGAGATGACACTTTTGCCTTTATTTCTTCATCAAGAGGAACAGGAGCCATAAGTTTCTTCTTCTCGTTTTCTGCAACTCGCGTCTCATAGGCCTCCACAAGATACTGCTTTTATTTTAGATGTTAGACCATGAAAGTTTGTATATGAACTTGCAAATTACAAGAGTCTGCTTCTGTCTGTTGAAGCATTCTGCATCTTGCCATTCAATAGAATGATAAAAGTTTACCTCATGCACAATTGCCGGAGTTGGTTTCCCATTTGCCGTGTCGTTTTCAGAATTCTCCGTTTGCACTCTATCCTGTAGTTCTGATGGTACAGAAACATCGTGTAGGTTCCCGTTTGCAAGGTCGAGTAAGAACTCTGCCGGGTTCATGGCAATTTGAGGAGAACATCCTATTGATGAAAAATACGCCATTGCTTCTGATGCTTTTCCGAAGTAAAGCAAGCTTCCTTTTCCAAGAAGTATCAGTTTGTCGAACTTATGGAAGAGTCTACTTGATGGCTGGTGGATTGTGGTCACCACCGTTTTCCCAGCCTGGAACGAGATTGCAACAAGTTAGTAAAACAAAGTGTTTCTTTCTTCCGCTTGTTTGGTGAATATGCTCCACAGATTTCAATGTGAAGTTTTCCTAGAGCAAAAGTGCATAGTTACCAAAATAGATGCTGATGTCATAGGGAATCAGCAGCAGGAAAATCTTTTAACAGGTAAATAGACAAAAATAATAATAATAATAATAATAATAATAATAATAATAATAATAAAAATATGAATTTCAAACCTCTGCAATGTCTTGTAACATCTGAACAGTCCTTAAGGCAGTTGTAGAATCCAAGCCAGAGGTTGGTTCATCGAGGAACAGAAGGGAAGGGTTGATTATGATCTCGTTCCCTATACAGACCCTCTTTCTCTCCCCACCTGACACTCCACGGACAAAGGAGCCGCCAATCATAGTGTCTTGGCACCTGTAGACATCAATATTTCTTATTATAGATGAACTATAGGAAATGAATTGGGAAAGATTATGCTTGCTAGGATCTTATTAGATCAAAATTATTGCACCTGTTTTAAGTGTCAATCACGACCAAATGACTACCAGTAACTGCAGGATTCAAATCCCATCAAGGGGAAAGGGAAATTTACCTCTCCAGGCCTAGCTCATTGATAACATCTATGGCTCTTTTTTCCTTCTGCTGTTTCGTTAATGTATTTGGCAGTCGAAGGAGAGCTGCATATGTCAGCGTTTCTTTCACCGTGAGGTGAGGAAACAGGACATCATCTTGAGTCACAAATCCAATCCTGTCGTTTTGATTCAAGTTAACTGACTGACCATAGATTTCTGTTATATGTTAAAATATTTCTGCATTTATCCTATGGTCTTTTCCAAGTAATGTAAATAATAGAAACATTATATTCTTACTTGCTTTTTAGGGACTTGGAATAGGGATGATCATTGTAAGTAATCGAACCACCAACGGTAGGCTCCATCAGCCTGCCACTGAGCAGATTAAGAAGCGTTGTCTTTCCACTTCCCGATGGTCCCATAAGTGCCAGAACCTCCCCGGGATTCACTGCACCGGTTATCCCATTCAGGATATCCTTCTCCTCACTGCTAGTCATCCCTTTGAGAATCACCTTGTATGTCACATCTGTGAACTGCAAAATTACAGGATAAGAATGAACTTTCACATATTTCTTGCAACACTGATCAGAAACTATTTGTAGCTCTTGTTTGTATGACAAAATATTTACACAACATTGTTGAAACTGTTCATTCATACCCTTCTTTCCAAAAGCAAAGCTGTGACCGTACGTACTATGTAGACTCGAAAACAAACGAAAACGACTTTGCAGACTCAGAAACTAACAAACACATCATCACTAGAATCATTTATGGCCTTTTTTGGTTGGAAAGAAGGGAAAGTCTTGCACAAAAAGTGTTACATACTATGGAACTTCTATCTGTGCAAGACTGAATCTGAGACCATGCTAGCCATGTTCTATGGACTTGCAAACGTGGGATCGCTAGATAAATTCTCCAGCCTTTGCCTGTCCAAATACATAGTATCAAAAATATCAATGCTCTTGCCGATAACGACCAGTTTTCGACGCCGGAAAATGCAGTTGAAAAATCAAAGAACTTGTGAAAGGGAAACTCAGGACTCTGCATGTATGGCGGATTATGTTACCTTTAGATAAATTGGCAACGTGGGCTCTGTCTGAAACTTTGGCCTTTCTCTTGTGCCAGCTTCAATATCCTCAGCTGCAACCGTCATGATACAGTAATTTTTATTCTTTTAATAAACAATACATTAATCCATTAAAATGATTATATTTATTGGAACATGCACGTTCAGGGATTGGAAGTATACCATTTTCAATTCTACAAACACTGCTCATACTCGGATATTAAGAATCTCCCAGAAGCGCAAAATCAAGTAAAATTATTAAGAACCTATCATTGGCGTCCTAGTTTTATTATTAGATATTATTTACTAGCAGTCAAAGCTGATTTATTTTCAATGTCACAAAACAAGTGACAGTAAGTGAGGCTGAGAAAAGAGGAATTAATTGAGACAATGTTGAAATTAGCATTTAATATTGCGTTATAAGTCAATCAACTTTTCTGGATATTATCCAATCTCTTTCTGTTCAGAATGAAACTTTCACCCAACATTTGGGACCCAATATGACTAATTTTCTCTGGTTCTTTCAGTTGTCAAAACATGTGCAGTGTCTACTGCTTATTATGAGTTGACGTGATGACTTTAAAGTTTTGGGGGCTAAAATGTCAGTTACTGGACAAAAAATAAAAAAACTACAAATATTCGGGACCAAACATCTATGGCCTACTCTAGGTATACGTCTATTAACTAAAAAAAGTATAGCCTAATATGATTGGAGCACAAATTCGAGCCTTTCAGACTCATTCCCTTTGAAATTGTGGTACTACACATTACCTTACAAACCTTATTAAATAATTATAAAAGTTAGGTGTTAAGACTTTGATTATAATTTTGTGTATGAACAAATTAGATCTAGAATATGTCTAAACAAGCTAATTAAATCGGTAAATCCAGCACATATGACATACCTAAGTACCTAAATATGCTAATTACACGCAGCACATACCAAATAGGCCAAGCCCTTAGAACTCATGAAAAAAGCCCAAGCCTAACATCTAAGAGAATATCAAGCTTAAATGAAGAAGGCAAGTGAAGAAAAGCAGAGCAAGCAGGAGCAAAGCAATCAAGTAAGGAGCAAGTCAAAACAAAGGCAAACAAGTGAAGTAAGTCAAGCATATAAACACGACAAAGTACCAAGCTTTCTAAGGCAGTTATCAAAAAGATTTAAAAAAAAGGTTTCTAAGGCAGCAATCAAATTCAATCATGCAAAGGGTGAAGCAAATTGTAATAGAATTCAAGCCATAAGTCACATATCACTAAAGCCAAGACTCATCAAGCTTGCCACAAGTCAGATGTCACTAAAGCCAAGACTCATCAAGCTTCAACACAGTCAAAAACACCAGCATCTTAAAGTTACCCTTCAGATTGGTTACTAGCTTTTGTTGCACAAGTAAACCACACAGTTCTATGTCACAACATATATAAATAAAGGTAGATATGAGTTAAATTAATGTTCGATAGAGTTTTAGGTTATACTATAAAATATACGTATTAGATTCGAAATATATTTATTCCCTTCATCCTATAATCATTATTATGATCCGTGATTTAAAATAAATATATGCATGAAATAACTTTATCAAATAATTGTGTAGAACGTGATAAAAAAAAAAAAATGATATCCTACATAACTGGATATGTGATAGCATCTCAAAATGTTCATGACCCACCTCTTAATGGACAAATTTGGGTAGAGCAAAGGGTTGTTTATGAGAGATAATGTCGAGTTTGGTATAATTAGCACTTTTGCTTATTTATTCATATTCAGTTCAACAATTATATATTGGAAAGGTGACGGAAGATTTTGGTCTCCGCCAATAATGACTTTTTATTTTATTTTAATTCCAATACGTAAGGCCCATTATCAGTTTTTCAAAACCTGATAAATTTAATGGGAACAACGAAACTATATTTTGACCTCTTATTATTGCCCGTGCGGACTGAGATCATTAGATTCCCTACTAAGAAAAATCAAAATTTGAACACTTGTAAGTGCTAAAATGGCACGTTTTATTATAATTAAAATTGTTTAGTTCACACTATGCCAAGGTGACGATGGGAAAATTAAATTTTACATTAATTTGAGTTTAATGTGACAAATTTCAAATTCAATTGTAGCCATGATCTTGAATTTTTATCAAAAAAGAGAAAAAAAAAAGAAATTTTAGAAGGTTGATAAATGATAAAGCATTTTTTATTTGAGTAACTGAGGGCCAATTTTTTACTTTCATTTCATAATTATAGCCTAAAAGGAAGTTTTTCTTGTTCCATGATTGTGTGTGTATATATATATATATATATATATATATATATAATTGGTCATCATATATATACTTTGCCTAACTTTCTATTTCTCTTAAACATCAATCATTTGGTCGTTCAAATTCAAAGTATCATCACTCTTATTTTCCCACTAGATTATAAATTAATTAGCTTCTACTTTAAATCACAAAATAACCATAATTACTTACCCCGTCTCACCAAAAGAAATTGTTTATTCTTTTGTATAAAATTTGAGATTTATTTTTTCTATCGTAAGATAAAATTTGAGTTTTTTTTTTCTTTTTTTTTTATTGTAAGAAAAAAAATGCTTCATGATAATGGGTAAAATTAAGCACTTTGGATTCCAAAAAACACATTTGAGTTAAGATGTGCCATTTTCAGAAGAGTTTTTAAAAGTGCTTTTACAAAATCACGCTCCCATTGTCAAATTATCTGAAGTGTTTTACACCATACATCATATATGTTCAAACTTTTAGTTGGGAAATAATTCAAAGGTTGGTTTCCATGTCTCATCTAATTTTTCGCTTTTCTTTGACAAAAAAATCATCTACTCTCCTATGACAAATATGCTAAAGCCACCCACATTTCATGACTTTAATATAAAGACACCTAATTCACATGCAGAGCCCTACAGGACCACAAAATTTTTAGAATATACATAAATAATTTCATAAAATATATACACTCAAAAAAAGGAAAGAAAGAAAGAAAGAAAGAAAGAACTTACGTATATCATCATCACTGAAACGTTTCGAATCGGCGATTTCGTCCGGCGGCATGGTGAATCCGGTGAAGGAAAATGAGAGGCCTAAGCTGGCACTAGAAGCTCTACTAAGAGCAGCACCGCTGCTCACTTCATCCAACTCTAGCTTCAGCTGTGCACTTCTTGACTTCCTAATGTGCGTGTTTCTCCCACTGGCGCCGGCGCGTCCTGGAGATGCGGCCGTCAGCATCCGACGGCTAGACTTCCTCGAGAGAGTCCCACCGCCGTCAGATACTCCGGCGGCCTCGGTCGATACCGGAGATTTGAATGCCGCCGATAGTGTTTCCACTAACTGGTCTGATTTTGTTCTCGCCAAACTGGTTGAGCTAATTGGTTTCTCCATGTTAAGCACTGATGTCATGAGAACACAAATAAGATTTTATTCTTCTTATGGACATTTCGTATTAATTATGTAAGAACAATGAGATTCTGAAAATGGCAGCTTAACCGAAAATGTAACTGAACATAACATTAAATGGCATAATTGTTTATAGTAAAGATAATTAATTAATATACCTCACTCCACATGGACATGCACACTCATTCAGTTTTAATTTGACAAACTGAACTCAACCAGAAGCAAAAGTATTTGATTAGATTGGAAAAATGAAGAGACTAACTATGTAGTTTTTTTTTTTTTTGGTTTTCGATGAAGTGAAAGCCATAATGGAGGCTTGTAGTTCGAAGCAAAGCATAATAGAAATGAAATTTAAAAAAAAAAAAAGAATCCCCCCCCGAAAAAAAAAAAGAAAAATATATATAACCAGATTGAATTACAATGATCAAATTCATTAAAAATACTCAAACATGACTGGAGTGCAAGGAGGAGAAATGCTTTATTGAAACGAGCGAGCGAGCTTGAGCGAGTGCGAGTGTTGCACCGAGAATTGTTTTGTAGAAACAGTGCAAGCAAAAACTAAAAACATTAATAACAAGATTGTTGATACCTTTTGCGACCAGGAAGGAATGGTGGTTGAAGAAAACACTTGGGAAGCAATCTGTTTTTGGTTTGTAGAATTATGTGGTTGTCAAACTGATCAACTCAAACTGTGTCGAAGCCCACTGGTGCAACCAGGCACATATTAATAAGCAATTATGGGGGAGGATAAAGTTACCAGAATGCCCTTCGATATATTTGTAATTTTACGGGTGATCCCATAATCCCACAACTTTGATAATAACGTGACTTCATAACATAAAGTTAAAAGATTGGATGCATCTAGCATCAATCGCATTCATTTAGTCCAATCATCGTTGCCGTACACGTGTTCGGACGTTTTGTAATTGTGTCTTTTTAGCTTGATTTTAAAATCAGGGACATTTTTGACGTCGACCCGCGTCAATCTTGGAGTCAATATTTTACATATCTTTTTGGCAATAATGATTTTTCAACCTTATTAGGAATTTGATGTGCCGTCTAATTACAATGGATTGTCATGTAACCCTAATCCAATTGACGGTATGAGTTGTTTGCGAGACCAGAGAGGACCATGCATGGAATGTGAGGTTGTGCGCTGATCTTATGTTCCCTGCTCAAGAGGGAAGCTGAATTTGTGGAAGTTTGTTCAAATTAATTAGTGTTTCTCTCTGAATTGAGGTTTACATATAAGTTTTCATGTAAGTTAGAAACTATTTATGGCATATTCCCGTTTGATAGTGTTATATTGAATTAAAAAAAATGTAAATGTTATATGCATGTAATGATTATAACGTAAACTTCGTTATCATGGTCATGAATTATCATTATTATATTCATCAGAATTTATCATCATATTCATATTTATCTCATCTCACTCAGTTTCAATGAATACTATACACACACCCTCACACACACAGTTACATTTTGACATAGATATTCTCATTATATTATAAAATGCGAAACTTAAACTTAAAATTTGCTGAAAGTTCCATAATGTCCGGCTGGCGGCCGATCGAGCATCACAGACTATAACATTAAAAAATTTTGGCTAGCCATGATGCAACATTCGTATATTTTGTTATAAGGTTAAAGTTATGAAAATTGTTGAGGGTTTTTATTTTTTGTACTTAAACCATGCAACCGACCATTTTGATGTCTTCAGTTCACTCTCTTCATTAAATGGCAGCAGTAGCACTGTGTTCATGCGTGTGTGAGTACATATCAGCAGCCTGCTTAATTAGCAATTTGTCCGAACTCCGAACCCTAAAAGGCTCGCGCTGACTCACTGCAACTTCCTCCTTAAAGAGTGGAAATAATTAAATTCTAAAAGAAGCGAGAGTGATTAGGGGAAGAGGGTGAGGGTATAAAAGTAAAATCGAGTTGAGGGGACTAGTGACCGGCTGGTGCGTCGCCTTGAAACGGGAGGGTGGACAAAATTTCAAGGGTGGCCCCAAAAGGACTTATTTGGTGGTTCTTGATAAGGAGCTGTCTGTCTCCTGGCCTTGCTGTTTCGTGGTTGGTTTTTGGTTTGCTTTGCTCGCTCACCCCCACTTCCACGGCATACCGCCACGTGTCGATCCGGTCATATCTCTTTTCTTATTGCATTTGGATATCTCTAGGTAATATTTTTCTCGATATCATTCCCCAAGTTAATGACATCTATAATTGCTCTTCTTCTCAATAATATGGTATTAGTAACACCATAATTTTCATGCATACCAATGTATTATTTTATTTTCGGGCAATGACTGGCTTGTAATTTTGAATAATGTAAATTTATTATTAATGTTTAAGAAAACATATAGAAAAACGAAGGGGCTCTTTCGTCAATGAAAACATAGAAGAAGGTAAAACGTATAAAAAAAGAAAAAAAATATTCAAAAGAGGTTTATTTTAAATTCTTCGTTTCCTCAAAGCCATTTTATCTTTATGCATGCAGCGTTCTCCAAAATTTGAGTGAGAAAGGGGCGGTGCCGCCTTACTGAGGGCAAGCCACGTGACAAGGACGTGACTTTGATGGACGCAGAGAGAGGGAGAGAGAGACAGAAGGCGGATTAAGTGTCAAACCCCATTAGCTGGGTCCAGCTCCGAAAATGGATTTAGCAATGTAAGCCACTATCGTTACAAAATGCTTTTTTCGCTTAGCCGTCATTCCCCCACCACGTGTACACTCTAGAATCCACTATCGGGACAGCTCAGCGTCTAACTGGTGGCTGCAATTCACCCTGGCTGAAACCTCGACACGTGGACCTACATTTGCTCCCCCATTTACCTTTCCGCTGCTTCCACGTGTATCTTAAGATCTTCACAACAAAAGAATTTCTTTTTGGAAATTTCTTTTTTTTTTTTTCTGTTTCTATTAAAATTGAAACTGAATAACAATTACCCAAATATTTGTAAGAAGCAAAAATATGTCATTTACGAAAAAGTCCTAAATTGAATCCAAAATGAAAACTATCTATTCGTATTCTTTTCGTTGTTTATCAATCACATTTGAATTAAAAAATTGAGATGTTTAATTTGCACGAATTTAGGTAATAACTTGTTTGTATTTTTATTAATTTCCGTACGTGTAGATTCAATTAGATTAGTTTATGTGGGCTAAGATTATCTATTATTTTCATTTTCATACCGAATCTCTTGAATTGAAAATTTTCGTTTTAACATTAATATTAAAATTGTCCCATACAAAATAATAAAATGGCTGTCGTACATGCCAATATGCAGTTATGTACCCAATTCGACTTTTGTTATTACTTCTCGGATTTTTTTTTTTTTTTGGGAAAAAAATTTCTCCATATAATTCTTTTATTTGTTAATCCCATTTGAAGAAAAAGTAATTTATAATTTATTTTAAAAAGAAAAAAAATGCATGTAAGAGAGTGAGAGAGGGCATTGCCAAGTTGAAGAAAGACTCCCCATTGACCTGTCATTGAACACAGAAACAAAATACACGTACCACGCATTTATGTGCATGGTGTCTGCAAGCTAAGCCAGCTGATATAAATGTAGATGATGTGACGCGCCAATTTGATAAAGAGGGATCGATCAATTTAATCAATGAAAAGCTAAAAGTAAAACCTTACCTAATGCACCGCCCTGTTACTTTTCTCTTTTTCATTTTCCATGCTTTGTGTACAGAGTAAGAACCAGAAACCAAAGTGGTCCTGATTGAATTTGAAATTGACGTTCCAGGATGTCAATGGTGTAAATTTTCTTTTTGAAAACGAAGGTTGCAGAGAAGTGTGTGATGTGGTTTTTGGAAAGTTAATAAAAAGTATATAGGTGAAACGAAAAAGATGGTGTATGTTAGGTCGAGGGTCATGTGTTTTGGACCTAATGTATAAGGTTAAAAATGATAAAGGTATATATAGTACTATATATACTAGGTTATTTAATAAATTGCATTTGAATTGGAAACAAAGAGAAAAAAAAAAGGCATTGAATTAGAGACGTATACACGAAGAAATTCATTACTTGGAACACAATACACACACGCACATGTATGTATGTTAATTGAAATTCTTTGTTGCCGGCGTTTCAATGTTTTAATTACAATGTATTTAAATTTGCTTAGCAAGATTAGTTCCACGGGCTCATCCAAGTAGTTTTCACCCCGTATTGTTTACTTTTAATTTTGCGGCCGTCACTCAAGTTCGAATCTTAAATGAGAAAAAGAGGTTAAAAAGTTAATTTAAATTTTACCCACCCCTAATCTAGACTAACATGACTCTTTGTATAAGTACTTTATAATTGTGTTATTTATTTATTTATGTAATATAATGAAAAAAAAATCAATTTATACCTAATTCGATAAATTCGACCAGTCATTTGGTTATTAATTCATAGAGAACTTAGTTATATGTTATGAACTATGGATAAAATTCTCCCTTAAAAGTTAGCTTATAAATGAAAGTCTTATTAAGTTTAAATACTTATTTAGAGGATAAACATTCGTTTAATCTTTATACTTTGAATTAATTACCCATTTAATCGTAATTATATGACATTCTTGTCATTTTTTTTTTACTTTTATAATAATATCATTTAAACAATATTCTTAGTGATATTACTATATAAAAAAAAAAAACATGTTAAGTTATCAGATTGTGAGTTCCCCCTCTCGTACTATCACTCTATAAAAACAAACAAAGTCGAGCTACTCTAACTTTTGAGCAGCCATGCATTCCATTGAATCCAATTTCACATTGATGGTTCGAAGAACCTGCAGGGTGAGTGCATGCATGTAATATGGTCAAGATGGCAAAGTGACATAGGCGTACCCCAAAGGGCATAGGACGTACCCTAAAGGGCACATAATATTGCCAATTTTGTACTTGGACCAAGCAATTATCTGAAAGGGCCCGATAATTATCATATATTCGTGTCATATGCGAGCGTACATGTAACAGTAATACAATGTCGAGTTTACACAAATTCGGGGTACAAGATGGATGGATTCAACAGAGAAACTAATAAAATAACAAAGTTGCAATTATTTCACAAGCAGAAGAATTTTATGACTTGTGAAGTGAAACTTAAAACTTCGGCACGGAATGAATTTCAAATTTGATTAGAAACCTAAAGTTTAATGCATGCAGCCATGAATCTCACATAAAAGACAAACTCATGCAGTGTTGCCCTAGCATGCATGGCAATAAGTTGGTTTCAATTGTTGCTTTCGCTTCGTACTAAAAACTCTTGGGAAACGAACAACCCATAAGAAAAGCACATGTCATTTCTACGTAAGAGTAGCCATCTTGGGGACTTGGCATGATCAAGCAAAAGTGACATGACAAACCCTTGGGAGTTGGGACGTGGTAATATTGTACTTGAAGCTAGTACCACGACCACATGGGTATATAGGTACAAATGTACACAACACGCATTAAATTGTGACGTACGTACGCTGGCTGAGATCAGTTTTCGGATATGAAATCGACTAATAACATACCTAGTTCACACACACTTGTGTTGCACGCATGCGATCTTAAATCTCGAATGGATTAAATATACGAGCATAAATGATTATATTAGTTTATAGGTATCTTTCTCTTACTTGCTGGTTTTAAGAGTAAGTTTTACCTGTAAGTTCATAAACCGATTGCTATTACAAAAAAACACTTACCTTAGTATGGGATCAAACTCACCCTCTTGAATATTGGATAAATTTTGGCGTAATTTCGAGACCATATTTATGAATGGAGGCTGGGTAGATATCTAAAGAAGAAGAGGTCCACAAGTAATCTAATTGGTTATGATTCTCTCCTATTTTAAGCACTCCTAAGTTTTTAACGATTTTATATTATGTATCATGCAATAATAACATATGAATAAGATTCACAAGTTCACGTGAATTTATACTCAGAAAAAGTTTAAATTAAGAGAAAATCTTAATCCCATTTAATTAGTAATAAATAATAACCATAAAATATGATGGACTGCTACAATTGTAAATCACATGGACAAATGAAAAAAAAAAAGAAGAGAGTTGTAATCCTTTGAAGAAGAGGATCTTAATCCCAAAATTACTTTTTATAATGATGTACTGCCGTGAGTAGTGGTTGCGAAATTTGATGAACTATTATGACCCCAAATCTCATGTAGTCTAAATTCCAATGAGAATGAAGATAAGAGTCATTAACTATAAATGTGATTATTTGAACTAGATTTAATTAATATCATGCATGTAATGGATGCAAATGGGTATATACGCATTAATACTATTGCCACCCCCGTTTCCCAAAGGTGAGTTACTTCTATCCACGGGTTCATAAAAAAATATTATTAAATTAAATACATCATTTTCCCGTTATAAGTACAATTTTCATCTAAATTCTCCCACAACTTTCCACATGCATCTCTCAAAATCTCTGATTTGGCCACAAACAGACCGATTAAGTAGAGGGAACATTAATTAGCCAGTGACCTTGAATATGAAGATGGAAATATGAAACATCAAGAGAATATCAAATTGGTAATGGAATTATAATTAATACTTAACATCAATTAAACTGAGTCACCAAACATTCGATTACTTGAATTAAATAAATCAAAAGAAAATTGATTGAAAAAGACATCAACAGCCACTAGAAGATGAACATAACAAAGAAAGAAGAAACACAAATTAAGTAAATAGCTCTTAGTTAAAAGAAAATATATGTAGAAGAATAAATCACATGATCGCTGAAGCACCATTAATGAATCTGGTTCATTTCCTTTCAACCAATCAAAGTTCCTAGAAGCGTACACACACACACACAGAGACCAAGAGAAGTAACCAAAAATGGGAAAAAAAAAGGCTTACATTATGAACAATATACGCTGCTTCAATGCAACTTTTCTCTTTTAAAAGAATTATGATCTAATCTGATTGAATATACCCAACAGAAGACTGAACTGAAATGTGAACACACTAAAATAAACTGATCTTTACAAAAGTAGGCACTCGAAATTCCACAAGAAAGCATGGCATTGTTCTGGCATACCCGTATGCCGCATTTAAGAAATTTTGAAGGCTGTCCATGAATGCAAATTAAACACTCAAGTTACTTAAATACCTTCTTCCCCAAGCCAGAGTCTTGCATCATAGCTACAAACTCACTGTAATCAATGCGACCATCCTGCAAAGAAAACAAAAGGGGTAATCGTAAGTGTTAAGGGTAATGTAAATAATATTTTTGTTCCTAAGAACGTGAAGAAGCGATTAGCACATAAGGCATTTACATTATCTTGGTCAACTTCGCGTATTATATCTTCTAATTGCGTATCATCTAAGCCAAACTGTTGACAGGCTGTTTGGAGTTCATCTGGGGTAATGTAACCGCTACCATCTTTGTCGAAGTATGAGAAGGCTGCATACATGTGATCTTCCCTCTGGATTTTGTTTAGATGAAGCATTGCAGCTATGAATTCGCCATAGTCCATTGTACCACTGTTGTCAATATCTCCCTGAAATTTTTCGAAGTGAAATCAGTGAGACCACAATGGAATGGATTTAGGCTAATTCAGTGCTATGGTAGCTCTGATTCTTCCTCCTTACATGCATAAATTTCCCCTTATAATATAAAACAAACACCTCCCGCTTGCATTAACCCGTCAATTTCAGAATCCATGAGATTAGCACCAACTCTTTGCAAACCCTTCTTCAGTTCCTCAAGAGTGATATACCCGCTGTTATCTGTGTCTATCATCTTGAACATTTCTTTAAGTCCTGCAATTTCCTCTTCGGATAGGCTTTCAGCAATGACCTATAAAAATGTGCAAGTATTTGTTTTAAGAAGATTAACTCAAATTGGCAAGTATCAACCCAGAGGATCTCAATGAAATTGAAGAACAAGTGTGAGAACTAGAGTTGCTAACTCTGATGGCTATTTTCTTGAGTTTGTTCATGGCAGAAAATTGCTTCAGGCGAGATAGAACAGCTGAATCTAGAGGTTTATCCGGAGCTACACCACCAACCTGAACCCAAGGATGGCCTGCACAAGAATTGAAAGGACCATCAAATTCATTGCTAATAGCTCAAAAATGGATCAAATACACAGAACAAACTTATGTAGTTAAAATGAAAGACTGACTTCTACAAAGTTCATGTGTCATACAACCTTAATCTTGAAGAAAATTTCAAAATGGTTGTAAGAAAATTAGATGACAAGACTCACACAGAACTTCATGTGCTGTCAAACGCTTCTTGGGGTCCCTTACAAGCATTCTGCGAACCAGATCTTTTGCACTATCAGATATACTAGGCCATGGTTCTGATACAAAGTCAAGATCACCTTTCAAAACCTGCTCGAATATTCCTTGCTCCGTTTCTGATCGAGGAAACAACATAGCGAAATAAGAAATTATATGTCATACACCTGGAATCGATTAAAAAAAAAAGGCAGAAGTTATTAAGTTTTGAATGATTAGATTCTCACCATCCCAAAATGGAGGGACTCCACTCAGCAAAATGTAAACGATCACCCCGGCACTCCACACATCACATTGTGGACCATAATTCTTCCGCAACACTTCTGGGGCGACGTAATAAGGGCTTCCCACCACATCCGAAAATGTTTCACCTGCAAGAATGAATAATCAGTTCTCAGAAACACAAACGAGGATTTTGATACACAAAGGAGGAGGAAAGTAAAGTAATTTTGGTTAGTTCCAGAAGCGAAGGTTATGATGAGGCTCTATGCTGGCCAGGGACGGCATAATCATAAGAAGAGGATATTGGCAAGATGTAACTTAACTGCATTTAGCAATCCAAAAGCGAAAGCATTGAATCAATAATAACATAATTTATAGAAACTTAAGGCATAATCTAAGAAACTGATATATTCTTATACACGGACAATTTTCAGAAGCTACTTGAGCACATTGTTAATTGCACAACTAGTCACCGTTAGTTTAAAAAGCAATAGCGGAATATATTACAGAATGCCAAATTGAAGTCCATGACCAGACCAAATAATGTAATTCTCACAGCTTAGAACCAGGTTAATTATTGATATTAACAGTCATCATGCAACACGATCACCAATGGGAAGCACTGCTACTTTACGAGGCCACAATGAGCCGGGTTCATTTAGGTTTCTCACAAGCCTAGTGTGTAATACGCTTGGCCTCTGCTTTTGAAAGAAAAGAAAATGAAGTCTAAGCCAAACTGCATACGTAAGTCCTTTTCGAGATCAGCTATAGGGTATTCAACTTAACTCGTGTACAATAACCTGTGAAAATCTGACTATCAAACTGCGGATTATGGAAGAACGTTATCACACCACATAGTGAATTAACCACAAAAATGCCACAGCTACCATGCACCAATTGTATCCATTGACTATCATACCAAGGGCTAAAATATCTTTGCAGACATTACTCCAAAAATGGCTTTGACCATTGCTTCTCAGTTTCCCCAGATGTCAAGACTGACTGACAAGTGATTCCTTCGATAAATCAGAACAAGTCTAGGACTTCAGAAATCAGAATCTATCACTTCAAAAGTACATGAATGTGTGGCCAAAAACTACAGTTGTTCAAAAGAGTGCTTGAGCATAATTTCTCTGTTCCTCCAAATACCAAGACTAACTAATAAATGCTTCCTCGGAGGAATTTGCTTCAAAAAGAGAAACAAGACTACTGAATATATATTTATCAGTTCATAGAAAGCCAAAACCATTTATGATCTCTCTATTTCCTTAGCCCTTTTAGCTGACTATTCCCGCAATTGATAACCAGCCCACCTCAAGGATAATGAGTTTAATCTACAATTTCTGATCCTTGAAACTATCAATCGACAAGTACATATGGCAGAAAAAATGATGGAATCATTCAGATTAAGAAAGAAAATAGATAAGGGTCACTATACATTCATAATAAAGGCAAAATTAAGTCTTCGAAATGCTATAATTTGCTTCAAATGAACACACAAATGAAATTAAATTGACCAACCTGGCCTAAAGAACATTGATAGTCCAAAATCTATGGTTTTAAGCGGCGCCTCCTCTTGTTGGTTGATAAAAAGAAAATTTTCAGGCTTCAAATCTCTATGCATAACACCTAATGAATGACAAGCTTCAACAACACCAACTATAATCCGCGTTAGATCAGCTGCCTTTCTCTCCGTGTAATGCCCTCTCTGTATAATCCTATCAAAAAGCTCTCCCCCGGCGCAGAGCTCCATCACAACATGAACTGCGACAGCATCTTCATAAGCCCCAACAATCTGAATCACATTCGGGTGACCCGCCAAGTGATGCATTATCCGAATTTCTCTTCTTACATCTTCAACATCTTCCTCTGTCGTTAACTTTCTCTTTGCTATAGATTTACAAGCAAATTCTTTCTGGGTTGCTTTCTCTACACACAAAAACGTTGTTCCGAATTGCCCTTGCCCTAACTTGCGTCCCAAGCTATACATTTCTTTCAGATTCCCTGTCTTCCTTCCTAATACCGATCCAACTTGCAACCCGGCACTCGAAATCCGCTTCACATGTGCAGATTTATTGGATTGTTCTTGTTGTTGCTGTGGCGATGGTGCCGGTGGTTGTCTGTTATTGTTAATTTTGACAGGAGGAGGAGGCGTGCTTTGAATCGGCGTCGGCGTCGGCGTCGGCGCCGGCGCCGGCGCTGGTGCTGTATCAGAAGCTTTTGACTGATCTTTTGCTTTTAGGGATCGCTCAGTATTGTCAGAGGGTTCATTTTTAGGAGGCGGTGGCAGCCTATCTTCGGGCGGACGCGTCCGCCACACGGCTGCCGTGACAGATTGCAAGAATCCATTGCTGTTAAGATTTGGTCCTACACATGTATTCCCCATCAAAATATTAATTCTCTTAGCTTAGATCATCACCTTCTCTTTCTCCTTTTAATTCCATCATCTCAAAATTTATCAAACAAAGAAAAATACAAATATAAATAATAATTCCAAATCTTGCTAAGAACATAGAATGAGAATCAAGAATGGAGACGCCATGGACAACAGAACAGGGTTGTTCTTCCGAGAGAGGGAGTGTTTATCGGCAAAGAATCCATTATCTTCTATTACTTGCTATTATGATTATGATTTGTAAATGTACTTAATTTTTTTTTTTAATGGTTTTATTCTTTTGGGGTTACGTTAACATTTTAATGCATGATGGTAAGGTCAAAATGGTACTAATTATGATTGCATTTGAATGTAGCAGTACTAGTACTAATTATTCTCTTTCAATTTATATATGGTAAGGTCAAAATGGTGTAACCGGATAAAAATATCAATTAACCTTGTATATTTTGTATTTAGAAACGGTAATCTAAGTAAATTACTTCTTTGGCCAGAAATGGAAAATTTTCTCAAAAAAAAAATTCCGCATTAATATTTTTAAGGTATTGCATTAAAAATTTACTGATTTAGAAAAAATTAAATGGAATTATTAAATCACGTGTATTACCACCTGCCTATTGGATGGTTCCAAATAAATTGATTTATTAAATAAATTCCTTGGATATTTAAACCAATGACACTGCTGCTCACATGATATCAACAACTTTTGTATAAGGGATGATAAAATACCTCATGGTTTTGGAGCTCTATGGGGCCCCATTCTAAATAGGGCGAATTTTATATAATTTTTAGAGAATTTGAGAAAAAATAATCTTCAAATTCTTAATGGGGTGAGTTTTATTTTTGTACTCCCTATACCACCCCCACCCCCAATCACCATTATATATGAATATTTTTTTATATTTTTGTTCAATAATTTTATTTTATCAATTACAATGGTAATTAATTTTTTTATTTTCACATAACATAAATAGGCTATAACTAAAATAAAACCCTACATTATAATTCTTATTCAACCTTAGGACATTATTTTGCTTTCTTTTCTCTCTCAATGTGTTGTTTTCTTCAAACATTTTTTAGTTTTGATATTATTTCAAGATATTGTTTCAACCTTTTAGAGATTTTTTTAATATAGTTTAAATACTTTTATAATATGTGATTTTATTTAAGTCTCTAATTTTTAATTTATTAAAATTATTTATTCATATCTACTATAAAATAAATAAATAGGAAATTGGGTGAATTTATTGGGGGATAGGATGAGAAATGAGGTCGAAATTTTTAATGGGGTGGGGAATGGGGTAGGCCGAGCTACTCCCACCCCATTGCCATCGCTATCTTCTATCATCATACGACTTGCTCGGCTCCATTAATTTTGTATTAGAACAAGAATACTATCAACCTAAACAAATATTTAAAATTAATTGATTATAGAGATACAAAGGATAGATCTTCATCTAAGATTTAAACTTGAGTGATTATTTAAAGGGAAATTATCCTTACACCACCTTTATTTTATTTTATATTTATCAAACCATCACAAAATTCTAACATATTCTTTGCACCATATTTCTTTTTAAATGTATATCAATTAATCATTTTTACACTAATATCGTTAAATAATTTAAACGAAATAATAACTTTACCCCTAAATAAATTAAAAGACCATTTTATCTTATAAAAACTTTGAAAAAAATTATAATTATAAAAATACCCCTAAATTTTAAAAATAATAAATCCAAAATAGAGGTACTCAATTGATTTTTATTAAATTTATATTTTACAAAATTTTAATAATTATTTTTATTAAAAATTTATAATTTTGCAAAATTTTAATAAAAAATAACTGAATTCATTTATTAAAAAATTATAATTTTACAAAATTTTATTGAAATAACTGAATTTATTTATTAAAAACTAAATCCAAAAATTTTAATAATTTAGGATTTTTTATTAAAATAATTTTTATTAAAAATAAAAATTCTAATTTTGGATTTATTTCTTTATTAAATGTAGGGGTATTTTTATAATTATAATTTTTTTTTTTTAAATTTTTTATAAGATAAAATAATCTTTTAATTTATTTAGGGATAAAATTATTATTTCGTTTAAATTATTTAACGGTATTAGTGTACAAATAACTAATTGATACAAAATTTTAAAGATATGTGGTGTAAAAAACATGTTAGAATTTTATGATGGTTAGATGAACATAAAGTAAAAGAAAAGAGGTGCAATAATAATTTCTCTTATTTAAATAAAACTACTTAAAAATCATTCGATTAAACTCCAAAAGACTAGGTATATTTAAATTGTAACTAGAAAATAAGCGATAATATTATTTTGCTTTTAAATCTGTATTGTCATTCTAATGTCTAATTGAGTTATATAAGCGTTATTATTCTCTTGAGTTAGGCACGTAATTGTGTTACAAGTTTGGATATGTACGTTATCATGCATTGGAATGATTTGAGATACCTTAATTACATTGCAAGATTAAAAGAAACTGAATACAACTAATAACAGATGTTACTAAAAAGGTTAGCGGACCCCTGGATCTTAGAAGGTAAACGCACATCAAAGAAAACGGGGGGAAAAAATTATGAGTGGCATTGATCACTTTTTTTTCTTTCAAAAGCAAATTATCTCTAAACCTGATCTTTTTTTGTCTGTGGCTTCTATTTGACAGACGAAAATATTGCAGGTCAAAAAGAAAGCTTGATTGTCGCATAGATAATTGACGAACTAATTAATAATTAATCAGGTTCTGTGTAGCGAAGAATTCAAGCTTTCAAATTAATTTTCAGTGTTTTGAAATCTTTTATCTCGTCTTTGCCAAAATTGAAAAAGAAGAAGCAAAGGCTTAACATAAAATACAAAAAGGGTAGACATTATTTTTATAAAGGATCTATATATTTGACTTGACTGATGGTTGGATATATAGAAGACTTCGTCACACAGTATCCTCTCGCTTTTGAATTTTGCCTGTTCAAGTCAAGATTGAAAAATTATTAGTTAGTAAACAAACTTCTTGACAAAAGGGCCGGCAAAAATATACCTGCAGCATAAAGAGAAATATTCTACTACAAAGTACAAATTGACCTATTCAAACTAAGACCGAGTTCTTGTCGTTTTTCTTTTGTACTGGCTCCTCAACCTCACTACATGTATAAATTCATCTGCGATGTATGCATATTTCAACTCACATACCGAGATCATATTAACTTTATACTTCTTGCAATACATTAAAGAGAATATGTCGATGATTTCTTTCACTGCTACTAGTGAAGATGACGATAGTCGGATGTTGAAATTTCCGGTGAAGCGAAAAAAGTTACAGGGTCCAAGGCCAGCCGCTTTGGAGATAGGCAAATGCTCCAATTCTTCAAAGATTATAAAGAAGCCGGCAATTCATCAAAAACGTTCTCCTGTGGTTATTTATTTGGTTTCCCCTAAGATTATTCACGTAAGGCCTGAAGAATTCATGGGGCTAGTTCAAAGACTTACTGGAAATCAAGCAACATCATCATCATCATCTTTATCGTCAAATATTGAGTGTTCGGAGAATATTCAAGCTGCTGTTGTCGGTGATGAAGTCAATTTTGGACATGGTTACGATGATCATCATTTTATACGTCAAGCTCACGAGTGTGTGTCTTCATCATCACCGTCGAGTTTGACTGCTTTTTCTAGCTTATGTATAGATATTTGTTCCAACTGGGATGACTTTTAATTGGGAGATCATTGATTGAGCTGCATCACTTCTGTGTTTTCCAAAATGCATCTTGGCAATAAGCTCGCTCGAGTATGGCACATTTGTAAAGAAAATTAGAGTTGAAGGTTGCTTGCCTAGCTGGCTGGCTGGCTGGCTGCAAGTTGCATGCACTTGTATTAATAATGAATTTCAAATTCGATGTCTTATTATGTACCCGTTTCTTTGCTGATTTTGTAATCAAGTCTTAGTAATTGTTTTGTTTGTTTGCTTCAACTGTTACTTTTGGAAAGAGAAGCTAAGAGAGTTATTTAATTAAAAACCAGCAGAGAAATAACAAGTAAAATAAACAAATCAATAACTAACAGCTAAAGATCACATATATATATAAAATGAATGACTGTTTGTACATATATGTATATTACCGTCCTAGTATGATTTAGTGCACACCATTATTGACATATTTACCATGACTTATGCGCGATACTGTTACATAACAGGATCCTAACCCCATTGACAAATGAATTGAAGCTTAATTAACAAATAAAATGTGTGGCCATTTTTTTTATTATTCTACGATTTTATTAAAAAAATAAACAGAAGCACAATAATGAAGATAAACTCTTAAAAGGAAAATGCTTATTGTCATGAAGACTAAGCTGAGAGAAACGACCTCTATTGCTGTCCTTTCGCCTCTTTCCTCTCGCAAGGTTTGTGACAATTTTTTAATGTTAAAAAATTATCTATATATATATATATATATATGAAAGTGACAAAAGCTGTGGGGATCACGTAAGGTTTGGGTTGTCTCTTGGCAGAGAGAGAATTTTATATTGCTGAAAATATTAAAAATATATAGAAAAATGACAAACTCACTAATCCTTTATGAAGCAATTGAAAACGACATGCATCAAAGTCTTCTTTACTCATCCTCACTCACTCGAGAGTGCTACGAGTTCCTCACTTTCTTACGGCTACCACAACCAACACCACACTTGACGGCTGACGCAAACACGGAAGCACATTTTGCTTAATACTCCTGGGAGCAATTCTACACTAATTCTCCGGAGCCCGATCTAGATCTATAAGCAAAACCCAAAACTTGTAATTACTTGATTATAAAGAGCGATGTTTTATTTTGAATATTATTTTTTGTTATATCAGTAACAATAGAAATGTACCTGCATTTTGCTTAATATTCTTACAAGCATTTTACTAGTTAAATGATAACAATAAATAATAATGAAAATTTTATTTGATTTAGAAATGTTTTAAATTTAAATTTTTACAAACTTAATGGATTAAATTTTTGCTGGACTAAAATTTTGTAAATATTTTTAATAATTTATTCTTAATACAAATGCTAATTATTTTGTAGAAATAGAAAATTTGGAAAGAGGTCGGAGTCGAAGATATACAATCGGAAAAATATGAGTTAACTCTTGAGATGTTATTTGATAATAATGAGGAAATGTGGATGCTTTACAAAGATCATGCTAATCAAGAAGGGCTTCTTGTGAATAAACTAACTAGTAAGAGAGGGAGTGATGAGAATGTAAAATATGCGACATTTGCATGTGGTCGTAGCAACAAGTCGGAAAGTAAATCTATTAATATGTTGAAGCCAAAACTTATTGTGAAAATTGGTTGTGAGGCTAGAATTAAGGGTTGTGTAAATGAAGATGAAAAATGGATTCTTCGAACTTTAAACCTTTAATACAATCATGGATTGAGTCTGGACAAAGATTGTAGAAATCTTATTGACAAAACTAGGCGATTACAGCTTAAAGAAAGAAATGCTATGACAATTCTAAAATACTTATAGAAAAAGCAAGCAAAATTCAAAGGTTCTTTTTTTTTCATTGGTTTAGATGAGTATGATTGATTAAAGCATGTATTTTGGGTAGATGCCAAATGTTTCAGCAAAAAGACTCAATGTGTAACAATATATGAGATAGAGAAGCAAGATGAAGAAGTGTACACTCTTTCTAAGTTTAAAAAATTCCAACAAGAATTAACTACACTGATGTATTGTGATGTAGTTAATTCTGTAGGATCAATATATGAAATCAATGAATCATATGGATAAGAAAATGAAAGAACTTTGAGGTTGTTTTTTAAGAAGTTGAGTGTAAAGTTAGTTGTACGTGTTTAAAGTTTCAATTTAAGAGGATTTTTTGTAGACATGCCCTTGAAGTGTTGATACGTAATGGTGTCAAATTACTTCCAGAAATGTACATTTTATCTAGGTGGAGGAAAGATGTGAGGAGATCTTATAGCATGTGAAAGTTAGTTATGATGTGTAACATTTATCTTTTCAACAGGACATATATGATAAAATGTGTATTGCTTTCTCTGAGGTTGCAGACATAGCTGATGATGATAAAAATAATTACAAATTTGTATTGGATTGAATTAATAATGCACTAAAAGATCTGTCGAAGCAAATTCAGTGTGCAAGTGTGAAAACAATTGTTTCACCTACAACTGCTACATGTGAAATAAGTTGTAGTATTAACACTATTTTTAAAGATGTAATTAATGATCTAGTAGTAGCATGTCGTAATAGTCAACCTCTTTGTCTGAGCAAACAATCTGTAATTCGTAAGAAATCTACCCAAAAGAAGAAGACTGTAAAAAAAAAAAAGGTTAATTGAAATGTAAATATATGTTTTCTAATTTCATTTGGATTTTGTTTAATTGTCTGTCATAATTTTACATGATGTACAAGAAGATGCTCCATCATCTTATGAAGTGCCTAGTGAAATCTCCATACAGCAAAGCAATGTGACCGTGGTAAGTTTATGAATTTTTATGTTAAATTTTTCTCTTATTTTAAAGATACATAATGAAGTATATTGTTGAGTATATTTGGACATTATAAGAAGGAAGTACTGTTAATGCAAATTTCAACCAATATAAGACTTTAGGCTATTATAATATAATAATTAAATTCAAATCATGAAGAAAGTTTAATTATAAATTTTTAATAAGGATTATATATATATCAACAATTTCCTTACAATTGGCACACAGTAAATTATTGAATTAAAATTACAGATTCTTAATGTATACTTATATTTTTAAATTTCCAAAATGTAATACAATATTTTTAATTTTTTGTGTATTACAGTAACCAATCCCATCATATGCTTTACAATCACATTGTTGTTCTCCTTCGATGACTTACAGAGGATCTAAAAGTGAAAATTTCCAACAATTGCTACACCAATAATGTAATGAAGACAACAATCGTTGTGATTGATGTTTGACTTGTGTTTTGTTCATATTATTTTCTCTATTATTTTATTTAGATTTGGCTTAAAACAACTAATTCTAGTGATGAATTAATCATTGCACTATTGTTGTTTTTTTTCCCGATAATTTGTTTTTGGTTTGGTGGCTTTTGATAATTTCCAATGATTTTTTTATATAATTTTCAATATTTTTTTTATAATTTTCAATTGCATAAATTATTACAATTTATCTGCTTGTACTCATTGTGAACTATTTTAGCATCTAATAGAGATTTTATAACAACACGGTATGCCTACAGGTTTTTTGCAATAGATAGTACAAATTGAAATGACTTAAAAATAAAAATTATATATATAATATAGTACAACAATCACAAATATTCTAATGAAATCATATCCTAGTATCTGTCTCCTTCAAATTTCATCATCAAACAATTGTCTTTGCACTTCACATTGTTGCATGTACACAAGTTCTTTATGAAGCAATTGAAATTTAACAGACAAACACTCAATCTTTAATGTCAACTTCCTAACTTCCTCCACTAACAAGTCAATTTTATCTTCGCTAGATTTATGGTTTTTTACTTATTGAAAGTTTTTATATCCTCTACATTTCTAAAATTTCTGATTTGGATTCTTTGTAGTGCATGACATTAATAACTCTATTTGGTCATTGTATTTGTTACATATTTGCAGTGAGTTTCGAGTTTCATTTATGTTAGATGAAATTATCAATAATAAACTACTTTAACTACACAAAAAAACTGTGAAAACAGCTCGACAACAACTCATAGTTTTCACCCAACTCATATTTCTCAGCCAAAAAACATAAAAAATTGTCAAAAAATGGAAATTAAATAAATGAATAAGATAATTAATTAATCATATGTAATATTATCACAAGATATCCATGTAAAACCAAGTAATTAGACAATGAAATGAACATAAATTAAGTATATTATGGGGACCTAATCGCTAAGAGAATATAAGCGAAACTTGCTATGTTTGTTATCAAAAGACTCATTAGTTAGTAATGTTAGAAGACTTATTATTATCAAAAAGTTACTTTGTTTTACTCAAGCTACATAAGAGAAACTAATTAAGAACATGAAAGGTCTTGGTGATTTTTCTGCTATAGAATTTTATTTACAAACTTAGGCTAGATTATTACATAGCTATGTTTGCCTATTGCAGCCGGAATTGACTACATGATCCAGCAAAAAGTATAAGAATAATTTGGAGCAATCATGACAAATGAATGATTAACCATATAGACATTTTATAAACAAATCAATAATTCCCCCAAAAATGCTCCCCAATACATATTAACTCCTGCAATTTTCACAACAATTCTACATTATACTGAACCAATAATTGATATTCCAAATCCAACAATTTTCACAGTAATTTCCACACAATTAATAGTCAAATTGAAAAATTCATCATTTTCACGGCAAATTTCACATAATTAATTCAAGAATGCACAGAAAATAAAAATTTATAATTTTCTTTAATCACTGACCATAAACAGGTGGCGGTTGGGTTCTGCTCCCAGATCTAAAACAAGCGACACTTCCGTGTTTGGTAATTGGAGATAGTGACGACAGTCAGAGATAGTGACCATGTGTGATCGAGAGTTGGAGAGTGAGGCCGGAGCAATGATCTGAAGGAGTGCTAGAGATCGATGATCTAGAGGAGTGCTGAGGAGAGATGATTTGGTGGAGGAGTGATGGGAGCAATAATAATCTAGAGTGAAGGAGAGAGAGTCAATGACGATCTAGTAGAAGGATGATGGGGAGCTATGATGATATAAAGTAAGGGAGAGAGAGTTAGCAACGATCTGGAGGCATAGTGAGAGAGTCATCGATGATTTGGTGGATGATGATCTAGAGTGAGAGAGGGAGAGTAAGCGACGAGCAAGAGGCATAGAGAAATAGCGATGTTACTTTTTTTATATATATTTTAACTTTTTTTTAATCAATTTCCATTTTTTTAATTTTAATGTTAAAAATTATTTAGCTCATTAAGAGAAAGAGAGAAATAAAAAAAACAGTCAAAGTTGTCGTTTTTCTCAACGTTCTTTCAGCCGTATCATTATTTAGTACAATTTTAAATTAAATGTACGACGATGTAGCATAGTAACCGTACTTTATTGTCCCCTTTTTACCAACTCAAACAATATCATCTTAGTTAATTGGTAGGTACCAAAACCAATCTGATTCATAATTGAGTGGAATGCCAAACCGACTTGTCGTTTGTTGATTTTATTCCCCTCTAAGTCAAAGGCATGGGCCTGGTTCTCGGACCAAGTTATGAGCACGAACACGTGTCGATCCGTCTTGGCGAGTGTACAGAAGAACAATTCGCTCTAAAACTAAAACCATGCTGCTTAAGGGTCGTCAATCCGTCAACACACACGGAAAGTTAACGGAAAGCTAACGGCGTCAATGAGAGGAGGGAAATCAAATTTGTTTCAAAACCAAAACACTCAAAAATCCGCTCTTTTCACCGCGATTTCTCTTCTCACTTTCTGCATCTCACACACTCTCTCTTCGAAATTTTTTTTTTGGCCCTAATTTGATTAATTACATCGTGTCTCCCTTTATACATCTCCCTCTCATTCTTGACGATTTTGCCCTAATTTCGTCATTTTTAGGGCAAATCGAATTCGATCTTTTGGCAGAATGCTTAAGTTAATTGTATTGGCCGAATCCATTGGTAAAGCGTCTCACTTGTAATCTTTAAGTTTCACAATATGGCGAAGGTTGCTGCTGCTCCTTCTAATTCTCTTCAAATGGTCGGAGGTTCTCATAAGATGGGCCTGACTGTCAAAAGGAAGACACCATCGGAGCTTCGAGTAGGTTTCTTGATTCACACCAAGTTTTCTGAATTCACGAACTTTGCAGAATCACAATTTCATGTTTGTTTGCATAACAGGGAGAGCAGTTGAAGCAGAAAAAAGTTATAGAGCTTGTAGATGAATCTCCGGCGGCTTTGTTTGGTTTTACAAGGTAAAACCTTCCACAACTTCCTTTTTGTTTTTATTTATTTATTTTTTGTTGTTTTAAGGTGGTAGCTGAAATATTGATATTTATCTTTCAGTGGTAACAATAGTGAAGTGGGTAATGGGCTAAAGAAATCAGAATTATCGCGTAATCCGAGATACATTGACACCCGTATGGATGAAGTTTATCCCGTCAAAAAATCCAGGTTTAGGATGCTTTCAGGGAAAGAAAATGCTAAGGTATTCCATGTTGATTTAACTTTACAGTTTCCTAATGCACTTTGACATAGTTGATAGTAAGTGTTTTATTTATTTGTTTGGTTCAATTTATGTGCGAGCAGGAAAATAGTTCAAATGAGCAGCCTGGCAGCCTGAAGAATCTTTCTCTGCTTTCAAATATTGCTGCAAAGAAAGGAGATCAACACTCACTGTATGCATCTGCTGCAGGCTAAACTGGTTATATTACGTGAAGTCTTATTTTTATATTTGTTTATTTTGATTCCATGTCTTTCTCTCGTTGCAGTCCTGGTAATAATGTTGCGTCAGCTGAAGCTTCCAAAGATGGTGTGTTGGAAGCTCGTCAAATTATTGAAAAGTGTAGTCAAAGTACATTCCGTAGTGTTACTGAACTTTCGCAGGGTAGTGAAAGATCATTTGGCCTGGCTACTGTGGACATGGTATGCTTTTTGTTACCGAAATTTGCTGTCCTAACTGCTTAAATAATATATGTGTTTATCATTGATCATCGTTTTCTATTATAGGATAAAGCACTAAAAGGACTGGTTGCCTGTGAAGCTGCTCCTGATTTACCTTCTAGTTCTTCTGAGAGATTTGATGATCCTTCATCAACTTATTCGGGCAATTTTCGATCTGAATTCCATATTCCTGGCCAAAAGGTTCCTCTGGATTTTACCCTGAAAACTTACATGCGAGTGGTTTCTTCTTCGTCTGTGAGTTGGTGAGTACACACATTTAAAGCTGTTTTCTTCTTTTTTATTTATTTTTCCAGTATGTAACATCAGTACCTGGAATTGGTCCAATTTGTGAATGTCCTGACCAAGATGCCAGTGCCATATTTTTATGAACTAAAACTTGCTGAAAAACTTCTTTTTAACAGCTTGTTAACTATCAATTTACATGTACTTCCATTCCACACTCACTATGTTCTTGTTCCTTGTTTGTTCACATTGTCAGTTCAAATTCTTACTTGTGGACTTTACTTTTCTTAACTGGTCTGGCTTTCCAGGATTCATAGGTCAATCATGAGTTGTGTCTACAATGGTTTGCCACAGTCCACATCCCATTCTGGTTATGCTGATGATAGCAACAGCTCAGGGATTACATTGGCTTCCCAAATCTTAAGTCCTAAGGCCTTGCATTCATGGGTTTACCCTCAATCTTCCCTGCCACCTTCTCTCATATCCATATTGACCTCATCAGCAACAGAGGGAGGTTTGTTCAATGAAATATTTATTTAAACAAGATTCTTAGGTCCTTCCTCTCTCATTTTTTAAGTTTTGTAATAGACTTATACCCATTTTATTCAGTGGAGATGGATTTCTTAAGAAAACGGCAACTTGCATGGGAAGAATCATTTCGAAGTCTTTACTACATGCTTAGGAAGAAAGTTTGCAATATCTTTTATGGTAAGTGATGGATTTATTTTTGCAGTCCTATAAAGGCTCCTTTTACCTTTTGATATCTTGTTATAAAACTACCGATTAATATGCTACTTTTTTTGAGATGTTCTAGTTTGTACTTCATATTTTGTGGTTATGTTCATCGGTGCTGATGGCTTGGGGACAAACCAGCAGTCATGCTATGCATATATTTCCCAGTCAACCAGAGGCTTGAGGTCTTCACTAAAAGAACATGTAAGATGAAACTGAGGTTGCTTTTAGATCCTTAATAGACAATCTCAATGTGAAAGTTATTGTTGCGAAACGTGCTTACTTTATATATCATAATCCTGAATCTGGCTTAGTCCTTGAAATAATGCATGTGACTTAGTTTATAAATCAGATCCCTGATCATGTTTGCTAATTGCTTAACATCCAAATTTGAATTAGGATTGTGGATATTGATCACTGCATTGCTGATTGTGCTGTTAGATTCACATGTCTGATGCTTTTTTTTTTTTTTTGGTGTTAGGATGTTTGTTTCTCTATGCCTCTTTGCCGGTCTAAAGTCGAACAAATCACCACGGAAGATCTGGTCGAGCTCTCAGAAATCGAGAAGCATAATCTAGGCCAGGTTTATGCCTATTCTTTTCATAGTTAGCACTGTTCATTATTCAGTGAGAGTATCCGATAGTTTTTTACATTATTTCTGTTGAGATTGTCCCTTGTCCTTGGGGATTCATCATCACTTCTCATTGAAATCTATGCAGACTCGACGGTCAAGTTCTTTGTCTGACATTGATAATACTTCCCAATCTTTGCTGGCATTCAGTGATAATAAGAACGTACATGCTTTATATGATTTTTTATTAAATTATAGGTGAGTGCATATATGATTTCAGATTGTAAAGATAAAATTGACAGGGTACATTCTTCTATTCTCATTTGTATCTGATTTCCTTTTTGTGATTTTCTTCAGATCTTTCTTGACTTTTTTGACTGCTTCAGATGTTCCCGTGCTGTATTCACCTGTGCCATTCCAAAATGCAGCTCTTTCTGCCCCAGAGGTTGGGAACATGAACTTTTTGTTATATCATTTCTTTAGAGCAAAATTATTCTTGCCACAGTTTACAGCCCTTTTTCCTGTCAGAAAATTTGATTTGTTGTTTCACATATTCTTGCACTTTTCCTGCCTTGCAATGTAAAATAGGCATCATTTTGTGGAAAACTCAATCGGTCTAAAAGTGTCAATTTTCTTGCTGCCAAGTGATGAGAAAAGTATTTTAGCATCTTCCCCCTTTGTTCTTTTTTCTTTCTAACTTTGCAGGTTACCTGTATGGAGATGAAGAGATCTGACCAAATTGCTGCTCTTCCTAAAGGATCTATTGCAAAAGATTCCGAAACCACTCATAATTCATCTCTGGGTTTCTGCTGCAGCATTGAAATTAAGGGTACATGTCTTCCACCATGGATTATCTGCCATATATGTTCACTCATGGGCTCTGAAGGGAGGAACTTTGAGGCAAGGTACAGTAAGTTCTGTCTTCAGCATTTCAGATTTTTAAGTGATGATCCAATCCGTGTTTTGGAACATTACGTTTTTCCTGAAGCAGAACCTAGTATCTTGGTGAACCAGAGCATAGCAAGGGGAGGCAACCTAATAATTAATTTTTATGAATCCATTTATGTCCTTTCAAATTCGCGCAAGCTCCCTTGTATTACTGACTTAATACCTGAGCAATATGGGATAGCTTTTCTCTTCTATTCCCTCCTCTTAAAGGAGATTCCAGATATAATTCAGATAAACAATGTATTTCTTACGCTATTTTTACTTTGGCTTGTAAGTCTTATCAACGTATGAGCACTACTTCCATCATTGGTACTGATTTAAATTGGGTGGTTTTCAGCCTTACGACAGAGCGTACCTCAGTTGGCTTGAATGTTGCACTCGGGGCAGTTAGTGACAAATCTGATGCTCAAACCACAGATGGTGAAGGCTTGCAGTCAATCATCCCAGCTTTTGGAATTCCAGATGCTGTCATTAGTCCTCACATGCATTCAGGTTTCTTGAAAGGCTTGGAACACTGTAATGGTTCATATACAGCTTCTCTCTGTCCTGTATGATCTACTCTTTCCTATCTGTGATGGAGATGCAACAATGAGGAAGTTGTGCTCACTATATCATTTTGTGATCTGATTTGAACCCTTAATCCTCCCTTCATGGCTCATGTCCTTATATTACTTATTCAAACAGATTGTCATTGATTAATGCCATGGTAAAATTTGTTTTGTTTCTTGCCTTCGGAAGTGTTCTAAGATTCAAGATTAATTTTCCATGTTATAAAACTGGAGTCTCGATAGAAGCTTCCAATTTCCAAAATACAAAGATAATTGGGCTTTTCTTGTTTTAAGAGTTAATACTATTTGAAGTTTTTCAGTGCATTTTAGAACTGTGTTTAATTATCTTCGAATATATCATGCAACTCAGTCAATGACCCGAACATTAGCTTTTTGTGAAATAGGGAAATGGAAAATACTACCGATGAGTCTTCACTTCTGGAAAATCCTTGGATGAATGTTGTGGATAAAGAGATTAAGGTTTGAATTTGGGAGAAGATGCTATTATGAGATTGGTGTATGAAGTGATTAGGCAATTGGCAGCAAAGCAAAAACTCGTTAATGGTGGCATGTACTCTTACTTACGGCCATAGATGAGTGCAGGAATCCAGTTCGACCTATTCGTGTTACTTTTGTTGAGAAATACCCACCAGCTCAAATGTTGGCTAGCCACATTAAATCATAATCAGATTTCAAATCAAGACAAATTTATCAGAATATAGATAAAAGAACTAGCACTACCTCACTACCGAAATCCTTTCACTAAATTCCCTCCAAACAGAGTTTTGGTAAATGAAAAGTTTATATTTTTCTTGTCGTAACTAAAATCACTAAGCTACAGAAATATCAGAGCATAACAGCTGAAGACTGTCATGAAACTACAATTGAATAAATAATTTAATCAATCAAAGTCAAAATTGTTTATAAGTGCTTCATTTCTTCGTGGAAGTCCCTGCTTCATTACTCACAACTTTCATGGGTGCTTTAAAAAGAGAACTTGAAAGCACCCGCCTTGGAGTCTGATACTGAATCCCAGAAAGAAAGCTTTTTCTCTTGAGCCTTCTTCTCCTCCGCTTCCTGGACCAACTGATCTATTGCTCCAGGGAAAGTGATCTCAATAGCATTCTTGAACTTGTCATGCAAATTAATTCGGTCTCTTGTGCCAGATACAAGTGTGCTAGCATTTGGTCTCTTGAGAAAATCCAGGACATTTAACAAATTTCTCCTGCAATACAGAAAACCAAATATATGAAAATTATTTTCAGCCCCCAAAGTCATGAATGTTATGAACTGATGACTGCTCCTGCATGACATAAGGCCATACAAATATCAAGAAAATATAGGATTTCAATTGAGAGCTTTTCACGTTACTTTCATTTGCCTAAGCAAAATAATGGCAGGTAGGTATCTAGTAAAGACATGTTCATGCTGATTCCATATCGCTGATACCTTAAGATATGATTCATCTTATCCTCAAAATTTCTGACTATAAATATGGCCCTCAAACAGAAAGAAAATGACCTCCCTGCTACCATTCTAAGAATTTAGGAAGTTAGCACCCTTTGTTTCCTTGACTTACGGACTCAATACTAACAAATCCTGTTACCATTACCAGATTGTATATACTTGCCTAATAGTAAACCGTTGCATCTCTTTCCTCATCTTTTCTATAATTACCCCAATCTCAATGCTTACCTGAAGTCCAAAACTAGACAACTTTTTTGGCCATGTTGACTTCAGCGTACAATGATTATTGAGCAAAAGTAATTTATTACCGTATTATTCATATTTCTAATTATCAACTGACAGGTTACCCTCTTAAGAACCCATCTTTCCACAGACTCAAATGAACTATATTCAACCAATTTAGCCCATTCATGGAAAATTGAATTTCACTCTAAAGAAGATATTTGAACTTTGCAAGTTGGTGCAAAAATTAAGATATAGGAGAACCAAACCTGCTAACATAGTTCTGTGTGATAGCAATGGACTCCTCCAGGTTGATCACCAAATGCCACCATCCATTAGGAACAAAGATAACCTCCCCGGCCTTACAGATGCATTCAATTGGTCTCTTTTTCCAATTCTTCGTGGCACCATAGAAGTTCATGAACCATTCCATTATGGAAACAGGGCATGCAACCTCCGCTCCATCAGGGCTTGGGTGCACCCCAGGTGGAACTACATCTGGTGGAAACAAAATCCATTTCTTAGAACCTTTGATGATTGCATTCCAAGCTGAAGTTGAATTTGGATCAATGTGGAATGATGAACCAGACCCAGCTGGTCCAATTATAACCCACCTATAATCTGGCCTCTCATTGCCTAAAACACTAAACAAATCCTCTCGGAAATACACTGGAACCTCATACTCCTCACCCAAAGTAGGAACTTTATCAGCAAACTTCGGGTCAAACAAATACAATGGTCTTTCTTCTCTCACTGAGTCCGAATATCTAAAATAGTCCTCAAGCTTCATCTCTACTGGTCCAACAGCAAACCGAACATCACCACACACATTCACCAAATAATCTCTATCCCATTTTTTCAATGCAGCCCAATTATCCAAACAACCTTCCAGCAATACTGGCTTATTTGGTTCCTCAAAACTCGACACAAATTCTTCAACAGAAATACATTTCTTTCTAGCAATATTGTCCCTCTCAAGCCATTCAGGTTTCATTTCAAGATTAGCACATAACCAACTCTGAAACAAATAATCAGAATAAAAATCTCTAACTCTCAAAAAACCATCAACATTAACTTTTCCAACATCAAATGAAGGGTAACAAGCACTAACAAATGTAGATTTCCATGACCCATTAAACAAAAACTCGCCTTTTAGGTTATCCAAAGCAAGATTCCTCCACAGTGGTTCATGGTTGGCAAAAACATAGAAAGATTTACTCACAGTAGCTAAAACCCCTAATTGGGTGGCATCCAGAAATCCTAAAACGTCAATAACAAGCTCATCAGTTAGAGTTTGGAGATTACCTAAGCCAGTGTTTCTTGAGTTGACCGAACCTGGATTGAAATACAGATTGCCAAGTGGCTGAACCCCATGAGTGTTTGATGGAGCTGAGGATTTGAGATTGTATCCTCCTCCTCCTCCTTCTTCTTCTGTTTCTTCTTCTGTGGCTTCAAGTTCTTCTGGTTGTGGAAGTTCTTGTTTTCTGGAAAAGGATTTTATGGTTCGTTTTCTGAGTTTGTTTTTGTTTTTGTTTTTGTTTTTGAGCTTTTTCTTTTTCTTTATGGCTCGTGATAACAAGCTTCTGCAGCTCAGCATTGTAGAGGTTTAGTGGTGGTGGTGGTGCTGACGGCTGATGCAGAAGATTGAGGGCGAACCGGTCACTGGGTGAAGGGTTTTAGGGATTCCTTGTCGTGGGGTATGCCAAAAACGCGTTTCACAGCTTTGTTTCCTAGGAACGGTTTCTCGGATAAGAAAACGTTTTAGATGTTCAATTAAACTCGAATTTCTTGCTCTTTTTTACCCCATTTTTTAATTGTTTCTTTTAATTAAATTTAGGGATATTATTATTTTACTACTAAAGTTTTACTGACATATCATGTCAGCACCAAAGTTTACTAAAAAATACATTTTACTACCAAAATTTTGTACCGTTATCAATTCACTACCGTTCCGTTAACAACGTTAAAAGTTTATAGATGTCATAAGGATATCAAAGACATTTCCAGCTGTAAGAGTAAAATTGTTTGTTAATTTAATAGATAAATTATCATTTTACTACTAAATTTTAGGAGAATTATAATTTTACTACCAAATTTTTAGGAGAATTATCATTTTACTATCAAACTCTTAGGGGTAAAATCGATTTTTAACTCAATTTCCATTAAACATTAACTTTTTCTTAACAGAATGTAGTGAATTGATAACTGCGCAAAAATTTGGTAATAAAATGCACTTTTCGGTAAATTTTGGTATTGACATGATATGTCAGTATAACTTTGGTAGTAAAATAATAATTTCCCTTTAATTTAAATTGCAATGCAAATCTTTTAAAGAAACAGCTGGGCCGAGAATAGATTATAGAAGCGATTGTGTTGTTGCTTCGAGTTCTTCTTAACGACGTGTTTACCAATTGATTATCAGAATGGACTATAACTGCAATAAATAAGAAATCAAAATAAGCTCTTGGATTTAAAATCGTTTGGAATTACTAGAATATATTTTGTTAATTATTGTACTCAGTATTATTTGTATATATTATAACAGCAACAACAACAACCATAATAATAATAAATAACTAGAATTGTGAAATTAATATTACTAATAATATTGATAATAATGGCAATAATGATATGATGATGATGATGATTATTATTATTATTATTATTATTCTTATTATTATTATTAAGAATAAATAATGAACGATCTATTTGTAAATATTACAAAATTTTTGACTACTCTAATAAATTCTATAGGGACCAAAATACAAAAGTGAGAAAACTTAATTGGAGGCAATTTAGAGATTATGATCTCAGAATGGATGTACGATTTGCAACTCTTTGATTCCCAACTCTTTTCAAGGAATCAGATTCTCATCCCCTAATCTCATTTTAGTATGAGCTCCACTCAAATGATTCACATTCCTATCTTCATTCTGAACATTGTCCATAATTCTAGTTCTCTAATCCAGAAAATAATCACACCATGATTTGAATTTTAATTGTAAAATAAAATATTGTTGCATTTATATCATGCATCAAGCACTTCACACTAGTGATCTTGATAAGCATATAGTGTCTGTTTTGATGTTGAAAGTCGAAATCGTTAGCTACAATTGGGTTTATAAAAGTTCGAAAAAGAAAGTTCAACAATCGTACAATCATTGAAACTTCCTCACGCTTTCATCATTTGGCTGCTGGGAAAAACGGAAGTGCCCAGCCGAAGTTAAGTAGACGCAAATATATGACAAATGTTTAGAATGAAGACAAAACACTTGAAAAGAATCGAAAAAGTTACGAACAAACTTTGAGCTAAGCTTTGCCAGCAAACAAACTTAAAACATCCTAAAAGCAATGCTGCCGAATTTCTTTTCTTCTGGGAACCACTGTCAACCTGCATGTCACAAGATGCAAACAGTATAATTTTACAAATTATTATAAAACTGCATGCAATTCTCAAGGCATGCCCTGCAACAGTTCAAAAGTGTCATGGTCAACTATTGATTGCGTGCAAATATTCTGCTTCAAGGGACTCGGAATATAAAATAGTAACTCTAGGCAAATATATATATATAATAATAATAATAAGAAGAAGAAGAAGAAAATATAATATATAGATGAGAAGATACCATTGAGAAATTAAAAGAAAAGTAAAATACAATACAAGAAAGGCCTTGCAGTAAAATTTGGATTCATTACGGATAAAACTGAAATGTCGTGGCGAGAGAAGAATAGGCATTTCATATTCCGTTGAAAAATCATACAAGAATTTGTAATGTACAGGAGTGGACAGACAGAAGACTTGTACCTTCAGCTGAATTGCAACAAACTTAAATGAACAAGCAAGCCTACATCATATCCATGATTTACCCGATCAACAAGCAGAACGTGTCCAATCCGAAGAAAATGAAACAAAAGAAAACTGCACAATACACCCAACTCCACAGCAACCAGGAGCCCAGATAAAGAATGCAAACTCTTAAGGCAAAAGCATGATCTAAATCCACATAGCATTCGCATTTACAAACAAAGGCTTGAGATGGATACGGTAGTTTTAGAACTGAATCAAACTTGCGTACTTGAAAGACATCTCCACTTTCTCATTCGAGGACCCTTATCTAGAAGCATTAGCAAGCCCACATTGTTGGCTGTTAACCCACAAGCATACCTGCAATTACATTAAAGGTATGAAAAGAGTGAGATCAAAAACCACAGGTCAATCCAGATAACATAGCGTCCAAGTTAGGTTGACCATGGTGCTTGCAGAACTCAATCCCTCAGATAATGTACCCCACGAGTTAATATTGCCGTTGGGCTATATATACTTCATAATTAAGTAATAAACACTTCAAATGAGTTCCAGAAACTATGAAAGTGCCTTTTTTTTTTCTGGGGAGGGGGAGGTTGTGTGTGTTTGTTTTCATTAATTGTTCATTATGAAAAAGAAGAGGTAACTTCATTAGCAACTATCTTAATAGTTTACTTACTTGCTTCGATGAGCTTTCCTCCTCCAGAAAACAAAAGATGCAATCCACTGAACAAAAGAAATTGATAAGGATGAAAAGTAAATAAATAAATAAAAACAGAATACTCAGGTACTAAAAACTATATTTAACAGATGAAGGAAAGGGAAAGATTGATGCTTGCAACATCGATTCATATTCCAACAATGAAAATGGAAAACAGTGTATGACATTCTGATGCAAAATCCAATAAGACGCACACAGATGAAGGAAAATAATAAAAACATCAATGAAATACTGAGTAAATTTGTAACAGAACAGGCTAATTCAATTTTAAACAAAAAGAAAAAGAAAAAGAAATAATGAGTGAAAACAACAATTGCAGCTGTTGATGCTCTCAAGAAGCAAAGATAAGGGGAAATTGTTAAAAGAAAAATGAGAAGAAGGCAAGCAATACCATTCGATTTTGCTGTTTTCTATAAACACAAGATAATTAAAGAATTCTATTTAAGTACGGTTCAATTAATTAAGCCACCGTCCCAACAGCAATTAATTTTCCATATTCTATTCAGTTTGTGTCAATTTAAAAAAACGAAGATGGGAAATAGATAAATTTGATAGTGTTACATCATTGTGAAGGATATAAGATACACTAAAATGCAACATATAGATAACAGGGAATTGAAAATGTCAATGTTATACTTTGCCAACAGAAAAGAAGAAAAAGGGTCATTCATACATATGGTGCAACCAAAATTACCTTGAAAATGGACATGAAGGAGAAGGATCCTATAATAGATGGTTTCCTCACATGCATCTGTCTTTCAGGTGTCATTTCCTTGCACAAATGCTGAGCAATTTCTTTCAACAATACCATTTGTGCTTTGTCTGTGCGCATTGAAATAATTGCCTGTCTCATTGATTCCCTGTCCGCCTCAAGGGCCTGAAGCCTCATGTACAGCTTCTTGATATCAGGATCACGAACATCATATTGATTCAGTGACTCTCTTGGAGTGGTGACATACTCCTCACAGATCCCTATGCTGGGTTTAGGATCTGGAGCACTTTTGTATTGTACTCCATTCTGGATGGAATCAATGGTATAAACTCTGTCACTCATGTCATCTCCATTATCTGATGCATTATCCACCTTTCCCAAATTAGAATAGTCATCTGTTTGTTCCATCTTCTTTATGGTACTGTTAAACCTAGGAGATTCTCCATAATCTGAACCTGTTTCTTTAACGACCCCCATGTATGAACCCGAACTATCAGTGGAAAACCTCCTGCTGTGTCTTGGCCGCCTAGGAGAGTGACCAACAATCACCTTCTCTAGTATATTCTTCCCATTAGAAAAATCCCCATCTGGCTGGTAGTGTCTAGGACTTCTTTCCATTTGATGGATCCTGTATTCCAAATTCTTCAAATAACGAGGGGTCTCACCAAATGCATATTTCTCAACATCTGCAACATCATTGTCAACTTCCAATGGCTCCGGGTTCTCATTCAAGTTGCATTTCAAAGGTGGGTAATCATATGTTGGTAGATCAAATTGGGCATCAAAGTTCTCAACCAGGCTCAGTTGCCGACTAATCCTGCGTTTCTCAAATTTGTCACCCTCAACCTCTGCTTCAGTGAGCCCATAGCTCAGCATCCTATGCTTATAAGCCTGCACTTCACATGTAAGGGATTGAAGGGCCTGCTCTCGCTTATACAACAAATCCTCCAAAGCAAAAAGCTCCTGTTGGTCATGAGCCAGTTTCTCTTCTGTAAAACGCTTGAATTGCCGAGCCTCCATTTGTATTTCTGCCTTCTCCCTCTGCAACCTCAAAATCATGGACATGGCCTCGTTCGCAGCTGAAGATGAGGCATTTCGTTCCTCTTCCAGCTCAGTATACAAATCCTGTATGGTTTGCTGTTGGGTAGAAACAGTTTCACGCAATAAAGCACACTCATTCTCGATCTGGACACGTGGATTTGAATCTGCATCCAACTCAGGTATATAGAACTGTTTTCCACCCTCAAGCTCATCATATTTGCGTTTCACAGACCGATACCATGTCCCTGAGAAGCTACTTATCATAGAACAACTACACCCACAATCACAACATTTCACCAAATCCCTTGAAGGCGAAATAACTTCTAAATCCATTGTTTAATTCTTCACATCAAACTAAAGCAATTCAAGATAAAATCAGAATAACCCGACCATTTTTAAAAAAAGAAATCCAAGAATCTTCAATTAAAAAAATTCTTATATTTAAAGCTCAAGTCCTCTCTCTTGAATCTATAGATCCTTCACTCAAAAATTCCCTCCTCCCTTAACACCACCCGCCTGCTAATCCTCCGCTTATGATCACCAAATTTACACAAATTCCTACAAAAACATTAGCAAACCAAAGTGAACATGTAGCACATTCTCCTTTTATAAAACACATTAATTTTTAATAATTAAGAAAAAAAACGGGATGAAAATTTCCTCCTACAATTAATTTTTTTTTTCCCGGGAAAGCTTTTCAAAAATAAATTTACCGTCAAATCAAAACACAGAGATAGAAGCAGAGAAAGGAAAGATCATACCTCAACAGAACAAGGAGCAGGGAAAAGGAAGCTGCAATCGAGGTACGTGTTAATTTTCCCGGGCAAAAAAAAAATTCCGGGAAAACGAAAAAATTCAAGCTTCAGCAACCGGGAAATAAACAGACGACGAAAATTTTGCTCAAATTGGGCAAAAATTATGGCGTTTGGAGGCAAGGAAAATCAAAATGAAAAAAATATAAAATAGAAAAAAGAGAGAGTGAGGGGAACGAAATTGGAAACCCTAGATTTTCTGTTCTTGTTTCTGCGAATTTGTTGCGTTTGTTTGTGTGTGCGTTTTTTTTTTTTTTTTTCCCTCTTCGTTTTCTTGATTTTCGTGTAAAGCGAGAGCTAAAATCAGGAAAAATTATTTTTGGAGAAAAAGAGAGAAATTCGGATGATTAGACAGTTTTTTTTAGATGAATTAATTAAGGCATTGAATAATAACATTTAGATCCCTAATTTCTTCATTTTCTTAATTAAAGGTAGAAAGTTTCAATTCCTATCACAAATATCCCTTGCTTTTTTCCATTAAAAGCCAAATTATTACAAAAATAATCTCTGTCTACATATTAGAGATAGACTTGTATACTATTTACTATCAAAAGAAAAAAAATTATCAATTTATCACTATTAGTTACTATCTACTTATAACTTTCAAATTTATTTTTTTTTTAACTTTAAATTTGTTTTCTTTCCTAATTTATCTCTATTTTTTACTTCTCTTCTCTTGTTTTTACTAATGACTTATATTTATCCATATAAAAGATTAAAAGTTAAAAGATAATGAAATAATATACTTAATGTACAATTAAAATACCCAAAAAATTTTGGCCAACTCAATATAAATTTATGACTTGTTTGATACAAATATAAACATTATATCTAATTTGAGTTAGCCAAAAGGTAAGGGATCTTGATGTTATTATTCTTTGAAAATATTGATTGTTATTAGTTGGGGAGATTGAGATGAGTTGTTACAATGTGGTTAATCGGAGCACACAACTCAACTACTAATAAAAAGTGCAAAAAAAGCGCGCGTGTGCGTGCGGGTGTTTTTTTTAATATTATTTTAGTATTTTTTATTTGGGGTTAATAAAAATAAAAGTGGATGTATTTTGACTTGGCAAAGTATCATATAACAAGTGGTCAAATACAATTTGTTTATCAAATCATCACATGTATATAGCTCGCAACATGATTTTGGATTTATTTATTTACATATTATATCAAGATTGATTACATAGATTTTGGGATATAGTTGCTAATTTATTACATTATTATTGATTTCATATTTTGATACGCTCAATATAGTGCCTTAATTACAATTTATTATCATATCAAATTAGTGTACACAATTTGCATTTTGCACTCATAAAAGCATTAATTAGATTTAATATCAAATCGAATGAAAGGGTATGAATGCTTAATTTAAAAAAAAAAAGGACCTACAAGGAAATAGTTTGAGACAAAACTTGAAAAAAAAATTGTTTTCACTCCTCAAAGTTTGACTTCATATATACCCCTTTAATTTTGAAACAGACGGAAGAGTGGCATTTTTCTTCTTAGGGCTTGTTTGATATTTTGCAGGATATTGGAACAATTTTTGATGGCCTATGTAACGTAGATTACTAAATTGTCATATTGAGATTTCATTATAACTCAATCATGCTAATTTGGCGAGAATCACAATTCTTAATTGTTCAAAGTACAACAATGATGACTTAATTCAAGGATGCATCATGAATCAAATGGGTAGTGCCGTCATTTGAAAATTTTATTTTTTAATTTTTAATGAAAGAAATATTTGTAATATTCAGACAAGAGCTTATGCTAATTTAGTGCACCGGCAAGTTTAATTTTTAATCTTTTTAAACTATTTTTAAGACTCGCAATTACAAGGTACAAATTTTCCGAAGCAGCGGCGGCGTAGCCCGTTGGAAAGTCGATAATTGGGTACGTTAGAAACTTAAATTACTATTACGCCACCAAATCAACTTCTAATGACGAAGAACCTGTAGGGGTATTCTTGTCAAAAAAGATATTCAACGGCTACTTCACAATTGAATCTCTACAAAACCCTCACGAAAATCCGTTTGCACAAGAAACAGAAACACTGGCAATAAATGATCATAATCAACTGCATTTTCATCAAGAATCAACAGTGCCCCAACAGCAGCAACAACAACAAGAAAAAGAAGCCCTTTTAATTTCTTTTCTGATCGTGCTATATTTAGTCTTATTTTTGTTTTTTTTTTTGCAGAATTAATTTTGCAGGCTTGGTTTCATCTAGCTTTCTCGTTTCAATTCTCTTTTTCCTCTTTTATATATATTTTATTTGGTTTTACTCTGTTATCTCTTTGTTTAGAAAGTTATGGATGCAGGACCCAACAAGGTTCAATCAAGAAGCCCTCTTCAAGAACGGGTTCGTCAGAGAAAATGCTCTGGAGAAAATGTAAGAAAATTCACATCATTTCTTAATAATTTCTCCTTTTTTATTGATTTTTTTTTATAGTTGTGCAATATTCTTGAATTTGCTTCCAAATTTTTGTAGTTTCTGATTTTATACTGATTGTGTTATGATCAACAGTTGGACAGATTTATTCCAAATAGGTCAGCAATGGACTTTGATTATGCTCACTGTATGCTGACAGAAGGGAAGAAGGGCAAAGAGAATCCAGTTGCGGGGTGCTCGCCATCAAGAGAGGCTTACCAGAAGAAATTGGCAGAAGCCTTCAACATGAACCGGACCCGAATCTTGGCTTTCAAGAATAAGCCACCTACTTTGATTGATCCGATCCCGAAGGAGTTCTTTTCATCTTCTGTTCATCAGTCTAAACCTGCCAAGCCCAGGAGACACATTCCTCAGGTACCCATTTTTTTAAATATATTTTAGGTAATTTGATTATGGCATATGTTATCCTTGAGTTACTCTGTTACATCGAATTCCTTTGCTCTTTTTTTATTGGGGTAGAAACTCAAATTTGATCGTTAGATGATTAGACAGTTTGATCTGAACTTTTGGATATTTTGCAGTTCAATCAATTAGTTGTAGTGATTTTAGATATTCTTATCGAGTTGCTTGTGAACAGTTGAAGGTGGAGGCTTGGAACTGTAGGTTTCTCAGTTAATTTGTTTAATTTCTATCTAATCTGTCTTGTATGAAGGGTATGATGCTAATTGATAGTAAATTTGTGGAATTTAAGAATATGGGTGCTTTTTATGAACAATTATAGTGTCTATAGATTTTTGAGACCATTAATTGATTTGGCTGCTAACTGTTTGCTAATTTGCTTGTACTTTTAAGCTTGTCTCTGCTTCTGTATTAACATTTCTGCAATTGCCTGTGCAGTCTTCTGAGAGGACATTGGATGCCCCTGAGCTTGTGGATGATTTCTACTTGAATTTGCTAGACTGGGGTAGTAGCAATGTGCTTGCCATTGCTCTCAGTAACACAGTGTATCTCTGGGATGCTTCAAATGGTTCTACCTCCGAACTTGTCACCATAGATGATGAAGATGGTCCGGTTACAAGTGTGAGTTGGGCTCCTGATGGGCGGCATATGGCTATTGGCTTGAACAACTCCCATGTCCAGATATGGGATTCTACTGCCAATCGACAGGTTTGTAATGCGTCTGATTGCATATTGATTTTTCTTCTATTACTTTTTCTGAAATAATTGTAGGTGAATGATTGTTTCCCAAACTGTGCTTTTGATTTTTGATTGTATTTTCAATTTTGCAGCTAAGAACATTGAGAGGTTGTCATCGATCACGAGTAGATTCACTGGCTTGGAACAATCACATACTTACTACTGGAGGAATGGATGGGAAGATTATCAACAATGATGTTAGAGTGAGAGAACACATCGTTGAAACCTATAGGGGACACCAGCAAGAGGTTTGTGGACTTAAATGGTCAGCCTCAGGGCAGCAACTAGCAAGTGGGGGAAATGATAATCTCCTTTTCATATGGGATAGATCCATGGCATCTTCAAATTCACCAACACAATGGCTTCACAGACTAGAAGACCATACAGCTGCAGTGAAAGCCCTTGCTTGGTGTCCATTTCAGGGAAATTTGTTGGCCTCTGGTGGAGGTGGGGGTGACCAATGCATTAAGTTTTGGAACACCCACACTGGCGCTTGCTTGAATTCAGTGAATACTGGTTCTCAGGTATGCTCTCTTCTATGGAGCAAACATGAGCGCGAATTGCTTAGCTCTCATGGATTTACACAGAATCAGCTCACTCTTTGGAAATATCCATCAATGGTGAAGATGGCGGAGCTCACAGGTCATACCTCTAGAGTTCTGTTCATGGCTCAGGTATGCATGCTTCTTCAGTTAAATTTTGAATTTCATCTTGTAGATTGATGTTTTTGGAGGATGGGCCTGTCACTGGTTCATGTTCTAATAATGTACTGCCGCTTTGTTTTCCAGAGCCCAGATGGAAACACAGTTGCATCTGCAGCTGGAGACGAGACTTTACGATTCTGGAATGTGTTTGGGTCTCCCGAAGTGGCAAAACCTGCACCTAAAGCAAACCCTGAACCATTTGCTCATTTAAGCCGCATCCGTTGAATATCCAAGTAAAAGAGACAAGGATATATATATAATCTTATCTGAATAAAATTTTGGTAGATAATTTTTATGTAAAGCTCTTATAGTAACTCTGTTGTAGATGATCAAAGTCATAGTTGCTGTTGGGTTGCAAATATGATGTGAATACTGACCAATGCGTGTTAGTGTTTTTACAAGTACTTGCTGTACTTCTCACAACATCTAACAATAGTATTTAGAAATTTTTCTCACATGTATTTAGTCCTTTTTGTGATGCATGGAAATATGTGAAACATGTCTTCTGTTTATATTAATTCAGAGGTTTCTGAGTATAAATTATTGAGCACGTTAGAACGCTGACTGTGCTGTTACCTCAAATGATCACTCAAACTGGTGAAGTTCCTTGTGGTTGCTTAAAATCGGTCCCAAAAATGGAGATATTCTTGCGGAGGGCTTCGTTTAACTTACTTCCCACAAAGATGATGTTCATCAGTTCACGCCCTTCTGAAGGGCACAAAAAGCAAATCAAGCAATAAATATAAGTAAATCAGAATGATTAAATTGAGAGTATGAGATTATTCTAGATCACTTCCTCAGTAGCATGCATGCAGAAATGCAATTAACATCCTCTTCGAACCGTAACCAACATCCCAAATTATTTTAATCCAGCTCCACTTAACGTGCTTTCCATAATTTTGTCAAGCCTTGGCCCCATCCCGCAGGTTAAATAATTCTTCCAATCTCCGACCTTGCCTTTGCGGAAGTACACATTGTTATTAACGGCCAGATTTTCATCATCAGAACGATGTTTCCTTGTCTTATTGACCTCCAAATTGCTCAAGTTATGGAAGCTACACAGCTCTACAATTTTTTGCACCACACCTTCATTTTCTTCCTCTAATGATAAAGGGTACCCTATGAACCTGGCCAATCTTTTCAAGTAAAATCTAACATAACATTTTCAAAATTACTTAAATTAGTTAGAGTTGTATCAAGTTATTAGTCTGTAAAATTTTTAATGAGACTTAATGCTTGTTTGGTATGATTTATTTAAGAGATATAAATGCGTATTTAATCTTATAAGCACTTTTTAAAATTTTTTATGGTGTTTGATTATTTTTTTAATAGAATTTTTTTACCTTAAATAAGCTAATTTACCTCTACTAGCAAAAACCCAAAATTTGAGTTTTTAAAAGTAGAAGTTAGAGAGTTTTTCCAAAAAATATATAATATCTAAAATATCCTTAACATATTTCATTAATTACATAATACCCTATTTTGTATAAAAGATACTCAACGAAAATTGTTGCCGCCACTTCACTTTTTCTCTCTCTCTCTCTTTTTTTTTTTAAAAAAGCCAACACTTTAATTTTGCAATCCCTACACATGCCCAACACTTGAGAGAGCAATCGTAGTCATAGTCAACGTTTTTGGTGAGGAGCATGCCAGGTAATTTTGATAGTTTTATTTGTTTGGGAGAATATGTCAATGATGTAATTTTTAATTTTGAAAATTAAAGAAATGTTTGAACTGGTTTTTTCTTACTAATTGATAGTTTGGATAATGCATTTTGTTACATGTTATATAATTATGAATATATATCATTTTTATAATTTAATTACACAAAAATACTTTTAGTTTTTACACAATCAAACAGTTTAATAGTTTAAAAGAGATTTTTTAATTGACAGTCAAATACCCAATGACTTTTTGTCTAAAAGTTCTATTGGTATAAGTTCTACTCCTATAAATTCTACTGTTATAAGTTCAATTTAATAAGTTGTACTAAATGTAGCCTTACTCATGTAAAACACATTAGGGCAACTCTTTTTTTTTTAAAATAAATATTTTATTCAATTTTATATAATTAAATACAATCCTATTATCTTGGGAACCCTATACAGATATAACTTGAACTTGATCTAATATTTTTATTTGCTAATATCTTATTGATAGTTGTGTTTAATTATTTGAAGTGTATGAGAATGTTAATGTCGTCGGTGGAATAAAAAATCTCAAAAGAACCTAGTGCTAGACTTTTCATGGTTTATGGTTTCATAATTGGTGAGATTTTTTATGTAATAAAATAGCATTTTAATTGTTCCTTGCGTGAAGTAATTTGTAGATTTTTGAAAAAAAAAAGAATTTCTTCAATTAGATTTTGTGTTAGTAAAATTTTAATAAACAAAGAATTTAACAAAATATATCTGATTGCTTCTTTGTCAATTACGGCTTTTAAGAAAAATACGTAATTGTCTCAACAATTGAAATTTTTAAGAACATGTCATGAGAAGTATGAAGTAAAGTTGTTAAATATAAAAAAAAAAAAAGATTTTTAGTTGGTTTAGTATTACAAAAATAAATAACCTCTATTTTCGAATTCAGAATATCAAAATTTGAGTTTCTGTTGGTAGGTAGTAATATTTCTAATTCAAAATATGCTACAACGATAATAAACTGATTTAAAAAATTAAAAGAGTTTTTGCCTTTTGGCATTTAAAAGGATCGACGTGAATAACATTATTAGAAACAATTATTATTTATAGTTTGTTAAAATACGAGGGCCTAACATTTATTAACTAACCGATACTTATTTTTTTTTTTCCGATAAAAACCAACCCTAATTCGCCACTTGCTTGTGTATAAATAGTGGAAAAAAACCCCAAAATTTTGCCTCCTAACACTCAGAAGAGAACTCAGCGAGCGGTAGCCGATTCTTATTATTCCCTTTTCAAACCCCTTCAGATAAACTAACGCACGCTTTCTTTTTCTTCCGCTTTCTTCTCCATCGCTGATCATCTTGATTTCTTTTTAGTTCGAAAAACATTGTCTTTTAATATTTTGTTGTGTTGGTAAGAATGGCGACTGCTGTAGTGACACAATCTCAAGACCCATCACAGCCTCAATACGATGTGAAGCTCTTCAATAGGTGGACTTTCGAGGATGTTCAGGTTTATCTTCTTTAAATCCTCCTTTTTGCATTTGGTTACTTTTATTTTTTGAATTTTTTTACGTAATTTTTTTCTGGGGTTTTTCATTTTGAGACGCATGTGATTTCGTGATTTCAATATTGGAGTTTTTGTTTCCCTTTTTCCTTTGTAGTATTGATTGGGATTTAGTGGTTCTGGTGATAGGATTTATTCAAAGCTAGTATTTGGCGTCAAATTTGCATTTTTTTTTTTTGCTTAAGAGTTGTGTATGAAAAATAATATATATTTTACAATACCCAAAATATGGACGAATTAATATGTTTTTATATGTGGTAAAAACGTCGTTTGATTAATTGTGCGATTCTTCCGTAGGATTATGGTTTTATGGATAAACTGGAGGAAACAAAGCAAGTGTTAGTGGTGTTGATATGTTTTTGTAGTGTATTTTAAATTTGGTGAACACTGCTTGTCAATTGTTTTTTTTTTTTTTTTGTGTGTACTAATGTGTTCTTCCAAACATTCTTTAGTACTTTATGATCTATCACCTTGGCCAACTTGTAAATCCTATTTCTGAAATTTGTATCTTTTCTGTATTTTTATTGGTAAATGGCCTTATTGAAGATCTTTTTGGTTGTATGCACTATAGGTCAATGACATTTCATTGAGTGATTATATTGGAGTCCAAGCAGCAAAAAATGCAACCTATGTACCTCACACAGCTGGGAGGTACTCAGTGAAGCGGTTTAGGAAGGCACAGTGCCCAATTGTTGAGAGGCTCACAAACTCACTGATGATGCATGGAAGAAACAATGGCAAGAAATTGATGGCCGTCAGGATTGTCAAGCACGCCATGGAAATCATTCACCTTTTGACTGACCAGAACCCAATTCAGGTCATTGTTGATGCTGTCATCAACAGGTATTGAAGTCTGATTTTTCTTTAAAACTTTGTGGAAGTTTTTCTTAGATATTCATGCAACTGGTTTATCCATGTACTCTTGCATTGAATTTTCTCGAATTTCCTTTGTTGCTGCTGCAGTGGTCCAAGGGAAGACGCTACCCGCATTGGATCTGCTGGTGTTGTTAGGCGTCAGGCGGTTGATATTTCCCCATTGCGCCGTGTGAATCAAGCAATCTATTTGCTCACCACTGGTGCTCGTGAATCCGCTTTCCGTAATATCAAGACTATTGCAGAATGTTTGGCCGATGAACTCATTAATGCTGCCAAGGGTTCATCTAACAGGTAACTAATTAAGGCCTGAGTTCTGCTTTGTTATTGTTACCTCTTTACGTACAATTTGTTATTGTTACCTTTTCTTGAAACTGATTGTTAACACTTGTATTTTCAGCTATGCCATCAAGAAGAAGGATGAGATCGAGCGAGTTGCTAAGGCCAATCGCTGAACTTTGGACAATGTTTTGTTTTTTTTCTCAAACTTTGGACAATGTTTTGTCGCTATTTTTGCGGATTATTTATTATGATCAATTATTACTTTAGAGTAGATAAATGTAAAAAGTTTATTGACATTTCAAACCCCTTGTTTTTTTTTTTTTTTCATAAAAGGATCTTACCAATTGAAACAAGAGTAATGATACGCTTTCGTGGGAGAATTTACTAAAAAGTTCAAAGCAACCAAATGTTCCATCTAAGCAACTAAAATAAATAATTATTTTACTACCCAATATTTTAGAAGGTAGACTAAATTCAAATTTCAATTATTATTCCTTAATTACACGAATTTGTAGACATAAAGCAACAACAAAGAATTACATAAAATTAAATTTGATATAAATCATAGGTTGATCCATATCCATACCTTGCTTGTCTTAGGGCAAGTTTTCTTCTTGTTGATGCTGAGGGATCAACAATTGACGGGGTTGTGACGATGATGGAATCAGATTCAAATCCTAATGTTGTTTTGAATTGGGCTGTGTACTCTGAAGTGGCACAGGCGTATGCGAGAAGTGCACTTTTCGACAAGGCTTACGCAACGTTAAAGAAGTCGGAGGGACTACTGAGGGACGAACCGGACCGGGAAGTATATGAAGGGGTCATGTCAAAATATGCAGCATAGGGAGGAAACAAAGATGATGTTACCGAAAACATGAGAAGGTTAATCACTGGTCTAACTGCAATGTGGTCATAGATTATTTGGTAAGTTACAAGAAAGAGAATGTGGTATGTGTCCAGGTAACAAGCAATATGTGTCCAGATAGCTAGCAATATGTGTCCAGATAACTAGCAACGACCAACAAAGCTTCCCACGTACTTGAACCATGCCTGGACTTGAGTTTTATGTTTATTTTGAAAATAAATGGGTGCTTGACATGTGGTCCATTAACTACATGTGCAATATTGCCCATCTTCCTCATTATTTCTGTATCCCCTGCATATTGTTTGTGTGTATCTATTGTTGTTTATAGGCAATTAGTAATGTGAATAGTTTGTTCCCATTAGCTTTTATATAAAGACTAGTAGCTATTTTTACAACAACAAAAAAAGAACTATTTTCCCTAAAGTTATTATTTCCTTTAAATTCTTTTCTCTCTTCAATTGCTGTTACGTCGAGTCTATGCAAATTATATATCAGAATTAAACAATTTATATTATTCACAAAGCAAATATGAGCATAGTATACTTGACAAATTATGTTAATTTGTAATAATTTTGCATATATTGTGGTGAAGAATATGTATGTCCTCACTGAGGTAGGGGTTACACATGTGCGCGTGCCCGCGCACATGCATGTGCGCACACACTCACACACACCCACACCCACACGCGCACACATACACGCGCGCGCACACACACACGCACACAAAATCACTGGTTAGATAATTTGTTAGTTATAACATAATTTAATATAATATTATAGAATTTAAATGAAGGAGAAAGCCCCTAAAAAGGAGGAAAAAAAGCCCAAACACATTCAGGAAACATGAATGTAAGAGCAAAGATCTTGGATTTCAAACAAAATTCAAGCAGAACGCAGACAGTTTTGAAGAAATCAAATTCACTATCTTCCAAAATTCCTTTTTAGCTTTAGGATCTTCCGCAAAAATAAAATCACTACCATTATGCTCAGATACAGTCTTTTAAACAATTAGTGTATAATCATGTGAATATGCCTCTAAGAAGGTGTAAACAGAATTTATTAGAAAATTTAGCATAGGTAAAATGAAGACAACTTCTGAAATACGTCTTTATTGGAAGCTACTGATGATATGGATAATGAGTGGAAAAAAAAAGCATGAAATGTGAGATTGCTCATGCTTTGTCTTGTCAATTTGAAATCTGTACATATATGAGGTACCCTATATTCTTAAAATACTGAAGAAAAAGTTCAAATAAATGGCCGTTAATTAAAGAAATGTGTTAAAAGTGAAAGGAGGTCTTATCTTACGAGTGCCTAAAAATTCAAACATCAAAGTTGGAAGTTCAGGTAGAAATATTGACAACCCTCACTTGAACTTTATCTAGGAGCTCCAACCTTGACACCTATTAAGTATTACAAAATCTATGAACTTCGAAGGAATTGGATATGAAAACTAAGTTTGCAGATTAAGCCACGCCTGTATGCCAGACAATATAATAGCAATAGCTATATTTGCTGCATCCTTAATCGTTGGGAAGTTACACATGCACATATGCACACACACGCACGCACCCACGCACCCACACATGCACATGCACACATGCGTGTGCGCGCGCATGCACACACATGTGCACTATAAATGTACTACATTATTCTCATTCCTATAATTAATATTCATCTTTTTAATTACTTAAGTTTTAGTCGTTCAGTTATAAATATAATGGCTACACACGCACGCACGCACACACACACGTGCACATATGTACGTACGCGCACACACGCGCACTATAAATGTACTACATTATTCTCATTCCTATAATTAATATTAATCTTTTTAATTACTTAAGTTTTAGTCATTCAGTTATAAATGCAATGACTACACACGCACGCACGCGCGCGCGCGCACATACACACACACACTATAAATGTACAACACTATTTTCATTCCTATAATTAGTATTCAACAACTACACATTAATGCTACGGCTTTTTTATTATTTGTCTAATACATTTAGTTTCCTCTAATACTTTATCGGGAGATTACCACTTTCCCCCCTACAGAAATCAACATATACCATTTAACTCCTTACTGTTTTTATAATGGCCAAAACCCCCCCTGACAACATAAGTTTACATTTTTACCCTTATTTTTAATTATTTTTTATTTACATTTATTATAAATTAAATAAATCACATGAATATAAACTAAATAAAAAATTAAGCATTAAAAACAAGAAATATATGTTTTGATATAAGCAAAAAAATTAATAATAATTTTTTTTCTTGTACTAATTTAATTTGTGAAAGTTTTCTTATAATAAACGTTTTGTAATATTTTAAAATTAAATGTAAAAAGATAGGCAAAATATTTTATTATTTATCTTATAATAAATTTTTATTTGTCATTCAAGTTTTCTTATAATAATTTTATTATTATTTTATAATAATTTTCTTATATATTTATGTTAAGAAAATTTTCACAAATTAAATTAGTACAAGAAAAAAATTATTATTAATTTTTTTGCTCATATCAAAACATATATTTATTGTTTTTAATGCTTAATTTTTTATTTAGCTTATATTCATGTGATTTATTTAATTTATAATAAATGTAAATAAAAAAGTAGTTAAAAATAAGGGTAAAAATGTAAACTTACGTTGTCAGGGGGATTTTTGGCCATTATAAAAACAATAAGGAGGTAAATAGTATATGTTGATTTCTGTAGGGAGGAAAGTGGCAATCTCCCTACTTTATCAGTGTTTTTGTTTAACTTTTGTTGATTAGTAAATCAAACTATAACAAAAATGTATGAAATAATTAAGTAAGCCCTACATATCATTTGAGAGGTAAAATCTAGCACTACTTTTGGTGTTTTTCATGTACAAACCAGTGGAAAATGTTGCTGTTATTTCTAGAGATTTGAGAGCGTCACTTAATGTGTTAATTAATAAATTATGAAAGAACACAAGATTTTTGTGCAACTTCTTTCACACCTTTTTCATTTTCTGGGCAAGTCTTCACACTTCAACTCTAAATAATTGCTCATAACATTTTTTATCCTTCAATAAAAGTCATATAAAAGTACGTTTTTGTAGTCCATATAAAAGTCATGCAAACCCCACTGCCATGTTATTACTTCTTGTATGTTTTTGTATGTGCTATAAGTTACAACGGCTATAATTTAGCACAAGCCAATAAAAAAATAGAAGTTGTGACTTGTGCGGGGGTGAGAGAGCAGAGCTACTCGATGTTATGAATTATGACAATATGATCATATAAAATAAAATAAACTCTTGTCAATTATCTCACTGTTATAAATTGAAAAAATATATAGATTGTAAGAGAGAGATTCTAGGAGCTAGACACCTAGATAAGGTATATTCCATTGGGTGTGGGTCTAATGGGCTTTAGATTTTAGCTTTTTCAGAAAAGTCTATTCCACACTATCATTTTTATTATCATATAATTGAAAATAATTTTTCTTTTATGAAATTAAAAATTTACATTATTCACAAAGCAATTATAAGCATAGTATACTTGCCAAATTATGTTAATTTGTAATGATTTTGTATATATGGTGGTGAAAAATATGTATGTCCTCGCTCAGGCAAGGGGTTACACATGTGCATGTGCACACACGCGCTCACACACAGACGCACACACCCACATGCACATACACACACATGTAGGCACACGTAAACGCCACACACACAAACGCACACAGAGTCACTTGTTAGACAACAATTAACCTAACTAACATCAAGACTATTCCTAAATGCTTGGCCAATGAACTCATTAATACTGCCTGATAGAAAATGACAGTGGAAAATAGCAAAATTTTGCACAAAAACAACGAAGGAATAGTCAAAGCGTGCAGCAGCACTATCCTTAAGATCAAATTTCGTACCTCAAGATACACTATCTCGTTGCAAAAAGGACTAACAAAAGTAGTTTGATCTCCAAGATACAACGACTACTATTGCGATGTTTGCACTTCAACACTTTATCTCCTGCACACAATGGCTACTTTTGGTGTTTTTCATGTACTAACTAATAGAAAATGTTGCTCCTAATTTCTAGAGATTTGAGAGCGTTGTATAATGTGTTAATTAATATATTTTGAAATCGCTTCCAAACTCTTCTGTCTTCAACAACTCCAACTAATAACAAACATCGCCACTTGTCAAAAGACACAACATTTTTGTATAAGTTCTTTCACACCATTTACATTTTGTACTCGAGTCTTTCACACTTCAAGGGCATGGAGTTTTCGTTGTATTTTATGCAACAAGTACATTGTAGGCTTCTAGAGCAAACAATAAGAGATTTTTACATTCTTAAATAACTGTGTGCAATTGTGGAGACATTTAGGCACTCAAATATTTTGAAAATTACAAATAAATCCAAGGCAAATTTAGAGAAGCTGGCGGAAATGATGAAATAATTAAATTTGAGAGAGGTTTCTGAGCATTGTGAACCTCATGAAGTAATTTTGAGTATCAATTTGTCTGTTGCAGTTATTTCGCAAAAACATTTATATTCATTATATTGAAATTGAAGACCGGGCAAAGTTGATGAGATGAAAAAGTTAGGGTTTCACCAAAAAAAAAAATAATTAAAATTTAAGGTTCAGTTTTGTCAAAAGATTGAAAAGATGATTTTTTTGTTGAATATTGGGTGGATAATGATCGTCATATTTTATAATTCTAGATTAAATTAAGTTCCAAGATATGCTACGATAGTGTGTCAAACTACCATTAATATGTTATATGCACTCAAATAATCTTGATAAATTCAATTTGCTTAGTGCCTTCACGATTTTGGACCTACCATTAATACCGATAGAACGCATATCATTTCAGAATGTATAACGTGTATGAGTCAATAAAATGATCTTCGTCCAACTTGATTTAAGTTCTTATATTGTATTAACCAAATATATAATGCAGTCAATTAGATTACTTAAATACTTGCTGCCTTAGATAATGACGTCTAATCTACAATTATTGATGAGATAGATAATTTTGACCCGTAATTCATGCGGTTTTCTCATGGCATTGGTCTTCTCAGGCTAATTATTGGTCATCACTCATCAAGAAGAAACAAATGAATATATGTATATATATATATATATCTATATCTATAAGTAAAGGCTGATATATAAAGAACGCAATATATTAGTCATACAATATAATCTCAACACATATAGTCTGAATTATATGATTAAACTATCACCACACATACACAAATATATGTGTATGTTCTACAACTTGAAAGTTTCTCACAGCAGAAACATAAAAATATTCTACATAGTTTAAACTTAGCACAAGCATATTATAATCAATTAATTAATTACCTAAGACATGCAATTCCAACAATCTTATTTAGCAAAAATTAATTTTCTCGATTAGGTCGAGTTTTCAGACATGAACTTCTCGACGACTTTTAGAAATTCATTAGAGGCTTCCGAGAATGGCTCATTGGTGAAAAAACCATGTTGTTGTCCTTTAAACTCGACGAAATCAATAGTTTTACCCATCGCTTTCAATCTTTTTGCATAGTCTTTAGCTCTATCTTTTAACAATTCGATTTCGCCGGCGACAACTAACATCGGATCAAGGCTCACTACTTCAAGGCTGGGGCTTTCGTGACCAAAAGGATTTGCGTATGGATGGTCTCTAGTTTCTCCAATTGGTAATGATAGCCTCCAAAAACTGTCATGCATTTTCAGAAAAAGTAGGAGAATTTCACTATAGAATCAAAATATTCGATGTCATATTTAATTTAATTGATGAAATTTAAGTAGGATTAATAACACAACAACAATGATACGTGTACAAAATATACACAACAAATAACATATCATTACAGGAAGATTTAAAAAAAACGACAAACAAAAAATTCTATAAGACAATTTTTTTTTTTTTTTTTTGCTTTTATACATTTTATACTACTTTCGGTACATATAATATTATTCACAGCACAAATTATATTAAACATTAAAATTGCTTTTTAATTTCCTCCAATTTACTGTGTTACCATTTTTGGATAAGACAATGGGAAGATAGAGTTTGATTAAGCAATAAGCACTACCTCATGTAACTTGGATTAGGCGCTATCTCAAATTTAATCATGATTATTAATAATGGAGTTCACTTTTGCGCTATCACATCTCTTCCGTTTGGTGCTAATAGTGAAGAGATACCTTTATGAAAAAAATGATGTCTGTCCATTCATCGTGGCCGAATTCTTGTAAAAATGGGTGAGAACTGAGAAGATGGAGAAATGCATGTATTTTGCACTTTGAATCAGTTGAATAAGAATAAAAAAAAAGTGAAATAATCACTATGCTCAGAAAGGGAAATATCAAGCTGGTGTCGATTTTAAAAAAGTTTAATTCCATTAATGTGGCAAGCTTTTGTTCGAGCGCAAAGATGACGGTCCAAGAAAAGCCAAGTGGTTTATTTTGATTGGGTATTATGGATAAATATTGACCAATAAACTATCCTATCATTTTTGTCCTTCGTGATTATGGTTAATTAGTTTCTGGATTTAGACTTTGGTTTGAATGAATTGAACGGGATTTAAGAAAATGACTCATTGCCAAATTGGCAAATTGATTAAAATAGATAAATAGCCCTTTCAAAAGCTTTTTTATATTTCATAAGGAGGCTTTCTAGTTGGCTAATTTTCATTGTATTGTAGCTTCCAAATTTCTAGATTTTATAATCTAGTAACTTCTGAGTATTAATTTTTTTTTTTAGAAATTTAAATGTGTTTACAAAGGTGGACCAATACTGCTAAGAATTTTTTGTGACCAAAGCTACAGGCAGGCAATAAAAACACTTAGCTTACTTTTTATTTTTTGGAACCCGCAGCCTTTGTATTTTGGAGAATGATTTTGACTTATCACTTAAATTTATATTTCTTTAATCTGTTGTCTTTAACAATAGTTTAATAAAAGGTGCTTTCTCCCTTTAATGAATTCCCATTATTTACATAAAAAAATATACAAGGTATTTTAAATTTATCTACATATATAAACAATTTTGAGGAGTAGATATGGATAATGTGAAATTAGGTTCAGCAAATGTACATGATTGTTTAATAGTCGTCAGTCATACAGCTCTCTTCTCTTCTCCACCACACCATTATTTACTTAGTAAACTATACAACTCTCTTGATTCCCTATACCCTACACACGCTGTAAAATCTACAGGGTGCGTGTTATTATCATATATAACTAATAAGGGTTAAAGTTTTAAAAATATCATTTTAAGGTTAATTAATTTTGTAAATTACATAGCTACTTTGGTTTTTGGAGGTAACTTACTTTATAATTAACTTAATTTCCAGAACATGTGATAGTACTGAAAAGTGAATCTTTATATATACAATTTTTTTTTTTTTGGTAAGAGTTATGAAGTTTTAAAATTATTAAAAGGATATCAGAAATTGTGAATTTATAGCTTAAGGAGTCAAGATTTGTAAGAGATAAACGTGCATGAGTTTTTCAAGTTTGGAATGATATAACAATTGAGACCAACCAGTGGCACTGGCTGGGATGCATAATTTTGGCATGTTTTATCTATAAAAAATTAAATTAAATTAAAAAATTTATACCAAACAAGTCTGTGTCGATTAAAATAGATCACCACCTTAAAACACACTCAAAATTCACATGTGAATGCATAGGTTTGATATATCCACGTCTTGAGAGAAAGCAATTAATAAAACATTACGTGAAAACCACTACCTGCTAATTTGATATCATAGGAAAATCCGAAAAATAAAATAAGAAATAGAATGAATGAAATTATTAATTATTACCTGTCTAGTAATTCCAGATTCAACATAGCCTCACTTGGCCCCAGCTCAGACTTGGTCCGAGCCACCCCACCAAAAAATGGAGCCAAAAGCACATACCCTCGAACCCTAACTGGCGCCAACTCGCTCGAACCGCCGCCGAACTGAACCGCCAAATGATGAGCAATATTCCCCCCGGAGGAATCTCCAAGAACGAAAACATTATCAAATTCAACTTCACTAAACCATGCATCCTCATTAAGATTTTCACTTAAAGCCTGAGCTTGCAGCCATTTCATGGCAGCAAAAGCATCTTCCATCGCAGCCGGGAGCCGGTGTTCCGGCGCCAGCCTGTAGTCTAGGGCAACAACGAGAGCGTTGAGCTCAGCGGCCAGGCGGAAGCAACAGTTGTGAGAGTTTGGCCACTCTCGTGACCCGGCGCAAAAGCCTCCCCCGTGAATGAATACCACAATGGGAAGCTTAGCTTTAGACAGCGGAGAAGACGTCGTTTCTGATCTGGGTTTGTATAAACGGAGGTGCAAGTCGTGGATCTTGTCATATTGACAGTCCTTGAAGAAGACTGATGACTCGTCGTTTTGATCGATCAACTGCATGTTAAACTTGATATCTTTGGACCTGAAAACTGTGCCATCACTGTATAGTTGAAGGACACCTCCCATGTCTTCGACAACGCAAGGAAGGGAACCCATCTTTAGTTTTCTTGAGAGAGCTTTTGATTTGTTTTGATAATTAATGCATGGCAATGGAGTTGAAGAGGGTGAATGTGTTTATATAAGCATGAAGGAAGGGGGTGAGAGTGGGGATGTTGTTGTAATTGGAGGGTAAATTTGTCATTTTATTTGGATGTTTTTATGGAAGTTTCTTATGGTCGCATGTATTTGTGTTGTGATCATTGTTTTTATCTTTTTGTTTTAAATAAGGACCATATATGAGCTTGGTGGCTATTGTAATATGTGCACATGGTAAAGGTGGTGACAAAGACACGGCCAGCAACTTTGATCGGAGGGGGCAATTTCTTACGAGGATAAGATTTTGATGAGATCATGATATTTTTTTTAAAAACATTAATAAACGGTTAAATTTGAAGTTGATTTTTTCTCTTTTACCGAAAAAAAAATTTGAACATAGATTTTTAACTCTCATTTATGGCACTTTTATACACCTTAAAAAAATAAAAAAAATAATTATATTTCTAGTTGTGGATACTAATTAGTTCAATTAGTAAAATTTTCCGGGTGATAAAAAGATTTTCATCAAATCCAACTCACATGAGACTATTTAATTTCTGCTTGTATACGAAGAGGCCAAAGACTTTTTATAACTTTGAAGTTATTTACTTTAGAAGTTTGTAGTTTGTGTAATATTTTAAGAGTATACAAGTTTTCAGTAATGTTCAAGTCCCTAGCTACTGGGCCTTGCATGGTTTTATGACTTCGTCCCTGTGGTGAAGGAGGTTGGGTTGCGTGTGTGTGTCTTTCTTTTCTTTTCTTTTTCTCCTATATTCCTATATATGCACAAAAAATTTATGTGAATGGAGTTAAAAGAAAAAAATACACGGATTCTAATATATGAGAAAATAAAAGAAAATGCAATGAAAAACGTATGTTATTATCTTTTATTTTCATCCACATATGAGCTCACACGTATAAGTTTGTGCACACACACACATATAAATTCTTAGGTGCGGATGTCTTCATTTTTTTTTATGAGGACACACTATTAATTCGCATAATTTTAATAGAGTTGGTGTTTAATTCACTATAAAATTATATGGTCTAATAACATGTCTGAATTATCTTCATTAAGTCATATAACTTAGTAACATGTCTGATCCACCTGGAAAAAAAAAAGAAAAAAAGATAAGGCACCCACATAAGAGGAGTATATATATGTGGAGTTTAAATTTTTATTTTACGAGTTAGCTCGCAACTCAATGTGTGAATTGAAAAATTCTCATGAGAACGTGAGAATATTTATAAGATATGAAATGTTAAAGTCATGGTTGGCACCGCCCATCTAGATGGGCGGTGCCATGCCATTCAACATGGCCCGCCATTCTTGGTGGTGTCGTGTTGACTTGTTATAAAAAAAAAAAGGAGCTAGATGGGCGGTGCCATGCCATTTAACACGGCCCGTCATTTTTGGTGGTGTCGTATTGACTTGTTATAAAAAAAAAAAAGAGCCAAAATGTTGGCTATATAAAGAGAGCTTCTCACCCTCATTTTTGCATTCAATTTGTGAGAGAATAACAAGGAGAGGGCTTAAGAGATTTTAAGAGCTTAAAATTATAAAGCTCTAGTGAGTCTAGTGAGTGAGAGTTTTGGGTGTATTGGAGTTTTGGGTAGTGAGACAAAATACAACAATACTTGTAACTCCTTTTTACTAGTAAAATATTTTATTTTGTTTTCGCCCGTGGACGTAGGCTAAAAGTCGAACCACATAAATTTCTGGTGTCCTCTTTATGCTTGTTTTTTATTTTTCTTACAATTTTTATTTTAGCTGCGGTCATGCTTCACCCACCAATTTCCTAACATGAAAAGCTAAATAAATTGACCAATTTTAGATAAAGGAAAATTGCAGAAAGCCGAACCATACTAAACTTGTGATAGTGAAACATGTGCGTAACACCCAAAACAAACAATATCTACTTAATTATTTAACTTAGATCGTAGCGGTTTTGATTTAATTTGAACTTATCAATGACACAAACCGGCTACCTAAGCTTCTTTTTTTTTTGGGATCTCTTGAATTAGAAAATCGACAAGTTTGGATCAATTTTTAGGTCTACAATAATATAAAACTAAATTACAATTTAGAGTAAGAAATTTTAATGTGAGTGCCATTAGATTTGAATCGAAAAGAAGAGATTTGAAGCTTGCAACACTCACAAGGATATGAGATGGGGATTAAATTACCATTAGCTACAATGTCACGTGTGGAAGCATTATTAAGTTGGCAACACTAATTAATGAGTGCTTTTGTGTTACAAAATTAAAAAAAAAAAAAAATAGCTTAGTCAAAGAATCATTTTAAAAAAAAAGTGAAAGGAATTAATAAATATCAAATGTAGATCACAGCACGCAGCTCTTGAGAAGAGCCAAAGATCACAAGAGTCAAGAATAAAAAAATATGGGGCTAAAGGTAAACCTTAATTTCTAGGCACTTGCAGTTGACGCAGAAATAAAAAAAATCTTTGCAAATGGAATCTATCATTTTCGAATAAGATTTAGGGATCAAAAGTTGATTCCTAGTAATAAAGCAATGTTGAAGATTTTCAAACTTTTTCATATGCAAACAAAGCTACTTTAGAGCTTCCCACTATGAGCTGGAGACAACGACATTCACTTGTTTTGTCTGTATTTGCTACTTTTGCCAATTATCACTGATTCTGTTACTGCTGCATGTTAAAAGTAACTTCTTTTTCATCCCACTACCTATATAACATTTGCTCTCAGTCAGTAGAATTTTAACTAGAATGATTAGTGTGATCAATCAAAAAAAAAAAGTTCGGTAAAATTAGTAACGTTGAGTAACTTCACTTTCATCCACTGTAAGACGTCTTATTCATTAACCTTTAGTGCCGAGAAAAGGTTACTGAAAAAAGAAAAAAAGTTTGATAATGATGGGATATGCTTTTGAGAATATTGGAATCGAGAGAATATCGAAATGTAAATAGATTCGAATCTAATGCGTTATGTGTATATAAATATAAAATATTTTTCGGTAGATTTTTTTAAACTTTAAGTTAGAACTTTCTAATTGTAAATTTAATTATTCCTAAATTCTTTGGAAAATAAAAAAATAAATCTAAAACAGAAAAAAACAGCAGAAAATTTGACTATAAGGATGAAAACAATAAATTATACGGCCATCAAACTACAAGAATACGTCGTTTACAGGAATCACAGCCATACTTTTGCAATAGACAAAATCCAAACAAACTAATAAGAAGAACGTTAGCTCTAAATGTTAGAAAATCAACAACCAACAAATTAATATTCATGACATGTCCAAGAGATGGAAAAAAAAAAAAATCTCTTAAATTATCAAAACCAAGAGAAGTACTTAATTTATCTGAATCTCTATTAAGTATTCAGCGATTGGCCTTGGCAACTCTCTCAATCTCATCCTTCTTTTTTATTGCATAGCTGAAACAATTCAAGAACGCAGTTAAAGAGAAATTGTGTGAATAAGGTTTTTTTCTTGAAATAATAATAATAATCTTTTTGATTTATGCATGTATTTTGACATTAGGCGAATGAGAATTGTATGAATAAGTTAGCAAATTAAATTACCTGTTAGATGAACCCTTAGCAGCATTGATGAGTTCATCAGCCAAGCATTCAGCAATTGTTTTGATGTTTCGGAAAGCAGATTCACGAGCACCGGTTGTAAGCAAATAAAGCGCCTGATTCACACGGCGCAAGGGGCTGATATCCACAGCCTGCCGCCTAACAACACCCGCAGAGCCAATTCTTGTGGCATCTTCACGAGGACCACTGTAACACCCAAAAAAATTACAATAAGAATGCAACTCTAAATATGCCATAATTAATGAAATATAAATTCATGCAACATATATGGGAGAAAAAAAAAAAAAAACCAGTACCTGTTGATGACAGCATCAACAATGACTTGAATTGGGTTCTGGTCAGTAAGGAGATGAATAATTTCCATAGCATGCTTGACAATCAAAACGGCCATCAATTTCTTGCCGTTGTTTCGTCCATGCATCATCAGTGAGTTTGTGAGCCTCTCAACAATTGGGCACTGTGCCTTCCTAAACCGCTTCACTGAGTACCTCCCAGCTGTGTGAGGTACATAGGTTGCATTCTTTGGTGCTTGGACTCCAATGTAATCATTCAAGGACATGTCGCTCACCTATAGATTGAGATTTACAAAAAAGTCAAAATCAAATAATTTAAAAGTAGAAATTATTAATCGAAAAATTTTGTGTACAGAGAGAGTTGTTGAATGATAAAATTTGTGCTATAACTCTTAATAAAGAGAGTTTGATGGGCGGTCTGCATCGAGAATGTTAACATTCATTTTAAATATTATTATTGGATTCTATCTAGATTTTAGCGTGGCAGATCGGGATAAACAAAATTCAATGACACTTTCATTCATTCATTTATAAATCCTTCATTCACCCTCACATATCTTATAAATTTGTTCCAGATTCAAGTCTTTCACAACTAAGAGAGGTTAATTTAAAAAAATTCATATTGAAAAAAAATTCAATCAACATAAGTTTATTAGAATATTTCCTCTCAAGTTTTAGGGGATACTTTGCAGATTAAATCTGAATCTGAATCCAAAGATCTACACGTACCCAAAAAAAAAAAAAAATCAGACATCTCTAGAGTATAATCATAACAAAAACCTCACTGTATGTTATTATATATATAAAGATCATAGTATTAAAGAAAAATGAAGCGGTAATGTAAAAAAGAAAAAAATGTGGAAACTTAACGCTAACATCCTCGAAAGTCCATCTATTAAATAGCTTTACATCATAATGCGGCTGAGATGAATCCTGATGGGCCTGTTTTGGCGCTGCTGTCGCTGAAGTTGCCTTCGCCGTCGACGCCGTGGCCATTCTTACCTATTCAAAAACTCATAATCAAAATGATTGATAATAAGAAATTGAAACAGCATTAGGGTTTGAGAAAATTGAGTGTTACCTATTTAAAGTTCACTGAGTGAGGGAAAAAAAATATGGAGAAAGAAAAATTAGAGTAGGGTTTTTATGTGCTGTGTATAAGTACTAGGCGAGGCAATTCAAACTAGGGTTTGATTTTAAAAATAGAAATTTTATCTCTTTGGAGAAAAAAACCATTAATGTGAACTCATAAATATCCGATTGAAGAAATTTATTGGACTGTTTGTTATACGGGATGAGGCAATATAATGACGATATACCCTAAAGTTTCTCCTTAAATGATAAATGATAATAAAATTCCAAAAATTTTGAAATTTTGGAAAATTTTAAAATTAACCAAAATTTCAAGTTATAAGGTCATAACAGAATACCCCTTTAAAGATTATCGTCATCCATGAAGAATACCCCTTTAAAAATTACTCACAGCCATTAAAGCAGGACTTTTTTTCTGCGACCCTTGGGTTTCTGTTTGAATGATTCAGCAACAATATTTTACAACTTTTTCTTTGTTCATTTATTTTAGAAATATTATTTTTATACAAACTTTTTCACTGTCAAAGAAACCTATATGTATATATGCTCAGTGCATAGTCCATATACGGACTTATATATAATTTTGAATTAACAACCACAAACAGCATATTAACGAGAATATTGTACAGAAATTAAACCAAAAGTTAGGTCGTTAATTGATAATAATTTGGGGGCATTCCGGGAATTGCATTCGGGACCTCTGGCGCCCTAAGCAAGAATCACATAATATGACACCAAATGCTCTATGTTTTAATTTATAGAAACAAATGAATTTAGTTACTTGCCTGCTTAAATAATCTAAGTGCTTATGCACTAATTTCCATAAATTAATCAAATGCTGAGCAACAAAAAAACCTACTTAAAATTGCAGCCTTAGATTATGGTGTCTAATCTACAATTATTGAAGTGATAATAATGCCCTAATGCCTCATGCAAATTGTCTTTTCAAGGCCAAATACAGGACATCACTTACCAAAAGAAATAATTAATTACAGTGAACCTCAATAAGTCGATGATTTTTTTTTAATTCACATTATAAAACAGAGAATAGAAACTAAAATAGTACATTCATCGTCCATGATCCAAATACACTTAAAGCTAACACAACTTCAAAATATTTCTAAAAACGAACTAAGCATACGAATTAAACTTAACACTCATAATAATAGAGATGACTAATCCATGCATGCAACTCCAAGCAGCTATATATGATTATATATAATAATCAAGAAAGATTGATTGTCACGACTAGGCTGAGTTTTCGGAAATGAAATTTCCGACGATTTGAAGGAATTCATTGCCAGCTTTTGAGGATGGCTTATTATTAAAGAAACCGTGTTCTTTTCCTTCAAACTCAACATAGTGAATATTCTTCCCCATATCTTTTAATTTTCTTGCATAGTCTTTAGCCCTATCTTTCAATAGTTCCTTTTCGCCGGCAACTACCAACATCGGATCAAGGCTTACTGCTTCAAGGCTAGGGCTCTTGGGGCCAAAAGGGTTTGCATATGGATGGTCTCTAGTTACTCCAATTGGTAATGATAGCCTCCAAAAGCTGCCGAGCATTAAACAAATATATATAAGAAAACTACATCAAATGATCATCTGCCGGTACTAATTGATTGTATTGGTAGAATCTTTTGAAATAGTATAAGAGATTTTAAAATCGAATTTCAATCACGCTAATATCATATAGGTCATAACATTTTTGTGAGTTATATCTACTCAGATATTGGATTCACCTTTTTGTATAAGACCAAGAGGAAGATAGTTTTGGATAAGGCACTATCTCAAATGATTTTGGGTGATGATGGGAAGTCGATATTAATAAAATTAATGGACTGAGCACTATCTTAAAAGTAATATCGATTATTAAGAGAGTTAACTTTTGCGTTTATCATCACATGACTTTTTCTGTGCTAAACATGAGATAGTTATAAAATGAACGATGTTCATTAGTCCAGGCCATATTTCTTTAGCTAATCCAACATAACTGCTTGTTAAAGTGGATAAGAGTTTTGGAGAAATTTAATTGTCCTAGTTGCACACTTAAAATCAGTTTATATATTAAGAATAAAAAGTTGAAATAATCATCAGGATTGGTAATTATTAGCCAAAGGAGACTATCAGAAAGATAATGATTGTAAAAAGTTTCACAAACGTGGGAAGATTTTTTTCAAGGAGAAAGAGAACAACTCAAGAAAAGCCAAGTGGTTTAACTCAGTTTAATTCCATTTGACCTGTATAACTATCCCTTAACTTTCATTTGTTTATTTATTTTTTTTGTCTTTTTTGATTATGTTTAATTTTAATTTCTGAATTTAGGCAGGATTAAAGGGTGACCAATTCGTGGGATCAAATTGCAAATTGCAAAAGTAAAGAAATGTCCTTTCATGGACTTTTCAAATGGTCGTGGAGGTTACAGGTTAGTTTTCTAGTTGGCTAATTTAACTTGTCCTCTAGTGGCAACTTTTTAGCTCATATAAATTTCAAATTTGCAATTTCTTTATAGGCAATGACAAATTGCTTCGATTATTTGTGACCCCAGTAACAGGCAGGCAAAGGAAAGCGTTTTATCAAAAAGCTACTTTTTATTGATAGGAACCCCCACGTTAATATTTTGATGTGTTATGTGAATTTTTAACAAAACACATGAGAATAAAAATGGAAAAATAGTTTAAATTATTCTTTTGTCGTTGTTTTTTTTTTTAATGATACAAGTTGTTTTCCACGTACATGTATATATGAATTTATTATTGAATTATGTGTTATTATTATTATATTAAAATTAGATTTTGTTTGTAAACTGATTTTTAATTTAGAAGTTGTTCCAATAGATAAGGGATTTGAAATCTTTCTCATATAATATAAGTTGTTTTTATTTTGTGTGTGTATATATATGTGTGTGTGTGTTTTATGAACTTTCTTTATAACTACTTGAACTCCTTCGTAAGAGAAGTGGTTTATTATTACTATTATTATTATATGATTCAAATATGTCCATGTGTAATAAAGTTGTTAAAATTTTGTAGTTGCATTATTATTTTATTTGGTATGATTTTATAGCTGTAAATTTTTCTTTCCTTCATACAACTATAATATTTCAAATAAATTATCATTACAAGAGAAATACTCAATAGCTAAGCACTATATGTCTATCTATTAGTTCTTGATCATGTGAGGTCAATTCAAGGAATAATGTTAAACTAATCATTAAAATGTCTCAAGTGAGAACACAAATTAAATTAATTATTTAGTGGAATGGAATATGTGGAAAGCCATTTTCATGAGAGTGATATCACGTATTTATAGTGGAACCACATTTATGCATGTACGAATAAAAGGCCAGAACGTTTTTGCAAAAATGGACACGTCATCTTCACACAATTTGGAAAAAAAATTGATGTGTCGAGTTCCAAAAATTAGTGGACTCATCATAAATTGTGGGTATGTATCTTGTTTCTATTAAAAAAGAGAATCCCAAACAAGTACATGGCTGCTGCCTTGCTCGTGGTGTGTCTATAATTCTTATGTGCGAGTGTCTTAAGAACACACTCTTAATTTGTGAGGTTTAATAAGCTTATTTTTAAATGAACTATAAAATTATGTAATTTAATAACATTAAAACTTACTCTCTTAAACCGCATGACTTAAAAACATTTCTGCATAGAAAAAATAAAAATTCCTCGCATTATATATATGTAAATGTTCCAATAAAAAATTTTAAAATTTGAAAAACTCTAGAAAAATGTATAAAAAGTGTGGTTCAACTGCTTTAAACTTTAAAATTTAGTGTTTGAACAATGAAAATACTACTTCTGAAAGCTTTTGCTCGATTCTCATTTCCAGAATCATATTTTTTTAAATTTGAAAATCTAAAATCTAAAAAGCATTGTTTGTAAACAGCTATGAAAGACGCAATTTAAAAAAAAAAAAAGAACAAATTCGGATGCGGTTGCAAAATCATGCATAATGCATAGAATATTGAAAGAAAGCAACAGAATATTCTGTCATTTCAAAAATGATCAGAAAACTTGAATTAGAGTATCTGTAATTAATTTATAACGGTTATACCTCGGCTTCATTCTGAAAGAATAAACAATTTGTTTTATGACAAAACGGCAACCTCAAATAAATTTAGATCTAATGTTGTTGATTTTAACTGTACTCTGTTTTAAATGTATGCGTCAAAATATATATATAAAGATATGCATAACTCGGATTATAATTATATCAGAACGGATCCAAATTCATCCACAACGTACACTAAATGGAGAGGGAAAACATTTTACCTGTCGAGTATACCGAGAGTCAAATGCTTCTCACTTGGCCCTGCCTCCGACTTGGTCCTCGCCACCCCACCAAAGAATGGCGCCAACAGCACATACCCTCGAACCCTAACAGGCGCCAACTCTTCAAAACCGCCGCCGCCGCCGCCGAGCCGAACCGCCAGATGATGAGCAATATTCCCCCCGGAGGAATCGCCCAGCACAAAGACTCTGTCAAACTCAACATCATGGAACCATTCATCGTCAACGACCTTCTCACTCAGAGCCTTATCTTGGAGCCATTTCATGGCGCTAAAAGCATCTTCCATGGCAGCCGGGAGACGGTGCTCCGGCGCCAGCCTGTAGTCTAGGGCAACAACAAGAGCGTTGAGCCCGGTCGCCAGGCGCATGCAACAGTTGTGAGAGCTTGGCCATGCACGTGAGCCGACGCAAAAGCCTCCCCCATGAATGAATACGACAATAGGAAGCTTCCTAGAGGATGTTATTATTGAAGGGGTTTTGTACATACGGAGATGCAGTTGATGTTTTTCATCGTATTGACAGTCTTTGATCAAGACAGAGCCGTCATTCTTGTCTAAAGGGTAATCAAAATCTATTTTGTTGGACCTCAGTACGGTGCCATCGCTCAGTAGTTGAATGACCCCTTTCCCCAAGTCTTCAATAACTTGAGGATCAAGAGAACCCATTTGTCTTTTCTTTAAATTAAAAAAAAAAAATTAATAATAAGAAAGAAAGAAAATCTCTGGTTGTTTGCTGAGAGAGTTGTTTTGTTCTTGTGGCAATGAGTTAAGGGGGAGCGTGCCTGTTATATAGACAAAGAGGAAGCGAGGGGTGAGAGTGGAGATATTGTTGATGATTGAGGGTATATTTGTAATTTTGTAGTGTTTATCTTTTTATTGTGAATACCAACCATAGATGAGCTTGGTGGTGGCCACAGTATGGTTGATGATGTCAGTTTAATTGGATTGGAGTTTTTTTGGTGCCAAGTCTACATTATTGTTCATATTACTGTCAAATTACCAACTAATTATCAGAAGCTCAAATTAGGGCGGCGGAAATAATATTGACTGAATTTATTGCGATAAAGCATTTTATACATTCAAGTATCTTGAACTGGTAGAAGGAACAAACATTAATACTTGAGATGAATATTCCAACGATTTTGTTTAATGAATTTTGGCGGTACTCACGCTTTTGGAGACAACCATGACAAGGGTGACGCGCTTTGCTAATTTATATGGACTCTGTGATGGTTTACATGGTGAGCCAGGTGCTTTTGTAAGGGCATTAAGTCTTTCTTGTTCCAAAGATGTTGATGTTTTCCTTAACTTTAGAGGTTTACTCGAGGGAAATGAATTGGCTACTCGTTTGCTCTGCTTGTCTTTATTAAGAATCTAGCAAAACATACACCGTATCACGTATGGTGTAACTAGATGTATTTATTTATTGTTATTGCTTCTATCAATCACCAATTTGTGGATCTCAAGAAGGCAAGATGAGTAGTGGATCTAAATAGTTAACTAAGATGTGTTGTTTATTGGTTTTTCACAAACATGTACACATCCTACTTTCTATTGTTTAGGGTCACTCTATCATCCTTGTAGCTCCATTTTGTCGTTGTGCTTCACTGCTTCTTGCCATTTGTGTGTGTTAGCTAGTTATTATGGTATTGATCTTTCAACATGCAGGCAAGTGCTCCACGGAAGCTGTGAACCGGGGGAGGGAGGGAGCAGCTCATCGGTAATGCTAATGGGAATGCACAGCAACTTGACCTTGATCTTTCAACATGCATATAATAGTCTTGATTCTTGTCATATATATACAATCTTACAATAGTGCTGATTTCTGCCATATGTGCATACCAGAATAGCCTTAATCCAGAAGGATCTCACTTATCACAAATGAGAAAAGAAAATGGGTAATTGGATATATTACATATTCTACATTTTGCATATTTGATTGGACTTTTTCTCTACTGTAGACCAATTACTAATGGAAAAAGATGATAATTAGATCTCTATTGTTTCTCACTTTTACCATTTATGTTCTTAATTTTTTTTTTTGTGTATTAAACCATTTGGTATCCGAAAACTATATTGGGTCTCGACTAATCCAGATTCAAAGTAGGTAGGACCATTAGGGTGGCAAAGTTCTCCCAACAAGTATTTAACGCAGCTGCATTCTCAAAGTTTGAACCGAAAACCTTGGTTAACTTAGAACACTCCTGTGCCAGCTAATCTACACGCTTGTTGGTCTTAATTTATTTTTGATTTGCCTACTATATTCCTCATGTTAAAGAAATAATGAAGAGACCTATTTTAGGCTCTTTTACCATCATAATCTCCCTGTCAGTCTAATATTATGAGAAGTGGTTGTGAAAATGTAAGAAGATTCGTAGGTTAATCAAAGTTAGGTTTATTCTTAAACAGCCAATCGATAAAATTATAACATTAGAGTATTGATGGTAATTCGGAAAAAAAATAAGGACGAAAATAAGAAATACGACAGGAAACTAAGTGTCAATCTTGTCAATTAAAAAATCATTTGTAAGCATCTAAAAATATCTTCAAATGAAAGAATATCAAATACAAGGAACATGTGTCGTAAAGTTAAGGAATTTAAAGACTAACAAGCTAGCCAGCGAGGTTAGTAAACAATGAGGAGATGATCAACCTTTGAAACATAGTTTAAGTTCTATTTGCCAATATATTTTTTCAAGACACTCCCACACGTTTGCCCCTCATCTAAATGTGGGGCTAATTTGAAAGTGAATTGCGCCCAGTATGTCTAAAAGAAACTTGTAAAAATCTTCTTTTTTAAAAAAAAAAAATAATGGATTGTTTTTCAAGAAGCTAGCAAATTTGATATAATGAGCAGTTTGTCTCTTATATATATTTTAATAAATCTTGGAGATCTTGGAATCTTTTTCACTTAAAATTATATTACTGTACATCAAATTGTGTTTCTTAACATATACAATAATGACACGAATAACCCACATTTAGAATCCAATATTAAAAAGTTAAATATATATATATATATGTCTCCTGCACCTATGAGCCATAATTCAATAAAAGTAACTTTTATTTCCTTGAAGGCAACATCAAAAGTAATTAAATGGGCATGTGAACGACAGAATGAGAATCTAATAAAAAGATGTTGCTTTCTTCTCTTTGAAATTAATCAAACACCTATATAATGGAGTACTTAAAGTAGAAAACAGAATTGCAAATCATTAAGAAAATGGTCAAACAATGCACCAAATTTATGAAACTTGGGCAATCGATAATCGATTCTCCCGAAAGAAAATTGTTCTTTGGCAGGTTGCCAAAAACTTTTTCAATTAATTGGAGGACAACCAACAAAATAATGTCTGATTGTTAAAAAGTATTGGTCCACAGCTATGGCCATGATTCTCCACATTTACAATTTTAGAAAAAATAGTTGAAAATAAGAGCTCAATCTTCGGTATTTGGTTAGGCCGTAATTGGTAAAATTTCAACTCCACACTTACATTGATTTTGAGATTATAACCATAGTTAAAAAGTTCATTGTTGATCACAGACAAAGGGAATGGCTACAACGTTGTTTCCGCAATCGAGATACGAAGTGACACTGATTTTATTTCATATTACAATCACCCGTAATTGCATTGAAAATTCAACATTGTAATTGAATGCCAAAATCAATGCATGCATTTGCAATGCAATTCACCATCAATCCATTAATTTCACAAATGGAATCTATCACTTTCAGATAAGATTTAGCCATAAAAATCGAATCCTAGTAATACAACAATCTTGATTAAACCTTTTTAAGTTTTTTGCATATGCATTAAAACTCCCACCACATGTATTTAACCGACAGAGACTTGGAATTTGTCCTTACATTTTGTTAATTTGTTATCCTCAGTCATTATTTATTTTGTCTTAATCTGCAGAAACTTTAGAGTTTGGACTGTTCAGTGCCCACCAGGTTTTGGGAATTTGCTTTGCTAATAATGATGGCATGAGTGATTCATCCAAAGAAATTGAAAAAATAAAAAATCCTAATCAAATTGAAAGTTATAATAGTTAAGAATATTTTAATTAATTTAATTATTTATTTAGAATTTTGTTGTTTAGTCAGTACTTATTAAAATAAGTTCTCTAGTCAAATGAGTCCTCTTAAAATGATTAGTATAAATAAATATTTTTTACAAGACCTTCTTGATTATTCGTTATTGATTATTTCTTATAATAAACTTTTACTTTGAATTCTATTCTTATTATTTCTCGATATTTTACGAAATCAACAAATTTTAACACTCTAAATTCGCGGGTATTCTTTAAATCAACGTAGATTTAACTTATTTTTTTTATTTATGTTTTCTCAAGAATCAATAGAATATTAAAAATATCACTATCTATCTATCACCCTACATCTTTTATTCTTTTGTTGCATTAATTTATCCTTTCACTGCATCAATTTTATTACAGAGCATTATTTTGTAAAATCACGCTGCATCAGTAATGTTGTAGTGATCAAATTTTTTTAAGGACCAAACTTAATGAACTTTGTATTGAAGATGAGAGAGGCCTCACTAAACCAGTTGCAGAAATGAAAAAATAGTCAACTAAAATGTATCTTTCTACCGTCCACAAATGATTTGATATCTAATGCATTGAAACCCCAGTTGAAAAGTGTCCATTTTCAAGTTTTGCCTGCCATGCCTCTTAGGAAATGGTAAGATCACTAGAGCGAGGAAATGGGCCCAACACTAAACCCTAATTCCTAGGCTTTTTTAATTGATGCTCAATTCCACAATTTCACAAAATGGAATTTATCACTTCCAAACAAGATTTAGGAGTCAAAAATTGATTCCTAGTAATAGAACAATCTTGAAACCTTTAAGATCTCATACAAGCAAACAAAATACTTTTTAAAGCTCTTACATCTACTCAACAGAGACTTGAAATTTGTCCCAACTCTTGCTTTGTTTGCATCCTCAATCAAAATTTATCACTTTTAAATCTGGGTGCTCAAACGTGGGGTGCCTTTTCATTTCATCCATCATTTCATGCCTCACTAGGCAGTAGCCTTTAGGTTTAGTGCCTTCTCAGTTTCTGACAAAAGGCATGAGCTACGCTCTAGACTGTAGTGATGAATTTGTTGAAGATACTGTTACAAGGCCTTAAAGTATGCACTTATGCAATGTATTCTAATCTATGATGTTACAAGATGTTAAAGGCACTCGTAGAAGGACCAAAAGAAGAATTCCCAATGCCAACATTAACAACCAAACCAACCAAAAACATCAGCTAGGATTGGCATTTCAAAGCTGAAGTGAATGCACAATAGCCCATTTGACTTTATGCTTAGCTTTGTTAGGCCATTTAAATAAACTCTCATTTACAATCACCAAAGCCATATTATTGCACCGAAAAAGAAAGGAAATGAAAAGGAAGCTGAACAAGATCAATATTGAAAGTAAATTTGATTTATTCCTCATGTTTCTCTTTATCAACACATGATTTTTTCCATTCTAATTTAGAGTTTATTTGGAATGCAGAATAGAGGGAACAGAAAATAGATTGATAGATTACAATCAATTAGAATACTGAGAGGGCAAATTTCAAGCAACCATTTTAAACAAAATGGGGAATCTTTGTTTCTAATCAATGATAAGATAGCCACTTACCTTGCCCCATTTTTTCTCTTTTGCAATCAAAGCAAATCTTGCGAGCGTAAGCAGCATTAATAACTCTAAATGCCACAGACAGGCTAAGGATCCTCCAATGAATTGCAAATCCTTTCACAAAAGAGCACGTGTAGCAGCTTTAACCCTTTGAGACCAATCTACACAACAATATTTAGAAACAAATATGTGGTGGAATTAGCTTTCCCGGATTCATGATGTTGTTGGGGTCTAGTGCTACTTTGATTTTTTTCATCGTCTCCAATGCTCCAGTGCCTAGCTCCTTTTCTAGATACTGGAAACATCAAGAAAAACCCATCATTTTTAACAGCATGTTGAGATGATCACTAACTGTGCACAACACATTTTAGATTTTGATATTCTTAGACTGTAAATCGTGAGAATAAAACTTTTGATCAACACCCGAAGTGAAATTAAATTAGTTGTCATTATAAAGTCAATGCATCTACAGCTAATATTGATGATATAAACCAGTGGTAGGCACCACCAACTCTGGTCATGGATTGACTTTTTAATCTATTTAACTATTAAAGTCACATCCGAGTAACTCGCATGATACGCGGCACAATTCTAGCACGAAAGATTGAAAATACCTTCATTTTCCCTGTCCCAATACCATGCTCACCAGTACATGTTCCTGCTCAACAGTGAAATCAGAGAAACCAGTTTTAGCGCCGCAATTGGTTCAGCATTGTAACATTTGTACGAGTACCTATATCTTTTCCATTGACACGCAACAGATTATACTTAAACTAAATGCCTTTTCTGCCAACTAAACAGCTGCATGTTATGAGGAGATATTGAACACCACAACCTGTAGTCTCAATTAATAAAAACAGTCAAATATCATATGTACCTTCCATCGACAAGGCAGTATGGACCATGAATCGATTTAACCGTTCTGCTTCCTGGCAGTCCTCTTCTTTGCTCGGATCAAATAGTATCACCGTGTGAAAGTTACCATCACCGGCATGAGCAATTACAGTGCTGCATGGTATGAAATAGGGCATAAGAAATACAAGCATCAGTTCAATTGCACGTGCTGACAAAGAAACATAAAATGTTTTAACCTGCAAACAATCATTCTGAAATTACCAAATCAGTGGTGATGCATCAAGCTCTTTCTTCGACCTTGATATCAACTCAGCCAGGCAAGAAAGAGGAACACATACATCCTGGACAAAAGAAAGATTGGCAAAGAGGGCTCTCAAGCAAAATAAGGAAGAGAAAATAAAGTGTAACTAAAGAACAAAGGAACTAATACTTATAAATTAACTAACTAAAGTGTAACTAAAGAACACAGGAACTAATACTTATAAATTAACTAACCACCAATTTAAGATTGTATGTGTTGGAAATTATCAAGATGACTTTTGCAATTTTCCAGAAACATCAAGGAAAAGAAAGAAATTTATGTGTAAGACCGAACAACAGAGATTAATAATCTGTATAACTCCCAGAAGAGTGGAAGGATTGAAAAGAAAATGCTAAAATATGCTTCATTTCTCAAAAAATTTCTTGTTATTTTTCTCTCGTCAGACTACCGAAGAATCAAAAATCAAACTGTGTTTTGTTGTTTTGGGGGGGGGGGGGGGGGAAGGCTTTAGCTCAAGGAAGTGGCAAAAAAATCACAATGACACAATTTACATATCTTTTCATTACAGTTCCCACCCTCAGATTTGGTCAATAAAATCAAGGATTCAACTGTTATATCCCTAAAAATTGGAAAATAGACGAGCTTATTTCAGGAGTATAACAGTCAAATTATTGATTTTAATGATGTAGTAAGGTCCTCTCAAACTTGGGCAACCAAAGAGTTGATGCTACCATAGTATTTGAAATTAAATAACGACCTAAGAGTATAACAGTCAAATTATTGATTTCACTGATGTATTCTTAACATAATCTGATAGCACTCACTAGGACCCATGTGTAAATGCAAACTATGTCCTTGTCATTTTGTCAGCATTTTGGGGTTTCGGATGCTATTATCCCTAGTAACAAATCTGCAAAAACAGGTAACAAAATTGATCTAGTAAAGTTTGTCCTAATTCAGCTTAGACACACTTTGAGTAGCAAGTCCAGAGATTGTTAAAATAGATATGGTTTACAATAAAAAGTGTGACTGTCAGCATATTTTGAAATTATCATTTATAAGTTTGTTAACATCATACTCACAGAAATCATTGCTTCAAAACTCGGCTCCATTGCAAAGCAAGCCCAGAGTGCCTCCTTTCTCATCTGCCAAAGATCACACAATGCAAAGAGAAATACAACTCAGAAAACCAATGCAGACCAATTTATGCCAACAAAACAAGACCCAACATGCACGGCATGAGCAGCAAACTGATGAGATAGATCAAGATTACAAGACGGGTTCGAGAATTTGAATAATGATCAGACATCTCATATGGATTAATGCGTCAGCTAAGGCCATTCAACTCGATAGCTATTTACCATGTATACATGTATGTTCTATGCATGCCCATGTAAGGACATGTTTATGCACTCAGTAGAAATGTTAAGAATCCATAAATCTAGGTCTCTTTCAACCAATAAAATTGAATTTTCTATTCTGAATGAATAAATAAAGCTCCAGGAGAGGTTATAATAAGCCAAAAAAAAATTGAAATTATAGATGTATGAAAATTAATAAATTAAACCCTTGGAAAATACTTATAAGTAAGTGAACTTTTTTAATAAAATCCACAAATCAATCTACAGTTAAAACTTTTACATACAAATAATATACATCGACTCATACAGTTTTAGCGTATTAACAAAATGATCATTTATGTATATTAGAAAGCTGATGAACAGTTTGGGAATATTAATTTGAAATTAAAATATTATACTATGATAGATTTTAAATGAAGGAGAAGGCAAGCCCCTAAAAAGGAGAAAAAAGCTCAAACACATTCAGAAAACATGAATGTAAGAGCTAAGATCCTGGATTTCAAACAAAATTCAAGCAGAACGCAGACAATTTTGAAGAAATCAGATTCACTACCTTCCAGAGTTCCTTTTTAGCTTCAGGATCTTCCGCAAAAATAAAATCAGTACCATTGTGCTCAGACACAATCTTCTGAACAATTAGTGTCTGCTCATGTGAATATGCCTCTAAGAAGGTGTAAACAGAATTTATTAGAAAAGTTAGCACTGGTAAAATGAAGACAACTTTTGAAATACGCCTTTTGCTGGAAGCTACTGACGATATAGATAATGAGCGGAAAAAAAGCATAAAATGTGAGATTGCTCATGCTTTGTCTTGCCAGTTTGAAATCTGTACATATATGAGGTACCGTAGATTCTTAAAATACTGAAGAAAAAGTTCAAATAAATGGCCATTAATTAAAGAAATGTGTTAAAAGCGAAAAGTGATATCATCTCACGAGTTCCTATAAATTCAAACATCAAAGTTGGAAGTTCAGGCAAGTTCTTCCCATTAGCAATATTGACAGCCCTCACTTGAACTTCATCCAGGAGCTCCACCCTTGACACCTATTAAGTATTATAAAATCTATGAACTTCGAAGGAATTGGATATGTGAACTAAGTTTGCAGATTAAGCCACACCTGTATGCCAGACAGCATAGTAGCAATAGCTACATCTGCTGCATCCTTAATAGTTGGGAAGTTACATGTTGCCACCTACAACATTATCAAACTCAATTAAGAAAATTCTTCTATAAACAATAATAAGGAGAACCGATGGATTCCAACCCCATACACAGTTCAAAGATGGATAAGAGGAGAAATCTTGACATTGACTAAATGCAAATCATCCTCATCTGCCATCGAAGGAGTACAAATGCTTCCCATCCTCAAGGATTTATTTTTCCCAAACATAAAGTAGCCCATTCCAATTTTCCTATACTCCCACTGGTTAACTTTAACCCTATAGGTTATTGTGAAGGAATATTGCTGGGAGGAAAAGGAACTATTTTCCAAGCATAACAAAATAAAAGGCCTTCATTTTTCAACTTCTGTATAGAAAATTAAATGTAAAGAACAAGATGTGAATTTTAATACATACTTTCATTAGAACAAAAGTAAAGAAGGAAAGCTACTGCAAATATCAATCAGTTTCTTGTAAAACAAAAGTTCCGTAAATATCAGGATCTCAAAGAACCTCTATAGTATCTTATACAACACAAAACACAAACATTCACAAATAGAAACATAAATAATAAACTTACATCCATTAGCAACAAGGAAACTAAAATTTTAGACAGAAATTTGAAATCAAGTAAAACATAATTGCTTTTCAAGAAAGAAAGGTGAAGATACCACTGAATGCTGTGGAATTTTCTGAAGCCTTAGAGTGACTTCTGTTATTATGCCAAGGGTTCCCTCACTTCCAATTATCAGTCGGGTCAAATCATACCTAACATACAGAAGCCTCATAAGCCTCATGGATTGAACACTTCTTATCTTTTATATATGAAAGACCAAAAGCACTTTTGAACCGAATGAGAACATCTTTCATGCATGCACACAAAACGTTACAAAAGCTTTAGGTTTATATATTGATGTTGGACCAGAACTCTCTCTCTCAGACACAAACACACCTATATTAACATTACTTGGACATAGTTAAGAAAGATATATAAGGATTCACAAAATAAATGTGAGTCCAGGTCATAACAGTAGTAAAAGGCATCTGGTGACAGCAAACCAAGGGATAAGATCAAGTTTAAATAAATGCATAGAAAAACTCAAACACCATTGTAACACCAAGTGTTATTTCTGTATCACATGTATATTGGTTTTTCAGGATGGAAGAAGTAGAAAACCAATGGGACAATTTAAATAGACAAGAGAACAAACCCTGCAGCACTTTTTCGAGCACGAGAAGCTGTCTTAACAACATCTCCATTGGCAAGAACTACCTGAGATGTTGACAGGATGAGAAATATATCCCAATTTAATGAAATTGTATAACAAAAAGGAAATTAACAAACCTTCAGATTAATGACATTGTCGCGCATAGTTCCATACCTGCATGCTAAGAGTGAAATCATTAACTCCAACAACAAATCAGAACGTGAAAATAGTTTCAACAACTAGTAATGAGTTATTCATTTAGACAAATAAATTGGTAAATAGAGAATAAATGAATTCAGTTCAGCAAAATGCATTATTTACATTAGAAACAAAAAGTAATATAGGAGAACAACTGAAAGTTCGGCTGCCAAGTACAAAGCTAAAGATAAACTTAAGAAATTGCAAGATCTTTAATAATATCTAAACACTAAAAAAACTGATAAAAGGAATTACTGGGACAAAATAGCAAAACTATCTCAGGAGTAAAAGGTTATATACCAAGAAAAGCAGGTGTACTGGGTATAAATAACTCTAGTGTCCATCACACAAGTTGAGAAGGAATATATTACACCCCCACCCATGAATACTTTAAGGTCATACTAATTCTTTCTCTTCATAACCGAACAGCAGCAATCTCACATGTGGATATTTTCAGCAACAAATAAGTTACTAGAGCTAAATAGGCTGAGAAACTACCTCACAGCCAAGGAACCAGAGCAGCGGGTAGCACACATACCCCCAATGGTTGCACCAGGCCCTGCAAGACAAGATGTGACAGAATCAGAACAAGGCAGTAAGTTCACAATGAAGCCGCAGACAGTCAAGTGAAATCCAATCCAAGAAATAATTTGATTTTGATTTGATGGTCAGAGGCGAATTGAAAGCTAAGCAGTGGTAATAGTAATTCGAAAGATTTCCCGGGGAAAAATAGAGATTCAAGTGAAAATGTGGAAAAGCATGACACCATTATGAGGCACATTACCTTGTGTACAGCTTAAAATGTTTTAACTCTTTTTTCTTTTTTTCTCCCTTTGGGTTGTGGGAGGATGGAAAGAATGAAAGAGTTAAAACTGTAATGAAATCCAAAGTCTCCAAATACATCTTCCTTAATAAAATTACAGACAAAAATTACAAGGGTTAGGAATCAGACCAGGATCAAGAGGGAAGAATAACCCATATGGCTCCAAGTATTCATTAAGCTCCATCCATCCAATCCCAGGCTCAACAACCACATCCATGTCCTCAATATGTAATGCTTTAACACTCTACAATGTGAGAAGAATCCACATTAAATAAGCAGCTGAAAGAATTTCCAGAATACATGTTTAAATTTGACACATTTTTATAAGATTAGAAATGAACAATTCCACAGCCACAATAATTGTATTCACAAGAGGCTTAGAGATTAAAGTTGATAGACAACACAAAAATTTTGCTATGTATAAATAGCAAACATTTGGGCAAAATTGAAATATAAAGTACAGAAATGTTCCATATATCAATTAATCAAGAAGCCATAAGTAAATTACTAGATGATACTAAAGGAGGAATTAGATGAGTAAATTAAAGGAAGCTATTTTGTTAAAATTCTCTGGATGGTAGATATTAGTAAAATTTAAAGAAGCTATTTTGACTTAAAAATACATACATACATATCCCGGACTTTCCCGCACTTTAAAATCTTAGATTAGAAAATATATATATATCTCCCCAGATGGTAGATATTAGTTATTTCTCTGGACAGCTTATACTGTTTGAGCCCCACAAGTAGAGCAAGTACAAGAAAAAGAAGGATAGTCTTTTAGAGTAACAAAATGCAACCATAAAAGACAACCAAATTCCTGAATTTTAAGAGCTTAGGCCCAAGATATTTAATTGCATAATGTACGTTCAATCAAAAGAAGCCTAAAATCAGGTGCACTGTCTAACTTACACACAACGTAAGTTGTATTCACCAAAATTGTGAATTTTTCCACCCCAACAAAATTTCATAAGGGATGGCAGGTGACCCGTATGATTGCTGTTAAAAAGGCAGATACAAAGAACATTGATCAATTCCATTTAGCATGTGGGTAACTTTATAAAATTACAGGAAGAGACACAACTTGAGGTATTCTTGAGCATATTGTATCTAGAATGTCTCAATTAGATGAATCAGAGTTTATGTAATGTAACTATGTATACAAAAAGGATATCGATACATACTTTCATCAAAGACATGTCAATGCAAACACCTCCATTAGGAGATAAGGTGTGACCCTCGATTGACGTAGCCCCACCATATGGTATTATAGGGACCTGATCACAATGTAAAAGCAAACCAAATAAATACTTGCTACATGAAGGCAATATTTTTCATTTTTCATCATCCCATGATCAACTAAAGCAAAAGTAGATAAACCAAATTGAAATTGACAATCAAATCTTTAGATTTAGATAGTGAATCTTGTGACCCACAAGCATTAACCCTAAAATGTTTATGATAAGCACTATTTTTGCAGAAAACCTGTAGACTTCATATAAGAAAGAGAGTGGCATCTTTCACTAATTTGCAGAAAAAGAAGAACTCAAACCTTATGTTTATCACAACACTTGACAATCTTGGAAACTTCATCTTCAGACCTGCATGTAGAAGGTATAAGTTGAAAATTTTTTCAGAGAACCATAACAGAAATGCAGAAATAGACTGCTAGCAACATTTGGAGATCTCTCTTAAAATAAAATGTTTTGGTTTTCTTCTATGCATGTTGTGTTCACATGCAAGTATCCAGAAGCATACTGTTACCTATTTAAATTCAAAAGTTGAACAAAGGAGATTTAAATCTCCAAAAAGTAAAAAAGAAAATTCACAACTCAATCCTGGATAGTTTCAAGAAACAGGGCAATCAGTTCTTGCCACAAAATGGAATAATTATTACAATAGACACAGGTAACCTAATCTTTTGTGAATTGTCAATAAAGTCTGATGGAGTCTGTATTCTTCTTCAAAATATAAACTTAAAAAAGAAAAGTAATACAAATGTGATATCAAGAGCTGGAAAAAAAAAAAAATTCAGTACCCAAGGAGAAGATTGAGAAGAAATTAAACCTGGGGAACACAATGATATCGGGGATATTAACTGCTTTGTGAAAGCTGTTTTGTGGTTTTCCATGGATGTACCTCTCTTCATAATCCATTGTCATATCATCCTACTCCAATTCAGATGAAACAATTTTATACTTTTGTGAATTTGGATTCACGCACAATAAATCTCCTTATTGACAATTGAAAGGACACCCAACTAGTAATATTATAAACCAAAGTAGAACATTAAGCTAGTAAAATGACAAAGTCATACTGATAGTGTGATGAATGATAACATAAAATATAAACTGATAACATAGAACGTTAGACCCATAATCATACATGTGGTCTACAGTTAGCTTATTGATCAATTAATATAACCAGACCCATAAGTTTACTTTCCATCAAAAAGAAAAAAATCAAAAGATTCAAATTGTGTTATGTATAAAGCTATACTTGACAAATAGCCTTGAGTTCATCAACAAGCTCCTGTGGAATTTCCTTGTGTGACCCCTTCACCACATACTCCGTACTTCCTTTACCACCAATGTTCACATCCCTTTACACAAAATTGAAAAAGTAAATACAGAATCAAAATCAAGTACATACTGTATGCTTGTGAATAACTGCCATACTTCTACTCAATTTTGAAATCACAGATGAACAGCACGGACTTCAAGGTCCACGCTCAAGTCTCCACAACCACCACTTACGTTGGATAACCTCTCGTAAGCCTAGTGCCAGAGGCCATAAAAGGTGATACGTGGGGCGGGTATGATGTGGGACCAACTGAAAATGCTGCGCCTATTTATCAAACACTTTTACTCACAACTAATATTCATTACTGACATTCTGACACATTCACATATACCTGATTTGATAGCTAGTGATTTTTATTCGGAGCTAAAAGCGACAGCACCTCCAGCCTAAACTAAACATACACAAAATCAACTAAAACGGGAAAGAGTTACCGAGAATCAAGAGCTGAGAAGTCGCAGAGAGAAGGGTGCGTCTGGGATTGAATGGCGAGGGACCCAGCAGAGGCAGCGAGTGCTAAAGGAAGAAGTGAGGCTGAAAACAGCTGAAACGGGGTTCCATTTCTCGAGCTGTTGTCGCTGGATAATGTGATAAGAGTTCCTGTACGTGTGTTCTGAGTACTGAACTTTGAAGTGCGGAGACTGCTGAGAATGGATTTTGATGATGATCGTAAACGAGCGAGCCAAAAGGAATAATACGCCATTGTTGAGTTCCTCTGCGAACACCGATAGTGAATGAAAATGGATCATTGAAATATGAAGTAAATTTTTTGAACGATAATAACATCCAGATCCCTAATTTTTTTAATTTTTAATTCAAAGCAGTTTTTTTTTCAGTAGTCGATTCTATTTAAAATTTAAATTATTCCATAATGTCTAGTAAGGTTGTAAAGTTTAGAATATTAGCTTAAAAATATAATATTAATCCTTTCTTAAATATTTACATTTTTTAGTCAAATCTCTATTTAAAATTAAGATTTTAGTGTTACAAATCACTTAATTTTGAACTAAGAGATTTATTAAATAAGTTTAGGACATGCAACTCGGACTTTATATTTAAAAACTTCTATCTCTAGAACTTTTTAGCTTATAAATATCTTGATAAAATAAGAATTCTCTAAAATAGTGGTATTGTGGTAGAATGAGAATTCTCTAAGATATTATAAATAAAAATTCTCTCTATTTTATGTAGGAGTTTTTTAAACTATGAAAATTCTCTAAATAGAAATATTTTAGAATTTAGTAGAATGTGACAAGCCTCCTTATTAATAGACTCGTCACTTAGCATTTCATATAAGCAATTCTCCAAGTGCTCAAGCATTGTATTGCCACGTACTTATTTAGCGTTCCATATAAGCAATTCTCCAAGTACTCAATCATTGTATTACAACATACTTGTACACACATATTCTCTTGTAAATATTATAAGCTCTCTTTTCTTTTGACTCAATTGTTCTTCTACATGTATTCTAACTTAAATAATGAGAATGAGAATCTCAATACTTAGTAACTTTGGATGAAAGTTGTTTAAGTGTCGTATATATATACTGTACAAAATATTTATCTTAGACACTAATCTCTATTTAAAAAAATATATATTATAATATGAGTTGTAATTTTAAAATATAAAAAATCATATATTATTGTTATTCGAGAGGGTCTACTCCTATTCTCTCAAGTCATTTAGTCTCTCATTTAGAGAGTTAAACTCTATTGTTGTCAAAATACATTATTTGAGAAGCGGTTACGGACCTATTTGATACAAACAGAAAACCTATGTCATTCTATGCGAAAATGACAAAATTAGAGGGCAGGATGTTATCTCCTTTTGGTTTCAATTTTTCTTTTTGGAATTTATGTAATTATTAATCAGATAATAGGGTAAACTACCAAACCCACTGCACGTGTAAAGCCAAATTTTGACCCGCCAACGGACATTTTCTTCCTTGCTGTAATAAACTCACGTACAAATTTATTTTGTACAAACTGATAAAGTATGATAAGATTGGTTGAATTAAATATCACTTGGCCCACATGATTTATTTTTATTAATTTATATTTTCATTCAACCAATGAATTAATGTCATGTCAATTTGTACAAAATAAATTTATACAAAAATTTATGACTGTATCATTATTCATATTGATAAACACATGAGCCCGTAAAAAATTATAATTAAAGCCCAATAAAACCTCATAAAATAAAAAAAAATAAAGGGTTAGCTTAGAGTAACAGAGTGTTTAGGATTATTTTCGTTGTTTTGTGTTTTTGTACGAAAATAACAAAAAATAATATAAAATATATAAAAGACAAAAAAAAATTATCCTGTGATAATTTTTTTTATCTTGTAATTAATTTTTTTTTTGTTTTTATGCTATTCTTTATGCACATATTATTATTGTTTATCTTTTAAAGAATAGACAATAAAGAAATATATTTGATAGGCTGTTTTGCGATTGTAATTTGAAAATTTACAGAACAAAATGTTTTTGTTTTATAATGACTTTTTGCGAAGAAAAAAGGAGAAAGCCAACCTGACCTTTTCCACTTTTAATAGGACAAACATTTATTTATTGAAAAAAAAAAAGAGAGGTTGAAAAATGGAGATTTGTGTCAATGTCTTGTCTCCTGTAGGGCCCACAAATCTCGTAACTCTTTCTACCTTACGCCTTCTATAAAGTACAGCCCATACAGAAAAGGGATTATAGGCCTCCTAGGGCCCACCTCCGATTACCCTTTCGTCCCAGTTGTACCTTACGAAAGCAGTCAGGTAGCCAAGCCCTTGTATTATGTTATTAAATATCAATGATGAAATTAACCATAATAAATTTGGGTTTTATTTGATCAAGAGTGCAATGAATACAACTAAAGATTGGATTGTGAGAGCAATTTAGCATGATTTCATTCGGTAATCTTATGATTTGAACTAAAAATGTCCAACATATAACCCAAAAAATTAATCAACAATGGATGCAGAACCGCAGATGTTACTGGTGCCAACCAAACTAACGAAATCATACTATCCGGTACCAGAGATTGAAGTGAACTGAATGATTTATTTCTCTTCTTCTCAAACAAGGGAGCCTGAAAAATCAATACCCAACTGCATATATGGTTTGCAAATCCCAGTATTCCTTAGATTGCTTCACCATCTCTGCTCGTTCGGCAATTAATCTTTCCTTCCAATATTCTTTGAACCTGGAAAATATTTACTAAGAAAAGTCTGATTTGTCTCTAATGAATGAAGTGAGTTTTCAGTTTCTTTACCTTCTTTTTACCAATAAGTCTAGTTCAAGCATGTGGACTGCTTTCACATATACTCCTGCCTGCATAATAAAGAACAATAATAGAAGCTTAGTTAAATGGCAAATAATCCAATCTTCTCTACATTATGCTCAAAACAGCACAACATAAAAGATAAAAATCGCTGTGATCACAGGCAGAATGATCAAGTTTGATTAAACCGCAGGAATTTTTCAAGAGAATGCTCTAAATGTGCCTTCTAATGTATAAGGAAAAACTTCTAAAAACGAAGGGATTATATCATGCCCAATGCCACACTGTGCAGAGGGGTTTTGGTGCTATTAGTTTGAAGGAAACAGGCACAACTATGGAACAAATACTTCTGAGACCTTGCCTAGCAAGACAAAGAACTGCAGCAGTGAAGATCTATTTTGAGCATCAAACTTAAGGAATTGTAATTCTTTTCACATCGAACCTCAGGAGTAAAACAACCTGGTAGCTACTTCATTACTTCAACTGTCTAACAGAATCAAGAGCATATTACATGTGAATGAAAGTGGGTAAAACAAGTTATTACCAGACAGGGAGTCTAAAAATTGAAGGCAGTTGCTCAAGGACTCTACAAATTGAAGGCAGATGCTTGCAAAGAGGAAAAGAAAGGTGGTTTTATAGGGAATTTCGGAAACAGATTCAGAAAACAAATTAATATAGCAATGACTAAACTGCTGCAAAGGCAGTTTGCCAGCGAATGGCTGCAGTTACACCCCGGTTTTAAAATGTCCTCTGGCATCAGACTATGGTCATTTGCTACTGCATAGCCTTGAGCAACCAAAGATAGGATGGAGAGCTAATTCAATAACCACTCAAGTTCTACATTTTATCGAGACAATTCTGCCAAACAATTGATCAATGTCAATGGTGGAAGTCAAACGTTGAACATATGATATGAGTGACGAAATTGACTACAAAGTAATATTAAGCAAAGTGTTCATATTATTCTAACCGAAAATAAGCCTTTTTGAAGTGAACTGTGATTAATAGGAGGATCACGAAGTTGAATATATCTTTTAGAATTTTTAGTCAAAAGATTTACCAAGTCTCCTTGCATCCTAATTGCCAGCCAGCTCCTATAGACGATATAAGAATAATCTGTGAATAAATGTGACAAGTTTTCACAAGAAGAGGACATTTAACTATACACCTATTATTTTGCACCAGATTTGCACCTGCCTGGTGAAATCTTTACCAGTGTTACTTCCGCATAAAAAATTTGAATTCCATCTATTGTTCTAATGCCAAACACAAACCTCTCTGCAGATTGGACACTTTGAATCCGGACTGGCAGATTTAAGGCCTTCAAACACCACAACTGAGGCAGCTGAGCAAGCACATAACTTGCAAAAGAGATGACCACAGCTCAAAGCATACGGATTAAAAACAATATCCTGTCAGTTGATAACAGGAAACAAACAAATGAAAAACTAAATAATAAATCTCATCTTTTCTTCATCTAGGAATTTATTGGAATGAGATCTTACCAAGCATACAGCACAAGTCAAATCATATTCCAGCTTTATAGAACTTGGAAGTGCCAGCGTCATCACAGGTTGTGAAGCATTGAAATCAAAGGAGAAATGACCTGAAAACTCACTGGATTCTCCACAATTTAATCCATTGAAATTCAAATAAAAAGCTCCCAGTTCTATTAGCCAAGGTGATTGTAAAAGCTCTATGTGTTCAGCCCTCATTTTGGATTTAAAATTCTTCCCATTCACAGATTTATGCACCTATGCAAAGTAAAATAACTGTCACCAGCGTTACAAAAATAATGTGAACTGAATCAGCGACAATAGACAGCAAAAGTGGACCAAAGTTGCATTACTTTATCATATTTCTTGAGGATTTTACGGATAGCAATTGCGTTCATTATTATGTACTCAATCAACACCCTTCCTTCTTCTATCATGGCTTGCTGATCATTCTTGAAACATTGACGTATCCGCAGCACATATCTTTGCATTCCACTAGCAACATGAAGATGGAGCAGATGTCTAGCCCGAGAACTAAAGCACCCAGCTATATCTGATGCTTCCTTCATTAGCTCAGAGAAGAACATATCATCACACACTACAAAATCAACAAAGGATTCATGATTAATACATGAAAATATAATGTTTACATTACCAACAAGAGTTTAGCAATTGCTGTGCAAAATGGAGAGAATTTAAAGTTCAAGCTTTAAATCAATTTTATTGAGCCCCCAAATTTCATTCTTAAATTGATTTCACAATTCCTAGACATTGTATTTTTCACATTACAGGGAAACAATTTTTTTTAGAGTAGGTTGCATCACCTAACCAATTAATTATATATAATTTACCAAGAATGAAAATGTAACGAAAGTAAGAACTTACATTGGCATGAAGACTGGCACTGACATAATTGAGACTCTGAGATGTCTTTTCCCTCATCCCATTGTTGCTCCGTTTTGCAAGCAGAATCGCGTAGTCCTTTACAAGTCCTGCAGCTCTTTAAGACTTTCTTTAGTCTCTTATACTCAACATGAGAGCATTTATCCAAAAACCTCTCTAGATCTCCATGCAAATACTCTGTAAATGTCTCTCCAAACTTCATCCTTTCATAATATTCATCAGACACCACTCAAAACTGTCATTTCATCCAAAATCGAAAAAATAAACACATTGGCTTACTAATAAACCCAAAAATCTTTCTCAGACCCAAATTTTAAACTAACAAAAATTGCCCATTAACTAGCCGTCTTTGCCAATGTACATAAATGTAATGTTATAGACGCCAACAGACGGAAACTCAAGCCCTTGACATAAAACGTGAAAACTCTTAACATGCTCCAATGCACCACTATGACACAAATTATATCTGCCATTTTGAACCAAAGTAAAGTAGTAAACAAACTACATTGGCCTCCAAGTGGCCTCCAAGTGGATCCATATATTTTGTTGGACACCTATACTCTATAAACTGATCGAAATTTCCTTGAATTCCCATAAGAAGTAGCAGATATACACGCACGTTAGGTCACAAACTTGAACCAAAGTTGAAATCCTAACTTCTATTACATTTGAATTATTGCATTAAATATAAATTGAAACACCCTTCTGTCATCTGTGTGAGCGAGGTTCGAAGAAAAAACTGATACAAGTTAATAATCTAAACGTAATAGTAATTCTAACACAAAATTTAAAACGTGGACAACACGTAGGTGTTTGTAATAGTGAATCTCCCAACAAATTAATAATATGAAATATTTTGCTAAATATAAAGAAAGAGCAATTACCAGTAGAGAGAGACAAAGTGTGGAGTAAGGAGGATCTGGGAAATTCCTGTGAAATAAAAGGAGATTTTGTTTGTTGTTCGTTTTTGGTTGATTATATGTTTGAAACGCAAAGGGACCAAGTCATCGCACGTCTGGGCTGAAATATACACGCACACGATTGTGTGACAAGCGGCTGCAGCTGCATGCATGGCACGTGCAGTGAACTTGCTTGTTTTTCGTTAATTTTGGTGACTCCCTATTTCTCATTTTCTCTTCTTATTTGGAAAGCATGTTTTCTAATAATTTTACTTAGGGTCCGGTTATATTGGAACTACAGTAAGATAGAGTTTGTTTTTATAACCACACGATCAGAGTTATAATATATTTTTTATTATTTATCATTTTATGTGTGTGGCAGTAATTTGTGTTTTATCTTGAACCAACTCTAAAATAATCATTATCTTTTATTTATTAATTTTTAAAAAAAAACTATACATACATATATATATATATATATATATATATATATATCTTATTTATTGACTTTAAAATAAGTACAAATATATGATATATACATTTTGTAAAGCTTTTGATGAGGTTAGAAAAGGGTAACACATAATGTTTCTTTCCACACCCATTTTTTTAATAAATTCATATATAAATTTAAAAAATAATGTCTTGCCCTATAAATCCTCATAAAATCTAAAAATAATCGTACATTTTTTACAACTACCAGCAAGTTAACAATTAGTCTTCTGTTTCCCTTCATTTTCTCTACTTCTTTCCTTTCTTTTTTCTTATACAACGCTGAACGGTTTGACCAATTTTTTTTTTAATACTGATAGACATGATTGTTACTAGTATTATAATAAATATTATAATTAATATTTACAAACAAATTATACAACTGAGACCTCCTCTTGTCATGTACTCTTTTGAAGCGTTGCCTAAATTTTGTAAATTCTATTTAATATTTGAAGGGTTTTATAATAGATATTACAATTAATATTTACAAACAGATTATACAATTGAGATCTCCTCTTAGCATGTACTCTTTTGAGGAGCTATCTAGATTTTTTAAATCCTCTATAATATTTAAGGGGTATCAACTCCATTAACATTTTGTGAGGGAAAAACTGTCTTTACTCAATTATTTAATAATTGAAGGAAAATTAAAATTAACCATCATAATACTTTTATGGAGACTCAAACTCTTATTCTCAACATTGTAAGTGTAATTCATTAATAACGGTGTGACCAATAAAAGCAAGTATTTAGAGATTAATTTATTGACTTAGAGATATTGGAACGGGGTTTGACCAATTATTCCTTGAAATAATGCAATTCAAGTGAAATCAATTTAAAAAAATATAATAATTACATTCCACAATGAATCCCTCTCTTTCTATCTTCTTTCAGCCCGTCAGTAGTGAACTTTGGGTTAGTTAAAGTCCAATCCGTATTAATATGCCAATTTGTAAAAGAATCTCCATATATTTTCGGTAAAGTTCTAAATGGTAGAATGAAAATTTTTATTCTAAATTGATTTTTTTTTTACCAAATTATAAGAAGGACTAGAAAGCTATAATTTATGTAGAATTTTTGTGCAATTTCCAAAAAAAAAGTCCTCAAAGGTATATTTTTATAGGTTATTTAAGAAATAAAATTTATTATAAATTAATGGACATATAAATTATTTTTGTGAATTCAAATAAGTCCACTCATTTAGAAATTGTATCTAGTATCTACTTCTTTTTATCGGACAATATGATTATTTTATACATTACAATTATAAAATAGTAAAATTATTTTTGAATGATAATTCACTTGATTTTTTTTTTTTTTTTGTGGTGTTGTTTGATGATATTATTTATATTCAATGCTAAACTAACCTCTTGTGCTTCATCATTATTCGTAGTCTTTAACCACATGTACATTAAAATAGCAATATACAACTAAGATTAAAGATTAAGAATTGGGGAGATTGCACATCTACTAAAAGAATATATCAATATTAATGGTCGAAGATAATAAGAGATAAGACAGACTGAATTGATCCGGTTTCTAAACTACTAATTTATTCAAATTTTAAGAAAAGATTATCGGATAAATTAGAGCACATTATCTATCTCCTCTTCAATAATTAAACCCAAGCCCGATTCTCCTTTACGATCGGTTCTTACCCGATCCGATTTTTATTTCCGGGTCTTCTTCAGATTCCAACTCAGAAAATTTTTCTAGGTTTCTTCAAAACGGTGGCGATTTAAACCAATTTGTCAGCTCATGTATCTCTGCGTCAGCACGTAAATCGGTAATTTTCATTCTTCAGATTTAATTTTTGTTGAATTTTGAACAAATTTCATTTTCCCCATTATAAATTATTCTCCTTTTCTTGCACGAGTAACAAATTTTCGATCTTTTTGATGCGTATTACTGCTCAAGTAATTTGTTGAAGTAGCTCAAATTGAATGTTTTCTTTACGCACGCTTCGTCATTTGATAGGTTACAGGTACCACTGAATGTAATTCGTAATATTTAGTTGATAATAACCTTGGTGATATTGGTTTCTTGATCTAATGAATTTGATAGACATAGAACTGTCTAGTTAATTCTCCACTTCAACTGCACACCAAAACAATAATTACCATTTAATTTTATGTCTTATTTATCTTCAAAATGCACAATGCACCTACTTAAATTCTTCTAGAGGTACATATCTCATAGGTGTGGAGTCTACTGTATCTATTCTGCCACTCGAGCTAATGTCCAACCTATCTGTAATTGATTTTCATGATTTTGTGATTTACATAAGTACCATAAACACTGCTTAAAAGGTGGTTTTGAATCCCTTGAGAATGATAACGAAAGTGAATTCTTTAATTAGTTTGGAGGTTGTGCCGAATTAGCATGTAATTCATCTGAACACTAGTCTTCAACATTCTAAAATGTCTAATCCTGTGATTTTTGTTTTTTTGGTTCTTTGGGCCTGTAGTCTAGTGGGAAATTGTTCTAGTGGGATTGGAATAGTTTGCTGGTTTGAATTTTTTATAGTGACCAGTGATATAGCTAGTAACATGTATTCTTAGTTGGTGTTCTTCAACCACTTACTAGGATTCATTGATACAGGGTATCTCTGTGTTGACATGACATGTATGCATATGAAACTGCTGTTTAGTTGAAGAGCAATGTCTTTGTTTTAGGTTGTATTTTATTTGTGATTCTAGAGGCATTTCTATTGCAGTATTTAATGTTTGGAGCCTATTGCCTAATGTATAACAAGCAGGTCTATAACTAATGGTCAAGCCAAAGCAAAGACCGTCGAAGGCTGTGCCTGAAAACAACTCCAATGCTGAGTGGAACGAAGATGAAAGTTGGGTTATAGTTAAAAAACAGAAGGTCACCATTCTGGTTCCTCCTTTGCCTTTGGCTAATATGTCCACTATGCCAAATTTGGGACCCAGTCAACTGCAAGCTATGCCTACAGAAACACTTAACACACAGTCACAGCATTCAAATGAGGCACATTCCAAGAAGATTTTAGTTGATGAACAGGAGAAGTCTACATCATTGGCTCCTAGCAGAGGTTTCCAGATTGCTAAGAGAACTCCACGTCAGTACATTGCAACAATAGCCAGGCCACCAATTATAGATTCTAGGACAGAACCAGAAAATTTAGGTCGAGTTCATGTTGCAAAACCACATAACATAGTTGAGGTATTAGACACATCAAAAATCATCAGGCGGCCAAGATCTTTTCACTGCATCAGTGGTTCACTTGATAGGAGCATGTTGCTAAATCAAAGGCTAAGGGCTATAAATCTTGAGAGGAAACTTCGAAAAGCTGGTGGTTTGAGCCGGTGGCTAGCATCGCTTGGACTGGGACAGTTCATTCAGCTTTTCCAGGGAAAGTGTGTCAATAAACGTCAGTTGGTGAATCTAACCATGCAGAAGCTTAAGGATATGGGTGTGGATGCAGTGGGCCCACGGAGAAAGCTGATGCATGCTATTGAATGTGTTTGCCAACCGTATTGTTTTGAGGCCTTGTAAATATTCCTAGGAATTAAGGCATTTGGCAAATAACTAAACTTCGTCTCTGTTGGGGGTGGGGGGAACCACCTTGCTGCCAAGTTATATAGGTATTTGCACACTGTATTATACAATCACTTGCCTTCTGTAAATATAAGAAGATGGCTGCAAATCAGGTTCTTGATTGGGTTGGAGTTCATTATTATACAGTTCAGCTTCGTAGTTTTGGATTGGATTTTAGATGTTTCAAGCTTGAGTTAGGATTTTGAAGTCAGGTGTCAATTCTCATGTTGCAGTTAATTTTATAAGAGGTTATAACTTTAGTGTTCATTTAGTCAGTGGGCATTGTATAAGCTGGATGGCAATGGTGGCTGTAATTGCTATTTTTGGCATGCTTGTTTATGCAGTTTTATACCCTTAGATCCTTTCATAGACTGCTGCTTCTCTGTTTTCCCTTTTTCTTTTTTCTTCTTGTAGTATTTTGAGTAGATATGTGAAATTTGATGAACAGGTTTTATTTTTTATGAGGGCTTACAGAACTTGCAGAATTTGTAATCAAATGCAAAATCTGAAACCAGAATCTGGCATGCATGATCTTATTATATGGTTACCTTGGAATGTCCAGAAGTATTTCTCTAAATGGTAAATAACACAGGAAAAGATACAGTGCCAGAACAGTCCCATTACGTCTCATTATCGTGACATTCACAAATTCATCAGCCATTAGAGACGTGTCACCTGCACTTCTATCAGATTGTACCACAAACGGGGTAAGCTTATGTTACATTTTGTGTAAGTAACAATAACGACGTGATCAATTGACCAACATAAGAGCAACACGTGGCGATAAGGAGCAATATTAAAAACATGTTGAAACCGATTGGAACCAGTTGCAAAAAGTGTTAAAAGTAAAAGTCAAGGACTCATTCCTTAGAATAGCCGGTTGAATATTAGCGGCATATTATGAAAATTTCAAAAACAAAATTTAATGATATTATTTAGTCAAGACAATTTGCGAAGATGAGATTTTAAATTTTATCATATTCAATGATATTTGGGTGGCTCTAACTTCGGTTTTAGTGAGCAGCAATTTGTTAAGTTTCCAAATTTAAGTGAACTTGCAAAATTGAAAGCGGAAGCTTATAATATCATTTGGTGCTACTGTTATTTTCCCTTCTTTCAAACCTTAATTACTCCTCACTTTCCTTCTCCCTCTATCAATTTCATTACCCATTACCCCGTTAACAGCAATTTTCCAGAACCGTTTCGGGAGGTTGCCCATATTTGCTTTATAATAATCGTTTGACCATTGCACGTGTACCTCATTCTATGTTAAATTTATTGACATCCGTTGGATTTGAAAAATTACAAATCCAACGGTCCATATCATCGGAATGTTTGTTGCAACAAATGTAACATAGGCGCTGCCCCACAAACGAAGCCCCCTTCTTTGTTTTTAACCTAAGACGTTTTCCCAAGGTGGTTTCCTCGTTTGCTTTTGCTTTTACCGGAACAACACTGTGTCTGCTACTCGCAAAGTGACGAGAGAATTCATAAGGATGATTACGACGATGTGGTACGCCAATCCGGATATGATACGTAGACATTCCTGTTGAGTTGATTGATGTAAGCTCCACCCCTTTCAACATCACTCACAATCATATCGACGTGGCACTGGCATCGGTCACAGACCGGCGCAAACTTCTGTCGTTTCCATGTGCCAGCCCACAATCAAAATTTAGCCGAAAATGATAAAATAAAATAAAATAAAACCAAAACCAAACCCAGCTTGCATTTCAGCAGCACCAGCAAAAGCCTCTCCGAAAAAAGGATGGGACAAAATTTAGCCAAAAAAAAGATTAAATAAAATAAAGCCAGCTTGCATTTCAGCAACACCAACGAACTCTCCACCCCGACCCCCAAACCAAAAAAAAAAAAAAGATGGGACGAGAAGAAGGTGGTGAGAATCACATGAGCAATGAAATTGAAAACCCTTTGCTGCCAAAATCATCAGGAAGAGTAACGGGAACAGCTTCAGCGGCTCAAACGCTGGGGAATATAATTGTATCAATAGTTGGGACTGGCGTTTTGGGACTGCCTTTTGCTTTCCGTGTTGCCGGTTGGCTTGCTGGATGTCTTGGCGTCATGATTGCTGGTGTCTCCACCTACTACTGCATGCTCCTTCTTGTCAGTATAAGTCTCTTGTTACATATCTTTATCTTTTTTCTTGTGAACGTTTCTGTTTGTCTTTTTTCTCGTTCTTAGATGTTTAAATTCATAAAGCCAGATGCATTTTTCTTTTGTTTTGTGCTTTTTGTGACTTGGTATTGGTCTCTAACCGACTGAAGTACTCTAAATTGTTTAAGAGTTTAGGGATATTGGGTAATTTGTTGTCGTTTTCACAAATCGACAAGATGTCATGCAGAATTTACTATACAATTTTGTTATCTTAGTTTTCAAATAAATTATGGCCGCTACTACAGGCGGACTAGGAAATATGATTTGACAGTATTTCCTCTGTTTTTTCTCTGTTTTTCAATTGAAAAGCCAATTTATAAGTTCTTGTTCTGGTTCTGCAGATTCAATGCAGAGATAAGTTAGTATCTGAAGACACATCCTCAACAGAAACAAAGACATATGGAGATTTAGGTTACAAATGTATGGGAAAAGCTGGCCGCTTTCTCACAGAATTTCTCATTTTCACTTCCCAATGTGGAGGTTCAATTGCATATTTAGTGTTCATTGGCCAAAACCTCTATTCAATATTCAAATCCTACACCAGCCTCACTTATTGTTCCTTCATATTCTTAGTAGTGCCAGTTCAAATTGTGTTATCTTGGATTAATTCTCTCTCAGCTTTAGCGCCTTTCAGCATTTTTGCTGATATTTGCAATGCTTTAGCCATGGCACTTGTTGTTAAAGAAGATGTACAAAAGATTTTAGGGGGCGAATTTTCTTTTAGTGATAGGAAAGCAGTGAGTTCTAACATCAGAGCTCTGCCATTTGCTGGAGGAATGGCAGTATTTTGTTTTGAAGGATTTGGTATGACTTTTGCATTAGAGTCATCAATGAGAGAAAGAGGAAGGTTTTCCAAATTGCTTGCTCAGGCTTTTACTGGGATAACTCTTGTGTATATTACGTTTGGTTTTTTCGGTTTCATGGCGTATGGTGATGACACTAAGGATATTGTTACTCTGAATCTGCCCAAAGATTGGTCTTCCATTGCAGTTCAGGTAATTTCCTATTTTTCTCATGTTACATATTGCACTTGCTCTGTTCTTATCCGACTTAGGTTTTGTGCAAAATTTGTTAATGGATATTTTTGATAATGAAGGTTTTCTACATGAAATAAAAATGAATGCTTTTTGATGTATTGACATAGTTAAAATTTGTATTCTTGTAAAGCTTTTGATATCAAAAGTCTTAGGGAACACATTAATATAATCCAAGGTCTACAGTACTTGTGCCCAAACACCAAAATCAGATTCTTCATTGTTCCTACTGTGGAGTGCGATTAAAAAGTCTGATGACTTGTGGAATTAGATGAGTTTCATGCATCTAAAGCCATGAGAAATAAAATATTAAAATGTCATGCCCCACTGTATTCTTTTTGCCTGCTAAATGATTATCATCTCTACAAATACTATTGGATCTTAGATCACTTTTCCCTTTGAATGTATGTGCTTCACGATTTTATCTTTTAGTTTGGAGAAAAAAGAAATAATTTTAAGTCTCTTAATTCTTTGACTAATCATTTTGGAGGGTTGAGAATTGAGATGCCTGAGTTTTTACAGTAATATTTCATAATCCACCCTTGAAGATTAATCCTACTTTCTCCTATGTTGTTGCTGGACTAACCTTAATGATAATTTACTGGCAGATGGGGTTGTGTGTGGCACTCGTATTTACATTTCCGATCATGGTACACCCGGTTCACGAGATTATAGAGGGGAGTTTGAAGAAGAGCTCATTCTTTCAAAAGCACCCGTGCATTTCTTATGACAACAATTCGGCAACTAGATTAGGAAAGTTCGTGATATACATAAGTCGAGCAATTTTGGTGGTTGCACTAGCAGCAATAGCATCGTTCATACCAGGATTTGGTGCATTCACATCGCTTGTGGGCAGCACCTTTTGTGCTCTAATCTCTTTTGTTTTGCCAGCTTTATACCACTTAATATTGCTAGGCTCATCTTTGAATTTCTGGCAAAGATCTCTTGATGTTTGCATATTGCTGTGTGGATTGCTTTTCGCCGTGAATGGTACTTATAACTCCATAGTAGGAGTTTGAACAAATCTGGTATGTTCTAGACGAACGAAACGTACCGGCAAATTTGTTTTCTTAGAATTGTGTATTCTGATTTTGTAGTAGATGCAAGGGCTTCAAACATTTTACAGTGACTGTAAACTTGTCTGACTGTAAATAATTTCCATTGAATCGCAGTTCCAAGAAAATTTCTTTTAAAATGTAATTTTCTGTGTGAGCAAATTTTTTTTTTTTTTGGGGGTCAATGATCAAAATCAGTGTGCTTTAGCTCCCTGATATTTACAAACTTAATTTGATTTAATTGGTCATTAATATGTTTTGGCTATGTTCGACTTTGTGGACTTTATTTTGTCTCCCAGGTAGATTTACACGTTCTGGGGATTATTGTTGGTCAAAAATAATATATCGGTGTGGGGTTCCGCAGATACGTGACTCATGATGTTCATAACTTGAAAAAATGATTAAGTTTAGTAAATCAACTTATAAATATTTACAAGAAAATTAACACCACTAATATATTCGGATATTTATATTTATAAATATATCTACAGTATTGTTAAAAAAATAAAAATATGGATTTTTTAGGTACCGTACCCTGTACATGACTAAATGCTTAAAAGATCAACAAAAATCAATAAATTTGAGCATTCGACATTAACCAATATGCAGGGTACACTAGTCACCACAGCTTAAAAATATCAAATTCAGGCTATGTATATGATTTATGACTTGAATCAATTGGTGTATGATTATTTCTCAGCAAAAAGAATAGTAACATTGATGTAACATCTTATCAAAAACTTGGCCTATTGTCATTTGATATGTTTGGGTTGAGTGTATGTTGGATTGACTGCTAATTTAATTGGTCTCACCGACAAAAAGCCCATTTATTATTATTTTTAATTAAGCCCATTTATTATTATTGTAGGTATTTATAAAAGAATTTTTTTCATACTTAGTAACGAAGCTCCATAAAATAAATCATCTAGTAATTTCAATGATAAAATTCAGTATAAATAAAATCATCAATCAAGCATGATGCAACTGCATCCATTTTCACAAGCATACACATGAAATCATCTACATCTTTTATCTTCCCTAAAATATGTGAAATATGCATGATATACGGCCCTATCATTAAAAAAAAACAAAACAATAGAACCTCATTAAATTAATAACCTTGAGATTATGAAAAATCTAATGATTTAGTAAATATTAATATATCAATAAATTACTATTAATCTATAAAGGAATATAACAGAATCTTTATAAAGAATAAAATTAGAATAATTAGAGATTATAGTGATCCTGTCAAGTTGTACGATATAATTTTGATCTTGAATGAGCGAATCAGTCACTTAATAATCACTTTGTCTAAATTGCATGACCGGATCACGTTACATAATAACTTATTAGAGAAGATATTTTGGAGGGCAATATATGAAGATGATCTCTCTCTAATTTATCATAACAACACATATATAATAAAACAACGACATCTTATTCAAAAGGGGTAAACAAAGCAATAATGACTAATAAAATACATAACATAGCAAGTATGACAAAGAAAATTATAGACATATTATACATATTTAGTTTCAAATTAGTTAATTATTAATTTATATATTCATTGGTTCCATAAAAAAAAAAGATTTTTTTTAAAAATTTATTATCTAATAAATTTATCAAAAATTTTTAATTTACCACGATAGCCTTAAGCAGAGACCTACAAAACTTACTATTTAATCGAGATTATTAATTTATCAAATATTAATTTAATGAGATTTTACTTTATAAAAGAGATGAAGATTCTCTAACGTTACAATATATTTTTAAATGAATATAATTCGTAATATTGTTCTCAGTTTATAACTATATATATATATTCGAGCTTGAGGTCTGGGAACATACAAAAATATCTATTCAAATATCCCGACGTCAAAAATATCTATTCGTGCAATAAAGAAAAGAAATGACACATAAAAGATAAACTTGAAATAAAATGTCACATACAAATAAATAATACATGTAAAGTTCAGAGTCGAATTTTTAATATCGAGCAAAATAATTGGACCTTTAAAATTTGTTTGTCACATAGCTGTCTTCCCAACAAATTTATTTCTTAAAAAGCAGATATTCTTCTCTATATGATTGAATTCTTAGCTGGTGTCTGTAAATTATAATGCCCTCTCCACTAAATTAAACAAAAAAACAAACATGATAAAGAGATATTGAGGAAAAGATTACAAAATCAAAAAGTGAAAGTGAAAGATAAAGAAAAAGAGAAACAAGAAGCAAACATTGATTCTCATTCTAGTGTCACAAACAAACAGATAACTAAAAACAAAATAAATGAAGGATCAAATGATAAATTTTAATGTCATTTTCCTCAGCAAAGCCATGACAAAGAGACAGTTACTTTATTAATTTCGTGCTCATTTGCGACCGCAAGTTGAAGAGTATTCTTAGTGTTTTGTTTTATAATGTTTTTTTTCAATAAAGATACGATGACAATGGAACGAAAGATATTCATGTGGGCACCATGGCTGCTTAAGATGAGAATAATTGCTTCTCTTTGTGATAGTTATAAAGATGACTCAATAATGTGGTTTCTTTTTTTTTTTTTAAGTCTGTTATACACATATATTACTGACATTATATCAGACATTACAATTAATATTTACAATCATATTATATAACTAGGACCACTATTATACATTGACACACTGAAATATATGTCCAGATATTTTAAACCCTCTCTAATATTCGAAGGGTGCCTGCTCAACTCACATTTCGTAAGAGAGAGATTGTCTCCACTCAATTAATTGATAATTGAGGAATAACTGAAACTAACCTCCATAATGCTCTTATGGAGGCTCGAATTCTTGCACTCAATATTGTAAGTGCAAGACTTCTCCCCTTAGACCAAGAACCCACTAATAATAATGTGGTTTCTTTAATTTGTCTATTCCAATCATATGAATGAAATTATAGTTAAAATTTTGATTCTTTTATTCTTACGAGTACACATAAAATTTTGTTTCACATAAAGTTTATCAACGATTGACAAAAAAAAAAAAAAAAAAAAAGGAGATAATGTATAATTGGCATACCGACAATAAATGGGTTCACCGCTTCGTTATAAAACACTCATCGGCTCTTTTAACAACCTTTTGCCTTTGTTAGTATTTTTAACAGATTATCATCGAAAAAAAAAAAGAATTAAAGTTTTGGCCTTTGGATAAACATGGTTTGATTAATGGGAAAAGGACTGCTAGACTCTGATATTTAGGAAAAGAACATAAAAATTTCTATATTTTGAAAAAGACACACAAGCCTTTTTTTTATTGATAATTCAGTTTATTTTAATAGAGAAAAAGAGTAATCTTGTACATTTTATAATAAAATACACAAAAATGACTATTCATCCCTCAACGTTTTTTAAAAAAGAAGATATAAAACTTCCAATATTTATGAAAAAAAGACATATAATCACTTTTTCATTAATAAATTTTTTTATTTAAATTGAGAAAAGAGTAGTAATAATAGTAGCAGCAGCAGCAGCAACAACAATAATAATAATATTATTAATATAATAATGATAATGATATTGGTTAATAATAATAATGACGGTCAAGATAATGATGGTGGTGATAATATTACTTTTTCTTAATTAAAATAAATGAAATTTAATTATGAAAATGAGTTATATGTCTTTTTCTTTTAAATATTTTAAAGTTTTATATCTTTTTATTAAAGGTTGGTGGTTAACAATCTTTTTCTTTGTATTTTATTATATGTCTTTTTCTTTTAAATATTATGGAGTTTTATATCTTTTTATTAAAGGTTGGGGGTTAACAGTCTTTTTCCTTGTATTTTGTTTTAAATGTATAATATTATCTTTTTTTCTTTTAAAACAATCAAAATTATTAACGAAAAATAATTATATATCGTTTTTTTAAAATGTTAGGAACTTTTATGTCATTTTTCCTAAAGGTGAGGGACCTAACAGTCCTTTTCCCTGATTAATTTTAATTAAAGAGAGAGAAGAAATAAATCTATCATATGTTATATTGACACTTTGGAACCCAAAATACAAACTAAATCATCCGTTACTTTGTCCCCCCACCACGCTCTCTATGATTCCACGTATGGCCGCACACTTCTACTACGCATGATTCCACATCACAATGCATCAATCACAAAATGCCACCATTTTTTTAATGGATTTGTTAACTTTATTTTAAAAAAAATTATATAAAAAATTCTCTTTAATGTTTATTTTATAAATATTCCATATCGTACTAAGTTGTTGTCGCAAATGTCACTTATTCTATTGGTTATATTTGTATTTTTTTTTTAATTTTAAAAATGCATATAAGACATGTGGCATTGATTCGTACAAACTTATCACATCAATGTATATAGAATTTGTAAATATCCCATAATTTTAAAATTTTTTCATATCTCAGTCGGGATTCTGCTCCAATATAAATAATTACACAGCATATCGTACTTCATGTAAAAAGAACATTCAATTATATCCTCAAAGGAAAAATACAAAAAAAAAAAAAAAAGACAAAAAAGACGGGCGCAATCCTGATAAAAATACTTTTAGGCCACGATTCTTACATTTTTACAAATAAAGGCATAAGTTTAGCAAGTTATGTCAATTAGGTCCACAAGTTCTATTTTATTTTTTCTTTGGAATTAGAACTTTATTTGAAACCAAGGCATCACTTTACGGCTCACAGCAAGTGAAAGATCTCCTGTTGAGTTCAGAGAGGACAAGGCTACTTTAATTAGGTGATAAACAATTTGATTACATATTTTAGAAGCACGTCTAAATACAATAAGATTATGATGATTTGAAATAAGATTTTTGATATCGTTAAAGGTTCATACTTTCTATTTAAAATTATAAATAACCAAATTATTTATATAATATTAAATTTCAACTATTATTGAATTATTGTTTAAAATTGAGTTCAATTAAAAATTTGTAACCGATCTAAACTAACATCAAACATTAATAACTGAAAGTTAGATTTTCTTAAATCACAAAGGTAAAAAAAATTGCAACTATAAAATAAAAACATTAAAAATATTTCAATCATTCGATAATAACCATTCAAATAATAAAAATGTGAAAGCTTTCTTAACAAAATAGAAAATTACAATAACTTAGTCTGATTTATCTGACATTATTCATCTGGATGTTTAGAAAATTTCTAATATTAAGCTATAATACTATATATTATTTTTGATTTATTGCTGTGCTTGCATACATGTATTACGCATTTTCTTTCTTGATTCGAGTTTTTGGTTTTTGTTGGGAAAAGAAAAAGCCCATTCAAGTAAAAATAATGAAAATCAACTTCAGGTACTCAATCCCATGGCATCAATTTACAGACACTCCAGGCCTATTACATGTTTGATAAATAGAAAATAAAAGTATAATTATTACATCATTAATTGAAAATATAAAGATATTCCAGGATCCAAATGTTATTACGCCATAAAGTTGGCACCCATATAACGCCCACTGAAACTCAGTTTTTTGACTTGCATCAATTTCAGTCGCACCACCTTTGCTTTGCTCTGCCACCACCTTTGCTCTCTCTCTCTGTCCTTTCTCCTCTCTCCTCTTTCCTCTCTCCTTTCTCTGTAACTCCTCGAACATAAAACCCTTACTTTCTCTCTCTTAGACCCTCAAAAACGCCCATTTTCTCTCTCTACGAAATGACCCATCCCTTCACCAAACTCACCACCACCGCCTCCTCAAAACCTCCGCTACCTTTGATAACCTTCACCTTCCTTCTAATCCTCTGCATTATTGGCTTCTATACTCTACATCATCCCTACCCTTCAACCGCTACACCCCCACTTCGAAATCCCCAAACTGCCCTCCACTTCCAAAAGACTTTCCTCTCTTTGTCATCCAATTACACAGTCTCTTCTTACCTCCGCGACCTCACTCACCATCCTCACCTCGCAGGAACTGAGCCCTCGTTGGACACAGTCCGCTACGTTCAGTCACACTTCGAACAACTCAAGTTTAACACTCATACCGTCGAATACAAAGCGCTTTTGTCGTATCCCGTGCATGCTTCTGTTTCAGCGCATTTCAGCAACGGCACTACCGTTGAATTGTCGTTGACTGAAAAGGGTATCTCTCAAAATGCAATCTTGGACGTTGTTCAGCCGTATCATGCGTACTCGCCGTCCGGGTCGGCGTACGGTAAGGTTGTGTTTGTGAATTACGGGAGGGAAGAGGACTATCGTGCGTTGGAGGCTGCGGGGGTGAACGTTAGTGGGTGTGTAGTGATGGCGAGAAAGGGGAGTGTTTTATCGAGGAGTGGAGTTATTTTTTTAGCCGAGGCTAAAGGTGCGATCGGGGTGCTATTGTACGCCGAGTGGGATAGGTTAAGGGGGGGTGGGGTTGAGAGAGGGACAGTTATGAGAGGAGTGGGGGACCCACTGAGTCCAGGGTGGGCTGGGGTTGAAGGAGGGGAGAGCTTAGATTTAGAAGACAGTGAAGTTTCAAAGAGATTTCCTAAAATTCCATCTTTGCCCTTGTCTTTTGAGAATGCTCAGATCATTCTGGGGTCTCTTTGGGGTGGCTTTGTGCCTCAGTTTTTGAATGATTTGGGTCGGATTAATGGTGGGCGGGTCGGCCCGGGACCGACAATGGTTAATTTGACATTTCAGGTTGGTTGGTTCCTTGGTTTGATGCATGTTTTTTTATGACTTTGGTTTTGGCCTTATTGTTATAACGGCCCTATTGTTATAACGGGTATTATTGTTGGGTGTATAATTAGTTGAATATGGGCTGACTTAGGCTGTGTAAATAGAATTATGAACAACTTTGTTGCCAATATTTTGATAAAGAAACTAAGAGTTGTAAATGGTAGAAAAAAGTTACTTTCTTTTGTTGGGGCCGTGTCTATTTATTGAGTTATTCGATTGTTTGAATAATAGAAAGTGTTCTAAATGTGATAAGTTTTCCATGTTGGACAAGTGGAACATCAAGCCTCCTTAATTCTGATTGTAATTAACTGTTCAAAGATGATAATTAATGTGGAATATTCCGAAAAGACACTGATTGAAGCATTTTTGGTAACATATGACATTCTATGGAGTTAGTTTGGAAGGGAGTTTGTTGCGTTGTGGAGAAGAAACATCAGTTGAAGCATTTAAGGAGACACCGGGAATTCTCTAAAGTAAGCATAGAAGTTGGTTTGTTGTGTTGTGGAGTAGGACACCTTGGTTGAAGCATATTAGGAGAAACAGAAAGTTCTCTAAAGTTTAGAAGTTGGTTTGTCGTGTTGTTAGACGTTAGCATGCCACACGTGATTCTTTATTCATACATAAATGTGTTGTCTAATAGATTCCGGAGCTCTAACTTAACGTTGATAAAATTAGGAACCTACTTTGGATAGGTGGAAGATTTTTTTCCACACCCCCTCCCCCCTTTTGCGATTATACAATCAAATTATAGGGTCATATTTGGGGTTGTTTCATCTGCATAACTTGTATAATCAAGGCTTTGTTGACTTAAACTGGATTTATTTATATTGTTCCCTCTTCGTCTTTGTTATTAGAAGCTCACAGTGGGAATATCAAAAAATTTAATTCTTAAATTCCAGATCTTTTGGCAAGCTGGTTCTGAATAAGTGGTATGTTTCATGATTTATAATTTTTCCTCTTTCTGTTCTTCTAGGGGAAGAAAAAGGTGGCGACAATTCATAATGTTTTTGCAGTCATAAGAGGGCTAGAGGAGCCTAATCGCTATGTGCTCCTTGGCAACCATAGAGATGCATGGACATATGGAGCTATTGATCCCAACAGTGGGACTGCAGCCCTACTTGATATTGCCAGACGATATGCCCTTTTGATGCGCCTGGGGTGGAGCCCTCGAAGAACAATTATTTTCTGCAGCTGGGATGCAGAAGAATTTGGGATGGTACGTAATAATCAGTCTTCAGTGATCATTGATGTACAATGTGGTTTATGGGCTTGGAATGTGTCAGACAGTGATCTGTGAATCCTTTTAGTTATTTTCTTTTCTCCCTTTAAAGCAGCATATTAGCTGGTCCAATACATGAATGATGCATCAAAGAAAGACATCAGATCACATGTAAACAGTAGACTTCTATGGTACTTTGCTCAAAACAAGGACCCATAGGAATATTACGACTTTGTCAGTGATTTTAAGGATCAGGGAAAATAAAATCTATGACATAAGAGTGTTAGGCTTGACCCGTGCTGCCTTGCAGTTTCAGCTCCTTTTCATTTCTAATTTCACGTCTCCATTTGGGGTTTTCACCTTTGGGGTTACTTTTTATCATCTGCTAGAAAAGAGAGAGGTCTTTCAGTAATTTTCCTATTTTACTTTCTTCTGAATGGCTGCTGCACTGATCTTAACTGTGATGCAGTTCAGTAGTCAGTGACCTGGCTGTAATTGTTGAAAGAACAAACTGTTATATTTTGTGTGCTGACTGCTGATGAGCAGAGGGAGTCGTGGGGCCCCACTCTTGTTAATATCCCTATATGCATGCTATAAAATCTGCCTGTTTTTGCTAGTTATTAAATCAAACAAGGATTTTTCAGTGGAACATTTTTGTGCTTACACCCTGAATGAAGTTATTGTATTGGTCCCTTTTATTCTGCTTTCAGATTGGATCCACTGAGTGGGTTGAAGAAAACCTTGTGAATCTGGGTGCCAAAGCTGTGGCCTACCTTAATGTAGATTGTGCAGTTCAAGGGCCAGGATTCTTTGCCGGGGCAACTCCTCAGCTAGATGATATTCTAATTGAGGTCACAAAAATGGTAAGTTGGGGAAGAATAATTGACTATGATTTCAAAATGTTTAAATTAGTCTTCAATTATCAACTGGCTTAACATACGGATCAACTAACATTCACATCGATTTCAGGTAAAAGATCCTGAATCAGAGAGTGGAACTTTATATGATCAGTGGTCAGCTCCAAACAGAATCTTCAATGTAAGGCTTCTTTTTATATGATTATATGTGCATACACTTTAGAATCTTATGCATTGTCTTTCTGTGACTTCCTATTGATTCACTAGTGTAAGACACCCTAGGGTTTGCAGGACTAGCGGATGTGCTGTGGTCAATCTTCTGTGCTTTTTGCCCTTTTTGTTTTGGGAGATGGAAACTTATCCAGGATATGTGAGCCTTTTTTTCCCCCCTAATTGCAGATCCAAAGACTTGGTGGAGTGGATTCGGATTTTGCTTCTTTTGTGCAGCATGCTGGGGTCCCTTCTGTTGATATGTACTATGGAAAAGGTTTGGCTCTCATTTTCTACATCCTTTAATGGAAATATTTGGTTACATTTGGGGATGAGACGATCTGGTGTTAAATTGTGTAATAATATAATATAAAAAGCTGTCACTTTTTTGTGTTTGTCAAGTGCAATCAAACAGTTTTTTTACTTATTTTTTTCATCCTCCGTGCAGTGGAGGATTTGAATAGTCCCCTGTTTATACCCATCATTTTGGTTAGAGTTAGTGGCAACTTCTAATTTGAATGTTGTCATCTAATTTGAGTAACAGACTAAAGTTTTTGAGGCCATACAGTTGTAATTCAAGGATCTCTTGTTTTTCAGATTTTCCTGTCTATCACACTGCCCTTGATACATACACCTGGATTGTAGGCCATGCAGATCCTTTGTTTCATCGGCATGTGGCTGGTTAGCTTTCCACCCTTTTCACCTGTTGCCATATAAGATATTTTGCTCAAAAATACTTATCAATAAAGTACTTACTAAAAAATTTCTTCATCACACATTACTTTTTTGTTCTATGTTTTAGTTGCTGGAGTTTGGGGGCTTCTGGCCCTTCACTTGGCCGATGATTCAATTTTGCCATTCAATTTCCTCTCTTACTCAGATCAGTTACAGGTATGCATCTTGTCTTCTCATAGTTATTTCAAGACTGGTTATTCAAGTTCTTTCCTGTTTTCTACCTCTGAAATATATGGTTCTTAATTAACATTTAATTTAATGGTTTTTTTTTTAAAAATTTTGCTTTCTTTCTTTCTTTCTTTTTTGGCACTGAGATGTTGTGAATTTAGTTAATACAAATCATTAAAATTTGAGTTTTGACTTAGATGATTGGGTCTAGATGTATTTTGTCGAAGGATGGTTCAAGATTTTATGGTCATGTCTGTTGCTGATGGTTTAGATGAGATGTTTTAAGCTGAATAAAAGTTATTCTAACAATGATCATTCATTAAATGGAAGAAAAAGAATACTGATCACATGTAAGTGAAGGCCTGTAGTTTTGAAAAGGGTGGTATACGGAACACTGCTTTACCGTGTAATAAAATTTGTCTAAATCTAGAGCCACTGTTGTGCTTCTGGGGCATCACGAACTTAATTTTCTATTCCTTATTCCTTCTGAACTGTGACAGGAGAATAAAGACATCTTGAGCAACTTGTTGGATCAGAGGATATCTTTGGATCCTTTAACTGCGGCAATTAAGGATCTAAGCTCTGCAGCTAAAGACGCTCAAAATGAAGCAAAGGTGAGATCTGGGAAATCTTATTGGAATTAATTAGTTCAAAAGGTCGCAAAATTTTCCTATGGAAAGTCTCTATCATATAATCACTTTTACATTGTGACTGCAGAGGTTAAGAGAGCAAGAACATTTGGGTGGTGTTGAAATCTTGAAAATTCATGACTTGAATGATCGGCTGATGCTTGCAGAAAGAGGTTTCCTGGACACTGATGGGCTTGAAGGAAGGCAGTGGTTCAAACATCTTGTAAGTTCTTTCCTATCCCTTAATACAGCTAGACTGATTTCAAAAAAGGGTGATGGTTTACAGTATATCCTGGATTTCTGTTTCAAAACAATATCAAGAAAATATATGGTCCTAGATTGACATCTATATTAGTAGATTAGCTTCATACATGTGCTCATGTAATTGAACCGACAATTGAACCGATGCTTTTAAAAGGAGCAGCTTCTTTTCAGACTTTTCGGGTTATTTTGAGAATGAGAGAGAAATTTGCAATCGCTGTCTCTTCCTTCTATTAATGTAAACTTCTCGTCTTTCTCAATTGACAGAATCTATCCAAATTCAACTTGATAAAAAAGACTTTGGGTTTGTTATTACTAGCCATTGAGTGTCTATGTCAAGCTCTAATGATGGTGACACTTATCGTTTTTGTAGATTTATGGACCTCATGGTGAATACGAAAGCAAACTGAGCTGCTTTCCTGGAATAGCAGATGCTATTTCTAAATCGACAAGTATGAGCAAGAAAGACGGGGAGGCTCTAATTCAACATGAGGTCTGGAGAGTTGCGAGAGCCATTCAAAGGGCAGCCAGTGCTCTTAGAGGGGAGCTAACCTGAATTTTTACCGAAAAGATTAACGTGCAAATAATAGATGAGAGGAGACTTTTGCATTGTACATAAACAGTAGCAATGTCAATCCCCTTTTTTTGGGGCTTTATGCAGTGTAATCTTAAGGTGCATTCTGTTTAAAGTTGCTGTAAATTGTAATCAAATCCATGAAATATAGAAGAGTTAACTTTATGAGTTGATGTAAATTGTTATAGAAGTGTATACAAACTGAACTGAAGGCCCTTTCTTTCCTTTAACCTCAACAAGCTAAGGTGCAGCTGTGATGTGTTAAATAAAAATGAAAAATGGAAAAAAAGGGTATCTCAGAGATTTTTCATAATTTTTCGATTAAGGACATTGTTTTATTCACGTGTTTGAGTCAGGTCCCTGACCTTTATTGAAATAAAACAATTTTGTCGAACCTACAAAGAGAAAATATGAAAATTTAGTGACTCAGATGATATTATCCCAAAAGAAAAATGAAAGTAGCGATCCCGCCACAGGTGCTTCAAGAAGTCAGAGAAACAAAACTTTTTGAAACACGTATTATATGAAAACAATTTAAAAAATATGAGAAATAGAACGTTCGCTATTGTTTTTTAATTTGTTTTCATAAAACAAAAACGAAAAGGAAAATGATTTTTTGTTTATTATTTTTAAAATTTGAGTACATGTTTTTACATAATTTTATAAAACTCATATTCTAAATATATGAAAATTCTATGGCTTGTATCCATTCTCTTTTATCAATTTTTTTAATTAGGTAAAAATAAAATAATTAATTAACAAGAACAACACTCCATTATAATCTTAATTTTTTAATGTATAATTTTTAAAAACCACCCTGAGGTTTGCCTTTACTACACCTAGAGAGAATATATGCATATATTAACAACATTCCCCCTGGCCGTGTATAAGAGTTAGTCATCCGTTAGGCAGTTGAGGGCAACAACGTAAATGACTTATTTTTTATTTTTAAATCTTACAAAAGCTGATATAAAGTAATTGATTAGACAAGAGTAGTTGGAGAATGGACATGACTTTGAAATTAGTGAAACCCGAAGGGGTAAGAACCCATTTTCAAACACACTGAGAATGTTTATCTTCATTTATTATTCTTCTTTTTTCTGAACATAACTTAACACTCGCTGAATTTAGCAATAGTAGAGGCACTTTGTGATACACTTAGCTAACAAGTCTATGAGATCAACTATGTTTCTATCTGAATTCCAACGACGACTGGCATCTGAATAGTCTGTGATTGAAGAGCGTAGCAGCTGTGTATTTATGTGAAAGCTTAAAACTGAAGTTGAGTTTATTATATTCTTGGATTTTGTTGAACTGTTGCTAGTTAGATACTTGACTTTTTTATATAGTTAAATAAGATTTTTACAAATTGAAGTAATGACCGAAAATGAACTGATTTTTAAGTTGATAATCATTGGATATATTATGTAAACTATGAAAACAAATTAATTCTTGATGATTTTGGACCATGATCTGTGAATGTTTACTGAAATTTTACAGCCAAAATATATATTTCCGGGTTTAGTGATAATCTTTCTTCATGTATAATCTGCAATGTTAGAGCTTGTGCCATTGCTTATTTAATTTTGTATTGCTACATCTAAGATTGTTCATATAAAAGATGGCATTTATTGAACTAGTTAAGCTAAATATTTATGTTAATGTTTGTGCAGCTTAGTGTACTTTGATATTGAGGCAGTAATTGATGATGAAGTATTTGTAGTTGGTTTAGCTATTCCAGAGCAATATAGTTTGCACAAGATGTAGATTGATATTAGAAATATTTGCTGGGGTCACCCTATTAGGGATGCGAATGGGATCAAGGTTCAAGTGATGTTATTACCTAATTGTTATTGTTAAAATACTTAGTTTAAAGGGCATTTTAGTATTTTTAACACTCAATTCAATTTTGTTTTATATATGATTGTGTAATGTCAAAAAATAAATTCATAAGGGTATAATAGTTTTTCCACTACTCTAAACCATTTGGCGCCAAATGTAAAGATCATCTACAATATCAAATTATCTTGTCATTCCTTGAAATGTGTTGTGAAGGGCATTTTTGAACATTCCCTCAACTGCTTAACGGATGCCTAACTCTTATACACAGCTAGGGGGGATGTTGTCAATATATATATATATTCTCTCTAGGTATAATAAAGGCAAACCTCAGGGGTGGTTTTTAAAATTTACCCTTTTTTTTTAAATTTATCTCATCGTTCATTCATGCAAAGCCCAATTTAATTTGAATTATCACTTTGTAATTATGGAAACAAAATGGAGATAGAGATACAAAAATAAGTTGATGTGCTCTCCCATTCATAAGCCTACCAGTTTTTACCATGAAATCATATGGGAAAAGTTTGCCTTATTCCAAAGAACATGAATCAATGGAAAAAAAAAAGCGTGAAAATAAATAAATACGCATTTTTTAAGGAGAGAGAAATTAACAAAGACTGTTTCACTGTTTGTTTTTCTATAATTCAATAAAATATAAAAACATTATTTTCTAACTTTATGAGTAAAAATATCTTTTAAATTCATTAAAATTTCATGTACCGATTCTGCCAACTATTAAACAACTTATTAGAAACCTAAGACGGCCAATTAGAAATGTTACCAAATCCCTTGCTCTGCGGGGATGTCCTCAGCGCCGAGGAACATGTACAAGGGTGTATGTGCGACTCGTTTCAATTATGGGCTGGGACAAACCAAAATAAAAGGAAGAAATTTTTTTTTAAATATCAATGATCAGTACCTGTAAATTGGATAGAATAGAAGAAGAAGAACTCCAGTTAAAATTATTTTTTAAAATTAAATCACAAATAAAATTTAAACACATTTTCCTTTTTTTTTTTAATAAAAGAAATATCGTACCACACCCGTTTATGAAAAGGAAAATTCCAACTTCAAATACGCAAAAAGGGGGAGATAATTGAAAATTTAAAGTAAGAGAGTGCTTTCCTTCAAGGTTTTGTTTCCCGCCAAGGATAGGCGCTCTAGTCATTGCACATCCAAAACGAGTTATAATCGTAAGTGAATCTTTCGTTTCCAAATTAAACTGTAGGTCTTGACAGAGGCAAGAGAGCTTCAACAAAATTCAGAAAAAAATAGAATGGACGAAAATATCTCAAATCTGAGCAAAAGCTTAGGATGCTTCTGCAATCATCTTGAAGGTAGCTGCCAAGCTTTAAAGGAATCGGTCCAGCGGCGTCCGATTCCTCTGGATTCAGCGTCGTCGACGTTCGTACAATGCCTGAGCCGCCGCGTCACATGCCTCACCAGCGATGTGAATTTGCTCGACTCGATGTCCTTCGGTACGGTGTCGTTTGAGGAGTTGTTAGGACACTGCAGTGAAGTTTACAAAAACAACCAAACAAATCTTCTTGAGCTCCAGGATCGCCTCAAAGGCTTCGGTTATGTTCCCGGTATGTAACACTTTCGCTGATTCGCTCTCTATTTATTTATTTTTTCCCCTCTTCTATAATATTAAATTCGAATTAAAAAATTAAATTTTGATTCGTTTAGGACACTAGAGGCTGTCAATTGAGTTAGCTTTGCTTACAATTATTTCCATTTATCAACGTAATTCTTCAAAATTATGTCCTTTCTATTTAGTATTATTATTTTTTTGTGTGTGGTTCTGTGATTAGAACTTGAGGTTGATGATGAAGATGAGGATTCCAGTTTGTCGACAACATTTGGGTTAGGTTCAAAGGATGGTGTGGATGCACGGTCACCTGCTTCTGTGGCACGATCGTTCATGAAGAGCTTGGATGAGGACCCTCTGTATCCTTGTTTTATAATTTTGAATCAGCATTGATGTGATCACTTTTTTATACATTTGCATATCTTGTTTATAATGGCGTGAAAAGTTTTGTTAACTTACTTAAACAAGGGATGAGAAAAGGGTCATAGGATATACTTCTTTTTCTCTTCTAATCAATTGAATCTAGTTCTTCATTGGGATTTTGGGAACAAGAGGTGATGAGAATCTAAGATACCACTCAGTGACATTAAGTTGCATTTGATGCCAGCTTGGAATTTTAATCTTTTGCTCCTCTATTATCATAGTAACTGAAGGGTGTATGGAGTTGAAATTATTTTCATAGAATGTTGAAAAATGGCTGACAATGCACGTTAATAACTAATGGCAAATCTTATTGACGTAAATGTTTTTGTTTCCTTGACATTTCTTAGACTTGATGAATCACTGAGTTTAAAGAACCTTGGCCTTTCAGATGTTTGTCTCGCCACTTTAGCATCTGAAGGTTAGCAACAATTGCATCATGACTAGCAGATTACTTTAAAGAACACTAGTTGTGACGAGTTTCAGTTGGTTGATACCACAGCCAAACTTCTTAATGCAATTACAGTTAGGTTAAATATTAGATTAATAGCTTTTACATTCCTAATTTTTTGATCGACAGTCATATCTTTCTTTCTTTCTCTACAGGTGACAATAAGACTGATGATCCAGATATCGGTATTCAAAAACCAATGAAGTAAGTTTTGAGCCTGGAATGTTACTTATATTGTGCAAGGTTCTTTTAACTCCTTTCTTAAAAGCCTTCAATCTTAGATCTTATGGGGACAAACTGGACATGAAGGATCCGTGTCAACGTGCTGCAAAAATTAAAGGTAGATTAAAAAGCACCTAATCAATTTAAAGAGTCTTGTTACAATGACAGGCCTAGTCACATTGTATTTATCATTTATTGTGAATATAGGTGAACAGAAAAATGAGCCAAAGTCATTTGAAGCTTCTGGCCCCATAATAAAGGTATCAAAAGTTGATTATGAAAGCCTTCCTTCCTACATGAAGAGCCTATCACCATGGGAGGTATGAAGTTTTGGGCGGCCCATCACATTATGCTGCCTTGCTTTGCTTTCATGTCCAATAAGTATTTTGTGTCTTTCTCTTACCACTTAATGAGCTATGGACAGTAATGGGACAGGCCCTGGTCCTAAACAAGCTTGGGCGGCCAGACCGAAGAACTGAAGTTCTTGTTTACAGATATATCAAGAAGTTTCCATTAATTTAAAATTCAATAGTTCTAAACAATGTTGTATATCCTTAATATTTGAATAGTCTTGTGTGGGATTTCATAGCATATAGCTTTTATGATTGTATCCATGATTTGTTGACTTGTAGGATCTGCTGGCTGCTGTTGATAAGATCAACTCAAGCTTGAGCCAGAAAGAGAGAGCCAAAGGATATAGCTATTTTCTTCAAGATGAAATTACATCTCTGGGATTAGGTATGCGTTTTCAGCCAAATATAATTACTTCTGCATTCATAATCTTAACTTTGCTGCCTACACATGCTAATACTTCCATTAATTCACTTGTCATTACGTCATAGAGCTTTCAAGTTTATTTCCAAGTTAAATTTTCAGTTCCAGATTTCTTTTGGTCTGAAATTGTTTTCTGCTGTTATTTGGTTGTCTCAGGGCCTAAAGCTAGGGTTTATCTGCTGCTTCTCATGCGTTTGAATCAGCTTGTTGTTGAGACTATTGATGGTGTGATATCCTACCGACTTTGTTAATAGAATATATCGATTCAATTGGATTCTTTGATCAAGTCAGCAGAACACATTAAACCAAGCAAGTGTTTAGAATTGTTGTGGATTTTATGTTATTAAATTATTTTTGCCAAACATAATTTATTTCAATCGTTAAGTGAGTATTAAAAATTATTTAAGAACAGAATTGGATATAAGTAATAAATAAGTATACACAACATACACTAAAACTGACTAGTTTATTTGAGTTGTTAAGTGATCTATTAAACATTATTTAGGAGTAGAAATGGAAATAAATAATTATTTTAAGAATACACAACATGCAGTAAAACTAATAACCTCCAGTTTTTACTTATTTATTTTAATTTTGAGTAAAATCTTCTAAAAATTTATTTTGTACAAATTAATACAATATAATTTCATTACTTAGATTAAAATAACTCGACTCATGACTTATTTTTATTATTCTCATCCTAGAATTTAAACCACATTTAATTGCATAAATTAAATTTGTACAATAGGTTATAGCTCCACCACAAACCACATTCTTAAGCACGTTCAAAAGCTTACAAATTAATACAATATAATTTCATTACTTAGATTAAAACAACAGGACCAAGTACCTAGAAATGCCCTAACGGAAAAAAAAAAATGCAGCTAAAACTATTCCGTTCAGCATTTCAGCTGATGCTTAGCAATAAATAAGCAAGTGCATTCAAATAGCGAGAATAGCGCTATTATTGTGAAAAAGGATGATGAATCCTTACTAGTTGTAATTAAGCTCAAGGTGTTATAAATTGCAATCTGCACTGCTGCTGGTAAGTACTAAGCCCACAATTGCAGACTGAAAATGACCATTTTACAAGCTCATCCTGAAGATACCAAATCAACCAGAAAGAAGGAACAGGGTCGAAAAGGAAAAAAAAGAAGAATTAAGTATCAGCTGCAACAAACTATACCCAGTATACATCCCCGTCAAAATCTTCTTATATACTGCTTGCTAAATTACACTGGAGCTGTATACATAAAAACCACCAGCCTCTCAAAGCATGGAGGCAAGTGTCTTCCTAAAGCCAGGAAAAAACAAAAGAGATTGCTCATGCAGGTTGTGTTGACAATGACAGAACACACTACTAAAATCTCTGCTTGCCCACCCACATCAATCAAAGAAACAGATATAGCCCACAAACAAACAATGGAGCCCCACAGAAACATCTCAAGGCGAGCCTTGTTTGTACCTTCAAATCCATCATTTGTTCATTGTCAATCCTGCCCAATTACATAATTACATCAAGGCATTGAAGGTTTTTCTTCTCAGCTTATGTGTAGGTGGATCATAGGCTCTTGCATTAGTTGTATATTTTGACGGGCTTCTCATATGTGTGCCGGTTCTGCAATTTGAAGATGACTTTTAGAAAAGATTAACTATTCTAGTCTGTCGACAAAAAATTAGCTTTACGAGAAAGCAAGGCAGACCGAGCAACACCAACAAATTGTTACAACATTAACCAAATGGTTTGAGGCACCCATATGAATGGGGCGTATAGGAGTCCTATAAATTGCAGAACGAGTTGTCCAAGCATTGAACACTGATAAAAATAATATTTTGGTTCATTTTACGACGCATAACAATAGTGAGCATAGAAGTAAATTACCTGATTTACAGAATAAGCTCTCTTGGGAGCATTATCAGAATGCTCCAACCCAAGGTACTGTTCCCAAGCACCATAAACGTCTCGTCTCTTAAGGAAAATGGAAAAAAAAGTTGAAAGAAAGAAACAAAACAGAGCTTCAACTTACAGAAAATATTGAAATAAAAACAGATGTAATGAACTCACATCCGGGAGGGCACTAAACCCAAAGAAAAGAAAAAAAAATTGATTGAAAGAAAACAAACCTGAAAACGGTTGAAAACAGTGTCAGTATCCGCAAGGTACTCTGGACGACCCAGTGATAAGAAAGCAAACTTCCACTGATCAGCCAGATAACACGATGAATGAAATGGTCAGTTTATTGGGCACACATAAATAGGGATTCACAAAAAGAAAAATCATATCCAATATTGGAACAGATGAGTATATAGCAAGCTAAGTGAAATGATAACGCCCAAGCAAAGAAGAGAAAAGGGTCAATGTCAAATACATGATTCACCAGTGAATTCCCAAGTAATATGAAATGATAACACCCAAGCAAAAATACCTTAGAGAACTCCTCATCAGGAACTTGCAATTTCCTTTGTATGCGCTCTTTAACTTCGGCTAATGTTTCACCTTCATGGATAACCAAGAAAAATGGTTCCCCAAAATTTTGTACTTGCTGTTGAAAGACAAAATTTTGAAACAGTATAAGAATATCAGAAATTCCTATAATCTATAGGCAATTAAAAGTCTTCAGGCGGGGGGGCATAACCAATTTATTCACATTTCAATACCATTTGATTCTGTGCAGACTCTTTCGTAAAGTGGTAAACATGAATCAAGCGATCGTTGGGACCCAGGTTCTTCTCTTCCTCTGGGATCTGAGTCAATATAAATGAGGTCAGTAAACAGACCAGCACAATATAGCATACGTCAATTCTGCTCATTAAAACCAAAATCAGCTATATACATAACAAAAACATCAATCCAAATTGCAGATCCTGACATGAAATACATCAACTAGATAATTAATGAAACTGAGAGCACAACACCACAGCGACCAATAAAGACACGAAAAGATAGTGACAAAAACTTGCCTCCTCTGCACGAAGGGTCCAGTATTGATCATTTATATTCTCTATTTTTTCATTGGGGGCAAAGATCTGCATGGATGATATAGAAGTATTATGAGATACAAAACTAATGCAATTGCCCAGTGGAAATTGTTGTAGAGAAAAAATTAAAACCATCATCTAACAAGAATTCCCATAAGCCAAACGAGTTTCAATTGTAAGTTAATTACCTTATATATCTTGTGATAGAAAACTTCAAGCAATCTTAGTTCTGCATTTGGATGGGATAATTCCACCTGTTTCAAAGTGCACAATATGTAAATCTTCCGCAACTTAATAAAATGAATTGTATGCAAAAAAAAAAAGGGGGTTATGATGCCTACATAGCCTCTAAAGAAACAAATTATGCAAAATCACCCTTGCCATAAATATGCGTTGAATCACATAAGACTTCTAGCTCATGCAAACTCCCCAATACTATTTGCATATAAATTGTTTCTCAAATGAAGGGAAAAAAAAGAGGCGCAGTTGTCGGCAAATAAATCTAATTTGATGCATTTCCTTAAATCATACAAGGGAACATGTCGTAAGTCAGCGAACTGGTAAATTAGACAATTGTAAAAAAGTGAAATGAAATATAACTCTGATGTATTGGGAGCGATTCCATCAAGAAAAATGACTAATAGAGAGAACCCAAATTAGCAATAAAAGTGCATGCAACACTTATTATCTTAAAGCAATAATTTCAAATGTAAGGGAACACAAGTAATCAACAATTACCTTTGTTTTAAGTTCATTAATCACATCACCTACAGTGCTCTGTTTGGGTAATCTAATGTTGTGAATTACCACCTGGAAACAGTTTAATTAAACAAGCTTACAAAAAAGGACATGAAGAATAAAACTGTTTCGTATTAAAGACAAAAGAGAAGAGATGATAGACATCAATTACTCATGCACATACCTCATCCTTGGTAGCATGATGGAATGCAACTTTCAGATTTTTCAAACCTTGCAATTCAGGAAGAGGAATATCTAAAACTTCGTAGTACAAAATGTCAGAGGTCTGTAAACACAAAAAAGAAACAACATTGGAAGAGGAATATCTAAAACTTTGTAGTCAAAATGTGTATTAGTACAAACAAAATAAGAATACCAAAAGCTTGATGAGTCAGTTACCTGATTGTAGTGTACTAACATGTCTGACAGATGCTCAACTCCTCGATATTTAATGGGTTGAGGCTTAGGTTGCTGTGAGTAGCAGTTATGAGGAGTGAGCCTGATTTTGGATGGATCATCCAAACCAATTTTTCGAGCCACTCTTTCCACAACCTCATCATAACTATGTTGCTTAGACCTTGAATATTATAAAAAGGTAATAATATTATAGAAAGGTTATAGATACTGAACAAACACTAAACCCACGAAAAAGTATTCTCCTACAGGAGTGGTTTGAAATGGAAATACTTACAACTCTAGACAAAAAGCATCTTCTTTTGGTCTGTCCAAAGCTCGAAAACGGACAATCTATGAGCATCAAATCATTAAAAGAATTGAGTCTCAAGTTTAAACAAAGCAAAGGCAGAATTTGACAATTGTAATCTAAAAGAAAAAGGAGGTAATGTTATCCTATGATGATATCACAATCAATACTCATTCAGATAATCACATGAGCGAGAAGGAGCTGAAGTTTGAAACAAATACAGATACAAAGAAGCAACTCTCGTAGAATTTGTTACTCCCACGTCTGAGTATATAAAGGGCTATATAACTTTTTGGAAGTCAGAATACTATGGCCATCTTATTGTTATAATGAAGGGCCACAGTTGTATTGATTTGAAAAGGGCAAATGACAAACAAATCATTACTGGGTCTAAAGTAAAAGAAAATGAAAGGTGCATTCTTGATTAAAGCCCTGAAAACCAACAACATATTTAAAACTGAAAATAATATATAAGTGAACACCAATCCCACATCATTAATCAGCAATTAGCATCATTACAGCATAAATATAAATTGCCTTGGTCCTGTAAGAGTCAAGAGAGAATGAACTATAACCTATCCCTCTGGACTCGTTTTATTACAGACTAATAACAAGCTAACAAGAAATACCACAAATGTTATGATTGCTATTAATTGAAAATTTCCACATGTTTTGCACCTGCCGGTTATGCACGTATTCCAAAAATGAAGGCACATCTGGATATCGGCATTCTTGTTCACTTTCGAGCGGAGGAGATTTCTGAAAGCAGATGATATCTCCATCTTCAATCTGCAAGCAAAGTGACCAAAGTATTAACATATCAAATCCCATTTGCAAGCAAATCAAGCATGAATTAAAACAAGTACCTGACTTAACCGGAATGAGGTCCTCTTATCAAGATGTTCACACATAACACACGGCTCAAACTTGATTTCCTGAGCATTGCATACAGATAGTATACTTTCACCAAGGTTATTATATTGAAATTTATAAACACAGAATAAAGCATGAAGAAGAAAAGAAGACAGTTAATTAAGTATGGACCTCATAGAGTTCTATTTCTTCATCAGGATCAAAGCCAGCCATTTGATTTAACTTCCTCAAAATTTCTATTGGCTTACTGGAACTCTTTAAAAATAGCCTACCAACATATCTGCAAATATGCAAGAAACTATATTATAAGAGACCATTTGAAACCAAGAACAGAGAAAATGAAAAAAATGATGAAAACTATTAGATACCGAAGTTCTCCTTTCTCGGGATCATAAAGCTTGAAGAAAAGCAGAATGTCATCTTTAGATTTATCAGGTGGAGCAATAGGATGTAGATCCTATAACAGAACAGCTTAAAGTTATACATGGGAGGAAAATAAAAAGAATCTTCTTGGATTAACAAGCATAGTATGCACCAGTATCAACTTATTAAGGTTTTCTGAAGATAACATTACCGGCCCAAACTCTACTTCCAAGAACAACCTTAGTTCGGCGGTGTGCGTCTTATTTGAAACCTCTCTCAATTGTCCAACCTACAAGTGCCAAAGTCAAAAACATTAGTTTGCATAACAAATGTGTAAAGAGTTTCACAGCACTAGGAGGGCAGTTAAAATTATTCATTGCCAAAAAGTTCACATTATCAATAGTCAAAAGTACCAAAGAAGACAAGGTAAAATAGAATTGCCTGCCACTTGACCTAAAAGCTTAATTTGTTAGCCAAGAACCCAACAAAAAACATTTAAGTTGCAACACTTTTTGCATAGTAATAGGCATAAGAATGCTCTGGCTAAGTTTGATTCAAAAGTCAATTTTGAAGCACCCAAGGTTTATCAACCCAAAAAAGATGGGACAAGACACAAATCTTGGGAAAAACTTTGAAAGGCAAAAGGCGTAGTGACACACACATGAAGTTCTTTAAGATTATTTGCAGCATCTGCTAGAAAATGGGTTAGGGAATCACGCAAAAGAGGGATACAGAACATAATAACAGGAAATGTTCTCTAGACGCAGCATCTGCTAGAAAACAGGTTAGGGAATCATGCAAAAGAGGGATACAGAACATAATAACAGGAAATGTTCTCTAGACGCTGAGTATAACAGGCACTTAAGTTGAAGTTTTACACAATAAATCCTCAACTCCTATGTATACTACTCATTCGTCAGGTAAAATCTCCAACTGGATGTTAATAAGCACAAGAAGAAAAGTAAAGGGAAGGTTGATAGAATCTAATGCTACCATTACAACATAGTTATTCCAGAACCCTTCCACAAACATTTCCATTAACAGCTGAAAAAAAAGGACATCACATATTCAAATATCCATCACAATCCCCTAGGTCTTACCCTAATTATTGCAAGGGGAAAATGTGATGGAATCCAAGACCAATGCACATGCCTGCTTATTGCAATGAATAAATAAATAATTTCCAGGAAGATTCAGAGGTAGAAACTACATACAGTTTGTGCTTCCTCCTGGGGTAGCAATGGTCTATTGGGACGATATGTATGATTTTGACGCTTTGCCCAAATCCAAAAACGCTGAAGCTGTATTGGTATACCAAACTCTTTAGCAATTTCCTCCTGTAGACCAAACCAAAATTAGATATCTATTGAGTTTAAGAAAGAAAAGACAAAATTGGTCACAATACTGCAGAAACACCATGCATTTAGTTAATTAATCATGCACAATCTGTTCAACTATACTATTCACAGCCATGACACCCAAAAAAAAGAAAAAAAAAGGAAAGAACTCAAATAACAGGAAGTGAAAAGTGAAAAATGAAAAATGAAATCACTGGAAAATACAAAATAAAATACCACCTTAAAAGCCATAAATGACGTTTGTTTCTGAACACGGAAACTACGAACTTTGTCATGATCCACCAGGTCAAAATATATATCCCTTCCAATCTGCTCTGCAAGGTCCTCATCTCGTGCAACCTAGATTATGATTTTCAATTGTGACGCCAATACATGCTTGTCATGACTAAAGAATAAAGCATAACAAGAAATTAAGTAAGAAACTATTACCTTGATGATAGTGTAAAGATGGGCTTGTGCTTTATATCTTCTCTTGTCCTCCTTCTCTTCCTGTTCTTTCTTTAACCTTATCTGGATTAAAATGTTCAATGTATCAGACTATGTCCAGGCATGCACAAGTCAATACCAACTATAAGGATTAAGAGATTACCCTCAGGTGTTCAGCAATGTCCTTCTCATCAACATTACATATTATTTTGTCCTTATCACTTTCACGTATGTACACAAGCATGTACGCATTTGAGTATTTTGTGAACTTAAAAGGAGTGTTATTGAAACCAGGATTGGTCGGTGGCAACTGTTGGACAAGCAGAACAACACAAGAAGATTAGTTGGCGAAGTGAACAAAAGATATAAGAGACATCCGAATACTTTACTTACCTCTTCTTCACCACCATACTGCTCTTCCAAAGCCCTCTTCACATCTTCTTTGGTTACCCGCTCATCATCAAATTTGTACCTGCCAAAAAAGAATCATTACTGATAAACTAACATATTTTCAGATAATCATTATATACATAGACAAACATGTGTATATACACAAATGGTTACAACAAGGTGGGTATATACACAAATTTTAGAAACAAAATAGGTAGTTGAAGAAAAAACGATAAAAAATATACGAAACTGGTAATAAGATTATATGAGCAAGAAATCCGAATCAACGAAACCATCTATTTATAAAAGGACGCACACAACATTTAGCTATTCTGATAGAAGCTCATCAAACAATCCATTATCCAGTCATACAGATAGTTTTCACCACTCCTTAAGTATTTAGGTGCTTGACATCTCATGAGCATATTGTGGGGGCAAAGATATACTCAGTTTCCGCAGACAATCAAAATTCCAATATAATGTGATCCTATACAATAGGCTATCAGAAAAAGACAAATATGGGGTAAACAGTTACGGCATCTTCTTTGGTCTCGAATGTATCTTACAATAGCCATCCCACATACCCAAAAAGAAAAAAAAAAGGAAAAAGGACTAATTGGGGCCAAAACCTTGGAATCTTGAATATGGAAGGCACTAGAGGTATTTATCCCTCATTCAGATCGTATTAACAAAGGCTAATTAACTTCCATTTTATTGTTGATGATATTTAAATTGATTTCAATGATTTCTACTCAAACTGACAACAAATAAACTGGAAATATTTTTATTGAAGCTTAACTAAAAATACGCACATATCATAAAAACTGCCCTCAATAATACTTCCTAACAATACTAAAACCAAGTAGTGATTAAACACAGATAGATGCACCAGAAAATATTCCTTGCCAGTTTGGGCAAACTAATGGCAGGATGTCAAGCAAACACAAAATAGTAAAGAGAGCGTGCAGTGCATGCACACACAAAATCAATTTTAAATGTAAAAGCAAGATAAACTTACCACTGATCAGAGAGTGTTGGCCTGATAAAAGCATAATAATGCCCACCGTGTACCCCCCCGCTGTGAACCAAGACACTATGACAAACGAATAGCACATGAAGAATCAAAAATCTCATAAAGCACTACATCCATAAAAGTAATGTGCTCAGGTGCACAAAATTAAAAATGAGGATGCAATCTCCTTCTTTCAATCTACCACCAATTGCTAAGCAAAATACCTATACTGACTCCTAAAACAAAAAAACCAAAAGAGGCTAGTACCTGTGAAGCGTGTAAAGATTGCGGACACTCCTATCTGCATCTGGTGATAGATACTTCCCATTCTCTCTATCAAGGTCAAGTTGAAGAGGAAATTCATAGCGGTCATTTATCTACAAAACAAAAGAGCCAATTAATATAGAACTAAACTGTAGACTAGTATAAATGTAGTTTTTTCTCAAGAATGCCAATTTCCTCATGCAAACTCAACAATTCAATGACATGTAAAACCTTCAACACAACGGTATCCATTTTTTTTTAAGAAAAAAAAGACGTGTCCAAATTAAATACTACAAATAGAAGAACCATCCACAACCTACCTTCAACTTATTAGGACATTACATAACAAATGAGAAGTCATACAAGAGACCACAATAAAATGGAAGAATCAGAAAAGATGAAAAAAAACTGCAAAATATATGTTTTGTCCAACAAACAACAGTAACTTCATTACAGGCAGAGTTTTTACATCACAGAGCAGGACAATTTGAAAGCACAAAAAGCATATAATGCTTCCTCTCAGTTCTATTTGTATTATAATATTATTATTACTACTATTATTAAAATACTTTCTCTCAATCCAAATCCATGTTTTGTATAGAAGAAATTTACTCCATATAGATAACTACAAAATGACAAGGGCTAGGCAAGACATGGAATCTGATCACACAAATCATTGACACTGACCTTCACCATAGCATCTCGCATAAAATCATACTCAAACCGCTTCAACTGGAGTTGAAGCACAGGCGGAAAATCAATAAATAAGACTCCCTTCTTGGCATCCTGAAAGATAAAAAATTCCAGCATGTGAATAGAGAAACATCTTCAGCTAATGGAAGCAAAACTTTTCAAAATAATTGTTAAAACTATTATATTTTAAAGAATGATGCTGAACAAAATATACAAGAAAACAGAATAATCTAATACCAAAATAAATCCTTACATTGCAGGCATCATCTTAAGGAAGATCTTTCAGTTGCTTCTAGAAATTATCTCTTGTTAACAGCAAAACTATCTAATACTATTACCAAAGTTTAACTTTGATTAGCCTGATTTCTTAGAAACACAGAGCTGACACTCAGCTGGACAGAAACCGACCATGCCTTCGAGCTGCTATATCTGGAATTTTTTTTTTAATTTAAGAAAAAAATATCATCGGGTCTATTTGAAACGATCTTTTCTAATAATATAACACCTCAAGATAATTTTATATTTATTACACAGATAGATCTGCCTAATCAGTGCTATCAGCATAGTTAAGCTTAGCTTTAAGGGACAAACCTTTAAATTAGTTTTACGTACAAATGACAGAAAAAAATATAAAATGAAAGAGCGAGTTAGTCTAAACTTTTAAACTTTCAAATACAAACCGATGTGCTTTATAAAGGCAAGCATAGTTGAGTTAAAAACAAGGAAAAAAAAAACAAGAGGCTAAAGCAAGACAAGTATCACGTCCCAATCAACTCCCATAAACTAACCTGTAAGCCATGTTCTTCGGCATGGTATTTATTATCACCCTCCAGACGCTCAACTTCAACATACTTGTCAAAAGAAGCATAGACATCTCTACAGCCTTTGACATCAAGTTGGAGGTCTGCCATGTAAGAAGCACTTGTCTGAATCAACATTATTGATAAAAACAAACTCAATCCCAAACAACATCTAAAAGTATAAATACCATAAAATGATTCCTTTCTTGTAGACTTGTAGTCCACATTTATGCACTCGATATAATTCATATGGTGACCTTCAAATAACTGCTGAATTGTCCCTTCCACAACAGTTCCCTGGACCAACAGAACAATAATCATAGGATGACAGAAATGAAAGAAAATGCACCAGAAAAACTATAAAACTCATTAAACCACCATACCTTCATTTTGTCTTCAAGTTTTTCACACAAGACTCTATTAAGTTCCTGTACATCATGTTGCATGAAAGAATCATATGTATCCCATCCAAATGATTTGGTCAATTCCTTTGTTGCAACGCTGGTGTCATTATACTGAAGCTTATAAAATAAACTCTGCAGAGCTAAAGGAATGCTTCCTGAAGGCAAATCATTTTCAGTTGTCGGCATGTGGTACACGGCCTGAAATATACTTTACAACATGAGGCTTTTAACTTTCTACAAAACATTAACAGTAAATGAAGGTGACTTATAGTTGAAAACATCAGACTATGTCCTCACTTTTCTGAAGTAAGGTATATGGTACAAAGTCTGCAAGAGAGAATTCATGTAACAGGTTGCTCCTTGATTCTTAAGTCCAACATAACCAGTCTCCTTTTTCGAGTCGTATGACCAATAATCCAGGACTTTACGAACAGCAACCTCAGCTTCAACGACAACACTATCGTTCACCAAATATCCTCTACTAGGGTCATAAAGATCACCAAGTGGCATAAAGGATGTGAAACCCCAATCACTCTCTCTTGCATTGAATTGATGTTGAGTATCTGCACAATCCAGAAGAAATTCGTTATGATTAAATCAAAGTACATAATAGACCCAACATCTGGTATAAATAACCACGATGGAAGCCCTATTCTTCGTCACCAATATAATTGGCTTAAATTTACACTGCAAAAAGTACAAAGTTCTTTATACAGACAAACTCAAACATAAGTTTCCTGACAAGCACAAGCAAAACAACTGCAAGCAGATATCTTTCATTAACTTGCAAAACTAGAGAAACAACAGTATTCTGATTTTTTTTTTTGAATTTTTTTACAACTTCTACAAGAACACACTTCTAAATTTGACCAAATTGGCAGACTAATTGTCAAGTTGAAGTCAGCAGTTTGTAACGCATGCATAACAGATGATCTATTGCTATATTTAACAGCATAGAAATTTTAGGCAAATATTAAAGATTCTTGCCTTTCTCATCACTCCTCTCTTCCCACATAATATAGGCCGTACATGAATTTTCTTTGCAATTACACATTGTTTTGTGCACTGAAGCTGCTTAAAAATATTGAATGCATGCAATCAATCAATCATTCTTTGGAAGGAAAAGAATGTGTTGCCACATTTATTTATATCATATATGATGAAAGGAAAACTTCAACATTTTTATTTACTTTCTTTTTTCTTGTTATTGTAGCTTGCACAGTCATCAAACAGGAAGAAATGTGACCAGGGATCATATTAGAAAAGAAACACACAATTGAGTGAATTAAACAACGAAGCATATAAAACATACATTGAACCAATAAACTTGATTTCTTATCGGTAGAAACAAAAAAAGAAAAAAATGAAAAATTGAAGAATGCTCTGTTCAGGGAAAATTCTCAATACCATGCTTGGAAAGTAAACTTGTGGTAATAAAAATTTAAAACAAAGTACATAGGAAAATTTAATAATGTAAGAATAATTAATTTCATTTAATTAAAGGCTGTAATTAATTTCATTTAATTAAAGGCTATAGCAATTAATTACTAACAACAAGAGCATGAACATCAATAGAGCAGCTACAGCAATAATTACAGTTAAGAAGATACCCTTTCTGATTGAATATTTGGAATGAATTTGGTTAACTACAGCCAGACTAAACTGTGCATATCTACTCCATCCATATGGCAATGTTCCAGAGTCGGCAACATCCAAATACATAGACAAGTGGTCCACATTGTTTCCCTTTGGGAAAATAAGTATCCGCCTGCAACAAAGCAGCAACAACCAACGTTCAATCTCAATCACAAGAAGAATATCGCATTGCATAAACAATTCAATCAGTGAGATAGTGTCCATCATATAATTACCATTTGTAACCGCCAACGACAAATACATCAGAATAATGTTTCTTGGTATTCAATCTAGTGAAATTCTCTATAGTCCAAGTGAATTTCATTGTAGGAGGATCTTCCACTTGCTGATTCTCCACAGTACTAGCCGGCTCCACTTGCGAAACCACTAACATACACAAAACTCATAAAAATCAATACAAAACACTCAAAACCCTAATACCAAAACCAATCAATCAAAACCAAAATTATACATAAGCCACCTCCAGATCCTCTCTACAGCACTAAATAATTCACAAAAACACGAAACTTAACAAAAATACAAAAATTTCAACCGTTAAAACGAACCTTCCATTGGCTGAGGACCCTCGACTATGTCCGAATGCGGCACAAGCATCTCCTCCTCTTCTTGCTACAAAGTCCAAACAAACAAAAACACGAATCATTAAATCAAAATTATAAGTCAGCCGCAGTTCACTCAATCAAAAACCCTAGATATCAATCACTAACATTCACAGAAAATTTCGTCGAATTTAAGTCAATCCAAACACAAAACCCTAGATGATCGAGAAAATAACTAGAAACAGTTCAAAACAATCAAAGGAAATAAAGATAAAGCTAGAGAGAGAGAGAGAAAAAAAAAATAGAGTGATGTTTACATCTAACGGTGGAGGAGTCATCATAGTCATGACCGTCCGATCGCGAAATCGAAAAGTCGAGAAGCGAGAGATTTATAGGAATGGCAGTATTGTCAATTTGTGTAAGAAGGAAGAAAATGAAAAGAGAGACTATAAGAGAAGAGAAGAGAAGGGAAGCGGGGGGCACTGTAAGGTGAGGGTGACAAGAGGAAGAGAAAAGAGAGAGAGAGGGATTTACTTTGATGATGGACGTAATTGTCAACTTGAAAAAATTCAGAGGGTCATTTTGGAAATAAGAATTTCGGATCTTGTCTCTCAAGCGTAGAAGCGGCCATTCAGAATAAGCCATGTGGGACATTGTGTTAGGTGACGTACGATATTGTTACGTGGCGGGTTGATTGGGTCACGTGCGTGCGGAGTGACTGATTGAGGTCGGTGACACACTGTCCCTTGCTTTCCTAGTACACGATGACTACTGGTTTCTGCGTTTCATCTTTTTTCGTTCCTTTTTTTTCTTGTGACCTGTAAATTATATATATATATTTTTGTTATAACACGCCTTTGCTTGATTAAAACGTTTTATAGATTCATTTTTATCTTAATTTATCCTCTAGTGATCAAAGAATTTTTATTGCATACATAAATTATATTTTCTTTTGTTGAAATGCTTTCGGATGAGTGAAAATTGAAAAGCTATAGTTCGTTGTTACATTCTCTCCATGTGCAAAAGTTTGATTAAATATTTCATAGTCATATTGATTGAATAATGCTTTTATTTGGCAAGTATTTTTTGTAAGCTAAAATGGGCAAATTTCTCTAAACTGAAAATGATTTTTTTTTTTATTTTGGTTTAAAGGAATTACATATTTGATGATTGAAGTTTTACGGATGTATACATAACTAACCACATGCATCATCACTGTAAAATGTAAATGCCTATCAAACGACAACGGATTGTCGGATTATCTAATGGACTGGAAAATACACCCCTGGGCCGGCAAGAGGGCCCATATATTATCATTCAGAACTTTTTTAAAGGATTAATCACTTTTTTTTTTTTTGGTTAATTTTTGACTTATCCTTCCTTTTACTCTTTGGTTTTACATTGTATCATTCTAATTGATTGGTTTACATGTGTACGTTATAGCAATATATCTTCATCTAATATCTACTAATTACATATTTTTAAATTCAGCTCAGTGTTAAATCAAAATTTAACACTTTTTAGAATAAAATTTTACTACAAATCCATGTGAATAAAAATTTTTAGTCCTCCTTTGGACATATTATGGAGTTAATTTTTCTAAAAATATTTAAAAATAGCATAAAGATTCAGACTGCACCATCACTTTATATAAGAGATTTCGGTATATGTTAAATGAATAATTATTAGTATGGTAGATGCCTTTTGCATGCTGCAATTGGAAGATTTCATTTGCATGGACGCCATATGTCCCGGCTGAAGTTTCATGATCTGTTACCGTACTTCCACGTACCACCTTCACTCTTAAACTTTTCCTCACAACAAAACAAGAATTTCTTAACAAACACACCATATATAATAATTATAAATAAATAAATATCATGTTCAATGTATAGAAGAAAAATTGTAAAATTGTAATCGAATATTCAAATACGTGAGGTATACTGATAGTGATAGCAATTGAATTTGGCGATGGAGGCGGTGGAGGGTGCAGGATTAGCGATGCAGCAAACAAAAGAAGAAGGGGAGGAGATGATGGGGAAGAATGAGATGAAGGTGATGGTGGCGCTTGACGAAAGTGGAGAGAGTTTCTATGGACTCAAATGGGCACTTGATAATCTTTTTGGTACCACAGGCGCCGTAACGCCGGGAACCAGCGACCGCGGCGCCGGCACGGTCACACTTGTTCATGTTCAGCAGCCCTTTCAGCACTTTGTCTTCCCTGCCGGACCTGGCGGTGCAGGTGATCTGTTACCAAGATTTTTTTTTACTTTGTAATATTGTGGAAAATGTTTTTGGATGTGCTAATGGTAAAATGAAATTTAAAGCACCGCTAGAGGAAGGGCTTGAACCTTCGACCTTGTGGTTAACAGCCACACGCTCTAACCAACTGAGCTACTCCAGCGCGTTGATCAAACTCATCTAACTTGTATTTATTGTTTGTTCAGCAATACAAAACTTTAATAGTGAGTATAGGTGTTACTTCGAACCAACTGTTGGTTGCATTGCATGCAGAAGTGAATGATTTTGATATTTTGGCTGTGAACTGAAGACTAAATTGATATTTTTGACAGCATTTTATGCAACATCTTCGGTGGAGCAATCTATCAGGAAAGCTCAAGAGGAGAATTCTGCAGCCCTTCTCTCGCGAGCACTGCAAATATGCAAGGATAAGAATGTAACTTACAAATTACAGTACATGTCTACTTTAACTGGCAATAAACTTTTTGTGATTAGAGACACTCTCACTTATAAATTAAAAAAAAAAATTTAGCACTGAGCAGAATTTAATTAAGAAACCCTTCAGATACGATTAGTAGCATTAATGAACTTACTCAGGCTGCATGTGTGTGTGTGTGTGATGACTATGTGAGCTAGCTGTACCGTAACAATATGCAACCAGCAAACAAAATTAATTAAATTAAATTTCATTAAATTTGGTATTTATATGTGGGCAGTGTACTATTACTGATAACTTGGGTGGTGCAGGTGAAAGCAGAAACTCTGGTTCTTACTGGGGATCCAAAGGACATGATATGTCAGGCTGCAGAAGAAATGCATATGGACCTCCTTGTTGTAGGAAGCCGTGGCCTCGGCAAGATTAAAAGGTGACAATTATTTATATAAATATACACATATATGTAATGCCGTAGAAATTCTTGGGTATGAGAGTTCTAAATGTCAATTTTGTGATGTTTCACGTCAACACCATACGGTTATAGTCAATTGAAAAAAAACAAGGTGTTAATATGAATACCTGAGAATCTGAGCTTTACCTGATAATCTCAGTTGTGACATCTGAGCATCACACACACTTATGAGTATTTCATCCGACATTTCGGTCATTGTAATTTGTGTATAAACTTTCTGGCTTGTTGATTATTTACTGTAATTGACACTTGGCAGGGCATTATTGGGTAGTGTAAGTGACTACTGTGCACATCATGTCCAGTGTCCGATCATCATTGTCAAGCCACCGCCAAAGCAGCACCATACTAAGCAGTAGATCCGTAAGGACTATGATATAGAGACAAAGTTTGTGATATAAGAAGAATAAAAAGTTTGTAATATCAGAAGAATATATTGTCTTTGTTTGTGCATGCAGCAGATAAATGTGTCTCTATTTTCTGTAATAATGGGTGATTTGGATTGATTTACATGGTTCTATTTTTGAGACTTTTCTTGTTTTTGGATAATCTTCTGTTGGGTGATTTTCAATCAATTTTAAGTTTTATTCTTCCTCATGTAATTAAGATAAATATAAATAGAAAATTAAAAGAAAATAAAGAAGACACTCAATTTACTGAGTGATCTTTATATATTTTAGAGTTTTAAAAAGCAAACTAACTAGATGATAAGCTATCTTTATGTATTTTTTAGCTCTCAACAAACGATCACTGTGGATCCATGGCGATGCTGCTAAAAGCCAACGCTCTAGGAACTTCGACCAGTTGTCGCAATCATAGTTCAATGACCAATCTACCCCTTAATGTTGAGTTTTAACCGCCTCACAGTATGAGAGGAAAGTGAAAGTTGGTTGAGACTAAAGGGCATTCCAGTCATTCTAATAGGAATTAATTGAGGAACTATTTGATACTAGGATCCAGATCCTCCCCTAGGCTCTTTCTTTCTTAGTCCTCCTAAACTTTTAAAAATTCATTTACATGTATTATTAATGAAATTGAATGACTTGAGATTTTGTTTTAATTATTTCTTATTTAATTAGAACAAACATTATTGTCGATTTCGTTTCTCCAGCATGTGCTTTTGTTTTTTTTTTGTTTTTTGTTTTACAATTTGCTGGAGATGGGCGTGAATGTAGAGAGAGATGTGAGGGAAAAAAAATTACAACAATCATGTGACCTTAGATGTCTCTTTAAATAAGAATTAATTAAAACAAAATCTCAGCCATTCAATTTCATTCAACGGATCTTTAAAAGTTTAGGAGAACTAAGAGAGAAAGAGCCTAGGAGAGGAAAAATTTAGGGGAACTAGGAGAGAAAGAGCCTAGGAGAGGATCTGAATCCTATTTTATGTTATGTATGGTATGGATGTCTTTGTACATTTTTTAATCCAATTATATTGCATCTTAATCATTCCCAATTCCATCCCAGATTAATTAAAAGATAGATATTTGTTTAGTCTTTATATTTTGAATTAAATGCACATTTAGTTTTTATATTTTAAAAAATATCTCAAGACACCCCTATTATTAAATATATGATATTTTTACTTTTATTTTCTTTGCTTTTATATAACACCCTTGCAAGAATGTTTTTGTCCTTACAGAGTGTTAAATGTGGGCTGTTATTAATTTATTTATAATTGATTATCAGAAAAACCTTCGTAAGGATATTAAATTGATAATTATTAATAAATCGCTAATTAATATTTTTATGGATAAATTAATAAATTGATAATTATTAATAAATCGCTAATTAATATTTTTATGGATAAATTAATAAATGCTCTTTAAGATCATAGTGAGGGTATTATTATTGTAACGATAAAGAAAAAATAAGGGTGAAAATATCAAAATAGATATCTTAAAATATTTTTAAAAATATGAGAATTGAATAAATATTTATCCTTAATTAAACGTATCCTCTAAACTTAAATCCGTGATAAATTGAGCAAAATATATTCTCTCTTGAATCCGTGACCAATTAAGCAAAATGGATTATCTCTTACCTAGGCTGATCTGCCGATTATGTAATACGACTTATCGATCTATATAGTACAAATGGGATAAGTATACTAGTATATATCATTTGTGGGGGGAAAGAACAAAAGATTTGGAATGCATGTAAATCTTGTTACTCAATGAAACAAAATTTTGCATGCTGCAATTGGAACTTCCGTTTGCTCGGATGCCACGTGGACCAGCTAAATTAAATCTCCATATTTCCCACATAATTACTTACACGTAACACCTCATTTTCATCTCCTTTTACAGAGAAAGACAAAAGCCATCACGTTTTTATTTCTATAAAAAGTAATTGGTTACTTACTTGCTTACTACTCTATGTTGAAACGGTTCATGTTGTCTGATCGAGAGAGAGAGAGAGAGAGAGAATTAAAAGAATTGGGTATATATGGAGAAAGATACAATTGCAGGTTCAGGGTCAGCAGTGCTGCAAGCAAAAGAGGAAGAGGTGACGATGATCAGAAAAAACAAGAAGAAGATGAAGGTGATGGTGGCTATTGATGAAAGTGCAGAGAGTTTTTATGCACTTAAATGGGCTCTTGATAATCTTTATGCCATCACCGACGTTACGCCGGAAGCCAGCAATGGCAGCAACGTCCTGACAATTGTTCATGCTCAGCAGCCTTTTATCCCCGCTGGTGCAGGTTAGCAAATAATTAAATTATGCTTGTCGATATGGAATCCTTTTATTCATAATTGGCGGAGATGAAAGCCGATAATCAATTAATTGACAGCGTTTTATGCAACGTCTACTTTGGTGGAAAATATCAAGAAAGCCGAAGAACAAAGTTCTACAGCTTTACTCTCCCGAGCACTACTAGTGTGCAAAGAAAAGATGGTAGTCACTACCTAAATCCGAAAATTTTTTAATCCCCATTAAAATTGGGACGAATTTTCAACATTTGGAAATTGATTTTTGAGTTTGCAGCATTGTAAATAGTGAAAAATAACAGTTTATAACATTATAAAAATTCGTATCATATTTTAATTTTGTATATATACTTTTAGTGCATAAAGAAAACACACTTTCCCATCGACCAAAAAAATAAAAAAAGTTTACCCGCTCTAAGTAGAATTTAAGAAACCTTTCTACAATCTATACAATAAGTAGGATTAATCTACTTATTCACGCAGCACATATCAGCTACTAGTACTTTACAAGAGATGGCAGAATTGTTTTCCTTTCAGTCCTTAGATATCAGTGGTGTACAAATTAAACTGTAAAACTTGCATGCATGCATGCATGCATGGTGCAGGTGAATGCACAAACACTGATTCTTGAGGGGGATGCAAGGGATGTGATTTGTCCGGCTGTAGAACAAATGCACATTGATCTCCTTGTTGTTGGAAGCCGTGGCCTCGGCAAGGTTAAGAGGTGATGTAAACATGTGCTGACAATTAATTAAAATACCTAAGTGTTATACAATATATTGCGAGCATCAAACTGATTAATTTTGGCCGTCGCCAAGAGTAATTAATATTACTATTAGTTGTCTATAAAAGTTCTGGTTGTTGATTATCTAATTATTAATTGCTACTATTAATTTATTGGGTTAAGATCCTTTCTTGATCTAAATTCTTATGAATTTTTAAAAATCTCGTGTCATGTGTCTTTAAGTGATAGTGTATGAGTAAGATTTAAAGTTTTGATTTTTCTTTATTTATTAACTATCAATCACCCATATATATTTTCACTCAGAAGGAGATCAAATCATAATAGAGTTTTAATCCGATTGATTACTGGCATGGCATTTTTGGGCAGCGTAAGTGACTACTGCGCGCATCATGCTGTATGTCCGATCCTCATTGTCAAGCCACCAAAGGAGCACCATAAGCACAAGAATTTTAAGGACCGTGTGGCATAGCGAAAAAGTATGAAGAAAGTAAGGAGCTATCTCTTTATTTTTGTGAAGTGGGAAATGTGTGTGTAAAATAATGTGTGCGTATGAGCGTAAGAGTACAGTTCATTAAGCTCCCTTAATTAATTGTGTAATACAATGGTTTGGTTATAGATATAATAAACGAAAGTTTTATTCAAGACTTATGAAATTGTTATAACAGGGTGTACCTCTACTTATGTAGACTTGAAGTCTGATTTCATAACCTAACTAGACCATTAAAGGAATGCTGAAAAAGCAAGTAACGCTATGGCAACAGAAGTAATAAGCTAATTAATCTGATAAAATTTAAATTCCTAAATTATATTTAACGTGGTTATTCACGAATGGAAGAAGTCCTTTCATTGAATTTTGATAGAAATTTTCATGTGTAGTGTGGACATCTACACATTCTTAAAATATAGATCACAAATTTATTTTATTGAGAGAGTATTAAAAGTTAACAATTTTTATCTTCTAATAATTCTTTGTACAAAGAGATGTGTGATCCTTGTTTTTAAAGCCGGAGGACTAATATCTTCAAAGAATATTGACCTTGAGTCCTTGACAATTAATATTCCATTTCAAAAGGTCATCTATATTAAAATATTTAAGTATGGATCCGCATCTAAACCCGACCTATGTAAGTATATAATCATTTTAAAAATTATGGACATTCTTTCTGAAATCTAAGACCTTCTAATAAAAAAATAATTTTTATTAATGGGATGCTAATATATTAATAAGTACGTAAATCGGCTGGTATGAAGCTGTTTTAAGTTAATCAAAGTATTCAGTTCAAAACTTAAAAATGTAATTGCGATAAATACTTGTTAGGAGAGATTTATCATCTTAATGGTCATACCCAGCTCGAATTTAAATTAATCGAGATCAATAAAAATTTTTAAATACTACACAACTTAATATACCAAAAAAAAAGTGGCGAATATCTCCTATAATGTAAAGAGAGGAAAAATGAGTTGAGAAGAACATACACATTGGTTGAAAAATGATTAGCGTTTAAGAAAATAATTTTGAGCGAACAAAAAGTTATAGAGAACATATTATCAATGTAAGCATGAGGTAATTTCAAAGTACGAGCTAATTTTAGGCTATGAATTAGGCGAATGTAATTTTATTTTACGTTACCAAAGTTAGAGTCGCCAACAAGGGGCACCAACTACGCTGTAGATCTATTTAATAAAAATATAAAATTTTGCATGCTGGAATTGTAACTTTTCAATTGCATGGATGCCATTTGTTGGGCTCATTCCACATTTCCTCTCATAAACTTCCACGTAATGACACCTCATTTTCAGCTCCCTAATTTTTTTGAAAATGACGAAAACCCAATCATCGTTCTTTTTATATAAAGAGCAAATAGGCTCACTACTGTATGTTGTGACATTGACATTCTTGTCCGAGAGGGAGGTGTAAAAGAATTGGGTAATGGAGAAAGAAACAGTTCCAGGTGGTTCAGGGTCAGCAATGCTGCAATCAAAAGAAGAAGAGGAGACAAAAATGACAGACGACAAGAAGAAGATGAAGGTGATGGTGGCTATTGATGAAAGTGCAGAGAGTTTCAATGCACTCAAATGGGCTCTTGACAATCTTTATGGTATCGTCGGCTTTACGCCGGAAGCTGGCGGCGGCGGCGGTATCCTAACAATCGTTCATGTTCAGCAGCCATTTCAGCGCTTCGTTTTGCCAGCCTTAAGTACCAGTACGGGTCAGTGTAACCCCCAAACAAAAAATAAATAGATAAATAACTATAATATTAATCGCTAGAGGAAGGGCTTGAACCTTCGACCTTGTGGTTAACAGCCACACGCTCTAACCAACTGAGCTACTCCAGCTCGCCGAGTATATTTTTCATATTTTATTTATATAACCGAATCTTTGGCTATTGGCTACACCGATTTGCTTATTCAACTTGTAACATGCTCCAAAATGTTCTTTAATTCCATGAAAATCATTTGGTTTTATTAACAGTTCTCCGGAATGGATGAGTGGTAGACAGTGCACTAATCACCATAGTTAGACAGTGTTGTCCAGTCCTCAAACCCACATTTTTGAAATGTGCATTAAATGGTAAATGAATGTCTGCATCACATGAGATCAAAATTTGTTAGTATGCTATAGCTTTCAGTATGCGTTTGCTAGTTCAAATCATAAATTTGCATTCGATCCCTAAAGCGGTTTTGATTTGATAGCATTTTATGCAACATCTTCGATGATAGAATCTGTGAGGAAATCCCAAGAAGAAAATTCAGCGGCGTTACTTTCCCGGGCATTGCAGATGTGTAAAGATAAGATGGTGATTGCCTAAAAGTGTAATATATGCCTTCCGTGCATCGAATTTTTAGACCATACTTCCTCGGTTCTAATTCTAAAACATGTAACCTTGTGTAGGTGAAAGCAGAGAGTCTGGTTCTTGAAGGGGATCCAAAGGACATGATTTGTCAGTCTGCTGAGCAAATGCACATTGATCTCCTTGTTGTCGGAAGCCGCGGCCTCGGCAAGATTAAAAGGTGACAACCAATATACTTAAAGAATCACATCGTTGTGGACACCAAACTGATTGCACACTCATTTAAACATCTATTGGCGTAAGGCAAAGAATCTAGATTACTGTTCAAGGCATCTTACTGAAATATTTTTAAGTATAATGGACTGCAAATCATCTATTTACTTGCAATAGATTCCTTTGATTGATTGCTTATGTATATATTCATAATTATCAGGGCATTCTTGGGGAGTGTAAGTGATTACTGTGCGCATCATGCTGTATGCCCGATCATTATTGTAAAGCCACCCAATGAACAGCATGAGTAGCAGAACTACAAGGACTATGGCATAGTGAAAGTTTGTGATCTGAAAGAATGTGGTTTTGTTTGTTTGTGCAGTATATAACTGTGTGTAAGTTTCATTTTCTGTAATTTCGAATGGTTATATGGAAACTTTTCGTGCTTTTCAAGTTATAAAAACTTTGGATATCATTTTATTTTTTCTCCTGTGGATGAGGTCAGTCACTTGAAAAACTCGTCTTTGTCTTACTGCAAACTGGATTCTTTCAGAGGATTTTTAATTATCTCATAGCAAAAAAATTTTTTGCTCTCAGCAGACAAGCACACTAAGCATACAAGATTTCCCTTGTAATACACACAAGTTATCTAAAAATTAAAACCTGAAGAAAAAAGAGAAAGTGCTTTCCTCTACTTGGGTTCAACTTTAGCAGAAAGTGTGTATCCCCCACTGTAATCAAAGGCATTAGTGTCATTGATATCCTTCTTATTATTAGGCAATGCATCACCATAGATTTGTCTAACGACACCTTTTGAAGAACCAAAATCTGTAGCAGATGAAGATGCTGAAGTGGAGTTTGTGTTCATCCCATCATTTTGCAAAAGGGTTTCAATGGCCTTAACCACGTCACTCATTGTTGGCCGGTCCGTGGCCGATTCTTCAACACATTGTAATGCCAATTCCAAATACCTTCTGAATCCTAGCAGGACGGTGTTTCTGATGGTTGGATCCATCATCTCCCTCAAGCCACAATGCTCTTCGTCATCCCTATTCATAGCCGTTCTTACTTCGCGGACAACGTATTTTCCCTTCTCTATTGGCTGCTTGGCCGTTATAAGCTCAAGCATAACCACTCCGAAACTATACACATCGCTCTTCTCAGTTAGTTGTTGAGTCATGTAATATTCAGGATCTAGATAACCCTGCAATCAAACATACTCTTGCAGATGAATTAAACCGAAAAATATCTTGTGTATAGCAAGAGAGCTTACCAGTTGAACCAACTATTACAAAGTCTGTACAGAGTAAATAAGAGATATGGATTGAGTGTACTCACCATTGTGCCTTTGACTTGAGTTGAAACATGACCTTTTGAACTGTCTGATACAAGTTTAGACAGGCCAAAATCTGCAACCTTAGCTGTTAAGTTCTCATCCAACAGAATGTTGGTGGACTTAACATCTCTGTGGATAATAGGAGGATTTGCAAGCTCATGTAGGTAAGCTAATCCTCTAGCTGAGCCAAGAGCAATTCTTAGTCTCCTTTTCCAATCAAGATGAATGCCAGATCTCCCTGCAAAACATATTTATGCGAATAAACTTGCTGCCATATGATGAAAAGTTGAAACTTATGTTTAAGCAAACAGCAAGACTGAGGATAAAATTACCAGATAGGCTCTCCCGGAGTGTTCCATTTGCCATAAATTCATAAACCAGCATCTGTTCTCCTTGCTCAAAACAAAATCCCACAAGACCGACGAGATTCTTATGATGAACACGCGAAAGCAATTCAATCTCTGTCTTGAACTCCAGCCCCCCTTGCATTGATCCTTGCTGAGCTCTTTTGATTGCCACAACTTGTCCATCAGAAAGCATTCCTCTGTAGACCTGCATAAAACAGAAAAAGATGAGCGAACAGCAGGTTAGCGAAATTTCACAAATATTTAAACAAGAAGAGCATTTACCTTGCCGTAGCCGCCAGAGCCTATCTCATTACTTTCTGAGAAATTATTCGAGCACTTTTTAAGTTCATCATATGAGAACCATCTTGCTCCCTTTAATTGAGGAGCACCACCACTGTCTTTGCCACTCGGTGCCCAGGATGCTGCAAAAACAGAGAATTCAAACGGTATGATCTCATGTTGGCAGCTGCAGTATATTAATATTTGCAACTCAATTTACTCGGACAATTGTTGAAAATATTTGTTACCAAATGGTTTGCTCAATCCAATCGCTCTTTCAGCTCTTTTCTTTTGCCGAATAGCATACAACCCTAATCCTACCAGTCCTAAAACTAGAACGGCTCCTCCACATGCTATTCCAGCAGCTACTCCTGGGCTGATAGAATTACCTCCCTGTGGAACTAAAACATATTTGTATATTCTCTCGTCAGATCACCATTCTCGATGTTATTTTGTTGACTGTTAGAAAGAAACAGATTTAAGTTACCTTGGAAAGCATAAGGAGAAGCAATGAAATAATAGGGACCAAACTCCTTAGGAGGCTTGTAGGTTTGATTACTCAGTTCAAATCCTATCCTTTGAACTTCTGACCTGTTAAAAGATTTTTCACCAGATGGAAAGAGTGCAACCTGAATCTGTAGGTAGTCGTCGATATTGAAGAAAGGATTCTGAAGAAAAACTGATCCAGGTGTGAGGCCTAATTTCACCCACAGACTCATTTCCAGCGAGTGAAACACTGTGACATTGGACAATTCTCTGAAGGATGGTCCTCTGAAATACATTGTTCCTTCATATGGATAGGCGCATTCGCAACTCTGAGGGCTCAGCTTCTGCTCAGGAGGACATGATTTGCCTCCACAATTAGCCAAGCTTGTGGAATAGGCCTTTGTGGTCGGCTGTTGAAGCTGGCAGTAATTAGTATTTGCCAGAGTTGCCGTGCATACCGGATTTCCAACAAGTCTGAAATGCATAACATCACTTGATAAGTAAGAATAATGGAAAAGAGACGGTAGAGTATCATTTACAATGAGAATTGAGGCTGATGAGTAGTCTCACATTAACGTATAGTTTTTGATTCCTGAACCCAGTGTTATTGCAGAAATTTGATTGTTCTGCAAATCAACGAGTTGCAACAGTGGACCAACAGCATTTCCCATGTCCAATGTGTTATTGAAAGCATTGTTCCTCAGTTTCCTGCAACGGATTTACAAGAATGAAAATTGAGAATTATACCATTCTTCTTCACAGGGTTATACTTTACTAGAAACTTACACTTGCTGTATTTGCGAATAGCTGAAGAGTTTATCTGGAACACGGCCTTGGAGAGATCCAAATTCACAAATCCTGTGAAGCTCCAGAGTGAGATTTGATTCGGAAATAGTCCAGAGGATTTTTCATAACTGTATTCTGTGACTGACAGAAGACTTACAATGTGGTGAGTGATGGTAAAGTTGAGAACCAAAGTGGAGCTTCTGTTGGGTCAAATGAATTGTTGCTAAGATCCCTATGATATGATAAATCATTGATCAGATTTTTCTCTTATGGAACAAGCAATACTTTCTGGGGAATTAACTGGAAATAGTAGCTTCAATATTATGAAACTCACACATAACTAAGGGAGTTCATTTGACTTAAATCTGGAAAAGGACCTTTAAGATCATTGTGAGCTAAATTCCTGAAAGAGAAACATTGTTTCATGTAGAAGAAATTTCATAATTCACCAACTTCAATAGTAACAAAAGCATTGCCACATTTGCTTAAAAAACAAACACTCACAATTCATTGACATTTGTGAGGTTATTGAGATTTGTTGGGACTTTGCCTGTCAAAGCATTTCTATCAAGCCGGCTGTTGCAGATTAACAAAGTTTCCAGTAAAATGGAAATAAGCAAGATGGCTAGTCAAATGGAAAGGGAATAATTTGAAAAAAAAAATGTTGAATATGAGGAGATTTATACTCACAGAACCTCAAGAGTCTGAACATATCCTAAACTTTCCGGGATATTCCCAGAAAGTTGATTTCCATCAAATAATCTGAAATTGAGAACCAAACTCAGTAAGTGAGTGAAATAAAGAGAAAACTAAAATTGAATGATGGGTGGATATTGAACTTACACATGTATCAGTACCATGTCAGGGCTGAAAAGTTGTTCAGAAATGGTACCCGAAAGCTTGTTTTTGTTAAAATGGCTGCGAAGTACATGAAAATAATCATTCATACTTCCTTGTGTTCACTTTGAAGATGGATTGATATGCACCCAAAATTAATAATAATAATAAATAATAAATAAATAACTCACAAATGCTTAGCATTTTTGAGTTGATCCAATCCTGGGGAGGTTATTGTTGAAACTGGAATTGATCCTGTCAGCTGATTGTCTGCAAGATCGAGCCAGTAAAGCTGGGAGAGCTTACCCAAAGAAGGAGGAATTCGACCGCTGAAGTTGTTTGAATTCAGTGCCCTGGAAATTGTGTGTAGGTCTTTTTTTTTAAATAAATTGAACAATGAGAAAAAGAAAAATATACTGAATTGACTAGTTAGAATTATTCTTACAAGAAAGATAATTCTGCCAAGTTTCCAATTTCATCAGGAATATTGCCGGTGAAACCACAGCCGGCTAGAATCCTGCAAGATGGAAAACATTATCCAAATCATATGAAATACAAAAACAAATTAGCCGAGTATAAAGATTCAGGATTTTCCGAAACTTGCAGATTCGTCTAGTATAAGATCTTACAGGATATTCAGCTTCTGGAGATCTCCTGTTCGCGGAGATAAGGAACCTGTAAGGCCTCCATTGTATGACAGGTCCCTGGAACAAATGAATTCAACACGCATATAAGATATGCTTAATAAGTTGAAATATGCCGCAAACTTTCTAGAAAACTTGAGAAGGATACTAACAAGGATCTCAATTCTGTGAGGCCTCCAATGTCTCCACTGAGTTTCCCAGTGAGTCCCATGGTTGATAATCCCCTGAAAACATAATCCATATGTGACGAGTGAGCTTTGCTTCTATTGAAAATAATGTTGAATTTAAAAAAAAAATCTTGAAATATACTTACAGTGCAGTGACCCTGGAATTGTTACAAGTAACTCCTTCCCAGGATCCACAGGGATCGTCGGAATTTTTCCAGGTTGGTGGTGTATTTTGCCATGCATCCTTCAAAGATTGTAGAGCCGCGGCTACAAAGTTGCATGATATTTTAAACTCAATAAAATCAGCAATCATACTGAGTTTGGCATGATGAATTCTTGCAGAACATAGCCAAATAGTACATATATGTTATACTACTCACTATTTAATTTACTTGTACAATGTGAAATTAATTACCGTCGCGGGAATCTGTAGCGCTGGAGATTAACTGAATGTGGAAGCTAAACAAAGCTATGAAGATGAGCAATCTGAGTTCAGCCATGCCTGCTAAACTTTCCTCTTCAGTGCTTTGGACATTAAAAGTGACTCACCATGAACCAAAATAAACAAAAAAATCAAGAACCCTTTTGCCTACTTTTTCTCTTTTTCTTAGTCCTTTACTTGATTTCCCTTGTCTTCAAAGTCAATCTAACTGTCTCCACTTACTTGCCATTGTGCCATCATCATAGCTTTTTCTTCACATTTTGTTTTCTCTGTGTCCTTAATTAGTTATCTTAATTACTGCTTTTGTTTCCTCTTAACTTGTCATTTTCTAGCAATCATTAAACAAAAGGGTAAAAAGAAAAGAAATTAAAGATTGCTCCGCCTGCTGCCAACCACAATGCAAAATACAATGATGTGTGTAATTAATAAACTATGAAGCAAAAGTTGTCCAATGGTATTCACTGAGTCTGTTTGAAGGATGCTACACTTTCTTCATTCTCCATTATTATCATTATTATACGGTTAATAACATCCGGCTCCTTTGATTTTGTATAATTTCTTAAATGAGGGCACAGTTTGTCCATTTATATATATCAAATAAATTCTTAACTTCTATTGAATTGCTCTTATAATATTGAATCTGACATTTCTATTGTAGTGCAAATTACGCCCTATAAACCAAAAACATATGAAAAATTTTCATGAATATTCTTTGAATTCTAATATTCTATTAATACATGATTATCTTAAAAATACACAAGAAAGCACCAAATTAATATTTGTATATCTATTATAGTCAGGTAAGTTGAGTACTAGATTATAAAAGAGATTAGTTGTTGTTGTTATTATTATTATTATTTTTTACTAGATGGTCAAGTAATTAAGAAACTTGAAGTTGGGTGAGAAATTTAATTAGTGTAATTTAGTACTATCACCTTAATTTGGGATAAAAATCATATGCGTAACTATTTCTATGAGACACACATATATATATTTAGAATTTTGAGGGATATTTGAATAAAAACCCCTCAAGTACAAGTGCCAAAAGACCTTTTTCAAAAGAACAAAGACCTATTTGATACAAATGAATAAATAAAGCCCTTAATTCAGAAATCATCGAAAATCAGGGATCTATTTGTTAATTTTTCCATTATTGTTATCATTTATTTTCCCACTAACCGATAAAATATAATATTAGTGGTTGCAAATGGGTCCCACTTGCTTTGAAAATTTTTTCCCTGAAAATGAAAGAAAAGAAAATTAGATTAACCGAATTGGGGATATTTGCCTGACAAATGGACGAATTTGAACGAAACAACATATAAAAAGATTCTCTTGAACTTGATGCTTTTTCTCTTTGTATTTTGCGTAAGAAAGAATTAGGTACTTTCAGAATTGGTCTAAATTACTGTGAGAGAAGAAGCATTAAAATAAAATTAAAAAAAACACATTCAAATGTTTTGGCTTTGGGCGAACCTAACAAAGTTGATTGACTGCAGAAATTTATTTATTAGGATCAAAACATCATCAAATTGATGATATTGCAGGTAGAATCAATATCTACGGACATCAAATTAATAAGAGTATTGAACGCGTTATTAGTTGAGTTGTATTACACCCGCCGTGTTAAACTTGTAACTTAACAACATGCGATTTATAAACATTGTATATATCTATCTATACGGTATTAAATATTAACATCAATTCAATATTATTATAATTGAATCCCTTCTTTGCACTATTATTGAGTAATAACATATCTTACAATTAGCTTTCAAAAAGTTATAAATACGCAAATATATATAAAACCCGTTGTCTGAGAGAGTACATACATGTTTTTCAACACCTTACATGCAATCATTATAAATTAACATAATTTTACAGGTATATTATGGTTATAATAGCTCCGTGAATAATTAAATTGTTTAATTTTATAAAAGATAATTAATTTTAAAAACATTTTCAATTATATGACAACAAAAATAATAGCGTACAATTTTGTCAATCAATAGATATTTTGAAAAATTCGATATCTGAAACCCCTTGGGTCCATACCCAAATGGAATATCCCGATTTAGGTATCCGGCTCTAAAATTTCTCTCTCTTATAATCTATATTTTTTTTAAATTTATAATACTGAGATAATTGACAAGTAACGAGACTACAATTTATATTGTCATAATTCACAACATCGAGTGGCTCTCTCTCACTCCCTTACAACTCTTATTTTTCATTTTATATTATCATTGGTTCACAAATTATTAGCTGTCAAGAGTAAAAAATACTATGAGAAACTAACTTAGAAGATTCGTAGAGCGGGTAATTTTTAAAAACCTCCCCTAAGGTTTAGGCTTGTTGCAAGTAGATGGCGAGAATCTGTTTATTTGTAAAAAACCCCCTACCGTTAGTTACGTTTAACATTGACCGTTAGTTGACTGTGTAAATACAATATTACCCTTAACAACAGTTTGTAGATGGAATTAACTAAAAAAAACTAAAATTATTGGTTATTTTACCCTCTTTAAATTATTAATATTTTCTTAAAGTTCCTACAAGAAAAATAAAATTAAAAAATTGAAAAATTATCTTTAAATTATTGATATTTTTTTAAAGCTCCTACAAGAAAGATAAAATTAAAAACTTGAAAATGAAATAGTCATAATTTTTATCTATGATATTGTAAATCTTTAGAATTGATAAGGATAAAATTATCAAAAAATATGGATTGTGCTTTTCGCGCCAATAATTTTAATTTTTTTTTTAGTTATGTCAGTCTACAAACTGTTGTTAAGGGTAATATTGTCTTTACACAGTCAACTAAAGGTCAATGTTAAAATTAACTGACGGTAGGGGGTGTTTTACAAATAAATAGATTATCGCCATCTACTTGCAACAAGCCCAAACCTCAGGGGAGGTTTTTAAAAATTACCCTTCGTAGAGCATTTTTGTGTACAATCTTAGTGAACTTTATTTTTATTTTTTAAAATTCCTTAAGAATAACAAATTTAGTTATCTAAGGACTTATTCAAACCCTGTCCAAAATCAGCTTTAATGTTTGTTTGGTATTTCATAAGTACTTATTTAATCTTATAAATTTTTATTAAAATTCTTGTTATTGTTTTTTTTTTAATAGAATTTTTGAAGATTAAATAAGATATTTTGTCTTTACTAATAAAATCTTAAGTTTTGGACTTTGGTAATAGAGATTGAATTTTTTTAAAAAATAATAAATTATCTAAAATGTTATCTAATTATTTAACAATCTTATTTTATACTTTTCATAACATAATTTTAAAAATTTTACCTATTAAAGTAATTTTATAATTTTTAATAAAAACTCTCATTAACAACCAAACAACTAAAAATGAGCGTTTGATATCATTTTTTACTAGACGTTTTTTGTTTTGCAAAAATAATAAAATAGAAAATGCGTTTGGCCGGGGCGTTTCGTAGCTATAATGGAAAATTAAGGAGAATTAAATGTTTCCGTTCTTTAACTTTTCTTAACAAATACAGAAAACACCATATTTGCATTCTCTAAATTTTGTTTTCTATTCTGCATGCATTAACTGTACGGGGACCACAATTTGGTGACCTTTGTGGTTTTTTACCATAAAAAAATAGTGGGCCCAGAGCGATATTAAATACAAATATGAAACTTTGGTTTTAAAATGATAAATATACAATAAATTTTATTATGTTTATGCAATAATTTTTGTTTAAATTTTGTTTAAAATAAAATAATAAATAATTTTTTGAAATAATTATGGATGTTCTATAAATTATTCTATAATATTTTATTTAATAAATCTTTGTAATAATATACAAACTTACAATTTTATATTAATATTTATTACTACATTATTTTACTTGTTTATTCATTTTTTCAAAAATATCTAAAATAAAAAAAGATAAATTTAAATTTATACATATCATATAACTATTCTAAAACAATTTTCATAAAAATTATATCAAATACATTTTTACTATTTATATTTTACTAACAAACTACCAAACGCATTTTACTCTTTTTCATTTTTTGATGTTAGTTTTAAAATAAACTACTAAACACGTTTTCATTTTCACCAAAAACTAATCCTTTTTATTTTTTAAAGTCATTAAAAAATACTATTTGAAAAACAATACCAAACACACCCTAAATTTGTTTGTGCAAAAAACTTTACTTATAAAAATTTTATTAACAAAAACTCTACTTAAATAAGTTCTAATTGAAAAAATATACCACATAGAGTCTTAGTAGATATCCAAACCTAAAACGAATTATATTTGATATATATAGAGAGAGAGAGAGACATACACCTATATTAATGCATGAAAGAATTCAATTCAAAAGAAAAAGTTGAAAGTATATGATAAGATGATCATCTAAAATAAAATATCATTGATATCATCAAATGCTCCTCCCTACTGTTAGGAATCTCTATCTACTCATTATTATTTTTTTCTAGCCTTTATGATTAAAAATATAAATTATTATTATTTATTTATTAGGTGAAATGACACATTTGGCATGTATCTTAGAGTAATTACATGTCCCGAAATAGAGTACAATACAATACAACATTAAGATATTCAATGTATAATTAAGATTGAGTTGTAAGTCATAATTTTACTACATTAAGATATGTAATGTATGTTTGAGATTGAGTCGTAAGCCATAATTTTACTACGAGATGAAATCATTAACTATTAAATATAATATTTGAATAAACGATAAACATTAACTACTAAATGTATAAAAATTTATATTATAGTTAAAAATTATCCCAATTTAAAAACTTTGAACTAAAATACATATGATTTACTACTACCCATAAGTGGTCAATATATTCTTATAATATAGTTTTCTTCGCTACTACCCATAATGCATAACCATTATTAAAGAAGAAATAAAACGAACACAGGGACTAGGAAAATGGATGCTTAATGAAAAATCTCATGTAAAACTTGACAAGACTGAGGGTCTGAAAGCAAATAATGATTGTTGGGGGCCGGTTAAACCGCATTCAAGTTAGTTAAATTGGCAGATATATTTTCTTTATTTGGCTAAAAAAAGATAAAAGCGAAAATAATCTGAATTTTAGTGTTATTAATTTATTATTATTTTTTTGGAAATTTTAAGGTGGCATTCGGCCTTTCACTACGGGGAGGCAGCAGCCCATTTCCCCCCAGTCATATTCGAGGAAAACACTAGAAGTGAAGATGGAAAATAGCCCCGTCACAGTGATAACAAGCAGTGAAGAAGAGAAAGAAGAAGGAAATGGGAGCAAAGAGAAGAATATAGAACGTGGGGTGGCTTCAAAATCTAAGCTTGATGAGTACAAAGAGATTGCTGACCTTACTGGCTTTGATAATCTGAAAGCTATGATTTTGGCTGAGTCTATCATGAAGAGAAAGAAGAAGAGAAATAGAAAGAAGAAGGATAAGACAAAGCTTGATTCTTTGTACAGAGAGGTAGCTGATTTGACCGGTTTTGAGAACCTTAAAGCCATGATAGAAGCGGAAGCTCCTATGAGGAGAAAGAGTAGTGAGAGGATGAGGGGCAATTTAGAGACTCAGTTTTGTGCTCAGGAGAATGACACTGTACGTGTTTTTTTTTTAAATTTAAATAATCTATTATCCCATTTTGTGCTTGGCTATTGGGAAACGGTGAGGTTAAAGAAAGGAAAATGTTTGAAGAGAAATATATAGAGCTTAGTTTTGAATCTTGAATAAATAAAGATACCAAATCTCTCTTGCTTGATTTCATTTAAAATGATTTTGTATTGGTCTTTTTTTGGACTTTGTATCTGCATGTTTGTTGTTTTGTGAGCTTTGTTTTCTAATAATGCATAGTGCGTTTAGGTTAACGTTGCAGAGGAGCAAGGGCAGTTAGGTGAGGATGACGGTTTGAATAAAGTTGAAGAAACAGAAAGAAATGGAAGAGACGAGAAAAGAAGAAGAGCAAATAGAGCTAAGCTTGATGAGTATGAAAAGATATCAGATTTGAGTGGCTTTGATAACCTGAAAGCCATGATAGAGGCAGAGGCTTTTATGAGGAGAAAGAAGAGAAATAGAAAGAGAAAGAAGAGGGAGATTGAATTTTGTGGTCAAGAGGATGTTAGTGTTAGTGCTGAAGAGGAGAAAGGGCAGCTAGATAAAAATCAAGCTTTGAAAGTAGTAGAGGTTTCAAAACCTGAATCAGTTCTGACAACAGAAATGGATGGGCCCTGGCATCTTTTTATTGATCCTGCAAAGGATAATGAGGGTGCAAGCATGGGTGAAGCTATGCCGATGGTAAGAGCGGTGGGAGGGAATGATGGGGGAAATTCTTTTGAAGTGATTGATCTTTGTTTGTCCTCCGCAGAGGATGATAAATCAGTTTCGGGTGTGAGCTTGGAGAGAAGCGTTGAAGATATGGGTAAAGCTGTGCAGACAACAGCAACAATAACAGGAGCAAATGATGGGGTAAAGAGTGTTGAAATGAACAACCTTTATTCATTGTGCCTAGAGGATGATAAACCACTTTCAGACATGAGTTTGGGCAGAAGGGTTGAAGATACGGTATCCGTAGGGCCAATTGTAGGGGAGAGGCAGCAGAAGAAAAGGAGAAAGAAGACTCGTGTAATTGAAGCTAAAGATAAGGTTGAAGATGCCAGGAAAGAAAATGAGGCAAAATATAATGTTGTGCTCCGTATGCTTCTTCGGAAACCAAGATATTTTGATCCTCCAGGCTGGAACTCAGAAACATGTTCAAATTGTGGAAAAGAAAATCATACAGCAGCAGCCTGCAAAATGCAAAAGCAGAATAAAGCATGCTTCCTTTGTGGGAGTTTCAAGCACAGGTGGAAGAATTGCAAACAGGTGTAGTAGAATTCACTCTACAACTTTTCTCGTGTGTTTGGATTTTCTTTTGTTCACTTCATTTAACTGCAAAAGATATTATCAAGTGCCATTTTTTGGCTCTAGATTTTTCCGTATGAGTATTGTGACATATGAAACTTTGTATCTGCGCTAAATATGGAATTGGATCTTTTACAGTACTTATCAAATGAAAAGTCAGTCTTTGGTATTTTTCACGCGGAGCCTAAATGTTTCATTCTGAATCGTACTATCAATTTCAAAGCAATAATATATCTTAGGTAGATAGATTTTGCAAGCCCACCATCCAGTTGACTGAACTCCTAGGCTTATCATAAAACTGCCTCTGACTTAAATGACGACTGCTAATCTGTTGACTTCTCGTTACCTCAGAAATGTCCACAAAAATCTGAAGCTGTTGTCAAGAATAACAATTAAAACTCCACCAACAGAAGATCTCCAGGAATTAAAAAGGTTTATTCAAAGCCAAGTTGCATCTTGCATTTCATTGCTTATTTCTTAGATTTTTCTGCCATAACCCATTCCATTGTTAGCCTCTTAAGAGTTACATCATAACTTATTCAGAGGCCACCTTGTATACTAGCAGGGCCAGGATTGTTTTATCAGCAAAGGATCAGAGCACCTTGCCAGTGATTGTCCTGGGACGGACCAGGGCAACAATTTGAGTTCTAATTTTTGCTTAAGGTGTGGGGATTCAGGACACGACTTGTTTTCATGTGAGGGAGAATACCACACTGATGATCTCAAGGTCCGAATTTTATCTTGGGGTTTTACGAGTCTTTTTGTCTATATATAGATATATTATTGTCCCCCTCTCTTCTTATCATATAGCAAACAGCAAGTCCCCAAATTGAAGTGATTCTTGCTTGCTCTTTAATGGTGATAATTTTCTCATGTGGGCAGAAGATACAATGTTACATTTGCAAGAGTTTCGGTCATCTTTGCTGTGTCAACTCCTCAATCATAGGTCTAAAGCAAGTCTCCTGTTACAACTGTGGGCAGTCTGGCCATTTGGGTCCTGTAAGTAATTTTTCTGCTTTTTAGCGGCAAAACGTGTATTACGGTTGAGGTTTATCATTATCTTATTGAATTAGTTTATACTAGGAACGCACAAACTCATGTGAAGCTCTTAATGGTAAAAAATCCAATCTTATATGTTACAAGTGTGGCAAGGAAGGTCATTTTGCACGCAGATGCGGCAGTAATTTCAAGGTAGATTTTTTTTCCCCAAAAGTTCTATAATTGCTTTTGCTGGATTGGAAAAAATCTATACATCTGTCTCTCTTTCTGGACACACTGGACATGCAAGGGCACACAAATAGAAGTCTGTAATTGATGTGAGATACAATTGAAATTGTTTCGTCTATTGCAGGATAGACTGAGAATCAGTGATTTATTATTCACCGCTGAAAGATCCCCAACCCGAGCAAGAAATTTTGTAGGGTCTAACGGCACTCCTCATGGCCTTGGCTACGCTCAAGGAAGGGAGAATGACGATCAACAAGAGAAAGGATAATTATGACTGCCGGTCAATCCAGGTGGAGTGGCTGCATCTCCTATCTGCTCGACAACAGAGCCAGAATGATATTTGACCTAATGAAAGTTGAAGAGATTTCTGCTTCATTGCCACATGACCTTTTGTGAAGTCATCGAAATCCCGGGACTATCAAGTTCTCTCGTGTCCTTAAGAAATATACAGCTTATTGCATTTGGCATCTTGGGATGTATTATAGACACAAAAGATTTGTTACCTAAAATGTTACTAACAACCTTGAATTAATCAATAACTCTGCAGCTGAAATGTTTTTTTAACATTACAGCCACTATTATCTACTTCAACTAAACATAATCTATTAGACTAACATGTTTCTAATAGGCTTCTACGTTTCAAACAGTTAGATGCGTCGTGTTGTAGCAAACGTCTTGATTTAGCTCCACGGTTGCTCAATTGAATCCAAAAATTTCTACAGCGCACATTTCGTGATGTCCTTAAATTGCAGTTCCATGGGCGGAAACCAGAAAATTGAGAGCAAACCCAAAACCTAGCTATCGCCAATTTGATCAAGGAAATATTACCTGATAATACAAGTAGTCATCGATGCTTGTTGTCTGACTACATTCGATAAATAAAGATTTGATCTCAATTTCCCATAACAAATATCGGCATGAGATTATATTTACAGAGTTGAATTTGTTCAGAAAGCTAAAATTAGATTGCACTTCTTTTAATTCAAAACTCAAAACATGTACACAAAGGCCTCTTTCTTTTCTTTAAGCAGAAATTAGCATAATTGTTAGTCTCCCAAATATTTCTTTCCCCCAATCTGTGTAATCACGTTAGAAAGGCCATACAGCAACCAAACGACCCGTAGTTCACAGACATTGTAAGAGCAGATCATACTGGCCAACTGAAATGTAATAGGAGATTTGTATACGAGAAGTCACGGGGTGAGATTGCTTTATGAACTTAACCCTGCATACAAGTTTGGCCATTAACTAAACATTCCAGAGAAAGAATGTCAATCAACACAATTTTTGGAAAACTTAACTCTTGAATGTACCTGCTGGCTGAGAATTTCCACTGCTACATTAAGATCGCCATCAGCTGCTGCCAGAGCAACTTCAACCTGAGTCTGAAACAAGGCCCAGCAATGGCATTTGAGTCCTCAGTCTCAATTTCATACAAATGCAAAATAAAATTGCAATAAATGGGGAAAAAAATGTATATACAACATTGAACTGCTAAACTTAGTACTATGGTTATAGAGAACAATACTAATTTAATTGACATAATATATTTACCTTGTCAAAACCCATTGAAACAAGTTTTTGTATTTCTTCATCAGAGACAACTGCACCCTGCATCCAGAGGAAGGAAAACCAAAGAAATGTTCAAGAACTAGAGGACCCTAAGAAAGGTAAAAAGAATATTGAACTCCAGATATGGATAAAGAAAACCTGTTGGCCTGCAGGGACTCTGTCCACCGCAACTGCAGTACCTAGAGCTGGCTGCCTGAAAATAATAACGAATACAATCAAAAGTTTAATGAAGATCATACAGATATTACCCAAAATAAATCTAATCAAGTCTTTCATGTGCTTGATACATTTCTCAACCAGAACCACAACAAATGTAAACCAGAAAATTTAGGGCATTCACATCTGGAATAACGTGAGAAAATCAATAAGCTACACTTAGACCATTAAACAAGATGATTTTTGAGATGCATTGAAATTTCTTGCAATAACTTTCATCTGATAGCCTGGAATAACGTGAGAAAATCAATAAGCTACACTTAGACCATTAAACAAGATGATTTTTTAGATGCATTGAAATTTCTTGCAATACCTTTCATCTGATAGCCTGTCTCCTGTTTCAGTTACTATCATATGGGAACGGTTTTCAGGACTACTATTATCCAGAAGTCTAGCTTGTAGGTTTGAATCTACATGTACAGGACTTTGGTTGGAACTAAGAGTTCTTCCTCTCCCAGGGAACCGGCTATCTTGTGTTGGCTGCATGTCAGTAAGAGGAGATTGGTTAATTGATGTTATCTTAAGTAAAGATTGCAGGTTACAATGATTGAGAAATACAGGGACAACAAAAGAAAAGAAGGAAAGTGGAATGGGACAACATTAAGCAATAAAGACAGATTTATGGGAAAATATGAACAAAAAACAGAGAAATCACCCACATGACACATTCTTTACATTGTATTTTTACTGCATAACTTCATAACCACAATTGCTGTTTCTTTCAGTGCATAATTAGTTCAAGAAAAGTAACCAAAGCTGTCAAGGGTTCCATATTCAGGTGTAAATTGAAGCAGAAGTAAAATTAACGAATGTACAATATGAGTTGCTAAAATTGCAGAGGAAATGGTAAAATTCCTACTGCACAGGCATGTATTCAAGTCAGAAAAGCTACCATCAATTAAAAAAGCTGAAGGCCAATTAGAGACTAGAACAACCATAACAAACAAGGAACATATTGAATAACATATTTAACATTGTGAAAAGCCCTCTAAAATCAACTGATTTAATACCTGAGATGATGTTTCCCTCCGTGGCATCCAAGAAGACAAGTTGCTCCAAATATTTCCAGAAAACAATCCACTGTTTAATAAAAATAATCAAGTTATATACCTTTTAGGGATATAAAGTAGAATCTGGCATACGGAGCTCAATGCTTACCTGGAACTTGTATTCTGTCCAGAATATGTTGGGATGTAGCCAGAAGGATTCCCACCAGTACACAAGATAAATTTAGGCCGTCTTATGCAAGTGGACTGGCATTCACAAAAACAACACTATTTAAAGCTATCTGTATGAAAATGTAAGGGTAAAAGGAAAGTAACATACACAAAGTTTCCATGAAATGAAGCCATATTGCTATGGTTATTTAGATAAATTGACACAAGTTCATCACTTGGGAAGGCAGTCAGCAATTAATATTTCCCTCCCCAGTACTCACTTTAAAATTTTGTTCTAATTATGCTTATAGGTAACAGATAAGAAGCCTGCATTTTTTCTTTGGACAGTTAAGACACCTGTATCAGGTGATGCAACATTCCACATACAAATTATTAAAACCATGATGGCTTCTTAAACTAGGGCAGGGACAAAAGCAAGCTCAGAAAGAATGCACATAGAGGAGGTGTAGAAGACTAGAAATACATTTTAACATAGGACATACAACCCTAAATACAGTTCCATATGTAATCAATCTCAAGTCAGGATACAAGTCTCTGTAGAGAGATCTCAAATAGCATATCTGATTCTTATGTGTTTGCATATAAGGCCAGAAAACTCAGTGCCGTTAGGATTTTATGGGAGGGCAAGGATCCCAAATGTGAATGAGAGTTGTGACAAGAAGTAAAACCAAATGGACAACACCCCGTGGTATCTAAAACATTTCTTCAGTTTTTTTAATTACTAAGCAGACCAGTAAAGCAATTGCAAATATTTTCAACTCCACTTAGCTTCGCCAAAACCAAGCAACTCAATTCATCCAGAGACAAATAAAATGGCAACATGCCCACGCAATCCAATAAGAAAAGGAAAACCAAAGTCCGTCTATCATCACAATCCCGTTCCATTGAAATACTTACAAGCAAAGAGGAAGACTCAATGGCAGAATAGAAGGATGTTCCAGGCATAAGGAGGTTGAAAAAGCCATAGGTATCTGAAAATGTAGAGCCAGGAGCAAATATTTTAAATGAACATATAATATTATGAGAGGAAAATATAAAGAGTCTGAAAGAAAAGCTGAGAACGTACATGCAAATCCAGACAAAATGCCACATAGGTGTCCAAGTAACGAGACATTGGTCATAAGAACCTGGAACAGTACTAATAAGATCAATGGATACCTGAGCATAATGTTCCATTAGATGCCACCTCGTGAGACTTAAAAAGAATATGATAGAAAAGAAAAGAAGAAGAAAACCATAATCACACATCCTAAGAGCATGTTATTGCATTTACCACTTAGCAGGGATGTTGAAGAGACCAAACACACTGCAGAACGAAAAAAATAAAGTTGTAACTCAGTTCAAGAAGCAGGCATATTGGCCAAAAATGAAAAAGAAATCATTATATTATATACTCAATGATAAAATACAGGGATTCATCCATATGATTGTCTGTTATAGGAGTATGTACACACACACATATGAAAATATGAAATCAGACCAAAAGTAAGAAGAGAAAACCAACCTCCTAGATTGGGCTCCACTCAAACTTGTCTCTATGACAATCAAAGAGAAAATAACTCCTGAGAAGCCGATTGCACACTCATCCATGACATTCTGTAACCGATAAAATGGAATATGGGCTACCAACAAAGCAATTAGAAGATGTAAAATAGCATTGCTTGTGGCCAACAAAATAGTAATGTAAAACATGTGGACAGATCCCATAATTCGCTCCAGTTCAGAACCCAAAGGAACCAAAGCCAACATGTTGAATAGAACATGTAGCAGTGAACCATGAAAAACAATGGAGGTATAAAACCTGTAAACTGCAAGACAAAAGAGTAAAATTAATTATCATAGACAGAAATGATTCACTCTCTTAAGAAAATTACAAAAATATGATCTTCTTCGTAATATGAAGTAAACAACAACAACAACAAAAATAATAATAATAATAATAATTGTTGTTGTTGTTGTTGTTGTTGTTATCTCTTATTGACAATTGAATATGGATTATATTTAGGTAATAGCAATTGAAATGCTTCTCAAAGTTAAAACAAACATCCAAGTAACATGGATTATTAACCTCCTGATAGGACAGCCAGATTGAAATCAACAATGTAACTAGAACACCAGGAGGCTTATAAAATAAGAGTTTTTGGTTCCCAAATGCAAGTCATGCAGAGACCTGTAGCAGCCATTGCTTGGTTAGAAAAAGCCAAGTCCAAAATTTACCAAGTGGCATGTTCGAAGATTGCATTTTGTTCTCCTTCATGAGGGTACATATCCTAGAATGAAAAACTACGATAAAAATATATATATGAGGAAGAACAATAATTGTTACATTCAAAAGGAAACGGCAACAGACAATTACCATCCCATGTGATCAAAAAGTACAGAGGGACACATTTTAAAAAAAGGTCAGTATAACGAATGATATGATTTGTCAGAACATATATTTTTGTAGATGGTGCATTGTTTTGTGACCCATGATAGGCTCGTAGAAGAAATAACTAAAAACTACCATCATAAATTAGGAAGTATGCATAAGTGACTAGTCCGTTGACTATTTACCCCTAACTAAGAACGGGAGCTTATTATCCAGAAAATTTCCATGATCCATGTTCTCCCATTTCCAACAAATACTACTCAGCTGCTAGCTAGAGTTGGTGCTTGATTTATGTAATCCAAAGTGTGAACTATTCACCGTTACCGAAGAAATAATTGATTCCATATTAACGTATCAACATAACTACAGCGCAATTGCAGGAACAAAGATAGTGACATAGGGTGAAGAATTCCCAGTTACCAAAGCAATCATTAATTCCATTTTGGCGTAACAAAATAGCTCGAGTGCAATCACAGAAAAAACAGGTAAATGATACATTGGAGCAACAAATCATGCAGTAAATAGTGTAAAGAATTACATAGTGTTTCTTCGGAGTTATTCCTAATTATTCACATAACTCGCAAAATACTACAGCCATACAGTCAAAATGAGGAAAAATCTTTCCAACATGATCATGACCAACTTTTGATCATATCACAGAGAAGGATCAATGTGTTTGTACCCACATATTTATAATGATAATCATCTTTGTCAGATTGCATGAATGTACCTTGAAACCGTGATATAACTGCAGATGGGAGGAAACATATTTCATAAAAGGAATCGTATCCAAACAAGAGGCAGATCAAGTAAATTGTCCCACAAACAATCACCACAGCAGAAGTAAAGAATGGAATACTTTCCCACCACTGATTCGCTCTGGTGGACAACCCCGCCTATAAAGTATAAACCAATAAACACCAAGTTAAGATTCAAGTGAGACATCAATTACATAAAGTTGAAAAACTATTCCTAACGGATATTCTTTTCAACCAAAAACACTGACAGAACAACCCCCCGTCTAGACCAATCTATAGAAATGGATTTCTAGAGGCACAATAATTAGCACATTAATTAGCATTTCATCTAATATGGAAATGAGAAAAGCACACTCTCAGATTATTATAGAAAGACAGTATCAGATAAAGGCATAAGAAGCAATCACATCCTTCATGCTAAAAGCTCCATTTGATTAAGGATATGTTTGGAATTCAGTTGCAGTGACAAATCCATAGTTGCTATGAGACATAAAATTACTAGGTGTCAAGTATACGCGGATCATTTATCTAACACTTCAGCTGCATTACTTTCAAAATTAAGTAAAAACACAGCAATTACAAACATGTTTTAGAAACATTAAACAAATTAATATCCAACTTTAGCATTTAAAAAAAAAAAAAGAGCAACTATAAGCTCAAAGAAACTGACCAAAACCAATGAGTCCTTGATCTCTCTACTTCATTCATTCATAAACACATTTTAATTTTTCGACCAGCTCTTTAGCTACAGTAAGAATCCTCTAAAATTGACAATCACTCACACTTTTCGAACACCAACAGCAACTCGAATCCACAATTTTACATCAGAAGAGTAACAGCATTAACACAATGAAGCTCACAAGCTAGAAACTAACATAAAGAAGCACAAATTTTAGAAAGAACAACAGATACGATCCAAGAACTTTCATTTCGTTACATTTTCTCACACTTTCTCGGCAAGTACGAAAGAAAATAACGTTTTTACTTTGCAATAAAAAAAATCACGATTATTCGAATTATGAAACCCTAACAACACAGAGTTGTGGTGTGTTAGATCTGACTGAGCTTACCTCCGAAACAATGTTGGGTCTCATTTTGCACGTCAAGAAGTAAGCTTCTCGGTGACTTTTACTTGAAATCTTTTAGCGAACCTGCCGATTATTTTATAAAAAAAGGTAGCAGCTTGAACGATGCCTCAGAATCTCGAGAGACTTCCAAATTTTGCTTCGGGTTCGGATCCACGTAATCCAGTAATCCTTTACAACATTGGGGTCCCTAAATCTTTAACATTTTCTTAATTAAGGACATATACTGTCCAATTGTCCAAATCACTACTGCCTGCTGTGGACCTATTTGATACAAATTGATAAACTTCTCCTATTTGTGAAATTACAAAATTTGAAGCCAAAATATATTACAAGTTATTAGTCCAATTCGAATAGCTTGTTTGAGAAAGAGATTAGAAAATTGTACTTTAAAAGTTACGTCATTAAAATATTTAGTAAATATTAATTATTATAATTTAAAAATTAAATTGATTTAATTTTATATTTATATAATAAAAAATTTATCATATATTTATTAATTTTATCAAAATTATTATTTTTAAATTATATTTATTACGTAATATTAATTTTTATTTCATAATTATAATTTTTTTCCACATTGATTATAATTTAAAAATTATATCATCTCAATTCCAAACATAATCTAAGTTTAATATTAAAATTAAGTTTGACAATTAGGTCATGCTATACCTTTTGATCTTTTGATTTTTTTTTTAAATAAGATGTCACAAAAGTTAATATTTGTTTAAGAAATATTAGATACGTCACTATTTGAATACCTAAATAATATGACATGATATTAAGACTCAAATTAAAAATAATTTCTTATTTAACTTCAATAATCAAATAAATTTAGTAAGGATTCAATTAATCCTATTAATTATAGGGTAATGCATCTCATATCGTATACACACAAATTTTATACAACTCACACATAATTTTAAAAATCACTAATTACAAGACAATTTGAGATAATTTCGCACCATATGTTACATTATTTGAACTTTATACAATTCACCTATTAATTATAGAGTAATGCAATCTCATATCGTATACACACAAATTTTATACAATTCACACATAATTTAGATAAATCACTCACCACGTGACAATCTATAATAATGTTCCATCATTTGAGCACAACTTTCCGCAGTTCTAATACAACGTCAATGAGTATACATTTCAAACTACTTGTTAGTCTATGCTGCATCCCGTGTAAAATACGATGAAAATTCTAAAAGCTTTTGGGTTTACACACTTTCTTTGAAGAAGAGAAGATCAGGAAAAAATGGAAATATTCCAACTACATTATCTCATCACATACAAATTTGCAATTTCGTACAGGATAATGTACCGGTTCATAATTAAATGTCAAAATTGGTCTTAAAACGAGGAAAAAAAAAGAGAGGAAAATAACACAAGAACAAAGTGAAAGAAACACATTCTCCTTGCAGTTCACTTTCATGCTGAGCATTGAGAGCACAATTCAGCTGGAGTTTTTCCATAATTACAACTTGAAAGTGAAAGCCTCCCACCATCATCTTAGTTTTTGCAGCTAAAATAAGAAACTGTAATCAAATCTGTTGCCATAATTCAAATGTCAGATATCTAAACTAGAATGACAATCATGGCTCAAGATATTAGCTAACTGATATCTATACATTTTTTTTTTTCAAGCAATCAAAATAATACAAGGACTATAAATACAGAAACCGCATATGGTCATACCATTGGCCGGGTAACATTAGTCCAGTTGTAGAAAGCAACATGCACCTAGTTCTCTTGCTCCCACCCTCCTAATCTCGTACCCGGGTTGTAGTCTGTGAATAGTCGAAATTCATTCCCAAGTTTGCTAGAGTGCTGTGGTCTAAAACCACACGGACGCAAACCTAAAAGCTCTGCAGCTCGCTCCTTCTGCACCTCACCTGCAACCATCACAAATGCAATCTATCGAATTTACCATGAAAAGGCTACAAAGAAAAGCCTAAGAAAATTATGTGGTAAGAGTAACTAATAACAGGGTCACTAAATTCTTTCAAAAGGTATAAACCAAACATATAAAGAGCAATTATGTTACAAGAATGGATGGAGAATCAATGTCAACCTGTGAGTAGAAGCAACTTCGAATCCCCTGGTCTAGCAAGAAAAGAAACTGTTTCACTTACTTTCTCCAGACACTCCTTGCTCTGTTGATCACACATATCAATAGAATCAACCCATCAATTTCTACTCATTTATAAGCATGTGATTCCAAACTTGACCGTACAATATTCTCACAGCTAGACATAGAACTAGGAATCATGTTCCCCGCCACATGCATCTACCAGGGATACGTAAGATACAAATGGATGAACTCATGCAATTGCAACAAGTCCAACTTAATTTTTCCTTTTTAAATAACCCATAAAATGCTTGGAGTTGGCACAGGGTGTCCAAGCCTCAAAGGAATTCAAAACACTTATTTATCATTTTTCTAACAAGATTATTTTTCAAAATATTAAGAGATCATAGACATTAGAAGGCAAGAAAATTTGTCTACACTCGCAAAGGCTTAAAAGCTTAGTAGAATAGTAGTGACTATGCGTCCAAACTACGAGCATAATCACCAATATTAATCTCATTGCTCCACAGTTACATAGAAGCAGATTAAAAATTAACAAAAAATTATGTACTACGCTACTAGCATTTCAACAATTTAACCATTTTTGAATAAATTAAAATGATGATTAATAAAATCTCACCAGATAAGGTGGATCTGCGACAACAACACTGAAAGCATGCTTGAGCTCCAATGGCAAATCTTGCGGTTGATTATAATCATAAAACGCAAAATCACTTCCGTATTGCTCAAAACGAATGTCGTATTCAAGTATTTTCGCCGATACCTCAGGTCTAATTTTCTGTAAATTCAAATGAATCAATTTTATCTCCCAAAAAAAAGAGTAAATACATACAAATAATCAATCAATCAATAAATTACCTTTAAGTAAGCGTAGAGCGTGGGGCAAGCAATACAGGCAACGCGAGAATCGGAATCACTACAAAGAGAAACGGCTTCTTGAGCTACAGTCTCTGCCGTAACGGCGTCGTACCAGAACTGGCTCAGCCTCCAGTCCTCCGACACTAACGCCACCTCATCTGAATCTGATTCTGTTTTACTTTGAGCGGTTTCCGAAGTTTGGTTTTGTTCTGAAAGGAATTCCTGAAGAGCTGCCAAAGCTTGAGAGCTCAGCATCGGCTGGTCATCATCCTCTTCGACTTCAACGTCGTCGTTTTTGAGGTGCATTTTGTTTTCTTTGAGCTCCTCCATTTTGGTTACTTTTGGCTGCCGCGGCTGCTGTAGCTTGTATGCAGAGATGAGTGAGGTAGTAAAATTGTTCGTCTTTTTTAAACACTTATTATTTCATAAAAAAAAATATATATATTTTTACCATGCCAAGTGACGTCATAATGTCTTAATAAATTAGATTAGATTGACTAGTGAGTAGTATATATTTTTTATTTATTTTTGTACAAAAATTTATAACTATATCATTATTTTTTATTTTTATACAATCAGAAGTTTCAGAATTGTGAAATTTAAAAATTGTTCGTGCAAAAAATGTAGTAATCCTTCGTTTAAGAATAGAAATTTCCTTAAAATTCTTTCGGAGATATACAGAATCTTTAAGCCTAAGGAGAGTCTCTTTGAACAAGAAATTAATTTTTTACAGAGAATAAACAAGGATGATTCCTCATTTTCTCAACTTGTTTTTTGTTTTGGATGAAAGCAACCATTCATCCGACCACCACCACCACAAATAATTTGGAAGAAACATAAACATACTTACTTCATTAACCATCTAAGATGATGGATTCAGAAGTGGCTTCTTCGCCATTATCCCAAAATGGACATGAAAATATCTCTTACAATCACCAAATAAACCTTCATGCTCATTTTGCTTCTATTACCTAATGCTAGGTTATGGGAAAGTTAGAGAGGTCTTCGGAAATCATGTTTCAATGTGCTTTCTCTTCTATCAAATCCCTGGTATCACCCTCTGGACCTGAAAGTGTTTCTTCATTTCCAGCCAAAGAATTACCATACAACTCCCTGAGAGTTTCCAAGTTTGATTTTCCATTTTGAACGTTAACCAATAATTTGTCTTGAAGATCCGTGGGGATAAAACCTTTATCATTGAGGAGTTCTATGAAATTCTCTGCTCCACCAATATCTCCTTCATCTTTAAAGTAATCAAGACATGCAGCCAAGCTTTCCACACTTGGCTTCCACTTGACCAAAGTTTGATAAGCTGCTAATACTTTCTTCATTGCTTCAACTGCTTTATGAATTTGATTATTCTGCCGATACCCTGTAGCTAAATAGTACCATGACTTCACATGAATCTCCCTTCCCTTCAATTTCTCATGGTTTACAAGATTTTCAGCCTTCTCCAAAAGCCCATTTCTGCAGTACGCATCAATAAGGAAGTTTGGTATCCGGGTATCATAGCATAAAGCCTGGGATTCCCACTCCTCAAAAATTTTCTCAGCGCTTTCTAGGTCATCAAGTTTCAGCAGGGAAGATATGACATTTCTATAGCCATTGTTGAGAACCTTCTCTGCTTTCTTGTACAGTTCCCAAATTCTTAGAACATCATCTTTCTTCCCATATTTTCCATATAAAGTGAGAATGACGTTATATGCGCTATTGACCTTTGCACCCTTTATTTGTTCCTCAGATTTCTTCAACATTGCTAAAGCCTTGTCTAGAAGCCCAACTTTTCCATATCCGTTTCCTACAGTAGCATAAATTACCCAGTCCAATGCAACATTGGGATCTGCTTCCATCATTGTCAAAATCTTGTCAATTCCCTCATGGTCAGAAGCATCAGCATATGCACTAAGACGGGTGCAATACGTGTATCTGTCATAAGTAATGCCGTTTTCTTCCATTTCGTGCATCAGACTGTCAAGTTTCTCAAAATTTCCAGTTTTATGATAAAGCTTAAGCATGCTATTGTAAGCCAGTGTTGTCCTAGCCAGCCCCAAATCTCTCATTTTCTGCATGGTGGCCTCTGCTTTATCTGTGGATTTTACATTGGAATAGCAGTTGAGAAGAGCAGAATAAACCTCAAGGCCCTTTATTTTTTCTGGAATATAACTGAAATAATTTTCTGCTTCTTCTATGCCTTTAACTTTAGCGATCAAGTCCAGCCGAACAGCAGCATCAGCAGCTGTAATATTGTGATACCTTTTGTCTGTCATCCACATCGATATCTGGGGAAGAGAGGGGGGACGGATCATAATATTAGGAAGCCAAACATTGGAGATACCCAAAATCATGATGAAATATCCAAAAAGTTTAATAACAACAATACAGTGTCCAATTAGCATCAGCAGCTAATGATTTTTATTCTTCGCCAAAAATATAGTTGAGTAGAACAGCAAAAAGTGTTGATAACTGCAGCTATTTCCCTCTCCTTGCTGAATGTAGTTTGCCCGGATAAAAAAATTGGGATTATCAATTAGGGACTATCAATTAGGAATTGGATGACAGCTAAAAACAACTCACCACTAAAATCTTATGATAAATAAATGTAAAAGATCCATCTGAGAAATACACAAAAGAGATCAGATACTAAAGCTTGGCGGTTCAGCTCCCAAAAACCAGGAGAAGTTCAAGAAACAGTCAACTCAATACCTTCAAATAGAACAGGCAAATGTAACATATGACTTCATTATGGCACAATTTGTTACTCAAAATTGCAAAATGAACCGCAAATAAACCTTGCTCAAAAATCAATGGAGCCCATGGGCGTCGTCAAGATTTTCTAATAAATTGATTACAAATATTCAGTCTATGAGCACGGAATTTCTTGAACTGCAATGCAAAATACTCAAATTAAATTATAAAATCTCCATTTTCTTTTCAAGAGAACCAAACGTTTAATTAGTAATTTCCAAAACAATTTAAAAAAAATTATTTAAAAAAAGGACCCTTAAATTGATACCTCAAGAGCGTGAGTGAATCGGCCGAAAAATCGCAGCTCCTTGATGAACCTTTGGAGCTGTTGTTTGTCGACCGGATGTCCTTCTTCGACCCATTGGTTGAGTAGCGGAACGATCGAGACATTTGGATTTCCCATTGGAGAAATCCTACGGAAAAGAGTATGCATTGAACCCTTCCACTTACTTTCTCGAGTTGCGGTACTCGTCGCTGTCGAGTAAGAGGATAAACCCAGCCCATTTCCCAGACCCAATTGAGCTTTGATGTTGAAGAGTACTGTATAGTAGCGTGGGAGCTTCATTGCTTGAAATTTTTCAGTTTACGGGGAAATGACAGAACAACGTAGGGTTTGTGATAAAAGGGGAATGGGGAAATGGGGTTTTAGGATTCTAACTGGTTCAGCTACGTTGCAACAGTTGTAACGTACCTTACTTTTTGTCTTTTGTGATTGAACTGATGTCAAATTTAACAGCATACCTTTTGCTCCATTTTATTCATAAGATATTAAGAAATATTATAATATTTTATATTTACACACATTATTAAAATTTTATTTAACACCTTATATTTTTTTATTTATTATTTTTATAAATATTAAATTACTTATTTATTTACATTCAATACTAATATGACAATAATACCCCTAAATTTATAAATTAAAAATAAAATTTTAAAATTTTTTGCTTGTTCCTCTCACCTTCATCTCCATCATCATCAGTCGGTAACGATTAAAAAAGAAAGAGAAAATAAAAATCTCAAAGACTCACCCATCACCCATCACCCATCACCTTTATTCTTTGATTTCTTTCAATGGTTCATGAACAATACAACAATACCAACACTAATACCAATAAAACATAAGAACACGACTCTTGACTCTTTTGATTCTTGTTTCATCAACACAGCAAATTCCGAGTTTAAAAGTCTTCATTCATATTCTTTCAAAACTTGACATTTCATCATGGTATGGTTTAAGTTAAAAGAGTTTGTTGTTAGTTTCTACAAACTCCTTAAAGTGATTACATTTAAACGATATCTTACATGGGCGGGCTTCTTCTTCTTGATGTTGATAACTTACATATAAAATACTCTCTTCGTGTTGGGTACAAAATGAAACCAGTGCAACCATCATAACTTCCAAAGGCTTTACTTCTTTATACCAAACATTCCAAACTATCATAATTATATCAATTCTAACTTAACACCTTGTAATTCATTTTACACAAAATGGATCTCCTGCAAGAATGTCGCAAAAGACAACTTCAAACTGGCTAAGGGCAAGAAGAGCACTTGCAGCACCAGAAGTTTCTTTCCTAAGCTCATCAGCAAAACCAAAACTTTCAGAAACAGGCAAATAAGCATGAACCGTGAAAAGTGCAGAACATTCATGCATTCCCTCCTTCAGCACCCGGGCTCGCCTTCGGGAAACCACTCCATACATTTTACTCAAAGAATCAACCGGTGTGTTCAACTCACAAAAATACATGGCTTCAACAAGTCGGGGTTTCTTCTTGAGCACAGCTTGTCTACATGCATCTTTAACAGCTGTCATAACTTGCCCAGAGAAGATGCCATGCTGCTCAGATTGTTGGGAAGTTTCGGAGTCAACATATTTCCCAGCCACAGGAGAGATGTAAGCCTCAACAATTGTCGAAGTTCCGTCCTTGACAACCAAGATCCGTCGGTAATTGGTGTCGGAAACCACCTCAGTTTGAGGATGACGTAATTCATAGTAACTAGTAGAAAATGTAATTAATTTTTAACGCAATAATATAATTAAATATTAGAATATAGTCAGCTATAGAAGTTTATTATTAGAAGAAAAAAAAGGACTGTTAGTCCTCTAATATTTGGAACAGAAACATAAAATCCTCTAATAGTTTAAAAAATATATATAACTTTTATATTCTATTAATCTTTAATTTACTTTAACTGAGAAATAGGTAATATTGTATATTCACAAAAAAATGATTGTATTTTTAATAAATAACGTATAAAACTTATAAAATCATATTCTTCCCTAAAATTACAGCTGCAACTACTCTACAAATTAATAAGATTTACAATATATTTTTTAAAATTTAGTGAGTTTTTTATCCGTTTTCATGCGTTAGAATGGGTCCAGGTATATTGCAAGAGTTCTACTATTTACCCGGGTCAAATTCGGCTGTTTTGATAAGTTCACAGTTTAGTATAAAAAGGTGTCAAAACCAGCGAGAGATTGCCCATTCTTCTTTGATCAATCTTAGGACCGAGTGGCAGGCTCGAACCCGAGTGGAAGTGCGATGGCTCTCGAAAATCAAGACCGTAAATGGATTCGAGTACCATTCTGATCGCCTCTTTCACGATCTTTTCTATATGTAGAAATACTGTGAGCCATCTTAGCAGATTCAGTCTCTAATTGGGCAAGTGTCATTCCCAGAAACTCATTCTGGACTTGTGAAACTGTACAAGCTGTCTTAGCTTGAAGTTGGTTTTGAAGAAACAAATCTAGTAAAAGCAGTTTTATTATAATGCTGCACGTAAACTGAACAATTTCATCAACTTTCTGAACATTATTGCGCCTTCCAATCAAAATACATGGAAAGCTCTCACAAAATAAACGCCGTCATACTCCTTTTCTTGTTGTAATTTTGTGTTTGCAGCCTTTCCTCTTCTTAATACTGCTAACATTCTTAAGGTTCGAAAGTGATTCTCCCCTCCCAGCCAAAGAATTACCAGAGAACTCAGCTGCGTACAATCCAATTTGATTACCCATTTCGTATATTATTTAACAATCTATCTTGAAGATCTGCAGAGATAATTTCCTTGCCGGTAAGTAATTTTATGAAATAATCTGCCCCCTCAATATCTCTTTCCTTTTTATAGTATCCCAGACAGGCAGCCAAACATTCCTTGCTTGGCTTCCACTTGGTTCCAGCTTCCAAAAGCACTAACGCTTTCTTCATTGCTTCCACTCCTTTCTCACTTTGATTATTTTGAAGATACCCCGTTGCCATAAGATACCATGTCCTGACATTAGGCTCTGTCCCCCTCAACTGTGCCTTGTAGATAACAGTTTCAGCCTTGTGCAAAAGCCCTCTTCTGCAGTATGCATCGATCAAGTGATTTGGAATTCGGATATCATGACTTAAATTACGAGACTCCCACTCCTCAAAAATCTTCTCAGCACTTTCCATGCCATCAAATTTCAACAAGGAAGATATAACACAAATATAGCCCCTATTGTAAACCTTCAAGTTCTGCTTGTAGTGTTTCCAAACTCTTAAAACGTCATCTTTATTCCCACATGCTGCATATTGTGTGATAACAAAATCATATGCTCTACTGAATTTGTTGTGCATCATTAGTACCTCAGACTTCCTTAACACTGCCAAAGCCTTGTCCGAAAGCCCAGCTTTTACATATCCACTAGCTGCTGTAGCATAAACTGTCCAGTCTAAAACAACACCCCTATCCGCTTCCATCATTGCCACAATCTTGTCAATTCCCTCACCATCAGAAGCAGCTGCATACGCACTGAGAAGGATGCTGAATGTATATTTGTCACAATCAATACCCTTTTCTTCCATTTCGTGCATCAGACTGTCAAGTTTCTTGTAATTTCCAGTCTGATAATAAACATTCATCATGGAATTGTAATCTATAGTTTTTTTAACCAACCCCCGATCCCTCATTTGCTGCATGATAATCTCTGCCTTTTCTGCAGATTTTGCACAGGCATAGGCATTGAGGAGAGCAATATAAACGCTGGGAAGCTTTAACTTTTCTGGAACACAATTGAAATAATTTGCTGCTTGTTCTATTCCCTGGACTTTAGCAATCAAGTCTAGCCTAATGGCAACATCAGCAGGTGTGAGTACGAAGTTGCTCTTCTTGGTCATCCACATAGATATCTGGGAAGGAAGGGGGACGGGGAGATAAACCAATGAGATGACAAAAAAATGAAATCATAAAACAGAATAAGCATCCTTACTAATAACAAGAAACCAGTGGTTCCACTTATCACAGGTAGCTCAAATCCAGTATGCTTCCCCGAAAGTCGAATTTACAGAAAACAAAAAACGGCTCCCTTGATCAGTCTCATTAAGTTAAGTTGTTAATGCTCAATCAATATATTCTCATCAACCAACAGGACCATCAAGAGGCTTGGGAGCAAAGGTGCAAAAATACAGTCCAAAAACTAGTAATGAAACTGAAATCGTTTCAATTTCAGACAATCCATATATGAACTACACAACATAGAGCAAAAATGAAAGTTTTAGCTATCCGGGTTCATGAGGCTAGGCTATCCCGCTACAATTCCCAAATCTACTACTACATCTCAAAATGCCATCAAAGGGGAACACGATACAAATTTTTTGGAGCCATAAAATCATTACAGTAACAAACATTTTCAACAGAACTTTTTTGAAAATTGCAATGCAAATAATAATAAGAATATTACGATTTTTAATACCTGGAGAGCGTGAGAGAATCGTTTGTACAACCGAAACTTCTTAATGATGATTCGGAGCTGTTCCATATCCAATGGGCGTCCTTCTTCGACCCATTGATCGAGCAGCGGAACCATTGAATCATTTGGGTCCCCCATTGGAGAAAGCATGCGGTAAAGCTTATACATTGATGAACCCTTCCGCAAACTATTTGTCACTTCTCGAGTCGTAGTTCTTGTCGCCGTCGAGTAAGAGGAAGAAGAATCCAATACATTTCCGAGACCCAATTGTAATTTGATGTTGTACAGCGTTGTTCTCAGGCGCACAAGCTTCATTTGCAAGAAACAAATTCAGTTTACACTTACGATACTTCTTTATCTTTTGAGTTGTTCTGCCGGATCGGTCGCTCAAGACCTTTGGTCTCTACCCGGACCCGATGAAAAAAACTACGGAGCGGAGCGGAGCAGGTTTAAGCGTGCCAATTGCGCTCGGTACACATTCATACTTCAAAAATTATCCCAATACCCTAAAATTTATTTTTGGCAAAATTTTCATTGATACCTTTTAAAAATTGATAGAAAATTACTAAGTTATCTTTATTTTAAAATATTTCAACTCAACGGACAACACCTCTTCCTTCTCTACTGAAGCAAACAAACACTCATCTGCTGCAATTTCCTCCATTATCAAACTCAAACAAACAAACATTGCAATTCCCTCACTGGCATCACCTCTGTAATTCCCTCACCGGCATCACCTCTGCAATTCCCTCACCGCCATCACCTCTATAATTCCCTCACCGCCATCACTTCTACTGAAATAAACATTCATTCTCCATACATGGTAAATCGAACTTCAACACGAGCAAACTAAGCCTGAGAAGGGGAAGCTGCCACAACTGAGAAAGTAAAGCATAGTTCGTTACTACATAATTGCCGGAGAGAGTTGATCATTTACTGTAAAATTGTCAGAATGTAACTAGTTGAGAAAAGTAATTCCATATAATTAGTTTTCTTGTTAATATTCAAGGGGAAAAAAAGTTAGGGTTTTATATTGAAAAAATAGATTAATTAGTTGTGGGTCTCTCATAACATGTTCGAAAATAAATTTCTAGTTGTTTTGCTGCATGTAAATTGTGAAAAATTAATGGATTGTGCTTATTATAATTTTGTTATGTAACACAAGATTTGGTCGTGTAAGGTTATGTAAGATTCAAAGTTGTGTATTACACGACCTTCATGTATTGCACGATTATACGACCTTCATGTATTACACGATTACAAGACTTCATGTATTGCACGATTACACGACCTTCATGTATTGCACGTTTACACGACTTTCATGTATTGCACGTTTATACGACATTTATGTATTATACAATTACACGATCTTCTTGTATTACACAATTACACGACCTTCAATTTCAGATTTTATTTCTTGTCAATAGAATCTACACATTACATTTACTTTAATTAGCTTCACAATAAATTGGAATGGTGCATATACATTTACCTTATGAAATCTCATTAGTTAGAGAGATCCTTAATTTTCAATTATAAGTCATGGTAAATCATGATATGTCTAGTTATGAGTGGCAATATTTTATCACTGCGAATGGTGTTCTTATGTGTATAACATTACATTAATTTCCTATAGTTGATTTTTTTTTAATTGATTTCATAGATTAATTATATGCAGGCATTCCTCATGTATGCTTGTATGCTTGGCCATATGAAGAAAGCACTTTGAAGATTAAATTTTTTTTTTTAAATGGTTGTAATATGTTTAATTGCGACTTTAAAATTACACGAATTTTCCCATTAATCATTAGATTAATTTAGTTCTTTAAAGACTTAATTTGTGCTAAGAATTTATATTTGCTGTTATGCAGAAAATGTCAACGAAAATTATTAAAAAAAAGAAGTGAAATTAAATTGGAATCTAAAAAATTACACATCATCATTGGTTTGAATTGTAACTGGTGTCATAGGATCAGATGTCTTAAGTTTGAAATTCATTGTGATTTTGAAATCCGAAGTATCTATATCAATAACTTCAGCTATTTTTTCAACCAATTCGGCATATGTTGTCGATCGTGGTATCATTATCCCTTTAGCCTTGGAACCTTTGAACTTATACTCGTCATTTTGCTCAATCCATTCACCATTGAAGAGAATAGGCACATGTACCAAAACCATATATGATAATACAATAAAAACAATAATATTAAATTTCATATATAAGTAACTACATGACTTACACGACTTACACGACTTACACGACTTATACGACTATATTTCTTACATGACTTACACGACTATATTTCTTACATGACCTACACGACTATATTTCTTACATGACCTACACGACTATATTACTTACATGACCTACATAACTAACTATATGACGTACACGATATCAAAAAAATGCACGACTATAAACATTTTCGCTATAAATAAGTTATATTGGTGAAAAAAATAATTAAACAACCTACATTGCATATATTTTTACATATAAGAAAAAATGGTGAAAATAAAACATTGTAATGTGAGGAAAATTTTTAAATTTTCCTCAAAATTAAAAAATTTAAAACCCAACAACATTAACATACTTTATTGGGTTGTTTAATAAGCAATGCACCTTTAAAGAAAGAATGGGTGTTAAAGAAATGAATACATAATTATATTTATGTAAGAAGTTATGAGAGATTTTGAGAGATTCTAAGATATTTTGAAAGAATCGCCAGCAAAAATAGAGTTGGGTGAAAGAAATGAGGAAAGAAATATAAAGACAATTTATTGAGTGAATTTGATGCATTCATTAATGGTATTTATGACTTTACTCACATTTGTTAGGGTATCCATAAAAACTAAAAAGGGAGGGGGTATTTCAATAATTTTAAAATTATTAAAGGGTATTTAATTAAAAACCCGGGTTTAAGCCACCTAAGAGTTTTTCCTTTTTTTCTTTTTTTTTAATTTTAATTTTCTCAAATGAAGGATCTTTGGGCCGGGCCTGGCATGTTTGGTCTCAGTTCTTAAATTTTATTTTCCTTTTAATCTAAAACAAAAACAAAGGTAACACTGTCAAATCAGTTATTCCTAGAGTTAGTTTGAGATTACCGGGCTGATAAAATAAATTATTTATTTTGTGTAAATAAAATAAGTTATTGTTAAAAAAGTAACTTAGTGTTTGGTAAATTATATTATTGTGGTTATTGTGAGTTTAAAAAGTAGAGTAAATGCGTTTGATAAATTTTATCACAAAAGTGTTGTTTTATTATATGATGACCAAAATAAACAAAAGTTTTAATTACTTTTTATTTTTTAGAGTATATTTAATAAATTATTTAGACATATCTTTTTTTCTTAAATATGTAAAATTACATTAGAATATGAACTTACATTAGAAAACTCAATTAGAATATGAACTTACCGGATCAAAACTGGAGAGAATGTATGCGATTATGGTGGTAACTAAATTATGGCAATAATATGATATCTAATTATTTATATATTAGGCTTTATGGATAAGTAAGATACAACTGTCTTTTTTATTAAAATATAGGGTTGTAATAAGGATTTTAAAAAGGTGTGGTAACTTATTAAATAAGTTGCTTATGAAAAGTAACTCCCTAAATATTTTAAAAAATTGCTAATAAAATGGAGAAAATTATTAAATAAGCTGATTTTACAAAATTTATCAAACATTATTTTTATAAAAAATTATGAAATAAGCAGTTTATTAAATTTCAACTGCAATCCCAAACTAGCCCTTAGGGGTGTTTGCGGATCAAATTTTATGGATTGAACATCAATCCATACAGTTGAATTATTAATCGCTTGCAATTATCCACTAACCTCTAAAGCACCAGGAATTCTAAAACATAAATGCACCAGATCCCTTTTACCATGTAAGATATTGCACCCATACAGTTGATGTTTAAAGTTCTAACATCATCTGACAACCAAATAACTGTTCTGATCTGAACCTATTATTTTCTTCTGAGAACAGGAGTTTGAAATTACGCTTATGAGGTATAAAACAGAAGATGATAAAAATGTTACAAAGGAAGACTAAAATTCAAGTTTGGAATTCAACAAACTAACAAAAAAGTAACACTCACTGGTTAGAGAATTAGTTATAACATAATTTAACGTACATGTCTTGTTTCTTTGATGAGTGAGATATACAGTATACATACAACAGAAAGAATTAATGGCAAAATTATGCAGCAATTAACCTAACAAACATCAAGACTATTGCTGAATGCTTGGCCGATGAGCTCATTAATGCTGCCAAGGGTTCATCTAACAGGTAACTAATTAAGGCCTCAGTTCTGCTTTGTTTTTAGGTATGCTATCAAGTACAAGGATGAGATCGAGAGAGCTGACAAGTCAAATGGTTGTTGAAGACCTGATAGTAGAGAAGCAGATGAAAACATTTTCTTGGTTTTGATCAAAGTTTAGAGTTTTGAATAGATAATAGCTTTCGTTCCTTTTCTGCTAATTAGGGTTTTTTAATTACTTTTTAATTTCTTCCAATATCTTGTGATCACCTACATATCTAATTGGAAATGACTAAATTTAAAATATTTGATTGAGAAAGAGATTAAGGATAGAACCTTTTCGAAAAGAAAACTCAAGTTTTTAAAGTGTCTTTCATGATTGTGCACATGTTACATAACTAAAATGTGATAAATGTTAGGATATATTCCCGTGAGCCTAAGGTTGCTAAACAAATTAAAATTTATTGCTCGTGATTATGAATTAAGTTGATGATTTTATTCTTGCCAACCACAAGGCATTGCTACAAAGATGATATTCACACAATTTTTTTAAGTTTTATTGTAACCAAGCTACGTAACAACAGAAACATTTAGTGATTCATCATGATCTTATATGATCACCTACATATCTAACTACAAATGACTAAATTTAAAAGATTTTGATTGGGAAAGAGATTAAGGATAGAACCTTTCCGAAAAGAAAAACTAAAGTTTTTAAAGTATCTTTCATGATTGTGTGCATGTTATATAACAAAAATTCAATTGCTTTCGACTTTTTAATAGATTCCCCCACAAAAGCCTATCATTGCTTCTTGTTATCCTATTTAAAAAAAGAAAATTCTTATGTTCTTCCAATTATAAAAAATTATGACATGTTCTCTGCACCACTTTTTTTTTTTAAATTTGTACCAACTAACCACTTTTTAACGAACAACGTTAAATAATTTAAATGAAATAATAATTTTACCCCTAAATAAATTAAAAAATCATTTTATTTTACAAAAACTTTGAAAAAATAAGAAATTATAATTATAATTTATTTTTTATTAAACTTAGGGGTATTTTTATAATTATAATTTTCTTATTTTTTAAAGTTTTTGTAAAATAAAATGCTCTTTTAATTTATTTAGAAGTAAAATTATCATTTCATTTAAATTATTTAACGGTGTTAGTTAAAAAGTGGCTAATTGATATAAATTAAAAAAAAAAAAGTGGTGCAGAGAACATGTTAAAATTTTTTGATGGTTGGATGAACATAAGACAAAAAAGAGATGGTGCAATGATAGTTTCCCTTTAAAAAAAATGATGTGAAATGTTAATAAGTTTGTTTGCATCTATCTACTCTTAAGTATTAAATAAAAGTGAATAACAATTATAAATAATCCCCATCGAACTAAATTAGTTGTACTCCAAACGTATCCTATTAAGAATGTGTTTAAAATTGAAATTAGATAACTGTAACTTAAAAGTTCCACTTAAAATTTATTTTAATACGATTTTTTACTTATATGATAAAATGTCTATTATATTTTTAATAATTTTGTTAAAATTATTATTAAAATATAAAATTTATTATATATTATTAACTTTTATTTTATAATTACAAATTTTTCTCAGCACACACAAAAGAAAAAAAAATAACCCGATCGATATTTCTCAATAAATCCGGTAAGAACAAAATTCCTTTTCTTACAACACCTTTTCACACAGGAGAATTTCTATTGCTTTCCTTTAATTTTATGTTTTCTTTTAATTTTCATTAACAAAGACCCTGGGCTTCGACTTGGACTTGGGTTTGGACAGGGATAGCTTGAATCAAATTCACAAATTTGGTTTTCATATTATGTTATGGATGTTGATCAAGAAATAAGATTAATTTTCAAAATGCAATTAAGAACTCAAAGACTCAACATTCGCCTATGGGACAAGTCAAAGTGACCTCATTGCATGATAGATATATATATATATATATAAAACATTAAACAACCATTTAAATTCTAAGGGTATGCCAGTAATAAAGAGAAAAAAATCACATCAATCTTCAGAAGAATGCATTCAAGAAGCACTGTGGTAATCACAAACAGCAGAATTTATAAACCATCAAATTCTAGTTTGATTAAGTTGTGCAGACTCCATCGTAACATCCACCACATGGCATATGGAACCAGTAAGTCACTAAATGCATCCTCAAATATCATCTACTCAAAACTTGAAACAACATTAGTAAAATAGCAACAAAACATAGTCCAAAAGTTTTTTTTATAAAAAAAGTACAACTTTCTGCATCTGCTTCTCCACTATCACGACCTCAGCGATTGGCCTTTGCCACTCTCTCAATCTCATCCTTCTTCTTGATCGCATAGCTGAAAATGCAAGTGGTAACAATCAGTTTCAAGAAATTGTAAGTAAAGAAGTAACAGAGCAGAACCAAGGCCATGATTGTTTACCTGTTAGATGAACCCTTGGCAGCATTAATGAGTTCATCGGCCAAGCATTCGGCAATAGTCTTGATGTTACGAAAAGCAGATTCACGAGCACCAGTGGTGATTAGATAGATCGCTTGATTCACACGGCGCAATGGGGAAATATCCACAGCCTGACGCCTAACAACACCAGCAGATCCAATACGGGTAGCATCTTCCCTTGGACCACTGCAGCAACAAAGGAAATTCGAGATAATTCAATAAAAGAGCACATGGATAAACCAGTTGCATAAATAGCAAAGAAAAACTTCCACAATGTTTTAGAGAAATCAGACTTCAATACCTGTTGATGACAGCATCAACAATGACTTGAATTGGGTTCTGGTCGGTCAAAAGGTGAATGATCTCCATGGCATGCTTAACAATCCTGACGGCCATCAATTTCTTGCCGTTGTTACGACCGTGCATCATAAGAGAGTTCGTAAGCCTCTCAACAATGGGACACTGGGCCTTCCGGAAACGCTTAACTGAGTACCTCCCAGCAGTGTGAGGCACATAAGTAGCGTGCTTGGCCGCTTGCACGCCAATATAATCACTCAAAGAGATGTCATTGACCTATAGTGCATACAATTTAAAAAAAAACCTTTAATAGGGCCAATTACCAATAATAACACAGAAAAGATAGAAATTTCAGAAATAAGATTTACAAGTTGGCAAAAGTGCTAGATGATAAAGTACTCAAGAATGTTTGGAAGAACACATCACTAAGAAAAGATAATTGACAAGCGGTGTTCAAATTTAAAATACACTACACAAACATATCAACACCACTAGAACCTTCTCTGTTTCCTCCAGTTTATCCATAAACACATTATCCTATGCAAGAATCCCATAATTAATCAAAACAAGTTTTTACCACATATCAAAACATATCAATTCGTCTATATTTTGGGAATTGCAAAAAACAAATTATTTTTCGTACCCAACTCTTAAGCAAACAAATTGCAAATCTGCAGCCAAACAATATTTTTTAATAAAGCCTGTACGTACCGCTCCAGAATCACTAAATCCCAATCAAGACTACAGAGGAAAAGAGAAAAAAAAAATACTCCCATACTGAACTCATGAAATCACATGCGTCTCAAAATGAAAAGACCCTAAAAACATCATGTAATAATTTGAAAAAAAAATACAAAATCAAAAATAGCAGCATACAGATCCAAAAAGATAACCAAAAAAATAAAAGTAACCAAATGCAAAAGGAGAATTTAAAGAAGACAAACCTGAACATCCTCGAAAGTCCACCTATTGAAGAGCTTCACATCGTAGTGAGGCTGTGATGGGTCTTGAGATTGTGCCACTACAGCAGTCGCCATTCTTACCTACCCAACAAAATATCAAATGACAGCCTTTTTAGAACTAAAAATACGAGAAAGATAATTTGCGATGAAGAAGAAAGGGGAAGCTTACCTGAAGAACTTTGAGAGAGTGAGAGACCGAGAGAGATAAAATAATAAGAATCGGCTGCCTCCCGCTGAGTTCTTCCTGAGTGTTACGATACAAAAGCCTAGGGTTTTTTTCAACTATTTATATCCAACAAGTAGCGAATTAGGGTTTGGTTTTAAAAGAAAAATAAAAATTTTTATATGGATTGGTTAATACATATTAGGCCCTCATGTTTTAACAAACTATAAATCATAACTATTTATAATAATGTTATTCATGAGGACCCTTTTAGATGCCAAAAGGTAAATACTCTCTTAATTTTTAAATCACTTTAATATCATTGGAGCATAATTTGAACGAGCAATGTTACAATTTACTGGTAGGAACTCAAATTTTAAAATTCAGAATTTAAAAGTAGAAGTTATTCATTTTACTCATGGCTAAACTAACTAAGAATACTTTTTTTTTTCATATTTAACAATGTTAATTTATATTTCTTTTAACATGGTCTTAAAAAACTTGTTTGCGAAGATAGTTATATATTTCTTCTTAAAAGCCGTAATTGATAAACATGCAATCAAATACATTTTATTAAAGCGTTTGCCTACCTTACGCTAAACGTAAGGTACAACCCTCTCACACAGCTGAAAAGTGGGACTCATTGCTGTAGAGAGGGTTGTACCTTACGTTAAACGTAAGGTAGCAGCTCCCATTGCTAAAACCTTTGTTTATTAAAGTTTCACTAACACAATTTATACTTGAAGAAGTTTTATTTTTTTCTTTTTCTCTTATTTTTTTAAATATGAAATCTATAGATTAGTTCACACAACAGCAATTAAAATACGATTTTATTACATAAAAAAACTCACCAATTATGAAAGCATAAACAATGACAAGTCTAGCGCCAGGTTCTCTTGATATTTTTACCCCACCGACGATGTTAACATTCTCAAGAACTTCATATATATATATATATATATATATATATATATATATATATATATATATATATATATATATATTGGTATGAAGTACGAGATAGTCCTAAGTGGCTCTAATTATGAGAGACATATTTAAGTCTATACTACAATTCAGAGTCCCAGACTAATCCCCGCTTGCACCGGATCGACCCGTAAAAAGTAAAATGCTGATTAAAGTGGTAATTTCATACGATAGCGGGGCTTAAACCCTTGATTTCTCTTAAGAAGTGAGAGTGCCGAACCACTCACACCAACCAACTTTAGTTAACTGTCAACAATATATTAATAAATAAGAATATAAGATCACAACTAATCACTAATTATTTATGTTGTCTCGTGGCTCAGTTACAGTGAAACTTATAAAAGTTGTGTGAATATCATCTCTGTAAAATAGCTTGTAGTTAGTGAGAATAAAATCATCAATTTAATTCATAATTATGAGTAATGAATTTTAATTTGTATAACAACCTTAGGCTCACATACAAGTCAAGTGAGGAACTTTAAAAACTTTAATTTTTCTTTTAAGAAAGGTTGTATTTCGAAATTCGAAATTGTCCGTTAATCAATAAAGACTTAAGATCCCTAATAATAATCCAAAATCTCTTACACAATTAGTTACAAACCAAACACAATTAGTTACAAATAATTTTTGACTGGCGCCTGCGCAATAAGTCGTATCAACAAAAACCTAATTAATAGATAAGAGCACATTCCAGTCAATTACAAAAAAAAAAAATATATAAATTTGCATGGAATTCAAACTTGTAACTAATCCTAATATTGAAGTATTGGAAAAACTAATCTCTTTCCCCGGGAATCTGAATCATTTAAATTCAATCATTTCCATTTAGATATATAAGTGATCGTAAGATATATTGGAAGAAATCAAAAATTATTTAAAAGACCCTAATTGATGAGCAGAAAAGGGGTGGAAACTATGATTCTACTTATTGGCGTATAGTTGAATAGCTTGATAACATATATGTAGGAATGATGATATTCAGACATAGATAACAAATGAAAAACAGCTAATGAGAGATGAAAATTTTGAAGGTGAAATGAAATAGTTTTAAAACGAAATTTGTTGGTTAACAACAAATAGACCTCAAATTTTCTAAAAACTAAAATTAATAATATTATTTATAATTTAGTTACTACTAATCCCTTGTTTAAGACTTGTTAAAATTTTGTAAATAAAATATATCAATTTGTATAAATAATTATTACTCATTTGTTATAGTATTTGTTATAAATTATTTATCTTCCTCAAATTTTAAAAATTTGAAAGTTGAGACTATTAAGCTATATTGATAGTTAAATTGACAAAATTACTCTTTTGAGTTTATATTTTATTCGAATCTTCTCATAACATAAACATGCGTGCTACGATAACTACAAATTTCTTCGTAAAGCCAAAATTGACATATACATATTTTGTTAAAAATTGTACTTGTTCTACCACTACAGTATCTAATTGAAGAAGCTCTACACAAAAAATTGTAGGAAATGAACACTTAAATCTGTTTAAGTTATTGTATATTTTTATCAAGATCTTTTGGATAACAAAATTCTTATGAATTAAGCGAGTGGTGAAAGATAATTGGTTGATAAATAAAAATGTGTATTAATAAAAAATTTTAATATTGTGATTTAAGAGAAACACAAACAAAAATTATAGTTAAACAATTAAATTCTTTGATTTTTTCAATGAAGAATAGTGTTACACATTTCAAAAATTTATCCCGAAGATCTGATCTTAAATAATATAGCATCAATTGGATAATATCTTATTTTAAATAATATAACATGAATTGGATGATAAGATAACATAAGTAATTCACTTAAACCTGGTGAAGAATTATAAACCGTTTAACGTATAGTATATCATATTTCATAGAATTATAAACCGTTTAATGTATAGTATATCATATGTCATACCATTTGGAATGTACATCATTACTGATCAAGAAATCGCAAATCCTAACAAAACAAAATAGGTGACTCGAACGAATTAAATGCAAACTGAGTCGCCTTTACAAGTGTGATTTAGTTAAAAGTTATCGATTCATTCGTTAGGCTGCTAATTTCTCTACAACCACAACTTTGCCACGTCACATTGGCGATTGGTGTTTCAAATTCACCAAACTGCCATCGACCATTTAAACTCGCTTATCTCAAAATGTCTCTCCTCTTTAATCCAATTTCTTTTTCTGGCACACTCATGTTCATCTGCTAGCATTCTGCTGCCTCAGAAAAGCCATATATCAGATTAAAATTACTAGAAATTCCGATTTCTACTGTAAAAAATTTATAATTTTTCATTACATTGCTAAAATATTTTGCAAAAAATCAAAGTTCACAGCAATAACATTACATTATTATTAACATTTTACTTGATATCCACAACTACCATGCTATATTTATGACAACTTTTTCATTATGAAAGAAAATGCATGCATTCCTCTATACATGATTCCTTCTATTAAAACAAGACTTAAGTATCAGGGAAAGCTATAAATTTGCAAAACTTGAACAAACAAGAATTATTTAAAGCAAATTTAACTCCATTTCAAAGAGAGCAATATTAAACATCCCAAAACATATAATTCATGGCTCAAAACCAAGTCTTAATATGAAAACCTTCAAAATAAGTTGTGAAACTCATAACATTGCCAATCACTAGCCTACTAAAAACAACAGTAATGAACCCTAGTTTCCAACAAAAAGTTTGAGATAGTATGACCAGAGATGGACTCTTCAACGGAGCCTCCTAGCTTCTCTCTCAGACTCAAGCAAAGTGAGGATATCACCTTCTCTGACGGGTCCCTTCACATTCCTCATGATGAATCGGTTCTGATCATCTAAAAACTTGACTCTCACTTGAGTAACCTGTCCTCTTGAACCAGTGCGGCCCATGACTTTCACCACCACAGCGTGCTTAATCTGAGAATCCATTCTGCATACACATAGAAGAACATGTAAGCAAAACAAATTCTATTAAAATATCACACTCGAAGAACATGACATCAAGGGAAAACGACACTTCCAAATACCCACATGCACATGAGCAAGCAATCAAATGAGGTCAAAATCCAAACATACAAAAACATTAAAGAGAAATTAAAAAGCAATTATTCACTACAATACCCAATTGAAACTATGAGTTAATAAAAGTCATATTTCGCAGCAAAATTTACAATATACACTACACAAATTGCTAAAACATAATTGTATATGCTAACGTAACATCAAAAAACATAAAGCATAAAACACAGAATCAAAATTACTCAAAAGTAACACCTAGTCTTACGCATGTTACTAATAAAACAAATCAAAATAAAGCTTCATAAACTTGGCGCTATCAATCATCAAGTGTGTTATCAGATAAGGCAATAACAACAAATGCGGCAAAATTTGACTAATTATTTTCAATGATCTTTAAACCCTAGTCTTTCTCTAAACATTTTCTCACCAACCAAACAATACATAAACAAGCCAATAGGCACGTGTATAAAGTTCGTCAATTCAAAAAAAAAAGTATACTTTTACTTCATTAACGCAATTAGGTATGGTCAAATTATTTTTCACTGTACGACAACAAATATTATTTCAGCAACAAATAGCTTGCAATAGATCAAAGCCATAAGCGTCATGCAAAAATAACAAAAAGGCAAAAGCTGAAAACGATATCGTAAATTAAAAGAGACGATGAATAATTAAACAGCAGAAAAGGGAACTGAAGCGAACCTGAGCGAAGAGGCGAAAAGAGAGAGAATGTGACAGAAGCGGCTGCTAATTTCTTTCAGCAGTTCTTGCAATGGAGCGAAAAACCCTAGATTTGTTGGCATTATATAGATGGAATAATTTTAAATGACCGTTCTGCCCGGACGTGCAGGGGCAATCGGTTGGGGGTATGTTAGTCAAATTAAGAGAAGTTTAAGGTCAGCAAGGAATTTGGATTCAGTGTAGTCGACGTTAATCACACTTGATTTGTCAATCCATTAGGGTTGAGTTTTTGGCTTTTGTTATTGCGTTTTCAGCCGTTGGATTGTCTTACTTTCTTTTAACTTCAATCTACAATTGTTATTTGGGCCTTGCCAACTGGGCCCTAGGCCCTGGGGAATCACTTCACTATGATACCGTCTTCAACATATTATTATTATTCTTGTAAAAAAAAAAACCTATTATTATTATTACTACTACTACCACAATAAGAAAAAATATTAATAATTAGGCACTGTAGTTTTTTTTTCTTTGGTCGATTTTGCTATAACAAACTTTGTTGAAACATACTTTAAATTCACTTTTATATATTTGTAAATCTTAGTTCATCTCTCTACTATGGAAGTGATACTAGTTAATCCAAATAATGAAGTAATAACTCTAAAACTTAGTTATGGATGATAGTTAGTTTCGTTAGTAAATACTTGTTATCATGTTATATCAGGTATGGAGCTCAAACAATTCACATGTGTATAGGGATAGCAATGGGGAAAGGGAAGAGAATGGGACTAACATTTTTGTATTTATCTCCGGTATTCTGTATATGTATCCGCTCCTTCCTTGCCCCCGTCATAATTGTTTAAGGAGATTCTCATTTCCGCCTCAAATAATAACAAAGGATCCCTAAGGGTCCACCATCCTCAAATAACTTCTAAATAATTGCTACGTTTTAATTTATGAATTTAATGTAATTATATTAAACTAAAAAATTAAATAAAAATAAAGTTTTACAATATATCTAAGTAAGGTCTAGATGTTTTAGCTTTACCTTTTACTTTATTTTTTGTTTTATTAGATAAAATTTTAAAAGAAAAATTTTGGGCTAACACCTTTTGAATAAGAATTGATTGAATAGTATTACAATTAGTTAATTAAGCGCTTCAAAATATATTTTTATAAATATTCTAGTAGTTGTTATTTACACTAATTTTTAATATTTATAATCAAAATATTTTTATTTATTCATTAACGATTCTAAAATTAAAATTACAAATTAAAATGAAAAAAATAGGAATTCGTCTCTTCAGTGAAAAAAAAATTGGGTACTAAGTTGCCTCTCTCCATTGCTAAATAAGAAATTAGGTATAAAAACATTCCCGATACCCTCATTAAATGAGAAAACTCATCAAGTATCCTTATCTTCGTGGGAATTTTTACCATCACGCCATGTGTAAATGTGCTTAGCGAGACATTATAAGCTATTCTCATTCGAATTACCATGCAGATTTGGTGATGAAATGGTAAAATAAATGACCAAAATTTCACAATTCATAAAGAAAATTAAAAAAAGGAAAAACCGAGGGAGGATGCTTATGACGAAATTTATAAAACCGAATCAAATAAGTGAAAATATAAAATTAATAGGGTAACCATTGCAACCACCTGAACATGAAAAAAAAAAAAAACACAAAAATTTGTTGTTCAGAAAAGTATAGACCGCACTCTGCCATTGCTTTGCTTAATTGCTTTTCAGCTGTCTCTCTCTAATGGAGCTCGCACTCGCTCACTTCTCTTCCCTTAGAATTTCTGCTGTAACTTCATCTCGCAGTACTTATTCACGTCAAACAAAGACACCCATTAAGCCAAATTGTATATCCTCTGACCATTTATTAAAATCCTCCAACAAATTTCCTTCATTTGGGCTCTACAGGCACATAACTGGTTTTAAACATGCTTCAAAACAGCATAACTTCATCTGGGTATGTTTTGCTTTCTGTCTGACTCAAACGTCAGCTTCATTTAATTGAAATTAAGATGTTATTTTGAATAGGAAGTAGCTCATTTTACTAGCTGGCTTAGACAAGAACTTTGATATGCAGCTTAAGTTGTATCATTTGTGTGAGCTATGAAGACTAATTACATTTAGATCAATATGCTTGTTAAGGATGAGCGGTATAGTTTACATGATACTATTAGTTGCACCAAGTGTATGATGATGGGAAAAAAATGAATAATTGATGTTATGTATGACATATTTATCAGCACCAATTGATTGTCTGCTGGAAACCAGCCAATCAGTTAGCAGGTTGAAAATGTACTAGTTGAATCAAACCAAGTTCAATAAATTTAATTGGCTTTTGCTGAATTTCATTTGGCAGGTTTTAAGATTTGATATGATTGAATTTACAATATTGTATCTATGAGACTCCAGAGCATGTCTATGGATTTAATGTGAAAATGGATGCTTACAGGCTTCCTCTCAAATTGGAACTGCTGGTTCCGATCCATTGCTGAACAAAGTGTCAGCTTTCAGAGACGCATGCTGGAGATTTCTAAGGCCACACACAATACGCGGAACTGCTCTAGGTTCTGTGTAAGTACTTACAAATGAGCACACTGGTTAGCATGTGTAAATCAATTTTAGTTGGATCTTATGACATTTATACTTGATTATTTAATTGACAGTGCTTTGGTGGCAAGAGCGCTGATTGAGAACCCTAATCTAATAAAGTGGTCTCTGCTGTTGAAGGCATTCTCTGGTCTTTTGGCTCTCATTTGTGGGAATGGTTATATAGTTGGCATCAATCAGATCTACGATGTCGGAATTGACAAGTATGCAATTAACTTTTTTTTCTTAAATCCTTTGGTTCCATATAAAACATCTAGTAATTGACTTGCATAGCCTTAAAAGCAAAAGTGTGGTTTTCACGCAACCAATGATCGTTATACATTATTTTAGTCAGATTGTTTTCATCTGTTTAACAAAGCTAACTCTTAAGACCGCCAGTAGCTGGGTAAAAATTTCTCAAAAAATTCCCAGACTGATATGTTACTTAGCCAGGAGTTCTTGATTCAATGCATTGTAAGGCATCTTAAGCCATGAAAGTGGACTGTAAAGTTGGTTAACTGCATACTCAGTCTTGAATCCAAGATTCTTCTTTTGATAAATATATGTTTGTAAATTCCTATGTTCTCTTTATGCAGGGTAAACAAACCATACTTACCAATAGCTGCGGGAGATCTGTCAGTTCAATCTGCATGGTTTTTAGTGATATTTTTTGCAGTGACTGGTCTCTTGATTGTTGCATTCAACTTTGGTCCATTTATCACTTCTCTTTACTGTCTTGGCCTTTTTTTGGGAACCATCTACTCTGTTCCACCATTTAGAATGAAGAGATTTGCTGTTGCTGCATTTCTTATAATAGCCACGGTATGCTTTATTTTCACCCTCTTCTCCAAATTCCAACAATCAACTTTATGTTAATTTGTGAACTTCTCCATTGATGTTTGAAATTTGATGATACACCATAATCAACACACTGCATTTGGATGCACAAGGTGCTCATAAGATTGGAATCATAATCTGAAAAATTCTAATTGATGTATAGACAAGATAGGGCTTTTAGTCACATTGTAAAGTACTAGCCCAGAGAAGGATATCCCTAATTGGTGTCACGAAAAGATAACCATAATAGAAGCTGTGTTTAAAAATTTAGATATATTAAGTGTCAGGAATTGTTCTTAAGACAAAAAGTTCTGATTTTATGCTACTTGTGTTTGATTTATCTTAAGAATCTTTCAGTTTGCATAACAGTTATTTTATTGCTTCTAATAAAGTTGTTCTTTTACATTGATTGGTACAATTTTTATCTAGACACATGTGCCTCGAGAAAGTTAGATTGTTGGACAAAAGATAACAGAAAATAACCTCTGCAGGTGCGGGGTTTTCTCCTTAATTTCGGTGTATATTACGCCACCAGAGCTGCCCTTGGACTCTCATTTGAATGGAAGTAAGTCGTTATCGATATCAATTGCGTCAGAACATAGTCATTTGAGACACAACCAAATAAATTTTCCATGCAAGTGTAAACCATGGTTTTCATGTGCAAGCTCTCCAGTATCTGTCTTGACTTTTTAGTTGTGGGTCAACTCTTGAATGAAGAGTAGCATAAGAAACAAAATTTAATAATAATCTTGAATGCTATATGGTCCTCCTTGTTATGGAATGTCCTTGACGGAGTGCATGGTGTTGCAAACTAAGGAAGAATCTTAATGTTGCCTCTTCACTTTCTAATTGCAGTGCACCTGTTGCTTTCATTACATCCTTTGTCACATTGTTTGCTTTGGTCATTGCTGTCACAAAAGATCTTCCAGATGTTGAGGGGGATCGCAAGTAAGTTTCTGCCCTACTTGGATCAATTTATTGGTTTTCTTTCTTTTTCTTTTTCTTTGAGTCATTTCTGCCACAGAGTTATATTCATTAGATTCCTCTTTGATTGTTCTACCACTAACTTTTAATAATCTTTGTTAGTCCAATTTATAGCTTTTATCTTCATCATTTCCTCAGCAAGCATCCTCTGCTTTAATGTTTTTACCATCACTTAGAAACCTGCTCTACTTTAATTGGAACTAAACCCTCTACTCTTCTAATATTTTAGACATCTAACACCTTCCTTATTCCAATATATGTGTTTACAGATTTAAAATAGCAACTTTGGCAACAAAGCTTGGAGTTAGAAACATCGCCTTTCTTGGTTCTGGACTTTTGCTGTTGAATTATATTGCTGCCATATTGGCAGCTATTTACATGCCCCAGGTGAACACTTCTCCTAAGAAGTTATTCTTATTGATTTATAAACTGTTTATATCATTGAATGCATGATCTTATGCTTATTTGTAAATCTCATGGAATCAGTTGAGTGTTTCATGGTATCTCTTACTGTTTGGACTTATTGAGTCTAAATTGTTTCTGCAAAATTTATGCTGATGTTATGGTTGTCTGCTGAACTCATGGAATCAGTTTAATAGTTGTATTTCTTGACATTTTTCTTCAATGCTAGGAGAACTAAAGTCTAGTATAATTGTCAGGCTTTCAGGCGTTACTTAATGATACCCGCACATGTAATCTTGGCTTCATGCTTGCTATTCCAGGTGTGTTTCTTTGTACTACCACAATCTTTTTTCTTTTTAATGTGATTACTTCTGATTCGTTGCCTGGATAACTTTTTTCCCCACTTTATGTGCTTCCTGTTCTGTACTTTATTAGAGTTTAATACTATTTTGGGCTTTCTTCCATAAGCTAAAGATTTTGGATTACATACTATTTTGACCAAAATGTCTTCTGTTCAAATTCTTAGAATTTTTCGATTCTATTATTTTGCATTATGTAAGTTATGTCCAGAAACATGCACATGGAGGACATCAGAGTTTGAATACTATTATTGGGTCTTTTCTTATAAACTTAGAATTTTTTAAACTGCTAGCTGGTCAAAACTATGCCCGATTTAGAAATTAATTTCTGCTATGCATGGTTATTGTTAGTCTGCTGCTTTAATTTAAAGATTCTTTTTTGTTGTTCTTTAATCAAGTTTTGTTCCTTAACATAAAATTCTATTTAAATATGGTTTCAGACAGCGTTATTGGAACGAGCGAATTATACCAAGGTAATTCTAGCTACATGTTGCACCCTAGGAATGTGGTAACATTCCTTTAATTATCAATTTAGTTGGAAAACTTTTTTTCACATGTTGATTCAGGAATGTATACCGAATGATTGTTTTGAAGAGGAGTTGGGTTCTATAACTAATTGATATAAACCTGGAGGCTGCAGGTTTCATTGGATTTCATTAAGCTTTTGGGATCTGTAATCTTTGAACGAAAAATTTCTTTTTTCAGCTCTATTTTCTGACATGATTAAAGTTATGTAATTAGGAAAAAATGATGTAGATAGTGCAACATGATTAGAAGGGGTTAAAGAATTAAAGAATCTCTACTGCTTAGAAACAAGATAAATAATGGATTTAAGGAGGAGCAAAAATAAAATATTGGAAGAGAACTGAATTAGATTTGACCACTGTATGGGCACGGCCCTCCTCACCGATATGCTATATTTATATTTAACATAGGACTGGTATATGAAAGTCCTGAGTCTGCAAACTTTAAAAGATGCTAAAAGCCCCTGTAACCCAGTTAACCTAAATTACACAATGAAATAACAGTATATCTGCTATTATAGTTTAACAAGATAATGTTTTAGACACCCTCTTAGGAATAATTTTGACATCAGATGAATTTATTTTGGGTGGCCTTTTGGTTACTATTTCTACTGTGATAGTAAACTTGCTAAGTATTTTCACATAATAATGAAGTGGGTGTGGTGGTACAAGTTTTTGAAATTTTGCTGCTTTCTAATCTCTAATTAAATTTGGCTGTAATAATTGAACTTTGCCTTCTCAATGTCAAACCTCTAGTAGAAGAATCATATTTATTTTCTCTTCTTGATATGGTTCTATGTTAATTTTCTTTTTGCAGGGGGCAATCTCAGGGTTCTATCGGTTTATATGGAATCTATTCTATGCAGAGTATGCCATATTTCCTTTCATATAGTATACTATCCTTTAATCTTTTGTTGTCCCTTTTTTTATTTTTTATCCCACTCGTGGTTTTGGGGTTGGGGCGGGGGTGTGGGGTTGTAATGAGAGAGGTATTTTAGTTGGTTAGGTTAATTATTGTATAATTTTGTCATTGATTCTTCCTCTTGTATGTATAATGTATATCTCAGTCGTCAAAGAAATATGATATGTACATTGAAATATGTTATAACTAACAAATTCTCTGTCCAGTGACTGTTACTGTTTCACTGGTTTGTTGAATCACAGACCTGAATCCTAGTCTTCCTTGATGACACTTTTATGATCTTCAGTTTTAGACGTTACAAGTGTAATTTCTAACTCCTGTTCTCAGAAGAAAATAATGGGTTCAGAGAAGAACAGTTATTTGGTTTTCAAATGATTTTATAAACTTTAAACATCAATTTTATGGGTGCGATCTTACATGGTAGGGTGGGGATTTGGTGCTTTTATGTTTTAGAATTTCTGATGCTTTAGAGGTTAGTGGATAATTGCAGGTGTTCAATAATTCAACAAAGGGCTTCCTTTTTTTTTTTTTTAAACCAACAGTAGGATTTGTTTTGGTGGTGGTGATCGTGCAGACATGTAGCTTAGCTTAATTTAAGCCTATTAAATACATTCTGAAACTTGAAAATCATTGATACATAAAATTAATTACCAAAACTCAAGATTGACTGCCATCCAAAGTTTCGTAGTTCTAGATCCAATATCTTCTAAAGTGGCTTTCAGTGTCCCATACAGAACGCTACTTTACAATGTCGAGAGAAGAATGATTTTCGATTCCCCTTTTCTCTTCAACTTTAGATCCAATTTACAAGATTTCAAAAAACTAAAGAATTGAAAAGGGACTCGTCTTGTCATAAACATGTGTGGTCCCTTTAAATTTTATGCCATTTTTACCCTGAATTTAAGAAGGTAACGTGTAAAAGATTGCTATAGAATACAGAAAGTATCTCCTATGTCATCTTCTCTATCCCCAACATAAGATCATAAATGAATGAATTTGTGTTTTCATTTCAAAGTAGTCTACGGTTTTGTTTGTGATGCTACTACTTGCCCTGGAGCAAGGGGGCTTTTGGCCAATATTTCTCTGCTTACTGAATTTGGAGCAAGCACTCTCAGAGAAGAGTGGCTTCTGATCCGAGATGATGAACTTGCTCTTGGAGACAAGTTTGCTAGCTCGAGAATCTGGGCTTGTAGCTCCGATGGGTAATCCCTCATGCAACCAATCCGTGGCCCGGCCCCTGTACTCCATTTTGAGGATAACTGCTGAGCCAACTGATATGATTTCAGTCCTTTATGTGAATCTATCCTTTGCATGATTTTCTCTTTTGGAACTGGCTTTTCATTTTCTTCTGTATCTTCATCAAACAGATTCTTTTTAGAAACCATGAAATCTTCCTCTGACAAAAATGATTCTTCAGCTGTTTCATAACCATCATCTGAAGGATGCTCTTGATATTCAGAACTGCAACTTTCTGGAAGTGCTTCTGTCTTACAAATGTCAATCATGTCACTGCTCCTTGGTACTTGATCTCTTGGTTCAGGTTGAGCTGGATTTTCTGCAGGATTAGGCCCTTCTTTTCTTGAATCAATGTCCTCTTGAGTTGAGGTTTTAACATCTGCTGCTTCAGTGTCTTGAGAGATTCCTACTTCCAGTGGGTTGTCATGGATGCTTTTGCTCTTTTTGATAGCTACTTCTTCCTCTTCTTCTGGGCTTTTCTGGAACGTTGCAAAAAAGATATGCCAAATTAGCCTCAGTTTGCCCAATATTTAAAGGAGATTTTGGATAGTTGAAAATCTCTTGCTACTCAATTAACTTTATTTTACCTTCACATTAGTGAGATCCACATTGTGCTCCCTGAGGAATGACATGAATGCTTGGAAATTTTCTTCTGTTGGGAGATAGTGTCCACTGTGTGGCCAAATTGCCTATCAAGTTAAGAAAAACAATATCAATATACAAACACCTACCCGAAAGTATGAGAAATTGTAGTATGTTCGGGAATACTTTTGGCCTGGAAAAAAGTTTTTCCAAATAGCCCAAGTGCTTTTATTTTCATTTGTGTTGATTAACATAAATGTATATATGCTTATTGTCATTGAAAGTGCCTTAAGGCCTATTTTACCCAAAAGCAGTTTCTAACGCACTTTTTGAATATGAATTAATTTCTTGAAAATTCAAATGGTGGCTTGTTGTCTACCTTTAGATATCCATTGTCAACAACTAATCTCCCAGCAGATAGCGTGGCTCCCCCAGCCAAAAAGCTTGAATGTTGAAAATTGCCCTTGATCTTCTGCCCCACATACAATGTCTTTGAAGTGCTGAGCACAAAGATCCACTTAGTATCTTTTGGTCCCTTTGTACTATCAAGAACTGTCCCACTCTTCTTGTAAATCAACTTCCCATCCTCTATTCTTACTTCATACTCCATCCTTTCTGTCTGCAAATTGGGAAAAAAAATGTCAAAAAAATATCGATTTTTCAACTGATATATCAGTAAACTTGATATCATCCGAAACAAATCATTTGTTGCTCATAAAGGTGACAACATGAGTAATTGCTGTTGGAGATGAGACTAACCGGACCGAGATACTTGATGCATTGTTGTTGAAGCTTTGATCTGGGGCACCTCTCAAGATTAACTTCTTTCCCTGCTCCGATATCAAGCCTGGATGCCAGAATGTTGGTGTCAGTTTTTTAAATTATACTTAGTACTCGAGCTAAGAATTTTTCTGTTCATTTTGTTGGGGTCTCAAGTATCTTTACCAGTAGAAGAATGGCTGCTGGCTCTCACAATGCAACCAGGTGACATAGTAGAACTGAAGGTTATGTCCATAGCGATGGCGAGGATCAATCTACCAACAAAAAGAAAAATGATCAACAAGGGTAATCTAGCAAACAGATAGTCGTTTCATTTTGAAGGATTTCATGGAAAAGTGAACTCACTGCTTCAAGCCAGTGCTGCAAAGCAAGCTTACGAGCTTTTTCAGACTTCGATAACCCTTTCCCTACCTGCCGAGGAAAGAAAAATCAGCTATCAGAATCACTAGAGAGATGTTACAGAAAGTGAATCAACTCCTTTTCTGACGCTCACCTTAGCAGCTCTTGTTCTTGCTCTTGACCAACGAGAAAGAGCTGTCTCATTTTTGTCGATATCAAAGAAGGATATGGAGCTCCGCTTCAGCTCAGCGAAATCTAAGACCTTCCACCTACACAATGACAGTCAAATATTATATAGCTGTTAAGAGCATAATATTTAATAGATCTTTACAGCACATTGAGGTTGATTGATTGATTCATACCATCTCTGCTCTGCAAGAACTGCACAATCAGCCAGCCTTCTCCTTGTTCTGAAACTTTTATACACTTTCTGCAACCTTAAGGCAGCTTGGTATATTTGATTCCCATGCTCCAATGGCAAATGGGATTTGGCGTCTTGAAAATCATATGATCCTGGAGATTGGTCACCACTTTCTGCATCCTTAAAGCTCATTGTGTTACCAAAAACTTGATTATCCATTTCTGCAGAAGGGGTTTTGAATGAGAACTTGCTCTCCAATGCTCTCCTTTCAAAGCTAAGCAATCTTTCAATCATCTTCTTCCTTAGCGCAGTTGGTTTTGAATTTGATTCGCGGCCATTGACACTGAGTTTTCGCAACACTGACCTCTCATTAGCAGCCTCTGTAAGACTAATTGATCTCAAATGAACTTCTCCAAAAGGGCTATCCAGATCATCAAAATCAGCAACCGGGTATGAAAATGATATCCCCATCTCCATCTTGAACGGATGCTTGCGGTTAGCTAGAAGTCCCAAGATCTCAAATCACCAAGACTTATCGGTCTGAGTACCTGTTTGAATCATCAAAAATCAAATAAATATAAACAATTTAAAGAAAGTTTTTATCTGGGAAATGCAATATGAGGTAAAAGCATCAACGTCCAAGCATTTTTTTAGCATTTTCCTTGTATCTCAGGCCATAGATATAGCTTAAATGCAAAAGAAGCTCAGTTGCACAAATTTCAAGCATCCCCATGAAAACACATTTCTATTTCCTCAAAATGATACAAATAATTAACCTAAAATCACAAAAAATCAATAATGACATTCAAATGGCATTCATCGTGAAAATAAATAAACAGAAGACCAACGCTTTTTCATCTTTGGCTCTACAACTACAATGTTCATTTCCATGCAAAAACAAAAAGGCAAAATGCAAATGAGAAAAATGGGACAGGATAAAAGTGGAATGCAGATTGACTCATACCTTAACCTGAGAGAAACAAAAAGAGCCAAAAAATAATAAAATGGATAAAACGGAAATGAGAAGAAATTTAGAACCAAAATGAGAGAAAATGAAGGGCGAGAGGTGGCGTGTGATTTGATTGTATTGTTTGTTTTGAAGTTGTTTAAAGGGTTTGTAATGGATTTTTTTTTTTTTTAACAGACTGGAAATTCAAGTTTCTTGAGCTTCTCTCTCTGTATCAAGAATGCACAAACAAATGGCTGGCTTGTTGCTATTCTTATCAAGCAAATATATATAGAGAATTAGAGATATGAGAAGCAGAAGGAAAAGGGTTTTTTTTTTTTTTTTTTTTTCATTTTACAAAGAGAGGCCCCATTTACAACTACGTTTATTTGACTATTTTCGTTTAACATTACATATAATGTAGAGATTTTCTTCTTTTCTATCTTTTTTAAAAAAAAAAAAAATGAATGGAGTGCTTATTTTGAAATAAAAAAATATAGGTAAACTTTGGAAAAAAAAATGCGTTAAATTTTTTATTATGAATCATTGGTAAATTTTTTTAATGATAGTTTATTTTATTGATATGAGAGTTTTGAGGTTTCAGATCTTACTTTTTCAGAAAAAATTATAGTGATCAAATTATTTTGTGTTTATAATTTTCCTCATTGACCAGTGTCAACAAAAATTTATATGTTTTGATTAATAAAAAAAAGAGAAGGAAATTTCTTTGTCAATGAATGATGTACATAGTCTCCTGCGACTTCTACGGTTCTACCATGGTCAATAGTCAATATAAAATTATAAGATAAAGTTTCATTTTGTTTTTTCAAGTTCTTAATAATGTTTTTTTTTTTCAATCAACTTCTTAAAAATGTTTGAATAGTCTTACTTGATTTTGTTAATTTTTTTATTTGTACAATTTGATTTTTCAATTAACCTACCAGCTACCAGCCCAAATCACAAATAGCGCCCAAATTTAAAATGCTTATGTTATAAGTTTAAAAAAAAAATGGTTTGTCGGGATAAAATTGCTCATATTTTGCTTAGCAATTTTATTGTTGAGCATTGTACAAAGGCTTGACTCTTCAAAATTGAAAATCAGAATATGGTAAAAAATTAAAATATAAATTGAATTAACGAATAAAAAGTATTAAAAAAAATGGTGCCATTTACTCTATTTTTCATTTCTTTCGAACAAAAATAAAAAAGAGAGAAAAAAAATAAAAACTTGTTTAGTCCCTATATTATGAGTTTAGTGCCCATTTAATCATTATATTTTTAGGAATATCTCAAAACGTCCTTACCATTAAATATTGACATTTATGCTATTATTTTTTTATTTTTTTAACATGCTTTTATAATATTACACTCTTATAATAATATTTTTTTTGGATATTAATAAAAAAGTGGATTATTAAATTAAACCCAAAAATAAAATAAAAAACAAAAAAATATATATTAATTTTTGTAAAAGCTCATGTGTGTTAAAAAATTAATTAAAAAATCGAATTATTAATTTTTTTAGGAAAATTAATATTTTCACTCATCAGCAGAGTGTTCCACAAAAATTAATATATATATATAATATTATTTTTATTTTATTTTTTAGTGTAAACTAGTAATTTAATTTTTTTAATAATGTTTAAAAAAATATTATTATAATAAAATAATATTATAAAAATAAATTAAAATAAATAAAAGATAATGATAAGAATTTTAATAATTTAATGATATGAATATTTTAAAAAAATTTTAAAAATATAAAAATTAAATAAATATTAATATTAAAATATAAAAATTAAACCAACTTTTATCCAAATATACAGTCATGAGCCATCCTCAACCACCACCGCCACTCTGCGGTGCTTGTACCCAAAAGTACAAATCTCGTAGGCTGTCGCGAGAAAAAGTAAAATTCCACTCGTGCTTCCAGCAAGTCAAATCCACGCTCCATCTGCGTTGCCTTGCTGTGATGGGGGACTGTATTCACGCGTATAAGAGTAGAGTAGAGTGAGTTTTCAAACAAATAAAGTCAATTACGTACATAGTATTACGTGGCATTACACCAGCTGTACTTCTCGTGTTCTCATGCACAAAGCTTGTACCGTTGTACGTTCGACCATACGGACTAATTCCACGTGGCCGATTGGACTTCATTAATAAAAAAATGAAAGAATTTAAGAAAATGAAAACAAATCTCACTCGGTTTTGTGTTGACTGAGCTCCCGGCTGCTCTGCTCTGCTCTGCTCTCCCCACACACTGAAGCCAAATCCAGTTTTTTTTTTTTTTTTTTAACTTATAAAAGAATTCAAATTTTGCTTTCTTATTTTCTTTTAATGCTTCCACGCAATGTCCCTCATAATTTCGTTGGTTAAATGTCCCTCGTAATTTTACTTTGAAATAGATAAAGAAATTGTATGGCTACATAGATCCAACAATTCTTCTTTTTTTTTTTTCTCTTTTTTCCTTCATGATATGTCTTTGAAGTATGTTGAAATTGACTTAGATTATTGTAACAAAGAAATACCCTAAAAAGAAAAAAAATGATATTTGAGGCAATCGAATGAACTGGGTGTGTTTCTAAGTTATAATTTTCAAAAAATGAGAGCAGTCAATCCACATCATCAACAAAGTGGAGCTGGAAAGCACAAGAGGGAAAAAAAAACAACGTTAATGATTAAACAAACAAACGGGGGACACTAATTTTGGTAGTGGATGAGGGGTTATGACTTTATGAGTTTTTAGATTTGTACGATTTGGGTGGAATTTTTAATCACATAATTAAATAGACTAACCCAGCTATGTGTCTCCCTTTACCACATAACTCTTCAAGAAAATCTACGAATCTGATCAATCAGCATTAGGCGTCTTGTCTTTTTGGTACAACGCGCTTCACCAAACCAAAGCACCGACACTCTCACTCATTCTGACGCACTCCCCCTCATTAAATTTCACACGCGAATAAGTTGATAATTGCCCAAAATCTGTGCTCTTCAGTTGTCACACACTCCCACTTCAATGCATTTTCTTTTTTAATTTTGTTATAATTATTTTTCAGTTGTACCCATGTCAGTATGATTGAGTGATGATCTTAATTATATGAGATTTATTGCTCAAACGTACCACTTTTTTTTTTCTTCTAATTAATATGAGTTCTTTCAATAATATGCTTATAGCTTATTAAATATGATACTTTAAAATGAAACATTAAGAAAATCTTTCTCAAATAATGCATATAAAATGAGAAGTGAATTGTTGATCGAGTGTCTTAACACCTTTTGAATCAATAATGTAAATATATTAGAGATTTTTCAAGTTTCAATAATAATTAAGATAGTCTCATAACAAGAAAATATACGAACCATGCTCAAATATTCGAATCGTTACTTGATATATATCGTAATAGCATATTATCGGACCTGAAAAAATGTATCTATGTATAATTCAAGTTTTTCACACTTGGAATCTTCCTAAGTTTGGTGGGATTCTTTTAACTTAATAGTTAAGAGGGCGATTTGGAGACACTTGCCTATATAATAACTTGAGTTGAGAATAAGAAAAACTTATGATACATTTTGGGTTTGGCGTTTAACGAACTTTCCTTTGTTGTCTCTCTCTCTTTCTCTCTCGTCGTCTCAGCACTGTTCAATAAAATTATCAACCAAGCTGCTTGTTTCACTGCATGTGCCCATGGTTTTTGTGCACTAACCGCTGCTCAATTTTGACCCTTTTTTTTTTAACATTCTTTTGGAATGGCAATTGCATAATAAATAACGCAGGTGCTCATTAATTGGAAATTAAATAATACAGGCACCAAACTACTCGAAAATAGAAAAACCAAGCGTGGGAGTCAGTAAACGAGCTGAAAATCATATCATTATCATCATTTTTTCCACATTCTTTCTGTAACCCGTTTCTATTATTTCATCACAACTCTCTGAATTACTACTAATCATCGAGATTGAAGCATTCAACATTCAAAGTTCAAACCCTAGAACCCCATTCAATCTAATTCAGTCAACACAACTCATTCCTTCACTCCAGCTTCACCAATTTTTACTCATCAAATTCATTTTCGTCAAGCCTTTTTGTCATGATCATCGCTTTCCTCGTAGTAGAGTACATTGAGTTTCCACAAAGACTTTGTCTTTGTTTTGTTTACACCCATCTTCGTATTACTTACAAGTTAGGAGTAAACTTTGACTTGGACATGTCTTGTACTCTTGTTTACATCAAGTTGAGCTTTTAGCATTTTCTTGGCAATGGAATGTACTATGAAGCATTCCAACAATAACGAAGGCTACTCTTGTAATTTTCTTTTAATTTTTATCTAATTCGCATGTTTTATTTCACTAAATATGAATTCAAAATTAACAGTTAGTAATATAACCATAATTTGCTGTGATTCAATGTTGTTTTGCTAAGAGCTTAAGATCAAGTCTACATTTAGCCGTCAATATTTTTTTTTTAAAAAAGTTGCATATTAGTGTAATTTTATTCGCTCCGGTTATTGTTTTTTTTTTTTTTTAAATAATAGGTAAACTTCGGTACGTGAATCGGTGAATATATATTATTTTGATAGATTCCAATCGCATTTGATAATGAAAATACCTTTGTTGGGTCAAATTTTGTATTGGCATTGAATGGACCACTTGGACCCAATCCTCTCAGCCTCACTTGGGCTTATAATTTAGCACATGAGAAGGGGTGGGTGTATTTAGTTACCAATAATGAAAAACTGGAAATATTCCAATCATACTCGGCCTACAAACTTTTAAGTAACCCAATTTCCTTTGGTTCCCAGTGCATGCATATAGTATCATTTATATTTGATTGGGTTCGAGGGTCGGAGTAGGTGTAGAGTTGGGTTTTGTGAGTAACAACAACAATGTAATACAATCTAGTTAAATTTGATAATATTATAGTTTTAAAATAATTATTATTAAACTGTGATATAACAAATAATTACTCGTAAAAAGAATCATTTAAATAATTAATAAAATTTATTTTTAAAAGTGCTGTAAGTTTCTAAAGCAGTAGCATGTCTTTAGTAAATCTTACTATTGAATCACTGTAACAATATAAATGATTAAAATAAACATAATATTGAAGAAATTTTATTTATAAATTTATAAAAAAATGTATATATAATTTTTTTCTACATATAATAATTGATAACTAATATAAATTTTTATTTTATTAATTTAATCTTTTTATTATATAATTGGTAACCATTATAATCTATTTAAATTTTGATAATTTGATTTCTTAATTGAATAAGGATAATTTTATTTTTTTAATATATATGAGGAGATTTGGAAAAAAACTATTCTTTTTATACTTTTCAAAATCTGCTATAGAATAAGGTGATTTTGCTAAACATAACTTAATCCCTTAGAAGATAATGCAATAAAAATATGATATGACAGTAATTAAATGCAAAAAGAAAATAATAACGACAATGAGAGCAATTATATTTTTAATTTTTAATTTTTAATAAAAAGTTAAAGCAATAATAGTTCTAGTATCATTATAATGAGGAAATGAGGGCAATTTTAATTATGAAATTAGTTTGGTAAATAACTCATTTTTTATTTTTAGAATTAAGAAAATCTAGATAATAAATACGAACAAGCTCATCAAAAATATATTGTTTGCTTTATACGTTTTAACTCTCTCTCTCTCTCTCTCTTTCTCTCTTTTTTTCTTTTAAGTTTTATACAACCTCTATTTTGTTATATTTGTTTCCCTCATTCTATACGCCACAACTAACACGTCAATCAATTTATTTCATGGGGTGTTCAATTAATACAAATGATTTAGATGTTTAATTTTTTGAGACAATTTGATTTCCAAGATAATTGCAGTACTTTATATGAATTTATCTATAAATTTATGTTGTTTCTATATAATTTAAAACTTTTTGTTTAGTATGTGCTACAAACCCTAACTTACTATATATATATATATATATTTTTTTTTTTTTCTCTCATCCTTTGTTGCACATTTAGCAAAACGAATCATTTCTTTTTGGTATCTAATTTCGTCTCCATGGTTAAATCGAAATTTTAGATGTTTGATATTTTGTGACGATTTGTGTAGTGTTTTTATATGGACTTATTTGCGAGGGAATTTCTAATGTTCTCTAACTGGTATAAGTAAAGCTCAATGTTACTCACAACAACAAAATGAAAAATAAATTTCTCTCCATTTTCTAATTATTGTTTCTATTTGACATTTCATTTCTTCCAATGTTCTACATTATTTGTGTACAATTTTTTTTTTTAAGTTTTCCAATAAATCCATGGTGAGACATTAGATTGTAAATTCAAAGCGCTAAACCAAAAAGACTTTCATTGTTTTTGTCTCATGCTTCAATACTTGTTGCATCAATAAAATGTAATATATATGGGGACTCCCATCAACTTAGGACTTGTGTGTTAATGAAAATTCACATATGACACATAATTAAATACGAAAAAAAAGGTATAATGTTTTAATTGGTAAAATTTTGCTTTGATAAGTAGCACATAACATGCAAAAATCTCAATAAACGCAAACGAGGATTTTAAGATTAGAAGTTTTTAATGAGTTTTTGGTACCTGGTAGTTTAAGATAAAGATAGGTGGTAAATAAAATATATATAAAAAAAAACAATAATTATCATCAGGCTCTAAAGGGAAAAATGTCAGTGGCCCACGTGTGATTACTCGATTCCTGTATGGATATTGATTTGGGCCGGGTTGTTACCGACTATTAAACGGTAACACATCCAGTACAAATTTTGATTGTTCTGTTCAGTTTCCAACATCTCACAAAACCCTAGCTTCTCTGTCACTCTCTCTTCCTCTGTGCCGCCGCGAGCAGCAGTAAGCTTTCTCTTCTCTGTTTGTTTCCCGTTCAAATCAGGAATAATTTTAATTTATTTTTTGTATATGATACGGAATTTATTTTGTTTAATGTCTCGCAGTGCGATTTAGTTCGTTAGGGTACGTTGTTTTGCGGTAGATTTTGATTTTTCTTTTCCTTTGGGTTTTGTTTTGTCTCATCAAATCAGATTTCTGATTTCACGCATCTACAAGGAAAGAACAACATGGCGTCGAGATTTTGGACTCAGGTTTGTGATTTTGGTTTCGGTTGCTTACCATGATTATCGTTAAATTTTGTGTTTTGAATTATACTGAAATTATCGGGAATAAGCAATTTTGACTTTAGCATTAGTTTTTTTTTTATAGTTTTTGAATTGGGATTTTTGTTTGGTGTTATTAGGGTGGAAGTGACTCCGAGGAGGAGAGTAGTGACTATGAAGATGATGTTGAAAACGAGGGAGTTGAGACCACCACCCAAACTGCTGGAAGCAGGTACCTGCAGGCTAATGCTAGTGATAGTGATGATTCTGATGGTCAGAAACGTGTTGTTAGGTCGGCTAAAGACAAGCGGTTTGAGGAGATGGCGGCAACTGTTGACCAGATGAAGAATGCTATGAAAATCAATGATTGGGTTAGCTTGCAAGAGAGTTTTGACAAAATTAATAAGCAGCTTGATAAGGTCATGAGGGTGACTGAGGCCGAGAAGGTCCCTACTCTTTACATCAAAGCTCTTGTGATGTTGGAGGACTTTTTGAATCAAGCGATGGCAAATAAGGAAGCAAAGAAGAAGATGAGTAGCAGCAATGCTAAGGCCTTGAATTCAATGAAGCAGAAGCTGAAGAAGAATAATAAGCAGTATGAGGATTTGATTAATAAGTACAGAGAGAATCCTGAGAGTGAGGAGGTGAAGGATGAGGATGAGGAATCAGAGGAGGAGGAAGAGGATGAGGATGAGGAGTTTGAGGAGGATCCTGACAACATTAGGGCCGGATCAGGATCTGATAACGATGATGATGACGATGGAGAGGAGGCTGAGGATACTAATGACAGTGGTTGGGTGAGGCAGACGGGTAGGAGAGATAAGTCAATAGACAAGCAATTTAAGAATCCTAGTGAGATCACTTGGGAAACTGTTAACAAAAAGTTTAAGGAGGTTGTGGCTGCTCGGGGTAGGAAGGGAACTGGAAGGTTTGAGCAGGTTGAGCAACTTACCTTCTTGACGAAGGTTGCTAAGACTCCTGCTCAGAAGTTGGAGATTCTTTTTAGTCTTATCTCAGCTCAATTTGATGTTAATCCTGGTCTTAGTGGACACATGCCTATTAATGTGTGGAAGAAGTGTGTGGTGAATATGCTTATTGTACTTGACATTCTTACTCAGTATCCTAATATTGTGGTTAATGACATGGTTGAGCCTGATGAGAATGAGACACAGAAGGCAGCAGACTATAATGGAACTATTAGGGTGTGGGGAAATTTGGTGGCCTTTGTTGAGAGAATAGATATAGAGTTTTTCAAGAGCTTGCAAAGCATTGACCCGCACACACGTGAGTATGTTGAAAGGCTTAGGGATGAACCTATGTTTTTGGTTCTTGCACAAGATGTCCAGGAATATTTGGAACAGGCTGGGGAATTTAAAGCTGCTTCCAAGGTTGCTCTAAGGCGTGTTGAGCTCATTTATTATAAGCCACAAGAGGTTTATGACGCAATGAGGAAATTGGCTGAGCAGACAGACGAAGGAGATAATGGAGAAAAAGCCATTGAGGAGGAGAGTAGGGGCCCTTCTGCATTTATTTCTGTTCCTGAGATTGTGCCTCGGAAACCAACCTTTCCTGAAAATAGCAGAACAATGATGGATATGCTTGTATCCCTTATATACAAGTATGGAGATGAGAGGACAAAGGCCCGTGCGATGCTTTGCGATATTTACCATCATGCGCTCTTGGATGAATTTTCAACTGCCCGTGACTTGCTGCTTATGAGTCATCTACAAGATAATGTTCAGCAAATGGATGTTCTATCCCAGATTCTTTTCAATAGAGCTATGGCACAGCTTGGTCTTTGTGCATTTCGTGTTGGACTGGTTGCTGAAGGACACAGCTGCCTTTCTGAGCTGTATTCGGGTGGAAAGGTGAAGGAGTTGCTTGCCCAAGGTATTTCACAAAGTAGATATCATGAGAAGACTCCAGAACAGGTACTTACATTTGCATATGGTTTCTTATATGGGCTTACATATATTGTTATCATAATTGTTTTATATAGCTAGAAAACTCTTGGCTCCTATTTTGTGATTGATGATATTCTCAGTTTTCAAATTGCTGTTGGGGTCCACCATTTTCATAGAAGTGTGGTTGAATTATTATCGTTGTTGGCTTTTACCTTGTAGACTAATGAAAGATTTCATTCCTTTTTGGGATGGCAAGTGTCATGTTAAGTATCTGTCTGGATTGTAATTCTTTATTTGTTTACTTACTTTTTCAGTGTTCAGAATTAAGATTTTGTGTGAGTAACTGTCTTTTGTCAAGGATCTGTTATATGATGCAACTGTTTTTTTCTTCTATCGTGCGGCTGCATGTTCCTGTAAATTGGCTGACAATGATTATGGTATAGGGTGGTATCATTTTGCACTCTGAAGGGGATGATTTGATGATACAGGGAGGATTACTGTACATTTTTATTGTGAGACATAAGGTTGTATAACGTGCATTGCTGGTCTTCTGTCTCTAAATAGAGTATATTCCCGTAGATTTACCTTTTTGATTTGGGAAAAAGGATGACCAACATATGGAAGAGCCCTGGATATATTTTTCATGTGGAAATTATGTTCATTGTCCAAAGATAATGAGAATTTGCCTGTAGAGGATGGCGCAGTCATATTGGCGTGAAATAAATTTGTGATGTGGAAATTATTATGTTGTGACAAATGGATTGCAAAGCCCATTTCTTGTTCGTTTATTGTGCATAATTTTTATTAGATAACTAAAATGAGACTTTTGTTTTGGGATGTTGTCCTAAAGGTTCACTCATTGTAAATTATTGGTTTTTACCAGGAAAGGCTGGAAAGGAGACGTCAGATGCCATACCATATGCACATAAATCTTGAGCTCCTGGAGGCTGTCCATCTGATTTGTGCAATGCTTCTTGAGGTGCCTAACGTGGCAGCCAATACCCATGGTGCTAAGAGCAAGGTCATAAGCAAGACTTTCCGCCGGTTGCTTGAGGTGAGTGAGAGGCAAACTTTTACCGGCCCCCCTGAAAATGTAAGGGATCATGTAATGGCAGCCACCAGGGCTCTCACCAAGGGAGACTTCCAGAAGGCTTTTGATGTTATCGATTCTCTTGATGTCTGGAGGCTACTCAGGAACCGGGAGAGTGTGCTTGAGATGCTTAAGGCCAAGATTAAGGAAGAGGCTCTGAGGACGTACCTTTTTACCTTCACCTCATCTTATGATTCACTAAGCTTGGACCAACTCACAAAAATGTTTGACCTTTCAGAAGTGCAAACTCACAGCATAGTTAGTAAGATGATGATCAATGAGGAACTTCATGCAAGTTGGGACCAGCCGACCCGTTGCATCATCTTCCACGACGTTGAGCACTCAAGGTTGCAGGCTCTGGCATTCCAGTTAACAGAGAAGCTGTCCATCCTCGCTGAAAGTAATGAAAGAGCAATGGAGTCAAGGACTGGTGGTGGATTGGATCTGTCTCTTAGGCGGAGAGATAATCAAGACTATGCAGCTGTGACAGGTGCTATGGGTGGCAAGTGGCAGGACAACTTATCCTACAATCAGGGAAGGCAAGGCCGATCAGGTTTTACTGGGGGTGGCGGAAGGTCATTGGCACTAGGCCAAGCCGGTGGTTATTCTAGGGGCCAACTACGAGGATCTGGTGGATATTCTGGAAGGGCTGCAGCTGCTAGGGGATCTCAAATGGATGGTTCGAACCGAATGGTCAGTCTTAACAAGGGAGTTCGGGTTTAAGGAAATCATATCAGCAAAACTACTTAGAAAAACTACTTAAAGAGGGAGAAAGAGTTCTTTGAGACTCTTCCAGTGAACTGTTTTTTTGTCTGATCTTTTTGGTTTTGAAATTATTTGTATTAACTTAAACCTTTCGTTTTGTTTTATATTTATTTGAAATGGAATTGAATTTTGACCGTGGAATTTTTACTCTTCCCGAATTATTATATGTTCATCTGTGTTTTAAAAATCGGATGCACTGTCGGAATTTTTCTCAGGTTGATTGAATCAATGATTTGTGTGCATGTAATTGGAAGCCATAAGAGGTTTGCGGTTTAACCATCGCGCCTTCTATCTCGCAATGCATGTATTTTGGTTTTTGATAGTAAACCCAAAGCATGAGCTCCAATTTGTAAACTCCCTTACTTTGTACACAAAAGCTGGGAGAATTCTGGCACTCCCTTACTTTGTACACAAAAGCTAGGAGAATTCTGGCATTCTGCTATATAAATTTTATAGTCATAACTCCTGTTTACATGTGGAAATTCCGAAAAAGAGGTAAAATTCTGAATGCCGGGGAAAAGAGAAACTTCTCCAATGAATTCCCTAACTCATATCATAATAAGTTGCAATAATAAATATAAATGTGACAAGTGAACGAAGTCGGTACAAGTAGTAGAAGGCAATTCCAAAATTTTACACCAAAAGTTGTTGTAAAGACAACGGTAAAATATCCCAAAAAGAAAAAAAAGCTGCATATGGAAAATTTAATATAATGTGAAAAATTTCTCAATCTGTAAACAGAAGTTGCTCAAAAGACCATTAGAAATAGGTCTAAACTTGAATTTCAGCTTTCTCTGGCACGAGTTTTGGAATTCAAATCTCCCTCTGCCTTGTTCCTCGACTTTTTCTTTTTCATTATTTTCCCCTTCACTAATTAATCTCTGCCATTAACTTTCCCTTCTGCATTTATTTTCTCTTCTTCATTGACTCTCACTCCATTAGTTTTCCCTTCATTAATATTTCTTTCTTCACTAACTTTCCTTCCTTCACTAGCTCTCACTTCCTTGTTAACTTTTCCTGTGTCATTAGCTTTCCATTCTTCACTAACTTTTTCTCCCTTAGTGACCTTTCCAGGTTCATTAGCTTTCTGTTCTTCATTAACTCTTGTCTCATTATTGATCTTCCCTCCATCAATTGTCCCTTCCCTGTTAACATTCTGTTCATCATGGATTCTGTCTTCTTCACTGACTTTCCTTCCATTATTTTTCCCTTCTGTAAACTTCCCTTCTTTTACGTCTCCATCACTATCCTTTTCTTGTTCATTACCTTTTCCTCCTTCATTAGGTTTACTTTTGTTACTGATCTTTTCTTTCTCATTTACTTTGTCAGTTGCATTGATTTTTCCTTCTTCACTAATGTTCACTTCTCCATCAGGCTGTTCATTGATTTTCTTTTCTTCATTAACCTTTCCTTCTCCACTATGGCGATTGACAGTATCCTCTTTAAAAGGCCCAAGCTTTGCTTCAAGATCTTTAATTGCAAAGGATAGAGATCTGATGTCTGGAGCTTCGGCCAACTTGTCGAAATATGACTGTCAAGAAAGATCAAATTCTTTTGCTCTGAACAAGAAATTATAAATTGACTGATATATCACCACTTTCAAAAAAATAGAATCAAGAAAACAGAGTGTGGAACATGGTGACAAGTCATAAATAACTTCAAGGAGTTAGTATACAACTAAATCAGTTGGGCTACAAAATGTTTGGCTACTTGAAGTAAGACTAAGAGTATAATCACAAGAACAACAAAGATACAGATTGCAGAAAATGGCCAACTCTGAGAAACTAAATTATATCACATCAGAGAATCTAAAATGTTAATGTTTTTATCCTTCTAGAAAACATAGCATCAAGAATTTGAATGTATAGCACAGAGTCAGCTTAACTAATCATAAGCTTTTTACCAAACATCAGAAACACCAAGATAAAAAATGCAATATGTCAAGGTTTAATGTCACTTGTGACTTCCACTGGAATAAACTATCAGCGGTTGAATTGATTTTATGACAAGTTGTAAAGTGTTTATTCTTATCATAGGCTACTAGCATTTCATCATAAATTCAAGATATCTATGTATACTCAACAAAATGAGAAGACCTATTATCTGTGTTTGGCATCTCCTAAGATTGTACCCCACTATTATAAGTTGCAAAATGACAGAATATGTTTTGACAATCTTTTAAAAGCTTGTTTAATAACATGACTCCTCTCATCTATCAAGAAATTGCAGCTTGTAGTGGATAATTATAAGTTTGATTTTGGAAAATAGGTAGGTTCTCTGCCTGGTTATATTTTGAATTATAAAAGCAAAGGACAGGATCCAGCATATGACCATTCAAAATTATTAGAGAGAGAGAGAGAGAGAGAGGGAGGAAAGAAGCAGCATATGAAAGAAAACTGATTCTAGAATTCTAAACCATAAATGCCTTTGATAGAGTGCTTGCATTTTCTCTCACATAATCACAACAGCTACACTGTTCATTGCTCAAACAAATAAAAATGTTGCAATTGTGCATTGACTTACCTTTTCGAGCTCTTCTACCCGATTCTTGAGAACCTTCAGAGGTTTGTCCCTGTGAAGTTTTTGAAGAATATACAGCAAATGAGAACGCAGGTCATCATGACGGTGTTGTTGGATTATACATTGAGGTATAGTGGATTGACAACCCACTGCATAAAAGGGACAGTTGGCAAGCTTCATCTGACAGACCGTAATGCAGTGCCTGTCCATATCACGTCTCATAAGGGTATCTGGACACTTTTGTTCGCATGGAATTATCTTGAAAGGGCAAACTGAATCATGCTTTTCCAAATGGCCAGCAGAAAATTTGGCATTACAACCCTCATTTGGGCAGATCATAGAAATAAAGCCACAACGGAGCATATGCTCATTTAGTTCTTTTTCAGAGTTGAATTTCATGTTGCAGTGAAATTCGTTCTTGAAGTCGACATTCTTCAGCAATATATGTGCAATTGCTTCCCTCCTGTTGATCGACCAAAATCCACTTATTTCCATCTCTTGTAAAAAATCATCTATTCTATCTTCTCTTTTTTCACTCGACATCCATCCCGAAACCCTACTAAACAAATTTCTCTTTGATAGCGCAAAGTCATCAACAAAATCGGAAATGATGTCATAAGGATGGTCAGATACTTCCACCTGATCAGGATCTTCCAGGATAACAGATTCAGCAACAAAAGTTTCACTTCTCTTGGTAAGATACTCAACCATTTCGGTTCTAATACCAACAGCCACCGAACCAGGGGTCCTGAAGATATCACCCGTGGTGTTGTCAACACAAGCGGAAGCTAATCCAGGGAGGAACTCTTGAGATATCTTGTGAACTATTTCAGTGTCAGAAAGATTGCAATGAAATGTTAGACCTCCATCTTTCTTATCTTCAATCTTCTCCGGTACAACTTCGGCACCACTAGAAGTAACGTCCATTGCTTTCTGTTACCTGTAAAACAAATTTCATCTCCACTATAAGTGACCTTACGCTAGAAGATCAAAAAAAAAATCAAAACAGTCCAACCCTCAGCATGAACAGCCCAATCCTCAGAGGCACCAAATTATTTGAGTCATCGGATTCTTGTATGATTATTCATATATTTATTTTAACCATCCTTTAGTCTTCACAAATGGGTCAACTTCTTAGATCAAAATTTCAATTCATAGACATAAATTTACCCAAAAAGGAAATCAAAATAACAGAAAATTAATTAAATAGAATGTGAGAATCACCTTGGATTTATTCTTCGAAATTACAAGGGTGACATATAAAAAAAATTTCAAAATTAAATTGAAGATCCAGCTAATGAGAATGCGACTCTAATTTTGTTTCGATCAAACAAGAAAAATGCAATAATAATATTGAACTGAGAAATTTTTTATGAAGAAGATTAAAAAATTACCTTTCTTGATTGAAAATTTGACGTTATTTTTCACGTCTTTATCAGTTCATGGCTCCAGATAAATTTTAGTGGTGGTTTTCTTTTTTGTATTTTACCCAACTGTTTCAACGGTCCTCGCACGTTGACCAACTGTGCCTCTAATTACAAATACACCCTTATATGCAGGGTTGGCAAAAATAGTCTAGGCCGCCGCATCATAAAATCATAGATATGGGTTAAAAAATTTTGAAGTCCGCTCTTAGTGGGCCTAGTTTAAGTGCTTTTACAAAAAGCTTGAGTTTTAATTTATAAATTAAAAAAATTAAATTAAATAAAAAATCTTTTTTAATTGAAAGAAAGAGTTAAATCACTTGGTCCATTTCAGATTAACATCATTTTTAATAAATATGAGTCTTGAGTTTTTGCATAAATTTACAATAATAAATAATAAGAGAAAGAGAAAAAGGAATGAAGAAAAAGAAATTCAAATATTTGCTTAGAAGTGACTGGCCCATGCCCATTCAAGGGAGCAATTAATATATATTTTTTGTTTCATAATAATAATCATCTTAATTTAAGTATTTTATTTAATTTATAGCTTAATTAAAATTTTATTTAACAAAATTATTAAAGGCCCAAGCTTGGCCCAGGCCCATTCAAGTTGTTTGGACTTTTACATGTCCTGGACCTAGTATGAATTATATGGGTCTGTGTGTGGGCTTGAGAAATCCAAACCCAAGCCCGCAATTACCAACCCTACTCATACGTTACCATAGCTGAGATAGTGTACATGTCAGCTTCTCGAAAATTAAGGGCAAATTAGGGTTATAAAATAGAGTAATGATATAGTCACAAACTCTTGTACAAATTAATGTGGCATGATAAGATTGGTTGAATTAAATATCACTTGACCCACATAATTTGTTTTTATTATTTTATATTTTCATTCAACCAATGAATTAATGCCGCGTCAGTTTGTACAAGATAAGTTTATATAAGAGTTTGTGGTAATATCATCACTCAATAAAATATCTCTAGTCTCCACTTGATGTGGTGTTTGCTTTTGACCTTACGAGATAGGGCCCATAACCAACGGTCTAGCGGTCGCGCCCTTGACCCAAATGACGTGTGATCATCTAAATGCAACTAGTGATGTCTAGATGCCGGCCGTCAAATAAATGTTGATACATGTTTGTACTTGTGTCGTTTCGTATTCATCATGTGCTTTGTGTCATGCCTTGGCATGCTTCTTTTTTTTTTTTTAACTTAGGCCACTCGTGCGCCATGCCTAGGGTTGTGTCGTGCCGTGCCTAAGCAAAAAAAACATGATAAGTTTTTTTTAAAAAAAGAGATCATGCTAAGTTGTTGGAGTACGTTTTTCAAACCTATGTTTTTTTTCAAGTACATATGCTTTTAGTAAAATTCAATAAAATAAAAAATTTAAAACTCAAGTGCATGTTTAATAATAATAAACTAATAATAGTAAAATAATGTAATACTAATTACTAAATTAGATCTTACAATATCAGAATTCTTTTTCTAATACTTAACAACAACAACAACAATAAAAAAATTTTTTCTTAAAGGTTAACTTAATTGTTAACTTAATTATACATAGAGTTATAAATCATAATTCATAATAACATTAATATATATATTTATAAAATCATGATATTTATAAGTTTATTTATTAAAATTATCATATCAATTATTCATTTAGTAAATTATAAAAATAAATCAATTTGAGTTTTTTAAAACTAAGAATTAAATAGGTTTAAAATACTTGCATTAATAAAATACATTAAGAGATTCAATTTTAAATTATTTGTAAAACTGTAAAATTTTAAGTTTACTTCCATTAAAAAGTAAAATGTGTTTATTGTGGACATTTTCACATGCCGTGCTTTATTCCATCTCTAACCGTGCTGTGATTTTAAGGCTTAAATGCCTAAAATTTTAAGTTCAGCCTAGCCCGCATGTGTGCAGTGCTGATTGCATGGCCCATCGAAATGTGCTCGTGTATTATCGTGTTGTATGGACAAGTGTCGTGGCCCATCCCCTACCAATGGGTCGGGATGCAACTTTTTAGTTTATATTTTATTTTTTTCTTGTGTAGTAAGCAGTGATTGTAATGCTCAATGCTTATTTACTATGGTTTATCTAATGATCATAAATGATTATTTAATCTTATAAGCTCTTATAAAAAATTTTGTTATTGGTTTTTTGTTTTTTAGTAGAGCTTTTGAAGATTAAAATAAGTTATTTTGCCTATATTAGTAAAAGCTCAAACTTTGAGTTTTTAGGATTAGGGTTGAATTTTTTTTTAAATATTAAAATATTTAAAATATCATTTACTTATTTTATTATTTTCATAACATAACTTTAAAAAACTTGCCTACTAAAGTAATTTTATAATTTTTATTAAAACTTCTCATTGACAATTAAATAATTAAATTTTTTTATTAAAAACTCTATTTATAAAAACTTTACAAATAAAAGTTCTACTTAAATAAGTTATACTTGAAAAGTTTTATCAAACAAAACCTTAGGGTATCGTATACAGTCAAATGATCAGATTTTGTCTATTTTCTGGTCATTTGACTATACTATGTTATGTGTATGATATCTTTTAAATAAGATAGTTTGTGTTTTGATTTATTTTACCATAAGATTATTTCCAATATAAGGACAATTTTTTGTTTCATTTCTATGAAATTTTTTTTTTGAATTACATGAGACAATTGCTCATATTACAACTGATATTATATAAGATTATTACTGATATTTACCATCAGACAATTATTAAAATTGGTTTATATTAAATGTTATATAATACTGTTTATATTTTATTTTTATTAATATTCGAAGGACATTTGCTGCACTTACATTTCGCAAGTAAGAAGAATGCCTTCACTTAATTATGAAACACCTACTCACATTTCGTAAAGGAGATGATGTAAGGAATTTAAACTCTCATAATTAGTTTCACGGGGTTTTGAGTGAAAGAAAGTGTTCTTCCACTAAATTAAAGCCTAATGGTTATGAAATGGATTCTTGATACAAAGGAGATGACAAAATCAAATTTTCAATTTAAAATAAAGTTAACCGCGGTTAGCGTAGTAGGTTTAAAATACATTGGATCAGAATCACGTGTCGGCTTGTCATCAAACTGTAGATATGAATTAAAAATATATAGACACATAAAATAAGAGCATGTTTAAGATTAATGCATCACCAACCATTTCGATACTAATTTCAATAGAGAAAATAATGCAACTGACTTGCTGATTAGAGATATAATAAATTAACAAGTATGGAGCAAAAAATTATTATATAGAATAAGCGATGAAGAGTATTTTTTTAATTTGATATAAGTTATATAAACAAGACCTATGAAATAAATCTCGAGGTGGCCATATGAAAATTACGACAAACTGTGTCATTATTTGTAATTGTTAATAACATGAAAGCACCAGATGTTATTTTACTGTACCGAATAAAATTCCGTGGAAGGCACCGTCGTTCCGTTTCTGGCGTTTTCTCGACGACCAATCAAAATATTAAAGAAAGAGCAAAACTTGTAACTGCCAAGTTCCAAAATTGTCCATTAATTTGATCTACTGTCTTGAATTTGAACTATTTTAGGGTTTTAGGTTTTGATTAGAGGAGAGTGATAGCAATGGCGACAGCTGCATATCCACCACCGCCTCCCTATTACAGACTCTACAAAGATTACCTTCAAAACCCTAATTCCGCTCCGGAGCCTCCTCCGCCAATTGAAGGGACCTACATTTGCTTCGGTGGAAACTACACTGTAAGATATCATTTTTCTTACACGAATTGAGAATGTTCGAAAGTGCTGTAAGTCCAAATTTTCGTTAATTTTCTTTATTTGTAGACTGATGACGCGCTGCCGAGCTTAGAAGAGCAAGGAGTGCGTCAGCTTTACCCAAAAGGACCAAATATTGGTATTTTGATTTATCTCTGCTTTGATTTTGCTTTCTCTTGTTAGTATTTTTGCTGTTGTTTGACAATAGTTAGTTCTCCAATCTGGGTATTGTTCATAATTAACTAATTGGGATTAGATTTATTTCATAACACGATTCAATTTGATGTCAGTCATCACTGATTAGGGTATGTTTTTATGGTCTTGATTCTGCTCAATTTTGAAACCAAAGGAGCTAAAGTGTTTGGTAAAGCACTCATTTTTATTTGGTACCTATTATTCAATGACCACGCTGCTTATACTAGAGAGTTAGTTATTTATTCCATAGCAGCTGTGCATTAATAGCTGCAGCACCTCAGTCCCAAAGATGCCCTAGGCTTGCAATTCTTTGATAGGTTACGGAAAGGAGCTACTTGTTGAGGGCTATGGATCTTTCTCATGAATTTTTTATTCTATTTGTTCTAGTCGTGGTAGCCTGAGCTCTTATGATAGATAGTCACTTCCCATCATTTTGTTAGCTGATGATTGATCCATGCGGGAAGCCCCTCATCCGCTTCTTATATCAGAAAGTAATTTGTTTGGACCAAAGTTTTGCTTCAAGTTCTTCTTCTTGTTCATGATTGGGGTACAGTTCTTGGTTAGGATGGACTTTTGCTATCAAAATTAGGCACCTTTTACCTTCATTTGACATCATGGCTGTCATCTGCCTATTGACACTCTCTATCTCTAATCAGGACTTTGAACTGGGAGTTGAAATTTGTCACATGGCATATGCTAACTTGTAACCTATTTACGCGGGGAAATTTTTTTTTTCTTTTCCAAGGTAGGGTGCTGGGTATGATCTTTTAGTTTGTGACTTTAATATTTAAATATCAGTGTCAGTGGAAGGCTATAAATGGATTCTTTTTAATATATTCTCTGGAGGAAAGACTGCAAGAGTTCAGACTTTGTTCGACTGATGCTGTTGTAATTGTGCTGCTTCATTTATAGAGTTTTGTCCAAACGATAAATTGAGAGTTTGATTGAGAACTGAGGACATCATCACTGAGAAAGTATCTGCTCACTTACATATCCTGTGGGGGGTGATAAGTCCCTAAAAAGGTTTTAGAAAATGGCTGCAATCCTGTAGTCTGTAAGAATTGGTAACAACTCTTTGGAGAATGTATATACAACTGTTCAGGTATACATATCCAAAGAGTTAGGAAACCAGTAGTCCCTTTTTGTTTTATTGGGATTGCCGTAGTACTAAGTTTTATGGGATATCTCAAGGCAGTTATGATGATTGTCACCTTGATCACATTGCTTAGTTGTCTTCAAATCTTATTCACTTATCTTTACCAAGCATTATAAAGTGATTGTTTAGGAACGTTGAGCATTCATAAGTTTTAGAAAGTGATTGTTTAGGAAGGTGGCAGGAGATTCTTCTTCTTATTCACTTATATTTACCAAAGTGTTATAAAGTGATTGTAGAGGGACATTAAGCATTCACAAGTTTTTATACATGCATCATATTTTTGCTGCTACAATGATTTTGGCAATGAAATTCTTACAATCTTACTGCTACTTTGTGTAGATTTCAAGAAAGAACTGAGGTCACTGAACAGAGAATTGCAGCTGCACATATTGGAACTTTCTGATGTCCTTGTTGAGAGACCATCTCAATATGCCAGGAGAGTGGAAGACATATCTCTTATATTCAAGAACTTGCATCATCTTCTCAATTCATTACGTCCTCATCAGGTAGAATATTGTTACGTGAACAAGATCTTTTTCTTGGTTCATGTTTGAGAAACCACCCGCTCACATTCCGTGTGTTGCATCTTTTGCACTCCAGGCTAGAGCAACATTAATACATATCCTAGAACTTCAGATACAGCGCCGTAAACAAGCTGTGGAGGATATAAAGAGGTATGATTTATTCAAACCTTAGTGAAATACTTACAAGCTGCTTGAAAATGAAACTTTTTTGAGAATTCAGAGGTGTGATTCAGTCCTTTAATACAAGTTACAGTAGGATTATTTGAGAGTTTGAATAGCCCTATTATTATTGTGATAACGGTGAATTGTTGATGATCTCATTTCACATGCTGTCTGATAGGTTATAGGTTAATGCCAAACAAATAACAATGTGCTTTCTGACTAGTGTATGATATTTGTCTACCGGCTTGTTTCTCTATCTTGCCCAACCCTGGTGTGGGTCGGATTCGAACACTTGATTGGTCTACCACTTCCCTTCATCATAACCCTTGGGTTGAGATTTGGTGTCAAGGAGCAATGGTTTTGCAGTAATTTCTCGTTCTGAAATAATAGTCTCAAAGGGTATATTTGTTACAACTTTTGGGCCATGTTTGATGTGCTTGAAAACTTTACCTATTCTCATAAATAGTGTAAAATTGATTCATATTTGGGTAAAATTTTGATGTTGGCTTAGTTTGGGTTAAGGGAGTAGCATCATTATCAAATTTGAGGAGCTGTATGGTGAGTATGTATTGTCAGCATCACAAACTGGCTGATCAATTGAGCATCGTGGTCTATGCTGAATATGTACCACATTAATCATTTATCACAAATAACTCAGTTATGACAACACAGTGCCATGATTATAAGTTCCTTCCTTTTTTATGTGTCATGCAAATGGAGTTGATATTATTACGAGCAGTGGTATTTTGAAGCTATTACAAGGCAGAAGTGATCTTTGTGTAGGGACTGTAACAGCTGATAGAATTTGAAAATTATTTGAACTCAAATGTTCCATAATTTTTCTCTGAAAGTTGTTTCCATTGCTTTTCCAGGCGGAGAGAAGAAGCACAACGATGTCTCAAGGAGTCCCTTGGAACCTTAGAGGGACAGTAGTGCATTTGAGAACTGTATCTATACTGCCGGGAGATTCTACTGGCAAGATTGCTAGAAGTTTCTGTTATCTAATGTCTGGAGATAGTGAATATTGATACCACGTACAGTTTTGCAATCCGGGAGTCTTCATATATTGTAGGCAGCTTCAATTGTGAAAAATTACATTCTGTGCATTAGTAGTTTGTCTTGAAAGAATGGTACTGATATATTATCTAATATTATTAGCATGTTTAATTATCAAACATAAATTTGACCAGATCATCGTTCTTAATACTATATATAGTTGTAACCTAAGCGTTTCATAACATTTTTGCTTATGATTGTTCGCATAATCACTCCAATCAATTCTATCATATGAATGTAGTGAAATATTATGGAGTCCCGACATTATTAATTTCTAGTTATGAATTGAATGCTTAGTGAGAATGGAAACTGGCTGCTTATACATTATTAGTTAGATAAAATGTAAAATTTAATATAATAAATGAATCTAGGTACAGGTGAAATTCAATCAATCAATATTTTGATGGCAAATCAGCAGTTTACACAAGATTTTGCATTCCTAAACGTTGCAACAAATTAGTAGTATCATTTTTAAGCTTTAACTAACCTTACCAAGTAAATTAACTACAAATTTTTACTAATAATTTTAGAAACATGTCATTGTCACCCCCTAGGATAAGTCATAAAGGACTTTCCCATGAAAGGATAACAGAAAGTCAGAAGCCAGAGTCTTTTCAAGCCCCAAACTTATCATAAATTACCGAAATGGTTAAAAATTCGTCATTCTATTCACTGATCACTAATAACAACAAAGAAATGAAAAGCACATTCGCAATAATACAGGGGTTGCAGTCTCATACGCAGCGCCCCCTCTCAACTGGATTCACCTACGATGTTCATTCAGTTCAATTCGCCATGAATAATCCAGTGCCCTAAAAGCTTCCATTTCCTTTGATATAGTACAAAGGAACGAACAAACCGATAAGCCCTAGCTTCTTCATCACGATACGAAGAAAGCATCAGTAGTGATGGCGGTTTCGGAGGAAGTGTGCTCGACGGCGAAGTCGCGATCGTCACCGTCTTCATCGTCGGCCCCCGCGCCGCCTCCTCGGAACATTCATTACCTTGCCAAATGCGTTCTTAAAGGAAGCGTCGTTCTTCAGGTCGCCCACGGGCATCTCCGCTCTCCGACCTCCAACGACGTCGTATTCGGCAAGGTCCTCGATTTCAGTTTTCTCACGTATTGCGTGTATTGAAACTTAATCGCGTTCTGGTGAAAGTTGATTAAAAATTGTCACTTTGAAATGTTACTAAAAGTAGAATCAAGCAGCTGCTGGAGCTTCATTGTTGGAGAACTGAAAATGGAAACCTGTCATTGCGTGCATGTTTTTACTTAAATGAAACTTGACATTGTGGTTTTTATTTATTTATTCTTGAGCGCTTGCTATTATGTACTAGTCTGACAGTATTTTGGTGATGGCATTTTTTAGGAGACGTCAATAGAGTTAGTAATAATTGGTGAAGATGGGATTGTACAATCAGTTTGTGAGCAGGCTGTATTTGGCACAATTAAGGACCTTGCTGTTGTACCTTGGAACGACAAGTTCAATGCTCAGAATTCGCAGGTAGTTATAGAGAACTTAGTTTTAACTAAACTTTGTACTGATTAAAGAAATTACCTTTTATGAAAGGCAATTATCCTTTGATAGTGACATTTACCCGGTCCTTCTGTAACCATTTTATTTCCTGATTCACTTTTTCCTTCTGTAGGTGATGGGGAAAGACCTTCTGGTTGTTATTTCTGATTCGGGGAAGCTCTCATTTATTGCATTTTGCAATGAAATGCACAGGTTTCTGAATTTTCTTGCTTAATATAGCTTGTCTGTGGATAAGGAATGGTTTTACTGAATCTTGAGGATGCTTACTTTGGTGATAAATTATTCATTTTTGTCTTTTGAGGTAGGTTTTTCCCGGTGGCACAGGTTCATCTTTCAAATCCAGGAAACTCAAGGCATCAACTTGGAAGAATGCTGGCGGTTGATTCTAGGCAAGTCACCTTTGACACTAGGATAGGAAAAAAATCTTTTCAATTTTTTTTTTGGCTGGCTGTTCTTTAGGCTATGCGTCATATGTGCATGGCTGTGAACTAATCTTTATTTTGGTTATCTTGCCCTTTTTATTATCTCTTATCTTTCCAAAATTGGACTCTAGGCTTTATTTTATTCCTCCCTTCCCCTTTTATAGTACAGCTTTTAGATGGACAGCACTATGCGAACTATTTCTTGTACTTGCAAAAGGGATGCTTGCTCATTCCTTTGCCAATAGGAAAGGGCATCAATAGTTTCTACATATCTGTTTAAATAAAATGTGGCAACTTGACATTTTTTACCTCTTTCATTTGTTTTAATTTGCATCAGACATTCCTCCCAATTCTCTTAATCTGTGCTGTTTTGCTTTCTCAGTGGCTGCTTCATTGCTGTTAGTGCATATGAAGATCGATTGGGTTTGTTTTCCCTCTCAATGTCTTCTGGAAGTGATGTTATTGATAAGGTGATATTGTTGATAATATTTGCTCATATGTTTTAGAGTACGTATTATATTCCTTTTGTGGAACATTTTCTTCTGTCAATGCATTCTGTGTGCAGTGCCAAAGGGGCTTATTTTGTACAGTTACTGATACCCTTGTATGTCACTATTTCAGAAAATATGTTATCCTTCTGAAAGTGAAGTGGACACATCTGCTTCCAGAATTGCCCAAAAAAACAGTATAAGTGGTACAATATGGAGCATGTGCTTTATTTCAACCGATCCTCGTCAACCAAGTAAGGAGCATAATCCCATACTGGCCATTATTCTGAATAGGTATGATTATTCTATATGTTAATTTTCTACTCAGGGTATTTTTATTTATGTTCTCCATTTTTTTGATGCCTACGAGTTGAAAGTTGTTCTCTCGTTCTTTTTTTTTTTTTTTTTTTGGTTGATGTTTCCTGCTAAGATATTAAAATTTGGTCCTGCAGGAGAGGGGCGCTCTTGAACGAATTGCTGCTAGTGGGATGGAATATTAGGGAACATGCTATAAGTGTGCTTTCATGTTTTTTTGAAGCTGGACCACTGGCACATAGTGTTGTTGAAGTTCCACGTTCTTATGGATTTGCCTTTATGTTCAGGATTGGTGATGCATTATTAATGGATCTTAGAGATCCTCACAATCCCTCTTGCGTTTATAGAACAAGCCTGAACTTTTTACCCCCTGCTCTAGAGGAACAAAATTTTGTTGACGAGTCTTGTAGAGTACATGATGTTGATGATGAAGGTTTGTTCAATGTTGCAGCATGTGCTTTATTGGAGCTACGCGATTATGATCCCATGTGTATAGATAGTGACAGTGGCAATGCAAAAGAGCCCTCCAAACATGTGTGCTCGTGGAGTTGGGAACCAGAAACTGATAAGATTCCAAAGATGGTGTTTTGTGTAGATACAGGTGAGTTTTTTATGATTGAAATTGCTTTTGGTTCTGATGGCCTTAAAGTTCATCTGTCAGAATGTCTTTACAAAGGCCCACCATGCAAAGCACTTTTGTGGGTTGAAGGGAGGTTCCTGTCTGCATTTGTAGAAATGGGGGATGGAATGGTCTTGAAAGAAGAAAATGGAAGATTAGTATACACAAGTCCCATTCAAAACATTGCACCGATATTAGACATGTCAGTTGTGGATTACCATGATGAAAAACGTGATCAAATGTTTGCATGCTGTGGAGTGGCACCAGAGGGATCATTAAGGATTATTCGGAGTGGTATAAGTTTAGAAAAACTATTGAGAACTGCCCCTATATATCAGGGCATTACTGGTACTTGGACAGTTCGGATGAAAGTATCTGATCCATATCATTCTTTTCTTGTACTATCATTTGTTGAAGAGACCAGGGTGCTAAGAGTAGGCCTAAACTTTTCCGATGTGACTGATTCTGTTGGTTTCCGGCCTGATGTCTGTACTTTGGCATGTGGGCTTGTCGCTGATGGTTTGCTGGTTCAGATTCACCAAAATGCTGTTAGGCTTTGTATACCAACTGTGGTTGCCCATTCTGGGGGTATCCCGTTTTCATATCCAGTTTGTACATCTTGGTTCCCAGAACACGTAAGCATCAGTTTGGGGGCAGTTGCTCATAATATGATAATTGTTTCTACTTCTAATCCATGCTTCCTATTTATTCTTGGGGTCAGATCACTCTCAGTGAGTCATTATGAAATATATGAGATGCAACATATGAGATTGCAGAGTGAGTTATCATGCATTTCCATACCTCAAAAACATCCTGAGCGAAGAAAATCAAGTTCTCCCATCAGTCTTGTGAGTAATAGCAGTGTGCCTGCACTTCCAGCTGGAGTTATCATTGGTTATACCTTTGTTATTGGCACACATAGGCCTTCAGTGGAAGTTCTTTCATTTGTACCCAAGGAAGGGTTGAGAGTTCTTGCTTCTGGGTCAATTGTGTTGACAAATACTATGGGAACTGCTATTAGTGGCTGCATTCCTCAAGATGTGAGACTTGTGTTGGCTGATCAGTTTTATGTTCTTGCGGGGTTGAGGAATGGAATGCTCCTTCGGTTTGAGTGGCCTCCTGACTCTAACATATCTTCATCTGTCGTACCCATTCACAGTCCTATTAGTGCCACTTTCAGAAATACAGAGAATATTCGATCAGGTATAGCGGCTACTAGTTCTTTTGGTTCAGAAATGTCTGCTTTTAATTTATCTGAAGAGTCCAAAGATGAGCTTCCGATTAATCTTCAATTGATTGCCACCCGTCGCATTGGCATCACTCCTGTTTTCCTTGTTCCTCTGAGTGACTCGCTTGACGCAGACATGATTGCTCTCAGTGACAGGCCGTGGTTGTTGCAAACTGCAAGGCACAGTCTGGCTTATACTTCTATTTCATTTCAACCTTCAACACATGCGACTCCTGTGTGTTCTGTTGAATGCCCTAAAGGGATTTTATTTGTTGCAGAGAACAGTCTAAATTTGGTAAGAGTCCCAATTTATGTTGTTATCAGTTCTTATGGTTTCTCTATTCTCTTTATGGTATTTTTTTTTTCCATTGTTAATAATCACAGTTTTATTTCTGGATGTTATACAATCTGGGGGAAAAGTAAAAAAAAAAAAATAGAAGAATAAAAGGTCCTTGGAATATCTTGAACATGTTGTAGAGAAATTAACCCTTAAATATGATGCTTTAATGATTGTAACAATGCACTTACTTCTTGTGCATTGCTTTATTTGATATCATTGTGTCTTAGTTTTTGGGTTGTTAGATTCTTGTGGTATCATTCTTTTCTTTCTCTTTAGATATTCTGGTGATTTGTGCCCATTGAGCATTAGTTTCAAGGTGGTCAGCATAAGCTTAGCAAATGTTGCGTGTTGCCTTTCACTGGATAGTTGGAATTGAGAACTATAATATGTGCAGTTGGGATAGCAACTTAACATGCATTTAGCTTACTAGAACAGTGAATTGAAATTTCTTAGGTATTTATCTATTCTCAAGAAATTAGGTAGGTTTTTGATCTGTTATCTGCACAATTCTGTTAATGCAAAAAGTGTACTGGACCACTTTGTCATTGTTTTATAAACTTAGAAGAGAAGATCAGAAATAGAGTTGTATTTTACTCTTTCTTGCTTAAATAACTTATAGAGTTTGCTACGTAGAGAAGAATGCATAGAATAAACATAGGAATTGATAATGACACCAGCTAGCTTAATATCTTACTTTCCTGTTGTCTAGTTGCCTACAAATAAACAGCTAAGAAATCCCCAAAATATCTCAGCCAAATAGGATGCTGTTAAAATAGCCTCACCCCTAAGATATTTCAGAACATGAATTGAAAAGATTATAAAGAGCTACTTCAAGTAAATGTTTGTTTTTTCTTTCGGCGATTCCATTTTGTTGTGGAGTATTAATGCATGTAGATTGGTGATGAATGCCTTTTCCTCTCAAAAAATTCCCTAAGTGCTCACTAAAATACTCTGTACCATTATCATTATGAAGAATACTAATTTTAGTTGGCGTTCCACCATCTTATTAAATTCTTTGAACACGTTTTCTACTTCAGTTTTTTTATTCAATGAATATAGCCAACACAAACGAGTATGATCATCTATAAAAGTTACAAACCATTTTTCACCAAATCTTAAAATGGCCCCATGCATCATTGTGAACTAGGTAAAATGGTTTTGATGCATGACAAGGTCTTGATGAGTAAGTAGTGCAACGACCCTTTGATAAATGCAAACTTTCACGTTGAAAAGATGAGCAATCTAACCTTTAAATGAAGAAGGAAATAAATGCCTTAGATAAGGAAAACTAAGATGTCTTAATCTAAGGTGCCAAAGTATTATTTGTTCACAAGCAGAAGGAGAATTAATACTACTAAAGTCTTGAGCTTTTTTATTACTGGAGAAGTTGTTATCAAAATAATAAAGACTGCCTATCATCCTCCCCGAAGTCTGGTCTCGAAATTCACAATGAGAGTTAAAGAAAGTTATACAACAATTAGAGTCTCTAGACAATTTACTCACAGATAAGAGGTTACAGGGAACTTTAGAAACATGTAGAACAGATTTAAGATTTATATTCTTGGATAATTTTACCAAATCTTTTCTTGCAATAGGTGAAGTCCATCGACAATTCTAATTTTTCATTTCCAGAACAAGGGGAATGAGTACAAAATAGGGTAGAAAAACTGGTCATGTGATCATAGGCTCCAAAATCTATGATCTAAGGAGCATATTTTAAACAATAGGATAAGGCATTAGAGTCACTACCTGCTTGAGCAAGAGAATCACTAGGAATACCATATAAGGAATTGGAGTTTATCAGTTTAAGAAAGTGATCCATCTGCTCTTTGCTGAAGGGACTTGTCTCAACTTCATCTGCTGATGGAAATCCACGGTTGGATTTGTCACCCATTTTGTTGCTTTTCCAATTTGTTGGTTTACTATGAATCTTCCAGCATGCTTCCTGAGTACGACAAGGTTTGTTATAATAGTCACACCATACACGAGGTTTTTCATCAGTCTTCCTTTGATTTGTGATGGCCCTGTTGTCATTTGCATCAGAAGCAACTAGTGCTAAGTTCTCTATTGACCTAATAGAATTTTTGTTTCCAATCATTACATTCTTGCTACTCTCCTCTCTTTTAACCTCAGCGAAAGCTTCGCTTATTAAGGGAAGAGGTTTTTTGCCTATTATTCTCCCCCTCACTTCTTCAAACTTAATATTGAGACTAGCAAGAAATTTGTAGATGCAATTGTTTTCCACAATTTTCTTGTGGTGATTACAATCCTCTGGAGACTTCTGTTCATAATTGCTTAATAGATCTAGATCCTAGCTCAACAGTTTTAGGGAATTGAAGCACTTGGTGACATTGTCTTCTCCCTATAGCATCTCGCCAATTCAGCTCAATTCATAAACCTGAGATTCATTTCCTAGATCAGAGCACATCTCATTAACGTTGGCCTACAGTTCCTTTGCCGTTGTGTGGCACAAATAGTTAGAACTGATATCTTCATCTATGGATTTTACTAAGTCATTACTATCAAATTTTTTGCATCCCATATCACATATGTCGAATTCATTGGGTCTTGTACCATGAAATCTCTAGTCAAGTAGCCAAACTTCCCTCGTTACGGATATACATCTGATCGGATTAAGACCAGTGCAGAAAGTTACTACCATTCAAGCGAGTAGTGATGATTTGATAGGATGCAATTCATGGTTGGAGGCTAGGGTTTCAGAGTTTTTTTTCTGGGTAGTAGAAGAAGAAGAGATGGACTCAGATGAAATATCAAACATAGTAATCAAAGTATTTTCTTTACAGAAAATGCCAGAGATCATATTTACTCTCTGATACAATATAAACTTAGAAGAGCTGATCAGAAATAGAGTATTCTATATTTTACTCTCTCGATTAAATAACTTACACAATTTCCCACTTATAGGAGAATACGCAGAATAAACATAGGAATTAATAATTACACTAGCTAGCCTAATATCTTACTTTCCTGATTTATATTTACATACAAATAAACAGCTAACAAATCCCCAAAATATCTCAGCCGAATCTTCAATTTTCTTTTTCTTTCCTTGTTTTTTTTATTCTCTGAGGAATGTAGCCCGAGGTTGTAACTCGCAATGTCATTTGCTTCATATGTTCAAATACTGTTCACTTGTTCAAGCCCTTGTCACTCTATGAGTTCAACATGGAGCTGATCGATTTATACACTGAACATAGTGTTTTACTTAATGATTTGGAAGGCTAGGATTCCTCCCAAAATTGAAGTCTTTTTGTGGGCCTTGGCTCAAGGAAAATCAAACTTTGGGGAACTGATTCGAAGAAAGTTCCCTAATATGTGTCTATCTCCTTTTTTTTTTTTTTTTGCTTAATTGGGAAGCTTTTATATCTTAACAGGGATGCACTCTTAGTGAGCTAGTGTTTTTAGGTTTTGGGATATATTATCTTTGCAGTTTCTAAGTGTTTTGTTTATATTGGGACTTCTCGTCCTTATTTTGTGGATTTGTAGTCCTCCTAATCCTTGTACATATTTCTTATAGTTTTATTTAATCTTTTGTTTCTTAGCAAAAAAGCAAAAAAAAAAAAAAAAATCCTGCTTGGTGTGTGATGTGCAGAATAAGCACAGAAACTTGTAATCATCTTTTTCTTCATTGTTTTGTGGCCTCAAATTTGTGTAATAGGTTGTGCATAGAGGCTAACATTTTGCGGATCATTCTGGGTTTTTGACACTCTATTCTTATGGAGAATTTCTATGCTTTTGGTAAGGGAAAAAAGGCCAAAACTCTTTGGATATGTGCTGTGGCAGCTCTGTTTTGGGTAATACGGCAGGAAAGAAATCTTATTTTTGAAGGGAAAAATGCAGATAATATTGAAGAATTATAGGATAGAATCCCTCTTCTAGCTTCACTTTGGGCTTCAATTTCGAAGCAGTTCCAAGATTCATCTTTTTTCTTCATTCATCTAAGTTGGGAGAGTGTTTTGAGATAGGCGTTCTGGGTTGGTCTAATATTGTAGAGGATTGGCATATTTTGTATGGCACAGAAAAGTTTTCATTATTCTGCTTTCTCAGCGAACAGCTGGTCCACTCCTTGTAACGATTCTTCATCATTAATATAACATATAGTTTCTTGTCAAAAAAGAAAATAGCGTTTAACTCAATGGCTTGCATTAAGGTGCACTCATAGTCCTGCCATTTAAATGGATAGGAAACTTGGTGATACCCTAACCTAGCTTGTGTATTTTGCTCCTTTATCTTTGTGTGACCTTGCAACTAACCCCTGCAAAACATAGGTACTGTTGGAAATCTGAGAGATTATTCAGTCAAGATCATGAGCATATTATTAGGGATATGGCAGCTGTAGATGTGATATGATAGATGTAGTGTACACTATAGAATAAGAAAGTATAATATGTAATTATTTGGTTTCTTTTTGTGTGTATAGTATTTTACTTGTTTATATAGGTATCATGTATACTAAGAAAAGGTGCAGAGAATAAATTCAATTATGTAATTCCCTTTCCTCTTCTTTATGGTATCAGAGTAGGGATTTATTCTCTGACATATATATATATATAAAGAAAGGGGAACTAGTGTTGCTCCACCATGTCAGAAAATACATTTCAATATACTCTTTTCAGAACTGCCCAATTGACGACCACAGAAACCCATGTCCTTACTTCCGATTCTCACTCTGTCCAAATCACTAATATCAAACTGAATGGTGATAATTTCCTGCGTTAGTCCCAATATGTCTGGATGTATCTTCGGGGACGAGGAAAGATGGGATATTTGATTGGAGATAAGAAGGAACCAGCAAAAGAAGACCCATCTCACTCAACTTGGGATGCTGAAAACTCTATGCTGATGACATGGCTAGTAAAATCCATGGAGGAAGATATCAGCTCCAATTACATGTGTTACCCAACAACCAAAGAACTTTGGGATAATGTAAACCAGATGTATTCAGATTTGGGAAATCAGTCCCAAATATAGGAATTGACAATAAAGCTTGGTGAACTTCGCCGTGGAGTGGACAACGTCACTAAGTATTTCAATTCTCTGAAGAGGTTGTGGCAAGATTTGGATCTGTTTAATGACTTTGAATGGAAATCAACAGCGGACTACAATCACAACAAAAAGATGGTAGAAGATCATCGTATTTACAAATTCTTGGCTAGATTAAATGTAGATTTTGATGAGGTTAGGGGGAGGATTCTTGGTCGCCAACCTCTACCCGCTATTGGTGAGGTCTTTGTGGAAGTAAGAAGGGAGGAAAGTCGCAGGAATGTGATGCTTGGAAAGAAGTGGTTGCTGCCCTTGTTGAAAATTCAGTCGTGATTGCATCAGATGCAACTGCAAATAAGGTTTTCAATCAGCAAAGGCAGAATGAAAAACCTCGAATATTGTGTGATTTTGTTTATAAACCATGCCATACTCAAGATAACTGTTGGAAGATCCATGGGAAACCTGCTAATTGGAAGAACAACAAGCTGAGTGACAAATCAAATCAAGCAACCTCCTATGCAAATGAAGTTGAAAAGAGTCCATTCAACAAGGAGCAGATGGACCATCTTCTTAAACTGCTAAAGTCCAACTCTTTTTCTAGTACTCCTTGTAGTGCTCTTGCATAGACAGGTAGCAACCTTAATTCTCTATCTTGTAGTCTAAATTCTGCTCCCTGGATCATTGATTCAGGAGCATCTGATCACATGACTTCCTCTTCTAGTTTGTTCAGTAATTATTCACGTTGTTATAAAAATGAAAGAGTAAGGATTGCTGATGGTAGTTTTTCACCTATTGTAGGAAAAGGTCAAATAGAAATTTCTAATCAAATAACTCTTCAATCTGTCCTTCATGTTCCAAAATTAGCTTGCAATTTGTTATCTGTCAGTAAAATTTTTAAAGACTCTAACTGTCGTGTTGTCTTTCTTGACTCTCATTGTGAATTCCAAGATTGGAACTCGGGGAAGATGATTGGCAGTGCTAAAATGGTCCATAGTCTTTATTATTTTGTTAGCAGTCCTTTTGAGAATAAAACTGCTCAAGGCTATGGTGGTAGTGTGTGGTCAATTTATGCTCGTGAAAAAATAATGCTTTGGCATCTTAGGCTAGGACATCCTAGTTTTTCTTATTTAAAACACTTATTTCCTGAATTTTTTCAATATTTGGATTGTTATTCTCTTCATTGTGACAGTCGCTATTTATCTAAAAGCTATAGAGCTACTTATTTGACAAAACTATACCGTGCCTCCAAACCATTCTATTTGATTCATAGTGATGTGTGGGGTCCCTCTAGGATCACTACTAGGACTGGAAAAAAATAGTTTATTACTTTCATAGATTATCACAAACGACTTTGCTGGGTGTATTTAATGAAAGACAAATTTGAAGTACAAAATATGTTTCAAGTTTTTTACAAAATGGTTGAAAACCAATTTCAATAAAAAATGTGTTTGTTTTGTTCTGATAATGGGAAAGAGTATTTCAATAAACATCTAGTGAATTTTTTTTAAGAAAAAGACATTTTACATCAATCTACCTGTCGTGATACTCCTCAACTAAATGGCATTGCCGAAAGAAAAAACAAGCATTTACTTGAAGTGGCTCGAGCCATAATGTTTTCGATGCATATTCCAAAATATTTGTGGGGAGATGCAATTTTGATAGCATCTTATTTAATAAACAAATTGCCTACTCGTGTTTTACAATATGTTACTCAATTAGGTTATTTCAAAAAAAATTTCCTACATGCAGAATTAATTCAGATTTTCCATTAAAAATTTTTGGTTGCACTGTCTATGTTCATATACTTAGCAAATTTCGATCCAAGCTTGATCCAAGAGCTGAAAAGTGTGTTTTTATTGGTTATGCAACAAACAAAAGAGGATATAAGTGTTATTATCCTCAAACACAAAAAATGTTTGTAAGCATGGATGTCTCTTTTCTAGAAAATTAGTCTTATTTTCCAAAAATTATCTTCAAGGGGAGGTAGAGGGAAAGGAATAAAATTTTTGGGAGACAACTTTGGATCCACTACCAAAACTTATTCTCTTATCTCCTTCTCTAGATGTTGAAAAACAGACACAACAACAGGCTGATCAAAATCCTAGCCAAAGTTTACCAAACATAGTTGATTCACAAATAGGGGGAGAAACACTACAGAAGAACAAAAATATTCCTGAACCTGAGTATTTGGTTTATACTCGAAAGAGGATTGGGCAGAGGAATAAAGACCAACCAACCATTTTACCACAAAGTCAATCGGAATCTCTGGAAAAAGGTCCAAGTGATTCAGGTAGTTTCAATCTTAGTCTTGTTCCTTCTAATCCTAATCTTGTTTCTGTTCTTCCTTCATCTTTATCCCCTTCAATTATTGAACCAAAAGATCATGATATTCCTATAGCCATTAGGAAAGGAGTTCGAAAGTGTACCCAACATCCCATTGCAAAATATTTATCCCATGATAGATTGTCCAATTGTTATGGAGCATTTATTTCTGATGTGTCTGACTTGTTTGTTCCAAGAACTATCAAGGAAGCCCTTGATGAACGGAGTTGGAAGTTAGCAGTTATGGAAGAGATGAATGCTTTGGAAAAGAATGGTGCTTGGGAGTTGGTGAACCTACTGACGAACAAAAAAATTGTAGGGTTCAAATGGGTGTTTAATATAAAATGTAAAGATGATGGCAGTGTTGAGAGGAACAAGGCAAGGCTTGTAGCAAAAGGGTTTACGCAAACCCTTGGGATTGACTGTCAAGAAACATTTGCTCTTGTTGCCGAGATGAATTCTATCCGGTTACTTTTATCATGTAAATTACAATTGGCCCTGACATCAATTAGATGTAAAAAATGCTTTCTTGAATGGAGATCTTGAAGAAGAAGTGTATATGAGCCTCCCTCTAGGTTTTTGAGAAGAAATTTGAAGGAAAAGTCTGCAAACTAAGAAAGTCTATGTACGACCTTAAACAATCTCCAAGGGCATGGTTTGAACATTTTGGGAAAGTCGTAAAAGTTCATGGCTACTGTCAAAGTCAAGCAGACCATACTATGTTTTATAAACATTCGAGGGAAGGAAAAGTAGCTATCTTGATTGTTTATGTGGATGACATAATCTTAACAGGTGACGATAGATGCGAGTTGGAGAAATTAAAGAAGGAACTTGCTAAGGATTTCGAGATAAAGGACCTTGGAGCTTTGAAATATTTTCTTGGCATGGAGATTGCAAGGTCCAAGGAGGGTATATTTGTTACTCAACGCAAAAATACTATTAACTTACTTAGTGAGACAGGTTTGCTTGGATGTAGAGCAGCTGGGACCCCAACAGATCCCATTTTGAAGCTCCAACATGCTAAAGCTGAGAAAGTAGGGAACATAGAACAATTTCAAAGACTTGTTGGAAGGCTGATCTATTTATCCCATACACGTCCTGATATAGCATTTGCAGTGAGTAGAGTGAGCCAATTCATGCATTCACCCGAACAAGAACACTTTGAAGCTGCGTTCGGAATCCTAAGATATCTAAAAGGAACTCCTGGTAAAGGTCTATTGTTTAAAAAACAGGGACATCTTCAGGTGGAAGTCTACACGGATGCAGACTGGGCTAGGAGCATTACTGATCGAAAATCCACCTCTGGTTACTATACGTTTGTTGGTGGGAATTTGGTTACTTGGAGAAGTAAAAAACAGAATGTAGTGGTAAGAAGTAGTGCTGAGGCTGAATTCAGGTCAGTTGCTCATGGAATTTGTGAAGTGTTATGGATTAAGAGGTTACTAGAAGACTTAAAAATTCAAAGTAGTTTACCAATGAAAGTGCACTGTGATAACAAGGCAGCAATTGCAATCGCTCATAATCCGGTTCTTCACGATAGGACTAAACACGTGGAAGTTGACATGCACTTTATCAAAGAGAAGATTGAAGAAGGTGTGATCTGCATGTCTTACATACCCACTCCAGAGCAAATTGCAGATGTTCTCACAAAGGGTCTGTACAAAGGGCAGTTCAATTACTTAATTAGCAAGCTGACCATGAAAGATATATTCCAGCCAGCTTGAGGGGCAGTGTTGGAAATCTGAGAGATTATTCAGTCAGGATCATGAGCATATTATTAGGGATATGGCAGCTGTAGATGTGATATGATAGATGTAGTGAACACTAGAGAATAGGAAAGTATAATATGTAATTATTTGGTTTCCTTTTGTGTGCATAGTATTTTACCTATGTATATAGTTATCATGTATACTAAGAAAAGGTGCAGAGAATAAATTCAATTCTGTAATTCCCTTTCCTCTTCTTTAGGTACTATACATCTTGAGGAGGAAAAGAAAAAGGAAAGATCCATGGCACTCTCTTGCTCAAGTGATTAGGGATGAAATCGTCGTCATTAATGGATGTTCTATCAGGTAGATTGTATACTGAAATAAAAAAAGTTCATGGTTCAAATAGAAGGTTGAGTTGCTTGGCAGGAAATTAAGGAAAGGTTGCAGAAGGTTAATGAGCAAACAAATATTCTAAATAATTAAACCGATTGTCATTTTCCTGTTTGCGTGTTAGGTTCATAGGACATTGACGAGGAAATGCTTTAGTCGCATGAGATTTGATGCTGCAAAATTCCCAAGTACTATAATAATTCTGTTATCAAGTTGGTAATACATTCCTTGTTTCCATGTATGTTAGGGCGTCATGCATCCTCAACCAAATTTTTTGTTGTTATCTCTCTGATGCTTATCATTTTCTGGTATCCGTTGTGTTTTGAAATTGATCAACTATGAAAAAGTAAAGAACTTTTAAATTGGTAACGAGTTTGTTTTATATTAGGGATTGATTTCTATTTTATGATATATTTGTTTCAAGTGCAATTGTGTAATGTTTCTGTATTGGATCTCTTAATATTATTCTGCTTACGAGGTTGTCATTTTGCAATGTTTCTCAACTGGATGTTTCAATACTAGTCTGTTTTCAAGGTTGACATACATGATCTTCAATTACTCTATCTTTAGGTGGAGATGGTGCACAATAAGAGGCTTAATGTGCAGAAATTTCATCTTGGAGGCACTCCAAAGAAGGTCCTTTATCATAGTGAAAGCAGGTTATTGATTGTGATGAGAACAGAACTGAATAATGATACATGTTCATCTGATATATGTTGTGTTGATCCCCTTAGTGGGTCAGTGCTGTCATCTTTTAAGCTTGAACTTGGAGAAACAGGGAAGTCCATGGAGTTGGTGAGGGTTGGACATGAACACGTTTTGGTGGTTGGAACTAGCCTGTCTTCTGGTCCTGCCATTATGCCCAGTGGTGAAGCTGAAAGGTAATTGTTTCTTGTAGAAGTCTTGATTTTACATTCTGAGGGGATATATATATATATATATATATATATTATTCTATCAATTAAAGAACTCTGACAAAAGCCTCATGGATCTGTGCTTGGATCCACGTGACAACCTGTAGATGAAATCTAAGCTTAAGATGTTTTAAACACTGTATATATTTCCCGTTTCCCGTGAAATTCCATGAACGTGTTGTCTAAATGGTGCATTTCTTTTCGACAGTACCAAGGGCCGTCTGATTGTCCTCTGTATTGAACACATGCAAAATTCAGACTGTGGTTCAATGACATTTTGTTCTAAGGCAGGGTCATCTTCTCAACGAACTTCACCATTCCGTGAAATTGTTGGATATGCAACAGAACAACTGTCAAGCAGTAGTCTTTGCAGTAGCCCTGATGATGCTAGTTGTGATGGAATTAAGCTTGAAGAGACTGAAACATGGCAGCTGCGGTTGGCCTACTCAACAACATGGCCAGGGATGGTGCTCGCAATATGTCCATATCTTGATCATTACTTCTTGGCATCTGCTGGTAATGCTGTAAGTGGTTCTTTCCTATATATGCTTTCAAGCTGCCAGAATGAACTCAGTTACCCAGGGCTGTTGCTTACAAAAGAAAAAAAAAATCTTCATGTTTCAGTTTTATGTATGTGGATTTCCAAATGATAATCCCCAGAGGGTTAGGAGGTTTGCTGTAGGAAGGACACGTTTTATGATCATGTTGCTGACTGCTCATTTTACTAGAATTGCTGTTGGAGATTGCCGTGATGGCATTCTTTTCTATTCTTATCATGAGGTACGTTAAAATAGTAGAATGTTTTGCGCATGTCAGCTCTTTCCTTTTGAATTTGTTTAGGTGACGTCTACATTGGTTTTCCCATTTTCCTTAAAAGAAAGTGGTTTGCGACTGGCAGCTAGTGATATTGATTCTGAAATTTTGTGCATGCTTTCTTTTGTGCTAGGATGCCAGGAAACTGGAGCAGATATATTGTGATCCTTCACAGAGGTTAGTGGCTGATTGTGTTCTAATGGATGTTGACACAGCTGTTGTTTCAGACCGTAAGGGGAGCATTGCTGTCCTCTCTTGTTCAGATCGGCTGGAAGGTAAATCCTAAATTAAGCCTCATCTGTAATTTACAGCACCTCTAATATTATTTTGAAATGCTAATTTCATTGTAAAATTCACTTGATTCCCGTGTTAAATCCTCTGATTTGCTGTTATTACCCTAGACTAAGCATATAACTTTTAATTACTGGGAATGAAGAAGATGAGCATCAATGTGATTGAGGCAGCACAGTAATAAATTACCTATTTCTACCAATTAGGCATTGAATTTCTCTCAGGATACCTTTGATTTGTTTATTTTACATCTATTACCAGTTCTTAGGACTTAGTCATTTCTTATCTTTTATGCTGCCTTTATCTCATCAACTTGTGTAAATACGGGCCTTTTCAAGGCTGGCATTGAAAAGGTCGAGGGCTGTCTTACCTAATCAGGTTCTTAGCTTTGTTCAACTTCTGTGTTGCTTTTCTTTGGTGTTCTGTGTGAATCGACAAGAATTAAGCCTATTTTTCCTATCTTGGGTATTGTCGGAATTAAAAGGATTTTGAAACTTTCCTACCCTTCATTAACTGTGTACTAAGATATTGGAGTTAAAATCATGACATGAATCCAGAGAAACACCAACATGACCGAAGTCAATGGGTTTCTGAGCTTACAGATTTAACATGCACATGCCCGCTTGCTTGTCTCAGTAACCATAATGGTCTGTGACGTTGTCGTTTCTTTTAGTGATGACACCATAGTACATGCTACTTGACCTTTCTGAGTCTAGAAGATTTTATATATCAGGATAGTTTAAAATCTTTTTCCAACTGCAGAATTGCAAATTAATGAGACCATTCATGTCTATGCCAGCTTTCAACTTTACCAATGGTATTAATTTCATTTGGTTGCGTGAATGCTAATTTTGAGGCAATTTGGAAATATTGGTGACCAATGCAAAGATTATTTGAATAGAGTTTCTAGTGAGCCTTATTAATGGACAAAGCTAATGAATAACTGATCCAGAATTAAAAGTGAAGCAAAGCTGTCTCTCTCAAATTCATCTTTTCATTTATTTCATGCCACTGGTATGATTATTTGCTCTGGATGGAATTTATATTTCATCTCGTAGTTATTGTTATCCTACTGTTGCTTATTTGCTTTAGATGGCAGATGCTTCTGTTAGTGTTCTTAAATTATGTTATTTCTCAATGTGCCAGATAATGCAAGTCCAGAATGCAACTTAACGCTGAATTGTGCTTATCATATGGGTGAGATAGCCGTGAGCATCAGGAAGGTAAATCCTACAGAATCCAATTGTGAATGGAAGAACTTCTTACACAATCACTAAGTAGCAGTGTTAAATTTCTTTAGTTCATACATAATCATATAGTAGTAATAGTAAATTTCTTTGAGTCCTGTTGGTAATGGTATATTGTTCTCCCACCCCTCCCCCCTCTCTCTCAGCCGGTTGGTCAAAATTGGACAACTATGTCCTCTGATGTGTCTTTTGATAGGTTACTTGAACTATTAGTATTTATCTTTTGCTTTGTTGAGATTCTAGTTTGAGAGGCTTTTCTGACAACTAGTGTGCATTGTTAGTTGCGGCCTCTTGTAGCTTCTTCCTTTACCTAGTCTCAAATAATATTGATATTTTGTCTCGTCTTCTATTTTTTTTTTTTCCTTTTTAGGGGTCATTTATACACAAACTCCCAGCTGATGATACCTTGGGGGACTGTCTTGCAAGTTTTGAGTCTTCACAAACAACTATTATAGCCAGCACGTTGTTAGGGAGCATAGTGATATTCATTCCTATATCAAGGTATGTTTTATTTTAGCAAATGTGGCATTATAGGAATATGCTAGATGGATCTCCTATGTATCGGATGATGACACTGGCAGCAGTACGTGTAGTATTTCTTCATATATCCAGAAATGATAGCACAGTAAATCTGTAAGACGTGGATAAGAAATATTTCTTTGCACTAGACAGGCTAATGGTGAGGATCTATGTCGATCTAGAGACTTGATAGAGTGTTTCTAATTGAATATTAATTATGTGGTCATAAACTTTTATATATAGGAGTACTTCCCTTCCAACAATTGTCTTTTATTGAGTTTGCCTGCTTCATCCACTGCCATATATTTTAACAACTTATTTCTGTTCTTTATGACCTGATAGTATTATAAAGACAGGTTTGTATGGTCATGGTGTGGTTACAAACTTAATAAGATGAAAGAATGTGTACTCTTAGAGGGGCTCATTTCATTTTGGGTGATTTTTAACAAGCTTGCCAACCCTAATTAATCTGGTTGATGCTTTTATTTGAGCTGAGTTGAATTGTAGATTAAGCATATACTGTGAAGGTGCTATGCCTTCTTATTATTTTTGAGTTGAACTAGGATGCCTGTTTAGAGTACTTATAACCATCACATATTTGCAGTGAAGAATATGAACTCTTAGAAGCGGTTCAAGCTAGGCTTGCTATCCATCCTTTAACTGCACCTTTGCTTGGAAACGACCACAACGAGTTTCGTAGTCGTGAAAACCCGGTAAGAAAGTAAAACCTTGCTAATATTGTTTTTGGAATTGCTAGCGTGCATTAAGTTTGAACCTCAGACCAGAAACATTGTTGTGCCATTCATGTACCATCCAGTCCTGTTTCAATAGGAGTTGGCATGTTTCTTGCAAAGAGATTCTTGTCATTATGAACCATTGTAGTCACTGCATTTTGGTTCATTCTATCTGCTCTTTCTTTGTAAAATTTTCCGTTCACGTGGAATTCAAAATAAAAATTTTAGGTAATATATCGGCTTAAAATATTAGGAAACAACAGCTTTAATTCCATGGAGCAGGTTGTTCTGTACTTGCGCCTGCTTGCTGCTTCTGTTATGATTCATTTGAACTTGTTTGTGGCTGCAGGTTGGGGTTCCCAAGATACTTGATGGAGACATGCTGTCGCAGTTCTTGGAGCTTACAAGTACACAACAAGAGGCTGTGTTGTCATTCACACTTGGCTCGTTTGATACAATTAAAGCAAGTTCAAAACTGCCGCCTTCTTCGCCTATCCCTGTTAATCAGGTGGTGCAACTCCTTGAGCGTGTTCACTATGCCCTAAATTAGTTGGATCCTGGTTTTTCTCCCAATTACTTTTTCATGAGCTTGGGAAACTGAGTTTTTCTCTGCAGAGGCATTGGGCTAGACATGCTGAAAAGAAAGGATGGTATTCTGTCCAGCCACATTTGCCTGAGCAGTGAATCACATGCACTGTACCAGCTGCTCGTGGTTGACATACGGATTTCGTTGCAAGATTATAATTGCCATTACCTTGCAGCTGACAATCATACTAATGAAACCTTGTTCTTCCTGCTACACACACAGTCACGACAGCTGCATAAGAAAGTCGTGAATTACCGAGTAAATTTACTGTTTTCCCCGTGTACATTATTAGTACAGGCCTTGTATTGTGTAGTAGCATTATAGGTAGAAAGAAGTACAGCATATGGCAAGAATTTGCCGGGGAAAGATTTTAGTTACCGTAACCGAAATAACTTTTCAACCATTACTTTGCAAATGTGCTTGTGATATTCTTTCTTACAAAATAAAAGATCAATTCATTCTTGAAATTCTCATGTATTATTATTCAATCGAGTATTTGTTAATATATAAATTTCCGCTAACAGACGTTCCGTTGAAGCATAAAAAGTCAGCTATTGGGGAATGAGCGAAAGTTCGTTGTCTATACTGAGTTAATTAGGAATGGTTGAAGGTTTATTGTTTATGCGAACATGAAAAATATCGTTAAATCAATGATGACATATTGCAGATGATTAATTTTCAAAAAAAAAAAAAAAAACAATTCTAGAGATTCATCTCCAATCCAACGAGATAACCGATGATTTTTTAAAATTACAAATTTTGAAATAGTTTCATTGTATTACTCTATAATGTGGCTGAGCCCACCTCATTTGGCACTAATCTTTTAGGTTAAATCTTTTGAGAACTCTTAATAATTATAGTAATAATTATATCTTCCGATCATTCACTTGATAATAAAAACTTCCCTAGCAGGAATTCAACAACCAAAAACTAAATCAAAAGATTCAAAACAATATGGACAAAGAATCTTCATTCGTTTCTACAATATCTACAATTAAATTCTCAACAGTACATGAATACATTAGTCAAATATGTTGCGGGACCCCTCTTAACAGAATCATCTGAGGAGCGGTTTGAGTTTTGACCAAGAATCAGTAAATTTGCATATCCTGTGTAAAGCTTTTACTAAGCAAAATTGTACAGGGAGACAAATGTGGTCCTGAGTAATATCTTATGAAATCTCGGTAATCCTCTGCATCAACTAATAAGTAAAATTTCAACCACCTCCCTGCTATGATTGTAAATTACAAATTCCTTGTCGCTGTACAGTACAAACAGCCAACTCAAATTGTTTGAAAGCTGCAGATTGAAACTCTGGCTAAAGAAGAGTAGATCAACAACAACTACGCTACTGTACTCTCTACATAATCCATTGCTTTCTGTTTCACATATTCAATCCTTTCTTCCTCACCAAGAGATTTTTCATACTCAAGATACTTCTTAAATAAGAACTGCAAAACCAGAAAGAAGACAGGTAAGGCAAAACAGGAAGGGACGGCCATAATATAATTCTGCAGAAGACCAGGGACAGCCATAATATAATTCTGCAGATTTACGTACTTTCATCTTTTTAGGTGGGAGACTCAAGCTGATAGCCCTCTCAAACAATCCACGAATTAAATCTACGTCTCCAAGTCGAATCTCCTGACAAGTTTGATAAAAGAATATAAGATATACCTCAAAGAAAGAGGGAAAAATAGAAAGTACCTAATGTTAAAAGCAACCTACTTGATCAAGATAAATACTCCACAAGTCTGTTCTCTTTGGATATTCACGCAAGATTCCCTCAAACATGGATCGCCCTCTATCAGCAACCCCATTTTTGAACTCGAGAATAGCTGTCTGTGAGATGAATTTAATATGCTTATGCCGAGGAAGACTTAACAAAGCACGTTGCACCACAGCCTGAACCCCCTCCTGCTGTTGCTTCAAAAGTCTCTGCACCCTCCTTAACCAGACCTGAAAGTTCCAGGTGATACGAAATTTGTATGTCCAAAGATGCTCAAAATTGAGGTAAAATGAAAAGATAGAAGCTCAATGATTACCTTGCACGAATGCTTGAATTTCTTGATCATTTTGTAAAGAAGCTCATCAGCCAACTTATTTTGCTCAGTCCTTTCATACAAACCCAACAGTGCCAAATGGACCTTTTTGGGATCACAATATTGTAATGCTCTTTGAAATACTTTTACAACAGCTTCCTGAAAGAGAATAAATTAATGACACTCCCAATTCAAGTCATGATTACAAGATTTAAAAAAATAAATGAATAAATAAAGCTGCTCTCTGTTTAATTACCTCTGGTGGATTTCCATATTCATTTTCCAAATTAAAATAAGCCACCCAAATATTTAGCTTCTCATTCTCTTCTCGAATGTTAATAGTTTGTAGAGCCCTTGAAAAGACAAAGATGAAAAATCAAATTAAGTTGGATGCAACAGTGCAAATATTAAGATAACTCCATCACAAATTAATTTGCTGATAAATAAAATAACAAATTAAACAAAAAATAAATAAAAGAAATAACTATCAAACAAAAACTTCGAGGAAATATAAACCTCAAATTACAACAATGTCTAAAGAAAATAAACCACATTAGCCTTTGTGGATCATCGGAACTTAAGCCATTTAGCTACACCATAATATCTTATACATGATAGGAACTGTTTCATCCACCTGATTCTGAGCAAATAGTTAGATTCCAATAGTAGGAAATGAAAATCACGGGTGGCATAATCCTTCTTTTTCCCAGCGCTGGGGGGGGGGGGGGGGGGGGGGGGGGGGTGCGGCGGTGAGGCAATCGGTGAGGGAATTAAAAGCAAAAAGCAAAACATGGAGATAAATAAAGGGGCAGGCCTGCAATAAAAAAAAGCATCTAAAACAGGAGAAAAAAGAGCAGGAGACATTTAGGAAAATCAGTCCAAACATCTTTGACTTTGTGGTTCTTAACACTAAACAAGCTGTCTCGTGGTAGGTTAATACCATTTCTTTTTCCCTTTTTTCCTAATTTTTGATGTCTTCATTTTCCTATTTATGAAAATCAATAAACCAGATGTAATTGAACAGGACAACAAACATTAATTTTGACTTTATTTAGCATATTCATTCATCAATAGTTGAATCAATAAATGATCATATAATTTCTCATCATAAAAATTCAACACACCGTCCCAAATCCAGCTTGAAACTCAACATAGCAAAAAGAATACCTTTCAGCAATAGAGCGGGCTTTCTCAACATCAGCCATGGAGAGCATGAAAGCCATGTACTTTATCCAAACAAAACTGCTATTTGGGGAACTCCTGACCAGCCTCTCAAATTCATCAGGAGTTCTCGGTGCATCCTTTTCCAGCAACCTTTCCTCAGCAGCTCTTATTTCTTGCTCCCTATCAAATATAGTTTCAAGATTATTAAAAAGCCCAAATAACTAGCAGTTAAATGAGGAACAAAAGTCAAACATGTCTGAATTGAGAAACCTCTCTTCCTTCTCCTTCTTCTTTGCATGTCGATTGTTCTTCTCATCTATGGTTTTTGCCTCATCAGTATGTCCCTGATTTTGACTAATTCCATTATCCATGTCAGGCTGCTCATCATCAAGATTGACCTCAAGAGGAGGAACGGAAGCCCTAGACTCTATTTGAGCAAGAACCAGAGATCCTCCATCTTCAGACTCCATATCCATATCTTGAACAGCAACTGAACTGTTCTCCAATAATGATGACCTGTTATAAGAACCAACTTCTTGAATGGCTTCATCAGACTCTTCTTCTGAAGACATTTGAAGGTTATCTGCATCATTCTTAAAATACGAACTCTTCATTCCCAGTGAAATCCGGCGCTTTTCTTTGTCCACCTAATATAAAGAATAGAGGAGCAAAACAGCAATAAATATTTTCCGGCGATTACAGACTGACTATTAAAATCAATTAGTGATCTGCCTAAAATTTTAATCCAGATATCAACCATCAGTCGCATGACATCATAGATGAAAAAAACACTAGAAAAGTAAGCAGTCGATTTTATGCACTAGTTTTAACTGATGTAAGGCCTATAAACTGACAGTCGACAAAACATAACCACATTACTGTTATTTACCTTCAAAATCTTCGCCTTAACTTTCTCCCCGGCTCTGTATATAGTCTCGATGTTGTCGACATGGTCTTCTGAAAGTTCTGAAATGTGGCATAATCCAACCTAAGCAATCAATAAAAATAAGCACATTAACCCTCAAAAATGACAAATTATACATAAAAATAATTGACAAATGATCTAACGAATGCAGATTGTTTAAACTGAATAATATCAAAATAAACACTTTCACGTAAGAAAGAAACTAACAGGACATTTGCACCATCCATCTGAACAAAATAATGGTCATTAATTAAAACCTGGAACGATGGATGGGCAGCACAATTCATAACTTGAGTAAATATCAGGACTAGAATCCATAGATTAAGCCCTTTTGTTTTCCATTTCTATGTTTTGGCTGTTTCAGAATCAGTATACTCAGTGATGCAGTCCCCAAAAGGGCATCAAAGAATAGTACAATATTCAAATTACAACCAGTCATTTATTACTTATTCCTTACCAAGTTCGTGTTCTCAATTGTGATGAACAAACCATATGATTCCACCCGCTTGATCTGCCCGATAACAATGTCTCCAACATGTAGATTACTCAAATTATTGATTTCAGATTGGGAAGCAGTCCTAGAATCGGATGTCTTCAAGGAAACCTCAACGCGCTTTGACAAAGGCTCCACGGATAACACCCTGCAATTAAATTTCTCAATACAGAGTACTGAATATCAAAGACTAATCACTTCATTGACCATAAGGAAACTACCTGCCAGCTACAAGTTTCCCAATAGGAAACTCTTTTTCTGGACTTTCCACATATCCATCTGACAGATTTGAAAGGAGAACTTTTGCATCAAGCTTCCGTGAGAGCATAATAAAACATCCTTTAGATGTCACATTCTTAACATAACCCTGTCAGAGCCAATCAATATTTATTAGCACTGAAGGTATAAAGAAAATAATTCACGGCCACCAAAAGAAAAGGGATGAATAAATGCCGAAACATTTATATTTGTTGGAATGAATATATGAAAATAGGATGAGTGAGAGCAAGCTAAATAGATCAATAAATGAATACATGTTGAAACATCCATATCCCTTGGAATGAGAGTGACTACAAAAAACTTGAGAACATGATTTACACTATATATTCCTAATCCTTAGGTTGAGTCTTTTTATCATAACAAGGAAAAGAATAAATATGAAAACAGGCATTCATCATCTTGTGAAGACGTTCCTTTTCAGTATAAATAAAAGCAACATCGATTGAAGTCACAGAAATACATGGCTGCTGCAATGCATTAGATGTGAACATGGTTCAAGCTATAACCTTTAGGATACATCATGCGTAATTTTCAACTAATAATCACTTCGGAAAAAGAGGGAAGACTATAAAATGCATAATATTTTAACAAAAAGTTCTATCAATTGCAACAATTTAATTAGTGCATCAACAATGCAAACAAAACTGGACTGTAACTTATTCTTGATGCAACCAATCCTCTTGGAAGAGATGATATTAAGCCACTGTAATCTATCATTTGTAATTAGGTGACGACCAGATTAAAAACAACCAATAAAAGAAGTCGATTAATTACATGAAAAAGCGGATTGTTGTACCTGTACAATCATATTAGGAGAAAGATCCTCAATCTTTTCCAAATGCTTGCCAGGAGTATCCCTGCAAATACAAACCATATATAACTCCTGATTAAACCATAGACAAGATTTTATAAACCACCACAAAATAGCAAATTACTTAATCCTGAAACAAATTCTAGCTAACACATTAATAAGGCCAGAATATTCATTTAAATTACAAGTGACTACAGAAAACTTGGTGGCATTTAATACATGGAAAAAGTGAAATCTTATAGGCTCATCACGGGATCAAAGATATTTACTCAAGACTAAAAAGTAAGATAATTTGGCAATTCAGTCATCAACCTTCGTAAGTGAAGATATTCCACAGAGTAGCTGACTAAACAACCATGGAAATGAAAAAGATTCTATAAGAACTAAAGTAGGCATCATGCGTCAAAGAGCATTTCTTTTTGAAAATCAATTGCTAATAAATGATCATGTCATATTTTTCAAGCTAGACGGAAAGCATCATATTCATTGCCTCCATACCTGAACTAGAAAACTGGAACAATGAAATCTTCTAAGGTAGAGTCTATGTCCGTAATTGGCTAAAGAAAACCTAATGTTCACCAACTGGAGAAATAAATAATCACGAGAAAACAAGGGCATGAATCTTCTGTACTTTGCCAGGTATCCACTAGAATCAGATAAAAAAATTGCATGGAAGTGCCCGAGATTAGAAGTTAACAATTTTTAGGTTTTCAAACCGTCCACTAAGTTATTATCAAATTCAAGGAAGAAATGATATTAAAAGACATAGAACAGACCAAATAAATCTTTAAGTATTATATACAGCTTAATACTGAAAGAACCAATAAAATGTAGTCTGCAATAATTTTCTTATACTAATGAGGTGTAGCATGCATAGATCCATAAACAAATCAAAATTTGATATAGCATCATAACACTAACAAAAAGAAATCCACTTTCAAAGAAACTTTATACCGAGTTACTATTCATCAATTTCCATCCAGATGAATTATTTATAGAGAAAGAAATAGTATTCATGGAAACTTCAAAAGGGCATCGGTGTTATATGAACTTAAATGTTCCAAATAATAAGCATGTGTTTATAAGCAAATAAAATATCTATGTGTATCCAAATCAGAAAAGGTAGACTTACACATCAGTGGAGAGATCTGAAGAATTCGTACTGCTCATGCCATCTAAAGATGAGCGTAGAGACAGCTCAACATGAAGAGTGCCCCTGACCGTGCGACTGATTTCAAGGACCTTGCATTTGACAAACTGGCCTTCATGATATCCAGACAATGGGTCAGACACGCATATGTTTTTGAGTTCAGTGAAATGAACCCTACCATACAAATGAGGACCAATTTGCACAACCAATCCACCGACACCTGAAAGTATTTTGGAAATTCTACCACCCACAATATCTCCTTCATGTATAAAGGTTTGCATATCATCATTTGAAATATCAACTGTCTTATTGCTTATTCCATCCTGAAAAGGCCGTAGCACCAAGCGCAACAGTTTCTTCTCCTTATTAATACTTAAAACATGACCAGTAACAGCTCTTCCGATATGAAAGCGCCTTTGGAATTCTTGAAGTTCAGTAGGCTCACATGCACTATCGAGAATGAAAAGCTGAGCCTTCAAATGTCGAGATATTGTTAACGATGCCCATTCATTGTCCACTTTATATACATAACCGGTGACACGTTGTCCAATTGAAACATCACATTCTTCAAACAAAAGCTTGCTCCCTATTTCAGAAACTGAATAAAATTGCAATAAGCAAAGCTATGTAGAGCAATCCATGAAGAAATGGGTAATGGAAAAACCTAATCAATGAGTGGAACATTATTTTTTGAGAACTTATTCATAAAGATGATTTGAGAATCAAATCAAAGAATGAAAACATTTGATGAGAAATGAAGTCAATGCTAGCCTAAGAGTGTGTTTTAAATGACTGCAGCAGTGCTAAAAAGTTTTCATTATTATGCTTTCTTAGTGGACAGCTGGTCCACTCCTTGTATTGATTCTTCATCTTTAATACAATTTACAGTTTTTTATTAAAAGAAAAATGACCACGACAGTGCTAAAAACTTACGGTAAAAGTACATGATTAAAAAAAAAAGGAACATAATGAGAAATGCAAAGTCAATCCCAGCATTTGAGAGATAGTTTATGGAACAAGATACCAAGACTTTGACAATGTCAAATCCGAGTATCGGAGTATTATGCAGTGAACCATTTACCCGTAAGCATTGAGGGTTTGATGGACAGCTCCCACAGGAAGCTTTTTTTCATGTCTGGTTTATTGGACTTGGCTATGATCCTTGCTGTCACTGTCTGCCCAATTTTGAAGTTGCTGAATAGGTTTTCCACCACATTACTCTTATCATCGTTCACCTGCTCATTTAACAAGTAAAAATAGGAAAATAGAACATTAATTTTATCATATAACTAGATAACCGAAACACACATGACAAGAGGGTAATAATTAATTGTTTAGACAACAATATTCAAACATGTACAACTAGAAAATCACCTCTGTTATGTGAATCCGCCCATGAAAACCAATTCCAAATTTCAATCTTAGCTCCAAGGACTTAATTTCAGTGATCTGAAGGAACAAAAGACATATAATACTCAAGTGTGCTTCATGGATTATATTTATATATATATATATATATATATATATATATATATATATAGAGTGAGAGAGAGAGAGAGAGAGAGAGAGTCCCCTTCTAATAAGGGATCCCTTATTTTGAAATTGCTGTATATATATATATATATATCTAGTAACTTTCCAGTGAGGAACCCTCGTTTTGATAAAATGAGTACCAAACTCAAAGACAGACTATATATAATTATATATGAAAGAAATAAGATAAGACAAGTCACAATATTTTTTAGACTATCCACCTCTGCCTGAACTAAAGATCCAACATCATAGCTAGACTTCTTTTTTGCCCTTTTGGAACTGGATGTCTCAGTCTCACTAATAGCTTTAAGAAGTAAAAGTAATCTCCCAGCAGTTGAAGGGCTTGGAAGAGCCATAACTGTAGCAATGACACTGCACAAAATAGAAGTTTCATGTTCAAGCCCACTAGTAAAAGATCCACAATTAGGCCAGGAGCAAAGCAATGATACATCTATAAACTTCAAACGAAACAAATCATTTCTGTGTATGGGGTGCAAGCAAAAGACCAAGTGAGCTAATCCCCATCACTCCAACCTTGGAGGGGAAATTATTTAAAATGTGTTTGTGTACGGGGTGGGGATGCAGCTGGGGAAGGGGGAAAAATCATCAAATTAGTTACCTTTGTCCATTCAGAAATTGTTTCTGAGGAAACTTTTGTGTGTTATAATCTGACACAGATGCATATCCTATAGAATAGTTATACTCTGGCAACGAAAGAACCTGGTTTCAAAGAAAACAATTGTGAGAATACACAAAAAATGATAGTCTCACCACACTACAGAAAGTAAGTAAACACTTGCCAAGTAATTCTCTTTCACAATCTCCACAATTGCATTTACTGTCTGATGCACTTCCAAGTCCTTGGAAGCTTCTCTTTTACGTTTCTGAAATCATTGATAGTACAAATTAGGCCAAGAGTACAAGCACAATTAATGACAAAATTATTACTCTATGATGAATAAATATGACATACGAAACATTCGCAATAAATTATTCTCATTTTTCCTATTATTTACCACAATTTTAGCAGATACACATAATTAGAAATATGAATTGAGAATGCTGGAAATAGGGTTAAACCTTCTTCTGAGCCTGCCTGTTAGAATTTGCTTCCCTAAATCTGTCAATGAACACCGTTTTTAACGATAAATCAACAAGGCGTTCCGCCTTGGCAACATCAAGAATGGCAGCCTGAATGACAGATCCAGTTTCCACGGTGGCTCCAGCTACTGCAAGACATATTCCACTCATAGTTATAGAATTGAAGAAAATGAAAATTCAGTAGACATGCAAAAAAACTTACACTGATGATGAGTAATAAATCCATAAACATCACTGTGTTTCTCAAAGCTGACAACAACTCCAAAATCATTTGACTCATGAACCTTTCCCTCAATGACACTGCCAATGATAAATCCTTCAACCCACTTTAACTCTGATCCATTATGTTTCGAGGATTGCAGCATAGCAATCTGTATTCAATAAACATTGCCATGATTATGATACTAATCTATTAGAAGACAAACCATGACTGAAAGGTGATATCTAGATCAGCGATATAAGAAAACTAAAGAGAAACAAGAATCCAGACAATCACTCCCAATTAAAGAAATAATGAATGTGCTATGTACTTCAGCCAATAAGTAGATGGGAAAAAATGAATTAAAATAAAGCCCGAACCAAAAAATTCAAAAAAAAAAATGGTACAATAGGATGAAAATGAACATTTTCTCATTGGATGTGAGAAACATTTGCAGCAAAGAATTGATTCACTTAGTCTAGCAGTGGATAACATAAACCCAGTTGAAATCTATAACATGGTTATTTGAGCAGAACTTAAGAAACTATAAAGGTTATTTGAGCAGAATAAAGCCCTAATTCCTATTTTTAGGATTAACTTGTTTATTCTCACAGCATGCATCCAACCCCTTTCGGTCGCTCTTTTGGTCTTACAAACCTATGCCCATAGGCCACTGCTGAAGAGATGAACAAAAACTTCACCCCAAAGGAAAAGTTAGTGGTTAAGACCATCGGTCACAAACAAGAGTCAAACGTCCAATGACATCATATCTCGCAGATTTCCTGACAAAGAAGGTTTTAGGATCCAACAGAAGTCCCCAGTTTGGTAGAAGTCCATGAAAAAACAAGATTGATCAAACAACTTTTGGGTACCAAAAGGAATGAAAAAAAAAGCACTTAAAAGACATGCATAAATAAATCATCACAAAACAAAACTTTTTAGTGCATTGACAAAGCAGCCCAAACAACTAAAACCATGTTTAAATGAAATAACTTTAAACATACGAAATTAAAATGTCAAAATGTTTAGTACACTGTGACAAAAGGGAAAAAAGAACTCTGACCCTTAAATTTGACAACATAACATACACCAAACACTGCTTTCCAAAAGCAACTCGGACAACTATGAGTAGGTAAATAACACATATAAACACCAACTGATCTCAAAAACCAAATTAGTATTATTCCATGATTTCACCTTCTCTTCCAACAGAAAGTACTCTTCCATAAAGGATGCATCTGTCGAAGAACAGCAGGACTGCTTTAAACTCAGTGTTATTCTACCCGTTTCACTATTGACCTGGAAAGAGAAAACGAAAACAAAAGATAGAAGTTCATTACCGAACCACTCAAAGGGTTGTAAAATACAAAGATCTACGAGCAAAGAGTTCACCAACATCGAGTATATTGCTGCGAACAGATTGCCCAACGTAATAAGTTTTTGAAAGATCAGATCTTTGGCCATCCACTGCCTTAAAAAGAAAGGGAAAAAAACAGATAGAAAAAATGACTAAATTAAAACAGTTCAATCAAAATAACATTTAGAGCTAGCATAATAGAACCAAATGAGAGAAAATTACCTTGCTTCTAGGAGCAAAGCCCGTCAAGCGCCCAAGAAACCGAACAAAGCAGCCAGTTTCAATTATGTTGCAAACATACCCCTGATTCACACAAACTTATAAATTTGCAAATATAAGGTGGAACACTAAAACATGAGGGCATTGTAACAGTGGATGATTTCTCCAAAACAAGATCAGAAAACACATAATAAGTAGGAAGCCTTAACCACTTACATGGACAACTGAATTAGGGTGGATATGACTGGCATCAGAAGGAAGCTGTTGAGCCGAGTTGATTAGAGAATATTTTGCAGACAGTAACAAGTTGCTGCTCTCATTGTCTATAACAAAAAAAGGTTAGAGAATTATTTTTTATTCTCTATTTACTTATCGCTGGTAAACAGATTTTGAATTCTTAGAAAAATAGAACACAGCACTCAATACTTTTTTCTTTCTCTTTCTTTTGAAACCATAAAACCTGTGTTCACCAAATTCCACCAGCAACCTCACACAGCAAAATTCATAAGAGAAACAAGATATGCACCTGAAAGAGCACTGGCAGAAGTTCATAACGCAAAAAAGGGAGTGCCAGGCCTTTATTCGAGCTTGATGGATAGTAAAATTCTTAAGAGAAACAAGATATGCATTTTGAGAAGGGATTTTATAGCTTGATGTATGGCAACATAGATTTTTAAGAAGTATCTTCACTCCTTTAAAAACAATTTGGGCACTTTTTCAAAAACTTTTGTTTCTCATAAAATGTAATTTACTGAACTATTAGGATGTTTAGGGTAAAAATAATGAAGAGGCATAGGAAAGAAATAGCATTATATTACCTAGGACCAACAGCTGATCAAACTCATATCCAGGCTTTATGACTGACTTCATCACAGTAGCATGCTCTGCAAAACAGAAACTAAAGTCAGGGAATACAAAGAAAAAGCAGTATTAACTGAAAGAAAAATCATAAAAAAGGCAGCATTTAACAGAAAAAATTTTTAATAAGAAAAATGAAAATTCAATATGATGGCAAAGTAAATGTATTACCAAGGTGATCTGCCAAATGTTCAGTAGGAATTGTACCCTTTGAGTAACCTTTTGCGATAACATAGACAACTACTGCATTTGGGGTTACCACATCAACAACTCCAGAAACAAGGCTACCCAACTTGACCAAATCATCTTCGGAAACCCTGTTACTCAAATTTCGATAAATAAGAAAATAGCTTTATATGAAAGAGAATTTTACAAGATACAGAGAAGCTGCAGTTCAAAATTTTGAAGATAAAAACCTCTCGACAACCATTTCAATCAAAGCAACAGATATACAGCTGCTGGACATGATGCTTTTATTATTTTGTTTCAAATTTGTAATTACAGCAGTTCCTCTGACCATATGGTTAAAGGCAAAAGCATTCTAATAGCCATGTGCCAGTCCTGCAAAATGACTTAAAATAGCTATAGCTCGAAGATTATTAGTATTACTATGTCATTGGTGATTGCATGCTGGCCCAAAAATAGCAAGTTTTTACATTAAAACCAGCAGAAGAAGATGCACATACATCAAGTTTACAAATCAGTTAGATTAGAGTGAAGCAAACCTTGCAGGCTTCATCATGAAACTGAGGTTGATCCGCCGTGAAGCAGGAATGGAACTCATTATTCTGCATTTCACGACTTGCCCAACATGATACATGGAACTTGGTTCACATCCTGGATCTAATCCAAGTTCAGATCTGGTACAAATGGACAACAATAATCAATCATAATTCATGATAAAATCCAAAAAATTAAAAAAAATAGAAGTACACAAAATGGAAGATAAAATTCTCGTTGAAGTTCAAGCACCTGGTAATAAATATGAGAAAGTGGAAAACATCCTAAGCAATTTATATATATATATGTATGTGTACATATATGCATGTTTATAAAAGAAACTGGGAGTATTTATATTAATAAATAATGGAGAAAATACACTTAAGTAGTGGGCCAGGTATCCACCCAAAATCAATCAATGATATATAGAACAGTATCTACAGCAATTCTGATCTCTCAATTATGAATAATTTGCATATTGTCATGTGATTAGGATCTAAAACTTCTTATACAATGACACTTATTTACTTTTCGGGCATACCTAGAAATCATTCAATGGAATCCAATTAAGGGCTACTGTCAGACCCTACAACCACATCATGCATACAGATATGTAGAATGAGTATATAGTTCCAGTAAAATGGTAAGTATCCAATAATAGGAGGCAGAAAAAATTATGTTTCCAGAAATGCATTATCTTATCATAAGTCTTTTCCTGAATTCAACTCATTCTAAACGTATTGTTACACTAATTATTTTCTGGGTTATTTCTCCTAAGGCTATGACCTCAAAATCAATAGAGGATCTTGCAGCAGTCCAAATGCATTAGTTCAACTCTTTATCATACCTGCTAAGAACTAAGGCAATAACCACTCAACTTCTCATTCGTAGCAGATTATTGATAAGCCAGCCGTCAAGACAGTTACTCGTCACAAATTCTTAGTATTTGCATATATCATAACTATCAGATTTTAGAGTCTATTCTTACCCTAACTTGATAAAGTTAATCCCTATTCTATCCCCTTTCACAAAACTCATATAATCAGTAAACATTATATGTCATAAAAAAGCATATTGGTTTTAGACTAGCCTCGGAGCAAATCCTTGGACTCCATTGTAGAACCGGACAAAGCAACCATGTTTTTCAATCTTCGTTATCCATCCATGTGTTATTAATCCGTCGGTTGCTTCAGCATATGAACTCAAAATTGCAAGCTTTGATTTCACCTGCAAAAGCATTTATCAATGATGTTGCATTAGCATCAAATAGACATCGTAAGAACAGCACAACGTAGATTTCGGAATTACAAGATTTTACTAGTCTTTTCTGCTAGCAAACAGAAAAATTTTATTAATTATAAAGGGCAGCAGTGCACCATAAATCAACAGGGACATCAAAAAATAGTCCAGTTAAGAGCTATTCAAAATGGCAGCTAATAACTTTAAGATCTTAAAACAGTATATCTGTCTAGAAAAAAATCTCTATATCCCCTAAACACAGATCAAACCAAAACCAATTTGCAATTTTTTTTTTCTTTAATATAATACACCTAGTTTTCAGCAAAAGAAAATTAAAAGTAAAAATAAAAAACCACTATCGCTTCTCAATTGAAATTAATCAAATGAAAGAATTGTCTCAAAAATGTTTTTTGGAAGGCCCAAAGAATAGAATAAAGGGAACTTATTCCACAAAGAATTGGTGTTCCTCTCTTTTCCCTTCAAAGATATGGCTATTTCTTTTTTGCCAAATCACCCACAACAAAGCAAGAATCACATCCATAAAGCCATTGCCATCCCAAAAATAAACAAATTTTCCTTGAATAAAGCATCAAAAATGTATTCAAAGAGAGAAGCAGAGTTGCAAGGAAAGAAGAGATGGTTAATAGTCTCATCCTCTCATCTACATATGATACACCACGAAGGGAGACATATTAGGAAATTTTCTTTGTATGATCTCTCTCCGTGAGTACCTTCTCAAGGACCCATGCAAAAATTTGTATTTTGGGGAGGATTTTTCCTTTCCAACCATACTGAAATTGCACAAGAAATTCTACTTGAAGCATCCATCTTCCAAATTCTCCAACCTCAATTCTTGAATGATAAACATGCAGATTCCTTATCAACAAACATATTAAAGCCTAGGTAATTTTAGATAGGTTTGAATAATTAAGCCTCCTCACATCAACCTTGGGGAAGGATTAAGTTTCAATTTGTGTTTGTAAACGGAGTGGGGTAGAGTGGGATCGTCTCTCAAAAAGTTAAAAAAGTACATCAATGGACCAAAACTCTTCAAAATAAGTTTGAGATTTTGAACTTCAACCAACAATTGATTTCAGCCATCCAAAGACATACACAATGGACTGAGTTTTCCAAGAACATGTTGGAGATTTTCAACTTCAACCAATAACTAATGTTAGTCATTACAGCAAATGTTGTTTACTTGCGGATAACCAAGAACTTTTAAACTAGTCACAGAAGCAGCTTCATATGAAGCTCTCATGCACTCATCCAAGCAAAAATAAGCAACCAAATGAAATTGCAACCAAGAGAGAACATACAAGAGTTTTCTTATGTGTAACAGTAATTCTCTTAGATTTAACACCAAGCACTCGGAACACCAGTTCAGCTCCAACCTGCACCATGACACAAGCAAGAAAATAAACGTATGTCTCCTAATTCAGAAGAATTGGCAACCAAAAAACCAACTGCATGATGAACCACTTCAAAAGGTGCATATTGCAAAAAATAACCTTAAATTTTTTTCCAGGCTTCACAATTTCAAATTCGGACATATGTGGGAGCGGACAGAGTGCCTTCACACCACCAGGAAATTGCACAATAGCACCAAAGCTGTCAACAGCTATAACTTTACCCTTCACCACCATCCCTGGCTTGACATCAGAGTGGGTGAACACTAGTCCTTCAAAAGCACTGGCCTACTTGATTGAAAAACAGTAAGAGCACTAAACAACAATGAGAACTAGTGGCAGAATCAAAAGCATTTCTGAGAATGAATCAACTCATACAAGCATCATAGAGATTGAAGAAGTGACATTAAATACTCCTAGCAATATTAACAATAAAGATGCCGCTCAAAATTAATTGCATATTGCTCTTTGTTGGAGATGAGATCATGTATCTACAAAGATCAGCAACAATCATTACCCTTAAGAGGACTCAAGCTGAGATTTATGGTGCGAATTTTTTTCCCCTGATAAGAAACTCAAAAATCTATTAATAAAGAAGATGTAAAAAACAGTCCAACCAGAAAACAAAGACTAGCACTATTTGTGCTATACAAAAGTATACCCAATAACCTCTATACAAGATTAGAATTAGTTATAACTCCCTATCTCAAAACCCCATCCCAATTTAGATGTGTGAAGAAATAGGATGAATCTTGAAACTCCTTAGAAATTGAAGCCCAAAGAAAAGCAAGAAGATTAACTCTATCCAACAGTTCTTCAGCATTATCTACACTTTTCCACATTAAAATAAATAAATAAAGAAAATAAAATAAAAATTTTAATAAATCTACTGACACCACTGCAATTCCAAAACTACCCACCATATATGTTAATATGAACATTTTTTTCAATCCCATATTACCCAAAACAGTGCTGCCGCTGCACATTTCCAAAGAGTTTTAGCCTTTGTTCCTCTACCAAAAGCAAAGAAATTCTCCATAAGAAGAGAATCACAGTAACCCGGAATGACATGCAAAAAATTAGCTTCTCTGCACAACCTATACCATAGTTTGAAGCCATAAAACAGTGAAGGAAAAGATTATCTGAAGTTTCTGCACTTCTCGTGCATGTCACACACCAAGAAGGAGAGAGACAAAAATTAGGAAACTTTATTTGCATCACTTCTCTAGAATTTAATTTTCCTTGTGCCAAGGCCCACAAGAAGACTTGAATTTTAAGGGGAATGGTAGCCTTCCAAATCATTTTGAAGGATAAAAACTCTCCAGCAGAATATAGCAAAATGTATTTCTTATTACAGATGCATTTCATTTTTAAGCATGTATCAGTTAAGTGAAAATGCACCTTCAGAATCCCGGTTGCAAGCCCCTCCAAGTGCCTAAATCCAAGAATTCGGACACGAACACAGCTACCTTCTTTGTACTTCTTTTCCAGCTTCCTTACTTCCTCTTCAGCAACATCAGATATCTGAAATCCTTATACACAAAAAAGTTACAAACAAGCAAGCAGAAACCATAGCTACTGAACTGATCCTTAACTATAAGCAAAGCATGAAGTGAACATACAGTGACGTATGCCGGTGTTGACACAGGGGTTGATGGGATGTCAAGCAGAAGGCCCAACCCTCTATCAACCCTGACCACTTTTGACTGGTCATAGATATCTCCAACTTTAACATGCTGCATGCAAATACAAATAGTTAGTCCATGTCAAAGATATTATTCACATAACTATATAACAAAGGTAACAAAGGAAACTGCCAATAGAGTGTGAGATACAGGAGGGAAGAGGTGGATGATAAGAGAGGCAGAGAGACATGGGCACTTGGAAAAAACAAAACAAACCCAACCATGTACCGAGGACTATTCAATATACAGGTAGGCAAGCCATCACCAAAATACGTATCTATCATAATAATTACTCATTGAAATCTCCAGAAATAATGTATACTATTTAACAATTATGATATATAACGGATAACCAAAGATATCAAATGCCCATCCTATGGATATCCGATCAAACACCATCAAAAAAAGCAGATGAACATATTCATAGGGAAAAAAAATGCAAAAAAAAAAACCCTGCCAAAAACCCCCTTCTACTCATCCAAACTCTTTTGAGCCTGGAGGCATAGACAGGATTGGCTCCTATAACCCAATTTTTGAAGTAAAAAAAGAAATTTAGCACAGGACAATATCACCAGTATGGGTTGAAACTGCCCATTAAGACAGGATACTGAAAAGCAAAACCTAAGCTACACTGCACTAATTCCAAGTCAGAGACTTGAGTATCCAAAATGTAAGCATAATATGTATAATAATGCATCAACTTACAGAAGGAGGAGCTCTGTTGTGAAGAAGATAAGGATTCAAGGTCAAACCAACTGCTCTGCTTGTGGGATCAACGAACAATATACGAGCGTTGACCTGAACCAAAATAAGAGGTACACACATAAAAGAAATGAGGTCTTAAAACAAATCAAAAATTGGAGAAAAATGCAGCTCACGGAACATTGGCCACGAATTACGTTTTTTGAAACATATCCAGCACAAACTAAATAGAGAGCAGATAAAGATCTACAATCACCACAACCTAGAGGGTAATGCTGCAATGAACCTATCATCCTCTGCAATTGCACAGTATAATCATAAAGAAAACACGAGTACAACACCTAAATCACAAGTAAGACCCTCATAAATTACTTTTTCAGAATGTGCTCTATGAAAATTTGCCAGACCTGAAGGTACACATGAATAAAGAAAAATACAGTGATGCCCTTAGTATATAACAGCACCTCACTGCAAAACGATCCAAATACATTTTAATTGTTCATATCCTATGTCTTTGAATTAAAACTTTTGCAAAAATAATTGAAATATTTCATAATGCCAGTTAAATGCTAGGCATCCTTTTGATTGCAATGTCCATCTTGGATCTACAATAAAACACCAAAGCATAGCTTCTAAACAGAAGCTTTTACAGATTTCAGTATCCTTCATCAAAGTCAAACCATGTTATGCTGCATTAGAATTTGCATATATGGTTCCACAGATTTCCAAATATGCATATTTAGGTTTGGTAGAGCAATTATCCGCTTAACAACAGCTAGAAAGGACAAATAAAAAAAAATAAAAAATAAAATAAACTTTTAACATAAAAATCAAAACAGCAAAACCGAAAATTTTCAATTTCAATTAAGATGCAAGCTCAAACAAAGACCTTCTTATGTTGATTGTAGTCATTCTTCCAATTTGTTGTTGGGAATGTATTTTGTAAATGAAATACATCAACCTGCAAGGAGTAATAAGGAAAGCATAAGCAGAAAGGAAAAAGATTAAAAAAGAAAAAGGGAATCACACATATGGCAAAGTCATATGATTAGAACACAGAAAATACTTACAGTTCCAGTGAAGTATGTAAGAAACGATAGCATAACTCCATGTTCAAGTATTGACTGTACGCGAGCACTGACCATCATGCCTGGAACTAGAAGATCAATTGAAATACCTTTAAGATCTTTTGTCTGTATAAGAGCAAAACCAAAAAAAAATGTTAATAATCGAGGAAAACGGTGGGAGACAATTAAGGCAACGAGATAATAAAACCAATAAAATAAGAAGAAACATACAACGCATTTCGACACTGTATCTGGATCAGAACTCAGGTAAACCACTTTACGAGTTCTATCAATGCTTCTAACCACCCCTTGTAAAAGTAGCCCTGGCTTCACATCAATCCCACTGTTTTCTGTAAAGACAACCAAATGTAACGAAACAAATGAACAAGGAATTTGCAAAAGTGACTAGTAAACCAAGAATATGACATACAGGCACATGACAACAACAGAGACACACATAAACATATGGCAGATGACCAACCTAAATGAGACTTACTCGGAATGAAGTTCAAGATTCACATAAGAAAGAAAAAGAAAAAGTAAATACTATCTGATCAGGCAAACCATAGAATGATCTAAATTCTTCTTTCAATGAACACAATTGTCCAACCAGATGACTGAACCTAAATGAGACTTTTACTTCTTGTTTTGCCTTTTCTTTTTTTAAACTGTTAAATATACTAAATAAGAATATCTAAAGGTGAAGTTTCATGAAAAAGAACTAAAAAACTTTCTGGACATGGCAAACTGCAGAATGGTGTAATTGATAACTTACAAGAATACAAAGTCATTATACAAACTTGCAAGCTACAATTAAATTTTCTAACAGGGACTTTTAACCATCAGTTTGTTTCTTAATTACAAGGGAGTATAAAAAAATATGAAAGCCTTTGAACCATCTAAATAGGTCACAAGTTGGTCATCATACCAGCTAAGTTGTTTCTTGGCAAAAACCCCGTAAAAGAAGGCAATCCAAAATGAAGAATGTAGCCATGATCTTCAATGCTCTTGACATATGCAGTGAGGACCTATAAACAGACACAGTAAGATAAAATTTCAAGGTATTCAAATCTACAATGAATTTCCAATGTGATTGATATTTGCACCAGCACGCTTGATTACTCTATCTCTTCGATAAAACCATTGTATACTTACATCAGCACAAGTATCAAGACAGTTTTAGATTTGTAATTGATATCATACACATTAGTCATGGACTGAAATATGTAGCAGAAATTTAATAAATCACATACAAAGACATCTATGTTGTCCAGGGTCCAATTCAGTAGTGCATATTCAAAAGATCTTTTAAAGAAGCAAAGCAAGCTGCACTACTGACTGAAAACTACCTGAGTCAAGAAGGTTAGAGAACTTGTCTAGTCTCTAGTGGAAGATAATTTAGGAGTTAATCTCAACTGGTTCAGGGATGAACCCACACCAGCCTTTTGGCATCTACTGAAAAGCCAATATACAAACTTGAAAACAATGTTCAATAATGAATATCCTGAAATGGACCAGACAAGCACTCAGTGTCTCTTATTGAGTTTTTTTCAGTGATGCAGTCTAGAGGAAAATGATCCATCACAAAATCAAACAATGAAAAATATCTTCTAAATTACAAGTAGATAATCAGGTTTTATTCTAGTTGTTCTCCTCCAATCACATATTAAGTGAAAATCTCAAAAAATTCAATGATAAATAATGATACAAACATCAGAATAAACATTTAAAACTGTTAAGAAATATAGTTTTTTCATGGTCAAGTTGACATACCATCCCTTCCTGAACAGTTTCCAAGCTAAGACCTTTGTACAACAAAGAAAGACGCAAAGAAAGCCAGATTTTTCGTTTCCCAATCTCTTTCTTGTCATCATCCAACTGCAAAACTATGCAAGATACCAGCTGTCCAACGTGGAATATGGTTGGAAGGAGATTGTCTTCATTGGTCTGGTAAAGAAACAAAAATGTTAAACTGTAAATCACATAAAATATAATGAATATAGAACATTGGGAACACTTTTTAAAAAAATGAAAATAATAATTAAACATTACCTCAATTTCATTATCTAAAATAGGATCAAGCACATCAGCGGCACGAGCTAATCCACGTAGGCCCCCTGGAAGACAAATTACAAGGTCTTTCTCATTCACTTCAGCAACAACTCCCCAAAGCTTCATTCCCGCAGAAATATTCTGGGGATACATAGAAGCAATAGAAGTTTAGATACATCATCAAATGTATGAAAATGAAGATATCTGCTGATGTAATTAAACAAGATCAATCAGGTGGGAGAATAAATAAAAACTCAATCTACACATGAAGACTCAAAGGACAAAAAAGATCATCCACATATTAACATTATTGTATATCAATTCTTTCTTAACGAAAATTAACAGAATACTCAGAGCAAAGCTGAAAGTTTGACAGCACCAGAAGAAAAAAGCATAAGAAATTCAACTCCAGATTCATTCCAAAATGATTATGATTCACAGATAGAAATAAGGCATGCCCTTCATATCATAAGAGATAGTCATCCAAGTCCATAAATATATAAGCAATGCACGGACGAGGACCAGAACTGTGTGCACTCAGCAAAACAATAGGAACCATTTCAGTTCCAAGACATCATAAAACAATCAGCACTAAATTTGTCATAAAATAGCTTTGAACAATGAAGCAAGAAGAGAAAATGATTTCTTTTCTTTAGAGGCCCCAATTAGTACTTCCACTCCAGTTGGCTTTGCAAGAATACAAAGGCGCTGGCCTCAACCCTAACAGTACAATTAGCACATCCATTTCTTAAAAGCTTGTTTCAGAATATTAAGTGTCCTAGTTAGCATATTCAGTTAAGAAACTTTAATTTCAACAAACTATAAATTTATTGCAGAAGGAACTATAGGAAAGGGTCATACCCTTGACAAATGGGATGAATATAAGACTGAACATAAGCAAGGGGGCAAAATTTTAACCTCTCATATCTAACAATTTCAAAAGTGGGGGAAAACATTCTAAAGCGTAACTGCAGGAAGGACTCCAAAGATGTCACTGAAACTCAAACCTATTTAATACAGTCATTGAAATAAGTACACAAGTCACTCTACTCTTTCCCTTTATATAAAAATGTTACAACCACCTTTCGATACATAAATAATCAATAAACTAAGAGATTAGGAATCATCTGTAACTTTACATTAAATAAAAAAAGGTCTCTCCACTAAATGAAATTTTAATACCACTAAAGCAAATCATATCATAAAATCATAAAAAAGGCAAATAGATTTTGTCTGAAAAACAACTTAGTTTTCAGCTCCATACCTTCAAAGTAATCTTATTAGCATATCTAGGAAGTTTCCCAGAAATGCCATCACCAAAAAGTGAACCCAAATCATCAACAGTTTCATTGGCCTTTCTCTCCGTCTTCTTCTTCTTCTTATTCTTCTTATGTAAGCCTCTCTTCGCTGCCTCAAATTCGGCGTCAACTTCTGCATGGATTTCATCCCGCTCTCTCTGAGTCAAAGAATGTCCCCCGCCTGCAAATACACATATATATTATTATAACAAACAGATTAAACTGAAGTTCATCCAATACTAGTAATGGTGCATCTTTTGTAGTTTTTACTATACAGAAGAGCTTCTTAGTATCAAAAAAGCATGTAGAGTTGCCTTCCGAAAATACAAAACTCATAGGAGCTTTTATAGGAGGGCTTTATCCCCATAAGCACTTAAAAGAGCTTCCTGGATAGGCATTTTTAGATAGGTGCTTCTCTAGAAAGTACTCTCTACAATAGCACCCGAAATGCCCTTTACTTCAACAGAGTTGCTCAATTAGCTCATTCTGATTAAAAAAATAAAATAAAAGTTCACATTTTTTTCCCCAAAAAATTTGCCTATGAACCATAACAGCAGTTAAATTCCAAAAAAAAAATAATTGATTAAATATTTGAACCTCGGGGAAAGACAGGGACATCGTCGTCAGGCGGCAAAGCGAGGGCTTGAGCCTCGACGGCGTCGTTTATCTGCTTCTTTGAGTTTTTAAACTGTTTCTTTGATGCTTTGTTAAATTTCGGACCGTCTTTGGAGCTTTTCTTCTGTGATTTCCTAGAAGAAGCTGCCATTTTGTTGATATTTTTCCAGAATAACTCACTGACGAAGCCGAGAATCCCTAGTTAAATAGTTTCTGTTTGTCTCCAGATTGATCGCAGCGTACTTCGTAGTTAGTGAGATGAAGGAGCAAAAGGGTTTAAGAATTAAGAGGTTTAAGAGGAATAAAGCGGAGGGTACCTTGCAGTGCTAGGGCTTTCGGTCTAACTTGCTTCCGTTATAATACAGGTCGCTGGATCCAATATCGGGTTGTTAGTAAGTTTTTTTAATATGGGTTGATCAAACACTTTTGTCCAAACTTAGTTGGACCACGTATTGTAGAGTTTTTGATAAATTGATAATTTTTTTATAAGCCCAACTTTGGCCAATGTAATCTATTAATTTGATAAATTTATAAGATAACGTATTTTTTAAAAAATCTCATTTTTCTACAAGACCCACCAACTATATAATTTAACAATTATCTAAATTGAAACTAAATTCACATATATTATGTGGCTTTTATATAATATGTTATCAATGTTGCTTGCTGCTTCTTAAAATCTTTGATATAGAAAAATAAATCTCTAATTAGTACCAATGTAAGACAACATAATATATCTACTCACACATACATATATATAGATTAATAGACTTGCATGGTCTTAATGCTATTAATTTACCAAACTTTTTATGTAAATTGATCGATTACATAAAAGTATTATAGGTTCCCATAATTATTTTTATAGAAACTTTCACTTTTTAACCGATCTATTAATGTCATATAAACTACCAACAATATTCGTATAACTGCTTGTAATTAAATAATGTTATACATATAATACCTTAAAATATTTATATAATTAATTTAAATAATTTAATATTATAGACTAGTTATTTATTAATACTTATAATAGTCAAACTTAAACTAATTTTATTTCAATAATTCAATCAATTAACATACTACATATCATCAAGAAAAAGTTACACATATGTCATCTTTATGACAAAGGCATACTTATGTCATATAAATTTTACTCGGAATAAAAACTTTGTAACATGTCACCTATGTTTTAGAAATATAAACAACGTGTTAAACAAATCATGTCGTTTGTACAAAAATAATGATGATACAGTTACAAACTCTTAAATAAACTTATTTTGTACAAATTGATTTGGCATTAACTCATTGGTTGAATAAAAATTCAAAATAATAAAAACAAATCATGTGGATCAAAAGATATATAATCTAACCAATTAAATCACTCAACATCAGTTTGAAAAAAAAAAAATTGTATAAGAGTTTGTAACTATATCGTTACTCGTACAAGAATTTAGCTATATTATAAATTTTTAACCGCATTTCGTACAATTTTTATTCCGAAAGAGAACTATTATGCCATGTCATCTTTGTTTTGAATATTTAAATGGCTCGTCATTCACATTCTATAGACTTTGACAACATGTCAACAATGTGATGAAATAATATGCGACATGTCATACATAAAAGGTGGAATTACCAACCCTACCCATTGGTTGAGTGGTAAATAATAAGCATCTCCTCACTTTATATTTTAGGAACGCTCCATCAATTTCACCTATCTGGAAAAAGAATTAAACTTGATCTAGTAAATAAGACTCATACGAATACACTATTCCATTTATACTAGTTGATGTGAAATTCAAGCCTTGGTTGGTGATTTATTTTTCATTAATTACATTGAAGTCTGTATGTTACACTCAATTAATATAGACTCAAATGATAGTTAATTTGTTCAAAAAGTTTGCGTGGACATCATTTTTATGATATTATTATTTATCTCTCTTTTTTTTCTTTCTTTTTTTATCCTTAATTTTGATTTTTTCATGTGAGTCCCTTTTTCTTTGTTAATTGTCTTTTAAGGAACCACTGAAAAAGTTTTTTGTAAAAATATGCAGACGATCTTATTACCATCCGTTAACATAACTTTTATGATATTCTTTATGTTCTTTTTTTTTTCTTCCACATCAATCCTTAATGTTGACCTTTTTTTTGTTGGGAGGGGGGGTTATGGATCTCTTGCTTTTTCTTTATTAGTTTTATAGTTTGTTTTTAGCAATCACTATAAGAGTTCTCCGTAAATATATTTAGACGATCTTATTAGTATCCATTGACATAAATTTTTAGCAAGGACCCGTAAATATAGGGTAAATTAAGGGAGCCAAATGTACTTGTTTTAAACTTTGTTTAACTTATGCATTTATTGTAATAAAACATAAATTTTCAGGGAACTCTATGATAAAATCCCGATGTATATGGCAGGCTTGGATGATGAGCCTCCATGGATTAAAGGAAGTGGGCCGGTAATTCTATGGTCTTCCCTCATCAGCAACTAAAATTGGTGGGCCGATGTATATTGCAGGCTTGGATGATGGGCCTCCATAGAATAAGAGGAGTGGGTTGGTAATTCGATAGTCTTTCCTTGTCAAAAACTAAAGTTGGTGGGCCCATAAAAGCAAATCGTGACCGCTAGTTCAGTTCCGAAACTTCACATCCACGGTGAAATAAAAGAACTCTTTCGAAAAAGCGTATAAAGAGTGAAGCTTCTCGAATATTGGAGGGTATAGAAGACTCGAGAGACGATTAAATAACCGAAGAAATTAGAAAGGCAAAGCACAAAAAATTTTCGGAGCAGATTCGCTGGTTCGTCCTTCCGAGGTTTGCTATCTATCTCATTTTCTGTTGTTGTTTTTATTTTTTTATGCTTAATCTTAATATTTCCTTGATTCTTTAGTTTTGAGATCTTATCGGTGGAAAATTCAAAATTTATAGAGATTAATTTATATGCTTGTCTATAAGACGATCGATTTGGATGATTCTGTGATTTATTTGTACTGATTAAAATTTTGTGCACTCGTTAATTTTAATTGAAAACTTATATCTGATACTATATTTTGTTTTCATTTATTACATATTATTTGGTTTAGTTTGATGCTTTGTTTCTCTGGATTTGCAGTAATATAATTATACTAACGGGCTTTGATTTTTTTTTTAATTATTATGCGATGGGAAGTTTTGATGATCATTATGCCCTTTTTTTCTCCCCTTTATAATATAGATTGTAGATTATTGCTTTTGCATCTAATGGTTAATTTTCCAGCATAGTATGAAGTTTTCTAGGAGTTCCTTGTGATTATGCATTAGGGATCATCCAAAGCCTAAGAATAAGTTTGTGATATAAATTAGAAATAATATTTGCATAATAGGGCTATTTAGTAGAGATTGTGAAAGTTTTTGGTTTTTTGCTAGAAGTTATAACATTGGGTTTAAACTTTAATGTTGAGTTATTATGACCTTAGAATAAGGAAGAAAGAAGATAAGAAATATATACATTTACCTTTGGTGGTGGTATATGATTGTTATTACTTGTGACTCGATAATACACACACACACACACACACACACACACACACACACATATATATATATATGTAAGTATGACCTTAGATAATACACACTAGAAGAAGGAAGAAAGAAGATAAGAAATATATACATTTACCTTTGGTGGTGGCATGTGATTGTTATTGCTTGTGACTCAGACACACACACTTGTGTGTGTGTGTGTGTGTGTGTGTGTGTGTGGTGTGTTTTGTATGTGAAATTACTGTTACTGAATAATTTGTGGGATCATTAGGTGGATGTGAGTGAAGGAATTATTCAAATTGCTTGTCATCTGAATTGTGGGTGTTGCCTTGCTTGCACCTGCACAGAGGTTGCTGCAATTAGGAATTTTTTATGTTAATTTGTTGGGCTGATTGTAGGTTGTGACATAGAGTGCCAATGAGGGGTCGAAGCTACAGTTACAGTCCCTCGCCGCCAAGAGATTATGGCCGGAGATATCGCAGCCCCAGCCCTCGAGGTCGTTATGGCGGTCGTGGAAGAGACCTCCCGACTAGTCTTCTGGTTCGCAACCTTCGCCATGATTGTAGGTCTGTACCTCTTTGTTTTCTTCTATTTGCCTTTCATAGGATATGTCCTCATTGATTCAGTTTTACTTATCTAATATGGTTAGTGCTTGGTTGCTTTTCTGAAATGTAAATTTTTCAGCAGCATAAGAAACATTAGATGCTTCTAGTATTAGTGTGCTTTTCAGGGATGGGCGTGGCATTTTTGTTATGTTTTGTATACAATTATTTTTTTGGGTCACCTTGGTGCTTTCAAATCCAAAAATTAGCTGATGATATTGGTATTTGGGCTTGTAATGTGTTAGTTGCTGAGTTTATTGTGCAGGTTGTTGAGGTTTTTTTTTTAAAAAAATTTTTAATTTTTTTTTTTAACATGTTTGTATGTGTCTTTGTGCATAAGGCCGGATTATTGCTTGACTTTTCACTATTAATCAATTAAACACCAGTGGTGGTGCTAATTATTTTAGAAATTGACATTCTACCTGTTACTTATTTTTGGTAGCTTTTTCCACCAAAACTTATAAGAGTATTTGCAGACCAGAAGATCTTCGTGGGCCCTTTGGGCAATTTGGTCGTTTAAAGGACATCTACTTGCCTCGAGATTATTATACTGGGTAATTATCTCTGCTTTCATGCATGTGCTAGTTTTCTGCTTATAACTGAGTCAATTGAATAGAAATGTAGACTTGTCTTTTTACATCCAGTCTGAGTGTTTTGTGTGGGGTTTTTTCTTTACGAACTATAATTGGTTTGTGGGAATTTGGTTGTTTTTATTGAAAGTTTTGAAGACACCAATGAAGTAATTAGAGAACTGTGTTGAAGAGAACAATGAAGTAGTAAGAGTACTCTTTTGAAGACACCTTCAAGTAATAAGAGTACTGTTCAAGAGGGGTTTAGTGTACATCAAGATGAGAAGGGAGTTGGGTTTGAATACATTGTGAAGAAGTTCAAGTCTTGAAGAATATCAACAGTTAAAATTTTGGCTCCCACAAGGTTAGCGGCCACATATGTTTTCACTTGAATTATATGAAGTATGGGCTTGTGCTTCTCATAAACTTCCATTGTTAAACAGGAGTAAGGATCTTGTAATGATTTGTTGCACTCAGTAATACATTCTTTACAGGATGTTTATGAATTTCATGTTATTTTTGTGAAACTTAAATATTAATGCTGCAGGGAGCCACGTGGTTTTGGGTTTGTCCAGTATATAGACCCAGCTGATGCTGCAGATGCCAAATACCACATGGATGGTTATCTACTTTTAGGCCGAGAACTGACTGTTGTATTTGCCGAGGAAAACAGGAAGAAACCTTCAGAAATGAGGGCAAGAGAACGTGTTAGGTAAGTGTGGTTTTTGGCTGGATTAGCTGCAATTCTTGCTTATATATTTTTTTTGTTCAAGAGGTGAATGTTTCATTTTTAGTTGTGAACTATTTTTGTGAATGTTGTTACTTCTAGGCCAAGAACTCAGAATGCATAAGTGTTTTTTTAAAAAAAAAAATTGCTGAGACGTTGTTTGAATTTATTGCTCTTAGGAGTCGATCATACGATCAGAGGCGATCTCCACCACGTTATTCTCGATCACCACGCTATGCACGTGGTTATTCTCGTAGTCCAGATTATTATTCACCTCCTCCCAGGCGAGGGCGATACTCAAGGTTGTTACTTATTGTCCCCCTTTTAATGTAGCATTTCTAATTCATATCAGCTGTTATGTAGGATTAAAGCGATGGAAAGAACCTGTTAACATTAATGATGTCTTGTGTAATGCAGGTCAATTTCACCTAGATACAGAAGGTACAGAGAGCGATCTTACTCAAGGTCTCCTTATGGGTCTAGGAGCTATAGTCCGAGCAGAAGCAGGAGTCGTAGCCTGGACTACTCAAGATGAGCTGATATGACATCTCTATGCTTGAGGCTTGGGATATGATTAGTTTATGTTGCTTTAGTGATGATAATAAACTAAGACCTTTTCCTGTTTAAGACTTTGTTATGGAACTACTGTTTGATCCTGGAAATCCTTATAAGTGTTGGCGGAGTTTTAAATGACTGCTACATAAAAGTTTCTCTGGCTTATAAATGCCCCGGGATTTTAGCCAGTCAAGTACTATATTTTACATGAGCATTATTGCAAAATTTATTTGCAGGACATCAATTGTAGCCAAGATTTTGAAAGTATTTGATCTAGGGTTCGTTTATAGTTCGTGCTTCTGCATAACGTTGGACATGGTAAATACTTAAATGTGTAAGATATCGTAAATGCTTCTCTACCCAATAATTATGAATTAAATATGACAGAATGTTGCTAATTAAGGATGGCATAATTCCTTACGAAGACAGGAGCCTTTGGGGAATTTTTCCACTCGACGAGAGTATGAGGATTACTTGATATCTGATTTTTTATTTGGGAAGAGGTAGAGATCTTTTTTTACTTAATTTTTTATTTGGTGATAGGAATTCGGTATAGTTCTCATTCTGTCTCCATTTCTCTGATTTTATTTTTATTTTTATTTTTTAAAATTATTAATGAATAATAGGACTTGACTATGTTGTAATTGTGGTACCGTGTTATAGTTGTAACCAGTCATTGGATTTACTGTTGCACTCCTCATCCAAGTGGACCTAATGACTGGTTTCAATTGTGGCATAGTACCATAGTTCGGACCTTGAATAATAAAATTTAAATAGTGGTGTAAATAACAAACAGAATAATATTTATACAAATGATATAAACACTAATTAATATAAAGACTTTAACATAATTTAGATTTAAGTACATTCTAAAGTTCACCTTTTTACAATTTTCACTTATCTTTTTCAAATTACTTGCGCTGCAATTAGTGCTTAGGTAGTCTTTATTTTCTCATAGCGCAGTGGCATGTCGTGTCGTCAGTGGCCAAGTTGTTTTGTCGGCTATTAAAACTCTGCTTGGGGCATTCGTCAAGCCATAGTTAGTGCCCAAAATGCATGGGCAGCGCTCATTTAATATTGTATTAAAAAAGAAAAATTATCATTCGTATATCTTATAAATGTTCTGTTATCAAAAATACTACAATACTTTGAGGGTATATCAATCGTCTGTCCTAAATTGAGAAAATGTATATGTCGTCCACCAAAGTATTACTTGACGTTTAAATAAGATAACGTCAGAGGGATAATTTGATCTTTTCATATGATACAAGTGATAATTGAAGGGTATACAAGTGATAATAAAAGAATTCAAGGGTATACAAATGATACTTTTCAAGGGTAAAATTATCAATTCGCTATAATTCTGTTAACTTTCAAATGACAGTTAACGGTTTGGTGGTCGGCAGATAGCTTTTGTCAATTTAAGGTAGACAATTAATACATCCTCAAAGTATTATACTATTGTTTATAATAGAACATTTATAGAGTATACAAATGATAATATTTCTAAAAAGAATTACATCATTTAAATTTTGCTTTGAAAAATATTATTTGAATATTATATATACTAAAAGTTTGATGGAGTAAAATTAAATAAGAACTATTCATGATCATTCTCATTTTATTTTGTATATTTTTTAAGTTAATTTAATTATATTAAATTAATAAATAAAAAACATATTAGTTATTCAGAAATCTTCATTTCTTTCCCTTTGAATAATTTTAATTGGAATAAGAAAATATTTAGGTAGATGAGTACGGAAATGCAAGTCCCTCATCTCCTCTCTCCATTGTCATCTCTAGGTTGCTAGTAGTTGCGAACCCTAGATAACGATTTCATGAGAGTATTAGTTTGTATTGAGCCGATACTCAAAACTATATTTGTATATATATACTGTTTCGAATTACAAAATCAGCAAGTCTCTTTATCCTAAGAACTTTAAAAAGTGTATTTTACACAAAATCAAGCACTCAAACTCGATGCAAGATTATATCTCCACGCAGCAACCAGATTGAACTAAACCCTTGTACTCAGCAGGAACATCAAACTTCCTGAATTTACCATTTCGCCCTTCCACCGCATAAAATTCCTGGGGCCCACCTTGGTAACCCGATCCAGTAACCAAAGTGCACCCACCCAACTCAACCCCACAAGTCCCAACCTGGACCGCCCCCTCCGTCTCGGCCCAACAAAACAAGTTCCCTTCTCTTCCCACTTTAACATTCGATCTCGGACACTGACTGAGCTTCCAGGCGTTCTCAACTCGCTTCCACTCACCCGTCCCGAGTTGATAGGACTCAGCACTTTCATCAAATATCCCCTGCCTCTCCGTTTTGTACCCACTCACCACCCAAAACTCGGACCCAATAACGACGGCCTCACACTCGTCTCGCTCCTGCGTCATCCGGGCCAACTCAGTCCACTCGTCGTTGATTAAATCATAAGCCCAAGCCGAGCTCAAAGCGGTCTTGTTCTCATCATGGCCGCCGGCAATAATAACTCGGCCATTCAATTCACCAGCTGCAAAAAACGACCTATTATCAGGCATGTTCTTCCCCCGAGTCCACCTCCGAGTCGTGAAATCGTAAACGAACACGTGACTCACCGGGCTGTAACTCGTCGGGTCCCACCCACCCATCACCACAAGCTTCCCTTGCGAGCTCGCCACTTGACAAAACAAAGGAAGCCCAGCTGGGTACTCGGGAACCGGGCCGAGTCGGTCCCAGGTTAGACTCACGGGGTCAAAAACCGTTACCCCGTAGCTTAGACCCATCGGCTTCAGCTCACCGGATCCCGAATGAACGGGAAACGATTGAACTAAGCAAGCGACCTTGTGGGTCTTCCCCGATTGCTTTCTCTGATAATAAAAATCTCTGCTTTGAATAAGCTGTCGCCAGCGCCGAGAAACTCGAGTGGCAACTCGATGAGTCGAGTAGTGCAACCGAGTCAAGCACTCGAGTGAAATTTCTTCAGGCAAGCGGGGAACCAGCTCTGCAAACTCAGCCATTGTACTGCTTTGATCAGTGTTTGAAGCGAATTGTGTTTTGGGCTGCTGTTCGTCCATTCATTTATACAAAAGCCAAATGACGAGCGCCAAGTTGGGGCCACAAAAGCGTCACTGACTTTGCACTTTTGGAGCGCTTACGGCTTATGTCTATCTCCAGACTGAAAGCTGATTATTCGAGGTAATCAAAGAGACTGATATGACTGATGATAATTGATGTGCAAATTGCATGAAAATAATGTAAGAGGCGGACAGGAAGCTCGAAAGTGAGAGTTTCATACTTCGCTCATCCATTCATTGAAGTGGATGCTTTCGTCACGTGGGGTCTCAGTTTATCTGTTTACCGTTGGCTACACTCGCATTGCATATATTAATATATGTCCAGTTGTAGACAATTTGGGTTCCGAAGTCAACACCAATTGGAAAATTTTGCACCAAAATATCGCAAACAAATAACATAGAGACTTCAATTTGTACAATGCCTTATCCATTAATTCATATATTAATTGTGCTAATTATTAAAATATAGAGACTTCATGTTTATTAACGGTGTCTGCGTCAACGACGTGTTTAACATATTTAATAAAAAATATCTCGACATATTCTAAAAACAAGTAATAAATAAGTTTATGATAGGAATATGTTATAAATAATATCTTTTGATAATATTACCACATATTAATTAATATTTTTATTCTAAACCCGTAAGTGTATTGAAATAATCCAACACAAAAAACGACATGGTTATTTGTGTCAAGCCATTTATTAATCGTGTTAATATTTGTTAACATAAAATAAAAAATTCGTATTTTATCTCTATCGTGTATTCGTATCATAACTCATTTTGTCATATCTAATTATTCGCAGCTAGATTTGTGAATGAGATGTTCATACTTATCTAACTATATAATTAAGGGGTTGGATTTATTTTTGTTACATATTAACGTAGTCAATGTCGTACGTAAATGTTCTCAAAATTTAAAAACACAGATATTGCTAGTAGAAAAAACAGTGACTTCAATACATTTCTAAACCATCATATATATTTTTTTTTAAAAAAAAAAAATTAAATGTGCGGTTATATATTAATTTTGTATTTTGTGAGATGTGAACGAAGTTTGTATTTTCTTCTAGAAATCTTTTTCTTTTTTTTTCCGTTTGGGTTTATCAAATGTTGCAAATTTCAATCATGACAAAATGTACAAGAAACGACGACCCATACTGAGCTAGTCACCGTGGAAAACAACAAAGATTACTACTAAGAATTAATAATATATGCGTGACACTGACAGAGCACCATTCAGTTTTATATAACATAATATAATATTACTACTAACCATTCAAATTCAATCAATGACGAGAAATAAATAGACAGGTTGAGTGAATGATTGTTTTTTTTGTTTTCTTTTTATCTTTTTCTTTTTTCTCCATGGGATGAGGATAAGATTGCGTACGTGTATTGTGACCGTGCGAGGTGGATCACATTGTGACATAAAGAAAAAGATAAAAAGAAATTTAGTGGGGGGTCGAGATTCATGCAATAAGGCCAACACAGCATTGGTAAGGTATAGAGCCACTTGAATATTTATAATCAATTTTTTTTTTTAATGTTTGAGTACGGCACGGATGTATAATAAGAAATAACATTTGAGAATTACATGTTATGTGAAAGAAACAGAACCATATCTTTATTGATACGGACCACTTTCTTGATGTGGCTTGACAATTGTGGCCTTGGGTGTAAATATCGGTGGGCTTTAGCAATTTGGACCCGGGATTGAAGTGGTTCATTACATTACAAGCCTCTCCCTATTAAACAAAAATGTGATTTGCGTGCATGTGCATTCCTACAAAAGATTCAATGTGTATTAAAGGAAAATGGAACGCGACGCATGCACAAGAGAAAGAGAAAGCTTATTCTGAGCACAGGAATTTTGACACTTTTTGGTCGGTTTTTATGGGCTTCGGTATGGGTCCATTTTATTAAACTTTGACATTAGATTAGACTATGTTTCTGTTCCTTTCCTTTTGAATGGGGTTGCTTTCGGGACCATCCTAAGGTATTCAACTTCATACGGCATTGTCATGGGAAAATGTACCCATTTGGATGTGAAGCTTAGAGCCCTGCATGTGAAATGTTCGTAAGAAGTTTTTGAAAATGTTTCCATACATAGTTTCATAATCAACTGTGGTAAATTTCAGTGTACTTGCTAATTCCAAAGAAAATTCGGTTCAATTAAAATTAGTAAGGTTCAAAATTATTCATTAAAAGGGGTGGTTCTCACCTAGAGGTTAAAATCTCCTTACGACATTTGTGAGAGTATACTTAAACCATACCCTAATTGTGCTATAATTAGATTAAATGCAAGTCAAACACACCTCTTAAGACTTGCATCACATTTCATTTGTGTCCAGTATAATAACTAAAAGGAGGTATATCACATCACCAGAGACCTTTAAATTAGAAAGTTTTATCATATGCATATTCATATTAAGATCACCACTCATGGCACAAACAATAGTTGCTAACAAGCATTTTTTTTTTTTAAAAAAAAAGAAGAAGGATGGATTGAATGTATGTGGGATTTGATAGTCCTTTTCATATTTTTGATATTTTTGTAATAGAATGTGGAAAATTTTCAAAAATAACCATAAAACTTTTGTTATTTTTACAATTAACCCTCTAAACTTTTTTCTATCAACATGAACCAAACATACGTTTTTCTCCCTAAATTATCCTTATTTACAAACCAAAAGTAACTTTTTTTTCTCCTTTTTTATCAAACCAAATGCAGCTTTGCACTCTTGAATCATCACCGGCAACGGCAAAAGGTAACGGTAAATGTTGATGGCGAACGGTAAAAGTGAAAAGCAGCTTCGTGCGACAGGCGCCTGTCGCATATAGCTTCGTGTGACATGTGCCTGTCGCACCAAAAGGCAAATTATCCCACAACTCGCAGCAAGCAATCGCACTGAAACTCTCTCGCAAGTTCAGAAAATAACTCATACCACTCAATGATGTCGATTAGTGTTGGATCTGGATAAATTATGATCGGATTTCACTTTTACCGTTCACCGTCGACGTTTACCGTTGTCTTTTACCATCGTCGGTGATGATTCAAGAGTACAAAACTGCGTTTGGTTGATAAAAATAGGAGAAAGAAATTTACTTTTGATTTGTAAATAATGGTAATTTGGGGAGAAAAGTGTGTATTTGGCTAACGTTGATAAAAAAAAATATTTAGAGAATTAATTATAAAAATAATAAATTTTATGTTATTTTTATAAATTTCACACAGAATGTGAACGTGATAAAAGCCACTTGACAGGTGTTAAAGGCATTAAAGGTGGGCCAATGGAACTTTAATGAGCTTGTTATTGGATTTGACTAAGAATTATGATCACCTTAATTTATCTTACCAACACTCATTTCTCAATTAATCACAGTCATTTATGAAATTACCCTTATTATAAAATAAAAATTATAATTAAAACATTATTTTCTATCTTTTTTTTCTCTAAATTGTGAATTTTAACCGATTACCTTGTAAATGGTTTTGAAAGTTCTCTTTAATTAAAATTTAGCAGCAACTTGAGCTCTTGTAGTTGACTTTGTTGATCTAGCACATTTATTTTGCTACAGAAATCGAAGAGTATTTAGATGACAATTATGAATTGAAAGTATACTTCAAATCAAAACAAAGTCTTGGTTCATTAATTAAATGAGAGCGGTGATGGAAGAGATGTGCTCAAAATTCTTGATTGAACTCACTTCATAAATTCCGATTAAAGTATATTTCAATCTATCATTATCAATGAAGACTCTAAAAAATCAAACTTTAACAACCCCAAAAGGGAAATAAATTGTTTTTTTATAGAAAACGAGATTTAACAAACCAATAGGCCAGATTCTTAAGGTCAATCACATTCTTAAAGCCACTCTAATGGGTATTTTCTGATTAAAATGTTTGAGATTATTAGTTTTCGATGTAAAAGCGGGGAAAAAAAAAAGCTTTAAGGTCATGAAGATAAGTATGATGATGCTTGGAGAGAGAAAAGAAAAAGTTTAAAATTTAATTATCAATAAAGGGTGATTTTGGGGAATAAATGAAGTTTATTAAAAAAATGGAGATAATCAGATAAAATTTAATTGTTCGTTCGAATATTACTACTCTTTGACACCACCTAATCGGCTAAATCTTTTTTTAAAACAAAAAGTAGCATAATATTTTTTTTTGTACAATTTAGTGTAAGAAGATTAATAGATTATTTTCGTTTGACATACAATATTTTATTTTAACGTTATGATAAAAAATAAGATTTTTTTTATTTGTGAAAACCGTTATCGAAAAACATAATTTAATTTACTTGGAAATTTTCATATAAAGAACTACTTCTTTTCTTTCCCAATTCTGTAAATGCTGACAATTTTTGTCTAACCAAAAATTGACCTTTTATGTCTATGCTGAAAAAAAAAGGAGAATCCTAGATCTGGAAGGAGGAGATGGTCGTTCATATGTCAATCAATATACCACAAGTTTATTTTCTTTATACTTTCGTAGTTTATATCATATTAAAAAAAGATTAAATTATTATAAATATAAGTAAGATTAAATGACGAGACCTTTTATTGAAGAGGTTCAAGTCCCGTGTGTATATTATTCAGGGAGAAAATTTTCATTCAATCATTTAGAAGCCATGTTTGGTCCATTTTGAGCTCGGATATATGGATTGTGTCACAATAGGGGAAGTCCCAACAAATTCTTGAATTTCGATTTTAATTTGTAAGTGCTAGTAGTAATTATCTAAGTAAAGGTTCTAACTAATTTTTAAATTATAAAAAATCAATAAATTATAATATGATATTGAAAAATAACAGCGCAAATTACATCTATTGTTGAAATAATCCGTAGCTCCTCAAGTGCAATTAATGACAATTGGTTCATGTAATTATTACTCATCATCTAGATGCAGCCATTAAATAATTGATCGTAATGTCTAATGCTGTAATTTTTTTGTTGTTTTTTTTTTTTTTGGCCTTTTTGTTTAAAACAAATACCACCATTTATGATTTATAGAATTCATAGTCTGCATTTTCAAAGAAGTGGCTAAAGCAATTGAAATCAACAAACAAAAGTTTGGAAAATTCGTACCAGACTTACCAGTAAAATCATAATTGCATATAGGAAAACGATGCGGACACGTCACCAGCATTGCCTCCCTTAAAAGCTCCCTCTCTTTGTAAAGCCCGCAATTTCTTCTTTGTTTGCCCCTCACGCGCCATTTTCATGTTAATTTTTCCACCTCTCCTTTTCACCTTTTATCGTATTTCAGAGATCCATTCATTAGTCAAGATGATAAATCATGAAGTTAGGCTTTTATCTTTTTAAATAAATTTTTTTTAAAATATTTGAAAAGAAATATGACCCGTCTAGTAAAACATGTGAATAGCTAAAATTGATATAATAAATTCTTAAGTAAATTTGTAATATAAAATTAAAAAAAAATTAGGTGCGTAGATCACTTTTCATTACCATCATAATTTTTGTTTGCTAAATTGTGATGATTAGTTTAGAATGTAGAAAGGACCACACCCACCTTTCTAATCTAATAAATGATTATGGTAATTTTCTTTAGCTTTGATGGAAGATCTCTCATTGGACTTGTTTGTTAACCAACTAAATCTTTTTCTTTCACCAAATTAAGTTAAAAAGAAAACAAGGGAGAACATTTTATGAGTTCCTCTACATTTTATTTTTGCTCATTGACCATCTCACGGATGAGTTCTTTATGAAAAATTAATCAATTAATTTTTAGACTTTTGAGTAAGTAATAATTTTTAGACTTTTGAGTAAGTAATAATTTTTCAATAAATTACAATCTGCTTGAGCTCTAACTATTATTATCAGACATCATAAACCTAAATTTAATGTTCGATGTGTTAGTTAACCTATCTCCTTAATGCCTTCTATTCCATTAGAAAAATTAGTAAGAGTTTGGATGTGATATGTTAGTCTCATATCATCTTGTGGTCCATCGAACTCAATACTACTACACACATGCATCATTAATCTTATATGTTAATTTCTAACATACTCGTTAGAAATAAATAAAAATTTTGTCGATTTATAATTTAAAATTATGAAAAAGATTTTTAAAAGAGAGGTGACTTAGGTACGTTTGGGATTGAGATTGGACAGTTATAACTTTTAAGCTCAGTATTAAAGTATTTGGTAAACGCCATCTGCGGTAACTTAGAAGTTATGTTGATATAATTTTTCACTTGTATAATGAAAAATCTATTATATCTTTAATAATTTTATCAAAATTATTATTTAAAATTTATATTTACTATATATTATAAACTTTTATTTCATAATTATAATTTTTTCTCTATAATAATTATAATTTTAAAATTATAAAATCTCAATTTCAAACGCACTCTTAACCGTGGAGTTTGCTCTTAACAATGCTGAAAAAGTCTTTATTCACTTCATAGTGTTGAAACAGAAATATTTAACATTTAAGTTACTTTACAAACAACCATAGATGAATTATACATTTGACTTTTCCTGGTAAGATGGAAACCTTAGGTCCTTTTTTCTTATTTAAATATAAATAATGTACGGCCACTAAATCCAGACAAAAAATAAAAAATAAAAAAAAAACCAAAATTAAAAAGAACTTCCATAGGTTATCATTACCCAATCACGCGCCCCAAAAACTGCGTGTACAAGAAGTGCACAGAACCAAAGACACAAAAAAGAAAGAAACTCCCCTATTTTAAGAAGTAGAGCGAGAGCAAGTAAACGTTCCTCTCGTTTTGTTGCTGCTGATCCTGCAGCCTCCGTAATATTTTTCGTTCTGCTCTTTGATAATGAGTCGGCTTGCCCCATTATCGGAAGAGCCCATTAATGAAGAAGAACAACACAGCAACAGCAGCAACGGCAGTAAAAACACGAAGTACTCTTCCAAGAAAGGACTTTCGTGGAAGCACTGGCTCAAGAATCACTTGTCTCTTGTTTTTTTCATCAACAAGAAATCTGACCTCAAGACCCTCTTAAGCGTTCTTGGTTGCCCTCTTTTCCCAGTTCCCCTTCTTCCGAAGCAACCCCTTAACCAGGTACGTGTATATCTATACATACATACATACATTTACATTTTTCGATTTGATAAGCAAAGTACGTATATCATCCTGCAAAAAACTGATTGTTTAGTTGTGTAAATGGATCACAGATTTTGTCATTTTGAGGTCATTAACGTGTGCGACGTTATGGATTCTTTTGATCTTATTTTACATTGAGCTTATTATTTATTTTTACTTATTATTATTATTATTGGTAAAGAGATTAATAAAAAAAAAATGCGGGTGTTTTCATACCTAAAAAGATATTGTTATTATTTTTTATTATTCTTGATTCAACTAGTGCTTTTTTCCACTTTGTGCACATGCTCTGAAATCCCCACCAGTCTCCCACTGAAAAAAGGAAAGACCGAAGCCCAGAACTTTTGTGGGTCAGTTTGTTGTATTTATTGATCAGGTTTTTTAGAAAGTAGATTAAGTCATTTACTATATACATCACTCTCGTTTCACTCAAATTAAATGACTATACCAACTTTATAGCTTCGTATTTACCTAAAATCCCCCCAAAAATAATAGTAAAAGTTGCATCACTTATTCATTGTTAAAGTTCAATACACCCCGGGATTTTGTATGCTAATGACCATTCCTTAGATAAATTTGTTTTAGGAAGAAGTACATTTACTGTTTGGCTGGATTTAATGTCAAGCAGAAATTCTGAATTTATTTAAAGCGTTGAATGAATGAAAAGCTACTTTCCTACAAATAAAAAAGATAATCATGTAACTTATAAAAAAATTTAATTAATGGATTTTACTGAGTTACATAATAATATAACTTACAGTTCCACCAGAATTATTCTTAATGATAAATGTAGTTTAGTTGTCAAACACTCAACTTATTGAGAACAACTCTTGGGTGGACGTAAATTAAATGATTTTATAACTTAAAATTACATATTATGTGCATTTAATAATTTCACATTGTGGGTAAATTTCTTTCTATTCGATCTGATTTTGAGTATTATTAGTTTCGACATATTATTAATTGTAATGTTACAGTAAATGAGCTCCAATAATTCATTCTCACTTAAATTTTAGAGATTTAATAATTTGTTGTAACAGCAGGTATGTTCATCAGCGCAATATATCATACAACACTTCACAGCAGCAACGGGTTGCAGGAAATTAGAAGGGAGAGTGAAGAACATTTTTGCCACTGGGAAAGTGACAATGGGCATGGGGGATGATTTTGGCGGCTCAGCCGGCTCAGTTCCCGTTGCCGGTGCCGGAGCCAGCGCCTCCCTCGGAGAGGTTTCAGAAAAGGGTTGCTTTGTAATGTGGCAAATGGTTCCTAACAAGTGGCTCATTGAGCTTGTTGTTGGTGGCCACAAAGTCGTAGCTGGTAGTGATGGTAATTTTGCTTGGCGCCACACACCATGGCTCGGCTCACATGCTGCCAAAGGCAGCGTACGCCCTCTCCGTCGTGCTCTTCAGGCAAGTCTTTGATATTTTATTTCTAAAATGTTAATTATTATTTCTTGAAGTATCTTTGTCAGGTTTTTGTTTTTTGATAGAACAATTGTACTTCTGCATTTTTTAATTCTTGTCACTTGGGATAAATAATTACCAATAGCACGTTTAGCTACTTTCTAGAGTAACATGAATCATGCAGGCGAACTCAGATCTTGGCATGTGAGTGAGATATAGTAATGTGATCTGGATTTTTATTTTTATTTTATTTTTTCATTTATGAAGGCTTGTATGAAGAATTGTGAATGAGATTATATACCCATTCAGATTTCTACTTTAGTTCATGTGAGATTCAGGATTGGAACAGTCCACACGCCCGATTGTTTACCTACCTACATGTAGAACTCGCCCTTAAAAATGGACTTGGACAGGAGAGTGCCATGAGATTATATTGCCACTTAAATTTTTTTTTTTAGCCTACCTAGGATTTAGATAGAAACATTTGCGGATTGTAGATGTGGGATTATACCGAACATTTTTGGGATGTTGACGTGCAATAAAAATTCTAAATTTAGCATCCCAAAATAATTTCAGTAGTGTTTATTTATCTTTTTTATGTGGGATATTGAGAAGGATTTCACTTGAGAGTTATATACATCCTGATGTCAACTTGCTGCCTCTGTTCTTCTCACACACAAATTTAATTGGCAACTAGATCCAATCTCCGAAGACACCAGATCTTGTTTCATATATGTTTTTTCAAACTTGGAATCAATTAGTTCGAATTCTGGGCCCCCCAAAAAAAATAAATCACTTCAATTACTGATATGAGATGGCCCTATGTTGTGCTGAAGATACAATAATTTATGTATGTAGGGACTGGATCCTATTGCAGTAGCATCTGTATTCTCCACAGCTCAGTACATGGGAGAGAAACGAATTTCCGACATTGATTGTTTTGTCTTGAAATTGGCTGCTAATCAAACGGACTTAGCTGATCGAAGTGACAGCACGGCAGAGATGATCAAGCATGTAATCTTTGGTTACTTCAGCCAAAGAAGTGGCCTGCTAGTGTACTTAGAGGACTCATACTTAACAAGAATTCAATCACCTGGAACTCTGCCTACTTACTGGGAAACCACAATGGCTACTAAAATTGAAGATTATAGGGCAATCGAGGGTGTGATGATTGCTCATTCGGGCCAATCAAGTGTGATCATCACACGCTTTGGAGATAATCTGAAAGCAGGCCTTTCAATCACGAGGATGGAGGAGATCTGGACCATTGATGATCTTGCATTTAATGTGGCCGGATTGTCACTTGATTGCTTCATTCCTCCTAAAGAAGTGCAGAAAGATAGTTACCCGGTTGATGAAAATCTTGATTGGAGATCACCATTACATTGATGAAAATTATTAAATGTGTTAATAAGGCGATGAATTTGAATCAAATTGATGACGACGCTAATTGTTACAGCATTTACCTTTTATTCACTTGATAGGTGATTGCTCTTTTTATATGTGTGTATATATAATCTATATACTGTAATTACTTTCAAGAAGTTATTTGTTTTGGCACCAAAGATTTTGGTATTACCAAAGACTAGAAAAATGGTTAGTCCTTGTACTTTTTAAGCCTTTGCTTTGCATTTTTTTGATACATTTGGCCATGTTGTTTACGTAACTTTTTTCCTCAAGAGGAGCATGAATCCATGAATGAGTCTGTACAACTGCTAACCCCCAGACTCGCTCAGTATGATTTTATTGGTCATAATTTTGTGATCTTATTTATTCCATTTCTCCCACAAGTCTGTTACTTTTGGAAGATGTGCTTAGGCCGGTATAGCCGTTGCCTCATTTCCCGCCTCCAAAGTTTTCATTTACAAAAGAGGCAGCTTTGCTCCACCCCAACGCACAATGGGAAACCCAGTCAGCCCTCGCCGCCGCCAATCCAAGTCGCGCTCACCGAGTCCGCCGGTCGTGGCGTCTTCGCCACTCGGAGAATCAGGGTCGGCGATCTCATCCACACCGCCAAGCCCATCATAACTCACCCGACTCTTTCCACACTAAACAGCGTGTGTTACTTTTGTCTCAGAAAGATTACTTCGAGTTCGCAGCATTTTCAACATCATAATGCTCGCTTTTGCAGTGAAGTGTGCAAAGATAACGCTAAGGTAAAATGGGCTTTCTTTCAGGGGGGAAAAAAAAAAATTCTTCATGGATTTTTAGGTTTACGATGTACCCATCACCTGTTTGCAGTTATGCTTCTATGACTAACTGGATTTTAAGTTTTAGGTTTGGGTCCCTAAGTTTTGATAAAGTCACAGGTAAGGACATTAGTTGAAAAATTTTCTTGTGGGTCTTTGCTGGCTGATTAACATCATTGGCTTTTCAGTCACACCTTGAAATGAGTTTATTAAGGGGACTTAATTCTTTTTCAAAAATTTGATGAATATAATGTTAAATCACTGAGGGTGCGTTTGACACACTATATTGTATTGTATTGTATTGTATTACATTATTTTAATGTTGGTGTATTATATTATGGTATATTGCATTATCACTGTATTATAATAATGTTGTACAATATTTGGTGCTACTTTGGACTGTATTAATTTTTTTGTGATTAAGTTAAATTATATATTTAGAAAATAATATTTATTAATACCTAGAAAAATACAAAATATGGAAGTCTTAAATTTTAGAAATTTAACATTAATTTTTAGTATAAATATTAAAAAAAATTTCCATAAAGATTGAATCTTATAACCTTATAATCGACAACATAACATTTATTTTAAATTAATATTATTTAAATTTATTCATATATAAATATTTTTATTAGTTATATTAAATTTTTATATATTAATTACTATAATATAATTAAATAATGTAATATCAAGTTATATTCTTATTTTTATATATTATTTAAGTACTTATTAATCAATTTGATATATTAATTATTATATAATTAAATAATACATTATTTAGTAATATTTTTAATATAATAAAAATTAAAATATGAATAATAAATTATTAATTTACATTAATAATTATGATATAAAAATAAAAGAAAATATTATATTATATTATAGTAAAAAGTTATATTATTTATTATTATTAAAAAAAAGCGAAAGCAAAGTAAAAAAAAAAAAAAAAGCAGCAAATGCAAAAGCACAAAAGCTAATGCGATAGTTTGCCGCATTAGCTTTTCCCGACTCCCAGTCGGGTTTAGCTAATGCGGCAGTTTGCTGCATTAGCATACCCCTTAATCCCTTGTAAAATTTTACCAAACATGATATTGATATTAAGCTAATGTGAACTGTATTTTAATACCCCCTTAATACAATAACCAAACATGCCCTAATTGTATTATAGGATTTTTATCATTGTATGAAGGCAAGGGACTACATGGGAAAAAATGTAATCTGTGTTCTTAATTGCTATTTCATAAAAAATCGGGGACCCATGTGCTATTAAACCCTGTAATGTTTTGCCTAAGGAGAGTTTGTGCCATAGAATGTTAACATTTATGTTGTGAAGCTTTGAGAAATAAATTATGGTGGAGGGATTTTTGACAGATTGTTTATAAGGATGAACAGAGTTCTTCCCTTTTAGCTATTAATGCTATCTGTTGCTAGCTGAGATTACAATTTGTGAATCCTTTATGCTTTGGTAGAGTCGAGGCAATTCTCATTAGCGTGAAACCCTTATCTAAGCTTTACTGTGTTGTAATTTATGCAAGGGTAGTGTATGTCTTTACAGAGTATCTAAGGTGGTAGGAGAAGAGCTTGAACATTTTGCAAGAACTTCTCAGAATACATAGTGTCATATAATCCAAGTTATGTTCATGACAACATTACTAGTGTGCATATTAGTTTTTGTTGCTCATTGGGGTATGTTTATAATTGTTGTGCTTATGTTTAACTGTGAAACCTAATGTTTACCAACGATGAAGCACTAACACTTGATGGTTAGTGATTCCATGTTACATCAGGTTGTAGTAGCTGAAGTCCCCCTTAGTATTTTAATAGTTTATTTGCTTAAGAATACAAGCTGGCTATAAGAGCTCTTACTTTCAGTGAGTTGAATTGGTTTCAACTGTAAGTCCTTTTTGCCTTTTAAAGAATCTCTGTTTTATTCTCATATTCTCAGGCATTTTATGATGTTGAGAGGAGAGCAGATTGGTCTGCTTTCAATGACTATTGCCGGTATGTGAGTTTTTGAAATTCTTTTAATTTCACTTGCTTGAAGGTTGATAGATTTTCCCAATTAGATTTTGTCTACATCATTTTTTTTATGGGATTTATCTTCTTTTTTGCATTCAGTTACATTTCATATTTGTGTCATATTAGATTTGTACATATCCTTTTTGTCCTACTTTGAGATTCTTTTAGCAATGTTCAGTGCACTAAAGGTATTAATTAAGACTTGTTACAGCAGAATTTGTATCTTCTTTATTTGCTTTCCCTGAGTAACTGTTGGTATCACTACATGGAATGAAACGAATAAAATAACACAGTATGATAAATTCTTAAAACTAATTGGCATTTTTGAGTATATAGTATCATGCATCATGTTAACATGGTGCAAATTTTAAATAGATGGCAGCTCATCAAGTTTTTTTTGTTAGGGGCAAACACACAGGATTTTCCTTTAAGCCATTTGAATTACCTTTCATAGTTATTTTGGGTTTATTGCCAACAAGAGCAGTAATGCTATTAGAAATATTTTGAACATGATAGTGGTGTTTCTATTTTTAGTTTTCTGTGGGACTATTGATTTACCAACACGTGGTCTCCTGAAGTCCAACAGCAGTTTATGTTTTCATGTCAACATGATTTCCTAAATTTTCCTAAATTTGTTGTAATTTTTAACACTTTTTCAGTGTCTGTTCTCATTTTCATATTGTATTTCTTTAATTTTTCATTTTAAATACATTTTCTATAAAGGAGTCAAGGATTGAAATACCCTCTTCTGGTGAAGCGGTTGGCTTGTATGATTGTATCAGGAGCTGAATCTGCTGACTGTATTGACATACTTCAACCTGCTAGTTTATCCCCTGAATTGATTTTGGCGGTAAGAATCTTATGTTAATATTGATCATGACCGATGTAGAAATTTTTGAAAGAAGAAAGAATTGTTGGTAGAGCTGTTAGATCATGAATTCTATTAAAATCAATTCATTACTTCGTTGCACCAAGTAATTGGAGCTTGAGAACCTATTATTTCTGCATGTAATTTGATCACAGAAACAATAATTGTTGCTTGTCTACCAAAGGAAATGCATTATTCATAGTTATCGAAGCAATAATTAGATAATAAATATTCAGTGAGCTGATCTATTAATGACCATGATGATTAGGGGTTTAGCACCCCTTGCCATTATTTTTGTGCATATATGTTCTTCTTTTGGTGAAATTTTAAATTTGCGGCATGCCATCTTACTTTTATGAGAATTTTCAGATGGAAGAGGGTTTTGTTATGCTAAGGAGTGCCTTTAAAAAGGCAGGTATAGATGATGAACAGATGAAATGTATCCTCCACATCAATTATCATTATTTTTTGTTATCTTATACTTTTTCTAGCTCTATGCCAGTGGTTTTTGGGAGAACAGTGATCTTTGACATTACAAGTTCTAAACAAGCAATGGTACACTAATGTACTGGCTCAAATTCGTATCAATGCGTTTCGTATTGAATTGGCTGGAGGATTGTATGAAGATCTTCTTTCATCAGCTGCAGCCTCCATAGAATCTGAAATTGCAGTTGGGAATGCAATTTATATGCTTCCATCCTTCTATAACCACGATTGTGGTTAGTTTTTCCTCTTCTTCTTTTTAACTGTTTTACTTTATTTTTCCTCTTCTGAGGTTCTAGATGCAATTTAACCTTATTTACATAGTGCATGATCAGATATCAATTGATGTAGACTACAAAATAGAAGAAAAATTAGGACAGTTGGAAGAGAAGAAAAAGAATTAAAGAGAGATAGAATATAAGATTATTGGGGAAGGAAGAATCTAGGGGGATTGGCGAAATAACAATTCAATGATCGCTCAAAACTGGTTCAAGTGCAGATCTAGTGATTGTTAAAATGTTCATAGAAATAGATGAAATGCTAGGATTAGCCAAACAGAATTTTTGTACCAAAAGAAGAGAGAAAATAAGAAAGGAACTGAATGAGCTGAATTTGGATTGCAGATCCGAATGCACATATTATGTGGATAGACAATGCAGATGCAAGATTGATGGCCCTTCGTGATGTTGAGGAAGGTTTGTCCAGCAATCGCACAGCTTTCATGTTTATTTGTTTCCGGTTTCTTAGCCAATTTTGCAATCTCTTGTGGGTCACTTCTATAGCATGCATGTTAGGGAACTGAATTTTCATTTGTTGAGTGGCCATTGCCAATAAGAACGAAGAAAAAGAATAGGTAACTTTCACATTAAAAATTTCACAGGATTGTTAAAGAAAACAAGGGAGATTAGCAGGCAGAGCTGTGAAGATGCATGCATTCAAGATTAACGTTTTCATTCCTCAAATCCCACCATGCAAAATATGCAACGTAATAATAACAATGCCATAATCTTAATTTTATGTTTATTTCACAGGGGAAGAACTTCGGATATGCTATATCGATGCAAGTATGGCTCGTGATGCTCGTCAAGCTCTCTTAACCCAAGGGTTCGGTTTTCAGTGCAACTGCTTGCGGTGTTCATCTGGTGACTAAGAAGCGTTTTCTCTTGTTTTAGCACTTTGGTAACCGAAACGATCTCTTGTCGACATATCAGTAATGTTATTGATCTGCTAGCAGTGATAAATCGTTATAAATAGGGAAAAAGAAAAATAAAAATTTTATTCACTATCACGAAATCTTTCTTCCCTGTCACAAATTTCTTTTAGATTTTGCATATTATTTGGAATATGTGCTTTTCATTTAACAACTTAAACCTGTTCATTTAATTTCCATAAAAATTAACAAAATTTTAAAGACATCAAGTTCTCATTATACATGTATATCAATTTCATAGATATGTAGAGTCATAAATAAAATTATCCCAAAAAAAGAGAAAAAAATTATTGTCATTTTCATATTTTTGAATAATTTGTCTTATTAGAAGATTAGCCACAAAGCTAGACTCATTTCGATTTTCTTTTTACTTCATGAAATAATAATTGTCGTCCAAAGTACTAAATAGTTTTAATATTTGTTAATTATTTACTATTTGTCTGTGTTAATCATAAACATATGGTTTAAACGAACGATCAGAAATTTAACTTAACATACGATCCTATTGTAAATATATGGTCTAAACAAATGACTGAAAATTTATCGAAAAATATAACCATCAGTCACCGAAATTATCGTAAGAAAGGAACTTAAATTCCACGCAACATAGTCCATCTAATTAACCATGAATTCACCCAAATTCTTGCCTACCTTTATATATAATTTTGAAAAAAAAAAAGGAAAAAAGAAAACACAGGATTAAGTATTCAGTTATTACAAAGTCAAGACATAAAAAAAAAAAAAAAAAGCATTCACTTATTATAATTACTTGAAAGCCCTAACACGGGATATAATTAAAATTAACAAAGAAGCACATATAATTTTATTAGCTACACGTGTATTCCTCTTCCCTTCATGACATGCCTCCTTAAGCCTGGTATATGAACATTTGTGATGTATTCTTTCCAGTCAATGCTCCCCACGTCAAATCCAAACTTTCTCTTCTCTTCTTCGGACATTTTCTCCATCAATCTCTCTGTATTGCTGTTATCAAATCTGCCAAAATATTGATGATCATGCATTTAAATTAATATTAGTTCATAACATAAATACAATTTAACATCAGATAGAGATTGATTTTTTGTTTTCTTTGGGTTTCTTGACTTCTTGGTTAGTAAGAAAAATGTGGCTGATGTAGGCTGCGGTGAGTAGATTGGCTTCAAATTTACGTAACTTAGTTTATAAATTTAGATTTAGATGTATAATAATATGTAGTTTTAAAGTTTACGACGAGTCTAATTAAGGAGGAATCTGGAGCTAGTAGTGTAAAAAGGGGTCGATATATATTGCATTGTGCATGCTAATAGAGAGAGCCTAATTACCTTCCTCCATAAAAGGTGTATGGCTCATATATATTAGCCAAGTGCTTCGCTTGCTCTACTGACTTTCTACAAATAGTTTCAAGTTTCTGAGGCAGCTTCCCGTTCAAATTAGCCGTGGATGTCAGCCCACTTCGCTGAATAGCATCTCTCCAGAGGTGAGCTGAAAAATCTTCCATGGAGCTGAAGAGCTTCATTGATGGAACACGAATTGGCCTGCCCTTCGTGTCCACACACGGCGAAGCACTGTAGTGTTCGTGAAGCAGTCTTGCAAGATCTTGAAACACTAGTGGATTCACAACAGATGAAGCAATTTGGTAGACATTTATATCAGGTTTTTGAATCATTCCGTGCTGTGCTATTGCTGCCAATGTTGCGTTAACAACCATGTCAGCCGGGACCTGCAGCAGCTAATTTTGTCATGAAACCACAAAGTTTTCTTGTATTTGCAAAATAATTGCTACACAGCCAAACCATAGCAAGAGATTAATTAATCAATGGTTAATTAAAATTTTACTTACCACGTCAAGAATCCCATTTGGGTCTACCAAAAATCCTGTCAGCTGCCCTTTCCCATAGTATAAAATTATTGGATCCATCATCCTTTAAAAGTCAGAGAGAGGATTAATTACTTTTTTTTTGGGGGGATTAATCTAAATTAATTAAAATGGTTGATAAAATTAAATGCACCTGTTTCCTTCCATCCAACCGGGAAATGGCTCTTTGCAAGTGCTCTCAATAACACTTGGTCGAATGATCACAACCGGTATGTCTCCCCTCATGTTATCAATCACCATTTCTCCCATAGCCTTCGTGAACACATAAGTGTCTTGCCATCCATATTTTCTTGCCCTAATCAAGTGATTTATCCACCCGTGACACGTGGTATTTGAGCAAGCTTAAATAAAAACGTTCGTTGTACAAGACAAAACAGAGGAAAAATAAAATAAAAGTAGATCACTTCACCTTTCTAAACCCAATTCTTTCATTTTCTGAGCCACTTCACCATCTGTGGAGAATTCTTTTGATTCCAAAGCCAACTTCATTTCATTTTCAATATCCAAAGTAGGTATAAGCCTTCGAGAGTTGGAGACAAAATTTTCTTTCGCTATGCTATCTCCCATGCAAAATGGCTTTTCCATAACTTTGCCTCGTCTTTGTCCATTTACGTATGCTGTTCACGAAAGAAGACAAATCTAGCTTTTATTATGTAATTTTTCTTTTAATTTTTAAGCAACCTTAACAAGACAAGAAAATTTATCAAGAAGAAATTAAACAAGCCTACGTTTTTCAATTTTCAAAAGCTTCCAATTTCCAAATCTGGCTTTAATTTTGGTACTTGCCTGTTGATACTTGCACAAAGAGCTTAAGTTTATTGCATTGCTTTGCAAACTCCATTAGCCGGCAAGGTCCCCTTGTGTTTATATCAATAGCAACATCGTATCTGCATGCATTTTCAAAAACTCATCAGACATGCTATCACTATAAAGTTTTATAACTACTTGAAATTGGCCTTAATGATAGTTATAAATTAATATTGAAGGCCATAACCTTTCATCAAAAGTTGTATTAGCCGCGGAATTTACAATTACGTCAACTTCTTTCGCAATCACATCAGCTAAATCTTCTTCTAATCCAAGATTATTTTCACAAACGTTTCCTACCGCAGGAACCAGCTTGCTTAACATGAAAGCTTGGTAGGATTTTCCATAAGTTTGCTTCAGACACTTGAAAAGCTCTGCATTAATAATCTATAAACACTACCATAAGTTAAATTTGCAACACAAATTAATTAACCACATAGCAAAACCTAATTAATTACAAAATGCTAATTCAGAGGGTAGATAATACTTCATTTTTCAATCTCTCCATTGCAGCCTCTTCATTTTTTGCCTTGATCAGCACAAAGATCTTGCCCACATCAGGTACCGTTCGTAAAATCTTCTCTATAAGCACTGCAAAATTAAATAAATAAATAAATGTAAATTATAATAAAACTTTCTCGTACTATCAAGGTTTCCGGAAAAAAAGTAAAAAATGATACCCTTTGCCAGAAACCCAGTTGCCCCGGTAATAAAAAAATTTTTGGCTTTGAGAAATTTGACAATGCCAATTCCATCTTGCAACTCTACCAAAGAAGTGGCTTGTCCACCAAAAGGCACCAAATCTTGAACAACAATCTCACCATGGCCTTTCCCATTCGGAGATAAAACTAAGCTTCCAGCAGCTGTATCCGTTACCGTTGATCTCTCTTTCAAAGCCGAAGAAACGCCACTGGACCGTGTCGTTTTGCCACCACCTTGGCAATGCATTATGCTTCTTTTCCTCCTCAGCAAGCACAGGTCACAATTGTTTTCAAAGGCTTTGACAAATTTATTTGGTGCAACTGAGAGGGAGTTAAGGAACAAAGCCCCCATCATCACCACCGCCACACTGCCAAGAAAATAAAAAGTAGAGATGCTTTAGATGAAAGATCAAAAACCAAAGCATAAAGCCAATGAACCGAAAAGATTTTGCAGTTAAGGAAATTGGTGGCTTAAAAACTTAGCTAATACCTTCCTGAAAACCAAAAAAATAAAAATAAAAATAAACAAGTAAACTAACTGATCTCTATAAAAACATAAGAAGAGGGTTTGGTAAGGTTAAGTTAGGTTTCTTGATCAAAAGAGCAGATTTGTGAAGACAAATAAAATGAAGTACTGGGGTGTGGTTTTTAAGCTAAAAGGAGATGAGAGTTAGGTAAAATCAATTTAAAATTATTAAGCAAAAGAGAGAAGGTTTTGGAGTTGCAAGAGGCACTCTCTTTTTGCTTGGCACCAGCGGCTAAGATGGAGGAAGTTTTTCTTGCTTCTCCTTTGATTAATAATTTTGTGTGATATAATTTTTGCATGAATTTGCATAGCTTTTAACGAAAGGGTGTGGGACGAAAGGGTGTGGGATATGGGACAGGGATGACGTTGGGTTGGGCTTCGATGCTGTAACATACAACAGTATGGCGATAGAATCTAACATTCTCGATCTAGTTAGAAATGATTGCTAGTTAATTAAATAGTATACGTGCGGAGTTTCTTCTATGATATTTCAGATGGATGGATCCAAAAATAAAATCGTATAGATGATCAAGTTTTTAAATAGATAACATTATACCGTGTGGGAGGAGATTACTATAAATTGAATAAAATTTTACGAGATTGCTACTTACTATTTGAAAATAAGAAAAAACTTAATTCTATCAAGTGGTGGATTTAAAAAAATAATTTATCGGATCTTAAATTATATATTAATAAAATTTTAAAACTAAAACTTTGAATGTAGAATATTGTTAATACATTTATAATTGTTCTTGAAGTATTTTCAAGAATAGAAAAATGTTTGTGGTGATGACCTATCATTATTTTTAATTATACTATAAGCTTTTATAAATTTAAAAGTCAAAGTTTAAATTTTGTGAATTCATAAATTTATATGGTCTAATTTTAATAGATTTAATAGGGACTAATTAGAAATCTTACATATTTTTTATTTTATTCGTAGAATTGTTTTTATCCATCAGGGCTACAGTCCCCACTGGTCACATACTACATCTGTTCTGATTCTATCTCACTTCTAAATTATCTATCAAAAGCATATGCTACAACATTAATGTATAGTATAAGAACAAGTTATATCTTAAAATTTGCTAACCCCCAATTTCCCTTATGCTCATACTCAAAATTCCGTTTTAACTGGGAATTTTAGTGAGGGTTTGAGCTCTAAGCATCATCTATATAAGTCCTCACTTCGTAGTAGAAGAGTCGCTAATTTTTATATATTGATCATCACACAAACTCTTTTAGCTATTTAAACTTTGCCCGAGATTTGTGGACATTCTTGTTCTCACTCTCTCAGGTTTAATTAAAATCAATCTCTCAAAATTAACACGATTTGCTTATTTGTGGTTAAATTCCTTGGATGCATCATTGCATATTGTTCTGTAACAAATCATCTTTTCAAGCATCATTTTTCTTTAGTTTAAAAAGAAAAATCACAGACTATTGAATCGCAAGATTAAATGTGCTCTACCTATTAATTAATAAACATCATCTTGTAATTTTTATGCTATTATTGTCTCTCTTGTACTGTATTTGTTTATTTATTATTTCATAATTTTGATATTTATTTGCAGTTGCATTGATGGTGACTCGTGCTACTTATGACAAAAGAGAATAAGAGAGATGTTATAAATACTATTAGTTATCCAAATACTCCTATGGTGAGCTTATGACCATATCATATAAATCCTATTCTATATGATACTAGTAAGAATATGCTTGGTTGTTTGTATTTGTATATTGAGTGATGGGAGCCATCTTCAAAGTTTATTAATTCAATTTGCAGTGAAAATTTTTAAATGAAATGAGGAAACATGTGGCCATGACTATTTTCATATGTGTGAATCTAAAATAATAAATGTGTAATAATAGGGATTTAATGAGAACTAATTGAAGCATATTGTAATATGTTAAAGTGTGCGTCGAGTACAAGTTTATTTTTTTAACTTATCAAATGATTGTATAGGAAGATGTCAATGCACATTTCATGGTATAAAAATAGTCCCGTCCACCGATTATGGTTTTCCTTTTATTAATTTATTCTATCCGTATTTAGTAATTTTGAAAGTGATTGGTAAAACAAATGCCCATTCATTACTTATACACACACATAAGTCATAAATAATGCCTAAATTTGTTTTTTTATCCATCATCTCCCCAATATTTGAAAGCCACTCAACCGCAACCTTTGGTGCTGAATTATTTATATATGCCTACGCCAGTTCAACCCTTTTATTTTTATTTTTTATTTATTTTTAACTACTAGTACCTATGAAAATTATCCAAGTACCTGTCATATACTTGAAAGCCACCAACCAAAAGCTTGGGGCTGAATTATTTATATATGCTTTTGTGTTGGCCTACTATTTTCGTGCCTGTTCAAACCAATTTTTTTTTTTTAAATTAAACCATCACATTTCACGAGCTTTTTTATTTTTTATTTTCTTATGGGTCTATTTACTGAAAAACAAATACATAAATTTATACCGTAACTTTTAAAATCAATAAAAAAACAGGGATCCGGATGTTACACATCATCCCTTTTATTTTATTTTTTTCACAAGATCGACCTTTATTTTATCGCAGCATATGCATGCACTTCATTCTATCTTCAAGATCTCCATCACCACCAATTGCTTAGTAGTACCCACTGGCTAGCCAGTATCATCCATCACGATTCATCAGGAACATAAAAAATTCAGAATCGACAAACGTCAAACAATAATGCTCGGATTAGGCGAAGCCAAGGCCAAAAACTGAGGATCATGCTCCAATACAGACATTATTTTTTCATCTAATGTCACCCATGCCTCCACTGCTTTATCATAATTAGCACTTCCTGTTTCCTTAAAAAATGTCAAATTTTGGAAAGAATTAGAGCCAACTTCTCCAAAAATGCCGCTCCAAATTGGATTCCCCCATCCAAAATCAACTTCATTGAAACCAAATTTGACCCAACTGGAAAATGTCAAGGCTTCTAAATTTTTGTGGGCAGAAACCTCTTCGATTCTCTTTATATACTCACACACTTTTGGAAACCCTTCATCACCATGTAATGTTTTTAAGTACTCACTATTGATTTTCCCCACAGCTAGCTTCATACGTGCCACCAATCCATGCAGCCCCATTTCGGCTGCATGCTCCATATTATAAGCGGCGGTTGCCCACAGAAACAGGTTCCCAACAGAGCAGGGCGATAATCTTGGTTCTGTTAGTCTTCGAAGGTTCACCGCTTGATGCAATACAAATCGTGAACTTGCTGTTGATCTTGAAGCTAGCATGGCCGACTTCAGAATGAATGCTGACAATGCTTCAATGCGCGTTGGATTGGGAACGCGTTCGCCTTTGCATTCAGACCTTAGGGTTGCTATGGCCTTCGCGTCAAACACGAATCTTCTTGTCTTGTACTTGGCTTCTCTGAACCAAATCTTTTCCATTACGGATAACTGATGATTCGGCGAAGGGTTTTGAGGAGGGAAAATCATTGATGCCTGAGATAAGTTTTCGTACTTCACTGCTTTATGGTAACCTCCACGAGTATTTGCAGCCCAACTTCTGAGGAAAGCACTTGCTGTGCCACCATCAATGATCTTATGTGACAAGCACAAGCCAAGTGCTATGCCACCACAATCAAATGTGTTCAATTGTACAGCTACTTGGGGAACTTGATGTGGATTTGGTTGGTGACGAAATGGACGGTATGGGAGACATTGGTTCAATAGTTCCATTGGACGGTTTTGAAGAAACTCAAACAAATGAGTGTTCACTCGGGTTTCAATGTATGGAACTCCCTCATCATAATCGTTGATTATGAGATTGTCTCTCACTCTTCCGGCCAAAGGGTAAAAGTGTTCTAGGGTTTTTGAGAGTGACTCCTTGAGCTGAGTTGAGATTTGGGTACCCTTTAGATGTGTACTTTTCATGGGGTAAAAGAGGACGAGTGGAGCAAAAGTTGTGGGAGTGAGTTGATCTAAAAGAGAAATTTTGAATGGCTTTAAAAGATGAACATTGAGTGAAGATGGCCTCACAACTTCTCTTGAGACAATGCCAATTTCCATGTTGGTAACGTACAAATTATGAGAGAGGTTTTAGTGTACACATATAAATAGAAAAGTACCTGTGTTTCAATCTCCTTTGCTTCAATAATAACAATAAGTGGATATATTAAGGTGTGGATGAACTCTCTCTCTCCATATATATATATATATATATATATATATATATATATATATATATATATATGGAATTAACGTTTACCCGAATTTAACTTTAGTGGGTTGTGCGGAAGCAATTAGAATAAAAAATTTTGTTTGGCGAGGCCGACATGTATTATGAGTTTGGATTTTTGGTTGAGGGTTAATTGGTAGGACAAATTTGTGTGAGAAAATAAATCTTTTGGTGAAAATCATTATCTATAACCTAGGAATATTTATGGTGTATTATCAAGAATTAATAACAAAATATGTGGAAGCGTACCAGTATTCATAATGTATAATTACTCTCTAGAGTCATGTGGTTTATCTTCTAGGTGAATATATTCTTTTAGAGAATATTTTAAATTTATCTATGCTCTCTCTCTTATGATGGGATGTTAGAAAAAATATAATGATATGTGACACTTGGTGACCATGACCACCTATATAGATAATTTTTCTTGTTATCTTTAGTTATTATTATTTTAACCTATCATAAAAATAAAAATTACCCTTAAGTCTTTACATATTAAAGGCTCACACCATATCAGACACATTACAGCTTATATTACCAAAAATCTTAACAAATCAATTTTCATTAAACTTACCATTATATGTCAGTCTGTAGTACATAATTATTCACATATAAGTTTAACGTTGGATTAAGGATCCAACAATGCTAAATTAAAGATCCAGTAATTTAAACTCCAAAAATAAATAAATAATATTGCAACAAAAATAACATAAATATATTGAATCTTAAAATAGATGAAAAAAAACATATAAAATAACTGATATCTTATATCATCTAACTCAATTATACATTAAAAGAGAATTTTACGATCCTTTCATCTATCGAAAATCATATATCATTTAATTTTGTGAGGAAATCGTCATCTATTTAATAGATTAAATTAAATAGTCATACGTGTACATCTGTTCTCAAAATATTGTAAAGTCGATATTGGTATTTTCTCAATGTATTTACATCTCACCCCATTCCAAAATGACATTTTAAGAGTTATTTAAAATTTGGGGTGCCCTTAGCCCTTAGACATGCATGTGGTTCCACCCATTACAAGAAAAAAAAAAAAAAAGTATTTTTTTATGACTGCTAAACACAGTTGAAATAAGTGTCATGCTGTTGAAAAATGTATTTTTCCGATGGCCACAGGCAGTCGTCGGCAGTCGCTAATACCCAGATTAAAAATATACTTTTTTCAACAGCAGTCGTAAATATGCTTAATTCGAGCGAAATTAACCATAATAAATATATAAATATAGATTGAAAAATAATATAAACATGCGACTAATGACTGATATTTATAACCACTTTATTGTTTTCGATTTTCTCTAGCGGTTGTATTTGCAATATCAATTTCAACTAACTAATTATCGTTAAAATACACTATTTTTCAGGGGCAAACACAATTAAAAAAAATTACAATAGAAAAAATATTAGTTGTAATTGATTATGCAATCGAAAATATGTCATGTTAGTTGGAATAAATTATATTTCGAATTGAATTTTAGTGTTTCCAGGATGATGATTGTTGAAATTTATTTTATTCGACTTGAGAGTTAAAATGATCATTTTATTAATTGTCTTAAAAAATAATGAATCAATTGACAAATATATAGTTAAAGTTGATTTTTTAATAGCTTCTTAGAAAAAAAAAAGTCAATGAATGAATGGGCAAATATTCTTTTATAAATAATTTCAACAAATACATGTGCAGCTACTACAATGGCTTAATAATCAATGACAAATAATTTCAACAAATACATGTGCAGCTTAATTAAACAAATACAAATAATACACCAAAAGCTACACAATTCTACTACAATGACTTAATAATCAATGAATCAACAACAAATACTCTTTTAAATAATTTCAACAAATACATGTGCAACTAATAGAATGACTTAGTAATCAATGAATCAATGACAAATTAATATTCTCTTACAAATAATTTCAACAAATACATGTGCTCTTTATACAAATACTAATGATATACCAAAAGCAATAGGACACCACTGCAATGATTTAGTGTGGCTAAAAGATAAAATGAACATTGATTAATCCTTAAATAAAATATAATACACCCAAAGCTACACCACATTACGATAATGATATTTTGGTATTGATAAAAGATAGAATCAATGTGGATTGAGCAACTGAATCCTTGTGAAAGTTGAATATCATAATTTTTTTTTTCTTTCTAAGCTCTTGATTCCCGCATATCAATAAAAAAAAAAAAAAGATACAATTAAATTAAAGTAGAAAGCCGATATACTAAACAAGAAAATGAATCTATCCTAATTGACGTCTCTTTTTCGCTTGTTATATAATAAATTGTGAATTAAAATCCAATAAATTAAAAACATGAACAAAAATAATAATAATAATAATAATTCTTACCTGCAAGACATAATTAATCAGATAATTCTCACCGAACAATCTGACAGAAAAAACTTCAAACCGGCCTTTGTAAGAGTGAAGCCAACAATTGATGTCAAACTTAATAAATTAAAAGTGATTGAAAAATAAATAAATATCTAAAAACATCTCCCCGAATTTTATAAAACTTAATTTAAAAGAATTAAGAAAATGTCCCTAAAAGAGAGTTGAAAGCTTTGGAGAGATGGATAATACAAAAGAAGAGGTGATGAATTCATCCATTCCGCTTAATATCGGTGGCTTTTATTTATTTATTTAATTTTTTTTTTATTCTATTAAGTATTTAAGTGATAGGATTCAGTAGCTGGTTGAGAAATTCGTTAAAGAGAATGGAGAACGTGAGTTAGCGTAAACATATCATTTGTACTAAAATCTTTAGTTAGGTGGCATTATATATAGCAATTAAGCGAACCAAACAATTACTACAGATAATAAAAGATATTCAAATTAAAAAAAATTAATTAATTTAATTATCTACATTGCTTATTTTATATAGATCAATATTGAAAATTATTAGCGTATGATTTGATTAATTGCAAAACGAAACTTCTTATCTTATTAATGTAAATTTAAATTTTGTTATAATTGAACAGTTATATATAATATCTATTAATTACGTAATTACTAGATTGTTTAATTACTCTCTAGCCTAAATTGATTGATTAAACATCTTTAACATAGCTTTTAAATTTAAATGACAAATTAGTAAGGTAAACAAAAGATAAAAATAGATATTGACACCAAAACTATGAAGCTGTGTTAGTTTTAATAATTCATAATTAAGCCATGTTTCAAAATATAAATAAATTATTGCAATAGTTCTTATTATATGTTGAAATTAATTGTACAACCGTTCTTAGACAATTAAACAAATTTAATAAACAATATTTCAACTATAATTAAATGTTAATTACTAATTATCTAATTTTTTTTAATATGCAATGAATGTTGAGTAAGAAGTTATGTTCCATGGTCCACAATTAATAGTATAATACATTTATGAAAACTATTAACCTCTATTTATCAAAATTGTCACTAGATAATTACATTAATTTGAAAATCAGCTAGTCTCCAAATTGATTTAACGAAAATTATGATCAATCATAGACATTATTTCTAAATGCTTCGCTATAAAATCTTTAAATTGATTCAATGATAACAATTAATACAATTGAGACTTAAATATTATCGTAAGTTTCAAGTTTGTCTATAAGATTGAATGGGATCATATATCTTATAGAGTTTTCTTGAGCTACAGTGCTATTTTGAAGTTGATTGATGTTTAGTTGTAAGACGTAGTACATTATATCTATGTTGTAGTCAATCAATGGTATCTTGTAAGTTAAATAAAGTAATTCAATTCTATTATTTCACCTAGTAAAACCTTTAAAAAAAATCGATCCTTTAATAATTATTTAATATATAATTCATTGCAAATTACTTCTTGGTCAAGTGGTAGGCACTTTCATATTTCATTTTATTTATTTTATTTTATTGGTTGAGGATTCAAAATCTATGTGCATTGTAGAAGTTAATTTTATTTTAAATTAAGTACATTAATTAATTAATTAAATATATAGTTCATGTTTGATTAAAAAAATAGTAAACTAAGGGAAAAAGATTTACAATTACTTTTCCTTTAGATGATATCTAATTTTATATTATATTTTCTTACCCTTATAACTTTGCTTTGACCAACCTTACAGGCTATATTAGTAAAAAATATTATCGGCGCCCATGTTGCATGTTAAAATTTTATATTCTTTGAATAGTTTTTTCAACCAACACTTAGTTACAGTTAAAATATTTTTCTGTTTTTGACAAAAAAAATACAATCATTGAAATTATTATTTTATTTTTTACTATGTTTTTGAAACAGTAGAAATTAATTATACATTTCCAATGTGTTACTTATAGTGGTTATAAATGCTAATCGCACTAAAATTTCTCTCTAAAATAAACTTATTATCAACCGACTTTGAATTAGTTATTTTCAACAGTGTTATTTTCATTAGAAAAACTATATAGCTGTTTTATTTTTTGTCGCTATCCTAATTTTTATGGTTGAAAATTCCTCTATTAGCAACCATATTTAACTATAGTCGAAAACGACTACTTTTCTTATAGTGGCCGCTGGCATGACTGACCTCTAATGGGGTTTAATAGGAACTAGTTTATGAGATGATGAAGTAAGGGTGGGGCACGATTCAGTTCAGTTTAGCTTTTGCGGAATCGACATGAACTGAATTAACTTATCAACGAATATAAATCGAACCAAACCAAATTGGACTCTGCTCCAGTTCGATTCAATTTTTCAAATTTTATTTTACTTTAATAGTTGAAATAGCTCATTGGTTCGATAGTTCCATTGGAGGATTTTGAAGAAACTCAAACCAATGAGTGTTCACTCGGGTTTCAATATATGTATGGAACACCCTCATCTTAATCGTTGATGATGAGATTGTCTCTCAATCTTCCATGCAAAAGGGTAAACATGGACTAGGGTTTTTGAGATTGACTCTTTGAGTTGAGTTGAGATTTGGGTACCCTTTAGATGAGTATTTCTCATGCGGTAAAAGAGGACGAGTGGAGTAAAAGTTGTGGGAGTGAGTTGATCTAAAAGAGGAAATTTTGAATGGTTTTAAAAGATGAACATGGGGTCAAGATGGCCTCACAACTTCTCTTGAGACAATATCAAGTTCCATATTGTAACGTACAAATTAAGAGAGGGGTTTTAGTGAGCAATCAGAATAAAAAATTTTGTTTGGCGAGGCCGATTTGTATTTATGAGTTCGGATTTTTGGTTGAGGGTTAATTGGTAGGACAAATTTGAACTCAATTTTTTTTAAAAAAAAAAAATCGCAATAAAAAAACATAAATATGATTCAAATCTTAAAATATATGAAAATATATATAAAGTAATTGATATTTTATATCATCTAATTCAATTATACGTTAAAAGGAAATTTTACGATTCTTTCACTTCTCCAAAATCTCCTGCCATTTATTCTTGTTAGGAAATCACCATCCCTTTAATAGATTAAATTACTTATCATACATATACATGTGTTCTCAAAATATTGCAATGTCGATATTGGTAATTTCTCTATGTATTTACATTTCACCCAATTCTAAAATGACATTCTAAAAATTATTTAAAATTTGGGGTGATCTTGGCGCTTAGACATGCAAGTGGTTTCGCTGCTAGTAGGACTGGCCTCTAATGGAGTTTAAATAGAAACTAGGTTATGAGGTGATGAAGTAAGGGTGGGGCATGATTCAATTTGGTTTAGCTTTTGTGGAATTGACATAAACTGAATTAACTTATCAAAAAAATATAAATTGAAGCAAACAAATTTGGATTCGGTTTCGGTTCGAATTCGTTTTTTTTCCTTTTTTATTTTAATCATTTTTTATTTTTTTAATTAAACTAATCGATTTTTTTTAAAATATTATAATCGGTCACTAGTTCGGTCGTTCAATTTTTAGATTCAGGACTTTAGATTTTGGCCACCTGTATGGTGAAGGCCTTCCTATCCTACCCCATTTGTTATCATTCCTAATTTGAAGGACTTGTATTCCCAATTTAAAGATCAATATCTATAAATTAGCCATGTTATAAAGATAGAAAAATAAGAATTCCTATGGGAATATTTATTTTTCTTATCTTCTAGTTTAGTTTTTATTGTTAAATAGTGTTACAGTAGTTGTAGAGATAATTTAACTGTGGTACTAATATGATATCTAATAGCTAATATATTAGAGTGCATGAAAAAATAAGACATAATTTTTTTAAATATTAAGATTATAATAGAAACTTTAAAAATGTGTGGTAACTTATTTAATAAACTACTTATAAAAAACAATTCCCTACCTGCTTTTAATAGCTGCTGTCAAAATGAAAAATTTATGAAATAAACAATTTAATTTTATAAAATTTATCAAATACTATTTTCGTCAAAATTATAAAATAAGCAGTTTATTGAGTTTTAATTTTAATCTAAAATGGGCCTATACGTGCGTGGAGTACTAGTATATTTTTTAATTCATCAAATGAGTGCGTGGAAAGGTGTTGAATGCATATTTCATGATGTAAATATAGTCCCGCCCGCTAATTATCATTTTCATTTTTTTGATTTATTCTATCCGTCTTTAGTAATTTGGAATGTGATTGGTAAGATAGATGCCCATAGAATAGTAACATAAATTTGATTGATTAATAAATTTTCTTACACACACACACACATACATATACTTATGCCAATTCAATCCATTTATTTTTTTTTCCTCTACTATTACCTATGAATATGATCCAGGTACCTATCATATAGTTGAAACCACCGACCGCAATCTTGGGGGCTGACTTACTTATATATGCTTTTTATCGGCCTTTCTTTTAGTAGAAACTATGAAAATGATCCAAGTACCCATCATATACTTGAGAATATATCCATCAAAATTCATGATTTTTTTTTTTTAGTGCATCTTTAAATTTATGCCGTAACTTGTAAAATCAATAAAAAAAAAAAAACAGGGATCCGGATGTTATATAATATCGCTTTATTTTTATTTTTATTTTTATTTACAGTATCAACCTTTATTTTGTCGCAGTACATGCATGCATTTCACATAACTCAGCTACTTGCCATCTTCAAAATCTATCATCACCATCAATTGCTTAGTAGTAGCCACTAGCCAGCTAGCCAGCTAGCCAGTGTCATCCATCACGAACAAAAAAACTTTCAGAATCGACAAACATCAAACAATCATATGCTCGGATTCGGCGAAGCAAAGGCCAAAAACTGAGGATCATGCTCCAATACAGACATTTTTTTTTCATCTAAAGTCACCCATGCCTCCACTGCATTATCATAATTAGCACTTCCTGTTTCCTTAAAAAATGTCGCATTTCGGAAAGAATTAGACCCAACTTCTCCAAAAATGCCGCTCCAAATTGGATTCCCCCACCCAAAATCAACTTCATTGAAACCAAATTTGACCCAACTGGAAAATGTCAAGGCTTCTAAATTTTTGTGGGCAGAAACCTCTTCGATTCTCTTTATATACTCACACACTTTTGGAAACCCTTCATCACCATGTAATGTTTTTAAGTACTCGCTATTGATTTTCCCCACAGCTAGCTTCATACGTGCCACCAATCCATGCAGTCCCATTTCGGCTGCATGCTCCATATTATAAGCGGCGGTTGCCCACAGAAACAGGTTCCCAACAGAGCAGGGCGATAATCTTGGTTCTGTTAGTCTTCGAAGGTTCACCGCTTGATGCAATACAAATCGTGAACTTGCTGTTGATCTTGAAGCTAGCATGGCCGACTTCAGAATGAATGCTGACAATGCTTCAATGCGCGTTGGATTGGGAACGCGTTCGCCTTTGCATTCAGACCTTAGGGTTGCTATGGCCTTCGCGTCAAACACGAATCTTCTTGTCTTGTACTTGGCTTCTCTGAACCAAATCTTTTCCATTACGGATAAATGGTGATTCGGCGAAGGGTTTTGAGGAGGGAAAATCATTGAAGCCTCAGATAGGTTTTTGTACTTCACTGCTTTATGGTAAGCTCCACGAGAATTTGCAGCCCAACTTCTGAGGAAAGCACTTGTTGTGGCGCCATCATTGATCTTATGTGAGAAAGACAAGCCAAGTGCTATGCCACCACAATCAAATGTGTTCAATTGTACAGCTACTTGGGGAACTCGATCTGGATTTGGTTGGTAACTAAATGGAGGGTATGGGAGACATTGGTTCAATAGTTCCATTGGAGGGTTTTGAAGAAACTCAAACAAGTGAGTGTTCACGCGGGTTTCAATGTATGGAACTCCCTCATCATAATCGTTGATTATGAGATTGTCTCTCACTCTTCCGGCCAAAGGGTAAAAGTGTTCTAGGGTTTTTGAGAGTGACTCCTTGAGCTGAGTTGAGATTTGGGTACCCTTTAGATGTGTACTTTTCATGGGGTAAAAGAGGACGAGTGGAGCAAAAGTTGTGGGAGTGAGTTGATCTAAAAGAGAAATTTTGAATGGCTTTAAAAGATGAACATTGAGTGAAGATGGCCTCACAACTTCTCTTGAGACAATGCCAATTTCCATGTTGGTAACGTACAAATTAAAAGAGAGGTTTCAGTGGTACACATATAAATAGAAAAAGCAATCTCCTTCTCTTCAATAACAATAAATGGATGTAGGTGCGAATGGACCGACTTCTTAAATGCAGGTCGAGTTTGGCCCAATTTAATTTCGACAGGGGTTCTGCGGGAGAAGTCAGAATCAAAATTTTTGTTGGGTGTGGCTGACATGTATTTTGATGAGTTGGGATTTTTGGTTGAGAGTTAATTTGTAGGACAAATTTGAACTCCAAAAATTAAAAATTTAAAAAAAGAAGAAGAAGCTATTGCAGCAAAAATAACATCAATGTCTTTTAAATCTTTAAATATATGAACAAATTTTTAAAATAATTGATATCTTATATCATCTATTCACTTATCTCTCGAAAATCATCTATCATTCATTCTTGTAAGGAAATCATCATTCATTTAATAGATTAAATTGTCACATACATACATGTGTTCTCAAAACATTGCAAAGCCGATATTGGTAATTTCTCAATGTATTTGCATTTCACCCAACTCTAAAAATGGCATTTTAAAAATTATTTAAAATTTGGGGTGTCCTTAGCCTTTAGACATGCATGTGGTTCCACCGTTGGCAAGACTGACACCTAATGGGGTTTAAATAGGACCCGAGTTATGAGACGACGAAGTAAGGTTGGGACATGAAGCAACGGTGGGGTATAAATTTAGTTCGGTTTAGTTTTTGCAGTTTGATTCTATTTTTTAATTTTAAATTTTTTTAAAATATTATAATTTTATTTTCTAATTTTTTATTTTTTTAGATTAAACTAATCGATTTTTTCAAAATATAATAACCATTAATTGGTTCGGCTCAATTTTTAAATTCAGGTTTTTAGATTTTGGTCCATTCCTATAGTGACGGCCTTTCCACCATACCCCATTTATTGTCATTCCTAATTTTAAGGACTTGTATTTCCAATTAAAAGATCAGTATATGTAAATTAGTTATGTTAAAATATCTCCAAAAGTCTTTATTAATTTTATTCTTTAAATATCTATATTGCTTACTTATGTGGCAAATAAAAGAGTAAAAAAACATGTTATTCTCCAAAAGACTCTTCAAATATAAATAAGTTAATATTATTTTAATCAAATAATTATTTTTTAAAAGAAAAGTCAATAGCAATTAAAGCACGTCTCTATCTTTCTCCAATGAAAAATAATAAAATATAAATTGAAGATGAAGAAATCAACTCTCTAAATTTAAAAAAAAAAGAATCATTTCTTATTTAAAAAATCTTAATTAGAGTATCTTTTGGAGTTTTAAATATTAATGTGGCTCTTCAAATAAGATTTTATTACTTATTTGAAGAGTTTTTTGGTGATGCTTTATAAAGATATAATAATAAGATTTCCTTTAGGAATATTTATTTTTCTTATCTTTTAGTTTAGTTTTAATTGTTAAATAATTTTATACATGTACATAGAAATCATCCTTAGATGTGATTGAGTAATTTTTTAATTGTTTTATTTAACTATTTAATGAAATTCGAATCCTAAAAAAAAAGATAACTAAAACCGTATGGAGATTGTTATTTACATAATCATATAAGATACGTGATTTTTCCACAGTTGTTTTATAAAAATCCAACAGTTGTAAAAATATAAGATAATAAAATAATATTATTTTTACAACTATTAAATTTTTATCTAACGACTATAGAAAAATCATGTATATTATATGATCATTTAAGATAACTAAAATCGTATTAAAAAAGTGCACGCCTCTGTCTTTAGAATAATGATTTTGACTTTTGTTAGTCATGAATAAATTAACCCATCGCTTGAGACCTGCAGTCGGTGCTGCCCAACAAGCACCACACTAACCAACGGGATTATGATATTAAACTACTTATAATGGAAAACCAACCCAATCTCATAAATACGATTTGAGTGTTTTCAGCAATGAGAGTAACTGCTGACCAACGTCCTCGGAAATTAAATTATTATTTTTGGAAAATCAAAATATGCTCCTTGTATTCTTATTAGGACATCACCAAAAAGCTCTTCAAATAAAATTTTATTACTTATTTAAAGAGTCACATTAATATTTAAAGTTCCAAAAGATACTCTAATTAAAATTCTTCAAATAAAAATTGATTTTTTCTCTTTAAATTTAGAGAGTTAATTTCTCCCTCTTCAATTTGTATTTTATTACTTTTCATTGAAGAAGGAGAGAGAAGTGCTTTAATTGTTATTGACTTTTCCTTTAAAAAAATAATTATTTGATTAAAATAATATTAATTTATTTTTATTTGAAGAGTCTTTTTGAGAATATCATATTTTTTTATCCTTTTATTTGCCACATATGTAAGTAAATATGTATTTAAAGAGTAAAATTTATAGAGGATTTTAGAGATGCTCTTAGTTCCTTGTTACTGCTACTATTTTTTTTTCTTCTTATTTTTCTTATTTTTTATTTGATGATTACTAGCATGAGTGTATTTATGTTCTAAAGTAATATACCAATAATTTCATCTCAACTCTCCAGTAATGTTGTGAGGCTAATTTATTGGTTGATCCATTTTCTAATTCATAGCATTATTTATTATATTCTATTTTGCCATTTAATAAAAAAGAGTTAGGAGAAAATTCGGACTGCATTGGAATATTCGGACTCCATTTGAATCGACCATAAATACATTTGGGTTGGTCTCTTAAACATACACACAAAACGAGAGTGGAGCTTTTAAATAACTCCCCTCTAAAATCTTTATAACCCTCCTTTTAAATTGTATTTTCTAAAATTCCCAGATTAATTTATAAAATACAAATTTATATATTAAAAATCATTTTCTCATAAAAATTTATCCTTAAAAAGTATTTTTATTTATAAAATACATACAAATCCTGAAATCTGAATTATTTTTTTATAATATATATTTTATCTTCATAACTCTTAACATTTTATAATTTTTCAATTAAAATTGAAGATTTAAACATAAATTATGAAATAGGATGGTTGTTAAGAATTTGTTAAAAGAATAAATTATTTCAGTGTTTAATTGAATTTCAATTCAAAAATTAAAAAAATTAATTAATTTATCTTTAATTATTTAGATAATTTCCATCAAAGATAAGTTTTACGTGGAATTTTGAGTGGTGTAAAAGAACCTACTGTCCTACTCAAAGAACAAATAAGTGCCTGCAAAGTTGTTGAAGTCTTAGAAGACAAACAAGTCACAGCCGTCCAATTAAACATGGTGATAATCGTCGGATTTGCCAAAGTGAAAAATTGAAAACGACATGTTTGGCACGATCGAAATGACCGCAACGGCCGCACCGCAAAATTCTTTAAATTAGAATCTGTCAAACAATAGCCACTTGGGCTTAGTTTTTTTTTTTTTTGATTACATGAGACTATCGCTCAGATTACAACTCATATACATGAGACTATTACTGATATTTACAAATCAGACTATTACTGGGACCAACTGACATCAATGCTAATGGAGCTCTGCCCAGATTTTAACCCTCACAAATATTCGAGGGATGTCTACTCCTCACTCATGGGTAAGGGAGAAGACTACCTTCACTCAAATTAATTGAGGAAGAAAATACCCCCACAATGCTTTTGTGGGGGCTCGAACTGCTGCCCTCCAAGTTGGAGGGCAGCAGCCCTGGCCACTCGAGCTGCTGCCCGAGTGGTTCACTTGGGCTTAGTTCAAGTAACTAGAACCACTCTTTTATAAACATACATGAGGGAAGGAATTTGAGTCCCCACAGGTACAGTGTATGGAGTTAGCCATCGCTTAAATATTTGATAGAATTAAAAAATTTGAGCGGTACTAATTAAGAGTGTCGTTGCAATGTTTGCTCCACTTCCTGCATTTCAACTACAGGGCCATCTTCAAGCTCTCTTACTTTAATGGACCATGATGTATCAGCGTCCCTCGAATATTTAAAATTGTTAAAAAATCTAAACGGTATTATATTAAAGTTGATGTAAACGAGTCTCAATTATTTATATAGTATAAATAATATTAATAATAATTCTCTTAAAAAAAAATCTGCCAAACAATTATTATGATTAAATTATTAATTTCATATTTAGGTGTTAGATTAGATTGGTCAACCTTCTTCTAGTAGCCAAAATAAAAAATAATAATAATTAATCGAAAATCTTTGATGTGCTCATATTTGGTCAATGGTCAACTTTGTGTCACGGGCATGTTTTGGGAGAGCGACCATCCTTCCTCGAAATATCGTGTCATGTGATCATTTGGAAGTATATGTACAAGTACAACCCTTTATAAATCTAAATGTACAAATTATGTGTATATATATATATATATATAACATTTTAATATGAGATACTAAGTTCATAAACCAAGTAAGTAATAATATTTTATAATGAAACTGGATAAATTGTGAATGGATGGATCAAAGGGATTTTTTTTTCTCAAGGAAAAAAAAATAATTGGGATAAAAAAAAGTATTTAAATATTTGTCCTTTTAATTTACGCGTGCGTCGCTGGCTGACTTTACTTTGCCACCTAAATCCAGCGGAAGCCCAACCCATGGCTCACGCATCTCATTATTGAAAAACAATATTAATAACGAGTAACGGACAATAAAATATTCGGAAAAACAATAAAATTAAAAATGAGACTATGTCGTGTAGGTCCTTAAATGTTTACCTTTTACGGATTAGAACTATCTTATGTATTTTTGTTAAACGTTTCCTTACTCTACTATTTTTAGTATGTGATGTTCATCTGTGATATCATCCATCAAAATGATATATAAATATAATAAATTAATAATTTTTTTTAAAGAAAATTATTGCTAATGATATTTACACCATATAAATTATTAAGATCAGTTTATATCAACTTTAATATGTTCATATGTGTTCATCGCAGGAAGTCAGAATCTGGGGCCACCGGACAAGGGATTTATATAACAAAAATTGTAAATATAAGTCTTAATTCGATAAAACATAAAACTGAGGGTACCTATTGATTAAATACCGAACTGAAATTCGTTCTTCTTCCTCGTAGTGGACCTTGGACGTTCGGCCAAGACAATTCAAACAAATATTTCTATTTTTTCTCTGTATATTCAAATTCACTCTCTCTAAAGTCTTCTTCCTTTTGATTTTTGATCCCTCTCTCATTGAAGAGGGAAGAAGATAAAATGGAGAGCGTATTAGCAGCGTGGCAAGTGGCGACCTTAGGTGGGATTGTGTCGTGGATTATGATATCTTCATGTCTAAATGTGACTCAAAAGCTCAGATCTTTGCTGCAGCCTTGGGTGACTCACTATGTCATGATTGGCAACCCTTTCATTCTCCAGATCCAGGTCTCAAGACTGTTTCCACCAAATTGAACAATACCCATATTCCAAAATTTGATTTTTTTCATTGCATGTTGACTTTAATAGAGTTTTGCTTTTGTGGGTTTGTGCAGAAATACCAGCATAAGTTTTTGGATTCTCTGTTTTCTGGCTTGTCTTGCGTTGTTTCAGTCCCATTTTACACTGGATTTTTGCCTTTGGTCTTCTGGGTATGTTTTCTTTTTCATCTATTTGTGCTAAGGCTTGATTTATGTTCATGTTGTGTGTAAATTTTTTTTTTTGTTTTATTGTAGAGTGGGCATGTGAAATTGGCTCGGCACATGACTCTTTTGATGGCCTTTTGTGATTATTTAGGGAACACTATAAAGGTATTTAATTTATTAGTTACGTGATGTTCACAGTTTTTCAATTTTGATTGTAAGACTGAAATTGAAGTCATGAAGCTAGTTCTTTTGTTTTTGTTTGGTGTTGTGTTTTATATAGGATACAGTATCAGCTCCTAGACCAAGTTGCCCTCCTGTGAGGAGAGTAACTGCCACAAAAGATGAGAAAGAGAATGCCTTGGAATATGGATTGCCTTCTTCTCACACTCTAAATACAGTTTGCTTAGCAGGGTACTCATGATTCCTTCTCGTGTTCACTTTTTCCTGTGCAATTCTTTTCTTTTCCTTCATACTATATACTGAAATTTACTGGGCAATGCCGTGAGTGCCGCAGGAATTTGAGGTATTGAGTTCTAGAGCAGTCTCGAAATGAGGTGTTGTGAAAAAGGCTTAATAGAAAGTAAAGTAGTTATAGTTAGTCGAGCTGGTTTCAGAATATGTTAAAATGAAAATGAAGTCGTATTCCTCAGCAGTTTAAAGCATATGGTGTATGCATCTTTCACCAAGTTCCTAATTCTTACACATTAACATAGCCATGTTTTCCAAGTTGCTAAAGTAGTTTCCTCCAAGGAATTCCAAGTTGTGAGGATACAAAGCTGAGCATATATATATTTAATTGATAAGTTGTCAGTTGGTAGATATTCTTTATTGAATATCAGTAGTAAATTGTTCTGAAAGTATGTGCATCAATTAGGAGGACGCTACTTAAATGACTTTCCTTCCACTTTAGCATTCTAGAGTTTATGCTTTGCACTAATTGTTTCTTTTCGGGCTTGTATTCCAGATATCTTTTGCACTATGTCCTATCTTATTCCCAAAATAATTATGCTGTTACTCAGTTTGCTGGAGTTGCCCTTCTTTGCTTGCTTGTGGGCCTCATTGCTGTAGGTAGGTTTAACTTTGTTTAAGAAATCAGCAGCATTGTTAATTTTCTTATTGGAAATTCCTTTACTGAAATAGTGTTTTCTTGGTAGGAAGAATTTACCTTGGCATGCACAGTTTGGTTGACATCATTGCCGGGCTGGCTTTAGGATTGGCGGTCCTTGCATTTTGGCTTACTGTCCACGAATATGTTGACAACTTCATTATCTCAGGACAAAATGGTAGGCGTAGTTTTGGTTAGAACGCTCTTGATTTCAAATTATGATTATCTGTGGAATTTGGTCATATTTGAACTGAAATGTCATTAATTGCATCCAGAAATCAAAGCTGCAGTTCATCTTGTTTTAGTGTGTCTTCTTATTCTGCAACATTATTTCTCTTGCAGTTTTATCTTTTTGGTCTGCCCTCAGCTTCCTGTTGCTCTTTGCTTATCCAACTCCAGCGCTTCCGACTCCAAGCTTTGAGTTCCATACAGCCTTTAATGGAGTCGCATTGGGAATTGTAAGCACTTGTTCACTCATTTGCCTTTGAAATCATGCTTAGCTGAACTCTAATTTTACTCTCTTCATAATTCATCTGGAACATTAGAAGAAATGGTACATGGTGATGTTTCTGTTCATTCTCATCTCTTCAAATTTTATTACTTACTGATCTTGAATTAACTATGAGCCCAATGTCAGTTGTTGGTGGAAGGCCATCTTCTAGAACCAGCAAAATTGATGGAATCATTGAATGTTCAATTTAGTTCTTGGTGCCAAAAACTTTTCTCAAGTCCTGGCTTCCTAGAACATTTCCTTTAATTCCAGGAAATATTTTATCTAAACTCATACATAGTACTAACAGTTGGTCTTTTATGCATATTACTTTAAATACCATCCATTAATGTTTGCAAAGTTTTATTTTTGCATTTGTTTATTATATATGTCATGTTCTCTAATAAAGAAAGGGGAAGAACTTGTGCATACATGCATTCATGATTAAGTTTCATAAACTAAAGTGGCAATTTTGTGCAGGTGGCTGGAGTCCACCTTACGTACTACCAGTTCCACCATGAAGCGGCTCCACTCATCTTTAGCCCACAACTCTCAATCCCTGCCTTTGTAGGAAGAATTCTTGTGGGAATGCCAACAATACTTCTTGTGAAGTTCTGTAGCAAGGCTCTTGCAAAATGGATTGTTCCTGTAATATCAAACACCTTGGGCATCCCAATAAAGTCAACCAGCTACATCCCCATGCTTAATGCACCAGTCAAGGGAAAGGAATCGGATAAGATTAAGCAATCAAGTTATGCCCAAAAATTCTTCTTTTTCTCCGGACAGGACATTTTTGATGTTGATACCGGCATTAGGTTCCTTCAATATGCAGGCCTTGCATGGTCAGTGGTAGACCTTGCTCCATCAGTTTTCGCTCACTTGAGATTATAATGCATGCTTGTGGACGGTGGTTCCACGACATGATGAGTATAAATTTACTAAGTCCCTGGCAAGTAATCTATATACCTGTTAATTCTGTAAATCACATTCGAACGTTTAGTTAGAGTAATCCATTTTTATTGGTCATATTCTTTTGCTTTTTGTAGTTACTATTATTGTTTTAATAAATAGTTATCATTTGCTACGGTGAGACCAGAGGCTGTATCTATTAGAGCTGTCTGTGTTGTAGAATATTAATTAGAAATTGCGCAAAATATTCAAAAAAGCAGTGGTTATTGACTATTTTGATTCCTTAGTGGGCTAACAATTTCCAAATTCACAAGTGTAATCTTTGACTAAATTTTCCTTTTAAGATTGAATACGAACAATTAATGTAAGTTTTTCAAATAATTCAGCTCCCCGGCCCGAGAATTCAGCATTTGAATGATCAATAGACAACAGCCAAAAAATAAACGGTAAATAAAAAATAAAAAGGAAAAATAGTTTAATGTCAACAAAAGAATAAAAATACAAAAAAGGAACGACCAACAGAAACTGTCTGAAAAGTGAACAATTTGAAGCACTAGTGTCGTGTCAATGATATTAAGGGAAGAACAAAAAAGGTTAAAGCACTCAATAGATATGGGATTCTTTTATTTCCCAACCAAAATCAAATGAGAATTAAGGCTAGGAAAATAAGAGAAAAGAAGAGGGATGGTGGGGGGAACAGTTGAACGCAAAAGAAAATTAAAAACGAATATCTACATAATTAGTACATTTCTGACATCGTCAATTGGTCATCACCTAGGCAATATCCCCAGCAGAGTTCTGAAAACGCTTTCAAGCGTAAAACGGATAGAAGGGCATCTAAACCCCGTAGCTCTCGTTCTTTTTTGGACACATTACCACCCTAAAAAAAAAAAAGCACGCAGAGGATTAATGGAGGATCCACAGTTGCCCGACTGTTACACAATGAGGGGAGGAGAAGCAAGTGAAATGAATCAGTATGACACAAAGGCAGCTTCACAGGAAGTAATCAGGTGTTCTGCGTGTAACATCTGGTTCTCCTCTCCTAGGAGCTGGCTCAAACTGTAACAAGACAGTTTATTAAGTTTTACGCAAGTACAAATGCATCATCAGAATATAGCAATAAGGGATGCACTTTCAAGTTTTAGGGGAAACAGAAGAGAGGAATACCTGAATGAACGTGTGGCTCCTACAGTCATCAACTTCCAAGATAGAAGCCATGTTGCCACAGCGATAACAATAGTTAGGTGCGCTAAATATAGTAACAACCTTTTGTTCCTGCACCAAGGAATCATTGTGATAATACATATAATATTCTTTTATCAAAGGGAAAAAGATTATTATCTGGTAAGAATCTGAAAGTCAAATATTACATGCGCCCAATTAAATCCATCCATGACCAGTTGATGAGCTCTAGCAATCAATTTTAAGTTGTTTGTATGATTGAATTGTTCAGATATGTCCTGCAAACAGAATCCAACAGTTAAGATGGACAATTGAAGAATAAGTGCAATTACCATTAAAAACATCAATGAGAGCTAACTTTGAATAACAAAAGGTAGAAATTCAGAGTACAGTACCTGGCCAAAAGTATATCCAGCACCACGAGGTGAGATACCCCAACCACATCTATCATCTGGGTCAGACCATAACAAATCACACATGGGCCCTTCATGAGGAACCTCTTGAACACGATCAAAGTTCCTGATATTGTCAAGAGTTTCAATTGAAGGGGACAGCCCACCATGCAGACAGAATATTTCTGACTCTACCTACACATGAAAACATAGAACTTTAGCAACAGTTAAATAACCTTTTGACTACCAGCATAAAAAAAGGGGTTCCTTACAACTGATTAGAATCAAATTTTTTATTCACCAATATAAAATTAAAAAAATTAATTTTGGAAGCTAAGCAGCCACCCAGCATCATGATATCAATATATTTAAGATTCCTACCCTACTGGAAATGGAGAATTTGCAGTGTGTTCGTTAAAATTAAATCCCGGTATTTGTCAATTCTTATGATCGGAAAATAATGTGATAACATAAAAGTCCTAGTGGAATCCATAACAAAATTAAGAAGTTACAACCACTATACATAAAAACACTTGCGCAGAAGTGAGCTGAGTCATGACAAAGGTAAACTCAGAACCATATCCGCCCCATCCAATACGAATTAAAGCTAAGCAAACATCTATATCAAACAGTTAAAATGCATAAGGGCTAAGGTAGGTGCACTAACTGTTGCTTCCTTGTATTTACTTCATTTATAACTTTCAACCAAAATGGCTAGCATCAAATTTTACTTCCACTTACCAAGGCAGTCAACGGAAAGTAGTCAAAAAGGTCAGTAAAAATCTTCCAAATGTTAGCATTGCCATACCTGTAAATAAACCGTAATGAGATAATTCTTTGCAGCTGAACAGCATAAACTATGTTAGTTGCACATTTAAGTCCATATAATCATGGAGATGATGCATTCCAATAGGAATTCAATCCAACACGAAGGAGCCAATATCTCAGCATCAAAGAAATAACAAACTAAGTATGAAGTCTTTAGTAATAAAATTCTTTGCAGCAATGTATTACAAATGGAATTCCCAAGGGTGATAAAGGAAAAGTTGAAAAATAAATTACCCTTTCTGCCACTCTGCAGAAAAGTTGATGTAAGTATACTGTTATAAAAGCAGTACTGCATCAATGATAGCAAGCTTGAGTGACATCTTACAGGAGTTTTCAACTCGCAAGTATAATGTTATCTTAATTTGAATAGAGAATACGTTTTGACAAACTGATGAACTGGAAGTTATCCAGAAAATAACTTTGCAGCAAAAATCAAGACATGATTTTCATTATGATCTCTTAAATAAAGTTTGAGCGTAGAGAACTCACTTCCGTAGACATTCATCATAGAATCCATAAACTTGAGTAATCTGTAGCAGATTAAATGAAAGCAATATTTAGTTTATTCATTGAACAGTCTACAGATCCAATAATTCGACAGTGTACCAATTAAACCACAATTATGTAAAATAAAAATTAATAAAGTAGAATAAATTCCAATTAACAAAATAAGACTCCCGCTCAATTTCAAAGACCATATCTCTACACTATGAATAGTACAGTAGACAGGATTTACTGAGATTATAGATTCACCCCAAATAAAAAAAAAAAAAGAGGACTTTTAACAGAGAAAATGAAAGCAGAAAGAAAAGGTTGCGAGAGTGAACCTGACGACTCTCATGGTTTCCTCTAAGAATAGTGATCCGCTGAGGATACCGCACCTTCAAGGCCACTAAGAGCTGTATGAACACCCAACTCAGTATCAATAAGTAACTTCAGGTGCAACAATAAGGAAATTACCGGTAAAGCAATCAAATAAATCCAAAATTCTCTCTCCAAAACCAAAGTCAACAGATAAGAGCTGTGGAAAACATATTTTTCAAAATAGTACTGAGGAATTTCAGTATCCATAAAAAGCCACGAATAAGATTCATAAACACCACTCCATATTGACATCCAATGAAGCTGCTATACGGAAAACATAAAGGTGTCAGCATTCCTGAGTGCAACATTTTATGCCAAGTAATACATCATCCCAAGGCAGACAACATGAAGACTAAGAGGAAGTGAGGAGAGGAAGGATAAGAACTAAGGTTTGATAAATCAATCACAGCATTTTTTGATTGTAGAAGACTACCACTCCAAATGGATAAAAGGCTAATTAAACCAATTTTATCAGCTGGTGGTACTAATTTTGACACTTGTAGATGTTATATAGTACTAATATTTATAATAACATGGAAAAGATACTCTGACATTAAATGTAACGTACCGTAACTGTTTCAACAGAATAATACCCACGATCCACATAATCTCCCATAAACAAGTAATTGGTATCTGGACACTGCCAATTTAAAATAAAGATCAGATTTAAATCAATATGAAGGAAGTTCAAGAAAAAATCAACACAGTATCCTATCCTAAAGCAGACAAGTAAAGCATGAAGGAGAAAACCAAAAGGCAGTCTTTAAATCAGGATGTATAGCAGCTATTAAGTAGTGAGAGTTCCATTAAAAGCATTATTCATGATGGATTTTCAGAAAGTCAATTAACATAAATCAAATCAAAATGGTACCATTTTGACTCACCTCTTGAGGACACTTTCCAACAAAATAAAAGATGATAAAATACACACAGAAACCCTAAAACAGAAAACTAAATACAAAAATAGTCATAGCCAAAACTGATACCTTCCCGCCAATTTGAAAAAGTTCTGCAAGATCATGAAACTGCCCATGAATATCGCCACAAATTGTCACTGGACTTTTCACAGGCTGAGATACAAAAGAAGGGAGAAAATATCAATGCTTCAGCATTTCAACATAAGAGTATAACATCTACAGAGTGGTGAAATACGAGAAAAGAAAAGGAGGACAACAATTACACTGAGACCGGGATTTCAGAACCAAGATAATAAATTTCCAACTGAAGGCAACCAACAGTAGAGTATCTAGTTCCAAAGAAGATGCCTATCTTTCCCAAGATTATGAATAATACCACCACAGGTAAGCTTCTTAGAAACCAAAGATGTGAAAAAAAAAAGAAAAAGATGTTATGTTCAAAAGTAATAAAAGGGTTCAACCTGTACATTGCTTTCTTCCATCAATATCTCCTTAGCCTTCTCGCATAATGCTTTAACCTACAGAACAGTAAATCAAATCAAATATGATTACTAATCCACCTCAGTTGCATTATGAATTGCGAGACTGACAACACACTTTGACAACATAACACAAGATAGGTCCCTTTATAGCATTGCAAGGATAGTGGATACATTGTTGGTAAATATTAGTTGCCAATTAAATGTTGATATTTCACAAACACTTTAGTTTTCGAGCTTCCAGAATTAAGCAAAAACACTGCAATTACAAGATGTGATTCACTGTTTCCTTCTTTGCGAATTATCCTCAAGCCATCATTGTTATATCACGACAAAAAATAGCAACTCATACAAATCTTGTTCTTTTGCCAATACAAACTTCATAAAACTTCTCTTTTGCCACTACAAATACCTAAAACAGATCAATGATTGAGATCTGAAGTATCCGTCCGCTATAAGCCCTAAATCCAATAATACCTAATTGCAAGGACCTTTATTCGTATTTTTTTATACTTAATACTTCCATTTTTGTACAAGAAATGGATAATTTCATTTTCTAACTCCTGATACTCAACAAAGATTTTTCAAGTTTCTGATAATCAATCAAATATTGGCTGATCAGATTAATTGAAATTGCGAGCGTTAATTGGAAGGAACCTGTGGTTCGGAGAGAGGCTTGCACTGCATGAGCTGCGAGATCTGCTCGTCGAGGTCGGTGGTCGTGTCAGTGGATAACGAATTTGCGCCCATCTTTGATTCTCGAATCCTAAACCGAATCGGGATAACGGTGTCCGGATTAGGGATATCCCTAACCCTAGAGTGAGATCAGAGAGTTTCGTTTGTGTGATTCTTCAGTCTTGTGTAGCGGAGCCGACGAAGTCGAAATGAGGGCGCGCGTGGACAAGAGAGCGAGTAAGCGCGTTGTGCTTTATTTCACAAAATGAAACGAACAAGAAAGAAAATGAAACTGGTGGGTCACAGCTGTACACGTGAATTCATACGTCGGCGTATCATTTACCTGGATGGCTGGATAAACGGAATTGAAGTGGGCTAGTCGTTAATCGTTTTAGCCCGGCCCAATCATTAAAACAGACTTTATTTGCGATAAAATCTTATAAATTAGGGAGAAAAGAATAAATGAATGGCTATAACGTTAACCAACTTCTCAAAAAAAAAAAAACTTATTTCATTTAGTTAGTTAAAAATTTTACAAGAATGAATCATGCACCAGTAATAATTATTAGTCTCGGACAATGTGAGAAACATATAACTCAAGAACACAACACATGAAATAACATATGTTGTATTGTTGTTACATTATAGTTCATAATTTATATTTTAACCTTCATGGCATTTACACGCTTTCACCATAATTCTAAAATCATCGTTATCTAATCATCGCGTGTGAAAGTATTACTTTAATCCTCAATACATCGTTACCTAATCATTTTTGTTTGATAGTTACATAATTTTACTGGAGCTGTTAAAATTTAATATGACCCGATTATTTAGCAAGAACACAACACGAATAAATGAGTACGGTTGTTAAATTTAACAAGATTATTAAATAGGTCGGGTCCAAATTGACACAATTTTTTTTTTTGTGTTGGGTTAAGATTAAAGTAAAAATTCTTAACTTATTTATCTGATCAATAACACGATTATATTTTATATTCGAAATTATTTTGTAAGTTATTGTCATCAAAACTCAAATATTGAATATGATTCTCTCTCTCTCTCTCTCTCTCTAGAATAAACATATACATAGTATTTCATTTATAAAATTTTATTTAAATTTAGAATTTCAATAGTATAAATGTGTAAAATATTGGTAGACATTTATATTTTATAATATCAATAAATTATGCGGGTATGTGTGTGTATTAAGTGAGTTATCGAGTAATTCATTTATTTTTCATATTAGGTTAGAGTCTTAATATTTTACCATAATTATTAAATATGTCTTATTTAGATCGACTTAAATTTAACATGATACGAAACTGATACAACTTAGTAACCCGTTTTGCCAGTTTTACTTTTCACATTTGTAATTTTTTTAAAAATTGGTACAATCTACGAATATGTATTTGAAATCAACTAAATTTTTAGACACGGACATTTATGTAGGGACACTTATACTATAGTTAAAAAAATCTGCTGAATATCTAATAAACTTAATGGGCTCAAACTTTTATAGGCTGCAAGCCCAAATGGCCTCTAATTTTTATAAATTTTAGGATTAAAGATTTGTATAATCTCAATTTATATCTTATTAGTAAATTTAAATAATTTTTTTTTGGACACCGTAATCGCGTACAAATCACAATCGAGGTCTTTCAAACACAAGCCAGCTCCAACAACCACACAAAATATCGGGCGACAGCACTTTTCCATTATCCAATCAGCTTCCGTCGTGGTTCACACGCGCACAGTTCAGATTCACCGACGGACAATGTAATAAATAACAGCGTTTAATCACAAATTTTAAATTATTACAACACTCGTAAAGATATTAATCAGCATTTCACGTTTCAACGTCAACCGATCAAAAAAGGTCATACCTAATTTAATTAAATTGAAATTTGTCATTCACTGAAATTAAAACATTGAAACACCATTAATTTAGATTTATGACGCAAGCCCCAGATTGTACGGACACACAAACAGTGTGTGTTTTTATTTAGATATTTTAGAATTAAAGCACAAGAGGTTCCCTCATTTGGTGTACACGAGAAAACACCGCGAGCAACGAAAAGAAGAAGAAAAAACGAAGAAAGAGATTTGATTTTTGATCTGATTTTCAAACGAGGGTAAAATTTTTTCTTCTTTAGTAAATCAAACAAATACTTCTGTCTCTCATATTTTAACCGAAACTTACGCTTCTTGTCCGATCTCGAGAATAGAGAAATTAGGGTTTCGTTTGTGTCTTTACAGATTTACGCCTCGTAATTTTTCGAATTTAGGATTCGAGCCTGTTGAAGCACTTGCATTTGCGATTTGTTTTTTTTTCCGCTTTGTTAAAGAATTCTTTCGGGTTCGTTATAGCATTGTATAAATGCTGTTGATCTTAATCATGTTAAATTTTTTTATGATTTTGTTTTCTTAGTGTCGGTGCATGCTTTTGTTTTGGAATTTAATCTACTTGCTTTTTTTTTTGTTAATCATGTTGTGCAATATTTTTTAATTTTTGTTACAATTTGTTTATTTTTTTAAGCCTTGTACCTTTTTTTTATTGTAGTATTCATTTCACGATTCTTATACCATATAATTTTTTTTTAATTTGTTATGTTGATTGTAGTTGCATTCTGGTTTTCAGGGTTTTTGATCTGATAGTTAGATAGTTAGAAAGCAAACGAAAAATTTAGGGGGTAAAATTTTGCAATTATGAGCACATCATGGGCTGATTCAGTCTCTGCATCTGAGAATGCAGCCCCTCCTTCTTTTAACACCAATTCATTACCTCGATCCACTTATGTTCCGCCGCATCTCCGTAACAAGCAACCGGCCTCCTTTGAACCCCCTGCTCCATCACGGGAAGCTTATGAACCTGCTAGTGGGCCCCGCGGGGTCGGTGGTTCAAGGCCTGATTTTGGGCGTGGTCAGGGTTATGGTTCTGGTGGTAGAACTGGTGGTGGTTGGAATAATAGAAGTGGGGGGTGGGACCGAAGAGTACGTGAAGTGAACCCGTTTGGTGATGACATTGATGCAGAGCAGCCGTTTGCTGAAGCAGAAAACACGGGTATCAATTTTGATGCTTATGAGGATATTCCGGTGGAGACGAGTGGGGAAAATGTGCCACCACCAGTTAATACATTTGCAGAAATAGATCTGGGGGAAGAATTGAATCTTAATATTAGGAGGTGCAAGTACGTCAAACCCACTCCAGTTCAGCGTCATGCAATTCCTATATCGGTTGCTGGACGAGATTTAATGGCCTGTGCTCAGACAGGGTCGGGGAAGACAGCTGCCTTTTGTTTTCCAATTATTAGTGGGATAATGCGTGAGCAGTATGTACAGAGACCACGTGGAGCACGGACTGTTTATCCTCTGGCTCTTATTCTCGCCCCTACGAGAGAACTCTCATCTCAGGTAGGCTTGTGGTTTTGACCTTTTGTGTGTTTTGCTTTCTTTGATCCTGCACTTTTTTTCAAATTGAGGAATGATCATTTTGAGTCATTTTTGGTTTGCAGATACATGATGAAGCCAAGAAGTTCTCTTATCAAACTGGTGTCAAGGTGGTGGTTGCTTACGGAGGAGCACCAATCAACCAACAGGTTTCCATTGTTCTCATACTTGATTCCCCTTTTGCACTTTTGGCCTTTTGTTTTAGAAGTGATCAAATCCTCAAAATTCTGGTCTCCGTTTTCTTAGTTAAGCTTTCATTATTCATCTTTTCTGGTTTATTATATTCTAAAGTTACAACTGCTTGACATAAATTTGGCACTAATTATCGAAGAAAATATCTGTTTTGAATTCTTAAACTGCAGAAATTGCTTTTAGAAAGTCTTTGTTGCAATTATCAGCACTTGCTGAAAGTTGAGGTTGTTGCAAATAGAACCTCTAGCATTATATGATGTCTACTGATAGAAGGTGTGGGATTTATGTGGACATCCTTGTTATCATGCAATTTTTTTTTTTTTTTTATCATCTGTTGGAGAGATTTGGATGTAGTTTGCATTTCTACTTTAATGCCAAAGAAGCAATTTTCATTGGATTGCCTTTGTCTGTAATGTTATATTGACCTTTAAGCTGAAGATTAATTTATTTTTTGTGGTGCTTAACTTTATTTTGTACTGATTTTTTGTTGTGTTGTCAGTTGCGAGAACTTGAAAGAGGTGTTGATATTCTTGTGGCTACTCCAGGAAGATTGGTTGATCTACTTGAGAGAGCTAGAGTTTCATTGCAGATGATTAGATATTTAGCTCTCGATGAGGCAGATCGGATGCTGGATATGGGTTTTGAGCCTCAAATCAGAAAAATAGTGCAACAAATGGATATGCCTCCGCCTGGTGTGAGACAGACGATGCTTTTCAGTGCCACGTTCCCGAAAGAGATACAGGTTTCTAATTATATTTTCTATTCTATTTGTTTGATCTTTCTGATTACTAGAACTGTTAATCTTCATGAGATATTCCTGATTGTCTGTTGAGGGGCTACTACTAGTACTATTATTACTTCTACCATTGTTCATTTAATAAAAGCATAAATTTTGTCCAATCTTAGTGTTTGAGACTGTTGGATTCTGATGTGTCTTGTCCTACTGCTCAAATCTTGGGTTTGGGTCCTTATGAAGTCCAATATCAGCGTGGGTTGGACAACTTGTGCCAGCTACTTTTATCCATTTCAATATGAAATGAATTTGCTGCAACATAGATGTTTTGTATAAGATGTACTGTTGAGGATCATTTTCTCAGTTGCAGTAGAAGTTTATGATAGATGTTGAAATAAATACTGGCATCAATTCATCTAACAATTTTCTTTTTTTATTTTTTTGTCAATTTGCTGGCACGTAGAAACTGGCGTCTGATTTTCTAGCAAATTACGTTTTCCTGGCTGTTGGAAGGGTTGGTTCAAGCACTGATTTAATTGTTCAAAGGGTTGAATATGTTCATGAGTCAGACAAGAGAAGCCATCTGATGGACCTCTTGCATGCACAGGTGGCAAATGGAGTTCATGGCAAGGTATTTAGACACTTGCATTTTTCATTTCGGAGTTACCTATTATAATCCTGTATTATTCGTTTATCTCTGTTGGAGCAGATGTTCTGGGAGTTCTCTGTTTGTAGAAATAAAATTTAAGAATCAAATTGCTCATTCAATGGAATACATTCGATTTAATTTGATAGATTGAATTATGTTTGGCTTTGTTATGATGTTAAATTGCTTTTCCTTTAATTTCAGCAATCTTTGACATTAGTTTTTGTGGAGACAAAGAAAGGTGCTGATGCGTTGGAACACTGGTTGTATATGAATGGGTTTCCTGCAACTACTATTCATGGGGACAGAACACAACAGGTGAGTCAGTTGGGATCTATACAGTTAAAGGGAAAAAAAATTAAGTTAGTAAGGATCTCATTTGTTAAGTAGAAGCTAAGTAAAAATATGTAGGTATTTTGTAATTTTTTAGTCAGCATGTTTGTGAAAGGATAATATTATTGCCTTATGCGTGGAAAAATGCTTCTTTTCTGTAATTTTGGGTGTTGTGATTTTGGTTCAATTTAAGTTTTCTATTCCTGTTTAGAGTGAGAAGTATCCAACTGATAATTATCAGTTCATTGTATTCTGTTCCTTTTGTCCTGCACTATGGCAATGCAGTTGCGGTAGTGATTTGTACATAATAATGCTGATTTTTTTTTTTTGGGGGGTGTGTGTGCAGGAAAGGGAACTAGCATTGAGATCATTTAAGAGTGGAAAGACACCAATTTTAGTAGCTACTGATGTGGCGGCACGTGGTCTTGATATACCGCATGTAGCTCATGTAGTCAACTTTGATCTCCCTAATGACATTGATGATTATGTACATCGGATAGGAAGGACAGGACGAGCTGGGAAATCAGGATTGGCTACAGCCTTTTTTAATGAGAACAATTTGTCATTGGCAAGGCCTCTAGCTGAGCTAATGCAAGAATCTAATCAGGAAGTACCTGCTTGGCTTACTCGTTACGCATCACGGGCTAATTATGGCGGTGGCAAAAATAAGCGATCTGGAGGAAACCGTTTTGGTGGTCGTGACTTCAGAAGAGACGGCTCATTTACTAGAGGCACATCTAATGACTTTTACGGTGGAGTGAATAGTAGTAGCAATGCATATGGGGTTCCAGGTGGTGGTTATGGTGGGGGATATGGTTACAGCAATCCTGGTGTGACCAGTGCATGGGATTAAGATCCCCACCTTACACTGAAATGTCTTTACAACTGTTCGAGTATATATATTGTTTTTCTTCAAAAATTTATGGATTATTCTCTATCCATCTTTGTTTACTTCTGTCTTTGGCAATTCGGTTTCTAGTTTAGGAAATTCTTTTGCTCTCAGTTTCACGACGAGGGCTGTGGACTTAGTCTTAGCTCAACTTATCAGCTTTGGCGAGGGCTGTGGGCTTAGTGTTAACTCAACTTATCAGCTTTAACGAAGTTCTGGTGACGTTTGGTTGGAGGTAAAAACTGAATAGCATTAGAAATGTCAATGGGGAGGGCTTGGAACTGGGTCTCATTTTTTCCTTTTTGGCATTTTTCAACCAGAGTATGATGCAGTAGCTTCCCCGACCTGAGTTTAGAATATTGAAAGGTTAAATTTACAGCTGGTTCGCTAATACACATTCGTTTGGCTGATCAGGGGGTGCTTTGTTTTCAAAATTTGTTTGTTTGATGAAAAATTTTATCCGCATGGATATGTTGAATCTAAGTTTGAATTAATTGACTGATTCTATAAGAGATCTTGTAAGCTGGGGATGGATTAAATCAATCAACTGGTTGCTTTGCACATTCGTTGAAAATCGATAATATTGTCCCAATACTCTCATGAGTGCGAAATCTGCTTGCAATGACCATGTCTCCCTTTCTTTCTTTGGACACGAATAATGGAAGTAGCATTCTCAGAAACGATAAAGAAAGAATTGGAAGTTTGGAATTAAAAAATTTTCTGATATGTCAGTATTACTTTTTTGATTTCCTTATTTCTTTTTCCTTGTGTAATAAAATTTGCAAATTCTACAAGAAGATTTCTCCCTCCAGTACTCTCCTTGAAGTTGCTTCACGGCAACCCAGCAACATCATTTCCAAGCTAAATTTAAACAGCAAATGTGGTGGTTTGAAATTTGGACCCTGGGACATGAGTGATGGTAAAACCTGCAGAGAAAAAGAAAAGTAGATAATGGATTCTTGATTTTTCGCAAGTCAAGATTTTCAAGTGGAAGTTCTGAATGAATTGAGGAAGTTGGAAAATATGCTATTAGCATAGTTACCATTTTCTCATTCTGTGCTCAGTGCAAGTTTGCAATGACCAGTGAATCACTTGATTTTTTTTTTTTTAACATGAGACTACTGCTTAAGACTACAACTCATATTACATGAAATTGTAATTGATATTTACAAATCAAATTATTACTGGGACAAAAGTACATTAATATCATAAGAAGCATTTTAACCATCACGAATAATCGAGAATGTCTACTCTACTAACATTTCCACTAACATTTTATAAGGGAGAAGACCAGCCTCCACTCAAATTTGAGAGAGCAATAAGTCTCCATATTGCTATATGGGGACTCGAACTCACCTCTAACCACTCGGCCAAAGCTCTGCGAATCACTTGATTGCTCATACTAAACACTCATCAAAATATTGCAAAATATTCAATGTTAATTCGCATCTTATAAAAATTGATACAAAATCATTAATAAACATCTTTGAAAAAAAAAATCATTATTAAGCAATCATGCAACTAAAGCAGAACATTAACCCAAAGAACACCAACCATTCCCAACTTAGCTGTAAGGATATCTTATAGATTATAGAAAGAAACAAACATAATTGAATCAGGACTTAGCAAATCAAAGGTTGGTAGTCACAGTCATGCTCGAGTAAAGAATAACCAATAGTTAACCACTTTCGATTAAAAGCACTGACCTCATGTAATCAAAATTCATAACTTCATTTCCAAGCAGGTAAAAATATTGGCTCCATAGCATAATCATTATTCGTTACTCTTCATCGGACTCATCCTCCAATTCTGAGGTTTCCTCGTAGCATTCATCACCTGTCTCTATCTCTTCCTCTTCAGTCTCTTCTTGTTCTGTTTCATTCTCAATATTATCGTCAAGTGATATATTTAGTGGAGGTATCATATTCACACCTTTAGCACGATAAAGAAGCCCCATTCTCATTACATGATAAAATTTCTTCCTAAGATTAACAAGAGGATGCGGATTCACTAGCTTTCCCCGCTGGTACCCTTCCTTGAGAGTCACGGTAGTTGTCTTACACTTCAGTGAGAGGTAGAAGATCCCTGGATACCTAGTGAATAGTCGAGTAAACTTATGCGGAAGATTCAGTTCCTCTCTCAAGCTTCTCAAGTAGTTCCGCTTAGTCTTCTTGTGAATAGTCAAGCTAAAAAATTCATGTAAAATCCCAACAGCCCGTTTCTCCATAAGCTCGCTATTTGGATCAATATTCCTAGAATCATCATATGGTGAAATATATGGAAGCTTCTGAAACTCATCCATCCATGCTCTCACCTTCTTCTGTGCTCCATATCCTCTTGGAAAATTCATTGGGAATGCCAATGCTGTTTGACCGCTCTTGAATTGCCTATACTCATTGCCCATCTCACTCTTCTCATTACTTTTCTCCAATTCAGAAACTGCAAATTCTTCACGCCATCGTGAAAGCTGCAAACCCGCAACCCCACTTGAGGTCTTAGCGAATCGAAAATCATCAGAGAATTTAGGAACTAATATCTTCTCAAAATTATCTGGCAAACCTAGATCCCATTTTAAAGAATGCAGTGACTGGAGTGGTACTGTCCTAGTCCTCATCATCATAAGTACCCTACACAGCCTCTCCATGGTATCATTCCCATAAGTAAGGTGTATTTTCTGCTCAAGTGAGTCCAACAACAGAGCAGTATCTGTCAGCCGGAAGCAAGGCAAATTTGCATAACGGCTATGAGGAAATTCATGAAAAAGAGTAGGATACCTACAGTAGGCCCAGAAAATAATCACCATAACAACCATTTAAAAAAAAAAAAACAGATGGAATAGAAAATATGATTGTAACCAATCCAAAAACCAAGCAAATAGACCAAACAGGTATGTGAAAATCCATTAAAGAAATAATTTTCTTTAAGAAAAAGTGAAAGAAAAGAAACCTGCGCAAAAAGCGGATAACGGGGACAGTGAGGCCAAGGAGCTTGTGCCAATCAGAGACAGAGTTAGCAGTGAGGAAACCAGTAGAAGAGCGCTTGATAGCGTCTTTCAATAAGCAAGCGGCCTTTAGATCGGTGTCTATATCTATAATGTGGTCTAGGCCTCGGTTCTTGACCCATTTTAAACGAACTCTGGTTATCCATCGATTCTGAAGAAGAGTGTTCGCATTTGCTCCTGAGGGTACTTTATATGGTCGTTTCAAAGACAATAGCTTTTCAACTGAGAGGATTGAATTTTGGGTTTTGAAGATCATCACACAAAGCGAAGAATTTAAGATTTATTGTTAATATTATTGAATGCTACTTTTACTCGGTTTTTTTAAGTGAAGAGTAAAACACCACGGGGCTGGATTGCGGGGAAGAAGAAGAAATGAGAAAGAGAGGGTTAAAAATGGAAATCCCGTCATTTGTTTTGCTATTTTATTTTCATGACCCAATATTTCTCCTTTTCTTACCATAGGCCCCTTTTTTTTCTTTTTTTAATCAATAACATCATCATATTGAGCTCTTTGCAACAATATCACTAGAGCACCAATAACAAAATTTTTTTTCATCATAGATTTACCATCAAAGTTTTGAATACAAACTAGAGATCATATGATATTAGTACTGATTCATAGAGCTCATATGAGAATTCTAATGACACCAACCAAGTATGACTTAAACATATATTGTCTATAAATTTTTGGTGATGACTATCAATAGTTTCATTGTTGTTTCCAGTGTTTTTGATACGATAGTTACATTGTTAGAAAGCAAAACAAAATTTTGATTGACAAACTTAGAGCACTGTGTTTCACTTGTCAATACAAGAGGGTAAATTTTGTGATTATGACTTTATGAGCACATCATTGGCTGCTGATTCAGTCTTTGCATCTGAGAATGCAGCCCCTGCTTCTTCTAGTACCAACACCTTATCTCGCCTCGCTCGATTTGCTTATGTTCCGCCACATCTGCGTAACAAGCCACCAACATCATTTGAACCTCCTTCTTCATCATGAGAAGTTATTGATCAGCTAGTGGGTTCAGGGCCTGATTTTGGGTATAGTCAGGGTTATTATTCTGGTGGTAGAAGTAGTGGTGGTAGAAGCAGCGGTGGTTGGAATAATAGAAGTGGGTTGTAGGACTTTTTTCCTAGCAAACGACATTTTTCTTACTGTTGGAAGGGTTGGTTCAAGTACAAGTTTAATTGTTCAAAGAGTTAAATTTGTTCGTAAACTAGATAAGAGAAGTCATCTGATGGACCTCTTACATAATGTACAGGTGGAAAATAGAGTTCATGGGCATCACTCCTTTTAGTTGCCTATTGTAATTATGTATTCATTTATTCTTTGTTGCAGCAGCAGCAGCAGTTTTGATGGGATCTCATTCTTTGTAGAATTTATTTGTATTATTCATATTGCATATGGTATTCATTCTGATATTCAATTTGATGGGTTGAATTATTCTTGGCTTTATTACAAAGTATTATAAATTGTGTTTTCTTAATTGTAGAAAGCTTTGACATAATTAGTTTACGTACAGACAAAGAAAGGTGTTGATGCATTGGAACAATGGTTGTATATGGATGGGTTTCCTGCAACTATTATTCATGTGAGTTTGGCAGGATCTATATGCAGCAGCTAAAGGGCAAAAAAAAAAAAAAAAGTTAGTTAGAATCTCATTTGTTAAGTATAAGCTAAGCATATTACAAGTATTTAGCCTTTTTAAGTCATCATGTTTGTAATAGAATAGTATTAGACGGAGACACAAACTTATTTTTTTACAAATTGGTGTGACATAACTACATTGGTTAAAATACATCATGTAGGTCATGGGTTGTTTTTATCTACCCGATGTTGTATGTTATATCCATTTGTATAAAATTAGTGGCTTGATCATTATTGATAATATTATTATTATTATTATTGTTGGGGTGGAAAAAAACTCTTCTGTAGTATTGGTGGTGATGTAATTTCGATTCAATTTAAGATTTTTTTTTTTAATTATAATAAGAGATGAACCAACTGAAATTTCTTAGTTTAATGTATTATGTTCATTTTTTAGGCGATGGCCAGCGAGCCACTTGATTGTTCATGCTATGTACTCATCAAAATATTCGATGTGGTACAATTATAAAATTGAATTTTGTATCTGTTTCAGTCAATTCAAAATCATTAATAACGATCATTTTTTTCTTCTTGAACATATATATATTATAATTAGAAGTCTATTGATAATTAAGTTATACATCCACTGGGATCATTTTAGCCAAAGTTTAATATTTAATATTTTCTCTTGTTGTTGGTTTCTGTAATCAATAGGACTGTTCATTTTGCTTAGATCTTTATAGTCCTCGGGTGAAAATTTTCAGCTTTGTTAAGCAAGTGTTTCATATCAAAAATTTTAGTAGTTGTTCAAATTTTGATTGTTAGAATCTATCTAATAAACAACTTACTTGCATAGCCAAGTGCAAAATCTTATCTCCAAAATTAACATGGTAAGAACAAATTGCCACCCTCTAGATATTATTGGGAAAGTCATGGATTGCTTATTTTATTTATTTATTTATTTTTAAATGAGAAACTTCTATTAAACACTTGAAAAGAAAGACATTCATGAGTTGAAATTTTTTCAAACCAAATTACACAGCTTGAATTGCTAACAACATATTTAGCTAATCTATGAGTAATTATATTACCACTTTTCAAGACATGATTGATTTTGAAGCAGTCTTTTACACATATAAAATTTTGAATCTTGCCAATTAACCAAGATATTTCCTTCAAGCTTCTATCCGACCCTTTCACCAAGTTGATAACGGTCTTTGAGTCTGATTCAATAATTAACGATACTAAACCAATGTCTACCGGTATTTTAATTCCAAAATCTATAGTTTCAGCTTTAACATATTCAACATCTCCATGTATTGCTTATTGTTCAACAAAAAACATATATTTTTTTGTTGCGTATAATTTCACAAGCCCTAATAAATTTATAACATCATGTGCTAAATGTTTAAAAAATTATCATTAATAAGTGTTTTTATTTAGAGGGATATTATCATTTTCTCACCAAAGGTATTCTGACACATCATATCAGTATCACGGTTTGGTAAAACTATCAATTTACCATCAAACGTTTAAACTGTTAGCATTTTCCCACAATTCCGTTAAAACTCAGTTAATATGTAACAGAAAATTCATAAAAAGTCAATTTTACCCCTGGAACATAAAAGACCATGTAATTAACCTTTTATGAATTTTGTAATCAAATCATCATTTGTTGTTCTTCCTTATTAAAGGAAAAAAATTACCCTTTATAAATTTTGTAAAATTGACCGTGTGGTGCTAAGTACTTCATAAATTTATTTAATTTATTTAATTTTTAAAGGGTAAATTTATTTATTAAATTGACGAGCTAAAGGCAATTTATTCTACTACTAAAAATCAATTTATGAAAGAGGAAAAAAAAAGAATGTGCAAAAGAAGCAATTTAATCTTTGATATGATGATAATAATTTTACACAAAAAATTAAATAAATAAATTTGCTCTTTAAAAATTAAATAAATTAAATCAATTTATAAAATACCTAACACCACACAGTTAATTTTACAAAATTCATAAAGGGTAATTTTTGTCTTTTAAGAAGGAAGAACAACAAATGATGATTTGATTACAAAATTCGTAAAAAGTTAATTACATGGTCTTTTATGCTCCAAGGGTAAAATTGACCTTTTAAAAATTTTCCGTTACATATTAACTGAGTTTTAACGGAATGGTGGAAAAATGCTAACAGTTTAAATGTTTGGTGGTAAATTGATAGTTTTACCAAACCGTGGTACTGACATGATGTGTCAGAATACCTTTGGTGGGAAAATGATAATATCCCTTATTTAGATATACTAGAGCTTCATCAAAAGTTTTTTTTTTTTTACTGTTCAAATATTTATTTGTTTACTTATATGATAAATGAAAGAGTGAAAAAATAATTGCTCTCTTAAAAGACTCTTTAAAAAAATAAATTTATATTATTTTAATCATATTTTTTCTTTCATTAAAATATTAGCAATTTTAACACTTCACTCTCTTTATGAATAATGAGGTAAAAATAATTTAATGTAAATTAGAGGCTTAGAAGATTTTTTAAATAAGATTCTTCAAATATTAAAAAGAGGGGGCCTTCTTATTTAAAAAATCTCATTTAAAGAGTTTTTTGAATTTTTTTTTATTAATGTGGCTCTTCAAATAATATGTAAAATCCTATTTAAAGAGTCTTTACTAATACTCTTAATATATATATATAAGTCATTGTTTAGTGCGGACCTTTATTTTTTTTATGCAAACATATTTTTAAACCATGAGATTTAAAAAAGTTAGTTTTTAACTTTTTTAGACTCCATAGTTTAAAAGTGTGGTTGCATTAAAAAAAAAAAAAACAAGAAGAAGAGGGCATTCATTTTATTAGATTGAGGATATCAGTAAAATACCAAAAAAACACATATTTTAATACACTAATAGACAAAAAATTCAATCTTCAATGTATTGAAATCTGTAATTTTTTTGTATCTTATTGATATTCTCACTATATCATATAGTACAAATGTTTGATGTAAATATTGTTAAATATATATATTTTAAGTGAATTATTAAATAACCCATTTAGTTTTCATGTTGGGTTAGGGCTTTAAAATATTGTCATGATTATTAAATGAGTCATGTTTAAGTAAACTTAAATTTAACACGACACAAACATAACCCAGTAACTTGTTTTGCTAACTTTCTGTTTCTTTATCTTTATGTATGTGTGTGTGTGTGCGCGCAATACTCTTTAATTAGCAAATGTTATGTTATATAATAAGATAACAAACATAAGAAAATAAGAATCGTTGGATGTGAAGTTTAAAATCTAAATGACTGGAAGTGAAAGCTAAAACTAATAGAGGAGTTGTGGGAAGTTGGAACAAAAGGTGTGGAAACTGACTCATCTACGAGTGAAGCGGTAACTGCTAACTATGACATATTGAATATATAAAAAGGTAATAGAAACAAATATTTGCTTGGTATGAAGTGATAGGATTTTCGAATTGTGTGTAAAACTTTTAGTAGAGGTTAGTTTAATAAGTGGAAAAGCTTTGGTAGGGAAAAAAAGGTAATAGGTGTGCTTGGTTTTAATGTATGAAACCAATTCATGAGGGATAATAGGTAAAGGTAAAGGTAATAGGTATGCTTCAGTTCATCCCTGAATTCATGAGGGATTTCATTTTACAATTGGGATTATGCAAAGTTTTGATCATATCATTTCCATGACTGATTGTAATAAAGGGGAGAAAGGAAAAAACTTGTTGATTAAGGTAAATGTAATAGGTTGCTTCAGTTCATCCCTGAATTCATGAGGGATTTCATTTCACAATTGGGATTATGCAAAGTTTTGATCATACCATTTCCATGACTGATTGTAATAAAAGGGGAGAAAGGAAAAAACTTGTTGATTAAGGTAAAGGTAATAGGTATGCTTCAGTTCATCCCTGAATTCATGAGGGATTTCATTTCACAATTGGGATTATGCAAAGTTTTGATCATACCATTTCCATGACTGATTGTAATAAAAGGGGAGAAAGGAAAAAACTTGTTGATTAAGGTAAAGGTAATAGGTATGCTTCAGTTCATCCCTGAATTCATGAGGGATTTCCTTTCACAATTGGGATTATGCAAAGTTTTGATCATACCATTTCCATGACTGATTGTAATAAAGGGGAGAAAGGAAAAAACTTGTTGATTAAGGTAAAGGTAATAGGTATGCTTCAGTTCATCCCTGAATTCATGAGGGATTTCATTTCACAATTGGGATTATGCAAAGTTTTGATCATACCATTTCCATGACTGATTGTAATAAAAGGGGAGAAAGGAAAAAACTTGTTGATTAAGGTAAAGGTAATAGGTATGCTTCAGTTCATCCCTGAATTCATGAGGGATTTCATTTCACAATTGGGATTATGCAAAGTTTTGATCATACCATTTCCATGACTGATTGTAATAAAAGGGGAGAAAGGAAAAAACTTGTTGATTAAGGTAAAGGTAATAGGTATGCTTCAGTTCATCCCTGAATTCATGAGGGATTTCCTTTCACAATTGGGATTATGCAAAGTTTTGATCATACCATTTCCATGACTGATTGTAATAAAGGGGAGAAAGGAAAAAACTTGTTGATTAAGGTAAAGGTAATAGGTATGCTTCAGTTCATCCCTGAATTCATGAGGGATTTCCTTTCACAATTGGGATTATGCAAAGTTTTGATCATATCATTTCCATGACTGATTGTAATAAAAGGGGAGAAAGGAAAAAACTTGTTGAGTAACGATAATGATCCGAGCTTGACTGGGGAGGGTGGTGAAGTTCATAATGATGCTGGCAAAGGAAAGAAATAATCACCTTGGCAGCGCAAGAAATAGGCTAATAAGATGGTGAAGCTTTTAATTAATGTTGTGTCTTATGTGTGAGGACACAAGTTTGGATTGTGGTGATGGTGCGAGATGGAAGCTTGTAGTTTTTTTTTTTTTAAATCAGAAGTTAAAATTTTGATACATAAGTTCAGTTTATTTCATTTATTTTGACACTAAAAAAGTTATTACAAGGTTTCAAAATGTCATTCTTATCCTTACCATTTTTAAAAGACAAAAAAAGGACAATTGATTTTTTTTTTAATTCTTCAATTCTACCAATGGACAGTACAATTGACTTTGCAGTTTGCATCTTAAACTTCACTTTGAACTATTCTTACTCTAACCATATTTAAAGAACAATTTTTTTCTTTTTTAATTTTACCAATGGAAGACACAATGAACTTTGCATTTCAAATTTCACTTGGATTGTTGGACATATCTTTTTTGAGTTAAAATAAAATTTATTCTAATTAATACTAGGGAGATTGTCAATTTCTCATTACTAAAATCAATGTACATCATTTACCTTTTAATAGTTTTTATAATATCCAAAACTTATACAGCATAAAAAATTTACAATAGTAGAGGGTAAATGGGTTATTTATTTGATAATTTATCTTAAAAATATAAAATATATATTTATTATAAAGTATTTAAAAATAATAAAAATATCTTGTTATTATTTTTTTTGTTCATACAACCAAAGCATATATTTTCTTATTTTAGTACTCAAATTTTTTTATTTTAATTCCTATTGATAGGATTTATTTAGTTTATAATGTTTTATTTTATAATAAATATGAATAAAAGTATATTTTAAAATGAAGATAATATTATAAAATTATGTTGTCAAACAATTGTTGACTGATATGATAATAGTTAGGGATTAATTAAGTGATATATGTTCACCTTAGTGGGAGAGTTAACAATCTCCTTTAATGTCATCTTGGATGTGTAGCTGTTGTTTGTTTAGAATCATTTCTGACGATTTTGCCCTTCTACCATTATTTGATTAAAGGTCAACGACAGTCAACGGATCTAAGTATAAAAACATTGAAACAAACAGGACTTATGTGTCAAAATATTCAAACCTCTGTAATGTTGTTATTTTATAGCAAACAACAGGGATCGCACCATAAAATATAGATATTTTAAAATTATAAGGAATCTCCCTGTTTGGTGCACACAAACCACAACACAAGCAACGAAAAGAAGAAGAAAAAACGAAGAAATAGATTTGATTTTCATCTGATTTTTCAAACGAAGGTAAACTTTTTTTTTTCCACATCTTAAAAATTAAAAAAAAAAGATAAATATCTCTCTCGTTATTTCATATCTTAACCGAAACTTCTGCTTCGTGTCGGATCGAAAAATTAGGGTTTCTTTTCTGTATTTACAGATTTACGCCTCGTAGTTCTTCGAATTTAGACTTCGAGCCTTGTTGAAGCACTCGCAAATTTTTATTTGTTTTCGTTTGTGTTTTTGTGTTGAAAATTTGTTTTTGGTTCGTAATCGCATTGTATGAATGTTGTCGTTTCTGATTGTGCTGATTTTGTTCTCTTATTATTGACGCATGCATTTGTTTAGGATTTTAATTTACTTGCAGCATATGGTACAATATTATTTAAATTTTGTCGAATTGTTTAACTTTTCTTTACATTTTTATTTATTGTGTTGTACATTTCGTGGTCCTTGTACTATCTATTTTACTTTGTTTGGGTTTGTTAGCTTGATTGTAGATGCCTTCTCGTTTTTCAGAGTTTTGATCTGCTATCTAAATAGTTAGGAAGCAAACGAGAAATTTTGATTGAGAAACGTGGAGCATTGTGTGTTAATTGTTAAAACAAGGGGAGCTAAAATTTGGGAATTATGAGCACTTCATGGGCTGATTCAGTGTCTGCATCTGAGAATGCGGCCCCTGCTTCTTCTAATACTAGTGCCTTACCTCGTCCCACTCGATCCACTTATGTTCCGCCACATCTCCGTAACAAGCCACCAACCTCTTCTGAACCTCCTGCTTCGTCACGAGAATCTACTGAACCTGCCAGTGGCCCCCGATGGGGCAGTGGTTCAAGGCCCGATTTTGGGCGTGGTCAGGGTTACGGCTCTGGTGGTAGAAGTGGCGGTGGTTGGAATAATAGAAGTGGGGGTTGGGACCGAAGGGAACGTGAAGTAAACCCGTTTGGTGATGATGTTGGTGCAGAGCAGCCGGTTGCTGAAGAAGAAAACACGGGTATTAATTTTGATGCTTATGAGGATATTCCGGTGGAGACAAGTGGAGAAAATGTGCCACCGGCAGTTAATACATTTGCAGAAATTGATTTGGGGGAAGCTTTGAATCTTAATATTACGAGGTGCAAGTATGTCAAACCGACGCCTATTCAGCGTCATGCGATTCCTATATCGATTGCTGGGCGAGATTTAATGGCCTGTGCTCAGACAGGGTCGGGGAAGACAGCTGCCTTTTGTTTTCCAATTATTAGTGGGATTATGCGTGAGCAGTACGTACAGAGACCACGTGGATCGCGGACTGTTTATCCTCTGGCTCTTATTCTTGCCCCCACAAGAGAACTCTCGTCTCAGGTAGGATTTTTGTTTGGACCACTGCACTTTTTCAAACTGGGTAATAATCATTTTGTGTCATTTATGGGTTGCAGATCCATGTTGAAGCCAAGAAGTTTTCCTATCAAACTGGTGTCAAGGTGGTGGTTGCTTACGGAGGAGCACCAATCAACCAACAGGTTTCCATCGTTCTCATTCTTGATTGTATTTTTGGTTTTCTTCTTTTGAAAATTATGAAATCCTTAACATTTTGGTCCCTGTCTTCTTTGTTAGGTGTTCTTTATTTGTTTTATCTGGTTTATTATGTACTAAAATTACAACTGCTTGACATAAATTTTTGACTAATTATTTACTTTTCTTCAACTCTAAATATCTTCTTTTTGAATTCATAAACTGCAGAAATTTGGGATTGATGCAAATTGAACTGATAGCTTTTCTCTTATGTTTGCCGATGGAGTTCTGACATTTATTTGAACTTTCTTGTTATTTCTCTTTTCTTTTCTTTCTTGTTATTTCTCTTTTCTTTTGTTTCTTTCTTTTTTTTTTTTTGGGTGATATGTTGGAGATATAACAATGTGGTTTGCATTTCTTCTTTGTCGTCAAAGATTTTGGAGCCATGCTTAGAGTCTTTTTTGATTTATTGATCATTGCTTTGATTTGGACTGGAATGGATGTTGGTGGCCATTTCAGCTGTGAATGTTTCTATCTTCTGTTGGTTGCTGTAACCTTGTCTGAAGTGTAAAAGATGGGTGAATTTTTGTGTTAATAAAATAGAGGGACAGCTTTCGATTGACAAGATTCTTCTCTATCCGAGAGAGGATGTAGGAATGATGTGTTGCTTTTTTCTTTTGGACAGTTTATGGTGTTTGTTATATTGGTTCACTAGTAAGAAATGCAAGCTCATTTGCTGAATGGTATCACATGACCTTTTTAATTAATGTTTTTTTTTTAACTTATAAATTTATTATTTGATAGTATTAGCTGTTTTTCATTGTACTGCCTTTGTCTTGATGCTATATTAGTCTTCAAATTGAAGATTTTTTAATATTTGTTCTACCTACCTTTGTTTTGTATACTGATTTTTTGTTGTGTTGTCAGTTGCGAGAGCTTGAGAGAGGGGTTGATATTCTTGTGGCAACTCCAGGAAGATTGGTTGATCTGCTTGAGAGAGCTAGAGTTTCATTGCAGATGATTAGATACTTAGCTCTCGATGAGGCAGATCGGATGCTGGATATGGGTTTTGAGCCTCAAATCAGAAAAATAGTGCAACAAATGGATATGCCTCCACCTGGTATGAGACAGACAATGCTTTTCAGTGCCACCTTCCCGAAAGAGATACAGGTTTTTAATTTATATTTTCTATGCAAGTTGTTTTTATCTTTACAATCACTGGTGGCATCGATCTTCATGTGACATTCATGATTTTCTGTGGAGGGGTTACTACTACTACTACTACTACTACTACTACTACTACTACTACTATTACTATTATTATAGTTCATTTAGTAAAAGTATTAAGGTTGTCCAATCTTGGTGCTCGAGACGGTTGAATTTCTGCCATGTCTAGTGCTGCTCATCCAATCATAATCAAATCATGGTTTTGAGTCCTTAGGAGGTCCAATGTTGGGTGGGTTGGAGTTGTGAAAGCTACTTTTATCCATTTCAATATGAAAATGAATTTGCTGTAACAGAGATATGTTGTATAAGATGTAATGTTGAAGAGGTTTTCTCATTTGCAGTGGGAGTTTATGATAGATGTTGAAATGAGAATTGGTGTCAATTCATCTGACAATTTTCTTTTGCAATTTTCTTGGCACACAGAGATTGGCATCGGACTTCCTAGCAAATTATATTTTTCTGGCTGTTGGAAGGGTTGGTTCAAGCACTGATTTAATTGTTCAAAGAGTTGAGTTCGTTCAGGAGTCAGACAAAAGAAGCCATCTGATGGACCTCTTGCATGCACAGGTGGCAAATGGAGTTCATGGCAAGGTAATTTAAATTTTGAGTTGCCTATTTTAGTTATGTATTATTCTTTATTCTCTGTTTCTAGAAATTCTGTTTGATATTCAAACTGTCTTGAACAATGGTATGCATTCTGATTTAATTTGATGGGTTGTATTAGTTGGCTTTGGTTTGAAGTTAAATTGCTTTTCCTTTAATTGCAGCAAGCTTTGACATTAGTTTTTGTTGAGACAAAGAAAGGTGCTGACGCATTGGAACACTGGTTGTATATGAATGGGTTTCCTGCAACTACTATTCATGGTGACAGAACACAACAGGTGAGTTGGTCGGATCTATACTTTTGAAGGAAAAAATTAGTTAGAATATCATTTTTAACTAGAAGATTAATATGAATATGCACGTATTTTGCTATTTTTTATTCAGCATGTTTTTGCCAGAACAATATTATTGCCTTTCGGGTTGAAATTAGACTTCTTCTCTTCTGTAACATTATTTTGTTTCAATTTAATATTTATTTTTCCTGATTGTAATAGGAAAATATCCCTTTGAAATTTCTTAGTTCATTGCGTTCTGCTCCTTTTGTCATGCAGTCTGCTTTGGCCAAGCAGTAGCTGTTGTGACTTGGACATAATAATTCTGATCTTATGTTTTCGTGGGCAGGAAAGAGAACTAGCATTGAGATCATTTAAGAGTGGAAAGACACCAATTTTAGTAGCTACAGATGTGGCAGCACGTGGTCTTGATATACCACATGTAGCTCATGTAGTCAACTTTGATCTGCCCAATGACATCGATGATTATGTTCATCGGATAGGAAGGACAGGACGAGCCGGGAATTCAGGATTGGCCACAGCCTTTTTTAACGAGAACAATGTGTCCTTGGCAAGGCCTCTAACTGAGCTAATGCAAGAAGCTAATCAGGAAGTACCTGCTTGGCTTAATCGTTACGCATCACGGGCTAATTATGGCGGTGGGAAAAGTAAGCGGTCTGGAGGAAACCGTTTTGGTGGCCGTGACTTCAGAAGAGACGGCTCATTTACTAGAGGCACATCTAATGACTATTACAGTGGGGGGAATAGTAGTAGCAGTGCATATGGGGTTCCTGGTGGTGGTTATGGCGGGGGATATGGTTACAGCAATCATGGTGCGACCAGTGCATGGGATTAAGATCCCATTTTATACTGAACTGTTTTTACTGATGATCAATTAAAGGATTATTTCTCTGTCCGTCTTTGTTTACTTGTGTCTTTAGCTCCCTTTGGTTTTCTAATGTAGGAAATTCTTTTGCTCTTAGTTCCATCGATTTTGAGTAAGAAGGTTGGCTCCTAAGGGTTTATGTGGGCTTTGTAAACTTAATAGCTTTTGATGTATGAGGGATTGAATTTTGGGTTTTGAAGATCATTAAACAAAGTGTAGGGTTGAGGATTCCTTGTATTAGGCGCTTTGTTCAATTGAGGGTGGAACAGGGGCGCTGGAGAAGGAACAGAATCGAGAGGGAGGTCTTTTTAACATATTGGGCATTTAGTCCTTATACATGAAAGTTTTGTCTTTTGTTATATTGATCCTAAATTTCTGCTTCTGTAATCATTTAGGTCCTTTCTCTTTTATCAATTGTTATCTTGTTATGGGGTTAGGGAACTCTGTTTCACGATTATTTTTGTCCTTTAATTTGGTTCTTGTTTTGAATTTTAATATGTACATGTCATGAAAAGCTTTTTATATTCACGCGCACAAGCGCACTCATTCCTCTCAACATTTCTCTTCTAATCAAGTGCGCAAAGTATGGAGGAAAGCTATCGTTTCCTTTTAAGGAGATAGAACTATGTAGGGGTATGAGTAATGAATTATAGGGTAAAGCGACCTTGCAACAGTTACAAGGTAACCCAAATTTTACTTTTCTGATTCAGCCAATAGATCTAGTGGCAGAACTGTTTTTCAATTTTTTCAATGGCTCAATGGCTGAGATGTGTTCCGTTGTTTATTAACACTGCGGTCCCTATTGTTTATTATTAAATCATAAAAGCTTAAAGGTTTTAAATATTTACTTGTAGCTCATGTTGTTTTTAATTTTAAAATTTGATTCATTAACCTAGTTTGACAAAAAAAAGAAGAGTGACGGTGTAAGGACAACAATGTAATATTACATAATAAATTTTAAACACATGAAAATAATTTTATTTTGTTATATAATATGTATTTAATATAGAATAAATAATTGAATACATGTTAAAGATATGGGCTATTAACCTTTCAATACTTCAAAAAATTATTTGAAAAAAAGTGAAATTTCAAAATAAGAAATATGTAAAAAAGTATTAGGTTGTAACACTTTATTATATTAATATTAACCTTTCAATACTACATTTCTATTTTTATTATTAGTTGACATGTTTGTTTGCTTGTACATACAATATGTTAGTTTACCTATAAAATACTAATATTACGCTTAAAATTTAAGGGAGCCATTTTAATTTTTTTTAATTTCTAAATGTAGCCCGACAAATTCATAGAAAGATAAATAAAGAATAATATAAAAGAAAGTTAGTTTATTTACTATTTTTTAAGAATATTTCAAAAGCTTCTAAACTTTATGTTTCTTGATAATTATCCATTTCTTTTGGATATTTGAGCTTGTGAATCTTGTTGTAATGCTAATTTATAATTTATTCTTGATTTAAAAAATAATTGAATAGTAAATTTATTGGTTTCTAAATCCTCTTTTAAATATAGGGTGGTTACTTAATTTTTATTATGACAGCCTAAACTTTTTTATGATGGCTAATTAACCATCGTAAAAAACCTTGTCATGATTATCTCTACTTTCTCTACATCCCTTTCGGTTATCATCACTCCAAGAGTTAAACGTTCGTTTGGTACACCATATTACATTATTTAATGTAGTTGTATTATATTATATTATATTATATTGGATTAGCAGTATGTTATAATAATATTATACAATATTTGGTATTGTATTGTATTGTATTAATTTTATATTAATATTAAACTAACATTATTTAAATTTATTATTAATTATATTAAATTATTATTTTTATATTAATTATTAATATATGAATTTAATATGATAATACAATAATATTATAATATTTTTATATTTTTATTTATTATAATAAAAATTAAAATATATTTAATGTTTAATTGAGGTCAAATAACAATAATGACAATAGTATTAATTAAATCAACAAAATTAGTAAAGTTTAATAATAATGATGATGACAACGCGAAGACATTGATAATAATTAAAATAATAAAATTAGTAAATTTTCATAATAATAGTATTAATAAAAACAATAATAATAATTATGATTTATTATTAAAATAATAAATTTAATATATTTTAATAATTATTATAAAAATAATGACTTTAGTGATAATAATAATATTAAATAATAACGACATTAGTGACAATAATAATAATAATAAAGATAAATAAAATTGTAATAATATTAATATATTAATTATGACATTAATGATAATAATAATAACAACAACAACAACAATAGTAGTTAAAATTCTTTTCAAATGTCATTTTATTCCAAAAGAGGACTTATATATAAAAATTTGTAACTTTTAGTGCCTATTTGATTTTTCTTAAAATATAAGGAAGTGTGGTGTAATTAAACTGAAAAGGCAAAAGTTAGTGGTATACTGCTGGTATGTCTTCATCCATGAATTATAAATATATAGGAAATAAAAGAATTTAATTTGGGGACATAATGAGAGAAAGTAGGAAGAAAATGAATCAGTAGGAAAGATTTTAAAAGTCTCGAGTTACATACATATATGTGGTTGATCATCATACTCTTAACAAAGAAAATATCATTTACATGGAATTTTTAGAAATGTATATAAATAATTTTCTCAAATTAAAAAAAAAGGGTTCAAGTTATTGAATTGGCTTTGTTTAATGAAAAAATAGTTTTAATATTTAGGTAAATATGCGTTTATTTTCTTTAATTTTAAGGGATAAAAGTAAAAATTTACTGAAATAATTAATTGGAAAAGGGAATAAGCCATCAGCAATTAACGAAAAAATAAATACTAACCAATACTATCCCTTACTAAAATATTACAAATTAAATAATTGTTTTATTTTATTCATTTATGGACTTTAATGATAAATTGTATGAAACCCTATATATATATATATATGGTTTTATATATGTATGTATATGTTATATGGTTTTTATTCAAAGGGCTCTCTATAATATTGTTACTTTTGGTAGTAAGTCCTGTATCTAAAGCTCGTGAACAGGTCTAGCAAAGCTCCAATTTTTGATTCTCTGAAGAATGAAAATGGAAGAAGAGAAAGTTAAAGCAGCAGAAGAAGAAGAAGAAACATGGAGCAAAGAGACAGTCCCAAAGGTGATTAGAATAGTGAGCACAAGGCTTTCTCAAAGAGACTTAATATCTTTGCTTCTCGTTAGTCCATGGCTTCACCGCACCCTTGTCTCTTATCCCTCTCTTTGGCTGGTATCATTTCCTCTGTTTACTCGTGTTTAGCTCTTGTTTCGTAATTTTTTCAACTCTATACTGGTTTTTATGATCCGGGTATCTCTCAGGTTATTGATTTGCGCGAGATGAATAACGCCGGAAATCGACTTGTAGCTGCTCTTTCAATCGTATGTCATAAGCAAATCGATGTTAAAAAATTTATGTTTTATATGGGGTGGGGTTTCAGAGAATCGCTTGCAGTAGAATTGCTGCTTATTCTGTAATAATGTAATGTCTATTTAGTTTACATAATTGTAGTGATTCACGGTGAAATTTGTTTGTTTTGTAGCCTAGATATCGTCATGTGAGAGAAATAAACCTTGAGTTTGCGCAAGATATTGAAGATAGACATCTCGAGCCCCTTAAAACCAAGGTGTAGTTTTGTCACTGATAGAGTTGTTTCCATGCCATTTGTTGAATTACTTAAGCAAATGTAATATGTTTAATTTTCATGAGAGTTTGATAGACTTTGCTAGTGAAAAGCACAGATCATGTCGATATTGTTGCACATTGCTTTCAGCATGATATTGCTCCAACTTTTGCATTTCTTTCTTTCCTTGCACTAGTATCATAAAGCTATTACAGAGTTGAATTCTTTCATTGAAATGCTGAGAGGTCCTACTTTTGAGCCACTGTTGAAATAAGAGATAGACTTATTCAATTGTTGGCAACACCTGAATTAGTAGGAAGAAAGAGAGGAAACTTGTTGCTGTTTATTAGGCTGCGCTAATCATGCTTGGATATTGTTACTTCTGGGGGCCCCATGTTACATAGTATGTAGTTGAAGTGTTTTGCTTATTTGATGGAATTTTTATCATTTGACAGTGTTTGGGTTCTTTACAAGGCCTGGAATCTCTGAATCTGAATGGTTGCCAGAAGATCTCAGACAAAGGAATTGAAATCATATCTAGTACTTGTCCTGAACTGAAAGTGTTCTCCATTTATTGGAATGTAAGGTATTCTGAGATTTACTGCTTTAACTATTTTTACAAGTACTTCTATTGTATTTATGGATCTGGACTTCTTACTGATATTGTTGAAATTTGGAATCCAATATGAACTTCAGGGTAACAGATATTGGTATACAACATCTGGTGAAGAACTGCAAACATATTATAGATTTGAATTTAAGCGGCTGTAAGGTACTTGATTGTTGTTCTCATTGCCATCTTGACTATTGGCTGGTAGGTTAGGTTCATAAATTGATTTCATCCTGAAGAAATCTGTGAAATGTTTTATCAGTTTTCTCTTTGTTGATGGGTCTCTATTGTACAATTTTTACATACTTCAACTGTTCGGATTAGATAGTGATTATCTTGAAGGATTATCTTTAAATAGATCACTTCTTTGTTACAATGCAGAATATATTGGACAAAAGTTTGCAATTAATTGCTGACAACTATCAAGAGTTAGAATCATTGAACCTGACTAGGTATGTTAATATGATTTTGTTGGGACTGTTTTATATATGGAGCAACAATATCTTACTTATGTCAGAGTTTATATATCATGGCATAAGATTCTTTCAAGCTGTGCAAATTAACTCATCTAATGGTGGTGATCACTTGGCCTTTGCTTATATCATTGAAACTAATACCTATAAACATGGAAAAGAAAAACATATCATTGAAACTATTAAGACAGGGCAACAGTTATTATAGTAAATTCCATTATCTGCTCAATTATCTCTATAGCATTTGCCATTTACAATGGCTGAGTGACATGGTCCAATTGATTACTTATGCTGAAGAGTTATAATTTCTTGATTTTGCTAACATCTCATAATCATCTGGTGATTTATAGGTGTGTCAAGCTAACTGATGGTGGCCTGCAGAAGATATTGATTAAGTGCTCATCTCTTAGGAGTTTAAACCTTTATGCCCTTTCTGGGTATATTATGATGTCTCAATATTTATGTATAATCTTTTCTCTTTCTGTTCGGATCTCTAATAAACTGGACTGGCTGTATTTCTGATCTCCAGCTTCACTGATGAAGCATACAAGAAGATCTCTCTTCTAGCCCATCTCAAGTTCTTAGATCTATGTGGTGCCCAGGTAATAAGCTCAGATTCACTGAGCAAGCAGTTTTCCGAAAAGATTTTCCTGCTAAATGTTAATAGTTTATAAACGTTTTGATTGTCAGAATCTGTCTGATGAAGGACTTGCTTGCATAGCTAAGTGCAAAAATCTTGTGTCTCTCAATTTAACATGGTAAGAACAGTTGCCACATTTCAGTATGAATTTTAAAGTGAAAATCCATGAATTGCTTATAACTCAAAAAAAAAGGTATGTATCGTCTTGGTAGGTGTGTACGTATCACTGATGTAGGGGTGATGGCTATTGCTGAAGGTTGTCCCTCTCTTGAATTTCTAAGGTAATTTCCGAAAATAACAATAAGATATATTTGCATGTGAAAGCATTTTCATGATTTTTGCGAGTCATGCATTGACTTGAGCAGTCAGCCTGTCACCCTTCTTCTTCATCCTTGAACCTGGAAATATTTTTTTACTTATGATTTACCATTAATGTCCAATGATGGCCCCGAATAACAACCTTGGTTTTGGAATGCACCCTTGCCACTACTTTGTGTCAGAACTTTAAGCTGATGCTAATAACATGGGAAAATCAAGCCAAGCATGATGAGTTCATTTAATGCCGAGCACTGATTTTCATTGAAAACCTCGGTAGTCTTGCTATATGGAAATTGAGAGCAATACAGTTGTATTAACTGGAGAATACCTATTAAATGTTTGTCGATTATTCTGAATTCTGAGCTATAAACCACAATCATTTATGAGTAGGTATCAGTTATTGGAAATTTATTTCAGCAAATGCAAGAACTGTACTCAGTGGTCTTGAGTCAATCAATCAGGTGATGACTGGAGATCAAATGGTGGATTCTATTGTTATTTGGCTGAATCTATGCTCAGTACAAACTGTAATAATGGTGATGTACCATCTATCTAGATACTGGATTTCTGCCTTATGTGTTGACTGTTGTGGTAGCAGTTTGAATGCAATGATTATAGGCTATTATTGTTTGGTTTTATCTTGATATGTAATCTTAGTAATGTTATGGAAGGAAATGGTGCAGCTTATTTGGAATAGTTGGGGTGACTGATAAGTGCCTGGAAGTCCTTTCAAGATTCTGTTCAAACACGCTTACAACCCTTGATGTAAATGGATGTGTCGGCATTAAGGTATGACTGTTTCTATGAGATTCTGAAAGAGATGAGAAGTCATCCACACCCTCCTGCTACCACCTCCCTTGCTCTGTCTTGATTGGTCATGTATTCACCCAGAATTATCTGATACACTATATTAGTGATTTGATTAGTTCACATTGAAATCAGCATATTTTTGCTTTATCATGTATTTTCTTTTTATCCTATTATACAATTGGCCTTGTTTGATGTAGTCGTCAGATATGAATATTATTTGCCATTTTTTTAACTAAACATATCATACTCTCTGTAGCAGCGGAGCCGAGATGAACTGCTGCAGTTGTTCCCACATCTAATGTGCTTCAAAGTGCACAGCTAAGGCAGTCTATGGAAGTTTTTGAAATTATCACATCAAGATGTATTCCCTGTTGACGCTTCCATTTCTTTACGTTGGCAAACAACCACCATCTTAAAGACCACAAACCAACATGTCATTTTGAACATTGTACACTGATGCACGTATGTAAATCATTTGCGAGAGCATAAGATCTTGCATCAGAGCGTGTGTATTACGTCAAAAGACAATATGATTGATTTATTGTACCATTAATTATTATGTTAAGAGTTGATTCTCTGCTATACGTTTGAAGAAATTGTCCCAGCCACTGGATAATTCATATTACATGACAGTGACCAAAATGGGAATTAAGAATCTGTTTTGGTGTTTCTTTCGTTGTGAAGTCTTCTCTGGAGTTTGGAGTTCTCTTGATTTATTTGTCATCCAATTCGTGAATTGCTTAACTAGAGAGAGTGAATGATGATTCTAGTAGTTAATTAGTAAAGCATTGATAAGAATTATACATTCACTGGAGACATGGAGGGCACATGCTATAACACATAATACGTGACGTTCGTCTGGAATTATAAGGCATGCGATTCTTTCCTCTCACAAATCCTAGAGACTGATAACAAGCCGCAGGGAAACAGCACATACCATTCCTAGCCATCTCCTTCATTTGACAGTATTATTTGAACTAGATGGAACACCGGTTGTTGAAAATTTAAAAGATTAGTGTGGAAGACAGATAAGCTTTACATTTCTACTGTGGTGGAATGGAAAACTAGCAAAAAATGGGCACTTCTTGCCTTGGTACAAGGATCAGAAGAAACATTACCTGTAACGGCAGTACTATTATTACCACCAGAGTTTGCAGCAAGTTGCTCGAGGACCTGTGCATCCGTTGGGTTTGAAGGCAGGTTTAGAAGAGCTGCATCGATAAATAACCAGTAAGGAAATTTTAAGCAAAAGCTGCCTGCACATTATGAATTGTAATAATGCATTGCCTTTTACATATAAAGTTTTTATTATGTTGGAATGGTACCAGGGCAATCAGAAACTTTAGCCGGAGCATGGCGAACAGACGGGAGGCTCAATGCCAGGGTGGCATTCATCTTGAAGCCGTGTCTGGGTTCATTTCGATCCTTAACCAGCAAGCACAGGCATTTTCTGGTCTTGCTGCCTTCTTTTGTTATATTGGAGCAGCATGTTGGAGTAGGAGATTTGGCCTTCCCGCCAACAAAAGGCAAACATGCTGAGAAATCAGCCAATTGGTCACCACATTCTTTCCTGCCTTGGTTGAAATCTGAGCTCACAAAACCAGCAGAAGTGACGATAAATACAGTGAACAAGACTTTTGTATTGACTTGTACTGTGCTGGCTACCTTCTCCATGATATGAAGTTATTTTTAAGTTATACACTGAGCTGGGTGACGGAATTTAAGCTTTCTCCAATTCTGGGTTGATAAGATTATTGATCATCACAAGTTAGAACACGTTAGATAATTTACCCATGGGAGTTTAAAAATATTGAGGATGGTACTACGAACCAATAATTGAGGAAATATTAGTTGTTTATATATTTGTTAAGATGAAAGGGCAAACCCACTACTCAAGCCACAAGCGATTTGCCTTGGTAACGTTATTCATATACAAAAAAGCAATTTGCCAAGCGACTTTCTGATGTTCATTGCCAACATTTACATTGCACTGCCCTTTGAGAATCAATTTCATGTACCTGCCGCAAAACCCTTTAAGAACCGGACAAGTCGATTAAGCCCAAGTAACGGCACAGTGTTTTCACTAAATCGTTAATTCTCTATTGTTCTTGTTCAATTAGCACTTTGGCAGCATTACTTAAAATTGAAAGCTATAAACTTGACAAAGAAAATTAATCTTATTTGTTTCAGCAACCAGAGTAAAATGCATTTTTAACTAAAATCCAAGGAAACATGGAACCCAATATAAAATGGAGGGCATACAATAGCATGCTGCTAGCCACTTGCTTTTGTAGGTGATTGAACGTACAGGATGATGATGGTGGCTACAACTAATTAAACTGCTGCATTGGCTGACATTTCTATAGGCAACTTTAAAAAGAGAGAAATAAAAAGGGTAGGCAATTGAATAAAATTGATCATCTTTTTCTATGAGACAAAAGGTGACATAATACAGAAGCAGATCAATGCTGGAATCCCATAAGGAGATAACCAGGAAAGAACACGGAGAGCATGATCTACCATTCTTACAATGACTTATCTATCATCGGCTTCTCTGGCCAATTTCCTCGGGCATGTTCGAACCTGAAGCACAAGCAATGCATTGGGTTAACAGAAGCTAACAGCAATAGAAAAAAAAAAATTAGCCACATGCAAGACCTTCCATGCATACAAATGAATCAAGCAGGAAAAATCCTAGAATCTGATAAACCAGAAGAAATGATTCCACACCCTGCAGCATCAGCGTCTAGGTCTAGGCTTGCAGCGGAATTCAGCTAAAAGTGCTATATGATCAGAGGACCACTCTGGAGAAGGAAGGGCTGTATCTTTCCTCAAGCTATCCTCATCCAAGAGTTCCAACAGGGATTCAACGCTTAAAGAATCCGCTGGAAGCACAAGTTAAAGAAGTTCATAAGCAACCAAAATGTATATATCTAACTACTAAGCATTAGACAATTAATCACAGAGAACAAGGAGGATGGATTTTTTTTTTTCTCAATTGTTTAAAAAGAAAAAAATGCAAATGGATGGTACAGGTTGTTACAGGGCTCACCTGTGTAAAATATGTAATCTAGGGTACCAATAAAATCTCTTGTGCAATGTGTAAATAACGGTTCATTGGTAGTAGGGTCCATTCTCCTCCTCTGATGCTCCATGCCGAGACCAACTCCAATTCTTGCGAAGGATGAGTAAGCACTAACCTGAGTCACAACCAGCACAGTCAATAACCAACACTCCTTTTTCTCATTTTTACTTCTCTTTTTAACAATCTTTTTCTCCCATAATATCAGAAAAACACCATCAAGAGAAAGCAATATAAACCCAACCTCTTAAAGTTATCCAATCATTTCACTATAAGAAGTTAAATTACCAATGGAAGTTGATGCGTCAACTTAGTGTGAGGACGCAAGATCGTAAGAGGATCTACAGCCAAATCTGGATGCACTGGCTCTACCTTCCCCATGGCAAGAAGTGCATGAGGAGCACTGCAAGAAAGATGAGAAGCACTTATAGCTAAGCGACGAAACCATACCAACTAAACCGAGTCTCCAACATAAGCTACTATCTCAGAAGAAAAGACAGACCTTCCAGGAACAGAATTGAAATCCCCACACACCAGCATTGGAATGTCAGCACTAGCAGCTATTTTCTCCAATCCTTTTAAGAGCGTATGAACCTAATTTGACAAATTAATCATCTAAATAATTGAAACAAATATATAGTTGAATATAGAAGACAGTAAAATAATTAGAACCTGCCACAGCTTAACATCCTTTAGCTCTTGGTGGACGTTTACATGTGTATTTGCCTGTACTCCCAAAAAAAAAAAAAAAAAAAAAAAAACAATGAGGTTAAAAGTGATCAGTCTGGCACATAATTCCTCTTGTTTAAAGACCACCATGGTCTTGAAAACATCCTTACTACCCTCACTAATAATCAGAATGAAAACTCTTACCACACAGAGAAGCTGCCTCTTCCCAGGTGTATCAGCACCCTGGTTACTAAATTTTGCTTCCAAAACCACTATTAATGCAACATTGTCCTATGCACATAAAGAATTATGAGGAAAGCAAGGCATAAGATGGGAACTCTAGGCAGGCACTGCCCCAAAATAACGGGTTATCAAGGTACCTTAACTAATCGATTCAAAGCATTCTTCTTCTGGGCACTTGGAAGTATAGCATCAGTCAAAGACTGAGCAGCCTTATTAAATTCAACCTGCATACAAGCTTGAGAATCTTCAGCATGAAATAAAACTAAAATAGAACCATGTTGTATATGCAAAAAGCTTCCAAACCTCATATTTTTTGACATGTGAAAATCTATCTCTACGGAAAAATGTTGCACAGCCATCAATTGTATGGGGGTTTCCATTGTAAACCTGCAATGACCAACATGAATTAGTAAACACAGTAAGAAAGAGAGAGAGGGGAGAAGAATAAGAAGCTGATGTCTGTGTGTAACTCTTTTTCTTTAACCACCTCATTTGTTTTTCTCTTATAGAGAGCTTGATAGCCATGTTTGTCGAGCTCAGGGGAAAAAAATTCCTCAAAGTGATCATTTTGAACCTGAAAGTGTTAGTGAAAAGCACATTCAGCCTCAAACCACTTTGCAGATTAACCAAAGGCCAACAATGTTCTTTCTTAACTATGGTGAACAAACTGATGCATCCCAGATCTTGTTATTTTCGTCTTCCTCTTCATTTTACCTTTCTTCAATTAGCCTCATCTATTCCTATTCAGATGCCATTGATACCAAAGAAACCTTCTCCCTTGATCATTGAAAGGAAGCAACGAATACCGATTTCTTTATTTACCCTCATGGAATCTTTAAATAACAACTTAGTCTAGCATGCAAATGGAGATAAAACATCCCAGTTACCTAAGACTCCAATTACATAAAGAGGTTGAAAACAAAAGCAAAGAAAATTATAAATCATAAGTTATGCTTGAATAAAGAGATAAGTAACCTCCAAAGAAATAAAAGCAGTAACAAATCTGACCTGCAAAGTCTCAGAACTTGCTAGAATTGCTGCAGAAAGTTAATCAAGTATACAACAAAATAAAAGCATGCTTATATTTACCTCCTGAAGACAAACTATATCAGCACGGTAGCCAATAATTTCCCGCAACAAATTCTGTCTGCGATATGCCCACGATAGAGCCCATGAAGGGCAGTAACTATATGATTCGCTTGTTGCATACACATCAGACAAAATATTGTATGAGAGCACAGAAAAAGTTCCAGTGCTTGAAATACGGCCATCAGAATCGATATGCCCCATCATGTTCATGTCAGATCCATTGACCGGGAACAAGCGACGAGGACTAGGAGAAGGGGCAGGAATGACTCGGGAAGTCAACAGAGTGTTGGGATGCCCCACGGGGAGTTTGGTTTCTGCATCTACTACGACACACTCAAACTTCAGGACATGGCCAATATCATCGGCTGATGGAGTGTATGTTTTTGATCGTCCAACTTCAAACCAAGTTTCACCTCCGCTCCGGGTAACTGCAGCAGGATATAAAGGTGTTGAACCATTCGTCAGGCTAGAATTTGAGGCAGAACCAGATAAGCTAGCATTGATAACTCCAGATCCAGTGCTATTGAAACGGCCAAATAACTCCTCCTCTTCATTCCCATTCTCATTTACAGCACTTGCAGCACGATCGTGAAGAACACGATGATGCTGCCATGCATCAGAGAAGCACTTTGGTGAGCAATGGTAACTTTTGGCAACAGGTATTTTAGCCTTAACACAACCTAGACACTGCAGAGTGGCTTGCTCAGAAGGATGTACGCTACATACAGCAACTTTTCTATCACTTTGTATACGATACCTGCAAAATAAACCAAAGAGTAAGAGAGTAAGCATAAAAGGGCCAGGTAATGCAGTCTACGCACTAACTTCCTGATTACTCAGTAATAAACATACAGATGCCAAAATGGAACAAGACAATCATTAGGCAATAAATGAAATTTCCAAATCTAGTGATGCTATATCGTACGCCTTAAAACAATCTGGCATATATTCTATTAACTTTTGTCATTAAGTCCGGGGAGAATAATTGTCAACTTTAAATAAAATGCTAGAGAAGACATTAAAAGGTAACCCTATAACCACGCTCCAGTATCTTGCCAAAAAATTGAAACTTGCAAATTTCCTAGCAGCAAGTAACGACACAACATAGTCATTTTTGCACATTATTACCAATAACTTTCAAACTTCTATATAAGGACACAATGTAAAACCACTGATACAAAATTACAGAATCTGATTTTTCAATGGTATCGATTAATTATTTATGTATTCATAATACAATGAGATCTTCAAAGTCCAAATCCACTTTTACACAGTTACCATTCCTATGCTATCCCTACAAGATATGGGACAATTACTCCTGCTTTTTTAACACTAAGTGAGTCGTAAAACTGGAGTTTCATTTTTGAGTTCCGAAGATTATCAGCAAATTCAATTTGTGAAGATAAAGGCGAATATCGCTGTCTCAACAACTAAAAAATAAAAAAAATGCACTACCTAGTTCGAATCAAGACCTGGCAAATCTAATAATACAAGCAGAGAGACCCCAAAGCAAGTTCCTGTGAATAGTTCACGCAGTCCCATAGTTGTCATGTACGTTTTAATTGACATGTATCAACAATACCAATATGTGGCAACGATAGAGATATGTTGGCAAAACCCGTATCCCTCAACGTGTCATCACATTGACAATGTCTTCAACTTCCCGCATGATTATCCAAAAATCACTGAAATCTACTATATCCCTTTCCCAAACTCTTTTGCAGGATTTGGAATCAAACCTAATGCTTAAAGATGCTTTCATCGGCTTCTAAGGTGGAAACCTCAATTCAATCTCTACTAGGTAATGCGTTTTTCATTTTTCCATAGAATGTTTTAGATTACAAAGAATTTTATAATATAAGATATTACACACTTCTAGAGCAAGAGCAGAATTAAGATGAATATTTAGTTTAAGCTTATTTCATTCTAATTTCATAGTTTCCACACATGTCTGTACAGGTTCTTACGTATGTCTGACGTTGTTTGAAAGTTTGGAAGTGGGTTGAGTAGCATAACAAGTCTTAACAGAAATTGATAGGCACTAGCACCATAAATGATTTTTAAACCATTAAATGTGTAGGCACTCATGTGGTTATTATATCAATCTTGACAATAACGTACTTATCACAAAACCAAAACCAACATTACAACCATAATCAAAATAATAGAACCTCATCGTGTGCACAGGACAAAAACCACATGCTAATAAAACAATAATGAGTGAATCCTCAAGGACCATCTTCACGACAAAGTGGTGTCAAACAATCCGCAGCTGACTGCTTGAAAGTTCGAGTTCTCATTCAGAGAAAGAACAGGATAAAAAATGACAAAGGAATTAACAAAATTAATGAAGTTAACCATCACATCTTCTCCACTAAACATGCGTAAAAGGGATATGAATAATTTCCTTGAAAGAACGGATGAGGAAACTCCATTTTCAAAATCAAACGGGGCCAAACAATCTAAATGTCGAGATGGTCATTCATATCCTCGTCTTTATTTCTCTATTTCTTGTTAATTTCCATTAGCATTTTTATCAAAAAAATGATCCACCTCTATCTTGTCCAATGGCACCCAGTCTCTCATTGACCCCAATTTCAATAATATGTTTTCATTCCATTTTAGATGCCATCTTTTGTGCCAAGGAGCAAAATAGATTTATCATTAAATTGTTCCCTCATTGCCATGTAAGAGACTCCATAGGTGTCGAAATTTGAAACATACATCAAGGGATTCTAAAAGAACACTTCATACCTAATTTCCTAATTCATAAACTCCTTCAGAAGATAAGGGTTTCAAGTCTGTCATAAAGTGTCGTCAAAGCCCAAAAATAATCAAGGAACAATCCCAATGCTGTTTTGGAGCGTTCAGCTCTGACTGCAGAGGGCAAAGTTATACAGCCATCACCATTATCCACACATTTTGCTGAAGGTCCTTCATAAAACTTATTGAAATATAATCTGTAGTCATATTACTGCTTGACTGGATGTTTACAGTTTGTGCTCTCAATAAGGTCTGCCTTTTATCATTTATGTACAATATGTCTCAGGACAGCAAATTGCTGCTTTGCAGAACAGAGACCACATGCATACAGGATAAAAATAGGTATGAAATTTTTCATTACTCATTTACTCTAAAGAGTAATTTTCTTGTGAAAAAGGGGTCCATTCCTAAATTAATATAAGGGGATTCCAATAACAATTTTCATGATAAATAAGAAATTTATATATTCAAAGAAGCCTGCTCATAATAACTTGGACATGCAAGCAAAGTTTAAAGGTTACAAATGATAATTCCACCATTAACACTGCAGACAAAATCCTCAACTATTCTTCAAAGAAAATATAACTACTACAACGGATAGCACTACATATTGAAATACTGTTTCCTAATACAAGAACTCAGAAAATTCACACATTTCATGAAACCCATCAATCAGAAAATTATCGAACATAAACACATATAGAGTAAAAAACCATCGATTACAACACACCCTCAACCATTCATTTTTACTTGTAAACACGAAAAAAAAAATCACATTTTTACTCCAACCCCAACTAACCAAAAAGCAAAAACCAATAAAAACCCTAAAAAAATGAAAATACAAAAAAAAAAATCAAAGACTGACTCAATTCACGGGCACTTACCACTTGTATCTCAAGAAATGACCATCAATTGGGGCCGACTCGGGGACATCTTCGGTGGTGACAGCATTATCGGGGCGCCGTAAGAGCACGTACGGCGTGAGTTCACAGCCTACAATAGGAATATCCGACGGAAGGTGCACGCGCAGCACACTCAGCATGCTTCTTTATATGTTTCACTCTTGGCTTTCGTCACCGCTCTGTGATATTATCAAATCCGCTTCCTTCAATCCAACACCAACAGCAACAATACCTCTATCTAGTCTCACAGTCCGATTCCGAACAAGAAGAAGAGAACGATTATTACCGGAGTTGTGGCGGACACGTGGCGGATCCGCCATTTACTTGACCCGATTACCCGCCAGCCTTGACGAACAAAATCAAAACCCTAAAAAATGATCGTATATAGAAATCAGTACGGATCTTTCGTGAATAGTGAAAGAATTGGAAGAGAGAGAGAGAGAGACAGGTTTAGAGAGAGAAAGAAAGGATCTTTGTAGAGAGAAGAGGGGATCGACAATTAGGGTTTTGCAGAAATGAAATGAAAAATGAAAAAGGGAATTTTGATAATTATAATTATAATTTTGTGATTGTATAAATAAAATGATTAAAAAAACAAAAGAGGGGGACTCATTTGTGAATTTCTAGTATGTGTTTCGAAGGTGGGATGACAATATATGAAGGTAATGGAAATGGTGATGGGTGGTCCGAATTTGGCTGCCCCTCTGAGAAAATCGGGGGGTATTTATGTGATTTAACTACTTGGCTTTTTTCATTACAATACTCTTCGGCTTTCGCTGTAGCTTCGCTTTGGCTTCATAATTTAAATTTTCAGATTTGGTTTGTGGATGTGTTAGGACCTAATTGGTATTTCTTAACTAATTAGAACAGTTTTTTTCCCTTTTTTTTCATTAGGATAAGTTCAAAATTTTAAGTTTTTGGATAAGATTATTTTGAGATTATCTTATATACTTTCTTTTATTTTTAATATTTGGATATGTTATATGTGTTGAGTTGAGAAATTTAGAAAGGTATTTATGAGGTAAAAAACTCAATTTTAAATAAATTCTATTTGAAAGGTTATACCGGATACACTTGATTGATAGCTTTTTAAGTAGGTTTTCAAATGAATTTTGTATATATGTAAAGTTTGTACAATAAGAAAAAAAAAAGGCTAAATAAGTATTTTTAGAAGAATTCACAAATAAATGTTTTATTAGAAAGGATTAGGATAATTTTTTTATAAAGGTTAATGTTGATGGTTTGTAGATGAGATAAACAATAAGGATAGTTATCTTACATTTATTGAAAAAGTACAAATTTGGAGAAAGTACAAATTTTCTTGAATTGTTACAATGTGAAATAGATACTCTCATAAAAATTGAAAAGTGAGAAATTCTCACTAAACTCAACCTCCATTAATACCTGATAGTTCGACAATGGGTAAACGGTAAAGCACTACGAACATTAAACATATTTATTGTGTATATGTATATGTTTCTATGTATGTGAAATTAATGTTTATTTGTTACAATGACTTGATAATAAAATTATGGCAAATATAATATATTCATTTTCAGTCCAATACCAGCCCACCCATTTTTAATTCAACAACACAAGGCTAATTACCATGATCATATTATAAAACATTATATATATATATATATATATATATATAATTAAAATGAGTTAGTGATTGGTCATGCAAGAACGTGTGAGATTTTGTGAATGATTGACTCATCAAACACGACATAAATTATATTTTTAAATGTATATTGATTTTTTATTTTTATCCTAATATTTTAATTTCTTATTAAGAAAGATAAATTTTGAGTTCATTATCGATAATGATGGAAGAGTTAGGACTTGAAGGTTAACACAAATTTATAATCGATAAATTTTGAGTTCATTATCGATAATGATGCAACAAGATTTTATTAAGTAATCTTCGAGTATTACACTCTGAAGGTTAACACAAATTTGTAATCTCAAAATTTCACCTTTTTTTTTTGTTTTTTTGAGAAGTCAAAATTTCACTGTTTGATTGAAGATTATCGAGCTATATATTATTTTGATACATTGTAAGTTTGTCTCTTGAATGAATTTTCTTAATTTTTTTTTTTTTTTGGGCGGGGAAAGAAAACTACGGGCATGCATTTGGTTAAGTTTCTTCTATGTTTAGACAATCGAAATGCATATACTAACACAAACCTTTTGCATTACACTATGAGTGTAATTGTAAAATCAAAAGGATGATTGTCGGTTTCCCCATGTTGAAATTAATATATATATAATTTATTTTTTATTATTTTTATAATAACTAATAATTCTCCTGACATTATAATTTTATAATATTATTCTTATTCTTAAATATATTTTTATTCATATTTATTGTAAATTAAACAAAAATTAAGATAAAAATTTAAAATGTTAAAAATAAGAAATTTAAGTTTCAGTGTGAATAGAAAAAGTAATAGTAAGATAATAGGATTTTTTTGTTATTTTTAAATATCTTTCCTTATAATAAATATATAATTTTACATTCTCAAGATTAAATAACAAACAAATTACCCATTTACTCTCTCCTTTTGTTCAAACTTTTTTACAGTAGAAAAGTTATTAACTATTAAAAAAACATAAAAGAATACTTTAATTTTCTTGAGTTAGTGGGAATTTAATTATCCCACATTCTTGCGTACCCACCTGGAGGTGACAAGCCACCCCGCCGTTTGCATTGAATAGGTAAATTGTCCTTATAAAATGGATTAATTGTAGAGTTGATCGGCCGCGATTGGTCAGTGAGTTGGGAAAAATCACTTCAACAAAAAGTTTTTGAGAGTAGATGAAAATCTAATGAAGTAGGTAGCCTATTGCCAAATTGATCAGAGCATATACAGATGATATTGTATAGAAGAATAACGTCCATGTAATCATGATTTGGATTTCGCATTATAATAAGTTATAATTTTTTCTTAGATTTCCTCTTAAGAAACTTGTCCTCCACTTAGTAATAATTATTTGTATGTTGTAAAGAATATATAATATATTACATAAAAGGTTTAAGATTAGATAAATATTTTTCAAAAATTGTTTGGGACAATATTTTATTATTTAGAGTCATTACCTCTTTTTTATACAATATTTATTTACATTCAGAGAAAAATATTAAAGAGAATGCAAACATTTAGACTTTTAAGATGACTTTATATATTTCCAACACTGTATAGATAAATGTATTATTTTCTAAAAAATATGTCTCTTTCTTTTAACAATATCTACACAATGGATTTGTATGCTTCATTACTCAATTATTAGTGTAGTGCACACTTTATATCCATATCACTTGCTTTAAGTACAATTAAATTAAAACAATAATTTTGTAACTATACCTCTATTAAGTTATGACTTTATCATAATAATTGAATTAGATTAGTCCTAATATTATGACTATAGAAAGGTTTTACCGTAGAGAGTTGAAAAAAATAACATGTTGTAACAATTAGCATTTTCATAATTTCATGGTTTATTTCCTTCATAGTCATATTTTCTCATTTTCCTTCCTTTGTATCAAATTATTCAAAAATTTCATATTTTCAATCAATAAAATTGAAAAGGATTTTGACAATAATTTTTCATGGTACAATTGTAGTAGTTTATATTATAAGCTTATTTGTTATATTTGTTGTCAATCTTTTATTGTTTATGTACATGTGTGTGTGTGCGCGCACACACGTACACTAAGAGTTTTGATGTCATATTGTTTGATATGTGATTTTTTACTTCTTTATATCCGTTTAAGATCATATAAGTACAGATAATAATTTTATAAATTAGTCCAAAGTGACAAAAAAAGTTATGGACCTACCCCTAAGCATATGTTACATGCTATATATTATGAGCATACAAGCATCTAGAAACTCTAGTTATTTAATTTTAATTCTTTTTGTATCTACTAATATTTACTTTATAAAGTTGCTTGGTCTCTATCATCTTACTGAATATTAGCCATGTTTAATTGATCTTTTCAGTTAATTTTGTTGATCTAATTATTTAATATAACTTATGGCTAGTTTGGCTATATTGTAGCTTTTATAATAATTGTTGTTAGTTGTATTGTAGAAATAATTGGCTGTAAAAAAATCTGTTAAATGGTTGTAAGAATGTAAAAAATAATTTTTAAAAGTGTTGTATGTATTAAAAACAGTCATATTTATTTGAAAAATCTTATTATTAAACCGTTGCAAAATAACAAATGACTGCAATTGGCATAATATTGAATAAAATTTATTTACACATTTATAAGCATGTGTATATGTATGTATATACAGTCATTGTACATTTATAGTAATTGATAACTAAAATAAATATTATTTTTTATTTTGTTATTTCAATATAATTGGCAATAATAATAATATCTTTAAATGTAATGATTTTGCTTCCTAATTAATGAGAATAATTTTATATTTTTACAATATATGAGAGAATATATATAAAATTATATTAAGTATAAAATTGATTCTCAAAATTAGATTTTGAAAAAAGCTATTTGTTTTCTGTTTTTGAAAATCTACTTTAAGATGAAGTGATTTTGCTAAAAATGATTTTTAACAAAGTTTACTAAGTACCAAAATTAGCTTTTAACTTTTTAAAATTACATTTGAGTATTTTAAAAGTAATTCCAAATAAACCCATACTCTTTTAACAAATGTTAAAAGATCGCTATATAATACATTAGTTTAGTAGCTATATGTACTGATGTTTGGCGCTAATTAATTAATTAAGTTGTATATAGTTACGCGGTTAAATTAAAGTTTTAAAATGTGTGGACATTTACACTAAAGAAGTACCCTATTTAGGTTATAAAAGGATACAAATAGCCATTGTTATATTAATTGAATAAAGGAAAATTATACAGATACGAAGGAAGATTACATGAGTAATCCTTTTAATTTTCAAGTTTTGTTCATCTTAATTACCAATAAATCTTTGATTGAATTGGTTGACACCTCATTATTTAAACTCTAAAGTAAAGGGTTTAAGTCTTTACAATAACTGTATAATAAAAAAAACTCAAAAGTTTACTACTAAAGTTTGAAGACATGTTACAAATCTGACTTGATAGTTAATAGAAATAAATTAACCTCATCAGCAAGCTATAAGCAAAGCGCAATGCAACTGCTTCACCAAAATCAAAGTAGTTCTATTATGATCACCCAAAACCATCGTAAAAACAACCGAAAAAAAAACAAGTAAACAACATAAAATCAACAAATGAAAGTAAAAATACAAAAAAAAGGGGAACACCGGAGCGACAATCCCTTACTTGGAAGGAATATAATAATGATTTTGACCATGTGATTATAATCCTTCATTAAAGGAAAAAAAAATAATGGGTAACATGATCGGGTAAGAAAGTGCATATTCGCATAATTAATTTTTTAATATATTCACGGCAAAAAAACAAATCAGAGTTAAGTATCTGAATTGTCAAATCCAACTCGTAAAATCATCAGCCCTTACCCTATAAATTAATACCAACACAAAAGACCCCGGAGCACTCTCAAATATCAATTTTCAACTTGTAATTAGCGATGGCTATTCTCTCTTTTAACAACATTTTTGTCTTTCTCCTCATTCTCTCGGGTCTGAGAAAACTATTTCAATCGACACTAACGATCCTGGAATCATGCTTCAGAGAGTTATTCCAATGCAATTCAGTTTTTTATCATCAAAATTTTGTAATATTTTTGCAGCTGCATTGATGGCGGTGCCTCGAGTTGATGCCCAAGTGAAAAGATGCGAAGAGAAATCGAATCCCAACTGCAGCCTTGAAGATTGTCGCGCAAAATGCATCAACAAATACATAAACAAACGGGGCTTCGGCGAGTGTATTGAAAATGGAGCACACACCGGCTATGACTGTTATTGCTTTTGGGACTGTTGATCTCATAATTAATGCTGGCTGGGGGCACATTCAATGAGTTGGGAATACAAACTTTGCATTTACAATTTTGTACTGCTGTTTGTTTATTTCTCTAAATTTTGTTGGAGTACCAGGCAAAATTAATAAATAAAATAAAATAATTTTCAATATTTTAGTTTGTATTATTGATCAATTCAGTTTTCCCTTTATGGGTTTTTTTTTTTTTTCTAATAGCAATAATTTTTTATTTTAATTAACCTAGCTAACAGCCTAAATTCTCACTTGGTTGACGTGGTGTATGCTTCGTTGATTCCGTAGTATTGATTTCGGTAATCTTGATATAATTCCGTTAAAATAAAATCTCGATAATTAATCTCATGGAATGAAATGAGGGGATGGGGGGCAAAAAAATAAATAAATAAATTAGGCCTTGTTTAGCAAATGACAAGCACAACGATATACTCGGTGTGTGAAATTTATTTTAAGGGTGTAGGGGAAATAAAAGTTACGTAGTGATAACTGCAAATGGTTTAAATGATGTGTGTTTTGGCATAATATATGAAAGGTGTGTTGAAGAAAACATTATTTTTCAATTTTTAGAATTATGTGTTACGAGTACAAAACTGTTCATCAAAATATTTATTTAAGGTACAAAATAGTATCATCATTTAAAAATCACTTTATTTCCATTATTAACTCATTAACCCACTATGAGCATATACTATATTTCAATAGAACGCAACTGGCTGCATAGCTCTGCTAAAAATATATATATATATATATAGGTATTCTGTAGTGAGGATGCCAATATATATATATATATATATAAAAGATAAATTTTGGTAAAGTGGATGCCATATTTGTTTGTCTATTAATGTTTTCAAATATGTATTTTAGCGGTGTCTTCGCTTTGCTAAAATGAAGATGTTGTCATAAAAAAATTATTCTTTATATGTATTTCACCCTACCTTTGTGCATCTTGTGATTAAAAAATGTCTCAAGAACTCGATCCAACTTAAGTACAATACTGATGAGATCCCCAGTGTATGGACTCGTTTGAGATTACTTTTGAGAGATTCAGAAGTGATTATAAAAAATTAAAAGTTAATTTTGATATTTGGCAAATTTTTTAAAAAATAACTTTTGACAAAATCACTCTAGTGTACAATAAATTTTTAAAAATAAGAAATGAGTAGTTTTTCAAAATATATTTTGAGAATTACTTTTATACTTATTATAATTTCATATTTATCCTCATATATATTATAAAAGGCAGAAATTATCTTTATTAATTAGGAAATAAAATCATAAACTTTAAAAAGATTATTATCATTTTAAATGGTAGGAAATAGTTATAAATTTTAAGTTCATTCTTTCTACGGAATGAGGGAATTTTAGAATTTCTCCTTTTATAGAAATATTTAGTAACTTTACCTTAGAAAGTATTTGTAGTGTATCTAATGTTTTTGATTTGTTGCTTTGGTTAGACACTCTTACCAGTAAAGATAGATTTCAAAAAAGACAATGCAATCATCTCCTTCTTATTCATTGAGCATTCTCTCTTGTTTCTATACAGAGATGGATGAAAACCGAAAATTGCCCATAATCCCCAATTCAAAACATTTGGTTTATGAAGACGAAATGGGCAAGATAAAGGAATCCAGCTTAGATTTTACTGTGTTATCTTCCTAGAACCTCTATATATATATTCTCTCATTCCCTTTAGACGAATCATCTCATCCAATATATTTATTAAAAAAAAAAAGGAAAAAGAAATAGAGCCTATTAAATCTTCACTGGTTATGGGGAAGCTCACTCACATCCACGTCTTCATGTTTGTTCTTATTTTCTCAGGTTTCAAATCTAAAACTGCTTTACTTGTGTCTCGTCTTATAAAAATAATAATAACAACAATGTGCTTTACGTATAAAATGTACATGCATTAAGCTATTCATTTCCTTATACACACACACACATATAGAGTTGTGTTGATTTTCATCAATTCAATCCTCACATTTTTTTTGTTATATGTATATTTGCAGCTGCAATGATGATGATGATGGCGGGTCATGTTAATGCGCAAAAGAGATGCAATGAGGAATTGTATAAAACAGGATGTACGCTTCTTGATTGTGGGCAAAAGTGCTTCCAGAGACACAATCAAAAGAGTGGCACCTGCGTTCAAAATCGTGAAATGACAGGCTTTGCCTGCGTTTGCGTTTGGACCTGTGGTTAGTGTCCTGTATATCATGTACCAGCTTACAAGCATCATGATGAATAAATTTATAAGAGAATAAAATTTTAATTTGAAGTTTCAGGTATTTTATTTTTCATAAATTGTTAGATTTTTTTTTTTAAATTACAAATTAGTCCGCATATAAAACGTCCGCAGTGAAGAATGACTGAGCAAGGTATCGATACTATTACCTACTCATTGTATTCTAATGGCGCGCGCAAAGAAACCAAAGATGTATATTCAAGCAAATTCCTTCTTCATCATAGCACGATTTAAGCAACTTACCCTTGATGTTGTGTAAATGGCAAAAGATCAACATACGTTTAACAGCGACGATAGATAAAGAGAGGAAGAGGGAATTAAAATAGAAAAAATAATTGTAATCACATTGGAGGATCTTTACAGTAATAAGTGCAAAAACAAAAGGTCTGCTTGCACTCTCCCACACCACTGAATTGTTCTGAACATTCCTGGATGCATTTCTGCGACTCACATTTATTCGAATTGATTAGCTTGTGGCATGTGTGCTCAGGAATCCTTGCTGCATCCACATCATGGAGAGCCAAAGCTGGAAAATGAATTAGGAAAACTAATTAGAATATGCGAGTATGTGATGCTTTCTATGTTTTGATTTCAATACTGTAAATACTTATTCTCTGAATTGTTTGTTCAAATATTGGTGTATTCAACACAAAATAATGGCCTATTAGGTGGAGTGATCCATCTCCTTTCAAACTAGGTCCTGACTGATACCACTTATTGAAAGGACCTAACCATGAGATTTCGAAAACATTGTCAGATAGCAATTCTCTACAACCCCCCCAACCCGCGGGAGGCCAATACTTACAGTGGCAGCCAAGATTTTTCTTTTATTTTTCCTTTGTATCATTGGAGTCTGATTCCATACAAATATGTTAAGAACAATTCATTTCACTCATTTCAACAACACTCATTGTGTGTAGCAATGTTCATGCTTCAGAGAGATACAAAGACAGAAGTAAAATAAAAGTTTAAGAGCATGCATGAATCGAAAAAATGATCAGTTTATATGGTTGAAAGAGAAAAAAAAAAAAAAAAACCTGAAACAAGAAGAAGCAAAACTGGGAAGAACATGGAAGCTTTCCTCATCATTCTAACTCTGATTCAGCCACTCTTGACTCAAGACTTTCCTCTCTGTAAGAAATGAAAGAAGTTGTTCTTTGATGCCTGGACTCCTATAATATAAGGGACAACCACTGCTGAAAACTTGTTAAAAGAAAGAATAAATTGAATGATAGAATGTGTCAAGTCACTTTTTGAAGTACTTGTGACAAGCTTCTTGACCAAAGAACTTATTCTTTACTTTGAGCATGCAACTTAAATTGTGCCATTTGGAAACTTCCGGCTCATACAATCAATTTTCAAACCAATTCAATGTTTCTCAATAGTCATATATACACTTAGGTCAGTTTGGATTGACGTGATTCCTAATTCTCCCTCGAACTTGGTTAAATCTAAATGCCTTCGACAGGTTTAGCAAAAGCTGCGTCTGCTCTTCAATGATGGTAGAAATTCTCCTTTTTCATTGCAGATATAACCTGAGGCCTGAACAATGACAAAACGGACCGCAAAACAGTTGCATTTGTTGCTCCAACGAGACACAAAATGAACCGCACAACTCTGTCCAGCGCACTTCACATATGTCGACTCAACAGAATATGCAGCACTTTGTAACTCAGATTCACCACTAGAATAAAACACAAAAAATTATTGGGGCATCAAAGGGCAAATAGGAATCAGGAAAAGGAACTTATCAGAATGTGGGTTTAGCTAATTCTAAGAAACCAAGGGTAGAAGAACAAATGCATCAACTCTAGTTTCATCTTGGGATCTCATTTAAAATTGCATAACTGTCAAAGCACTATAAATACAACATTCAAACTCCAAATGTGCTACTGCTTTCTGTGAAGCAAAATATCAGACCGTGACCATGCGGGATGATAATGATAAAGATTTGCAGGCAGTCCAGCTCAGCTGAAACTTAAAAGCATAATTTGAACACTCTTTTGAGCCCTTCTCCACACCACATTCTCACAAGCATACAACTTTGCATCGGAAAACATCTCTTGTTTCTAATATAAAATGAAGATTAAAAATAAACATCTCTGCAATTGCAGTTCCTCTCCAAAAACAAAACTAATAAGGATGAAAATACATCCAAATAAGACCATGTCCAGAAAAGTCTGCAACAAGTAACAAAACAGCAACAATACCAAAAAGATAACCTAGTAACCACCCTTAAGATCATTGACGACATCATAAGGAATGGGAGTGACAGTTTCCAATGTTGCACCTTCCACCATGAAACCTGGTTTAGGGCCCTTTGGCTGCCTCTTTGTACTGATGACCTCACCTCTTGCCTTAGCATCTGCCTTGAGTTCATCATTCTTCTTCTTCCTCAGCTTGAACTCCTCGGTACACCTTGACGGTTGAACATGCTCCACACGAACATGAATCCTCTTCTTGATGATCCTGTTACCAACCTGGTCACAGATGCATATTCCAATGCAATTCAGTTTTTTATCATCAAAAAACGCAAATGCTGACAATTATAACCAATTCAAGCAAGTTACAATAATACAGAATCACTAAGTAAGAAGTCATTAAATATGATGAGAGCCATATCAATGAGTACCTCCCCAGAGCAAGTGAATGAAAGGGACAAATTAAAACTTTGAAGGAAACAAAATTCAATTGGCATACAAACACAACTTTGTCCATTCAGATGATAGAAAATCAATTCAAACAGAACATCTGGCCAACAAGTTATTACCAAAATCAAAAGAAGTTTACACAACCAACATTTTGAAGACTCAATTTCAATGTACCATAAAAGAAAAACAGTGAAAGTTTGTTCAGCAACAGTTCTCCTCGAACATAATTATCAATCAACTCAACAACAGAACAGCTATTTTCGAGCTAAATCATCAGGCAATTCACATAGATATATACATCTGAAGCTGTCAAACCAAAATGGCATGAAAAATTTAACCTAGTCAGCACAGAAAAGAGATACATTAAGCTTAAAATTGATAATATCAGGTCAACAAATACGCAGAGCACCCAACATTAAGTTACCCAAATTACAAACAATTCTAAATCTAACGCATTATATAAAGTATCAAATAACACAAAGCCATCACCCAATCAAAAATCAACAAGTATATCAAAACTAAATACGCACGGCAAGTAGATCTGGCCTAACAGTTATTCATTAATAACACCGATCACACCATATCAACAAACCCTAGTGCTAAAAAGAACCCATTAGCCACAAAATCAGAACAAACCCAAATTACAAAAAATGTTATCAACCCATTTCCAAATATTTCCAGAAATACAATTAAAAAAACCCCAAAAAATAATTAAAAAAAACACAAAGGAAACAGAAAACGAAACGACCTGCTTGTTAATCTCGACGCCGATGGCGCGCTTGGTGACATTCCAGACACGGCCGGTACGTCCATGGTAGAACTTGTGGGGCATACCTTTGTGAACGGCGCCGTTCACTTTGACGTCAACGTAGTCGCCGATTTTGTAAGTCCTAAGGTAAGTGGACAAGGGGATGTAACCCTTCTTTCTGAAGGGGCGTGCGAACAAATCCCTTGTTCGGGACCTCAAACCGTGACCAGCCGGCATGTTTGAGTACTCTGCTCCTTTTTTCTCTCTGGAGAAGAGGAAAGAGATGTGAGTGTGTGTAGCGGGGGCTTAAACCCTTTCTTACTGAAGCGTATTTATAGCTAGGTTTTGTTTCTAGGGTTTCGTTTTTGTAAATGTGTTTGTGGGTTTGGGCTTGTAGGTTTATTGGTTTCGGTTTGGTTTGGGTATTCATTGGGTCATTTCAAACAATTCTAAATAGCCCCTATTATCTGAATAATTAAACCTGGATCCTTGCTTTATATATTTTTCACAGTTTAGCCACAACGTATTTGCTATTTGTGTCAAATGAGTCCCCCCTTCAGTTTTTCCTCGGTTTATAGCATAGGGTTAACATGGTCATAACAATCAAACTTTTAAGAGCAAACCAAACTCCAAAGTGGCCTTATGATTTTGAATTTTGACCTCCACTCTTAAAGAGCACGCATATTCAACTTAGCTGACGGCTATTTCTGTTAGTTCAATAGGGTCAGGTCAGCCTCAATAAAATTGTAGTATGAATTATATTTAAAAATCGCATACCTACCTATTATATATAAATATAGAAGAACCCCCTTTGAAATTACGAAAAAGCATTAAAATCATTCCAGTAAGGTCCCTAATCTTTTAATTGATTGCAAAAAGGTTTTTGTGGTTATAATTGTTACTATTAGCTTATTGCAAAGTAGAAAAAATCTTAGGCGTTTAAGAAACATTGGTGTTTATACACGTGCAGTAAGCAATAGATTGGATAAGTAGACAAAGAATGCTACTTAAAAGTTAATTAAGTTAACATTTTAATTATTAGAAACTTACCTGTGAAATGATGTACCTAAAATAATTTTTAAAGCTTCAACATAACTCGTTTGAAATAAAAAAAAAATGCATTGTTTCATGAGGAGAATTTTAACATTAATGTTAAAATTCAAATTTAATTATTTTGTATTCAAGGTGAAAAATTTTGTACCTTCATTGCTCATATAGCTAGCTAATAGAACTCCCACCTATTTGTATTTTTGTATTTGTCATAATCTTTTTTATTAGTTTTTTTCTCCAATTGGATTATTGGCACCCCTTCAAAATATCTCTTAAAACACTTTAGAATGTTTACAACTTAAATCTTTGCGGAAATTACTTTCAAGCATAAAAATATATTTAATTTAATGGGTCCGGCTGAGTTGGATCAAATTTACGGTGGAACACTAATGATAACTGCACAATCATATAGATAAATATTAAATCTGTACTTACTGTTATAATCTGACAGTTATAATCAGTGCTCCATGGTGGAGCTGATCTAACTCAACCACTACCTTAATTAAATCCACAAATGCGTTAAACATAAAGATCTTTTCTTATTTATTTATTTTGATTGAAAGACTACGACTCATAAATTGTTAAAAGAGTAGGCAACTTGTAAATTAATTAGAAAGGGAAAAATGCTAATGAGGAAAAAAGTGACTTATGGGTTGCAAATCTTTTGATTAAATTTGAAAATTATAAGTAACAAATAATTTTTTAAGGGGAGCTAATCCTCAACGCTTTTTCTTGTGTTAGAGAAATGATAAAATATCATTAAGGTACTATGTTAGTCATATAACAAATAAATAATATTATGACATATATGCATATATTTTGAAGAACCGAGTAACTAACATGCAATTTTTGATTATATAAAATTTAAATACACGTGTTATACATGTATTAATTGGTTATATTATCTCTAATATATTATAAAATTTATTTTCGTTTAGATAATAACTATAGATTTCAAACGTTGTGGGCTTGTCCCAATGATCCAGGTAATTAAAGATGTGTGATGAAGCCCAAGTATTTGTGGTAATGTAAAGCCCATGCTGGCTTTAAAATTGTTAAAAGCGGATCGCTCGTAGCGACCCAGATAGTTTAGATGCAACAACTGCTAATAATCTTGAAATCAAAGAACCCGAAAAGCTTTCTCGCACGGGGGAGAGGTATGTTTTGGTCTTCGAAAACATTAACAAGTCAATAGATGGCAGTTTTTTTTTTTTTTTTTATTATCTGCAAATTAAATACCATGAATGTCAAATACCAACTGTGAAGTTAATTTAATCATGGCTCTTCTGAGCATCTTTTGAAATTAAGGAGTTATAATCGAGCTAGCTAGCATATGGGCTTCATATTTGTTATTGTGATTGTTTTAGCGTTTACTTTAGCATCAATTTCTCTATTTTAAAATACATTTTCGAATTCAGATTCAAAGAGTAAGCAAAATCTTATAGACCATTCGTTGTCTTCACTCTCTAGAACATGATTGATAGCTGCCTCTTTAATTCGCTCTCTCTCTCTCTCACTTTACTCTTTCTTATGCTTTGAACATGATACCATGACCATCTCTGTTAATTTAGTTTTTAATCAAATGGTGGGTAGGTGTGACCCTCACCGACTTTCCAACATTTACGCTCGCTATTTCCAATTTCAATTGCTCTATTATTGACTTCATTATTTCGGACATTTGTTTGACCTTTTTGACCCTTAATCTAAGGATTGTTAATTTCTTGTGCTAGTTGCCATTTCCCAATTTCACGCTCTGTATGAGATTATTTCTAGCAATAGAGAATCTTAATTTGTTTCGTGCAATATACGCTCAGAAGAATTGCGGGCACAAAAACTGAGGAATAATGTTATACGTAAATAACATAAAATTTAATATATAATTTTTTTAAAAAAAAAAATTGTCTCATGGTAATTAATTTTTTTAATCTTTTAATAATGGTGTGTTATTTTAAATATACCAAAATTATGAAGGCCAAAGAACTGATATTTTTGTGCGCAGACTTCTAATGCCTTGACTTTTAATGCAATTGACTTTTACATTTTTGGGCGCAATTGACTTTTAATGACTTCCATACTTTGAGTCTTCGACTGATTTCGTTTAGATTTGCTCACATCAAACGTGCTTAAAAAGCAATCTCTCCTTACCGAAGCCACCGAAAAAATAGTATCATTAAATTAGCTTTCGGTCATGTAACTCATGATCAAATATCAATAGCGTGGTTATTTTATTTATTTTATTATTCTTTTTTTGAGTGCGAAGCCGATCTTGCTTGATTTCAAATTGGACTTCATTTGTGATAATAATATAGAATTCAGGATCTTTCTCTTATTTTAATTATTTTTTTTAAAAGTATCTCTTAATATGTGTATATACCATTAAATCCTCGATCTTAATCTAGTACTTAATTTATTGGAAAAAAATTATCATAAAAATAAAATCGTTCCGAATATTAAAATTTATTTATAAATTTAACCTTACCCAAACATATATATATTTTTTAAAAAACAAAGGTTTATGTAAAAATAAAGGATTTTTTTTAAGAGGGTGAATTGGTCAATCTACTTTCTATGTAGTTTCACCTCTAATCTTAAAAACTAAAGAGAGGAGACGCATCATGCGATGAAAAAATAACATACAATCACCCATTTATATTTGTTCTACCAAAAGTTTAAATTATGGGAGTCTCTTCTGTTTTACTTTTATGTAAAACTCATATTTATAATAATAAGGGTAATATATAAAAAAAAAATATATGTGTGTAATTTTTACATCCCAACCGTGAACAATCATAGAAAAAGTTAAAAATTAAACAAGGGCATAACATTAGCATTAAAAATAGAAATTTATTTTAAAGGTATACTCGTGACCTTTCTGTCGAATTCTTACTTTAGTACAAGTCCAAGAGTCCCACCAACGGAACTAATTTTTAGAAATATGTTTAAATAAATAATAATAACAACAATTTTCTTAAAAAGTTTTTGGTACTCGACACGGGAGGCCAAAGTTCTTTGTTTTATTCCAAAATCATCCTTCTTCCAAGCAATTAACTACTCCATGTTAACCAAACCAAACCCGTTATATATGCATTAATAATTTGGCAAACACAACTCAACTCATCTAAACCATCCATTATTACTTTCGCTAATCACCATGGCCAAAAGCTTCCAAAAACTCCATTATTCACTGTTCCTAGTTCTCTCCGTTTCTCTCACACTCTTAACAATCACCAAAGCAAAAACTAATAATTTCTCAAGAACCCTAACCCCATCATCACTAGGCCTCAAGCGAGAGAAGCTAAGCCACCTACACTTCTACTTCCATGACATCGTCGGTGGCCCGAACACTACTACCGTCAGAGTTGCTCAGGCTGCCATGACCAACACGTCATCAACGTTCTTCGGCGCCGTGGTGATGATGGATGACCCATTAACGATCCACCCCGAACCGAGCTCCAAGCTTGTGGGAAGAGCTCAAGGGATTTATGCATCAGCATCACTAAGTGAACTAGGGTTTCTAATGGTGATGAACTTTGCTTTCACTGAAGGGAAATATAACGGTAGCACTCTGAGCGTTTTGGGCCGCAACACCCCGCTGTCGACTGTGAGAGAGATGCCTATCGTCGGAGGCAGCGGGCTTTTCCGATTTGCCCGCGGCTATGCTCAGGCTAGAACTCACACGATTGATTCTGAGGTCGCCGTTGTTGAATATAATGTCTATGTTTTCCATTATTGAGTTTTTTTTTTCTTTTTTGTTTTGTTTTTCCGATTTATACAAAAATAAAAAAAATTGCTAGTTTGGGTTTGCAATATTATTTACTTCATCGTTGAAACATCCCTTGGCAAATAAAATTTAGAAAGGGCCTCGGTTAAAAAATTGTAAACTTGCGGAGTTTTTTTTTTATTAAAAAAAATCAATATATTGAGCGGACTAAATTTAATAAATACCTTTATATTCTATGGAACTTAATGTTTCGTCTGCTATATGCACCTCACGTCAGTTAAAAATAGCACTTTTGCAATTAAGTTTATAAAATTTATGGTGACTCTCAATTTATGAACTAGTGTTTTAAGTATGTATTGGGTAATAATTGGGGCTTCTGTTTTTTTTTTTTAAATTATATATAAAAGAAATATTTTATCAACGATATAATTCTGCAACTCCATCCTTTAACTATAGGAAGATGGAGGGCAACAAAGTATTCATAAAAGTAGGAGCAAATGATTTTGAAGACCAAAGGATGTCCGAACCAACAAATTAAGGGACCTCGCCTATGCCCCTTAGCAGACAGAAAAATCCATATGTCCAACGGACAAGCCAATTTTTCAAGTGGTCTTAGAACTGCCAAAACACTAATCAAATAAGGAGGTTAATTTCGGTACTGAATTGTTTTGTTTTGTTTGATTTTATTTATTTTGTGAGCATTCAGAGAAGCAAATTCGGGTTTGAGGATTGGACCACCATTTGAAGTCATATAATTAGGTCTGATTCGATTAGAAAGTGGATTGATTTAGTAGTGTAGTACAAATAAATAAGAGTCCATTTTAATGTTTTAAGTGATGTAGAATAAATAATGATACCTTATATGTTTAATTAAAATCTACTACATTTTAATAAAAAAAAAGGATTTTGTTGCTTTGTGATTTGCTTTCATTGTTTAATTAATTAAATATGCAAATGCAATGCCTTAGTGGTCCAATATGATAGCAATGCAATTGCACAAGTTGCAAAAATCTACCAAAGGAATGAGAAAAGAAAAAAGGAGCAGATTCGCTCGTGTCTTTGAGTTTCTTATAATTTACGTGGGTTGTTACGTTGACGCGTGGGCGCCAAATAAAATATGCGTGTCCCACGTAAAGTATTTTTGATACGTCGCCTTCTTCTTCTTCTTCTTCTTCTTCTTCTTCTTCTTCTTCAGCAATTGACAGCGTGCAATCAAGTCCATAATAAATGGGTGGTCGCAGGCAGAAGCTTCCTGTACGGTTACACATACACAATATCTTCCTTTTGCCAAGAAAATCTTGCCTTCTAATTATGCAAACCGTAATGGGGGTAAGAAAATTTTGAAAAAAAGAAAATTTCAACGGACCGGAACATGCAATGCTCTTTAGTCTTTATTCCTCTCTGTCCCAAGACAGACAAGTCCATCTGTCCCCGTTTCGTTTTCTAGATGGCAGCATTTCCTTGCTTTTTCAAGTGATCTCGTGCCTAACAAAAGCTGTGATTAAAAAGAATGGGTTGCGTCACTTTCGAAATTGTCTCGTTTTTGTAGTTGATTTAAAACAAAAAAAAAAAGTTTTCTTCCTCCTTTTTGATAAGTTGTTCGGTGACCGACCGACCGCATGACGTGATTGATTTGTATTTGTCATTTATTTAATTTTCTGCTTAGTTTGTTCTCTTCGCAGGATCGGAGTGATTTTTAACTTTTTTTTTTATTTGATTAATCATTGAAGTTTGAATTCTAAATGAAAAAGAGTTTAAAAAAATTATTTTTTTTCCTTTTTGTCAAACCAAAAAGAAAATTGTTTACTTATTCATCCCTCCAAAAATATTCTGGAAGTATCCTATAAATTTTAATTTTTTTATTATTTTAAAACAATAATAAATTAAGCAAAATACTCATTAGTAAGGAATGATCTTCCCTATATCCTTTTATTTCTTTATTTTCTTTTTATTGTTTAATCCTTATATTTTAATTAAAATATTAGTTCAATATCTATATTTTAAAAAATATCTCAAAACTCTACTGTAATTATTTATATTATATTTTTACCCTTATTTTTCTTTCCTTTTACAACAATATCTTTCTAACAATATTCTTAACATTAGTTAATTTATTGATAAAAAAGTTAGTTAATAAATTAACCAATGAATATTAGTATGAAAGAACTATTATTTTTTGCACCGCTGCTTCAATCTTAGTAATGGTTATTTATAAATAAATTAATATCAATCAACCGAAAAGCAACATTTAATATCTTTACATCAATCTTACTAAAAAATTATTTCACGAACAATTAATTTACTAAATTAATCCTAAAAGTAAAATAGTGATATAAAATTTTTAGTAATCTTTTATATTATTTTTAAGGTTAATTTAAAATGATCGATTTTCTCTTTTTATTAATATTGCCAAGAAAATTATCATAAAGATATTATTAAAATAAATAAATAAAAATAAGATTGTAAAATATTTGATAACAAAGAAGTCTTGAGCTATTTTTAAAAAATATAAATAAATAAATAAATATTTAATTCAAAAATAAAAAATTAAATGAGCATTTACCAAAACCAAAGTCATATCTTTCACGGAGCATAAATTATTAACTTATTATCTTCGCGTGTTTCTCACTGCTTGGACTTAGACTTTCTTATAACATCTGAATACACGCTGGGTCGAAATTACCGTCACATTTTTCTTATAACTAGACAAGTAAGCTCCTCCAAAAACTGGAGTAACGGAAATTGACTTTGAAAAAAAAAAATACAGCCTTTAGTTAATTTATTTTTCTAAAAAAAAGTAATTCACCTCTTTATTTAGGCAGCTGTAAGTTACAGCTATAAATTTTTGAATACTCAGAAAAGTTAATAATTATGGAAAAGTCAATAAATTTTAAAGTTTTATTTTAAACCCCAAACTACACTGCAATAGTACTTCAATTTGTTTAAGTTTTTTATTTATATTTATAATAAATTCAGTACCAAGTTTTTATTTTATTTAATTGAATCTCTAACTTATTTAATCTTATATTTATTAATTTTATTTATTTATTATATTAACAATTTCTTACTTTAATATATCATTATCTTCAATATGAAGTTTTTTATTAATTGTTTAACCTTATTAATTTTTTACTCATTTGATCTCCTAACTTTTTAATTTGTTTGATGTTTTCTTCATTAAAATTATTAATTTCTAATATTTTGTTTACTTTTTCTATATCATTTATAAATAAATTTGGGTTTCCTAATTTATTTAATAAATATAGTGAAATTCAATTTAAATGATTATTTTCCCACATATCTGAATCATTGATCGGATCAAAGAATTAAAATATTTCATAAGAAAATCCTCTTTGTATGTAGTTAGAATGTGGTAACTCAATAATTTATATATTTTGTAAAATTATTAGAGATTTTAATGATTTATTCATTGTAACATCTTTCTAGTAATTTATTAGAGTCATAACATATTTATGACATATAATATCTCTTATAATCCAAGATGCTAAATATAAACTTTATATACATACATACATATAATCTAGTTTATTCTTAGGAGAGATAAGAAATTATAAATGCATATACAAATATATATTCAAAATTTGTAAATATTTATGAATATGATAATTATTTAGATCTTTATAAAAATATAGTAAAAAATTTAAATTTTTTTAAGAATAAATGTAAAAGAGATGGTTAACAAAGTCATTTAATTATACAAAATTAATGAGGACTTACTTGAAAAAATAAACAAATATGTAATTCAAAATAAAAATTTTGTAAAAAACTATTACACCCATACCTCGTTTTAGGTTAAAGTTATTTTCATACATTGGATTGAAAAATATTAAAATCGAACCACCTAAATGTACTGACTGTTTGTTACACCAAATGTAACGTAAGCTTTGCCCTTTATTTAATATATTTTATATTTGAAGTACTCAAGTCTCTTCTATGCAACTAAACACTGTCACGCTCACGTAGGCTGAAAACGAGTTGAAAAATTAAACTCAACTCTGATATTAGTTAGATTGAAAAGCTGCTTAAACCCAAAAATTGAATCTATTAAGCGAGAGTCAATAATAATTAACAATCAGACTTGGTAATTAACAATTTCAAACCATCCCATCCTCAATGGCATGGCCGACTGCTATTCTTTAACTGGCTATATGAACTTAATTTTTTTTTTTTTTTTAAAAAATGGCACTGAAATAAATCAGTTGGGATTCATACAACCCTAACTACCTTTTGAAAAAAATAAAAAGTAAAAATTGAAAGTGACAACACCAAACCCCACTATTTTTGCATTATATAGGCTGAGAAAACCAAAACCCATCTCTCACCTCTCTTAATTATTTTTCATCTCACACAAAATTTTGGCTTCCTTTAAATTTCCACCATGGTTACAACCTTCCGAAAACTCGTTTCAGTTCTTCTCATTCTCATTTCCTTAACCCTAGTCACGGCAAAATCTCGACATTTTTCCAGAACCCTATCTCCATCTTCACAAAAGCTGAGGAAAGAGAAGCTAAGCCACCTTCATTTCTACTTCCACGACATAGTAAGTGGCAAAAACCCGACTGTTGTCAGAGTTGCTCAGGCAGCCATGACTAACCATTCGCCGACGCTTTTCGGTGTCGTTGTTATGATCGATGATCCTCTGACTATGGAGCCCGAGCCTAGCTCAAAGCTTGTGGGGAGAGCGCAAGGGATTTATGCTTCTGCTTCACAAAATGAAACTGGGTTGTTGATGGCCATGAACTTTTCGTTCATGGAAGGTAAGTATAATGGTAGTACTCTTAGTGTTTTGGGCCGCAACGCCGTGTTTTCAACCGTGAGAGAGATGCCGATCGTCGGTGGCAGCGGGCTTTTCCGCTTTGCTCGTGGCTACGCACAAGCAAAGACTCACACGTTTGATCCTAAAACTGGAGATGCTGTTGTAGAGTATAATGTTTATGTGTTTCATTATTGAACTTGACTTGAAGTCTTGCTAGCTTTGAGTTTGATCTCTGTGGCTTTTGATAATGTTGCCTCTTTTTTATCGTATTCTTTGGGATTGGGTTGAGAGTTATGAATAAATTTAAATTTGTTATGTTCATCGGTTGGTTTAAAAAATTGTGATGTATGTTTTGATTAATGTGGACCAGGCAAATTTTGTGGCACGTAACCCAAAATTTCTTTAAGGTCGTTTGCTTTATAGAAACTGATAGCTACTTTGGATGGTGAAAATGATGGCATTGTGGGGGTGTGAGCGCAATGTCATATGAACAATGAAATTACAGCAAACAGGCGGTGAAACTGAAGTTCTCAACCGCTCTTTAGTAAATCATCTACCTAGTTTAGCTGGCCATAATAAGTTACTCAATAGAATTTTCTTCTGTTAATTAATTAATTAATTTACTCATGCATGATTTATATAAAGTTCATATGGAAGCCTCGTACTTTATAAAGTGAAGCGTCTCACATTTTGGATCGATGTGTTTGGTATGGTTTTTCTTTGAAATTAAATAAGGGCATTTCCCAATTTAATTTTTAAATAAATTATATAATTTTAAAAAAAAACTTAAAATTTGACTTATAAAAAAATGAATAATGATATAGTTACAAACTTTTATACAAACTTATTTTGTATAAACTGATGTGACATGATAAAATTTGTTGAATTAAATATCTCTTGGTCCCTATGATTTATTTATATTATTTTATATTTTCATTCAACCAATGAATTAATACCACATCAGTTTATATAAGAGTTTGTGACTGTATCATCACTTTAAAAATATTTCAAATTTGAATTTTTTTTGAATGAGATAAAAACATATTAGAAAATAATTGGGAAACTAAAAACTAACAAATCCTAACAAAAATTTTCCAAGACCACAGTCCTTTTGATTGAGCTTTTATTAGGATTTAATCAATATTTTATACATATGATAAAAAAAATTAATAATAGTCAATACAAAATCTCTACACTATGGATGGCAATTTGGGTTAGAATTCATTTATTTGATTCGATTTTAGTTAAATGAGTTTGGGTTTGAAAAAGTTTATTCGTTCAATAAATGGATCATAAAGAATCAAATACAATCCATTCATTTTAATGAAATTTATTATTGGTTAATTGAATTATTTATTTATCCTTAAATATGTATAAAATTTTTTAAAGTTTGAAGGCTTGTATAGTAATTATAAATGATAATAAATTTATATTTTGTAGGATATTAAATTTGTGGTTTTTTCATTTTATTTTGTTTAATTTTTGTAAATGAATTTATATTCAATTAGATTCATCATGTATTCATTATAGGATAAAAAAATAGTAAACGAATTCAGAATTGATTCGATTCGTTTATTAATTCTGCTAAAAGAATTAAATGAATCAAATCGAATATTTGTTTAATAAATAAATCGAATCTAAATCCTAAGATTTCAATTCGTTTAATAAACAAATTGAATACAAATTAATAGAATTTTGACCCAATTCAATTCGTTTATTCATTTTTCCACCCTTACTCTACACCTAACAAAATTAACGTGTGCTAATAAGAGTTCCTCTCTCGACTTCTCTCGCGTGAAAGAGAATTATGCTTCTATAAAGAGATCCTTAATTGATATTTCCAATAAAAAAAGTCTTTTAATTCATAGAGAGAATTTCTCTTTGGCAAATAAAGTTCTCGCCCATGTCGAGGATTTCTCGATCATGAAGACAGTATCAAGGATTATGGGTGAACAAAAACCAGTCAAAAAGGGCGGGTCCCTTTCAATCTTCCAAAATAATAGAGGCATCCAAGCGGCCAAGATCATCGGTCGGTGAGGTAAAATAAGTCATCCGCGTTTTCTTCTGTACATAATGAGGTTAGGAGGCAAACTAGAATTTTTGTTCGACGGGATCAAAATGAAGAAATGACAGACTCAAGAGAATATATTATAAATAATGTAAACCTAAGAGGTAAAAACCATAAATTTACATAGATATGGGATAAATTTCAGTGAAACCCTTATTCTTTTTAAAATGTTTTTCGATATGGGGGCCTGCCCCCAGGCCACAACATAATTCTGCCCTTGTTTAAAGGCAATATATTGCTTCCTTTTAATCTTCTAATTGGTAGCTTGCCACTTATCTCTGATGTCTTTTCAAAATTCTTCGTGTTCCTATCTATGTTAATCTTTCATGAAACTCCTCTCAACCACAAAGATAACCTCTTTTTCTTTAAGTTTTAACTTTAACGGGTTTTTAAAAAAGGTGTGACTAAATTATATAATAATATAATTTATATCAACTTAAGTGTTGTAGCTAATTATCTAAGAATGTTTGATAATTAAATTACATCTAATTTATTGAAATGATTGTTAGATTCGTGTAAGTTACTTTATTATGGATGCGTTTGGGATTAATGATAGACAACTATAACTTTTACGATATAGTACTAAATTGTTTGGTAAATACTAACTTCTGTATTTTGGAAGCTATGTTAATATAATTTTTTAATTGTATAATAGAAAATTTATTATATATTTAATAATTTTATTAAAATTATTATTAAAATTTTATGTTTATTACATATTATTAATTTTTATTTTATAGTTATAATTTTTTTCCACAGAAATTATATATTAAAATTTTTAATACCTTAATTCCAAACAATACCTATGTAACTTACCAACTTAGCCGTAGAATGTTAAAAGCTTGACTGAGAAATTGGCGATCTTCCATTGCCAATATGAGACAAGTGAAATATCTCCCAAAATTCAAATCCTCGGATTTGGTTCACACTCCTCCCAAATTTAATGAATCATTTATATGTCCCTCACCGCTTGGACTTGGCTTTTTCTGTATCATTGGAGCACAAGTTGGTTTGAAAATTACCATCACATTTTTCTTAAGAAATTGCCAAGTAAACTCCTCGAAAGCCTTAAGAAAGAGAAACTGACTTTCAAACTTTGACAACTGACAAGCACTTACTCTTAATTTAGAATTTTAGATGTAATTTTACAAAAACTAGTACCAGCTTGTTGTGGAAAAGCTATAGACGCTAGTGCGGTATCACTGTAGGATATAGAAAAATTATATATGCATTATCACTACTTTGTTATATATATATATATTTAATCATTAAAAAATTTTAATTTATTTTATACATTATTTATATTTTTAAACTTTTATCAATCAATCACTTTATTTCTAGTATGGTTAAAGTTTATTAAAGAATCTAAATAAATTGATTATTTTACCTCTAAATATTGTAAAAAAACAATCTTACCTTTTAAATCTTTGAAAATTTACAAAATTTCTGAATTTAACTAAAAACCATTATTAAAAAAATTGAAAGACCGATTAACTATTGACTTTCCTATATGTCTAAAGTCATACTCTTTATGTAAATATAAATTATGTTATTTTTCAAAGTTTGTCAGGGTAAAATAGTCTTCTATGTATATAATGATAGAATGATTATTTTGTTTAGATTCTTTAATATATTTCTAATAATGATAGTGTTAAAATAGTTGATTGATACAAATTTAAAAACATAGATGTTGTGAAGAACATGTCAAAATTTTTTTGTTTATATATATGTGTGTGTGAGACAAAACATAGATGGTTTAAAGATAATTTTCATTAGATTTATTTTATAGATTCATAAACTGCTATTTTCTAATTTGTCTTTTAATCTTTCAATTGATGACAACTATTTTCTTCTATGACCTCTTAATTGAACTCACTCCTTATAAAATGCAAATAAATTTTAAAATTGTCCAAATCTTATATAGCTTATTTAAGATCAATTAATAAATGATCAATTGATGTGAGATAAATCCCTCAGCATTAGTCACAATTTTTTGTTTAATAGTTTTTATATTTTTATTTAAGTCGATAAATTAAAGTTAATTAGTTAACCTAAACTATGATATAATGTTTAAAGAAAACCGCCTAACCCAAAAATTTCATATGATGAGTGAGAGTCAACAATTAACGCTATTCAACTTCGTAATTAATTGACAATAGCAACACCTCGCGGCCGCCCCCCACCACCCAAATTTTGCATTATATAGACCGCCTAGACCAAAACCAAAATCACCTCTATTTTTTCTTCTCTTCCCCTCAAACACATTTTGCCTTCCTAATTTTCTTTTTCACCATGGCCACAACCTTCCCAAAACTCACTTCAATTCTCCTTATCCTCATTTCCATAACCCTGGTTACAGCAAAATCTGACCACTTCTCTAAAACCCTATCTCCATCTTCGGTAAAACTGAGTAAACAAAAGCTAAGCCACCTTCACTTCTACTTGCATGACAAAGTAAGTGGCCAAAACGCCACTGCTGTCCGAGTTGCTCAGGCAGCCATGACTAACCAGTCGCCAACGTTCTTCGGTGCTGTCATTATGTTCGATGATGCACTGACTATGGAGCCTGAGCGTAGCTCAAAGCTTGTGGGGAGAGCCCAAGGGATGTATGGTTCTGCTTCACAAACTGAAACCGGATTGGCGGTGGTGATGAACTTTGCTTTCATGGAAGGGAAATATAATGGTAGTACTCTCAGTGTTATGGGCCGTAACGCCGTGTTTTCAAAGGTGAGGGAGATGCCGATCATCGGCGGCAGCGGACTTTTCCGGTTTGCTCGCGGCTATGTGCAAGCAAAAACTCACACGATTGATCTTAAAACTGGAGATGCTGTTGTTGAGTATAATGTTTATGTGTTTCATTATTGACTTGAGTACTTGACTACATGTTACCTCTTTCTTTTTGTATTATTTGGAAGTTATGAATAAAAAAAAAAATATCAAGTACACAGACTCTAGAACCTTGCGAAATAAAAAATTGGGCTAATTAAATCATTATGATAGTTTTGCGATCGTGAAAAGATAAGCAATGAATATCATGATCACATGAGTCAACAAAACCAGTCTTATGAAAACGAAATAAATAAATAAAATAAACAAAACTTAAAATTGCCAAAAAAAAAATGAATAAAACAAGCAAAATCAACCCAAAATAACAAAGCGAGAATCCGTTTAATCCTTATATTTTAAAAAATATTTTAAAATACCTTTGTTACTAAATATGTTATATTGATACCCTTATTTTTTTCTTTCCTTTTACAATAATACTTTTACAACAATAATCTTGGAGATATTAATGAAAATTATTAATTTATTAAATTAGTCTTGAAATCAAAATAAAAATTAGTGAAATTTTTTATGTTATTATTTTCTTTTAGGATTAATTTGATAAATTAATTTTTCTATAAATAATTATTAGTAAGATCATTGTAGGATATTAAATATTGCTTTAAGTTGATTGATATTAACTTATCTATAAATAATTATTAACAAGAGGATTGTAACAGTACAAAAAAATACTACACCACAACAGAAATGGCTTTTTGCAACAAAAAGATTTTGTTGCCTAAAGTGCCAATTTTGTTGCCATATGCTATTGCTACAAAAACAAGCTTGTTGGCCAAGTTGTCGGCCTAGCACTGTCGCCCTCTATGTTTGACAACACATCAAAACATTTCTTGGCCTAGACTTCCTTTCGCAACAAAATAGATTCGTCGTGAAGGAGTCTCCAACTTGTTTAAAAATTTATTTGGCAACAAACTTTTTTGTTACGCTAAATTGTTTTACGCAACAAAATTATTTTGTTTCTAAAGAGTTATTTACTACAAAACTATTTTGCTGCTAAGAAATAAAGTCCACTTCATAAAAGTACGTACCAACAAAGGTGTTTGTTTGCTAAAATCATTTTAGGCAACAAAACTGCTTTGTTTCTTTATGTTGAGCATTTTACAAATTTACAATAAATATTTAAATATTTTTAGAAACAAATCAATTTTGTCGTTAAAAAATACTACAATTTTTTTTTATTAATATCATGGTATAAAAGGAAACAAACCAAGTTCGTCGGGAAAATACCAATTTTTCATCCCCAGCGTGACAATAATAAACTAGAAATATATGTTGAGAAATCTAACCAAAAAATCATTAATGTCATTGAATTAATTTAAAAGTTAAAGGCCCATTCAATATCCAAACTATATATATATAACTGACTTTAAGAATCACATATGATAGTCAAATACAAAAGTGAATTGCCATCTGTCCCAAAAATCTAATGAGCAAAAATTTTGAATGATTTTTAATAATAGCTACTCCAAATTCCAAATACTTTAAGATATGACATGCACCATCAGTAACAAAAAAGATCAATTGATGACCAATTCAAAAGACTAACAAGTTCAAAATACTCTAAGGACATCATTGAAATGAGTAATCATTGAGTAGCTGAATTTGTGAAGCGAAAAGACGTTCCTTGAGAAGAAAAAATTTGCTGTATCATACCCTCAAATTGAGACAATCTGGACTCTAATTGATCAATGGTCTTCTTTTGCTCTTTAAGCTTAACATCTTGTGAATCTAATCTACTTTGTTGTGAAGATATAATACCATGCAATCTGTCAGCCTCAGAAGTATCAATACCATGGTTGAAGTTGGGCATGGTTCGTTGCCAAGTCCTCGAAAATAGCATGATTTCTTTCCAAGTACTTCACTGCATATTTCCCTTTGAGTTAGTGGTTCTGCTTCTTCAGGATCAGTTTGTTGTTGTTGTTGTAGCTCTACCATTTACAATACAACCAGAATAACTAAAAACTAACATCTGGCCCAGAAACTAAAGCATATAGTTCATCATTTATTGTTGAAGATCCCTCATCTCGTAATTGTGTCGTCTATAAAGCATAAACTAATTTATTACAAGCTTGTTATAATAGAGTTAAAAAAAACTAATTAATTTGACAACTATAATTACTTACATGTGCTGCAAGCCAATCAGGATTGTCTTTTATTTAAATTAGCAACACTTTCTCTTTGAAATAGCCGTTTGTGCTCATTATAATTTGAACAAATATATTATGATATGTTATATATAAATATATTTATATAAATTAAATAAAATGACTAATATCTTTTATGCTTACTCTAGGTATTCATGGACTTCATCACAGTTGTTCAAAACAATTTTCTAAAAAACTACAGCTCTCTTTCCCTTCATTCCTCAACAATTTTCCAAAATATTTGCAATACAAAATAGACCAAAAAATTTCTAGGAGCCTTTTTTACTGTAGAACAGCAACTAATCAACACCTACAGATTTCCAACAGTTGTTTTACTACTGTTCTGCAGTGACAACAACCAATAGAAATCTACATGGGATGTTTTGCTGCTATTTTGTAGTGAAAACAGCCCCTGCAAATTACCAAGGTCTGTTTTACTGCAGAAAAGCAGCAAAACAGCCGTTGTAAACTTGTAGCAGCTATTTTGACAGCAAACCTACAGAAAAACCGCCCTTGGAATTGTCAATTGTTGTTCTAGCTTGATGAAAAATACAGTAAATTGAATTTTTAAATACGAACGTAATAAATAGATGATTCAACAACCATGGGAAATTATCAAAAATTGCAAAACAAAAACCATGGCATGAGAGAATGGAATCATTTTCCATTACCACAACACAAAAGATTCCCTTAATCGACAGACAACACTATAAGAAAAAAATTAAACAAAGTAAACAAATCAAGTAATTAAATCCATTGAAGAAATTATTGCACAAAAGGATTAAGGACTACGACAATGAAAAAAACACCTTCAAGATGTTTTTGATCTGCATAAAAAAATTACAAATCCAACCAAGAAACCGACTCCCACAATCACAGTTAGATATGAAAATATGAAATTAAAAGTAAGTAATTAATTACTTAATCACATAGAACCAAACTAATCAAAGCGGTGAATCAAAGTGGTCATGTGACAGCTTCGGGCAACAAAGAAGATCAATATTCAAATTTGATTAATTTAAGTAAGTAAATCAAAATCTCAGGCGATGCACATATATTATTGAACAACAGAGACTCACATGGTAGAGTAGTGTTTTCTTCAGCGAGTGAAATGGCGAGTGATGGTGAGGCTAGGGTTTATTTGGTTCGATGGTGATTGACAGTGAAGGCTTTAATTTCAAGCAGTTAATGATTGGGTTTTCTTCGATGGCAAGGGTTTGGATATGGGTTAGAGTTTTCTTGGGTAAGAGGGGCACAGTGTTGACTCCGACATAGTAGAGAGCAAGCATAAGAAAGAGGGGCTGCTGGTGCTGGCCTGCTTCTGTGTGTGCATGAGAGCGTGGTGAAAGAGAGGGCGGCTGCTGGTGGGCTGGTGCTGCCATGCTCAGCTACTCCTGCATGGGCTGAGTGTGCCGACGGCGTGCGTGCTTGCTTTTAGAGTTTTAGAAATTATCTGTAATTTTAGGTATTTAATGTTTAGTAGGGCCGGTTAAACATCATATAGAACTTAGTGCAACAGTTTGCTATTGTCAATATTAGAAAATTTAATATTTTTTTTAATCTTTGCCCAACAAAATTAATCTCGTTGCAAAAAATTCTAAAGGAGCACAAAACAAAATTTCTCGCTAATCACAACTTTTTGCAATATTTCATTTGTTGCAACTGATTCAAGTGTTTGTTGTGGAAAAATTTTAGCAATGAAACAGATTTTGCTTTCGTTAAGCATGTTAGCCAACAAGAACACTTTTGTCGCCAAAAATAACGTATGGCAACAAAATATTTTGCTGCCATATAATCTAATTTTCTTGCCTATTCCATATCATTAAGAAGAACAAAATCTGTTTAACTATAGCGATAAAGACTGATTTTTGTTGCAAGACATGAATTTTAACAATAAAGTAAGTTTTGTTGCAATAGAATTTGTAGCCAATAGTGTATTTTCTTGTAGTGCTAGTTATTTCATATTGAAACTTATTTGTTAATTTGCTAATAAATAATAATTGTTTAATGTGTTAATTAATTTTTATTGGATAAATTAATCAATGATAAGAATATTGTTGTAAGAATATTATTGTAAAAGCAAATAAAATGTAAGGGAAAGAATATAACATATTCAATAGTATAGATATCTTGAGGTCTTTTTTAAAATAAAAAGACTAAACAAGTAATTAAGTTAAAATACAATGACTAAATGAACATTTATAAAAAAATGTCATTCTTATTTTCTTGTGAATCTATGTAATAGTTAAATTTTTTTACGTCTTTGAGATTAGTAGTGCCGTAGTGGAATCGGGATTTTGATTTAAAGAGGAGCAAAATGAAAAAAAAATAACAAACGTAAGTGGAAATATATAAATAATACAAACACAAGAGACACAAAATATAAATTTCATCGGACATGGGCTAAATTTCAGTAATCCCCATATCTTTTGTGGATATTTTCTTCGGCTGCCACCTATTTCTAAAATTTTCATAATTTTTTGCTTCCTATTTAAGTTAGGCAAAACTACTTCAACCACAAATCAACCAATTTTTTTTTTTTTTTGAAGTTTTGACGGCATGAACTAATGGGATATGACAAAAGCTATAAGAGATAAGAGGTACATTAAAACTAAAATTTTAAGGGGAAAAAGTGGTAAATTTTTTTGCATTAATCTGAGACACAGGAAGTGAAAATATTTCAGAATTCAAATCTTGAGATTTTTGTTCACAATCCTTCAACATAAATGAATTTATGTGAATTTTATGATGGGAGAGGAGATATTTAGTGGGGAAAGCCCGGTTATTTCCAAAATTCACAATCATTTTGCCAACTTTATAGAAAGCATTGGAATTTCCTTTTTCAAATCCCTTCCACGTTAGATGACACTATTGAAAAGTTGAGAAATAAAACTAAAAAAAAATCAAAATCTATTTAAGACAATAGTTTTATCCAGATAAGTATTTAAGTAACAATTCTGCTATTTACCCTAGGTCAAACCCTGAAACTAAATGAAGTGACGCCGTTTCCTTTTTTTTTTCACCCTAAAATGACGTTGTTTGGTTTAGTTAGCATCAGCCCCAATTGTTCTCTCTTCATCTTCATTTTAGAACCGATCCCAAGCACTGCAAAACCCTTTAAACTAAACCCACATAAATGGATCAACATACTCCTAAAAAGAACAAAACACTCATTCATCTTGAGATTCTTCACTACTTTAACTCTTCTTGTATAATTTCAAAAGGGAAAAAAGAAAAAAATTAGGTTAATGTCACATTGGAGAGCAACTTTGTACTATACATTCTTCAAGCCGAGCTGAGGAAACTAAAGTTCAAAGTTATCAAGACAGATTTAGATCCATATGCATTTATACACATACATGAATTATTAACAGCAACGTGTCATTGGATTTTCACATGCACACATGCGTGTTCTTCTTTGCAAAATGAAAAACACTTCATTTCTCTAAGCAAAAGCACTTCTTGGTTTGTTCTCATAAGCTTAGATTACAAGCTTAATTACTCTTGAATTACACCAAAAAGAAAGAAAGGATAACTTGTTTCTAAATTTTATATTAAGTCTTGTTTATGCTAGGCGTGATGACTGTTGGTGGTGGTGGTGGTGACGATGGTTGGGTATGTGTGATGGCTGTCGGTGTTTCTGGTGTCGATGGTTGTGGATCGCGAATGGGTGTGAAATGAAGAGTAGTGGTTTTACAGAAAAATGGAAGGAGAATGACTATGAGACAAAGAGGAAGAGAAAGCAATTTGGGACTGTTGTGGTTTTGCCTTAACCAAGCTAAAACGACATCGTTTTAGGGAAAATGAAAGAAAAAAAAAAGAACTGAAACGATGTCGTTTAGTAGTTTCGGGGTTTGACTCGGGATAAATAGTATTTTCCTTTAAGTAAATAAGTTCAAATTCTAGTAAAACTGAAATAACTAACTCTAAATAAGGGAAAATTAAATGCATTGTTTACTATTCTATATTTGTGTTGTTGTCAAGTGAAATAGTTAGATGTAGGGTGGATGCTCGGACTAGACCTGTGGGTTTTCGGTCCAAGCCCTCCACATGAGGGTCTGGACAAGAGCTTAAGAAAAAAAGTCTAGACTAAGCCCGACCCTCCATTTTTTTAAAAAATTTATAAATTAGAGTGATAAATTAAAATTTAAAAAATAATAGAAAAATAAAAAAGAAACTTAAATTCCTAATTTATAAATTAATGATGATTCAAAAAACTTAAAATTATAATATTAAATTATTTTTTAAGTGTTAATTAAGAGGTTACTTGAATAAGAGATTTCAATATTAAAAAAGAAATTCCTAAACTTTTATTTGCTTATTTTTTAATTTATTGTTAATCATAATAATTTTTTTATTAACTAACTTTAAGTTTATAATAATTTTTTTTTAAAATAGAGAAGGACCAAGCTCGGCCCCAGACCTGTAATGGGCCCAACTCTTATGCTTCTTCTATAGTGGGATTGGCCAAGCCTGCATTTTACCATCTCTAGTTAAATGTCCTATCATCTGCACGATGATCAAACAAATATGCCTCGTGTATCCTCAAAATTAAAATGATGTGTCATTTAATACCAAAGTAAAAATTAAAATTTCGAATATTGGGTGTATTGGCATTGAAAAATAGATAACTTATCATGTCTAAATTGAAATTTTATAATGGTCATTTTTTTTAAAGAAGAAAAATAAAAAAGCAAAGTTAACAGTGCTTTTTTAATTTTTCCAAATTTTGCAAAGTGCAAGTTTATAAAAAAAAGTATTTTTGGACAAATGAGCTACCTTTGATTTTATTTTGTCTTAGCGAACAACTTTTCAAATTTCAAATTTTTAGTTTTATAAATGATCTTTCTATCCACATATATCATATATTATAAAAAAATAAATATTTCAAGTAAACTGCATTACATGTAACATGTGCGATTTTTATTTATTGGATCAAATTTAGGATGAGTGTAATGAGAGGCCAAAAGACCATCTTTCTACATAAAGTCCAAAGTATATATGTACTCGACATAACATACACGATACTTACGTGTGATTTTCAAATTAAGGTACTTTTTTCTCTTTTTTTTGTTAGTTTTACCCAAATATACAAATAGCTTATTTTTAGTGTTGGAGAAAACTAACAAACATAAAAAAAAAGAATAATTCAAATAATTTATTTTCCTCCTATTTAATCATTAAAGAATAAATAATCTCTAACTTTGATTAAAATCTCGTGGAATTCAGCTTCAAATATAACGTCTCGTTGCAAAGCGATATAAGGGAACATTGTGTCTGACGAATTGTAACAAATGATGGTATATTTTGAACTGTTGTGCCTTTGCTTAGTACTTCATAATTGTCACTGCCTTGAAATCGAGCGCATAACCCAAGTCTCCAATCCGAGAGGCCCAAAGGTATGCAGACCGAAGCCACTTTTGAGACTTTATTTGTGAGTCGTGAGGAGAACTCTGGTCATATGGATGAAAAAGAGAGAGTTTTTAGTTTTATATTAAAAATAATAAATATCATAAATATCAGGGATCTAAATGTTATTTATGTGCTCTTGGCCCATTCGCTCTTTCGGATTAAAATTAATTCGTCCTCGTGAGGAATTCCCTCTGCTTGTCGAGAAAAAAACAGAGACACAGAAAAAGATGGGGACGAGAGAGGTGTACGAAGAGAAATTAAGAAGCGGGAATTTGCATCACGATCCAACGATGAATCCCGGGCTTGGTTGCCCTCGCTGCCCTCGTTGCCTGTCTCTTTTAGACCCCAATTCTGTAACCTCTCTCTCACTCTTTACTTTTTTTTCCCTTTTTTTTTTATACAATATGATTTTAGTAACCCACTCAGGTTTTTTCTTTTAATTTGATTTGATTTTATTTTTTTGGTTGATTTTAGGAGAAAGGTGAATGGACTATCACTTCTGTTTTACACGACGCCACTGCTGTGGTCAGTTCCTTCTCTTAATGTTTTTATTGATTGAATTAATACATTTTTTCTCTGTATTTTCTGTTGCTTTATTTGGTATTTGCATTAGCAATTTAGTTGAGATATTTGATTTTAATTTAACTTAATTTATTTTATAGCATTTGATTCTTGGTTTTACAGAAGTTTTATTGCATGCGTTTTGTAGTAAAATTTCATATTTGGTAATTGTTTAATGTTGTTCTAGTCGAATTTTGCTTCTGAAGATAAAACGGAAGTTTAATTTCTTGCTGTTTGGATTGTTGGAATTTTGATGTCTGAATATTATTATTATTAGTAGTAGTAGTAGTAGTAGTAGTTTGGGTGATTGTAGCTGTTACTAATCCACTTTCACAATTGTTGTTGGAAACTCCTGGATCGCTTTAATTTGACTGCATCAAATCAATTTAACGTTGGCTCAGCTTGTGGTCAATTGTTCCTTTGGTCCGTGATGTATAATTCTAGTTGTTTTTTTTCCCCTTTCCTTATAGGCTGGCTCTGGCTTTGGTGCTATGCTTGGTGCAGTTTATGGTTTCAATACAGGGATCCCATTTCTTCAGAATCATCTTAAGGGACCAAAGTGGCTTCCTTTTGTAACTGGGGTAAGTAAGTCCCTGTTACTTCCCAATTTCAATTTGGAGTTCTTTCGGAACAGAGTTCTTTCCCTCGTATATCTTGGCTTCTAGTTGCATCTTCTTTGGCTAACTTTCTCCGACTGTCTTTTTTCTTGGCAGATTCCTCTACTTCTAATGTTTTCAGGTGCTAGTGCAGCATTTGGAGGTATGAATGGTGCCTTCATTCTTATTTTTATTTTTCTCAGGTGCATAGTAGTATAATATAGTTCTTTGCATAGCTAGTGAGAAATTGTTCTTTAACTTCTTAGTTTGGCTGGAATGGCATTGATTTATGATAAGGAAGCTCTATCACCATTTGATGTGTAACAAGAAGTCGAAGAGAAATATGGGGATCGGGAAAGACAGAAACGTGACCAAAATGAATATATGATCTACTGCATACAAGCAACTAAAATTGTGCTAAGTAACTATAAGTGTCTCTCCTACTCAAATAAATGGCATTCTTTACTTTCTAGAAAATTAAAGTAAAAGTATGATATTCTTTAAGTAATTCTTATATTCCATCAGAGTTTAATACTTCAAAAATGCGATTAATTTATTTAATGTTGAAAATATGCTTCCTTTTGTTCTGCATAGTCCGCCTGATAATGAAAGCTATGAAAATATGTGGGAATGTCATAGTTCAATGTTTTGCTTTGCAAGGAATCTAGTGGTTTTAGCTGTCAGAAATAGCATTGGAATTTGTAGGGTATCTGAATTAATACATTCTTAATACATATGGTGTCTGTTCTGAGTTGTTGCCTTGTATCGTGATCTTACATTGTATAGAAATATGATGAACTTTTATGGACCATCACCTGGACTTGGACCACCTGGTGATCTAAAATTCTGAGTTAATGGCAAGCTCTCAGTACTTGACAAGCAACATAAGAGTAGGCATAGTTTGCTATCCTCTGTGTGGGTTCCAGATTTCCATGCGAAGTCCACCTGAAAGAAGAGTGGCAGGCAGGACGAGAGCCACCAGGGGATGGGACGGAGTTGACAAGGTTGTCATGTCATTTGGAGGGAGAATAGGTCATAAGCTTATTAGGTGTTATGTCGAATCATCTAAATTGACTACCCTTTTGGGTTGACTGCAGATATCCTTATGTTCTTTAAAGTTCTCCACAACATTCAGCCCATGACACTTGGTATTTAAGGATTGTGAAGGGTCATTGCTTAAACTTGTTTTGGCATTTTGGTGATTTTGTTGTGAAGCATTTCTATCTACTCAGTTGCAATAGATCACTGTTTGTTCAGAAAATGCTGCTTGCTTGTTTTATAATTGATGATGGATGGAGATTCTATATTGAGGGTCTAAGTAGGCTTTTGAAGAATTTTATGCTTAATATTGTTATTATTTCGCCTAATTCTTTCTTTTAAGGAATTTCTTGGGATTCTTTAAATTTTGAAATAATTCCTTCTGGGCCAAAGAAAAGAGAATGGGAAGCCAAAAACTATAATTTAAATCATTTCAGGTTCAACAAGTAATCACTGGTTTTGACCATTGCTATAAATTTCTTGCCCTATAAAACTGTGTAGGTAGATTTGTAGATCTCTGTGTAAAAATTTATTCTATACCATTACAATTTGAGGAATTGACGACCAAGTTACAGGTAAGACAGATATTTCCTTAATTCTTAATTATTCTGGATGATTCCAGAATGACAGAGCACATGCATTTCTTTCTATTTTTTGACCAATTTTCCTTGCACAACCGCAAATACAGCATATGGTTTTGAAACTTCATTTATAATACAAGTCATTCTCCTTTTTTTGATATCATTAGCTTCATCAGTTCTGTTAACAAGCCATCAAGTGGAGTGCTGTTATATTTTTATTTTGAGAAGCTTCAGAGGCTTGACTTGTGCAAAGTTTAAATTGCTTTGTCAAATGTGAATCTGCAGGTTTTGCACTTCCAAAGTTTACCCAACTCTCTGTGACTTCATATTATGCTGCCTCCAGTGCCTCACATTATGGGATTTCATTGTTAACTCGAAAAATTGAAGAGGGCCACAATTCCGGAACTTGGCAAGAAAAGCTGAGATGAGTTTCTTTGGGTGCACAGGCTAGAATGTTTTTCTCATTACTGTAAGCAATGTTATATATGTAATAATCTGTTTATGGTTGTTCTTTACCCAGTTAAATTACATATTTTTGTTTATGCATATCTTTGAATTAGAAAACACGAATATATATTGTCGTGATTAGATGATTTATGGTTCTGATTCAACCAATATCCGTGAGTTTAGTGATTAAGTAAAATTGATGATTGCCTTCTCAGTTGATCAACCAATATCTGTTTTTGTGAAATTGAGATATAGCACGCAATCTTCATTGTCTGACATCTTAGTTGGCGGCTATGTTGATTACTGATCAGGTTAGATGACCAATTGGTATCCTGCATAACTTTATGATGCTTGTGTTATAGCCAACGTGCTCCAGTGCAAATGTCCACACGTTTAAAGTATAGATTTGCCTGAATATATGGCTGTTGGTTGAATCTACATTTTAAAATGTGCGTACATCATGTTTATTAATTGTTAATTGTAGACCTATCCCAATAAGAGTTGTTTTTTGGCCCACCAAAACCTAAAACATGAGTCAAAAGTCAAGTACATAGAGCTAGGGGAAAGCCATTGTTGTAGTCTTTTGTCTGAAATTCTAACGTCTAGGATTATTGGTCCAAGCTGATGGACTAGGCAGGGACCTAACAAACTATTCTATCAAAACTTAGACCTGTTTGGTAACCACGAAATTGGAAAATTGAAAATAATTCAATTTAAACACAAGAGACGCAGCCATATTGGGGCCCCTGTATGCCCACGTGTATACATAATAAATTTGACAGGCATGCATTAAAAGAAACTGTTGTGCTGAATGTTAATCTGAGAGGTTGGTTACTGCTTGCAACTACCTGCTACAAGGCTTCGGCTTTGGCTTTGGGTATGGGCACTGCATATACTGTCAACCTCGTTTTGCAACTTTATAGAGTTGTGGGCCGATGTTTCTTAAATCCCACTGTTCTCTTACTCATTGTGTCAAAAAATTCAAAAAAGTAAGGAGTTAAAAAAGTGGTCCTAGTGATAATGTGCGTCTACTCTTCATATGTCTTTATTGTTGCCTTCTTTTATCATCTTCCTCATCACATGCCTTCTCTTCTGCATTTACTTGTAGGGTCATTTGATAGCTGGGGTTGATGTTAACACTCAGCTGCATTATTTTCAACATGAAGGTAACGGATTACTTAGTTCAACTGATAAAATCTTCTGCAAACGACAATGATAAGAATGTGGGTTCGCAGTCATTTGATTTTATTTGCTATAGGACTTTTATTTGATAAAATCTTTTAGAATGGTACAAAAGACCTTTTGGAGTCCAAAAACGAGATCAAAGGTTGAGTTTAATTTACATGCACTGGAGAATTTGCATTTGTTTTATAAGCCTTTTTGTCATAACAATAGCATTTTTGAGGTTAGAAGTGTCTCTTTCTTCAACAGTTAAATTTACTGAGAAATTTTGTGCATGATTGAGTCACTGGATTGGTACATACAAATGTCTTCATGCACGGGTCAGTTTTCGTCCCAAATCTTCATAAATGCTTTATTCTTGTTATTTCCCTTTTGGTGCTTTGCAACCACATAAAATGAAATTAATAACCTTTCAGGGGTTGCAAATTACTTTACAGTAAAAATTATGTTCTTTTTCCCTTGAGTAAACGTACTCTGTTCGGTTCGGTGGTGGGCTCACTCTCTCTCTCTCGTTCTCTTTTACTTTCTGCAAATTATTGACCCAAAAATTAAATAAAAGTAAACATTTCGTTAGTGTGTCTTGTATATGAGACATAATTAGGTAAAAATTAATGGAAAGTTATTTCTCAATGTAGTATATGAGAACCACTATTCCACCTAAACTTATGCTGAATCTGAGAACTCAAATAGTTAAATGGCAATTTATTTCTATGTTCATTTCTCATCTCTGATGTGACTGAAACTTTGCATATTTAAAGATCCGCTGGATCGCATTTACCATACGGTGGTTGATTTTCTTTATAAAGCTAAACTGATATTTATATTTCTTTCTGTTTTTGGTTCTTTGCTTGGTCGATAGTTGATGCTGCTTGCAATAAAAGTTCAATATTCGTCCAGCCTTAAAAGGTTTTTGCACAGGACTTGAATTAATTAACAAAATAATTAATCGGGTTTTGAAGATTACATCCAGCTTTGACTTTGCGCAGTTAATTAAAAACTGGCAATCAATTGCCACAATAATTTTACACTTCAATTGCAAGAGGAGTTACTTCAACTTATTGAATTGACACCTAATCGATAATTTTGTACTCAAGAAATCTTCATCGCAAGTCAGCTCCCCAAAATCTACATTGTCATTTTTCTGATTTTGTTCTTCCGTTGGCATATCAACACTGTACAAGCAATGGCAACAAGTTTTCAGATCAAGTTTTTTTTTTTTTTTTTGTAAAAAAATAAATAAATAAATAAATAAAGAGTCGTTGATGAACGAAATTAAATTTTCTTTTGACCCATATAAATGAGGTTCGAACCCAAAATCTCTTGTATAACTCCAAAAAAATTTATCACTTAAATTTAATTGCACTGATAGCTTTTCGTACCATCAAGCTAGCTATTGAGGAGATTGGCCGTTTGACTTAGCTTCAACATATACTAAATAGAAGATCATCTTTATGGTGCAAGAGTTTATAGTTATGAGGAGATCAAATATCTCACTCACTCACTCAGCGGAGTTGTTTTTATATTTTATATAATATTTAAATGACTTTTTTAAAAGAATGATTAAAAGTCCGTAGTCCTCGTTTTTCATTGTATGCTTGAGTTAATTTGAAGCTGTAAATTCATATTATAATCATTTCTCCAGAGCCTAAAAAAAAAATAAAAATAAAAAATAAAAATTCAGCTGGAAAGTGTTTAGAGAGAGTACAATGCATACAGTACTACCTAACCTCAGTTAATCAGTTTACTTTTAAGAGTACTTTTTTACGCAAGCATTGGAATTAATGCATAATAAGTTGGCTTTGGGAATTTTCTAACCATGAGTGAGTACTGCATGCACATGTGCATTACTAGAAAGTGTTTTAGGTAATGCGACGTAGCAGATGCCAATTATTTTTCCCTTGATCGTAGAACTGTAGTGTCCTTTAGAAGCACTCTAAAAGAGCCCCAGAAGCGTTTAAAAAGAAGAAGAAGAAAATAATAATAATAATAATAAGCCCTTTTTCTTTCTTTTTCATATATATATATATAAACCCTAGCTCTGAGTGTGCAGCAGAACAAGCCAATTTCAACATTTTCTTCTTCAATTAATCAAGCAAGCAACTTATTGCAATGGGGATGACTGGTGAGACAAAACACAAATCCCAACAAGAAGCTGAAGAAGAGCACAATTTTACAAATCTTGTAATTCAGCGCTTTCTGCTCTGGTGTTTTGTTAATAATTCACTGAATGATGTCCATGCACTATCATCTTATGAGAAATAACTCTGACCTCTTTTGCTGTCACAGCAACTGATACATTAGAGAACAAGACATATGCATGGTATCATCTGTACTGTCACTCAAATTTATATTATTCTTTAAATTAAAAAAAATAAAGAAAATTTTTTCCACTACTAGTTAATTAATTAATTAATTAATTAATTAATTATTCACTTAAATTCTCTTTCTATTTTTCTCTCACTTTGTAGCAATCACATAAGAGCTAAGGGATAAAGAAAAAAGTTAAGAAAATAAAGGATGGTATCAGTCTCTATATATATATAGCTGTACCAAGTTTCTTGTGTCCCTTCAAATCTCTTATCATAGAGCCAAATGAAAGTTTTGGTTCTGTTCCCTTCTTGTGACTCATGACTGAAAATTTTTGACACAAATTGAATATAAATTATCATGTTTCACAAAGGTGAAAAGTAATAATGTGCCTGCATATAAGCATTTATTAATTTTTTTAAACAAAAGTGAAATGTATTTTCTTATCAACCAAAGGACCCACAATTAAGACACATAAGATCAAAGATTGTACGGTTCTCGTGTTGTGGCCATAAAATTGCCAACCTTGTTTCCTCGGCTGCAGGTCTCAATTAAAATTGCCACCTTTGTTTCCAGCTCAATCTTTTAAGCTCATATCAAAGTTATTTAAAGTTTGAATGGCATTATGATGAGTGATACTTTCATGTACTGTTATTGATTATCTAATTTTAAATATTATCATAAAACAGTCACAGAATTGTGTCATGGACTTGTTTAGATGCTCACTATATAGTGGGTAAAATTGCCGATTAAATCATTTTTTAAAGTTTTTATTACACCATATTATAAATAAAAATTTTTAAAAAAATCACATTTTTTTTTTCTTTTCATTTCTCAAAAATATTGGTCGGAACTGAGAATTGGGAAAAAGAGAGAATATACATTAGAGTTTAATGAGCTTATTATATGAATATGTTACCAGAAAATGCCATGGAAATATCATTTTCTTTCTGCAAATTATGCAAAGAAATGACGTTAAAAGTTTTAAAACCTTATCACCCCGATCATCATCATCATTTTCAAATTTTCTGTGTGTTGCAGTGCTGAATCAATAACTAAACTCACCTCTTTCATCAACCCACCTGTCAATACAAGGTAATAGGTGTATGCACACGTGTATAACCTACAGATGCTCCTTCCAAGTTTCTAACACATCCAGTTCTCTATATTACATTCCTCGCACGTGTGAACTAGAAATTAACTCTGAAGCAGAACATAGATTTTGCACTGAACCGTATGATCTATCTTAGCTTCTGTGTACAACTCATGGATCTTAAAAGGAAAACAGATTTTTTGCTTTCTGGAAACACAAAATCTGCTTCCAAATTGAAGCACTAGCATGATAACAAGTACATATAAAACATACTGAAATTCGATACATTTATATTAAATATCAATGAAAACGGCGGTCTCTCATTTTCCTCAGATTCTCATTCATTAAATTTGATATAATAATAATAATAAAATTTTTAAAAAGTAATATTACTATAGGTGTAGATCCAAGCTCACATGGTCTTGCGTGGTTGGTTTTGACTCATGATAAACAAACCTGCTGTTTTGTGATGAGCTGCTAGAGCCACCACCCCCACCACCACTGACAACAACTTGCTGGAGATGGGAAGGTTTCATCAATTGTTGATCAGATGCAAACAATGGCAAAGGATGCTGCATCATCGACCGGTCACGATTAAAACTAGCGTTATGAGTTTGAACGGTGGGGATTCGCCATAACCCTAAAGGGCTACCATTGATGGGAGGAGCAGCCGGTTGATGATGATGAGAGTAAGAGCTGTGATATTGGCTTCCATAAAACCTAGTACTAGCACTAGCACCACTACTAGTACTAGCAGTCCACGAAGGGTAAGTGATATTTGGAGCCGAAGCCGGAGCCGGAGCAGCCGCGGAGCCGAGCCTGGTGTACTTCACAAGGCCGTAGAAATGATGATGATGAGCATCAGCGAGGGAGTTATGGACCATAGCTGCTGACTGAAGATGGGCGCGCTTTGCGTGTTGGCGCTCTCTTTTGTGTGCGTTTTGATGGCCACCGAGGGCTTGTGAAGTTGGGAAGTTTCTGCAGCAATAATGACACTCAAATCTTCGGTTAGTTTCGACATTATTATTGGCTTCATTTTCTTTGATTGCAGCACTACTTTCTTCACTAACAACATTGGTCGTCTCAGCTGATGACTCAGCAGAGCACTCTTCGCCGGCAATGGCGCCCGTGCCGCCGAATTCGATGCCGAAAAGCCGAATGGCCGACTTTTCTTTAACGGGGGTGCCATGAGGGCGGATAAAGGGGAGTTGAGAGAAAGATTCAACGTTCATGAAGTCATGAGTCTCTTTCTCGGTAGGAGAACTAGTAGTCTTGTCCATGGCTGGCACTGGCCGCTGGCTAGGGTTAGGGCTTAGCTAGATTGCTAGGTTAAGGTGTGAACCGACGAAGAACTGTGTGCGAAGATTGAATCAAGGAGAGAAAGGGAGAGGAGGAAATAAAACAAAATTGGTGGGGGAATGGATAGTGGGGCCTACAAATTAGAGAGAAGGGATGCAGAGGAAGAGGAAGAGGAAGAGGAAGAGGTCTGATTATTCATGGGGGGGGGCGATGACCCATAGAGCCTGCTGATGACCCATTATATTATCTGAGAGTGAGAGCTGACAAAGCCACAAGTTCTGCTCAGATTGAGTTTGGCTTATGCCAGTTGAATTGTTTTGGCTTCTTAAACTACCCTACCATCTATGCAGCTTCCTTTTTTCAAAAAAATAAATTAAAAAATTATATAAATATATATATATATATATATCTTTCTATTTTACTCTTTTTTTTTTTCCCCTCAATTTTGCTATCACAAAATTTTGGGTGCTATTTTGGTGGATATTGGATTAATTGTAACATGCGTATTCATTCTTATTTTTAGATACTTTGTTAAGAATTTGATAATGAAATTATAGAATGAACGAAATATTTAAGACTGTCTCACCATGCTAAGAATTAGAAAAATCATGTTTATGTACAACTTGAATGGTCTAAATGATATGAGCTTTTATCTGAACAAACTCCGGCTTATGATTGATTAGGACGTTAATCTATTTTGATGATTGACTGGTTTTAAATAAATGGAATATGACAAAATTTTATTGAATAAATATTCTGATAATCCTTCAAAATTCAAGATATTATGAGAATCAAGTGGGCGTAGTTATTTGTATTGAGTGCTACTTGGTTCAACTAATAAAATTTTTTATTTATGTTCATAAAATTTCAATTTTGCGCAGAATTGATATGGAAAGGAATGGTTTATGTCGTTGCAATAACAATTAAAACAATCATCAAAAGAACTAATTAATTAAAGCACCCATCTAGACATTATCATGTATCATTCGAAAAATTAATTGTACTTTTAATAACAAAAACAACATTTATTGACATTAATTAACCAAATGATCATGCCGTTACTCGCATCGTTAACATTTTTTTTTTTCCATTTGAAAACATTAGATATGATTAAAAGAAATGGAGGATTTTTTTTATCCTTAATTTTCAGTTTTACTGGTCAATAATCAAGTTAAAAGGTTAAAGATAATAGGTTATGCTTGCAGTTTAAAGACACGGTGAAGAAAGATTCCTACTGAGTTGAGTAATGAAGAATACTGGCCCCAAGATGTGCAGTGAATAATTTCTGTTGCGCACACCAAGTACGCGGTAACAACCTAACGAAATCATTAATTACTACTTTTATTTCTTAAGTTATAAGTCCAAGAATATTTCTTCTTGAGACTCGAAGACTAAAATTCTTTTCATTTCATGTTAGGTTTTTTTTTTTTTTTTTTTTTTGAGATAATAAGGATGAAAAAAGTAAGTGTGTGTGTATATATATTAAAAAAAAAGGATGGTAAAACTTAAATTTATTTTTTAATTCTTTATTTTTTTTTAAATTTGAACTTGGGTGACCAACTGAATAAAATTACTTGAAAACCATTCAATCTTAGGACAATATATTAAAATTAATATCAAACAACAAAGATGTGCTAATAATGAGGTCATGAAATGCTTAAGTATTATTAGATAATTCTAGCAAATTATGTAAATTTGTGAGCTATCGACAAATAAATAACGCTATTCTCACGCTGTTTTCAAATATTAATGCGGGCAATTTTCTCCTTTATTATGACACAACACAGGTTCTCTCTAGTACTTATTATGATGTAAGTAGAAGAGCCCGTTATCAATTCAATGAGGTCACAGCTCATAGGAAAGACAGTGAACGGCAAAACATTTACATCAATAATAAATAATGTGGCTTAGTTTAGGTGTGGAAATTGAAACTCCCCCACGCCTACATTTTTCATGATTTTATTATATGACTCCTACCCAACATATGTACGTTTATGGGCTTCTATATATGCAACATAATGACATAATTTTTACCGTAGTATGATTTTTTTAATTATTTATTATTTATAAGGTGAGAGGTGAACAAGATTTAAATCAATTTTTTAATCCCTTTCTTTACTAAGATTTGGACTTGATGGCCAAACAAAGGTATCTGCTTACAACCCATTTAGTCAAAGACTAATTAAATCTCATAACGATCAAATATTCTTTTTATCTCTTTGTCTCTAATTTTTTTCCCATTCAATCAAGATTCTTTACTAAGAAAAATGATAGATAAACAAATTCCAGTTTTAACGTGAAATGGGAAAAGAGTTCACAAGAGACAATACTATATAATTAAGTTAAAATTTACAATACCATATATATTAGAAAAACCGTTAAATTGGCCAAAAGAAAATTTCCAAGTATGGGTGCATTGTGCGACATGAGTAATAAAAGACAAGTGCCAATTGAAATTTTCATTATATATTTACATTTTATATATTGCTAGTTTACTTTGACCATCATAAAATTTACTTTTGCTCAAAAGTAAGTAAATTTGACATGTAAACAACGAATAACTAATTGAACAAGCAAGACGAGACAAGACGTTGCATATAGATAGGTTTGATATATAAGTAACAAAAGTAATGTAGATAAAGTAAGCATAAATGATCAACAATTATTATCATCTCATGATCATCAGCCAAATGTATGCATGCATATTTTATTGTTTTGTTATATGAGAATAAATCCAAAAAGAAGCACCTTTCACGATTTCATATTATCAATTATTAAAATTTTTTTTTTATTTTTTTAAATTTTTTATTTTTGAAAGCGAAGGAGCATAACACTCTTTTTTTTTTTTTTTCTGTAAACATCCGACTTCTTCCTCTCAAACTCTTAATAGTTTATGACATGTACTTGTGTCCATCAATCAGCCAACAACCCACGTTTGTTAAAAAGAAAAATGGTAATTTTCTCTCCTTTAATTTCCGAATGAAATGATCGTGGCTTTGATTTCTCTCTCTCGGGGACCAGGTACCAGTAGTTGGTGTTGGTTCTTTATAGTTGTTGGCTGTTTTATATCTGTTGCAGGGATTCTGCAGCAATGTGGTCCTGAAGAAAGTAAAAATGCTAATAGCCATTAGCCGGATTGTTGTACAAATGGAGAAGATACAATTGCAATCATCCTCCATTTCTTTCTCTTAATTCTATGGATAGCTAGCTAACAAAAGTACAACTTACACTCTCTCCTTTTTTCTTTTATCCATTGCTTTTATTTCTTTCTTCATCAACATCAAAGAATATAGATTATAAGATTTTATATATACAGTATATTAGGACAGCCCTTATTTAGTGCAGAAGTACCATGTTTGAGATGCTGATTCGTCACTATAGCTACATCATATGTTCAATTTGAGCTAGAGGGCTATAGCTACAGTAGAGTGAATAAATTTATGTTCGATTCGTCACTATAGCTACAGTTTAGTGAATAAATTTATACAACAATATAGAGAAATTAATTATCACTCTTATTATTTAATGTGGTTTAAAAATTCAACGTGCACAACAACATAAAGATATAAAAGTAACTGGATAATTTTTCTTTTTGGAGATTTTTGTTGGATCTTTAATCCAACGTTGGGCTTGTATGTGAATAATTATGTGTTGCACACTGTCATTTAAGGTTAATGCTAATTAAAAATGATCTATTAAAGTTTTCAGTAATAAGCGCTTTAATGTATTTAATATGGTACCTTTAATAGACTTAAGAGTAATCTCTATTTCTATGATGGGTTGGAATAGAAATACCAAAAGATAACATGAAAAGTTGTCTGTATAAATTGTTATGGTCTCCAAGTCACACATATCGTTTTATTGTTTCTGAAATCCCATCATTAGAGAGAGCACGGAGAAACTTAAAAGATTCTCTAGGAGAACGTGTTGATCTATTCATACTACTCCAAAAAGCAGTTAAAGCATTATACATTTAGGTGCACTTTCGCATATTCGTTTATTGATTCTTAGTGATACAACATAAATGTTTCCTGAATTATAGGTGATGATTTTCACCAAAAGGTTATTATTCTAACAATTTTTGCCTATTTTATCATTCATAATGGCCATTATAATTATCACTTTTATATATCATATTGAACATGAAAATTATCAACTATATACCCTTAAATTATTTTGTTATAAAAAACACTACAACACTTTCAAGTTGTATTATTCATCTATCTAAATGTACAATTAGTATCATTCATCAACCAAATCGTTAGTTGCCATTAGAAAATTAACAAAATTGTTGCAAATTGACCATTTTTGCCTTGACAATCAATTTAATATAAAAGTACAGAGAAATTATCAGTCATACCCTAAGTTTAACCTGTAACACAAAATGTTAGAAATATTTGAATTTATTGGATTTTCCATCCTAACTTTATAATTTATATCAACCATTCAACAAAAAATTAACATTGTTAGAATATTTATCATAATTTAAGTAAACTGGTCATTTTACCCTTGAATTTACGAGCATTTTTTACTTTGCACCATAAATAATCAAATAAAATTTATCTTTTTTAATTATGAAATCGAATTTAAGGATTGAATTGATTGGTGTTTATGAATTAGGGTTTAAGCTGACTTGTGGATTCATTTTGATTTTGTAAATTTGTGAAGATAAATTAAGAAGACCAATTAGATTTTTTTTTTAGAGAAAGGAAAATAGAGTTTTAACTACATTTAATTGTATATTGGTTATAAAAACTATTTTTTAATATTTAAAACTATTGTCTTGTTTGTTTTTAGCAAGTTAAATGTCTAAATTACCATTATGACATCATTAATTATAATCAACAGTTAATGTTTTGGCGGACAATTGATACAAATTACAAACTTAGAGTGAAAATTTGAACAAATTCAAACTTTTGTACTATTTTTAATAACAAGGTTAACTTTAGGTAGATGACTGATAATTTCTCCTTTATTTTTTATTTAGCATGTTATATATCTAAATTATTCTTGGGACATCATCACTTCTTAATGGAAGCTAACAATTTGGTGGATGAATTATACTGATTGTAAATTTAGAGTAGATGAATGATACAATTTGAAAGTATTGTAGTATTTTTTATAAGTGCAACTTAAGTGTGGATAACTAATAATTTCTCTAATGAATATGATTATTTTATTTATTCTATATTAGCTTAATGATAACTAAAAAATCTCCCCTCAATCTTGTGAAAATTTGAACCTCGGACCTCTTATTTTTAACTCGATAAATTTGCAAACTAACTAACATCCGCATCACAATGACTATGATTCTTGTCGTATAGATGTGAAATAATGGTGTTAATTATATTCATTGAGAAGGATCTTCGATATTACATGTGATTTTTATAGACGGCAGGATCTATCGATAAAATTCACATTTTATATCCTCCACTTTTATATTAATTTGATAATATTCATACTTTAGTGTTAATTTTCTTCTCAAATATTACGTAGTTAATGCTCTTATTCACTTTTAATTCGAGAAGCATGAAAATATGGAAAGAGCATAAAAATTATCGGTAAGCTTTTCAAGTTAATCATTCTAGAAAAAAGAAGAATAACAATAAATAAAAAGTACATAAGAAAAGAAGTGAAAGACGTGAGAGATAAAAGCATCTATTAACTTGTTGATCAAAAGCAAGTAAAATAATTATTTGTCATGTATGTACAAAAAGGGAATGACATACATTTATATTATGATCAACTCTTTCTTCGGTTCACTTCCTCCAACAACAAACCATTTCAGTAACTTTTTTTTTTCTTTTACCGTTCGGTTAAATGACTCTTTCTTCCAATTTAAGGTACAAGGAACGAGAGAGAAATTTTGAAAGGGATGTAATTCATGGTATCCTCTAGACTTGCATGGGATTTTTTTGAAATGGGTAATTTTAATGATTTTTATTTGAAGTAAGCTCTGCAAATTCAGACTGCTTTAGTCGTGCATGCTTGACTCGTTTTGCAATTATTCTCGGCCCCAGCAGCCTCACAATTGTTCATAATTCTTCTTCCTTTTTCTTTGCCATCCCAAGACAAGTCACTCTCTCTCTCTCTCTCTCTCTCATATTTAATAATTTCTAGGGCTAGCTTTTTCATTTGAGTGCTTTTCTTATACGACTTGCTCTGAGCCCCATTTGAGCATTTTTTAGTTTTGGATTTAATGGAAGTACTTCTTTGATTGATTGCACCATCTCAGTATAAGGTGGCCCCCCTTCCCCACCGCCATCATCTCCCAAATATGCCATTTAAGTTTTCCTTTTATTTTTCTAACATAGTTCTTGCCCTAATACAGATCTCTACCCGTTTTAAATAATATTATCCAATTATAATATAATATCAAATCATCGCTAGATGATGGCGTCTAATTTTAAATCTGTATTTTATATGTAGATATATATGTTTACTACTTTTTAATTATTATTTCTTTATAAACCCTAAGACCCTTATTAAAACTCACAAAGACTGTGAATTTTAAAATTTAAATTTAAGACTAGAAACCATCGTTTAATTATAGTACTATTTATCTAGTATCTTCATACGTGTGTACCTAATAATTTGATACATATATCCTTTTTTTAATATATTTTATAAACCCTACGAAGACGATAAATAAGAAAGAAACAACAATTGCTATACCTCTTTCATTCATTATTCTTGTAATTGTGAACTCTCTTTATTTGCCATTAAAGTCATATTCACAGAGGTTGTGGGCTGGAAAGGGGACCATTTTAGCTATCAATTACTACTTCAATGCAACTGAACCACTTTATATGCCCATCATAAATTAAGCACTATTTTATCTGATGTGAACCCCAACTTGCTGTTTCTTTTGCCCCATGATGTGGTAACATCCTAAACGCGACGTTTCATAGACTTTCGATAAACTACCATTTTTCTTCATAATAATAACTAAAAGCTTCTTCTATTTGCTCAAATATGTCATCATATTCTGATGAATTTTGACTCTGTAATAAGAACTTGTTGAATTGTTGATTCTTTTCCGACTTTTACATTAACACAAGTTACAAGTCAATGATAACGTCCACTTTTGGCCGTACTTTTTGTTAAATTTGTGGAGTAATTGTCTAATTCAATAGCGCAACACAGTTAATGGTCGGCCAATTACCCCCACACACACAAATTAAGTTTTTACCACATTTCTTTCAAAAATTAGTTGTAATTTTTTTAAAAATTTTCCACCATGGTCATTAGGGTTTAAAAGATATCTTAACCCCACTTCACCAATTCATTATTTTGCCATGCATTCACCAATTCATTATTTTGCCATGCATTCATATTCTTTTTCTATGGTTGGTAATTTTTAAGTTGAAAAAAAATACTGATTTTATTGAACGAGCGGGTATATACAAAATGCATTTTTTTTTTCATTGGCCATTATAAAAATCAATGGCACCCACAAAAACTTGAATGGATAGCAAAGGTGAAGCTAAAGGTGGGCTAACCTAGGCTACAGCCCGGGTTAGTTTTTTGAAAAAAAAATTATTATAATTTATAAATTTACTTTATTAATATTTATATAAAATAAAAACAAATCTAATATTTGATAATATTTTTCTTATTTACATTATATTTTTATAGTTTTATGGTTAAATTTTTACTTATATAATGTGTTTAATTTTATTTGTATAAAACAAATTTTTTGAGAAGTAAATTTTATTTTTTAAAAAAATATAACCCACCCAAAAAAATGATGCTGGCTTCGCCACTGATGGACAGTGATCATGAAATCACTATGAAGACATTCTAGGAATTGAACAAGTGTCATTAAATGTTAGGTATCTAACAGTATAGGATTCGGATGCCTTCACTCATTTTGAAACTTAAAAGGCATGTGATGTTGCACATGTCCAACGAAAGTCACCATCTTAAGAAACCCTAATTCTCAATCAGCAGCACTATTTAAACAAGCTTTTGGTTTGTCTGGCTTGTAATCTTAACATTGCGTCATCTTCCTAACCTGTCTCTCTGTAACTTGATCTACATATATACTGCTGTGTTCTTGCAGCGGCATCGTTTGATGATAATTGTCTGGTTTTGGAATTGGGCACAAAGAGAAGGCAGAAAAGAGTCGCTATCTAGTTGTTCATCATCTGTCTTTCTCTTCACATTAGGTGGCTTGATAGCAACATTGCCTCTCAGAACTAATGTTTTGAGCCTCCCACTTTGCTCTCTCTCTCTCTCTCTCTTTTCATGTGTGGACCAAATTAGATTGATGTGGAGACTTTCAAAGTTCTTTGTACATGTGTGTGAAATACATTTAACAATAGATGATGCTGTTCAATGGTGTAAAATATTCGTATAATAAAAATATAAATTCTTTAAAAATATTATAATTAGTTGACAAATTAGTTAAAAAGATTATTTATAAATTTAAAAGAAGAAAAATAATATAGAGTTATAATGGATTACAACCTATCTCTTTCATATTGAGTTCATAAATCTCTCAATTTAATTCAAATTCATCAACTTAATTTTAAAAATTATTTATTGCTTATTAATTAACTGATATTTATTTATTCACTAAAATAAATATTTTAAATCCAATGGTCTAAAAAACCCCATTATTAATTCCATAAAAAATATACAATGTCATAAAAAGAATCTTATCAATATTGCTTTTAGTTTTTAAATTTTTTTAAAAATTTCTTTTAAGATTTTTTTTTATCGTGCCCATAATGAAACATAACCAAAATTTGTTTCCGAACTATAATTTTTATTTGAGCAAATACAAGTTGGCGATTGATTGGTAATAAAATTTGAAAATAATAAATTAAAAAACTTTGACCGTAAGGAGAGAGCTCTTATTTAATGAAAAATATAGATTAAACAAAAGGTTATTTATACATCATGCATGCGTCATTTGTAACATACGTTGACATGGTTGTGTTGTGTGATACAATTTTGAAGTCCTGTGCCATTAGCACACGTGTCAATTGGCTATTGGTTGGAACTCCGGCGAATCCTGCATTTGGACTGCAGTAGATTTGAACAAATTAATTTAGAGATGGGGATGTTGCTAGAGGTGAAAGGTTATGATCAGAGTTCAGACATTCTTGTTGGCCCTTTCAGCACATGTGCATGACTTCACTTTCTGAGTTACAACTTACAAAACCTAACTTAATGTTTGGTTTTGGACAAAGATATTTTAAGCAGATGAGAACAGAAAGGAAGAATGTGGATACCAAATTTCCAAATGTGTGCATATTTGCAAGTGGAGCTGAGATTTGAGAGCATAAGAGCCCACCATTTGTTTGCTTTTTGGTTGATAAATGTTGGTTTTATCTAAGGGAAATTATCATTTTCCCACCAAGTTATTTTGACATATCAAATTATTACTATAGTTTGTTAAAAAATTTAGGGAAAATATCCACCGTCCACCTGTTTTTTACACCTTTTTCAAAAATACACAATTCCTTCATTTTTTGGCTGAAATCCACCTAAAGTTACATTTTTTTTCACTTTTCCACTTCCGTTTGGAATCCGTTAAGAAAACTAACGGAAATTTAAAAAAATGACCATTTTACCCCCAAAACGAAAATTACAATTTCACCTTAAAAATTATAAAAAATAATCAGATTAAATCTAATAATTTTCCCCATCGGTCAATAAAGAAATTAATTTCACAACCATCAAATGCAAGTTTTTTTAAAAAATATGTCGGTAATTAGAATGCTAAATTATAACAGTAGTATTAAAAATAGTCCAATCTCACAAACCATCAATTGAATTTAAGATAAGTAAAGTTTTATTATTTATTGAGTTATAATCTCTAGTAGTTAAGATTTTTTTGTACTTCATTAACGTACCAATAATGATATTCATTATTAAATCTTATTATTTTTTGCATTTTTAGGGTGAAATTATAATTTTCGTTTTGGGGGTAAAATGGTCATTTTTTTAAGTTTCCGTTAGTTTTCTTAACGGATTCCAAACGGAAGTGGAAAAGTGAAAAAAAATGTAACTTTAGGTGGATTTCAGCAAAAAAATGAAGGAATTGTGTATTTTGGAAAAATGTGTAAAAAAAAGGTGGACGGTGGATATTTTCCCAAAAATTTATTTTACCACTAAACTAAATGTTTGCTCATTTATCGTTTTACCATCATTTCATTAGATCATTTAAAAAGTTGTTGATGGTTTGCTGATATCGTAAGGGCATTTAAGGCATTTCTTATTGAAGTTAAAACACTGTGTTTGCAATGCTAAAATAAATAATAAATAAATTATTAGATAAATAAATTTTTTAAAAAAAAAGAAATTTGCAACCTTAAAAATTGGCCTCTCTCTCTCTCTCTCTCTCTCTCTCCATCTCCGATCTGTCTTTCTCTCACTCGTTGCTCTATCCACTGTAGTGCCATCATTGACTCTTTGACGTCTCCACTGGCGTTTGCTCTCTCCACCGCAGGTTATTGATTTCTTTTTTTTTTTTGGCTTATTGTCCATTACATTTTTTCTCTAATTAAATTGTTTTGAGTTGTGATTAATACTTGAATTTAGCATATTATGATTTTATGCTCCAAGGGCAAAATTAACTTTTAACTCATTTTCTGTTAAATATTAACGCATTTTTAACGGAATAATGGTAAAATGATAAAAGAGTAAACATTTAGTGGTAAAATACACTTTTGAGCAAACCACAATAATGACTTGATAATTCAAAATAACTTTAGTGGGAAAATAATAATTACCCTTTATATAACTCTAACCATTCAGGTTATGAGTCTAAAGTAAAAATAAATAAATTGTAAGTTTAAAATTTAAGCAATGCCAGAAATCCCAATTATTAATGCTGTAATTTAAATGTAAATGTCATATAAGATTAATTATTAATATTTATTATGAGTCAAATGCTGTAAAAATCGAACAATTAAAATTACACTGTGTTTTTTTTTTTAATTGTGAATACTCACAGATTACCTAAATTTATATAGTTTTATTTATAATTTTAACCCCACCAATAAAATACATTTATGCGTAGTTTAGACCATGTTAGTGTAATTGTTCGACTTTTTTTTTTTTTTTATAAGAATTGTTCGACGTTATTTACCCTAAATTTACGTAGACTCATTTTAAAAGGAGAAGCACAAATGCACTAGAAAACTGTCATGAGATGACAAAATCTGACATGTCAAATTATAAATCTAACGAATCTGAATGATCATCACCTTTATCTAGATGATAACCCTTCCTCAAGACACACAATAAAATGCAATGGGGCCAGCACATAAACGTTAGCATGATGGGATTTATTGGCTTTTCTACTTGTAAAGACCTTAACTGTCAATGTAAGGATGTATATATCTCTTTGAACTCCATAAAAGCTTGGTGGGTTTGATCATTGTTGTCTGGAACTGAAGGTTTATGGACCACATTCGGGCATCTTTTCAGATGTTGCATTAAAAATTTGTGGGGCATTGTGAAATTATGTGACATCTTTGGTCCCTTTCTCTTCTTTTTTATGCAAGTGTTGGATAATTAGTTAATGGCATCAATTAGTATCTAGCAAATCGGTTATGGTTCTACTGTTTGGACCATCCTAATAACATTCACATTAATTTCTTGATCAAAAACCCTTCAATTATTCCTAGTTACCTCTCAATGGCTCAGTACAAAGTAATGAGGCAAATTTATTGTAGAAAGAAACGCTTACAGCCTATAGGGAACATAACTAGTTCGGTAGTTCGGTGGTTCCTAGCTAGATTTTTATTAGAAAATGAAGTGAAATGGATGTGCAGTTAATAGTTAATTTGACTAAGCTTAATTAACTACTAAATAATTATATACATGCTGCATTTTTATTGTGTTGATGAAGTAAATATTCAATAATTAATTATAGATATATTTTGATATGCTTTACAAGAATATATGAAACAACTTTAGCAAATTAATAAAGAATATATACATTATTAAAGATCATATTATATCTAATTGAACTCATCTCTAATGAAAATTAAAGTTGAGGTTGCTTTAATTTCTTGAAATTAACTCCGGCTTCTTCGTTACACAATTGATGTGGACAAATAAGTTTGCTTGTGTCCATGACATCTAATAATGAAAGAGACAGAAAATTTGCAAAAGAGATTTATTCAAATTATTATTATTATTATGATTATTATTATTATTATTATTATTATTATTATTATTATTATATGATGAGTTCGAAATTAATTTAAATTAAGGGTCTAGTCTTATTGGTATCAGAATTTGGTAGTTGTAAGTTAATGACGATCACATGAATAATGTTTCCCCCACTAAATTCAATGACTGAATTATTGGTCCACACACATCTTTGATTTTCTTTTGTTGATGGTGACATGAGAGACCATGTATATTGATTGATCTTTTATTGTAGACATAGCTTTGAATTTGAAGCAACATTTATTTTCTTAAACATTATATTATAAGTTTCTTTCTTAATTTTGAATGATAAACTATTGACTGATTATATTCAAAATTCTATCACAGATGTAGTTGCATTTATCATATTAAGTTCGTTTAGTTCCTATATTTTGAAGTTAGTGTCTGTTTACTCTCTATATTTTTAAAAATACTTCAAACCATCCCTACCATTAAATTATTAACACTCTTGCCATTATCTTTTGTTCCTTTTAACTTATTTTTACAATATTACCCTATTATAATAATTTTTTTAGACATTATTAAAAAGAAAAAAATAAATTACTAGTTTAACACCCAAAAATAAAATTAAAAAAATATATATATTAATTTTTGTAGAACACTCTCTTGAGTTAAAATATTAATTTTTCTTAAAAAAATTGATAATGTAATTTTTTACAATATTTTTTTTAGACATACGTGAACTTCCACAAAAATTAATATATACATTTCTTGTTTTTATTTTATTTTTAAGTTTAATTTGATAATCTAATTTTTTTATTAATATCCAAAAAAGAAACATTATTGTAAGAGTGTTATATTGTAAAAGCAAGTTAAAAAGAATAAAAGATAATGGCATGAGTGTCAATATTTAGTAACATTGAGGTGTTTTTAAAAATATAGTGACTAAATAGGCACTAACCTCATAATATAAAGACTAAACAAGCTTTTACCCTATTAAATAAATTCATTTAGACCCTGTATATAATAAACTCATTTAAGCTCATAGCAACAGACTTTTTTACTTTCATGTATCATAAGTCTTTCTTTCTTTAAATGAATTAAAAAGTTTAGTCCCCCACAAGCCAGTTTTAATCTAATCAAAAATCGACTTTAATAGTAGTTTCCACTTGTAAATTTATTTCCAAATTTAATCAATTTAAAGTTAATACATTTAATTAATTAATTTTTTTTTGGCTAAAGTTGTTATTTAAATTTAGTATCTTATTTAATAAGAGTAACTTCCTCTAAATAAATTCTCTGGTCCATCACTGCTATTAGTCAAAATGGTGTAAAGAAATTACCCATCCCAACACTTAAAAAGAAAAGTTATTTAAGTAACAGAACTTTCATGAACAATCACTTATTACTTACATAGTTGAATGAATCATTAAAATGAAGATAAGTTTTATGATCGGGCAAGAAAATTTAACATGATTAAATGAGAAATTCTAAATCATAGAAGCAGAAATTTAAAAATATGGTGGATGAGAAATTGTAAGACAAAGTTACTTAAAACATTTTAAAAATTAATCTGTGTTTTTTTTAGCACTAGATTCGTTTCTCATGTTTAAAATTAAAGCTCCGTTTGATACAACTTTTCAAATGAAATGTATTTAAGTAGAACGTTTATAAATAAGAGCTTTTACCAAAAAGATTTTAATTATTTGGTTGTCAATAAGAGATTTTATTAAAAATTTATGAAATTACTTTAATAGGCAAGTTTTTTAAAGTTATATTATGAAAAGAATACAATACGATTGTTAAACAAGTAAATGATATTTTAGATATTTTAACATTTAAAAAAATTAAACCTCTATTCCCAAAAATCTAAAATTTGAGCTTTTACTAGCAGAGGCAAAATAACTTATTTAACCTTCAAAAGATTTATTAGAAAAACAACCAAATAACAACAAAAATTATTTTAAGAGTTTATGAGATTAAATAAACACTTATGTTTATTAAATAAGTTATACCAAACAAGCCTAAAACAAAAATCACATGAAGAAGAAAGTGTTGAGTGTTAGAAAGTGTATATTTATAAAGGAAAAAATTGTTATTTTACACTTCAAGTCTCATTAACATCCCTACTTTTATGTATTTATGTTATTTGTGATTTAATTATGTGTGTTTTATTATAGTTTAGTATTTTATGTATTTCAGGAGGCATCATGGTCATTTCATAATGAATGAGAGATTAGATAGCAAAATGGACAACAATTTTAAACTCATAACAGTCGAAAACCTTAGGAGGAGCATAAAAGGATAAACGACACTGTTCACATGTACAATATTGTTTATGACACTATTCACATATACGGTACGATGATGTGATACTGACCAATGACGTGGTAGTATTCGATTAAACGAATGATGTGACATTGACTGCTTATATGATGTTGACCAGTGACATGACAGTATATTACTAGATCAAAAACATGCGTACATTGCATGTATATACACGAAATGACAGCCCTAATGATGTGTTCTATCTAATCAGAACTTGCCACGTGTCGCAATCCTAAGCGTCCAAATTATTTTTATCTGATAGTCATGATTTACTCATTATATCTATAAATAAGGGGCTCTCCCTAATTTGGCACCCTAAATTCATTTTTGAGCTCTATTTTCTGTAATTCATTATTTATCTTGTATTTTCTATGTATTTTAATAAATTTTCATTTTACTCCTAATTTAATTATGAGTAACTAATTTTTTTTCAAATTTGGGTTGAAAGTGAAGTCTCAACATGTTTCATGGGCTTAATTTAGTAAATTTAATTTCTCTTCCCCTCTAATTTTTGTAGATGTTTTGACTTTTCGTCGACATATAATAATAATTTTGTCTAGATATTGTACTAGTATAATCGTCTTCATAGTGTAATGTTATTATTATTTGGCACGATAAACACTTAGTATCATATTTATTGGAAAGAGGTTCATGAGGAGTGGAAACCCTCCTCATGATTTAATTGGCACTAATAAGGAATATTAAGCTCATAGTGCATGTTGAGTGCTGATCCAGAAATTCAAATGCTTCATTTTAATAGTTTTCGCTTTAATTATTCTCACAATTTTAATTTAAATTTTAGGATAATTTAAATCATTTTCACCACAAATCCAACCACCCACTTAAAAAATTAACTCTACACGCAATTAAAATCCGTTGTTTGATTGTTTGCTGCCATTTTAATTGTTATGGTGTCCTTGCTCAAAGAAGTTGTTCTTGGTATCCATAATGCTGCTACAGTGTCCAAATCGAGAAAATAAACTTATTTTAGATTTAGAATTGGCTTTAAAAGTGGTGCTTTAACGACCTAATGGCCTCATAAGAAATTCATTGAGTAGATTATCCAAGTAGTCACCTTGTTTTAGTGTCTCTATGTGGTTTGTTGTGTTTTCTTTTGTAATTTTTTTTTTGTTTTTTTAATTTTTTTCATGTTTGTATTGTGTTGTTGGTGTTTATGTTGTGTTGTTGGTGGTAGTATGTGTTGTTACGAACACTAAACTATATCATTTTTCCGATTGGAAAGTGATTTTTATTTACAATAGTTAAGGTAGGTAGGCTAGTCCCTTAAAATTCCGCAGTTTTTCATAAGACTTTAATGTGTGAAGCTTTTTATTTTCCTTTTAGTTTTAGTTCTTAATAGTATTCATAATCATATTTTTTTGTTAGACATTACCCTAATTGAGGCTTGAGGTTCAGACAATGTCCTAATTTATAATACTTAGGGCTTGTTTGAGATTATTTTTTGGAGGTTTAAAAGTGATTTTGAAAATATAAAAGCTAATTTTAGTGTTTGATATAAAAAAAAATCACTTCTATCAAAATCAGCCCCTCCTACAACTGATTTTGAAAAATAGGGAAGAGTAACTTTTAGATTTTGATTTTGAAAATCTATTTTATCCTTTAATACAATTTAAACAATAGCCCAAAATATCCTTCCGTTATCTCACCGTCAGTGAAAAGCCGTTAACTAGTAATCTGTTGAGGGCAAAATAGGATTTTTCATTATAGTGATATAAACTATATTAAAATAATTTTTTTACACAATTAAATAACACTATAAAGCATGCAAACTTCATTAATGTTTTCTTAAATGAAATCAACAACGATATAGTTTAATATAGCAATTGAATAATTGCCATGAGGAACAAATTGTAATTAAAAACTCAAAAATACTACTAATTTTTATGTGCTTGTATGTGCCGAATATTTTCTTTATCTTCAACTCAATTCAAGTCATTTTATAGTATAATCATAGAGTATACTTATATAAATAAGAAAATTGTGATATTTTTGATAGTTAGATCTAGGGTTTATAGGGCTTTCATGCCGTCGAAATAGAAAGAAGTGAAAAAAGAATTGCTTGAAATATAAGTTTTTCATCTTTTTCGGTATTTCCTGTTTAGTGAGATTAGATAAAATTATTTTTAATTATATGTCAACTTTTGTTTATTTTTCTAATTTTCTCTTTGATGGAAAATTATTTTTTTACCCTTAATGAATTACTAACAAATAACATTCAATTAACGGTGAGTTAATGGAAGGATGTTTTGGATTATTGTTTAAAAAGTAAGAATGAAATAGGGTATTACATGAAACCCTAGGGATGAGAAGGACTTTTTCGCTTATATAAATATCCTTAAAATTATTACCTAAATCCAAAATTATCCTTATTCAAATTGGAAATAAAATCAATATTTTAATAAATTTTTGTTATAATTCATCAATATCAATTTATTAATATCAATTTGTTGGTCAAATTATTATCACTATATTATAAATTTGATTATCAATTGTTTTAAGATAAAAAAATAAAAAATAAAAATCAATATTATAGATTTTATTTTTAGTTAAAATTATTTTAATACACAATTAAAAATATTATTTTATTTGTATAAGTAAATTTTATTCTATATTATGTGTATTTTAATCATTTGTTTTCTCTCAGTAGTTTAATAATAAAATTTACTAAACGTCTATAACTACTTTCAAAATTCACAGTACTTATGAAAACAAAATTTACCAAACACTTAACTGATTCTCTTCATAGCTAATTATTTCTGCAACATAGCTAGTAACAATTATTTTAAAAGTTACAGATTTCTCAAACTGGCCCTTAAGTTAAATATAACCTTATTTTTTTTAGCGTATTAGGCGATGTATTATTAGTAATTATTGCCTATTTAATACTTATTATTACTTTTTTTTTTAAAAAAAAAGAGAGAATTGGATATTGAATGAGTGTGCTAAATGGGTGTTTGAAATTTTTTATGTCACGAGTTTTTTTTATAATAAATAAAAAATTTACAATATAAGTACTCGTAATAACTTTTAAAATATAAATAACTCTATATCTAAAATTAATTTAAATTCTACCCATCTCCTCCTTTTTAATAAGAAATAATAATAGCGAGCGTACTATTTTATTAGATAATAAAAGTGCTAATGGACCCCAGTGAAAAATTTCCTCGACAAGAGAATCTTTCCTCGACTGACTGCACATTATTATGGTTTTGGTACAATCTTTTTCTTTTTGGTAAGTTGTATGAACATATACCTAATTGGTAACTGTACAAACTTCTTACACGGAATTATTATTGCACAATTTAGCATTAATTTTTTCTTTTTTACTTTAATATTTTCTGAAAATGTACGAAACATGAATGACTTGACATTTCTCTCTTGTTTGCAGCGGTACGTTGTTATTATTGGTACTTGGTTCATAATAGAACCCCCCCAAATTTAGTTGCATGTGGGCCAAAGTACTTTCTTTGATAATTAACTACCGCTTGCTCTTTATTAGGGTTTTCTCATTTTCTTTTTCCTCTTTTGTTTTCAATTTTTGAATGGTCCTCAAAACAAGTACTGCCCAGCGCCCACTCCTTTTTCATATGGCTTGTGAAAAACAAGTACTCTCCTATGTTTATTGTTTGTATCTCCTTTTGTTTGCCCATCTTCGACCACACATAAAAAACCTAATTGACTTTTTCTTCTAATGTGTTAAGAGTAGGGGCCCTTGATTTGCCCTGGTTGATGGAAAGCATTGCAACCCCCAAAAGATAAGACATCTAGCATTCATAACTTTGGCCGCGTACGCTTACATTTTGTGTATTATATTACAAATGCGAAAAAAATACCAAATTCGCCACATCGAAATTTACACTTGTGACGTTTTATATTTCAAGTTTCATGGTTTTAGGCAGTGTAAATCCGATCGTACAAGTTTAGTTTTCTTTATCAGAGTCCGTCAATGGGGTTTCTTGATAAATCTGTATATATGCTAATACTTTGAATCTAACATATTATGCAACTTTAATTAACGAGTTCTAGATACTTAAGTTAGTAATTCTTTTTTGACTCATAATAGCAATTTTTATGTCAAAGGTTGATATGACTCTAGCCAATTTTTTGATTGATCATTACTAGTGAACTACTTCATCGACTGCAAGTCGAGTGAAATCTATATGCGGCCCCTGATTTTGATGTATTAGTTTTGGTTGAGCAATTCCATCGTAATAATTATTTGCTTTCTCTGGCCATTGTAAGATACGTAAGATAACCTAAATTAAGACTTTTGATTGGAAGTTTTAACCAATTAATACAAATTAATAATACATTTTCCTTCTTTGTCTCTTTCTTAAACCTAAATTAAGACTTTTGATTGGAAATTTTAACCAATTAATACAAATTGATAATACATTTTCCTTATTTGTCTCTTTCTTATATAACCCGTAAACAATTCTTCTTGTGTTTGAGTAAACTAAGGTATTAGTTAATTTAGGAAACATTTCATATTCTAGGAAAAAGAAAAAGAAAAAAATCTATGAGATGATGAAAATTTTGGAACTTTTTATAGCTGGAAATCCAACAGGTTCTGATTTTAAGATTTGTTATTTAAAGTAATATTACAACTGCAAACCCTAATTATTTGCTTTGATGGCATGGCTTTGGATGTTTCAAGGTATAAATGGTGAATGATCAATGTAGATTAAATATATTTCTAACTAGGGAATTGAGTGCTACTTAAACGTTCATATACAATAACAAGGGAAATCTTAGTAGGTGATATTAATTATTTCAATCTTTTGGCAATTAACAAAAAAAAAATCCTATTATTAACCTAGAGTCCCACTCCCATAGGATTAATTATAAGGACATATGGACAGAAACCAAATATTGATCATGCGACTACAACTCTAGAAAAGGGGGAAAAATGTAATATAGTATATCTTCTATAAATTAATAGTATTGAAAAACAATAATTAATTAATCGAATTACAACATAGTATATTAACCCGTTGAGATTGGTAAAACCCATTATTTAATCAAGATTTTATTGTAAGTATGGTATAACTTTATCTTGTCCTTCATGTGAGGGTATTTAGTGTAGGGTTGATAAATTAAGGGTTTGGTCTACGCTTTTTCAAACCCAAACCCAAGCTCATTAGATAAGAAGTGCAAGGTTGGGCTTGGGCAGGGTTCATTGCGGGTCTTGGCTGGGCTTGGGCTTTTACTTTTTTTTTTTAATTTTTTTTAAATTGTTGTAAACTTAAAATAGTTTAATAATAATCAAGTTGTTATAATCAATAATGAATTAAAAAATATTACATAATAAAATAATAAATAAATAAAATAAGGTTTAGAGATTTAATTTTTTAATATTGAATTCTCTAATTGAAACACTCTCTTAATTAATTAACACTTAAAAGAGAGTTTAATATTATAATTATAATATTTTATTCATTATTGACATATAAATTAGGAAATTTAACCTTACTTTTTTTCCATTATTTTTCAAATTTAAATTTATTATTATAATTTATAATTTTTTTTAAAAAAAGGAGGACTTGGGCCTAATTCGGACTTATTTTTCTAAATCCTTATTCAAGTCCTCATGTGAGTAGATCAAGTCAAAACTCGTGGGAATGTAGCGGACCAACCCGAATTTTTTTACCATCTCTAATCTAGTGAGCATTATCTTGTGGGTGCAGTTCACTTGTGTTTTAAGGGGGGTTTAATTACAAAGTGACGGTTATAAAAGTAAATATAAAAAAAGAAAAAAATTATTATTGTATATACCATTGGAAGTACAGCATCACTCCTATTTATAAGAAAAGTATTGGGCTTAAAGCAATTTAAGGAGCAAACAAGTTGGACTAGCGTAGGTAGAGTTAGAAAGATACTGGGGTGAAATAGAAACTCTGTAACACGCCCATTTTTGTTAGAGTAAGCCCACGGACGATAGGTCGATAGCGATTCTATTATTGGGCTTGTTTATGACATAGGCCGCGATGCCACAATTACAAAGCGCCGGAACTGCTACGTGGCAGTTTTACGAGTCAGCTGCAAATCCGCATTACAAACATTCACAAAGCAAGACTGTTAGGTATACAGAAAACAGAATCGAACTCTCTGATTCCAGTAACAAAATCACAAACGCTTTCTAAATTTCAAAAGCCAAGAATTAATCAAGTCTACGAAATCCCTAAATGACCACCCATTTCCAGGTATTTTAATTGAAATTCTGAAAATCTTTTGGCTGTTAGTTTTGGATTTTTTTTTGTTCCGAAGTTTAATGATAATCTGTTAATTTGTGTTACAGTTCTGTTGCAATGAAGGAAAAGAAAACACAGTCTGTGCTTAATCGAATCTTAGTGAATTGTGCTGCCCAGGTTTGTTTTCGCCACGTGGCAGGGAATAAGCTTTTTGAAATCTGCCGAGTCCTGTCTTTGGTTGATGATTATTTTGAAAAAAATAAAAAAATTAATTCTTTGCAGGCGAAAGAATACGGAGGTTGTGTCGCTGCAAAAGTCCCGGAAGTTGAGCGTGATATGTGCTTGAAACAATTTCTCGCGTTAAAGAATTGCATGCAAAATACGGTATCACATTGTGTTTCTTTAATTACAAGATATGTCTTTAGTGTATGGAAGGAGGAATTATCTTGCATTATGCGTGAGAAAGCATGATGCTCACGCGTTTGTACTGTTTTAGAAGATGTTGCTCTTAACATCATGCTTTTTGTTCTTGCTTATTAGCTTCGAGGAAAGGCTTAATCGTCCGCTTCACTTCTGTTAATATCTGGAGGAGTAAACTGATTACGTCGAGTAACTTAGAAACATGTCTGGAAAGGCATCATCAAGTTCGCAGCCTAGTATTGGTTTAAGTGGTTCTGGTGCACTTTCACATGTTTATATACAATACCCGCCTCTGCATTGCAGCATTCCTGAATCAAGGGGTTTACATTACGATGATGGAACTAAGTTACTCCTCTCCTCGACATCTAATCAGGTAAAGTGTTGATTTTGCAATTTAACTTGAATTCGAAGTGCATTTTAGTTATTGTTTAATGAGCATTTATGTTTAATGAGCATTTATTTTGTTATTGCTGTTTGATTAGTTTGTCCTTTTTACTCAACAGATCTTTTCATGGAAAACTGTTCCCTTCAATCCTCTTGCCACTTCTACCTCTGATTCAATACCTGAAGGGCCAATTTTAAGCATTAGATTTTCTCTAGATACAAAGCTTATAGCAATTCAGCGGTCCAGCTCTGAGATACAGTTTTGGATAAGAGAAACTTCAGAAGCTTTTAGCCATAGGTGTAGGTCTGATTCGGAGAATATATTGGGATTTTTCTGGACGGACTGCCCATTGTGTGACTTTGTCGTTGTAAAGAACAGGTAAAGGGAAGTTTCTATGCAGTTTCTGGAATTGTCTAGAATTTTTTTTTTTTTTTTAAATTTTTGGGTTGAAATGGTTACATATAGATATGTTTACCAATAATTTGGTGCTAACTTTGTTATGGCGTGTTAGAGGACCAAGTGTCGTGTCTATAAAATTGTTACCCATGTTCTAGGTTGATGCGTACAAGCCATTGGAATGGCTTATTTGTTTATAAGAACACTTCAACATCTTAATGACGGGGTGATCGCTTACTTTTAATCTTGTAATTGCATTTTGATTTTATCCTAGCCCGACACTCACCTTTCACTAAAATGGAGTCGATTACAGTGGGCTGGACTTGTTTGCTTATGATTCTGTTGCAAAATCACTTGACTTGGTGGAGATGAGGAAATTGAATGTGTGTTGGTATGTCTACACTCATGAAAGTCGATTGGTTCTTCTTGCTTCTGGCATGCAGTGCAGGACTTTCACTGGTTTTCAGGTACGGCTGTCAACTCTGTAATTAGCTCAATTTTGTTTGTACCCTTTCTGATAAAGATTATATCTTCGTTAAGTTATATTTCCATATCAGAGAAAAGGGGCCCGAAAATCGTTTTATGAATACTATAAACATCTTCAGTTGTTGTCAAGTTCTTTCATTGGTTTGATGCAGATGTTATTTCTTTGTGCAGTTTTCATCTGCTGGGATAGTTCGCTTGCCAAAGTTTGATATGGCAATGGCTAAGCCTGAGGCGAACAGTAAGCCGGTCCTAGCTGCTGAAGATGTCTATATTGTCACTGTGTAGGTTATTTATGTTTTGTATTTAGTTAATCCCATTCTTTGCTGAGAGCAAATCTTAAGCCTTCTTGATTTTTACAGCTATGGTAGAATATATTGCTTACAAGTTGATAGAGTTGCAATGCTACTCCACTCATATAGATTTTACCGTGATGCTGTCGTACAACAGGTACAGTCTCGCTTAGATTTCTTGTATTCGGAACTTGTGCCTTTCTTCAAGTTGATTATGAGACTTGTTTCTGTGGTAGCGGCTGGTTTTCAATTAATATGCATTTCCTAGGTCTCAGTTACTACGTAAATTTACTTTAAAATCTGCAATTTTGCAATAGATATTATACGATTTTAAATGTTAATTTGAGGACCTGAAGAGTCTTAGAATTGAAATGTTGGGTGATTGACACTTCTGTGTAAAGTGGATCACGGCCTTTAGGCACAAATGGAGCTTATTGATGTCACCAAATTTTGGACAATCCTTGGAATATATTGTTATTTAGACTGTGGGCACTAGGTACAAACTACAAGCAAACATTCATGTTGAAATCTGTGGATATCTGATCTATTTTTTGTTCCTTCCCTGTTTCCTCATTGTAAGCAAAATTGGAAGACAGTTGAAATTTTTGTAATAGTAAGTTTTTTGATGCACTTTAATTTATCCTGACATCTCTTTGTTGGGCCACAAATTCTTGCATAATTCAATGTCACATTGTATCTGTTCTGGAATTATTTTTCTCATTTTTCATCTCAATATGTAGGGATCTCTGCCAATTTATTCAAGCAAGATTGCTGTGAGTGTGGTTGATAACGTACTACTCGTTCATCAAATAGATGCGAAGGTTGTTATACTGTATGACATATTTGCAGATTCTCGGGCTCCCATATCTGCTCCACTTCCTCTACAGTCGAGGGGATTCCCGAGGTCTTATTCTTCTTCCTCTCGATCCAGTGGCAAAGATGGTGAATGTTCAGAAGTCAATAATAAGATTGATCATGAAGGAATCATTTATGGAGATAACTGGACTTTTATTGTCCCTGACCTCATTTGCGATGTTTCTAATAATTGTTTGTGGAAGATCCATTTAGATTTAGAGGCAAGTGCAATCAGTTATCTAGTACCTCATTTCTTATTATCAATCAGTTAACTATTGTAAGAATTGCCCCTTTCTTTTCCTGCAGGCGATTGCTGCCAGTAGCTCAGAAACGCCATCTGTATTAGAATTCTTGCAACGGAGAAAACTGGAGGCCATTAAGGTTTAATGCATTTTATGTTTTGATATTTGTTTTGTTTTCTTTTACGTCCCATTCTCCACCTAATGAAATTAATTACTCTTATTTGTACCACAGCATACTAGGCACATTCATAAATAAGAATGCAATCAATTTCCCATTAAAAATGTAGATCTCGTCATATGAGTGGTAAAAATTTAAAAATATGTTGGTTCTCTGAAATAATGATACTGGAACTAAGGTACGTATAAAAATGAAATTACGACAAGCATCTGTTGCATCTCATGAAATAATTTTGTTTCCATATGTGATTATAGTGTACTCCTCTAATGTGAATCAATAAGATTAAATTATAATTATATATTATTTCTGCTGTTTCAGGCAAAGCAACTGTGCTTGGGCATAGCACGAACTGTTATTTTAGAACGTAGGCCTGTCTCTATGGTTTCCAAGGCCATAGACGTTTTGGTTTCTTCTTACTCACTCTCACTCAAAACAGGCAGTTATTTTAAGGGAATAAAGAGCGAGAGCACTTCTTCAGGGGTGGCAAATACTAGTGTTGCTAGATCGAGCACTGATGTGTCCACCAGTAGAATTGACGGAACATCCATCAGACATGAATCTACTGCTGGAGTTGACAGCGAATATCCCAGTAGATCTTCAACATTTTCAGCTTCAGAGTCTGAGGAAAATGCCAGCTCGGCACCCTTGAGAACAGACTCTAGAGATCTTCAACTTGGTGGTGGTAAAGTGGATAGAGTAAATCTAACGGGTGCTCAAAGTTCTGGGCCAAGTGACAATCCTGTTTTTGTCAATATTTCGGAGCAGCAGGACTCTGAACTTACTTCACCAGCAATTTCACCTGATGAGATGTACAAGTTTGTGTTTGCTGCTGTAGAGGAGGAGATGGTGGGTGACCCTTCTTACTTAGTTTCCATCATCGTTGAGTTCCTTTGCAGGTATGTTAACAGTTTTCAGTGATCCAGCTCTTTGAAAATATAGCTAGTCCAAGCATTTTTTAAAAAGTGGTACAGCCATGATGTGCTGCCACTTGCTACCAATATCTTAAGCAAGCTCTGCATTGATGCTGGTGCAAAGTTTGACATTTCATATCAATTAGGTTACTGCTCCTTTTTCCCTTAGGCCATTTTTGTGGTTGGTATCAAGTTTTGGGTTCATTATTTCCAGGATTGATTTGGGTTTTGAATGAGCCTTCATGGATCTATGCTTGTTTTTCCTGCGTACTTTGTGACCGAAGCTAATGAACAAGCTTAGGCAAAATCCTAGAGATCATATAACCAATGTTACAGAAAATTTTGAAGAAAAGAGTTAGATTCCCAATGTAAACTAATGCGGAACTATTAAGGGAGGAATAATAAGAGTGCATAAAATTGTCACAAGAATGATTCTGGGCATTGGAGGCATAGGGTTTGAATTTTCTACCATTCAATTTGATTTATTGTTTCTGTACAGCACGAATATGGAGAAGATCAAAGTGCATCCAAATCTTTATGTCTTGACAATTCAACTTCTGGCCCGCAACGAGCGATATGCAGAGCTGGAATCGTTTGTTACAAACAAGGTTTTAAAGTCTCTCTTCTATTGATGTATATTCCTGGCAATTTACTAAAATAATTTGATTTATGAGGAATCTTTTTTTGCTACAGATTCTTGAACCGTCGAAGGAAGTTGCACTGCAGCTTTTAGAGTCAGGGCGGCAGAATATCCAAACTAGGAAGCTCGGTCTTGATATGTTAAGACAGCTCTCTCTACATCATGACTATGTGTCGTTACTGGTGCAAGATGGACGTTATAATGAAGCATTACGTTATGCTCGGAAGTACCAGGTAATTGTAGTTTACAAAAGTGCCAATTGCTTCTCAAAACTATATAGTTTAATTTATGGTTTTTATTAAGAGCTTGAAACTTTCATAATCTAGGTTATGTTTCTTAGCTTTTACTAAAGAACGAGTCTTTCTCAGGTCACTGCTGTCCGGCCTGCATTGTTTCTCCAAGCTGCTTGTTCGTCCAACAACTCACAACATCTGGCCGCAGTTCTGAGATTTTTCTCGGATTTTTTCCCTGACTTTCGGACTACTTCAGATTTCACCACTTATTACGGCATTTTGAACGAGATGAACACTTCCGTTGCTGCTACAAGTTTCTGATAACTGAATTCCTCCAACAATAGTGGGAATCATGCTTCCAAGCGCCTGTACCAGCCCTCCAAACCCCCAACACCCCACCCCCCCTTTCTCTCTTTTTAATGGTTTCTATCTTTGTTTCATAAGGTTACAAGAATTTGTTCTTGTTGAGGTATCCCATGTTAAAATTCCCACAACTATTTGAAAACTGAGATCATCATTGATAAGAGGTGGACCAAAAGCGCTTTTGTATAATTAGATTGCTTTTTACATTACAATCTAAACAAAATGGTCCCAACTCACGCTTTGATTCTCTTTGATTCTTCTTTTGAGGTAACTATACATTATGAAATCGCATTGACCTTATCAATCATTTCATCAATTCGACAACTGAAGCCACAGTGACCATAAGTTTTGTTCATTTTATTCAAGCCCCCCCAATTTTGCTAAATAAAAGTATAAATCAACTGACCAAAATGTGTTGCATCTTTGGTTTCTTGGCACTGGTAATCACTAATGATGAAGAAACTGTTGGTTGTGGGGAGTAGGCCCAAGCATATGATTATTACCATCAATTTATCAAGTTGGTGTAGTACCAACCGCAGCTTAACCTCTTTGGATCTTAAATCTTTATGCCTGTACTGGTCTGGTTTATTCTTTCTAAACTTGCATTCATGCAAAGTTTTATAATATCTTTTTGTATTATTGATCTTGATTTCTTAATCCTCATCAACCAACCACCATGATTGATCTCATTTACACAAAAAAAAAAAAAAAACAAATGAGCTAGCAGAATAATCCTTAGAGGCATTTGAGATTAATATGTTGTGCTTCTAATAACCCATACTCTTTTTTTTTTTTACTTTTTATGTATTCGATGATTATGACACTGTAATTAGTTTACTCAATGAAGTGGATAAATTATAACTTTTTGTCTTTGGGTAGATTATTCATTAGGGACTGTATCTCTTGAGTAAAAATAATGTATTAAATCGTCATTCTCTGCTGATATTGGGACGTGATAATTATTATGATAATCAAAATTTAAAAAGTTCTTCAGGAAAGAGACGTGCAACTAAATTAATTTATACATAGTGGGAAAAAAATTTATAATCAAGAAAGACTCGATAATGATTACATGATGCTTCCCATCTAATGACATGTTATTGCATACTTAGGCCACCGGAAAAGATAGATGTTAGGTCAACTATAATTAATGAAACAGTTTAATTATTTCATTTTGGTCATTAAGTTATGAATTTCCATTTGTTCTTTTGTTCCTTGATAAGGATGGTTAGATGACAACAAATTTTATTTACTTGTTAGTGCCTAAATTTTAATAATTAGTTAATTAATTGATAAGGAAATCTCATGTTAAAATATTATGTAATTACAGGTAATAATGGTCTATTCATCTGTTGAGCTCCAATTTTTTTTAGTGAAACATGTACATCTGTTTAATTCAGTCACAATAATATCTATAATTCAAACCACTGGTATTAAATAATAGTTATTATTGCTGTGCTTTACAACTACTCTTTTAAATAAACAAAATAACTTTATTCTTCTGTTATTTTTAAATGGTTCTTATAAACCATGAGCATTTTATTCATGTATTAACTAATATTAGGAACCCCCTCTCTTGTCATTTGGATAGGCAAAAGATTTTTTTTGTAGTTTAACTTTATAATGAGCATATTGGCTAAACATAGCAATAATATTCGTTAGAAGATTTCATAGTTTCTAAATTAAGTGAAAATTAATAGATAGAATAAACATTTTGGTCCCCAAACAGTACCTTTAACATGGGAGAGGTTAGAGATATGGAGCTTTAGATCCTTAAAGTAAAACTACTTGGGCTTAACTCAAGTGGCCAGAGTCACTCTTTCACATATGTAAGGGAAGTGGTTTGAACCTTCGCAAACGCATTGCAAGGGTTTAATTTAAATTTACTTTCTTGGAGCTCAGAGCTTGGGTGAAGACAGTTTTTCTCTCATGATGGGAGTTGACGTCCCTCGAATATTTGAGAAGGTTAAAATCTGAACGGTGTCATATCAGAATTGATGTAAACGGGTCTCAGTATATATATAATTGTAAATATCATCACGAGCAATAGTTATCGTTAAAAAAAAAAAGATCCCTAAAGTAAAAAAAGAATAAATTTATAAATAGAATAGTGGATTAGGGATACCAAGTTGACTCCGTAGCTGTAGAGGCATCCACTTTTTGTTGGTTTTATAAAAATTAGATTCTCAAAATCCTACTCATGAAAAATAAGAACAAAACAAGAAACAATCAGAGTAGCAGGTACCAGCTAGCCAAGACAGGAGGAAAGGAATCCTTTTTGTTCTAAAATGGGTGGTTCTTAGCCTTAGGCAGCCCTTTTCTTTTTCTATCTGGTGGAAGTGCAAGCAGATAAAGGTTAAAAATTGATTAAAAAAAAAATTAGGGTTTGTAATATGTTAAGTCTCGAACTTCATTCATCTATCTGCTCAAATTATATAAATGGAATACTTAATAAACATGTTGTGACACTACTTATTCTATTAAAGTGTGAAGTTCATGGAGTGATATCCAATAATGCCAATTTTCTACCTCACATCACTTTCTAAGGTCGCTAAAAATTATTTGACATTAATTTAATAATTTTTTATTCTTGTTTTATTTTTGTCTTTTTAAGGAATGCAACTAATTTTATTTTATTTTAGTATGGAGAACAAAGCTCTCTTAATATTTTTCTCTCTTAGATTCTTCTAGTCTTTTCAAATTTAATGAAAAAAATTTTGGCTTATTAATTAAGTGAACAATAAAACTGATTTGATTGTTAATATCAAATTTTAAAATTTATATTGTCCGATAAAAGCCTTGGATAAAAATAAATATAGATAGTGTTTAGCTCAAGGAAATTTGGATTCTATAGCGAGTTTCTTCTTTAGAGGAAAAGTGTTGCTAAGTTTATTCTCATTTCATTTATGATTATAATAACCTTATCCCAAATAATTAAACTAATAAATAAATAAAATCACCTAAATATCCTAACTTGGTGCAACTTGATAGCTACTTGAAATGAAGCTTCAGGCTCAGTATATTTGCAAAACGTAAGGGGTTGAGTGAAAATTTCCCATCGTAAATTGACAGCGAAGCAGTTTTGACACCCGTAAACGAAACGCACAAATTGGCCCCATCGTAAATTAACAGTAAAGCAGTTTTCAGCAGGCAGTAAATGACAAAAATAGTCCTAAGCCAGAAACACCCACTCTGCTTTTGACACGTAGCAAAATTCAACAGGGACCCACCATGACACGAAAGTCCTGTGACCGTGTTTTTCATCGTGCCCGTAGGGTGCACGCCGTGGCTTGACTGTTAGTCTGTGCGCTCAAAATTAGCAATAAACAAAATAAATAAATAAACATTTTCTTGGGAGGAATAATTAATTAATTCAATAAGGTAAAATATCAACAAGATGGTACAATATTTCCGTTTCTGTTGGATAAAAACAGTTTCAACAAAAAAAAAAAAAATTCACTTATCAACTGATATTTGTTAGGACTCACACAAAATAATAATAAATGAAATTTTTGCCATTATTCACTTGAATAACACATTGGCATTTTAAAAAAATAATAAAATCGTGCGTCTCATATTATTACATTATTTTGTGCTTTTATAATTGAGACACTAAGTAAACTTATATTTTACTAATGTGACATGATATATAATATGATGTTATTCTAATTATTATGTGTCAATAGTTATTTATTTTAACTATCTTGAAAGATAAAACCATAAAAAGATGAGTAAAATTTGACTTAAATTTTTAAGTATTTACTTGGTTAAGTCTTTCGGTACATGATTAGATGGTTTTTTTTTTATTTTACAGTAATTTTAAAATAAGTTAAGAGTTGTAATGGATTTTTATTTTTTTGCATTAAAAAGATTTTTTAATAAAAAAGTTAAAAACAAAGAAGTAAAAACTGAAAAGTAGTTAAAAGAAAAAACAAAAATTAAACGGCCCCACGATTCCCGTCCTATCATTATAGGAAGCACACTGTCACTAACCGGGTTAGGCTGCTAGACTGGCAATTTTTGTTTTTGCATTTTTCCTTTTTTTTTGGGTCTAAAATGGCAAAAAGGTGGGTGAATTGCGAATGAGGGAGGCATTTTGCCTTTGACGAAGAAGGGGGCATAGGCAGGGCGTAGCATCGCATCGCTTCCAAGGCAAGCAATAATTTAACATCTAATTTTACCAAATGAACAAAAAAAATTCTCTCACTGACTCACTTACTACTAATGAGTGATGATGATGATGTTCTTCTTGTTTTTCTGTTTCCATAGATCTACGCTTCTCTAAACTCCAATCTCCATAAAGATTTTTCATTATATATATATATATGTGTGTATATATAAATTCACTCACTCATGCATGCTGCCTCCATTTTATCCACAATGCTTTGATTCTCCTCCTTCTTTCTCCTCTTCTCTCTCTTTCTCTCCAGGTGAGCAACCTCCACAAATATATTTGTTCTTTATTATTTTCTCTTTAAAATTGCGCAAAAAGTCAAAATAGAAAAAAAAAAAAAAGTAGCTCCTCAAGTGTATTCAAGTATTCAACTCGGTTGATTGACTGGAGATTTACGCTGAAATTTTTGTTTTCTTTTTAGTTTGTTGAATTTTCTCGGTAACCAAACAGAGACTGTAGAATTTGTAGAAGTAAGGAAGTCAACTATAATTAAGCTGAGTGCTTGAAGTTGTCTGTTTGTTTGTTTTTAATTTTCTCGGCTACCAAACAGAGAAGAAGAAAATATCTTAAAAGAGAGAAAGTCAACTCGAAATTAAGCAGAGTGTTTTTATTGCTCTTTTCCTGTCTTATTTTGGCGTGAATTTAGGATAATTGATTTTTTCTTTCTGAAAAAAAAATTGTCCTAGAAAATGTCTAGATAAAATTTTTTAAAAAATTAATTTCTTTTTGGAATTTGCTGACTGACTCGAAAGCCAATTTAAAGTTTCTGACCGTTATTTTTTGTTTTTAGTGTGTTGAAGAAGAATTGATATGTGAGTAGCAATGTCGGCAAGACGCGGATCGAAATCAAAGAGATTACTCGATTCGAGCAACTTAAAAGCTGCTAATTCTCCATCTTCTTCAACGACGTCGTCTTCCAAGCGGTTTCTAGAAACGTCTATTGATGGTCAGAGTTCACCTGCTTCTTCATCAGCTCGAAGTAAGCCGCAGTACTACTACACTGAAAATCCATCATCCAAAGAAAATGTTACAGTGACTGTCCGGTTCCGTCCGCTAAGGTACATTTACATTTTACTTTCATTTTGTCTAGGATCGGGTAATAAAGTTATATTTAAGTGCTCTTTTAGTGCACTTCTTCTAGAAGTATTGAAGATTCACTAAAAGTTGGTCACTTTAGCTGTAGTGCTTTAAAAAAATTTTAAAATTACGCAGAAGCACAACAATTAAAACATATACCCTTGGTCACGAACTCTTAAGGTTTCATGAACTTATTTCTTTTAATTTACTTTGTTGTATTTTTTTGAAGAGTGCTTGAAAATTGATTGTTGTTATTGCATTCTGTAGTCCTAGGGAGATTCGGCAAGGTGAAGAGATTGCGTGGTACGCAGATGGAGAAACTATTTTGCGGAATGAAGATAATCCATCAATAGCGTATGCCTATGGTAAGTTATTAAATAGTCTTTAGTGGAATTATATTTGCATACTGTGGTTGGCCGCATAACTTGTTGATGAAAAGCTTGAAACATGCTCAAGTGACTCACTCATATGCTCGGACGGAATGTTGTGACTCATATGATCTATATCCCATTATATAATAGATTTTAGTAGAATTACTGTTTCCACTTTCTTTTTCTGGGAGGAAAACAAATGTGGGAATTATGATATATTTAACTTGTTCATATTTGATTTTAAGTTCATTGTTTTTTCTTAAATGCTTCTAGATCGGGTGTTTGGCCCTACTACCACTACCCGTCATGTTTACGATATTGCTGCGCAGCACGTTGTCAGTGGTGCAATGGATGGCATCAATGGTAATTTATGACAATCCTTATGCTTGGCAAATGTATATCTTGCAACTCTTTTTTCAATGAATCTTTCTGAGATTTTTGTTTACCTCATGGAATCATTTTGGGTTCTCTTTTGCCACTGCCTCTCATAGTTAACCAGAAAAATGAAATAATTCAATCACTGACCAGGGGCATGATCAGGAATTCAGATTGGCCTGGGCTAAATTGATTTTGTATTTGTGAATTACTTACCCGCAAGTACTACATGGGGTTATCATCATTAATATTTTATAAAGCAAGACAAAGACACAATGATATGCAATAAAAAATTATCGAATTTGTGACATATGATTCAGAGAGTGGAAATAGCCTTGTACTAAATTGCAAAAAAGTTTTTATAGTCTAGAGAGTATTTGATATCAACAAGTAAAATGCCTGGCTAGAGAATCAAAATGTGAATGAAATTTGTTTTGATACTTTAGAAAGGAAAACATAGTCGTACAATAAATGGAGAGAAAATTGATGACGATTCTTTGTTCTTATGATTTTATAAATAAAGAGCATGGCGAATTGAAGTTGTTTTAATCTTTTTGAGAAGTAAAATATTGAAGCCCAAGAAGTAGAAATGGAAATTGATGATAAATCTTTTGTTTTCTAGAATTTTACTTTGTAGAAAGAGGGCATGGTGAATTGGTTTCATTTTTTATCCTTCTAAAAGTAAATTATTAAGTTCCAGAAAAATGGAATCAAAATTAAAGATTAACTTCTTTTTTTCCTTCTTTTTTTTCAATAACTTTATTTAATAGGACATTGGATATTGGACTTGTTACTTCATAATTTTCACATTTTTTAAATCTTGTAACTTGTAACTTATGTTATGCCTAAATTTACTAAGGGATTAAAGTGGAACAATGGAGGATGTTATCAAATGAAGAAACTAAATGGAAAAAGATCATCCCAAGGCCTCTTGTAATCAGTTTACATCAAAAAGTAAAATCATTGGACCAAATAAGAATTTAGGCTCTGGTCCACCTCTTCCCCAGTTAGGAAGATAGGTCCATTAAAAACCGTTGCCTAAGGTATAGCATTGCCAGATTTAGCAGTATAAAGGAAGTGATGAAGAAAAAGTGGCAGTTGAATTTTGGTTGGAATAATGCACATTTCACAGTATAACTGTAGCCCAAGTACCATCTGGTTTCACCGACCTTTGGCTATCATGTACAGTTCATTAATGGTCATGCCATGACAAGTAGTGTTTGAACAACAAGCTGTTCCTCACTAATGAGCTGGGATCTCTGGATTCAACTTCAAATTGGGTTTTCAGATTAGTGTGCAACTAGCTCTTTACCTGGCGTTAGTTTCTCCTAGAAGGTTGTAGTTTTGTTTATATGCATGCAAAATGCATTATATCACAATTTATATTATTGTGTTATTCATTGTCATATAAGACTGTACCTAATAAACGCTGGTTCTAGTTTTTTCTTGTGGTCGAAATGTCAATTTAATTGACCAAATTCGAGAGGAACACATCTAGAGCTTCAGGAGTGCAGTTATAAATTTTTTTCCTAGTATTTTTATGTTTTCTGCATACTGGATTGTTGGCATTAGTAGATTGGCACCTAATAGTGAATAGGTCCAAATTTGGAAGCTACCTTCTAACCACTAAGCTTGAGGACAAATGTGGCTGAAGTACCAAGTTGGTTGCTTCTAGCCATTTTTTGATATGCTACCTATGCACTTAATCCTTTGCTCTGGCAACAACTGTTGACTGATTGTTGCCAAAGGCCTGAGGTGCGGTGGTTTGCATGGGCAAGGAGTAAATACAGTTTTTAAAAGTTTTTGCATTCGTCATTTAGTAATCTTCTAAAATAGAAACTTTACGAAGTATTGACTTGGTGTTTCCCCACCTGAACAGGAACCATATTTGCATATGGTGTGACGAGCAGTGGGAAGACTCACACAATGCATGTAAGAATATACAACTGTTTACCTCTCTGTAAAATATGTTGTTTATCTAGTACACATTTGATTTATCTTCCCCTGATGCATAGTAGAACTGCTTTTTCCTGGTAGAAAATAGGTTTAGGTTGACAGCATTGGTTTATGAGTTGGTAAACAAAAGTAATTTTTTGCCTGAGTCAACTTTTCAAGTTCCTGTACTGCTGCATCTTTTTTCTACCCTATAAGTCATTGATAAAGTTAAAAGTTACAATTCACACTCTTCTCTGAGCCAAATCTTATGAATTTGAGTCACTTTTGGTCCTTTGTATTTTAACTTTTTTTAAATGTTTGTCCTTGTTTCTTATCATTCTTGAACTCTTGAAAAAATATTCTGTATCAATAGTGCATTTACTGAGGGTGATGTTTGTGCTATATTGAAGGTTATTCTGTTTGTAACCCAGTGCATCAAATCCAAACTGATGCTTACAAACTCAGAACTGCATGGATATGGTACCAACGTTGTTAATGTGACATGTGCAGTTCTCTAAATATTTGGTTGCTGATCATATTATGATGTGGTGGATAGATTTGTTATGTAGTGTCTAGTGACTTGTCAAGCAATCAGTTTGGCTTTCTCAAAAACATTACCATTATACTTACATTGCTAACATGTTAATGGCAGGGTGATCAGAGGTCCCCTGGAATTATTCCATTGGCAGTGAAAGATGCTTTTAGTATTATTCAAGAGGTACTTTTAATGGGATACTTACTAGAGAACTTAGTGTATTAGTTTCTTTGTTATAATACTGAAGAAAAAAATTGATTTTTCCTAGACTCCAAATCGAGAATTTCTTCTTCGAGTTTCATACTTGGAGATTTATAATGAGGTGAGCTTCTTCCCTGCTGCAATTTACTTGTTTTGTGCTCATTTTTTGTTGCAGCCTTTCAAACAACAGAGCTGTCATGATTTGTTACTATCCTTTAAGGTTTCCTACATTTTCAGGTTGTAAATGACTTGTTGAATCCAGCTGGACAGAATTTAAGGATTAGAGAGGACTCTCAGGTACCCATTTATCAGTATCTGATCTGTTTCAATTGGTTACTGTCACCTTGTAACTGCACTATACATCATGACTGGTATTTTCTCATTACCTCTCTCTTTTGCTTTGATATCACATACAATGATTCATACAAAATTCTTTTAACCATAGTAAATTGAAGATGGAAACTTTATCAATTGGATATTCCTGTTGGACATCAAGTGGATAATGAACTTGAGACCCAGAAAAGTTTATGGTCATATACCTCCATAGTTAAGCGGTGAAAGTAATTGATTTTATTTGTAAGTCATAGTTAGAGTCCTCAGTACTCCTCTTATCTTTCCTCATCTTTCAAAACTTTTATGGGAACCTTAAAGATATTAAAAACTGACACTATGCAATTTGTAAGTGATTACCTTCTAAAAGCAGCATGAAGTTAGCTTATCTTGGCCTGGGATTATCATTGAAGTTGCATTAAGGATGAATATACCATGCCCAAGGCTTTAGGAACATGCACGGACTATGCATTGTCGGTCTTCAATAGTGCTCTCATATACTGTTTTTCTTCTAAAAGGATGATGCTTTTTTATTTACTTATCATGCTCATGTATGGACATATACTTGTCTCGAATTCCTCTGTGATAGAGCCTGTGAAATAAAAAAAATCAACATTACTGAGTTTTCTTTATTTAGTTTATATTTCTGTAACAGAAACATTATTTTATCTAAATCCTGGTTGGCTAGATGTAAGAAAGTGTGTGATTCATTTATGAATTAATTGATGGTTGTAGGGAACCTTTGTTGAAGGTATAAAGGAAGAAGTTGTGTTATCCCCTGCTCATGCGCTTTCCCTTATTGCAGCTGGAGAAGGTAAATTGCTTTCCTATTTTGTTTTGCCACCGGTCGAAATAGATTGAAATAAAAAAGATAAAATGATTAAACAACAGTGGTGTTGGATCATGCTTGGATAGAGTTTCTTGCTCACATACTCAACATTTTAGAAAGCCTATTTTGACAGAACTAGTATCAACAATCTTTTTGAAGTAATTTAATATAGAAAGAGTGGTTTATATTTCTTGTTATCACAGGTTTATATTGTTAGAGCTGTTTAAATAGCTGGTTACCGTGCATTGTTTACTGGTCATAAATCGCATTCCAGTTAATGTTTTTTTTTTCCCTTCTATAATACTGTTTGTGAAATTTGCTTCAGACATAGTGATTAGATGTTGGTTTTTGACAACAGAGCACAGACATGTTGGGTCCACAAATTTCAATTTACTAAGCAGTCGGAGCCATACAATATTTACACTGGTACTCATGCTTTATAATGCTGGAAGCAGAATGTAAATTTGAATTTTTTGGAATTGCTTTTTCCTATTGCCTTTTTAACTTGCTCATCTCACTAAATGAGACTGTTTGCCTCAAGTGACAGTTACAGACATGGACACACACACGTGCATGTATTCGTTCATCCACCCAACCACTCATATGATCATATCTCTTATCCTAGATGCTCTTCCACAAAAAACGTGGTCCAAAACAGACATATTACATACTATGTCATTCATTTCTTTTCATGTGTGCTAATGTGATGGTCATAATATTGCATCATAGGACCCATGACCCTATTATTTGGCATGATAATATACAGTTTATAGTTTCTGTTGGTCCTCTGTTAGTGGTTCCATATATTGCCCAACTGTTGTTTTGTGTGGCACGAATGTAGGTAATAATTACAACCACTTATTTATTATCTTAGTCTTCACTTGATTACTCTCCCAGAAGATTCAGAATTTGGCTCAAAGATCCAATACCACATTCTTTATGTGTAAGATATAGTGATATTTCTCCATTTATATAACATCATATTGATTTTCTATGATATAAAACATGTTGTTGAGTCTCTCACCATTTGCATAACCTCGGGTGCTTCCCCTCCCCCCCACCCCACCAAAATAATCAATTACCATGCAACCCACCCCAATATCTCTCTCCAACATTGGTGCTAGGGTCTTTCACCTCAAGAAGTAAAGCCAGCTAGGCTGTCCTCTTGTGGACAAACACCAGGTGTTAAAATCCTTTGTTGTTTTTTGAAAGTTTTTGTAGCATTACATTTGCAACTCAATGGATACCAAAACCTTATCTATCGTTAGGTGAGAATATGTCAAGTCATATTTTTAATCAATATCTACATGATATGGACGTCCTTTGACTTTGTTTTTAGCTTTTAATTACCTGTAAGACATGATGTTCATGTCTTTTTCCTCAGTGCATTTGCTATTACATGTCAGACAGGGTTATCTTGTTCTTGCTATAGTGTTTTGGGACACTTAATCTACCCTTCACCATTTACCAGTGTGCATATTAAATTACTTATTCCTGTCTTCGTATCAACTAATTTTGTTCCCACTTCTTTCTGTAAAGACAATTGAGAGCAGTCCTTGTGGTGAAAATAGTGCAGGGGAAGCTGTAAATTTATCTCAACTGGTAATTTCTAAGGCCTTGTTCTCAACACTGTCTTTGGTTCATTGTTGGTTACCTATTAAGTTTCTGGTCTCAATCTGCTCTTAATTTTTAAATAACAGACTCTTGTGTTTCCTTTATTTGTATTGATAGAACATTTTTTTTTTATTTGCCATGTATTCCATTTTCAATGATTTTGTTTAACTTTTCCAAACTTTACTTATACCTGCAGCACCTCATCGATCTGGCAGGTTCTGAGAGCTCAAAGGCAGAAACTACTGGTGTGAGGAGGAAAGAAGGATCTTATATTAATAAAAGCCTGCTAACTCTTGGAACTGTGAGTTCTGTCGCATTATTCTTATACAAGCAGTGATGGTGGTTATAATTTCCTTGCTTCCTCTGTGCACTTCCTTTTTTATCTGTAAATCGACTATTGACTGTATACGCATAAACAAATATCCAGACGGACACACAGGGAGATAATAAGTGCACAATTGTTGAATAGTTGGATAAATGCTTTCAACGGTTGAGATTGCTACTAAATTTGTAATTAACGTAACTTGGTAATGACATATTAAATGAAATTTCTATCTTTTAAAGTAAATTTATTTGATGTCTTAATGGACCGTTGATGGTAGTCAATATGCATTACTGCATGAATTTACATTTTTTTTTTTGTGGATGTTGCATTTATAAATTTTAATGTAATTATAGCAATTTACCGTCCTCACCGCTGTGTCCTTGTAATTTTGTTGCCACAGAAAGTACTTGGATTTGGAAACAAACAGTCAAGAGTAAATTTAAGTGAGAGACAAAGCCATGGTTGATTGATGCATATTTCCTTTTTCATGACATAAGGATGATTGCAAGGTGTTTTATCAATTCATGGAATTAAAACACTGAATACCATTGTGCTATGTAACAGTAAAATCAGGTTTTAGATGTCAATATGTTTTTCTGTTTTTTTCATTACACCAAATTGATTGAATTGTGACTTTTTCGTGTTGCTTCCTATCTATCTATAGACGATACCATGCTGTAGCTGATGGTCTTGTATGCATTGTCTGAGTTTTGATATTATCATAGAAAATAAACTTATCATGGGATATATATGTTGTAATTGTTGTAGGTTATTTCGAAGTTAACAGATGGGAGGGCCACTCATATACCATATAGGGACTCTAAATTAACCCGGCTGCTACAATCTTCATTGAGTGGTCATGGCCGTGTATCTGTAAGCACTATTACATTTATCTACTTTTATCCATTTTAAGAAGACATATGGCATGTATTCTGGGTGAATGCAGAACATATAAATACACATGCGGCCTATTCTTTTGGAAAGTTGTTACTTGTCCATGATATCCTTTGTTCATTGGTCTTCATTGTCTGAAATTTCAGCTCATTTGCACTGTTACTCCTTCGTCGAGTAGTTCTGAAGAAACACATAATACGTTGAAATTTGCTCACCGTGCAAAGCATATTGAAATTCTAGCAGCTCAGAACAAGGTACTTTACCTAAAACGATGGATCTCTGAAATATCTACTCATTAGATTTTGTGATTAACTAAAATGAAACTTCAGATCATCGATGAGAAATCACTTATTAAGAAGTATCAAAATGAGATACGTCTTTTAAAGGAAGAGTTGGAACAATTGAAGAGGGGTATTGTGACAATTCCTCAACTGACAGATATTGGAGAAGACAATATTGTACTCTTAAAGCAAAAGGTAAGCATACCATTAGATGGGCTTGTTGCTTTTGCTACGGTTGAAAAATTAACTTATTGTTCATTTGCAGTTCAAATCTTGCCTGTTAGGGTACCTAAAAAAATTTCTTGCACAAATCATGGTCTTCTTATTTCATGCTTCCTACAGGGCTTTATATGTTCTATAAAGGGGAGAGACAGTATTAATGAGCTTGAGCAAAAGTAAAACGGTCAAGATGAGTGAAGAATTTTTAAGTTCGTATAATATAATAACTCTCAATTTCTAGTCCTAGTAGAAACTTTTGAATGTCAGGTCTCGTGGACCGTCGGGAGAAAAAGGCCAATTTTCTGCCCTTATTTTAAATTGCATTTAATGTCCTAGTTTTTCCTTGTTTCCAAAAAACCTTGTATTATGCTGATTAAGATTCAATGAACTGATGACGACATATCATATGGTGAACACTTGAGAATGTATGAGATATCTGAAAAAGAATGAAATGATGTGTTTGACCATTCACTTTGAGTACTGTGATGTGTAAAGCTAGAAGATGGTCAAGTCAAGCTGCAATCAAGATTGGAAGAAGAAGAAGATGCTAAATCGGCTTTGTTGAGCAGAATACAACGATTGACAAAATTAATTTTGGTCTCTTCAAAGGCCTCCCAATCACCGAGAGTACCTCACCGCCCTGGTCCAAGGAGGAGACATTCCTTTGGGGAAGAAGAGGTACCATGATTGATTTTACCCAAATTGTTTGTTATTTGTACCCTCATATTATAACTTTAATTTACTTGTAATAATATTAGTGGTTTCATTATGGGCTGGATGGTCAGAGTGCTTATCATAAAAAAGATCTTCTCTCAACTTTAATTGGTCTGATTATAGTTATCTAATACAAAACTTTGCAGCTTGCATACCTACCACACAGAAGGCGGGATTTAATCTTGGATGACGAAAACATTGACTTGTATGTTTCTCTGGAAGGAAATGCTGACACTGCAGATGATACAAGTAAGGAGGAGAAAAAGACTCGGAAGCATGGACTGCTAAACTGGTTAAAGTTACGGGTATGTATATTGCGGATTGCTATTTTGTATATGATATGTATCAGTTTATACCCATTGGCAGTCAATAACTTTCTGAGCAAAGAACGACAATCTTAGGGTTTGATCTGGATCTTTACCCTTTAATCATCCAAAATGATAAACAAAGAGATATTGTTTTTCAGCATCTGCTCTTTATACCACATTCAGCAACCATGTCTAGTGTAGCTTTGCTCTTTACTAGCTGCTGTAAATAAGAAAAAACTGACAACTTGAAATTATTGGTGGCATCCATTAAAAATATAATTTGTTTGTTTCTAGATCCCAACCTGTTCAAATGTAGGTAAAAAGGGATTAAATATGATGAATATATCACATTTTTCTCCTGTTTCTATTTCTTCCTATGGGCCTTCCCTGAGGATGAATCATACACAATTAAGAGCTACAGTTGAGTGCAATTTCCACAGCAATTAATCTAGCTCATACTACTTCGGAATTCCTTAAACAGGAGGAACATGGAAATATTAATGTGCTATTATTTATCATTTTTTTCTACCAAATCATCATACCTCTTAAACTTTCCTTTTTTTATAGTGGTAAATTTATGATTTGTGTCCTATTTCCTACTCATCCTCCAAGCTTATGTGCGTTTTTAAGTTTGATTTAAATTACTTGTATTTTTTTTTTTCTTTTGGGGAATTGTACTTTTCTATTTATTTCATAGGTTTGGAGCAAGAACTTGAGGCCAACTTTATTGTCGTTTGTTAATGATCTATGTTCTATTTAGTTGCAATTTGTTATTATCTATTAGCTTAAATTATGTGACCTCAATAGTACTTTGGGTTGAATATGCTCGTGGCACTTTCTTTCTTATATTTCCAGGATTTTATTTTTTTTTAGTTTAGCTAATTTTGAACCTGAAGGAATTTAACTGTTTTTTTATCAGAAACGAGATAGTAGCTTGGGGCCATTGACAAGCACCAGTGACAAATCAAGTGGAATTAAATCTACCAGTACTCCTTCAACCCCACGAGCCGAAAGCATTAATTTTCGTACAGAATCCAGACTTTCTCAATCTTTACTTACAGAAACATCCCCATCAGCGGATCTTCTCTCTGATGCTAGACATGATAGAGGAGTTCCTGAAGACAGTTTCCTTGGACAAGAGACGCCTTCGGTAAACCTAACTTTGTTTTCGTGCACTACTTGAGAATTTACCTTGCAGCAGATAGGTCTATGATGTCTTCATTTGAATGCTCAGATATTGTTTTAGTCAAATGAGCAGAATACCTGCACTGCTTTCTTGCAACTTCTACTCATTCATCTATGAAAGGGTCTGAAATACTATTACTCGTCCATTTTTGCAGTGTGTGCGCGATGTCATCACATACACTTGCAACTAATGGCTCCACATGTTTTGTCTTTGATAATCTCTGTTTAAGCGTAGTTGTAAAATAAGCAGTGACAATTTTTCCCACATTTTTTGAAAAACCTATCAACATAAGGCGTTACCCCACACACCTAAGTATTATGTGGCTTTGTCTATCTGCATACAAAAATGGGATTAATAAGATTTATCCTGAACTACCTGATCCACATTTTTTGAAAAACCTATCAACACAAGGCGTTACCCCCCACACCTGAGTATTATGTGGCTTTGTCTATCTGCATACAAAAATGGGATTAATAAGATTTATCCTGAACCACCTGATTCCCATACGTAATGATTCTTGAATCTACTGGTTTGGGTTCAAGCCTTGTTTATTTATTTATTTTTTCAGAAGGATGCATTATGCATTGTCTACTGTCTAAAGTTCCTCCCATTGGTTGTTGCAGACAAGCATGAAAACAATTGACCAAATCGATCTTCTAAGGGAGCAACAGAAGATTTTGGCTGGAGAAGTGGCACTCCATTCAAGTGCCTTGAAACGACTGTCTGAGGAGGCTGCCAGAAACCCTCAGAAGGAACAACTTCAGGTAATATATTGTTCATGTATCATCTTCATTGCTTACTGCTTTGATGTGCCTGAAATATTCATCATTTTGTCTATTTCATTTAAGGTGGAGATCAAGAAGTTGAGAGATGAAATCAAGGGTAAGAATGACCAAATTGCTTTGCTTGAAAAACAAATTGCCGATTCTATCATGACTTCACACAACACGATGGATAACTCAGAAGTATCTCAAGTAAGTTTAGCTTCCTTTATCAGTGATGTGGGTACTTGCCTCTCATTGAAGTCTGTCTTTATTGCCTTCGTTGATTCGTGCTGTGCAGTCTTTTGCTGAACTGGCTGCACAATTAAATGAGAAGTCCTTTGAACTTGAGGTGATCAATCTTTCCTTACTTTTTACCGCAAGAATATTGTTTCAGTAGCCATTACACATTATGTTGAGAGTGTGTTTCCACAATTCTACAAATTGAAAATAGAAACTTGTGATTAGATGATAAACTTTATTTCTTCAGACTTCACTGATCGTTTTCATCTGTTGTTTCTTATTTTATCTGACCATTGGAGTTTACTTCGCTTTCCAGGTTAAAGCCGCTGATAACCGTATAATTCAAGAGCAGCTGAATCAGAAGGTGCAAATCTTATCTATCAATGTGTACGAAATCAAATGTATAGATAGTACTTCCTTGCTGTGGTGATATGTTGCTGACCAGTTCTAACTTGACATAAACATTCTATCAGATCTGCGAATGCGAAGGATTGCAGGAAACAATTGGCTTCTTAAAGCAACAGCTCAATGATGCACTGGAGTTGAGAAATTTCAGCCCTTCAGCCAGTTATTCACAAAGATTCGCTGAGGCAAAAAGCCTCAATGGAGAACATCGAATCGACAAAGAAATTGCATTGTTGAAAGATACAAATGAAGACTCACGTTTACAAGTGCAGGTATATATCATCTCTTGGCCTGTTCATGATATTTATAAACCGTTTGCTAGTCAGTTGGAGTTGTGCCTGACTATTAATTTTGTGGACTCTGTGTGATTGGCTTGAATTTCATTGATTCATGGTGTTCAAAATTTTAAATTGGCATTTCAATCAACATTGCAGCTAAACTCTTGCCTTTTTTTTTTTCCCTGAATCAGGCTGCTGAGATTGAAGAATTGAATCGAAAGGTCACTGAACTAACAGAGGCAAAAGAACGACTAGAACTTCGGAACCATAAATTGTCAGAGGAGAGTTCATATGCGAAAGGACTAGCCTCAGCTGCTGCTGTTGAGCTCAAGGCATTGTCAGAAGAAGTTGCTAAGCTTATGAATCATAAAGAGAGACTAACTGCTGAGCTAGCAGCTGCTAAGAGTTCCCCAACACAGCGCAGAACAAGTGCAGTACGGAATGGTCGCAGAGATGGCCAGATCAAGAGACAAAACCAAGATGGCTCATCCTTGGATCTCAAGAGGGAGTTGGCTGTGAGCCGGGAGAGAGAGGTTTCATATGAAGCTGCTCTTTTGGAAAAGGATCAACAAGAGGCTGAGCTGCAAAGAAAGGTCGAGGAATCCAAAAAAAGAGAAGCGTATCTGGAAAATGAACTGGCTAACATGTGGGTTCTTGTGGCAAAGCTGAAGAAGTCTCATGGAGCCGATACTGATGGTTCCGAGACAACAAGAGAAACTCTTTGAGTCGAATGTATTGGGACTTTAAATTAATGAAATCATATATAGCTGTTTGAATGATCCAGCATCATGACATTGGGCTCCCAGTAGGATTCGCTTAAGAGTGGGTGATGTGTAGAAATTTGTGGTTGGTGTGTATTGGAGTCGGGTTGTGTATTCCAAATGAGGGTTCCTTTTTCATGTTCAGATATGTTCACCAATTGGGTCTCCAATTTTCTGTTTTCTTCGTTTCTTTGTTCATATATTTGTAGAGGCATTTATGCACAAGGCAAAGTTGGCTTCACATGACATGTCCATTACGAATGAACTCGGCATTTAACCCGGACAAAAAAAATATGGGAAAAGGCGTGTGAATACACGTGTGTATTTCTTTTCTTTTTCTTTTTTCTTTTTTCTTTTTTCTTTTTTTCAATAGCCTTTAGGAGATGGCGTTTCGTTTGCATAATTTGAGTTGATTTTTGAAAATTGATCGAATCAACGATCGAAAAAAGAGAGGGAAAAGCTTAATTACAAGTTAATTACTAGTTGAGTAGTTATTTTATCCCTATCCTCGTGCATTCAGTGGTTTTTCTTTCTGGGCCTTGAACTTGCGTAACACTCGATTACGGTCCAAAACGAAAAGAGCTTGGTATCGCCGTTTTGTTGTTGTACACCGCGGGCCAATAATCACCTTTGGAAAAAATGAGAAACCAAATTACATAAACAAATTAATAGTTTTAATATAGCAGCATAGTTATTAACCTTTTCAAATATTATATATACTTTCCTATAAATATTATTGTGGAAATTAATGCATCATATGATAATTAGTTGAATTAAAAATATGATATGACCAATATGATTTATTTTTAGTTAGTCAATCAATCATATTATACCATGTCAATTTTTACAAATATTTGTGGCTCTAGAATTATTCATTACTCATTAAACAATTTTGTTATATATTTCAAGTCTTAGTTGAGCATTTCAATTTTCTTGTTATATTTCTCAAGTGTTACAATTTATTCTTTCAGTTTTATGTTATAATTTGAATAACATATTGTGTAACTTAAGAAGTTTAACCAAAAAATTAAATATTGAAATTTTGATGGTGAAATTATAAAATTTACGTGGGTTATCTTCACTTTTGAAAACAGAAATCATATAAATCCAATAAATAGACAAATTTTTTTTAAAGAAAAAAGTTGCTGTAATTTGGAATTATCCGAATACGAAAACAGGCTGTTTTAAACAGCCCTCTTTCAGTTTCTTGATTTGTCTAATTTTCCCCCATTAAGCCATTAGATTAGATTAATCAGCGGGTAAACAACAAATTTGTCTCTCTCTAGTTTGGCTCTAACCCTAAAGCTGGTGACACGTGGCCTTGAAACTGAAAGCCAAAACCCGAAAACGTAACCGAAATTTACAAAACTTGATGACGTTATTTGAAAATCAATTGTCTCTTTCCCAGTTTAAAAATTAAAAAGAAAAATAAAATACCAAGTTCAAATCTCAAATCTGTCCCCACGTCACGTGCAAAAGCAATTACGAACTAACCACTGCTGTGTTGTGCGATTGTGTCCACTCGCTCACTCCGCTAATTTGCTTTGTTGTCTTGGCATAGAATTTGATGAAACAAGCAAATGGGTGTCCAACTATTTGAAACACTGCACACAGTGAGGGTAGAGGATCATTTTCGATTTTTGTGTATAAAATAATCGAAAATGGCTTCAAATTCCTCCAAGTACAACCTTTATGTACTGGATAGTAATTCAATATTTTCTCAAAGGCAATAAATGCATAATTAATTTCTATTTAGTTGCTGGGTTGGTTTAATTATGATAGGTAATTAAGATGATGAGTCGCCAATAAATTTCTTAATTATCACTTACTGTTAATGTCTTGATCTCACAATTGATGATTTGTAATAAGACCGACCACCCACAAGGAAGGTGTAAACATATATAGTTATGCAAATTGATGGTAATTAAGTTGAGTATTTATATTAATTCTTTGTATGCAAATTAACAAGAGATGTAGTGGTTGCTAGTTGGTTAAGAATTTGTTTGTGATTGAGGTGTTGTAACTTTTAAGTTATAGTTATTATAAAAAAAAATGTAATTATAAAATAAAAGTTAATAGTATATAGTAAATATAATTTTTTAATAATAATTTTGATAAAATTATTAAAAATATAATAAATTTTTCATCATACAAATGAAAAATCATATTAAGATAGCTTTCAAGTTACAACAGTTAGTGTTTACCAAACACTTTAGTATTATACCTTTTAAGCTATAACTGCCCAACTTCAATTCCAAATGCACTTTAAATTAACAAAAATTTCTTATGATGTTGTAAGTGATTTGATGTTCAAATGCCGCTCATGAACGATATATTCATTTTAAATCTAAACGAGGATATTCATAGTGTAAAAAGGTTTAGTTACACACGCACACACATACAAAAGTGTGTTGTGCTTATTCATCGATTATCAAGAACACAACAAATCTACAGTTTGACGATTGTTAAGAGTTCGTTTAGATCACGACAAATTTTATACTTTGATAGTTATTGAAATTCAATTTTTTCATGCAGATATACTAAGAGATCGATCTCAAATCTTTTGAAAATATGATGAAGTACCCCTTGCATGCTTTTATACTTACATATGAATTTGTCGAAAATTTTAACTATAATTGATCCCAAATAATTGAATTATCATTACTTTCCAAATCTTTCACAAAAAGTAGATAACTAATTTTATTTGTTATAAAAATGGATATAATTGATTTTTTTCATCATCTTTGAGATTTAAATATCTCAATGTAGATTTGTGGCTAGAAATTATTTTGTGATTTTTGTTGAAGAGATGTATTTGAATCACTACGACCATCCCCATCAATTAATTGAATAAGGATACATGTTTATAAGCAGTAGAACATTGACAAATCGAAAATACGCTTCTGTTGTTGAAAGAAACTTCAAACAGAAGAATGGTTGTTAAGTCTCTTTAATCCTTTTATACCGCAGTATGTTAAACCTACTAGCATCTGGTGCCCAATTGAGGCACTCATTTAGTGCCATGCATGCTCTTAAAACATTGACAAAGAAGAATTAGGAAGAATTAAAGAACATATACATGCTATAATAATAATCAGAACTTATGAGAAGCTTAATTAACGATATATAATACAATCTAATTCTTAAACAGAAAATGGAGATTTAGACTAGAGATGCCGTAGCCATCAAAGAAGGGCCAATATTACTAATATATTCATACCACTCTTCTTCTTCATCATAGCTGGCTTAGTTGGAGCTCTTTGGGCCTTAATAACGCAGTACTTACTATCACTAGTTATTGTAAGAGAGGGAACTTAATTTACACCAAAAATCCTTCTGTAGGTTACTACAATGTTTAGAACTAAAGTTTTATTGTGACATGAAATAATACAATCAACTATGGCAAAAAATTGAGGGCTCATTCATTTCCTTCAACATCTGCTTTGTTGTATGTGACATATATATTTATATATATAGAGCAAGCAACATTGAAAATTTGTGTCTCAAAGATCGTAAAATTTTGATTTTGAGTTGCACAATCATTAATTTAACTACCAAATTCATAAACGAAACACCATTCAATTACTTATAAATTTCTTGCATCAAATGGGAGAAAACATCTCTTTGATTTGAAGACTCATAATTAAAAGAACTGACCACAACTCCAACTTCTAAAGAACACACCATTGAAGAAGACCCTTCATAAAGACAACGACAACTCAAACCCTAGACTCCATTACAACAGAAACTTAAAATTTATTCAAAGCTCACTCCCTATCCCACCAAGAAACGCAGAGCTGGATATGAATAATCGATTTCTTGGTTCCAAGTTCGATTGTTTTGTTGGGGATGATAAAGCTTTTGATAGTGCGCAACAGAAGGAAAATTAATTATTGTGACTCAAAAACTAAAACTATCAGAGGGCAGTAGAGATTCTTCTCCCAGAGATTTAAATTCAAAACCCTAGTTTCAACTCTAAGTCCACCTTCTCGTTGTTTTCAGAGCAAAGCTTCAACTCCAAGTCCAGATCATCATTCTTTGCCCCTGAAACCCTAGACGCAAGATCCAGTGTCACCTCCCAAGACGAGGCTGAAGCTTCGGCGTTATCCCTTACAACATACATAGGGCTCCATTCTCCTAGTAAATCTTTTGTGCAAAGCTCCTTCTCCTGCTGCGGCTCCGGCAGTGACTGTGGCTTTAGCTTTGGCTGCTGTTGCGGATCAAATTTCTCAAGAACCGGGGCCTCCTTAGCAGTGCTAGTTTTGGCCTTTGGCTTGGCTAGAGGAGCTTTGGCTTTTTGCTTATTAATAGTCACAGGTACAGCAGGTTCTTTTCCTTTTGCATTGATGTTGGTCTGAGCCACCTTGGCCACCTTTGCCGGATTGTGACGAGACCCGGTTCCTTCCTTGGGTGCAGCTACAGGCTCAGCTGATGAAGGTGGCCCATTTACCTGATCTATATCATCATCTGAAGGAATGTGGTGGATTAGGACTGCACCTAGCACTGCACCATATGGTTTCAGCCTCATTTCTCTTGCTAGTCGATGATTGTTCTGATGGCTACATCGAGCACGGTTGGTTTTGAATCGTCTTGAACAGTTTTTGCATTTGTAATGAGCATGGTTTGGAACAGCAGCAGCTGGCGTTGATTTGCTTTCAGCTGATAATGAGCTTGAATCTCCTTGCACCATGATGAATGATGAGCAAAAGAAAGGAGAGAAAGAGAGAAAAAGGCCTGGATGCTGAAATTTTGACGATGAAAACAAGAAAGTGTTTTGAGAGAGAGAAGGTGATGGTGATGAGATGGAATCCAAGTGAAAGCCCTCTATTTAAAGATAATTTTGGACTTCAAAATGGGTTTAATTACATTGAAATTTTGTTTTGTAAATAAATGTGACAGATATGCTTTCCTTAGTAGAACCATTTTCATGTATTTTACTATAAAGTATGTCTCACATAAAAACCATCCACAATATTTCCCCAGTGCATGTGCCCAACATGTTTTGAAATGAGATTTCATGCTATAGACGTACGCCATTTAGTTTTATTTTAACAATAACAAAGTTGTCCTAATGTAGACGACCAACACATTTTGAAATGTAACTTCAGGCTATAGAATATATCGTTTAGTTATATTTTAAAACTACATTTTAGTCAACAACACTATTTAATCTCAAATTAATTTAAATTTTAAAATTTACTCACGTCCGCACTAAATAGAAACTCTAGAAATTATACCTACATAGTTACTCATATATATATATATATATATATATATATATATTACTCATTTAAGAATTTATAAGTAAAATTAATAAAAAGTGCAAGTGTAAGTGTAAGTGTAACACACTTTAAATACCATTTATGGTAATTATTTTATAGCAATTAGACTCCTTATAAGTGGATAAACATAAGAGTTGGGTTTAGGGTTTCAACTTTTAATGCGAGGTGTCACCAAAGTTCTATAGTCAGCAATTTTGGATGTTTGTATACTTTTGCCATCATCCAACAATGTTTGTATCATTATTCGGGATTTCTAAGTATGGCATCCATCTCTTGTAAAGCCAACTGATGTATTCGTTGTCAGGAGGTGCTCTCTTAAAATGAATTTGGACAAAAAAAAAAATCAATATCAGGAGATTAATTCTATATATCCCCAACAAATTTTATTCACCATTTTAATAATTTTTCATCATTAAAATATCTGTCAATAAATTTACTCAATAAAAAAAAAACAAAGAGAAAGAAAAAACCGTTCAAAGCTTTTTATGTATCGTTTTACTAATTTATTAGAACGATTTTCGGATTAGTTTATGGGCGTTTCAGATTTTTTTCAATAATATATAGGATGAATGTTTATTATGGTTGGCATATGAAAGCATAATAATATATAGTTTCTTTTTCTTTTGTATTTGTTAATGTTTCGGTCCGAAGCCAATTGGCGATGGATCATGAATAGTTTTATTTAAGCATAATAAAATTGAATTGGTTGATGGATATATAGTTGATGAGAATAATTAAGATAAAATGATTGAATTAATTAATTTGACCATACATTGCTACATTCTATGATAAAAAATTATATTTGGCTTTCTACGACAAAAATAAATATGAAAGAGTAGGAAGCAAGCTGTTCAACTCTGTTAGTTTATGAAAAATAATAAACATATCTAACAAGCTTAAGCCAGCATATTTAAGCTTGTTTGTCCCCCATTTTCTGTGCGTTTATTATCTCTTTTAATTAGAATAGTTCTACGTACGTCTTAATACAAAATTAAGAGTGCACTTTTTTCTTACATAACGGAGAGGTACTTAATGTCTTTGGAGGGACAAGACTCGTCATAATAGTAATGAAAAATTATAATTTATATAAAAAAAAATTAATTAATTAATTAATGATGTAAGAGTAGTCCCAAGGTTATATATTCAATTCGAGAAATTATTACAATCAACTAATGTTGGATTGTCTCTTTAATATGTACATACGTACTCACATCATGATTAGACTCGTGGATGTCACTCATACTCATAATTTCCTTAAAATATGTGATTAGGGAATCACCAAAATTACATGGTGTTTGGGTTAAATAACATATCAAAAAATCCATCGATCAGTACTATCTATCAAATTCATTTAGATCGATCTTGAACAAGAAAAAGCTAGCTTCCGATGAATTGTTAATTAACTTCATAAGTATATATTTCAAAGTTATGTAAATTTAATTATATGAAAATAGGCTTCATCAATTGGGAACTTCGAATAACTATTTTTTTTTTTTGAAGTATGTCTCCTAATTAAATGGTAACTAATAACAATTATTTTAATTATACGGAAGTCCGACCAATATCTATATTTATTTAGAAAATTCAAGATAAATAAATCTATTGACTCGAAGAATCTTTACTGGTTATTCTAGAAGGTTAGATCATATCAATCAAACCACTGGTAATTAAAGTGAAAAAGGAAACTAAAACAAAATTACAAAACTACTACTAGCTTTTGTATATATATGGATATCTCATAAGTTATATTACAGTTACATGTCTACATGTACGACACCAAAAGCAAGACTTCACTTCCTTTACAAGAACAACAAAAAGGTTACACAAAGCAAAAGCCAACATAAAGAAACAAGAAGAACAAAATGAAACTAAGACTGTATATATCCTATATATATATAGACGTTAAAGTTTCTTAATTAAAACATATTTTAATTTCTACAAAGCTTTTTTTATTTTTTATTTTATTTTCCATTTTTTCTCATCAAAGCTTCAAAGTTAAGTCCAAGTCTTTCCCGAAAGCTGCATCCGCTGGAAACTGCACGAGCCATCCACCTTGTTCCTGATCAGCAACACCCATGAAGTCCCACATCATCACTTCACAGCCGCCACCCCCGCCACCACCTCTCATTACATAATTATTACAATAATTAACATCATTAATATTATTAGGGTAACAATAGTAACAATAACAATTCTCATGATGAGAATTATTATTACCAGCTGCAACAGTACCGCTACTCATGAGGTACTGATCATGGTTGGCCCAGAAATCAATCATCTGGATAGGAGGCGAAGGAGGAGAAAGGTTATCATCATTAGGGCATGGAATCTGCTGCTTCGTCAGGCGCTCCTCCAAACGCTCCTTCCTGTGGGCATTTTGGTGTCCTCCCAAAGCCTGAGTCGTTGGAAAACACTTTGAGCATCGAGAGCAAACGAAAGGGTTTCGCTCTTTGTTGTGCAAGCCGCTTGAACTACGCCTATTTGATGAGATCCGATCAGCGGCCCTGAATTTGATTGTGTGCATGATAATTTATTATAATAATAATAATATCCGAACGAAATGAAAACTAAAAAGAGTTGAAAATTGATAGATGAGAGCTAGAGCTGATGAATTAGTTTCAAATCCAAAAAATAGAGATCCTTTATAGGTAAAAGAAAGAAAAAAAAAAAAAAGTGTTATCCATTTGACTGAGAGTGAGATCGTGAATTTAATGAAAACGTGGGGGAAATGAGAATCTGCTTTGATACAAAATTGCATGCAGTTGTTATGCGGAAAAAAGACACCTGGTTTGATGAGTAAGACAGAGTAACTAGCTTAGGGTTTTTCCTTTTTATTTTTTTTTTCAAAAACAGAGAGCCCCAAATGGAGCATTTTGATTCAATGAAATGCATCACCCATGGTTACTTTCGTAAATTTGCACTGTTTCTTTGTATGTATTTTTTTCCTTTTAGAAATTTTTTAAAAATTTCAGCATGTGTGTTTCAATTATTTTCCTCACCGACAGACAAGTTTCGTTGCTATATGCATGAAAAAAGGATTTTATGTTTAAAAAATCTGGATACAAATACAGGGGAAAAATTTGTGTATGTTGGAAGATTTTTGTGTTATTGACGTTTTTGTAATATTTAATGGAGAAAATAATCTAAAATAGTAGGATTAGATATATTGAGACTTAATAAATTGAGTTAGTTATAATATTTAATGGAGAATTTTTTATCTCTATAATAAATTCTCTAGTGAAGTTTAATTAGTTTACAGTAGCACAAATCTTCTATTCTTCTTACCATAAAATTACTTCCGAGGGCTCCTTCACAGTTTTTATTTCCATACCGATTGTCAAACTTCGATACCTACTTTGAGACCTCACACTATCGACCAAGTTAGTGTTTATTTAAGTAGAATATGAAAGAAAATGAGAGAATTTAAATTATAAGTATTTGAATAAATCAGTAAATGATTTCATATGAATCAAGATATAATAGAAAATACTATATTTGCACTTAGGTTTTTTACAAAAAATAATTTTTTTTTCACTTTAATCCTTTCCTAATTGCGCGAATCTCTCACAGTGTCACTTAGGTTTAAGTGAATCACGTGTTTTCCTGGTTATTGCACGTGACCTAATTACCACGTACTCTCAATTTTTCTTCCCGCCTTCCATAGTTTAAAAAAGAAGATACTCTTAACATTTGAAACTATTGGTACATGTGGCAGAGTATCATTGCCTAAAAGGCTAAAATGAAGCCTGTATGAAGATCAACCATTTGCATAGGTGGAAATACAATATCCATTTGAGAGATTAGTATTTTTTTCTTGTCGAAATTAATGTCTCATTTATCTCTTTATTATTTTCATAATATCCAAAATTGTCATAGATACCAAGAAAAATACAGGAAGAGAGGAGTAAATATCATTTGCTTGATAATTTATATTACAAATATATAATATATACTTATTATAAGAAAAATATAAAGAAATATAAAAAAGTACAAAAATATATATCTTATTGTTAATTTTTTTTATTTGCACATAACATGTATTTCTTATTTTTAGCACTTAAATTTTAAAAATTTTCATTTTTATGATTTATTTAATTTAATAATAAATAAAATAAAATATATTTAAAATAAAGGTAATACTATAAGATTATGTTGCCAGGTGAGTAATTAACTATTATAAAAATAGTAAAGAATTAGTGGTACATATTGGCTTCAGGAGGGGGGGTAAACTGGCTATCTCCTTGTATATACCCGTTGCATCAAGCTCATGATAAGCAAATGTTGAACAAACAAAGATTGGTCAAAGTGTTGCATAGTTGCCTTTTTTATTTTATTTTATAGGCCAATCTTATAATGTTGTATGCAATCTTAGAAGATGTAAGAAAGTAAAAAGGATATCTTTTTATACCCCAGGTTATCCCATAACAAATACATTTTTTAGAAACTTATGTGGGATTTGTTCTTTTGTTTAAAATAAAAAAGATAGTGATTTGGTTAAAGTCTAAAATGTACAAATAACATTATTTTTAATATTTAAATATGTGTTGAAAAATACTATTTTTTTTAAGTGCTCTAATGATTAGAGCTATCGATAAATGGATAAAACCTCATTTAGTTCCTATATTATGATGTTAGTGTTCATTTAGTTCCTATATTTTTTAAAATATCTCTAAATATCCTGCTGTTGAACTATTGATACCCTGTCGTTACATTTTGTTCATTTGACTTGCTTTTACAATATTATCCTCTTACAATAGTATTTTTTTAAGGACATTAATAAAAAGAAAAAAATTGAATTACGAATTTAACTCCAAAAAATAAAATAAAAATAAAAAGAACATATATTAGTTTTTGTGAAAGCACATGTATGCGTAAAAAAATTAAATTGCCAATTTTTTGGATATTAAAAAAAAGGTAATACGTTAACTCCTCAGCAAAGTATTGTACAAAAATTAATATATATTTTATTTGTTCCTATTTTACTTTTTGGAGTTAAATTGGTAATTCAATTTTTTCCTTTTATTAATGTAAAAAAATTATTGTAAGAGAGTAATATTTATAAAAATAAGCCAAAATGAAAAAACAGTAATGACATGAATGTCAATAGTTTAATAGTTGAGATGTTTTGAGATATTTTTAAAAATATAGAGACTAAATAAGCACTAAACTCAACATATAGTGATTAAACGAGTTTATCCATCGATAAAGTTATTTCCAAGTTGCATAATTGATTGAATATATAAAAACAATACTCTTTTGATTTTTAGCTTAACTACTTTTAATTTTTTTTTAAAAATGGGTTACGTACGTATAAAAGGAAAAATAATTTGGTATGTGTATGATATATAGAAGATATATAAATTAATTTTAATGGAGTATTTTTTAGAGAATTCAGTCTTAAATAATACATTAAGAATTCAAACTTCGGCAACTATACCATCCACGACATCATGGGGTTCTAATGGCTGAGAATTAGATGCCAAATCCATTAAATTTCACTAAATTCCCTCATTGTTGTGTTTATAGCGTAATGATAGATTAGCTCTTAATATAGTTCGAGTTTTCATTAGAATTTTTTCTCCTATGAAAATTAGTAGATTTCTCTCTAAATATTGTTAGCGAGAATAAATTTTCTAATTATACTCGGTAGAATTAATTACGAATTATGTTGTAAATATATGTATTTACATTTATAACGTAAGTCCAAATAATAATAAATTTGTCTATTAACAAAATTTAAAAAAAAAAAATCGTTGCATGTAGTCCACGTTACACTTGGATTATATGTATAAGCATATAACACGTGACTAGTAGACAATCACGCGACCCACAAATCGACGGTTACTTTTGCAATGTTCATGATGGTGGACCCATTCTGAAACAGCACTTGGTTTCTTTTTTCCAGCGAGAATATATTTTTAGAGTCCTTTTCTTTTCTTTTCTTTTTTGGCCCTTTTTAGTCAAACATATTTCGAGTCTCTGGGCTGCAGTATGAGTAAAATTAGGTATTTTAATATTTAAGTTTTTTATTTTGAATTTTAATTATGTGGCATTCATTTAGTAGATAGTGATTGAGTAAGTTTTCTAAATTCAATAAATGAGTTTCATATACCAATAGGACTAAAATTAAGACTCAATATTTGAATCCCTACCATTATTATTAGCAATATATAAGACAAAAACAAAATGAATTTAATGAGTGATATCAGCGTTTATGGTTATTTATTTCAATACTTAAATACAAAATCTCAAGCAGTTTTAAACTTATATAAAGTTAGTCTTTTTTCTTTTCTTTTTTTTTTTTCTTTTACTCGACCAAATGGGGTTCTTAGTTTTGTCGTTCAATGAGAGAGAACCAGACAAATTTACCATGCAGGGTAGGGTACTAGCTGGCCTTGGCACGTCCCCGAACACTTGCACATATAGAAGAGGATGGCTTTCATACCTAGATTGAGAAAGAGAGCTAAATTTGTGCTAAAATTACATTAAAATGATTCTTAACGTATCGCAAATATAAAATAATAAAATAGTTTATTGACATGAACTCTCATGGATGATCTATTAAATATCATATTCTACGTAGCTTTTAAATGATAGTAGATAATTATATATTTTTCATTTCATGTCTCAAATTATAGATTATGTTACAGATTACATTCTCAAATTATTAAAACTTATACACGTGATAGAAACTCCAACAATGTAACATCACACTTTGAGAATTGCGCTAAAATATGCCCACTAATATAAAAATATTCTCAAATTACTTGACTATCCATTTTTCATATACATCTTTAAAGGGTTAAGAAAATATGAAGTGTCTTTGAGTTAGAATTAGGGATATTATCAAAGCACTACCTCATATTTTTTAGCAATTATTTTTTTTTTCATTTTATGTTTCAGTATTTATCATTGTACAACCAAGCCATTAAAATTAACAGAGTTTTTTTTAATAGAAATTATAGTAATAGTCTATTTTACAGCTAAATCGTGTAAATGTAAATTATGTAATTTAGCCCTCTAAATTAAAAAATATAAAAATAATTATACACAAAGAAATAATAGTTTTATTAATTGATAATTTTATTTATCCAAAATAATTTATTGATAAAATTATAAATATTATACTTTATAAAATTCCTAAACTACTCCTACGACGTTAGCAATTTATCAATGGACTTAATAATTTAGTAGTAAAATGATAAAAGTTAAAATTTTTAGTGGTGAAAAACAATTATTAGAAATTTTTTTATGGTAAAATGACAATATCTCTTATAATTGTTCACGTTACAAGCTCTCACTCGATTTACTTAACCTTAACTGACCGTAGTTGTAATTACTATATACAATAAAATTTTCTAATGATTCCTATGAATTAAACGTATTTCCTCTCTCAACTTAATTAATTGCTACACTAGTTTGCATCTTTATCTCGAATTTTTAATCTAAAATTCTCCCAATTGATTGATTATCTCATTTGTACTTGACTTTTTCATTCATGGTTTAATTGTCAGGATACCAATGTAGCTAATCGCTTACACAAATTCCATTCAGTTTAGGGGCTAAAACGAAGTTAAATGATGGGCCCCCAGTCATATACGTATGGCAGATTACTGCAGGGTCGACACGTTATAACCAAAGTCGGATAGTCCATAAGCAAAATATCATCGCGATCCAGGTGTGGATGGCCTGCAGTGACTGTCCGGAACCAAATCATCAACTATGAAACGACCGTTTTTCTAACTCATAAACTTGTGGACGACAAGTCATTTTTTTATGTTTTCAGAAACAATCGATTGGCGTAAGCTTTTACATCGAAGAAACGAATGCAGGGGCAGGGCACGGTGTTTACATCTAGACGACTGATCAATCTATTAATTACAATAAAGACGTCATGTCGCCTAGCAATTTGAAGAAACGAACGCCAATCTCTCTGGACAAAAACTGGCAGTCGGAGGCGCTGCATGTCACTAATCCAACGTTGCATCAAAATGAAGCATCAGATTCACCAAAATATTTATTGATTGTCAATCACAAGTTCCATTTTGTTTGCACATTTCAGTTTACTCAAGTTGCCGAGTGCCAGTTGAAGCTTCTTCTCTTCTGTTATTTTACCCGCATAAATTTTTGATAATCCCCCCGGCCCCAACTACTGACTTCCGATCAACCCAGATGAAAATGGTGCGGCACAAGTGTTAGTATCTGTTGTACTCTGTACTCTCACTCTTAACATGTTACTCTTTAAGTCTTAATTCAACTATTGAAACATTTGTTGCTGAATTGTCATCTGAAAAATGAACCACTATTATTTGTTACACGCATCAAAATTATTGATATAAACTTAAGATTACAGATATGGAAGCAATAGGAAACACAAGAATCACATGTTTCAGCAATATCAATACAAGCATAGGGAAACAGTGCGTGTGTATAATTAAACTGCTATGCATTATTTGATGAATGATCAACTTTTACCATAACAAATGGTATGATCGTCGAGCCATGGATTTCACAAATAAAAAATCAAAGATCTTCCAAAAAGATAAGTTCTATTCTCTCTCATATGATAAAACACAAAATCAGTTCCAAAGAAGAAGCAATGTTAAGTGATGCAGACATATAGATAGACCACTCAAACTACTAAAATATCATAGCACAGTCTCCCGGTTCACTGATGAGGATGTTTGCAGCCGTTGAGTGGCATATATAGAATAACATCGACTAAAAACACTATTAGTTCAATAGATGTCCAACTGAGAATCAGCCATGAGACAAGTTCTCTTTTTCATAATTTCATCCAGCTTTACTCCACTTTGATGAATAATCCCTAGCTTGAATGGAAATACGCCCAAAAGCAGTATGCAAGCATCCTATTGCCTATAGCAGAATACCAAAAAAAAAAAAAAAAGCGCAGAGTTAAAAGAAAATGTTTATGTGTCACCCACAAGAAAAGACATTTATAAATCCAAACTTCAACAATGCAATTCTACACTTCTATGAAGTTATGCATGCATGCTTCTTCTAGAATCATATCAACAATGATATGTGCTGCAGAAAAGAATAAAATTTTGATCCCTACATGCTTATGATCAAAACATCATTAACAATATACAAAATTCACGTTACGCCTCCAATTCATCAATTAGCTAACAGAATTACAAATCATACCATCAAATCATCAAAAAACAGCACTAACTACTAAACAAACCTACTAAATCAGAATCCGAAACCCATTCCACCATCATGACCAAACAATCTAAAAATTGGAACAAAACCCAATTGCTCATGAACATTCCCTTGCTTTACAAAGAATATGTTTTAGCAAATTATTCACAATGAGTATGCAAACATATTATTATTGATGAATTAGTGGATCCTTTCACAGTCTTAGCTCTACCTAGCTTGTAAAGACCCTATGCCAGGTGTACAATAAAAATGGTATACGGCTAAGATCGTGAGAGAATTGTGATCCATTGTCGAGTCAACTAACACCAAAAAGACCTTGAAACATCCAATTTGCTGACACAAATCAAAAAGCAATTCAAATGGATCCCAAGTCTAGACTGCAATTCCCATCATATCAAATCAAATTGAAGCTAGTTGATCCCATTAAACCATCCAATATAATTAAACATTCAGAAAGCAACCCATATCACAATTATGAAGCCGATTGATTAGACCAATCAAACAAAATCATACAATTGAATAATCCCACTGCTTCATACAACACTAATTATTAATACTAAAAACTAGCAAAATTAGAACATAGACAGTGGCTCAACCTGCAAAATATAAGAAAAAATAAAAAACGAACCCGATTAATTGGTCTTGGGATCAGGCATCGGGAACAACCCACCACCAGCAGCGGCGCCACGTGGAGGAGAAAACCCTAGAAACTTCTGTAAATTAGTCCGAATACTAATAGAGCACAAAAAATACAAAAAAGCCATCGAACAATCCGTCGCATCGTCGCCCTGCAACCCGCGATGGCTCATCTTCATAACAATCCCAAAGGGCTTGAACGGTAATTTCGCAACAACTTTCCCTTCGAACAAGGAATTCAAGAGGCCGAACACGACGAACAGAACGAGGGCGACAACGGCGCCAGATTTGAACTTGAACAAGGACAAGTCGCGGCTGGATTCTTTGAGGCTGGTCTCGACGCGGTCGATCTTTTTGGTCTTGGACTTCTTGGTGGAGATTTTAGCTGGGTTTTCGATTTTCATGGTCTCGAGTTTCTTGGAGGCTTTGTCGATAGAGGATTTGAGGGTTTTGTAAGAGTTGGTTCGGTAAATGAGAAGCCATGAGATTGATTCGCAAATGATGGCTGTGCAAAAAGAGATGCCCACCACAGTTAAGCTGTCTGAGTATTTTAGTGATGAGAGCATTTGGGGCGTCGCCATTGCTGCAATTTTTGCGAAGCAATTCTCTGCACTCTGTCGCTCGTAGTGCTTTTGGCTTTTGGTTTGACGATCTATCTTAATCAATAGTCTCGCTCACCGCTTAAGAAAACAATAATAATATTAGTGTAATAACATTAGTATCCCTGATGTTTAATAACAATACAAATAATTATATAGTTTCTAAGAATATTTAATATGGATTCCATTAGACGTTAGTATAAGTGTCCTTACATACTAATCATACTATAAAGCAAAGAGTACAAAACAAAATTTTGAGCTAGCTAAACGTTTTCCGTATATTAACAGAGGAGATGCAAGTATATTTACAAGATCATTTAAAAATAATTATTATAATGGTACATATAAAAAATAAGATATTACGTTTCATGCTATGAATGTCATGTAAAAACATATCTCGTGCGATATACTTTATATCATATAACTAATCATATGATAAGATATGTTTCTCATTTAGTTTATGTGAACCCAAGCCTCTCCTTTGACGTTTAATGCGAGGAGTATGATGTGAAAGGTAAGAGATTATGTTCAAGATGTCCACTTGGAAGATTTGCAGGCTCATATATGATTTATTAGATAATGTAGTTAAAAAGAACTTGGGTTATAATAATATATTAGAAGAATTTATTTAATAGATTATTTAATGGTGAATTCAAAATATCATTTACAATTATTTATATCATTAATTTATATATTTTTAAACTAAGAATTGTACTATAATCACTATGTACAATAATTAGATTAGACAATTATTGTCATGAAATTCAATCAATAACTTACTATTAGTATATCTAATGATACGCTAGCTTATCTTAAAAAAAAGTTCAAGTACAAACAAATTATGCGACTTTAGGCTATAAAAGTAGAGGTAACATGCATTATAGAAGAAGAGAATTTAATCATGTAAAGTGAGCAATATAATAAATAAAAAAGAGAAATATAATATTTAGACTAACTCTTTGTTATACTCTCATGCTATATTCCTCATCCTTCATTACATATTTTTCTATGGTTTTATTTTTTGTGTTTTTTGTAGTTGTTCTTCCTTCAAATTATGAGAAGCTGCAACACAAATTTTTTTTTTTTCTAACATATTAACAGTCACAAACACACATGTACAAGAATATAGAATAAAATAAAACTAAACAAGTATTTGATTGAGGAAATTTTCCGTTGATGGCCGGTATGTAAATTATTGTAATCTATGTTTTAATTCGTGATGTTATGAAAAATAGGGAGCCGAAAGTTATTATACGGAAAAAAAAAAGTTGTCCAAGTCAAATAACAGCGAAAAGGTCCCGAGTCCAAACAGGCCGTGCGTTCCGAATTTGTGATCTCGTCGGACTCTGTTTACGTACTCATCAATGTTTAGTGGGCCGGGTCCAATACAGCCATCAAGATTTGTAGGCTTTGATGGATGAATCGGGTCTCGGGCTCACAATTAAAACTTGTGGTTTCATTTCACTCCATAACTTCCTTTAACCACTATCACTCCCTTCAAACAAGCCCAACAACGTTAATTAACCTCATCTTTTTAACGTTGAATTTTAATTTTAATTTGAAACATTTAATTTAATTCAAATTTAAAGCATTATCAACTACCACTAAGCCCAGCAGGTTGGCTTGTTTATAGGCGCCCGCAGGTTCAGCTTGTTACAAGGTAAAGGGAGAATTTCTCTATATAATAAATCAGTCCAATTATTATTATTATTATTTTTTTTTTTTATGTGGGATTTGGTATTTGGAATACCAGTTCTATTATTTTTATAAATCACAAGAAGCAACGGGTGCGGCAATTGTCTTTGTCCGTGACTGTTACTGGCACTGCTTAAACACGTTGATTTATTTATTTATTTATTTTTTTAATGTATGTTTTCATTAAACCCATGCGCCACTCATCATGCAATGCAAAAAATATGTATAGTACAAACGCTATTCAACTCTTTATTTAAAGAGAGTCGATGGTATTTGACTACACATATAAAGTTTTATATTTTAGGTTTTGATTCCAATAAAAATAATCTCACAATTGGTGTGTGCTTTTTATTGGGTGCTATGAATATGTTTGAAAGACGTATTTCTGTTAACTTAATTTTATATTGTGATAAATTTAAATTGACTCAAACACGATTCATTTTATAATCGTGTGCTAAAATATTAAAACCTAAATCTAACGGAGAAATAAAATGTCAACCCGACAGTTACCAATTTAATAATCCAATAATTATGTGATATAACATAACATAACCCAATAGTCCGTTTAATACTTATTTAATACATTTTAATCAAACATCAAACACTTATTTGACACAAATTAGACTCCTTTATACCTACATAATATTATGTACTGATAATATAAAATATACATATATCCACAAAAGTATAATACATTTATATCATTAAAGTTTTAAATCTATTTAGACAAATTGGAACGCCATAAAAATGTTCATCCTTTACTTAAAAAAAAAAGAATTATTTCTAACATTTGAATTTTGATGACAAGATTTTATAAATAAATTTAAAATTTAAAATATAAGTATATTTTACTATAATATATTTAATAATTATATCATTAATCAGATAAAGAAATAAGAAATTAAACCCTAACCTAATATAAAAAAATCATATTGACCCAAAATAAATTTACCTAATAATCAAAGTCCTAATTTTTAAGACCCACGCTAATTGATTTGTATCATGTTGTTATTAAATGAATCGTGTTAAATATTGCTAGGCGTGGCTGCGATGACTCTTGACTCTTGATGGTTACAAGTCTAGGAAGAGTAATGAATGAATGAATGAATGATTGGGGAGTAAAATAATGATGGCTATGACCAGCACCTTGAGAGTAGGTACGTTAAATTAAATCTTGCCCAATGGATAATAGACACTTGAACTGACAAAGCTCAAATTTTGCTGAGAGCGTCAGTTGCTTGCCAGCGAAGCCAACAGCTGTTGTACGTATTTTAGATAATCAATGAGTTTGTAAATAGGCAGGTCCTCCAACAGCCGCACAGTTATTGCATTTATGACAAGAATTATGGTCATTATTACATGATAATAATCTAGGGGCCTTCGAATGTTCGTCTCAAGTTCGTAGTGTTGCGTACATGTAATAAGTCTGGTTAATCGACAATTTTAACACTTGGGAAGTTTGAAGATCAGTCTCCTGTCAATTTTATTTGATTATTTTCTTACTATATTATTAAATCCACTGTATTAATTGGTCCAACTAAAAGAGTTGGAATTCAATTTTTCTTCTATTTATCTTTTTCTTTCACCACATTGCTTAAGCACAATTTTAGTCAGTATTATTGACAGGGAATTGCAAAATAATACTAAATGTCCAGTTCCTCAGTCCAAACTGTCGTTTGTGATTATACATCATTGTCAGTAGACATGTCCAGTAACTACCAACTTGATGTCTGGTAATAAAATAAAACAGAAGCAAGTAAGACATGTTTGTCTTAAGGCCATGTTATGCATTCTTTGAAAATAAATAAATTAAATAAATAAGCTAGCATATAGCATCACGCTCAAGATAGGCGTGGCATGCCAAGGAATTTTTATTCTTTTGATACATGTGGTGATGTATTGTCAAGAAAACGAAAGTGCTTCCTCTTGAATTAGAGTGAAAGTGAAAGTGAAAGTGTTTTTGTGAATCGTATTTCAATTTGTGTTGAAGGGTTTTTGTTAGTTTTTAGATTTTCCTTTTTCTGTATTTTGAGTTTAATGGAGGGTGGTGGTGAGGGTGACGATCACATGAGAGTGCCATTGCTGTTGAGTGAAGATGGTGGCAAGATTAATGAGTATGGGCGAGAAAGATGCTGCAGGAACTCAGTTGCTTCATTGAAATGCGACTTCTTCTCCAAATTGCCTGAAAAAGTTCGTTCTGGGCTTGATCCTGAGACCCCTTTTCATCTTGACCTTTCTAAAACCACTGGCTTGATTGAAGGTACCAAAAGCAGTCTGTTCCTTTGTCTTTGATGTTTAGTTTCTCCTTTTTTAAAAAAAAAAATTTAACCCCCCCCCCCCCCCAGCAAATTATTTTCATTTATTTTCCCCTTTCTTTTTGGCAAAATTGAATGGTAGCAGAGGATCACATTCAAATGTTGTCATATTGCGGTCTTTGGATCTATTTGCATGATGAGTCTATCACAAGGCTCTGGGGCATAATTAGATTTTTATTAGGAAAGTTTCAGTTCTTTTTCAATTTGAGATGAAGAGCATAATTGAAATTTGTTCCATGTGAGAGAAGCAGTTTGAATAATAAATAGTTTAGTTCAGTGGCCTATAGTGAAAAATGGATCACTTAAAGCAATGACCTGCTAGTTATTTTGGAAATTTCAATGATTTCTTTGATCAGAACAAGAAGAACATTAGTTGCTGCCTGGGGGTTTCTTCTTATTCAAACTTAGGCATTATAAAGAAACTGCAAATTGATCAAGAAGAGTCCACTCTGATGCAATAGTATGAAAATTGAAGCATAAATATTTATTTTTAGTCAATGGAGTGGCACATGTTAGGAATAGGGTATAGTTCTTTTAAAATGGATAAATTACCCATTTTTTCTCAACGAAGGTGGGTGATTTTGGCTTTTATGAAGAGACACTTCTTATGAGCCTTTTTCGGCCTGTCATTACATTAATTTAATTGGACAAGTGTTCAAATTGCAAATTTAACCTAAGTATTCTGTTTTAGATAATCTACTCTGAGATATCTGCTTAAAATAAATAACTGAGTTCTACAATTGGTTTATGAATGGGGTATGTATCCTTTAGCAGAGTCACTACCAATTCATTGAGCTGTTTTTGTCCTTTTTTTTTTTCACATCTTCTGATCATTGATCCATGATGCAAATGAAAATTTCATTTAATCATGAAACCTTAATCCATTATGGCTGCTTCACTTCATTATGACTTTGAATTAAGGACTACAAATTGCCGGAACTAAGTTTTGAGATGAACCGGAATATAATGTGAACAAGCAAAGTCTCTGATTAATGAAATGATTGTTTCTCCTTTATATCAGAAATCATTGCATCATTTTGTTTTCAGCATTACATGTCATTCTGATGATACATTAACGATGTGTTGGTATTAGGAGAGAAGGAGTACTATGAGAAACAATTTGCCACATTGAAGTCTTTTGAGGAAGTCGACTCCCTAGTATCAAACAATGCCATTGATGAAGAAAAGTATCTTCAAGAACAAGTCCAACATGAGAGAGCAATGAACATTTCTAACTGGGCAAATATTTTCTTGCTTGCCTTTAAGGTTTAATTTCTACTTATCCTTCCCATGGACTCTGTTATAACAGCATGATCTCAGAAATATTCTGATACCTTAACTGCTATTAAGATTCTAATGGAGTTCAGAGCTATGGCAAATGTGATTTTTCCAATGTTTCATTGCCTTTACTGAGTTTATTTGATATGCATTACAGATTTATGCCACAGTACAGAGTGGATCCTTGGCTATTGCAGCATCAACTCTCGATTCTCTGCTAGATCTAATGGCTGGTGGCATACTTTGGATCACACATTTGTCGATGAAAAACATTAACATATACAAATACCCTATTGGAAAACTGCGGATGCAACCAGTAGGCATTATCATCTTTGCTGCAGTTATGGCCACTCTTGGTAAGCCACTAAGCTTCTCCAAATGTATGTTAAATTGACAAGATTCTATTGAGCCAGGAAGTTTTTTCACTGACCACAAACCAATACCAATTTTTCTTTCTATACAGGCTTCCAAGTGCTGGTTCAGGCTGTAGAGCAGTTGATCAAAGATGAACCTTCTGAAAAGATGACTTCCTTGCAACTGATTTGGCTGTATGCGATAATGCTTTCAGCAACTGGAATTAAACTTGCCCTGTGGTTTTATTGTCGAAGCTCAGGAAACAAAATAGTCCGCGCCTATGCGAAGGTTTAGTGCTGTACTCAATTTAGGACTTACAAAAGTAGAATTCTATTTTATTTTCATTCACTTATGCAGATTCTCGTAGTTCACAGCTTTTCGTAAACTATGGTTGCTAGGATCATTACTTTGATGTGGTAACCAATGTGGTTGGTTTGATTGCGGCTGTTCTTGGTGATGAATTCTATTGGTGGATTGACCCAGTTGGAGCTATCCTCCTTGCAATCTATACTATTACAAATTGGTCTGGAACCGTACAGGAAAATGCAGGTTCCTCTCTGGCCCTCATTTCGCTTCCAATTATCATACAAAAAGCTACCAGAATTAATTTATATCGAATGTTTCCAAATTATTTTATACTGATCCTTTCTTCCTATAGTTTCCCTTGTTGGGCAATCTGCTTCTCCTGAAGTCCTGCAGAAACTCACATACCTAGTCATACAGCATCACCCTCAAATCAAACGAGTTGACACAGTTCGCGCCTACACCTTTGGTGTTCTTTATTTTGTGGAGGTTAGTTTGATTATCACGATACATCATCTTACATCTCTCATTGATCTTGAAAAGTTGCTACAATACTACCAGCTTTGCTTTATTTCATTTTCTTGGTCCTAATAATTCAGGTTGATATTGAGCTGCCAGAAGATTTACCATTGAAAGAAGCTCATACAATTGGAGAATCATTGCAGATTAAGATTGAAGAACTTCCTGAAGTCGAACGAGCCTTCGTTCATCTTGATTTTGAGTGTGATCACAAGCCAGAGCACTCTGTTCTCTGCAGGCTCCCTAGTAGCCAGAATTAGCTTTAAAATTGTTATAACGGTAAAAATAACGAATCTGAAAGTTTCAGATTGTTTATCGTTTAAAAGACTCGGAACACAGAGATAGTGCTGTCCCTATTAATTTCACAAGTTCTTTCAGTCCCAAAGATCTTCAGAATTTAATCTGCTCATAGCTCATGTTTAGAGAACATATAAACTACTTTTGGGATTGTTGTGACCACATCATTCTATCTTGTTTAGATTATAATTTAAATCCCAATACAAGATAAGATCACTTTATACCAAAATTTATGTAGACATACAATTTGGTAAGTCTTTGTGCCACTTGTAATTGAAATGCCAAACTTATTTACATAAAATCCTAACAAAGTACACATGCATTTCAAATTAAGAGTAATTATGTTGAACTTTTAATAGCAATGAAACAATAGGGCACAACTATGGTACCATTGTGGTACTATACTACAGCTGGATCCAGTCACTGGATCTAGTCATTGGATCCAGCCTACAGTGGTCCCCATAGCTGGATCTAATGGCTGAATTCAACTGTGGTATGGTACCACAGTGGTACCATAGCCGGACCCGAAACAATAATATGTATATATATATATATATATATATATATATATATATATATATATATAACGTCAACGTCATCGCAACAATGATTTAGAAGGTGATAAAGTTTGTATTATAATAATCAGTAATTCTGTCGTATCACACTGTATATAAATCTATAACTTCAACACCATTCACGAGACGTGTTGAGTAAGTTACAAGGGAACTACTCTGAACTTATATTTAACTCAACAATGTATATCCGAGGCCTGGTTTAACAGTTGAACCATGTGTGGACTTCCAACCGTGCAGGCCTAGTCGAAATTCCTGAGGATGCTTTGTGATTGTGAATTCAATTTTATAATTTTACGATATGGGTTTTGAATTTAATTGAGAGACAGGCGGTGAAATTATAAAAAAAAAAAAAAAAAGTTTTCTTTGAAGTAAGGATATTTTTTAAAATGTAAGTGAGATAAACGATAGGGTGAAATATCACTAAAACTAAATTATTTTATTTTTTTAGTATATTATTATTTTACTACTAAATTTATTCTAATATATCATGTTAGTATTATGATTTGCTGAAAAATATATTTTGCTATCAAATGTTTGTGCCATTATCAATATTCTGTTAAAAAAAAGAGTAAGTGTTCAACAGAAATTGAGTTAAAAATTGATTTTACCGCAGGAGTATAAAAGATAATTTTACCCTTTGTAATTCAACTATTAATCACAATTAAAAAAAAACAAGTTAATTAAGGAAAAAATTAATGAACAATAAGCCAATAAAAAATAAGAAGTCAACAACTTACAAGAGAGAGAACAAATGGTAGTGGAGATGATTGTGAGTCAGCAACGAGGGAGAGAAACAGATCGGAGGGGGAGGTTTCACAGTGAGAGAGAGGGGTCGATTTTAAGGTTTAATTTCTTAATTTCTTAATTTTTTAATCTTTAATTATTTTTCCCAAACGCAGTGTTTAGGCTTCAACTTGAAAAATCTTTAATACCATTATAGTCAAAAATATCTTTGATGTCCTTATGACATCAATAAAATTTTACCGTTTTTAACGGAATGATAGTAAATTAATAACGATGCAAATATTTAGTAGTAAAATGTACTTTTCGACAAATTATACATCAAAATAATTTTGATAGTAAAATAATAATATCTTTTTTTTAAAAAAGAAACCAAATTAAAGCTTGCAGCTTCATTTCAAGCTCTAAAGAAATATGCAAAATTCTTTAAAGAAATATGAAAATCCTTATTAAGTAGCAAAAGAGATCAACAATTACTTTACAATAATTTAAACAAATTAACATCAATTAATTATTAAAAAAAAGATTATATTTGTACAAAGGAAACCGTGAAATGAAATTTTGGCCAAAATTCCAGAATGGGTTTGCTTTGTCGCATGGGAGCAGTGTGTCACGGGCTCGCTTAACTATCACCCCGTGACAAGTGGCTTCCTTGGTGACATGGTACGAGCAGTGCAGCACAGCGACTTTGCTCGGCATCATGCATCGTGAGGCCTGAAGCAGGGTGGCTTGGCGTTGCAATGCAATGTGTGTGTGTATATATAAATATATATATATCATGGGGATATGTATCATTTTCTTTAAAAACACTTGTATATGGTGGTGCTGAATGAGAGAGTGAGTGCAAAGGAGATGAAAGCGAAAAGAAGGAAAAAAAAAAAAAAGGTAACTTTGAAAATAAGTGGTATTAACAGAGGTACCGAGAGGATTTTGAGGGGTTTCTCCTACTAAAATTTGCAGTCAAGTGGCCCTGGCCCAGCCCATTTATCACCTCAAACTCTTTAGCTTGCAAGGCGCTTCACTGAATGGGCCAAACCTCAGAAACGCAGAGCTTCATCAGTAACAGATGAGTCTGCGTTACTGTCTCCCTTCATCCATATCAAGAACTTTAGCTGCCTGCCCAGGTTAGCTTTCATCTTTCTGTGTTCTCCTTTTATTCAATCTTTTTGCCTTCTTGTGTCTCTTTCATTTAACTTGTGTAACTTCAGGGACCAAAGTTTCATATGGGTTCTAGTTTTATCTCTTGCCACAGTTGCCTCTTTATCGTTAACTTTCTGCTTTAATTTGATGAGAAAACTGACACAAGAAGAAGAACATTTATGATTCTTTTGGGTTCTAAGAACGTGAAAAACTTAATTCAACTCAAGCCTGGACCAAAATTAGGATTTAGGTTTCAATTCTAATTTCTTTTTTTTTTTTTCATAAATGTATTTAGAGCAAATAAATTTGGGTTTATGGCTTTAGGGGTTTAATGCTGACCTTTGACTAAATTGTGCTACTATCCGTTTTCAATAGTGTTACCAATAACATAACCCTTGTCACTGAATTAAGCTAATGTTGCTTTTAAGTTTAATATTACTAACTGAATTTAGCTAATATTGCCTTGTGGATTTTCTATATAATTTTTCATTGTGTTGCCATCAAGTTATTGAAGTAAACTAAGGGAGCTGGGATGTTTGATGTACCCACTGCTAGTCATTCGAATGTTATCTAGGCTGTTTTTGGCCCCATTCATTGTTTTGTATTTGTACACTTTGAGTAATGATGACATTGGTTTCTGCTCGTTGACAGGGGCGTAGCATTAGAGATATGATTAATCGGCTACACAGTGTGAAGAAATCAATATATTAGATTAAACAGGCTAGACGTTCTCTGAAACTTAAGTAGTACAGGGGTGTAGTCTTTGGTTCAATTCCAATTATCTTCTGCCAGCAAACAGCTAGACATCAGTATCTCCATAAGGAAATATATTGTTTTCATTCCATGAATTCTCTCTTCTTGCCTTCCTCTCTCCTCCTATTTCCATCCTGCAAGTCTCCTTCTCCATATCTTCGACCAAAACCTCAGTATATTTGCAATTTTAATCGCCATCATCATGATCATAACCTCCCTACTCTTTCTCACTCACTTAAACCCAGTTTGCAGTTATCATTAAGCACTCGTAAAATGTCCATTGGGGCTGCATCTCTTCCAGATGAAGGAACAGTGTCTGTCATCAACTTCGAGGACTTCACTGAAAAAGATTGGTCTTTTCTCGACTCGGATGAGTTAAACTTCAAAGAGCATATTCAAAGGATTGACCAAATTATTTCTGCTGGAGAGATCGATGAGTCTTCTAAGGTCTTAGTTTCTATTAGTTCAGAAGAATTTGTGGACCGAGTGGTTGAGTCATTGCCCAGCCTTTTGCTTGTTGTCCATGATTCACTTTTTGTGTTGGCTGGCATTAAAGAGAAATATGACACGGTTAAGTGTTGGCAAGGGGAGTTGATATATGTGCCTGATAAGTGGGGGCCTTTGGATGTTGTGTTTCTCTATTTTCTGCCTGCTATGCCTTTCCCGCTTGATCAGGTTTTCGAGACACTTGCTAATCATTGTTCACCAGGTACTTTGTCAGAGTAGGTTTCTGTTGGCTGTTAATTTATCATTTCCACTATACATCACGAAGTTGAGTACTTTGTTTTTCTTTTACAGGTGCAAGAGTGGTCATTAGCCACCCCCAGGGGAGGGAAGCTTTACAGAAGCAGCGGAAACAGTTCCCAGATGTTATAGTATCTGACTTGCCTGATCAAATGACTTTACAGAAAGTTGCAGCTAATCATTGTTTTGAGATAGATAACTTTGTTGATGAGTCTGGATTCTATCTTGTTGTTTTGAAGTTTAGTAAGGCAAAAAACTGAGATTAGATCCTTACTGAGGCTGAACTTTACTTGTGAAATTCTTGTCAACAGTGGAAGAGTTGAATGACTCAAATTTTTGTGCAAGAATCGTCAATCATTCTGGAAGTCATCTGTTTCTTTCTATTTTTACAAGTCGCATTTTTACGTTATTTTCGTGAGAAATGAAAAGACAGGTCGTCCATTTTTTCTGGAAATGTTTTTTTTTAATAAATTTTAAAAAATATTTATTTTTATAATATTAATATATGTAGATAGGAAGATCATTTAAAAGATAAAAATTAAAAAATTGAAAAACAATTAGCTAAACTTAAAAAAAAAATGTAGCTTATTTGTCTTGAAATTTTTAAAAGAAAAAAAAAACTTGTACTTCGCAGAAAATTAAAAAAAAAAAACACCATTAACTATACTTTTCTTTTAATATTTTGGAAAAACAACCATTGTAAAATTTTTCTTTTGAAAAGATAAGTCCTCCGTTTTTCAACAATATTAAAAAAACACTTCAAAATTTAAATGGCACATTGGTCTTAGATGAAATATCTTTTATCATTTTATAAATATATAATATGTCATTCACATAATTAAGCAATACACAACATGCCGTCCGATATATTTATATAATTGATGACCATACATAGTATGCGTCAATGCATACAGTAAATGACGCGTTGTTGTATTTTGATCACAAACCACACGTTATTGTTTTCATTAACTGGTAAACAATGTGACATTTGTTTTTTACTTGACAAATGACACTTCATCTCTTTAGTTGAATTCTACGTGATTTTAATAATAGTAAGAGATCATTTGTTTTTAAACTATTACATAGAATAATAACTTATTTCAATTATTTATAAGGTTATTTTCTTTTTACTACTTTAACAAATATTCATCATAACATTTTACTACTAAAGAATTATAAAATATTATATTTTACTGTTTTTCCATTAATTAACCTATAAAATATTAATTTTACCTTTAGTTTTAGGAAAGAAACACATAAATTCTAATAAAAACTTAATAAGTTTCTTTATTGTATCAAAAGCTTAAAAAATTAAATACAAGTTTACATTTACGCAAAAAAAAACCCGTAACCTAAGGTTTATTGCAATACATTACAATAATTTTCGTTCAATAAAATATTAATTTGATGTTAGTTATTAATTATCGATAAATATTAATATACAAAGATCATTAGCAAACAAACATACATACAAATAATCATAAACATTTCAAGTATTAAAAAATTAAGTTTATATTTAATTGACAGCTTACAAATTTATAGTTTTTTTTAATTTTTATCGATAATTAATAATTATAATTAAATTTATTTAATTGAATGAAAAACTATTTTAGTACAATGATTAATGTTTATTTTTATTGATAATTAATAATTTTTTTCCATAAAGTAAGAGCAAATTTGGTATTTATTAATGTGTTAACTAAAGGTCAACCGATATAAAAGTATTAAAATGCAAGATTTTATAATTGTTTAGTAGTATATTATTAGAATACAATACTTGTTGCATCTATTTATTATTTCACTATAACTTACAAAGTAAAAGAAAAATGACCCTTATTTAGATATTTTTATATGTTTATTTTCTCCAACACAGTAAATAAGTTATTTATATAGTTGATTAAAATTAACATAAAGACTTTAACAGGAAATAACGCTTAATTAATTTTTCCATAATTTAGAGGGAGACAGAGCTCGATACGGGTCCAGGGCAGTGCAGAAAATTGTTATACTAGAAGTCCTGCATCGATTAAAAAAAAATGACACGACACAAGAAGGTTGAAAAATCAAAGCAGTCTCCCAACCTTTTACTTTCTCTAGATAAAAATGAAACAATCAGACAAATAGGTAACAATCAGCTAAGAGAAACTATGGACTAAAAATTGGAAGATTTCAGAAGATTATTGTATTCTCAATTACCAAGTATCTCAAACTTTGATACCACGAAACAAGAAGACAGGGACTGACATCCCAAACAGCCACCACACACCTTCTCACTAATATCTTAGAAGAATGAAAACCGTATGCCGTTACCATTACTTGCAGCAAACAAGTTGTACTCTTCAATTGTGGTCTCTTTCTTATTGCAAGCATGATCATTCTCGACATGATCTGCTGAAAATTGAGAAGAAAAATTCCCAACAATCTCATCTTTTGAAGGCATAGGATTTACTTTACAGCCCGTTGAAAGACCGACAGGTCCACCAAAATGAAACAAGGAAAAGCCATCATTATTCTGGTGTCCACCATCCCCTTTAGCCAATGCATCAGTTAGATGTGACCGGGCCGGAGCAGCCCTCTCTGCATTTGTATCGTTAAATGCTTCTTGCGGTGCACCTGGCTTACCATCGTGAGTTCGCTTCTCCATGCTGTTGGCTTTGGCAATAGACTGATAAACCGGCACCGGGCTAGGATTTAAAACAGGAGTAGCAACATGCTGAAGTGCTCCATACTGCATGCACAAGCGAGAGTTTCCATTTAATCCATAACCAAGAGGGCCAGTATATAGATACTGATTGGGATGGGTGAAAGGCATCAATCCATTTGCCGGAGCAGCTGGCCACGAAACTGGATTTTGATGGTAGTAACCCATTGCTGAAGGAGGTTGAAATGCTGGAATTTGCACATTCTGGCTATGAAGTGGTGGAAAGATGCCTTGATGTTGAGAACCAACGCTCACAGTTGGTATTCCCTTATCCGGATTTTGAGCCGTTTTTTCAGGCAGATTTCCTGAGAAATTACTTCCCATGCTATCTGATGGAAGTCCAACAAAAGCTCTTCTTCCCAAAGTCTCTCCTCCATCTGTAATCAGTTTTTTCCCCATTCCAACTTCTTGAAATTCAGAGAAGCCATTTTGAGTGCATGCTGAAGAATCTCTTCCTTCTGATTGTTGACTGGCATCTTCTGAATCTGAAGTGGAAGATGATTCCAGATTACCATGATTTGAAGAGACTGTATTGCTATCCCCCTCGCTAAGGCATGATGAGCAGTTATCAGAATTGGACGAGCTACCCATGATGGGATCAGAGATCCCATTAAAGGCAGAGTTTCTAGTATGACATAATCCTGAATCATCATAAGCAGCTCCTGTTGAATAAAATGCATCCTTTGCTTCTACATGACATCCATTCTGGCAAATTCCATCAGTTGAATGGCTTAAGTCCCTTGATTTCTTCATATTAGCATCCTCATGATCCATGTCACCTGAATTTCGACTAGCCCCATTAGAACACATTTCACCAGATGACTTAATCAGGTTATTGCCATGTTCAACACCTTCACCTTTAAAAGAAGTTGACCTCAAGGTAACATCAGAGTCTGAATTGCTGCGAGGATATTTTTTCTGTGATTCCAAAGGCTCCCAAACTTTCTTGGCATACGAATCTCGGCTGGAAGGAATGTTTCCCGTGATTATTTTGCTTTTGGTTCTTCCAGAGGCATCACGAATGTAATCCGTTTGATTATACTTGTTACCACGATAGAATTGCTTGAACATATCCAATGCAGATTCTGACTTAGTCACAGACTTGGGCTCTCGACCTACTCTTGTTGCAGAAAGATGTGGCTCAGCCTTTGCTCTGTACTCATTCTGTGAACTACAGCTGCAAGAATGGAAGTCATTTCTGTCACTCATCCTGTTATTGGAACAATGAATCTTCTCATTAAACTTCCCACTGCAATTTCGGACACTAGATTTTGAAGCATTTATCCACAATTGCCGATTTGATCCATTGATGGTCCTAGAAGGAGTATCATAATTATCACTGAGGTATCTGGACTCAGATCTATTGACCATAGAACCATTTTCTGAGACTACTGCATATCGACGCCTGTCTGACCACTTTAATGGTGAATCAAGTTGAATTTCTTTCCGAAGTTTCAATCTCCGACGAGAAAATTTTAATTGCTCCATTTGAAAAGTAACATTCCCATCTTTGACACTTGTTACTTCTCCATCAGGACTATCATAACAGTAGTTCTCCATTCTTGATGTTGTACACCCACTTGAGAACTGTTCATCTTGAATATCAGGGGATCCAGGCCTGGACACAGTAACATCACCTGTTTCACTCACCGAGTCCCTACAGCTAATGGCATTACTTGGCTCCTCATCAAAACTTGCTGATGATTCTTCTTTTAAGACATCAGGAACGATGGGGCTCTGATCTGAGCTAGAACATTTCTTGTCTTTATCCCTTTCTTTTCCTTTCAATCTTTCCTTTCTTCTTTGCTTTTTCTCTCTTTCTTTCATTCTTCGTCTCTCTTTGCGTTCTTCTTCTTCACGCTTTTCCTTCTCTTCTTCTTCCAGAAGTTTCTTCTGTAGAAAAAATAAAAAATGAAGTAGCATGAGAAAATATTTTCACAAATAGTATATAGCAGCAAATTTTCTGTACTTTGAAAATATTGTTTTTATAATGTCATAAGCACTGAGACCTGCTTTTCTAATGTGATAATCTCCTTGCATGCAACATGAACACGTTCTTCCAGCAATTTTAGTGCAAGACAAACAAAGATGCTGTGTGCATTTTGGCGAGCAGTTCCTTCTCTAAAGGCCTTTTCAACCTGAAAGATGTATGATAACAAGCATCTTTAGAAACACTAAAACAAATTTATACCAAACATCAATTATTTACTTTATTTGGGGGACATCTAAAAATTCCACTTTACTAAGGCACTGCTAACTGATTATGAATTGTTCTTAAAGTATTGTAATAACATCCTTTCGAAAGAAGGGCCACAGAGAGGGGGGGGGGGGGGGGAGGAGGGGGGGCAACAGAAACCATCATTCTTAACTATGGAACAACGAAAGCAAATTGGGCTTATAAAAACTGTATAATGGGGGGAAAATAATAATAAAAAAAAAAGCCTCTGTTCTGTTATGTGACAACACAAGATATTATAGATATAAACTGCACTTGACATAACACAAAGCAATAGTAATTGCCTCATATTTTCACAATTAGAATAAGAATTTGGTAACAATATTCTCCTTTCTATGTCCACCTCCACTACCCTAATCAGATCCTATCATATGATCAGAAGAGATACAAAACACAGTCAGAACAACAGATTTCAATTCAGTTTTAAGAGTGAAATAGTTGAAAACACTAGCAAGCATATTGCAAACAGTGAAAGCAAAGCAATGATCGGGAGATTGAACATGCCTGCTCCTTAAAAATAACGGTTGCAGCATCTAGAAGAAACTCTCGAGCAAGTTCAGGACTCTTCGCATGCTTTTGAGGACGGGAGCATTCTCCATCCAGTTCATTTCCGTCCTTATCCATGGAATCATCATCCTGAAAATGTACAATACGCATTTAACCAATTACACCATAAGAAACCTTACCTCAGTAGATATACATTGTGTAAGTAGAAATTTGTTAAGTATGATCACTTTTAAATACAGAAAAACTGTTAGTTAAAAATATTGAACCTCTTCTTCCTCAGCCTCTTCAGCATGCTCAAAAAACCTTCTGATACTTTCCCCTCTAGTAATTGTAACATAGCCATCGCCAACTACAAGCCTGCAATGCACGCATTGTTGACCCTTTAATGCATGAGCTTTGACCGAAAGCTCGGTGCAGCGTCCATCTAATTTCCAAGCCCTGAGGGTAATAAAACATGCACCCAGACTACTAAGATCCAGACCATTGACTTGAACACTTCCATTCATGCCAACATTTTCATATTCAAGAATGTCAGATTTTCCCTCTCCTGTTCCAACTGCCCATTCAAAGTGATGGTATGTTCCTACAGTGTCAGCAAAAGTTTGGCGCCAGTCAGCTTGTACAGTGTCATCAGATACCTGAGAAGCAGTGACCAAATAATGAGTCATGCTAGTCGTTTTTATGTTAAGCACTCTCAGAAAAGGAAAATAAAAACAGAATATTTGTCAAATGCTGATTATAATTTTAACTCTATAAAGAACTTCTTACGGTCCTCATATTTACTGAATTGAGAAAAATGTTCCCAACTCAACAAATTCAAAAATAGATAGTTGATAACGTAAATGAAAGTATTGTCAAATCACTATAAACATAAGTCTTGGAAAGTCTTTGAAGACTAAATCTATCAATTTCCATGCCGAACTCATGGTATCGGCCATTTGTTGTTCAAATGATTATATCTGAATTCTCAAGAAACCAAGCATAGAACATAGTTCAGTGGAAAACGAGAAAGAAATGGGTGAAAGACCTCATATTGGAAGGCTGTATCAGCAACACAAAACCAACTAGTACAGCGAGGCTCTCTCCGCACACGCTTCAACTCCTTTAATTCCTTGAATTCTCGAATAACATTCCTCCTGCAATCTCTGCAAAACCTCTTGCTATCAAACCTGTAACACAGAGAACAACATATCAGCACAAGCAAAGCAGTCAAACATGACAACCTTAAGACATAATACGCAGCACAAGCATTTGGAGTACACATGGCATATGACCAGCCATAAAGAGAAATTCCATGCAACAAAACTCCATAGAAGTAAATCTCAATAGGCAACAAACTAGTTGATATCTTCATGCCAACTACAAGAAAGAGTTAATTGACTTCATGTCAAGCCAGTTAAGGAACTAGTACGCCTTAATATCCTAATAATTACAGGATTTAGAATAAAAATTCAACTGTAGAAGAAGAGTGAAAGAAATAAAAAAGGAGTACACAAAAGTATATAGACCTGAAATTTGCTCTTATCATATATTTCGAGAAAACAAAATGAAGCTGTTAATACTACAAGTATATCTTTAGATAAGAACAGTTGCGATATGAATAAAGAAGATTGAGATAATTCTCTCTTGGCAACTCTAGTACATGAAAATTTAAATGATATCATAACATGCAATAATTTCAAGATCAATCTATCTCAACGTCCCTTTTTGCCCACATCTCTCCCTTTTTTAGCCTCAATTCATATGAACACCTCAACAACTTTGTCTTCTGTATAATTCTTAACAAAATTATAATAACACAAGTTTGCTTACAGATATCAGCATTTTTTCACAACACTACATTTCTTTTGTCAGCAAGATTCAGACCCATCACCATATTGAAACATCGTGGAAATCAATAAGTGTTACAGCAATTGAAAACTATGACATCGGCAACTGATAGAAAAAAGAAGCCCAACCGTTGAGCAAAAATGAGTACTCATTCAGCTTCCCTAATTGCACTCTCATCTTACTTTGACAAGTAATGCAAAAATCAGACTGTCTTCTTTTATCAAATGGTTCTTGCTTTCATTAAACATTCTGCAGAACAATGCTGGCTAACTTTCTTTGCATTGTCTCCTCAACTCTCCAATTTCCACATGGCAAGATGCCACTCCCTCAGGCATAAGCATTTCACAATCAAATATATTGACGAAATGTTTTAAAACAGATATGAATTAACTGTTCATATAACTGAAAGAGATGAAGAGCGACAATCCCCACCAACTTCTGATACTTTCAAGGACATAAACCGGTAATATCCAATTATCCACACCATTGAAAACCACCTGAATGCCACACCACTATACTTTTGCAATAAAATAGTTGGGGGGGGGAGGGGGGTGAGGGGGTGAATTGCCTGCTCCTCCCTCATGCTATCATGCCATGTTTCCTTGAAAAACCTTCGCAGAGGTGATCCTTTGACAAACAACTGTCCTCTAGGGGAGCTAGTGGTAACGCTCCTGAAGGTCTTGTTATTATTCAGAACTATCCTATATACAAACTGCTATTGTTAACTTCCTTTCCAGAGTAGTGTGAAGTAGCTGCTGGCCAGTAAACTCCATCAACAGCAGTGAAGCTCTAGCAGATGATCCCATGCGAGCAATATAAGACCACTCTCTAGGACAAAGAAAGAATATAGGCCAAAAGAGTCATCAACGACATCTTCTGTCAAGATCAATGGACATTAAAGTTCACGTTCATTAACAGACATTGAGGATGCCCTCATAATGCGGCTTTTGTGTAATTTTCTATTTCAATCATAAAATCCTGACCCCTTCTATATCGACAAATTTTCAATTCCGGTCAGCATACAAAAGCTCATGTCAAACAAAACCATCGCTTCCAGCACATAACTTGCATCGTTTCATCCAATCCATAGCATATATTCATTCCAACAAACTCCAAGTACTCTTCTAATTCAGCAGTATATTCACTGCTACAATCAACTGATATTGAATAACTAAATTGACGTTGAGAGCTATTATCATGGAGAATTGTAATTGTGTGGAAAACAGTGTGCACGCTAATAAATCTTCCGGGACACGTGAATGAAAAAATGGACGAATCTAATTCAATCAAATAAGTTCATGATCTCGTCTTCACCAGCTTAACCAGGATAATAGCTTTGACTATCAGTAGTTATCTCAGAATTTGAATAAAAACAGCATACAGTCTTTCCACTGAAATTCAAAATCAATACTATTACGAATAAATGAGTAGCAAAAAACACACCTGTACATAAGCCTCTCAATAAAATCCTCTTCCTTCATCCTTAGAAGAGATTGCCGAGTTTCTTCACCAAGAGCAGACCAGAAATCCACTAATGTGTCACAAGAAAGCCTGGCAGTGTGCAATGCGCATGTTTCCCTATTTCCGTGTCCTCTACCAAAACCTGCCATGCCTTGACTTATCCAACCCCGACCTCCCCCACCACAGGCATCGGGATAAAGCAGTTCCCGCTCCCGTTCCCTCGCACGTGCACTGTCAAAAACCTGATTAGAGCAAATGATTAGCTCTAAAATAAAACATAAGCAACCAAAAATAGAATTATAAAATTTAAAATGACTAACATTTTGGAGCCCTTTCATAGATTTTGAACACAAATAGCAGTCCAGAAGTGTCAAAGATCCATCACGTGTTGTGGTCAGACCACCCCAGGGATGAACAGATGGATCTTGAATATCATCTTGGCATCCATTTGCTAAAGTCGATCCACTGTCATTTTCATTTTTTGAGGCCGCGTGTCTGTTGCAGGCAAGGTGAACAACTGCTCCATCCTGCTGCAAAGACTTTCCATACATAACAATCTGCAAAAAGCCTTCGAGCAGTAGTCCATTGCATCTTGAACAGTACATGTTCTTACGAGCTTGCTCAAAGAGGGTCTGCTTATCAATCCTAAGAAGCTCTTGTCGTTCTTGCGGGGTCAAGCCACTCCAAAACTATGTCAGAAGTACATATCACTACGTTAGTGACTTCCTTCATGAGCCGCAAATAACTAAATGCACACTGACTTAAAAGTTACCAAACAATGCTCAATAATACAGTTATTGTCACAACCTGTTTAAACAATTGACAACTATGGATTAAAAGCCACAAGACCTCAATCCCAAACATGCCCTCAGTAATGTCGCAAATTCAATAATCAAAATCCTAGCTATTCCCACTCCTTATAGTGTCATAGCAACCAAAAGACCGGAAGAAAATACAATTGCCTGGACTATTAAACAGCATAAAAAAGCAAATAATCCAACAGGCATATTCACAAAAATGCCAGATAGTATACACATACACAATATAAGTAGATAAAATCTTTTACAAGTCTCCAATTCTATATTTCTATTACTTTATCTTATAACGCACATATATGGAAATTAAAATGGATCTAAACAAATTGCTTACACCATAAGATCCAATCCAAGCACAATTTATCCCTTCAAAATCCAATTTCAATGCTATGATCCAATCCAATTTATTATTATCTAACCAAAATAAATAAATAAATAAATATAAAAATCACATCGAACAACAAAGAAACTCTAGTACCTTCTGTAGCTGCTGGTAGCCAACATCATCGCTATGTTTCGACCAAAATCCATTAGCCGAAACTGAGTAGGTATTACTAAATTGCTCATTATTCCTCTGCGCTAATCCCGGCATAATTTTTTTGTTTGCCCCTTTTTTTCTTATGTTTTACGATTTAATCCAAATTAATAACAAATTCATAAACCGAACTTCCGTTAATCCCATTCACTCACGGCGCCAAAATTGGCCGCATGTTAACAAAGAAAAACGCCGCCGATCGGAATCGTTCGATTGGATCAAATTGCGGAGAATTGGATCGGGGAGAATGAAATTTGATATTTCAGATCGATTTCTTTTTATTAAGTGACGCCGTTTTTTGTTTTAGGGATCGAAATGAGAAGATAGAATCTAATTGTAAGGAATTGTATTGACAAAAATCGGTGATATGTGTGTGTGTATACATATATATATATATATATATATAGAGAGAGAGAGAGAGAGAGAGAGAGGAGGTGTGTGTGTGTGTGTGTGCGTGTGTTTGGGTGGCGTGATATGGTGAGAATTGGGAGCTGCGTTTTGTTTATATTTGAGAATGCGGAAAGAGAGAAAAGGGAGAGATACAGAGGATGGTGATGGTAAATTGTTGAGAGGCAGGCACGGTTATAAGGGGAGATCATAGTGCGGTTAAATTCTTAGTACAATGTAATTTTCAACCGGGGTGAAAAATTAGAAAAATAAATTGAAAAATTAGAAAAAGAAAAACAAAATTCATTGTAGTTATGAAAAATGCATTAAAAAAATAAAAAGAGAAAATTAACACGTGTTAAATCGTAATTTATATAATCTTTCTATATATGTTATATGCCGAGCACTACGCTAATTTTAAGTTTGGCTGCTCATTTGTACTTGGTATAACATTCGATATTGTAGTCCATTCTTACTATTGATGTATATCATGTGTGTTATGAGTTTGTTTTCTATTGTTAGGCGCCATAAGAAACTCGACCGAGGTTGTGGAGGTTGGTGACAAAATCACATCAATCAACATTAATTTGAAGTATAAGTGAAAATGAATTGTATATTGATAATATTACATGTTATTGGGGTGTTGTGGAAAAATATGGAAGAAGTGAGGTGCTATGCTAATGAATGTGTTGATATGTCCTAAGATGAAATCTAGTTGGTATTATTTCAGGGGAAATGTATTGGTAAGGTTGGAGTCATGCCTAATAAATTACTTACTACATTAGTATTCTTTAATTGAGGCTTTTACAATTTTTTTCATAGTATTAAGAGTATGGTGGGAGTGTATCATAAACGTTGCACTGATTTTGCGTTTTCATTTCTCATGGGAACCAATATAGTTAGAGTAATTATAGTTATTTTATAATTACCAAAATTAAGTAGTTAAATAAAGTTTTAAGTTTATTGTGAATTACATTATAAAACTTAACGTTTCAAATATTTGATTCAATTCATAAAGTTCATAACCATGTATCGTTATCAAATAAATTAGTAATGAATCTTGGCGACGTACACATTATTACAAGATAACTAGATATTTCGTATAAATTAATACATACAACACATTTTTTACATACAAATTGAAACCTATTTATTTATTTATTTTGAAAATTTCGTATTAAAATGAAAGCAAATCTCAAACAAAAGCTCATATCAAATGGATTTGATTGAATAATTAAATTAGCTAAAATGGTTTAGGGTTTCGTTGCTAACAAAATTTCTTAACATTATTCTATACTTATTTTCCCTCTTAATTTTCTCTATTTTGGAGAAAATGTGAACTTAAAAATAAAAAAATGCAGAAGAGAAGAGTTACCATTATGGAAGGGAGGGAAAAAAAAAAAAAAAAAGGAACGAGGAAAAAATGGTAATTAAGGATGTGACATGGTGAGTACATGATGTGCTCTGTACTCATTAAAACATTGTGTAGGCTGAAATGAAATAACGGCTCCGCATATAGACGGAATTGAAATTGATGCCAAACGACTGTCGTTTAGTGCGCGTGGTTTTTGCCACTTTGGTCGCTTTCGCACTAGAAGGAGAAAGTCTTCGTATGCATCACAATTTAAGGTAATTTTCTTGAAGCCCGTTTGTTACGTCAGCACGTGTCCTTAACATCCAGTTGCCACTGTGATCTCACATGGGCGGTTTCTCGGAGACGTAGCCTCTTTAGCCATTTCATAAATTTGGCCACATAGTTACAATCAAAGCTCATTTTTATGTGTTTTTCTTTTTTCTTTTTTTTGCCTGTGATATCCTAATTTATATTATTAACTGCAACAAATTTGTAAGCTACAAGATTATTCATTATTTAATAATTCGAATACTCGTTATTTTTAATATTACAATAATTTTTTTTTTCAAGAGATATTTAGGATTTTGATTAGCAGCAAAATTTGAAATTTTATTAAAATACTGTAAGTTTTAAAAACAATCATATGTATTTAGTAGATCTTACTATTAAACTGATGTAAAAATATAAATGATTGAATTGGATATAATGTTAAATAGAATTTATTTACACATTTATAAACATATATATATATATATATATATATATATATATAGTACTTTAATTTTGTATAAATAATAATTGATAAATAAAATAAATAATTTATATTATTAATTATATTTTGTCATCTCAATATAACTGATAAATAACAATAAAAATCTCTTAAAAGCTGATGATTTTATTTCTTAATTAATAACAATAATTTTGAATTTTTATATGGGGATATATATGAAATTGTATTAAGTATAAAATTGATCCTCAAAAATTAAATTTTGAGAAGCGACTCTTTCCTTGTTTTTTAAAATTTGCTATAGAATGTGTTGATTTCACCGAAATTGATTTAAAAAAAAAATTACCAAACACCCAAACTAGATTTTATATTTTCAAAATTACTTTTGAGTCTTCCAAAAATAGGACCCTAAGTGCACCATTAAATATAAATTTATTTTTCAAGTTATATTTAGCCGTATAAATTGATAACGTTTTACTATATAAATTTCTTAGTTAAAATGTTGTTATCATATGAATACCATATTTAAACCTAAATGTTGTATTGAACATTCATATTAGTATAGTTTTTATTCCTATAATTATGGCGATTACAAGCTAATTACCATACTAATAATGGGTGCTTGGCTTTTTTATTTTTTTAGCTTGAAATTTTGAGGAGGAGCAGGAATGTAGATTTTTTTTTTTTTTCCGAGAAGGGAAACAAACAAAAAAACAATTGAATTATGATAATGTACAGTTATTTGAAGATTACTTTATATATATAGTTTTTTTAAATTTAGATGTTGTCCGTTGGTTCTGGTGATGGACGTATGATGTTGTCATTTCGTTGATAGTGAGTTCATCATCAATCAATTACTTGAAAATATTTAGTCGCATTATATATTATAACTAGTCCAAACTATGCTCAGATTACATAATTGCCCCCACCCCACGTGTTGTAGAAAGATCCCAGAAGTTGAATTATTATTACGTTTTTTAATGTGAATTATTTATTATTATCATTATTATCGGGATTTTTTGGAAAAAAATAATTAATATCGAACTAGAGAGTTTGTCAGTTTTCTCCAACTAAAATTAAGAAAAAATTGTGGTGCAATTGTGGTATTGTGCCATAGTTGCGCATCCAACCGTTGGATTTTAATGGACCCCATCCATCTAAATGAATTTAAATGTTGAATACAACTGTAGCACGGTACAATAATTACACTGTAACCGGACCTCTAAAATTAATATATGCTACTTACTCTGCACTATTTTTATAATATCTGATAACCCCAATGATATTAAAAAAAATTAAAAGAAAAGATGGGTAAATGAATCATTTATTTGATATTTAATTTGTAGAAATACAAAATATGTATTTAATATAAGAAAAAATATTAAAAATTATAAAAAGTACAAAAATTTTATCTTATTATTAAATTTTTATTCACAGCAAAATTTATATTTCTTATTTTTAGTATTCAAATTTTCTATTTTAATTTTGACTTATACAAGTTATTTAATTTATAATAAATACAAATAAAAGTGTGTTTTGAAAATAAAATAATATTATGAAATTATTAATAAGTGGGAGTTATTGTGTATTATAAAAATATTAATAAGGAGAAATTCGACATTAATAAGTGGAAGTTATTGTGTATTATAAAAATATTAATAAGGAGAAATTCGACAATCTCCCAGTTAACTATAAAATCTATAGAGCACGACCAATCATTTAATTCTATTCTCAATCACAATCTATCAACCAAATGTGTTAAAATATCCGTTTGAATACTTTCAGTTTTTTTTTTTTTTTTTTTGAAATTCATTAACTAGGCAGATTTTATTATTACTTTATTTTATGGTGCTGTGACCTGTGAGTTCAACCCAAAATGTAGTGGGCCAAAGTGTTAGTAAATAGGATCTCATGGGCTTTCCATTTTCAAGAGAGTGAAGCTCCTAAACACCCTCCTCTTTTAGAGCCCTAATGAAACTTCATTTACTATATATTCACTGTTATTTTGATGAAAATTTCAGAAAAGAACAAAAGGTTGCGATAAAGTTTAATTAAATATCAAAATTAATTTTTTATAATAAAAAATCTTATATTATATAATTTCTTACTTTTATAATTTCAACTTAGTTAAATTCATATTCATCTTTTTATATAATTTTCTTCAGAAATAGGACTATAATTACAAATATATGTTTTTATTAGGATTTAAAGGGGTGCGAAAGGCACTACTCCTCTCCTCAAATAAAAGCCCAAGTATTGGCATTTTATATGTAAATGAAAAGCTGATACAAGTTTGATATTTCATTGGAAACAAAAACAAAAAAAATTGTAATACAATCTACAGTGATGTTCTCTCTCAAAACAAGAACAAATGATCTTAATGGCTCAATAAAAGCCTCCGTATAATAGTGAAAACGAAGATTGATTACAAAAAGAAAAATAAAATAAAAATTGAGAAGAGTTTTACTGATCAGTGATTACATGACTTAAAGGGCTGCTGCTGGTTTTCAGGGGAAAAAAAAAAAAAAAAGGAGAGAAAAGACATACATACATATAAGTTATGCTTGAGCTTCTGGTCCTGCTGGTTTTGAGTTGAGTAGTGGCTGAAGAGCTTTTACAACAATGGTCATGTTTGGCCGAAAATCAGCCTCGTATTGAACACACAATGCTGCAACTGCTGCTAGCTGGAGAACCATATTGCCAGAAAACAAATACTTAACTTAGCAACATTGCACGTTGATGAAAAATCTTGTATCAAAAAATGTAAAGGGAAGAAAAATATACCTTAGCGATTGCCTTTGGTGGGTAATCATTGTTTAGCTTTGGATCCACGCATTGTTTCACTTTGTCTTCACTTAATCTTGGGGTGGCCTGCATTTGTTAAGATAAAAAATTACAGGCTCAAACTAAGGTAACTAATCAAATTTATTGAGACAAAAAGAGGTAACAACGCATACCCAAGTAACAAGACTTTGTTGCCCTTTAGGCATTGTATGATCTACCGGCTTTCGTCCTGTTAATAGCTCTAAAAGCACAACACCAAAACTGTAAACATCACTTTTCTGGGTGATTTGCCCTGTCATTGCATACCTGTATCACAAATTAAGCAACATTTTTTTTCAGATCACACTGTTGCTCACACATCCATAGAAGTTGCATCAAGGCTTGAGGCTTACTCTGGGGCATGGTAACCAAATGTTCCCAGGACTCTAGTCGAATGCAAACGAGCTGCTGTATCGGAAGACTGATTTGTCAAGTTGAAATCAGCAATTTTAGACTTAAAATCATCAAAAAGTAACACATTGCTCGATCTGACATCGCGATGAACTATAGGAGGTTGAACTTTTTCATGTAGAAATTCAAGGCCTTTTGCCGCGCCATATGCAACTTTAACTCTCTGATTCCATGTTAGAACTGGACCTGGCTCGGCCCCTTGCACACCTTTTCTCCCTGCGCCGTAAGTTAATGACGATAACTTAAATCAAATTAAGACCATTTTGTGACTGTTGTGCTTCAGCTTAAATTTTCAAAATTTTAACATAGCATACCGTGTAACACATCATGTAATGATCCCATTGTTGCAAATTGATAAACCAAAATCCTGTTATTTGATTCCAAGCAGTAGCCCAATAGCTCAACAAAATGTTCATGCTTTAGTCTTGAAACTACTGACAACTGCATGATTAAAGCAATTGCATCAAAATTCAATTGTGACATTAATTAAAAGTAGCAGATACTAAAAAAATATCAAACCTGTGCTGCAAAATCTGATTCAGGCTCTGGAGCAGAACTGGTGTCAAGCTTCTTGATAGCAGCAGGGGTGCCATCAGTTAGCTTTGCATAAAATACACGACCATATGATCCTTCACCGATCAAAGCTTTTGTACCAAAATTGCTTGTTAATCTATTCAACTCGTCCAATTTAATTTGTGGGATTTCAATTGGCAACGCTTTCTGAGGGGTTCCTGTTTTGACCACATTAGTTCTCGGCTCCCCTCTAGCACTGCCTGTCACACAAATAATAATGCATGTAATGGGAATCAAATTCAAACCCAGTAAACACAAATGTGAATCTAATTAAGGAACGTATTCGCTTTATATTAACATTTAATTAAAAAAATACGTTTTTAATTACCTCCAGGTTGTGTGTTTCCGCTTCGAGGTGGGGCTGTTGTTTGGCTAGCAGGTGGCTGAGGCTCCTCTTCTTGACCTCCGCAGCACAACATAGCTCACGATGTTGTCGAGCAAATCAATTTCAATCCCAAATCAATTTCAATACCCCATGTGATATATTAATTATGCCCCAAAATGTCTTAATAACCAAGCAATCGCCTGCATTTTCCAATTAATAAATAAATATACCGACTGGGGTTAGGATTTTATTGTCACTGTTTTTTCCGGCTTCTAAATAATCAAAATGATTGCATATGTGAATAATCAAATTTCATGCAAAAGCAAAGGGGATGTGGTTGCGAATTGAAAAAAAAAAGGATCAAATAAATTGATCTATGGCTAAAAAATCTAAAAGGAAATGCAAATGCATACCTTAGGCCTGTGATCAAATGGGAAGCAAGAAGATTCACAGCAAGAGAAAGGTATATAGAGAAATTAATGGATGAATGGAGGCTCGCTAGCTTCTTGCGAACAAAGAAAATGTGGGAAAATTAGATAAAATTATCAAAAATAAAAATAATAAGAAATTTAAATTAATGAAATGTGAAAACAAATCGAAGAAAAAATGAAAGAAGGAAAAAAAATTATATTGTTGGTGTCACTTACTTATTTATTTATTTCTATTTTTTTTAATATTTTTGTTAATCACCTGTAATGGCTGGTTTCTGTTCCGCGGGAAAATCGGTTTAATTTCCTCAGTTTTAACCGTTAATTAACTAACCTACTTTCTACGTGCTCTCACGTCTCCACATTCTTACACTAACTATATTTTTGCATAAACCCAGATCATGATATCAAACGATTTTCAACTTTCAACGATTTTTTTTTTTCTCTTTTCAATCATCAGCCGTTCATGGCATATTGGTCATAGGAGTCAACGCGTATGATGCAACGTGGAAGAAAACCTTAGGTGTCAATAGTGGGACTGTTATGCTGTGATGTATTTACAAAATAATCATTTTTTTTTTGTCATCATTAATCATAAAATCATGCTATGAATTTTCTATGAACAATGAAATCCTTTGAATATCTTGCCATGATCATCTTTTTTGTATTTCTTGCAATGATGAAGGCACGAGGCTTATGGCTGGTTATCTTGTAATTGTATGCAATCCAAAAGTTGGTGAGAAACTGTTTGCCATGTTCCATGGCAAGCTTTGGACTAACAGGTCCTCTCTGAAGTAAAATGTGAATCTGATTTTAAAGTAATGTAAATTGAAAACAGAGGTTTAAACATTAGACCTCGGGTCTCGGCTCGGATATTTGTTAAAGACAATGTATAGGTAAAGTAACTACCAAAGGATTCGAAGCAATGGCCTGCTTGATGTTTAGGTGACAGTTGCTTTTGAAGTATTGCTGTAATAATGATATGTAACACAGTAACAAAAGCAACTAAAAGTTTCTGGTGCAACTGAAATATCGGAGGAAAAATAATAACTGATCTTCTGTTTCTGCCGGCTCAATCTTAGCCAGATGCATAAAAAACACAAGGCTGCTTAAACCAGATGATACATTTGAGACCTACAACTCAATTCTATGCATTTATCGGTTCCTACACTAACTCCAGAACTAGAATCTTGCCCCACGTGGTGGCGAGCTGACAGAAAGGCATGACACCTTGTTTGCACAAAATAAACAATAAATCAGCATAATGCAAGATTCACGCCTCGTACTTGGAGCAATGCTGGTTGAGTCTCGGAGAAATTCTGCACTGTACAATCGTCCCTCTATATCTCTTCATTCTTCTTTCCATATGCGGCCAGTAATCCTCAACTTCAGCTCTGTCCTATCTCCACCAGAAAAGTAGAGAGCCATGTTCCTCTGAATAATAAGCCCATCCTGGCTGTCACGAACTTTCCTGTGGCTGTCACGGATGCTCCTTGGGATTCCTTGCCATATAAGCCTACGTCCATGAGCACCAACTTCCAAACTGTAGCTGAATTTCTTTGCCTCATCATCATCACCCATAAACCGTAAGAAAGCCATGTAGACCAGTGCCATGCCAAGCTGGAAAGCCTCAAAATGTAAGCAAAATTGTCGTCCAAAGCAGTTAAACACCTGCAAAGGTAGTAGAATTTAGCTGTAGACGGGAAGTTTACAAGAGGGCAAGTTGTAAACGCTTTTAACAGATATGGTTTTCCATAGTAGATAAACTCACATTTATTCCCATATCATAACAAAAAAGAACTTACAGTTAGCATCCATGTGGCATTTTCTACTTCATTTGGATCTGATTTGACATAGCGATGGTTGAACGTACACCCATCATGCATATCAACCTGGTGATCATCCTTGAGATGTGCAACAAGAGTCGGGATATCACCTGTTACAGAGCACTCTGACCCAGCATAAGGGCAGTTGTATGGACGAAAACGACAGTGTTGCTCATGCTTGAGCTTCCCGTAGTATGGGAATATATCATGACAACCTAAACTCTGGTATTTGCAGGGGAGTTCCAATGATTCTGCAACTTTCTCCAGAGCCAAACACCTAATATTTCCAAGATCAAAGCGGCAGGTTGGGCAGCAGTTGTGCACTCTATTCTTGCAGTTTGAACATAAAGTGTGTCCATTTGGGCACTGCAGCAAAGGATTAAGAAAAAGTCAGGGTTTGACGTGAAAAATAGATAATAATCAAGCCAATTCGATAATCTGCTACAATTACCAATAATGAAACCCATTAGTTTTACAATATTAATATATGCCATCCTTATGTCTTTCAAAACCCCATACATGCATTTCCTTGTCTTAATTTTATAAATATTCGTGCAAAGACTAGGCATGATTAGAAATGACAAGTAACAAAAGTACCTCTTCCAGAGTTAAATAAAGGAAATGAAGTTTCTACATATTCATGAAAAGTTAATGAAATCATTGGCATCTGATTCTGAATGATCAATTTTCAAGGAGGCATGAACATTTAAAAAGAAAAATGAGCACGTCAAAAATAAGAACAGACCTGATGAATCGGAGGGTACATTAAATTTGTGCAAACAGGACACTCAAGGAGCTCATGAACACCATTGTTTGAATAAATTCCTTGTTTTCCACCCAGACCAAAACTAGTTTTTGTAAGCGCTGTATTACTTTCTGCCTTTATATCATAGTTGATAACTGTGTGATCAGATTCAACCACTTCTTTGCACGCACTGCCTCCAGGAGCCATTGTTTTACCAGATCTGATACTATTTCTTTAAAAATATCTTAATCCTCATAAACTTCACTCCCGTTGTCTGTAATACAAAATAAAGATTGAATTTTACATGTGAATGACCAACATGCACCGACTGCAATCTCCTTTTAATGTTTAAACTTCTAAATGCAAAAGAAGAAAATAGCAGCAATACAATTAGTACGATGATCACAGTTATAAGCAAAAGAGTTCATAAGTTGTTTCTATGATCTTTGACCAACCCCGGAGTTAAAGGCTTCAAGACCTTGAGCAGATTATAGCTATCGACAAAACCTATTAGTAGTCTGTTTCAGTATCTATAGACAACAAAACAAGAATGACATTCTCATTGGGCAGAATGGGCAATTCAGACTCCCCAGGAATCTCTAAGCACATAATTTCAACATATGAGCTTTAAAAAGGATGACAACTATGTACTGCTCTGTAATCTTGTTGGTTTTTCAAATTTTGTCAGTATGATCTGGAAGGAAAACACAGAAGGCAAATTCATTATAGAATTGAAACACCAGACAAGCAGGGTGCAGTACGAATCCTCAACCAAAACAACCATTCTCAAAGTGTAGCAATCAAAGATTATTATAGCAAAATTGCAGATTCACTTTGCACATTTCAAGTTGGTAAAATTTCCTCTTCTCTCTTCCCATCCAATCAATGAATTTAAAATGATAAAAAAATGAATTAGACATTCCAAATTAAGAACTAAGCTGCCTTCAAACCATGTTTGAATGACCAGTAGAAGAAAAAAGAGAAAAACCACGTCAAAGGGAACAATTCCTCCATCAATCAAGGAATTTGCATTACCGACTGAAAAGACCAAAATGACAGTATGAACATAGATAAAGAATAAACTGGATGCAAACACAGCCGACCAGAAAAAGAAATTATGTCAAATTCATCTTCCATAAGTCATAAAATAAATCTCCAATATCTATAACCAACCAAGCTGGATTGAAACCAAAGAGGAAAATACCAGGTCTTCCCAGAAACCCCCTTTCAATTCTCCAACTGAATTGCCAATTTAGATAGACTTTGAAGCAAGAAAAATACCTTATTTATGCTTAATAAGCATCAAAAGCAGTCAAAACAAAAGACAAGAACATCAAACAAAACAAACACATTTCAAAATTTCGAGAAAGCAAAATCTTTTAATGAATCTAAACCTCTTTAAAAAAATTACATTTTGAGACGGATTCATCAAAGCAACCACAGTAAAAGACAAAACAAGGCCCAGTATCATTTTTTTTTTCCTTGTCATGCCGCGTCAAACAATATTTAGCCAAAATCTAACTTTCCCATTATAATAATCAGCCAAATAAACCAAATCAAAACACAAACAACCTTAGAACACAAAACAAACAAACCCCATTTCAGCTTGTCCACAATAGCATCGTTAAAAATTAACCAATCAAGAGAAAAAAACAAAGACAAAATACAAAAAAAGAGCCGAAAAACACAGTTACCCAGATGAGATTTTCGAGCAAAGTTTCCTAAAATATCATCAAGTTACAATTTTGAACCCAGGTTTTGCATCAAAACTTTGAAAATATAACATTTATGAAATAAAAATTTGAAAAAATAAAATAAAATAAACGAAAAAAAAAAACAACTTTGTCCGCAACTCACGCTTATTACCTGGAAATAGAAATATAAGAAAATTACAGTGGCTTCGTTTGTATCAATCTTAGGAGGGTGCCCACGAAATAATAGCCCTTGTTTTCTTGTCTGTACTCTCTAATCTAACACATGCTTCACATAATCCGCGAACGTGTGTGTGGGTGTTTTGTTTTTGTTTTTGTTTTTGTTGTTTTCGTTTTTATGTTTTATTGGAGTAAACAAAAATGAAATTAAATTTTAGTGTCGTCTCTTTATACATGAATGGTGGACCAGCGCCAGTCTGCCCGCTCCCGCACGCAACGTTTGAAAAATTCTGAGTCACCGCATTTTTCTTTTTTTTTTTTTAAGTTTTTTGGAAACAAAACATAGGTCCTTAATTTTTTTACAATTTCTCATTTAAGAGCACAGTGTCTCTGTTTGTCTAAAATAGACCTCTAACACTAATGAAAAAACATAAGAGCATGTATGACAACTAATATTGAGATAATTTGCGTTGTATATAAGTACCGATCAAATTTTAGTTAACCATGACTTGATACCTGCATTCCCCTTAAGTTTATATGAGTTTTTTTTTTTATGCATATGATATTTAATATTTAATATTTGTAAGTAGTAACTCTTTGGTAAATGACGATGAGTTACTGCGGTTAAAATTTTTTTAGTTAACAAAAACTCAATAATAGATAATAATTATGATATTACATAAATCTAATAATGGTTTTAACAATACTAAATTTAACTTCAACAAACACTAATATTTAATAACCAATAATTCCTATAGATAGCCATCAATGATGGATTTTTATTTTTATTAACGAATTAGTTTAAAACTAATAGTAATACGAAATATTTACACATACAGATGCATAGTGCATGCTACACTTTACCGAATGCATTATTAGTGTTAAATTGTGTACTTCTATAATATTATGGTCAAAATCAACTATCTTAAGGATCCAGGGACCCTCGTGTTATTCGTCCCGTTTCGTTTTTTTACCGTTCGTTGACGTTTACATTTTTGGACAGCGGATAGAATTGTCTACACTCGAGTGGACTTTAAACCATGAAATCGTCATAAAAACCGTTCCATCATACCATATTTGATTGAGAAAAAAATGGGGCCAATGTATATAATATGAGTTCATTTCAAGTGCATCACATCTTATTATAACATTGGGGTTCTTTATAATATGGATATTTGGGAAATTTTTAATAATTAATTATCTTTCTTTTAGGTGGCAAATATTTGTGTTTGATTGATAAATTAATAAATAAGAAATTTTATTTCTTGTTTCAAAAAGAGGAAAGAGCACACAAGAGATTGGTTAGATTCAAAATTTAATCAATGGAATGGAAGGCATTCGATTGAATCCAATTGTAATTATATTAAGAATAGTGCGTAGAGGTTTTAACATATGAGTCTCAATTGATTAGATATTTATTAATTGAGTAGTATAATAGCATAATAAGTAATTTTACATTCATTATTCAATAGATGATTGACGTATATTATTAAGACTTCAGATGAGATTCAAATGTTAGAATTTTATTATATTATTGTTGTCGTTCATCAATTGATTCATCCAAATTTTGCAGAAAATTTTTAAATATAAGATTTTGATAGGTAGCGGACAGACATTTGAAATTTTGAAGTATTGTATTTTTTAATTTTTATTTTATAATAAAATTCCGTCCATGCAAGGCCTAATCCTAATTAATTATTAGTAACAAATTTCCAGATTATTATTAATAAATGCAACAACTAATCACCATCAAAAACTTTCCTTCAAAAAAAAAAACAAATCACCTAATTTAGGTGGTAAGGCATCTTATTCTTATGCATGCATCATATGGCAGTATTAATTTAAGCACTAAATTTGTCTTTATATTCTTCCAACGAAAGAAGTTGTTTGAATTAAATACCTTTTGGTACTGCTTTGAGTTTTGTCGTTTGCTTCATGGGTTTGTCTTATCTATTGTATTTATTATTTAATTTAATTTTAAACTGTGGAATAAACAACCAGAGTGGTCCTATGCAATCGCTTTCTAAAATTAGTAGTTATACCATAAATAAATTAAATACACAATTAAATTTCATTCATTTATTTTATTAGTAGTTGCTTAATATTCTTATTTTTGTCAAGATTCAACAAAACCTTTGCTAGCTTGAATTTATTTATATCAGTTCACATAGCATCGTCATTTGGTATCATACAATAAAATCAGCAATATGCTTGAACCACAAACAGAAAGTCAGAGGAAGACTAAAAATTTTGAATATGAATTCAACATATGATTTTCTAGGTAAAGTGACAAAACAAATGTTGAAAGTTGGAGAGAAAATAGAAAACATTATAGAGAAAAAAGCAAGAAGGATACAGGGAGAAAATTGCAAATATGAAGAATGGAATCCGTTTCCACAGATAAAAACAAGCCAATTATTAGTAAATTATAACTAATTTTCCAACTTATTGTAAATCTTAATTTTTTTTTTATTTTTACAAATAACAATATACTTATAAAATTAAGATACAAAATTTATTTATTTCGTAAATAACGTGCCACCAATTCACCATTTTTTCATACTTTAAATTTAAGTCTTTCTTGTCTTGCATTGCCATAAAATTTTATTTGTAAATAATAAGACCATTCAACAAGTGGTGGTCATTGTTCAAGTGAGGACAGAACGAAGTCATATCAAACTTAAAATGATGACCATAACGACAATAACAATAAGCATTATGAGACAAGGTTTTTTTTTTTTTTTTTTTTTTAATTATAAGTCTAAACATTAAAGTGATACCTATCTTTCGCAAAAAGAAAACAAAAAGGTGTAATAAAACTATTGGGAGCGAGCTCCACTTGTGAATTTAGACAACAGCAAAAGGGTGCACTTTTTGTCTATGATTTCTTTGGAATTAACAGAGAATTTTTTTTTTTTTTTTTTTTGTCTATCTTCAAGAAAATTATATACAAAAATATATTGCCTATATTCATGAAATTCAACAAAATGAATTAACAGTGTAAATTTAATCTTAAAAGGAATCAAATAAGCGTTACCAACTCGATCGGTGAAAGTGCAATAAATCTTTTTTATGAAAATGTACAATTTATATATACAAGCATGAAAGTGAAAAACGTGACCCTCAAAGGACTGATTGTGTTATCCTAATGTTTCCTTCTTTTGCTTAGTGGCATTTTGTGTGCTTTGCTTTTGGGGCCATTATACTCTTCTTGCAAAATACAGAATCCAATGCCTCATCCAAGCACAAGTCAAAACTTTAGGGGGGTGCAAATCTTGATGCCGAATCCACATTGCCATGCATATTCATCAAGAACTAAACTCGAGTACTGATTAGCCATGGATCAAGCCACCCAAGCTGCAGCTTCTTGAACCTTGCTGCCAGTTGTTTAACCCCAATAAGCAAGTATACACTCAAGGGTTTACACAGAATCATCTCAAGGGTTTTTCCAATTCCACACTAATAAGTATCTGTAATTCAAATACTAAGGTCTGCAGCTGAGGGTGGGCCAAAATCACCACAAATCCTCAAACGATCTGTCCGAAAACCTCAAAAACTTTTGACTTGAGAATTGATTCAACAGTATATGCTAACAATTCTGCAGCAGCTTTTACAATCATGCATTCATACTTGTAAAAAGGACTAAATGTCATCTACAATTCCCTGCATCTAAACACTTAACAGTGCACATCACATTGCAACAAGCTATATCAGCAATATAATAATAAAAGCAACTTACATTTTTCTTCTCTTAAGGGGCAATAGAAAGGAAAAATCATAGCACACACTAATTATCAGTTAATCAACATGGAATTCTATTATAGATATACAAGCTTTCAATAAATAATTTGCAATAGCCAATAAACACAAGAAACACCAATGCATCAGCCTATCATATTCAAACGTGTACACAACTACATCTAACACTCTGCTTTAGTGATACAATGGTACCTTCCAATCAACTGAAAATCTTCACACCAGTCATCAGAAAACAGGACACACCATCTGCAAAATTTAGATATAGATGTCAGATGCAAGAAAAGAAAGATATATGGAAGGACTAATAGGATTCCATGGGGGCAGAAAAAAGGAGCAAAGTTTTACCATGTACCTAATATCAAGCAATAGAAAAACGAACAGGTTGGTCCAGATGTCAGCAAGGCACCACATGATTGTTCACTTGCACAGTGACAATCAATTAGGAAGTCAACACTTTGTCATACATTGAGGTGTTAAAAAAAGATCCTTGAACTCTAATGTCTTGACAGCTTTACTACACACTGGGGCGCAACCGAGTGTAAAATTCAGTAAAGTCGAGCCGGAATAGGAGAAATTTTAAGTCGACATGTTGCTGCACAGGCAACTGAGCTAAGAAACCCTCAAGCAATGATGTGTATTCATTTGCTGTTGCATCCAGCTCTTGTTCCATATTTCGAAGAAATTCACTGGCACGTTGTGTTAGAGCTTTCCTGCCATCATTGAGCCATGAACCAGGTTTTGTGTGCATATCATTCGTTTGCCTCGATGATTTTTTCTTGTCTCGTGAGGATAAAGATGATTCCATGGTTCTGCATTAGATTAAAAGCAAAAGTGAAAAAACATGTTAGAAATCAATTGCTCCTGCATGATCATAAATACTTGTCAACAAACATAGATTACAGGTTATATAGTTTCAATACAGGTTATATAGTTTCAAGATGGCTACCTAGCTTGCAACTCACGAATTCCTTCATATAACCTATCTGCATGACTTCTGAATCGCAATATGAGGTCAAACAAGACAAAGAGAGACTTGGAAAGCGATTGTGATCGTTCACCAAGGAGAGACTTCTCAAATATAGAGTGGAGGTACTTCTCATGTGCTGCAAGTAGATCGTCTAGATCTTTGGCTGCTTCCATTTCATTTGAGAAATTAGACCAAGACACCTCCAAGACCTCAAACATAATATAATATTGCAGATTTGTGACAAAATGATTCATCTCATCCCAAAGAACCTGGCAACGCCTCAGTGTTGAAAGCAACTGCAGCTTAACTGCATGCTGCAGCTTAGTGAATGAATTAGAAGTGATGCAGTTTGGTTTCATTGCCTTCCAAGCACCAATAAGTGCATGCTCCACCCGTCTGAGCTTCCATAGAAAGTTAAAGATCTTCAAATATCTTGCCATAACAGACTCGGTGAACAATGTATCCAATGGTACCCTAGCATCATATTCCAATGAGAATACATCCCAACCCCTATCCCCAGTGCCATGTGGCATCAGCTTAACCCTCAACCTATCCAATATATCAGGATCATCATACTGAGCATTAGATGACCGAATTGCACTTTCCAGCAATCCAGCAAGCTTGAAAGAGCTGATAGTGTTAGCAGGCTCAGAAAGTTCTGGACCCACAATATCCATTAGATACTGAACAAAATCACCTTGCCCAAGCAGTAAATATCGCTTGATTGCAAGACAATGTTCTTTGAACTTATATCTCTTATAAATAACATCCAACAGATGTTTATCAATTCTTTTTGCTGCTTCAATGACCAGAGTCTCAAGTGCATCAGTTTCTCCATATCCAAGACTGCCTCTCCTAGTAGAAGTACCAGCTGCAGTCGCAGCCTCTGTGGCAGCATCAGCCCAGCCACGATCATCACAACAAACACGAAGGAAATTGATTGATTTTCCAGTCCTTAAAATGCGCTGAGCAAGAGATTGTGAAATGAAAGAAGGAAGCATCCCCGAATGCAGCCGGTAACCTTCCCTCCAAAGTGACTCAGCTTTCACAGGGTGACCCACAACAAAGAATTCTGCAAATATATCCTCCAACTCCCCTTCCAAAACCCAGCTTCTCACCATTTCAAAAAGTGGAGAACACACTCGCCTGAGCAAACGTTTCATAAACTCATGCACAAGCAAATCACCATGTTGGGCATGCAAATGAATAGCTCCAGCCATCGCTCCACCCCTCAAAACCCTACATTTATCAACCAAAACAGCCATTAACCTCATTTTCACCATTGGCTCCGCAAACCAAACTGACAATCTCCTCAATGATAAATAATTCCCCGAGCCAGCACTCTCTGAAACCAAAGGAATAGGATTCATGGCTTGAGCTTCAAGTACAGCCAACAACTTATAATACTCCAATAATTCATCCTGCAATGCAGCACAAAATGCTTGCCCTACAGTCCCCACATCTTCAGCTGGAAACTGATCCATACTCTCCGAAATATATCCCCTAACCTTCCTAAACAACCAACCCAATTCACAAAGCTTCCTAACCATAACACGTGTGGCCCTAGGCACCTTAACTAAATCCGATAAACAATACCCATCAACCATAGTATTAAATTTCACATACTTCCCATCAATCCCTTGACAACAATACAACACATCTCTCACTAAAACCTCTTCACTCACCTCATTCTCTTCCTTAACCAAATTCACAAACTCCCTAAATGCAACATCACGCAAATTCTCCGGATCCTTATTAACCAACAAAACCCCATTTTTTCTCCAACCAAGTTGTTTATCTTCCTTCCCATTCAAAACCCTCGAATCATTTTTCGATTCCAATTCATGAACACCCAGATTGGGCAACAAATTAGACGAATTTACAACATTCTTCGCACTTTTTCGATCTTCAGATATAATTTTGAGCAGATAAATAACTGCCCACTTGTTATTAACACTGCCCGGGCCCGTTTTGGAGGAAAATTTAGCAAAAAGATCAGCGAAAGAGAGGGCGTCGGAGGATTTACCTTGGGTGGCGAGACGGCGCTTGACGGACTCAGCGATGGCGGCGGCATCAGGGGCAATTGAGGGAGTTAATCGGCTGGATAAAATGCGGAGAGCGTAACGAAAAGAGTTTTCAAAATTAGGGTTTTGAGGGTTTTGCTGGGATTGTGGGGATTGTGAAAGCAAGCGATGAACGAGTTCTTTGACTAGATCTATGAGCTTGTTCTGTTCCTCTTCGTCCATTTCTCTGTGAAGTGAGAGAGAGTAACGAGGGTTTTGGAAAGTGTGAGTATTTTTGTCAAAAAGTTTTTTGATTTTTAATGGGCGCGGAAATTTGAATAAATATATATTTTTGAAAATTGGGTTTTTTTGCATTGATTTTAAAAATATAATTAGGTAAAAAAAAATGTATAGGTCAATTTAGAATTGTGCACGCAAGGGTGTGTTTTATTTGAGGTATAAAAGAGATTAGATTATTTTTATAAATTTTAATCTAATTGGTGCAAATATAATGAGCTAATAGTTTAGATTGAGTAAAGATAAGCTTTCTTGTGGAACATATGATCAAAATTTTATAAAGTAAGGATACATAATTTTATCAATGGGCATGCGCCTAGAGCAAATGTGTTCAAGTCTAGCGCTAGCACAGTATTGAGATTCGACTCTCCAACATAATAAGGGTTTATTTATTTTTTTATATTGGAGTAAAATCAATCTCCTTTTAGTATTAACAATGAGAGTAGATCTCCCTCTAACTTTAAGTGATGATTGATTTTTGGGTTGTATTATAATAAGATTATTCAGGAGAGCTCTAATTGATCTTTAATTGTAAATATCAATAAAATTCTGTGTGTAATATATTAGTGTATAAAAAAAAAGATACATAATTTAAGTCGCAAATGACGAGACACATGAGCTCTGCTGTAAGAAACTCAATATGTGGTAGTTCTAATAAATTTCTAATTGTAAATATGATGGTAATGGGTTATGATGCAAATAAAATGAAGAAATATAGGCTTGTTATATTTAGGACTTCTACACAAGTGAGATTAATGTGCCAATTTATGGATGCTTTGAAGTCGAAAGTTAAAAAATTGAAACTTGATAAATTCTATGTCAATGACTTGCAAATTACGAGAAGCAAAGAGTAATAAATTAAGCTCAAATATTCTGTCTTTTTTCACTTTGAAAATGCTATTTGAACGGTAGGAAGCCAAAAACGACAGTAGTATAGCAGGAAGAGTACTGTTGTTTTATATACTACAGTAATAAAAAGTGTTCAAATAGCAGTGCACTTTTCATTTTACAATTTTCTGATAAGCAGGAAACAGGCTGTTCATGTTAGTTCTTCAATTCTAACTTCCACCGTTTCCATGTACACGTGCTTACTGCGACGAATATATAAAATCATTGAGGCATCAGTGTGTTTTTAGGAGCACTTATCCAGGGGGTACCGGCAATGGCAAATCTCCACAGGGCATTAACATGCTCAGGTAAAGCATATTCAATGCCTACTCGTGGACCAATCAATATCTTCTCAGGCTTGGGACCATCTAAGATTTCTAAACCACCTGCACCGCGTCCATGTATGTCCATCATAATTGCATAATTGTCATTCGGGCATTAGAGTAACAGAACAATGTCGGCAATTAGGCATGACAGTTCAACTCACCAGGCATGTAAAGAGGGTGGTTTGACCATTCTGTTGAAATTCCCAGTGCTTGACCAACCTGGTGAGGAAAGTATACTAGCCAAGTTTGAGTGAATTCCCCTAATTCATCAACTGAAAAATCAAATCTCTACTAATTCACCCTTAGTAAGTTTAGAAAATAATTCAAATAGCAGAAACAGTTAAGCGGGGAAAAAGATCTTATAGGGAGGCAAGTCCAAATAATGCTTTACAATAGCTATTGGAGAAATATGCACAAGCCTAATGATACAAGTTGCATCTCTAAATTTATGAGCACATTTGGAGCCTCCAAATCCACCTTCACAATCACCAAATAATAATACAATCAAAGCTTAAAATTTACAACTTCTCAGCCAATTTGTAGATATTAGATGAATCGATACATGCTAGAATGAATACAATAATTTAAAATACAAACTAGTTACACACATTTGTGTGCCATCTTCCTTCTATTTCTCAGCAATGAATTCTAATTTTGAAAGCAAGAATCTTTCTTGTTCTTTTCTGGTTGCTACTATATCTCCCAATCCTCATGTTATCAAGTGTAATATCCCACTTTCATTATTCAGAGTCAAAGCAATGGGATAAAACATACATCATTAAGAAAAATCTAAGTGATGATCAGTGCTCCAACAGCATTAAGAAAATCTGAGTCACAAATGAGAATGGAACTACAAATGTAAATATACATTCCAGACAATCCCCTAAATAAGGTTCCTCACAGATGCCAAAAGAAGTCAAATTTAACAGCGCGACTGGGTTTCTTAATTCTGACCGACAGACATTGTTGGCATTTAGTTGTGCAAACCAGGAAAGCATTAAGAGTAAAAAAAATATGGCACAAGATGAAAATGGCAAAAGAAATTAACACCGACCTTTCCTGGTCCAGTGAGAAGAACAGGTTTCTCAGTTAATTGTGCACGACGCTGCTGAATGGTCTTCAGTCCTGCAATTGTTTCTCCGCAAGTTAAGAAATCATATGGCTGCTTTCTCCACCAAAACATCAGTAGCATAAAGAAATGATAATTCTCATAATATTTACTTTCAAGACCATCTCTAAGTCAATATAAAATGAACTTTCATGTTAACTTGGCTGGTAAGTTCTTCTTTCTGATTCCTGCCCCATGTTTTTGACAAGTTGTCATGCCACTTATATTGAGTATTTGAGTCAGTTCAAAGGTGTCAAGTTCTCGTACAAATTCAAAGAACTCACAGGATAAATGGATATGATAATTAAGTACATATAGTGGTCAAAATCCATTGGATAGAAGATCAGCTCCTGATTTGCATTTTCTCAAAAAGGATGCAGGTAAATAGTGAGCTCATTACTTGCAATTCGAAATAAAAGACTCACTAGCCTAACTAGAAAATAAAAATTAGATACGTCTGGCAAACAGATTACATTAGAGGTGCAGATCAGAACAATTAAACTAGCTATGCATGTATTGATTTGGAAAATTACCACTGACAGGAGCACAAGATCGTATTAGAACTGCAGCCCCAACTCCTTCCTTGTCAGCTACAACATTAAGCATTGTATGGAGACCATAGCATAGATAGACATACGCAAGCCCTCCGGGTCCAAACTGCAAACCAAGGAAAGGAACAATACTGCTTTATCAACTAGCAATTAAAAGTAATACAAGATAAGTAAATTCCAAACTTCCATTCATTTACGAAAGTAAAAGCAAGTATTATTTAAATAATAGTTACTTACAACCGGGGCTGTTCTTGCTGTAATTCCAAATCTACCATGACATGCTGAATCATTCGGTCTGTAAGCTTCTACCTATCATAATTCATAGAACACTAGTTGTCAAGTATAAATAGATAAATTGACCAGTAAATAGCTACACATTAGCATCCAAGTAAAAAAGGGTGCTTAATTAAATAGAATCACACGAGTTACAAACAAACCAAATTTCTAATTTATTTTGGCATTTACCAAATTAAAGAATCTAAAAAGGTCTTATTACCTCAGTAATTTGAAGAATAACATCATCTCTCCTAAGAAACTTGCCAAGCAAACGAGGGGCAAGATCAAGAGCATCGATTTGAAAGAAGTGATGAGGCAGGATTGTCATATTCTCAAATGATGGGCCTGCAGAGATGGGGACTGATGGAGCAATTTTGGGTTTAGGAGAGGATTTGGACTTGATCTTGACGGTCACTGATTTGGGGCGGTGACCCGTCCGAATTATGGAGTCGTCATTGGGGGACTCGGTAGTTTTCGAAATGGGTTTCTTGGTTTTGGTGATTGCGACTCCGACTCGTTTGAATCGTTGAGTTTGCTTCATCCAGGCTCTGTTTTTGGTTTATCAACTCCTGGCTTTGCCGCTTCGGTCTTCGACAAACAGGAATGAAAGGTTTGTCGACTGACCCTCTTGGGGATTTGGGTTTTGGCAGGTACTTTGTCAATGAAACATCATGGGCTTTTTATTGAAAATTAAAGAATAATAAAAATTAGGACGGGGTCATAATCTAAATGTAAAGTGAAAAGAATGATACCAATCACATAGAATTGGAAACGGGAAACTTCTTGTCACTTTAAATCCATAGACTTTGAATCCAGTTATAAGAAATATGTAGGTTAGCTCTTTGAAAACACAAAATCGAAGATGATAATAATGGGTAAGAAATAAGGTTTATGATTTAAGCTCTGTTTGGTACAACTTATTAAATAAAATTTATAATAGTAGAGTTTATAGCAATAGAGCTTATACTAATAGAGCTTTTGGACAAAAAGTCATTGAGAATTTGGTTGTTAATAAAAAAAATATTTTTGAACCATTAAATTATGTGATATTTTTTATATTATATATTTGTTAGAAAAACTCTCTAATCTCTACTCTCAAAAACTCAAATTTTGAGCTTTTGCTAGTAGAGATAAATTAACTTATTTAAGCTAAAAAAATTCTACTAAAAAAATAAACAAACATTATAAAAAATTTTAAAAAGTGCTTATACGATTAAATAAGCACTTATGAATTTTTAATAAGTTATACCAAACAGACACTTAGCAAGAAACGATATAAATATTGAAAGAAAGAGAATTTTTAAAATATGTTACTCTAGTGAGAGAAAGTTACTGATAATAAAATTTTGGGAGAAAAAGTGGAAGTTAGCGTAGTTAAGTGATTATTGAGAATTTTTAAATTAAAATAATATTTTGAAATAATAACTGTTTTATTTTTAAAAAATGATTGTAAAGATAAAATTATTGGGTTCAAATATCTGCGTTTTATAAATTAATATAGAAATTTTTTCTCTAAATTTGGTTATCATCGAGGAGAGAAACTTGATTCGATAATATTTAGAAAATAAATTTGTGTGGAATTGTTTCACCACCTCAACAACATATGAGATGGCGAGACAGTTCACTAAAGTTCTGTCATATGATAGAGTAGTGAGGTCCAATGTTGAACCATTAGTGACACTACATTATGTCCCACTTAAGTTTATTTTAAATAAATTAATGGGTTCTATATTTTGATCTAATGACCCATTATTCTGCCACATAATAAAATTTTAATTAGAAGTGTTTGTTTTAATAACTTAATGAGACTTTATAGATAATTTTGACTTAATAAAATAAGCCATTTTTTTGTGTTTTACTTAATGGAGAAATTTGAATTAAGTCAATTACTTACTAATATAAAAAATATCCATACTTTATAATTTATTTTTTATGTCTATCCCAAAACTCACCGATAGACATTTACCTCACATAAAAATATCCTTATTTTTTCTTTCTTATATTATATACGATAAAATTTGAAATTTATGATATTTTATATATTAAAATTCTAAAATAATTATGTATTCACTTACATATAGTTTTACTTATAAATGTTAAAATATTGTGGTATTTAATATATTGTTTATTTGACATTCAAATTTAATAAGGATACAAATGCAAAAGTACATATTTTCAGCTTTTTAAGTTGAAAAAAACAACTTAATACTTATTTTTTGAGATTCAGATAAAAAGATAAACATATTATTTAGATTCAGATATTCAGATTTATTCAGAATTTAAACTAATTCAGATCTATTCATATTTCAAACAAAAAAACAAACGCTACCTTAGTCTCGCCCTATTAGAAAAGTACAAAATGGTAAATGGAATATAGTAACAATTAACAATATTTTATATTTTCACCGCTTTTTACTTTGCAATAATAATTGATTTATCAATATTTCACAATTATATTAAATTATTCAAATATTTCACAATATTTATCGATAAAATAAAAATATTTATAAATAATTTTCTATGAAGTAATTTTAATAAATTATACTATAAACTTATAAAAAGTCCTAGGTTCATCCTACGTACCACTATTTTATTTTTAAATAGAGTCTACATGAAGACTAAAATAAAGCTTTCATTATTGATGAGAGTAATGGCACACTATTAAACTACAAAGTTAAGATATATAAATATTATTTTAATTGATATAATATACAAGTAGTCCTTATACATTATAATGTAGTAATAAAATAAGTATGATACAAGACAATTGATATGTCCCTCAAACTACTTTGATTACACACATAACCGCTTGAGTGAGTGATAACTTACTCTTCTTGAGAAAAAAACCAAGGGAATGATTTGGAGCTTTTGCATCTCAAACTTAAAGCATCACAAAAAAAACTAATCCAATTGACTTCTCTCCTTTAAATAATGATGATATAAGATATGGGATAATTATTTTTTAATATCAAAAAGAGAAAATAACAATCTTATTTTAAAAAATCAATTTAAATAATTTTTAAATTTTTATCGTGGATGTAATTTTTAAAATAAGAAATGAGATCTTGAGTGTTTTAGCGTTACTCATTTCCTTAACGAAGTTGAGGATCGGATTTTACAAATGCTTGTGAGTGGATTATTTATCTTTTTTCGAATCAGAATCAGATTGCAGATTACTTCATTTTAACACATATTTGTGAGACTGTATAATTTATTTCGTTGGGTGCAGCGAATTCAAACTCCAATGGCACCAGTGAGGAATTATAATTTTTATTTATTTTTTGTCCCCTAAAGCAACCGAGTCAGGTAGGTGCCTTGACCAAGCAGGCAAAGTTCAAAGCCAAATCGGAAACGGGAAGGGAAACCCTAACACAATACTAAAAAGTTCTTCTAGACTCTTCGGTTAAAAAACCAAACTACCCTCCGCCTCCACGTTTTTGCAAGTCCCCTTATAATTTGGAGGCCTCAAAATTCCAGACCCTTCTATTTTGAGAACCCTCCAGAGTCCACACACCCGCTCTCTCTCATTATTGAACTTCCCCATTCTTCTTCTTCTTCACCTTCGTGGTCCCTTGATTCAATCTGCTCACGCTCACACCCACAATCGAAACAAAACCATAATTCTCTCTTAACGTCAGCTCACCGAATTCACTCAATGGCCAAATACGGCGAAGGGGACAAGCGTTGGATCGTCGAAGACAGACCCGACGGAGCCAACGTCCACAACTGGCACTGGGCCGAGACCGACTGCCTGGAATGGTCCAGAAACCTCCTCAACGGGCTCTTGTCGGACTTAACCATCCTGGACGGCGAGGGGAATCTCTTCGTCAAGACTAAGAAGATCGAGAAAGTTGAAGGGGAGGCCTATGTCAACGTTCGCAAGGGCAAGATTATTCCTGGCTACGAGTTAAACGTCACCGTCTCGTGGGAGGGCGAGGCCAAAGATGGGGATGGTGGTAGCTTGTTGAAGGTTGATGGGTTGGTTGAGATTCCCTATATTTCCGATGAGAACGCCGATGAGAACCCCGAGATTAGGGTTTCGGTCAAGGATGAGGGCCCCCTTGGGAAGAGATTGAAGGATGCAATGTGGGTTAAGGGCAAGCCGGTCATTGAGGAGAAAGTTAAGGTTTATGTCGAGGCTATGGCGAGAGGCGGGCCGTGCAAGGATGAGCTTGAAGCCAAGAATGTGAGCTCGAAATCGAAGAATGATAACATTAGTAGTAGTAGTACTACTACTAGTTATGTGAGTCAGACGGCGAAGAACGATGTGGTGGCAGAGAAGAAGGAGGTTAAGAAGCAGGTGAAGAAGAAGGAAGGGTTTAAGAATATATCGTTGAGTGAGAAGTTTAGTTGCAGGGCGAAGGATTTGTATGAGATATTGATGGATGAGAATCGGTGGAAGGGATTTACGCAGAGTAATGCGAGGATAAGTAAGGAGGTTAATGGGGAGATTAGTATATTTGATGGGTCTGTCACAGGGAAGAATTTGGAGTTGCAAGAAGGGAAATTGATCGTGCAGAAATGGAGATTCGGTAGTTGGCCTGATGGGATTGAGTCAACGGTGAGTTTGATGAGTTTTAAATCTGATGTTGGTGCGTCGGTTTGATTGGATATTGATTTGGGTTGATTGGTTTATTGAATTTTCGTGTTATGCTTTGCAGGTGAGACTTGTTTTTGATGATTCTGAACCTGGGGTTACCGTTGTCAAGTTGACACACACTGATGTTCCTGAGGAAGATAGGTTAGTTTTAGTTAATAATGGGTTTATGTAATTTTTCTGTAGATTTTGGTTGCATAGTGAATACTTATGTCATGTTAATTTTGTTCTGCGTTAATGAGCTATTTGGTTGATTGTGATGCAGATACGGTAATGCGACGGTGGTGGAGAACACCGAGAGAGGGTGGCGGGATCTTATCTTCCAGAGGATACGGGCAGTTTTTGGTTTTGGAATATGATTTTTTTCTCAATTTCCAAAATAAGTAACAAGTGTTTCTGAAGTGTAGAATTCTTTAAAATCAACATTTCAGTTATGAACTACTTTAAGTCGATTTTGAAGGTTATATGAGTCCTGTGGTCTTGGTTTATTTGGTTTGCTATTTCAAATTATGTTGGACTCAATCTGTGTTTTCTAATAACTAAATACACGGAAAAAGATGTATGCATTCAAATCCATGATGTCTTTTTATTTTAACCCTTATACCACTTTTACTCAAATCTAACTTGTTCTTATGATGACTGCCTTGAATATCATTTTTCCTTTTCCAGATTTCTGACTATTACTTTACATTCTCAAATTAATGCTCCCAGTTGCTGAATGGTGAATAAGGCTTTTAAGTTTTTTTTTTTTTTTACTCAAATCATATGTAATCTCAAGATAATAGGTATTTCGATATTTGTTAACCTTTTGAAAGGTAGTGTTATACCAACTTATGTATCCTTACTAATGATGAGTGTCACTGATTTCTGGATCCATACACTACTTGTTCAATTATGGATATGATGCGCAGATTTGTAGCGTGTTTCAATTGGAGTTCAATGACTGCTTTGTGATATGGGAAAATTTCTCAAGTGATTGTGTTGGGAGGATACATTTGGTGTGCATAACTAATCTGGCTTAGGGTGTCCATGCAATTTTGTTAGATCTTGAAATTTTGGCGAGTTCTTGGTCGTGATTTTGAGAAAGGCTCTTGTTGTGATGGATTGGTAGTCTTACCGTATGTTAGGTATGGTATGATAGAGTATGCTTCTGATCTTCAGGATAATTTGCTTCAGGGCTTGGTGTTTGTCTTGCGTTCCTGTTAGGATCAACAGTAGTATTGTCTCTTGTAATGTCAAGTGTGTTGTTAATTCTAGAGTTTCTGATGTGTTGTTAATTCTAGAGTTTCTGAGTTATGTATTGCAGTTGACTTAGCTTCAGCAATCCTTTTAAGCTTTGCTCCCTGTGCTTTTTAATTAACATTTATGGTGTGTTTTACCATTAGCACATTTCAATATGGAGTTGTCAATGAAAAGCATGTGAGATGATGCAGTCTAATGGATAGGGTTCAGAACTATTGGTAGGACATTGATGTCTAATACATGTAGTCAAGGCATGAATTTTTTTTATGCATGTGCACAGGGTCTGGGAACATAAGAATATGCAGTTGTGCATTATTGAGTGTCTATTGATTAGATATTTAGTCTGACTGGAGGACTGACATTGGTTTGGAACCTTGCTGATTTCAGCAAGGGTGTGAATGAAATGAGTTATTATGGATTGCAATTGTTAGGGATTAGTGACCAAGATTTTGTCTATTGGTTTTAAGGGCATTAAAATCATTGATTCTGAAAGAATTAATGTTGCTTGTATGTGTTAGCTAGTTTTTCAAATGCATGAAGTTGGAACTTACAGAGTACGGTCGTGTTTGGTCCTATGTAGCTACGGATGATCATGTTTGGTCCTATGTAGCTACGGATGATCATGTTTGGTCCTATGTAGCTATGGATGACATACATTCGGCAATCACAATAGAGTTTTTGTCTGATAATGCTTTAGCTATAATGGGATATCTGCTTTTCTCAAATCGTTTCACTGGTTTCGGCAAAGATGTTAGAATTTTTGTTCATCAGGTGACTTCTCAGTATAAGACAGCCTATCTGTTTTTCTATCAGAAACTTAAATTCGGCTATATGTATGTATATGTATATGTATTTGATTTATAAGTGATATTCTGTTTGGTTTTATTTTTAAAAAAAAATTAAATATGATTGTCTGATTTGATTTTCTATGAGGTAGGATTATTTTTGCACTCTAAAAATTATTGTGGACAAATTATAAATTTTATACTATGAGAATACTTATAGTCTAACTTACACTTGAGGATGATCTCGTGTGATTAAATAAAACACATTTTTCTTGACCTTTTCACCATATCAAAAAAAAATCTTAATTTTTATTTTTCTCTTTTCTTTCGTATGCATCTTGAAGTTCACATTATAATTAATTTCAAATTATTATACCATTTGAATACATCTTAGAATGAGGAGTTTGGTTTTGATACGTTCATGTTAGCTTTTTTTGTACACGGGCTTCTTCGCTTCCCAAAATTATCAAATTTAATAATGTTATGACCAAGCAATATATGTTGAATTAGCTTTTACAACTTTGCCACCATAAAAAAATCATGCTTGTTATACCTCAAGGTTCCAATTTATCACATTTACTATATATATATATATTTTTTTTGAGAAGGAAAATACTTCATTACTAAGAAGAGATCAAACACATAATTTGTGCTGGTATATTTCCCAGCCATACAACAGATTCTGATCCTTTGATCCTTTTAAGGCTATCTTAGCCGAGGTATGGGTATTAATATTGCTAGACCTAAGGGCATCTATAATATAGCATTAAATTTAACACCAAATTATCTTTTACACAATTTTTGATGTAAAATATTTCTCTAATGTAACACTAAAATGGTGTAATGAATAGTATTATACCAAATATGGTGCAACACTATTCATTACACCATATTTGGTGCTAGGAAAAAAAAGTTCTAAATATCCTTATTATTTTATTTTATTTACATATAAGTTCTATTTTATATAATATTTTAAGTTATTATTATTATTATTGTTATTTTTTAATTTCATTTTTTAAATTTTTGAATATTATACTAATATTTTAAATAAAAAACAGTCAACACAAAAATTAATAATAAAAATAAAATGCCAACAACATTAATTACTAGATTACATATTACAAAATTAAATTAACAAAAATTAAAAAAGCTACTACTACTAGTATAAATTAGAACAATTATTTAGTAATTAAATGCAAATTTAGTTAATTAAATTTCATATCCTCCACTTATTGGAAAGTAAATCCAATATCCTCCAATTATTTAGTAAAAATATAAAATTTCATAATGTACTAATTTAGTTAATTAAATATAAATTTAATAATTTTCTATATATTTTTGTTAATCGATATAAAATTACTTATTACTTAATTATCTATATTAATAGTAATATTTATTGCGTTAATTGAATTAATTCTTAAGAATTAAAGAAATAAAAAAATATTATTTTTGGTGTAAAATTTAGTGTAAATAGGTTGGAGATGAAATAGTAATTTAATGTGAAAAAAATATTAATATTTTTTTGTATTGGTGTTACACTAAAATAGTGTTATACATTGAAAATTGCTAAGCGTGTGTTGAAATTTAACTTACTAGAAGTCTTTACTTCTGTCTTTGATTTCCGATATCACCCAAAAAAATCTCAGTTTTGCTATCCTTACTGTTGTTTGCCAAGTCAACAGCCACCTGACAATCTGATTCAAAGATATCTGAGGTTATGCCTGCACTTCTTGCCACTTGCATTCCCCATTCGATAGCTTCAGCTTCTGCAAAAGATAGTTTGAGGGCCTGATGGCTGCAGCCACAATATCTCCACTATCATTCCTTATAACCACGCCCCAATCCAGTAACTTAGATTTCTCCACGTTTGAGCTCTCCACTTGCTGATGCTCTTGACTTTTTGTATCTTCCAAAAGCTTCTACAACAGCTTCAGCTTTAGCGGTTGAAATCAAAGGATCCAGCTTCTTCCTCTTGAAAAGGAAATAGTTTCGTGCTGAACACGTAGCCCACCAATAAGCAATCTGATGCTCAGAAGTCTTGATGTATCCAGAAAAGCAGTGGGGTAGACTAACGAATTTTACAGCAGCAGCTTGAGGTATACTACTATCAAGCATTTGTGTTATTTTACTTCTTTGCAGAAACTAAACAGTGGTCAATGTCATTATGTTGAGAATTACGAGGAAGAGATGAAAAAAATTGAGGTCTGTTTCGGTATTTTTAAGAATGTATTGAGTAAAACCTTTGTTTTTTCAAAAAAGAAAAGAAAAGAAAAAAAAATGAACAAGTGAATATTAACGAATTATGAATGAAAAGAGTGTCCAAAATTTCTTAAAAGTACAAATGCCTATTTCACAAAACGAAACTGAAAAATTATGCAACTTCGAGATCTGATAAAATACTTCCACGCGCCTTGGAGCGAAGAGAATTTCAAAAAACCTACGTCGCCTGAGAGATTCGAACTCTCGCGGGGAAACCCCATGTACTTAGCAGGCACACGCCTTAACCACTCGGCCAAAGCGACTAGGTTGTCAGTAGTGTTCATTTTTTATAAACTTAATAAAATGTATAGGAAGTTAAAACACATTCAGAATTTCAGATCAACTTTGTTAGATTTATGAAGCTCACACGAAAATCGAATTGTTTCATTTTATTTTACCCCCAAATTACCTCAGCTGCCGCGAGGGCATTCAAGAGAAAACTGAGAAAATTTTTTAGTTGCCAAACAAAATCCTAACATGATCATTCGAATGTAAATATATTTTTTCTATAGAAGAAAGAGCAGGAAATCAAAATTTACATATCCAATAATGTGTAAGATAAGAGAGAATGAGAGGGATTTAAAAATTTTTTTTTTTCTTTTTATCATACAAATTTTTTTATCATTTCTCTGACTTCTTCAATAACAAGCCAAGCTTGATGCCCCCCTATAACTTCTGATTTCATTTCTCCATCTTTCCATATCTGCAACAACAACACAATCCCCCCCACCAAAATTGCAATTCCCTCATCAAACAACCAACTTTATTTAAAATAAATTCTTAGCAAACAAAAAATAAAGTAAAATGGAAAAAAAAATCACCTGAATTGTTGGCATTTTCTGACCCCCGAAAAAAAAAAAAACCCAGAAAACATCATTAAAATGGGAAGAAATTTAAATGGTTATTGCATAATTTAACAGAGCAGTTTAAGTACTAAATTTGTATACTTACAGAGATGTTGCCACGCTTAACTAGATCTTTAGATACCTTGTTTACATCCACGTAATAAACTTTCAATCTACAAAAGAAGAAGAAGAAGAAGAAAGATTCAAAAAAAAAAAATGGTCAGACATTAAAATTAATAAGAGCATTATTAATATTCTAATATCAACAATCACTGCTTCTTCTTTTTCCGTGTGTACAATTAAAAATTGCTAGAGCAAAATGGTCATGAAGTCAAATTAGTATATAAATAAATAAATAAATAAATAAAAACAAGAATATGTTTTCTTAATTTCAAGTACTGGAATATTTACTTGGTATCAAACTCAGCGGCCAATTTCTCCAGCTTAGGCTTCAAATATATGCATTTTCGGCACCACGAAGCCATCCTATCATCATTAATTACAAAAATCAACCTCGTCAAATAGAATAAACTTACTTGTCTGTAATATTTTTTTCTTTTTTCTAAACAATCGTTGGGGCCTGAATAGAAAAATAAAATATATATACATATATTACCAGTCAATAAGGATAGGCTGAGAGAGTTCTTGAGCACGAAGGAGAATCTGATCAAGATGATCCGAGTCGTTGATGGGTTCCAATTCAACAGAAGTGGGCCTCGACAAATCTGGCCACAGAGCTTCAACTCTCATGCCTCTCCTCACACTCTTGCTTCGAGAAGCAGTATCAACCCAAAAGAAGGCAGCATTTTTTTGCAATAACAAACAGCTACTGCTGCAGCTACTCCATGGCTGCTGGAACTGTTGCTTCCCTTCGCTCCGATGTAGTTCCTGGTACAGTATGCTTGATTTTGCTGCCAAAGCTGACATTCTCTTTTTCTTTTCTTTTCTTTTACTCGATGGAAGAAAAATATCTGAGGTTATGCGAGAGATATTTAGACTAGTGGGTCCACAAGAAGCTTATCCGAAATGTGAGGATGAATAGAAAGTGGGGCCCACAATATTGAAGAATTTTTTGCCTTTTTGGTTCATTTGGGGATTTGTTTTTGGTTTAGATTTGGGAGTTTAAGACTGAGGCACCGTGTCTACTAAAGGGTCTTATATATATTAGAATCTCAATAAGTTAATAACTTTGGGATCATAAAACTTTTATTAATTTAACAAATATTAATATATCAATAAATTAATTTATAAGAATTTGAGGTAATATATTAAGTAGGTATAAAAAAAATAATAATAATTGATAAAATGTGTAAAGTATTATACAAATACAACAAAGAAAATCTTAAACATATCATATATATGGGTCCAGCTAGCTTGCAATCGTGATTTGATATTTTATTTTTTGTCTTTTTGTGATCCAACCATTGGATTCAAAGTAAGAATTGCAAAAGCTATTCCAATGGCAAGGATACAATTACTTGGTTATTAACGCTGCAGCCCCTCTTGTTTCATAAAAAAATAAGAAAAGATTAAATTTTAAGATTTTAACACATAAGTCCATCAAAATATTTTATAATCTTTATATGGGTTAGGTAATTTAATAAATGAATATATTTAGATATACAGTAATATGGATGGATTATTTTAACTTGCTAAAATATTCCCCACGTCCATTTATTTAAAATATCAATTACAAAAAATCTCATTTTTTAATATATATTTTTTAAAATAAAATATTCATTTAATGTTTTACCATTTAAGATAGTGTTACTTATAAGGATAAATAATTATTTTAATTAAATAAATGAAACTTAACTTTTATTTATTTCTATAAATTTGCTCAACATCAAATAACCTTATAATTGTTAGCATAAAATATAAATCTAGTCTAAAAAATTTATTCAAAGGGTCCCCTTAGGGCAAAAAATTATTTATCATATGATAATTTGGTTGGCACAAACTCTATTATTCTTAAGTTACTTATTCATGTCAAACACCATATTGGAATTAAATTTTAGTAAAATAAACATATGTCACCATGTTTAACCACATTCAACATGCCCTAATTATTAAGATTTTGTTATAGAGAGTAAGATATAGTTCTTTTCTTATTATAGTAGTAAAAATAAATAAAAATAAACACAATAGATTTCTTTTAAGAGAATGCAAGCATTATTTTTATGAGATTTTGTGTTCAAGATTTTGTGTGCAAGCATTAGTAAAAATAAATAAAAATAAACACAATAAATTTCTTTTAAGAGAATGCAAGCATTATTTTATGAGATTTTGTGTTCAAGAAATTAATATAATTATGTGGTTAGAAAACTCTATTTTTTGATATTTTAGAAGAATTATATGTTGGATAAATGAATAAATTAAGATCAAAGCAAAAAAAAAAATGATTGAGAAGAAAACCGAGAGAGAATAATTTTTTAGAATTTTAAAATTTTCATATTTTAATTGGGGTTTATTTTGTAAAATTATTGAAATTTATAGTTTTTAATATTACAGAAAATAGTAGAGATTGCTGAAGAAAATGCCAAATAATTTTTTTAAAATTCTAAAATTATTATATTTTAATTAGGGCTTATTGTATAAAATTTTTAAAATTTATAGTTTTTATTATTTACCAAAAACAATGGGGACTGTTAAAGAAAATGTCAAAATTGGGGTTTGGTATAATGGAGGCAAGGTAGTTTCGTTCTCATATATATATATATATATATATATTCTCAAATTCGTTGGATCCTATAGAAAAATAAGATCTTTTTAAATTTAGGTTACGTCTGGCACGTTGGATTGGATTGAACTAGATTAAGTTGGATTGGATTAAGGTGGATTATATTATGTGCTGTATTATTTTTGGTACAATATCGGATTGGACAATGTTAAATCATATTTAAATACAAAAAAAATATTTATGAATATTTAAGAGTAATAATTAAACTTAATTTAAAAGTAATTAAAAAGAACATTAAAAATGTGGTAAATTAGTTATTGGGTAGTCATAATTATAATAAATAAATATAAATTAATAAAACTATTTAATTATTTAATTAATTTTTATTAGATATTTTAGATATATTTTATTTTATCAAAAAGTTAGCAAATAATGTATAAATAAAATCAATTATTTACTTGTATTATTAATTTTCATGATTATTTTTAATATTACATTGGTGATTATTAAATTTAATACAATCAATTATTATAATGAAATATTAAATAGTTAATTTTATTGGAGTAAAAGTACCAATTTAACTAGACTATAAAAACAAAAATAAAAAATAAATTCAAGTAAATCATGAATAAAATAAATAAATAATTAAATTTTAGGTTTAATTAATTAATTAATTAAATTTTAGGTTACAAGTAAAAAATAGTGTTACTTATGAAAGAAATATGAATAAATCTTTTTCTCTTATCCTAATCCCATCTAAACCCACTTATAAATTGGGATTGTTAATCCTATGATTTAAAGACTAAATTTAAATTTAGTCCTCCCTAATCCAATCTAAGCAAATAGGTAAACATTAGATAAAATATTTAATCCCAAAATTAATCCAATCCCATACTTAATCCCAACTCCCAAACATGACCTTAAAGAGTATTAATTTACCCCCATTCACTAATTAACACTTGAAAAGTGCCTTTTTATATCTAAATAAACTTAACTGTAATAAAAATAAATAAAGAAATAAATAAGGAGGAAGAAGAGGAACTTCGCAAGATTCTCTTGTAGAATTCGAGGAGTAGTCCTCTATATAATGTTAAACTTTCTGTCGTCAGGCTCAGGCTGAGTTTCATGGGCGGTTGCCACCCTTTGTTGCCCTATTTCGTCATACTCATTTATACTCCCATTTCTTTTCTTTTCTTTTCTTTTTTTCTGATGCACCCACATTTTTACTCTTCTTCTTCTTCTTCTTCTTCTTCTTCTTCTTCAATCTCCATGTTTTTCCTGCGTGTACGTACATAGCTAATAAATCAAATTATGCAAATTAAGTATATATCAACATATATAGTATTTAACAAAATTCAATTAAAAATATCATGCCTGATCACGGGGGATGACGACAAGGAGCGAGACAGCGAGTATATATGCGGATGACCGGCTGTCAACACTCAGCACTAAATGCTCTCTTCTTAATCATCTGCAGCTGGATTTTCTCTATTCTCTATACATTCAAATAAAAGCAAAAATACCATGCATGAAGCTTTTATTAATCCTGTAATTTGTAACGGTTATTTTGAAAATTTGAGTATTTCAAATGTCATCAAAAAATTCATGCTGTATCTATAATTCTTTCAGTTCATCATAAGAAATTCTTTTGTACGAACTAACGTCAATTTATAGCTAGTATTAAGTTATTAATTTTGTACGTATCAATAGAGAAAGTATTATAAGCGGAGACACTTCTCACCACATCATTAATTTATGGACCTGGCTTATTACATGTACATCTACACTAGAATCAAGCGAGCGATTGAAATAAGAGAGACAATAAATTAATCCACGTGTCATAATTTATTAGGAGGCTTCATAATAAGATTTTCCCGCGTCGCATACAACAAATTAATCCACGTGTCATAATTTATTAGGAGGATTCATAATAAGATTTTCCCGCGTCGCGTCCGTACTTACTGTAAGATAGGTTTTATAATAAAATTTTCCCGCGTCGCGTCCATACTTACTGTAAGACAGGTTCTATAATAAAATTTTCCCGCGTCGCATCTATACTTAATGTAAGATAAGTTTGATAATAAATTTTCCCACGTCGTATCAATACTTACTACATGACAGGTTTCATAATAAAATTTTCTCCCATCGCATTAATACTTGTTACTCAATATGTTTCATAATAAGGTTTTCTTGCATCTCCTTGTTGTATTATTCACTCCTTGAATATGTGTATGATGTTCTTAATTTTTAATTTTTATCAACTAATTAAAAAAAAACCTCACCAATACAAAAAATTTTGGAAGGAGCAAGATGAAATTAAGAACTTCAATCCGATTCATCACGAAAGATTAACATACACTAATTCCAACATTAATTAATTGCTAAAGCAGAGTTTCATTTTCACTAGATTTCATCGCCTTCATCACCATCACTATTCATCACTTAGCACCAATTACAGATTCAGATGCATAAATGGAACAGTATCTTTAAGCAAACTATTAATGGATCTAGCCTTCTTCACCTTCTTCTTCTTCTTCTTCTTCTTATTATTATTATTATTATCATTGTCAAAACAACCCTCCTCCGCTTTCGTCCTTTTCCTCTTCTTCTTCTTCTCATTATCAAGGTCATCGCCATCACCTTCACCATCATCTTCACCAATTTCTCTTTTCATCAAATTATCGCCGGGGTATCTCACACGTCGAATCAGCAAGTGATGCTCACACATTGAGTGACCTTCAACTCTCCTCCCTCTGCACCTCCATCTCTTCCCATCTGTCCTCCCACACCTCGTGCTCGTATCCTCCTCCTCCTCCTTCCCTTCCACTTTTACCATTTTATCCCCGCCATCAATATCATCGCTCCCCTCCTGATCAACCTCAAAGCTTATAAATCTCCTTTTCTTCAACGGCATGGCTTTCTCCTCCTCGCGCCACCCGCCTATCAAACTAAGTAAAACAAAAAAACTGCTTCATATATTTTTTTTTTAAAAAAAGAGAAAAATTAGAACCAAGACTGTTAAATGAATTAATGAATTATTATTGGGTTAATTACCTTTGATCAGCTGGAGTGACGTACATTTCTTCTTCTTCGTGGCGGATTTCTTTGTCCTGCTCCTGCAACGACAACAACGAGAAGAAAACGACGCCGTGTCAGCTAATGCGTTTAATACTATACGCAAATTAAAGAGTGATCATCATGACGATGAACAAAGTTTCGACAGATCATGAGCACCTGATTGAAAGTGCTGCGACTCGTCGAATCGATGTTGTTAATGCGACCGTTGATTCTGCTTATCATCACGCGTGGCGATTCCGATGATGCTGACGAAGTCCGAGCAAATGTATGATCATCGGAGCGGCGTCCAGTTGGTGAAAGGGAAGATGGAGTAGGAGGAATGTCATGAGTGTTTCTGCTCCTCATTTTTTTTTAATCAACGGTTCGGATTGTCGAAGCTTGATTTACAGCAAACAAGCCATCAAAAGTGAAAACCCTAGAAGATGAAGATAAAGATGAAGATGAAGAGGACTCGTTTCTCTCCTGCTCTTGTTCTTTCTATGGTTTCGGTTAGAATAATTTTTTGTTCGTTTTTGTACGAGTAGCCGAGACCGCACCCGCACGCACTGAGAAACACGAAATGCGCGTGTACGGATTGGGGATTTTGGACAAAAAGTAGCCACGCTTTTACCATGCGCGTTCACACCACGGACCAACCACTTTGGTTCATACCTTATAACCGTTTAGGTGATTAGGTCATGCTCAATAATATTTTATTAAGAAACGAAGCGCAAAAGCTTAGTGCTGAAGTTGTCTGACTGTGCTAATAATCACTTATTTGCTCCATTTCCTATCAACGGGTCAAATGTTTTATTGGCATTTCATAAGGAAAAAAGAATTATAAATTAATTATAAATAATTTTTTTATTTAATTAAAGAATATTGAGTTTATTGAGACTCGAATCATTATCATTATAATCATATTTATCTTTGAGAGTAATAATTTACCATTGAACCAAAGCCTAAGTGGTTTTTTTTTTTACTATTAAGACTCAAAGTAGTGTTCTTTTATTTTTATTTTCTTTTGCATTCTTGTTATTACTATACACATAAATTAAAAAGTCTTTTCAGTGATCAATTTTTAAATGTCAATCATCGACTTAAATCACACATGCTTTAAATTATATTTTGAAGACAATCTTAAATAGAAAAATATTTTGTCACTACGAAACAGGAAAAAAAATAAAATTATGCTAAATTTATGCAATTTATGCTGGTTAGATGGGAATGACACGTGTAAAATTAAAAAAAAAATTGAATGCAAGTAATTTATTAGAAAAAAAAAAATTCTCATCTGTCATTGTTTGTAATTTTATTTGAAGTGGGGCTTTATAAGGTAAAATAACGGGTGCTAATAAGCAATAGATTCACTCTTCTTCAGACCCAACGGAAGAAAAAGAATAAGGCCCATTTTCAATTTATGGGTCCATAACTATCCAGATCCAGGGCCATCTTGTTTTTTTATAATTTCTGAAGTTAGGCCCCTTTTTTTAATAACAAGGATGATTGATTCTAGTCGAAATTGCTTGATCTGCACATTCTGTGTCTATAAATGCAACATTTGTCCTTTATTTATTTTTATTTCTTATTCATTTTTTTTATCATCATTTTAGGCAAAGTTGATCGTTGCAACTAACTGCTTCTACTCCAAGCCAAATTCTGACTTTCAAAGTAATATAATTACCTTCTACAAAATAAGTAGTCTTGCTTTAATCTCGTCTTTGAGAAACACAAATGTTTATCAGTTTACTGTTCTGAGAAATGATTGGGATTAAAAGAAGCTTCATCACAAAAGTGGGGCTAAGTTTCTTCTTATTTGTCTCCACCAACCAAAAAACAAAAAAAAAAAAAATTGCCCAAAGTACTTGCACAAGGAAGCATGTTTGATGTTTCAGTAGTCACTTTTATTACAATTGGTTTAGTGGTTTGCTCACATAATTATAAGTACGTAATCAATTGTTCTTTATACTGTATCTTTTATGATTATTTATTAGTTGGCATAGAGATAATAGATTAATGTTCTCAATAAAATAAGATCTCTCTTTAGCGAAAGTAATGATGGGAATCAAAGTAGTAAAGCCCTAACATAATGTCATATTGATGAACATCTTCGGCCTAGGCAATTGAATCCGAAAAGAGAAAGCTCGTCCATAGAAAGATTCTACCACTAGACGCTCATTCATCGCAGATAACTTGTAGCTAATTTGTTGCCCCATTCCAAATTCTCTGTAAAGCAAAATGCATGTCTCAAAGAACTTTAGCTTTGACTAAGTACTTAATAATTACTAGAAATCGCTCGACCTTCACTTTCACTAGGGTTTGATTTGAAAAGCTATTAGCTATATATGAAACAGAATGATTGACATTTGTCTGATGTTTGTGTATGAATATGATTGATTGGCATGCATTTGTATATTATAAATTTAACTAATAAAGTCAAATGTGGTCGGTCGAGATAATCTTGCGTATCCCTTTTAACGGATGACCCATGATCATCATGTGATCACCCGTGTATCTTTTCTTCAACCTAGCTAATTTGTTGCTTCTTTACTTTAAATCCTCCACTAAACTTCTAGACATATTCATGTAAATGGAAGTCTCAAAACCTATCTTAAATATCAATAACCATCTGATACTAGTGTATGGAATTTATACGTTACAAGTGAGGAGACTTGTTAGGTAAACATCGATCTAGTATCTCTCTCATTTTGTAGTTTTGCGAAAGTTCATCTCTGGTGTGCAGATGTATATATGTATAGTTTTAAAAACGAACTTAGAATTTTTAATAGTAACTAACAAAGAGAAATAATTAAAATTGCACTTGATAAATTTAAATTTCAGTAATTGGGAGATTCTTTTAGAAATCCATTAGTCTAACTCAAATTAAAAGATAAGGTCTATAATTGAACGTTATCCAAGCTTATATATTTAACCCAAGATTCATTCTCAATATATGTAGGACATTGTCTTTAACATTTCTGTCATGTGGAAGTTAGTCGTTTTGCTTAATCCTTATCAGGTGATAAGGTGGTATGAGCCGATCACTTGTGCATAAATCTTGCTCAAATACCATATAAACCCTCATGCATCTAACTCATACTTAAAATCTAACTGTAGAGTTGATAGTTAGCTAAAACTTATGTATTTAAGCCAAAGTCCATTCAAAATTAACATGGGACATTGTCCTTAACAATTCCAAATTATACACATATATATAATCTTTAAAATTATTTTTAACATTCTTATCATGGCAAGTTGATATTTTTATTTGGTCTTTGTAATGTGATAATTTAGTATGGGTCGGTCACTTGTGCATAAATCTAACTCTGATATCATATAAAAACCCATTGAGCTAACTCCTACTCAAAAGTTAATTCTTAAGTTGAGGGTTGTCCAAAACTTATATATTTAACCCAATGTCCATTTTCATTCTATATAAGATGTTGTCCTTAACATTTCCAAATTTATATAGATAATCTTTTAAAGTTTTTTGAATTTGGATTGCTATGTTTCGAGATTCCTTCAAACCCACATTCATTCTTACAATTCACTCCTCTTCGTAACATACTTTGCTTCGCATCTTGTTTTCGATTGCAAATGCACATGCACACGTCATGGTTTAAGAGTTTTGGAACATGAATAAAGAATCATGATAATGTTGCAAGAAAGAATTAAATACAAATATTTCTAACATTATTAAAACTTGGACTGAGATCTGCCTAACGACCGTTCGTCATATATATATATATATATATATATATATATGACTCCTGCCCAGATGTCGTTTGCCAATTTTCTCAGCATTTTTCAGTGGTCTATGCACATGGTGAAGAAGTACGAATTTATGTTTGCATTGAATTTCTAAATTTGAAAAACGTTCAACAATGTTGTCCTTATCATGTAAATTCATTTGCCGTGGAACCACTCAATTAATGCATCCGTCTCAACTCAATTTCACTATCAAAATATTTAGTATCCATCAACTTGTTGAGGGTAACCCACTTCCTTGCCAAATATTTGAACCTTCAATATTAATATGATATGTACCCTAAATATTTTTTTCTCTCATTTATTTTAATTGCGATTATGATTGGTTGATTTTATAATAAATAGGTACGCAATAAAATGTCATTGGAACATTAATTATCTTAAAGTTTGTATTTTTTTTTTCATTCAATTAATATTTTCATGTCATATTAGTTTATACCATTATGTATATTTATAACTACTCTTCTCATAAATAACGTTGGAGACAAATTTTCAAACATGAGTTTATTAGCAAGGGTTCAATAAAAACTTCCCAGAGCTTAGGGTCAAGATCATCTTCAATTTGCCAATACATTTGTGTAATTCCCCATGAAAACACATACTACTTGGGTTTTGAAATATTTCATTTAATGTAATGTCAAAGTTTTATTGGGTCAAGAAACCTGCACGTACAATGAAATCTCATAGAACCCATAAACCTACCATTTTTTTAAAAAGTATGGTCAGCTTAGCGAGGGATATGACTGCCTTAATTATGTCTCAATTTGTGGTAACACTAAACAATTAAAATCTTATTTATTTAAATCAATTTTCCTCTAATAGTTTATACATTGTGCTTAACAAATCGACGTGTGGCAAGTCATGCGAGTATCGCCATTAAAGTAAAGTCCTCAAATCATGCGGAAGGGGGCACAAAATGTGAAGAAATCATGTGAATTACAACATGAGCTTTGATTGTTTTAATATCAATCAATATATGGGAGTGACGAATACGCAGTTGTCTTTTTGTTTTGTGAAGTTTTTAACTAATCTGATTAAGTTATTAAGTCGGTGGACAAAATTAGTTGAAAGATTTTGTGGATTTTAAATGCCTCGGGACCCCTTTCTTCATTGTCATTTTCTTTTCAATTTCGATGGCGGGTTCACATTTATAACAAGTCGGGTCTTTTCAATTGTTTTTCAATAATGCCATTCAATCTGAGAATTTTTAAAGGGCTGCTGTTTTTTGATGAAAATGATATAAATGTTATCATTAATGGTGGGAAGAAAATTTCACGACTCCTTAAAATAGGAAATAATTTTTAAATAAAGAAATTAGATACATCATTGGTATTGCTAATTCCATTGATTTAGGGTATGATGTTATTTTAAATTTTTATATGAATAAAAGTGCCGTTCGAAACATATGTGGGCTGTATACCCAACTTGCAAAAATAGAAAGCACAAAGTGAAAAAGTAATTTATCAATTTTTCTTTAAAAGCAGAAAGCTAAGTGCCCCTCTATCAACCTTTCAAAAGGAATCATCGTTCATCTTTTTCAATTTTTTTTAGGGTTTAGTTAAGTGATTTATAAATTTCATTACAAAAAAATTGATATTTAATCCAAAATTTTATTAAATTGAATATATGAAAATTTTAAGAATATATGATTTTTTTTAATATAACAATAGTAATAAATATCACTATTGTTATATAAATTATATAATTGATTTATTAAACCGATTATTAATTAACCAAATAAATTTATTCACTCCTTTAAAAATAAAGAAATGTCTTTGAAGTTACAAAAGTTCCACCACCTTCTTTAATTATTAAATTTAAAGTTTTCTTTGTCTTAGATTTTGAATTTCTCTCTATTATTGATTGATTGTGCCTTAATTTTCTCATCTAATATTCGAACGATAATATTGTTATTTTCCGATTTCTGCCAAATCAATTACGCAACAGCCTTTGATCATTCATAATAATGTGACTTGACATCACTCCCATCCCTGCCTGAATCAGATCGTATTTGGTTCTTTAAACATTATTGCAAAAGAAGAAACAGCCTTTTGGTTATTAAAGTGGTACGAAATTAAGAGTTCAACGTGTCGATGTACGACCGCAGTATGACAGAAGTTTCGTAACTCTACAGGTCAGACGGGCATATCCCAAACATTATTTAATAATTTTTTATTATTTTATGATTTAAAAAAGGAGAGAGAACCGATGGAGCACCGACAGAACAGTAGCATGGTATTTGGAGTTGACGCGTATTGTTAAGATGTCGATACTCAAAACTCGTACACAAGTCCATCGAAGTCCACGCTTACATGTACGGATTTTTAAAAATCTATTTTATTTTATTTTTAGATCTTTGACGGGTAATTTGGGAATTTACTTTTTTTTTTTTTTTAAAAAAAATACTGTTTATTGTAAGTAATAAAACATGTGTTACAGGAGACAGTGATGAATGATTTATTTTATTAATCAGGATAATATTTGAGAGAGTGAAAAAAAAAAAAAAGGTTTTGATTCAAAACTAGAAGATAATTCCCTGCCCAACGAACTTCTCAACTAAATTACAGTTACAAATATCATGAATGTTGTACCTTTTGATTTGAAGGGAACAAATTAAATGAAGCAACTAAGCAATGGAAACAAGTAATGGAGGCTCACGAATGAAAAGACTAAAGGATACAAAAGTTATTATAATAATTAACTCTTCTTCTTTTTTTTTCAATAAGAACAACAATAAGGCATAGTAGTTTTTTAAAATAATTAAATGTTAATCATGTGCAATTAAAATAGTAAATAGATAAGAAAATCAGTTAAATTTTAATAAATTTTATTTTTAAAATTATTGTAAATTTTAAATACAATCATATGTATTTAATAAACGGTTAATAATATTTCAATCATGCGAATTCTGAGTGGGCAGAATTCGCAATTGGCGACAAAAAAAATTACAATTCAAATTAAAAATTGATGTGCTGCTGCTGCGGGCCTGCGGCAACGTGTGCCGGTGATTCCAAACAAAATCACGCCATTGGCTGGATTCACAACTCTTCTGTTGTATGTGACGGGGCCCTCCAATGCGAATGCGTCACAAGCCACTCATTATTGAAATTGAGACAGTTTCCCGTCACCTCCCGGTGACTTACATACTCGATGGTTAAAAGGGCATCCTCATTAGATCTGGGCCGTCGAGTTTCATCAGATATTGGATCCCGACGCTATGAGTTCTGACACGTGGCACATGTCTTACTGTAGAACGGTACTGTTGGTCCCACACGGAAAGTGCTAGTATGCTGGACATACAGTGGGAAATCGTATGAATGGGAAGTGGAATCTCAGGGGCATCTAAAATTACGAAAAAAAAATATGCTTCATTTTACAACTTTGCCATCGTCTGTTTCTTCGACCATTACATTTATTAAAAATAAATTTTTGGAATAATTGTAAAACTTTTTTTTAAATTAGTGAAATCTCACTGTATTTTTCCAAAAATAAAAAATAATAATAATCAAGCTTAGTCTCGATAAATATCAATTGAATCACTTTCAAATCTCAAGAAATGTAATTAAAAATATTTCAAGTTGATAAATGATCAATGTGAAAATGTACAAGTTGGTCTTGTTTTGTTGTAGTGTTGTCAACATTTTATTTGTGTTTTCAAATTTATTTTAATTTTTTATTTAATTTTATGGTTTGAGATATTGTTAGTTGGAGGATGAGAGTCAAGGTCTTTATGATGTACTAGTGGGGTACTTTTTGTTCAATGTCAGTCTCTGGGACATTATGTGAAACCTAACCCACTTTGAAATTATGAACTAGTGATTAATGGATATATTCCAAAATTCCATTATTGTTATTTTGCAAATGCAGATCTCTTCTTTAAGTGGGAAAAAAATAAAAATAAAAATAGTTTAACACTAAAACAGTTTGTTTTTATCTTAAAAGTTAGTTATTAATGTCTTTAAAATAAATCTTATTTTGCACTTTTAGGAATAAAAATTCAATAATATAACTAAAGATGATTCACTAGTATTCATTCAAAAAATAAAATAAAATCTGTAAGTTAGCCAGTTGGTTGCTCTTTTGAATGATAGAATCGCGATTTTCAAGTTATCAAGAGTTATCCCATTAAGAAGGTTAAAAAAAAAATCATACATTTTACTGTTAATTTTTTAAACGTTTTTAAAAATTTATAGTGTTCAATACTAAACGAAATCTTATAATAATGTATGTACAAGCCTTTTTTTAATTAGTTATATCAACTCTGTAATTAAAAAAAAAAAAAACCAAAACCAAATTTTATTGTTAATAAAAAAAATCCAGTTCTCATATCCGCCGGTTGCCACCCAGGACCGTACAGAAAAAAATGGGGCGGTGACTTGAATAAGCTCCTATTCTTTTGGTATTTTTGTTTAGCAGGCGCAGAAAATTGAACTCACGTCCCCCGCATTGCCTATCAACAACATTTGCCATGACATTAGTATCTTCAAACAATTGAATAACTTTTTACGTATATTTTAAATAAATAAATAAATATGTAAGATAAAAAAATATTTTGATGAGCAATTGTAAACGTGACGTAATTCTGTAGTGTCTTGTAAATGATGCTAAAAATCTGAAATGCAATTATATAATATATTATAGATGATTATAACTGTAAATTAATTCGACAATATTAAAAGTGTTTGGGGCAGCTGCGTTGTGCTCCTCATACTTTAATTTAGAAAAATATCTCCCGAAACAAAAATTAAATTTTAATTTTTCAAAACCCTTTCTAAACCTCTTACCAACAATTCTAAACTGGCCATAAATAATTAAAAACAATTGTATATCGACGCAACTCTTTTTAGACTTTTACAAAAATTCCTCCAATAGCACACACATTTCACTGCATCAGTGGCATTTCTGTTATTATATGTAAAAACTAAAGACATGTTTGAAGAACAGTTTAAGTTGTTTAACGAGATCTTCTCTTCCCAAAATAACCATCCCAAAAAACGACGCCGCTTGTGTTTCCTTACTGAACTCTTATCTCCTTCTCTCTCCCCTACACGCAAGTCCCCTCCCTGCACAGACATCTCTCTCTTTCAGCAATCCCCATTAACTTCAAAACAACCTTTCTCTCTCTCTCTCTCTCTCACCAACATTCAGTTCAGTTGTGTTTTTTTTTTCTCCAAAAAAATAATAATTATATGTGAAGGAGTCTTTTGTTCTCTGAAGAGGAGGAACAAAAAGAAGAAGGGCTATGGCGGAAGCAACAAAGCAGTTGAGTAAGCTGGTGACAGAGTTCAAAAGCACCTTCAGTCTCTTCAAAACAAGAAGAAGTGTTGCTTTCGCATATGGGTTTATGTTTTTTTTTGTTGCTTTCACTGTTTTCATTGCTTTCAATCCTTCCTCCAACACCTCTTCTTCTCTCTCTTTCTCCAACATCTTCACCACTTCCATTACTGCTGCAAGATCTAAGTCCTCTTCTGTTTTCTCTCACTTCTTCCCCAATTTACAGCAGCCCCATAACTCCTCCTCTTCTTCTTCTTCAGCCTCTTCTTCGGCTTCCCAATTTAATGGTACTAGATCTAATGGTAACAACATCACTTTTTCAGAACCATCCAGTACAAAAAACCGTACCGAGAATGCTGGTAAAGTTGCAATTTTACATGCAAATCAGACCTCAATTGTCAAGAAGCCACCATCCAGTGTGCAAAACCAGGCTCAAAGTTCAGAAATTTCTGATAAAGATCAAATTTTGAAGGCGAAGCCAAGCTCAGTTGTGAATAAGTCACCATCCGGTGTCCAAAATAAGACTCAGAGTACAAAAACAGATGCAGATTTGCGCGCAAATCAAACCTCAGTTGTCAATAAGGCCCCATCCAGTGTGAAGAACCAAACTCAAAGTTCGGAAATTTCTGTTAAAGATCAAAATTTGAAGGCAAATCAGAGTGCTGCACCAGCTAGTAAGAGCACTAATTCAAGCTCATTGGTGAAGGATGGAGTGACATCGAATTACACGGCATCTTTGGCGAAGAAACAGAGTGATGATGGGAAGAAACGGAGGAATGGAAATGATGCAGGGGTTGTGGTGAAGCAGTGGATTGAGGATTCGATGAACTGTGATTTGTTTGATGGAGAATGGGTTCATGATGATTCATATCCGCTTTATAAAGCAGAGACTTGTTCTTTTATTGATGAGCAATTTGGCTGCCTTCGTAATGGAAGGCCCGACAGAGATTTTCTGAAAATGAAATGGAAGCCTAAAGGGTGTAAATTGCCAAGGTATGGATCAGAGTTTCAGTTTATTCGTTTGATTTATACTTATTGATCAATTTATGTCTTTGCTTACACCATTGGAATTAATCATCAATTATGTTAAACTGGTTTAGATGAATTTGAATTGCATATAGGTTGAATGGAGCTCATATGTTGGAATTGTTAAGAGGCAAGCGGCTTGTGTTTGTCGGCGATTCATTGAATAGGAATATGTGGGAATCTCTTGTTTGCATTCTGAAAAACTCAGCAAAAGATCCAAAGAATGTTTATGAAGCCAATGGGAGATCCCACTTTCGTGGAGAAGCATCGTACTCATTTATATTCAAAGTATGTTATTGATCTATTAATCATTTACCATTCTTGTTTGTTCTATATTCTCGTGTTTATGTTATAATTTTCGTTCGATAGGATTACAACTGTTCTGTGGAGTTCTTTGTATCGCCTTTCTTAGTCCAAGAATGGGAAATGCCAGAAAAAGACGGAACGAAGAAGGAAACGCTTCGGCTGGATTTAGTAGGAAGGTCTTCTGATCAATACAAAGGCGCCGATATCATTATTTTCAACACCGGTCATTGGTGGACTCATGACAAAACTGCTGAAGGGTATGGCATTTGTTGTTCTTATTAACAAATTTTTTTTTATGGTAATTAAATATTGATTAGCAGAAACTAAAACAGCGGTTGATATTTGCAGGAAAGATTATTACCAAGAGGGTAGCCATGTATATGGTGAGCTGAATGTTCTTGAGGCTTTCCGAAGAGCTTTAACAACGTGGGCTAGGTGGGTTGATGCCAATGTAAATCCAATGAAGTCTATGGTTTTCTTCAGGGGTTACTCTGCTTCCCATTTCAGGTAACTATTATATTTAATTCAATTTTTTTAATTGTGTTGGTCTTGCCTATTCTTGCGTTACTAATTCCGATGTAAAGTTTTAGTGAAAGACCTTAGATGGTGCCATATGGATATTGCATTTGTTTCCCACGGATCTCAGCATCTTGAACCTTGGACTCAACAATAATACTTGACTAATGTTTCTCTAAATGTTGTTTTTGTTTTTAATTCAGAGGAGGGCAGTGGAATTCAGGAGGGGCATGTGATCACGAGACTGAACCGATCAAGAACAAGACATATCTCACAGCGTATCCGCCTAAGATGAAAGTATTAGAGTCAGTGCTCAAAGGGATGAAAACCCATGTCACTTACCTCAACATTACCCGATTGACTGACTACCGGAAGGATGGTCATCCGTCAATCTATAGAAAGCAACACATATCAGATGCGGAAAGGAGGTCGCCGTTGAGGTACCAGGACTGCAGCCACTGGTGCCTTCCTGGTGTACCCGATGCATGGAACGAGCTTTTCTATGCTGAGCTTATCATAAAGGAGAACAAGATGCTGAAACATCAGAATTCGAAGAGATATAGGTAAATTGTTTTGACCACCAAGCTTTTTACAGAGGCCAATCATATTTAACGGGTGCTTTGTAGAAATCACACATGCCGTATAGTTCTTTTTGTCTATTTTCTTGGAATTGTAGAAGCAAATCACTGTGGAGAAGGTCCATACAAGTAATTAGTATTTTTCTCTTCCCGATAAGTTATGAGCAAAAATGTGGGATGACATAAAAAAATGAAAATATACTTCACAGAGATTGATCAGTACTTTGTAATAATCGTATTTGTTTGTTTATATGCTATACGATCGAAAAGTCAGTCCCTCTAGAGCTCGTGTCACATGGCAATTTATTGTGGAAGGCATTAACTTAGTGAGTAATGATGGAGTGAGTGATAGGTGCGAGGGCGTCGCGCGGGGCTGTTTGGTTAATTTTCACTCATAGAATTTACCATTTGTTCAGGTAGTCACTACTAGTGTTTAGTGTCTATTAAGTCATCTTTCTTTTAAGTTGGAGTTGGCTGATGAAAACTTGTGCAAAAATTTTTATTTTAAAATAATTTTACCCTTTAGTTACTTTTTTTTTTTTTGTTTTTTGGCCCAATGATTGATGTTCAATTTATAAATTTGTTTGTTTGTCAAAGTTGTGACGGTGAAGTTTCAAAGTTTCAAACTTGACTAGTGGTAATAAATGAAGGATTGTTAGAGCTTTTTCGTCAATGTCATTTTCCTTTTAGTCGAAACATTTGTCAATTTTGTTTGAGGAAAATGATTCCGCTGATTGCTACTTTTAATAAGTTATTTGTATACGTGTTTAAAATTATTTTGGTTGCACACTTTACTCCTTTTCTCGCTTGGGTCACGTGAGATGCCTTTGACAGCAAATCACCACTTCAAAAAATATGATAAAGCTTTGTTTGATTGTCGGTAATCTCAATATTATTATTATTATTATTCTTTTTTTTTTTTTTGGGTGGGTTTTTAGGCTTATTACTGATTGCCATGTCGAAATCACATGACATGTGCAAGTTTACCAATAATACGTACACTGCACCATCTTAGCCTGGGATCTGTCCTCAGAATCGTGCACGTGTGGATGTTGTAAAATCTAGATTTAAATTAGAATCGAAATTGTACATCGTTGTAAAATAATAATAAAAAAAAAAATTGCCAGACCAAGAAAACAAATCAATTTAAAAAAAGAAGCCAGCAATGTTGAGAACAAACTTTACAAAAGTCACTTAACTCATACCATTTAGATTTAGTTTCAATTTAGATAATTATTAATTTATGTAATAATTGGGTGTTATAGAAAAAAAATATGAATTTTTTTTTAAAAAAATTACTATCTTATAGAAAAAAATGTATTATGTTAGTCCCAGGTTGGGATTGGTGAAAAATATTATTTAATTGATGTTATTAATTTATTGAGTATCATTTTATCAAGGTTCTAATGAACCAAGAAAATATAAGAATAGAGGAGCTACTTAGCACCTACTTTTTGATCTTATTTGTTATAAGAATAAAGGTATCTTATACTTTTTAAGTTATAATTGTTCTGGAAAAAAAAATGTAGCTATAAAATAAAAATTAATAATATATAATGAATATAAAATTTAAATAATAATTTTGATAAAATTATTAAAAATATAATAAATTTTTCATCGTATAAGTGAAAAATCACGTCAACGTAATTTTTAAACTACAGTGTTTACTAAATATTTTAGTATTTTCTAACCTTAAATACAAACACACCTTATATCTTATTAGACCCCACTTATTTTGTTTTTTTTTTAAAATTATATTATAATTATGAATGCAATTACTTTAAGGGAACCCCAATAAAAAAAAAAATTCAAAGAATCAAGAATTCTATTTTTTTATTACCAAATAAAAATGTATTGTTGTTTATCAGGCGCGGGATCTGAATAAATGAAAATTAATCTAATCGCTCATCCATTCATACAATTGACCGGCATATATAGAAGGATTTATTGACTAAATGAAAAAAGAAATGTTAAATTATTGTAATGCCTTTTTGTTTCTAATAGAAATTAAACAATTGTGATTAACAATAATAAGGTATTTGAAGTCTATGAGAAGCAATAATAACGGTAAATTGATGCTATTAGCACCCCTATGAACTCTTCTTAAAACCCTTCCATCTCAACTAAACACCTTTAAATTTTAAAATGCCATTTTTTTTTTCCCAAAAGTAAACTTAATTCACCTCATTCTTCATTACAACCAGCGACAGAATTTTTATTACTCGCATTTTAAAACCCCGAATAGAAATGTGATTTGAAAGGGATGAATATAAAAATCAGAAAGAAAAGAAGAACTTGCAGGAGCCAAAGAAAAGAAGAATTTGCAGGAGCTTTAATGTGCTTCAGGCTTTTAATATTCGTCCATTAATTTTCAGACAAAAACTTTAGCAAGAAAATCAATTAATTCCAACTTTGCTCTTGTTTTCACCACTAATTTTTTCAATTAATCTGGTGTTTGCAATAGCTTATTGTACATTCAAGTAAAAACAGTTAATTACATATATAAGTTAAGAGGTACTCTTAAGGCACCATGTTCGCAAAGCAGCAAACAAATAATATTATGAAATGTGTGTATTTATTTTAAAAGATTAACATGTCAGTGGGGCTGTTATATAGAATTTAAACCATATGTTTTATACACACATTAATTAATTAATTACATTATCTCTTACGTATTCTAAAGAGTTCATGATATCTGGCAACAAACTGTAACGAATAAGACTGAGGCTAGAATGGTGAAAATAAATGAGTGGGGTGTATAAGAACATTTCATTGTAGTATACTTAGAAAAGGGATCTGGTCATGTAACTCGTGGAGGCTGAATAGCGCCACTCTTAAGAGAAAAATGTCGTCAACAAAATAAATAAATAAATAACCTTCTATTTTCTAATGCAATTAAAAACAAAAATTAATAGTAAAAAAAAAATAATTAAAATAGATGTGGATCTCGTGTTAGAGACTGGTTCTAGAACCTTGACTTTTTTTTTTTTTTTGGGGGGGTTAATAATCTGGAACCTTGACTCTAATTTCAAAAGAATAATAGTTTACATTACATTAGTGTTGTTTACTTGTTTTTAATTAACAAAATTATTTCTCTTCTTTTAAATTTTATTATTAACTTTTATAAAAATTTGAAGATTTTTTTCCCCCACGTTTATTTGGAAGCATGATGTTGGAAAAACAGAATTCTAATGCCTTCACTTACAATTTATTCAAAGTTGGGTTCCATTGTTTACTTTTCTAACAAGTATTTGTTATTAGTGGCTTGAATTATTCAATCTCATGCTATCGAGGACTAATATAATATGTACAAAATTGAGATACAAAAACCGTATTTCAAATGATATAAAAAAATATGACGTGTTTTTTAACTATTGATTTTAATAATTAAGGTCTTAACGATGAGATAATAAAATTACCTATATCTTAATGTATGTCGATCAATAATTAGCGACACATTAACTTTATTAGCGTGATAACATTAGCTCCAAAAATTTATGGCAATCTACTATCTGTTACCCAAATTTTCTCATATTGAGCAAATACAAGAATAAATCTATATTATTTTCAGAATTAGCATCCCCTTGTCAAGGAAAATTGCTGACCTTCTTCAACTGACTTTTTTTTTTAATGAGATACACCAAAAAGTGGACTAATACTTTGATCAAGAATAGATAATAAAGGAGAGGAATTAGAGAAATAAGAATTTTTGTCGGAATTTTACTCATCAACAAAAATTTATCGATGGGGGTACTATACTTGTTAACAAGGGTTATAATCATATAATGGGGTAGATTGAGATACGAAATGGGGGCGAAATAGCTCTATATTGTTATCTTAATGGGCAGTTGGGTACAATCCCAGACCAATCCATTTGGACCGAACATATAAAATATTTTGCACATTCGGCTTGTTCAAAGCCTATTGCGCTTGAGTTTGTTGGACCCAAAATCCAAAATTTGGCATACCATTACCATTGCTTCTTGGTTGTTTGGTTTGAAAATTGATTTTTTTTTTTTTCCTTTTAAAAGCCTAGAGGTAGAGGTGTCTTTCTTGTATCACAAAATTTAGAGCATATCAAACTTTAAAATTGAAAGGAAAAACATTACGTGTACTAGTGCATTATTTTGTTTGAGTACATGCATGAATGACAAGATGTACAAGAAAATGCTTCCTTTTTGCTCCGGACAATTAAGGGAAAAAAAAAAACAAACCCTTATTTATTTTCTTGAAGATCATAACCTTTTTTCTATTATCTGGAAGATTTCAAGCCATAGAAAATAGATCTGTGCGGACAATTTGTTACTGTATCGGCAAGAAGGTCCAAATCCAGTGGTGGAAGATATTTTAGAAGGGCTAATAATATGTAGGTTCAAACATGTTCCGTCTACTGTATCCAAAAAAAAAAAAAAGAAAAACATGTTCTGTCTACTTGAATAGGACCCCATGGCATCTCTAGGGTACCTTTTCGATCACGTCATGTCTACTTCAACGGGGCCCAATGGCATCTCTAAGGCATCTTTATCTCCTTGTACTTCAATAGGACTACAATGGTTCAATTAATTATTTATAATAGTATGTTATTTTTGGGGCCATGACTACATAATGTTGTATTTTTAATGCTATAAAGTAACATTGTTTGTTATAGTCTTAATTCAAATTATTTTTTGGTTTGAGTTCGGAAGAATTAATGCACCGCAGACTAATTGTTGGTGGTATGTATTTGTCAGGAATGACAAATGTACATAATTGTAATAATAATGTTAGAACTTTATTAGTTTATTATACAAAGTAATGTGTTTATAACTATGTATGTAGGAAGAAAATAATAGTAATAGGTATACTGCAGAAAAATAATGTGTATTTCAAGGTATGTTACAAATGTCGTTTTTCTTAAGAGGTTATTTTTCCCCACCAATTGAGTGATGCATATAGGTTAGACAAATATTTCTCTCAAATACAATGAAGCACTTGTTTGTTTGTTTACGTTGTGAATCGATGAAAGCAAACTAAAATATTCTTGAATATGTGTTTTATGATGAAATTCGTTTTAGATAAAAAGGGCTGAGAAAAGAATGGCGTGGGATCATTATTTTCATGTCTAAATATTCTAAAGATGATTTCTATTTATAAATATACTTGTACCCTTTCTATTTGGGTTGTCATCTTTCATGATATCTTTTCATTCATGGCCATTAGATCAATATTTAATATTAATCAATGGTCCGAATTGAACCATCACTATTTCAAATGAAATGTCACCATGAAATGATACATTTTCAAATGAAAAGGCCACCATGAAAGAATATATCCTTAAGTGAAAAGATAACTCTTTTATAAAGTACAATTAGATAGACATGTCTTTATAATAAGACACTATTTATTTTGAAAAATGTTCCAATACTAACTAGAGGGATAAGATCTATTAATTTATACAAATTGTTGTTATTGTTATTATTATTATTATTATTATTATTATTGTATCATTGAGGTTTATATTCATGCTACATGCATAGAACACTTCTAAAAAAAATAATTTATTCTATTTAACGAGATATCTTAGGTACTTGTTTTTTTTTTTTTACTTTGAAGTTTGAATTTAACTTTTTTTTTAAAAAAAATCTACTTATTTTGGGCTATTTATTTTCTTAACGTAACACTTATTGTCAAAAAATTTTACCTAAATAGAAAAAGTAGAAAAAAAACCCACTTTTATCTGAAGTTAGAAATCTAAATAGAAAATTTTAATTTCAAATCTCAAAAATAACCTCAACAATTCATATATTTCATATATTATGTATAAACCTAATTATTTTTTTGTATTATCCTTGAAATAATTATTTTTAATTGATTTAAATTTTTATTTTCATTACAACATTAATTAAACCAAAAATATTGAACAAATCAAATTATATCTATTGTAATGAATAAAAATGAAATAGCAAGTTCACTTTATAATGAAAGTTGATGAACTAATTACAATTATAACATCTTTTATTACAAAACTAAATTAAGAAATAATGATAGTACCTCTTTTTTTTTTTTTTTTAATGCTATCAAACTATCCACTTGTTCAATTTTCAAATTGTGAAGAACAACATATATATGCATCACTTAAAATGATACTTACTTATGTCAAATTGTTAGTTTTTAAATTTTTATGATTGAAAGTTGAAAAAAAAAATAAACACGTTATTAAGAAATTATCATCTAAACTTATTCAGAATACAATTAAATTCAAATATATTCAGATTAAAATAAACAAATTCAACCTTAGTCAAGCACGATCCATAATTATATATCTTATTTTAAAATAAACAAATTTAACCTTAGTCAAGCACGATGCATAATTATATATCTTATTTTAAAACTATGTCGCTCATCTATATTAGTCTTAAATGGAAATTCTTAAGAGTCAATTATAGGGAAAGAAATCCTTTGAGTCTCATGAAATAATTGTAAAGATGACGTTTCAACGAAAGAGGGGCGGCTAACAGGATTGCAGCCTGTAATTAACTTCGTATTATTTCAGTCAGGTAATTTTGGTAGGCTGTTTTATTGACATAAAACATGTAAATCATAGGATGGCATTCAAGTTGGTCGTTGAACAATCGTTTTTGCAATATAATTAGGTTGATTTAATCAACTAATCATCATTTCTTTATTAATGAAACCCAACCACTTATCACACCGACACATAGTACTAATTTAGAAGTAAATAAAATTATCCAATATCGTGCATTAGTTTTGATATCAATATTAAAAAAAAAAATTACAAAAAATCAACGAAACTTCTTAAATCAATATCCAACTTCCAACACTTACATTGTAAATGATGTGACACTAAATTTTTCTTGTCCATATTGATGTTATTATTTTACTCATATCATGTGGAAATATTCAATAAAAATTTAGAGGGTTTACAATTAATTTCAGTCCTATTAGCATGGCGGAAAGAACACATTGCAATTTTAACCAAGAAATTGAAAACAAAAAAAAAAGGAAAAAATACCAAAAGGCAGATTTCTAATGAAAATTTCTTCCATTATCTCATTAATTAATGTCAGTCAACAAAATATATCAACTCTTACAATATCCCCCTTTCCCCATTACACAAAACTACTAGGAACTAGAGAAAATTAATAATTTAAAAAATAAAGATAATCTTCAAGCCAAAAAAAATTTACAAAACGGAGAAAAGGATCTTTATATTTTAGGTTTTTTTTTTTTTTCCAAAGCTTACATATATAATTTCTGTACTTTTCCACATTTCATGAAGTCGATTGAGCACCTTGGGCTTGGGGCAACTGAGAAAATGGAAACAATCTAGCAGGCTTGTTAGCCAATTGTAATGTTACGGAGGAGTCCTTGTTGTTGCTCTTAGCGGCGGTGGTAGCAGCTGCTGCAGTGGTGGCTGTGGCGGCGGAGGTGGTGGCGGTGGCCACGCGCTCGCAAGAAGGACACATAGTGAGAGTAGTGGCAGGGAGCTGCATGTAAAAAGGTTGAGAGGTTTTTAAAGCTCTTAATTCTTGCAGCTCTTTCTGTAACCTCCTGTTCTCTTCCGTCAATGTCTCACAGCATCTCTTTAAATACTCACAATCCACTTCTGTCTGCTTCAACTTTGTCCTGCAACATGTACAATACAATATCAAGACGTGCCCGAATTAACTCGCCTTCACCATTCATAACTTATAATAATGATGATAACAACAGCAGCAACAACAACAACATTAACGTTGATTAATGATCTTCCCATGAAGTCACTACAATAGAAGAAAAGTATGCAGAACCATTGTTGTCAATTATAGCACCTTATTTTCCATCGCATATCCCAATCTTTAGTTACAATATAATCAACAAAACCTGAGAGTAGTATAGATAAAAATTGGGTTTTCTAATGGAACCAAAGTCGCTTTAACAAAACTTGGGATGCGTAATGAAAAAACCTTTTATCATACAATCAATTGGAGGGTTGAAGAAGAAAAATACAGCTCAAAAATTTTGTTTACCTTGCTCTCCGGTTTTGAAACCACACTTCAACTTGGCGAGGACGGAGATTCAATTGTTTGGCCAAAGCAAGCTTTTGCTTCTGCATGCAAATTTCAAAAATTGTAGACACTCAATATAGACAAATTTTAAATGCTTAATTTAAATAAATTATTCTAAACCCCTTTCTTTCTTTTTTTTTTTTTTGTTTTTTGTTTTGGGGGGGGGGGGGGGGGGGGTGTTGGTTAATAAACTGACTTACGGGATTGAGGGTATTGTGTTCTTTGAAACTTTCTTCGAGAAAAGCAGATTGTTCTTTAGAGAGCCTCAGCTTTTTTCTTGTTAAGCCATTTTCTTCATCATCACTTGCTCTTGAACTTGCTCTGTCATGACTTATTTCAACATCGAATAAATCTCTCTTGCTCCTTCCGTTTCTTATACAAAAGTGATCCATTTGAAAAGACGACACCGTACTGTTCGGAGATGACAGCGCCGTCGTCCCATCATCAGCCTCCTCCTGCGCCATCGCCACCGGAAACCGGTTCACGTCCAGCCCTCCTCCTCCTCCCGCACCATCCATCGGACCCGGTTCAGTACTCACCACTGAAACAAAGTTATGCCAACATATAAAAGGGAAACCCTAAACAAAGTTTTGATCATATGATAAAAAGAACTCTTTCAATTTTCCTCGGCAACCAAAACAAGATCATAAAGAAAAAAAAAAAAAAAAAGAGAACTACGGCAAGTGGGTATTAAAGCTACCGTTGAGCCATGGAAGCCGAAGCTGAGAAGAAGGCTGATGATGATGAGCTCGAGGAACTGGAGAGAAAGGAAGAAGATCGAGCTGAATGGGAGGGGAGTGATGATCGGAAGCACTTTTCTCTTCTGATTTCCCATTAAAGCTACTCCCGTTCAAGCCCATGCAAAACCCTAGATCTTTGCTTGATAATTTTGACGAAAACGGCTTTGAGGTGTCTCCTAAGCTCAAAGCTAGCTCCATTCTTTTTGGTCACAAGAAGAGAAGAAAAAGAAAAACGAATGGTGTTTGTCGATGAAGAAGGAAAAAAAAAACCTGAGGCTTAAAAAATGAAAGCTATCGCTTGTGCAAATCTTTTAATTTATAAAATCAAAGATAGATAATTATAACCATCACACATATTTTTAATTTAATTCTGCCTTGTGCCAGTAAAAGATTGACCGACAAATCTAGGTTGACAAACGCACGTGAATGTATATAAATATACACTCGTTCATACACGAGAGAGATAGAGAGAAGAAGTGCTTTTGCCTTTTGTACCAGTACTCTTGATTTAAAGTGTTTTATGCAGAAGAAGTGCTTTTCTTGCCCTCTATAAGTCAAAATAATTCAAATTTTTATTTTTGTTATTGTAGCAAGTAACTTGTTATTTTTTTTTATTCAGATCAACTGTGATTATTACTTCTCAATGTTACTAAATAATTATGCTCACCAAACAGGGCCACGTCATAATCATCATTATTGTCATAATATGACCATAAATAATTGATAATGATGAGTTAACTCATCCGACGACTCAGAGCAACTGGGTAAGGTGATGAAGTTATTGAATTTTCTTAATCACACTGTTTTATTAAAATAATGATCATCATCATTTGAAAAAGTGATTTACCAAACACAATTACTAATTAGCTTCAAGTTCTGTGTCTGTGAAGACATATTGAGCCAGAGACAGAGTGCTTTTATTTTCATTTTATTTAATTAATTTTGTGCAGTTTCCGAGTAATTTGGTCGTAATTTTCAAGTGACGCAACTGAAAAGAAATGACTCTGCTGGCTTATTGGAAAGAACTCGGAACGCTGACTCACCAACCAAAACACAACAGTTCAGTGCTGTCTTAATAGATAATTTTGCAAAGTCGAGAAAAAATCGTATTTGTAAAAGTAAATAAATAAATAAAAACTTGTCAAATTCGAACCAAGCGTGATGTGTGAACAGGGAAAAACATTGGAAAGGGAAAGAAAGAACAGGACTTAGATTATTATTAGCAAACGAGATTTGACCAACAATTCCTCCTCTTATCCTTTGTTATGTTTAAGTTTAATTAGGCAGAGAGACAAAGAGACCATCTTTTTACTATTCCAAGAAAAGGTCTCTGCATTTGTATTAGTTTAAAGAGTCAATGTTCTTTCGTGTCTTTTTTGAGCATGAGTTCAGCAAATTTTTTTAGTATGGGAAAAGCTACGGGTATCCGATGAGTCAAAGGCTAGGTCAACCTTTGGTGGTGGAGGTAGCGGTGGTGGTGGTGGTGGTGGTAAGAGTGAGTGTATGAAATAATACCAAATGAATTTTTGTTATGTAGCAGCGGTTGGATAAAAATTTAACAATTGTAAAAATTTAAAATAATAAAATTATATTATTTTCACATAATCACACATTATCTTATTTTTATTATGCATATTTAAGGGTTCGTTTGGGATTGCTTTTAGAAGACCTAAAAGTGATTTTGAAAATCTAAAAGGTAATTTTAGTGTTTGGTAAAAACAAAATTAAAATCACTTTTGTCAAAATCAGCTTCTTCTACAGCTGATTTTGAAAAGCAGGGAATGAGTAGCTTTTAGATTCTGATTTTGAAAATCAATTTTATCATTTAATACAATTCCATAAATATCCTTAAAATTATTACTTAAATCCAAAATTATCCTTATTCAAATTGGAAACAAAATAATTTATAAAAAATTGTATTATAATTCATAAATATAAATTTATTGATATCAATTTATTGGTCGAATTATTATTAAATTTATTTCACTATTTTATTATTTTAATTATCAATTGCTTTAAGATAAAAAAATTAAATAAATATATTATCTTATATTATGGATATTTTAGTCATTTATTTTTTCTCAACAGTTTAATAGTAAAATTTACCAAACATCCATAATTGTTTTCAAAACTCACAGTACTTCTTGAAACAAAATTTACCAAACACTTAACTGATTCTCTTCACAACTGATTATTTCTACAGCACATCTAACAACAATTATTTTAAAAACTACAGCATTCTCAAACTGGCCCTAAATCTTGTACATGAATTTATTAATATATAATTCGTGATTGGTGATAAAAGATATGAAATCTTAAAAGAAAAAAATTGCAGGGGGTCACAACTTATGCCAACCACCACATATCCATTGGATGGAGCCGTACCGTAATAATCAAAATTTGGAAGTACGATGAAAATTAGAAATGGGTTTTTAATAAGTTGAAGATTATGTTAAGATTTATGGAGCCAAGAGTGCCGGTTAAATAATCGTGTGAGAATTGACAAAATCTTATATTAGATTAGATGGATGGGTGGATGTACAAATAACTTTGATTTGCATATCTCACCGAGATTGTCTATTTCAATTTGAGATTTAAAGAAAAATAAACCTTAAAAATTGTAACGAAAAATGGGGAAAATCGTACCACACATGGATTGCATGGGTCCAATGATCAAGGGGGCATCCAATGAATGGGAGCCTAGGTTTTGAGATAAATTGGTGGTGGCGGAGGTGGTGGTGGTCCTTGCGCGTGAGATGAGTTAATTTATTAAATGGATTATTATTTTCTTTTATTTTTCGAAGGGAGGGGAAAAAAAAAAAAAAAAAAAGGGACATCTAGCGGATGTGAACAGGTCAGATTTGTCATGCTTTTGGGATCATTGCAATAATTGAAGTCATGCAGGCTTTAATGATAAGTTGGAAAGAGATCTGCGTGAATTATTATTGGGTGGGACCATTTTTCAACCATGGGATAATTAATAAAGTCACCCATAATAATTAAAATAGCCGCACCAACTACTTCATCGACACTCTGCTTAAATTCCATAAACCCTAATCTACTTTTCATTAATACAAATATATCTAATTACCTTAGACATTGGATAGCCAAAAAAATTGTGTTTTGTCTCTATTTGGATATCATTCTTGATGGCTATACAAGTATATTTATACACAATCAATGTAAACTATTAGCATTAGAATACCTAGTACACACTATTAATTATTATATTAATTAGTCATGCTCTCATTTTTTAAAAAAATTGATACCCACATCCAAATCTCAACCAATGTACTGCCGAATTGAAATAAAAGTTCTCCTAGCTATTTGATTAGAACGTGATGGATCCCAATTAGTCAAGGAGTCAATCATTTCGTGGAAAATAAATTATTAAAAATAAAATTCCTAAGTGTGAGAAACCATACATCTTCTCCCTTTCCTGCATGATTTGAGGGGCTTTCAAATTTGGTTCCCTTAACCTTAAAAGAGGGCATAATTTGAGAGGGGGGGGGGGGGGGGGCGAAAGTGAGAAAATCCTAGGTTTGTCTAAATCAATTAACATGTGATTAAAATTCTCTTGCGATATGATTATTATCTGATATTTTTAATATTGGCTTATACATCGTAGTTACCAAATTAGATTTTAAATTAACTCTTAACATTCAATTTAATAAATGCCACGCATCAATCCATCTTAAAACAAATAAATATTAATTAATTTATGAGAGGATTTGAATCCGTTACCAACCCTTTAGTCCACATATTACCCTTTACCGGGAGGTGAAAAAATATCTAACTTAAATTGGATTAATGTTTTTTTTTTGAAAAGAAATTAGATTAATGTTACTTCAAAAATAAATTGGGTCACGGTCGCATTCATTAGGGAGGCTTGAAAAACCAAATATTAATTAATTATTTATGTTTTTGCACATGCAGTCAATATCATCAAAACAAGAGCTAAAGCCTGAAGGGGAAGGGAGCTGGAGTCACGTGAGAGACGCGTGGAAGAGTAATGATGGTTTATGAGAATGGGCTCATCACAGAGTCAGAGAAATGACGTGATATGAAATAATGATTATTATATAATAAAAATTTAAAAAAAATGTAAAAGAATTGGTGATGGGATTGGGTGGTGGGAGGAGGAGGAAGAAGAAGATCCAATGATGATGATGATGAAACAGGGAAGGTGGTGGTGGGGTTTAAATTGAGACACTGTGGATTATACTAAGGAGACAAATTGTTCAGCAGCAATCATTTGTACGTGGGATAATAATATTAGGGTCTATTATTATTATTATTGTTATTGTTATTGTTGTAATAATTTAATAATAAGAATAGTAATTATTGTTATTATTATTAGTATCACTATAATTATGGTTAATTAATTGGAACCCTAGAGAGAGAGATAGGGGGGGCGGATGGGGGTCCATGGAGGTAGCCCCCAACTCAAATTATTATGAGCTGATTGAATGGGCTGTATGTATGGTACCAGTGAGTCTCATTCATTCTTTTTCTTTGTAGGGTTTTTGTCATCTTGCCTCATTTTTTCTGTTTGTTTGCTCTCCAAATATTATTAGCTTTGCAATAATTCGGGGAAGAATAGGTACAGCATTTTGTTGCTGCCGTTACAATTTACAACTCCATCGTGTACCTTTTTTTTTTTTCCTTTTTAAATCAGACTTAAAAGAAAAAGAAGGCCATAACATTCGGCTCTGTAAATTTCGATAAAATCAAAACGACATAGTTTTTTTTTTTAAATTGTTATCGAGGATCCCCTATAGTTGTTACTTATTACATTTTGTTAATATATATATATATATAGATAAAGTTTTAAGATATTAGTAGATTTGTAATATAATATTAAAAAAAATATTAACTGTTAAATTATAAGTAATAATACAGATACAAAACTCTTTTATATAAACTGATGTGATGTCACATGAGTGCTTGAATAAAAATATTATTTAAGTAGTTGACTAAAATGATATATTTTTATTATTTTATATTTTGATTTAACAAATCATGTAATGTCATATTAATTTGAATAAGAATAAAATATTAATGTTACGTTGAGTTTTTCAACTAAATCTAATAACTTGAATTCATGTGAAAAAAAAAAAAGAAGTCAAGTGTTTCCTTGTGATTTTACTAAAACGTTATTGTATTTTTAGGATAATATTAAAAAAACAATTTTTACATGTACTAATAGTTAAATTATTAATTTCATTAATGAGTTCTTAACCAAATCTAACCGTCTCCTTATTTGAGATTTTACTAAAACTCAGGGACCTCAATGTTACTACCCTCTACCCCGTAAATTTGGTAAATGAAATTGAAACTAAGACAGTAATAAATCATCTTACTTTCCCCACTCTCGACAAGATATGAGAAAGAGCCTGCAAAAGATTTGGGTCTGCGGGTAAAAGAAGAAAAAGATGGAGCAGAGAAGTTATCAGAGAAGAAATGGGACAATGGGCATGCAGTGGCCAAAAGGGAGGAGATGAAGGGACAGTCAATTTTTGTAATGATGAATTCTCTCTGGGGACTGGGGCTCCTTTTGTCAGCTCTGTATACTGCATGTGTGTAGGGTTCGTTCCCTTTGTATATCTCCTTTCCATTTTTTGCTATATACCCATTCCTTTCTATGCTCTTCTATTAATTCCCGCATTAATTAATAATTACCCTTTTTTGCTTTCTCCTCCTCCCTTTGAAGTTTGATTTGGTACTTTCAAATCATTACATATATAAGCTAAAATTTCATTGGACTAAAGATAAATTAGTTGATTATCTTACAAGAAATTAGGAGTTTTATTGTTTCTAGAGGTGCTATTCAATATGATGATGCTCAAATTAAAGGTTAAAAACAAAAAAGACTTAAGAAAGAAATAAGATACAATGACTTTGGTAATTTGATGCTTTTTCTACGCTTAGTTTTTTAATTAAAATTTGCGATAGTCCTATGTACTTTCTAAATTTAAAAAAATATTAATAATATTATCACATCTTTTTTCTTTTTTACTTTTTGGGTTCAAATTATAAGTATGGTTGGCAATCACACATGACATATTCATCGTGGTTTGCCAATCCCAATCCGTCTTGAAAGTAAAGTAAGGGGAAAATCCCTCTCAAATCTCATTTCAAACATTAAATTGGGACAATCATGTTCTAAATTTTAATTGGAATCCTCAAATGTTCGAAATGACGTGAGTTTGCTACATATACTATAAATTCTATCATAAACAACAGATCATACGCCTATGATCAACATGTTAAGATTTTAGGGATTTTAAAATTTCCAAATGTCTCGAATCTTATCCTTAATAGTGAATCAGGAAAAATTAGGTTCTAAATCTAAATTCCAATAGTAAATTGGAATTAATTTTTGTACCAAATCCTGAATGGGGTTTGAAGAATTTTGCCAACCTTAACTTTAAGATGTGATATTACATCTATCTTAATTTTTTTTAAAAAAAATGAAAACTAACTAATTGCATGTTATTACTATTTTCCTTTCTTTTCTCACTGCCTTCTTTCCCCCCTCTCTTTCTCTCTAAAGTTACTAGTCTCACTATACAAATTAATGAAGAATGAGTATTTCTGTACATCAGAATACTCTCCTGATTATAAGATCGACCTTTTATTGCTTTCATAAATTCGGATTCTCTATTCTATTATAGACTCCCATGATTTAATTTGATATCGCAAACAAATACTTTTAGTCATTAGTAAATTTTTTTTGTTTTTTTGTTTTTGAAGCAAATATTAGTGGGGCAGGGCTAATTCTGGCTTTACCCTTGAATACTAATAACATAGGAAACAAAAAAAGGTTTTGGATGTATTGCTTGTGATACACTCATATAATAATATTTTCAATGTTTGCAGTTGATTAAGTTTGTCATGATTGGTTGTCATAACTACAGATGTATTTATAAAGATATGATTTTATTGAGTGAAAATATATAGCTGGATTTTTTTTTTTTTCTTTTGAACACATAGAGTAGCTGGATATTAATTAATTACTGTATACGGATTATTGGTTGAAAGCCATTAATTAAGTCATAATTTTTTAAATGATGAGTGACAATAATGAAAATAAAAAATTATTAGTCATTATATTGCTTGCTGGTGGCACATATATGCATAAAACATAATGATAGTGTTATACAGTTATTAATTATAAAACAAGGCTATAATAAAAAATCATGTTAAGCACTACTACTACTACTACTGCTGCTTCCAAACAAATGAGCTTAGCTAGTTGTATACGTAATTATAATTCTCTCCATTGCCAAATAAAATCATGACACACACACACACTCGGGAAAAATAACAAATTTCGACGGATGTGAAACTTTAGACTATTAGCCCTTAATCACAAAGACTAATCAAAATTAAAGGAAGTTTAATTGGGCCACCGTTTCATGCATATCAGCCACATGATTGCGTGTATATATATATATATATATATATATACACACACACTCTCTCTCTCTCGCTCTAAAGTCTAAACGACTAACTAAACCTAGGTTAAAAGTAAAAAAGCAATAATTTGTTCAACAAATAATTGATTTTTTTATGATTACCAAGATAAGAAAATTTGGCATGCAACTTAAAAAATAGAAGCATCGATCTTGTTCCTTTTGCCAAACACGATCATTAAACATTTGCCATGCTTTCTTTCATTATCATAATCATTACCGTTATCACCAATTATCATAATCATTATCATCATGCACTGTCCCATTTTCTCATCCTGGGATGCTGCATTTTGCTGGGAAAGTAAGGGACAAGAAACCCTAAAAAAATTCCATTAATTTTTACTGTCTATGTAGCCATGCTAAAGATGAGCTAGCTACCTAGGGTTTCAATAATTGTAAACGGCTGCTGCCTCATTAGAAAAGATACTTTTGAAACGTCTTATTTATCGTCTTGTTATATTATGTATACGAGACTATTCAAAGATTGAGAACGGATCAGCAGGTTGAAAATTTCAAAATTAGGATTTTTTAGAATAATACTAATTAGGGAATTAGTTTTTATGCTAATGATCTTCAAGTGTTTTGACTATTCTATAATTTATGCTGACATATTTTTCCGCTGTAGTCGTTTCTTCATGGGGAAGTTCTCTTTGAATCGTTCAATCAAAGCAATCAACATTCACAATTCTTAAGCTCATTCGTGAGCTGTCCTGTCCCATAACAGAGCTTTATATAAGTAGAGTTGCGATAACTTTCTTTCTTTTTTTCTTTTTTTTTAGTATTATAAATGCTAAGTAGTTTGTAATATAATATCTCTCAAAAAATTAATCTCCATCTTTGTTTGATTGATCTCACTATTACGCCATGGACATATGATCCTCTGGGTATTTGCTTCGGAGCTGAAATTTCGTGTTAGGTTCCAAAGCATTTAATTATATTAATAATCAAAGTCATCAAGTCGTCAGTGTTTTACTAGTCCATGTTGGTCTCAATAGATTATGTCGATAAAATCTTTTGAAATTTTATAGCACATGCAAGAATTATAAGAGGTCAAAAGGGCAAGTCCATAAGAAAGATATTGAGGCATAATCATTCAAAGTAAAACGAGATTTAAATGTTTGAATTATTGTTGAGTCATATGTTTAGACTTTGGACTTAAAAATAAACTACCTTTGAATTTTTTTATACAGTCTTTTTTATTCTCGAATAAGCAACAATGTACCTAATGGCAGCAAGGGACCCGATGGCTAATAATTATTTTCTATTTGATCATACTCGGGGCTTGATCATAGGCCCTGATTTTAGTCTTGCTGGCTTGCATGCCTCTGGTTCAATATCACAACCAATTTTGTAGAATTTTGGTTTCTGTAGGGAAAATTAAGAGAAGTTAAAAAAGAAGAAAATGGAAAAGAGAAGTGTCGGGTCAATTACCGGAAGTAATAAGGACTTTTGACCATTGAATTTGAACAATCAATGGTATACACAAGCGATTAATTAATAAATGATGGCTTCAAATTTACTCTCCCGTGTGCACAATCATAGCCTATGTTTCAGCCAATCATTATGTTTTTCAATTTTTTTTTTCCAGGGGCCAAGGCTTGTGTCCATCATCATATTATCTTACTTATCATGATCACATCAACATCATCATCGTGTTCCATCAACAATCTCATTTCATTATATTTGATTAACATTTAATTGCTACTTCAATGGTTGGAACAGTAATTAAACTTTTTGTTTTAATCTTTCGCATTAGACTTAAAAATATCAAAATTCACAAAAAAAAAAAAAAGAATCACTAAGAATAATGGATTATGTTTTGAAACAATTAGTGTGGCATTGTCACGCTTCGAATTAACGTGATTAGGCGTACGCGATAAAAGATTATACATCAAAAAATGATTGATTAATTTTGTAATTATATAATATTTTAATCTATTTAATTTTATAAACTCACACCCTTATCATAAACTGTTTGCACACACTTATTTATACATATGAAATTATTTAACTTGCAGAAATAAAAACTTGTTTCTTCTTTAACCAATTGTTAGATTCATTAATCCTCATTGCAAAATAAAAAACACGACACTCTGATTAATGGTTTCAACAGTCAAATGATGAAGATTAGAAAAAAAAATTATATATAAAAAAAAAAAGAATGGAGCTATTAGCATCCTTTAAAAATTATTGTAAAACCTCTATATCTTAAATTTACATTTTAAACTTTAATTGAATTGACATTTTATCTCTCTTCCTCTAACCCCACTTGAGTTTTTATTTTTTTATATAAAAAAACAAACAAACACTTTGTTGTTATGGTGAAAAGATTTTTATTCATTTATGTTTTTATCCTTAAATTAGTGGTTTTCTTGGACTAAATTTTTTACTTAATTAGTTTAAAATTATGGAAGGCTTGATTTCTTCTACAGTTATAGCGAATTGTTCTCCTGAGTGTGGATTTGTCACATTCAGAATGTAAAATGAATTGGATTGGTATCTATCAATCTTTTTTTATACGAGAAAGCATTTCTTTTGTTCTTTTTTTTTTCTCTCTCTCTCTCTCATACCGATGCCACTAAGAAAGAAGGATACAAGGACTTTTGTGGAACTAAAATGGGTGTTATTAGCATATAGAATTTAATTAATATTTTAGTGGGTGTATTTAAAAGAGGGTTATCCGGGGCTAACAGGTGGGGTGCCCATGGCGCCACTCTAAACGAAAACTCATGTCTCATGCTGCTGTGTTTGTGTCCTGGGCTGGGCTAGTACAAACAGTTGGGTTTTGGGCTGGGCAAGATTGAAGATTGAACATTTGAATTTTCCGTTTGGGCAAACAGTCCGGTTCAGCCAGTTCGACCAATATCGTTATTACACAAAATGTAGACAGTTGTGCTAATTGTCTGAGAGAGAATTTTTCAAAAACATGTTTAAGATGATGAAAATTTGTAGTATATATACATGATTAAACTAATATTTGTTGGAAAAAAAATAAAAATCTAAACAAATCATAGGTCCTATTTGGGATTGATGTGTTGTAGTTGTACTGTGGAAACTATAGCTGCCGTGGAAGGAAAAAAAAAACTATAAGTATGAAATAAAAGTTAATAATTTATAATAAATATAAAATATAAATAAAATTATTAAAGATATAATATATTTTTCATGATACAAGTGAAAAATTATTTCAACATAACTTCTAAACTACAACAATTAGTGTTTACCAAATACATTAGTGTTGTAGTTTTTAAGCCACAATCACCCAACTTCAATCCCAAACGCACCCATAAGCTACCAACTAATTTAACAATTTGATAATTTCTTTCTATGATTTACATAATAGAGTAGTCATAATATTTAAAAGAAATTTAATTAGAAAATATATTGAAGAATTTCTATCCTTTTATAGCTAATTGACTTATTTTATTTCAGAAAAATAGTCAGAGAGACTAGTGGTGTTCAATTAGACAAAGGAAGGGAGATAAAGATAAATATACGAACATAGACACCGGTAACAGAAAAAATGGGGAAGTTGAAAAACTTTTAATTAAAAAAATACATTTGCACGAGTTGCACTGAGGATATTGAACTTTATTAAAATTTAAGATGAATTGATAATAATGTGAATATATTTTTATATCATTGTAAATTATTTGATAACGTTGTAAAAATATATTCACGTCATTATGAACTTATTCCGAATTTTAATTCCGGATTATAAATCTGAATTGGAAAATTTTCTTATAAAATAGATACTGAAATGAGCAACCGGAGCATTTTTGTTGGAGGCAATAAATTTACGGGCAAGACTAATCATCCATTAGCCTATCAAATCACCCATATTCATGTTCTTATTTATTTAATTCGGGTTAAATCCCAACTGAAAGTTCAGCTGCTAAGCATAAGATTGAATGTGTAACACAAAATTCACAAAAGGTTGAAAAAAATTAATTTAAATTTAAAAATATTTTCTGTGTATATATACAAGCAATAGGATATTGCAAGCAGACTGTACTATAATTGAGAGATTCTATTCGGCTAAAGAATAGTTACTTCGTCAAAGTTTGTGTAAAAATTTACTAAATATTTTAAACGTAGGAATTGAATGAAATCAATGAATTGTTATACAGAACATAATATTATGGAAGTCATAAGCTCATTTTGCTATGTCATAACAATGACAAACCATTCAAGAGAGATAAAGAGATTATTGTATCTCCTCTCATGAACATTACCAAGGGAATTATCCAAAACAAACTGTGTTTAAGATTTAGATTGTGGAGTTGTGTTTTCTGAAGCTCTAATTTGTTGTATGGACATCATTGATTGGCCATCAAATTGTACACATTTTCTAAAGACATACATGCCTAGCACTCTTTTATCAAATTTGAAACATACAATATGACAATGTCCTCAGAAAATAGTCAAATATACCACTATCATTCCATAGCCTGATCATAACTCCAAGTGGGTGTAATTGGTTATCCTCTTTTAGAATTGATAAAGAAAGAGATTTGCTTTATGAGAAACACAAGACCTCTTGACGTTTGATATCACTAGAACAAACTCAGAACCAAGGTAATCAATACAAAGCAACAAATAACACAAACTATTAACTAATCCCTGCCAAGTCAGAGTAATCAATATAAACTGACAAGATCCAAAGTTAAATGAAAATGATTCATAAAACATGGTGGAAATAATTAATTAAAAAAGATTTTACTCGAACATATAAAACCTGCAAGGTTATGTACAATGATGAGCGGTATTTGGCCTCCTTGCTCCACGGCAGGTTTGATTTCCCATACAACTTGAAAGATGAAAGCACAGACCTTGAATAAAGGATAATAGTATTCCAAACTACAAAACTAAGCAACAATGATTTAAAAATTTATGATCACCTCTATAAGATATAATAACTGTTGCAAGAAGGTGATTAACCTAGTAGATCGAAAGCAGTAAAATGCAAGCGGCAGTCGCATAGTTGTTCAAATGTAATATTTGGTGAGTAATTTGAGGTTGAGTGTAAAATTCCTCTCTCTCCGTAGAAGTAGGAGCATCAGCACTCACATTTATTAGACACTCTTATTAGTTCAAGCGTCTTCTTCTTGGGGCACGAGAATCCCCACTGTCCACATCCGAAACCCTAGAACTGTCACTTCTTCTCCGGGAGGATGAAGTAGAAAGGGATACCATAGAATCAATTTCCACCGCAGTGTCCATTTGACTCTCTGAGTTTATAACAGCAGCAATGCTTGAGAAAGAATCTCTATCATCAACTGGCGGTGAAGGTTGCTCTTGATTTCTTCTTTCAGGAAGGTTCCGAAAATAAAACTCAAGCACTCTTTCAGCTGAATTTAATGTAGAAGAAAATGAAGAGGAAAAGGTCGGAGCCCTATGTGCTTGCGCTTGTCTTCGCATTAATAGAGAATGGAGAAAACGGGCTTCCCCCTCAGCATTTGAGCCACTCTGCACGTCTACATCATCTGGGGGAGCTGAAACTGTGTTTTGCTCTCCACGAATACCCCGGGATGTCAGAATCCTATTTATCAAGGTATTTGCTCTTTCTCCTGTTTCCCTGGCACTGCCGCCATCACGTAATGGTGTCAAATCACGGGCCAAATCAAATCTACTTCCAAGACGACGGATCATCTCCTCTACTGGAAAACTACTGTAAGCAGTTCTCTGAATGGTTTGCCTCAAACTCTCAATCCGCCGTCCTTGGGGCCTTAGAGGGATCTTAAGACTCGAGTCCTCTTCTGGTTCACGTGTGCTATTCCCACGACCATATATAGGTGTGATATTTTTAACTGTGACCTCACCCTTGCACACTGGACATTCCTTTGCATCTGAATGCACGTGTAACCATCTGTAAAGGCAAGGCCAACAGAACAAGTGACCACAGCAAGTCACAACAGGGTCCCTAGACAAATCTAAACAGATATTGCAATCGAAGAAACTCCCATCATTTCCACTACCTTTCTCATCATCATCTTTCTTCTCCGATACTTCATCTTCCAAAAATCCAGTGTTGTTTTCACATGTTTTGGGTACCTCATTGGCTCTTTCCTCAGCAGCAACACTACCCTCACCTGTCTGTAATGTACTTCCATTAGCGGAATGGCTGAGCAATTGATCCAATTCCATTGGAAGGTTCCTACTTTCAGGAGGGATTGGAACCTGTCTCCATCTATACCGCTGTCGAGACCTCAACCGAACAGCTTCCCTAAGTCTATCAATAGGTTCATCAACCCAATCATCCAAATTCACAACCTCAGTGGGAATTGATCCTGACTGAGCCTCAGGACCAGGACCCAAATTCAAATCAAGATTCATTGTATCGGATGTCTCCTCACCCATCTCAAACTGGACAAACCCAGAAATAAAAAACCCTAATTCCTCCACAAAATTGAACAAAACCAGTCACAAAACCCACTCTTTTTTGACAAATTCAAAAACCCCAAATCAAAAAACACTTCCTTTATCACTAATCCTTCAAACCCAGAAAAAAATCACAACTTTATAACAAAATCTTTAAAAATCCCCAAATCAAAGAAACCCTAATTTTATGTCAACAAGATGGCCACTTTTTTGCATCGAGGGTTTCCCCACAATCAATTCTCAGCAATTAAGAGTTATCATTCCAAAATTTGGTAAAAACACATCGATAATTGTGAATCAAAGACAGGAAATTGAAATTAAAGAAACCTGGGTTTTAAAGTAACGATCATGACGATGGAACTCCGGACTAACTACTGTGACCCAGTTGATAAGGCAGCATCTATTGTTCTGAACTTAGCTGGCTACGAGTTGACTCGCCATCGAGTTTCATTCTCTCAAAATTGGCGATCTCGTATAGGAAAAAGGAAGAAGATGAGCGTGCGACGTGAATGAATACAAAGAGAGAGAAAAGACAAAAAAAAAAAGCCTAATCGTATGCTTCTGTTTTCAAAGGAGGCATTTTAAGTTTTTTAATCAAGCTGTTGTAATGCGATTTGGGCCCCTAGTTGACCATGATAGTTCAGTTGTTAGTGTAATCAGACGGTTGAAATGAAATATCGGGAAGAAAGAAAGCTGGAGTAGTGATGATGTGATGGTTGCTGAATGCTGATTGTGGTGAGATGAGAAATTATCCGCTGTCACGCTTACATGATCTGTGACATTCCCACTACCATTTGAGGATTCATTGACACGAATTAGATTTTTATTCGTCGCATGAAATCGTTCACTAATTATATTTACAAGCTTTTGTATTGCAAGTCACACGTCATCGATCAGTAATTTGTCATATATATATAATACTAGTTAATTTTTCACACTATAAAAGTGATTTTATAGAATGACACATTATTTATCACGTCATTTATATCCTAATTTCACGTGTATATAACATTATTCTAATTAATTTAAAATGTAAAATACTCGTTATTCTGCATTTGAATTTCTTTATTATTTTTATTATTAATTATAGGTCTGTCTTTAATGCGGTGATATCTTTACCTTAATTTTAAAATACATATTAATAATATAATATTAAAAATTATAGCTATAATTGTCATAATTTTTTTTAATATAATATTCTTGATAATTTTTTTAGTGTAAATATCCGCATTGGAATTTTTTTAATGATTATTGTGTCACGGTCTTAGAATGGGATGAAGGGATATATATATATATAATATAATATAATATAATATAATTACTCTTTTGTCTTTTGTATTTAGTCAGCTGATCTTGCCAATGAAAGCACCGAAGCATAATTTTATATAACATTTTTAAAAAGCAACCTCTACAGGATCCGATATTTTCCCAGGATTGGGTAATTTATGTGCTTTACGGTTACCCTCAAACTTGAATGCGATAGATAATTTATTGAATTAATACTAGATTTAGCAAAGTAGGCCAATTATATGAACTAATCGATATATAGACACACAAATTTCTTATTTCTCAAATTGACATCAAACTAGCACTGCTTCCTGCCAGCTGACTCATACAATATAATTTTGCAGCCTAGCTTCCATTAACTTTCTTACAATCTGCTCTAATTTCTCCATTGCTCCCCGTTAATGGGCTAATATTGCCCATGTTAATCATAGACTGAACGAACTGTTGGAAAAATGCTGTTTGGCTGCTAGCAAAATTGTTCACAATGGCGACAATAGCAGCAGGACCATTTGTTGAAAATAGCTCTTGGTCTGATTGCAAAAGCCCTTGATTGTTTTGAAGATTTGTGTAGTAATTATTGTCAAAAGTATCTGCTGTTGTGGGATCCAGATTCGCTAGTGCCGAGCCATTACCATTTTGTGGGCAAATTTGCCGCAGAGTTGTCAAATACGTTCCGTTTACCGTTGGGTCTGGGTTGCCCGTGCCATTGAAATTGTACAGCCTGCTGCTGAATACTCGACATTGTGCACGTCCGAAAGTATGTGCCCCTGCAAAATTACACATACACACAATCAATACTGCTCCCGAAGTTGCAACAATGTTCCTAAATTAGCTTATAAAGTGCCGATTTTCCTACTGCGGCATAGGACACTGGTTGTAGATCAAATCCGCACTTTATAAGTTGCAAGCGTCCGCACCTAAAAACGACTATGTGTATTTATGATTACCGGATAAAGCAACAAGATCTGTGGTGTCTAGACCAACGGCAGAGAATTTGGAAGTGATGTTGCTTAAGCTGTCAATAGGAGCGGGAATAGAGGAATTTGCTCCCCTTTGATTTGCCCTTAAACCGTCCCTCCTTCCCAATAGTACATTCCATGAAGGGCCTCCTGCCTGAAAATCAACAGAATTAGTTATTCTTAATTATAGGGTTAATATAAATTAAATTCATATTTAATTAACTAATTAAGTTACCAAAGAGACAGAAGACTCAGCAGCAAGAGCTAGAATGTCAGCACAAGAAACAACACCGGGGCAAGAATTCTCGACAGCAGTCTTGATGTTGTCCACAACACCAAACCCTCTGGCCGAATTAGTGTTAGGACCGGCATCTTTCTCGCTCTGTGTTATGTTTCCGCCTCTGTCTAACAAAACCGAACCGTCACACCCCTGAAACAAAGAACGATTATAATTATTATTGTAATTGATTCTGAAGATTTTTTTTTTTTAAATAAGTAAATTAATGGAAGTTATGAATTCGAGCATGATTGATTACATTAACGAAGCAATCGTGGAAATGGAGGCGAATGAGGCTGGCGCCGATTCTGATGTCGGATTGCATGGCTTGCTGCAGAGCATTGCGCACAATGGTGGTCACATTCGGACATGTTGTAGCATAAAATGAGGAGTTCAATTGAGCCTGTGAGTTACTGAACAACAATGTTATGAAAATGGTGGCTGCTGCTATTGAAGAAGTGAACGAATAGAACGACATTTTTGTTTCGATTTGTTTGTTGATCGAAGAAATTTTCTCTCTTGATTAGTGGAGTGTGTAGCAAACATTTGGCTGCAACTTATAGACAAACTGCCTCGTCAAAAAGTCTAGGGTTTGGTAACTTATGGCCTAAAATAATAAAGCGAATTAGTCAGCAGCAATAAGAAATCTGATTTTGGTATCAAAAATGTTTTTTATTTAGAAACATTACTCGTGTACAGAGCACATTTGTTTTTAAAAAAAAAAACATTATTTTGAGTATTCTACTATTCTAGACTTTTGAATAGCGCGTTGGTTGCAAAAGTATTGAAAGCAACAGATTAATAAAGAAAGTAAATATAAACTATGAATTTATCAAATTGAGTTAGTAAATGAATTGGGAGGATGAACGTTCAATGAACATTCTAAAATTTGATTGATTCCCCTGAATAAGCATTTGGTGATCCCATTAATTCAATTCAAATCGGAAAAGTACAGCCTGGCTTTCTACCCAATTGAATCTTTAAGAGTGGATAAAATACTTAAATACAATATCAAAATGGAGTTCTAAAAAAATTAGATTATATTATTTGTATCGTGAATTTCTGGATTTTTCAAATAAGGATATAGTTTGTCCATTTGAGATAAACAGGTCCCTATTCAATTGCGGCTGAGGGGCACTTTGAAAGTGCTGTGCTGTGGTAACCAAATAGCTTGGCCACCACAATGCAGCTGCAAAATGAAAATTTCTTAATGTGTCAGTTGGCAGCTGTCATTTGTATTTGGAAGTGCTACATTGTGACAGTAAAGCTGCTAAGGGGAGTTTTAGAATGATTGAATATACTTACTTCAAATGAAAAGTAATATGGTTAGATAAACTGAGGTTAGATGATAGACTTACTTCAAATGAATAATAAAAAATTTAATAAAACTTAGGGGCTTAGATGATAATTCTTCAAATCAAAATTATTGTTTTCTGAAATTGTACTTTTCAGCTAATGGAACCCAGTTGTTTTCTTGTAAAACTATCGAACGCGTAAATCACATGGAGTATGAATAACTGGAGTCTCAATTGATATGATAAATCAAAAGCGTCGGTGGAAGCTGTCTCAAATCTTTATCATATTCATACATAGGAGGAGGAGGAGGAGGAGGAGGAAACTTAAAGAACAAGACTTGCTACAGTAGCCCATGACTCGGCTGAATCCACCAATTGCGCAAAGAATCTTTATTAATTGTCTGCTCAAAATTAGTGTCACCTTTCCATCGACGCGTATGATTACTGTTGGGAAACATCTTTCTTGCTGGTCTTGTTGATTTGAAGTGGCAAAGCTATTCCATATATGTCCTGTTTTTTTTCTAAATAATTAGGTATTTTTACTTTCTTTGCGCTTGTTTATGAATAAGTTGTCCGCAAACTGAGGGAGTTACAGGGTTTCGTGTACAAAGAATTTCTCATTGAAATGAAACTATCGGGTAACATGTACTGTAAAATCATATTCACGTTATTATATATGCATGATGGTATGACTTGATCTCATGTACTAATGTAGAGTAATATAACACATCATAAAATTCCGTGTATCCTTGAACATCGATCGCTATCAATTTGATAGTCATTTTGTTTGAAGAAATGTAATCGATTTTGATGGTGCCTAACATATATATTTAAAAGATCGTATTAATAAAAAAAAAAAACTAAATTTTGATTGAACCTGCAGCTTGAACTCATGTTTTAATCATTTCTACTTACGAATGATATCTAGAAGAGAAACAATTCGGCTAACTGCGATCACATTGCATCTTGCAAAACGTACATGTAGCACCATCGACATTTTGTTAAAGAAAGTGTTAAAGAGAAAAAAAAAAAACAAAGACAAAGTAAAATGATGATTGCCATAATAATATCGAAAAAGTAATGCCATGTTCTTGAACAATTGCTTAGAATAATCGAGTGGCCGTCACTTACAAAGAGCCCGTGTCTAGGGTTCGGTAGAATAGACATTAGAGTGGTTGGTACTTGACAACAAACTTTGAATCCATACGCATGCTTGACTATAATTGCCCAATCACTTGGTCTAGATTTGTTTTATTATCTTATGGATAAAATTATATTATGAATCCGTTTTCTTTAAAAGCAAACTAGTATTCAATCAATTAAAGAGTACATCATGAGGAGAACCAAAATGGCAAATTCTTTTTTTTTTTTGGAGAATGGGAGGGTATTTGCTTTTGAGAATGTTTTTGCGTTGAATTTTAATCATATGTCCCTCTCAACGCGGTGCATGGATACAACGAGAGTGGTAAACTACATCCATCTTTATCCTTTTTTTTCGCAAGTTTATATTCAGTTTAAAAGAAATATAAAGTTCCTGTGATTTCAAAGATCCCATGTTGATTCGATAAAAGTTGGTACTTTTCAAGTGTGGATTTTTTAATGTAATATAGTTTTAAGTTAAATAAATATTCAGTTTTATTCAACAACTATTACAATTTTATATTTTACTTGGCACAAGGAGTATGTTGAAAAGATAATTCATACTAGTCTTTATATTGTAAGATTTATACGGTTGTGTAAATATAAAAAAGGAATGGATATTAACTTGTTTAACTGATAAATTTTTTTTTGTTGAAAATGAAAGGTTTGCATTTGAATTCCACTCACATAAACAGAGAGGAATTTGAGTTGTCATTAAACTAAATTAAAAAAAAAAAGGAGTGACAATAAATCAGGGAGCGAGGAAGACTCTTTCCTCAATGCAATATAGTTTATAATGAGAAAATTGTGGAGAGTGGAGTGAATCTTGTAGAAGAGATCCCTAGGGATATGGCAAATATTGGTTGTCTTTCAAGTCTCTCTTGCTGAAAAAAATGTTGATCTTGTGCATAATATGATATTTATTGGATATAGTGATGATACAGCCACAAATTTTTGTATAAATTTATATTGTATAAACTAATATGATATTAATTCTTTAGTTGAAAAAAATAATATAAATAAATTATGTGAACCAAGAGACATTTAATTCAACAAATTTTATCATACCATATCCGTTTGTACAAAATAAATTTATACAAAAATTTATAACTGTATCATTACTCATCATTAAAAGGTTTTGCTCCAGTTTTTGGTACACCCTTGTGCTTTTTAACTCAATGGGAACAATCCAACGACAGATATTTGTTTTAGGAATTTCATCGAGCATTTTACGCGTAGAAAGCTTGGGCTCGGAGAGTGGGCAAGTGGGTCAAACGAGCTAAGCTATTGTTGATCAGGATGTGCTAGGAGTCATCCCACGTGAAACAGACATAGCCAAAGTCATCCTTTGTGAAATAAAGTCTACGATAAGTCATACGTCCATGTGGACCATGAATGACAAATTTCTTAATTTTATTTTCTTATTGATTTTCAATTTCATTGCTGTTAAATTTAGAGAATTTACTTGGTAAATAATTGTTTTCATTTTCAGTGGGTGAACTATCTTTTAGTATACATTTTTTAATAAATGTTATCTCTGTAACAACGTAGTGCTTTAGTCGGCAAAATAAATAAATTAATAAATAAATAAATGTTTTGCAATTCTATTATCAAAATCTTTTGCTAGGGTAAATCATATATGAGTGATAGAACTATTTTTGCAAACTGTGCACCACGTACGATCCTATGATTCACCTTTGCAACTGTATATAATATATGCCCGGCTTTGCTCTGGTCCAAATTCATTAATTTACTGCCAAAAATACGTGGTCGTGCACGATCTTCTTGGTTTATATAGGCTAGTTGTAGATTGCAGACGATCAATAGGAGGTTAAGATTACTCACTTTCAAACGTGTATGATCATATTAATGCATGTTTGATCATAGTAGCTTATCTCAAAAAAGATACATGGAGCGAAATAGACAGAAACAGAGAATGATAACAAATTGAAGAAAGATTAAAAAAAAAAAAAAGGTCAAGTCTGGACCCGACGTCAAGCTATCATGATGGTAGTTTCTTGTAGTTGAGTACTGAAACAAAGCTTCTTTTTGTTTGGCATATTTGTAAATTAAGCTCCTGCGGGCAGCTTCCTTTTCTTACATGTTAATTAATGAGTGAACAGAAATGAGTAGAATGAGTAATGGTTTTTATACCAGAAGAAATGGGACAATTATCATAAGTTCTCCGGCTCTCTGCGCTAACAAAGGACGTTACCGCAACTAACTAGAAGTTGGATAATTAAAAAAATTCCTATCGTTTCTTTTTATTTTTTTTTTTTTTATTCTTTTATCCTCTTGCTTCTTTTTCTACATATTCAAGGCTGCAACTCTGGTTGAACCATCAGTCAACGTTTGCAATCACAGGAACAGAACTGTTTCAGCTTTCATATTCGTGTTCCCACAACTCTCTAGCTTGTGATGCTTGCACTAAAACTGTTGTTAGGTCAAGAAACTCTTTGTTGAGGAGGATATATTTAACCAAAAGTAATTAATTTAGTGCAATCGATCTAATCGATATGCATGATGCTATTCACCTTTGGAAAATTTAAAGTGGTCGCACTGCCGCCCAATAAGATTGAAAAGTGCAAAATGCACAATTGCCAGGTACTTTACGTTTGTTTGGTCGAATTTGGCAACTGATGATATGATTCTTGCTTAATTATAAATACAAGATGTGCGATGTGCTCTTTATTTCCTGGAATCTTGTGGCTCGATCATTCCACTCAAACGTACCTCTTTCCCGAGTGGACAAAACAGATTGCCACAATTGCTTCAAGTTGACAATTTCTAGTTATAAGTTTTTGTTAATCGTTTGTGTCAAATCGTTTGGTCGCTCTATTACCATTTTGACAACAAATAGGAATGAGATGAAACAAATAGGGAATTAAATTGACTGCGCATGCATTGCAAAGAGTAAAGTTGTGAGAATACATCAGCCGCTCAGAGAGTATCTAGGTCCAATTGTTCAGAATATCCTAGCCTGGCCTTCTCATTTTGGGCCAACATATTCTGTATTTCCTAGCCCATTGTGATTTTGATTTGGAATAAATTTCATTGACGAATCAGTGGGTCACCATGTTCCTAAAATTTCTAGAGCAATTGATTTTCTTTTCTTAAATGGTTACAATTCAAAGATACCTGCAATCTGACATTAACTAAAATTCAATATATATATATATATATATATATGTCTGCTCATAAAACCCGAAGGGTAATTGATCAAATTCATGGACGTTCTTACGAAGATAATGATACTTGTACCCCTTGCCTTATCAAGCATGTTATCCTATTTTAAAATTGGTTTCGTTCCTACTACCATCTACTAAAATCACATCACATTTACATTCACTTCAATTTTTTTTTTAAATAGAGATATAACAATATTACGCTAATTTTTATTTTAAATTCTAATATAACACTCATTCATTGAATGATAAATTTTAAAATTTAGAAAATTACATACTTTTCCCTTGCAATTTTTGCCATTCTATACATGAGTGTAGAGTGCTACATCATTTGATATAGTAAATGTTAAGACCTACTTAGAAAGTGTTTTATTGATTTCAAAAAAAAAAAAATTAAAAATTAAAACACATAACATAAATATATGTAGCTTCTCTTTGTTGAATTAACATGTGTGTGTAGATAGATAGATAGATATAGACACACACATATCAATTGAATTTCAATGAGTGGCTTTCAAGTAATTTTTGTTAGCAAGTCATTTGGATTTGAATGTCGAGAGAGGTGGAAAACTTGAAAAATTAATTTTCTTTTATTCAATTATATAGAACCACATGGATATAAAATTTAATAAATAAAAGAGTATACGCCTTAAAATACTTGAGTGTTCCTGAACTATGTTTATTTTACATTCACTCACTCATTATTACGTGTATGATTCAACTAATTGTGATAACATATATATTGATATACAATATTATATTCCATGATCACCAAACAACTTTTCGCGTAAACCACGAGCAACAAGATACTCTGCATCGCAGCAGCTGGCTGGCCCAACATGTTGGTGGGCCGGCCAGCCTAGTTTACAGCAGCAGCCGCGCAGTCATTAACAAAGACTTCAACTAAATATAATAACAATAAATTAAGGAGTCAAAAATGAGAGAGGAGCAGCGGACTCACAGAAAGGAAAATAAATAATAAAAAAAAAAAGGGAAAAGAAAAGAGAGAGCATCTCGTTCGTTGTTAACGTGGGACCCACGGCCGGGTTCTAAAAAGTATAAACGATAAAACTACCCACTCCCATCATTTTGTATTCTCTCACTCCACACAGATTCCACCCTGGCACTCCCGCCTCGTCCGTACCCAGTCGCCTCTGCTTACATCCCTCCTCTCCTCCACCGGCTACTCCCCTTAACCGGTCACCGCCCGCACGTGCCACTCTCCCGTCCTACACGTGTGTTCCTACTCACTATTCCTTTCTTTCTGTGGTGCAACAAATAAAAGTTAGAGAGAGAAGAAAAAACAAAAATAAACATAAAAATTTTCTTGGTCTTGGTGTTGTTGTTGTATGCATAGTGTGTAATTATTTTGAGCCTTGCACTCCTCCTCCTCCTCCTTCCTTTTGTTGTGTGTTTGATTAGTCATCAGAATCAAGATTGAAAATCCTTTTACTCTCTTGGGCACACCATCACCACCGATGAGGATCAGGAAAAGACAGGTACCCTTACCACTCTCTTCTTTATCTCCTATTCCCATCTCTTCAGATCCCCACTATAACGGCTCTCCGGTGGTGCAACTTCACCCTGGCCACGACCCACATCAGAATCTCCCCCAGCAAGCTGATGCAGTTTGTTCTCAGCCGTCTGATCATTCAAATCAACCGATCGGAAGCGGAAACACCCTCGATCAAATGGATAAAGATTGTTTGGTGAGTGCACTTCTGTTTAATGTGGTGTAACATAAAGATAATATATATATATATATATATATATATATATAAATGCTATCTTGGATTTGCACCAACAAGGGCTAAGGCTTTTTTGGGTTAGAATTTTTATTTTTTATTTTTTTATTTTTTTTTCACAGGTTTTGGAAGATGAGAATGGAGAGAAGAGTGATGATAGCAGGTAAGAAAGTTAAATACATCTTTCATGAAAAATCAATCTTGTAGTAAAAAGGTTAAAAAGAAAGGAGACCCATAAATTGAATTTAGTCTTTTTCTATTTTACCCACCTAATAAAGAATTAAAAAATAAAAATATTGTAAGTGGAAATACTGTGTTAGGGGTGTTTAATTTTTATATCAGCTTTGGCTAGGCAGGCTAGCCACCATACCTTACCTTCCCATCTAATCTAATCTTGTAGTCATTTTTTTTTCTTTCTTTTTCTTCTATATTTGGCTAACTAATATATTTGCTTCATGCGGTGCACGTTAGCATGTGACTTATGGTCCCCATCTAACAATATAAATCTTGGCTCCTACTCTATATATTTGCATTTCCTTTTCTTTTTGGCTATTATAATAATTATTATTTTTTGTGTATGTGGTTGTCGATGCATCTTTTTTCTTTCTGGGTTTGATTTTGATTTGTTATTAGGAAGAATAGCATCTTGGGTGCAGAAATAGCTGCCGCTGGAGTTCTTTCTCAATTGAGTTCTTCGCATCATGGTAATTCTATTATTAAAAGATGGAAAATGATAATTCCAGGAACATGAAATATTGGGTTTTCATTTCATGCATTTTGTTGTTTTTGAATAGTTGCACTTTTGCAATAATGCATGTAGTTGTTGGGAGATGGCGTGAGGGAGAGAAAGCGTTCCCATTGAAGAAGAGATCGTCAAGAAGAGAGAATGATGAAGATAATTTTAAGAAAATGAAGACGAAATTGAATAACAAGAAATTTGCTGGTAATGATCAGCAAGAACAAGGAGAACAAGAAGAAGAAGAAGAAGAAGAAGGAGAGGAAGAAGAAGAAAGAGAAGTAACAAAAGAGAGTGTTGATAATAATAGTACTAGTTCAAAGAATAAAAGAGGTACTAAAGGTGGTGCAATAATGGAGGGCTCGAGGTGCAGTCGTGTGAATGGTCGAGGATGGAGATGTTGCCAACAAACCCTTGTGGGTTACTCTCTTTGTGAGCATCATTTGGGCAAGGGAAGATTGAGGAGCATGAACAGCGTTCGTAGCCGCTCGTCTAATTTGGGCAGTTCTGCATCGAGCAACAAGAGTACTGCTACTACTGCTGCCGCTACTAATAAGCTTGCAATATCGAGCTCTCCATCCACGACGACGTTGCAGGAAAGCAAAATGAAGCAAGAACTTGTTTCAGATGATGATGAGAAGCCGTTGATGATGAGTGCAAAGAAGAGAGTGAAGCTTGGGATGGTCAAAGCTCGATCGATAAGTAGCTTGTTGGGTCAAAAGGATAATAATGACATTATTGCTGCTGATAATATATAACATGTCTAGGGCAAGCAACTAAACCATGCGTTATTTCATGTTAATTGTGAAGCATTTGTGCATCTGTTTTTTCAACTTCATAATGATCTTGTTTTTGAGATTTCTTGTTATTAAAGAAGGGATTTTTGCTTTGGGAAAGCGTTTCAGTGCTTTGATTTTGTTATCATATGACTGAATGGGTTTAATATTAAACAAGTGTATGGGACTTTTATTTTTTCATTTTAATTTGATGCTTCATTATCAGGCCAAAATTTGTTTATAATTTTAACCACAAATTAAATATTATAATATGGTGGGGGGGGGGGGGGGGGGAATAACATTGGGGAGGCCCTTACTGTATCTCTTTTGACCAAAGGAAACGACACGAAACTCTTAATGAAGGAAAATGGGATAATTAGTAATTAATATTACTAAAAAAAGAGAAAGTAAACCCAGTCATTATTGTAATTACTCTCAAATTTAGGCACGGCTTTGTTGAGATATTAATGATGTGTCTCCATCAATTAAAACAATTCTCTAGATTAACCTATTAGTCGTTGATTTACACAGGGTTTTTGAAGTTATAGCTGAAAGTTTCCACGTATATATAGTACTGAAGTCAGTAATTATCAAGAAAATGCCAATGAAATGAGAAATAGCCACTAATTTCTCGCTAACATCCATAACCATGGTTGGACAGTGGGATCTGTTTTAAGCAAATAATTTGTACACCACTGACCAATTTCATACCTTTGCTTAGCGGCGGCTATTATATGGTATCAGTCAACAACAAGGGATTATATTATATCATATTGAGAACTTGTTGCTAATTTACTCATGAAAGTTAAATTGCGAATGTTGACATTAGGAGAGCACTTTAATATGTGTTTATATTTGAGAACCAAGGCTTGTGTGCTTACTAGGGCTTTAGCAGGATGTAAGAGGTTGGGTATCGTAGTACATAAATCAATCTTTGCAGCAAAAGATTGTAAGAAATTTTCAGCTTTTAAACATTTCATGGCATAAAAAATATATTTTATATTGAATCAAATAATATTATAATCATTCTCAAGTGCGAATGATCGCATCCTTTACACAATTTTCTATACATTCTTTTTATGGAGCACTGTATAGGACCGAATTTATAATTTATAAAATGGGAACGTATACATTTATGAAAGAGTCCATTATTTAGATGCATTTGCACGTATCTTAATCTTAGAGGGCGTATTTGAATTTTCATGTATTATTTGAACAGATGCAGGTGACGAACAAGCAGAGATGAAAGTAATTCCAAAATCACGAACGGCAATGCACGACTGACAGGACTCCACGAGCCAGGTTTGCATCTTGTGAGGAAGACATATACACGCCTGCTTGTCACCAAGCAAAGTATGTGTTATCACCCCATTTTTTGGAAACAATTATGCCTAAGATTGCTTCAATTTTTTATGTTTAATAATTACGTTTCATCAGGGTCGGTAAATAGTTGCAGATTAATGTTCAATGACAAAAATGATATTATCCTATCATGATCATATGGAGTAAGAGCTAAGATACATTATGGGTAGTAATTGATTAAATTGAAAACATATATCAAAATGCTATGAGATACACACACACACACATATATATAGAGTTTTGTAATATAATAAAAAATTGAAAAAATATTTTTTTTAAAATATTTGACCTAAATAAAATTTGGGCTTTATAATTTATACAGACAAGATAGATGAAACTCACCATAAATCTGATATGCAGTTTCTTATAAATATTTTTTATTATTAAAAATAAAGAATTAAATAAAACTCAAATTAATATTTTGATCTTATCCATTTGAGATTTGAACTCGAGTTGCCTGTAAAAAGAATACAATTCCAAAATCAGTGTCAGGACACCTTATAAGTGTTTAGGAAAGAAAGCATAGTATTTTAATGAAAATTGAGATGGAGTTTTATTTCAACGTATCAGTGCCTCCAAGTCAGATTTGTAGTTGAAATGAAGTTAATTTGCTTATTACTTCCAAATATATAGTGAGAAAACTGGCATGCATATTTGGTAAAAGAACTTTTTTATATATATATTAAATTAATAAAATTTCCGGACCCACTAACTTATGGATACTTTAATATAAACTTGAATGTCTTTCACTTTATTATCGGGTTCCTTAGGTTAATATTATTAAAAAAATATATAAAATCTTTACCAGAATATGAAGTATAAGAGAGAGTGTGTGTGTGTCCCTCTCTCTCTCTCTCTCTCTCTATATATATACATATATTTCTGTGGTTGAGATGACATCAACATTGGTGTTTTTGTGCCCATAGCCATTAAATGTGACAATGGATGGAGACTCGAGGATGGTGACCGTAGCCTAACCCATTTCCACAAACCTTAGATGCTCATTCCTTAAACTAGTTGCCTTGAAACCTCACACATAAAGCAAGAATGAAAAAAGGTAATGGATTGAAGGAATTGAACTATTAACAATTTCAATTGGTACATGTTGACATAGAAAATTTTACGCTAAGAATAATGCAAGTGAGAGGCTTTTCTTGAGAACCTGATTAGTAATACATGATATAATAGATTATGCGTTAACTAAAGCTCATATCCGGCATTGAAGCATTTGGCTTAAATCTAATAATATACGGGGATTAATTTTAAAAGAACAGAGAGAAAATTTAGTCTAAATCTAGTTAAGGGTATATGGAGATTAATTTTAAAAGAGAAGAGAAGAGAAGAGAGAGAGAGAGAGAGAGAGTGAGAGAAGATTGGGATGGCCAATAAAAAATATTATGATATATCTTCGTACAATCACTTGCTTAGAAATATTGAATAATTTGGATCTAATTAATTTTTCTATATATGATGACAATGAGTTAAAAATGAGACCAAATCTTCAGTATAAATGTGGTCCATGATTAACACCATCAAAACTAAAGTCCACCTTAAAAATTTGAAATTAAATAATAAATAGTTACTCCTACATCAATGAGAAAATCTCAAAGAAAAAAACAAAAAAAAAAGTTCAATCGACCAACTTAATTAATTAAAGAGTTGTTAGCATCTCTGCATATTGATCTTAAAAACTCAATGATAGACAATTCTCACATATTCCGACCACATCAAAATCAAATGCTTTTATAAATTCATAATATTTTGTCAATTCTGCCCCGTTTAATCAATTTTACTGGCAGTTAGAGACTGCTAATTTAGCTCATTAACCATGTTGGTTAATTAAAATTAATATATGCAACGTGGCCAGCTCAGGGACGGTGAGCTTATAATAGCCGGGGTGCTGCACAGCACATACAATTAAGATAAAACCACAATCATTTGAAGAATGATAACTTTTGGCTAAGGTGGAGCCGAAGCCTTAAAAGCTGTCCTATTGAATGTCTCCATTCAAATATAGTATCTATTGCGCTCTTTTAAAGCAGTGCGTATACAGTTAATACATCTGAGACTGAATAAATATAATCGCTTCAAATAAGAAGAAATGGAATAAATGATCGGTCCAACAAATCTTGGGTGGGACAGTTTTGATATGCTAATCTAATTAAATTCTCATTCATCAGATGTTTAATAATTTTTACCAGGTTTAAGTTAACTAATCATATTATTTTAACATCTGTTAATAGAAACTATCTTATATAAGATGAAATTTTGAAAATGTTTCGCATTATTTTTAATTAAAAAATGATCTTCATTGACATCTAGTTTTAGATCAGATTCACTAATACCAACACATATTAGCCCGAACATAAAATCAAGTACCTTTTTATAAAAATAAATAAATAAAGAAAACATTGATTCCATTACCTAACCCATCTTTTTAACTATTTTCCTTTGAAAAATATGAACACGAGTGAATGTATCCTTGTCACTTTTGGGCTTAAGTAATATTAATAGTCAATTTTGAGTTTAAATCCAACAAAATAAAGTAATAAACCTACCTAAATCAAAGCCGTACATTTTAACGATTGGTTTCGATTGGGTATAAGACATATTTGTTTAGCTGAGTTTCGTTGACTTTTCTCTATCTCAATCATGGGCAGACTTAGCTCTATGTAATTTGTATCACAAAACATGTTTTAGGTTGTCTTTAGTATTGAGTTTGGGTAGTTGTAACTTATAATATCTTTATTATTTTTGTCAAAATTAATATTTAAAAATTATATTTACTACACATTAATAGTTTTTATTTTATAATTACAATTTTTTTTAACAATAGTTGTAGCTTATAAGAACATCACCAAAAGACTTTTCAAATGAGATTTTACCTCTCATTTGAATAGCCTTTTGGAACCTTTAATTTAGTATTATATTATTTTTTATTTTATAAATTTTCAAGGGAGAGAAATATTTTGGTGGAGAAAAAAATTTAATTAAAATATTATAAACTTATTTTTATTTGAAGAGTTTTTTGGGAGAAGAATTACTTTTTCACATTTTTATTTACAAATAAGTATTTGAGGAGGAAAATTAAAAGAATTTTTTAGTGATGCCTATAGTAACTCAATATCAAATAAGACCTTATTTTGTCAATGAAGCCAAAACCAAAAGAGTTTCGCGCGCGCGCACACACACAATAATATTGTTATACGTGTTGCTGCACTTATTTTGGAGCTAATTTTGTTATACCTAAAAGAGAGTTTTAAGTGGCATCGAGTACTATCATCTCATCTCATCCATATATACAAACATACATGCACAATGCACTCATGATGATCTAAAATTCAGTGATAATTTTATTTATTTATTTATGCTTTGTGCATATGTGGTGGCGTATAATATGTTAGTGGTGTGTTGATCAAGAGTGTTAAGACCACTTGAGACTTTCTCTGTGGGCATAGCTGGTATCAGACGTGTGCCACAATTTTCTTCTGATAAGAACCCTAATATGGCATTTGATTTGGCTTATTTAGCATCCAATTTTGACTTTTGCACCCCCATTTTTTTCATCCATCCTGAGTAAGTGACAATCACCTTTTAAAAACTGGAAACAAATGTTGTATATTTTGGAATTTTATTAAATAGAAGGACAAATAGTTGATAATTCAATTCACCTAAGAATGTGTCATATTAAATTTCATATGATAATTCTTTTTGTTGACTCTTACATGATTGTAAAATGATATATATATTATATATAAAGTTTTTTTTTGGAGTTCCCGACACAGATGTACTGTCGTTCGGACTTGTGTATTTATTCTTGATATTTATTATTATTTTTTTTGGGCATATATATATGACCAAAATTAGAAGATGCATGTGAGCAATTTGCAGTAGCATTAATTATACTCGACTTTCCACAAAAACTCATTTGGTATAATAAATTTTTAACACTATGCATGTTGATATTAGTAATCATTTGTAGTAAATTTATAAGTTATTTTGTATATTAACTGTCAAATATCTGCTTGACCTTGCTCAAAGTGAAAGCATAAGTAATGAAAAAAACCAACCCAGTGATGGAAAAAAACTGTGGTTATAACTTGAATATAAGAGGTTGTTTATTTTTATCTGATGTTTGAATTTTAATTATTTTAAGATATTTATAGTTTTTAATTTATTTATTTTTTTTATCTCTACAACATATTATAAGATGTTTAGGTGTTAATGAAAAAAATTAAATATTTTTATTTTTTTTATTTAAATAACAAAACAGCTGAATGAAACTTTAATATTCTCTCTCATTAATATCCCTCTTAAATAAATTTATTTCTTATAATATAAATTATCCTTTTATTAATTTTTTATTCATCCTTTTTTTGGTTATATGCATGCATTCAACTATTTATTTATTTATGAATAGTAGAATTTTAGGCGAGTTTGTTTTATAATAGCCCATCTTTTTATATTTATATTTCTTATTTTTATAGTAAATTTTGAATTTTATTTAATACATTAATTCTAATTCAAATGATTAGACAATTCATGATTGGCTTATGTAATTAAAAGAAATCAATATATTATACTAAAAATAACATTATAAATATCATATATTCATGTAAAAAGATACATGTGTTAGATACATATTTTTTTTTTCATGCTTTGTTAAGTTAAATATTATCAAATTTTTTTTACTAATCAAATAATTTATTTGTAACATTTCATGTATTTAACCAATAATTAAAAATATTGTAAATATTTATGAGTTTATATAAGTCAAAATATCATATTTCAATTTTTTTTATGCAAAAAACTTAACATTTTTATTCATATATTGAAAAAAAGAAAAAAACAAGCATATCTTTCAAATGTATTTGGACCTACTCATACTTTTAACCAAATTTAGATTTAAAAAGGGGAAAAAAAAGCTACCTAAGATTCCTAAAGATGAGACAAAGCTCTCGTAACATTCAATGTATGAACATCATAACATTAATTGATATCTATAACCACGATTATGCTAGTGGATATGTTTAATCCCACAGATTTTCTCAATCATTACAGGTTTTACTTATTCTGCAAATTAAAAGAGTGAGTTAGAAGTCATTTACTGATGAACACTGCTTTAGATTTAAATTAAATGTATGATTACAATAAATTATAATGCTTAAAAAAGGATTTAATTAACTTGTTTAGTCAAGATACAGGTTAAAGATTCTTAAAAATTTAGACACAGTCAAGGATTACCAAAATTCTGTCAAATTTCTATGTGTAAAGGGATTTTTTCATTTACATATGCACTTATGACACACTATATTTTTAAAATAAATACCGGAGGAATCAATAATCGAATATAAAATTATGAAATGTACCTATATGAGCTATTAAGAAGAAAAATCTTGAAAATCATACAAAAATAATCGAACTTGCAGGATCTGGTATAGAGCTCTATTTTTAATGCTTGATCCATCTCTGGTTTCATTTTGTTCTTGCTTTGATTCTCATTAGTAACAATGCCAGCTTCATTTAAAAACGCTTCATTAATCTTTTACTCAGGGCCACATGAAATTCAAAACTAGGTTTCCTGTGTTCCCCCTTGGCAGCAGCTGGTTCCAAACTTTCTGCAGTTCTGTCAAGCACATAATTATTTCTGTAGCTAATCTTTTCTTCAACATCGGGAACAACATTGCATCCAGACGGCTCTTGATTTTGATGATCATTGTTACCTGAATAAGACTTTGCTAAATCTACTAAAAGGTACAAGTCAGTGAATAGATAACTCGATTGATCCACATGCTCCATATCTACTTCTGTTTGAATTGTTCCTGAATCCCCACTGTCCACATCCAAAACCCTAGAACTGTCCACACCATGGAATCAATTTCCACAGCAGTGTCCATTAGACACTATAATAGCAGCAACGCCTGAGAAAAAATCTCTGTCATCAACTGGAGGTGAGAGTTGCTCTTGATTTCTTCTTTCAGGATGGTTATGAAAATAAAACTCCTGCACTCTTTCAGCTGAATTGAATGTAGAAGAAAATGAATAGGAAAAGGTCGGAGCCCTATGTGCTCGTGCTTGTCTTTGCAGTAATAGAGGACGGAGCCAAATGGCTTCCCCCTCAGCATTTGAGCCACTATGCATGTCTACATCATCTGGGAGAGCTGAATCTGTGTTTTGCTCTCCACAAATACCCGGGGATGTCAGAATCCTATTTATCAAGGAATTAGCTCTTTTTCCTGTTTCCCTGGCACTGCTTCCATCACGTGGCGGTGTCAAATGATGAGCCAAAGCAAATCTACTTATAAGACAATGGATCATCTCCTCTGGTGGAAGCTGTAAGCAGTTCTCTGACTGGTTTGCCTCTAACTTTCAAGCCGCCATCCTTGCAGCCTAAGAGGGATCTTAAGACTCAAGTCCTTTTCTGACTCACGTGTGCTATTCCCACGACCATACATAGGTGTGACATTCTTAACTGTGACCCACCCTCGCACACTGGATATTGCTTTGCATCTGAATGCACATGTAACCGATGGTAAAGGCAAGGCCAACAGAACAAGTGACACACAGCAAGTCACAAGGGGGGGTCCCTAGCCAAATCTAAACAGATATTGCAATCGAAAAAACTCCCATCATTTCCATTACCTTTCCATCATCATCTTTTTTATCTGACACTTCATCTTCCAAAAATCCATTGTTGTTTTTGCATGTTTTCGGTGCCTCATTGGATTTTTCCTCAGCAGCAACACTACTGACTGCCCTCACCTGTCTGTAAAGTAGGCACATCAGTGGAATGGCTGAGCAGCTGATCCAATTCCATCAGAAGGTTCCTACTTACAGGCGGGATTGTAACCTGTCTCCATCTATACTGCTGTCAAGACCTCACCCAAATACCTTCCCTAATTCTATCAATAGGATCATCAACCCAATCATCCAAATTCACAACCTCAGTTGCAATTGATCCTGACTGAGCCTCAGGACCATGACTCAAATTCCAATCAAGATTCACTGTATCGGAAGTCTCCTCACCCATTTCAAACTGAACAAAGTAACAAACCCAGTTACAAAACCTAGTCTTTTCGACAAATTCAAAAGTCCCAAATCAAAAAAGACTTCCTTTATTACTGATTCTTCAAATCCAGAAAAACAGAAAAAAAAAGATCTGTAACCTCGTAACAAAATCTTGAAAAAAATCCCCAAATCACGAAACCCTAGCTTTACGTTAATAAGATGGTTCCTCTTTTTATGTCGAGGGTCTTCCCACAATCAATTTCTCAGCAATAAGAGTTACAATTCCAAAGAATCGGTAGAAACACATCAATAACCGAGAATCAAAAAGAGGAAATTGAAATGGAAGAAACCTGGGTTTTAAATTAACGATACCGACGATGAAACTCCAGACTAATTGCTGTGACTCAGTTGATAAGGCAGTATATGTTGCTGAGAACGGCGTTAGCTCCTCCAGAAGAAGATTATGCTATGCTTACTTACTTCATTCTTTACTTAGGTATTTTAAGCAGGATCATTGGGAATTCCATTTAGTAGGTTTCACTTATTTTTAGAGTAGGGGTGAGATTTCAACTTTCATCCATTTCATCTCTTCTATGAAAGTGGAAATACACTTCTTATTATTCTTTTTTTAAAACTTAATAATATCGTATTTATTTAAATAATAATTATAATATTTTATTTTATAAATTATATTTAATAATAATAATAAATTATATTTATTCTAAATTTAAATTACTCAAAAAAATATTATTATATTAGTAAAGAATTAATAATGTTATTATATATTATTTTTATTTAAAAATATAATATTATTGTATTTATTTAAAAATAGTATTATATTTATTTAATATTAATAATAATAATAATTTTATTCTAAGAAAATATTAATTTGTACTATATTATAAATAATAATATTTTATTTGTGTTGCTCTTATCAATAATTTTTAATTTGAATAATTAAAATTAAAATTAATAAAAAATTATGATCTACATAATATAGAATATTAATAATTATGATTAATTTATAAATATAGTAAAATAGATTTTTTATTTTTCAAATGTATTTTTTATTAATTTTGTAATTAAGAACTACAATTCTTTAAATAATGATAAAATTGTAATTTAAAATCATTTGCTCTCAATTTAAAATAAAATAAACACACAAATTAAATTTTAATTCCGATTTCATGCTTTATTTTCAGTGTAATTAAACAACGTATTTTCACTCTCAATCCATACTCTTAATCTCAAGATTTTCACTCCTATTTAGTGTGTAAAATGAATGACTACACATAGAGAAGATTAAAAGAAAAATAAATAAATAACGTAATCCCATGCAATAAGTTTTAGGTGTTTTGATCGAACGGTTGTATTGCACGATAATTGTTCAGTTGTTCGTGTAATCGGACGGTTGATATGAAATATCAGGAAATTACGGTGGGATGAGAATTATCAGCCGTCGCGCTTGCATTCTTTATGCTGTACCAGTTGCCGTTTACCGCATTTTAAAGCATTGAATTTTATCTTTGGTATGAATGAATGGAAACGTTTACTAATTGACTAATGTAATCTGCTTCCAAACTTTGTACCCATAAATAACCTACCACTGATCAATTGACCGCCCTGTGTTCAATAAAAGTTAATTTTTTATACCATCATTAGTGAGATCATTTTATAGCATCAATAAATGAACAATATGTGATTTATATATCAATCTCATAAACATATCATTGGAACCTCCGTCTAATTAATCTTGTTTCTCATCACGCTTTCGTTTTATGGAATTTTAATTTTACACTTGAATTTATTTATTATTATTAATACCTTAGAGTTGGTCATATTAATAGTGTCTATGGCATGCATCTTCACCTTAATTTCAAAATACATATTTTGTGTATGACTACAACAACTACCTCTAATAGATGACATTAAATTATAGCTCCTCTCTCATTACCATTGCTTTTTGGGCTATGACCAAAATTAGAAGATGCATGCGACCAATTTGCATTATACGAAAATTCACTTATTATATTTAATATTGAAGACGATGCATATTGACATTACTAATCATGTGTAGTTAATTTATTTTATTTTTTAACTATCAGTTACTTGCTTCAACTTGCTCAAAGTAAAAGCACAAGTGATGAAAGAATCCAACTCTGTCATGGAAAATTTGTGATTATGGCTTGACTAGGAGATTCCTAATGATGAGACAATTAAAGCAAATTGAAACATTCAATGTATGAACATCAGAACATTAACTGTTGCCACCAAAAAACAAAAAAAAAATCTATCATCACAGTTATGCTAGTGGATGTATTTTAATCTGATAGATTTTCTCAATCATTACAGGTTTAAAAATGGAACAACAGTAATCCAATGCCATAAAATAATGAAAAATAAAATAAATCAAAAACTGTGAATTGGTTGTATCTCGCGATTATATCATCACAATTATGGTTATGGAAATATTGTTTCTCTTTCATATTTTGGATAATAGCAGCAGGACTGAAGGAGCTTCCACCAACATGAACTCTCCTGCAAAATTAAAAGAACGAATTTGAATTCAATCACAGATTAACAGCGCTTTTGATATGCTTCTGATAAGAAACTATTAAAATTAAATTTATGATTGCAATAAATTATAATGCTTAAAATAAGATTTAATTAACTTGTTTCTGTAATACACGTTAAAGATTTTTTGAAAGAGATTTTTTGTATGTTAGCGTATGAACTTATGACACAAAATAATAAGAATTCTTAAAACAAATAACTGGATCAAGATCAACATTTGAACATAAAATTGTGATATGTACCAATATGAGCCTTGAAAATTTAAAATAAAAAGCATGGAAATATCATAAAACTAGTTGAACTTACAGTATCTAAAATAGAGCTCTGATTTTTAATGCTTGATCTATCTTTGGGTTCATTTTTCTTCTTCATTGTGTTGTTGTTTCGATTCTCATTTGCATCAATGCCAGCTTCCTTTAAAAATGCTTCATTTATCTTATACTCAGGGCCATAATGAAATCCAAAACTTGGTTTCCTGAGTTCTTCCTTGGCAGCTGCTGGCTCCAAATTTTCTGCAATCCTGTCAAGTACAGAATCATTTCTGTAGCTAGTCTTTTGTTCAACATCCTGAACAACGTTTGCTTCGCGACGGTTGATTGCCGAACTTTCTTGATTTGGCTGATCATTATAACTTGAATAAGACTTTGCTAAATCAATTGAAAAATATGAGTCACTGAATTGACAACTCGACAATGTACTCAATTGATCTACATGCTCCATATCTTGTTTTGTTTGAATTTTTCCTGAAAATTCAATCATCCCATTTTTTATTTTGAGCTTTTCGCTACGACTACACAATTTCTCATCCCATCCTGTGACTATTGCAACATGAACAGTCTCTTGATTGATTCCTCTAGCAATCCCCTGTGCCACTAGCTGCATTAGCTCATTGCTTTCACTGCCAAAATCTATAATTTTTTTGCTGGATTCCATTAGGGATGCTGGAGAATATATGATTTGCCTCGTCAATGGATTAGGCAATGGATCAGTGATTGATTGATGTTGAAGAGACTGTGTTCTTTGATTGACAATGGCACAAGCTAGATGTGCATCAAACTCACATATATGACACCTATAAAGCCACCCACTATAGCAAGCCTTTTTGCATAAATCACATTCGAAATCATACGGAAGTGAAAATTCTAGCTCAAGAGGATGAGAGTGGGATTTGACTGATGTAGAAAGTGGCAAAGCAGAGCATAAGATGTGATAGCAAAAGCCACATTGCCCACAATTGTAGTAAAAGCCAGTGACATTTTGGCTACAAGCCTTACACTTGAAGCTTCCTTTGACTGAAGAAGGCATTACAAGAAGGTTTAAGAAATGACTCGGGTGCCCAGGGTGCCGGGTTTTTATAGGCATATTGTAGCATACTTTGTGTAGAGAAAAATTGCAAATCTTACAGTGATAGTAGTCCTTTCCAGTGTTGATGCTGAGATTGCAGCCATTACAAACGACGTTTTGAGCTGCTGGAGGTGAATTAGGAGTCAGGACTAGAGGATGATGATGGCTAAAATGGCGAAAGCTGACCTCTTCTTTCATTGGTTCCATCTTCTTTTGCATCTATCTCCTCTTGTTTTAGCTCTTTGTAGTACATGGAATAATGCTCATTTTTAATTTGTTCAAAGTTCAAAGCATTTTCAGTTTGATGCACTTGTAGTTGCCTTTGAGCTAAAAGCTATCAGGTGGAAGACAAATGTGCCGGCCGCATTTTCACCCCCCCCCCTTTTTTTGGGGTTACGAATTATGTTATTTCATATCATTAGTGCAATCAATTCACAGCTTGCCAAGGCAAGTTAGCATCTGAAGACAGGCCGGCTTGTTAAATACTTATTATAATGTGGTTAGCTTAAGGTGGATTGTGGTTGTCTAGGGGAATTTCTGCTGGAATTATTGCAATAGTCTGGTGGCTTGAAAATTGATTTTGTTGTCTGTAATATTTGTCGCTCATGGAAGTTGTTGCCTCAATCCAATTAGCCAGCAATCCTACATGAAAAAACAAAAATTAAGAATGAAGGACATGATTACGATAACAAAAACGAACATATTAAATGAATTAACTTACACACACTCTTTCTTTAAAATGATTACTGGCTTCAAAAGAGGCTTCAGTATCTAAAACCCTTTTGCTCATCTTCTTCTTCACATTAATTGCTCATAATCTGTAGTAAATTTTATCAGCACTGTTGGGATATTATTAGCAATGATTTATTGGAGGCTGTTCTTGATTACTTCAGAGGTTCGAGCGTTCGACTATGCCTAAGGGTTTTCAGAGTAAATTATTGATTCTTCTTCCTAAGAAGTCGTCCCCAGCATCTTGAGCAGATTTTAGACCGATCAGTTTATATAATGTGAGTAACAAAGTTCTGACCAAACTGCTTGCATTGAGATTGGCCCCACTATTGCCTCGTGTTATTTCTCATTCTCAGACTGGTTTTGTCCTTGGTAGAGTGATACACGATAATGTGCTTTTGGTTTAGGAGTTGGTCTATGACCTCAACCACCGTACTCGAGAAAATAATGTGGTGCTGAAGCTTGACATGGCAAAGGCTTATGATCGAATGTCATGGTCTTTCATTATTCATATGTTGCGGTGTTTTGGGTTTTCGGAGTGGTGAGTTTCTTTGATTCGACAAGCCATCTTTGATCCTTGGTTCTCAGTACTGGTTAATGGAGTCAGTTGTTGTTTCTTCCAGTCTAAGGGAGGTCTCAAGCAATGTGTTCCTCTCTCCCCATGTTTATTTATCATTGCTGCTGAGTTTCTATTTTGAGGTTTGGATCGTATATGTGCTCAATATCCTTCTATGCGATATTGTTCTACAACACCTATCATTGTCTCCCATTTAAGCTTTGCACATGATATTATTATTTTTTAAAATGGGAATCAATTGAGTTTTTAGTGGGTTATAAATTTTTTACATCATAATGAGTCAATTTTGGGGCAAGTGATTAATTAACCCAAAAGTAGTTTTTATATTGGAACTTTGGCTTCTACTTCATGACAAGCTATTATACATTTGATCACTGGCTTTCAGCAGCGTCAGCTTCCATTCACTTATCTTGGGTGCCCGGTTTTTGTAGGGCATTTCAAGATTTCTCATTTTGATGATATAGTCTGAAAAATTAGGGATAAGATCTCGGGATGGGCCAATCAATTGCTTTCTTTTGGTGGAAAGCTAGGGCTTATTCGACATGTGTTGTCTTCTATGCCGTTACATCTGCTTCATGTTCTTTGCCCACCTATGGATGTAGTACAACGCTTAAAGAGGTTCTTCAACTAATTCTTATGGGGCAATTCTGAGTCAAGACGTCATATTCATTGGTGTAAATGGTCGGCCATATGTTATGCAGTTGAGGATGGTGGCCTGGGTATCTGATCTTTTAAGGATTTATCTCAAGCTTTTGAGTATAAACTTTGTTGGCGTTTTCAGGAGCAAAATTCTTTATGGACTAATTTTATGAGGTCTAAATATTGTAGAGCTATACATCCAAGTCAGGTTTAGGTTCGTCATTCTGCCTATTTTCTTTGGAGACAGCTATGTTCGATTTGGTGGGTTGTTGAACCTCATGTGCGCTGGTTGGTCGATTATGGGGAGTGTAGTTTTTGGTATGATTACTGGTTGGACTCTTGCCCCTTGGCCTCCGACAATCCTGCAGCGGATTCTAGGGTGCCAGTTTCTTTTTATTGGCGGGGTACAATATGGGATTAGGGTAAGCTCCAAGAAGTGTTACCCTATTTGATCATTGCATAAAATCTATTGGTTCCTATCTCTAGTAAAGAACCTGATATAATTTGATGAGCTTTTGGCCATGATTGCCTCTTTCATTTGCGGATAGCTTGGGAGCTTGTGCGTTGTTCAACATAGGATAAGGTTTTTTTTCGCTTATCTAGTAGCATCATATCCCTTCTAGGGTTTCTTTTTTTCTCTGGCGACTGTTGCATGGTTTTTTGGCTATTGATGATGCCTTATGTTTGAGAGGATTTGCATGGTATCCCGGTGTATTTGTGGTAGAATTATTGAGACTTCTCGACATTTGTTCCTTGATTGCCCACAGGTTAAGTTGATATAAGTTCATTTTTGGTGAAATTTAAGTATGCGAGATGTGGTTTCTTTAACCCCGCACGCTTTGCTTTGTTATTCGAGACGGTGTGCACCAACTCAGAATCATATTCGAGTATTTCTTCCTTGCTTTATTTTGTGGCAAGTTTGGAAGGTTCACAATGCTTTCAGGTTTGATTCGTAGACCTTCTCCGTGGATGCAATTATCCACTAGGTGGGATTGGACCTCAGCTTACTAGCTCCGCATTTGGATTAAGCATTCTCAACTATAAGGAGTTTGGGTTCTTGGATTATAGAGGGTTTGCGTGTTATAATGTCCCTCAAGAGACCAATTCGTTCAGTTTCTTAGATGCGAGCACCTCTTGGGGTTGCAAAATTAATAGTGGATAGTTGCTCTAAGGGCAATGTCGGGATAGTTGAAGCAGGTCGTATTCTTCGTGATCATCAGGGTGACGTATTGGCTGCTTTTGGATCTTTTCTTGGTTGCCAACTGATTATTTATACTGAGCTTATGGCTGTTTGTGAGGGGTTGGAGCTCGTTACTCAACTTCGGTACTCTGTACTTAAGGTAGAATCACACTCAGCCACGGTGGTTTCTTGAATTCACTCCCAGGGCCCTGTTCGGTGGGATTATGTTTACTTGTTATGTCGAGTGTGTGATTTGATATCTTCCTCTCATATTTTGATTAGACATGTGCTTCGGACGCTACATCTGCTACTGATTTTCTGGCCAATTGGGCTTGCTCTCACCGGTTTAGCCGGCATTTCTTGTGTGCTTAGGATCTTCTTACGGGCTTATCTGGCATTCTTCATTTAGATTTGCAAACTTTTCCTCATGTTAGACGATATGATTGTTGGTTTATTGTTTCAATTGATGGTGTATTCTTTTCTTTTATTTTTATATATCTGCATCTGCTTTAGGAGGTTTTGAGTTATGTTATTCTCCTTATGTACTTACGTTTATATTGATTTATATGACAGATAGGGGTCACGCTTAACTCCCCACCTCTTTGGTGGTTATTAATTAAAAAAAAATTAATTGCTCATAATAATCTCAGCATCCCAAGATTGTTCAAATAGTCTGGATGTGTTGGAGGTGTGTATTGAGACATTGGCGGTGTTGATGATGGGCGATTTCTAGGAATTTGATCTTTGCTGCCATCTTATTAACATTTTTAATCAATTAAATCAAAAGGATTGCGTTTGTGAATCATTGGAAAAAATGTCTTGCCCGTGGTTCAATCATCGTTTCCTCAAGCTACTTTGAGCCTTCTGTTTGATAGCTGCAGGCAGCTGCTTTCCTCTGAATTTAATTGCTAATCTATAATTAATCTGCATATATGCTCTTAAAATATCGAATGATCGAATATCGATTGCATGAGTTCAATAACAATTGTTTTGAGTGTTGCAAATATCGTTTTTCATCCAAAGGAAAGGCCCTGAGGACACCTAGCTCTTTGATCTTAAACCATTGTTTCCCGTATGAATAACATTGCCAATAAGAAAAATGTTCAGAATTTGTGAATTGAAGGTATGCTCCTATGAAACAATAACTCTCGCAATTAGGTCTCGTTTGGAATTGCCATTTGAAATATCAAAAGCAATTGTTCATGGATCTTAAACTTGTTCAGGGAAAAAAAAAAAGAAAAAAAAGAGATGCCAGCATTGACTAGACATTAGTGGAACAAGTCTTATCAGCTGTTTGGTGTTAGATAAGGGTTGCTAATTCATCAAAATCATTTCTCCAATTGGCTGATCGGACGGTATACCACTTCCCTTTCCATGTGCGTGGATAGTGGTTTAAGTCCACTCTATGTATTAATCAGGGTTTGTTTCAAACATTTAAAAATAGATTCAGATAAACAATTAAGAACTAAATATTTGACTGCATCATCACAAAATTAATCTAGGAGGTTCTCATATATTCAATAAAATGAAAACCATTAGTAAATGAAAAATTCACAACACACTACATTAGCCTTCAGGACAGAAGTAGGTACAAGCCCCCTTGGCCACCCGAGATTTAAAAACAATCAGAATAAAAATGTCTTGAGTTGAAATTTTACCCATGCTTTATGTAAATTTTCTGTATGACCTCCTCATTTTACGTATATTTATTCCTTACTGAATTTTGTGATTTTTCAATTATTAGCAATTGTGGATCCACCAATTAGAACACCTCAAATCTAAATGTGACCTAAGTAGGAGGCTTGCTTTTACAATTTCGGTTTAGAGTAATTCTCTGTAATTGCAAATTAGAATGAAGTAGGATTCCGTGTGCATTTTTATTTTTATTTTTTTAAAGGTTTTGGCACATGCACACTTACGATAATTAATAGTGTAATAGAAACAATTAATGAATTTGTAGGAGAATTCTGATGATCCTGCATCCTGGTAATATTATACTCCAAATTGCATTTGGAAAAAGAATTTCACAAAGTCACAGAATCTTAAGAGAGACCCAAATTGTCAAACAATCACATGCCGTATTTAATTTTGTTGCATGTGTGAGTGACAATCTGGACATTTCTAGATCGAATTTTCTAAGGAGGGGAGAATAGTGAATTAATTCCGCATAACAGAGGTTGGATCACTTTCCATCAATTTTGATAATGAAAATTTTCTCGCCTATTTCAAGAATCTCTCTCCCTCAATCTTGACTTCATTTCTCATAGGAATTTTTTTTTTTTTGCCTTTTCTATTCACCCTTTAGTTACTCGGAAGCTATTACGATTTCATTTTTTTTTATTTTTCAAAGAAAAGGTAAAATGAAGAAAAATAACAATCAAATTACATAAAGTCGAGACACTTTGATCTGTTGTATTCCAACTGAAATAACAGCCTAACCGGAATTCTCGCAAAGTGCATGTCAAATCTTATTATTTCACGTACTTGACGGGATTAGTGTCACGTAAGTTACAAAAAAATTTGGTAACGAAAATTTGAATGTGTTCCAATAATACTCAAAGCCAACCACTCCTTTATAATTTTAAATTTCAAGATTATGTATATCTGCCAAGTATGGAGATATCGTCATAGCAGCCTCATCTTTATCTTATATCATCCTAAAAGGTCTATGGTTCAATAACACTGAGATGTTGTATGGAGATATCGTCATAGCAGCCTCATCTTTATCTTATATCATCCTAAAAAGTCTATGGTTCAATAACACTGAGATGGTGGCGAAATTCGTTTACTCTTTCTTTTTATTATTATTTTAACTAAGACTTTTTTTTCCCTCAATATTTTACATTGGTGGATTAACTTGTTAATGCTTGTTAGCTATTTGTAATAATGGCAGAAACATGCGGAGAACAAGAAAAATTAAGAAAACCTAACAAGAAATATAAAGAGGCAAGTTGCATTAGCACGTTGACCTTGGTATTTTCCATTTAAAGCTTACATATGCTTCATAGGATTTACAAAACATCATTTAAAACCATAGGGTTGTTTATTGTGTTTGAGATATGGCTCCAACTTCAAGGGAATCAAAATCTAAAGCTCTTTTGCTTTCAGTAAATCTAATCTTCTTCATTTTTCTCACCTCTATTCCTTCGTCCGCGGCGGAGCAGCCCGCTTGTTCGGATAATTTTTTGGAGTTGGATGTATGTGTTGATGTATTGAAAGCCTTGAGCCGTCACCTTGCCCCACCATCAAAGAACTATTGCTGCAGTTTGATTGGTAATTTGGTTGAGCTTGAAGCCATGGGCACTTGCCTCTGCACTGCCCTTGAAGTTAATGTCTTAGATGTGATCAAACAAGAGACGATTCCTTCTGCTTCATTGAGCTTGTTGTGGGAGTACTGTGAGTCCGAGATCCCCTCGGACTTCCAATGCATAAATCTGCCCTCTCATAGTTCTTTGTGACTGTTGCTGTTTAGTTTAGCATATTTTACTCAAAAAGACTAATGTTATTGATTTCTTGCAATGTTAAAGTTCCAATTCAGTCAATTATATGACTTTGTCTTTCAGTTTGTGACTAGAATTTTTTTAATTTTTATTTTAGAGCTTGGTGCTTTCTTTTTTAATTAATGACTCATACTAGCGGTAAAAAGTGTCCTAGGGAGACCATTTTCCAAAAAATGGAGCCAGTCGTTGGCCTCATTTTCTGAGCTTGGTGCTTAATTTGGAGCCAATGAATAGTATACAGTTACGATTATATATAGAATTCATGTCAATTACCCTAAATTAATCATATTTTTTTGCCTAAATTAATCACATTATAGTATCATTGCCAAAAGGCTTATTTAATTTTACTCTTTAAACACTTTCTTATTTATCTATATGGTAACCAGAATGTAAAAAAATATATCCTGTCCTAAAAGTAAACTCAAATATTAAAAAAATTATATTATTTTAATTAAATTCTTCTCTCACCAAATTTAACTATCCTCCATTGTTTTAATAATGTAAGTACAATACCTCTATCTCTTCAATAATGTCATATAAAAGATAAAATAATATTATTTAAAGAGGGAGAAATTACTCTTTAATATTAAAGAGAGAGTATAATAGTCTCATTAGAAAAATCTCATTTAGAGAGTATTTTGGAATCTTTTTTATTGACGTGGCTCTTCAATATTAAAGAGTAACTGTCATTTAGCCACCACCAACTGCCACCAACGGCCATTGGACTAATGCCAGACAGGTAACTTTTGGGCAGTACCACAGCACCAGTCGGTGGTGCCAGTGATTGGTAATTGTGTTTTATTTTTATTTTTTCAAAATTAATAATTTTAATTTCATTTGCTTACTCTTGATTCCTTTAACTTAAGATTTTGAATTTAAAAAATAACTTACTTTTTATTGATTGGATCCACTTAATCTAATGGTAAGAATTTAAAGCTAAAAAGTAACATTTATGTTTACCTACAATTCGATTGAATAAATTTAATGGATGAAAAATTAAGTCATTTTTTATTTAAAATCCATTTAAACAAATGAAAGATGACTTTGATAAATAACAAGCCTTTTTTTTTTTTGCCACCATAGCCCAATTATAAGGGGCAGTTTGCGAATTGGCATATCATCGTACTATATATATAAATCTAATTAGGATACAAAATTTGTATTAACTTGCTGTGACAAATAACATAATATTCGCACTTAATCACACATTACCAAAAACACATATAGTAAATTTATAGGTTATTATATTAAATTAAATAATAATGATTTTATTAATCATGAAATTTATCTTATAATAAATGAGTGACACATATCAGGACTCTTAACATTATTGTATAAGTTTTTCTTACTACACCATATCAACTAATTAATGTAAAAAAATTCAAAGTAGTGGTAAAAAATAATAATCTATTAGCGTTTGACTTACCGAAAAAAAAGAACAAAAAATTCACTAGTTTCAACTTTCAAGTCGTAACCAGCTCGAATTAACCACCCATTTTGATTAACTGTCTTAAATTCAAACACAGAATGATGAATTAAATTAAAAAAAAAACACACACACACACAAACACGCTCTTACACACAGTAATTTAGTGATTAAGATGTACGTAGAGTACAGGCACGATATTTTGTAGATACTTGGACAGCAAACAGCACGAACATTGAAAGGATCGGATGTGATTTCTGGAACTCAATCAATCTTGTGGTTTATTATCGACAAGACCGAAGTGAAGTACCAATAACCAGACAAAAGTAATAAGCTCTCCACCGTTACAAAGTTGTTGGGCATGTGTGCTTGGTCTGCTATGGGTTGCGCCATATGCCAACATTTCAATCCACACTTCTCTGATTAACTTCCATTTTTGGTCCTCCAACCCTTTAATCTCATTGGCCAAATTTATTCCATGTGAAAAAGAAAACTGTTTCGCAGAAATAACATTTGATGACCTCCCATTGAGAATGGATTCACAGACAGTCTTTAGCTCACTTGGTTTTAAACTTAGCTTGGAGGATCTCGCCTCTGGAACACTTTCTTTCAGTTCTGATTTGGCCACGTTATCCACAGTATTCAACATCTCAGGCTTCGATACCAACAGATACAGCATGTAATCCGAGAGGAGCTTGCTGAATTCTCGATCGGGATCTCGACCTCGGTGGTCTTCAGTACAGTAAAGCAGTTCGGTAGCAGCGTGCCATATTAGAACGTCTTGATCGAAACGATAACGAGGTTGAGTGGGCGGTGACTGCGTGGGTTTCTTTATTTTTTCTACTGCTTCGTGACGAAGATGATGACGACGCTCCCATTCCCGCAGAATCCAATCGCCTCTAGATGAATTTATCTCTCTCTTGGCTGCAGTCTTTGCGGCGCTCTCTTCTAGTTTCGGATCAATGGGGGGAAGATGCTCTTTTAACAGATTATGCAGCCAATTTTCAGTACCTTGGGGAGCATAACGATGTACCAGATCATGAAGAGTCCGATGCACCATACCAATGGGCAGAACCTGGTTTACCGTATCATTCTGAAAAATCTTATTTAACAGATCATCGGGAAGAGTCCGATTTACGGAGTCAGCTTTTTTTTTTTAATTAGCTGAAATATGAGATTCCACAATTCTTCAGGCAGTGGCTCATGGGATATTCTTGTTCTGATTCTTATATCATCCACAATATTATCTAGGCCGACGAGCGCAATGATTCTCGCGAAGATTATTTCGGAGGCGGAGGCTTCGCTTCCGTCGCTTCTGGCAAGCCGCTGGAGTGGACGTGCCTTAGCCAAATATGTTATCCAGCTAAATCCGGAGATGGAAAGAGACCACCTGCGCCACAGCAGAGGTCTGGTCTTCAAGGACACCTGCTTTGTCTTTTCAACTCTGCTGTGTAGGATGAATCCAATACTTAGGAGCTCCAGGGCAATGGTAGCCCAGAACAAGGTGTATGTGACTCCGACCTCAAACGCATCATTGGAACTATTAGCTTGAGTATAGAAAACTGAAAGGGCTACCACAACTGAAGAAAAAGATGTGAACCGAAGAATCATTCCCAATCCTGAGAGTACAAAATTTATCTTGGTATGAAAAAGTTCATAAATAAAGTTGAGTTCAACCTCAATGTTTTTCAAGGCAATTGAAGGATCTTGGGTAATGAAACGCTCAAGGTTGAAGTCGAAGTGGATGATGAGATCGAAAATGATCTCTAGAAAAAGTTTCGAGTAGAGACGGGCCAACTCGACACTCTCTTTGTTTTTACTTGCGGATCCGGATCCTCCTTTACTTTGGATCCTTGAAGCCTCTTTTTCTAGAGTTTCAGAATCGGGAAGTTCTTCAGATATCTGCTTTCTGACAACCTTCTCGCTTGCTAGATACGCAGCTCGTATCCTCTCAAAACACTTGATAACTCCAGCAATAAACACGAATACCACTGGGATCACAAGCTGGTTTCCTCCGGGAAGCGTCTGGAAGATATAACCAGCAGCAACAGCTTGGACTGCCACTCCGAACAATTGCCTGATCCACAGTTGGTTGTCTTCAAGAGAGAATGCAGTTATGGTATCCGAACCACCCAGATATAACAGCAGAAATTGAGCCCACAATGCTACAAATTGATTGTTCACACTCCCAGAGCCACCACCATCACCACCACCAGCGGAACGCTTGCTTTCTGTAATTAGTCCGACACCAAATTTAGGAGACCAGTCTGCGAGCAAGTAAGCTGACCAAATGAGGATTGTGATCAGTGTGTTTGAAGTGCGGTTTCGGAGGGGACCCAGCAGAATTAAGATGGTTTGCATTGAAAGACTTAGCAAGATTATAGCCCTTATGTTCCATGCTTGCCATAGATTCTTGGCGCTATCAAACGGCCCATCACTACCCCTTTTTTTTTCTCCCCAAGAAAAAAAAAAAGAGAAAAGAAAAAAAGGTTCAGAGGTACAACAAGATATATTTATTAAAGAAAGAGATCTAGCCAGAAATTTTTATTAGCTTCTTAACTTATTATGGTACTTCAATATCAAAATCCAAGATAATTGATTGATTTAAATAGATTTCTTCTTCTTCTTCCTGTTCCCGGGAATACTTGGATCATTTCAAAAAAAGACTTTAAAAAGGGGGCATTAATTGAGTAAAGGGGAACAATATTCATGTCGCAAGAATCAAGAAAAGAATACTTCTAAAAAAGGAATGAAATATTTTTCTTTGCTGGAACTAGCAAGAATAAAGAAAAGAATAATTCTAAAAAAAGAATGAAATATTTTTGTTTGCATGAACTGGCAAGAATCAAGAAAATAATAATTTTAGAAAAGGAGGGAAATACTTTTCTTTGAAACAACTAGTAAGAGTCAAGAAAAGATTGATGCATAAGGAGATATATAAAAAAAAAAATGATAACTTTAGCTTTATGTGATGCCTCATTCTTTGGAGTGGCTCTCTATCATTACTTTTTGTTGAATTTTACTTTTGTCTATTCTTTTGTTACATATTTGTTGCTTTACACTTTAACATTGATACTATTATCCCACAAAATATTCATGTACACTAAAGAAAGCTGCCACCTTAGCCAATTATAAGGGTAGTGATGTAGGATTGTTGTATGTTACGAGTAGGATAACTTTTGAAGGGTGTAACTTAAGATACAAGTGTCTGTTTCAGGCATATATACTGTTTCGAAACCTTCCAATAAGATAAACCAAACCCAGAACTGTTTGCACTATTCTTCCATGTGGTTTAAGTCGAAAATTCATCTTCTTTCTTGGTTGTTTTTTAGTTTTAAAATATTGTCCTAATTTTCCTGTTTTCAGGATTTTTATCTCTTTTTTTAGAAATCAGATTTGGACATTTTTTTTCTTTTTTTATTTAGATAATTAGATTAGGAGACTCTTATTATCAAATAATATTTTAACTGGGTCTATTTTGGTAAATTTGTGATATTTAGGATTATTATATAAAAGGCCCCAAAACCCTAGTTCTATTAACTTAGACCTATTCAATAACTTGTGTTTCGTCTATCTTTCAACCATTAACGTTTCAACATTGTCAATTGGTATGAGAGCAAGTTCGCTTGTCGTCATGGTACGACCACACGATCAAAGAAGCAACCGTCTTGAAGACACTGATCAAGAGATGCAGGCAATGTCTATGTAGGCTATCAGATAAATGGTCAGAGAAGCAGTATTGCAGCTCATAGATAATGTTTATGACCTGAGAATAGCAGTGATGGAGCAAGCAATTGAGGGTCTCATGCTTTCCATGAAAAATAATAGAGAGGGAGAACAAAGGTAAAGAATTAATTGTGAGGAAGTATTTGAAGGAGTGAATCACAAAAGAACTGCCTAGAGATTATCACCATGAAGAGATATTTCGGGGTGTTAATTGTGAAGTAGTGCCTCAAGGCGTTAACCATGAAGTAATACTTAAGAATTTAGAACCTGTAAGGCGAGTGCCACCACGCGTGCGTGCGAAGTTGGGAAGCGATTCAAAAGAAGAAGAATTTATGCAGGATGATAGGAGGCACAAAAAAAGTTCAGATTATAAGAATAATGTTGATATTTCAAATTCTTACAGCGGGAGTTTTAGACTAGATATCAATTGTAAATAATTCTTCAAGTATATGGAGGTTCTTTACGAGAAACATGTTAAGCTCGTGGTGTTTAAATGAAGGACGTAACTTTTGCATATTGGTAATATATACAGAACCGAAGAAGAGTTGCGAGAAAATAATTTATCAAATTGTGGCCTAGAATGCAAAGAATGATGAAAGAGTATTTCCTGCCAACAAATTACCAATAATAGTTGTATTTTAAATATTAAAACCGTAGGCAAAGAAATCGCACTAGAGATGAATATACAAAAGACTTTTATCTTCTACACATGAAAAATAATATGAATGAATCAAAATTTTGGATGATTAAATATATTGGCAAATTGAAGCAAGAGATACAAGATAAGATAGTGGATACGACTTGGGACTTGGGTTCACCGGTTGTTAGGGCTAAGAAATTGGAAGAACAGGGGCAACGAGTTGTTTGCAGAACTCGGCAGCATGAGTTCATAGAGTAGACCAAGTGGTCTTGAGGTTGAGAACAAGTAGAAAGCACAACTGGAAGTAAAGCTGGCAAAATAGATCATCGGGTCGTGTTAAATTTAAGTCCACCTAAATACAACCCATTAGATAATTGTGTCAAAATATTAAAACTCAAACCATATACAGAAAATAAATGGGTTATCCAATAACTCATTTAATAACTATATATTTAACAAATATTACACACCTCCCAAACTATTACACATATACATTATTTAAAGTTTAAATTATATATTTGTAAATAATTTTATATATCGATATCATAAAATATACATGTATATCAATATTTTACACATTTACGCTATTAAAGTTCTAAATTTATATAAAATTTTATAAATAAAATATTGTATCTATGTTCGTCTTCCAAAAATAAAAATAAAAAGAGAGAATCGGGTCTAATATTTAAGTTTAATGACAAGAACCTAAAAATTAATTTAAAATAAAAAATATAATCTTGTTATTATTCAGATAAGTGGGTCAAAAACTTTAGCCTTAACCAAAAAAAAAAAAAAATTGTGTCAACTGGACCCAACCTATTTTATAATCATGTCAAATTTAACGATCTATACCTATTTATTCACGACGTGTTCGTGTTGGGTAATCGAGTCGTGTTAAATGTTACCAACTCTAATTTGAAATAATTAGACACAACACCTACTACAGTTGCAGCTAAGGCAACAACCATCCAAGCAATAGCAACCACCTAGGCAACTGTAGTACTAACCATAGGTGCAGAATAACCCATATGCCAAGCTTATGCTGATCAAGTATTTAAAGAATGGGGAATTAAGCTATCGATCGAGTGGTTGTCGTTCAAATAATTTGAACTTAGTGGAGGCTAAAGTTGATGAGATAAAGATGAATGTTGTTGAGGATAAGGATAATGAAGAAGCCTTGGAGTTGGAAGCAGATAAAGAAAGATGTTGAGTTGCATCGTATAGAAGATTTTATTAGCATTAAAATTTAAAGAGGATAATTAGCACAATAAGATTTTCAGAATACGTTGTACTACCAACGATAAGGTATGCAAAATGATAATTGATAGTAATAGTAGTGAAAACATTGTTTAAAAAATGTTGCTTGATGTAATGGGACTTACAATAAAAAAAAATCATGCACTGCATAGAATAAGGCGGTTAAAGAAAGAGACACAAAAGTAAGTAATGAGGTGTGTCGTATCCCTTTCTCTATTAGAGGATTTATAAGAGTGACATGGTGTGCAATGTAGTGGATATGAAGGTTTGTCATATGTTATTGAGCTGACTTTGGTAGTTCGATGTTGATGTAGTCCATAAAGAGAGGGATAATGTGTATGAGTTTTGGTGGAATAACAAAAAAGTTCATTTTAATGCCTTTAACGAACAAGAAAAAGAATTTTAAGACTGAAGGGAATAATTTTCTAATTATTATGAAGACTCATTTAAAGAAAGATTGCGATGGTTGCAAGAAGTTGGAGAAGAAAGATGAATTCAAGGTGAAAACTATTTCTAAAACAGTGCAACCATTGTTAGTTGAGTTCACTGGTATTACACCATCGGTGATGTCGGATGGGCTACTACCTTTGCAAGATACTACAACGTCATATAGACCTGGTTCCTAGAAGGAGTGTACCTAACTTGCCCCATTAACGTATGAGTCATCACGAGCATGCAATTTTACAAGAACAAATTGATGAGTTATCACAGAAGAGGTTTATCCTAAGAGCATGAGCCCATGTGGTGCTGAAAAAATATAGAAGTTAAAATCTGTGTAAGGACAATAGGCTAATTAACCAAATTATAGTGAAGTATCGATTTCCCATTCCAACCTTTCTAGATTTGTTAGATAAATTAGACGGTGCTCGAGTTTTCTTGAAGATAGACTTGCACAGTGTATATCATCAAATCAAAATTTGGCCTATAATGAGTGGAAAACAACATTGAAGACAAAAGAAAGGTTGTATGAGTGGTTTGTAATGCCTTTTGGATTATCAAATGCCATAATACCTTTATGCACTTGATGAATCAGATTTTGAAATTTTTTCCTGCAAATTTGTTATGATGTATTTTGAAGATATATTAGTTTATTTTGTTGCTGTGATGACACACCTAGAGCATTTAAGAATGATTATGGAAGTGTTATGGAGAAAAAAACTTTATATTAATATGAAAAATGTAGTTTTCTTCAGAGTAATGTGGAGTTTTTGAGGTTTCATAATTGATATAGATAAAAGATTCAAGCCATTACATAATAACCTATGTCCAAGACAATGGGTAAAACTTAGAGTTTTCATGGGCTAGCAACATTATATAGGAGATTCATTCACGTTTTTAGCATTATAGCCGCATTTATTACAGAATGTTTAAAGAAGAGGATGTTCAAGTATAGCAAAAGCAAGAGGTGAGTTTTGCTTCACTAAAGGAAAAGTTGTCTATCATTTATGTATTGGCCTTGCCAAACTTCGACAAGTTGTTTGAGGTCGAGTATGATGTTTCTAGTATGGGTATTGGCCTTCTTTCACAAGAAGGGCGATCATTTGAATATATAAGTGATAAGTTAAACAAAGCATGATAAAAGTGGTCTACTGACGACTGATAGTTTTATACCATTCTTAAGGCATTGTAGTCATGGAAGCAGTACTTGATTCAAAAGGAGTTCGTGCTTTACAATGATCATTAAGCATTGAAGTACTTTAATAGCTAGTAAAATCTGAACAAAATGCATGCGAGATGGGTAAGTTATATGCAGAAGTTCACTTTTATTATGAAGCATAAGTCTGGGTAGTATAACAAGGTGGCAAATGCACTTAATAAACGAGCAGCTTTACTAGTAACTCTCATTATTAAAGTTACTAGTTTTTAATGCTTAAAAGAGTTGTATGTTGAGGATGAAGACTTTGTGCCTATTTGGGGATCAATGCATTGATCATCAGGATGCAGAAGATTTCCTTATTTAAGATGAGTATTTGTTCAAAGCTATTCAGTTATATATGCCTCGAAGTCCTTGAAAAGAGCAGATTATTCATGAGTTGTATGGAGGAGGATCGGGCAGACATATTGATCAATATAAGACCAAGACACTTGTAAAGAGCAATATTATTAGTCACAATTAAATAAAGATGTGCGCAAGATTGTGCAGAGATGTTGGATTTGCCAAGAGGGCAATGGACATACGTAGAACATGGGATTATACATATCATTACCCATTCTAGAAAACATTTGGTTATATTTATCCATTGATTTTGTATTAGGATTGTCGTGCACAAAGACTGCTCGAGATTTGATATTTGTTGTGTTGATAAGCTTTGAAAATGGCGTATTTTATTATTTATAAGAAGACAGAAGATGCTACTTCAATTACTATGTGTTCTTTTGAGAGGGGGGTGCATTTGCATGGTATTCCAAATACTATTACTTCTGATTGGGACATGAAGTTTATTAGCAAGTTTTGGCAATATCTCTAGAATAAGTTCGGCGTACAATTGCAGTTTATTAGTGTCTTTCATCCTTAGATAGATGGGCAACTAGAGGTGGTTAATCACACTTTGGGCAACATGTTGTGCTGTATTTATGGTGACAAGCAACTAAACTAGGAAACTACCTTGCCTCAAGTCGAGTTTGCTTACAATAGCATAGTAGATTGATCTATTGATAAGACCCTTACCCCATGTTTGTGATCTAGCTATCATGGCTGCAGCGGTAGAAAAGAGTAAAGCAGCGGAAAATGTGGCAGAAAAGTATTTGTAGATTCATGCCAAGGTTCGAGCTCATTTAGAGGCTGCCAATGCTAAGCACAAGGCTGATGCAAACGAGCATCAACGTGAGAAAGTGTTTCAATAATGTGATTTAGTGATAGCACATCTGCGGCGAAGCATTTTCTTGGTATTCGATCTAAATTGGAGAAGTGCAAGTATGATCCTTTTTGTATGGCATGAAAATTAATGACAATGCTTATGTGCTTTAACCACTAGATAATTGAAATATCTCTCACACATTTAATGTGGCTAACCTGTTCAAATATCACCCAAATAATGAGGCATTGTACGAGCCAAGCTCGAAGACAAGTTCTTGTCTAAGTTAGAGGAACTAATGTAGGATGATTGTATGTTATGAGCGAGGTGCATTCTAGAGGGCATAACATGGGCTATAGGTGTCCATTTATATAATAGATTATTTCAAAACTTGCGATGAGAAGAACCAAATCCAAAACCATGTGCATCGTTCTGCCCCATAGTGGAGCCGAAAATTCTACTTCATTCTTGGTCATATTTTAGTTTTTAAATAATTTTTTATTTTTCCTATTTCTTTCAGAATTTTTATCTTTTTTTTTAGAATTCGGATTTTGATACTATTTATTTTCTTTTTTCTTATTTAGATTAGGAGAACTTTATTATAAAATAATATTTCTAATTTACTTATTTTAGTAAACTCGTAATACTTAGGGTTATTATATAAAAGGGCTCAAAATACTAATTTTATTAATTTGAAATTATTCAATAAAACTTCTTTTGTATTAACTTGATGAAATAACATGATATTTATTATAAATGCACTTAATAACACATGTACTTGAAAAATAAAATTGAAATCCAGATATCTAATTCTTAACATTATTGTATAAATAAGTATTTCTCACTTGTCAACTTAATATGTCAATAAATTCAAGGCACTAAAAAAATTATTGGAAAGTGTCCCACCATATATAGGACGAGTTAGTACCAACACTGACCTGCAAAATACACAAAAGTTTTGCCATATTTTATATATATACTCGCTGTGCGCATAGAACTTTTCTTAAAGGTGGTGCGTGGGCCATCTTGTAAAGAATTTTTTTTATTTAATTTTTTTCTTTTTGAAACAGAATTTTCGTTTTTTCAAATTTTAAATATTCAGTCAGTTCAGCAGCCCTTTATGATGCCAGTGTTATTGTTGAGCTGGTTGTCCATTCACATTTTAGCTGTGAGCAACAACGTCATATTTTCTATGTTCAAATTAGTTCCCTCTCTAAGTAGTCGAACTAATAACGGTTTGGGTCGGTCCATTTGGGGTAGAAAATATGTTATTGCAATGTAGTGTTTTTGCTGAAGAATTTAAAGAGTGCAATATGATATAAACTATAGAAGATCAGTTGTTACAAGTTCTAACTTACCCAAACCGCACAATAAGTCTATTTGAATTTATTGATTTTTGAATAAGAGTTGGAGGGGCCCCCCTCCAAAATCTTTCTAAAACTCCTTCATTAGAAGTTATTATTATTTCAACCCTGTAATGCTTCATATCTTAGAAGCACTACATCATGATCAAGATCTTTTTAGATCAAGATAATTCTCTTTCTGTAATCTTTCAAATTCTGGGCACCAATGTAAAATTACAGAAAAAATTATCTAGAATGTATATTACCGAGCTTTTATGTTGCAAGTCGAGTGGCAATAAAAATTGAAAAGCAAATCCCGGCTTAAAAAGCAAAAGAAGTTGAAGAAATTCGAAATTGAAAATTATTCTTATTAATCGTATTGAAGCTTCATATTAACTAGTGAAAAAATAATTGTTTGACTCACTTGATTCATCATTAATTGACAAATTAACTAGTCAAAAATATTTTAAATTGAAATAATTTTTGTTCCAATGGGATTTATTGAGATTGGAAAAATAAGAATACAGAGGGTAATTTTTTGAATTGAAATGAATGTCAGTGAAAGTGGTGTAGTTTACAAATACTTTTAATGTGGTATTTTTAGAAGGAGAGGGTTTATGAGAAATTTTGAGGTCCTGGCATGTGATTTTCTAACAATTTTTTTTTTTTTGTTGGCCACCTTTGATTGAATCTCAAGATATGTGCCAGAAAATCAATTTGGATTTTGTCCACCTCCTACCTTTCAAAATAAATTAAACTAAATAAATAATACAATCTCTCTTAACTCCACCTCCTCCTTTATTTCTTTTTAATTTTTTCGATGGTGTTACTCCAGTATTAGAATCGAGAGAATATGCCCATGTTAAAGTCATTTTGTCGACTTTGATGATGGTTTGTGGAGCTTTTGATGTCCCCATGCCGGTAATGTTCATAAAGCTCTATTATTTGGCGAAACACTTTGCAAGGGTGGCTTCTATGTGATTTTACAGTATGGTTCTTTTTTTCTTTTTTTTCAATTGTGCTTTAGTTTCATTTTGTGAGTTTTTTTTTAAAATTTATCTCAGTGTCTTTTTGTTGTTGAAGTCATCAAGTTTATGATATGGGATCTCCATTCGAATATCAAATTAAGAGTGATAGTTTGTGTTGTCTTCGCATGCACTGCAAAGAATTTTGTTTTCAATTTGAATGACGTCTTTACCTACAGTTACTGAGGCAAGTCTCAAGGTAAAGACTGGGCTAGAGTAAAAAAATCCCTCTCGTGCGATCATTAAATCTTAGTCGTGAAATAGTTATTTTCAGTTTAGAAGACTCTTTTAATGGACAAATTGCATCTTGTTATTACCAATGGACTTGTAGTTTAGTGAGAGAGTTGTTGCACTTACAGTAATGAGAACAAGGATTCAAGCTTTTATAAATTAAAAAAATTTGACGGTTAGTTGGGTTAGTTTCAGTTCTCCCTTAATTATTAAATAATTTAATGAAAACAAACTCTCCATTACAAAATATGAGTAGAATAGACATCCTTAGAAAAATGTAGATATTTTAGCAGAAAAGCTAACTAGCACACATAACCATAAATGCTCAAGACTATAGTTTTTTATTACCTTTTAAATTTATAAAATAACAATACTTTACTAGTTATGAAATTCAATTGATAAATTGAATGATATAATAATAATAATAATAATAATAATAATTTTACTAGTTACAAATGCACTGCATTACATAACAAAAAAAAGATTGCCAATTTCCCATTAATAAATGCCATTTACTCCTTTAATATTTCCATAATATCCAAAGAAACCCCTGGCACAAATGACTTAAAGAAAAAGAAGGATAAATTGATTATTTGTTTGATAAGTTAGCTTGAGAATATAAAAAGATATATTTATTATAAAAGTACTTTAAAAATAACAAAAAATTAAAGAAAAATGTTTTATAATTCATTTTATATTCAAACTGAAAGATATATTTCTTATTTTTAGTTTTTATTTCAATTTTTACTCATACGATTTATTTATTTTGTAATAAAGATGAACAAAAAAATATTTAAAAATAAAGGTAATATTGTGAAATTATGTTGTCAAGGAGAAAATAGTAAGGGATAAAGGGTCCTACTACTTTGCAACTGGTGTTTGATTTCTGTAGTAAGGGATAAGTAGTGCGAATTGATTTCTGTAGGAGAAAAACTGACAATCTCCCAAAAAAAAAAACATTTTATCAACATATCTAATAATTTTTACATAAATATACTTCTTATTCTATTGGATGATATAATAATATTAATTTCACTAATTATAAAATATACTATACAATAGGTGAGTGGAGCACGGAGCACATAGTTAGCATTACTGTATAAGTTTTTCTTGCTAAATTATGTCGACTAGTTAATGTAAATATAAAATTCAAAGAACTGAAAGTAATAATTTATTACCATTTCACTTACGTAACAATAAACAAAACCGGAAAAAAAATCACTAATTTCAAGTTGTAAGCAACTTGAATCAACCAACAAACCCATGCCCGACTGATCAATTGTCTCAACAAACAGACAATGATTTATTAAATTTAAAAAACAAACAAACAAACAAACACATACAGGCAGAAAACATCAGGAGCATTGAAAGGATCGGATGTGATTTCCGGTTAGACAATGGGTGGATGAATTTAATCTTCTGGTTTAGTATCGACAAGATCAAAATGAAGCATCAATAACCAAACAACAGTGAGAAGCTCTCCGCCATTACAAAGTTGTTGGGCATATGTCCTTGGTCTGTAATGGGTTGCCGCATACGCCAACATTTCTACCCACACTTGTGCCAGTAAACTCCATTTATCCCCCCGCAAATTCAGCAGCTCAATAGCCATCCGTCTTCCTCTCGAAAACATTACATCATTGCCTTCTGATTCCACATTCAGAATACCGAGACAGGCATTCTTAACCTCACTTGGTTCTAAACTTGGCTTATTTCCCTCGAAGTGTTCCACTAAATCCCAAGTATAAGTTTCCAAATGTTCTGCGATCTCACCTGGCACTTGATTCAACATCTCAGGCTTCACTACTAAAAGATACATCAGGTAATCTGAGAGGAGCTTGCTGAATTGTCGTTTAGGATCTCGTTCTCGGTCATCAGTACTATAAAGGAGTAGGGTAGCAGCGCGCCATCTTATAACGTGATTACCAAAAAGCACACGTGGTAGATCGGGTTCTTTTGTAGCTTCCTTCATTGTTTTTACTGCTGCGTCATCATAAGGATGATCACGCTCCCATTTCCGCAGAACCCAATCGCCTCCAGATGAATTTATCTCTCTCTTGGCTGCAGCCTTTGCCATCGTCTTTTCTATATACCCATCATTGAAGCGAAAACCCTCATTTATCCGATCATGGAGCTCCCAACCATCTACACAGAACTGGGAAGCCAATTTGCCAGATAATGAAAAGTCTGATTCAGCTGATCCGCGGCATGAGGCTGATATATCTGATCCTCACGGGGAGTCTGATTCAGCTGATCCGCGTCATGAGGCTGATATATCTGATCCTCACGGGAATGAACATCATCAATGGGATAAATCTTATCTACAAACTCAGCTTTTTCCTTAATTTGTTCAAATATGAACTGCCACAATCCTTCAGGCAGTGGCTGATCAGATACAGATGCTCTGGTTCTTATATCATCCACAATATGATGTAGGCCGAAAAAAACAATGATTCTGGCGAAGTTTCTTGTGAAGGCAGAGTCATTGCTTTGATTGCTTTCGGCAATCAGCTGGAGTGGACGTGCCTTGACAAAAAATGTTATGCAGCTCAATCCTGAGACGGAACGAGACCACCTGCGCCACAGTAAAGTTGTGCTCTTCCAGGACACCCGCTTTCTCTTTTCGGCTCTGCTGTGTAGGATTGATCCAACGCTAAACGCTTATGAGCTCCAGGGCAATGGTAGCCCAGAACAAGGTGTATGTAACTCCAGCGTCAAACGCATCATTGAAACTATTGGCTTGCGAATAGAAAACTGAAAGGGCTATCACAATTGAACAAAAAGATGTGAACCGAAGAATCATTCCCAATCTAGCACGTACGACCTTGATCTTGGTATGAAAAAATTCGTAAATGAAGTTTAGTTCAACTTCAATGATTTGCAAGGCAAGGGCCGGAGTAAAAGATAAAGAAGCTTTGAAAGATCCTTGAAAATATGGATCAAGATTGAAAATGGGGAACAGATCGACAATTATCCCTATGAAAAATTTGGAGATGAGATCGGCCCGCTGGACGGGATCTTTGTCTTCGATGTTTTTGCGTTCAAGCACCGAAAATTGTTTTTTAATCGAATCTCGGACGTTCTTCTCGCTTGCTAGATTCATAGCACGAATCCTCTCAAAACACTTAATAGCTCCAGCAATAAACACGAATATTGATGGGATCAAAAGGTGGGAATTTCCTCCAGGATGCATCTGGAAGAAGATATAACCAGCAGCAACAGCTTGGGCGGTGACTCCAAACAATTGCCTGAGCCATAGTTGATTGTCTTCAAGAGAGAATGCAGTTATGGTATCCGAACCACCCAGATGTAACAACAGAAATTGAGCCCACAATGCTCCAAGTTGATTGTTCCCACTCCCAGAGCCATCAACATCATCACCAGCAGAACGTTTGCTTTCTGTAATTAGACCGACGCCAAATTTAGGAGACCAGTCTGCGAGCAAGTAAGCTGACCAAAGGAGGATTGTGATCAGGGTGCTTGAAGTGCGGTTTCGGAGGGGACCAAGTAGAATTAAGATGGTTTGCATTGAAAGACTTAACAAGATTATAGCCCTTACATTCCATGCTTGCCATAGATTCTTGGCGCTATCAAACAGCCTATCATTACCCTTTTTTTTATTCCCCCGAAAAAAAAAAGTAAGTCTCAGAGGTACACAAGATATTTACTGTTACATACATAAACAGTAACAAGGGAGATCCTTTATTAAAGAGAGAGAGTCAGCCAGAGGAAATTTTTATTAGCTGCTTAACTTTATTGCTGTACTTCAGTACCATAAATAGAATGTAATTGATTGATTTAAATAGATTTGTTTTCCTTCTTCCTTTTGGTCTGGATGCTTGGAGCATTTTACTTTAAAAAGAGACATTAATTCAGTTTTATAATACTGGTCTTTCCTTGAATCTTCAGTCATTCATTGAATTTGTCCTTCTCATCTACACTTTTGCATTCATCAAATTTGTTTAATATTTATATTATTTTGCCAAAAGTTTACTGCTCGTAAAAATTCATTTTGAATTCAACTGTTAATTTCTTCTTAATAATAAATTCTCTCTTGCAGATGGAAAACTAGGCAAACCCCAGTTTTTGAACTTTTTTTGGGGCATTGCTAATATTATTATTTCCTTAATCTTTCATAAACTTTGAAATCGTTTGTGACAATATGTTTAAAATTCAAGGGAAGAAAACAAAAAATAAAATAAAACAATAACAATTGGATGATTTGGTTATAATATCATGACGATTGATGAATAAAAGGCTAGAGAGGATTGGGAAAGGAAGAGATGGAGGAAGGGCTGAAAAATTAAATTGTGAAAGAAAAAAAGTAAAAGAAATTATGTTAGTTTAGCTTAATAAGCCTATTTTAGGTATTAAAAGGATTCATAAAGTAAAAGTTAGGGTTATTATCATTTCACTACCTCAAAAATTTAAAAATATCAAATGATTATAAGAAGTATTGTCCCCTATCATTTTCCTACTATATCTTTACAAAAATATCATTTTACTACTTTTCTGTTACAACTGTTAGTTGACCAATTAGTTGACTAACAAAATACCAATTTTACCTTTCATGATTAAAAAATAAAACTTGAAACTTATTTACAAAATCAACTCTTCCACATTTATTCGACCATCCAAGTTTCATTTCCAACATTAAGATATAAAAATGGAATCATTAATAAGACAAATTTGTAATCCTTTTATAAAATGGATACAAAATACCAACATAATTTTTTTTGCTGGAATTATGATATATGGATTACAAATTTATCTTATTAATGATTCTATTTTTATATCTTAATGTTGGAAATAAAACTTGGATGATCAAATAAATGTGGAAGAGCTGATTTTGTAAATAAGCTTCAAGTATTTTTTTTTTAATCATGAAGGGTAAATTGGTATTTTGTTAGTCAACTAATTGGTCAACTAATGGAAAAGTAGTAAAATGATACTTTTGTAACGGAAAAGTAGTAAAATGATATTTTTGTAAAAATATAATAGGAAAATGATATGGGATAATACTTCTTGTAATCATTTAATATTTTTCAATTTTTAAAATAGTGAAATGATAATAACCCTAAAAGTTATAATTTTAAAATTTTATGGTGTGTTTATTTAGCAAATGAGTTTTATTCAATAGTTTGGAGGGTTTAAATAGTCTCACCCTAAGTCTATTTGAAGTTATTGATTTTTGAATAAGAGTTGGAGGGCCCCCTCCAAAATCTTTCTGAAACCCCTTCATTAGAAATTATTATAATTTCAACCCTGCAATTCTTCATACCTTAGAAGCACTGCATCATGATCAAGATCTTTTTAGATCAAGATAATTCTCTTTCTGTAATCTTTCAAATTCTGGGCACCTTTGTAAAATTACAGAAAAAACTATCTAGAATGTATATTACCGAGCTTTTATGTTGCAAGTCCAGTGGCAATAAAAATTGAAAAGCAAATCCCGGCTTAAAAAGCAAAAGAAGTTGAAGAAATTTGAAATTGAAAATGATTCTTATTAATCGTATTGAAGCTTCATATTAACTAGTGAAAAAATAATTGTTTGACTCAACTTGATTCGTCATTAATTGACAAATTAATTAGTCAAACATATTTTAAATTGAGATAATTTTTTTTCCAATGGGATTTATTGAGATTGGAGAAATAAGAATACAGAGGGTTATTTTTTTAATTCAAATGGATGTCATTGAAAGTGGCGTAGTTTATAAATATTTTCAGTAGGGTATTTTCAGAGGAGGGTTTATGAGAAATTTAGAAGTCCGGTAAGTGATTTTCTAACAATTTTCTTTGGTTGGCCACCTGTGATTGAATCTTCAGATATGCACTAGAAAATCAATTTAGAATTCGCCCACCTCCTACCTTTCAAAATAAATTTAAAAAAATAATAATACAATCTCTCTTAAATCCACTTCCTCTATTTCTTTTAAATTTTTTCTTAATCTCGAGGTTTTTTTCGTTGACTTTTCGATGGTGTTACTTTAGTGTTCGAAACGAGAGAATATGCCCAAGTTAAAAGTCATTTTGTCGACTTTGATGATGGTTCATGGATCTTTTGATGTCCCTATGGCGCTAATGTTCGGATAGCTAGGTTCTTCGGCGAAACATTTTGCGAGGGTGGCTTCTATGTGATTTTACAGTATGGTTTTTTTTTTTTTTTAAATTGTGTTTTGGTTTGATTTTGTGAGCTGTTTATTAAGAGTGATAGACTGATAGTTTGTGTTGTCTTCGTGTGCACTACGAAGAATTTTGTTTTCAATTTGAATGAAGTCTTCACCTACAGTTATTGAGGTAAGTCTCAAAACAATGACTGGCTAGAGTTGAAAAATTCCTTCTCTGTGATCATTAAATCCTAGTTGTGAAATAGTTCATTTCAGTTTGGAGGACATTTTTAATGAACAAAGGTTCTCCTGTAAGTTAGGCAACTATTCTTATGGAGATTTTTATTTGTATTTTTGTCCAATGTGGCATGCTTTGTAATTCTAGCCAATTTGGTCTATGTTAACGAAGCTCCATTTTTCATCAAGAAAAAGAAAAAGGAAAAATGTGCAGAACAAGGACGTTCTTCTCGCTTGCTAGATGCATGGCAAGAATCCTCTCAAAACACTTGATAGTTCCAGCAATAAACACGAATATTGATGGCATCAAAAGCTGGGACTTTCCTCTGGGATGCGTCTGGAAGAAGATATATCCAGCAGCAACAGCTTGGGCGGTGACTCCAAACAATTGCCTAAGCCATAGTTGGTTGTCTTAAGAGAGTATGCAGTTATGCTGTCAGAATTATGCTGTCATAATTAGGGGTGTTCGCATATCGGATTTTGCGGAATGGATATCAATCCATATCCGATCCACAATTTTACGGATTACAAATTTTTAATCCAATTCAATTCACGGATTGGTGAAATTTAACTCAAATCTAATCCATATGTCTGCAGATTTGATGCGGATTTGACGCAATCCATATCCAATCCACCATTTTACAGATTGGTTTGTAAATTAAAAATTTTTTGTTTTATCATATCCACGAACTAACTAAATAAAAAATTTAATATAAAAATATAAAATATAAAAGTTTTTACTACTAATCAAATTTAAAATTAAATAAGATTTAAAAAAATTTAAATAAAGCTAGAAAGTAGATTTAAAGTTTTAAAATATAACACATCAAAAAGAAAAATATCACGTCTGTTTAGATCAATACATGAAAATTAACTATTTAGAAAGCTATATTTGTTTATTTAATTATTTTTATTTTATATCTTATCGGATGAGATATAATACAGTGTTAATGTATCTATATTTTAACTTATTTATTTACTAATAAGTACTAATGTCATATTTACAAGTTTTACTTTTAATTAAATCTTTTTATTTTTTGTGGATTCATGGATTTTTACGAATTTACAGAAGTAAATCCATATCCAATCCACCGATTGCGGATTATCAAATTTTCAATCCAATCCATTAATCCACAGATCGGATTTTTACGGATCGGATTTCTCTGGATAAGACGGATTGGATTGGATTCTGAACACCCCTAGTCAGAACTACCCTCGAGATGTAATAGCAGAAATTGAGCCCAGATTGAATGCTCCAAGTTGATTGGTCCCACTCTCAGAGTCGTCACCTTCACCAATAGCAGCAACAGAATGCTTCTAATCTGCAATGAGTTGATATAAGACGTTATTTAAGGATTTTAAAATTTTTATTATTTTAGGATTTTTTATTTTTAATTAAAGTCAATTATGGTATGTGTCTTAGTATTTTATTTTTATTTTTATTATAATTTTATTTTTCTTTTAATTAATTTAGGAAAGTATGTTTACTCTATTATAAATAGAGGTCTTATTATTGCAACTTCCATCTTTGATCAACTATTCAATAAAATCTCTTTTTATAATTTCATTTGAGACATTTGGGATTATTTATCAAAATTTCTCTTGTAAAATCGTTTGAATTAGAGCGTCATCTAATCTTACTTTATTCGTTAATAAAAATCTTATTGAGTTGTTTGGATTAGAACGAGATCATATCACACTTCGATAAGCTAATCGCATTGACTTGATCCGGTACTAAAATGATATCTACTATTACCTATCCTATCAATTCTACTTCTGCCATGCCCACTCCATCATGAGCCCTACGCTAAATTTAGGAGCCCAGTCTGCAAGCAAGTAAGCTGACCAAATGAGGAATGTGATCAGTGTGTTTGAGGTGCTTTTTCGGATGGGACCAAACAGAATAAAGATGGTTTGCACTCAGACTTAACAAGATAAAAACCCTTATATTCCATGCTTGCCAAATATTATTGGCGCTATCAAACAGCTCGTCGTTACCAATTTTTCCATTTCTCGAAAAAAAACAAAAAGTTTCAGAGGTACAAAAAGATAAATTTATTAAAGAGAGAGACCTAGCTAGAATAATTTTTTTATTAGCTGCTTTACTTGTTAGTCTTACAGCACTTCGATATCATAATATATAATGTAATTGATTGATTTTAATAGGCTTCTTTCCTTCTGCCTCGCCTGGGGATACTTGTATCATTGCAGAAGAAAGAATTTAGAAAAGAGACATTAATTGAGTAAAGGAGAGCAATTCTTCATATGCTCATGCAGCAAGAATCAAGAAAAGAATAATTCTGGATAAGGAAAGTATACTTTTCTTTTCAAAACTAGCAAGATTCAAGCAAAGATTAATTAACTTGCAGTAAGAATCAGTTCTCCATTGTAAAATCAAAACTCTCATATATATATATTTTTTTTCACCTCCTCGTTCAATCACTTACTTTAATTTATTTTTACTTTTATTTTTACCTGAAGCTATTTACGTCGCTCATCATGATACTTATGCCAATACTTACCATAAAATTAAAAGAGGAAAACACACAAAGTGACAATTAGTTTTCATCTTAATTAGACGGCATTGAAATAAACAACTTTGTTGTATTCTGATAATTAATTATGTCTTAGATAATTGTGTTCAGACTCCCATTGAGTTCTTTCTCATTCTCATTATGGCACAAGATAAAGAAAACTTAAAGATGGATACAAATTTTTCTACATTTTATGTTAGGATTTGGATGGTTTCAAACTGATTTTTATTTTGCCAATTTAAATTCAATTTGATCATTAATGAAATGATTGATTATCGCTCATGGTAATATTTTAATTGATAATGGATATCTTACTCATAAATAAATAAATAAATATATATATATATATATGAACTATAAAAAAGTTAGTTTTTGAATGAATTATAAAATCATGGGGTTTAAGAGAATTAAAACTTAATTCTCTTAAATCCCACAGTTTTAAAATATATCCGCGTGAAAATAAAATGGGGACACATGTACTAGAGAAGTACTATATATACATATATACTATCATTTAATGAGATAGTTTGTAATGAGGATCTTTTATTTTATTAAAATGAGGATTAAATTAAAAGACAATAAAAATATACACTTTAATACAGTGAATTTTATTCTCTACTATTCTATCACTACGTGCAGCTCGTTCCCTTTGAATTTAATTGTTTAAAAATCTGCATAATGCAGGTTAGCTCTTTAATATCGAATGAATAGCATTCATATTGTGAATTCCACATAATAGAGGTTCAATCACTCTCGTGGATAATTTTTTTTTCCTTTAAAATTTTCTACATTGCCTATTTCAAGATATATCCTTTCCATCTTAATTATTGACTTCCTTTCGAGGAATATTGCCTATTTCAGAGACTTAAGGAAAATGCTACATCTTTTCCGGTTGAAATCAAAAGAGATTTCATTCAAAATGTGTCATCAATTTATTAAACGGTTGTATCACGTAAGATAATTTTATAAATATAAAATTGGGACTTAGGGCTAATTTGGTAATATTATAATTTTTAAAATATTATTGTTAACTTTATTGTACAAACAATTAGCCATGAAAAGAATAAGTTAAACTTTTGGTAAATTTTATTTCTATAAAGTGTTGTTAGTTTTAAAAACGGTAGTATATATTTATTAATTCTTACTGTTAAATTGTTGTAATAATATAAATAACTGAGATGGATAAAATATTAAATAAAATTTATTTACATATTTATATACATGTATATATAATATTCTTTATCGTGTATATAAAATAATTGATGACTGAAATAAATATTTTATTTTATTAATTTTTATTTTTTATTTTGTTATCTCAGTTATAATTAGTAATAATAATAATTTCTCTAAATTTAATGGTTTATTTCTAATTGAATAAAGATAATTTTAAGTTTCTTATAAATATACCAGGATATACATGAAATTGTATAAAATAATTTTTAAAATCTATTACAAGACCGAATGATTTGGTTAAAAGTAATTTTTTTTAAATTTACTAATTATTAAAATCAACTTTTAATTTTTTAAAATCATTTTTGAAACCTTTTGAAAAAAATTACAAACATTCTCTTAACCCATCTGACGCTACATTCTTAAAAGGTGCATGGAATGTTTAATGTTTTAAACTGTATCTTTATGGGTTTGGGCCCAAAAATTAAATAGATGTTAGGCCCAACAATTGGAAAAATAGATATTGAGCCCAAATTTAAAAAGATATTGTCCACTACCCTACTTTAAGCACATAGCTCTTCATGATTTTATTGTTGGACTTTTAATTCTAAACATATCTATTAACTTAGTAGAACCAAAGCTAAAAAAATAGTCAAAATCATCTCTTTCTAATAATGTGAGATATTATAATCTTCTCTCTTAAGGCTTTGTATTTTCGTGTGAGAATGGATATAAAATAGAATAATAAGCACAATCTGAAGGATTTTCAAAGATGTAAAGAACTACAACTAGAATTTAATGCTTAAAATAAAAAATATCAACATCCGGTTGTGGACTTTTATTGTTACGTTATCATTTCAGAGCACCTGATTGGTGCAGTATTTAGTGCGACCTAATACATCGTGTGTTCCATTAATACTCTAGGTCAACAACTCACGCCACCCTTGAAATACAGTAACTAATCTTTTATTTCACTTGATCTCATGTTTATCTATATCGCTCTAAATATCCTGTGGTTAAATAGCATCGGGAGATGGTGAAAATTTATTCTTTTAATTGCCTTTTCTTTTTTCCTACAAATTTAACATTAGTTCATTAATTTGTTAGTGCTTGTTATATATTAGATGTACGTTAATTATGGCAGAAACAAGAAGAAGAACAAGAAAAAAGTGCATCGTGCTCGTCATTTCAGATGATCCCTTCTACAGTAGTATCTGAAAAATATCTTCAGAAATATAAATCTTATTAATTAATTAAATTACTCATTTCATGCGTCCTTATTTTATACATACATACACTCAAGTATGTCTATATATATATATATATGTTCGAATGTTTGTTTCGTGCAATTAAACTTTGACAAAGGAATATAATTATGAAGAAAATATTGTCTCACACAAACGTGAAAGCAATTTAAGTCCTAACATTTAAATAAAGCAATAAGGTATCATCTTTTCTGTCACCAGACAACAAGTAATCAATAATACAGAAAATATCAATAAATATAAGGAGGCAACTTGCACTAGCACGTTGACCTTGGTATTTTCCAATCAAATTCACAGGATTTATAGAACATTCGATCACAACTTTAGTTTAAATCATAGGGGTTGTTGTTAATTATTTTTGAGATATATGGCTTCAAAGGGATCAAAATCAAAAGCTATTCGGCTTCCTATAAACCTCATGTTCTTCATTTTGCTCGCCTCTATTCCTTCGTCGGCGGCGGAGCAGACCGCTTGCTCGGGTAATTTTATGGAGTTGGAAGAATGTGTTGATGTATTCAGGGCCTTGAGCCGTCAACGCACCCCGTCAAAGAACTTCTGCTGCAGTTTGATAGGCAATATGGTTCAGCTTGAAGCCATGGGCACTTGCCTTTGCACTGCCCTTGAAGATATTGTTTTAGATGTGATCAAACGAGAGATTCCTTCTGCTTCATTGTGCTTGTTGTGGAATTATTGTGAGTCTGAGATCCCACCTGACTTTCAATGCATTAATGTACCCTCTCACGGTTCTATGTGACGATTGCCGTTTAGTTTAGCAAATATTTTGAATGGTAATTAGTTCAGCCAATGTGACATACAAAGATTGTTATTGATTTCTTGCAATGTTACAGCTCCAGCGTAGCCAATTATATCGCTTTGTCTTTTTCTTTTTTCTGTATATATGTATACTGAGCTTGGTGTTGCAGGCTATGCATATTAATATTGTACAATTACGATTTACCCATCCCCAGATTCAAGAACAGTAAACAAGGAGAATAGAGAAGATCATGACAATTCACCCAAAATAATATTAAAATCATAAAAGTGAATTTACAAGCAAACATTAATTACTCTTTGAAATTATTAATATAAGTTTTATTAATCATTTAGGAAAGGAAAAAACTATGAAGCCCACCACCGACGGTCGTTGGATCACTGCTAGACCAGTAACTTTTCGGTAGTTGCACAATGACTGTCAGGCGCTTGTAATTAACTGTTAACTATTTTTATTTTTTTTATTTTTTACAAAATAATTTTAATTTCATTTGGTTAAGTACACTTCCTTTGTTGACTTAAATTAAATTTCTGGTTATTTATATGTGATTGTAAAAATATCGGTGTTAGGAAAAAGAAAAGTATAAACCAAATACCACCTTAATCTGTTGGTTCTTTATCATCTTTGAATTAAATTTAAAAAATAATTATACTTTACATTTAATATTGTTTTTTTTTTAAAAGAAAGTAAACCTTTCATTAATCACAACACCTTGATAATTTCATACAATTCAGCTGGAATATTTCCTAGCCACATACATGGAGAGATTTTCCCCAAAGCTATCTTAGCTAGGTAATGGGCACAAGCATTACAATGTCTTGGAATGTGATTGACAATCACTTTTTGGAAGGTCTTTATCTGGTTTTGGATTGCCAGAATTGTCCAAAAAGTTTCTGATCTGCTGCCCTTGGTGTTGTTCACTAGCTGGACCACCTCTAAACAATCAGACTCAATAATCAGAGAGGATACATCCGCATTTCTTGCCAGCTGAAGGCCCCAAAGCACCGCCTCTGCTTCAGCGAAGGTCGCTGACCCCATTAAGAGGTGGTGATTTACCCCAGCCGCAACTATCGTCCCATTAGAGTCTCTAATTACAGCTCCCACTCCTGCACTCGGATTCTCTGAATTAAGAGCAGCATCCACATTAACTTTAAAGAAATTATGGGGATGGGGGAGCCACTCCTGCTGCTTCTCTTTTATGGAGACAGAGATGTGAGCTTGCTGGGGCTTCCTGACTCTCTGAAAATCTGTCAAAACTGACTCCGCTTTAGCAGCTGATACAATAGGATTAATCTCCCTGCCATCAAAGATACATTTGTTCCTAGCATACCAGGCAGACCAGCACAGAGCTACCATTAGTTCCAGATCTGATTTCCTCAACTCCTTAGCCATATGTTGCAAAGTGCTGAAAATGTCCTGAGAATTAGCTTCTAATCTGGGGTCTGAAAAGGGGGATTGGAGCCAAATTTTCCTCGCTGCCTTACACTCCAAGAGGGCATGGCTGATCGTCTCAACACTTAGCTTGCATCGCTTACAAGTTGGCTCCTCCACTATCTTCATTTTCCACAGATTTTTCGCCGATGGAAGCAGATTATTAGAGGCCCTCCACATGAAAATTTTTAGCTTCTCAGGCAGCTCCAGTGTCCAAAGGGCACTCCAGTACTTGTGGGAAGCCTCTGTGCAGCTGGTGGAATCTGGAAATTTTGATCTCAATGCTAGCTGATACCCACTCTTAACAGAGTAGTTCCCTCTTTTGTCGTAATGCCAAAGCACTTCATCTTCAGCTTTTTCAGCTGGAAGGGGAATCTTGATGATTTCTACTGTGTCTACATCCAAGAAGTGTTGTCGAAGCTTTATTTCATCCCATTGATTATTAGCCTTGATTAAATCTGCAACAACTGAGCTTACGGGCAATGATGGAGGGAAGATAGGTCTGAAGTTCTCTGGTCTTGGCAGCCAGTTATCCGAGAGAATTGCTATCTTCTTACCATTACCTATCCGCCATCTCATACCCTTCTTAATCACCTGTCTACCCCACATGATGCTTCTCCAAATATATGAGGCATTGGCACCTGCCTTTGCACATAAAAAGCTGGAATTCCTAAAATATCTTGCTTCGAGGACTCTGGAGACCAATGAATTTGGGTACTGCAGTAACCTCCAAGCTTGCTTAGCTACCAGCGCTTGATTGAAACATGAAAACTCTCGAAATCCCAGCCCCCCTCTAATCTTTGCTTAGCTGAGCTTCTCCCATTTCCGCCAATGGATTCCGCGCTTATCCCCCTTCGAGCCCCACCAAAACTTCGCTATAGCTCGCTGAATATCATCACAAAAGCCTCGTGGGAGGTTGAAGACACTCATTGCATACGTCGAAATTGCTTGGGCTGCCGCTTTGATCAGAACTTCCTTCCCCCCACTAGACAAAAATTTTTGCTGCCAACCTGCAATCTTGTTCAGTACTTTCAGCTTGATATCATTAAATAACCCCATTTTCTTTCTCCCAATCATTGATGGTAGACCGAGGTATTTCTCGTGCTTTGAGACTACATTTAGATTAAAGATACCCCTGATAGCAGCCCGTTGATGCTCTGGGATTTTTCCGCTGATGAACAAAGAAGATTTCTGGAAATTAAAGATCTGCCCTGATGCTGCAGCATATTAATCGAAGATTCCTTTTAGATGCCTGCATTCAACCACTGATGCTCGCGAGAAAACCAAGCTATCGTCCGCAAACAGCAAGTGAGTAATTGAAACTTCCCTCGCAAATTTGAGCCCTCGAATTAGCTGGTTCTGCTCTGCCACAACCAGCAAATTGGAGAGAGCCTCTGCACAAAGGATAAAAAAGGTATGGGGATAGCGGGCAGCCCTATCGCAAGCCTCTTTCTGGTTGGATCATTCCTTTTGGCACACCATTAATTAACACCGAGAATGAAATGGAAGTAACACATCTCATAATCAAAGCTACCCAATGACTAGGAAACCCCATCTTTAGCATAGTTTGTTCCAAAAAAGGCCACTCAACTCTATCATAAGCCTTACTAATGTCCAATTTTAAAGCCACAAGCTCATTCTTCCTCCCTTTGCTATGCCTAATTTTATGAAGGCATTCATAACCAATAATAACATTGTCGGTAATGAGCCTATTGGGGATGAATGCACTTTGCATAGGGGAGATGATGTGGGAAAGGATCGACTTCATTCTATTTGCTATGGCCTTAGCTACAACTCTATAAATAACATTACAAAGGTTGATAGGTGTATAATCACTCACTTTCCTAGGATTTGCAATTTTTGGAATCAAAGCTATAAAGGTATGATTGAGGGTAGATGGGTTACCTTGCTCATTGAGGACATTAAGGCATGTTGAGATCACTCCGTTACGGACAGATTTCCAATGCTTCTGGAAGAAGGCAGCTGGAAGACCATCAGGCCCTGGGGCCTTTGTGGGACACATGTTGGCAAGAGCTTCCTCAACATCTTCAGCGGTGAACGGCATCTCCAGCTGAACATTCATCTCCGGAGTTACTTTTTCTGTCATGTCTTGAAGGGTTGCTTGGATTTGGCTTGGAGTCGGGCTGGAAGTAGTGAATAACTCTTGGAAGTGGCTGCAAATCTCCTCATCTATTTCATCCCTATCTTTCAACCAAATGCCCTGGTCATTCTCAATCCCCCACACCTTGTTCTTCCTTTTGCGGGCAGATGCTTTGGCGTGAAAATACTTCGTGTTCTTATCCCCTTCTCTCAGCCAGTTGGCCCTCAAACGTTGCTTCCAGTAAATCTCCTCATCAACTAGCATAGCGTTAAGCTGACTTTCCAATCTCCGAATTTCCTGGTCATCATCTCGCTTTGAATTCCCACTCATAGCCTCCTGGAGGCTCTGCATCAGCTTTTCTTACTTTCTTTGCCTACCATTAAATTCAGTTTTGCTCCAAAGTTTTAACTGGGCCAAGGAAGATTTGGCTACTCGCTGAAATTGCTGAACAGGGGCTTCCCAAGCTCTAGCCCCATACCGACTCCACTCTTCCTGGACTATACTCCGACAGCCTTCGTGGGAGCTCCACATATCCTCATAATAATCTCGGGGGAGTGATTTGCCCGCATGTCTCAAAATTTTGCTTCGCTCATGGAAATCCAGAATGATTATGCAATGATCCGAAGACCAGTTCACTAGATTTGTGCTTACGGATTCTTGAAAATTTATCCCCCAATCTTTACTACACAGAAAACGGTTCAATCTCTCTTCAATAAAATGATCTCCGTATCTTTTGTTAGACCATGTATAGGGATATCACTTACACCCCATATCTTGCATATTGCAACTTTGCACAGCTTCCCTAAACTCTGCGACCCTATTCAGGTTTCTCTCATTGCCCCCATTTTTCTCATGCATATGCATTATCTCGTTGAAATCACCAAAACAGCACCAAGGGTAGGAGAAAAGACTGGCTAACCTTTTCATGAGAATCCAAGTATTATGCTTCTGGCTGAGCTCATGATGGCCGTAGATCCCGGTACATCTCCACCTCAAGCCACTTTCACTACTCACTATTGCATCTATGTGGTGTGAGCTATACGAGGTAATGCTAACATTAACTTCGGCCCTCCAAATCAAAGCTAGACCTCCCCCCATGCCCTTTCTATCTACAGCAAAACAATTCTCGAAGTTAAAATCTCTACAAACCGATTCAACCTGCCTAGCCAACATCTTAGTTTTACAGCAGAAGAAAATTTGAGGCCGGTGCAGGTGGAGAATTTTTTTGAGGGCTAGGCGCGTTCGAGGCTTCCCCAGACCTCGAACGTTCCAACTTAAGAGTTTCATGGTTGTCGGCGGGCCTGAAATTCAGCACCTGCCGATACTTCTTCTTCCATAGCTGCCATAAAGTCCCCTTCATCGGATAACTCTTCTGTTATCTGAAGCTTTCAGGCTGTTCTGTTTGAGCTAATGAAGTTGCTGTAGTCTGAGTTAACAGCTAAGCTTGTGTGGTTTCCCACGTGTGAATGTTTTGGTGGACTGAGAACTCTCTGTTTTTTGGGTTGTGGGCTGAGCTAATGGACATCACTGCTAAGTCTTTTTGCTCCTATTAACCCGTGATTCTTCGCTCCTTTAGCTATGGGAATTCTTGCCTTAAGTTTCCATTTTCTCACTTTGGGCTTCGCTTTGGTCTTGCTTGGCCCACTATCCATTTCTTCCACATCAGATCGGGCACTCACGTCTATTTGCTTCCGTTTATCTTTTGGTATTTCCCATCCCATTTTATCCACAGGATTTTCGGTCTCCTTCAAAATCTTTTCTCCCGCCTTTGTACTTTCATAGCTATAGTGGCTATCATTACTTGCCCCCCTATTCTGCACTTCTTCGATGTCACAGCCCATACTCTGACTCCCCACTTGCTGATTTTTCGGCTCTGAAGATGTCAACATTGAATGCGTTTTGTCAGTGATCAGCAGGTTTCTTGTATCCTCTGGTTCTGCTCCATCTTGTGCATCTCGAACCGAATTATTCGATTTTGACCCATCTTGATCAATCGGGTTGGTTGGGCGTGGACTGGTTGGTGCTCGCACATGTTCGTTGAGATTGGAATGCTCTTGGCTGCTTTTCTCCTTACTGCGTTTTTGCTTTATACTGGCAGCTTGTGTAACAGCTCGCATCCAACCACCATAAGGCAAGTCCTCCTTTTGTTGTCCTTTGTAACGCAAACATTCCCTATACTGGTGACCGATATGCGCACAACAAAAGCAAAAATTTGGAAGTTTTTCATACAAAATTGGCATTGGAGTTTTGCCATCCGCTTGTTGTAGAAATACAATCTTTTTTAGAGGTTGTGAAATATCAATGGATATCCGGGCTCTAGCAAACTGCCCAAAACATTCCCCAGCGTCGTCTGTCTCCACTTCTTTGACAGTACCAATTTTTCCTCCCAACTTTTGGATGGCCTCCTTGTTCATACACATAATTGGTATGTTATGAATCTGAACCCAAAAGGTGGCATGTGTAAAAGATTGATTTTTAATGTCTCCAATCCCTGTTGGTTCGGTGAGAATTATCAATGCTCTGTCGAAATGCCACGGCCCTCCCATGAGCACCCTTTTCTTTTCTTCTTCGGATGCGAACTTGAACAGGAAAATATTATCCCCCATACTTTCTATTTTAACCCCTTTGATAGTTCTCCAAGCCATTTGCATTGCAACTTTCAAACCCTCCTTGTTTGTACTTCGTGAGGTTAGCACTTTGCCTACCAAACAATTTGCAGCTATCTCCTCTCCCTTTATCTTCATCCGCCCCACGAATGTTACTATGTCAGTCTCCTCTTCTTTTGAAACACTCGCCTGACACTTGCGTAATAATTCCTCAGCATCCATATATTGCTGTGATTCTATGAAGAAATCTACTCACCAAATTTCTAACCACCGAAATTAAATGCATTGCCGAAATAATATTGTAGAGAACACCCAACTAGTGGGTGATTGTGAAAGCCACAGGGGCTTCAGTCGTCTTTCATTCCTATACTTTTTCAGAGAAAAAGCACTGTGGAAGAGAGAAAAAAATTTGTAGCAGGGTACAAACACATTGGTTAAGCAACACACAAATGATTTGCTTTACATTTAATATTGTTAAAGATTTACTATTGCAACTATAATTACCACAAGAATAAATGGTAATTAAGTTTTGTGAATGGTTACAGTCATTAGTTACTTATCAAATTAAAAAGCTATTGTGTTTAAAGATTAGCTGAACTTGCTATATATATATATATATACATAAATTTATATGTCCTTCTCATCCTTATGCATCATCCCAAAACTCGTATATAGTTTAATAACGATGAGATGGAGGCAGAATTTTTTTTTAAATGCTAAAATATGTGATTCGTGAGAAAAATGAGGAGAAAAAGGAAAAAAGCAGCTCTAGCATGGAGAGAATTAAATTAAAGATTAAAAATCATTATCCTCTTTTTAATTATCCCTTCTAAAATAATTATCAATATTTAAAAAGATCTCCAGAATTAGAGGAATCTTTTTTTTTATACTACACATTTCATGAGTGTACTACTAGAATAATCTGATGAACCAGACAAGTATTAATTTGCTTTTAGTTTCTGGAATATCTGAAACATCTTATTGCTTAACGAGCATAATAAGAGGAAAATTGGAACGGGCTCCAGAATTAGAATTCTTTAATGATTGTAATTATAATTTTTAAAGGTTTATAAACCCCAATAATCCAGAGAGCTAGCTAGCGAGCTTGCCCCTATAAAACCTCGCAGCACGTTTATGCATTTTCATCAGTTACGCACACTACGTTAAAGTACGCTTCACTGTCAAAAGCCTCTTTGCTCTTCAACCTCCCCTTACTTCACTTCCTCAGCAGCCGAATACGAGATAGAGGTGAGAAAAATTAAGTGAAGAAGAGGAGGTTGAGGGAGAGTAAAAGGGCTTCTGATACTGAATCCTTTGAAGCCATAAGCCATGTACATGTCAAACACAAACCCTTAGCATTTGAAAGTTTGTGAGTGTATTACCGTGTACTTGATAAGTGTTGTTTTGTTGCTTAATTTAATCTTTTAGGTCATTACCATGCCGTGTATGTATATACACCCTTCTCTAGTGCGGGCGCACTAACTTTTTTTTTTTTTTTTCATGCGAACACATTTTAAAACCACATGATTAAGAATATTAGTTTTTAACTCTTGTAAACCACATTATTTTATAGTTCATTCAATGACTAACTCTTTTAAATTGTACGGTTTAAAAATGTGTCCATATTAAGAAAACTACGGGTGTCTGTACCTAAGAATAATTATATATATATATGCATTTCATTTCATGCTTTGTATTTGTTCAGGTTAAAGCTCACAACAGTGAATCTTCGTCCATAGAAATTATTCTTATAGGTTTTGATGTATTAGCAATCACGGTTGTCTTTGGATTTATGAATTGAGTATTTAGACAGTTCATATGGCAGTTTCTTTTAGCCAAGTACTTCCTTAAAAGCGAATTACATTTTCCTTAATTCATTAAAAGAAGTCGAAGCTTTCTTCTAAGGTGAGATGGGCGTTCATCTTGCATCAGATTGGGATCGCTCAATACAAAACTACTTCTCAACTCATCAATTATTATAGGGATATTATTCTCAACCACCTTAAGAATATGAAAACAGTAAATAACCACCATAAATTTCTAATAATATCTCAGAATCATCTCAAGCTTTAGTTTTTTTATCAACTAATTGTGTTTCCATTAACTGCCATTAATATCAAAAGTGCAAGCAACCACCATGATTTCTGATAATATTTAGAACCATCTCAAGTTTTTATTTTATATCAATTAATCACTTTTTCGTTAATTATGTCAACCACCACAAAATAATTTAAGATTAAAAAATTATTTTTCACAAGAGCCTCCCAAAACATTGTTTTATCCTTTTAAATGAATCCAAGGGTAAAATATTTTTTATTTCAGATTCTTTCACAGTGGTAAATGGACATATGGAATTAAGAGAAAAGTGCTTGGTTGTGATATATGTCACAGAAAAGTGGTTAGTTTTCTCCAATGGAAAAACATGAAGCTCGTCCACATGAGCTCAGCCTCTGTTATGCTAGCTCTTGCAAATAATGAGGCTCTGTCACGTTCTTTTGATATGTGCCACAGAATTATGGACTTCAAGTTGTGGACATATAGTTGCAATGCAATTTTCATGGGCACACTACTCGTGCCTCTGTGTAGATGCAGCAAGCAGCTGCCTATCAAGCAAATACAATCTTTGATGTTGGACATGAAACGATGCCGCATCTGGGATCTCATAAAGTAGGTATTTATGAGATCAATTCTGATGAATCAACCGAAGCCAACATCGTCATCATCTGGACGCCCGGTTGTCGAAACTCAGAGTGATTTATTTAACCAGCAACTTGCCCAGATTAATGCATCAATCGATGCTCCTGGACATATAGGATGAGGGCATCATTTAAAGAATCTTTTGCAACAAATTAAAAGATCTTTCAGTTCGTTTCATTTCATAATTTGATAAACTTGCAGATAGAAATTAAAATATTCCTGTATATATATATTTTTTGGGGATATATAACGACGAGACCAGCCATACCCTGGACTAGGAGCCAGCCTCCTTATAAGCGAGCAAATGTGTGAAGTCTGGTAGCAAGTATCCACAAGTAGGAATTTTCTGCTCATTTATAAGGATGCCCTCTTCTGGACCATAGCGCGAGATGGCCTCCTGCTAGGGGCCGAGAGCCATTCCTGCTGAAGACTGGAGCTGGCAAACCCAGTCCATAACAATTAATGAGACGTGCACTCCTATCCGAGAATCTAGACACGAAATCTACTCAGCCACAACTACGATAGTCAAGCATCCACTTCCGTGAGCTGTGGGAAGTGATGAACGTGGATCGTGGGGGGCCAGATTCGTAGGAAGGTTATAAAAAGATAATCAACAAAGGTAAAAGGGTTGGGGACTTTAAGATTAGAACCTAGGAAAAAATATTTTACTGAGAAAAGAGAGAAAAGCTCATAGGTATTTTATTGCCTAAGAGGTCATTAAAGAGCCACGAGATTATTGGTTGAGTTTCCTAAAAAAGTAAACTTAAATTTCTGACATGAGCATCAGAGGGTTTATGCCGAGAAAACTCTCGACGAGCTCTGACCAGTTTTTGTATGCGCAGGATTCTGCTAAGTAGAAGTCATACGTGGCATTGCTCTGCTCGATTCGGAGGGTTACGTGAGTTTGGGAGTTGAGGAGAAATCCTGATCGTGGACGAGCAGACACCAAAATCTCGCATCACCCTATATATATATATTGGGTTCGTTTCAATAAAAAGCCAAGAGATAATTCTGTGTCTGGTTTTAATGTTGACTTGGATACTTGCAAAATTTCGACGGAAGATGAGCTTCACAAATTAAGCGTATGATAATGGAGCAGGGAGTAAAATTATTTACACTTTACGCAGCCCTGACTCCACAGACTCGTTTTGGTTTTGAGCGATGCTGATCATTTAAATATTTTGTGCCACCTGTTTAATAATCATAATATAACTAAGATCCAATTATGTTTCTATTGTTATTTAATACTATCAAAGATTTTTCTCGACCCAAGGTCACGTTAGCATGAAATACGAGTCCCTCACTGAGAGGGTAAAATAATTCATTTTTCTTCCCCTCTTGAATAGAATTTCGATTAATTTTCCCCTTTTAAAACTGTATCAAAGCCATTGTAAATTGTCGGTGCTAGTTAATGGAACTAGCTAGTAGAACCTCTTAAAGTGCTACAAAGTTCTAGAGTTCTCAAATCTAACTCGTACTAAAGTTGGAGCTTTTTTATTTCAACTGCCCTGGTCACAAACTTTTTTTTTTTTTTTAAATCTGCATTCGAACACGAGGGTAATACGAGCGAAAATTTGAAATAACAAATAGTCAAGGCGTGCGACAGTACTATCCTTAAGAAACACTCTGTTCTTAAGAAACACGATAGATTTGAACATAGAAAGTATATAAAAAATGAATAGAAAAGAAGAAACAAGAGAGAAGTTTTGGAATATTGATTGTGTGATAAAATAAACTAATTTGTGCTCTTTTCTCTAAGCAACATGGGATATTAGTATTTTTTTTTTTTGTTTAAACCACCCGATTTCCGGTGACCACATTGGGTCCCGACTAATTCGGATTCGGGGTGTACTTAACAGTTAATGCTCTTTACTCCTCCCAAATAGTGTGTTTAGTGGGGATCGAACCCGATAGCTTTTCCCACTTACCCAGCCTGCGTCGCCAACTGAGCCACAACCGTTTGGTGGGATATTAGTATTTTGAAATAGCGACTCAAATCTTCAACGCAACAGCAACAACTTAATCCACTTTCAACGGATTGAACATGATGAGGGGCGAAATTATCAGAAAATATTGGAAGGAATCTTCCCACCAAGACCAAAAAATAACGAATTCACAAAGCAAATTTAGCTAAATAATGAGCCGTAGAATTTAAGGTAGACATGTCTAACTTCAAAATCTGGATATGTTGATCTATCCAAATAATCTCTTTGCGAGTACCCTTTAGATTATTCACCGACCAAACAGCACTTATGACTGAAAGCTGAAGAGTACTTTATGGTTACAAACTTGACTCAACGTGGGCAAAGGGCAACGATTAATTCACAAATATCTTCCAACAATTCTTTTTGAAAAAGACAATGAATTTTCTTTTTTTAAGCTCTAGTTGGTGGTTCAGCCATCCTTTAGATCATTTGTTCAGTATTCTTTATTTTCTTGTTATTGAATTCTTGTACTTTATGCTTAGGCTTTTTGCCGAACAGAGTATATTATTCTAATCTCTTTTCTTGTCAAAAATAACACTAGCATCTTATGACTTCAAGCTCAAATTTTTATCCAACAAAGAATTTAGCGATAAACCGAAATGAGTATTACCTCATCGCAGTATTTAATTTAGTCAATGCATAAGAAAACGAAAATAATAATAACATTGACTTATGGCATCATACTCTTGTAGGTTCTTAGAAGACCTAACCACTTGAGATTAAAAGTCACTTGTCAACGATGCGAAACTTCCCATAACTTGCTTGTAAGTCAATGCTTATATTCTATTGGCAATTGAATCGTTCAACCATCATAGTTGACTATCATTAGTAATAAGTGATTAACAATCATCAACTTGAGTTTATGTACATGAACAAATCTGTTTATTAGCTAGCCATGAGCTATATTAATTGGTGAAACTGGACTTGGTCCATTTGATTTGAGAAATTAGCTACAGGTTTATATATATATTATATATACTCTAGCTAGCTGATCTTGTTAATTAATCGAATCACAGTGAATAAAACTGAGAGAAACTAAATCAATGGAGTACAAGCATTTTAGCCACCCACATAACCTACGAATTTATCAAGTGCAGCACGGCAATGAATATAGCTGCTCCGCCTGCGAATTAATCATCTCAGGATCAGCATACGGATGCTGGGAATGCAAATTCTTCCTGCATGAACAATGTGGAAATGCAAGCCGCGCAATGCAGCACACATCTCATCCTATGCACCACCTCACCCTCGTCCCCACTACCACCTACTCCGCCGGCAACTTCTTGTGCAATGCATGCGGTGAACCTGGAAGTGCTTTTTCATTCTGCTGCCCCTTGTGTGATTTTGATCTCCATGTTCAATGTGCTTTCTTGCCTGAAATTTTAATCCATGATTCTCATTTTCATAGTCTTAGCCTTAGTTATGCTTTGCCTGCAGCGCATCATTATGAGTCATCTAGTTATGTTTGCGATATTTGTCATAAGCAGCTTGACCAAAAGTGCTTTTGGTCTTATAATTGTTTTGCTTGCAACTTCCATGTACATGTTTCTTGTACCAGGAACCTCACCAATAGTGCTAGTGCAAAGCCAGAGCCAAATTCTGCAGCTTATCAAAAGGAAGAAAGTGCTTCTGGGTCCAGTCATCAGAATCAAACTGAGCGAACAGAGATTGAAGACCCAGTTCTGGAAGCTCAGCTTGAACTACAAAGGCTTCAGCTTGAGATGCAGATGGCTCAGGAACTTGCTAAAATGATGTCTTCATTTAATCTCAGTTCTCTTGTTTGAAATTGTTCTAATCTATCTGAAAATTTAAGCCTTAATTGAGTTGTTTTTAACTTGATAATAATGAATAAACTTGCTGTCTGAGGACTGTGGGAGAGAAAATTGTTTGAAAATATCATTTTTGTTTTAGTTTTCAATAATTTGGTTTGCACTTGGAAATTAAACAATTGAGATTTTCTTTAAATCACTCTCTCTCTCTCTCTAGTTGATTTAGATCTCTCTCTCTAGTTGATTTAGAAACAGTTAGAAACTTTAATGAGTTAATAAAATTAGATGTAAAAACTTCTTAAATCCTTAAAATCAATAATTAATCGTAATATAATAATCATATTCAAGATCAAGGGCATTTGGTCTAGTCTAATAATTTTTACCAATTCCATAGGGATTAGAAAGATTTCATCGTACACCCCAATATTTATAATCAAATTTTAATTATTATATTTTTTAAAAGTTATAGAATATGACTGATGATTTCAACGAGTGATAATAGAATTATAAATATTGATATCAAATTAATATAAATTTAAATTATTAAATAATATAAATTTAAATTAATTATTATTTTTTTCTTACCATCGTCCACAGACATGCCCTAGGATGTAGCAGCTGACTATTAAATTCATAAAAGTCAGATTTATGACTCAACCTAGCAAAAATCGATAGTGGATACAGCTGTTTAATGGACAAAACTACGTTACAGATTCTGTAAGGTACAGACTGCAGCATCAGCCGTTGGATGTGGTTGGATGTGGAGTGAGAAACTAAACAAAAGAAAATCGGATGGTGGGATGACGGGAGATGTTTGTTACAGAATCTGTAACATAGACAGGTCCCTGTTAATAATATTATTTGTTTACGTAATCGGATAAGGTATCCAGTGCTCGTAAGGCACCCAATGATAACACATATTTAGTCAAACAGTATCATTCAAAAGCAAAAGGAAAAGCAAAAGCAAAACCCCATCACCATTTCCAGTCTCTCAGATGGCGCGGACGCCGGCAGTACTCACTGCTTCGGATGCGAGTAACGCATCTTGGGTCCATCCTGACGTTGTTAGCGATGCAAGTTTTTTCTTGAGACAAAACATGCATCGAACCTTCTTGTCAGGTACCACACCCGTTCATCTAAAACAGGCTCCCACCTCTTAATTAATTAGAAGTTTTTATTATCAGACGTGAGGGCTTGTTTTGGGTGAAACGGGTGTTGTACAGGGCTTGATGTTTCGGTGCATCTTTTGTTGAGAAACAGCTTTTGTTGCTTGTGACCCTAGGCTGAACCCATTATGCTTTAATCGCACCTGAAGCCACTATTAACTCTTTGATATATGCAGCTTGGTGGCTGAAATGTTTAAAGGCTTCAAGGACATAGAACTAATTGAGCTGAGAATAAAAATTTGCCAGCTTTTACTGAATATTTACATAGATAATCTGTACTTAATGCTTGGTTTATTTGGTGCTTTTTTTATTATTTTTTTCGGGTACATCTTCAGAGTTTTTCTTCCACGCTCTGGAGAGAATCGAATCCCATCTTTCATATTTTGTTTTACTGATAGAAACCACTCAATTAGTGTATGGTTTATTATTTTGCTTTTATTCGTTTCTTATTTGTATACTTAAGTTGAGAAATTGTAATTATTCTATTTTAAGGTAAGGATTAAGGATTAGCCACAGCTCATCTTAGTTTTCGATTCTTTTATAACTCAATTTATAGCAAGTAGCAACTACTCATTGTAATTACCAATTAAATTATTGTTTTTTTCATTTTTGTTCTATTCTTTTTATAATTCTTTACTATGAATCACTTAATTATTCATCATTATTAGTTTCTTACTTCAGGGTTTAGATACGATCTCTGTTTCTGGAATTCTACTAGGATTTTTAGAGCTCTTATAATTGATTAGTAATTTTATGAACACTTAGATTTTGATTCAGTGCCTTGGTCTGTTATGAAGCAAATTAAAAGCATCAGATTTTTTCCTTCTCCAAATCGGATTCAATGACCGAAATTGCAGTGTTTGCAATGGTGAAATCATTTGAGACCATGGATGTTACTGCTGTTCTGAATGCAACTATGTTTCAAATGTGATTTACGGTTTTGACTTCCTTAATGACACTACATATTCGTGCTCTGTGCTCTGTGCTCTGTGCTCTGTGCTCTGTGCTCTGAAGTAGAAGAAGAAGCTGTAGAATTTGAAGATATGGAGCACAAAGCAAGGCTGGTGTGAAGGATATCATCCTTGATGATCGAGAAGATGAGATAGCAATAGAGATTGAATATTCAAACAATGATGGATGCTCCATTTTCTAAATGCCGTCTCAAACATTTTTGAGACAGGCATTGCATCCCCTGCTCTTCAATAAAGATAATAAGAACTACAACGAACAAATATTATGCTGTGGATGGGGGGAAAAAGTACTGATGGGTCCGAGTTATAATTGCTACCAATGCGATGACTTCATGCTTGATAAGACTTATGCGGAGCTGCCGCACAAGATTAAGAATCCTTTTGACGGCAAACGCTCAAACGCTCTTTAGTTCCTTTAAAGAATCTCCATCTGCTGCTTGGATACATTGCTTTTGTTGTTTCTGCAGAAAATTTTGCCTTAGTTTTGTTTATGGTTGTTCTAATTGCAGGTATGAACTTGACATCAAGTGTGCTATGCTGCCTTGCATCATTGAGCCTGAAGTTCACAAGCACCAATACATTCACCTCATGAGAATTATGTCATTCACTTGCAATGCCTGAGGCAATGAAGGTGTCGATGAAGATGATCAATCTCCTTTCTTCTGTACTGTGTGCAAGTTAAGTTTCACAGAGGTTGCATGTTTTACCAAACACTGTCAAGATTGCACAGCATGATCATCCCCTGGCTCACATTTAATTTGTTCATGATCATCAAAATGAGTCATCCGGCTGGCTGGAGAGATCTTGGAATTTGTCGAGAGTGAAGTGAATACAGAGTTTGGAGGTTATTACTGTCCAGATTGCTATTTCGCTTCCTATGTAATTGTGCACTATCAACTTCAGGGACAATGGGCGTGGCCGATTGAATCTGAATTCTCCTAAGTTCTGAGATATTTGTTCAAGGAATTTTCTTTTTACAACTACAAATTACCAATGCGTTTTACTCAAATAAAACATTATATGAAGAGAGATTCTGTTCATCAATGATTAAATCAAACTCTTTCACTAACTATATGATATTTATTAATGGATTAGAATCTCCAATGATCTCTGCTTTCGCCAATTAGGAATAATAAAAAAATTGAATGAATGACTAGTCGCAGGAGAGGCTTACGGTTGACTTCTGTTTAATATTCTCTCTCTCATTTAGTGGTCTTTTTGAATCAGTCCATGTAAGCAGCTCATACGTAATCCCCTTCACCCTTTTTGCCGTAGGCATTGCAAGTGAATGACGTAATCTCCTTCACCCTTCAGCCTTTGATGAGTTCGATTATATTAAACGGCGGTCAAAAAGAACTTATAGTTTCACAGTCTCTTAATATAGAATCTAGATGACGTTAAAATTAAAATCTTGTTATGTGTACCCCTTAACTACTAATCATGAAACACTAAAAATACACACACTGCATGAATCTAATTGAAGTGTGTGCATGTACCGATTATGCCCAAAATTTTACATGCAGACATAGTTATACAGAGATACCTGTTACATAGTAGATAAAATTTCGGTGAAACGTATGGTATGCCACGTAATGCAAAAGAAATTTTAAAAAGAATTCGATCAGATCAAGAAAGATGGGCAATTATTTGTCAAAAATTACCCAACCAATTGACCAATTAAATACTCAAATCCCGGTCGAGATGGCAATTGTATGTTTCATATTAGCCTTTGTACGTATTTATGCACAATCGAATCTAGGATGCTACCAGAAATCTGAAGCCGCTTAACACAGAGAGATGAAAAAAAGATGGAGCTTCAACATTTCAGCCACAATCATCCATTAATCTTCAATAATGATACGCAAACCAATAGCCATGGTATTGCCGAAACTTGCTGCTCAGCATGCGGGGAGAGTTTTTCAAGTACTAGCCCTGCTGGCCACTACGGTTGCATTGAGTGCAAATATTTCCTTCACAAAACCTGCGCCGCGCTACCCAATGAGATCAATCACTTCCTTCACCGGCACCATCCTCTTACTCTCATTGCGGAATTCAATAGCTATAACTATTGCAATGCTTGCACTGATCTTTCTGATGGTTTCTTCTATGACTGTGTCAAATGCAACTTCAGTATTCATAGCACATGTTCTTCGCTGCCGCGGGTTCGCAAATTTGAATGCCACCAGCATCCCATCACTCTCCGTATTAATCTGGCGGAAGAATCAAGCATCCGTATTTGTCAAATTTGTAACATTAAGACCACACCATCTTGCGTGGCCTCTTATTGTACTGATTGCAATTTTGCAGCACATTTCTTGTGCGTTCATGAAGAGATCTAGAATTCCAATCTCTGTTTCATTTCTAAAAGCATTAATTTACTCCCATTTGTCATTCAAAAGATTATGGTGAATGAGGGTACATTGATGAAATTTTTCTTTTATCTTCTTAATGAGGGGTAAATTATTGTTTTCGAAGCAGGATAAATTATAAAGGAACATTATCGCTGCACCATCTCTTTTTTTTCCTTATATTCATCGAACCACTAAAAAATTCTAACATGTTCTCTGCACTATTTTTTTTTTAAATTTGTATCAACTAACCACTTTTTAACAAACACCGTTAAATAATTTAAATAAAATGATAATTTTACCCCTAAATAAATTAAAATACTATTTTATTTTACAAAATTTTGAAAAATAAGAAAATTATAATTATAAAAATATCCCTAAATTTAATAAAAAATAAATCCCAAACAAAGGTGCTCAACTGATTTTTATTTAATTTAGATTTTGCAAAATTTTAATAATTATTTTTATTAAAAAATTATAATTTTGTGAAATTTTAATAAAAATGACTGAATTTATTTATTAAAAATTATAATTTTGTAAAATTATATTAAAATAACTGAATTTATTTATTAAAAAATAAATCCCAAAATTTTAATAATTTAGGAGATTTTTATTAAATCCCAAAATTTTGTAATTATTTTATAATTATAATTTTTATTTAGATTTTTATTAAAAATAAAAATTTTAATTTTGGGATTTATTTTTTATTTAACTGAGGGGTATTTTTATAATTATAATTTTCTTATTTTTTAAATTTTTTGTAAAATAAAATAGTTTTTTAATTTATTTAAGGGTAAGAAGACAAAGAAGACAAAGAAGAAGAAGAGGAGGAGGAAGAGCAGCCCCAGGAGGACGCTAACCCGATTGGTGAACCGGTTCGATTTTCCGGTAAAGGCTGAGGACGAAGTAGCCATTACGAGGCTTTTGAGTTCGATGACAATAAATACGAACTCGTGAGTTTTATTATTATTATTATTATTAACTGAGTAGAAAAAAAAAAGTAAATTTGATTGGATTTAGCTTGCATTTCTGCAATTATTTAACGGTGTTAGTTAAAAAGTGATTAGTTGATACAAATTAAAAGGATAAGGTGGTGCAAAGAACACGTTAGAATTTTTTGGTAGTTGGATGAACATAAGACAAAAAAGAAGTGGTGCAGTGATAATTTTTCAATTATAAATTGCCATTCTCGATAGGAGTAAATTGAAATTGACCAGAATTAATAATGAAAGATGCCATACTGTTGAATTCATATGATTCAACCACTCTTGCTCGTAAGAAGAAAAATTTCGAGGATGAAATTGCAGCTGAGAGCCTCAGAGCAAACACAATTTTAGCCCTGCAGGTTGCTTAATAATAGTCTTCTGAGTTCTAGTTAATTTTTTTTGAGACAGTACGAGATGTCAATGTTATGTCTTTTATGTCGCAAAATTAGTAACCACAGAATTTTAACTCCTCTCCAAACATGTTATCAAATTTGGCCGCCTCAAGATAATTTTAGGGCTAAAGCGACAGTATTCTAATATTATCTTTATAGTGGAATCTAATTAAACTTTGGCCTAAATTTAATGTGGGTTCTAATTTGCCTAGTTTTCTTGAGGTAAATCAAGACAAATATTAACCTGAACTAAAGTTATTTTTCACTCGGAAAATGTAGGTAAAGCCTATCTCTCAGGGTTTACAAATTGTCAATCCTAACATGTCATTTTAAAAAGTTAAATTTGCCCTAGGATCGATTCCCAAATTTCCAATTTGACATACACAATTAATAAAAAAAATTTACAAGCCAATATCTTAATTGCTTGGCAAAAAATTAATGAACAAGATTATCTAAGATTGACGTCATGAGATGACGGGATTAAATTAATCCAAGAACCTTGCTTATTGGCTACACAATCGAGGTCAGATGCATTCACATCAATATTCATTTTAAATATTCTTCCTCTTATCACTAACTCCCAATTGGCGACTTTTCTTTGGACCGTCGAATGGGGTTTGGTGCCCCATTTTTTGTCCTTTTCAAATTCACTATCCAACGCAAGACTTGCATAATGGCTTAGATTTGATTTTAGATTATTAACATTAAAAGCCCTTCTTATTCATGCAAAATAAGAAAAATAAAAATTTTTATAATTATGACATAAAAATTCATAATATATATATATATTATACTATTGGACTAGATTTCTAATTAAATGATTTATTCTTACATGTATTAATATCTATTTAAATTAATAAATTTACTTATTAATTAACAAATTAACTAGTTTATTATATAGTTAAATTATGTATATTATTTACGAATCATAATTAATGATAAATATAAAATTAATTTTTTAATTTAACATAACGGCAACCAGTTTCCTCTCACCCATGTGACCAAAATTCAAACCCCATAATCTTTTTTATTCCAACACAAGAGATTTTACTATCTCAAGTAAATGTAATGTACAAAATATGAAAATAAATTTAATTTGATATTCTATGTAGTTAATTTTTTTTTTGGTAACATAAGATTTATTTAACATATTATCAATTATTTAATTATGTAGTAACCATATGTTAATGTACGAATAATCATAAATTAATAAATAAAATAATAAATTTAATTGCACACTTAAATAAATTAATATTTGTTACTCCACCCCAACAGTTTAAATAGTTATTAGCACGCATCCATATGGTTGAGATCTTTCATTAACTCAACTAAGAGAATGGTAAAAAAATTCTAAACAATTACTCTATTTGAAAATAATTTAAATATTTCCTTATTTTTCTTTATTTAAAATAATTTAAATAATTTAAATAATTCAAAAAACTTTTTTTTAATTTACTAGTGTTTGTGTGTATAAAGAGAATAAGTGCTTGAATTCTAAAAGTTTAGGTGCAGGACTAATGTGTGAAAATTTAAAAGTTTTTAGTTTTTTTGTTTTTATAACTAATAGCAGGAATTCATTGTAATTGACCTTGAAAAAGACAAAAGAAAGGGGTACCAAACATGCAACGTAGTTTTGCCCGTCGAATGGACTTCTTGAACAAGATTGAAAAGTACATTATTTGACTATAGAATGCATCCTTGTAGAAAAGGGGGGGGAAAAGTAAAACATTCATTTTTCCTTAGATTAAAGTTCATTGAAACTTCAATAATTTAGAATTCTTGCAAAATCTTATCATCGACCAAAAATCTTTATAGACTTTTAAAATATCATTAAAGAATTCCCTTTACAACTGTATAACATTCACCGAAAGGGTCCAACATTTGCTAGTAAATTAAGATGAATATTACATTAAAAATAAATAAAAGAAAAGAGAAGAGGGACAAAAGTTGTTGGTCATAAGGAAAATCAAACTACACAATACTAAACCCCCCAAAAAAAAGTCAATAAGACCCTAACACCCCCCCCAAAAAAAAAGTCAAAATCATGGGAAACAGCCACGTTTTCCTTAGCTTCATTTGTGTAGGTGCAATGAACATATAATTTGATGAGACCCTGTCCTCTTGTACTTCTGTTTACTACTTCTAGAATGCAACTTTCAACTTACACCAAAGAATTAAATTGTTACCGTGCGTTAATGTTTTATTGAGCAACTTCACCTATTAGATGGTAAGAGTTATATATGTAAGTAACTTAATAACATCTCATAAATAATGAATTAACTAGAGTACAGCGCGCAGCATTATTCGACAATGTCATTTAATTAGCACAATATGACTAGCGTTACCCACTATATCATTTACTATCTTTATAGTAGCTGAATCGATTCACTCATCAATTGAACAAAACATGATTATTTTAGTTAAAAGATAGCTCTCAATCCTACGGTGACTTCAAGTTTCTTAGTGTTATTGAATAAAATTTGCTTCATTTTCAACAGTCTTAGGTTCTCTTCTTTCATTTCTGTAAATTCTAAACTAAATTAACGAAGAGGTAGACAAAGTTAACAACGAGGATGTCTTTATCAGTTAAGTTTCGTTGGAAGTACTGAGGAAAAGCACGTTCCAAATATATATATATATATATGTATGTATCTAGAAACGAGGGGATACAATTAAACACATGACATAACACGATCCGTTGACTAACATTTTTTATTGAGACATTGAAGAGAAAACAACAAGTTGATTGTGGATTAATAGCGAACGTTTTGACGACGTTAATTCCTAGACTTGTTCTTCCTTGAATGTATTTTTAAAATGAGTTCCACTACAATCTAACCGCCTACACTCAAATACATACATTCAACTCATTGCAGAAGAATTATTAAAAGAAAAATGATATTCAAAGCAGTAACAATTTGTCTAGAATTTGTAATTTTTTTTTACAGAAAAAAAAAAGAATGTGTCCGCATTTTAAGACAAACGCATGCATTTCTATCTGCACTAGAGAATGTTAATCTTTAAAATAACTTACAAGTAGCTTGTAGGAGCAAAATGTGTATAAGAGTTGGTATAAGCATTATTGTCAAAAAAATTAAGAATGACATCCTATCAAGTCAACAACTTCAAAAGTCAAATTGTAAAATTTAGTATATATGCAAGTCGCGTAATCAGATTATGAGAATTTAACTCTAACCTTTGACAGAGTAATAATTAGAATATGCATGTTCAATTACAATAAAAATAAAAATAAAAAGATCAAGAAAACACGAGGAAGTTGCTCTCCGCCCCCTACACATTAATTCAACTTTATTATAATTTATAAGAACGAGTCTCACCACTTCACATTGCCTCAAATCAAACCATCTCAAAAACAACAACCTGCAGAGAGATTCGCAAGCAAGATCATCATGTGCTTCTCTCTGATAGCTAAGTTCTTGATACTTGCAATCTTAATGGGGAGTGCTGCTCATATCCAAGTAAGCAGCCTTCATTTCCATTTCCAAAGCTTCACTGAACAAAATCGAAATGAGCTTTCCTTCCACAATTCAACCGTGGCCAAATCTGCCCTCCAAGTTACGTATGATGTTCGAGGAGCTCCGATTACAAATCAATCCGGACGGGTCATCTACAAAGATCAATTCCAGCTGTGGAGAGATAATAAAAATGTCAAAGCAACTTTCAACACCACCTTTGTTCTTAACATCCTTAACCAGACAGGTCAGCCCGGCGAAGGCCTCGCTTTTGTAATAGCCGGGAACAAAGATCTTCCGGAGAACAGCGAGGGTCAATGGCTTGGAATTGTAAATGGTAACACGAATGGGACTAATCAATCTCAGATAGTCGCGATAGAGTTTGATACAAAGAAGAGCTACGAGCAAGACATTAATGATAATCATGTTGGCTTGGACGTGAATAGCGTCTACTCGATCAGACAAGTGCCCTTAACAAGCGTAAATCTTGCAAATGGCACTGATATCACAGTACAAGTTCGATATGACGGCCAAAATATTACTGTTTTTGTAGCAAACATGGAGACTCCATTGCTTTCCGAGTCTCTTGATCTTTCCGAGTACCTTCCGGAGAAAGTCTTCGTAGGATTTTCGGCTTCAACAGGGGATGATACACAGCTGAACTGTGTGAAATCATGGGCATTTGATGGTTCAGATATTGGCGGAGATTCGAAGGCCTTTCGGGTTTTGATTGCTGTTCTAGTTCCAGCTGTGGTTTTACTAGCTGGTGTTGCTTTTTACTGCTGGAGGAGATACAGAGCTAGGGAACTTGATGATGACATCGAAGGCCTAATCAATGGCACCAATCTGGCTCCGAAGAAATTCCGGTTGAAAGAGCTTAAGAAGGCGACGGGCAATTTTAACCCGAAGAACAAGCTCGGGAAAGGGGGATTTGGGACGGTTTATAAAGGAATCTGGAGGAACAAAGAGATAGCTGTAAAAAGAGTTTCAGAGACTTCGCGCCAAGGCAAGCAAGAGTTCATTGCAGAAGTTACCACAATCGGGAGCCTTCGTCACAGGAATCTTGTGAAGTTGATCGGATGGTGCTATGAAAGGCATGATTTTCTTCTTGTGTATGAGTACATGCCTAACGGTAGCCTGGACAAGTTCATATTCTACGATGAGAAGAACAGTGGCCCCGGGGAAGTGACACTGAACTGGGAAAAGAGGCTGAGCGTAATACATGGGACATCTCAGGCGCTGGATTATCTGCATAACGGGAGCGAAAAGAGAGTTCTTCATCGGGACATAAAATCGAGCAATATCATGCTGGATTCGGAGTTCAATGCAAGGTTGGGAGATTTTGGATTGGCGAGAACCATCCAAGAAAATTTGAAGACTCATCACTCTACGAAAGAGATAGCTGGAACTCCTGGTTACATGGCTCCGGAGAGCTTTCTGGTGGGCAGGGCCACCATTGAAACTGATATTTACGCGTTCGGAGTTCTGATCCTGGAAGTTGCTTGTGGGAGGAAGCCTGGAAATCAAAGTGAGCAGAACAGTTATAACAATAGCATTGTGCACTGGCTGTGGGAACTTCGTAGGAAGGGAAGAATTCTTGATGCGGCTGATTCAAGATTGGGAGGAGAGTTTTCAGAGAAAGAAATGGAGTGTGTTCTCATTCTGGGTTTGGCGTGTTGCCACCCGAACCCGCACCTGAGGCCATCGATGAAGACGGTTTTGCAGGTTCTTTCCGGGGAGGCAGATCCGCCGGTGCTGCCACCTGAAAGACCCTCTTTCGTGTGGCCGGCCATACCTCCATCTTTCGTTGAGTCGGATTACACTCATACAGGAAGCCAACTTGATCCATTTTCAGATCTCACAGGGCGATAGACAGAAAGTGTGTGACAATTGCAATGACTTTTACATTCTTAGGAAGCTTGTTTTTGGTATTTCCTGGTGTGTTATTAGCGTGTTGTATATAGCAACTGTATATTATTCAACAATAGTATTTCCGTTGTCAGATTTTGGATTACCTTTTCAGAAATGTTGTCAAACTTGGATTCTCTTTTGGAAATGTCAAATTTTCGTGCAGTTCATCGTATAAAATTTGAATTGCTAATATCTATGTGCGATTGTTGTTTTGCTTGTTGTGACATGACACATCAATCAGACACAGAACTATTGTACTAAACTATTAAAGCCGTACAGTTGTTGGCAATTAACGAAGTAATAATGGGCATAAGGCAGCCAAATAACAGAAAAAGATGCTGAGAACGTTGCCAACTGACATTTTTTCAGCAAAGAAGAATGAATAAATTACAGTATGTGTATTTGCTGAGAATGATGTTTAATTACAGAGGAAATTGATTTATTGTAGACAATAACAGCTGAAGGTAATGATGAACTTCAATCTAAAGCTATTCTTTAAGCGTCAAGTATAAGAAATCCTGAAAAATGAAGATGAAGATCATGGGGGAAAAAAAATGTAAGTAGTAGAAATTAATTTTGTATTGGATGGGACAAAATCTGAAATTCTGATTGGTTGTTGAGTTTCTATGATTGTAGCCCATCATTGAACCAGTCTAGCACCATTAACCATCAGCCTTTTTTTACCCGCAACCTTCCTATCAATTAAGAATTATCAGCTTTCATTTTAGCAAATATAAGAATATAGGTTCTTGTTGAGTTACATCATTTTAAACTTACATCAACCATATATAATTTATTTATTTTTTTATATAACTCATTTGTTGCTTTTCAAAAAATTGAGAGGTTGTAGGAAATTGATTTCGGGTCAGCTATAAGCAGGGGCGGATTCCCCTTGGGACCAGTGGGGGACTTAAGTCCCCACTGAAAAAAAAAATTATTTTAATAGTTAATTTAATTATCCTAAAATTCTTAATAAATTTTTTTAAACCCCCAATAATTTATATTCAAGTCCCTAATACATATTTACACTTAAATTCTCACACTCCAAATTTTTAAAACAAATCAAAAGAGATGGACTTTACAAACTAAAATCAAGCCCAAAAACATCAATATTAATTAAATTTTTAAACATAATATTAGTATTAGTGTAGAGAGAGCATTTTCAACCATGAACATTCTGAAGAATCGGTTACGAAACCAAATGAGAGAGCAATGGATGAATGATAGTTTTGTTGTTACATAGAAAAAGACTTATTTAATAATATTAATAATGAAGTTGTAATACAACATTATCAATGTATGAAAACTCCTAAAAGATAATTGTAAACATATTTTGAAGTATGAAAAATCTTTTAAATTTATATATTTATTACGTTTGATTTTTTTATATTATCGTTGAATAAGCCCCCAATCAATCAATATACTGACTTCGCCCCTGGCTATAAGTTATAGATAATGTAACTCAGCAACTGCCAAAAATATGACGAAGTTAAAAAGATGTTGAGTTGTGACTCATATTTACCCCTAAAAATAGTCACTTAACTTATATGTTGGATAGGTCCATTTTACTAATAGGATAGTCTTTTGAGTTAAGATATGCAAAAATTCTAGGTCCAACTCCTCAATAAGGGTCTAACAATAATTGTGTTCAAAGAGAAATTGTTGGATTGAATTCTACATTGACTAGTAAAAACAATTACTTGGACTTATAAATAAGATAAATTCTTTCACCTAATAAATTAGTCAAGCAAAAAAGAAGTCAAAAAATAAAAAGAATGAGGATATAAAAATGATAAAGATTAAGTTTATCATTTTTTTAATTAATTAAAAAAAACTTAAAGTTAAGGACCGGAAAAGTCATTAGACATTATCATCAATTGGTGAATGATTTTTTTAATAAATTTTAAAATAGTTTATTGTAATTGTCTTTAGGCACATGATAAGAGCCGCCACATTTGAAATAAATATCTTAGGTTATGTTTTGGAATACCTAACATGACTTTTCCTTTTTTAAGTAAAATTTGTACTAATGGAGGTTCCACAAGAGAGCTTTAGAAAAATAATTATTAGATTGTTAATAAAAATTTTATTATAAAATTATTTTAATATAATTTTTTTTAAGTAATGTTATGAAAGGAATAAATATGATTATTAAATAAAAGGGAAAAAGGTAAATACACAATAAAGTTTGCTTAAATAATTACATAGGCCCCATTAATTTCATAAACCAAATAATCACCTAAATTTACGTAGCTGTCTAGCGTTAATTAAGACAACTATTAAACTCAACTAAAGTCGTTTTTTACTCAGAAAATGTAGGTTTCAGGTTTTACAAATTGTCAATACTAACAGCATGTCATTTTATGAAGTTAAATGATCCATTGTTTTAATTAGCACATAGAACAAAATTGATAGGTGGTATTGGTTAATGTTAATCAACAGCTTTATCTCTAAGTATAATATACGTGGCAAAAATTTAGCCAGCTACGTAACCTTGATGGGTCTAGACAATTACACTTGGCCAAATTATTTATCAGCTTTGATTTCGGATTGAATCTACTTGAGGACAAGGACTGAAACCCACCTCCAGTTTTCTAAGTAGAAATTGCTGCATATGAATACAGTGAAGTTGATATTGGATAGTGGGTTAATTAATTGTATGTGGGTCATCTAAGTACCTTTTTTATTTTTTTATTTTTGGCATTTTTGGTTTATGAAATTGGTGATCTATAATTATTAGTAGTTTTTTTTGTCAAGAATTTTAAAGTATGGGAAAATTTTAAAACCGCACAGTTTTAAATCTTTAAAATCATGCGGTTTTAAAACTTTCCCATATTTTAAAATTTGAATTAAAATATTTCTCCTATAACTATTTTAAAGATTTAGGATAACTTTTTTTTAAAAAATTTTAAAAATTATTTTTGAGACTTCGATTTAATGATTTAAGATTGAAACATTGAATCTAACTAATTCAAAAAAATCCGATTAATTTTCCTATGAGTTTCCTTTGAGTGAAATAATAATATAATATTATTTAGTACAAAATTTGCGTAGCATGTAATTACAAATTGTCGAAGATGTAGGCAAAGTCAACAAAAGTGGGTGTCTGTATAAGTCAAGTTTCGTTGGGAGTTCTGAGGAAAAGCACGTGTTCAAACAAAATTATAGAGGCGGAGATTGAGACATGTAAGACAAACAACATGTTGATTGTGGATTAATCGTGATAAATTAACGTTTTGTGTTTTAGTAAACTCTTTTTTTTTTTTTTTTTTTTCAGCTAAACTTGAGAATTTTAATCCTAAAATAACTCAACATTAGTTTGTATGAGTAAAATGTGCATAAGAGTTTGTATAAGCATTATACCATGTCGAGGTCAATAACTTCCGAAAATCAAATTGTAAAATTTAGTATATCTGCAAGTCATGAGATCAGAATACGGGAATTCAACTCCAACCTTTCATAGAATAATTAGAATTTGTTCAATTAAGTAATTTTATAACACTGTATCCCTTATTTTAAAGTAAGGAGATACGTTAAAAGATAGTATACATTTTAATATAATATATTTTATCTTATAGTATATTGAATATATATATATATATATATATATATATATATATATATATATACTTGTCACTTGCTTTATTTTCTTAGGGAAAAGGATATGTAAACCCCCAAATTGAGTTTTTAAAAAAGGATACTAAGACCTATTTTTTATTATAATACCCTTTAAATATAGTAATTAGAAAATTAACTTTATAGTTTTTTAATTAATACAAATTTATTATAAATAATATAATCTATCTAATGGACTGATAAAATTAAATTATTTTTAACATGTAAAATAATATAAAAATTTTAAGTTATTATATTTATTTTAATAATATATTCGTATTTATTATATAGATTTTAAATAAATTTTTGGTTTAAATAGATTTATAATTAACAAAATATCTACCTATTAATAAATTAAAATATTTTTACCTAATATTCAAACTAATTTTGATTTATTTATTTTAAGATTATGTTTCTATTTATTATTAAATATTACTTTAATATAATAAAATAGTTCTAACAGATTGTAAAATATAAAAAATATTTTTTAAATATTAAAATTATTTTAACATGAAAGACGGCCTTTCAATTTTACTGGAAGCCAACTTTCACAATTATCAGAAATCACAGGGGGACAGACAAAATGCGTAACAGTAGCGAGAATTTTTATATCCTCAAGAAGCTTGTTTTTAATATTTACATAGCCATTGTATTTTACGCAACGACAGTATTTATGTAGTCAAATTTTGAATTACCCTTTTAGAAATGGTGTCAAAAATTAGATTCTCTTATAGGAATGTCAAATTTTACATGGAGTCCGATTATAGTACAACTGTGATATCATACCACAGTTGTTTCCAGCCGTTGGATCCAGCTTATGGCAACAACTATAACTGAATCTAACGGCCGGAAGTTTTGCCCTTTTGCATGTAGTTAATTGCATAAAATTGACCTGCTGATATATCTGTGCGAAGGCTGTTTTGCCTCTTATGACATGACACCTCAAGCAGATTTGAAAAAAATATTGGCCATACAGTTGTTCGTCATTAAACAAGTAATGAGCACAAGGCGGCCAAATATGAAGTTAATATGAAAAGATGCCAACTGAATTTGTTTCTGCAAAGAATGAATGAATAAATTACAGTATGTGTATTACTGAAAATGATCTTTAACCACATAGAAATTGATTCAAAATCTTGCTACTACTAACACAAGTGCTTGAGGGACAACAGCAGCTACAAGTGATAATGGCTTCAATCTAAAGCTATTCTTTAACAGTCAATTGTAAGAAATACTGAAAGACAAATGAGAAAAGCTCAATCATAATCAATTTGCACTGTCAAATCTTGTACTCCTAAATCGTGGTATAAACCATGCACAAATTGAAGTATTGGGCGGTCATCCACTCCCTTCTTCACCTGTTTGCATCATCCACCAAGGGAAATCGCTAAATTACAATTTTTCACGACATATGGCCAAAGTTAAAGATATTTTAGATACCCAAATGGCTAATAACTTGCTGCATCGTCTTGAATACACATAAAACAAAATTTTGGCAGCATACCTGAAGTGAGAGAGAACCAACAACATGGCCAGGCACTAGCTCCCAAAAACAGGCTTGGGAAACTTCTGTAACATCTTCCCGAGAAACAATCTGTCCAAAGTAGAATTTCGAATAAGATACTACGAACTAAACAAGAAAGAAATAGTCTGATGGAAACTTATACTTTCAAATAAAAAAGGAAAGAAAAGAATCACCTGTCTCCAACATTTACTCAATGCTGAAGACGGAATGCTAGGAGGTGCCATCTGAAGCAAGATACCACCTGTCACTTTGAAAAGTGGCATGACAAGCATGAAGACTGCAACTGAAACTATCCCCAAACACAAAACTTCAGCATTCTGGACCCTGCAGGGAAAGGAAATCAGAATCCAATAATTAAATTGAAGCCTGCAATCAACCCTGCAAGGAGAAAATATCTCTCTGTCCATACATGAACAACGCTTGTGAGATGGTGATTACCCACCGCCCACTTTAAATTTAAAAACAAAATGAACAGAGACTTACCCAAGGGACAAAAACCAAGATGCCAATATCAAACCTGCACTGCAAATAATAATTGTAATCCAGCTTAAGATCGATATGTGGAGAATAATCTGAAAAGAAGCTTGAGAAAGAGCAAGAGAAAGAGAAAGAGAAAGAGAGAGAGAGAGAGTATTACACCTGCGAATAGAATCTGCAAGAACATGCAAGCAAACTGAGTGGTAATTCATGTCTTCTGGGCTCCGGTAAACTGTGACAAAATATGCATATCAGATGAATAATCAGAAGAGTTAAGGAACAAAGACTGCGTCATTGACTCAGTCCTCAACCTAGAGAAAATAATGTTCCCTATATATGCCATAAACAAAGCTGCTATTCAATATATAAAACAGAGATCCCGGTCAATAAAAATGTGGGTCTGTTGGCATGGTGAATTTAAAGAGTCTGCTGAACGCGTCCACCAGTCCAAGTACGAACCCCAAAAGATTCTCGAGAAGGATACTAACTCTGAGATTTCTTCATTCATCCTTCCTGCTTGAGAGCTCTAATCTTCTGGCAACAACGATAAACATTTTCCTTTATAGTGACGCAACAACGATAAAAAAAATAACAGTAAAATCGTATAGTGATATGGCGTTATTTAGAAAATAATATTAATTTTTTACTTAATACTATAATATGACGTGATTTTATAATTTTTTTGTCATTATTTATCATGTCCTTCTATTCAAGCATCAGTTTTAATTTTTCAGAATTGATAGGTTGGCACTTTTGTGGTACCGTGACGGCCCATATTCTTTGTAGTTCTCCGTTGGTGCTAAACGAAGCATGTATAATTCCGAGCTGATTTGACGGATCACTGCCCCAATAGTTAAGCTATATAAAATCTGAATAGCAACACATTTGGACCAATTTTTTTCTTAGCTACAATATTACATACACAAGCTGCCATGCACGTTGATTTTTGACCTCACGGTGGATGATAACTCGTTTGCATGTGTGTCTTCTTTTAATTTGGCCTAATTTCATGCCTTCACTAATCAATTGATGTCATCTTAATTAATTTGTTATGGTTTGTTATGTCACATTTCTAGTTGACCTGCAAAAGAAATTTAATAGATGGAATTTTCATGTCAATTGATGTACGATCAGCCGTATGATTCGCGCACCAAAGGGACTCTAAAGCAAGTTGCAGTATGAAACCTCGTGAATAAAAACGAATGCTTCAATAAATCAAGTGGGAGCAAATTTCATCCACAATGCCAAAGTCAGCACAAGCAAATAGTTGCTGCTCAATAAATCACAAGACAAATCGCCAATCGGAAATCCTACAAAATACTAAGAATAAAAAAGAAACCTATTAAAAAAAAAGGACATATTTGTCTCTGATTTAAAAAAGGGATGACTTGAAGGGCATATTTTGTTAAAGAAGAAAAAATATAGGTGTCCAAATGCTGACACGCTTATGAACTTTGTACGAAATGTGCGGTATAAATTTATTAGTTGAATAAAAATATAAAATAATAAAAATAAATTATGTGAATCAAGATATATTTAATCTAATTAATTAAATTATATCATATAAATTTATACAAAAACTTGTAGTTGTATCATTAATTTTATTATAACGGTTGCATGTCTTTAATATTTCTTTTTTAATTTTTTTAAGCTATTTTAATAGTTAATTTAATTATCCTAAAATTCTTAATAAATTTTTTTAAACCCCCAATAATTTATATTCAAGTCCCTAATACATATTTACACTTAAATTCTCACACTCCAAATTTTTAAAACAAATCAAAAGAGATGGACTTTACAAACTAAAATCAAGCCCAAAAACATCAATATTAATTAAATTTTTAAACATAATATTAGTATTAATGTAGAGAGAGCATTTTCAGCTATGAACATTTTGAAGAATCGGTTACGAAACCAAATGAGAGAGCAATGGATGAATGATAGTTTTGTTGTTACATAGAAAAAGACTTATTTAATAATATTAATAATGAAGTTGTAATACAACATTATCAATGTATGAAAACTCCTAAAAGATAATTGTAAACATATTTTGAAGTATGAAAAATCTTTTAAATTTATATATTTATTACGTTTAATTTTTTTATATTATCGTTGAATAAGCCCCCAATCAATCAATATACTGACTTCGCCCCTGGCTATAAGTTATAGATAATGTAACTCAGCAGCTGCCAAAAATATGACGAAGTTAAAAAGATGTTGAGTTGTGACTCATATTTACCCCTAAAAATAGTCACTTAACTTATATGTTGGATAGGTCCATTTTACTAATAGGATAGTCTTTTGAGTTAAGATATGCAAAAATTCTAGGTCCAACTCCTCAATAAGGGTCTAACAATAATTGTGTTCAAAGAGAAATTGTTGGATTGAATTCTACATTGACTAGTAAAAAAAATTACTTGGACTTATAAATAAGATAAATTCTTTCACCTAATAAATTAGTCGAGCAAAAAAGAAGTCAAAAAGTAAAAAGAATGAGGATATAAAAATGATAAAGATTAAGTTTATCATTTTTTTAATTAATTAAAAAAAACTTAAAGTTAAGGACCGGAAAAGTCATTAGACATTATCATCAATTGGTGAATGATTTTTTTAATAAATTTTAAAATAGTTTATTGTAATTGTCTTTAGGCACATGATAAGAGCCGCCACATTTGAAATAAATATCTTAGGTTATGTTTTGGAATACCTAACATAACTTTTCCTTTTTTAAGTAAAATTTTTACTAATGGAGGTTCCACAAGAGAGCTTTAGAAAAATAATTATTAGATTGTTAATAAAAATTTTATTATAAAATTATTTTAATATAATTTTTTTTAAGTAATGTTATGAAAGGAATAAATATGATTACTAAATAAAAGGAAAAAGGTAAATACACAATAAAGTTTGCTTAAATAATTACATAGGCCCCATTAATTTCATAAACCAAATAATCACCTAAATTTACGTAGCTGTCTAGCGTTAATTAAGACAACTATTAAACTCAACTAAAGTCGTTTTTTACTCAGAAAATGTAGGTTTCAGGTTTTACAAATTGTCAATACTAACAGCATGTCATTTTATGAAGTTAAATTTGCGTAGGACCGATTCCAATAGATATAGACAATTAATAAATAAATAGTTGTACAAACCAATGTCTTAATTGCTTGGCAAAAATTAATGAGCATGATTATCTAAGATTGAGGTTCATGAGATGATGTGCTTAAATTATTTCAGGAGCCTTGCTTATTGGCTACACAGTCAAGGTCAGATGCCTTCACGTCAACGTTCATCTTATTGATGGTTTCTTCTCAGAACCCTACTACAGAATGAAAGGACTATGAGGTTCTTCTTCTTATCACTAACTCGCTTATTCTTTGAACTGTTGAATAGGATTCTTGAACCAGATTTAAAGGTACATTATTTGACTGTTGAATACATCCTTAAAGAAAAATAAAAATATTAAAATTATTCATTTTCCTTAGATTAAATTTCATTGAAACCTCATTTAAAAAAAAAAAAAAGACACTTACACCTCCAAGATTTCAGAAGATGATCATATGTCTACTCTTAAATTTTTAATAAATGACACCAAAACGCTAAGGCCCTCTTTTGACTATAATAGCCTTTGACTTTATTAACTCAAAAAATTTACTCCAATGTTTTATAATAAACAGAAATATAATATTAAAATAAATGTAATAATATATGCATTTGAAAATAATTTCAATATTTAAAAAAAATTAAATACTTTATAATCTTATATTATATGAAACTAAATTTTATTAAATAGAAACATAATGTTAAAATAAATATATAAAAAATTAAATTATTTTCAATATTATATAAAATAGTTTTGATATTATTAACACATGAGATATATTTTATTAATTTCAAAATCTATTTAACCCACGGATTTATTTTAAATTTTATAATAAATACAAATATGTTACTATAATAAATATAATAATTTACATTTTAAAAATTATTTTATAGTTTAAAAAGTTTTATATTATTAGTCTACTAGACAAATTAAACCATTTAAATTTTATTTTGTATTTATTAAAAAAATTAAAGTTAATTTTTTTAGTTACTATCTACAAATGGTATTATAGTTAACCAAAAAAAAAAAAAAGTTTTGATATCCCTTATTAAAAACTTGATATTTATATGACTATTTCTACAAATCTTAGGAGTGTAGATGTCCCTTTCTAATTAAAAAAAAAAAAAGAAAGGAAAATTCATTGAAACCTCAATCGTTTAGAATTCATGAATAATCTTATCATAGAATTCTAAAAATCTTTATACATATTCTATGAAAATATCATTAAAGATTTCCTTTGATAACTTAATAAAACTTTGCTAGTGAAATTAAGATGAATATTGCATTTAAAAAAAAAAAAAAAAAAAAGAGGGTCGAAAGTCGTCGGTCATAAGAGAATTCAAACAATGATACTGCATCTGTCCCCACTCCCCTACGAAGAAATATTATGCGTTGGTGCAATGAAGGAGTTGATGAGACTGTTGTCCGCTTGCACCTTTGTTCACTTCTTGCATGAATTAATCAATTTTCAAAGCAAGTCTTTCGAGTTAAATCGTTACCGTACATAAATATTTTATCGAGCAACTTCACCCATAAGTATGATAACATCTCATAAATAATTGATCATTAACTAGACATTACAATTATGTGACAACTTAATTATCATAACACAAACTATGTCACCCACTGTATCATTACTATCTTACCGTAACTGAACCATTTAGTTCAAACATAACAATCAATCCTACGGTGAGTTCACGGTGTTCTTTTTTTGTATTGTAATAAAATTTGGTTCGTTTTCAGTAGATTTATCTTTTCTTGCTTTCGTTTTTCCTTTTAGTAAACTCTTAAAGTAACTATCGAAGATGCAGGCAAAGTCAACAAAAGTGGGTGTCTGTATAAGTCAAGTTTCGTTGGGAGTTCTGAGGAAAAGCACGTGTTCAAACAAAATTATAGAGGCGGAGATTGAGACATTTAAGACAAACAACATGTTGATTGTGGATTAATCGTGATAAATTAACGTTTTGTGTTTTAGTAAACTCTTTTTTTTTTTTTTTTTTTTCAGCTAAACTTGAGAATTTTAATCCTAAAATAACTAAACATTAGTTTGTATGAGTAAAATGTGCATAAGAGTTTGTATAAGCATTATACCATGTAGAGGTCAATAACTTCCGAAAATCAAATTGTAAAATTTAGTATATCTGCAAGTCATGAGATCAGAATACGGGAATTCAACTCCAACCTTTCATAGAATAATTAGAATTTGTTCAATTAAGTAATTTTATAACACTGTATCCCTTATTTTAAAGTAAGGAGATACGTTAAAAGATAGTATATATTTTAATATAATATATTTTATCTTATAGTATATTGAATATATATATATATATATATATATATACTTGTCACTTGCTTTATTTTCTTAGGGAAAAGGATATGTAAACCCCCAAATTGAGTTTTTAAAAAAGGATATTAAGACCTATTTTTTATTATAATACCCTTTAAATATAGTAATTAGAAAATTAACTTTATAGTTTTTTAATTAATACAAATTTATTATAAATAATATAATCTATCTAATGGACTGATAAAATTAAATTATTTTTAACATGTAAAATAATATAAAAATTTTAAGTTATTATATTTATTTTAATAATATATTCGTATTTATTATATAGATTTTAAATAAATTTTTGGTTTAAATAGATTTATAATTAACAAAATATCTACCTATTAATAAATTAAAATATTTTTACCTAATATTCAAACTAATTTTGATTTATTTATTTTAAGATTATGTTTCTATTTATTATTAAATATTACTTTAATATAATAAAATAGTTCTAACAGATTGTAAAATATAAAAAATATTTTTTAAATATTAAAATTATTTTAACATGAAAGACGGCCTTTCAATTTTACTGGAAGCCAACTTTCACAATTATCAGAAATCACAGGGGGACAGACAAAATGCGTAACAGTAGCGATAATTTTTATATCCTCTAGAAGCTTGTTTTTAATATTTACATAGCCATTGTATTTTACGCAACGACAATATTTATGTAGTCAAATTTTGAATTACCCTTTTAGAAATGGTGTCAAAAATTAGATTCTCTTGTAGGAATGTCAAATTTTACATGGAGTCCGATTATAGTACAACTGTGATATCATACCACAGTTGTTTCCAACCATTGGATCCAGCTTATGGCAACAACTATAACTGAATCTAACGGCCGGAAGTTTTGCCCTTTTGCATGTAGTTAATTGCATAAAATTGACCTGCTGATATATCTGTGCGAAGGCTGTTTTGCCTCTTATGACATGACACCTCAAGCAGATTTGAAAAAAATATTGGCCATACAGTTGTTCGTCATTAAACAAGTAATGAGCACAAGGCGGCCAAATATGAAGTTAATATGAAAAGATGCCAACTGAATTTGTTTCTGCAAAGAATGAATGAATAAATTACAGTATGTGTATTACTGAAAATGATCTTTAACCACATAGAAATTGATTCAAAATCTTGCTACTACTAACACAAGTGCTTGAGGGACAACAGCAGCTACAAGTGATAATGGCTTCAATCTAAAGCTATTCTTTAACAGTCAATTGTAAGAAATACTGAAAGACAAATGAGAAAAGCTCAATCATAATCAATTTGCACTGTCAAATCTTGTACTCCTAAATCGTGGTATAAACCATGCACAAATTGAAGTATTGGGCGGTCATCCACTCCCTTCTTCACCTGTTTGCATCATCCACCAAGGGAAATCGCTAAATTACAATTTTTCACGACATATGGCCAAAGTTAAAGATATTTTAGATACCCAAATGGCTAATAACTTGCTGCATCGTCTTGAATACACATAAAACAAAATTTTGGCAGCATACCTGAAGTGAGAGAGAACCAACAACATGGCCAGGCACTAGCTCCCAAAAACAGGCTTGAGAAACTTCTGTAACATCTTCCCGAGAAACAATCTGTCCAAAGTAGAATTTCGAATAAAATCCTACGAACTAAACAAGAAAGAAATAGTCTGATGGAAACTTATACTTTCAAATAAAAAAGGAAAGAAAAGAATCACCTGTCTCCAACATTTACTCAATGCTGAAGACGGAATGCTAGGAGGTGCCATCTGAAGCAAGATACCACCTGTCACTTTGAAAAGTGGCATGACAAGCATGAAGACTGCAACTGAAACTATCCCCAAACACAAAACTTCAGCATTCTGGACCCTGCAGGGAAAGGAAATCAGAATCCAATAATTAAATTGAAGCCTGCAATCAACCCTGCAAGGAGAAAATATCTCTCTGTCCATACATGAACAACGCTTGTGAGATGGTGATTACCCACCGCCCACTTTAAATTTAAAAACAAAATGAACAGAGACTTACCCAAGGGACAAAAACCAAGATGCCAATATCAAACCTGCACTGCAAATAATAATTGTAATCCAGCTTAAGATCGATATGTGGAGAATAATCTGAAAAGAAGCTTGAGAAAGAGCAAGAGAAAGAGAAAGAGAGAGAGAGAGAGAGAGTATTACACCTGCGAATAGAATCTGCAAGAACATGCAAGCAAACTGAGTGGTAATTCATGTCTTCTGGGCTCCGGTAAACTGTGACAAAATATGCATATCAGATGAATAATCAGAAGAGTTAAGGAACAAAGACTACAACATCGACTCAGTCCTCAACCTAGAGAAAATAATGTTCCCTATATATGCCATAAACAAAGCTGCTATTCGATATATAAAACAGAGATCCCGGTCAATAAAAATGTGGGTCTGTTGGCATGGTGAATTTAAAGAGTCTGCTGAACGCGTCCACCAGTCCAAGTACAAACCCCAAAAGATTCTCGAGAAGGATACTAACTCTGAGATTTCTTCGTTCATCCTTCCCGCTTGAAAGCTCTAATCTTCTGGCAAGAAGCAGCTACAATCTCCCAATGACAATGCCCTTATATTCAAGACTCTATAATAATTTACAAACTAAGCACCAATGCCAGATGAAGAAGCTCTTCCAGAGAGTTCTTCACTGCCTGGTGCTGGTTATCCGCATAGAAGAACCCATCCAAATTCTTCATTTTATCAAAGCCTTGAATTCTTCATTAAACCCTGAGTGGAAGGCATAAACATGGGTTCCCTATTTATTTGAAGTTTTAAGGAGGTTAATTTACTTAAGACTTTGTGTTCTATGTTTACCCCCACTTCTTATCTAGAAACTACTCTTGACTTTTAGAGTCTCTATCCCTATTGGGAATACCCCAAAGAATCTCCTAATTAGACTGATTGGGATATAGAACAATTAAATAGTTTATAGTTTGCTTTTTCAACTGTCTGACTGCACGGTTTATCAAAACCATGCTGGGAAACTCATCATGTCATTAATACATCATACAGAAACTGAAAAACTCAAATCAAGATATCAAAAACTCAGTCAGGTCATTAGATGAATTTAAAAAAAACTTGTAGCAGTCCCATCTAACACAAATCAAGATGATCACTTAAGCATATATAACAGTGCCACCACACTTACCAAGATTAATGCGAGCATAATTCCTGAAGAACCAAACCCCTATAAGATTTACCAATAAGTTTGTTACTGCTGAAACAATCAAATAATGCCTGCAAGCAATCAGATTGATCAGCCACTACTGAAAGAAATTCAATAAACCAAAAGAAATCCTAAAAAAGCGAAATAGAAATACAAGAGTCAACAGACTTCATAAAGATCAATGCATCCACTTCTCTAGATTTACCAAGTTTGTTATAGCATCGCTAAAAAAGCTCAGATTGAACCAAGAAACTTACTTGTGCTCAGATTCATCTTGTATGAATGCATGAAGTGCTTCCACAGCCAAGGAGAATGACATGAACAAAAGAAACAGCTGTCTAAACAAGTAGCAAACTGACAAAACATCAAAATGGAGGCCAGTCCAAAAATTTCACAGAAAAGAAAAATAAGAAAAAGAACATGTGACATACGGAAAACCTTTGGATATGCAAAATAAAGAGGGACTGGAAAAAAAGAAGTATCAGAATCAAATCCCACTCACACCAAATTTTGATCAATTCTTTCAGGTTCATGAGAGTTTTAGCATATATGGCAATTATTGCTTTCGTTGGGATCAACGTTTGTGAAAATTATCTTCAAATGAAGAACCAAATTTTGTCAATTTTTAAGAGCTGATAATTCTAGTATTAAAATTCATTCATAATGAAAGAGCTTACAGTGGAATACAGGTGCTTTCAAACACAAATTGTAATTTTTAAACAATCATTGTCTCATCCTTCAAAATTTTCTCAAGTTCATTACGTTATACTTGTTACTTAAAGAGAGAAACTGAAAGGAAAATCATGCCAACTACAGTTTAATGCAAGCAGCTTGTACACAAAACAATATATAAGAACATTAAAAATGAAGGAAATGTAATATACTTACAGCATTGGTAAAAGCCGACAAAACTTCAAGCCTTTTGTACCTAATTATTGAAAATAAGCACAATAGTTACAAGCTAATCATTTACATTCATATGCACACATTTCAGCACGAGTGAAACCCATATATTGTCAAGTGACTTCCGTATATTATTAAAATTCAAACCATGAAAGCTCTAAAGCATTGACTATGCAACTCTTTATACAACTCCATGTAGACAGAGCTGAGCAAATATTTGTCTATCAGCAATTCTATGTTTCTAATGCGAATTTTAACAAAATGTGAACTAACAACTTGTATAACCATTACCCGTAAGTATAAGCAGAATCAGGCTTTTGTCTCGAAGCAGCCATGGCAAACATCGAAAACGTCAACAATCCACAGCCGAACGTCAAATGAAATGCATCAGACACCAAACCTAAACCACATAAAGCAAAAATTACTAAAAATATAGATAAATTTAAAAAAAGAAAAAAGAAAAAAATTCTAAATTCATACCAACGCGGCCGGTGAAGAGTCCAATAGCCAATTCAGCTGTAGAATAAGCAACATTAAGCGAAATCAACAGAAACAATCGCTTCATCTGCCGATTCCCGGACCTCAAGGCGCGAAAAATTGAGAATTTATCGAAGTACTTGTCGTGGTAAGAAATTGTATCTATGTTTGAAATTGAACGAGAAAGAAAGGGCTTTGCTGATTCGTCTGGGAATATTGAGATTGGCGTGTGTGGCGGCTCTTGTAGCTGTGACTGGTTGTACGAAGCCTGCCGCACGTACGCTAATCTGCGATCGGTTGTACTCAATCCTAAATTGGATTCTTGTGTGTGGTACTTGAATGATTTGGTTTTCTCCATTGCTTTTTCGAAGAAATTGGAATCGAAAGTATAATAATATCAATAATAACAAATAAAAATTTATGAATTTTATCTTTTTAAAAAAAAGAAAAAGTAAATACAGAACAAATGAAAAGAAACGGAAAGACGATGAAATCAATGCTCTCCTTCAGAAAAAGAAAGGAAAGGCGAAATGGAAGAAGGCGACGAAGACGACTTCGACTTGTACACTTGAGTCTGAAGTAAACGAAGCGAGCAAACTCAGTTATACGAAGTTTCTTGGCATTTATCAAAATAGTTCATATGGTTTGCAAAAGTAACAAATAGATCCATGAACTTCTGGCAATTAGTTCATAAGGAATTTGCACCGATACGGCTATTTACCCAAATGACAAGTATGTATTTGCGTCTCACTATTTCAAATGTCACGAAAATGACCGAATTTGAAGTGAAACTACCTAAATACCTTTATATTTAATACAACTTAATATTTTTAAATATTGTCAGAGACTTATAGAGTTATATTCAACTAGACTTGTCTCCTATGATATCAATGAATGTCCGAAGAGTTTGCATGTAAAACTCTTTTTTTTTTAATTTAAGATTTCATATTTTACATTTATTAAAATTTCAGACTCCTCAACTCAAGATCCCATGTAAAGATTCAAAAATCAAGAAATCTAGATTACAATATTAAATGAATATTCAAACACTAAATTTTTTTATCAACGATCAATACTATAAATCCCCCCCCCCCAAAAAGAGAAAGATATGTTTATTTACATACTTAAATATATTTTATCATATTTTACAAGAAAAAAGTACTAAATCAATAGCGCTGAAAACTTACAAATTCAACACTAATTAAACAAAACAAAACAAAAACTTAAACTTAGAAAACCAATCTTATGATAAATGTGGAAGAAAAATGCAGCTTGTTAAACATGAATGTGATTTTTAAACTACTTTGGGATATGTCTATTGAAAAAGTATTGAATTTTATGTGAAATTTAGTAAAGAGATGCATAAACTTTTGTAAAGAGAAAGATTATTCTTAATGAAGATGAGAGGGGTATTTTAGATAAAATACCACCAAAATATCATATGCATTATATTACGAAAACGTTGTCATATTTATGCAAAGTGAAAATTATTTTATTATATATAAATAAAAAAGCCCTCAATATTTTAAAATGAGAATATTGTCCTGAGTCAATTTTTTTTTTTTTTTTACTAAATTGAATGGTAGGGAAGAAAGGACGTGTATACTTAACATAGCAGTTCTTTTTTTTAAAAAAAAATTGTATGTGTATACTTAATATAACAATTCCTTTTTTGTACTATAATTTATTGCGTTTCTTCCCATTTTGTCTGTGTTTACCTTTTATAAAATTCATAATTTTCTCAAATTGTTATCATTATTTTATTTATTATCATTATTATTCAATTGTCGATTCCAATTTCTTCGAAAAAGCAATGGAGAAAACCAAATCATTCAAGTACTACAGTAACTACACTCAAGAATACAAATTAGGATTGAGTGCAAATGTGGATTCATTTGTTACTTTTTTAAAAAGGCTGGGGTAAAATTGCTATTTACCTCTACTTCCTAGAATGGGCTTCGCAACTTGGATGAGTTTGAACGCAAAACGGGCAAGCGAGTACCAAACATTTTGGGTTAGCCCAACAAAATTTGTTGGGCATTATTTTTTTAATTTTAATTATCTTTTTTAAATACAACTACAGTACTACTAATATTTTATAATAAGATTTATTTGGGACCAATCTTACATTATTTCTATTTTGATACGTCAAAATTACTGCTCCCATTGTATAGGGAGAAAATCTCCAAATTAATACCGTATACTTATATTATAATCTTTATAGTTTTTATTCTCAATACCCGATTAATTTCAATTTTGTTAAAGAAACAACACACCCCTTAGCCTCAAGGGGTTGAACGAATAATTTTGAAGCCGTTTTCTTTAACTATTCACTCCAGTTTGAGTCATAGGTGAGGTAAGGAGCAAAAATTTGATTTGAGTACTCTCGACAAAATAATAATAACAAACTGCTTAATCAGGAGGTTGGTGGCTCAGTCTCTCCAAACTTGGGAGCACATATCACCCAACCGTAGGTGCATATTTCTCAGGCCGTGTTATAGCAACAGTCAATGAAAGTTGATTTCTGTTATTTAAAATAAAAATGACTTCTGTTTTTCATAAGATCTAGACTGAAGAAAAAAAACTGAAAATTGCTACTTGCAAGTTCCAACAACATGCTTAACCAAAATGATTCAAATGTCAATCCACACGAACTAACCTTAAGCTTGGACGTAACCCCTCCTCTGTACAGAAAAGCTCCGAATTTGCTGCAAAAACTTCCCAATTTCTCTAAGTTAAAAGCTCTTGCTCTACTGAAAATTAACGAAGCAGTCGCCTATTCCGATGCCATACACTTCATTATTATGGCGACTTCATTCATCAAAGACCCTTGATGATTGATCACAATAACATTAGGCTGATATCCAAAGGCTACAGTGGTGCAAACGCTGGAAAAGAGAGAGTTGAGTTTTAATGTCCCGTGGAAAACCACAGTCTCACTTGATAAGTGCTTTCCAACTTTCAGGCTTCTATCGCCAAATGAGCCCTGAAACCGGCAAAACAAAAGAAATGGAACCAAATTCTTTGGTTGTAAAAGATTATATGAACTACAACTGGAAAAGAAATAAATACGCAATAGTATGTCTATACATGTCATCATAGATTTCAGCAGATAGGATATAAACCTATATATATATATATATATAAGTAACAATTTAAGGCCTCATCTAGGTATTCTGTGTATTATATGAAAAACAGAAAGCCTCAGCACTAGATACCCTCAAACATTAGATGGAGGCATGGAGCCACAATAACAATATATATGCCAGCATTCACTTACGTACAGTGATTCATTTCGCAAGATAGAGAATCACATGTCAGGATTGCAAATGATACTCAAGAGAAAAGGCACACATATCAGAAGGACTTGATCCGGGCCTGCAATTGAGTGTCAAGAAAGAAAATTAAATTTGAGAAAAAATTCATAAAGAATGAACAAATGAACTAGTTTCATTTTACTTGTAAAAGATTGAATTCTACAACAGAGTAAATTGAACTTATCGATTCAGGATTTTTCACTAAGAGCTCTAAGAAAGTTAACATGACGTTAGTAAAAAAAAAAAAAAAAAAATCTTAATGGAAATATTGCCCACATACAAAGTAAAATACCTTTTATTTATGGTACCGTAGTGAAAATTAAGTTTTCCCATTCTAATATCATCAATGAACTGCAGCACGAGATATACAATAAAACAGCATAAGATAATATGAGTAATGCAAGATACTAATTAGAGAGACATATTAATGTCATATGTTCAAAGTAGAATCTCACCAATTTTAAGGTAACAAAGATTGATGAAAATGCCAGAGAATCAAAAGGTATCTCATCAAGTGCAAAAAGCCGGCACTCTGATGATTCTGGACCAGGAGAGAAGTGAGGCTTTTTCAGCTTGGCTAAGAATATTATGTAAGTCTGCTTCAACCAGGGATTGGAGAAATAAATGAACAAATTAAGCACCTGCAAAGGAGATAAATTAAGATAATAGGAGGGTTCTTCCATACTTGGCCTATACGAGGAATGTCCAATTGAGCAAAAGGTGACTGCACTTCCACATCTGCACGTGCCTCTTCCCAGGTTTCCCTGATTGCCCCTTCTGCAGCCGACTCGCCAATTTCCATGTAACCAGCAGGAAGAGTCCTATGTTAACAGCATGCAGTTATGGGGAAAAAAAAAATCCAGTGAGCATCAATGATAAAATGAAGAAAAAATCAGCATTAACATCTCAGGTTGTTAATGCCCCTGATTCTTTATTCTTTAGAGGGAGTTGGCAAAGAGAAGGAACACAGGTGGATTCTATTCATGATCAAAACTCCAGTATACGTACCAAAGACCATAAGATGGTTCAATTTTTCGCTTGCAAAGTAGGATCTTCTTATCATGCTCAATGAGGCAGCCTACAACCTATAGCAATCAATTTTGAACAAATGTTAACAAATCTTGAATGACATTAAGAGGATCACAAGCATCACTAATTTAATACCCACAAGCAACTATTCACGTTATTCAACATTATGTTTCCTTATTTTGCATATTTACTCACTTTAATTTACAGCAAATTATGGAAGTAACTCTAGACTTCTTTTAAAATACAATAGAAAAAGTAAAAAAAAATCATAAACCAAATTATTTCTCCACACTTTCCAATGTATTATCATAAATCTCAATAGCCCACCATAGTGACACCAGTATGGAATATAATACTAATTCACAAATGTGGTGATACTGTGTCCCAAAAGAATGATAATTTCATCAACCCAAAATTTAGTTTAGAACATACTCTGCCACTCATTAAATTATTTGGCACATGATGATACAAATAAATCCTGTGATTGATATCCTGCCAATGCTCATATTGCAATCAGTGCAATCTTTGAATGCATAGTTTTATTTACATCGTGAACTGAGAAGCTAGATGAATAGTTCTTCAGTGAACTTAGAAGAAACCACTATAAGTATACTTAACTTTGCAGTTTGCACCATCCAGAACAATTTCAAACGAAGCATAATAATAATTCCCCATCCCATAAGATTTCCAAACAACACCCAAGTGAAAACTAAAAATAAAAAGGTCATTTACTCAATGCTGATCTGAAAACTCAAATCTATAACTACATTCAGAGTAATAAATGCCATGCAACTGCAATAACTGCAGAAAGCAAGGAAGCAACACTAATTGGAACAATCCAACAATAGAACATACCATTTTCGGATTTTGATAAGCAATTTTCCCACAAACTGTGCAAATGGCCCTCATTTTCTCTTCTCCATGAGGAACCTCATGCTTGGTTTGACCTCCACACCACTGACAAAAACTGATCTTGCGAACATTGCCCTAACAAAACATACATACAAGTTAAACTACGAGAATTGAGAATAAAGAGCTCCTATCTCCTCATATAAGTAATTACCCGATTTGAGCTTATTTAATAAACTCGCTCTCAAAATTACACCGAATTGAAGATTTTCACATAATTCAAATGGAACCCATTTAAGTTAAGGACATAAACTACCAGAAAAAACTCACAGCTGAATGAACTGCAGCTGATGAAGGATGAGAAGAAGTGGCATCTTGGTTTGACTCAGACCTAGTTGCACACACTCGACTCGCTCTAAAACAGCGGGTTCTCCGAGTCAAAAACGCCGGCGAGACCAAAGAATCTGTCTTTGATACACTTTCATGTCTTCTTGTAGTAGAATACGGTAATGGGTTTGTAGAAACTGCGACAAATGAAAGGCCGTAACAGCTATTATGTGATTTTTTTAATACAAGTGAAAGAAACCCAGATGAAGAACCCAGAATCTGTACAGATTTTAGCATATTTCACGACTGTATCGTGAATGTTTGAAAATTTTACAAGGAAAAGATTGAAAGAGGGAGTTAGCTGAAGCCAAAGAAACTGAGCGTTTTCTTGTTTCAGTGATGGATGATGATTGGATCAGTTCGGTCAAGGCAAATCCCAGCCAACGAGAACCCGCACCGATAGAATTTCTGAAAACTTGTGACAAGTTGATATTTGTCCAAAAATTAGGGGTCACCTGAAATTGACCTATCTTTGCGAGCGATTTATCACCATTCCATTATAAACGCTTGCCGCAAATTTGATTATTGAAAAAACAACAATAAACAATACATTCCAAGATGTTAACGGGAAATTTGGAAATTCCATTGTCATTCATATTGTTTATTTATTCCAAAAATAATATATTAATGGTACAACTAAAATTTAAAACATAAAGAAAGAATACACAGTAAACATATAAACTATAGCTATGATTTGATAAATCTGGCCTTGTAAAATCACATGCCATTGCTATAATTGGATTATCATGGCCTATTACAAGGTTTAGAGAACCTATTCTACGCATTCAAGCACCATTGCCTGAAAACTCTATAAACTACGAAAATTTTCAATCTCGATTTGATAAATAGGCATGATACATGTACTGGACTGCCCACAGAACTGCAGTCAGTTTGATGGAACCCTCAATCCACAGCCAGCTTATCGCACAAAGATTGATATGCTGCACTGCAAAGCTTGAATTTTTCCTCTGCAACAGCCTGTACAAATTATGTCAATGGTTTTCAGCCGTAGAACAAATAAATTTGCTTTGAATAGTATGCCTAAGAGTTAAGACTATGACAGCTGATGCAATCAAACATTCCCATGAAAATGGCTAAAAGAGATTGTTTAATTAGGAAAGCAGTTTATTCATAGTGAAATGTGGACCGTGCATTAAGATGCTCTTATATCACTGTTTTCTATTCGAAAAGTTCAATAAACTGGAATTCCTGATTGATGGGGAAAATACCTTTGAAGACCCTTGATGACGATCGGGATGCCATTTAAGTGCACAGGCTCGATATCTGTAATTGGAGAAGCAAGATGAAGATCAGACAAATGAGGAAAAATCTTCCAGTTGGCAATAGCGATGCTTGGGAAAAACTGGATAATCTTCAAGAGCAACTGAGCAGTGACATAGATAATCTATCAAGAACTTACGCAAGTTTAACATCCTCAAGTTTTAGAGGACCAGAAGCACGTAGTCCAAGAGCCTGCCTGTCTGAAGCCATATCTGACTCTGAACCCTCTGACTCCTCTTCAAACTCATAATCCTCTTCCACTCGGAATCTCCAGTTCTGACGATCCCGAGATCTCCAGCTCTGATGATCCCAATAATTATAACCATAACTATATGAGCTCCTCCGTCCAGTATTATCTTCGTAAGTGAAGGACCAGTGAGAGCGTTGTCTCCTGCCAAATAGAGATTCAAAGACATGCTCTATGTCAACAAAGCCCTCATCTTCATCTAGCTCTTCATTAATCCAGGCACCTCCTAATCAAGTGTTCAAAATACATAAAACATCCAAAAGTTAGTGAGCCGTTCATATCTTTAAGCTTACAGGATAGAAATTTTATATCAGATTCAAGTCCTTGAGGTGTTCTTACTTCTACCCCCACCGTGGTGTCCCTGATATCGGGTCTGTTTGGATCTCCCATAGTCCTTTTTAAACCACGATGTGCCTCTGCTTGACGATGGATCATCATCATTTATCTCCTCTTGCCAGTGCTGAAACACACAAAAACAACTTTCATATGTCACAAGATCCCTTTATAACGAAAAGCCTTACTACTATAATAAAAATCAACAGTTCAGCTTGTGTCAAATTCCATGAGAGTAATGCTACACCAAGAGATTCCATAATTACAGCTCCATGGACTATTGGATAGACCAAGACCAACACAATAGGGTCATGCGCAACTACAAAATTTACATGACACCAATAGGAAACAACTCATAATAATCAAAATAAATTTATCTTTCTTCAGACATACATTCTGTGGTCATTTTTCTTTTTATGGGTTTGCACCATCTCACTCATTATAAAGATGGATGCAATATTGGCAAACAAATAAATTGACCAAATTATGATCCTGAATAGAGAATTTTCATAAGGTCATAAGGTAATCAGTGGCGCAATTCAGATCTTTAAAAATTCATGACGTTTTGAATCAACAGTTAAACAGGGAACTATTTTCCATCTTTAACCCATGCCCTAATTCTGCATATCTGCAATAGTTTCAATGCCTCACCACCTCAATCATCTCTAACTTTCTATCAGTTAAGCATAATTAAACAAGGCAACACACAAATCTGAAGTGAGGACTATACAGAGTAGCAGTGCCATATCAACTCTAATAATCCTGCCAAACTTGAAGCAAACCCCTTTATGTAGATCATATCAATCAAAACAAGGAAACTTAAGCACACATATCCTCTCCGGGACTGGACCAGTATCCCAATGATAACCTTTGCAGCATGACAAAATCATCAATAGCCCAAAATAGTCCCTAAGATACTAAAGTCAGTACTATTTGCACAAACTATCTGCAGACATAAGGCACACAGTTAGACTCAGATAAGTCTATTCCAAGTGGCAGTTTGGATGGTGTGACATCTGTTTTCCAATCAAGAGAATGGACTGTTTGAGCTTGAGACAACCTTGGAGCTGCCTACCTAGAACATTATATTATACAAGTTACCTTAGGATTCAATAGGGGATTTCTGGACTGCCACAATGAACATAAACCTACCAAGACTTTGATTACTACTTCTCTATGCAAGACTAGTATGAGCTGTTTCACTGATTCTGATCCCCCAACTTCCAAAGCCAGATAGGAAGGCAAGCAGAAACTCTCTATTTCATCATAAGAAACACTCAGAGTTGTTTCATTATAATGATTATAACCATACTTGATGTCCATGAAATAAGCATCCTCATCATTTTCAAGGGACAAAATGGAGCTAGGGTGTAAACAATTCCATATTTAATAGTAAGCACACAGATATATAGATTTGTGGAGAATCAACTCAGAGTGTTGAATTCCATATTAGCGAAATTGAGGAAATTGAGAGGCTGATACATGGCTTAAGGATTTCCTGAATTGGTCTTGAACACGTTATCAAGGGCCTCACATGTGTGCCAGCCTTGCCAAAACTCCCGAGATTGCTAGATTTGACAAATGTTTAATTCTAATGAGAAAAACATTGGTAGTGTAAATGGATCATACTTAGTATTCCCTGTTTACTTTACATTACCTTATAAGTAAGCCCTGTGTCAAAGCAGGGGCCTTCTCAAGCTAGCTATAGCTATGCACCTGTCTAGTAATAAAAAAAGAAGTGCCTAAGATTAACAACAGAAACTTCAGATCCCGATGGGAAACAATTAATAAAATAAAGTAATTAAAAAAATAAGTGGAAAATTCCATAATCCTGCTAGAAACCGTTTGGATTCCCAAAAAGAAATTAATTTTTTAAACAAATCAATTATAAAGTCTAACAACTGCAAGCAAAATGAACATGATCAGGAACTCGAGTTTAAAAACTAGGGGATATAATTCAGCGAGGAACAGAGGAATAAGTAACTATGAGAAACATAAGGAGACAAAAAGATAATAGTAGCACAACCAATTATCACTATAAATATTATAAAAAAAAATTAGTGACCTGCAAACTAACCTGAAACAGGTGGTCTGCAAATGCACTAATATTACGCAATAATGATTTCTTTGATTGTACCCTTCTGAACCTTTTGGAATAAGAGTTGAAATTATGATGGGATCTCTGCGTGTAATCAATTTAAGCACCACATAAATTCGCATTTGACATCAGAGCTAATTAGGCAGAGATATCTGTTTGATTTAATAGAAAACTAAACAAAAACAACAGCATAATTAATAGAAAGAGTTGCTTACAGTCTGAAAGACCAATTGAACCATTAAACAAGCTTAAGAATAAAGCCAATTCTTTAAAATCAAAACTACATAACATTTCGTGCAAGGGCAAAACCAGCTACATCGGTTAAATTTACAACCAAAAGATAGGCCATTATGACAGCAAAACCGAAGATAGTCTACAATCCTCTAAGAGAATGTGATTCACATGGTAATCATGCCCATCTTCGTCACATACTGCTAAATTCAACTTTAACAACCTAATCCTTAACTAATCATCGACACCAATCATGTTCTACAATTTTTCTCTATTTGGAATTGCATCTTGTGCCATGTCTATCATGCTGTCTCTCAAAACTCCTAAAGTAGAATTTGTTGACCATTCACGCTACAATTGACCTCTTTAAGCGTGAATAAACTAAATAATCACAACCTTCATTAAACACTCTTTCCATTCATAACACAAAATCTTCTAATCAAGAACCCAGAACTGTTTGAGATTGTTTACATAATTCTCATAACAAGCAGAAGAATTAAACAATAATTAGCAAAGCTCGACCCTTGAGAATAAATCCCCAAAAATTAAAGTCGAAGGACGCATATACAATTTCCCATTACCCTTTCAGATTCACACAAAAAAAAATAATAATAATTTTTTCCCACTTCACATTACATTAATATCCTAGAAACGTAAATATAAAATTCAATACGAAATAACTTGAAAGATTTGAAAAATATATATATTTTTTTCCTCCCACGAATACCAATCAAACTATGGAGACAAACAAAATGAACAAAACCCACATAGGAAGTACAGAGAAAATGGTAACGAGACTAACGGGTGTATGCCAATGACTGCGCCTTTTACGTTCAAGGACAGGAGTGGAATGGAAGAGAGCTGCCCGCAGATTAATAACGTGGTTTTGTGGGTTAAAAATGGCTGCTTTTACAGCACTATTCATTTTTTAAAATTTTTGCAAACTGATCCAGAAATTTGGGAGAAACAGAGTGATTGTGTCAAAGCTTCTCCGCTAAACTGGTAGCTGAAAAAATGTATTAGGGAAGAGAACCATTGGCGAGCCGACGGAGAGGCGACCCGCTTCGCTGGAGGGTTACATGATGGAACATGGTGCAAACTTGTGCTTGGGCCATGACCCGAAAATTCGTCCCAGCACGGTTTGTCTTTGGGTTTGTGCTTTCAGACTAATTTGGGTTGATCCGGTTGAACCCAAAACTCAAAAGAATATTAGATAAATTTGGGCCAGAGATTGAGGTTGGGCTAACTCCAATACTCCAGATCCTTTTCGGCGCAGTTTCAGGCTTCTAATATGAGTTGATTTAAGTGATTTTCTTTTTTTCAAAAATTTGCTAATACATTTAAAATTAACCACCTCAAGGTCAAGGTCAAGGTCAAGGTCAATAATTATCTTATAGTTAGAGCGAAATTTACACCAAGAATTTCCAAACCTAATTAATTAAAAAAAAAAAAGCACTTTTGAACACCACCAACCCATATGCCCAACACATTCTGCTGTCGTTAACTTTAGGCAACAAAGGCTTCTCTTCTTGATACATATAGCTGGATCACAGGAGGAGACCTTGCTCAGAAGAAAAGCTTACTTTATAGCGTACGTGCGGGGCCATATTTGAAATTATAGCGATCTTAAAGAAGGTCTTTGGTTCTTCACATGAATAAAGTTGTGTGAAAATCAAATTTAATTAGCTCGCTTGATGATGATGATGATCGTTTCCTGTTTATTGCATATGATTAAAGTAAACTGCAGTTTTGTTGCTTTCCCATCAAACAATATTGGGCGGGAATCATAGAGACGTAGAATCAATTTTGACATGCTAATTTGGGTCAATTTATTAATATCGGGACCAACCTATAAGGTATCACCAAACAAAGAACCTTGTCGACTTTTTAACTTTACAATTTCATTTATTTATTTTTTTTTAAATAGATTTTTTAAAGCCATTTATATAATTGAAAACTACCACAAAAAAAATGACGTTGACAAATTCCACAAACTTTGAAAAAAATAAAAAAATAAAAACTTCCATTTGCAATGCTTGATTAAGAAATAATGTAAATTGTTATGCCTTTTTTTTTTGGCATTACATTCCTAAAAATAGTTATTTTTTAAAAAAAGAAAGCATTAAAAGAAAAATAAAATTAAGAATTTATAAATTTGACTGAGTCAACTCTAACACTTTTCTAAATTACATTTATCGCAACTAAACAATCAGATTTTTCAATTTTCAATATAAAAATAAATTACTAAAAAAAAACAAGATCAGATAGGCCCTCCTCAACTTTGTGTTCGGGTGACCGACCAATGACCACGTTGTGTGCTAGGTTGGTGGTTATGCATGGCACGTAAGCGGATCCTACAGTTTATAACGGATCAAATCACCGTTGATATATTTTGTCATTGACAGTTTTAATCGGTCAACTCTGACCGAGCCCACCGTACGATAATGAAGCTGAGGAATACAGGTGTCAATAGAACTGACCGCAGCCGAGCAACACAAGCCGGCGTGATCTCTTGACAGTTGGAAACAGATTGCTGAGTTGGCAATCGAGCTTTTTCCATCATCCCTTGAATAATTACATGCACCCAACCCCCACAATAAAGTTATTTTAAAAAAAGAGGAAAAAAAAAAGGCATTCTAAATTAGCTTTTCTTCCTTTTATGGCGGGGCCACTATTTAAGACTAAATTGCCCCTATAATATTTAACAATTGACCATCGTATCCCGAAGGGTAATTTTCTACTAAAAGAAGGGTATTTGTGGAATTGAGAATGAATGCGGTCAAATTAATCATTCTAAGATAAATTTGTAATTACGTTAACTACAATATTATCATATAGATTACCTTATAATATTATGTCTCATTGCTTATACAAAAAATATATTATTATATTCATATTGTATACTTGTCATGCTAATTGTGTCATTGTAATTATCAAACAACTTATTCAATTTAAAACAATTGATATAACACATAAATTCTTTAAAAAATATCTTAATTGTAATTTATATAATCGCGTCATGAGTGTAAATTTAAATAAAAATATCTTATATAATTTGTGAATGTATAAAGGGATTTAAGATTTAAATTTGAATTTCGTTGACACCAAGATATGATGATACAATCATTAACTCTTGTATAAACTTATTGTATACAAACTGATACGGTATCAATTTATTAGTTGAATGGAAATACAAAATGATGAAAATAAATCTGTGAGTTAAGAAATATTTAATTTAAATAATTTTATCATACTACATCAATTTGTACAAAAATTTATGGCTATATTATTACTCAAACATAAAATAAAACGTTTGGATTGATTGCAATTTTACCTTAAAATCAAAGTAATATTTCTTAATAAAAAAATCAAAATCACTATATTAGGAATATGGTTAAAAAAAACGGTGACAGAAGTAGTTGAGGTAATCTTAATAAAAGTAAAGGGTATAATAGTCATTGTGTCTGAAACAGACCAAAAGCGAGCCAGCTGTAGCCACGAATGCGGTGAATGGAGAGATAGTCCGTAGATGTTGTGATGTAGGAAAAGAACGGCCAGGATTTAAACAAATAGAATTTGAGGTTAATTTAAGTGGAATTTGATTTCATTTGAACGAGCTTCTCTTTTTTTAAAACAAGAGGGCGGGTAGCTTAACGCACAGCGCAAAGTCCGTTAGTGAGAGAGAGAATCAGAACAGAAACAAAAGAAAGAAAAAAAATATATTTTTTTTAGAAATTCGAAGGTTAGTTCTTTCAATATGAGCTTCTAATTTTGCTTGCTTTGATTGAATTCTTGTTCTTAGATCTTGTTTGTTTAACGGAATGATCTTAATTATTAGATTCATTAAGCTCATTGATTGAGATTCGGTTTTAATGAATTACAATGCATCGACATTTTCAGATTATTGGCTGCTTTTTTTATTTATATGGATTGTTTTGATTTTGATATGGGTTTTTTTTTTTTGCTTTCCAAAATTGAATCTTTATGCTTCGAATAGGCAGTGGGATTCTGCTTTGTTTTTTTTTTTTTCCGGTTTCTTTCAAAAGTTTGAATTTTGGTTATCTGTTGGCATTGGGCAAATGCTGTAAATTTGTTTGATTGGTGCAATAAAAAATGATTTTTTTTGTGTTTTTACAGTTAGAAAATGGCAGATACTGAGGATATTCAGCCTCTTGTTTGTGACAATGGGACTGGAATGGTGAAGGTATTTATTCAAAATTCAAAATCCGATGTATCTTCTATTATTAACCCAGAAGTTGAATTTTGTGATTGATTTTAATGGCAATGTTATTATGTTAGGCTGGATTTGCCGGAGATGATGCTCCAAGAGCTGTGTTCCCCAGCATTGTGGGTCGCCCTCGCCACACTGGAGTTATGGTTGGTATGGGTCAGAAAGATGCCTATGTTGGTGATGAGGCTCAATCCAAAAGAGGTATTTTGACTTTGAAATACCCAATCGAGCATGGCATTGTTAGCAACTGGGACGATATGGAGAAAATCTGGCATCACACATTTTATAATGAGCTTCGTGTGGCTCCGGAAGAGCATCCGGTTCTTCTCACTGAGGCTCCCCTTAATCCAAAGGCCAATCGTGAGAAGATGACACAGATTATGTTTGAGACCTTTAACACCCCTGCTATGTATGTTGCTATCCAGGCTGTGCTTTCTCTCTATGCTAGCGGTCGTACAACTGGTAAGCACTTCTATCAATTGCCTGATTCTTTGTTGTGCAATCTGATTTGTGGATAATTGTGATATACAGGGTGGTGAAAGCTTTTGGACATTAGGGGATTTTTAAAAATTTTGTATATTTTAGGTGATCTATGAAGTTAGATATGATTTTCCTTTTTTTTCCGTCAAAAAGATCAAACCCTTTATATACACATTACATATTCATTCCTTTAGTTAAAAAGTTGCCATCAAGGCAGGGTTCACATTCGAATATTCTCACAGACCTGATTAGTTGTGCCTATTTCCCGTGGAACTTCATATTCATAATGGTGACAATTGTGATCTCATGCTGACTGAATTATTAACCATAGAAGGTTGTTGGAAAAAAAATTATTTTTTTGCTTTGTGTTGAATAATACTTGCTTGTGGAGCCTATTGATTACATTTTGGACTCACTGTGATATTGGCAATGCATCTTAAATATCATGTTTATAATTGTGTGTGTTTAATTATTTAGGTATTGTTCTGGACTCTGGAGATGGTGTCAGCCACACAGTTCCCATCTATGAAGGTTATGCCCTTCCACATGCCATCCTCCGACTGGACCTGGCAGGTCGTGACCTTACAGATGCCCTTATGAAAATCTTAACCGAGCGTGGTTATTCTTTCACCACAACTGCTGAGCGGGAAATTGTTAGGGACATGAAGGAGAAATTAGCCTACATTGCTCTTGACTATGAACAAGAGCTAGAGACAGCAAAGACCAGCTCAGCTGTAGAGAAAAGCTATGAACTACCTGATGGGCAGGTCATCACTATTGGGGCTGAACGATTCAGGTGTCCAGAAGTCCTCTTCCAACCATCCATGATCGGGATGGAAGCTGCTGGCATTCATGAAACAACATACAACTCCATTATGAAGTGTGATGTTGATATCAGAAAGGATCTCTATGGCAATATTGTCCTTAGTGGTGGCTCCACCATGTTCCCAGGTATTGCTGACAGAATGAGCAAGGAGATCACTGCATTGGCTCCAAGTAGCATGAAGATCAAGGTGGTAGCACCACCAGAGAGGAAGTACAGTGTCTGGATAGGAGGCTCGATATTGGCTTCCCTCAGCACCTTCCAGCAGGTACATTTATAATTTTATATTTCTATCTTTAGTTTCAGGTGGCAGACAGAGATGAAATGTAAATCACTTCTAGCTCTAGTAACTTGACATTGGCCTGTTTTTTATTGCTTTGGTGACAAGTGACAAGTAATTGTCAAGATTGTAGTAGTTGTTTGTGATAGAAATGGAACTTTGAGACAACTGCAATCTATATTAGTATAGTACCAGGAGTATAAATACTTGTACAATTATAGTGCATTAAACAGTGTCTTAATCCCAAAGAGAAATCTAAACAAAATCATAAAGACAAAATATATTTGTCAAACTAGGACTTTCATAATTTTTCTTATCAACAGCTTCGACTTCTCATTATAAGTGAATGTAGTTTTGTGGAGGCCATGTCTTTTTTCGTAAGTTACTTTCAAGTATTCTTCACTTTTCCTTCTTTTTTGAGTGCAGATGTGGATCGCAAAGGCAGAATATGATGAGTCTGGACCATCAATTGTCCACAGAAAATGCTTCTAATCGTGGAAAGAGAAATGCAATGAGGAAACATATACCAGACATTTTGTATTAAGGAAAGGCTTCTTCCAATCAAGCGGTTGTTCGAAGTTTCTTTTTTCTCCTTTTTTCTCATCCTTTTCGTTCTTGTTTCTTTTTCGTGTTTTCGTCCTTTGATGTCTGAACAATGAATATGGGGGGATTCAATTCTTTACATTATTATTTGTTAGTAGAAGAGTATTGGATTGTTACTGATTTGGTTTGGGTTGAATTAAAGATTCTTTTCCCAATTCTTCTTCCAAGAGCTCATTATAATTTAGTACCAAACAATTGTATTCCTTTCATGAGTAATATATATATAGTCTTCTGAGTGAGCAAAGAGCCAGCTGATTATTTACAGACAAATAAGACCAAATAATGAAATTTTCGGGGAACCGGGTCGACATCTTGCATTTGCCATTTGCGTAATCTGAAGCAAGTTTCAAAGTCATTGCAGAATAGAGGTTACTGAAACTGTAAAATCAAGTACAATATTATTATTGACATACAGTGAATAAAATACACGACTTTTGAGTGCAAGTAGGCCTCACATGTGGAACTGCACAAAAGAGGTAAATCTTTAACTTCTTTGTATGCATTGTCACCAAAGGGCATATCAAAATAATTAAGCAATCGGGGGACAATAGTTTTTGGGTTAAAGATAGCTGGGTAGGAGGAGATTAGGAAAAAGAGAAACCGATAGAAACAACAATCAAGTGCTGCAAAAACATCGTAGAAGTAGAAACTTCTTGAAGCCAATGTTCACGACCCAATTGACCATTTCAGTGAACAGGCGGTATTTCAGATACTGGCTCAAGTTATGCATCAATTTTGTAGAATGTTAAAGTTTGACGGTCCAACAGTATCGACAAACCCTCGAACAGATAGCTCTGGTACAGAGATCTTGTTCACCAGCAACTCATGGTCTATAAAGATGACAACCACAGTAATATCATCATGATAAAACCGCCTATCCCCCTTATCAATCTTCTTAAGCTCGTCATAACCCATCTGCCTTTTCTTTGCTGCTGCATTTAAAGCTGTTTTAAGAAGCCGTCTGGCAACCCCCTGACATTTAGAAGAAAAAAAAAATGTCAAAAACAAGTGAGTACAATGAAGAGAAAAGACAAAACATAAACCAGATGCATTTAAAGATAATACATACAGCTCGTGGGCAATTATAAACAATATCAACTGCCTCTTGATTTGTCAAGTGTTCCCACAGCCCATCAGATGCAAAAATGAGAAATTTGTCATTGGGTTGCAAAACTCTCGTGCATATGGATGGTTCTGCGGTTAGCACAGGCCGACGGATTGGCTCGGGGAGGTGGAATCGTGGAAATGAAGGATCGAGGGAAAATTCAGGTCGCTTCAGGTATGCATCGCCAATAGATCTGGATACCTGATGAAGATACACAAAGGAAGACAACGTAAAGACCAAAACCAAAGCAACTGTTTCAAGTAAGGAAATCCTAATTGACATCCAATTCAAGGAAATCGCATATTGTGAATCTCGTGATGCAGCAAGTATTAAACTGAGATTGAAAATGAGAGTCAATTTCAATACAGAGAAGCATGCAACATATACAAGGTTAAGTTTGATATAATTCATGCCTAACAAAACAAAAAGAAACAAACAACTCTTATTTCATCTTATTTTGACGTTCATATGAATATTTCTGGCCAGAAAATCCATTGAAATAACTTGTGATTGATAATTATTGAGACAAAGCAACTCCAAGTTACAAATATGTAGTAATATATAGGACCATGGCATGGAGAAGTTCTTATCTTACTGTAAACAATGATCAGTATAATATTAAAACAATGTCAATTAATAAGCAAAGGTAAGTGAATGACGAGTAATACAAACATATTATGTTCCAGAATGTCTTTATCTCTTCCATATTTCGTATGATAAAGAATTGCTAGTGTCAATGAGTCAAAATAGCCAATTAAACTTCCTCGCATCATCAATTTATGCCCAAATGTTGGTCCATACATGCAACAATAAGCATGTGCACTTGAACATGAAATTGAAAATTGCAGTAACATCAGATAGAAGATAAGCAAACCTGAATAAGCCCTTTGATACGCCATACTCCTTGCTTCATCACTACAATATGCGAATCATCAGGATGCAAGGACCTGAGTTCTTGTCTAACCTCCTCCATGCAAGCATTGTGATCCATAGTCAATTGCTCGGCAACTATTTTACCCGATTTACCTAAAGAACCAATTACAGCTCGAGAATCACCCACATTGGCAACATATAATGTTCCCCTCCAGATAACTCCAACCAGGCAACAGGACCCAATTGCTGCGATTACTGGTTTTATTCCACATGTCCTACGTACAAGAGTAAGGAATCCATCCTCAGTTGCAGAAAAAGCACTTTTAAGAATATCTTCTGAAATGGTTCCGCCTTCTCGAGCAAACCCTGTAGAATAACAAGGCACTACTTGGTGATGCCCAATAAAATACCTAGAGTCTTTAACAAAAAGAAAAAAAAAACAAAATCAAACATATCAAATTAAAAAGAAAATTCTCCTTGCTCTAGAAACATCCAATGAGGACAGATCAGTGACTGCATCACTGTGGATATGTCAAACATACATCTCTACTATTATCACACAAAATTGCGCCTTCAATATAGAAAACCGTTTTTTCGTTTCTCCAATTATGTCCTCGTGAAAACTACAGTAATTCAAATACTTTTTATCCTTCACCCATGAGAGAATTTGTTTCATTCTCTAATAGAGATGACGAAACGAAACAGGATCCAGGAACCAGACAACAGCTTATACCATGTTTTCTTAAAAAGAATCCCAAGCTTGACGTGGAACCAAATTCTCAATTTCCAAATCAACATTTAGCAGCGCTTTAAATTCACAATAAATTCCATTAACACACTCCAAATTCACAATTAGTTATAAACTTAAAAATAATAATAATAATAAGAAACTCAATTTCCGTTCACAAACCAAATGCGCAAGTAACTCCAAATGAAAATGAATTCTGCACGACATCAGACTATTTGTGTCCACTATAGAACAAGCAATCAAGCATCGCATCCAGACAAACAAAGCGCACAAAACATTAATTTTAATATTCCAATTTTGTCCTAAACCGGTATTAAAATTCCAAGAAAATATATAATAAAAACAAAAACCAAAACCAATGCACAAAATCCACCAAAAAAAGAAAGAAAAAAGAAAGAAGAGATACTAACTCATCAAATGGCGAAAAAGATGGTCACGAATAAAGCGAGAGGCCTCAGGGCCGCCATGGCCGTCATAGACACCAACAAAGAAAGCATCACGGCCAGTCTCAACTTGGCTGTGATCCTCAATAACTTCATTGGCTTGAACCACAGCAAAGGAGAAGTCACCATAAGAGTGCTTCTCAAGGTCTTTGCACCAAAGAAGTGAGTCTTGATGTGAAGAATCAGAATCACTAATATCAATGTCATTGTAATTGAAATTATCCTTGTTCATACGCGCATATCGCCTCACTGATCTCCAACAAGCCATTGTTATCCTTGCCAACCAAGAAAGCATCCCTCATTTCCCTTACAGCAATACCCTTTTGATTCAAACCACTAATTCTTGAATTTCTCAAATTGGTTTTTATTTTCAAGTTAAAAGAACATACTAAAAATTCAAAATTTAGTGAGAAAGCAAAATAAAGATCGCAAATTTAAAGCAGAGGAAGCAGAAAGATTGAATTTTTTATATGAAGGTGAATGAAAGGAAGTGAGTGACCCGATCAAAGTGAAGTAGCAAGCAGTACAGAGAGAAATTGATTGAAAGAATGAAAGAGTTGGATCAAAGTTTTTATTCTTTCTTTTTCTTTTAATTGTTGAGTTCAAGATTCTGATTCAAGAAAAAAGAAGGGGAAAAGGGAAAAAGGTGGGAAGAAATTAATGGATCAAAGTGGAGAGAGAGAGTGTGAAACTGGAAGACTTCATTTTTTTTTTTTTTTTTTGGTTAGTTGAGAGAAAGACAAAGAGGACGAAAATGGCTGAGGGAGAAAGAGAAGAGAAAAAGAAGAAACAAAGAAAGTGTTTTTGGGAAACGTATTTTTAGAGTTTGTGAAAGAAAGTTGTCAATTTTTGAAAAGAGAGAGAGAAGTAGAGAAGAAGAAATGGAGTGGAAATTAGAGTGAAAAAATGAAAAGCTGGATGTGTGTGAAATGTATTAATTAATTAATGATTTTGGGATATTGTTAAGTTGTATAATAACATGATTTAGTCATCAAATGTTCTTAGATTATTAAGATTAATTTTTAAATGAATGTAAATTACAGCTTGACCCCCTGCCGCTAAATTATAGATGAGATGAGAAATGACCAGAGAGTTTCATGGGATTGGGACCAAAGCTAGAAGTTTTGTGCCAACTTAGAAACTTCTAAATAGATTGTTAATTTGAATAATTTAAACATTTTGCTTGTGAAATAGACAAAATTTCATCTTAATCCCACTAATCCGTTAAATTAATGAGAAACTAAAAATATCATAAAATTATTGTTGAGATCTTAAAATCGTGACATATTGGAGTTATCTAAATAAAGTTTTGACATAAAGAGAGAGAGAGAGAGAGAATCAATAAAAAAAATTAAAAAAAAATTGAGAGTGAGAAAAAGATATGCAATTAGAGCCTGGATCACATCTGTCAAAATGAATGGAAATGGTGTAAAAAGTAATCTGAACCAGGAAACAAATTCATTCACAAACTTTCAAAACCACCAACCAGAAAAGCAGAGATGCCCTGCTTCTGCAATCCAATAAAAGTGCTTCTTTGATGGAGTAGTTGGCTTGTAGCTATAAGCTTCAGCTATTACCAGTTGGTAGATTGTAGAAGCCTGTTGTTTTCCAAATCTAAAAGTGCTTATAATACATGTGATATCATGACATGTGAATCTGTCTTTTGTATCAAAAGTCTTTATCTCCCGTATTACTTCGTGTCTTCACCAATTTTTCACCCTTATTTTTTTTTCAATTTCATCAGCCCCGAAATTAATTTTGATGTAATCGTAAGACAGTTGCAATAAAGATAAAGGTGCCAGCTTCCAAGCCACGACCCTACCAAATATTCATCAAACGTTTGTGATATATTGGTAGGGTCGCCATCAAAGTCCAATCGGACAAGTGCTTCCTCTGTGTGTGTGTGTCTCATGTTCATCCAAAAGTACTTCCAATAGATTGGGGTTTTCTGCAGGCTTTTTATGAAGCTTTTATTGTTCAGTGCATGCTTTTTTATGAACTTTGTTTGGATTTACATATTTTCCCAATTGTATTTCTATGAAATCGTTCAAACGGCCTAATTTGATTTTGTCAATGAAGTTCTTGGGCACAAGAACATGAAGCAAATACCTAAAAACTAATTATTTGAACAGTATATGTTGACACTTTCTCGTAAAAAGTCTATCACGTTTAAAATCATTTGTAATTTATCTTGTAACGCAAGGGGGCGGCTCAACTAATTTTAGGATCTTAGACAAATTATTTTAATTAGACATTTTAAAAAAATAAATTATATATATATATATTAGTTTTGCTAAAAAAATCATTTATTTAACATCAATTTTTCTAACTTTCTTAGGTGCAAAATTATTGATCAAATTTTTATATTCTAATTTCGCTAATATATTTTTCTTAATATAACTAAATCATTTAACTTTTCTTTTGACTTAGTTGATCTTAAATAAGTTTTTATTAATTTTAATTTTAGAAAAATTCGTCAATTACTAATTTTTCACTCCAATTCATATTCTTTGTATTACTTTTGACAAACTTATCAAGACTTCCTTTTTTAGATTAAACTAACTTTTTTATTCTTCTCTTTTTTTCCCAAGTTTTTTTATTTTTATGCACATTTTCTATTAGACATTTTTTCTTTTTTGGTAAAAGAAGAGCAAACAAGCAAACAATTATGCTAGATAATTAAAAGAAAACAACTATAATATTTAAAACAAAAACAACAATTGAATAACACAATTAATTAAGAAGAGAGTAGGAAGAAAAAATCTGAATATTTAAAATTTTAACTTTGATGAATTGAAATTTTAAACAGCAATGATCAATGGAAATAGTTGATTTTTTTTCTTAAGCACAAATTAAAGAAAGCTTTCTTTCACCTTATGCATTAAAGCATTGAATGCGTCGTGCCTTTTTCTTTTAACTGATAAAAATAATAATGGATAACAAGTTAACAAATGTGTGACTTTTATAGAGTTTTAAATGAAATAACATTAAATAGAGATTTCGTAGGAATTTGATAATTTATTTGAGCAAAGATTATAGAATAATAATAATAATAAATATATAAATAATTTAATAGCTATAATATTAAAGAAAAATTTGAGACCTTCATATATAGTGAGACTTTAGGCAACTGCCTAAGTTGCCTAGAGGGAGAGCCGCCCTTGTTGTAACGAAGTGTTTTTTTTTTTTCAATTTAACCACACTAACATAAGTGATAGTCTTAAAATTTACAACACCAACTATCTATTTGTAATATTATATCACAATTTATGGTTTTAAAACATCTACTAATATTGTTTTATTTTTGTTACCAGTTCATAAGTTCATATTGTATTAACATTTATAACAATATTAGAGATCTCAACATTTGAACTTGAATCCCAATGACATGTGTCATTTATCTATTAGATAATGAATTTCATAACTTGAAAAATTAATTAACCTCCATCTAATTGATGAATGTCATATTAGTTGGAATTTAAATTAGGATACTCTAATAGTTATGGTCTTCATCTTCCCATTATGTAAAATGTGGACTTAAGTTAGTTTTTAATATAAGACATTATTATTTTATTGTACATAATTTTCTTAATATTTTATTATTGTACATCATAATAATTTAAATGTTAAAAAATTTCGGTATATAATACAAAATACATACCCACACGAGATTGTGCATAGAAAGAGGAACCATAAAGAATTGAACTTTGATTTATTCCTTGCAATAGAGCAAACAATTCTATAATCATTATAAAAGAAAAAAAGGGAAAATTATGTTTAAAATATACAAAACTATGAACTCTCTTCAATATGAAATTTCAAAATCCTAGGAAAAAAAAAACCATGAGAGCTAAACGACATCGTTTATCAAACGCTTGTGCCTGTTGTAATGCTTCTCCATGAAAACTCTCGATGCCCCTTCTACAGTCTTACGCCATGTCTGCACGACCACCAAAAAATAAATAAATGCAAATAATTAAAAAAAGAATTCATTAAATTTCAGAACATATTAAAAATGCAAAGAAAATTTTGGTGACTTTATAATGTTAATTTTTTAAAAAAAAATGTATCCCCAAAAAGAACCGACATAATAAAATGTTACCTTTTCAATGGTGCCAAAAAGTGATTTATTTCTGATGTCCCTAGCTCTGAGCTGAGACCTCCCAATCCCAAGTTGCCGGAGCAATGGCAGCCGCCTCGCCGCCGCGGCCGGAGGAAGAAGCCATTTCCTCTCTACTAAGCTTCCACTGCCGTTATTATTCAAAGGGCTCTCACAATACTCACCTCTTCTTCCTCTGCTCGACATTATCCTTTTTCGCCTTTTCGCAAGCCTAAGCTCCTTTCTTGCTTCTGTTTTTTCATCACCCAGTTCGGCAAATTTTCTCAGCAATTCATCGGAAGATTTCTTGTTCACGTGTTGAATTTTAGCATTTGAATTTTCAGAATCCATTGGGGGGAAGAAGAAGCAGATTGATTGTTAAGAGGGAGAGGGAGCAACGAAATGTGGTAAGAGACAATTTTATATGAAGCGCCATTTTGTTTTGTTGTGTGAGAAATGGACCGTTGGAGGGATATTTTACATAAATAATTCAATTATTATTATTTTTTAAAAAGGAGAGATTTATGAATGTAGCCGTTAGGGGTATGTAAGTTTGGGCATGTGAGTCAGTGCTCAAGAGAATAATTGACTGATGAATTGGCAGTTTGTGTTGGCAGAAAAATGGGACCTCGTTTTTGTTAGAAGCAGCTTTTGCAATAAGCAATTTGGGCGAAAAAGTGATTATTGCTATCTAGATTCTACGGGATTTGTAAGAGTTATGCCTAGCAGCACTCTTTTTTTTTTTCTTCAAGCTCCTGTAACCCACTCATTCAACATAATAACATTTGAAAATTTTGCCTATCCTTGCTTTTTGGCTCAAATGGAATCAAACGATGCTACGATGATCAATACCAATGCCCACCAGAAAATTTCAGTAATACAATTCTAGTTGAGTGTGAATTTCATGTCTATTAATAAATCCTTTTTCTAGAAAGCACTTTCCTTTTCATTTACCCCCCCCCCCCCCCCCCCCCCGATGTAACAATGAAAAATCACCTTTGATAAAGCAGCATGCTGATTCTTTTACCATCAATAGAGCTTGAAATTTAACATCAAACGTTTATAATGGTACAAGTTAACATACATTACATCAGTGTTAATTGAACAAAGGTGTCACAAATGCAAAAAATCTACAATCAAATGTTAGGTTGCCAGAATTTGTGATTCAGGTTCCGGTTAAAGATCCGAGCATGATGCTGGTTACGGTCAACTTGTGAATTTATGGCACATCAAAATTCTCCCACACAAAACTACTACTTTTCTGAAGGAAATGTTCATTGAGGTAGCTGCTGGTATCCTGTCAAGTAAAAATTGTTTTGAACTCGGATTAGAGTTTAGCAGTATATTTCAACGATGTTTCTTTTAAAAGGAAACAAGGTCACATAAAGAAGTTGTCACAGGTTATCCATGAATCATAAAACTTAATTCCTTGCAAATTTCAAAAGAACTCATGCTACCTGCCAATCTAGTTAACTTTCTGAAATGGGCTTTGAGTTAAGTCTTGAATATGGCTCATACGTTCCTTTCACCAATACAAGAATCACATGGAGCCAAGCTCATGCATCAAGGAACCTAACAGTCTACATCTCTAACCTTCAAATTATGTCTATGTGCAGAGTTAGTCATTTGATAAGTAACTATGGATAATCAATGTTGTGCTCAAGTAATTTGGCAACATACTTCTATGTTGCTCTCCAAAAATATACACAAGAAGACACTCCTAAATTAAACATGTGACATTTTTTAAATGCACATTGCAAATTTGCAATGATGTTAAACATGCATAAACATAGTGGCACAGAAGACGATACTGTAGAGCACTTCAATGGAGTGAATCTTATGAGTAATCAATTGAAAATGCCTTGTATCTTTCTCTGATGCAGGTTTCATTGTATTTATTTCCCAATTAAACTTGTTGCTCAAATTAGTACACTGGGCAATATGCAACGGTGAAAATTTATCAAGTCAAATATTCAATTTCATACCATGCCATCATCAGCTGAATTGAGTCCCAAAACTGAGAGTGTGGCACTCGAGATTTTTGAGGTTAACCTACAGATAAGAAAACAAATTTAAGCAAGAAAAGATGACTGTTGTCCAAAAGAGGGGGGAAAAAGGAAAACAACAGAAATTTAAGAACAATTATTCAAGAACTTTCCTTAAGCAACAAGTTGTTAGTTTTTGTTTTCCTTTATCATTTTTGCAGTTTTCCTGAACCAATGGCAGCATGTTTAGGGAAAAGGTAAGCAAAATTCTTGTGTTTTCTTAAGAATCATAATTCAATTTTAAAGCTAAATATAGGAAATGATATAGGACTGAAATGCTAGAGCTTATACATTGTAACTTCTATCACTTCTTTCTTTTGTTTCCCCATAGACTTTGTTAAAGAACCTAAGATTTTGTAAAATATTACTTAGAATTTCTCACTTTTTTAAAGTGACCAAAAAGATTTCTATCTTTTAAAAATTAAAAGGATTGGCATCGACCACCAGATTATTTTCTGTTTAACCATGAGAAAGACTCCATTAATCATGGTTGAAAAGCATTGCAAAGCAAGGCAAGATCTAAACTTAAGACCTCCCCAATTTCTATCCCAAGCAACAATGAAATGAGTATGATGCACGAAAAACAAACAAACTTGAAAGTTATGTTGAGATTTCTGAGTCAACCCAGTACCCTTGATGATTCTCAGCATTCCTGAGAAGATACATAAACTTACCACTACAGCAACTCCAGTCTCGCTGAACTTAGGAATGCAAACCAGTCTAACCAACTGCCTGTCTGATCCTACACATAAGTTACAATTGTAACTTACCGGAAAGGAACCCAATAACAGAAACTTTTCTGCTTGAAATGTAATATATACCTTTGAGCAAGCGAGTTTCAAATTTTTGTTGATTACCGGCAAAGTAAACATGAGGACAGCTCTCAACCAGAAAAGGATCCCTATCGGTGAAAGGGTAACATCCTGACGATAATGATTACCAAGCTCATTAAATAAAGATCATACTTTTAACCAAGCAACTTTCCTTATTTTTGTAATGAATACATTCCGTTATCCCAGATCTGCTGGTTTAGAATAAAGTATTTTCTAAGACAAGCTACCAAGTCCATGTGGGGATGTGATACAAGTACAAAATCAGACAAATTATAAAACAAAGGGGCGCAAACTATCAAATGTACCAAGAGTATTGGGTGCTGTTGGTGCCAGATGCCTCCACCTTAATGTTCTTTCCATAAATTCAAGCTGATCGTTTGCCTCTGAATATTTCTGAAGATCGTCTATGGTTTGACCTGATGTTCCAAGAAATCTGGAAACCCAGAGGATGGCATAGTCACTATAGATTTTGAAAGTAATAACAGTCTACTAACATAATAATATCTTACCTAACGTTGTCAAGCTCAAAGCAATGGGGATTAGTGCAAGATCTAAATGTGTTATAAGTGGCAGACCCAGGGAAAAGGCATCTGTTCAATGGCTGAAAGAAAAAGGACACTAGAACAAATTAAATTTTACGCCTTGGAATTAAGAGGAACGTATACGCATTCAACGCACTAATAACCTGCTGAGGTAAAGAAAAGTTTGCTGGATCATTAGGTCCAGGCATGATATCCAAAGGTACCCCTGCAGCAATCTACAGACAAGTAAATAAACATCAACTCAATCACAATGACAGGACATATAGCTGGCAACTTAAATTAAGACATCAAATTAATGATAACAACCTGGGTCAACAAGATATCTAACTCTTTAATTGGCTCAAAAAGCCTTGATTGATCCTTTGAAGCCAAGTTCTGCAAAGAAATATAGGACTTGATAAAAATAGAATGTACAAATACGAAAAGCCTTTGTGATTAAGGACCGCTATATATATATATTGAATTACATAAGACTAATGCTCAGATTACAACTTATATTACATGAGACAATTACTGATATTTTTACATTCAGACAATTACTGAGACTAGTCTTACATGAAATCTTATATAGCACTACTCAGATTTTTAACCCTTTCTAATATTCGAGGACGTCTACTCCACTCTCATTTCGAAAGGGAGAAAACTGTCTTCACTCAAATATTATCCATAATTGGGAAGGGATTGAAACCCCCATAATGCTTTGTGGGGACTCGAACTGCTGCTCTCACAATTGTGAGCGCAGTGGCTCTTTGGTCGAGTGGTTTGACCACTACAATCTTTTGAATCTACACCATCAGATAAAGTTTGGAAATATAGATTCTATCCCCAGCCTAGGGAAAATAAATACATAAAATGAGAAGTACATGGATCTCTATGAGGTCTTTAATTTTGAGTTTATGACCGTAGATATCTCAAGGAACCATACAAACACTCACATTTACTATCTAGTGTTTTCATGCACCAATACATTCAATCAGTAATTTCTTCTGATTGGCGTCAAGTTCAATCAAGTCGAGTAAATTTAACAAGAAATTTTAACAGACCAAAACTAACCAAGTTCTTGACACAATTAAATAAAATATAGAAAAAAAATATCTGTAGCGGCTTATTCACAAAGGAGATCATAAGAGAATCAATAAATTAGCAACCTGTCCATTCAGCAGTCCACGGGGAATTTCAATAGAGTTTCCAGCAATAACAACATGAACTATCTCCGCTGCAATACCTTGTTCCTACTTAGTAGATGTTTAGTAGATGTCACAAGTTAGCAAGATGATGTCACAAATAAGCCACAAATGAGAGGAAATCTGCAAAAACCTTTTCATCTCCCAGATGTCCTGTTATATGATCAACAAGAAGCTGAAACTGGAGTGGGTTAGATGTGCCACTTCCAACATTTAACCCTGACACAAGTACAACATACTTGTCTTCTCCTGTATAAATCAATATCAAAACACTATGAGACAACACTTGTACATACTGATTGTCCTGGTTTAAAGATTCAATTTAAGTACATAAACTATATCACCAGGGCTATCATATATGCACAAGCCAAACTGAATACGGATATCTATATAAGAAAGGTCCAAACTCCACCTAATTTTGTTCTGTGATAAACTAAAAGTCAGACCTAGTTCCCAAAAGTTTGATAGCACGAAATGCATAACAAAAGAAATACTTGGAGCTAGTTTCAAAAGGGAAAATATCAAGATTAAAATAGGAAGGTCCAAGAACCATTTCAAACTAAATAGAGACCAAGAAAGCTAAATGACCATCAGAAATGGGACTATCGGAGAAGAAACTACTAAGGATTGGTTTGAATTTCCATAAACAGCACACATCCAGAAGAATGTTATACTGAAAATTTAAGTCACTCTATGTGGTTACAATATGCAAAGGTTGATGAACGCCTAATATGGAAATATGTAGGAAGAACGTTAATAACCGCCTGATTATTTAGTTTATTGCAAGGTGCAAACATCAGAGAGAAAAAACAAAAGAGAGATAATTTGAATTTCTGACATACCTGAGTTAAGTGGCAACTCTTTCTGTGGTGCCAGGCCAGCATCTAAGACATCCAGAACCAAAAACTCACCAGCACTAGTTTCCTTACCATGCAAAGCAACAACAATGCCTGCAAATGTATCATCTCAGTGAAACCATCACCATCCTTTGTACAGATGATAATTATAGTTAATTTCAACAAATAGCAATTTAGGACAATCAAACTAGGATTTTAAGAGAGGAAACAAAAACATAAACAGCTTAATAACCTAATAACTAGATTATATCATAAACCCTCCCAACAGTAACTAAACCTCCTTTTCTGAAACTAGCCAATAGACTCGCTAAGTTCATCACCATACTGAAGGTAGCCCTCTCAAAACAGCTAAAGACAGACTGCAATCCCCTCATTCGAAGATTTTCATATATCACTATGACAAATTTCCCAGTACACAGACCTGTTACATACGCTGAAGGCAAAAGTTCAGCACCACCAAGTTTAACTCTTCCACTCTCATCTTCCAGAACTAAATGATCATCTGGATGCATAAAGTTGTGAGGCTTTACAAGTGGGGTTGTAGATCTCTGTAAATTGCAAAATCAAAGCTCTCAAAACCCAGACTTCAATCTCAATTCCAACAAACAAAACAATGAAAGAAACCAACAGTGACAAAACCAATTTACTAATGATTGTGGTACCTCCTTGGAATACTCATCAAGAATTGAAGGCTTGAGTTTCATGTGCTTGTACAGGGTCCCAATGATGATGCATTCCCTGCCTTCTTCCAGTTCCAATACCGTACAAACTGAAACACAAGTAACCATGGTAAGGAATTAAACTGTCCATGGTAAAGCCTTATCATATTACTCCAAAGGTCAAAATTTTACATACATTTTATCAGTTTAACAGTAAGATTGCTAAACCTCTTGAAAGCAGATCCATGAAATATTAAAATACCCTAAAAATCAAGAAAAAAACTACCAATGGCAAGCCTACACACTAGTCTAACTCTAGCAACTAGCATCAGTTTCCATCAATTCAAGGAAACTTCTATCAAAACTTTAACTTATTCAAAGTACATTCGGGTAAATATGCCATGCTGCTTTCAGGCGTAAATTCCTGTGATCGCATTTTCCCGTTGAGAAATATAGTAATACTACTTATAAACTATCATGTCATCAGTACATTACTCCACATCAACTCATTAAACCAACTTCATTTAATTTTTCACTTTCACCCATCCCCTATTTTCACACCATACCAGTTTGTGTGAGAAGGATTTGTGTACGAGCTTGTACCCTTATTTTTATTTAAAATTATAAATTGCCCAAATTAACTCGGTGTCATATTAAAATGGCTCATACAACCTCATTATGCAAAAAACTTAAACCCTAAATAAACAGCTAAAGTAGAACAATTGAAGATAAATACCCCATAAAATGTACAAACAAGAAGTGGCAAAAAATTAACGATTATTGATAATTTATAATATAATCTTTAAGAATATGAAAAGAAAGAAATAATCAGTACTTGGCAAATGGGGTTTCCAATTGGGAACAAGAGAATAAAGCAGAGTTCGCATCAAGTGAAGACGAGCAAAATAAATTTGGCTGTATTGTTGACCTCTGTATGTCTCCTTTTGTATTTCAAAAGGCTCGTCCTGCAGCAATAATAATAAAAAAATTTACAAATTCAACTTTGTAAGAGAAAAAAAAATCAAATTTTGTTAAATTACAAATACATGAACGAAGAATTGAGTGAAGAAAAGAAAAGAGAATAAGTTACCAAGGAGATATACGTGGCTTGCTTTCTCTGAAGACGAGCTTCTTCCCCGTCGATTTCCATGGTTTCTGGCGGGAAAAAGATATTAAAAAATAATGGTAAATTTTTTTTCGCTTAGCTTATAACGAGAGGGAGCTTCCATACGTTTATGCGTTGAATAATAACATTTAGATCCCTACATTTTAAAAGAATTACAAGTCAAACAGTTTGTTCTTTTTTTCCCTGAAACCTGCACGCGGCTGCCAAATCATTACAAGAAAATTAAGAATTCGTTCATAAATTCAATGGTTTGATTTTTGTAGTCCTCAGTAACTTCGAAATAAATCAGTTATTGAATATCTGACTTAAGAAAGATAAGAATTAGTAACAGATGGTGGAATCATAGACAAAGTGTCTGTTTAGTAGGAGTTATTTAATGGATATAATTGTTTATTTAATCTTATAAATTTTTATTATAATTTTTGTTATTGTTTAGTTAGTTTTTTTATAAAATTTTTTAAGCTTAACTAAGCTATTTTGCTTCTATTGGCAAAAGCTCAAATTTTGAGTTTTTAGGAGTAGAGGTTGAAAAATTATTTTTAAATGTTAAAATATATAAAATAGCATCTACTTATTTAATTATTTTATTTTATTCTTTCCATAACAAAACTTTAAAAAGTTTGACTATTAAAGTAATTTCGTAAAATTTTAATAAAAACTTTTATTGACAACTAAACAACAAAAATTTTTTAAGTAAAAACTCTATTTATAAAAGCTCTACTTATATAAATTCTACTTGAAAAGTTGTATCAAATGGAGCTAAAAAGTTATAAGGATCAATTTTCAATATTCGTAAACCTTTCACGGCAAGAATTTAATAGTGTTACAAACATTTTTATTAATCATTAACTTTATTTTTTATAATGATTGTATTATTTGATAGGATTTCTCATTTCCTCTTATGTTTTAAAAGTAATTTTTTTTATTAGAAATGGAATCTTAAAAAAAAACTAAAAGACTTAATAAGTTATGATAGATATTTTAAATTTCATTCTAAATGATGTGGTAGGTAATATTTTATAAGATCCAAATAAATTAATTATATTATCTTACTCATCATTTGATGGATGCCACATTATTTAAAATAAATTTTAAGATAAAAAATTTAGAATATATAACACTACTATATATATATATATATATTTATGATTTTCTATTAATATTATGGTGAAATGACAATCAACTTCTAATCCCTATCCATCTTTCATCTAATATATTAATAATGCATCATAAGATGTGTTATTATTGACGTTTTATTGTGTCAATCATAAATAGTACATGCATAATTGTTTTTCTAATATCCTTTCTTGCGTGAGCCCGTGAACACACACGGTTTCTAATCTATAAGGGAAAATAAATAACTATGTTAAAATAATATTATTCATTAAAGGCCAAAAAAAAGGGGGTAAAACGTGAAAACGATTCTAATTTCTATATATAGGGAAAAAGGTTAAAAGCGAAATGTGCCTATGAAAACGCACACAAAAAAAAAAAAATGGGAAAACGTTTCAAAATAAAACCGGGTTTATTTTTTTTAAAGCACCGATTAAAAAATAAATAAAAGAAGCAACGAGCAGCTCACACAAATACTCTCTTCTCTTTCCACCTAATTCTTCTTGCTTCTTATAGCCAAAAAAAAAAAAATCTTCTTGCTTCTTTATTCAATGGCTTCGTTACAGGCTTCACTGCCTTCAATTTCGGCGATTTGGTCCAGCTTCCCAGATTCTTCGTCGATCAATTCAGCTTCAATCGTTACTCTCACTAGCTCGCCGGCGAATGATCGGAGGATTCGCCGGAGACTGCGGTGCAAAGCGATGGTTCAGCAGGCCGTGCAAGGAGCTCCCGCCGCTTACGCCAAGGAGATGGAGAGACTCTCCGCCAAAGAATCTCTTCTTCTCGCCGTGAGTTTTTGTTTTTCTATTGCCAATTCTCTATTTTTGTTTCGTTGAAATCAATCTCTGAAGTAATTATTTTTTAATTTTATTTAATTTCTTTTCACTTTGGAAACTACATTTCTGATGCTGCATTTAAGAGAATGCAGCATATTGTGAGATTTATTAAACGATAATAAAGAAATTATTTTTAGCAATTATCAAATAGTTAGCGAGAATGACTTCTAGGAAAACTGCTTTCCGTAAAGCAGTTTCTGCAAAATCACTTATCAAGTGCTGCTTGAGAATGCATTTGAACTATTTTGCTAGAATGACGCAAAAATGCTTTCAGTGATTTCTGCAAAATCACTGCAAGAATGACGCAAAAATGCTAAATGCTTTTGATGATGCTGAAGGCAAGCACATTGATATTGGGTTTTGCAAATCTTTGGGCTAACTCTTTGCTTCTTGTTTTAGTTTAAGGATGCTGGGGGCTTTGAGGCCTTGGTCGCTGGAAAGACAACAAATATGCAGCAGATTGATGTGAATGAGAGGATAACTGGTCTTGAGCGGCTCAATCCAACCCCAAGGCCAACAACGTCGGTGCTTAATCAAAACCTAGCATTTTTTATGCACTTGCTTTGGGATGAGACTTTTATTTTGTCATTTAGCTTTCCAGGTCTCCATTTCTTGAAGGTCAATGGAACTTCGAGTGGTTCGGATCTGGAAGCCCTGGATTTTTTGTTGCTAGATTCATCTTTGAGTGAGTAATTTGGTACTATCTACCATTAAATGTTTTTTAATCAATTTTATACTTACCATTTGTTTTTGTCTATATTTAGAGTTTGACTGAATGGGCTAACTTCTACCGTTTGCTGTTGCAATCACTTTCCTGTAGGAGATTCCCTCCAACATTGGCAAATTTGTCAAATATGGATGTGGTGATTAAGGATGGAAAAGCAAATATTACAGCCAATTTCAAACTATTGAACTCGGTACTTTCTCTTGATGAATTTTATATGCTCACAATGTGGATGATCTGACAAATGTCCATTGCATTTGCTATTTTGCATGATATGCAGCATTACTAAGATCTGTTAGAAATGCATGTGTAAGGATATCAAGTAAATCCCACTTCATAAAAAAGTAAGATTTAAGCTTTTGGGAGTAGGGACCTGATGTATTGCTTTCCCAACTACTTGTGCCACTAATAAGTGTTATTAGAGCTACATGAGGGTGAGATTGCTGGATATGTATATTGAAAAAAATGAATTTGTATACAAGGAGTGCTTATGAGTGATGACCATTGGTTTAAAATTTTGGGTTTACTGGTGAATAAAAGAAGTGAAGCAGTAATATAAGAGGGGTTAGTTCATTACACATTAGCTTAAGATTTTACTCAGATGGTCATCCAATTCATGTGTCTAAGATCCTTTAAAAGTTAGTTTTGATTAGCTTGTAAGTGGTCCCCATATCGAATGGCTGTCATCCAGTTTCATACTTATATTTCAATTTCTGCTCCCAATCTATTGGCTGAAGATGAGATATTTACTGATAGCTTGTTTATCTGTAATGATGAGAGGTCAATGCAGATAGAAAGCAAATTTAGTCTCTCCACCAAACTCCTTGTTGAGGGACCACTTAGATTGAAAGAAGAATATATAGAAGGAATTCTTGAATCGCCAGCAGTTATTGAAGAAACAATTCCTGAGCAGCTAAAAGGAGCATTTAATCAGGCAGTTACTACTGTGCAGCTGCTTCCTGCTCCTATTAGGGATGCAATTTCCGGTGGTTTGAGAATTCCTCTCAGTAAGTGTTTCATCATCTTTAATTTACCTTTCCTCTTTTGATTGAGGACAAATCTATTGACTTGTCTACCCTTCGGATGAACTTGCCCAGAGGAGTGCTAGATAGTTGGCTTGAGAATTCCTCTCAGGAAGTGTTTCATCATCTTTAATTTACCTTTCCTCTCTTGATCGAGGACAAATCAGTTGACTTGTCCACCCTTCGGATAAACTTGCCCAGAGGAGTGCTAGATAGTTAGTTGTAATTAAAATCACTTGCTATTAAAATCAGCAGCAGAGATTACTGCACTGGAATCCAGTTCAACTGATTTTTTTGAGAAAAATTTTTGTTTTAGAATTCTAATTCCCTGCCTAAATCATTTTTGTGGGTGCTATCGTGTTTCTGATGGATGTGATATTTGATTATCTGAATACCCTTTGACATTAAGGTCTTTGAAAATATATGGATTCTCTGCCCCTACATACCTTTCTCATCTTTTATATATGTGGTGGTCTTGTTTCCAAAGAGTTCCCTTCATTCATCAAAGATGTTGTCATTGTTGCTGTTCTAAGACAACTTTTTCTTGCTCAGATTTTATAATTGATTAGCACATACAGATAGTACGATATGCATTACAAACCTACAATCATGTATAGAGCCATTGCTGTCTCTGATGGTTCATGATAAACTCCACGTTGTCATTTAATCATTGTACACTTGCTGCAACTATTTGAAAGTGCACCATTTTAGGTTCTCAGTGTTAATTTTTTCTTTTTTCTTTTTTCTTTTTTCTTTTTTTCAAAAAAAGAAAAAAAAAGCTGGAGAAAATTTAACTTGTCACATGTATTTCTTTCAATATGTATCTTCAGCCTTGATTTATGTGTCTACGCTGAGTACTACTCTTTTTCTGCTCTGAGTTCTACTCTTTTTCTCCTTCAGGTGGAACTTTCCAGCGGCTGTTCATGATTTCTTATCTTGATGAAGAGATACTTGTAAGTTCAACTCTATAATCTCATGTTCATAGCTTCAAAGTATTATCTTGATGGTATCTTGTTAGAAGTAGATAATTCTTTGTTTTTGATGGCAATAAATGCAACCTGAGCTGGTACAGGATCAGAGGTGTTAGATGGCCATTTGAGATCAACATGGATACCACCTAAATTTGAAATTATCCCATTCATTTTTCACCTATTTTATGTACTAAGTCATCCATAAACTGGAGTGCTGTCCAAATGAAGTGGATTGATGTCTCTTAATGTATAATTAATGACTAATTTTTCAGTATTTTTACCATCTGTTACGCGGGTGAGTCTTATTGTGACTTTTCACCTATCAACTGCCATGTATATTCTATTATCTTTTGTCTTTCTACCTCTGTTGTAATTCCATAACTCTTTTTACTTTTCTATGCCTTGTACTTGCCTAGTTGCAATAGCAAAGACAAATTAGACCCCGCCAGTTGCCTGGTTAATTCTCATATTGCAATGAAAAAAAGATTTTGATAGATGTACAACAGTTCCATATAGACTGTCACCTACCATCCTCTAACCAAGTTTTTCATTCCTCTATTATTCATCTATCTCTAAATAAATTTGTTAATCAGCCTTAAACTTTTTGAGTATTTGATAAGAGTTGAACCAGTGCATTCATGTGAAATCTAATGTAGGTTAAGTGACTAGCTAGCATGCAGAACTATGAGCTTTCTCTAAGACCAGTCTATCTAATGCCAGTAACAGATATCACGTACTAAAATCTTTTACGGGTTTTGACACAGATAATAAGGGATGCATCTGGAATACCTGAAGTTCTTACAAGATTGGATCCACCCTCATCTCCCATAGAAGAACCTATCACCGAGTATGAGAGTTAAAGATGCTCTTATGCATAACTGAGTATTCATTTCGTCTCATTCCCTCAGATGTGTTTTGTTTTATTCCATTTTGATGTTTAGTTCATTGTCCTTTATTGTATTCAAATGACCAGTGATTAGAAGAAATCCTTCATCCCCACAGAAGCATTAAACTTTTTTTGTTCTCTGTTTTCTCTTAATTGAATTGACTGGAGATTATGTCTCTAGGCTTGCGATCAAGTCGTGTGGGCATTGTTTTGACCATCTTGGTCACACAGTGCTTTAGTTTTACAATTTGCAATATTTTATAAACTTTATTATTTAGAAAGGTTGCTATTAGGTGAATTTTACTTGTAGATTATCAAGACTTGTGCTGAAATGTCAATAGGAAACAATAATTAATTACAATTTGGTGTGAAATGTGAACATTTTTGACTTGTCGCAAACACTATTGTTGTTGCCTGGCTGTCATGTTGACTAAGTTTTGTCCACAGAAGCAGATACTGTGTATTGAGATATCTTTCCTGAGCTCTGTATTTAGAACATTCTTCTGTGACATTAAATAGTCTTTTATTTGTATTTTTTTTTTCCATTTGTTTGTTAGGATTCATATTGACCTTGAGGAAGAGGTCTTTAATGTTTGTTTGCGTGAAATGGATTTGTTTTTCAAACTTAACATTGAAAACTTGGTAATTAGTATGTCTTAATAAATTTATAGTGGTTTTTTTTTTCTTTTTTTCACTAAATATGAATGTATATAATTTATTTTCATAGCAGACCATATTTATTTTTATCTTATTAAAACCTTATATTTCGATACCAAAAATTTAAAAACAAACATATTCAGATTTTTTTCCCCCAGAAGATATGGTGGTGAGCAAAGCTTAAATTCATTTTTTGATTTTAGTCCTTTATCTCCCTAAGATATAAATTCGGGTATTAGTTGAATAAAATTGTTTAAAATCACTCAGTCATGCCTTCGGGGCACAAACATATTCAAAATTGAATGTGAATCAAATGACATTCATATTTATTAAGAGCCTAGATAAAAATAATGAAAGCTTACCGTATATTCCTCTCCAGATTATTTGAAATTAACTAATCATGGAAGGAGATGAAGAGAGAGAGTTTCAAACACGGGGTAGAATTTAATTCAAAAAAGCACATTGAAATCACCCCACCTAAAAATTTCTCTGGGTTGTTAACATTTATGACTATTATCTTAAATTTCAGGTTTGTGGTGGATAACTTTAGCAAGAATTTTACTATATCAAAAAGCCTAGTGAATTAATTCTTCTAACACGAGCTCTAATTTTCCACAAACCAACATAAGAATCCCACGATGGTGGGTTCAAAGTCTTCTATCATCCTAATCATACTTTCAATTTGTCGTGTATTGGATCAGTTGTACCACCGTCCAAGTAGATTATATTAAAATTCGTTTGTGACATTAAGTAGTCTTTTTTTTTTTTTTTTTTTCCATTCATTTGTTAGGATTCATGTTGACTTTGAGGAGGGAGTGTTTAAGGTTTCTTTGCTTTAAATGGGTTTATTTTTCAAGCTTAACATTGAAAACTTGATAAATCTAGAGTGGTTTTTTTCTTTTTTTTTCACTAAATATGAATACATATAATTTATTTTCACAGTGAATCATATTTATTTTTATCTTATTAAAATCTTATATTTCTATACTTAAAATTTTTTTTAAAAAAACGCATTCATATTTCTTTTTTAAAAAAGTAAGGTGGTGAGCAAATCCCAAATTTATTTTTAACCCTTTTCCACTCCAAGATTCAAACTCGAGTTGTTGGCTAAATAAATTTATTTGAAAACAACTTTGTCATGCCCTTAGAGGCACAAACATATTCACATTTAAACTTTTAGATGTCAATCAAATGATATTCATGTTTATTAAGAGTTTAGATAAAAATAACAAAAGCATACCACAATATTCTCTTTGGATTACTAGAGACATTTGTTAATTTGAAATTAACTAATCACGGACGGAGATGAAGAGAGAAATTTTAAAAGAAAATTAAAACATATGGGGTATGATTTTATTCAGTAGACATATTGTTAAAATATATCAATATCATCTTCTTAAATTTTAGATTTGTAACAGCTGACTTTAGTGAGAATTTTACTATAACAAAACCCTAGTGAATTAATTCTTCTAACATAGGCTCGAATTTTCCACAAAACAACGTAAGAATCTTATGATGCCGAAAAAATAAAAGATCAATATTTAAGAGAAGTTAAGTTTCTGAATAATAAGAATATTATTGAAATATCTGAATGAACAAAATTAGAGTTTTAGGGCCCTTTAATACCAACCTTAAATATAGCAAATTTGTTAAAGTAGGTAAATCTGAAATATTGTTTATAATAAAATTCATCCAATCTAAATAAGAAAATAAAACAAATGCCATCCAAATTTGATATCTAAAAATAAAAGATAAAAATCCTGAAAGTAATAAAAAAAAAGAAAAATAACCTAAAACTACAAAACAATTAAGAAATTAAAGAAACAAAATTTCTAATTTGACCATGGGACAGAACAATATAATCAGTTTTAAGTTCAGTTCGTCTTGTCATAAATTTCAAAATAGTATATATATACGAAAAAAGGGACACTCGTAGCCAAGTTGTGACCTCCTGAAATACCGTACTCATCTTATGCAAGCAAAATACATCAGAATTCGACGGTGGTTGGTTCAAGTACTTCTATCATTTGATCATACTTTCATTTTGTAATGTGTATTTAAACAGTTGTGCTTACCGTCCAAGTAAATTATTTTACAATTTGCAAATAAACTTTACCAAAAATGTTGACTTGAGGCCTGCCATGCCTTTAAGTCAATATTTATAGTAAACCCTTATCTCTAAACTTAGTTTTCTTAAGCAAACGAAAAACACAATTAGAACTGTAAATGAAAAATATCTTCTAAATCATTACTTTATAAAATAGTTTGCTATTTTTAATTTATCTGTCGGCATCAAATATGTCACTACAACCATGTTTTCTCTGCGTATCAAGCACACGAAGCAAACCCTAAATTAGTAAGGATCTCGCCGAGACATTCTAGTTAATCACTTTTAAGTACTTTTTAAAATACCTAAAATTATTATCCATGTATTACTAAAATGAAAAAAAAAAGAAGATATTAGCTTTTACGAATCATATATTTTGTGTGAAAAAAGATGTTTTCTTAATTTGAATTTACTAAGCTTGGATCGATCTATGAATACGGATAAAAGATTATACGATGGTCCATTTTGACTTTTTTTTTTACATATCTTATATGATATATTTATCATTATTTCTTAATGTTAATATTATGGGAGACAAAGTTATGCTTTTAATGTATTTAAAAAAAAATGTTTAGTTTTTTAGACCAGGGGCATAATAGCATAAGAAGATTCTATTTGTATGAAATTTGGGAAGCCAATCAAAATGTTTGCTCTAGGTATTAAGATTAGTGTTAGTGGGGGACGACTTGGTGTAATGAGAAAAGATTATTTTCTTGTAAATATATAATAAGTCTTGCAAGAAAAGAAATGCAAATTTTAAAATAATTAATATACAGTAATGTAGTTTTGCAATTTGCACGTTCATGTTTGGTTTGCCAAACAACATTCTTCTGTAAGAGATCGTCGAATACATTAATTAAAAGATATATATAATTAATTAATTAATTAAGACAAGGGTCACTGCTCACATCCAATGGGAAATGGACAAAAATTGATCCAAAATTAAACCAAAACTATATAAGGAAAAAAAATGAATAAATATAATAATTAATCTCAACAAATTGATTTACATCCAATTGGAGAATACACAAGTAATAAGAACAAGTAATTAATTTCAATATTCTCTGCAGAATCATTAGACTAGCTATTGAAAGTGTTAAGTTATAGCTTGTACCATTTACAGCACAGAGAAATTAATTAACGCCATAAGCAGATAAATATAATTTAAGTTAAATTAAGCATCTAAAATTAAACAAAAATAAGAATAATACCCTTCATAACCAAAACATTTAACCAAGAAAATGAAAGATCACAAAAAAAAAAAAAAAAGGGTTAAGCATTAATGAGTTTCTTCAAATTAAACCATGCATATGATGAGAAGTATCCACAGGAAGCAAAGGAAATTCATCGAGTTCTTGAATGAAACCATCAAAATCCGCAAAACCATGTAAGAATCCACCTGAATTTGCCCCATTCCACAGGATTTGTTCTTCTTCTTCTTCTTTAACCTTTTCTCTTGTCTCAAACCCAAAAAAAGTGCTTCTGAGTTCAACATTTTTGGTCACCAAATCCGGCTTTTCCAGTACCGAAGTGCTTCTTGGCTCTTCCTCTCTTGTAGGGTTTCTTGGTCTCTTCCTGCCAACCTTTTGATGATGATGATGATGATCATGCTCAGTTGGCTTTCCTGTGAGTCTTTGCACAAGCTCTCTAAAGTTTTCGACATCGGTCTTGATGATTTCTGGTGCAAATATGTGAATGATTCTGATCTTCGGCTTCGTTTTGGAGATTGGGTGTGAATTCTTATGCATAGCTAGTGGTGATGGTGTTGAATGTGAGATATAAGGCGGTTTCTTGATGATACTCTCCATGGAAAGTGCTTTTGAGAGAAACTAGAGAGAGAGGGGTGATGATCTGAGGAGTCAGGTGAATTTGTTTAGAGGAAAAGGAGGGAGAGAGGGCTGCTTATAAATACCAAGAAGAATAAGTGACAATGGAGAAATTTTGGAAGGAAAAAAGAGGCTGTCTATTGAGAACAAAGATTGAATGAAACAAATCGTTGTCTGCTAATTAAAATGCAAGGAGTCAATTAATTACTATATAATAAAAATTGAGTGGTCCCTCTTAATTCCCAAATTGGATTAGCTTAATTATTGTATATTTTATGGTAAGTGTACATGTCATATACAATTTGAGACATTGAGGGAGAGAGGATTTGGAACATAAATATTTTTTATATTTCCCACTTGGAAAATGACTGGAAGAACCCTCATTTTGTTCTTTAAACTAAGTTATGCTAATTATGTATATTATACATTGGTTCACTTGCAGTGGCCGCACGCTACTTGCATATATATTATACCTTTTTTCATGGTTCATGCTTTGTTTTAGTTTTTTTTTTTTAATAGGAAAATGACAAAAAAAATGATAATTATTATGAAATTTGAATATCATTTCTTAAGTGGGTGGTCTTTTTCTTTCTTTCTTTCTTTTAATAGTGCAAGTTTACTTGATTTATTTTAGCAAATAAAATCGAAATTCTGAACATTCAGATATAATTTTTTTTTCTTTTTTTCTTTCCCCCCCCCCCCCCCCCAAAGAAATACCCTTTTAATGGAAACATTACTTTACGCAAAACATGACTGCTAAGTAATGCAATTGCTTTTCATCGATATGATTTAGTAATTGAAATGAAATGAAGTAACATTTCCTCGTGAGATAGCAGCAAAATGGTGAGCGGATATGCAAATTCTTAGAAAAAGGATTACAATAAGTCAAATGAGTTCATTGCCTTATTCTTAAAGATCACTTTGTCTACTAATTATAGGTAACTGTGAATTGTGATGACAGAACAAGGGTAGTTTGGTCATTAGCACCAAAACCTATTTTTGATATGAGATTCCATTACCTATTATTATTACGCGAAGCGGCGTAGAGTTGGAAGAAAATCAATGCCATGGCTTCCGAATTCAGAGAGAAATGAGGAAATTTTTATTTCTTTTTCTTTTTTTGCCCCCCCCCCCCCCCACAAAATTCTGCTTCTATAAATATTTTCGTCATGCTTATGTTATAATTACGTCATAATTAAGCAGCTACTTACATGTGTAACTTGATTTTATTAACAAAAGGTAAAGATCTCGAACTAATCAATTAATTATCCTGGAAAATTGTTAGCATGGATTAGATAAGCCAAATTAATTGACCATGTGCTGGCATGCTTTTTGTCTTTACACATTCCGTACATATTTAGTTAGGTTATATATATATATATATATATATATATGGTGAGGTTACAGTGTAATTGTAGTACCGTACTATAATTGCACCAACCGTTGGATCCACTCAAATGAGTGGAGTCCACTTAAAAAAGTAAAAATTCAATGATTGGGTGCAACTGTGGTACGGTACCACAGTTGCACCACAATTTTGTCCATTATATATATATGTACGCATATTTTTTTAATTTGTGATTTGCTTTCGTTTTTGCAACATCGATAAATCAACAATGTTTCACCATAAATTGAGAAGTAAATTATTCATTTTCACTTATTTGTTTCACTTTTTTACCAATTCATGACTTTTACCCTTTTTTTTTTTTTTTACTATGTGGATCCCCTCATATTTTAGCAACTATTAAATAATACTGAATTCATAAAAGTCATTCTCCAGTATGGTTGTTTATATATTACATAAGCGAATGATTAAAACATTTTTATTAAAATATGTATATATAAATATATATGAGCAAATTAGGGGCCTTTAATAAAATAATTGATGGGTGATTCCAAATAATCAAAATTATTTATGTACTGATAAGACAGTAAAATGCTTTCAAAATAAACTACTTTGTGTTCCAATAAAGTACTTTCTGAACCCTAACTGAAACTCAAAATGGTTGATGCAAAAAAGTGATGTGTTTTGATGCATGTTGTTTACTTTGTCAACTCACACGGCTGTTGTACAGATTGTACAATCTCTCAAACTTATACATTCAAAATTGAAAAAAATAAATAAAAATATTTTAGCCGAAAGTATAAATTAATATTATGGAATCTCACCTCACTGGCTCTATCTATGATGTACTTGAATGTGTTCATTTGTCTTTGAGCTTTCATCTTGTAGCACCATTGCCGCTAATTAGCACATTTAATTAAGTAATTAATTAACTATAGTTAAAATAAAGTTAAATTGTATTTGCCGTTTGTTTAAATGACTCTGTCATTATTTACTAATGGAGCTTTCGATTTAGAACAAAAAAAAAAAAAACCCCAACAATCATAATCTCCAAACAATTTGGCAAAACATTAAAAATATATTAATGCCAAAATATTAATTTTCCTTTAATTCAGATATCAAGCACGATTTGATTGGTTTTTTTTTTTTTTTTGTAATGATAAAAGTAAGGGAAAAATACTCCATTATCATATTCTACTCCATGTTCAAATGTTGCATAATGAATATTGATTGATTGATTTCACATATACCAAAAGAAACATCATTCCGTGTTGACTTAATTGGCGTAAAATAATAAAGATTCATTAGTCTTAAATCTTGTTTTCATATACAAATATGTAAAATGATTTTAATTACTAGAAAGAGATATAATTTTGTTTACATAGTAAACTTATTTTAATGATTGAGAGCTACGCGTGATAAGAGTTTAGTAGGACAGAACAATGCATTGGAGTGTCAGTTTTTTTTTTTTTTTTTTTGCCCGAAATTTGAAACTTGTGATTTACTTTTGAATATGTGAAATTATAATTTTCTTTTGGTGTTTGATATTTTTAAATATAATTGAGATTCATTCCTATGCGGCAATGTGACAGTTGTATTATATTAAAAATATTTTTGCAAGCATTCAAAAATAATATTGATTAGTAAATGGATTTCGGAAAAAAGAGGGAAAGAAAACAATTTGAAGTAGTATTAAATTTATGCGTGAAAATTAATTATTATTATTATTAAATAAAAAAAGGGAATTGTATGGGTGGAGAGCATGATAGCCGGCACGCAGCACAGAGGCATAAACGCGTACGATACAGCCTTGCGGCCAGTGAAATCACTGCTGAAACAGAATAATAACCGTATGATGTGCACGTGAACTGAACTGAGAGATTTGATCACACGGATACAAGGATTTGGTAATCATGTTAACGTCAGCGGCAGAGCACGAGTCTCGTGTCGTGCCGTGCCTGCCTGCTTGGCTTGGCTGGGCCGGCCCTAAGTAAGTACATAACATGATTGACACGTGTCAATGATCAGCCATCGTGAGTGCCTGATGTGAATGCCACGTGGCAGGATTTTCTTATGTGAACACCCCACTGCACCCGCGATCATGAGTTCCCTTAGCGGGAGCCAGCCAGCCAGCCAGGCAAACTCTTTAACTGAATTTCGTGTGGTGGGGACCACCCGTCGATGTGATTCTAAGTTGTGGCAGTTGCTCTGCATGACTCGTATCTTAGCTGGACCCAGTTATCTTTTGCTAACGTGCGCATCGCACATCATTTTTCTGTTTTTTTTTTTCTTTTTCCTTTTCTGGCTACAGGCTTAATTCCTTTCTAATATAGCACCGCCTGAAGAAATTTTGGATTACATAGACATAGTTTGAGCACACACCTTTTGACCGCCGCTCAAAATTCTTCATAAAATTCTTTTTAATTAAAATTACTTAAGTAACCAAAAATAATTTTCTTTTTTTCTTTTATAAAAATTCAATTAAACTCTTAAATTGATTATTCTTTAAAAAAAATTTTACACTCGACCTATTTCATAATTCATATTTATATTTTATAGTTTAGTTGAAAAATAGTTATCTTTTGAGAAAATTATAAGGGTTTAGAGTTTTAGAGATTTATGTAGAAAAGAAAAAATTAATTTAAGATTTTAGAATATGTGTGTATTTTATAATAAAAACTTAAAATAAATACTTTTTCTAGAGTCATAAATTTTAGGCAGATGGTTAATTTTAATATATGGATTTCTATTCTATAAATTAAACTTGGGTATTTAAGGAAATAAAAGGTTTGTTATAACTTATAAGGATTATGGAGGGGTGCTAACAACTCTGCTCATATAGGATTACAGAATGAGTGTACATTTTGACATGCATCAAAATTTCTTATATGACCTCTTTTTAATTAAAATTGCCTAAATAACTAAAGTCAAATTAATTCATTTCTTATTTTGAGTTAAAATTCAATTGAACACATAAATAAAATTATTCTTTTAAAAAAATTGTACACAACCTTATTTTATAATATATATATTATGATTTTAATTCAAAATATTTTTTTGAGAGAATTATAAGATTTAGAATAATGAAGATAGAAACTATATAATAAAGATATATTTTTTTATTTTAAGATTTTTACTTATTTTTTAAATAAAACTTAAAGGAAATGCTCTTTGAGGGTGAACTTTTATGTGGCAAAGATGGTTAAATTTAATATGTGGGTTTGTATTTTTAAAATTAAATTAAGAATATTTTAGAAAATAAAATTCAAAAGGAGTGTCATAAGAATTTTAGGGGGTGTTAAAACTCCACTCTTACAGATTATATTCGCTCTATTAGTGTATCAATTTCAAGCTCACCTATGTTACCTGAGACATTGAGTCCAAAAGTCAAAGAATTACCAACACAAAGTGTTTATAAACAAAGGGGTGTCCTTAGAGTTCTTTCACAATACAAAAGCTTTAGTATTGCTGTGCACGATCGTTTCTGACTTTTTTCATTTTGCGTTAACCTAATGACAATTTTTTTTTTTTTTTGATAGGGGGTTACCTGATGATGTTGAACCTTCAAAGACACGATAGTGCCGTACCATCTGATTATAATGTAGCCAAAGACTCGAGCAAGGGGCAAGCTTTTGAGTCTCTTGCAAGCTAGAGAATTAATTTTCTAACACCAAAACAAAAGATGTCCAAAATTTTACTGAACAGAGATGGATCCTCTCTGCACAAGAAACTTAACAAGTAGGATAACAAATTTTACTTGTAGACTTTTGTTTGTGGTTCATTTCTAACATAACCAGGGTTAACGAAATTATTGGAGGAAACATAACTAAAAGTCTATAATTAAAGTTCAATTAAAAGTAACAGAACAACCTCAATTACCACAAAAGGGAAGTCAAATTACCCGACAAGAAACACAAAACTTCCCATATGGCATTTTTTGCTACAACTTTTCCTCAAATTCAAATCTTATTTCTGTACCAGAAGACACCTTTGTTCTGGTCACCTTCGTCTGGTTCAACGTAAAGACACTCCTTTGCTTCCCTCCACATTGCCTTATAAAATGGAGTCCCATCGAACTGATAATATTCTCCCAAAATTGGCTTTATTGCCTTCGTAGCCTCCATTGCATGATAATGTGGCATTGTTGAAAACAAATGGTGAGCTACATGAGTATCAGTAATGTTATGGAAGATCTTGTTCAAGATCCCGTAGTCTCTATCAACAGTTGCTAGGGCTCCTCGGAACCAGTCCCATTCTGAAGAATGGTAATGTGGCAGTGAAGGGTGAGTGTGCTGCAACAATGTGATCAAAACGAGAAATCCGTTCACTACCAGCAAAGGTCCTCCATAGATGCAGAACACGTACACAAGTCCTTTTGCTGCTACAAGATGGTAGAGACTGTAAATCATAGCTAAAATTCCAGCATCAGAAATGAAAATTTGGAGCCTCTCGCGGTCTGAGTAGATGGGGCCATAAGGATCAAAGTGGCAAGCAAATCTATCATAAGGCCTACCGGATACATTGAATGCCAGGTACAAAGGCCAGCCAAGGGTGAGGGTGACAGTAAGTGTGATGACTCGGCCAAGTGGGTTGTTAAGGTACTTGGCGTACCAACCAACGGCGGTTTTTTGCTTGGGGACAAATACTTCATCACGATCAAGGGATCCTGTATTGGAGTGATGGCGGCGATGGCTATACTTCCAAGAGAAGTAAGGGACAAGGAGGCAAGAGTGGAGGATAAGGCCAACAGTGTCGTCAAGCCATTGATAGTCACTGAAGGCATGGTGGCCACATTCATGAGCTACAACCCAAACTCCAGTTAAAACGCACCCTTGAAGAGCCCAGTAAACTGGCCAGGCCAGATAAGAGAGAGGGTGAGGAAGTTGGTGAATGTAAGTGTCGGCGATGTAGTAAAAGATAAAGGCAATGGTGAGGTCATGAACAGCATAGGAGAATGAACGGAGAACCGACCGCTCAAAACAGTGAGGTGGGATAGCTTTCTTTACTTGGCTGAGTGTGAATGGTGGCTTTGAGCATGGAACTCGCTTCAAGGGATCAGAATCCACCTTCATGGGCGTTGAAGGTACAGACATTCGTCCACCTGCACCCATTGTTCCTCAACCTGGCCACAGTATACAAGTATACAATCAACTTCAAGCAAACAGTTGTTTGTAAATAACGCTACACAGAAAAAATCAAAAGCAGAAATTAAGGCGCCCACTTTAAAGACCAGATTATGGCCAACCAAAGGCCTAGTTCAACTAAAAAATAACCTTAATATTAATTTAATTATTTTTCCTTTCTAATTTGTCATCAAATTCTGAGTCCAACTGAGACTACTTTCATAAATTAAAAGGTGCCAAATTTCTTACAGAAAAAAAGGTAAGGGAAATTATTTATATGACTAATAAAAGAGAGAGGATTTAAAAAAAAAAAAAAACTGAACAAAAGTAATTATGTGAAGCATAGAACTGTAAAGCAACAAATGCTTTGTTGAAATTGCTAGTACCCAAGAGCCAAGATACTATACTACTGTATATAAAGCTAGTAATTCCAAATGTTAGTCAATGGTATTTCTCTATCATCCACAATGGTGACAAGTTAATTGTCAAATAAATGATCCCACAGCAAATATATGGATTGGTGAAATTAAATCAAAATTCAATCCATACATCTATGGATCAGATGCGACTTTAACCCAATTTATATCTAATCCACCATTTTACGAATTGATTTGCAGGTTAAAATTTTTTAATTCCATACTATCCACAAACTAACTAAATAAAAAAATTAATATAAAAATAATTTTTCTACCAATCAAATTTAAATAAATTAGTTACTTAAATATAGCAAGAAAATACATTCAAAGTTTCAAAATATAACACACCAAAAAGAAAAAAATCTTATTAGTTTAAATCAGTACATAAAAATTAATTACTTAGGAAGTTATATTTGTTTATTTAATTATTTTTATTTTATATTATTATCGAATAAGATATAATATGATATTAATGTAACTATATTCTAACTCGTTTATTTATTAGTAAGTTCTAATGTCATATTTAGAAGTTTAATTTTTTTATTATATATATATAGATTCGTAGATTTTTACATATCTAATCTACCAACGGTGTATTTTTAAAATTTCAATTAAATCCAATCATCTACTAATTCATAAATCTAATTTTTAGAAATAAGACCGATTGGGCAAATCGGATCGAATTAGAATCTAAACACCTTTAATATTTTATATTTTTCCTTTACAAGTTGCGAGTTCACATGACACGGTCCATCACTTTCATAAACCAAAAAAGTGCTAACTGTTTAAAGCTAATAAAAATGATATCAATAAGTTGTGACTTGTGAAAACCAAGGCTGACCAAAGACATGTAATCACGTGACCCATAGAAGTTTAGCAAAGATTAGAAAACACGTAGTTCACACTGAAATTGCCACGGCCCCACCATGCCACTATCTGCTAATGACAGCTAATGTATTATATAATTATAAGTAGCCACTGATCAGTGATGTCCAAAAAATGGTGTATACGCGTAAAGCGCACTCATACCATTCGTATGGTGGCTTTTATATCATCATCCTTCCCCTTTATGGTCGGTCAGCCGAGCTTTTGGAAAACGATGTGCAATAAAAAATATATCAGCACATTCAAGGGAGCTTATTAATCGGAATTGTTCTGTTTAAGTTAAAAATATATACATTTATATAGTACACAACAAATTCTATTAGTCAGAATTTTATTAGAAGTCTAAAATCAAATATTTGCAGTACATTTTAAAAAACTGACTACTAACTTAAAAATTTGCTTCCATAAATATTAGGGTAATGATACTTTACATCCAAAATTTCCCGATGAGAGAAAGCGAATCCTATTAGGGGAGGGTGTCAGTTCACCATTTGACAACTAAGCCCGATGAGAGAAAGCGAATCCTATTAGGGGAGGGTGTCAGTTCACCATTTGACAACTAAGCCCAATTGCTATCGAGGGATCCTATTAACGAAATGAAAGCCTACCTTACAATAACCATAAGAAATCTTCTTGTTCTTAGTTTATTTATTTATTTATTTTTTATGAATCTTGTTCTTCTTGATCACAAGTTTTTATCAAATTCTTACGCGACCTAAACTCTACAATAAGAGTCAAAATGAAAAGGAAACTCTTCCGAACACTTGAGACTAATATTTCAATAAGTCATACTTAATTATTAAACATAACGCTGAAAATTCGTGTATAACTATGTAGAAGATATAATCGTGCAATGAACCGAGCCAGTTTCCACAGAAACTCTGGGCCATCGCATTTAATTAGTGCCGATTTATTGGAAAAACAAGGTCTACTCTGAATGCAACTTTAGACGAAGACTCAAAAGAAGCCGTCTTAAATTACAAACGGATAGGTTTATCAAGTGATCAAACAGAGTCTACATCAGCCGATAACGTGGAATTAGAGCATAATTACCAGTATTATATGATATTAGCCTAATTAATACCTCTTAATCAAATTCAAAGTCCAAAATTTTGACAATTATTATTGTTATTATTTTCACACGATTTTGAAGGGACTCAGACCTAAATAAAGGAAAAAGGTATCAACTCAAAAAATTGTCATTTTGTGACAATTAAAGTGACAGGTTCCGTGCAAGCTAAACTATAATTACTACCTGAATAAATTCTCTGTTTTCAGACTTACTAAGTTTGAACAATTATAACCAAAACTTTAAATTAACAAATTCATGATTGAAAAAAATTAAGCATACAATTCAAAAGCATGCCACAGACTTGGACCAGATATTTTTATGGAATAAAAGAAAAACTTGCTTTTTAACATGTTTGGCCTACTTGCGAGTTGCAACTTGCTTCTAATTTTTATTATAAAAGAATCATGAGGAAAAGAGTTGAAATTATTTATTTATTTGATTATTATTAATTCGTTTTGAAGTGCTTACAAGAAGACGAAACAGGACAGACAACAAAGATGGGATTCTTTGCAAACACCGAGGAGTGACAAGAGTCGCTTCTACATCCTAGTGAGTAGTGGGTGCATGTACATGATTCCTGAAATTTAATAATATACGGACCGATTTTATAACAAACGAAGACTATAATAATAGTATTTAATAAAATAAAATACGAATAATTCTTTTAAAATACCATCATAAAAATTGACATTAAAGACTGGCCGTCGCCCGTCAGAGCCCAACATAAATAATAATAAAAAGTATGAAAACTGACAAATAGATTTCAAAAGTAATGGAATGCTCTCGGCGAAGACGGACAAATGCACTTCGTGATTCATAAAAAAAGATGTTTAAATTAATAAATCAAATTCACATGAGAGCATCATTTGTTTTCTGAAAACAAAAACAAAAGGAATCTGCAGGCAAGGGATCCAGGACTTCCAAATATCACGCACATAATCGGAAAAAAAATGAAAATCCAGAAAAGCACAGACGATTTCCAGAAATGAGGCTCAGATCCGGCGCATTGAACATTAAAACGAAAAAAGAAACTCAAAATTCAACAATATCTCAGCCGCATTATATTCAAATCTCAATCGAATATCTATCCAGATTTTAGACGAGCTAAAAATCTGCGCATGACAGCGCAAAATCAGAAGCTAACAAGATCTCATAATCGATGAAAAATGGAGCTAGATCTAGCCTAAATATTTCGCCATTGAATTTAAGTACACATTTTTTCATCTTATATTTACTCAAACAGAAACAGAGGAATTAGAAAATGCGAGCGAATAAATATGGAAATTTAAGAATTTAAAATAAAGCAAAATAAAATAATAATAATAAGTACCTGAAGAAGCGAAGCACTTGGACTGCAAAGAAGAAGAAAATGAGAGACCTCACTTTCTCTCCCTCTCTCTTTCTCGCCTTCACCGGCCGCGTTGTGAGTTGTAAACGTTCGGCTCTCTTCAACTGAAAGCCCGAGAGCTCCGTATTTAAGGTGATCTTTTCCTCCTAGAGTGGGCTCCACTTGATTTCAACACGTCGTTTGGATTTTTTTTTATACCCACACAGGACTGGTCCGATCCCGTTTCTTTACGTGGACGGACCCAAATAAGTGTGCGTGGCCTCCCTTCTCAAAAGAAAAAAAAGTGTGCGTGTCCTCAGTTATTTGACCGAATTACCCTTTCATTCTGTCCGTCCATACACGGCATCTTTTCTTTTTAAAGACAACCACCAGTGGAAATTCGACTTTTGTTTGCTAAAATATCTCGGAGTGTATCACGTTCACGGGGAGATGCTGATATGACGAAAATGCCCTTTTTAATTGGCTTAGTATATTAATTGGACAAGTACATTATTAAAGTGTTTGATAAATATTATTTATTATAATTTAAAAATTAAGTTAATTTAATTTATGACTTATATAAAAATAAATTTAGGTCTTATTTAAGTCTGTTTGTTATTAAAGTGTTGTAATTTTTAATTTATAGCTATTATTAAAATAAATAATTATAAAATAAAAATTGTAGTATATAATAAATATAATTTTTAAATTTTAATTTTAATAAAATTAGTGAAAATATAATATATTTTTTATCACAAAATAATAAAATCAAATCAACTTAAAAATTACAATAATCCAACATCAGTCCCAAATAAAATTTTAATATTGATATTAGACAATTATAATTTAAAATTTTTAAAATTATAATATTAAAATATTTAGTAAATGTCAGATGTTGTAGCTTTGAAACTTAGTTGATTTAATCAAACACTTGCATGAACAAAAACTTAAAAATATTATAATATTATATTTTTTTATGACAATAATAGTTTAAAAAATACAATATTTCAATACCAAACACAACTTTATAATGTTTAATATTTTTATTAATATTATTATTTAACAATCATATTTACCGTATTTTACCTATTTTTATTTTATAATTATAATTTTTTTTTTACAATACAATTATAACTTACAAGTTACCGTGCCTGACATTAATGGAACGCCGTATCATCTGATTTGATTTCGAGGATCTTAAGATTTTATTAATAATATATAGGGGGAAAAATTGTGGGGAACAGTCTACTACTAGATTAGTAGACCTCGCGAAAGACCTATTAGTTTTAATAATTAAAAAAACTCAATGGGTCCCACTACTGTTTTATTGTATAAGAAAAAAAATGCGTAGACTGTGTCACTGGGGATAGGCCACGCAAGCTTTTTTAATATATAAATCAACCGTTAACCGTAAACCTTACAGTAATCTCATACGACGCTTGAGGGCGCGCCTCCTACTACTGCTACTATTTTTCGAACAATAGTATTATATATTTTAAATTTTTTTATTTTAAAAAATTATCTTAAATAATGTGTTACCTAACAAATTTCTTTCGTAATTTTTATCCTAAAAGTTGCGTTGCTAGAATAAAAATGAAAAAATTTATTTTGTGGGCAACATTGTTCAACTATCAACTACAATGAATTGTTATAATCGACGACATTAATTTACATTAATAAATCATGTGCGCAAACATGCTCCGCAATATTAGCGTTAGCCCTCTAATAAAATGTTATTCAAACATTTATATTTTTTATTGTTGATTATTTGGGTATGGCATTAAAAATAGAAAGTCAGCATGAAGCAGCAAATAATTAAATTTCAAAGCATGCGAAAACAGTTATTACAGTAGTTTTGGCGGTGGGATGCGACTATTTGTCAAAAGGCAAATTAATTGGGCACGTGGCTGGCATTCAGTTGTATGCAAAGATTCAAACGCCGCGCATTTTGGTTTTTCTTTTTTCCTTTTTTGTTTTTAACATATTGCCTCTTCACACCGATAGCTAGTTACCTATATACTACATGTTATGACCTTACGGGACAAGAAGGGCAAGGGCGGATTCATTCCGCTTGTATGAATTTAACATATAATTAAATCACGAATGTTTTTGTGATACATAATCACGAAAGAAATTTATAACGAGTAATTTAGGTTTTGTCGTACACTCAAATTGAACAGGTCACCAAGTAATCTTGTCAAGAGAAGAAAGAATGAATTGGCACGTCCCAGAAAATTTGAGCTGTAATTAATTGACTTGACTTAATACACATAATTAATTTATGCCGAAATTAACAAGTTTACCAAATTACGTTAAGATTCATTTTTTGGTCTCTTTCACCTTTCACTCATCCTAAAGTTGAGGGAGTCCCATTTTATATCAAACTATTATTATTATTATTATCATTTTTTTCTAATCTCTTTCTTCTTCTTTTATAATTACGAACTGTCTTTTTCTTAGAATTAGGTTGCGTTTGAAATTTTCCTTCTCCAAAGTGGAATCCATGAAAAACATTTTCAAGTCATTTCAAATTGGTTTGGCCGTCTTCAACATTGTGAATCGTGAGTTATTAATTATTGAAGATAATCTTTTTCCTGCAAATAGTTAATTTGGCTTGAAATAAACTTCTCTCATTCCAAAGGTAGATAGGTTGTCCTTTTCAAATTTCATTATTTGAATTTAACAAAACACGTGAAATTTACTCAGAATTTTACAACTAATTAATTAAACGAGTTTAATTATATTTCACTTTCAAATTTAATCAGCAAGAAAAAAAAATGAAACAGTAAGTCCTTTTCATAATATATGTTATGGTCAATAATATATATATGAACTATAAACTCTTCGAACAAACTCATACAATATAAGACTATTGATTGGATGAAAATACCACGTAACAATGACATAATTTAATTTTATTATCTTAAGTTTCTCTATGACCAATACTTTTATAATAGGCTCAACGTATTTTAATTAAAAATTTTACACAAATTATAAACAATCTATCATCTACAATCTAAGGGTGGATATTTAATAGTAGAAGTAGTATTTAACGATGACAAAATGTTTATAATTAGATTACATGAGATCAATGGTACAACCACTAAGGGACTTGTTGGGGCAGCTGTCCCTCACGTCCCAAAAGCTCCAAACGTTCGGTTAAAATTGTAGACTTACTCACATTAGATTAATTATTCATTAATTTAAGTTCAAATTATTTTTAAAATATCTCATCTATTTATAATTTTTAGCTCAATTGGCTTGATGGACGGTTACAAATAAATATAGCCTCATAATCTTATTTCATGCACTTGACAGTTGAGCAGTAAAAGCCGTGATATGGGATATGTCTTTGGACTTATTTCATATAACTCCATTCTATCTTAAGTTAGGGTGTGTTTGGTATTGAGGTGTAAAGTTATAGCTGTTGTCGAAAAAAAAACTGTAACTATGAAATAAAAATTTATAATATATAATAAATATAAAATTTAAATAAAATTATTAAAGATATAATATATTTTTCATTATACAAGTGAAAAATTATATTAATATAACTTCTAAATTACAATAACTAGTGTTTACGTGTTTACCAAATACTTTAATACTGTAATTTTTAAGTTACAACTGTCCAACCTCAATTCCAAACGCACTCTTAATTACTTACCCCTAATACTTCCAATATTTTCAGTATACAACACAAATTACACTCTCTTGAAACTTAAAAATCTTTTCCATTGAAACGCTGGTGGATCAAAACCGGCAAACGATAATCATAGGTGGCAACATCCGGCTTCCACCTATCAGGTGAAGCCACCCGTCGTCGTGAGGAGATACGTGGCCTCACACGTTCAGGGGCAGTGAATTATGGGCTCTCCATCTGTCATTTATCCTTGAAACGTGTCAAATACTCAAATCCCTGCAACTCCTCCTCCATCTATTAAATCAAAGAAGAAAACATGAAAATTTTAAATTTCATGTAAATTAAATAATTGATCGCTAAAGATAAGATGCAGTCAGGAAGAGACGCAGCGGAGTCCATAAAGGCCAACGCCGCGGCTTCTGCTAATTAGGCAGGCACGGAGAAGGCCAAGGCCTCCGTGATAGGTCCCAGTCAGAATTACACTTATACAATGCGTATGATTCTCTTTGGGTGAGAATAAATCACAAGATAATATTTAAATCATTTGCTGAATGACGTATTATTGCACTCGAAAACTTATTTAATCACAGCCCACCACTACTCTGATATACAGCCGAAAATAGAGGCTTCTAGTGCGTCCACTAAGTAAAGAGTAATGATACAGCCACAAACTCTTGTACAAATTTATTTTGTACAAACTGATGTGGCATGATAAGATTGGTAGAATTAAATATCACTTGGCCCACATGATTTATTTTTATTAATTTATATTTTCATTCAACCAATGAATTAATGCCACATTAGTTTGTACAAAATAAGTTTGTACAAGAGTTTGTGGCTGTATCATTACTCCTAAGTAAATAACAGATTATAAAACAAATGCAACAACCTACTTATTAAACCATTCGGCAAAACAAGTAGCACAAGATGATTTAAATGCAACAGCTAAACAAGTTATGAATCCTCCAACGTCTACTTTAAGTCGATAATTATGCAAACTAACCACTAGTGAATATTGCTCCGGTTCCTACTCCCTTTCATGCATGAGTTTCACGTCCTGCATGCCCATGTCACACGTCTAGACCTCATCCTTGATACTTGGAATTTGGTTTTGTCACACTTGTTGTCTTACATGGCTCTCCAGCCTCATCACTCCGTCAGAGAGAAGGCAGAGAGAATGAAGAGGAGTGATCCGGCGGAGAAAGAAGCAGCGACGAGGGAGAAAGAGGAGAGGGATAAACAAGCACAGTGGAACAAGAAGGAGGCACATTTCCACAATGAAGAAGCCGGGCGGGTAGCCCAATCAGGGGGCGGGGGCGCGCATCCTGGTTACAAGACATGGGGTTCTCATTCTCAAGCTCGTGATGATAGTAATGCAACTGCAACTGCAACTGCAACTGCACCTGCAACTGGGACTGAAGGTCGTTACACCCCAGCCACGACGGGAGTTGGGCATGCCACTGTTGCCAGGGATTCACGTCAGCCCAGGGGCCCTGTTAGAAGTGATGATCATAGGTTTACTTAAGATATATGTAATATGTAGTGTGTGAAGAATCTGCATGCACGTGTAGTCGTTTTGAATGATGTGTCCCTGTTGTCTAATTTCGAATGTCTGTTTCTTTGAATGATCTGTCTGTTGTTCTTTTGAGTACTTTAGCAACAAATTGTTACTGATGATTAAGCTTTAATTAGTTCGGTTGTTGTTGATTGAACGCTTACATTAAATTTCAAGAACAAAAGAAAATGAGAAAAAAAAAAGAAGGAAACTTCAGAAAGAGCCTAAAAACCATCAGCTGATCACTGTAGCATCTATATAAGATGATGATTCTTCCAAACCAAAATCATATTTATGTACGCATTTGATTCAGACGAAATAGAAAATGTCGTGACATGGAACATTTGAGATAAAAAAATAACGCCATTTTACTCACGCGTTTTTCTTTTTCTTGTTTTTTCCTCAGTATTAATGTTATACCTTCGAAGATCAAAAGGGAATTGAGAGGGCGTGTCAGGTAGGTCAAGGACAGAGAGGTGTGTTTGATAGGTTGGCTCGCTGGGATCAGCAGGGCATTATTCGAGGTTTGTGGAGTCCTGCTATTTGAACTAACAGAAGGCAAAGGGACGACAGAAACGGTACCGCCCACTGCCGTTTCCATGGATCCTTTTGTCTGTTGGTTCATTATCCTTTGTCGGTTGCTTTTTTTATTTAAAAAATAAAATAATAAAAAAAATATTAAAATAAAAAAAAACTAAAAATAACCAAAATGAGATGACAAAATAAAAAAGTTGACAAAAAGCTAAAATCACCATTATCACTCAAACCCAACGTAGAAGCCAAATCAGAAAAACTCAACTCGATCTGCATTTGTATTAATAGAAAAAAACTGAAGTAAAACTAGGGCCACAATCAGTTTAAAAAATTAAATTAAACATGGCACGTGAGTGAATATAGCATTTAACAATAGTAGTACTTTTTTACAATCAATTTTTCTTCTTGTCCTCTCTCTCTTCATCTCTCACCTCTCATTTAACGTGAGTCATCTGCATTTACTAAGGAAAAATCAGTTCCATGTCCTCTCTATCTCTTTACATCTCGCTTATCACACAAGCAATTTCTGCATTTCCAACCTCAAAAAATGATGCATTTCCAAGGAAAAATCAGTTCCCTGTCGTCGTTCGATAACAAAGCAAATGGCTGCAAATGATGGGGATGAAGTTGCAAATAAAAAAAAAAGAAAAAAGAAGCGGCTGGGCGAGAACAAGAAGCGGGGATTAACGAAGTGCTAGCATTTCCAAACGAGGAAAATGAGTGGAGGGGGAGTAAACTAAGGAAAATGAGTGGCTGGAGAGAGAGGAGATAACGGATAAGGAAAAGATCAAAGTTGAGATTTGACCTACTTTTCATTTCTAAATTCTTTATTTTATTATTTATTATGGGCCCAAGCAAAACTAAAAGAAGACTAAGGAAACGCGTGAAACGACAAGCCCACACTGTGTTTCTGTCGTCCTTTAGTCTTCTTTTAATTTGTTTATCATTTTCCTAATTTGTGTTATAGGGGTTTCTTTTAGGCGTGTAATATATTGTTTAAAGTTTGTGTCAACGAATCAAATTTAAAATCGCTTATGTCATTATTATGTCTCAAGAATTATTATGTCTTAGGTTGAGTTGAAAATTCAATTTTTTTTGGTTATTTTATAGTTTTAAGTTAGTTTCTTACTTTTTTATTGTTTTTGATATTTTTATTTTTTTAGATATCATATTTTAGTGACATTTATTTTGTTTTCTTTATTTAGATTTGGAAAGTTCTATTATGAAACAATATTTCTAATTTATCTATTTTGACAACTAACTATATTTAGAATTAGTATTAAAAGGATTTAAAGCCTTAGTAATGTTGATTTATTTATTCGTAATTGTGGGTCATATCATCGTATTTTTTATTAATATTTTAAGTAATTTTAATTGAATTATGAAGTATAAGTGGATTATTTTATAATCTTAAAGAAGGATAAATTTTAATAAGTCTCATTCTATTATAAATTAAAGTGAATTGATAATTAAGATTTGAGACAGTATTTTATTGAGAAGTGAATTAATAATTAAGTGATTTGACACATTAGTTTATAGATTGATAAAAAAAAACTAAAAAAATGAGTTCGAAGGCTACACGTAGGAAATACACATTTAAGTTGGTTAAATTACTGATCAAAAGTATAAACTATAAGTAAAAAAGTAAGAGTTCAATAATTGTACTGAATATAAGTTTTAAACCTTTTAAAATTTATTTTTATAATTTAAGTCTCGAATAAATTTTTTAATGCTTCATTGTTCCCTTATGTTAAAAGAGTAAAATAAAAATTACAATGTTAAGGATAATATTATCATGAAATTTTCACATACTGTCGATGGCAAACTAATTAAAATACAATTTAACAAAGGCAAGGCAAAAAAAGAGAAATGAATACATGCAAAACAACAAAAAGAATAGAAACAAGTGCAATAATTATACAAATAGACATCAACTGAATCTAAAAGAAGGCAAATCATTAATTAGCGTCGTTATGAAAAAAAAAGAGTAAGCGAGTGTGAAGCATCGATCATTCTTTTTCCTTTTTTTAGAAATATATATGTCGGTTTCAGAAATTAATAAGATAAATGAAAACTCATTTCTTTTTCTTAAGAATAATCTCCTAGAAACGAACTTGAATTAGGTCTCACTTTTGCTTGAAATTGAGTTCCCAGAAGTTGCAAACTTCCAAAATTATTTTCAGATTTACGTGAAGCCCCATCATATCTATCAAATTAAATTAGAACTACAACTCTTCTGGATCGAAACACATGCAAGTGGATCAAAAGCATTCAACGGCAACGATCATACATGCAACTTCCGGCCCCTTGTCGCCACCGGGAGCCGCCACGTCAGATAAATATTCTCAAAAACAAACATCCTTATCATCCTAGTAATCAAAGCCATAGAAGACACGTCGCCTCACGTGTCATGGACAGTGATGTTTATAGAACGCCATTTGTCACTTGTGTGTTGTACACGTGTCGAAAACCCAGTATCCCTCCAAATCTATTTAAACCAGCCCAAAAACTTGCAAAATTTTTCGAGCACGGTTGGTTCTTCAACATCAGTACGTACTGATATCAACACAGCCAGCTTAGTTCAACAAGAAGGAAGATGCAGTCAGGAAGAAACACAGTAGAATCCGCCAAAGAATCGGCCGCCGACGCGGCCGCCTCTGCCAAGGCCGCCATGGAGAGGGCCAAGGCCACCGCTAAAGAAAAGGTCTTTATTTATTTCTTTCTTTTTTTTAATTATTAATCCCACAGCATTGCGCAACGACGTTACCTATAAACGTAATCTGATGCAGGGGGAGAAGTTAACGACGAGGGACCCGATGGAGAAGGAAGCAGCAACCCTGGGGAAGGAGCAAAGGAAGACGCATGCAGAGCTGAACGAGGAAGAGGCAAAAGCACACAACGAAGCGGCGAGGCGGCTGGGGGAGACCGGAGGGCCCCATCCGGGTTACGAGACACGGGGTACTGAAGGTCAAAAATACAGGACAACAACTGCAACTGACACTGCGCCTGCGACCGGCCATGAGGGTTACCCGGCCGATTCCCGTTATCCTAGGGGACGTAATCCTTCTAGCTATTAGTCTGTTGGTTTTTTTTTTTATATAGATTCTCGGAATGTCGAGGCGCTCATGGCTTCTTGGAGTGTCGTTAATAGGCGATGGTTGTATCTGGTTTGGTGTTTGTATACTTCGGTGTGTTTAAATTTGTTGCTTGGGCTGTACAAATAGTATTGCAGGGCATATGTTGTATGTTTCTGTTGTTCTAATTCAATAAAACTGGTATGGTGTATAAAAGTTTAAATACCACTTTGCTTAATTTTATGATGTTTTAATTTGTTGGCTAAGCCAGTTAATTAATTATTGTATGTGTTCCATTAAATGATTGTAAAATTCATGGTAACAACATGAACTGGAAAAAAAAGGTAAGTGAAACTTGTATCACATGGAATATGGCGATGATCTAATGATCAAACATCCATGAATCACAAATCCCGTTATTGCGTACAAGCTCCTATCTTTTTCATTCGACCCCCTACTCAAATTGGGCTTTAATTCTTTCATTATTATTATCGTGTCCAAACTTTTTTATGCAGGATTTTGTATCTGGATTTTGCAAAGTTATAGTAACCTACAGCCCCTTCAAAAATATGCGGGTTCCACTATGTGTTACAACATTTTACAGGCTGCAAATTACAGCAGCACCCTTTTATGCAATCAGTATTTTCATCGATTGAACTGAATACTTGCAATGAATTTCAACATACATTAAGACCAATTTATGCGTTGAAAAAGAGAGATTAAGATCCATGGTGACACAAATATAGTGGCTGTTTTTAAATTCAGATTCACCTCTTTCTTCTCATTAGGACCCGTCGGGTTTGGTATACATATGTTGAATATAGAGACTGGAAATTGGGCATTGGGGTGATTGGAGGGAGGATACATTGTTAGAACATGTTGGGGATAGAATTGATCTGGTATGTTAGGCAGGCGTTCGTTGCTAAGCTTACCATACGTCATTATCGAACATTTGGCGCTCCACACCTGCTCACGTTCTATGAAACAAAATATAATCAGATCTCGACTTGTTGACAAAACAAAGAGCCTAGTACTCAACCCAAGCAAGTTAAACCATCCAGAACTATTATATTTTAGCCCAGCCAACCAATCGTATAGCCCATGTGACTAAAGGCCTACAGCTAGCCGAAATAGACACTTGTGTAATTAGTCTCACTACATCATGTGATTAGTCGCAGATGACTGGCGTCGTCTGCAGCTAATATGCATTCAGCCAAGAGGCTCTGTGTAAACACCCACAGCTAATGGATTCTCACACAATAATCTGCACTTAATGTATTAATATTTATTACAAAAAGAAAGTAACAATGACATCCGCTGATATCAATTTAAAAGACTTGACCTACACTCTAAATTCGGTACCCAAAATACCTGACCCACATTATAAACTCGGTATCATAAACTTGGTACTCAAGGTACCCAACATACACCATAATCTCGGTACTTGAAGTACCCGACCTATTCCATAAATTTAGATACACAAGGTACACTTGAAGATTAAGAAGATATGAGGGGTACTATAGATTAGACGCGAAACGGTCAAAGAAAAGTCTCCAAAGAGTCAGTTGCAAGAAACGCATGTATTAATATAAAGTTTTATAGCCAGAGTCATCAAAATAATGTTGGCTTACACCGAATACCTAGATGTTCTGTGGGGTACCTTGGGTACACCGAGTAAGGGTAAAAAGGTCAGAAAAATATTTATAAAAGTATTAGAGGATGAAAGAGATATTATCCAAAAAAAGATTGATTGATTTTCTAGCTTAAAATAAGGAATCGATGAAGAAATTATATGTTACAAAAGAGGAGACAACTGCCTGTCACGCTAGTAAATAAGGTAAAATGTTGGGTATTATGACAATTGAGACCACCAGCTTTTCCTGCCATGTCTGCAAATTTACAACGGAATTACATAGGTATGCAGGACCACTCCACTACGCCTAGCACGTGAATGCGCCTCAAACTTGCTCTCCACGCATATTTTTTAAACGGCCAAGCTGTCATACGCATGAAAATAAGAATATTTCTGATAGTAAGGAACACGAATAAGATAACGCTGTGTGGCACGACAACCGAGGTACATCTTACAAATACTCATGTTTAATTTTTTTTTTTATCAAGTTAAGACATACACCACAAAAACTAAGGTTTATTCAACCTCTAAACCTAAAAGCCTCTATTACCAAGAGTTTGTAAACTCTCTAATTTGAGATAACCCAACTCTAACTTGAGCATTAAAGTGTAGTCATCGGCCACCCCCCGGCTCCACCTCTAACCTCTTTTTTTATTTTCGATGTTTCACATGTTTAAGACAATTTTTTTCCAACCTTCTGCACCTGAAGTCGGACCCTCGCCATATCCATTGCCATCTCAAACCTCCTTCACTCCACAAAAAGTCTAAACAACTTGTACACGCCGAACAAGCGAGGCACCCCACTTTTCTGAAAAAAAAAATATTATTCTTAACTTGATTTTGTGGTATTCATACACGTACCCAAAATCCTTCGAAAACATTATCAAATAAACAAGTGACACATTAAAACTCCAACAGTAAAAAGCCTTACATAATTGTAATCGCAATATTGCCTGTGTTAATAATACTTGTCCCCACAATTTTGTCACACAAACTGAGGTCGTAGCTGTAATGATCTTATCCAAAAACGCCCTATTTATCTTGTAACAATAACTCGATAGTGAGTAAGGTGGCGTTTGTTTTTTTGTCTGAATTCTGAATAGATCTGAATTAGTTTGAATTCTGAATAGATCTAAATGTTTGAATCTGAATAATATGTTTGTTTTTTGTCTAAATCTTGGAAAATAAGTATTAAGTTATTTTTTTTTCAACATAAAAAACTGAAAATATGTACTTTTACATTTGTATTCTTATTAAATTTGAATGTCAAATAAATAATATATTAAATACCATAATATTTTAACATTTATAAGTAAAACTAATGATGAGATTATTATGTGGGGTAAATGTCTATAGGTGTGTTTTGGAATAGACATAAAAAATAAATTATAAAGTAAATATATTTTTGACATTAGTAAATAATTGACTTAATTTAAATTTCTCTACTAAGTAAAAAATAAAAAAATTAACTTATTTTATTAAGTTAAAATTATTTAAATTTTTTTATTAAATTATAAAAACAAACACTTTTAATTAATTTAATTAATTAAGTTAAATTATTTTAAATTATTAAATTAAAAACAAACACTACCTAAGCCCATTTTGATGTTAGAACAAAACTGCAACACGTAACGAGTCAAACTGAGAAATTATCGGATGAAGGAAGACCGTCCAGAAATCCGGACACGACACGCGTAGAAACGGCCGGTTTCCTGTCGCCACAAATTTTATCAACCATCCACGTAAGTTACAAATGATCCAAACAGTATTTAAACAATATGAAACGTGGCGAAAAGTAGTAAGAAGTAAAAGAAACAGCACCTACGTGTATTTTTTTCTCGGGCACGTGTCATAACCTCTGAGATCCCTCTTCCTCTATTTAATGAAACTACGAGGCTACTATCTTCTTCGTCGATTACACAAAACGATATCGGTTGACGGTTAGCATAATTGCATTCAAGGCAAAGAAGAAATTTGAAGAAAGTAAAAATGCAGTCCTTGAAGGAATCGGCAGCTAACGTTGCGGCCTCTGCCAAGGCTGGCCTGGAGAAAACTAAAGCCACGGCCCAAGAGAAGGTTTCACTCTCTTAATTACTATTGTTTTTCGTTTATTTATGATTTGACCCCATAACTTTCAGCAGTTTAACATTTATGGTGCAGGTTGATAAAATGAAAGCGCATGATCCAGTAGAGAAAGAAATGGCGACGGAGAAGAAAGAGGAAAGAAGAATGCAAGCGGAGCTCGAGAAGCAGGAGGCTCGTGAGCACAATGCGGCGGCAAAGCAAGCGACGGGTGGGCTTGGCTATACAACAGCTGACAGCTACTCGCAGTCGACCACTGGGATGCACGGTCGTCCGACTGAAGGCCATCAGATGTCGGCCCTTGCCGGTCATGGAACAGGGCAACCGGCTGGGCAGGTGACTGAAGGGGTGGTGGGGTCGCATCCAATTGGAGTCAATACTGGGACGGACCACAACCCCGCACATAACACGCGAATTGGGGGCGGTAGGGAAGCCACTGGATATGGCACAAAGCTCGACGAGCAGGAGGCTCGCGAGCACAATGTGGCAGCAAAGCAAGCGACGGGTGGGCTTGGCTATACAACAGCTGACAGGTACTCGCAGTCGACCACTGGAATGCACGGTCGTCCGACTGAAGGCCATCAGATGTCGGCCCTTGCCGGTCATGGAACAGGGCAACCGGCTGGGCAGGTGACTGAAGGGGTGGTGGGGTCGCATCCGATTGGAGTCAATACTGGGACGGGCCACAACCCCGCACATAACACGCGAGTTGGGGGCAGTGGGGGAGCCACTGGATATGGCACTGGTGGTTCTTACAATTAGTTTTTTTTTATTGAAGTTGGCCTCTGTGTTTTATGTAATAAGGGTCAATTTGTAAGAATGAGGTTGCATGATCCTCAACTGTACTTTCTGTTTGGTTTCGTGTTTATCTGGCTGGCAGCGTATTATCATGTGATGTAATGTATGATGTGTTGTTGCCCTTCTATTATATATGTTGAATAAAAAGTTGCTTGTTTTGTGAAAAGATTTCTATGCATGAGCGTGAGTGAACAAAATAGTATTGGGCCAAGGCAATTTGAAGAAGTGAAATTGGGAGGCTGAAACTGAAATCAATTTTTTTTTATAAAATTAAAAATATCACTCAAGTGTGAGATTTCGGATAAACAAACTGAAAGGTAAAGATAAGATGTGTTACAGGTACAAGAGGCTTTCCATAAATTTGTATGGAATTTCCCCACTAAAATAGAAAGAAAAAAGCATTTCATTTATAAATTGGAATAGTTGGGTGGCCTACTATGCACTTTCGGTGCTAAAAAATTCTTTATTTCTGATTGGGATCCAGGATTTCTCTTTAATATTGGACCGACAGAAGTCTATTTATTACCTCATGGTCTCCATTCTCGGGGTGACGAGAAATTTTATGTTATTATGGAATTATTAACTAATTATAAATTTGATATGTCAATAATTTTTAAACCTGAAGATTAGTGTGGTAAAAGTAAAAAAACTTTTCTTTTTTTTTTTTGCCCTTTCACTCTCTTTCTTCTGATCTGACTTCCGTTTCTTCTCGCTTCGGTGCTCGTTCTTCCGATTGACAACTCTATTCCTGACAGAAACATGCCTAATCACACTTTGATGCTCCTTATGCCTCTTATTCACAAATCCATTTCCCTGCAAAACATGTCGCTAGCTTTGTTAGAGATGTCCCGGCATCCGATTTGTAAAGACTCCCTGCAGACTCCTCCATTATTCTCTCTCTCCAGCCCTCAATTTATTTTTGCCTACTGATTAATCACGTAACAACATCAAGTTCGGACAATTATTGTGCCTCAGCGAACTGATGCATGCAGGAACTGAAATTTATAGTATAGTATTAGCATCATTGAGTGTTTCTAGAATAAGGTTTGTCAAGGAACAATTAGCGAAGCTTTTGGAGGATGATATCGAAACAATGAGTATATTCAAGAATTCAAAGAAAATAGATGACCGTTCCAATCTTGATGTTCTTGCTAATGAGAAATTGGTTTTGAATCCAACAATTGACAAATGCTAGAATAAAAGTTAATTTTTAAGAAGCGAAAAAGGAGGACTACAAAAAGTACAAATTTAATTATTTGTCTTTTTTTCCCCCATAAAGTGCTCTACTATGACAAAATTGCAACCTCTAATGAGGTCCATCACATCCAACGGCCATGCAGCAATTTTCAACATTCAGTCCATCGATTCATGACTTAACTTATACTAGCATCTTCAAGGAAATTGATCGAATGCCTCATTTGAATTAGGTAATACTTGAAAATCAATATCCACACTTAAATCTCTTAACTGTTTTAATCAAAAGAGCATATTTATCTATATAGCGTGGTCCATGCATCTTCATCTTTGCTGACATTTGCATTTGGACAGTGACCTCACTTAAGTCAGGTTTTATTTATTTTCTTTTTAGCCTTTTGAAGTGATTATTTAGATAACTATATTGAATTAATTATTTAAATAACTATCTATGTGTTCTCCAATATTTAAACAGACAATGTAGGATTCAAATAACCATGGTATGGATAGAATTGGATGCCAAGAAATTGAATGTTATATAACATCTTTTTCTTTAAGCACGACGGTAAGTGAGTTGTGTATATCTCAGTTAGTATATTTTATTGTTTATATTCACTGGTTAATACATGTTTTTATTTTTTTAACACCGCACTGATAGTTTTTTTTTTTTTTCCTTTTTTGCATGTGTAGGTTGCCAAGGCATTTATCGAATATGGTAATATACTGATTTATTAGTGTGGTTATATTTATAATCTTGCTTTTGGCACAAGAATCTTTGTTCACAATAGTGTTTATTGTTAGATAAGTTTTTTTTCCTTCAGCTTCTCAAATTTATTCGAAAGGTACTGCTAGTTAAATTGTATATAATTGAGGAGCTTGTGAGTTTTTAGTTTTTAGTTTATTTGATACGCGGCGATTAATTTTGAGCAGTAATGAGAAACTACTTTATGGGCTTTTAAAATTTTGAATATTTGGTTATTTTTTGACTGAAGTTGTTATCAATGATTCTCTTTTAAATGGTTTCCCTATAATATTATTCGAAATTCAAAATAGAATTCCATCTATAATGTTTGCCTAAGGATAAAACATACGTAAATATTTTACTTACATTAAATATTAGAATTTTTAAGTACTTTATATAATCGTGACACATGTTTGTCTGTCAAGAAATAATGAATCAAACTATTACAAAAAAAAAAAAATATTCAGCATCAATAACTTATCTTGTTTCACAATACATTAAATAAACATGTGGTGGGCAAAAGGAAAATTTGGTGAATGATCTTTGATTCACTTTGCAAATGTTTGAAGTATGACAACCCCTAGTCTTAATTCATTTTGACATCTGAAAATAATGTTGCTTTGATGCTGATTTTGCTTCCCGTTCATTCCATTCCCCTGCAAAAACATGCAACAAATTAGCATTTTTTTCCAGAGGAATGTAGTTGTGAACGGGAAGCAAAAGGAGCATCAAGGCAAGATTGCCAAAGATTTGATTTTACAGACGGATGGAGTTGTGAATGGGACGACGAAGGAGCATCAAAATGAGATTACCAAAGATTTGCGTAGACACTTCATTCAATTAGTTATTTTTATAATTCTATAAGTAATGTTTCTTAGTTTCATGTTCTTGAAATTTAGAAGAGAGAAGATAATTTTTTTAAACCAACCAGAGGAAAGACAGAGAAAGAAAAGGAATTGTTTGACTTTTAATAAACTTTTTTTTAAAGTTAAAAATTTATTGATACATGTCAAAAAATAATTAATTAGTAGTTCTGCATTTTCAGATGACATGGGACATCAGATTACCAAGGGGAGAGCAGCCACGCTTCTTGCTGCCATCGGACATACGGTCATATAAGATCTCTGTGTCTCCAAAAATGAATTTTTGCATTTTGCATAAACCCCGAATGGTCTTTTAAAAGATCAAAACTGCAAAGCTCAGTCCCATCCAACACGATGTAATGTTTGAAAAGAAAAGCCCATGTTGTGTAGCTTTTTCTTTAAGTCATATAGTCCTGGGGAGAATATATTCAATATAACCAAACGCAAGGAAAATTGTTATCTCCAGCACTAACTAAACTCACTGTCACAGCATTAAGGCATCAAAGTTACAAAACATAAAATCATCTACTCCCAAGAAAATTACAAGGCAGAGGCAGCGCACAAGAATACTGGCTTTCAAGATTGCAAAAATGCTGCTAACTGAAGCTGCAATTGTTGTAAAATGGTAACTAGCTGGCAAAATTTTCAGGCACTCCGATCTTTGTTACTGTCACTAAGTCACATTTCACAGCCAACATTACAAAACAGAACTCATCTCTAATACAAGACTGCAAAAACAGGCTTAGGCCAAATGGCATATAACTGAAACAGTCCTTAAATCGCTGTTTTCCGCAACTCCGCAGCCCCATGTGCAAAATGACATCTATCTCCAAAGGTGCAAGATCCTTTGGCAAAATTACCGCATAGCTTTGTTTTAAAGTTGCTACTTAGAGGATGAGCTGCGCTTCCCGCCGTTGCAGGGTTCTTTGCATGAGCAGGACCAATTCTTACAATTAGTTCTCTCACCATAGCACTGGCTTGCTTGATCTGCTCAAAAGAACCTTCAAGCTCAATGTTCCGGAGATTGGGATCCGCCTCATGATCTCGGATGGAAAGCTTGGCTCCTGTTTGGCGACAGATTTGCTTAGAGTTGACACCACCCTTCCCAATAATGGCTCCAGCTAGGGAAGCATCTACACTGATTTTTGCAGTAGCTGAGGCACCGAAGCTAGCAGCAGGTCCTGGTGCAGGTGGTGGCTCATATCGACCACCCATACGACCTGGAACAGCTCCTAAGGCGCGCGGATCATCGTGGGATATAGCAATGGGCTTGCCAAGTTCCCATTCACCATGTGCAAAATGGCATTTGTCACCAAATTTGCAACCTTCAGCAGAATTTAGCCTGTTGCACATACGGGATTTAACTACAGTGGGACCATTAGAGGCAGGTGGTGGCACAGCCATATTTCTGGATGGTGCAGGAACAGCTTGTGGTAGATTCATCATCTGGGCCACAGCATTGTAGCCACCAGGAAAATAGTGCAAGAAATGGCAGCTCTCACCAAATGGACAGCCGGCAGTGCTGCATCCAAAGAAAAACAAAAATCAGACGAATAAACGCTGAATGACCACCAAACTAACTATCAGTACCCATAGGCAAACTACATACATCAGGAACCCTAAACCCAAATATAATTTAAATACCCAAAGGACCACTTATCAAAGAGGGAAAAAAATATATATGGGTCTAAAAAGCTAAAACATGCCGCCATTTTCCAATGGTAATGCAACTTATAGCCAGCTGAAATATCCTCTTTCCTCAGCTGAGACGACAGAATTCTCACATACCTTACTCCTGTTATGTTTCGACAGATTACCTTGTCTGTATACTTAAGAACAAAGTATTTGTCTCAATAGCAGTGATCATATACTACAAGCTGGATGATTAAGATTAACGAATATCTTAGTCGAGGAAACAGGGTACAGATCATTGTATAAATTAGATCACGTATATAGAAGGCCTTAGCATCAGTAGTTATACTCATTATCTTTCTGTACTTGGTTCTCACTTCTATAAACCTGTATAAAAGCTAAATAATTTCATTAGTGCACTTGGAAAAAAATTTATCTTGCAAATTTATTACTAATAAATTATAAAAACCAATATATATTAGTATCCAATCCAAACTACTGATTAGATGGATGAAGATCTGAACCTGAAAAACTTGGTGCATGGCTTCGATTTGCTTCCTACACCAGACTCTGATTCTGTTGCAAAACATTAATTACTTTTTCTTAGTCCAAGTTTCTCCAGATTCTTCATAAAATAACTCTAAGAAAATTACTTTTTCTTAAAACCCTTCAGGAAACCATAATTAAATTCATAAATTGAAAAATTAACATGGTTATATTTCTAAATTTTAAATGTAACAAGAAACTCGAGCCACGCGTTCCTTCAAAACTCCCAGTTAAAATAACCTACAAATTACTTAAAAAAAAAAAAAGAAGCCAAAAAATTCAATGAAAAAAATCCAAGCCATAAAAAATTAGTTTTCTTTAAACTCTAAAGGCGACAAAGCACTGAACTTTCTGTTCAAATGAACATATTCTTCACAACAACTAAACAGAGCTCATAATAAATAAATAAAAAAATCTATTTTAATGAAGAAAGATTATGAAAAACGAACCATGCTTTGATTTCTTGAACACCCCATTAGCATTGATGCCAGTTTCAGGCTTCGTTCTCTTTCGTGTATCCATCAGATCTAAATCCAATCAACGAAGCAAAATATTAACCCTTTTCGCTAGACACCCAGATCGAGTAATTTTGCTGAAACTCAATGAAATGAGAATATTTAGAGAAAGAGTGGACAGCGAAAGCAAAAACCCTAACCCTAATTGAAGGGTTTATGGAGCTTACAGTGTTTGGAGCGTCGGGGGGCAGGCGAGAGTGATAAGTGAAAAAAAGTTGAGGCCGGAAATAGTTAATAATTAATTGCAAGGTATTTATTATTTTATTATTTTGACGCAAATAACATTTATATCTTTATGATTTTTCGTTTTTGGTTTTTCCTTTAAAAAAAAAAAAAAAAAAAAAAGGTTTTGAGCAAAATTAAATGGAGTTATTTCCGGATCTGTCAGCCGCACGCGCGCTCCCTACTCCTTTTCACCTTGTTTTCTTTTGTTTTTATTATATAGGTCGGTTATGTTACGCAATTGCTTTAGAATAAATCCTCTGGGATTTTTGCCCAAAAGCCCACTCTAATTGGGCCATTTTTTGGATGGATTTGGGCCCTCCTTTAAAACACAATCCTAAATCCACCCACCTTTTTACGCGAAAAAGCATTAGTTCTTCCTGTGACCAGAGATTCATCAACTCTTCGATACGTGGCAGAAATTTGCTTCGTAAGTGTCTTTTTCGTTGTGTGTTGCGAGTTGGCAGTACAGTAACTCTCAACTGTTGATCGGGACTGATTCGGTGTATTATATACCAAATCAATTTTACACCTGCAACCAACTTGTCAAATAGTATAATTCTCCAAAACGACATGTTCGTACGAGTCTTATTTTTCATATCTGAACTTCTTTTTACAACACACTCTTTTGCAAATCTTCATTCATCTGATTACGTCGTTGGGACTTGGGAGTCAAAATCGATTAAAATCAATGGACATCTTACCCCGATGAGCACATCTTTGCTGCCAATGGAAGATAATCTTCTACGGTCTGATTTGGCCACAGCAAGGCTAGGCTTCGGCTCTTCTCTCTTGTTCCGCCAAATATACTTGTTCCAATTTCAATTCTACGACTAGTGCTTAATTAAAGAACCTTTATCTTTGTATCATTTATTGGCACTTATTTCGTCTTGTCTTGAGATTAATAAACTGGAGGCATACCATGTTACATCATATGTAATATCTGATTAATTTTCGTGAGGCTTTTCAATCTCATGAGACAAATTTGAAGGATAAATAAGAATTATTTCTCCAAGAAAGTTGAGAAAAATCAAATTACCGAATCCCCCTTGAATTAAAAAAATTAAAATACAGTTTCCTTAGGAAAACAAAAACTAATTAACAATATCAGCAACAATGTCTCTCAGATACAGTTTCCTTCTTTCTTTCTGTTATCTTATTGTTATCTCTGTATCTCCCATCATAGCCCAAACATCATTCCGCCCCAAAGCCCTGGTTATTCCAGTGGTAAAAGACTCGGCCACTCTTCAATGTGTTACCGAGATCAAGCAACGAACTCCCTCTAGTGCCTGTAAAATTAACTGTTCATCTTGGCGGTAACATTCTCTGGGTTTGATTACGAGAAAGGCTATGTGTCATCTACCAATAAAACAGCCCGCTGCGGCTCAGCTCAGTGCAATCTTGCTAATGTTAAAGCCTGCGGAGGTGGCATATGTGGCGCTGACCCGGAGAACCCCATCTCAAACACTGGCACATTTGGTGACATACGCATAGATGTTTTGTCCATCCAATCTACCAACGGCCGTAACCCTGGTACGGCTGTAGCGGTGCCTAATTTTATCTTCCTTTTGTTGAGAAAATATGTTCTTTAAAAACATATATATTTATTTAATTGTAATAAATAATTTTTTATTAATAAAATTAATGAGATATTTTATTCAAATATTTTAATTGCATTAATATTTTGATTAAAGTCAATTTAATCATATTATATGTATTTATGTGATCACTATGTGGATTCACATAAGACATAAATACAAGTTATCTTATGATTAAATAAATTTAGTTCGCAGTTGATAAATAAAGTTGGACATTTTTATTTAGGTATAGATTGTAATGAATTCATTGAATGATTTGTCTTAATCATGTATGAATTTATTGATGTAGTACGACTACATTGAAAAAGATCACATATGAGATTTAATTAACTTTGTAATAATTGTTAGACTTATTAAATCTCATAAGCATTGATTTTACTGTAATCTTAATTTTGAGTTAATTATAATTTCATGATTGTTATTGTTATTATATTTGATTTACCAATGGACACGACACATACTTGTAGTCAAGATTACCCAGTATCTTGGTGGGAGCAATTATGAGTATTGATTTTATAAATTAACAATATAGAATTTGTACAATACATCTCTTGATGAGTTTTCGACACTTGATCATGGAAATCTCTAGCCAGAGTATGTCAACATATTTAGTATGTTGAAAATGATCGTTAGAGAAAACCAGTAAGTATCAATGAACAAGATGTAATTAAATTGATTGGACAGTTGAGATATCAATTTAATTAATAATGTGGTACAAATGATTGTGCAATAAAGAAATCAATGTGGATTGGGACGAATTATTATTCGAGCATACAATTATGGAGGTCAGTTCCAATATTTTAGTGGAGTAGATTTGGAATTAGATAATTGGACTAGTTTAATTACAAGCCTAATTATTGTAGCCACTATTGTATGTTCCCAAATGATCCCCGAGTTAGCTTATTTAACTGACTACGCCGCTACTGGATTAATAAGCAAGATAACTAATTATTTTGGTTAAAAGCTTAAATAAATAATTTAATGGGAGACTCCATGTAATATGCTTGTGTTTAAGGGGTCTTGAGTTATTTTACAAAGTAGGCCTCTATGACAAGAAAAAGTAACGTTACTTTTGGTTTATTATTTTTAATTTAAATCAAACTTGATTTAATAGAATTAAATAATAGAAAAAAATAGAGTCTAAGGTTTCCACTAAATGGAGATATAAAAAGCTTATTTTCTCTAAAGAAAAAGTGAGGCCACATTTATATAGATCAAAGAAAAAGAATTTCTCTCAAATCATGAGGGAAAAATTTTCTCTTACTAATTGTTATTGGTAGTGATAAAGGTGCCCACGCGTTCAGTGTAGATCAAACTTGAGTCATAACCTAGAAGATTATTTGGTAGCGGATTGTGATTTAACACGAGTGGTGGTGACGGATCGTGATTTAGGAGCCTAAATCATTTCAGCAGAAAAAGTCAAATCCGATTTTCAAGATACGATTTATAAATTACAAATTCTTATATATTATATGAGAGCGATCCTAAAAGTTTTTAAAAAATTTAAAAATTAATTTTTCTCCAACACCTTTGTGGTTCGGAATTTGTCTTACAAGGCCTTGCTAATGGCGTTGTGGGTATTGTTGGACTTGGAAGGAGTAAAGTTGCATTGCCTTCACAACTTGCTGCTGCATTTAGCCTTAAAAGAAAATTCGCACTTTGCTTGAGCCCTTTTGGTAATGGTGTCATCATTTTCGGTGATGGACCTTATGATCTCAATTTTGATGTCTCTAAGTCTCTTACATATACCCCACTTTTCATCAACAAAGTAAACACTGCCTCAGGTTTCTTAGGAGAGTCTTCCATTGAATACTTCATTGGCGTCACGTCCGTTAATGTTAATGGAAAAACAGTCCCATTGAACAAAACATTGCTATCCATTTATAACGAAGGTGTTGGGGGAACAAAGATCAGCACTGTTAATCCTTACACAATCCTGGAAACTTCAATCTTCAAGGTTGTCGTTCAAGCCTTTGCAAATGCCATGCCTAAAGTCACCAGAGTGGCTCTTGTGGCGCCATTTGGAGTGTGTTTTAGATTGCAAGACATTGCTTTACCCGTATAAGGCCATTTGTGCCTCAAATCGATCTTGTTTTCCAGAATAAGTACGTGGTTTTTAGTGTCCATAGACAAAACTCAATGGTGCAGATTAGAAATGATGTGTTGTGCTTAGGGTTTGTGGATGGAGGAGTAAACCCTCGGACTTCCATTGTCATTGGCGGTTGTTAGATGGAAAACAATTTGCTTCAGTTTGATTTAGCCACTTCAACACTTGGCTTCAACAATTCACTGCTGTTCGAGCAAACCACTTGTTCAAACTTCAACTTTACATCTAACATTGCATAAGAATTTTAAGTGTGTGTGTGTCTATATATATATTGCATAAGAAAATAATCTCCAATTTCTTAATAAGGTAGGATTTGCTTTTGTATTCTTCACCCCATCTCTATCCTAATCCTCATTATATATGAATATTTTTAATTTTTCTTCAATAATTTTTTTATCAATTACAACTTTAGTCAATAAATTTTCATTTTATTTTTATCTAATATATATAAATAAGTTATAATCATAAGAAAACTCTGCATTGTAATACTTATTCAACCTTAAAATATTGTTATGTTTAATTTTCTCTCTTAAAGTACTGTTCTCTTAAAAAAAATTTTAGTTTTGATATCAATGCAAGATATTGTTTCAACCTTTTAGAGATTTTTTAAAATAATTTAAATACTTTATAATAGGGTAATTATTTTATTTAAATCTCTAGTTTTTAATTTATTGAAGTAATTTATTTATACCTACTGTAAAATAAGTAAATGAGGAATAAGATGGAGATAGCGAAATCATTCCTCACATGAGAATCTTTTATCTACATCCCATAAATTTATTAGAGGATAGAGTGGGGAATGGGCAGGCCTCTCCCCCCCACCCCACCTTATTGTCATCACTACTTAAATAAAGAATTTAGAACTAAATAAAAATAAGTAGTAGAATTCTTCAATAACCTACTTGTTCCCCCCCCCCCCCCTCCTCTTTTTCTTTTATGATGTATGTTCCAAATTTCTCTTTTTCAGCACAAATCTGATCACAAACGTATAGGTGCAAGCAAGTGCTAGCTTTAAGCATATTTAAAAGGGAAGTTATCAGTCATATACTCTTAAATGACACTAGTATCAAATGTGCTACAACACTTTTTAAGTATATCACTCGTATACCCTAAATTGACAAAACACTTCTGCCGTCCACCAATCCGTTAACTGCCGTTTGCAAGCACTGACATCATAAGGGTGATCTAGTTTTTTTTAAACAATGACATGTCATCCCATTTACCTAGTAAAAAATGACATGTCATATGATATATATTAATAAAAATGACATGTTATCCTATTTATCGGATAATTGTTAATAATTACTAAAAAAAAACCTACTTTACAACTGAATTTACTCCTCCAAAATTTAACCTAAATTTTTGAAGATCTATTCCTCCAATCTCCAACTGGATATTTTTATAGTATAATATGTATAATTGTAAATAATATGTTGTTAATAATTTTTTATGGTATAATATGGGTATTTTTAAGGATAATTATTAATAATATGTACCATTAATAATTCATTTTTTTAATAAAAAAATGTATTGTTAATAAAAAAATAAAAAATTGTGTATTGAAAATTTACGTTAATTTTTTGGATAAATTTATCTTTTTACCTCATTTTAAGTTTTAAGAGCAAAATAATTAATTTGTTATAATTCTGTTAACTTTCTAACGGAAATTAATGGATTGGTGGACGACAGAAATGTTTTGTCAACTTAGGGTATACAAGTGATGCACTTTAAAAGTGTTTTAATACGTTTGATATGGATGTCATTTAAGAGTATATGACTGATAATTTTTTTATTTAAAATAAATAAAAATTAAGAGTATTAATTATGAATTTATTATTTTTTTAAGAAATTGACTTCATGAATTTCAGTACAAATAGGCCAGTCAGAGCTTTTGAATACTACGCGTACAAGCAAATTGTATATGACATTAATGTTATAAAAAAACGACATAAAATGTAATTAATAAATAAATATGTTACAGGACAAATGAGTTGGATTGGTTAAAGTCGAACCCAGACTACACGTCTACACATCAGCAGTCGAGATACGTCAGATGTCTACATGTCCGCTTTTCTCCATGATTGATGTCTCCACCTCACAGATTACTTATGTTATCATTACATTAAATCAACATGTTAATCATTATTATCATTAGTTCGTATTCTTTTAGACTGCCCAGAAATTGTAAATGAGTTGCAATCAAGTATAATGTGCAATGACCATGTGTCACTTGATTATTGACTAACATCTTACAATCTTATTAATAATCTGGTAAAATGTCATATGTCGCGCACAATAACATATACAACAACATACATTTAATTAAATTCAATACATAATTATGGTTAAGTATCTCTTCTAACGACCCTCTTCTCATTTTCATCAATCCCTTTATAGCCCAAACATCAATTAGACCAAAAGCATTGCATCTTCCGGTCACCAAAGATGCATTAAATCTCCAATAACTCACTCAAATCAACCATCTCTAGAGTAAATGCGTAACAATGAGGATTAATTCATTAAAAATATAGAAATGATCTGATACAACCTTTTAAATTCAGTTGAACCAACCGGAGTATTTGCAGGAAGAGCAACCCATTGATGAGTCTAATTATGAGCAGCCCAAGGAGGAAACCATGTCACATTTTGAGGAGGAAGCAAAGCGTAATGAATCACAGAAAAGCACACGTATAAGGAAGCCCCCTGGGTAGTTAAAATATTATGTCGTGTAGTAGAATTGATTTTGTTTTAAAACTCTATATTTGCTGGGTTATTTCTTTGATGTTATTTTTCTGTTACAAGTGTTGCTGAGCTGTAGAGATAAAGGGGTATATGTAAAGCATAACCAATTTTTGTAAAGGGCATCAGAAGTGAATCAATTCTTAGTCTTCTCGATTCTTCTTCTATTCTCAACTTCTCTCTCCAAACTTGCTATTTCTTTTTAAATTTTGGGAGCTGGCACTTGCTCGAAGAGTGTGACTCAATCGATACTACCTTTGGTTGTAAGGGTGTATTATTGGTGCTTTCATTGCTATCATCATGGCAGATTCTGAAGTGTTAAAGACAATTCAAGAGCAACTTGAAAGCCAAACATTATCGTTGCATTAAACATTGCAACAATATATGGCAACGGTGGACTCTCGCCTTGACGATTTGCGTTCACAGATCCATGGCTCTTCCACCACCTCGGGTAGAGCTCTTCATCAACCCAACCCAATATCTCATTCCCCTGAGGTAAATTCTGGTGGTATTGAGATATCGCCAATGTTATGCTATATGAAGATGGAGGTCCCTAAATTTGATGGATCTGACCCAAACGAATCGGTTTTCCGAATTGAAGAGTTATTTGATTTTCATGGTACCTCGGAACCTCTTCGTTTACGGATTGTTTCTTTTCAAATTGAAGGACGCACAATGGCGTGGTGTCAATAGATGAAAGAGAACAACTTGGAAGGAATTTTTACAGAATCTCAAACATCGCTTCGGTGCATCCCTCTATGACGATCCTCAAGGAAATTTGTCTAAATTAACCCAAACCACAACAATGGCAGAATTTCAAACCGCTTTTAAAGATTTAATGAATTAAGTGACTGGAATCTCAAAACCACTCTTGATCAATTTTTTTATCACAGGATTGAAACCTGATATTCGTCGTGAGCTGCTTTTTGCTCAGCCTTCTTCTTTGATGGAGGCATTTGCATTAATTCGTGCTTATGAAGCTTGTGCTGAAGAGGCCAAACAGGGACATCGTTTTGTATGATTGACACTAAAAAGTGTACATTTAATAAAAATAAAATTATTAGTTTTTCACTTATTGTGTTGATTAATGCGTTCATTATTTCTACATTATTTTAATACTTCCCAAATATATTTTATGTTAAATTAATTCGTAATTTGTTAATTTTTATCTTGTAAATATTTTTCAGGAATAAAGATGGAATTGTAATTGAAAGCAGGAACAAAGAAGAACTACTGGAACATAAATGAGGAGAACTAATAATAAAAAAATAAAAACAAAAAAAAGAACAAAAAGACGAAAGAGTAAAAGGCAACCATGTTTTGGTTGCCTGTGATGGTCAGGAGGCCATCACGCCTCCTGGCTATCACACTTCTCAACATTCATTTAAATTATAAAAAATAAATTAATAATATAATAATAAATTAAATAAGAATAAAAAGAATGAAGAGGAGGCAAATGTTGCCTATAAAAGCCGGGGGCCAGAAGGAATTTAGAGAGCCAATTTGGTGAGCTAATTTAAGAGATGAAGCCGAGAGAGAATAGCGTGCAGCTGAAGAATTTCTTTCTTTCTTTGTTTTTTTTTTCTTGCTTCCGTTTGTATCAGTTTTCTTTGTAATATATTTCAAAAAGTTTATTAAATAAAAAGAGTGTTGTGTTTTCTTTCAATATGAGTAGCTAATTTTATTAAATTGAGGTGAATGGTGAAGCTCAATGTTTCAAACTATTAATTATTATTATTTTCTCAATTGAGTTTTAAAGTTTATTTAATTATTTTCTAATTATTTTTATATTATGTTAATTTATAAATCTCACTGGATTTTATGGTATTTTGACATAGTGTCGACACATTAATATAGTGTGGCACATTAGGTACTTTATTCTATATTTATCCACACACATACAATTAAATGATATAATAATTAATTGGTAAAAGTGAGGCAAAATATAAATGAGATAGTATAAAATTATAGTTTGAATAAAGAGAGTGGATTCTAAACCTTATCTTATTTTTAAATTGATTTCAAATAATTTCTTTTCCCTACAATTAATTTTCTTATTTTTACTAGATTTAAAATTCCCTGTGATTTGATCCCGGTCTCACTAGGTTATATCATAACTAGATACTCTTATACTTGAGAGTAATACACTTTTGAGTCGTGTCATTGTACCGAAATAGAACAACACGTCACTAACCCCTCACACACATTCCTTCTCACCCAAATTTCTATCTAACCCATATCAACTTACGTCAGCTCAGCCGGTCCATTCAACTAGTGTAGCCCACACACTCACTCCTTCACAAACTAATCTTTTTCTTTCTAAACCAAATACGTTACCACCATTTCTACCCACCCCAAACTTACCGATCTGCCGCCTTACTCCAGTCGAGTTCCATGACAAAGGTGAAAAAGGATTGTGTTATAACTACGATAAAAAATACAGCGCTAACCATCGCTGTCGCAGTAAGTTTTTGCTTCTTATAGGTACGGATGATGTCGACCCTGATTTTTGTGAGGAATTGTTGTCATCGGATTCTGTTAAAGAGGTCGTAACAAGGGATATTTTCAGTTTGAATGCCTTGGCGGGTCAAATCAATCCACGCTCACTCTGTTTGGTAGGTGAAGTTAGTTCTCAAAGTTTTTAAGTGTTGATTGACAGTGGTAGTACCCACAACTTTATCAAACCAACATTGGCAGAGCGTTTGGGCTTGCAGATTTAGCAAACAGTAAATTTTTGTATTTATATTGGCAATGGGGATTTTCTAGTGTGCAAATATTTTTGCCCCTAGGTTGCTCTCATGATGCAGGGTACGGTTTTCACTGTGGATCTTTTTGTTCTTCCAATTGAGAGGCCTGATGTGGTACTTGGAATTCAATGGCTTCAACTCTTGGGTTGTGTCTATCATGATTACTTTGCTCTTTCTATGGATTTTTGTTGGAATGGGGCACCAGTGACTCTTCGCGGCAATTTATCCACTATTTCATCCCTAATCACCTTCAATCAGTTGCAATCTTTTGTCCACAATGCTGGTATTTGTCATTTGTTTGCTCTGCAACCGGTACATGTGCTTGGGGAAGAATCGACACATACTCCAGAGGGTTCTCCTTTTGAATTGCCTGCAAATTTAACAGAGCCTTTCATTACCCTTCTACACACATACCGCAATCTATTTCTCCCACCGACCACACTACCACCGCATCGTATAATTGATCATAAAATTCATCTTCTCCCAAACACAACTCCAGTAAATGTCCGCCCATATTGTTATCCCTATTTCCAAAAAAAATGAGATGAAAAAACTGATCCGTGAAATGTTATAACAATGCATAATTCGACCAAGTCAAAATTCATTTCCACCGCCCATCTTGTTGGTGAAGAAAAAGGATGAGACTTATCGCTTCTATATTGATTACATGGCTTTAAATGCAATTACAATTAAAGACAAATTTCTCATCCCAACCATAGACAATTATTTGATGAATTAGGCGGGGCTGCAATTTTTACCAAACTGGACTTGCGGGCTGGTTACCATCAAATTCCCGTGCACCACTGCGACATTTAGAAAACGACTTTTCGCACTCATGAGGGCCACTATGAGTTTCTAGTCATGCCGTTTGGTTTAACAAACGTGCCTTCTACTTTCCAAGCTACTATGAACAAGATTTTTACTTCATTTCTTCGTAAATTTGTGATTGTTTTTTATGACATTTTGGTTTATTGTGCTATAATGGAAGAGCATTTCAGACATCTTGAGCAAGTTTTGTTATGCCTTCAATTCCACCAGTTCTTTGTCAAGTTATCCAAGTACTTGTTTTGTCAAGAAGCTATTGATTACTTGGGCCACATTGTTTCAGCCTCTGGTGTGAGCGCAGACCCTCAGAAAATTGAAGTTATGGTTCGTTGGCCACCTCCTCAGACCACGAAACAACTTTGGGGTTTTTTAGATTTGACAGGTTATTATCGGCAGTTTATTCGCGGTTATGCTTCTTTAGCAGCCCCCTTTCTGACTTACTATGTAATGCCTTCAAGTGGACGTAAGCAACAATCGAAGCATTTGAAGCTCTTAAGAGAGTAATGGTGGAAGCCCCGGTGTTGTGGCTATCGAATTTTGACTCTGAATTCATTCTTGAGACTGACACATCTAATGTAGGGATCGAGGTTGTGCTTATGCAATATGGACACCTCATATCTTAATTCAGTAAGAAATTAGGCTCTCGACTTCGTGCTTCTTTTACATACCTCAAAGAATTGACTGTTATTGTTAAAGCAGTGCATAAATGGCACCAACACTTGTAAGACATATTTTTTGTAATCCGAACGGATCATAAAAACATTAAAGAACTCTTACAACAAGTAGTCCAGACTCTGGATCATCAAGTTTACATCAGAAAATTATTAGGCTATCACTTCTGCATTGATTATAAACCGGGTTGCACTAATCTTGCAGCAGATGCCTTATCACGCGTTCATGAGGAGGCTAATGTGGAACCATCAACAAGGCCTGCCTCTTGTTTGTCTCTTCTTAGTCATCCTTCGTTTGAGTTGTTAGCAACCCTACATTTAGAGAATTCTACTCTTCGTGATATGATTGATCTTCATCACCAATTTGCTGCAAGATCTTTTTCAAGTGATTACTCGGTACAAAATGGGTTTCTTCTTTATCGCCATCACTATTATATAAGTTTTTCATCATCATTGAAAGCTGTTTTATTGGCTGAATTCCACTATACTCCACTTGTTGGGCATGCAAGCATCAAACGCACATTAGTCCGATTAGCATCTACCTTCTTTTGGCCTAAAATGCGCATTGATGTTAACCGATTCGTGGCTGAATGCCTTGTGTGTCAATAAACCAAATATTCCACTCAAGCACCAACGGGGCCATTGCAGCCTCTTCCTATTCCGACTTTAGTTTGGGACGAGCTCACTATGGATTTTATTACTGGCCTTTCGGTTTCTCGTGGTTTCACCGTGATCTTGCTAGTTGTTGATCGCCTTACTAAATCAGCGCACTTTGGACCCCTTCTAACTCAATTTACTGCTGTGAAGATAGCTAAATTATTTGTGGATATGGTTATCAAGCTTCATGGTTTTCCTAACTTTATTATCTTTGATCGTGATCCTGTATTCTTGAGCAATTTTTGGAAAAAATTATTTGAGTTAAGTGGCACTACTCTTCGCCGCAGTACAACCTATCACCCACAAACAGATGGGCAATCGGAGGTTGTCAATTGCGGATTGGAACAATATCTCTACGCTTTCACTTAAGAAAAACCAACTTCATGGGTATCTCTACTCGGGTGGGCTGAATTTTCCTACAATTCTTCTTATCACGGCAGCATCAAAATGTCTCATTTTCAGGCTCTTTTTGGGCGGCCACCTTTATCAATCCCTCTTTACTCCAGGGGCTCTACTTCAATCCAAGCTCTTGATGAAGTATTAAGTGAGCGGAATGTGTTACTATGCTCTTTGAAAGAGAAATTACGTCAAGCTCAACATCGTATGATTTAAAAGGTTAATGCTCATAGACGTGAAACTCAATTTGCTATTGGGGACCAAGTTCTAGTGAAACTTCAACCCTATCACCAATCCACAGTGGCAACTCGTTCTTGTGAAAAGCTAACTAAACGGTATTATGGTCCTTTCTATGTGCTAGCTCGAGTTGGTCATGTAGCTTATAAGCTTGCATTGCCAAGTAGTTCTAATATCCACCCAGTATTTCATATTCACTTCTCAAACGTTTCCATGGTTCTCATACTCTTGCTTATCATATCTTGCCATCAATTAGTGTGGACAATCAACCATTATATCGGCCTGCTGCAATTTGCACTGTTAGAACTGTGCTTAAACAAGGGAAAAATGCCGCTAAATTCTGGTATAATGGCAGGATAGTTCACCTGAGAATTCTACTTAGGAAGAGTTTGAAAGTTTCTGTAAACTTTATCTTGATCTTCACCTTGAGGACAAGGTGAGTTTTGAAGCTGGAGGAAATGATACAGCCTTCCAAATTCAGTTGAACCAACCGGAATATTTGCAGGAAGAGAAGCCCATTGATGAGTCCAATTATGAGCAGCCCAAGGAGGAAACCATGTCACATGTTGAGGAGGGTGCAGAGCGTAATGAATCACAGAAAGGCACACGTATAAGGAAGCCCCCTGGGTGGTTAAAAGATTATGTCGTGCAGTGGAATTGATTTTGTTTTAAAACTCTATATTTGCTGGGTTATTTCTTTGCTGTTATTTTTCTGTTACAAGTGTTGCTGAGCTGTAGAGATAAAGGGGTATATGTAAAGCATAACCAATTTTTGTAAAGGACATCAGAAATGAATCAATTCTTATTCTTCTCGATTCATCTTCTATTCTCAACTTCTTTCTCCAAACTTACTATTTCTTTTTAAATTTTAGGAGCTGGCACTCGCTTGAAAAGTGTGACTCAATCGATACGGCCTTTGGTTACAAGAGTGTATCATTATCATTGTCAATTTATTAGCATTTATTTTTTTAATTGAAAGGCCTATTTTTCATTATTTCCCTTTGATAAAAATAAATTTCATAATATCAATTTATTATTAAAAATCAAAATATTAATGTAAAGTAGTAACATGACTAAACATGATTCACATGGTCATTAAACAGCAGCTAGACATCTCCCGTCGGGGGCGGAGCTAATAAATTCAGCTTTGAGAACATAGTTTTATTTTTTTAATATGGCCCCGTAATTTTAATACTTTAGCAGTTTAACCCAATAATTTAATACATTTTTTTAACCTTTACTCCTTAAAGTTTACTTTTATAAAATTTTGCCCCCCCCCCGGAATTTTATTCCCAGCTCCCACCAATGTCTCCCCTCTCTTTTCCTTCATGACATTCCTCATTAAGCCTGGTACGTGAACATTTGTAATGTAATGCTTCCAATCAATGCTCCCCATGTCAAATCCAAACTTTTTTTCTCTTCTTCATTCATGATGCATTAGCCAATGTTTTTTTTTTTTTTTTTTTTTTTGAAGTCTGTTATACAGATATTACTGACATTACATCAGACATTACAATGAATATTTACAATCAAACTATAGAACTGGGACCACCACCATACATTGACACACTGAAGTATATGCCCAGATATTTCAAACCCTCTCTAATATTCGAGGGGTGCCTGCTCCACTCACATTTCGTAAGGGAGAGACTGTCTCCACTCAATTAATTGATAATTGAGGAAGAACTGAAACTAACCTCCATAATGCTCTTATGGAGGCTCGAACCCTTGCACTCAACATTGTAAGTGCAAGGCTTCTCCCATTGGACCAAAGGCCCATTGGTCATTAGCCCCAATGTGTTGCTGCAATCAAACCTGGCACATGGAGATCATGCATGAAAAAATAATAATACTTTAGGCCAAAGAATAATTATAATAGAGTTATATATTGATGCAGTAACCTCAAATTAATTAGTTAATATTACCTTCCAGCATAAAATCCGTATGGAAAATATACATTAGCGAACTCCTTTCTGCGTAAAATTTCATATTGTTTCTGAGCCAGCAGCTCGCCATTTGAAGATCCAATAATGCTTCGCTGCATGGCACCATCCAAAAGGTGAGCTGAAAAATCTTCCATGGAAGTGAAAAGCTTCATTAATTGAACACGGATTGGGCTTCCCTTTGAGTCCAGAAAAGGCGAGGAATCGAAGTGTTCGTGAAGAAGGCTCAAAAGATATTTGGTAACTAATGGGTTTGTAACAGATGATGCAATTTGATAGACCTTGACTTCTGGTTTTTGTATGACCACTTGTCCATGCTTTGCGATGGCTGCCAACGTTGCGTTCACAACCATGTCGACTGGGACCTGTAGCAGCCAATACTTATGTTAAAATAATGAGCACTGATATTTGGATAACAAAATTGACAAAACACTAACAATCATGGGTAAATTTTTTTAACATTTTTCTAAAATATCACTAAGTGGTTAGGATATCGTCAAATTTTATGCATATATGTAGATATTAACTATCAATCGTGTGTAAATTCCCTTCTGTTTTGCCAAAATAAAACTAATATGAGTACAGAATCATGGTCCACCACTGAAAAAGCCATATGAATAAAATGGTTGATATTACTTACTACATCCAATATTCCATTAGGGTCTCCTACAAACTCGTTTAGCTGCCCTCTTCCATAGTACAAAATCATAAGATCCAAGATCCTGTGAATCAAGAAGTAGGGTAGGGAGATAAGATATCTAAAATCTCATATACAAATAATGGAAAAATTAATTTTATGTTTTCCTGTATCATGTATTTATATTTACTCTTAATTCATTGGTTATTTACACATGACAAGAATCTAAGATATATAAGAATACACATGATAATAATTTACAAAAGAGAGTATATATACCAACAATTAATATTAAAAAATTTCTTAGAAACAATATATATATACATACAACAAAAGTTGATTTCCGATACCTATTTCCTTGTATCCAACCAGCGAATGGTTCTTTATAAGTGCTCTGAATCATACTAGGTCGAATGATCACAACCGGTATATTTTCTTTGAAGGTATCAATCATCATTTCGCCCATGGCCTTTGTGAAAGCATATGTGATTTCCCATCCATATTTTCTTGCCCTAATTAACAATTAGCTGTTACATATACGAAGCAGCAACAAATCTAAACAAAGAAAATAATAACGTGAAGGGGGATTTTATCACCTTTCTAAACCCAATTCCTTCATTTTCTTTCGAGCTTCTTCATCATTTTCAAGGGCTTTTTTGGATTTCATAGCCAACTCTATTTCTTTTTCAACGTCCAATTTTGGTTCAATTTTGGAGTTATTGAAGTTTAATTCCCTTGCTATCGTATCCCCCATGTAGAAGGGCTTTTCCATAATCCTTCCTTGTCTCTTTCCATTAACATATGCTGCAAATAATTTTGAAAGAAGGGTAACAACATTTTAGTCCTTGATTTCAGGCAAAAGCTTAAGGAAATCAAAATTGAATTTTCTTTTCACATAGGTTCTTGCTGACTGCTGCGAACATTATAGGTTTTAGACACTTGCCTGTCGACATGTGCACAAAAACCTTAATCTTCTTGCACTTTTTCGCAAAATTCATGACATGGGAAGGTCCTCTTGTGTTTATATCGATAGCAATGTCATATCTGCAATTTCAAATTAAACTACATGATGCCACTTATATTATGTATCTAAATAATTACGTGCAATTTTTTTAAAAATATATATTGTGTCGTTGCCGAGATTTCAAGATCAGTAGGAACAAATTTAATTTACTGTAAAAAAAAATTAGGTTTTTCTCAAGTATTTTTAAAAAATTTTAAATTTTAACGTATTCTTTAAAGAGATTTTGACAATGAAAATATAGTTTATATATATTGTTCAAAACCGATGGAAAGAAATCACAATTTTTATTGAGGACAAATAAAAATTTTAACTGAAATTTAAAAAACAATTCTAAAAATTTTATGGATCTACCACTAGTTTGTTGAAGAGCTAGACTAGTTAGTTGATATCACTTTCTATTTGATATAAATAGGATTAAATCAAGGTCATAAATGATTATAAGGTTATAACCTTTCGTGTAAGGTTGTACTAGCTGCAGAATTTATAATTACGTCGACTTCATTTGCGATCACTTTGGCCAAATCTCCTTCTAATCCAAGGTTACTTTCACTTATATTTCCTACCACAGGAACCAATTTATTTAACATGAAATCTTGGTAGCATTCCCCATAAGTTTGCTGAAGACACTTGAAAAGTTCCGCATTGATGACCTGAAAGTGCACAACCAAAAAAACAATAACGACAAAGAAATTAAAGATTTGGGACAAAATAGTAAAATCTAAAAAATTAGTGAATTAACAGTAATATTTAAAAGTCTATAACAAACATACTTCATCTTTTAATCTTTTCGATGCAGCTTCTTCACTTTCTGCCTTGATCAAAAGAAATATCTTACCCACCTCAGGCGCTGTTCGTAATATCTTCTCTATAAGAACTGAAAAAGAAAAAGAAAATTGAATAGTATAATAATATTAATACATTTCATGGTTATAGCTCGTCGATTCTTACATTGTAAGTTCTAAAATACTTTGTCTTAGAGGTTTTATCAAATGATTTTCATGTAATTTTATTTAATTGGGCACTAAATTTGAATTTTAGAAAAGGTATGGGGTTAAACAATTCCCAATTTTTTTAAAAAATAATAAATATAATAAAACAAAAAGAGTGTGTTAAAGATAAGACTTAAAATATATATACCCTTTGCAAGAAGTCTTGTTGTCCTAGTAATAAAAAAGCATGTGAGTTCGCACACACACAAAATTCTGGCCACTAAATTTGAATCTTAGAAAAGGTAGGGGGTTAAAAAATTCGCAACTTTTAAAAGAAAAAATAATAATAAAACAAAAAGAGTGTGTTAAAGATAAACCTTAAAATATATATACCCTTTACAAGAAATCTTATTCTCCCAATAATAAAAAAACATGTGCGCACACACACACACATATAAAATAAAACTAAAATAGTGTGTTAAAAATAAAACTTAAATGAAAATATACCCTTTGTGAGAAACCTTGTTGCCCCAGTAACAAAAAAGTTCTTCCCTACAAGAAATTTTTCAATACCAATACCATATTGCTTTGAGTATTGGGCTGAATTTTTCGACATTTTCAAGTGAAGATGCAAAGATGAAGTTCTGCGTGTGAGGTTTTATAGAAAAAGGAGATGAGTGTATACGCAATCTTTTTAATACAATAAAAAAATGTAGTACCATAAAAATAATACATAAATGTTCACCAAATGTATCAAAGTGTAATAAAACAATAAATATTATACTTTGGATAATATTTATTTATTGTCCTGTGTATTAAATGCTCATTTAGAATGCAATTCAATCAACAGATATTGCATCAATTTTACACCGGGTATCTCAATTATTTTTATTATACATGCCTATACGTATTGTCAGTTCATGACTTCGTAGCTGTCGGTTCGTGACTTTGTAGCTGCTGGTTCGTGACTTTGTTGCCACATAGAGACGCACATAGATCTAATACTCTTTGCCCTAGATTAGGCAAATGAACTACAAAAAAATAATACTTAATTTCCTTCCGTAAGGAAAATTATTATTTTTTATGGGGTATATATCTTTTGTTAACTTTTTTTTTAATATAGTGGGTCAATTTTATTTATTCCACATATGGCATAATCTAAAATAACAAGGAAATTTTTTTAATCATTTCACCATTCGTTTCTCTCTCTCTCTCTCTCTCTCTCTCTCTCTCTCTCGTCACCTCCTTTAAACGTCCAGTCCTCTTTCAATTATACTCTATCAAAATTCTTTCCCTTTGTCTCATCATCTAAAAAGTCACAATTACAAATCTAGAAATTTAAGCATAGTTTATATATATATATTCTTTCTTTTACATGTTATATTATTATCATATCATTCAAATATCTACATTCACATCAATTCAAACTTGCAGATGCAGAGAACTAGATAAGTTTGGTAATAAGCGAGGCGGACCCAGCCAGTTAGATTTGGAGGGGCTTAGTTCAAAAATTTTAATTCAATCATTCATAAAATTAGAGGAATTATTCCTCTTGGACGAAATGATAAAGGAGTTTCTGGAAAGACGTCTAGAAAAATTTTGTATAGGGGCTGTGGATACGCTTCTTGATAATGGAATCCGTGGACAGCCAATGAGGGATGGTCATAATAAGATTTATAAGTCGTTTTCAGATGTAATTGAAGGAAAAGAGGGAAGATTTCGTGAGACTCTGCTTGGCAAACGGGTCGATTATTCGGGGCGGTCTGTCATTGTTGTGGGCCCCTCACTTTCATTACATCAATGTGGATTGCCTCGCGAAATCGCAATAGAGTTTATATGTGCTACACGTACTGGCCAATTTCAAACATCTTTCAATGACACAATTGTTAGCAGATAAACGAGCATTTAGTGCTGCGATCGCTGATGACAATGGATACGGTTGGGCAATTGCAAAATCTCTCGCAGCTACGGGTGTTGAAATTCTCATTGGTACATAGGTGCCTCTATGTAAATAGTCAAACTTAATTCTCTCTCTTATGACAATAGACATGCTCGAGTTCTGCCAAAATTGTGTTTTCTAACTAACTATTTTTGCTTTTTGCAGGCTGTTAACATTTTTTTAAAGCAGCCTGCGGCATGGGAAATTTGACGAATCACGCTTGTAATTACACAAATCCTTATTTTTGAATTATATGTTATCACATGAACTTAGGGTGCGTTTGACATATTATATTATGTTATATTATATTATTTTAATACAGGTGTATTACTGTATTATATTAATATGGTATTATAATAATATTATATAATATTTGATGCTACACTATATTGTATTAATTTTTAATTATACTAGATTTGATGCTGCACAGTACTATATTAATTTTTTTGTGATTAATTTAAATTATATAGTTAGAAAATATTATTTATTAGTACTTAGAAAAATACTAAATATAAAAATCTTAAATTTTAGAAATTTAATATTTTTAATAAAAATATCATAATTATTCATAAAAATCGAAGCTTATAGCCTTAAGTTTTCGAAAATGTATGTTTCAGTATTTTGTAAACATATAACCTATGAAGTAAAGATCGAAACAATTAATTTAATCAAATAATCTCTAAGTAATATAACAACATAAATAAATAATAAAAATCTTCAAGATTAGTTGAAAAATCACCTTAGGATGATAGAATAAAAGTTTATATATACCACAAGATGATCACAAAATAATAAAGTAATACAATTGTTGTAACATATTCACTAATAAAATAGATTGTGTTAAATAATCTAGTACTTGTTTATATTATTAATTTTCATCTAATATTATTCAAATTTATTCATATTTAAATATTTATAATTTTTGTTATATTAACTTATTAAAGATTAATCAATTTTATATATTAATTATTATAATATAATTAAATAATATATTATTTAGTTATATTTTTAGTACAGTAAAAATTAAAATATAATATAATATTATTGAGTAATAAATTTTAAATCTATTAATTTATATTAAAAATTATATTATGCAAATAAAAATAAAATATTATATTAAAAAATTATTATTACAAAGTTAATTTAATAGGGAAAAATTTAAGAAGGAAAAAAAAAGATGGCAAGCCACATTAGCTAAACCCAACTATTGTTGAGTAACGTTGGCTCCATTAAGGTGCATTGGTAATGGTGCCCCAAACATGAGGTTGCATTGTATTCCCATGTAATGAGGGGTGCCAAACACCCCCTTACTGTACTACCTTGAGTCTATGCTCATTGTTACTTTGAATTTGATATTTCAAATTACCAGATGGTTTGTTGATGGAAATTTCTAAAGTTTACTCTCTGGATGCAGTTTATGATAATCCTGAGGATGTTCCTAAAAATGTAACAATACTTCTTATGATGGTTATGGGTGTTGCGACTATATTAGTTTACAAAAAATTCTTGAGTCTACTCATATTTGCTGTTTTGTACAGGTAAAAAATAACAAACGCCATGCAGGTTCTCAAAATGGACTGTTTAGGTATAATCCATCGTTTATATATATCTTACAAGCACATGATCAAGTGCATCAGAGAAGCGATATTCATAAACTCTTAATGTAAATTAACATCATTATTTTTAATTGCAAAATAACGTGGGAGGCATGTAAACCATTTTCTGTGATGCTCTTCTGCTAATGGAATTGTGTATAATTTTGAATTTTGAGGTGCCATATGCAATAATAATTCAATTGACCATGTAAATGGCGTACATTATTCTAAGGTTTTTATTATTTCCCTCTCCGTGTTGGGGAATCGATACTATTGGAAGACATTGGCTTTACCCGTATAGGGCCATTTGTGCCTCAAATCGATCTTGTTTTCCACAATAAGTACGTGGTTTGGAGTGTCCATGGACAAAACTCAATGGTGCAGATTGGAAATGATGTGTTGTGCTTAAGGTTTGTGGATGGAGGAGTAAACCCTCGAACTTCCATTCTCATTGGCGGGCGTCAGCTGGAAAATAATCTGCTTCAGTTTGATTTAGCACACTTCAAGACTTGGCTTCCGCAACTTACTACTGTTCGAGCGAACCACTTGTTCCAACTTCAACCTTACATCTAATATTGCATAAGAATTTTAAGTGAGTGTGTATGCATACATACATACATACATACATACCAATTTGTTCTTTTATTGGTGCACTTGATGAGTAAAATGGTCATGGCCATGGACCCATGATGATTTAATGGTCAGACCAAATAATGTATTGTGTTAACTTGATCAATTTTATTGTTATGAGAATATATAAAAGCTATTTAAAGCATACACAAATGCTGTGAACTGTGGGGATAATGATATCTATGACTATGATCGTATAAAGTTGGGAGGCACCCCCAGAATTCATTTCTATTCGTCTTATCCATATTGGTGATTTGAAAGATTTTGTAATGAGTCATTTCTTTATTAATATCATTACTTCAAAAATTACATTTAATCGTGATAGGAACTACTGGGTCCTCCACATTTTTTCTAGCTAGTAGCTTGAAGTTTGGCAGCACATAGCTTAGATACGAAATTTATAATTAAATAAAAATAAACAGTAGAATTCCTCAGTAACTTTCTTTTTTTTTTTTCTTTTGCTTTTCGTTATGCTATATGTTATCCAAATTTCTTCTTTTCAGCGCAAATCTGATCACAAATGTATAGGTGCAAGCAAGTGCTAGCTTTAAGCATATTTAAAATAAATAAAAATAAAAATTAAGAGTATTAATTATGAATTTATTATTTTTTTAAGAAATTGACTTCATGAATTTAAGTTCAAATAGGTCAGTTAGTGCTTTTGAATACTACGAGTACAAGCAAATTGTATACGACATTAATGAGATTAAAAAAAAAGACATAAAATGTAATTATAAATAAATAATGTTACAGGACAAATGAGCTGGATTGGTCAAGGTCAAACTTAGACTACACCTCAGCAATTGGGATACATCAGAGGTTTGCATGTCCCCTTTCCGCCATGATTGACATCTCCACCCCGCGGATTACTTATGTTGTAATTACATTAAATCAACACGGTAATCATTATTATCATTAATTCTTATTCTTTTGGACTGCCCATAAATTGTAAATGAGTCACAATCAAGTATATCGAATATCGATGACCATGTGTCACCTTATTATTGATTAACATCTTACAATATTTTTAATAATTCGGTAAAATGTGATCTGCCGTGCATAATAATAACATACATTTAATCAAATTCAATACATAATTATGGTTAAGTAATAAGTATCTCCTCTAACGACCCTCTTCTCTTTTGCTCTCTTCACCCTTTCATCAATCCCGTTATAGCCCAAACATCATTTAGACCAAAAGCATTACTTCTTCCGGTCACCAAAGATGCATAAAGTCTCCAATAACTCACTCAAATCAACCACCTCTAGAGTAAATGCAAAACAATGAGGATTAATTAATAAAAAATATAGAAATTATCATTATTAATTTATTCGCATTTATTTATTTATTTTTTTAATTGAAGGGCCTATTTTTCATTATTTCCCTTTAATAAGAATAGATTTATTATTGAAAATCAAAATATTAATGTAAAGTAGTAACATGACTAAACATGATTCACATGGTCATTAAACAGCTGCTAGACATCTCCCGTCAGGGGCGGAGCTAATAAATTCAGCTTTGAGAACATAGTTTTATTTTTTTAATATGTCCCCGTAATTTTAATACTTTAGCCGTTTAACCCAATAATTAAATACATTTTTTTAACCTTTACTCTTTAAAGTTTACTTTTATAAAATTTTGCCCCCCCTGGAATTTTATTCCCAGCTCCCACCAATGTCTCCCCTCTCTTTTCCTTCATGACATTCCTCATTAAGCCAGGTACGTGAACATTTGTAATGTAATGCTTCCAATCAATGCTCCCCATGTCAAATCCAAACTTTTTCTTCTCTTCTTCATTCATGATCTGCATTAGCCCCAGTGTGTTGCTGCAATCAAACCTGGCACATGGAGATCATGCATGAAAAAAAAAAATAATACTTTAGGCCAAAGAATAATTATAATAGAGTTATATATTGATGCAGTAACCTCAAATTAATTAGTTAATATTACCTTCCAGCATAAAATCCGTATGGAAGGTATACATTAGCGAACTCCTTTCTGCGTAAAATTTCATATTGTTTCTGAGCCAGCAGCTCGCCATTTGAAGATCCAATAATGCTTCGTTGCATAGCACCATCCAAAAGGTGAGCTGAAAAATCTTCCATGGAAGTGAAAAGCTTCATTAATGGAACACGAATTGGGCTTCCCTTTGAGTCCAGAAAAGGCGAGGAATCGAAGTGTTCGTGAAGAAGGCTCATAAGATATTTGGTAACTAATGGATTTGTAACAGATGATGCAATTTGATAGACCTTGACTTCTGGTTTTTGTATGACCACTTGTCCATGCTTTGCGATGGCTGCCAACGTTGCGTTCACAACCATGTCGACTGGGACCTGCAGCAGCCAATATTTAATTTAAAATAATGAGCACTGATATTTGGATAACAAAATTGACAAAACACTAACAATCATGGGTAAATTTTTTTAACATTTTTCTAAAATATCACTAAGTGGTTAGGATATCGTCAAATTTTATGCCTATATATAGATATTAACTGTCAATCATGTGTAAATTCCCTTCTGTTTTGCCAAAATAAAACTAATATGATTACAGATTCATGGTCCACCACTGAAAAAGCCATATGAATAAAATGGTTGATATTACTTACTACATCCAATATTCCATTAGGGTCTCCTACAAACTCGTTTAGCTGCCCTCTTCCATAGTACAAAATCATAAGATCCAAGATCCTGTGAATCAAGAAGTAGGGTAGGGAGATAAGATATCTAAAATCTCATATTCAAATAATGGAAAAATTAATTTTAGGTTCTCTTGTGTCATGTATGTATATTTACTCTTAATTCATTGGTTATTTGCACATGACAAGAATTTAAGATATATACGAGTACACATGATAATAGTTTACAGAAGAGAGTATATACACCAATAATTAATATCAAAAACTTTCTCAGAAACAATTTATATATACATACAACAAAAGTTGATTTCCGATACCTATTTCCTTCTATCCAACCAGGGAATGGTTCTTTGTAAGTGCTTTGAATCAGAGTAGGTCGAATGATCACAACCGATATATTTTCTTTCATGGTATCAATCATCATTTCGCCCATAGCCTTTGTGAAAGAATACGTGTCATGCCATCCATATTTTCTTGCCCTAATTAACAATTAGATTTTACTTAAATAAAGCAGCAACACATCAAATCAAATAATAAAGAGGAGGAGAATTTTATCACCTTTCTAAACCCAATTCCTTCATTTTCTTTCGAGCATCTTCATCATTTTCAAGGGCTTTTTTGGATTTCATAGCCAACTCTATTTCTTTTTCAACGTCCAATTTTGGTTCAGTTTTGGAGTTATTGAAGTTTAATTCCCTTGCTATCGTATCCCCCATGTAGAAGGGCTTTTCCATAATCCTTCCTTGTCTCTTTCCATTAGCAAATGCTGCAAATAATTTTGAAAGAAGGGTAACAACAGTTTAGTCCCCGATTTCTGGAAAAAGCTTAAGAAATCAAAATTGCAATTTTCTTTTCACATAGGTTCTTGCTGACTGCTGCGAACATTATAGGTTTTAGACACTTGCCTGTTGACATGTGCACAAAAACCTTAACCTTCTTGCACTTTTTTGCAAAATTCATAACATGGGAAGGCCCTCTTGTGTTTATATCGATAGCAATGTCATATCTGCAATTTCAAATTAAACTAAATGATACCACTTATATTATGTATCTAAATAATTACGTACAATATTTCTAAAAAATATATATTGTGTCGTACGTTGCCCAGATTTCAAGATCAGTAGGAACAAATTTAATTTACTGTAAAAAAAATTAGGTTTTTCTCAAGTATTTTTAAAACATTTTAAACTTTAACGTATTCTTTAAATAGATTTTAAAATATAGTTTTGAGCTTATTTGTTTATATATATTATTCAAAACCGATGGAAAAGGAATCACAATTTTTATTGAGGACAAATAAAAATTTTAATTGAAATTTAAAAAAGATTTTCTAAAGATTTTATGGATCTATCACTAGTTTGTTGAAGAGCTTGACTAGTTAGTTGATATCACTTTCTAATTGATATAAATATGAATAAAAATCGAGGTCATAAATTATTATAACCTTTCATGAAAGGTTATACTGGCCGCAGAATTTATAATTACGTCGACCTCATTTGCGATCACAGTGGCTAAATCTCCTTCTAATCCAAGGTTACTTTCACTTATATTTCCTACCACAGGAACCAATTTATTTAACATGAAATCTTGGTAGCATTCCCCATAGGTTTGCTGAAGACACTTGAAAAGTTCCGCATTGATGACCTGAAAGTGCACAACCAAAAAAACAATAACGACAAAGAAATTAAAGATTTGGGACAAAATAGTAAAATCTAAAAAATTAGTGAATTAACAGTAATATTTAAAAGTCTATAACCAACATACTTCATCTTTTAATCTTTTCGATGCAGCTTCTTCACTTTCTGCCCTGATCAAAAGAAATATCTTACCCACCTCAGGCGCTGCTCGTAATATCTTCTCTATAAGAACTGAAAAAGAAAAAAAAATGAAAATTATAATAATATTCATACATTTCAAGGTTATAGCTCGTCGATTCCTATATTGTATGTTCCAAAATACTTTGTCTTAGAGGTTTTATCGCGTGATTTTCATGTAATTTTATTTAACCGTCTACCTGAGTTCAAAATTCTGGCCACTAAATTTGAATCTTAGAAAAGGTAGGGGGTTAAAAAATTCCCAACTCTTAAAAGAAAAAATAATAATAAAACAAAAAGAGTGTGTTAAAGATAAACCTTAAAATATATATACCCTTTACAAGAAATCTTATTCTCCCAATAATAAAAAAACATGTGCGCACACACACACACATATAAAATAAAACTAAAATAGTGTGTTAAAAATAAAACTTAAATGAAAATATACCCTTTACGAGAAACCCTGTTGCCCCAGTAACAAAAAAGCTCTTCCCTACAAGAAATTTTTCAATACCAATACCGTATTGCTTTGAGTATTGGGCTGAATTTTTCGACATTTTCAAGTGAAGATGCAAAGATGGAGTTCTGCGTGTGAGGTTTTATAGAAAAAGGAGATGAGTGTATACGCAATCTTTTTAATACAATAAAAAAATGTAATACCATAAAAATAATACATAAATGTTCACCAAATGTGAGAAAGTGCAATAAAATATTAAATATTATACTTATTTCGGATATATAGTTTGTATCTCAATTGATGTGTCACAATTATTTATTGTCCTATGTAGTAAATGCTCATGTATAATGCAATTCAATCAACAGATATTGCATCAATTTTACACCGGGTATTATTATTATACATGCCTATACATATTGTCAATTCATGACTTCGTAGCTGTCGGTTCGTGACTTTGTAGCTGTTGGTTCGTGACTTTAGGTATGTTTGAGATTAAGGTGATGTATCTTAAAAAGCTACAGCTGCTGTGGAAAAAAAACTGTAACTATGAAACAACAGTTAGTAATATATTGTAAATATAAATTTTAAATAATCATTTTAATAAAATTATTTAAAATATAATAGATTTTTCATTACACAAGTAAAAAATTATATCAACATAGTTTCTAAACTACAACAGTTAGTACTTACTAAATACTTTAGTATTGTAATTTTTAAGGTACACCTACCCAACCTCAATCACAAACGCATCATTTGTTGCCACTTAGAGACACACACAGATCTAATACTCTTTGCCCTAGATTAGGCAGATGACCCATAAAAAATAATACTTTCCTTCCCCTAAGGGAAAATTATTATTTTTTATGGGGTATGTATCTTTTGTGAACCTTTTTTTTTATATAGTGGGTCAATTTTATTTATTCCAAATATGACATCATCTAAAATAATAAAGAATATTTTTTAATCATCTCAGCATTTGTTTCTCTCTCTCTCTCTCTCTCTCGTCACCTCCTTTAAACGTCCAATCCTCTTTCAATTAAACTCGATCAACATTCTTTCCCTTTGTTTGTCTCATCATCTAAAAGTCACAATTACAAATCTAGAGATTTAAGGATAGTTGATATATATATATATATATATATATATATTATCATGTTATTCAAACATCTACATTCATGTCAATTCAAACTCCTAGATGTACAAAACTAGATAAGTCTGATAATAAGCGAGCGGATAGAACCAGTTAGATTTGGAAAGGTTTGGTTCAAAAAATTTAATTCGATTTGGAGAAATTGGATTTCTTTTACTATCCACTTAGCTCAATTTATTTATTTATGGTTGTAGAGATTTGAACTAAGATCTCCAAAATCATATATAAAATTCTTACCACTAAACTATAAACATTTTATTCAACGTAAATGTGGTCAAATTCTTTTAATTATCTTTTTCATAAAGAACTTAAGGTATATTTAAAAAGAAAAATAATGGACAAGAAGGGGTTAAACCCCTCCGGGGTCTTAGTTGGGTCTACCTATGTAAGTATTCATGTGCCTCACCTGGGATTATTTTCTCCTATTTCGTCAAAGAGTTCATGCAAACAAAATAACTACAAAAATTGAGGGCATTTGTGAAATCCTACACGGCATCTTTTGAGGGCTTGTAGGTAATTTACCATGGGCGCGGGCGCCCAAAAGCCAAAGTAGATCATCGGTATTCCTTAAGCTGCCATGCAACTGATAACAAACAATCATCAAACATCAAAGCCGACTAATAAATAAAATTTCGATATCATCGAAACTAATTTACACTTAAAAAAACGCACGCACACACACACACACAAAATTAAATTATTGAACCCATTATTTTCTCCCTTTCGGGCACCCATTTTCTAGTTGAAAATCTAACCGTTACAGTGGGTGTGTTTCTGATGTTTTCTATTTATAATGTATGAAATTATACATCAATGATTTTAATACTGATTTGGGTTCTTTTCTTTTGCTATGCTATACTTTCTGTGAAATGTAGTTTGATTTTGATACAATAATTTTTTCTTTTTATAATTCATATGGCATCGTATAGATTCTGTCTTGTCAAATTTGATTGAATTGATGTTTTAGCATTATGTTAAATCAACAATGAATATCAGTCAGTGTTCATATTGGAAGCTTACTAGTATTTTAATTTCTACTTAAAACACACACACACACATATATATATATATATATAATGATTATTTAGTGTAGTTTTTATACGAAAATTCATGCAGACATTCGCACCTCAGAAGAAAATATATACCATACACATTTATGCTATGAATTAGCATGACATTGTGTTATTTACTTACAGTTAGTTTTGAGAAAGTGCGAGATTTTCAATTGAATTTAAAGAATCTTATTGATTCAAATCATTCAAAATGTCTGCGGCAGCACCTTTCGGCACTCAAGTGACAGCTATCAAGCCTTGCATTTCGTCTTCTACTGAAAATTTTAAGTCAATCAAAGCAACTTTCGCTACTATGTACGAAAATCAACTGCTAGAAGGCTTGCAACTTGCTTCTCAACAACGAAGCAGTTGCATGGGAGCTTCACATCAAGCCCTGCTAAATCTGTAAAGGCTGTTATAAGAGCTCGGTCTGCAGCAGATGGGGACAAGCTTGAGCTTTATCAGGATTGCCCAATTGTCTTTGTGCTATATCATGCATTCATGTCTATTAGAGTCGTGTTTCATTGTTATGATTCTTTGCCTCTTTCACTTTCCCTAGTTCCTATACCTTATATGTGCTACACGTACTGGCCAATTTCAAACATATTTCAATGACACAATTGTTAGTAGATAAACGAGCATTTATTGCTGCGATCGCTGATGACAATGGATACGGTTGGGCAATTGCGAAATCTCTCGCAGCTACGGGTGTTGAAGTTCTCATTGGTACATAGGTGCCTTTATGTAAATAGTCAAACTTAATTCTCTCTCTTATGACAGTAGACATGCTCGGGTTCTGCCAAGTGTTTCCGAAGTAACTATTTTTGCTTTATGCAGGCTGTTAACATTTTTTTAAAAGCAGCCTGCGGCGTGGGAAACTTGACGAATCAAGCTTGTAATTACACAAATCCTTTTTTTTTTTTTTGAATTACATGCTATCACATGAACTTAGGGTGTGTTTAATATACTGTGTTGTACTGTATTGTATTATAAAAATTAAAATATAATATAATATTATTGAATAATAAATTTTAAATCTATTAATTTATATTAAAACTTATTGTATACAAATAAAAAATATAATATAATATCCTATTAAATTAAAAATTATATTTATTTATTTATTATTATTACAAAGTTAATTTAAGAGGAAAAAAAAAAAAAAGACAAGCTAATGCAGTAACTTGATGCATTAGGGTGCATGAGGCTGCATTGCTAATGCAATGCAACCCCATGTAATGAGGGTTACCAAATACCTCCTTACTGTACTGCCTTGAGTCTATGCTCATTGTTATGTTGAATTTGATATTTCAGGTTACCAGATGGTTTGTTGATGGAAATTTCCAAAGTTTACCCTCTGGATGCAGTTTATGATAATCCTGAGGATGTTCCTAAAACTGTAACGATACTTCTTATGATGGTTATGGGTGTTGCGACTATATTAGTTTACAAAAAATTATTGATTATACTCATATATGCTGTTTTGTGCAGGTAAAAAATAACAAACGCTATGCAGGTCCTCAAAATAGACGGTTCAGATATAATCCATCTTTTATGTATATCTTATAAGCACATAATCAAATGCATCAGAGAAGCGATATCTATAAACTCTGATGTAAATTAACATCATTATTTTTAAGTGCAAAATAACGTGGGAGGCATGGAAACCATTTTCAGTGATGCTCTTCTGCTAATGGAATTGTTTATAATTTTGAATTTTGAGGCGCCATATGCAATAATAATTCAATTGACCATATAAATGGCGTACATTATTCTAAGGTTTTTATTATTTCCCTCTCGGTGTTGGGGGATCAATATTATTGGGGTCATATATGAACAAACATTTCTTTTGATCGTTACACACTGCCTCCCTATATTTCTTGGGTCCACATTTACGTTTCCACAGGTTGCTGTTCATTGACCTTCATGATCAATTCCATAATTGAATAAGATGTCCCGTTCTTCCAAAGTTCCTATATAAACAGTTAACAAACAGCACGATGATTGACTAATTTGTAATTCCGTCCCCGTAGGAGATTGCTGAATCTCTAAAACATCATTTTGGCAGCATTGCTATCCTTGTCCATTCACTTGTAAATGGGCCCAAGGTTCAGCTCTTGGCTTTTTGTCGTTTTTGTGCTGTTACTTTGAGTTTGCTATGCACCTCAACTGTAAGAAATCATGAACAGGTTAGCAAGCCTCTTTAGGAGACATCAAGGCACGGATACCTCAGATCTCTCTCTGCATCGACTACCTCCTTTGTTTCTTTACTCAAGCATTTCGCTCCAATAATGAATCCATGCACATTTCTTACTATGTGCACATCCTCTATTAGAAACTGAAATAATGAATAATCAAATTGATTATTCATAATTTCTTACTTGTTAATTGATTTCGTTCCAATAATGAATCCTAATATTACATCTCCTCGTGATGATATCTGAAATGCAACAGCATGCTAGACTTTAAACTGGCTGTTGTAACTTTCAGGTGGTGCTTCAATTTCTCTAACGTACATGGGTTCTGAAAGCTTCATTCCAGGGTATGCTGCTTTTAACGCCATTTGCTTTCATGATCAAGTTTCTCATTGTCTGGTTTTCGCCTCCTGAACTTTTTTTTGTTCAGATGTGGTGGAGGTATGAGCTCAGCAAGAAGTGCTCTGGAGAGTGATACACGTGCAAGTACTATTTGCTGAGCATACTTGAAGATCTGTTTCACTTTCGACAGATGTTTCTTGTGAATATATCGTATCTATGAAATGTCTTTTTCCTTGATTAGGTGCTGGCTCTCGAAGCTGGAAGAAAACATAAAATTAGAGTCAACACAATATCTACAGGTTAACAATTACCTCTCACCAATGAAACATTATCTCACTAAACTGGTCCATGTTAGCTTTGTAGAGCTGCTTCATTTCAACAATTGATTGTAGTGATTTGAGTTTTTCTTATGTAAGGGTTCCTACAACGCTATTTTAGCAAACATAACAACGTCATTCCTTACATTTTTGAGCCATGCAAAAGCAATTGGTTTTATTGATATGATGATTGTTTACTCACTGGAAAATGCATCCTTACAGAAACAGATGTCGGCAGGCGAGTCATCAAATAACTGAGGCTCTGTATTTGCACCTGGCTGTATATCGAAATAACATTTTAACCTATAATGGAACAGAGGAGGTGGGTAATGCCGCAGCTTTCCTAGCATCGTCTTTGGCTTCAGCAATCACGGGCGCTGTTATTTATGTCCACAATGGTCTAGATGCAATGGGAGATCGAGCTGACAGCCCCACATTTTAGGACCTTGACATTCCCTAAGTAGATCCAGATAGTGAAGATCATCAATTTAATTGTCGTGCAGATATCGGTAATAAATTTTATTGGGCACAAATGATGTTGTTTGCTCTTCTTATTAACCACTTCGGCTGCAAATCAGAAAGCTCATTTGACTCCTGCCGCGATTGAAGACTAATCCATACATCATTTTAGACGAGACCTTTTTTTCGTTATTAATAAAAATATTATCTGTTCTTTTTATATCATTTAGGAGTTGAAAAAGTCAATAGGATTTTGACAATACACGACCACCATTTTTTTTTTTTTTTTGGGGTACAGAAAAGGATAATAATACAAAATTGAGGAAATAAAAGGAGGGACTAGTGGGAATATAAAGAATATTCTTATTTTCTATTTGATAATGAAATAACGAAATATAGGGACCTATATACGTGCCTAAACCCAAAAAATTAATTCTATCTATGTACAGTCCTAAATCATCCTAATTTCTAGACATCTCCTAACTAAGCTGCAAAGAGAAGCTGAAGCACTACAAAACCCTCTTAAGTCTGTATCATCTTACTTTACGTTTCCCTTTACGGATGGCAGCAGCTCTTACTTCAGCATCTTCATCCTCAAGTGAAGTTTCCTGTACTGACTGTTCAGGTAAAACCAAGCCACGGTTTCTTGACAGTTTCCTTGTAGGCATTGTGGGTGCTATTTCCAGAGTTTCTTCATTTACTTGAGCAGGTTCACAACTGCTTGATATGTTTATTTCAGTCCTATGAGGCATCAGCTCCTCCCCAACCTCAACAGTGCTCATCATCAACTGAAAATATCAGAAAACTTTAGAAACCAATAACAGCAACAAACAAGAATTATTAACCACAATTAAGAGCTTCAAGTAGACATAATATGCTGCTCAAAGAAAGAAAACCTGTATGTTGGATACACAAAATACCAACTCAAACATCCAATTAGGAAGCATACAGTAGAAACATATTAAAAACACAATCTCACTGTAGAGCACATAGCAATTTTTTTATTTTTTTCCAAAGTACCTTCCAATCCTTGAAGTCAAATCTGAAGACAAAGTGGTTGTAAGAAACCACCTTAGAGGCAACAGCATTGGCAGAGGGAGCATTCTTTGGTGCTGAAAATGGGAAAAAGTTGTATGTAAGTGTTATTAAAAAAAAGAAAAAAAGAAAAAAGAAAAGAACTAATAAAAGAGACAAAAGAAAGGTATTTGCAGAGGATCTTACATACTAGATGAAAACCTTTCTCATCCACTACAATTTCAGCCCGCCCATCTTTAACTAAAAATGATAGGGTAAATAAATTTTCCACCGTCTGTGCAAAAGAATTTCTGTTCAATACCAGATGCTCAAGTTTGACTCTTCTGTTTTTCCTCAAGATATTAAACATGGTTAACATATTTTTATCAGTATCTATTCTCTCTTTCATAGCTGTACCATCAACCTGCACAAAAGTTACACCAAATAAAATATTGATCAATCTTGCACCAGGGGAAAAAGGCAGAAGAAACTACTAGATATATATAATCCAAATGGAACTCTTAAACAAATAATGTAAGAATATGCAAAGCATATTGCAATCAACACAGATTTTAAGGGTAGTGGAAAGCTCATTAAAATGTACAAAGGCCTCCAAGGAAAAGTAATCTTCAAGTAGGACAAGAGAGATAACAAATAACTAAGGCCAATAATTTCATATTAACACTGAAGCTTGAATTACAAAACTCTTACCTCTGCAGGCCGAACAATTTTTGTTGGTCTTTTACATTTTATAGATGCAGCAAACTTCCGCCGCCTATACTCCTTATTCATGGGCCCAATCCTGAAGAAAGAGCAAAAGTAAATATAAAGATATTCAAATATTTCAAAACGGACACAACAACAGGAAAAGAAGAATAAGTCAATAGTTATTACATGGTACAGCATCCTGGATTCCTTGTGAATAAATGTGGGACAGCATTTCCAATGCCCCCCCAAGCCACTGAGGTCCTAATATCCTCCTGGCTACTACTTGGTCCACTTGTTTGCCCAAAATCTCTAAGAAGACAGGAAATAAAATCCGAAACAGTTATTCCATCTTTGTTTTCTGCCTGAACAGAGCTTACCACAGCACTTGTAATGTCCAACAAAGTCTCTGCATCAGCAACCTGCTCCCTTGGCCTCTGTACTGATAATACCATTTAAAAAAAGAAGGGTTAAAGGAATAGAGAAAAGAACAAAAGGGATATGATACCCAGAACTCTCTCACGCTCCTTGTTAAGAAAGCAACAAAATCAAGTAAGCATCTATAATCAACCTGTAAATCGATGAGTTGAAACAAAATAAGGCTTACGGGGCATGTTTCTAACTGTTGTGCCTCTACTTAAATTGAAAGTACAACAACTAAAATGTGGGTAAGCACCTACTATTACTTCGCAACCAAGTATGCATCAAATTTGTTGCCATTATCCAGTATGAAATCAAGTAAAATCATTAAAACCTGGTCAAAAGTTCAAAGAGAACAAGAAAATTTTCAAAGATATTGTGTAATTACTAGAGATCTTGATGCAAAACAATTAACTACGTTAATTACAACATATACAATTAAACATATTATTAAATTAACAATCATCTTACCCTGCTGATGCAAATTGTCCAATTGCTTAATTATTGTCTTAAACTTATTAGAACCATTCCTTGTTATCTCCTCTCTTTCATCTGCAAAACCAATGAAAAAACAAACCCCAAATTCATCCAAAAAAACAAAATAAAAAAATCAAAGAACTGACATTCTTGTTTTTTTTCAAAGATGGTTATAAAACAGAGCAAGTACCAATGATGATGGATTTTACAGAGCGATAGTTGCGACGAAGGGCTCTACGAGCAGCAATATCTTGATCATACTCGAATTCTCCTGCAATGCCTCCACTCTTACTCCTACTGCTACCACCCAATTCTCTTTTAAAGTTTTTAACCATGACCTCTCTTATTCTTTTGTAATTTCTCTCGAATCAGGGGAAATTGGTTGATTGGGTTGCTGTTTTTTAGACTAAATTGAAAAGTTATATTAAGGGCTTGTTGGAATCGGCAAAAATTTACAAACCCCAGAATTGAAATTGAAAAACCCTAATTTGAGATTTTAAAGAGAATATTCCCCTCTCCTACACGGACTGGGGGGACTTCGGAGAGACTCTGCTCTGTTTGCGTGCCTCTCTTTGGTCTCTACATTCGCGGCTGAATTTGATTTTTGCCGTTAATATACAAGATAAATTTTAAAAAATAAAAAAATAAAAAGATTAAAAAAAAAAAAGAAGAATATATGTCACGTGCCCAACAAGAAACATACATGTGCCGTACTGCGGCAATGATTAATTTCGCGGGTAATGTTCAATTACCTCCCTTGAGGTTTGTTGTATCTTTATTTTGAGAGATTGTATCAACATATCTTCACTTTCCTTCTCTGCCGTTAGTATGTAGTTTCATATAGTACTAGACTAAGAAGGCAAATTAGTAATTACATACATTTTGGATTAAATATTCAAACAATTTCAAAACTTTGCACTTCGGGAATTATAAAGTGAATAGAACACTCTAAAGTCCATTGGAGTTAACAACATAAGCATGCTTTTATCCATTGTATTTTTACTCAAAAACTACAAAAACTATGCTCTTCTCTATGGAGATCTGAAAATGGAACAAATTTGAATCGATCACAGCGGATACCCATTTAAGAAATCAATTGGACAAACCGCCATCAGCGAAAATATTTTTTTCTTTAAATGGTGATGAGATAAGTTGAAAGTAAAGGTAGGTATGTAAAATGTTGCTTCTTGTTATTGATGATGTGGGCTTGTGGAGACGATTTTTGTTTTTTTTCTTTTTTTTTTATAATACCAAATGCATGATCCAATTTGGGTTTTAGTTGCCTATTATTTAACTAGAGAAAGATTTTGGAGGCTAAAAGATGAGGTAATAATACAAATTTTACATGACTTTATTGAAAGCTGAGTGAATGAATTCATGGAGTTATGATTTTGTGGGAATTTTTTAGGGATAGCTAGTTGAGTCAATGATTTTGTTATTGGGTTTTTTTTATTATACTTGAAATTGAAGATGGTTTCGTAAAGTTGGCAATAAGTACTTATTGCAGATTTAGGTGGTGTTTGTTTTTTAATTTAATGACTTAAAGTGATTTAATTTAATTAATTAAGTTAATTAAAAGTGTTATTTTTATAATTTAATGGGACTTTTTAAATAATTTTAACTTAATAAAATAAGCTAATTTTTTTTACTTTTTACTTAATAGAGACATCTGAATTAAGTCAATTACTTTCTAATGTCAAAAATATTTTTGCTTTATGATTTATTTTTCATGTCTATTTCAAAACTCACCCATAAATATTTACCGCACATAATAATCTCATCATTATTTTTTTAGCCGTCATAAAATCCCTCCTCACTTTGGTATCAACTCCTCAAGTATTGAAAATCAAAATCACATGTGATAATTTCGAGATGAAATGACAAATCAACTGTTTCAAACATCTTATTAGTTTTTTTCTTTCTTATATTATATATGATAAAATTTGAAATTTATGATATTTTATATATTAAAATTCTAAAATCATTATATATTCACTTGAATATAATTTTACTTATAAATATTAAAATATTGTGGTATTTAATATATAATTTATTTAATATTCAAATTTAATAAGGATACAAATATAAAAATACATATTTTCATTTTTTTTAAGTTGAAAAAAAAACTTAATAATTATTTTTTGAGATTCAGACGAAAAAATAAATATATTATTCAGATTCAAACATTCAGATTTATTCAAAATTCAGACTAATTCAGATCTATTCAAATTTTAGATAAAAAAATAAACGCCACCTTCCAGTATAAGGATATTTTGGTTATTTAATCAGTCAACAAACGGTCCATTTAACGACTTAACGGTATATTAACGGCAAGGAAAGAAAATAGAGATACACTGATACAATCTCTCAAAGTGAAGATACAACAAATCACAAGGGAGGAAACTGGAAATTACCCTTAATTTCGCTGCCGTCAGCCAACACAGATTCATAAATTAAATTTTTTTGTTACAGACGCGTAGTCATGTAAAATTAACGACGACTTAATCAATAAAACATGTTTATTTGATTCCCTGAAGCTTTGAATCGGTTTTATAGCCTTGATCACTTTGTTTCATTTTGTGCTTTTCACATTGTCTTGTCCCCATTTAACTTTGTTAGCGTTGATGCAACTCTAATTTCCATTGGACACGCACGATTGATAGAGATGAAATTGAGGAAGATCAACAATCTGTAAATTCTTTTGCTGCTGCTTTTTTTTTTTTTTTTCCCACTTCCTATTGGGGGAATTGTGCTAAATTCTCTATATTCAGCTGACTACCTAACAAAAATTAGCACAAATTTCCCAATAATCAATTAATTACAAAATTTTGCTGTTTACAATTTCTATCCCTAATCCCTAATTCCTATGCCCACATCCTCTCGCAGCAGGTTCACCTCAGATCCTCCACAGCATTTCAACTCCCAGCGTCTAAACCAGCATGCATATCTGCAATCTTGCCCTTCAAAGATGCTTCAACTTTCACCCCGAGAGCACAGTTAGAATGCTTCCAGGTAAATCCTGGCCGGATTCCTCTGCTGAGAGAATCCTTGTTCTTCAACAATCATTTAGCTGGCTTCTTCAACTCAGAAAATTTTTCAAAGTTCAGGTCCTTTGGCTAATTTATCCGATGTCAGTATAGTCCGGCAATATTGAACAGTCATCAAGGCCTGAGATCACGTCAGGAAAATAGTTATGAGGGATCTCACTTGACAACACTGTTTCCAGCGAAAGATCCTGATCCATGCAGGACAATCTGCCACCATCCATGTCCCCTAACCAAGCTTCCTGAATCAAATCAAACCTTAAATTGGCATCTTTTGTTGCAACCGCTTGATTCGATACTGGTTCAGGAGATGAATGTTGTATCTCACTGTGCTCCATTGAGGTCTTTCTCAACTTTGATTTTGGACACTTTACTGAATCAGAAAGAGAGAGCTTGTGCTTTCCCAAGGACTGAGATTTTGGGACTGAACGCAACTTCGCATCATTTGCTGGGAAAGCAGATGAAGCCCAACCCAGGCTATCTTCAATGCAAGCTCTTGCAGCATCCCTGACAACAGATATAGAGCTCAATCAGCAAATCCATAAACATTATCCAAGCTTGTGTTTCACATCATCTTAATAATTGATTTTCTATAAGACAACCCTTGTCATAGTTTGTTCTGATGCATCACTTTTTTGGGCGACTATCTCTATATTTTGAAGAGATAATTTGTCTCTTAACACAATCACACAAAAATTAGTGAATCAATAAAAGCCCCACCCAAGCAGGACCCAGGTATAGTATTTTGAGCTTACCCTTTTATCGTTTAGATATTCAAATATGATTCCAAGGGCATATGTCATATTATCAAGGTCACATTATATTGCATTGCCCCTTAAGGCCTTTCACAGGAGAGGGGATGCAAACAGTTAGGTCATAAATGAAGGGAGAGGTTTGAGAAAGAACAAGATCATCGGATCCTTTCCTACAATCCAAAGCCGTGGAGATAAGTAACTTCTATCTCAGGACTCTCACATCCAGGAGAGACTGACCTAAGGCCTTTCACAAATACGTTGCTAAGATATGAAACAGGAGATGAAAGCATAAAATCAAATATTAGCCACAAAGCCACTGAAGTTAATGGTAGCAATGTCATACCTGAAACGATTTTCAGCCACTTGTGAATCTTTCAGATGGTGATTTTCTCTGGTAGATTTGTTAACAGATGTCTCAAGGTCAGAGCCATATATTGATAAATTAACACCAGGTGGGAATGAGATCGTGGAATCAACCAACTCCCTCTGGAATTCCAGGGTTAAATCCAACTGTTCTATGACTGGACCATCTTCTCTCCGGTCAAAATTGGAAACTTCGTCATCCTGCTGTTTACTGTTGGCATCATGAAGAGCAGCTGATAATAATTTGCTACTCTGTCCTAAATTAGTGAATTTCACCCTTCCAGCAGGCTCCTGCGTGGACTTGCAAGAAGTCTGAGTAACAGAACTGAAAAAACTTCCACCTAAGTACAGACCATTACGTGAAGAAGAGAAGTTTTGCCGGCATCCCATGCGAGACTTCATCCTCCAGACAGATGAAAGAAGGGCGGTGAAGTGCTTTTGAAGGAGTAACTCCTTGTCTTCCTGCTCAGCAGCAACATTTAACAGTGTTCTAACATTATCCTGTGAACAAAGAAAATTGATGAGCAAGGTTTTCTATTTCTTTCATGATATGTTATGATGACCTAAAAACCTCTTTGCCAGCCATCATATTCAAAGAGGAATATTCTATGACATTGATTAACAAACAAGCAAGACGTGTTGAGGTTTCGACTGCATGCATATAAGCAAAACCCAGTAAATTCGCATGAAATCCATAAAATAGGGAGAAAAATAGTACCACTTCTTAAAATTAACATCTACAAAGTATTAGGAAGTAAAAAAGGATACAAGTACATAAAATAAAAATTTTAAATATGTTTTACATATTACATGACAATATCATTCCTGACTTCTTAGTGAAAACCAAAACCCCTGTATTACTGCTTGCGCATTTATAGACAACAAGCCACGTTGAACCTCAGCACTAGCAACATAAATATTGGCCCAAAGACGCACAGAAAGTTCAAATATAAATCAACCAAAAAGCACCACAAAGAAATCAAAAACACAGATAAAAACCAAAAATAAATTACCCAAAAGCACCCGTGAAGAATCAGTATCCCAATATGATTAAGATATCAAAGGCACATTGCCAGCACAAGGGAAATAACATACACACAATTTCAGTCATCCATTCAAACAATTAGAATACCTTTTCCACCAATCAATTCATATTATCACCTTTTCATTTTTATTTTTTATTTTTCCTTACCGAGTGAAGAAAATAAGCTGCAAGACTAAGCATACCTCTGTTACTTTGAGAAGAGCCTTTCCAGAGCCCACATTGCTGGTCTTTTCATTAATAGAGTTGTCAGGTACAGACAGAATATATCTTTGGATCAATTCCCTAAACCGCTCACAGCAATGAACTGGATGCCGATATCTCCCCCTATAATATCCACTAGCAGTCATTCCATAGAGCATGTCACTAACCAAGCTCCAATTTGGGCCATATTCATGTACAACAGCACATAATATGGCATCCTCCTGTGGCAACCAAACATCAGGTGATGGAACACAATCTCTAGACCAAACATTCCCCTTTTTCAATTTTTCCGGTTTTATCATTAAAACCCGCTTCACTGGCATGGCAGTAATAGAGATTTTCCCTCCCATTTTGCTCCTGCTAGCGGATTTCTGCTCAAGATCAATGAATATACTCTCGCATGTTTTTAATTCTGTAGAACCATCATGACGTTTACGTGACAGCTTAGAATCTGAATCAGGAGATCTCGCAGGAATAGACTTTTTGAGTTTCTTAGACTTCTTCTTTGAGATCTTCTCCCTCTCTTCGTCATCATAAAGTGCTAATTCAGCCTTCTTACGTTTCTTCTGCGAAGTTGAAGGCGGAGACATCGCATCTGAAAAAGTAGCATCCTCATCGTAGAAGTCATCATCAATGGACATAGGTTCTACACTTGGCTCTTCTTTTACGGCTTTTGATTCAGAAGTTAGAGCCCCTTTCTTGAGAGACTTGAACTTGGCTTTCTTTGGCTTCTTCTTAGTCTTAGGTTTGGAATGACTTGCCCTTTGATTTTAGAAACGGAAAAAAAAAAAAATTATTAACACAATATTTGAGTCAATACCATTCAAGTAGTTCTTATAAAAAAAAAAAAACCATTCAAGTAGTTCAAAATAATCACATTTAAACACAATTACATAAGAAAAACTCCAATTTCTAGCAATGCTGTGGTGCCACATCAGACAAAAAGTCCTTATTTTCTTAGGAATAAGCATCAACGACCAGTTTTGCGCTCATGTCCTCAAATCAAATAATATACAAAAGATCGCCAAAAAACAATAATTCATAGGAAAGGAACCACTTAAGATCTTTATCAGCGCATGGCAAGCTATAATTAACCTCTTTTCAAAGGTCAATTCAGTTAGGTCATGTCCATGTCAAACCAGCGTCACCAATCTATCTAATGAAGACATTCACTTAGACGACCACATATCTACTAATATTCATGTATACACACAATGTACAAAAACTAGCAGCAGTGCCTTTTGAAAAACAAAATACCTACTTGAGTTATAAACTCACAAGCAAGAAATTCAATTATAATTTTCTCAAGGACATCCTCTACTAAACATTTTAAAAGAAACTTTTATGAAAAAGCACAAACTAGAGTGAAGTTTTTCACTTTAAAGTTTTGTATAAAAGTTCAAAGAGATATCTTACTTCACAGAATCAAGAATTCCATCATCTGCATCTTCCTTCTCTTTAGCTTCAGATTCCAATTCTTCCATTAACTACAAATATTACAATATTAGCTAGCTGAATCAAACAACTATTTCAAAACACATAACAAGAGTTCATTTTTACTAACTTGATGTTGGGCTAAAGCAACTTGCTGTCGGTATGCCTCAGTGGCAAAATCAGCATCCCATCCTGATAATAGAAGAAAACTATAGAAATTAGCATAAAATACAAATAAATAAACAGACAATGGAAGCAGGCACGACACAGTGCTGCCGATTCTCAAAATCTAAATATATTGAACCGTACAGTCAATGGCATGTCTAATATAATCATAAAATTCCTGAGAATGATTTCTATTGTTTTTCCATCAAACGTTTTCCATTACAGTAAAACCATTTCAACCCCAATATAAGATATGAAATTTCTAGAACATTTCCATAAGGTATTTAGGTATTTCTAGATACTGCTTTCCAAAAAGTATTTCTAGATAGTGTAATGTGGAGGAAGATTTTGGAACAAAAGAAACCTGTACTTCAACTGTCTTCTCTTATTCTTTCATCCTTAAATTTCTCTTGTTCAAAAACCAAATAAACCTTTTTGAGCAACTGGATTTCAATGTCAAATAATATTTTTTTTGAAATGTAGAACCAGAAGTAATTGACTCAAAAATTCTGAAACGATAGCTGTAAAGTAATGACGCATATAATAGTACTTACTTTCATACACTAAAGGCTCTTCATCATCATCAATCTCAGCTTCCATTTCCTCCTTATATTTCTCTATACGATCTAGCTCCCACTCTCTCTCCTCAAATTTAACTTCAGATTCAACTGCTGTCTTGTCAATTATAGGATCCCACAGCTCCAGAAAGCGAATAGCATATCGATCAATCGGACGTAGCTGATTCTCAAAGGAAGAAATGGCTTCTCCAGCCGCTGCTGCCGCCGCCGCCATCTGTTTGACATCAGCCAGCATGTCAACATCATCTTCTTTAGCAGCAAAAGTAAGAGCTCTCTCTTCTTTTGGATCATTCCCAGTTAGCATCATCCCATTGTCATTATTTGCAGTCATGCAGCCACCCTGATCAGTGGGCTCATCAGTTTTTACAGTGTCCTCAATCACAAGCTCATCATCTTCCGGTCTCCCAACAGCTTCTTCTGTAAACTCTTGGTTGTCCACAGCTTCCTCCTGCTCAGCTCTCTTTAGAGCCATGTAATCTGCTTCATCTTCAACACATTTTAAAGCAGCTTCCACATCTGCATTGGACAAGGAAACCTCATTTCCATTGTTGATAGCTTTCTCCTTCTGCATAGTCTTCATGGGAAGGGTTCTATGACCAGAAAACAATTCCATAGGATCAAGCTTCTTGAAAAATTCAGTGTTATAGCCTCCACTCTGTATAACTAGATCATCAAGAGCGCGTTTCTGATTTGCTTTCTTCAAGATGTTCTCTTCAATTGTGCTCTCACTAATTAACCGATAGATATGAACTTCACGTGTCTGGCCTATCCGGTGGCAGCGATCTTGAGCTTGCTGATCCATCGCCGGATTCCAGTCACTGTCGTAGAAGATAACTGTATCTGCCCCGACGAGGTTGATTCCAACACCGCCACTACGGGTGGACAAAATGAACAGAAAGATTTTGGGATTTGTGTTGAACCGCTGCATTAATGTTTGCCTCTCCTCTGGTTGAGTGGATCCATCTAAACGCATGTATGTGTAACCATATAAACTTATGAATTCCTCCAAGATATCAAGCATCTTTGTCATCTGGGTGAATATTAATGCTCGGTGACCGTCAGATTTCAATTTCCTAAGTAAAATTGCAAGCTCCTGCAACTTACCACAGTCAAATTGTATTAGTCGCCTGTCTGGGAAATATACTTGCCTGCGGACAATTGCAGGCCTAATAGGAAATAAAAAAGGTGATAAAACTTCAGAACATTTTTCCTTGTAAGTTGGCTGCAGAAACACAGAAGCTCCACTTTTACTGCACCAACAAACAGGAGCAGGGGCTCTAGCTGCTGGGATTGCAAACATGAAACTTTCAACCAGATCAATCATCCTCTGGAACCTTTCAACTGGTGAAAGAACAATGTCAGCAAGCTTGGAGGAGTACAAGTAGGATCGACGAACAGTCTTCTGTTGAAGAATATCACAAACAGGATGTTTTACAGTAAGAAGTTCCCGAAGACTTGTTGAGTATACAGGTTTTTTCTGGCACCTCAAGGAATTCCACCAAGCAATAGATGATGCTCGGTCCTGAGCTTCTCTTCGTCGCTCCTCTAGTAGTGCCTTTCGAATCTTTTCAAAAATGCTTGTCCCATTTAACCTCTTCCTATGTGTACAAAAAGGCCCAACTTCTTCTAAATTATTTAGATCAGCACGCTCTTTAATCAAGCTAGCTGGAGTAGCAATAGCATTTAATTCATCACTCTCCCATGAGTTCATGCTAAAATCAAGATTGGTAAATAAAAGTCCCAAACCCTTCAGGTCTGCTGTAGATAATGGACTAGGTGAAAGCATAGAACAAACAGAAGAACTCAACTGGCTATCAATGCCACTCATATCAAAAGAACTCACAATTGGACGGCCCTCAAATAAGTCAGGATGGTTACAGACTTTTCGAAGCTGCATTATAACACTAATCATGCCAAAAAAATTGGCACTTGCAAGAGTAGCTTGTGTCTCTGAACTGGCAATGAAGTCTTCATATAAATTCCGTTGCCTCTTTGAGAGTCTACAATATATGACATGCTCATGCTTCATAGGCAGTTGCTTCTCCACATCCCTTTTCAACCGACGGAGTATGAATGGACGAAGAACATTATGCAAGCGATCAACAACTTCCTTGTTCACTTTTTCTTGACCCTCTACCATTCCTGATATTGGATTGCAGAACCAATCCTTGAATTCCTGATGAGACTGAAAGATGTGGGGCATCAAGAAATGCATTAATGACCAGAGTTCCATGAGATCATTCTGCAGTGGAGTCCCAGTTAATAAAATACGCCGTTTAGAATTGAAGTTTAAAAGAGTTTGCCATCTTTGAGACTTCCAGTTTTTTATCAAATGAGCTTCATCCAAAATCAAGTATTTCCACTTTTTTCGCTTGAAGACTTTTGAATCCTGTATAATAAGTCTGTAAGTAGTTATGCATACATGAAAGGAATTAGGTTTCAACCAACCTTGCCTCTTAAATTTCCGCTCTTTTGCACTGCCAAAGTAAGTCAATATTTTAAAGGCAGGACACCATTTAAGAAACTCAGTTTCCCAGTTAAGCATGACACTTGTTGGAACAACAATGAGATGAGGGCCCCATATTCCCTTTTCGCATGCCAGGTGTGCAAGCATAGCAATAGTCATGATAGTCTTCCCTAGTCCCATTTCATCAGCTAGGATCCCATTCAATCTTTTCTCATACATTGTAACAAGCCAATCCAAGCCAATATGTTGATACTCACGAAGAGGAAACTTGAGAAGGAAAGGAAATTTTGTACGGACTTGAGTAGTAGAGAACGTAATTCCAGTTGGTTGTGCTGATCTTGCTGCAGCAGCAGCATCAGCAATTCTGTTTTCGCTCTCTCTACCTTCTTCTGACTTTTTCTCAGATCCTCCTTCTTGTTTTTCAGTAAGGGGAAGCATAACCAGTTGGCTGGCACCAGGATCAACGTTTCCATCCATAAAGTCATTCTCAAGCTTCAACTCACTGTCTTCATGTGCTGGAGAGTCGGAGAGGTCGTCCGATAAAGCAGAAGCATAATCAGATTCATCCTCTGAAATCTTATTAATTTTCATATCCTGATTGAAAGATGTAAATGATACCATGATAGTCAATATTTGATGTGAATCACCCAAATTATAAGCAGAACCAATCCTGTAACGTACCTTTCTGTACCTTGCCAGCAACTCTTCCACCGGAATCTCACTTTCTTTCTGCAGCAATGCAATCTGAAAAACAGCCACCTCATTCAGAGGAAACTAAACTAGAGACAAAGGCCAAAAGTTGGGAAAGAATTTACATGTCTATATACATGTAGAAAGAGATATACCTAAGATGCTGAAAGTAAGGAGAATGACAGTAAATAACACAAGAAATGTCCAGGAGGACCAGGACACATCCTTACCTCATCTATGTAATTGTTTGAATCTGCTTTTGCCAATTCTTCCTCCTCCGACAATGTCGTCTCATCATCCTGCACATTTTAAGCCAAAGGAATCACATATAACAATGAAAGATTATACACCAATTCATTAATCAATTTTCCAGCCTAGTTCTGCAACAGCGTAGAAACACTGATTACATTGCCTGACAGAAGATTGCACCGGAATGTCAATAATAAACATCAGACACAACCAAGTTCCGGCTTTCCATCATGATAAATTATAGCTTCTATTCAGAGCAGAAGAAACTTGGAAAAAGCATCACAACAGCAACAACTCCATTGAATCAGCTCTTAGTACATATTTACAAATCTGAGAGGCTCTGACGATCAAGGAGGACACCTCTTTTATCCCCAAAGAATACCAAAGTTGATTTTCCCTCTAACACAGGAAGCAAGAGGCCAAGGATTCAATTCTTTGGGGGATACATTTAATTTGAGGAGGGGATGAGGTGCATGGCAAAATGTAAAAACACAAAGCAAGAAGCAAGCAAACAATTTAAAAAAAAAAAAAAAACATACGTATCGTCCCACACCCTTACCCCACAACATCTTAGTCACACTTGTTAACATTATCATCTGAAAATTTATCTTAAATAACATTATTTTGATGAGAAAAAATTTAATGTATAAATTGCAATTTCCAAAAATAAGACAACTAAAGAATAATTCCAGTAAATACAAAGGAACTAAACCTAGCGTTCATAATAATCTAACTCATAGGAGATAAATCATTACGTAATACTGCTATAAGTAGAGATTAATGGGAAAAAGAAAATTCATGATCGAAAAGACCAAAATTAGCTATATCGAAATGCACTCAGTTAAGGTGGAGTTTCCGGTGACATATTCCATATACACCAAGAAAATTAGCAGGGAAATGAAAAATAGACAAACAGCATCAAAATATTACAAACTACCCTAGCAATCTAAAAAAGCTGTCTTCTTGACAACGCAATCAACTGGAAACAGCACATGCCAAAGAAGAAGTCAGCATACAACCAAATTATGTACCTTGTCTTCTCCGGTAGCAACAACAAAATCACCATCTTCCTACACAATGTGAGACAAGTCAGAAAAGTTTTTATAATATATAAGCTTAAAAAAAGAGAGGGGGGGCCTCCGAAGAGAGGTAAAAGAAAAGGATGTGGTATTTCAGAATGTGGCCAAAACATTGTAGAAGACAAGAAAAAAGAAAAGCTGAAATTCAATGCAAGCATTTCTACATAAAACAAACATAGCAATTTATAAAGAAAGATAAGAAAACAATGCAGAGGTAAGATGCCTGCAAAACAATATAAGATTTACCTGTTCATCACTAAAGTCATACAAAGCTTGTTTTTGGGTTGAAGCCCCAAACTTCTTGGATGTATCTCTCACTTTAGATGTCTCAATGTCTAACAAATGGTTTGCTGATATGGACAAGCCACCATTAGTTTCATCCTGCAATCAGATGAGAAATATCACCTTGAGTCCTGAACTTCCTATGCAAGCCAACAACGGCAACCATAAACACATACAACTTACACAACGACGAACAAGAGAGCCACTTGTATCAAGCTTACTCCCAGCAAGAAGATCGTTTCCATTGCCTGCATAGAATATAACCCTTGACCATCTCAGGTACAGTTCCTATGCCTCACACAAATAATTTAACTCTTTAGCAGCTTCTTACCCTGAAAATGACCTTCTTCCACCACGGTCGGCTCAGCTTCATCTTCTCCCATCTCAGCACTACTTTCTCTGCCAACTGAAAATACTCATATGATCAAATTAATTATATCATATAGCTAAGAGATAAAATGAGTCCGATTAGCAACCCAGATGCAGAAAGAGAGACTATTTCCACATGCAGTGAGCTACACTGTTACATTTTTCCATCTTTTATGTGATTTAAAACTATATAAATAGCTTAAATACCAAAAGGATATAGAAGCTCTAAAGCAGAGAAAGGGCAATTGTGAAAAGAATTCACCTTTATCCACAGCATAACGTTTAAGCAACTCCTGAAGCGGGATATCTGTTTCATTATGTAAAGCTTCCAGCTCTTCTTTTCTTTCTTCTTCCGTTATAAGAGCCTCATCTTCCTCAATAGTGTGCTCGTCATCTTCCTAAAACAACAAGAAGCAAGAAAAATTTATATGTCAGTTCAAATGAGTTAGCTTAAATCTTGCCTAAAGATACGAGACGAGGAACCAAAAAAAAAGGGATAAGGTGGCCCCATACCCAGACTAAAAGATTCTCAAGCTTGAACTATGATGCCTTAACTATCAGTTTTCAGTAGAAAAGTTTACATGTCATTTCTTGAAGTCTGTAATCAGTTGTAAACGGGACTATATTACATACCCATGATTCACTGATAAATATGTCCGCAGGCTACAGCATGTACATCTTTAGATGCCTCAGTAAATAGAAAGACCAGAACATGTTAAAAAGTTATTTTGTTGTACTAGGGATCAAAATATTTCCAGGAACAACGGAAAAAGACAGAAAAAGCTAACAGAAGACCATCATTGCATATCTCACAAATTAAGTGGCTAATAAAGCAGACATACATCTCAACAATAGTTTTTTAACCGACTCTGCATTCTGCATATTTACAAGCTCAGTACGCAGTTATCCAGAACAAAACAACACTTATTGGACAAGGTAGCAGCAGGTGAAAGCCATAATTAGATGCCTAATGACACAATATATCCAGGAATTGAATTCAGTGATTCACACGGAACTTGCAAATGAGCTTCTGTGTTATTGTAAAGTACCAAGCAAAATCCATGGCAAAGGAACCGCTATTTACTTAGTTTTGCACACTTGATACCTAGATCATTTTGAAGAGGCTAAGAAAACAATCAACCGAGTAGAAAATTTCAACTAACAGCGAAGTGATAAAGAAAGGGAGAACACACCGATTCATCTTCAGAATGAACATCATATTCTTCATCAATGTCTGCAGCATCCAACTGAGGTTCTGTAACAAATGTGTCAGATAAATTGTAGTCAAGATAGCACCACAATCTTGCACAATAATCAATTTATAATTATTGCTTTCTGCTTAATATTACCAAATCCTGAGTGTTGCTCAGCATCATCTTCATCTGCCTCTTTGGACTGAACACCAGGTTCTTCAGCACCATTTTCGTCTGCTTTCTTTGTACTGAATACCAGGTAGTTCCCTCATAGGAGACTGTTGCACTGGTTTGTGTGAATCCACTAGGTTTTCAGCTAACATTGATGAGTACCTAAAAATAACAACAAAATATGTCAGTGCAGTTTTTTGAAACAAGCCATTTAAGTCCATTTTCTCTATGAACTTGTTCTACCTCTCAGTTTGGCCTAAAAGAAACTCAAGTTGTTTATCAAGCGCTTTTTTCTTCCTCACATCAACCTCCATCTGATGCTTGTACAGCACCTGGAATTACAATAATGTGCATACTATAAGATTTCAAGGATTTCAAGAAAAGATAAGTCATGAAGCTCAAGGGAAAATCAACTTATTATTGATAACTTGCCAGCTTCTCTATCTTCGTCCAGAACTTTTTCACGTCCTTTGAAATGTTAACTGCAACTTTCCGCAACCGCTGCTCTTCTTCCTAATAACAATGGAATGCTAATTTTAACAAAAAGCATAAAAATTAAAAATAACTTTTAACAGAAGAAAAATCTAGTTTTCTATGTCTAGAAAGCATAACATCGCTATTTTCCTATAATGTGGAAGATTCACATCCTCAATTGGTGATGTATGGAAAAGGAATTTCCTATTCAAAGAGCAGAAAACAGAACCTTCAATTTCTTTTCTCCTCTAGAGGCCTGATCCAACATGCCCTTGCTTGCTCTCAAGGCCACCTTCTTCGCCTGAGCCAATTTCCATTTTCTCTCAGACTCAAAGTCCTGCCAACAATTATCTCATTTTAGCAATGAGAGAATATGAATCATTCCTCCCATATAACACTATAATCTCTTCTGGCAGCAAGATGTAAATTCAAAATCTCTCTGTGACAAGAAAATAAAATAAAATAAAATCGGTCTTTGAAGAAAAAAGTAGTCACCTTGGATAACCAGACCATCTCTTCTAGAACATGATCCCAATGAGTTTTAGGACGACGTGGTTCCCTGGGTGCTTCAAGTGCCTAAAACCAAGATACCATCAAAGATTCAATAATTTTTAAGATAAAAAACTCCACATACCACTATAATAAACTTCTTAGACTTAATATGATTTCACAATCACATAGGGGCACAACTGAATTGTACGTGTTATTTGAAAACAACATAGCATCTAAAAGGACATTTGCAATTTTTTTGTGGACTCATTTCATGAAGAAAGTTCATGTGGGACATAAAAATTTGGATGCCTAGCAATTATGAGAGAAACGTATCCATCACATATGCAACAGGTTCCTCAAAAAGCCTCCTTCAGCATGCCAGTATATACAACCTTTTCCAATAATTTTTCTTTTTACAATATAACCTTAACTCCTACACCACCCTGATATAACCAGGAATCAAAACTCAGACCTCTTGTACTACATCCAAAGGTTTCTTCTTTTGAATCAACTAGCACACCCATGTAAAATATAGACCCGAAAATGTATAGCAGAACATTTTTTTAACATAGAATCGTGATCATGATTAAATATACACATAGCAGAAAGCAAGGATATAAATAGGATCAACTAACCTAATGCAAAAATGCTAGTTTCTCTGTGCACAGGCAATGATAACTAAAATAAAGCATTCAAGCAATAAAATTTTGCAGACTAACCTTTTGGCGCCTAGCTCTTGTCTCATGATCTAGCTTAGACCTGGGACCTTTTGACGCCATTATTTTCTTGTGATACTTATACCATGATTGAAATGTTGAGTATCTGCATGCATATGAAGCCAAGTAAAAATGACAAATTAATTAAGCAATATTGAAGAATATTTTCAAAAAAAAAAAAGAGGAAGCTGAAAATTAAAAGAACAGCATCGATGTTTTAATACAGCCAAGAGTTTCTAAACCTTAATTTATTTAAACTAACCAAGAAAGCTGTGATCAACTGTAACAGTAAGCTAAATAAAAATAAACAGAGAAAATAGCAACCTCTTAATAAAATGCCAATTGAAAGTAACAAAAAGAAGACGTTACAAATCTCCACCCCTCTTCTAACATCCATATCCTACCTCATAGCAAACCATACTCAATACCATTTGCAACTCTAGCTGAAAGCAAAGCAATAAAAATGCAGAAGAATTTATTCACTAACGACTCAGTCAGCTACTCATAAGTTGATCTCTGTACAAGGTGCAAGGATGCAATTAAGAACAGTTTGTCCAGAAACCACATAAAACTCTAATCCCTTGCATAGTTGAAAGCTCTTGTAAAAACAAATTAATCAAATGGAAATTGCATACGTTATAATCTACAGTTGAAGCACCTTTCATGAATTCTTGTCATCGTTATATTAATTCAAAGAAGACTGTAATTAGGTGAATTTGACTGTTAGGAAGCATAGTCTCAAACATGTTTAGCATTAACAGTTGGACACATATTGAAGAATCCATGTCCGATAGGACTTTTCCAAAGGAGACTTTGGAGACATGGTACACACAGCAAAACAGAAGAAGCAAAAACACATACACAACTCTAACAACACTCTCAAGCCAATAGCTTCAGACTCTGCAAACTGCCGACACAAATATTCATCTTAACTTCGCCAACACAACATGTTACAATAGACATAACATGCTATGAACCAAAAGAAGTCAAATTTAGGACAAAAATACATGCAAAGAGAATTATAAACTATCTGACTAACTTAACTGTATAAAGAATTTAATTCATGTAGCCTATTCAAATGAGAGGAAAATACACTACCTTTACTACTTTGGCTAAAGCCTGTCACATGAATAAAACCTTTAGAGAGTATAGTTGAGCCCTTCACCTCACCTAACACCTCATTATCTTTCAAATGGAAGTTTCACTTGCAAAACCAAGATGTTTCAAACTTGGCTTGCAGTATGGCATGGTTTCGATGCTAAGACAGAGTGGCGGTTCATAAATTCTAAGTATCATTCACATCCAGTTCACACATCAGTATAAATTGCCCCTGTAACCACTATACTACCCTAAATCAATTCTATCATAGAGTACCTAGCAAATGTGTCTTCAACCTACCTACCCTTTAGTTTGCTGCCTGTTGACCACATATTAGCATGGGAGCCAAAACTAAAGATCCTGCACCTTAAGGAGCAACAATATCTTTCCTCGACAAAACTACTCCATATCTCCTAAGTTTGCTCTATTAACTGACCCACAATTAGTTGCAAATTCCAAATATCATAAAATCTACAATTTCGAACATATTAATGCAGAGCAGAAAGTGGTGAATGCACAGAATAATTAAGAGACATTAACCCTTTAGAACATAAATCCTTTAGAACATGACTGTCCAGATAAAAACTACAAAAGGGATAGTAACATAATCAAAAAATAAAATTTATATCACGCATAAAACCCCACATTCTACGTTTCAGCAGCTAGTGCAACTATAGCCAAACAAAAATTCCAAGTTTTCAGGCGCACAGTAAAAAGTTTGCACTTCAGGGATGAAATGGACCGTCCCTTAAATTTACTAATAATTCACTAATAATACTAATAATAATTATAAATTCAATTTTGCTTGCATGCTCGCTTTACTTATCTTTGAAAGCAGAAATTTCCCTAAAGTCATTCCAGCAAATGAAACTCCTCTTTAACCTCCAAATTTTAAAAAATAAATAAATAAATAAATAGACAATGAATAAAACCTTCCGTATGCTATTTCTCAAAACAGAAAGACTCAAAATTTTCCCTCGCTTTCTAACGTTTTCTCACAACTGAAACGGCAACAATAAAATCCAAAAACAAACCTGAATGAACACCAGCTCTTCGCTTCTGCCTTTTTAACCTCCAATCTCCGCCCCGATCGTCCTCGTAAAAATGCGAACAACTAAACCTCCACTAACTCCCTGGTATAAGAAAAAATAAACAAAACACATATACATAAATTTAAAATATATTTTTTTTAGTTTTATCTTGTTTATTTATTTTAGGCGTTTAATAAATTACGTACGGAGAGCGGGAGACCTTTATGTGGCGGAGGTTTTAGGGTTTTTACAGTCGGGTTTTAAGAGAGAGAGAGAGAGAGAGAGAGCGTGCTGTACGAGTCCGACGAGCGAGACGCTCAGATCCGGGAAACGAAATGCGCATACGAGTAATGAAATAAAAGGCTCTCCGTTTGGGTCCCTTTTTCTGTTGTGCTGTCTTGTACTCTCTTTCTACCTTTTTCTTCTGTTTTTTCAACCGAGTGGTTCTGGATGCGATTCGATCTAACGGTTGTGATTGCTTCTGGATTATTCGATGGCTGCTGATCTGTCTTGGACGTCGTGCGTATTTCCACTTCTGCTAGGACTTGCGCTCTGGAACCTCTATTTATCCTTTTATTTTTACTGCTCCTCCATGTTAATTTTTTTTTTTAAAAAAAAAAAAGGGGTAACCGACTGAATTTTAATATTAAAAATATATATATAATTAAATTAATTATTCACATGTTTTATATCCTAAACTACTTTTTTTCCATCAATAATTGTGTTTAAAATAGTACTTTTTTTTCCCAAAAAAAGGACAAATAGAGATGAGGAATTTATATATCTTTATATTATTTGAACTCGGTAATTACAGATAAAAAAAAAATACATTCACTAATAGTTGAGCTACGCTCAACGAGTATTTCAAATAATAATTATTAACTATCTTGTCAATGACCGAATTCATTTAGAATACTATTAATCAACATGAATTTACTAAATACATTCATTTGTAGTTTATATTGAAATGCTACATAATATCTTTTGTATTTTTATTATGCTTTGGTTTAGAGTTCCTCATTGTAATAGCTCAGTCGAGCAATAACACATATTACGTCCGTTATTTTTACTCTTTGTACTTTTACTAATTATTCTATTTTTAATTAAAATAGACACAAAATGTCTTTCACTTATATACCTACAACAACGGTTCAATTACCTCGTTGAGTATATGATAGTGATTAACTGATTATGACTTGTTAACTAACGAAATATAAGAAAAAATCTGAATTTTAATGAAAGAACATTAAATACGCAGTCTTTGTGGGTTATGTGACGAGAATATGATCAGTCAACAAAACAATACGAGCCCAACTCTGTAAGCTACACTTATTTATTATTCGAAATTGGAAAAATAATTTATCTATATATCTATATAAAGTTGGGATTTGAGGAAGTGATGTGACATCATTATTTCTTATCTTTGTATATTCTCTATTATCTAATAAATAGAGAATTTTTTTTTTAGATTTGACTTTTCAACTTCTCATAATTAATTTGATTGTTATTACACAATAACAATTATGTAAAGATTTTAATGAGACATATTCTTTGTAATGAACATTCAGGAGGAGTGTTATGAATTTATTAAAATAAATATAAATGTTCATAACATATATCTCTTAGGTGGCGTTTGTTTTTTAACTTAATGACTTAAAGTGACTTAACTTAATTAATTAAATTAATTAGAGGTGTTTTTTTTTATAACTTAATGAGAATTTTTAGATAATTTTGACTTAATAAAATAAGCTAATTTTTTTGGCTTTTTACTTAATGGAGAAATTTGAATTAAGTCAATTACTTACTAATGTAAAAAATATCCCTATTTTATAATTTATTTTTCATGTCTATCCTAAAACTCACCCATAGACATTTACCCCACATAAAAATATCCTTGTTTTTTCTTTCTTATATTATATACGATAAAATTTGAAATTTATGGTATTTTATATATTAAAATTTCAAAATAATTATATATTCACTTGAATATAATTTTACTTGTAAATGTTAAAATATTGTGGTATTTAATATATTATTTATTTGACATTCAAATTTAATAAGGATACAAATGTAAAAGTACATATTTTCAGTTTTTTAAGTTGAAAAAAACAAACAACTTAATACTTATTTTCTGAGATTTAGGCGAAAAAACAAACATATATACTTTTACATTTGTATTCTCTCATTTTATTCTTTATCTTGCGTTACTTCTTTATTTGTATTATTTGCTAATTTTTTTTTGTTTTTTATAAGGCTGCCTTATCTTTAAAAAAATTAATTCATATTTTTTATTAGTTTCATCAAGTGTAAAGTAAAAAAAAATGATAATACTAAATTCTTTTTTTAAAGCCGCGTGAAACGCAGTTCTATTTTCTAGTATATCCATGAAGTGGAAGCACGTTTTTGGTTCAACGGAGCAGCAAGCCAGCAACAAACCCAACAACGTCACTACACAATAACATAAACATTAGTAGGTTAAAAATCGAAAATAATATATTTTCGTATACCCAGATTCGTCATATCTGTAAATAAAGACATTAACAATGTACTTCGTAATTTGTCAGGAAGACATCTCTCAACTCTCTTGTTCTTCAAATCTTATTTCGTCTTTCTATCAACCGAAGAGTATTTATCACCGGTCGATGCCAAATGTCTTCTTCTAGAGGTGGGCAAATTTCGGTTCGAATCAATCTGATTGGGTTTCAGATTATTAGAGTTAGGAAAAAAATAATTTGAATTCAATCTGAATTCATAATCTGATTTCATCCAAAAGTAGTTTGGATTATATCGAAAGTTTAGTGCCGTAGATGGTTTGTGTGTGCATTGACTTCATTGGATTTTCGAAAGCCCAATTCAATAACGATCCAATCCAATCTGGTTAAAGTCTTCATTTGCATCATATCCGAACTGAATCTTTTGAATCAGGTCGAATATGGTCTGGTCAGATTATCTGCCCACCTTATCTTCTTCAACCTAGATCTATGACAAATTTATAATGGCTTTCCTTTCATCTAAATCTACGATAGATTTATGTCTTTTTTTTAAGATGTTTTATTTTTATGCGTTGTTTTTTATACATTCAAAACCCATAGTTTTGAAATCTAGAGAGTTTTAAACAAAATCGATAAATTTCTATATGATATTCATTACTAAATCAATTAATTTGGCCTTCAAATTGTGCTGGGTAATGTCAAATAGTAAAGAAGGATAACAAAGTAAAGCACAAAATTATTGTTTTGACAGTTCGTGGAAATATATCACGGTGCACTAACTTTCTTCCATGCAAGTTAGGGTTAGTTTGGGAAAATAAGTTATTTTTATTGTATAGATGAAATAAGTTATTGATTAAAAAAGCAACTTGATGTTTGGTAGATTATATTTTTTGTGGTTGCTATGAGTTTGAAAAATATAGTGCATTTGTTTGGTAAACTTTATTACGAATATATTGTTTTATTATATAATGACCAAAATAACATAATTAAATTGTCGTTTATTTGTAGGAATTTTGGAAAAATAAAACACAACTATTAATTTTGTTAAAATATAAAGGTTATAATAGGAACTTTAAAATTGAATAGTATAGTGACTTATTTAATGGTAACCAATGAAAAACAACCTTTTACTCACGTTTAGAAGATGTTAAAATGGATAAACTTATGAAATAAGTAACTTTTAAAAAATTTACCAAACACTACTTTTGTCAGTCGCTTATAGCATTTCAACCTCAATTCAAAATGGGGCCTTAGTGTAGTCTTATTAATATACCGTTCTAAGGGCTATTTTTTTTTTTAATGGGGTGCGCTAGGCTCTTGTAGTGGTGCAACGCAAGAGCGACGCTTGAGGACCCGATAGCAAGCTACCGTTGCAAACCCTCCCCTTACAAAAATTAATTTAATATCATGTGGGCTGATGGCCCACGTATCCGATATTAAACTAATAAGAACATATAGTACACTTGATCTTAGCCAAAAGGTCGAGAAAGGTATTGTTTTAAGGGCTAGTTTGGTAATATTGTAATTTTTAAAATAATTATAATTAATTATACTATATAAATAATCAGCTGCGAAGAAAATCAGTTAAATATTTATTAAAATTTATTTTTAAAAATGTCATGAGTTTTAAAGGCAGTTACATATATTTGATAAATTTTATTGTTAAGCTACTGTAAGAATATAAATGACTGAGTTGAACATAATTTTAAATAAATTTTTTTACGTATTTATAAACATGTATATAATTTTTTTATTATGTACATATAATAATTGGTAATTGTAATAAATATTTTATATTTTTAATTTTACTTTTATTTTTTATCTCAATATAATTGATGATGATAATAATCTCTTATGAGTTAATGATTTTATTTCTTAATTAATAAGAATAATTTTAGATATTTATATAATCTATAAAAGGATATATATGGAATGTATTAAGTAGAAAATTGATTCTCAAAGTAAGATTTTATTGTGTCAAAAGTAACATTTAAAAAATTTATTAAATACTAAAATTAACTTTTAACTTTTTAAAATCACTTTTAACTTTTTAAAAATAATTTTAAACAGACCCTAAATAATAAATCGCTTGTAAATTAATAAATGCTTGTTTATTTTTAGGGATATTTAATTGTAATATTTCTTATGTGAAATAAAATCATTTATTTTGTTTGTATTTACATTAAAACACAATATACCATGCGACGGTCACGCACTGCATATTGTTTAGAAAAAAAAAACCACAAAATGATTGTATTTCAATTATAGTGCCAAAAAAAAAACAACTTTTTGCCTTAAAAAAATGATATTTGTCTGTGTCAGTTGTGAAACATAACCGCTGTTCCAATTAATCCCCTATCGAAGTAAGAGAGAATGATAAATTATGATTCTCTCATAATCTGATCATTTGCTGAACAAATAATTCAATTACTGATTGGTAGTTAATAAATAAAAAATAAAAAAAAATTAAATTTTACTCATACACTATTATTAAAAGACACATAATAAAAAATCTTAAAAAATTTAGTAGAATTTAGATCAGAAGATGATCCTATTCCAAGAATAATATGGGACCCTGAAAATCAATCGATAGGGCCGCATGCAAACCGCGGGTCGTTGAAGCTTAACCAACCTGAAGCCGAACCAACCAAACCAATGGGCTATGGCTCGGGTGGATATAACAAGCACGTTGAGGCGGCCTAAGCAATATACAATGTTCATGAGCCTTTTTAAAAATTTGAAAATTCAAAAATAAACAACAGGTTACACTTTCGCCACCTGTCCCCTACTCATCCACTCTTCCATCTCTACCCATTTTTTATCCCTCGAAATTACCACGGAAATGAGTTATTCTATCCCATAATTTCAACGAACTTTAGAAGGCGAAAAACTGACGGACCCAGCTGAGTAAGAAGACCGACAGAGTCCAAGCCAGACACTGAAATTGAAGCCCAAATCAAGCCGAAAAATGGCGGAATCTCCGCTCCAGTTAATCATATTCCCTATTTTCAAAATCTCCTAATCCCCATATAATAACGAAATCATTTCACTAAAAAATTCAGCTTTAGGTTTCGTTCTTTTGATTGCGTTTTCAAAAATGAAAGCGTCTTTGAAATTCCGTGAAGAGCAAAAGCCTCTGTTTAGAGCTAAAGTGCCTTTATCAATTTTAGGGTTACCTTTTCGGTCAGGAATTGTTGCTGGCGAGTCCAGAGAGCTCAGCCTAAATCTGTCCACTTTCTTCGAATCTGGGCCGTCCATCAAGATCGGTTATCGTCCGAACGACGCCTGGAATCCGTTTTCGCTGATTGTGAAAACCGGAACTGGACCGTTCGGTTCGCCTGTCTCTAGCTCGATGCTGATGAGCGCCGAGTTCAATTTGCTTGGTCGGGGGAATCCGGCGTTTATGCTTCATTTCAAGCCGCAGTTTGGGGATTTCTCCATTAAGAAGTCGCAGTCGTCGGTTTTGGATCAGAAAGCAATTTTGAAGGCGCCAAACGGCGGCGTCCTCGCGAACGACGATGCGTCGATTGAGGTTGTGGAGTCGCCGATGTTGAATAAAATTACGGTTTTGCCATCGCGAGCGGCGGGTGAGTTTGCTGGAGTTCTCGCTGGTGTGGAGATGGCGGCTACGACTGCACTGCCTGTTAGGTCACGCGCCGTCGTGAATTTCCGGTGGGGCGTGAGGGTTCCTGCGGAGATCACGAGTGAGTCGACGGCTGGGATTAATTTTAAGAAGATGCCATACTTGGTGATGAATAAGATCGGGATCGAACACGTGGACGGTGCAGATTCGAAGGAAAAGACAAGTAAGAAAGAGGCAGGCCAGGAGTTGGGTATCACGGGCAGGGCTGACGTGGTGGAGGCTTGTTTCAATTTGAAGAGGCAAATGGAGATTTTGCAAAGTGAAAATGGGCTCCTGAAGAAAGCTGTGGAGGATCTGAGGCGGGAAATTCTTGACGGGAAATCGAATCCGTTTAATGGGGATTTGAATTCCGGGAAATATCGAGAATTTGAGAGAAATGGAAATAATAAAGCTTCGAATAATAGAAATGATCGGCGAAATGGTGAGAAGAAATCAATGGAAAGTGATGTGAATGAGGAGTTAAAGAGAGCACTGAAGGGAGCTTCTGGTGGCGCTTAAGCTAGTCGAACGGCTTGTTATGTTTTGTATTAAAAAAGTAATGTAGATTTCGTTTTCTTTTGGCTTGTATTGTCTTTGTTGGTTTTATTAGATGTTTGTGAATTTGCTCTAATTATTCACAAAAATGGGAAATTTTAGTGTACATTGGTGCTTAAACGTGGAAACTAGATTTTGATCCCTTGAATAAGAAGTTTTCATGATGACTTTTTTTTTTTAATGAAACATTTACTCGTTTTTTAATAGATTGACGGTCCATTTTTTCGTAAGTCGTCAATTCGATTTTAAATAAATTGAAATTTTATCCTAAAGTGTAATGCACATAACTCAAATAAAAAGACAAGGGTTAGTCTATTTTAACATAAAATTTGAAGTCGTTAATTCTATACAATTTAATGGTTAATAAATTGAAATTATTTAATATTTCTACAAGTTTTAATATTTATCTTTTGATGGTGTGACTTGTGAGATTAATAACCTAAAATTTATGCGAAAAATTAAATTTCAAAACATTAAATCAGAATAGTCCCACCAAAAGATATCCACATGACCTGCGTCACACGACTCACCACTCAAGTCTTTGCAGATTAGGGCATGGCTCGTGCCACTTATGATAACCAACCTTGCCACGTCAAAAATCCTCAACAGGGGTAATATTGTTATTTACTATGGAAAAGGATGAGACATCTACCAATCCCCCAAATCACGTCTTATTCATATTTTTTTAATTTTAATTTTTATATTAAGTCAAAAAAAAATTATGTTTTTAATTTTTATATTGATATGAATTGTGCACCTAATTTTCATTTTCATGGATAACCCAAGCAATAATTTTCCCGAGAAACAAGCATGGGGAACAAAGGAGGAGCTCTTGTTGGCATGCGCCGTACACCGGTACGGCACCCAGAACTGGATCTCCGTCGCCACGGAAGTTCAAAAGCGAAGCTCAAAGTTCCAGCTCCTCACGCCTCTATCCTGTCAACAGAAATATAACGACCTAAAACGCCGTTTCTCCGGAAACGACGCCGTTTCGATATCCGCCGACAATAGTGATGACGCCATTCCCTGGCTCGACCAGTTGAAGAAACTCCGAGTCGCCGAACTCAAACGCGAACTTCAACTTTTTGATATCTCGATCGTGTAATTTATTTAGCTAATTCCCATGTTTTAATTAGATTAATACCGTATTTTTTCTCCAATTAGTCACGTGCTTCTTTATTAGGTCTCTGCAATTGAAGGTGGAGCGATTAATAGAAGAGCGAGAGGGAAAAGAAACGGAAGATGGAGAAAAGAGGAAAAGGATTGAAGAGAATGAACCGGAAAGTCTAACCGATAAACCGGATGGTGGCGAAGAATCTGACCGGGAGAACCGGTCAGTGAACGAGTCAAATTCGACGGATCAAAAAGCTGAGAAGACTGCAAAAGAACCAGTGCCGAGCGAGCCAGTTCGCGTTGAGCCGGAGGGTGTTGGTTGTGAGGGTGTTAAAGCGGCGGGGGAAGATTCGTGTAACGGGAGTTGTGGTAGTGCGGCGAAGGATTTGGAGAGGAACACGGATCGAGTTGACTCGGCCGAGTTGGGGGAATCGGCGGCTGAGTCAATGGGGAGAGAGAGTGGTGACGTGCAGAGCTTCGTGAGTTTGTTGAGGGAGAAGGTGAAAAGTGAAGAACCGGAGGAAGTGGAACCGGGCAATGGGGAGGACCAATCACCTGCCGCCACGAAGCGGATTTGTGCTGAATCTCGGCCGTTAGTTGAGTGCATCGAGATCATACGGTCTCATAAATTTGGCTCCTTTTTCGAACGCCTTGACGCTACTAAGGTAAACAACAATAAACATATTTTCTTTTCCTTTTTCTGTGTTATTAAAAAATTCAGATTTTTCTTTTTTTAAGTTTTTTCTCTTGTGTTGTTGAGCTGAAAAATCTGTGCCGTCCAATGAGGTGTACGCATTTTCTTCTTGTTTTTTTGGACGGTGGTGATTTATGATCGAGGGTCTTTTGGATTTTTGTTACTGAGAGATGGCTTGGCCCAGAACGGCCTATTTGACCCTGTTAACCGAGGCCATTGCGGGCCCACGTGCAGGCCCGGCTCCATATAAGCAGAAATCATCTCCAGTTACATTCGAGGCCTATTTTATCTGTATTTTGTTATCTATATATAATTTTGAGTTTAGACGTAACCAACGGTCTTAAGGTTGAAAAAAATAAATTATAATAAATATAACTTACAATAACCATGAGCAAGGATATAAGCTTGTAAGAATTATCGAATGCAAATACCAATATTTAAATTCTAATGAAGAATCTACTAACTAAAAGACAAAAAAGAAAATTCCGCTATTGTATATTTTAGTGCATTTGATGTTTGTATTTTTTTGTCTTTTAGTTTGGTCTTCAATCTTTATTTTATTACAATAAGGAATTCCTCAATAGACCAACTCATCCATATTTTGCTAAAAATGTGACATTTTTTTGTCACTTTGTAATTTTTGGTACAAATATCTGTATGTGTTTAATCAGAATAGAGACATGGGTTCAGACAATTAGTCTTTTTGATGTGGTTACATAACACAAGAAAGTTTCATTCCATGGCTTTTGTAACCAATCTGTTATGATTCTTATTTCTAAATTTATTTTCTTTTGTATTATATTGGAATTTTTTGGACATAAATTTCAAATCCTGCAGGAAACACCCGATTACAGAAGCATTGTTCGACAACATACGGACCTTGAAACAATAAGAACAAGGCTGGAAGAAAATTGGTATTCCGGCAGCAACATCAGTTTCTTTCATGATTTGCTGCTTCTCTTCAACAATGTCATAGTTTTTTTTGACAAGAATTCCTTGGAATCCGCAGCTGCTGTTGAGCTTAGACAAATTGTTCTGAAAGCAATGACTCGGAACACATTTGATCCAAATTCATCAATGAGAGAACAATATTTGGAATTCGCAGCAGCTCAAAATGTGAAGTTAGATGTACAATCATCAGATTTTTTGCTGTCAAAACCAAATATTTTAGCTCCTTTAATTGCTTGCCGCAAACGCAGCTCAATCACTGCCAAAAGAGCTGTGTTATCGTCGTCTTCCTTAGAAGCCAAGAAAAAGGAGCACACAGAATCATCCATTGGCAAGAATACAGTCCCATCTTCTGTCAAGTCTGATGATGATTGTCGTGCCACAAAGAAGAGAACTAGAGAAAGATCTGCATCGGGCTCAGGAAACTCGAGTAAAAATAGGAAAACTCGCGATAACATGAAAACAAAGAAGAATTTAGATGTTGATATTGTTGCTGATGATTCAAGTGATGTAGAAGAGAATGAGTGTGAGAATTCACAGAGGAAAAACAAGGCGAATGTCAATGCTAAGAAGCGAAGTGCTGAAATATTTTTGAGCAGAATTACACGGAGCTCTACTCTGAAGGATTTTGTTATTAGTTCCGAAGATGGTAAAGGAGAAAGAGCTGAGCAGAAGAAGAAAGCTGAGCACAAGAAAAAAAAGGGCTATGTTAAAATTGATGCAAAAAAAGAGCAAATTGTGCAGAAACGTTCTGGTGGGAAAAAAGGGGAAGAGATGGCAGGTCCGGTGAAGAAGAATAGGGGGCGGCTGACGAAGAGGGGGGCAGTGCCGGAGGCGGTGGGGGCAGAGGTGTCTCGGGGTAAAAGGAGGAAAGAAAGTGTTGAAGCAAGGAAACGTTCAAGGAAGTGATAAGGCATTGCTTTTGTGTGTAAATTAATGTTAAAGTAGTTATTTTTCCCCCCCTACCGTCAAATTGCATGTTTGCCTCATGATTATTTAGCATTTGACTCCAGTAATATTAACATAATTAATATATATATATATATATATACATTAGCCGAATTATGGGGGTATGTGCACTGCAAAAGTTAAGGAAAAAATGAACAAATTAATTTTTTTGAAATCAAATTCTTTTCAATCAATTTGAATCTCGATCCATCCATGTCCTCACACTAGTGAGCGCTTGGGTCCGAATTCCTTTAGGGACTTTTAATATTGCTCTCCCAATTAAAAATTAAGTAGGGTCGGTATTTCTCTCACTGATTTGTGAGTAGAAAAGATATTTTTTAAAAATTTGTAAGGTTAGAAATTTAGGCTGTATCATAATAAAATTTTAATTTAAATGGTCTTAGTAGTAGATATCTCTCATATATTTGTGAATAGATATTTTAATTATGCTACAATATAATTTTATCGGAGTAGTTTTATAAATATTTTATTTAAATATGAATAAATTTGTGATTATGTAATATAATTGATTATTAAAAAAAAATTGAATCTCAAAATTTTAACTTCTTGTATATCCTTAAAAAATACTTATTGGTTGAACTAATTAACATTCACTCCTGAATTTAGCTAATCATTGGACTTAATAATTGTTAAAATCTAACTGTTCTGATAGGGCCAATGATACTTGAGATAATGGTAAGAGCACTCAAAAAAAACCTTTTGTTATTATGCTTGCAGCTCACAGCAGAAAGTAGAAGAGCCGTGTAGGAGAGACTTTTTATTTTTTATTTTTTTTTCTTTAACACGCAAAATAATTGTACAGTTATATTCAATTTAAATAATTAAAATTACCAAAATATCTTTGGTAATATACGAAAATTTATTTCCTTGACAAGGAAATGTTTGTGGTAAAAAGAATAATAAGAAAGTCTAGCTAACTCTCTATCCTTTTTCATCCCAACATGACAGCCTCAACCACCAATCTCTCTCTCTCTCTCTCTCTAAAGAACAAGCAAAAACCGGGATGGGATTCACAGTAGTATTGCAGGTATTCATGATCGATCTTTATCTTTAGAATACTTTTCTGGTTTCTGGATGTCTTTTTGTTTGCTGTATTTCTTATTTCTGTTCTGCCTTTTTCTTCCCAATTTTGTGTTGCCTTGTTTTGATGCATGATCATTGGTTTCTTTGCTCCCTTTGAGGTGTTAGGTTTCTAGAAACATGTATTTCCATTAGCTATGGTGTTTTGGAGGTGGATTCTTTTTGGGATTGGCGTCTGTTGATGATTGTGGATTTGTGTGCTGAATCATTGCTATGTTTCACTATGGATCATTGACAGGTTTCTTTTGCTTGATATGGATCCATCAACTTAAAGGTTTATATTTTATGCATTATTGAAGCTGCTGGATGCTTATGATTGCATAAACCAATTATTGCAAATCCATGTATTTTAAGCTATTCCTTAAGTTCAAAAGGACAATATCCCATCTTTGCTAATCAACCATTTATGCTAGCTAGTTCGAGGCAAAATTATTTGTTCTTGGAATTTTATCTGGTTAAATTTTATGCTGATTTTAAGTGGTTGTCTGATTTCGCAGTATTCATCTGCTGAAAGCTCTTTGTTGTTTATCTGGATCATTCAAACTTAGTTATGTCTAAAGTTTTGCATTATGTTGGTGTTCCACTAGTTGAAGATCGGTGTAGACAAATAATGGAGCTCATAGAGTACCATGTTCAGAGTTTGATTATACTCTTGACAGTTGGATTGGTATTTAAATAGCCAGAGTTTGCAAACATTGGATATCTTTGTCTCTCCCCTTGGCAATTGTTTTGCGTCTTTTGCTTGGTGTTCTTCAAGTCCTATCAATTGGTGAACCCTGATTAAATTTTTTGCACCCATAATTTATATTTGTTAAATCAACAGAAGAATATGAATCCCCAAAGTCCTATATTGGTTTTATGGTGATTTTGATTAACCATTCTTTCACTCTTTTTTATTATTGAACTGGTAGAGGCCAAAACCTTGTTCGTACTTCTCTTTGTTACTGTTGTATATAAAATTTTCTGTCTTTATGAGAGCGTAAACTATGATGACCTTTAGACTCTTAAGTGTCTCCTCTTGGACATTTGCTTGTAAATGCAGGCCTCTCGAGCATGCAATCAAATGAAAGCTTGCCTGAACCTCCTTCTGCAGTTTGCCATTGTTTGGATAATAGACGAGGTTTGTATTCTATGCAAATGACAATATTCAACTGTTCTAATTGGAACTTGAAATCCGTCGGTGTTATCCTTTTATTATTACTTTTAATTAAGGAGATACTTGGGGAATTGCAGGATAAACTGCTTCATTCTCATAGCTAATATCACTTATCTGATAGGTGGCATTATATCAGCCAAGAATAACAGATTGAATTAAAGCTTGATCCTTGGCTTAACTTGTAATATGTTTGTTGTCATACAAAATTGTACATCCCTAATAAAACCTGGTTCCTAGCTAAGTTTGTAGTTTATTGTCATTTGTTGTCATACAAATTTGTATATCCCTATTTTTAAATGTATGTTGTATAATTTCTTACCCTGCAGTTGTCCAGCTAGACTGTGTTGTCAAAGTTTGGGGGTTTGGGCTAGTCTCAGTTTGATGACAAATTGAAGCATGGTACTGGTCATATTGGAATGACTAATGGTGTTAGCTTCATTGCAGATGGAAGGATCTGCATTTGATGTTAATCCATGGATTTAATCAGGGGCAAGTGGCAACTCAAAGGCTGACGATCGAATATGTGCTTGCAACTTTGAGACCTCAAGCAGATTGTGCCAGGTATTTCCTATATTACAATTGCTTATGTCACGGAACTTGTGGTTAATTATAATTTAGATGCAGACTAAAATGTCCTTATTTCGCATCTATTACCATCTTCAGTTAACTAATGGGTTTGATCCTTAGTGCTTTGATTTCCAGGATTGATGAATATGCAAGAAAATCACTGATGTTGCTTCTGGAAGAAACTTTGTTTCCTTTAAGATTGGGCGGTATTCAGTATGCAGAGAAAGCAATGGTAAGCAACGGTTACGTCCAACAGAACAAATTGTACTGGCAAAACATTCTTTACATTTTCAGATGTTTTCAATGATTTTTACAGTTCTCAAGCATCGCCTACATCCTGAAGGACTAGAGCCATAAGCTCATTTCCAAAGGTGTTTGCATCCAAGTTAGGTATTCCATTCTCTAATTTAGCAAAGCCATCTTCCAGCTGATTTGAAACTCTCATACAATTTTCAACTTCAGAACTGTACTCCAACCATCACTGCTGGTTTCTTGAGGCTTCAAAACCCAACAGATAAGAATTGCCATCAGTCATGATCCATTAGCTGCCCCTGCAAGACTGGTAGTTCTGGCTGTTCTCCATCTGATTACAAGCCAAAACAGAATGAATGGTTCAGATCGCATGGTTTAAATACACAACACAAGTATGTTACTTGTGGGTACACTATCCACAATGTAAATGTTTGTATCTATAAATAATGCACATGACCCCATTGCAACAATTTGAGCCTTTTCTAGTCTCAATTTCATTAATTAAAACATTTGTCAGATTAGGGGCATTGTGTGTGAGCTTGCAATTAACTGCAAGGCTTGTTTACTAGATGTGCATTTTCAAAACCAAAGAAACAAAATTTACAGTAAAAAAGTTTGAGAATGCAAAATAAATGCATGACACAGCTATTTTCAAAGCTGATTAGAAAAGATTTGCACTAAACAATAGGAGAAACTGAGCTATTTTCAAATCTAATCGGAAAAGATTTGCACTAAACAATTGGAGAATAAATTGTTATATGCATGGCACTCAACCACTTGAAATTGGAAGAATCAAGCAGTAAAACATTGGAGTATGCCAAAGATATTATTATATACACATTTATTACCACTTTCCCCATCAGATGCATCTGCAAGTCTTGAAATGGCATCAATCAGGGCCTGCTCATGCTCCTGCAAATAAATGAGCTGAAGCTTGTGATACCCAACAAGGATAGATAATCAAAACTTTGATTGGCATTAGAACATTCATCTTACTTTTAGCATTTTCTTTGCTTTGACAAGCTCAAGAGGATCCGGATGACTAACGTCAAAAAGTCTCTCCACCTGTAAAATATTAGATGACAAATGTAAAAAACTGACACAATAATATATCAATGAATTAACTCCTCAATTCCAGTACATACCTCCTTTACTAGTGTTTCTGTGTTAAGTAATTCAATATCCCCTGAAACCTTTTCAAGCCTATTTTGTGTCTGTGTAAATTCTTTTCTAAATTGACTCTGATCCTTTGACGATCCTCTCCCTTTCATGGAACCTGGAATATGACCACCACGGCCGAAAGGTCTCTTAATTCCACGACCTTGCCCGCCAAACCCTCCTCGATATGTTATGCCCGGGTCCTCACTTTCCCACCGGATATCTTCATGAGAAATCTGAAAACGATAGGATAACTACTCAGTTGGACATCAGCATTATCCAGTCTTGAGGAAATTTTTAACGTTCAGGAAACAAACATATTTTATATCAAGAAACTTAATTCATTCACTTACATCTATTTTGAACTCAATCACTATATAACACCCAACTAATCTAATATTTTATGAAAGAAATAAATACTATTTAATCATATCATATCCAATCTAGACACAATCCTGTTAAATGCAGCCCAAAGTTAATTTCCTGTACACCACTAGAATTGACTCACACAAACATGTAGTTTTACAGGTAATAGGAACTGTAATGGGGATTTAAACCACCATTCTATAGTCTAAAGGATGAGGAAAATGGCCTACACCCAGGATCTGGGCAGAATATTGATTTCCATCTAGTTCTTTAGCCTAAAAGCCCTAGATCTGCATGGAGTTTTGAATATTATATGTTTAATTAAAAGCTAACACAATAAAGTCAATCGGCATGGGTAGCAACCAACTATATTCCTAACCACTCTTAGGAAAGCTAAAAACAAGCCTGGTGCAACTTTTAACCCTAACACTAAGTCAAAAGGTGCAACCACATAAATGGTAACAATCCAGCAATTTATTTAGGAATGAAAGACATCAAATTTATATGTACCAAGATATAAAAAATGACTACTGCAATGGCTAGGAAATCTCCAAGAGCAATTACCTCTTTGAGATTAACCCATTCCCAGGTCTCACTTGCCGAATTAATATCATAAACTAGGGCATGCCGGCCCTGTAAAGAGATAAAAACTAGGTGAGCATCACAGAAAAATCCACCAGTTCTATAATTTTCATTACAATGCAATCAATTGTCAAACAAAATCAATAATTCTATGAGGCAAGCCATTTTGCAATATGAGTCGCTCTATAAGGCACAACCCCTTTAGAATTATCCCTAATTTATTATTTATGTTTTAGAGAATACTAAATGATAAAGAAACATAATCTAGCTAAGCAAAGGGGGAAAGGATAGAAGGAGGGTCATTAGGGTGAGGGAAAGGGCTGAAAACAATTGATTTAATATATCGAAAAACAAAGGAAACATGTCAAAATGAGGTCAACATAAGTACGTAAAGAAAAAATGGTTGACCCTTTAGAATAAAACATAAACATAGATAAAACTGTGCTTTGCACATACCTCGGTAGGGTTATAATCAGTGATGACAGCCTCATAGAAGTTGTTGTCTTCAGGCCATCTTGTCCATACTTTCCTTCCAATTAAAGGATCAAATGTTGCTGCTTCAGCAGGTTCATTTGTGGGAATATTACCAGATGAACTGCGATTAATAAATGACCTATTTGCAGCAGGACCCGTGGGAGGGTACTGCACAGGGTTCATCAAGGGTAAACTATGAAAAGATTGCCCCTGTTAAAGGAAAAACCCAGATAAAAGCAGGTCAATTTACAGTCTTTTGCTCTCTATCACTGCAGATGATTAACATAATAATTTAAGGCTTTTTCCCCTTAATTCTAAAGAAGCTCCTTAATATGACAGCAAAGAGAGGGGGTGAAGAGACCAAAAAGCAGGTGTAGCGCACTAAATGATAGAGAAGATACCGATTGGGTTGCCTTATGTCTCTTGCGGGATGCTGAAACACTAGGGCTGGGCAAAAGATCATGAACAGGCTGAGAATTGGCAAGCCTGGCAGCTTGGTTTCCACCTGCCTGCCTCCAATCCCTGGTAAAATTATCCAAACAGTAACCTATTAAAAGACAGAAGTGACAGATTTCTTCATATAACTAATCACTGATGCTCAACATTGAAACTCTCTCAATGTAGCATCCAACCTTATCCTTTTGATCAACTCATCACCATGGACCTTGGTAAGAAGCTCTCTGTGTTCATCATCTGACACTCTCAGCTCCTTCCTAAGTTCTGTTATCAAACCTTCCTTTTCCTGTAGAAGAGGCATCAAATGGGTCAATTAAATTAAATTGGCAGGACAAGCAATGTTATATTAGTATAAAAAGACATGTACAAAATGCAAAAGTAATATTACCCAAGTAATGGCATCGGCCTGAGCTTTAAAAGCCCGCAGAACAGCACAGTAAGCTTCTTGCTCTAGTTGATGGATTTGGGCCTCCATGTCAGTATGCATCCTAGAATATTGAGCAGAACCTATGTCAGATCTTCCATTTACAGCAAAACGGCTACTTCTTGGAACTCTACTTTGATGTGAGGGGAGATCGTCATCAGTACCTGCAATTATTTCAGATAAAGCCTAAATGTTGCCATGGCATAAGCATCTAAAGAACAGTACATGGTCTTCCAGAGCTCCAGATTGCAGGGTTAAAGTGCCACCATATTATTACTACCCTTGGACTATTCTCTCAATGGAATGTCAGAAGTTAGAGACACAGTGACTTACATATCCCAAATGTTACAAAGCATACAAAAACAATCTCATTAGAACTGATAATTTAAGAAAGTATGGATTCAGGCATAAATTAATTCAGAAGTATGAAAATCAAATACCACCTTCCTAATATAGAGCAATTTGGAAAGAATTATCTCAATCCACTTCCAGGTTTTTATTTCTGAATTCTAAGTTCTATTGTTCTATAATAAACTTCATACAAAAATAATCCCTTCTCTCTGTTTCATCTCAGTCTCAGATTTCATAAGCTTTCTAGTAACTGCTTCATTAGTTTCCACGTACCATCACACTAAAAACCTTGTTTTATTTGCATTGTCTCTTGCAGCAGTTACTCCAACAAAATATTGCCGTTTTCTTCCATGATATCCTTTTTTGGATTTCGATTGCATGAAACTAGTTTCAACCATTACACAATATGCGACACGCCTTGGCAACATAGCCAACTGGCACAACAAGAAAGACATCCCCCCCCCCCCCTCCCTTCCCCCCACAAAAAAAAAGGAGGCTACTTTTTCATGTTCCATTCATTCCCATTCACAGAATAACGAACACATGTAAACGAAGACCAAAAGTTCTCTCTCTTATCATTAGAGGCTATCTAGCAAATTAAACTTGTAAAGTGAAAGTTCAGGAATCACAGTAGTAACAAATCTAAAATCCCAAATTGTTTGTAACTATAAGAGCACACCAGCTATTAGAGGCTAACCATTACAATAACAACACAAAGAACAAACCAAAGTAAGCAGAAGTAAACCCAGAACAAAATAACACCAACAATAAATTACCCAAAAGGGTTTCTTTTTACCGATAATTAATCAAAACCCTAAACCCTAATCTTAAAAAACCATCTTCATTAAACCCAACAATGGACACAATTGTTCAAAACTAAAACCCTGACCCACAAACAAAATAACCAAAAATTGCACGAAGAAACTCGAATCAATCATAAAACTCACCGCTACTATCGCCAACTTCATATTCCATAAGAAGAGTCGCCCGCAAAATCTATTTTTTTGCCAAAGAAACGCACTCCAAGAAATCAAAAGAGGAACTTTCGCCCAATAATTCACAAGAGCTGGAGCTGAAACACGGGCAAATATAAGAAGAGGAAGTCAAAAAGATTTTGACGAATTGTAGTGGCAAAGTTAAACGATAATTTTTTTTTTCTTTATTTGTGATTTTGAGGATAAATTAATATTAATTTTTTTTTCGGGAATTATTTGTCGAATGAGAGGGTGGGTTTTATATCGAGATTGAAATCGGTTCGCGAGGGAGAAGGAAGGATTTTGCACTTTCAGCTCTTTTTGGTTAAATATATTTTTACAATTTTTGTTCGGAGTTTTATGATAAATTCGAGTTTTAATAAATGGGACTAATGACAAACGAGATCCCTGTATTTCTGTATATATCACAGGAAAGCGTAAATATTTTTATTTTCATCAAATAGGACCCTAGTGTCCTAGCAACAAGATGGGACAGGCCGAGATTTGCTGATCCTGATCCTATACCAAAGACCCAGACAATAAATCAGGACAAAAATTTGCCCTTAACCTGTCCTCATTGGGATTCAAATTGTTCTAAATAATATGAATTTTCTGTCATATTTTCCAAGATTCTGTCGTGAATGATATATTATTCGACTATGACCTATATGTCACAGAATGATATATTATTCGACTATGACCTATATGTCATATACATTATTTATTAAAAGTATTTTTTATACACATATGACTAATATGTTTAAATTTATATAATTCATTAAATTGAATTATAATAAAGTATTTTAAAATTCAGATTTTAAAATATTCAAGATCTCGAATAAGATTTTTAAATGTTCTGAATCCTGATCGGAATAATAAATGGACAATGAATACCTTAGAGTTATTCCAAGATAAAAAATAAATCATAACCACAAATATAAAGTGATAATTAATAAAAAAATATATTATAACTTTAATCGTATAATTATGAAAATATACTCTATTTTAGATCAGTTTCAATATACCTAAACCTAATAAATTTTATCTTGTTTCTCATCTCGAACGCCGGGATTCCGGATTCCGAAATCTGTGTCAACCCGACTGTTCTACTCTATGCCCTCACGAAATGATTGAATTTTTTTTTTTTATATGTGCTTCTTACTTTGGGTCTTTCATCTTCGGGCTGGACCATCTCTTCGTATTTCATAGTTGGGCATCCGCTATGATGGATCATCTTCCTTGGGTTCGACTAGAATGCTTACCACAATGGCCACCCTACAAAAAAATTAGAGGCGTTGGTTTTCCCTCAAAAAAAAACTAGGAGTTCATATTCCCTTCGTGAACTTAGGTTACGCTTGGTATGGGTTTTAAAATAAAATTTTATTTAATTAGATTTTTTATAACTAAAATTTTTACTAAAATAATATTAATTGTTTGATTGTTAATAAAAAAATTTATTAAAAATTATAAAATTAATTTGATAGGCATGTGTTTTAAATTATGTATTGAAATGAATGAAATAAAATTATCAAATAATTAAAGAATATTTTAATATTTTAATATTTTAAAAAGATTTTTCAACCTTTATTTTGAAAAGTCCAAAATTTAAGATTTGTAAATAGAGATAAAATAACTTATTTCATTTTTAAAAATTATACTAAAAAATAATCAAACAACAATTGAAAATTTTTTAAAAGAATTATGCAATTAAATAAGGGTAATTTTTAAAAATCACCCCCGAGGTTTGCCTTTACTACACCTAGAGAGAATATATGCATATATTGACAACATCCCCCTGGTCGTGTATAAGAGTTAGTCATCCGTTAGGCAGTTGAGGGCAACAACGTAAATGACCTATTTTTTTTTATTTTTAAATCTTACAAAAGCTAATATAAAGTAATTGATTAGACAAGAACAGCTGGAGAATGGACATGGCTTTGAAACTAGTGAAACCCGAGGGAGTAAAAACCCATTTTCAAACACACTGACAATGCTTATCTCCATTTCTTCTTTTTTTTATCTGAATTCCGACAACGACCGACATCTGAACAGTCGGTGATTGAAGAGCGTAGCATATGTGTATTTATGTGAAAGCTTAAAATTGAAGTTGTGTTTTATTATATTCTTGGATTTTGTTGAATTGTTGCTAGTAAGATACTTGACTTTTTTATATAGTTAATTAAGATTTTTACAAATTGAAGCAATGACCGAAAATGAACTGATTTTTAAGTTGATAATCATTGGATATATCATGTAAACTATGAAAACATATTAATTCTTGATGATTTTGGACCATGATCTGTGAATGTTTACTGAAATTTTACAGCCAAAATAGATATTTCTAGGTTTAGTGATAATCTTTCTTCATGTATAATCTGCAATGTTAGGGCTCGTGCTATTGCTTATCTAATTTTGTATTGCTACATCTAAGATTGTTCGTATAAAAGATGGCATTTATTGAACTGGTTAAGCTAAATATTTATGTTAATGTTTATGCAGCTTAGTGTACTTTGACATTGAGGCAGTAATTGATGATGAAGTATTTGTAGTTGGTTTAGCTATTCCAGAGTAATATAGTTTGCACAAGATGTGGACTGATATTAGGGATGTTTGCTGGGGTCACCCTATTAGGGATGCGAATGGGATCAAGGTTCAAGTGATGTTATTACCTAATTGTTACTGTTAAAATATTTAGTTTAAAGGGCATTTCAATATTTTTAACATTCAATTCAATTTTGTTTTATATATGATTGTGTAATGTCAAAAAATAAATTCATAAGGGTATAATAGTCTTTCCACTACTCTAAACCATTTGGCGCCAAATGTAAAGATCATCTACAGTATCAAATTATCTTGTCATTCCTTGAAATGTGTTGTGAAGGGCATTTTTGAACATTCCCTCGACTGCCTAACGGATGCCTAACTCTTATACATAGTCAGGGGGGATGTTGTCAATATATGCATATATTCTCTCTAGGTATAGCAAAGGCAAACCTCAGGGGATTAAATAAACACTTATGATCATTAGATAAATCATATTAAATCAATAATTAATAAAAGAATTCTCATGGTGCTAAGTGACTTGGAAGAAGAGAATTGTTATTCACCTTAATATTTTTTTATTTTATTAATCTTTTTTTAAAGTAGGAAAATATCTCTTAGGCTTTCATTAGCCTCATTTCAAATTTTCAATCATCTGTCCATTTTATTAGTTTTTGTACGAAGACATGCTCGTTACACCAACTTGACGTAAATTTTAATAAATTTAAGTTTTATAATTGATTTTTGTTTCGGTCATGAGGAGACTGCGACATTAATCTTCTGAAGTTGTAGCTTTGACTTCACTTTTTTTTCGATCTTGACGAAAAATGCAAATCAAGTAATCAATGGAAACTTGAAATTAATATTTTGCTGACAAGCCAGCTAGATAGTTAGGGTACAAATTGCGACACCACATGCTAATTCAAAATAAAAACTATATGCATGCAGATCTTTGATTTCAAACCGAATCTGGGGTTTCTGCAGTTTCTAATTACAAAAATTAGAAAATTAATGGGAGCTTAGCGATCCAAATGGAGCTAGCTAGGTTTATTTTCTAAATATATGACTTTAAAAAACTTATGAAAGAATAAGCGATTGCAGAGCATGGTGGGGATTCATCACTTGCCTAATCACATGAGTAGTTTAATTGTTTAATAGGCGTTTTAACTAGGATGTGATTTAGTCTTCAAAAGCAGAGGTAATAGTCAATTCAAAATCACATGATACTTGACTTCTAAGTTTGATTTATATGACTAGGACTAATACTTTTTCATTTAATATTTAGCATACCATTAGTTAATTAATTAACCAATTTTAAGTATTGGGTATTTAATTATAACCACTGTTTGAAAATAAAAATATAAAATTTGGCAACATGCACTGCAAGTTTCATTTCACAAATTAAAGTTACAAGTTTATGATCATCTTGAAAATTAAATATGATGTATTGTTTTTCTAATTGAAATTATATTTTTTTATAAAAAGCACTTTTTTCTATTTTTAATAATAATTCACATAGCAAGAGTTATCACAAACCACGTGGAGTGAACACGCATGCAAAGCTGAGCTGCCTGATTATAAAACTTACTCTTAACTTTGGGATCTTTCAGTATCTCAATGCTTTCATCTCATCGTTATACTTTTTTTCTCTCATTTTTTTTCCCACTTAATCCGAGTACCTCATGAAGATCATTTGTAAAACTTTCACTGCTTTCATTTCTTTGATTCTCATTTGCTCTTCATTATCTTTATGCAATGAAATGGATACTACTATTATCGAAAAAGGTGATCACCAGAAGAATAATAATATTATTGCATCATCAAGGAGGCTGCTGGTTTCATCAATGGCTTCAATTTCTTCACAAGCAAAAGAGTTGATGATCAGCATTAATGGAGGAGGAGCCATGAAAGAGTCCAAGAAAGCTGTGATGATCCGGCGAAGCTTGAGGAAAGCCCCACCCAGTACTTCAAATCCTATTCAGAACAAGCACAAAACTTGAGCCCGATCGATTTCACAGATCTCTAACAAAATGTATTCCTTTTTATAAAAATTCTTTTTGTTCTAGCATTTTGTGTAACACTAGTTCTTTATTTCTTCAATATTTATTTTTGTAATTTTTTTTTTTGAGGGTGTGTTGAAATTTTGTATGTAATGAAATGTAAATAAAGATAGATTCAGGCAGTATACACGATAATTAGTTTTTGCAGTAAAAGCAAATTTTCAAATATTATCACATTTTCATCTGCTACTGATCTTTTTTTTTTTTAATTGATACAATAAAAAAAATTACTTACTTATATATTATTCAATAAAATTTCCTCACTATGTATCAATAATAATTTATCCCAAACAAATAATAATAAAAATGTATCAGATTGTTCATTATTTTACTCCCTGCATCATTTGAGACTAAATTTAGTATTGAACTTACAAGCAAAGAAAATGCAGATTTATGATGATACTCAAATTATGTATCCTTTGATTCAAAGGTGATCAACTGGAGAGAGGTTTCTGATTTTACCAAAAATCTTTTCTACGAAATTTAAAGAACATAAAACTAAGAAAAATCAGACATATTTTTGTGAAAAGATAAAATAATAATAATAATAAGAAGAAGAAGAAGAAGAAGTGGTAGATCATGATAAGCTTGTCATTTTTCTGGAGAGCTTACCCAATTAAAGTGCTGCACCAACATCATATCAATAATACAATTTTTTTTTTTGACAGATTAACTTTCTGAAAGTGGTTCAAGAAATCACATGGAGAGGTTGCTTTAAGAGTTATAATTTAATGTAGTTCTTGGCTTCAAATACTTTGTCTCATACTGCAAAGAGGGCAGTGACATTGTTAGTGTTCATGTGCAAATGAGTGCATGATCAGCTATAAGACAGAATGGAAAGTAAGCAACGCACGTTGGGTTTGACAAAGTTAGTACAATGTTGGGTTGTTAATTTATCAAATCTGCCTTTTACATTGGTACAAGATTAACCCACCCACCCACACACCCACACACGCACATACAACACTCAAATATCTTGTACAAGTTCAAAGAAATTCTAACCAGTTAGTACAAGATTCAAAATCATGTAGGATGAGTTCTATAGATGTAAAAGAAAAATAAATAAAGTGATGTGGGTTTCAAGTTGATTTTGTGAATGTGCGAAGCTTAAAAAAAAATGTCATTTTAATGTTGTCACTTAGGCCGGACATGAATCAAAAGCAAGCCCAAGAGGTTCATTGGATCCTACTAGAGTAGATTTGGCACAGAGGCCACCACCTCAGGTCCACAATACGAATTTTTTTTTGAAACAATACAATGATCAAATGGTTTGTGTTTGATTTACATAATACAAAAGGGTGACCAAAGGTGCAAGTAAATCAATATCAGACATGAAATTTAATTTCCCTTTGTGGCTGGATTTTTTTTATATTCTGTTATATTACAATTGATATTTACAATTAAAAGAGAAGTGAAACTAACCTCCATAAAATTCTTATGATTATGGAAGCTTAAATCTTACCACACCATTATAAGTGAAAGGGTTCTCCCACTAAATTAAAAACCCATTGGTGTGGCTGAACTTTTTAAGTTAGGACAATAAAATCATCTCAAAATTTTTCCATGATCACAAATAAAGAGATAATTTTTCCCATTTGTATCAAATATTATTAAAATGTTTAATACTATAATTACATGGTAATGATGATACATTATTGTTATAACAATTGATGATACAGTATTTTAACATGTCATCCATTAATATTAATAATAGGTAATTTACTTATAAAATCAACTAACAACTAACAAGCAACATCTAAATGTCTAATCTAACACCTCAATTTTAATAGAAGTTCAAACGACATAAATGTAATAATGTTGTAATGCAATAACCAAATATGTCTTTGGCATTGTTTTATGCTTTTTTATTTTATAAAAAAGAAAAAGAAAAACATATGTTGGGTGTCATCAATTTTTGTTGTGTTTTTTATTCGAGTCAAAAGAATTTTTTCTAAGAAAAATAAAAAATTATTTCAAATTATAATTTTAAGATACACTAACAAGTGCATTTTTTAACTCCATACAAACTAATCATTACCCTTTTATAAAATAAATTTAAAAAAAATCATTTAGAAATATACCAAACGCACTCTAAATAGCAATAATACTAGGGATTCTAACAAATGAGTCTCAATTTGAGTCCGAATTCTATGTGTTACTCATCTATTAGCTGATGGATTTCAAAGTTAGTAAAATTACTTAACCATCATTTAATATATGAATGTCACGTTATTTAGGATTCAAATGGGGAACTTAGGTGTTAGAATCCTTGCGTTACTCCCCTAAATATATATATTATTATATTTTGATGATAAAAACATATTTTAATCATTTAAATAACAGTTAGTAGAATTAGCAAAATCTAACATGACACATAGATTTGTTTGAATCATCAAATTTAACACAATTATTAAATTGGTCGTGTTTGAATTAGGATAATTTTTTTCCTCAAGTTAGGATTTGGGTTCTTGATTAATTTACTCGGTCAATAACACAATTATTAAACATATGTATAAATATTAGACATGATTCTTTTTTGTGTGTGTGAAAAATGAACAAATATGAAGCATTTCATTTTGTAAAATTCTATGTAGATTTAGATTTTCAATGATGTAAATGTGTGATTTTTTTGTATACATACCTTATGACTTGATTTTTGTCTACCCCAAAATTTTGGGACTTTGACCTAAATTTAAGGGGTCAATGGTCAGGCTTAGGCTCAAAATTTAAGGCCCGATCAAATTTGCGCTAGGGTTTGAGCTATGCATGCCCCAACCCGACCCAAATACTTGGGGGAAAAAAAAACAAACACTCTCGCACATGCATTAGTCATTACACACTCACACATGTGATACACTCTCAAAACTATAACACACCACGTGCTCAATGGCTTAAGGCACATTCTCAAGTCTCAAGGGAATGCGATGTAACACTCTAAGTAAATCTTACATCGACAAAAGTACGAGAGAGATGTAGAGTTTATAAAGGGTGATCCACACCTTAATTGGTAAAACGCATTTTGAGGTATATGAGAGTCCTATAAACAAAATCGTGCGGGCTGTATTAAGGCCGAAAGCAGACAATATCTTGTCAGGTTTTGGTTGAGTCATAACAAATGGTGTCAAAGCGGCTCTGCATGTCCTCTTGAACGATGGTGAGGCAAACTTCAGTGAGGACGCTAAGTCCCTAAGAGGGGTAATACCCTAAGCAAACCCCACATCGACAAAGCACAAGAGAGATACTGAGTTTATAAGGGGTGATCCATACCTTAATTGGTAAGACTCGTTTTGGGGAGTATGGGCGCCCTAGAAACAAAACCGTGCAGACCTTCTTGAGGCCAAAGCGAACAATATCTTGTCAGGTTTAGATTGAATCATGACAGCAGCACTGCTTTAGGGTGCAAGCCGCCACCGCACGTCCGCACCGCAACATTAAGTAGCCACTGCATTGCACTAATCAAATTCAATTTAACTTCTCCAAGGTGCAAGCCACCGCAACACTGTGCTGCCATTACCCACCCACAACGGTAAACCACTATCAATTTTTTTTTTCAAATGCATTCTTGTTGTTTTGTTTTTCTTATGGTTTTTTTTGGGACATTGATTGTTGTGGAAATTTTATTTTTGTTGATTAAATTAGTGATAAGGTTTTGAAATTTCTTGTCTATGTGTGGGACGTAGATGTTGAATTTTCTGCCAAATTTGTTCAATCGCTGCCACTACCGAAAATATAAAAAAATAAAAAAAATTTAAAAAATATTGACCCAATTTCAGTCCAGCCAAGTTAAAATGGTTGAGTTTTTGTCGAGCTTGGCTCTTTATTTTTACTATTGGGTCATTCTTGGGTTTGCCCAAGCCCAAGCTCGAGTCTGACCCGACTCAACACATTGCTATCCCCTATATAGTGTGTTTTTACTAGAGATGGCAATGGGGTGGGGCGAGTGGGGATCTATCTTATTCCACACTCCATTCAAAATTTTGCCTCCACTCCATCCTCCAATAAATTAATGGGGTGAGGATAGGAAATTCTCATGTGGGAAATGATTTCTCTATCCCCACTTCATTCCTCATTTATTTATTTTATAGTATGCATGGATAAATAATTTCAATAAATTAAAAATAAGAGACTTCAATAAAATTATTACCATATTATAAAGTATTTAAATTATTTTAAGAAAAACTTCAAAAGGTTGAAACAATATTTTAAAATGATATTAAAATTAAAAAAAATATTTGAAGAGAGCAACACCTTGAGAGAGAAAAAAACATAAAAATATTTTAGGGTTGAATAAGAATTATAATGTAGTGTTTTCTTTTAGTTATAATCTATTTATATTAGGTAAAAATTAAAAAAATTATTAACCAACATTGTAATTCATAAAACAAAAATTAAAAAATATTTATATGTAATGGGGATTGGATGGGGGTGTGGTGGGGAGTATAAAACCAAACTCCAGCCTATTAAGAATTTGAAGATTATTTTCCTTACATTCCCTACCCCATTTCTAAAAAATTATTCAAAATTCAACTCATCCGGGGTGAGATCCCATGGGGCTCTAAACCCATGGAGCGTTTTGCCATTCCTAGTTTTTATTGACTTTATTAATGAACCATATGACTTAATTACGTGTCTATACAAAAAAAAAAAGATACCAACATAAGAGAATGGTTATATTGCGTGTAATATTTAATGTAAATCTTGTTAAAAATATAGATATTAAATATATTATTGAGTAAGCTGTTTATTTTCCATATCGAATTTGAATATCAATATTTTAACATGATTATTAAATAAAATATATTTATATTAATATAAATTTTTAACACAATTCAAATTTAATACGACACAAACACGGTCTAGTAACTTGCTACTTGCTCAATTGTAGAAACCATATACTTATTTGTGGGGGTTGAAAAGAAAAAAGTTAAAAGGAGGTATGTTGTTTTTGAAGTCCACCACCTCAAGATATAATCTTTTGAATGATATACTGTGCAAGAAAATAAAGATAATGCAGCAGCACTTGGATTCTTCTTATCCAAGAAGTAAGTTCCTTTCGCACGCCAAGCCGCTGCCGCTGCTGCACGGCCACCCTCTTCCTGCCAATGACAACTGCTGTTTCGTTTTCATGGTAATAATTTTTATTAAAATAACTAAAAACTTTAGTTTATGTAATTTTATTGCCTAACCTTTGATTCTAGAGATTTTGTATAGATTCATAGATCATCGTTATCAATCGATTTGAGTGTTAAAATCTGTATTGGCCTTTACCAGGTGTTATTAAAGTAAAATCATGTCAAAAAAAGTTTTATCTTGGGAAAAGTAAATCAATCAGAGTATGAATTTGATCCGAGGTTAATTTTTTGATGACTTTGCCCACTCCTAGATGGTTTCGTTATATTAAATGCTGATTTGTTGACTGTTTTTTATTTTGTAGTTTTACCAAATCAAGTTTGTATGTATGCTGAACTTGTTAAAGGCTGAATGTATCTAAAATTTTCTACAATAAATTTGTAATGGCCATGTAAATTTTCTTTAGACTTAATAGTGTACTTTTGTCACATTTAGTGTATATTTTATGCTATTGTTTTTCATATTGATACGTATCTTTTCCTGTTTGGCAGGCTGTTATCACACACCGTATTGTCATGACTTTTCTTTGTTCTGTATTTTTTGTTTCTTTTCTATTTATATCCAAAAACGAAATCTATATTGGTGCCCCCCGATGTTAGTATCAGCACTGCCCGCTTTGAATAATTGAATTTCCCCAATAACAATGCAAACTCATCGACTTTCAACACTTAACCACATTTTTCCTCAACCCAATCTTTCACCTTGTCATATTTTTTGTTGGTCTTCATCAGCAATACAACCCCCGACCAAACTTGCATTCAATCAAGAACAAAAACCCGGGTTTTGCGATTCACTCAAAAGGGTATCCAAATCATTAACCAGTACGAGAAAATGTAGTGGCGGAGATAGGATCAGATGCATATGGGTAGAAGATGATGGGTTTTATATGCGGAGGTGTGTGGAGCTTGCTAGAAAGGCAATTGGCTGTACAAGTCCCAATCCAATGGTAGGTTGTGTAATTGTGAAAGAAGGCAAGATTGTTGGTGAAGGATTTCACCCAAAAGCTGGCCAGCCTCATGCTGAGGTAAACCCGCATTCCTATGTTTTTGTTGGTGAAGTGTAGGATTCAACATTAGAGTCCACAATTGTGTGTTCTTGTGGTAGTATAATGTTTTAAGTGTTTGTTTGGAAGTATTTGCCTCCATTTTTGAGGGAATATATCCACACTGTGTTTCTGCTTCTGTAAAGGAAAACAAACTCATTTCTGGAATCCAAACTATCACTGTGATTTGTTTGTGTTGTTGGATTGTTGAACTGATGCACCTCATGCCAATGGCTGTATATGAGTTTCACATTGCTGTGTTCTGTTTCTGAAAGCTGAATGTAGGTATTTGCTCTGAGAGATGCTGGGGAGTTGGCTGAGGGTGCAACGGCTTATATGAGCTTGGAACCATGTAATCATTATGGGAGAACGCCACCATGTACTGAAGCTCTGATTAAAGCTAAAGTGAAAAAGGTGGTGGTCGGGATGGTAGATCCCAACCCAATTGTGGATTCTAAGGGGTTGGAAAGACTGAGAGATGCTGGAATTGATGTGACCGTGGGTGTAGAGGAAGAGCTGTGCAAGAGGCTCAACGAGGCCTTTATCTATCGAATACTGACGGGGAAGCCTTTTGTTACACTTAGGTAAACTTTTAGTTATATTGAATTTAACATCAGTTATAAAACATGAATAGATGTTACCGAGTAATTTCAGCTAGGTTTGGGTTCAAGTTTACTTGCCGGTCAGACAATTTTAACTATTATTCTGTGGTAAAAATGTAAAGTAGTCTGATAGAATACCTCTTCTTGACTTGTAGATACTCACTCTCTGTCAATGGCCACCTCATAGACCAACTTGGGGAAGGAGTTACAGAATCTGGTGGATACTACTCGCAGTTGTTACAGGAATGTGATGCAATTATACTTTCCGCCTCATTCACTGCGAAGTACACAATACCTGCATCACAAGAACCTGGTACCAATCAGCCCTTTCAGATTATAACAGCTATTAATCCTGCTTCTCCAATCCGAATTCCTGATTCAGTGCATTCTTCTTCGAAAGTAATAGTATTTACAGACAGAGAGATAGCTGTAGAAACTGAAATGGGTGAAAAAGGAATTGAAACAGTAAAATTGCATCAGATGAATTTAAATGCGATCTTGGACTACTGCTATTCCCGGGGATTTTGCAGTGTTTTGATGGATTTAAGGGGTGATTATGGTGATCTTGAAATGCTTCTTAAAGAGGGCATTGATCAGAATCTATTGCAAAAGATTGTGGTGGAAGTTTTGCCAGTATGGAAAGAAAGTGATGGCAGGGATCCGCCTGCCCTATTGGATAGTATAGGGAAAGGACTGAAAGTGAAGAATTTACAGCCTAAGATTTCAAGTCACAGCACTGTGCTTGAGGGATACCTATGAGGTAGGTGGTTGGAGGCCATGGATGGATACAGAATTCATACACTCTTAACTGCTGTTTCCAACAACCCTTTTTTTTTTTGGTTTTTTGGAAGGAAGGAGCTGTTTGTTTGCTCCTGCAGAATTCAAATGCTTTATCTCATGCTGTAAAGAGAGCAATGACATTTTTAGTGTTCATGTGCAAATGAGTTTATCTCATACTGCAAAGAGGGCAGTGAAATTTCTAGTGATCATGTGCAAATGATACGTCTGGACATGATCAGCTAATTTATGAATTTGTGCAAACTGCAAAGCTAAATACTTGAAAGAATGACATTTTAATGTTCAATGAATAAAAAGCAAGCCCAAGAGGTTCAATGCATCCTACCAGGTAGATTTCGGCTCAAAGGCCACCTAGTCACTCAGGCCCACGATATGAATGACGCTTATATAAAAATATTTTTAATTGATCACACGTCTGACAGTTTCATATGAGGGAGGATCAGAATTTGATGTAACCATGTCATATATTCTTTTCAATAGTATTAAGCAGTTCTATCTTTTTGCAATATCTATACAATGCCTACTTGAGAGAACAAGGAATATTGCACAATAATGGTTGTGGCATGTTATCTAATGCCAAATAGTGGAGATAGCGGGCAACTTTTGCTCTAGTGTTTCCGTACGTAGCATGTCTTCCAAAGCCAAACAAAAATTCAAACAAAAACCCTCCAAACACACTTTTTTTTTCCCCTCTAGTTTTTGCAGGTAGTTTTTGGACAAAATGTCCGGAGACATTATTCTTTAAAATAAAGCTTATCATAAGGATGACCAAAGGTGCAAACTGCAAAGTAAGTCAATATCAGACATGAAATTTAATTTCCCTTCTTGGGTTTGTTGCTAAATTTTATGACTGGGCAATAATAACATCATCTCTAAGTTTTTCCATATTCATAAATAAAGAAATAGGTCCCATTTGTATCAATTGGGTCCTCCCATCAATATTGTACAAGATTAGCATATTATTAGTAGAGAATATACTCATAAAATCAGCTAACAACTAATAACAAGTAAAAATCTAATCTAACGCATACAGTTGGTGATAAATGACACGTCAATTTTAATATAAACTAATCTATTTATTCAAACTGTACAAATATATTAATGTTGTAGTAACTACGTAGATTATAGGATTTTAATGATAACTAGGTATTTTTCAGTCACTAAATTAACAGTTAGGGGATCTATTTGTACAATTGTTAAAACCATGTACTTATTTGTGAAAAAGGTAAAAAAGCATGGAACTGAATGTCGTAACCCCATTTAAAATTGAATTAAAAAATTCAAGGAATAATCTTTTGAATGATAATGTGCAAGAAATTAAAGATAATGCTGCTCTTGCATACTTATCCAAATCAAGAGAATAAAATCTCAAGAAGTTCCATGCATTCACTTTTATGTAAAGGGGAGTACATGATTTACAGGGATACCGGGAGTGGGAGACCAAAGGAACCAAAAACCAATATACCCTCCGCTAAAGCTCTAACTTACTCTCTTTTCCTCTCGTACAAAAGTATCAAAGAAGGTTTTGGAATAATAAAGAGACGAAAAAAAAAAAGCAAAAATTTGATGCCTCACCCACCTTTCTTTTACAGTGTAAATTTGTAATTCTACACAAAAGCACATCACTTGCCTTACTATTGCTTGACTGGTACTCGTTCACTCTACTCTCCTTGTTTTAAAAAGTGAAGTTCTTTTAGTGTTAGTTTATTATAATAAGGAAAGAGATTAATAAGAGCAAAATTTCCATTTATAACAAATTAAATTTCAATATAAATACACATGTTACACCACACTTGCATTTATGACTAAAAAGTTAAAACTATAACATTTAGTGAAATTTTTTGCTACTTACTATCTATCGATACATAAATTATTTTCTCATTAAATTTTATCTTGTGCAAGTATTTTATATACATGCAGCAATAATTCAACGAATGAGAGAATATATTTATAGAAAACTCTCCAGTGTACATCCAAATTTACTTACTAAATTTTCTTTCAAATTAATAGAAATTGATTTGGACATTTCTAGACCTAAATAGTTAAACTTTCTTATGACATATATGCTTAATAAGCATGTAGTCTCGATAAGTCTTAAACTAAAAAAATGTCATTAGTTAAAAAAAAAAATTTAAAAAAAATTATTGGGTTTCCCATGATGTCTGATTTATATATTGTGCTAGGGCCCGTAAATTGTGGGGTCTCCATCAAGGGATTCTTCTTTATAATGTTCTTTAACATCAGTATAAAGCTTTTATTACATCTGTTATTTGAACTTTTTTGTTTTAAGACACATGTAATGTTGTCAGCTTGCAGCTGGAAAATTGAAATGATCAATTACAATGACTTACAGATCAACTATGCGTTTCGATCAGTGTGACGAATTGATGATCACTTTGTAAATGGCTACGTATATTGTAATCTTATGTAATCAACTATGTATCTAATTGCTAATGTCATTCGCATGTGCGTCATTTGATCATACAAGATTCATCAAGATTTTCAACTTTTCATGAATTTGGAATTGGTCAATTGCCCTTGCCTTGGTACTCCATTTTATTTAACCTTTAATCGCCCACCGGGCGTCATTGTTCTGAAAAAAGAATTAAAGCTCGTTGTAAAAATTAGATAGTTGGCATAATTAAGGAATATAATTGTCCGGCGTACGTAAGAGTTTCACCTTTTCAATTTTGCTTTCCCACTTTGAACTTGTGCTAATGGGTTTTGAATCAATGTAGTTTTAATTAACTGGTTACTGTCTGCTTATTTCATCATATGTGATGACTTGTGTTTAGGGTTCAGCCACACTTTTGTAAAGGGTCTGTTTTTGGGTTTCACGCAAGCGTTTTTCACGCATTTTCAAAATACATGTACTTAATTCGAGAAAACTCAGTAAGACTTACAGGTGATTTGTGTTAAAGGCTTTAACCACGTACGCATTTGTATTGAGTTTATTTTTGGGTTTAACATAAGTATTTTGATTCTATTCACAATCAATCTACTTAATTGAGAAAATTCAAAATTTACAAGTCGATTTTTTATTATTATTATAGATGAGAGATTTAGAATACTCACACTAATTTTAAAAATAAGTTTAATTTGTTATGTAAGAACATGATATTATTATCAAATATGTACAATTCTTTATAGATTTTCTCGTGTGAATCCAAAAAGATCAGGATAGAAGTTAAAAAATTGATTAAGAAATTAATTAATTAATTGAGGTCAAACGAGTACGGGAGAAATTACAAGATATATCTCTGATTTTATGTTACTAAATCATTAGATCAGACAATTTAAGTTGTTAAATAAAGGATCCCATATTTGTATTTTAAAAAAATCTTAATATTTAGACTTGAATAGAAAGATATAAAATTTGACATTTACTCCAAGGCATAGTTGAAAGTGAATAAGCGATCACACACTTGGTCCAAAGCATAGTGTAATTCGTATCATCAACCAGCAATGATTAACACAATAACCAAAATCTTGAGTTTTATAGTTCACAAACACCGAAAACTAGAATGTACGAAAAGTATACTTGAAATCAGCAATTAGTACTGCCACTGAGAGTTGGTGAAGACCTAGTCTTCAGTAGAATTCAAAACTTCTTCGTACTGTGTAAACAAAAAAAAAAAACCGTATTTAATCAATTTCTTCGCGGATGTTTAATTTTAAATAGGTTTGCTTTTGCCAGATCGTTGCATGACAAAACTAAGACCAATTGTAATATATATAATTGTGGTAAGATTTTTTCCGTAAATTTTATTTATTTATAGATGCTAATAATTGGAGCTTTTCATCAAATTGATACTCACAATCTTGAAACTATTATTTGCCAGCCTTGAAAGTAAATTGAAAAGGAGGAAAAGGACTCTCATTTGGTAGAAGAGAGAGAGTTCATAAAAATTAACAAGAAAAATTATTAGAAATTCAGTTCAAATTACACTAGAGACACAGTTGAAAATTAAAAGGCTAACATCCATGAACATTTGGAGATACGAATTGCACAAATACCCACAAACCCACCAATCCATGATGTACAACTCTCTAAATCCCTTCACTTTTACACAAAAAAGCATAAGAGGACTAAAAGTTAGAAAATTAAAATAACCAAAAATAAACCTCAATAATACACCCGTTAATTAAACTATTCTTTCCTCACCCCACCAATGTATCTGGCATGGCATAGAATGGGAAAGCATCTGAAAAATAATAATAATAATAATAACAACCCACACAAATATTAATTCCTCACATGCTTCTAGCCAGCATTTCTTGAAATCTCCTGTATGATTCTTGCTTCTCCAACCTGAACTTCTCATGGCAATTTGCTATGAAGACATCGGCTAGCCGATCAATCTCATTTGCGTTATTTCCCTTTTCCTCAAGCCATTGAAGATAGCCAGAAAGCTCAGATTCCGGGCCATGATCCTCACATTTCTCAGTTGAAATTATCGAATTCCATGACGGATCATAGTACAAATGTGTAGCTGTAAATTCATCGAGAACAGGCGCTGGCACGGGCATAACATGCGAAGAACACCAATTATAATGTAACCTAAATGAACCAAAAAGTATTTTGGTCATGTACTTCTTGTTCTTGTTCTTCTTAGGGTAAATGAAGTGGTGAATAGGTTGATTATCTTTGAGAACCTCACTGATAATGGATTTTGCTTTAGAGAGAGCACGTATAACGCGACACACGTGCGAGAAAATGAAGCTGTGGATTAGGGTTTTGATCTTCATGTAGCTTAGAGTAGAAGAAGATGAAGACTTCATTGACAAAGCTTGAAGAGGATGCGGGGTTTTTAGGTTCGATGGGCTGCTAACCATTTTTATGTCGTTGGTAATTTTGATTTTTTTTTTCCCGGGGGTCGGGGGGGAGTGTTTGTGGGGTAAGTCTTGGTTCTAGTTCAATGTTCAAATGGGATTTATAAAGGATTTTGATTACAAATTTGCCACTTGACTTTTAGGTAATTTAAAAGTAGTGCCATGCAATGCAACTTTGTTGGTCTTTTCTTGGGTAAGCAATTTGATAAGGACTTAAAATTAGAAAAGCTACTTGAATTGAGTTTCAATGTGAAAAAGAAGCGCTTACATTGTTTGAAATTGTGGCTATATTTATGTGCATATCGAGGGAATTACTTTTTTTTTTTTCTAAGCCAGTAATTAAATCAAACATTTATGGTGGTGAAATCTATGGCATGTGTTCGAGAATTGAGATTAGAGATTCATAGTAAATCAATTAGTTAATTGATTAATAAATTAAACCAAGTAAGCAACTCGAGAACGAAGAATCGGGCTGAATCTTCGCCAAAATTACCACCCCAATGAATAATTTAATGTAATTTGTCATGTGTTGTCATTAGATTAGATCATTCTTAAGTCTTAAAGCCAATCCTTTTAACTGCTCGAGCACTATGTATATAACATTTTTTATTTCCTCAATTGGTCTGACGTAAATGCCATTTCTTTAGTAAAAAGTTTATCTGTATTAATAATATAGCCAGAAGTTTCATCTAGGTTTCAGCAAAATCAAGAATGATATATGATCAATTACAATATATATTTTTTCTTGATGAATTGGCAAAATCACCTCAAATTTTTCTTTCATATTTTTTTTTCCTTCTTTTTCTTATACCCTATATGGCTATATATGTTAATGTAAATGGGGAGTATTAGAGCTTATTTTACTTATATACTAATATCGAATTTTTACCTAAGAACTTATAAGCTTTTGTATCAACATAAACCAATCCATGGATAGAGCTTATTTTAAGTGCTAATGTGGATTATTAGAACATAATTGCATATTTAAGAACCAAACTATAAGTTTGGTGAGAGATTTTGTTAATAATTAAAAAAGAAGAAGAAGAAGAAGAATAAAGTTGACGATGCTGATATCTGTCCAAAAAAATAACAAAGAAATGGACTGCCCTAATTGAGCAAGACACAGAGCGATTGGGTTGCTTTGAAAATAATAATAATAATAAAATAAAGCATGTCAATTTCATGGAAGAAGAGAAAGAAAATATCTCAATTCAACACTTATCCATAAAGATAGAGCCAATACACTAAATTATTTTGCTCTGGACTTAGTCAATTTGCCTAAGGAGCATTGACTTGATTGAAAACGAGCATTGTCAAATTAAACAACAAAATTGATCACGAAGAGTTGTTAAGCTAGAAACTCATAAGCAGTTTAAGAGCAACTTAATTTAGCTTAATTAGTCGTTAGGTATGCAACACTTTCCTCGAATCCCTCTTGCTCTCTTATATTAATTTCTAAATAATTCGTTCATATAAGATTTCGAAGTCTGTGTACAGTTAACGCATGTATCAGCAATGCAAGAACCTTGCGAAGCTCCTTAACTTGCGCTGCATTGGGGCACATACATAAAAATTAACTTGCTTCGGTCACTTGCAATGAAAGGGACCGATTGATGATATCATTTCTGTAATTAATTTTTCTGACAAGTGATGCAAAATTTAATTAATTACAGGATCTGATAGATATGTTGATCAAGTTGTTGAGTAATTAAACTTAAGAATCAATCACGTCTTTGTAGCAGATAAATAATTTTTTCAATTCTTGATTAATTTTTGTCTTTGCTACAACTTAAAGTATTATATGTTATCCTATTTGAAGTACTATTATTCTTTTTTTTTTTTAAGGAAACTTGAAATATTACTCCTTATAAAAGTTGAAGTATAAATACGATTTTGTTAAATGATATACTTCCTATATATGTTTCTATGAATTTTGAGGAGTACCAGGCAGGATTGTAGTGTGTTTCTGCTGATATTAGCGGGTGCAAAGAGAATCTAAAGAATTAATTAACCAAGGAAAGGGAAGGTGCCTGCGAAAAAAGATATATAAAAATTAAAAAAAAAACTAAACTTTATTTTTTTTCATTTTGTAACAGAAAAGATAAATTATTCAGAGTGACATTGTAAGACATCATCAACTTTCCTTTAATTTATTCCACCAGAATCAATTGTCACAATCACGGAAAGTACCATGTAATTCAACATTTCTACTTTCTGTGTTCTTTGATGAGCAGTTTCATTATTCCGTTTTTTTGAAATATGATTTTAGTTTGTTTCTTCTTCTTCTTCTTCTTCTTCTTTAACGCCCTTTCTTTCGTTATATATATATACATATATGTATGTATATGTATGTATTCATTGTTAATTAATATTAGTGATTGCTATTTTCTCCTGGTCTAAATTTTTTCGTGATCTAAATTTTTATTTTAACACATATTAAACTAGAATTATCTTCCGATTTATGCTTTTGCTTTTGCAAATATATAAACATAAGTTCTGACTGCACAAAATAATAACATACTCATATATAATGCAAAATTATTTGAAGATCACATATATAAGCTCAGAGATTTGGAGAAGAGTCACAAAATCTGAAAATGATCTTTAGCAATTATAATGATTGATATTTTTTTTTTCATTGGTATTTTTTTAAACAATTACATGCCCCATCAAGGTGGCCCCCAAAGAGATCATGGCGATGGCCTCTTTAACTTTTGCAATCTCCTTTTCTTTTTACAAAGTTGCTTAGTTAATAATTCCAACCTCGATGTAAAACATGTTCATTAGGTATGCAGTGACACAAACTAAAGACCCTTACATCATTTCCATTTCTAGGTATAGCTGCCAATTTTTTTTTTTTAATATTTTCTTCAATCTTAAATTGCACACATACTTGCTTGCATGTTGTAAGAGGGCAGTTGCAAATTAACTTGACTTATTAACAAAACAAGATCTCAATTCCCTCAGCAATTTTCTTCGTATAATTTGTAAAGATACATCGAACAACTTTTTCTTTGCTATATAAAACGGGAATCATGTCATGTAACTAGCTAGCTCTTTGGCATTTATAAGTTTAATAGACATGGCTATTTTTGCTTTTGATGTGATTGTAAAATTGCTACTAAAAGAGATTGTATTCTCTTAATCATTCACAGCTTGTATGACTTCATCTTCAACTTAATGATTTGCACATGGGAAGAGATTTAGGACGAAGCCTTGATAGTGACAAACTCAAAAAAACTTCACTTCTTTATCAAATATGAATTTGATGATCTTGTTCACATGAATGTGATTTAGAATGATCATATCTTTGCATCAGCGTATGATTTTTCTTTCGTGTGCATGCAGCTATATGTTTTAATTGCAAGAAATGAATATAGTGGTTCAAGCTTCTATAAATGTAAGAATTTCCCTCACAAGAATATAATCAAGTTCAGGGGTGTCACTTATGGGATTAGTTATGATTAGAAAGAGTATTAATATGTTGGGTAAAAACTTGTTTAATTTCTATATTTTGAGGTTAGTGTATGTTTAGTATTTGTATTTTTTAAAAATATCTCAAAACATCTCAGCGGTTAAGTTATTGACACTATTGTTACTTTTATTCTTTTTAATTATTTTTACAATATTACCCTTTTACAATAATATTTTTTAGATATTAATAAAAAGAAAAAATTAAATTACCAATTTAACTCCAAAATATAGAATAGAAACAAAAGGAATATATATTAATTTTTGTAGAACACTTTGTTGAGGAATTAATATTTTTTTATTACTATCCAAAAGATTGATAATCTGATTTTTTCCCAATATTAATTTTTGGGCATATGTGAGCTTCCGCAAAATTAATATATATTCTTTTTTGTTTTTATAATATCTTTGAGATTAAATTGGTAATTTAATTTTTTTCTTTTGTTAAGTCCAAAAAAAAAACATTATTGTTAAGAATATCCATTACAAGAATAAAAATCAAGCTTAGGTGTGTCACTTGTGGGATTAGTTATGATAAAAAAAAGAGTATTAATATGTTGGGTAAAAACTTGTCTAGTTTCTATATTTTAAGGTTTGTGTCTGTTTAGTGCCTGTATTTTAAAAAAAAATACCTCAAAACATTTCTCCAGTTAAATTGTTGACACTTCTACCATTATTTTTTATTCTTTTTTGCTTGCTTTTATAATATTATCATCTTCCAATAATATTTTTTTTTCATTAATAAGAAAAACATTAAATTACCAATTTAGCTCCAAAATATATAATAGAAACAAAACGAATATATATTAATTTTGTGGAATACTCTGTTGAGGAGTTAATATATTATTTTTTTATTACTGTCCAAAACATTGGTAATTTGATTTTTTTACAATATTAATTTTTTTGGGCATATGTGAGCTTCCACAAAAAATTAATATATTCTTTTTGTTTTTATATTATTTTTTAGAATTAAATTGGTAATTTATTTATTTTTCTTTTGTTAATGTCCCAAACAAAAACATTATTGTAAGAGAATAATATTATAAAAGTAAGACAAATGAGATAAAAAGTAACGACAGATGTGTCAATAATGTAACGACAGATATGTGTTGAATTATTTTTAAAATTACAGGAACTAAACGGGTACTAATCACATAATATATAGACTAAACGAGCTTTTACTCTTAATATATTATATGTAAGTTGAATTTGTAATCTACTACGTTAAACTTGTACTTAAATTGATTAAAAAAGTCGTGGGGATATTTCATTTTTAGAAATGGTTGCAAAGATTTCTTTTATAATTTCTCAGTTCAAAAGGACTTAGTTTATCACCCATGTGTCCTAAAGAATATGTATGATTTATAAAAAATAAAAGGAATCTCCATGATTATTTTACCAAACTCGCAGTATTAGTGTCGCTTTTTTTAAAAATTAATAATCTTTCTATTTCTTGTTTGCCTTTTTTTGGTCTCGAATTCACTTATGGGCAAAAATTATTTGCCTTAGTTGGCCCATGGGCCCTTCATATGCTGGCACTTTATTAGTTGGCCATACTGGGCCTGCAAACCCACTAAAAAATTGGTTATTTATCTTTCAAGAGCAAATTTTCAGTTATGAAAAGTAAAACAAAGATTCCAAGAGAAACCAAAAATCAAAGAAATATTTTTTTATTATATAAATATATAGGCATCGCACCATACTTTAAGTTTGATATTTAATGTATCTAAGCACTAACAATGAACCATATAGGCATCGGGAGAATCTCAATACTGCACAACAAATATTTATATCCCTTTATTAATTTAGAATTCAAAATAAGAAAAAAAGTAGAACAAAAAGGAAATTAACACCAAATAAGAAACTAAATTGAAAATATTTCGAGTTACTATAGTTAAACAAAATAAATAGACATCAACGCTTAATTCCACTAGTTAGTAGGCGGTCTTACTAAGAGGCCGTTTGTTTTTATACCTTAATAATTTAATTGACTTAATTTTAATCAGTTAAGTCATTAAGTCTGTTTATTTTTTTAAACTAATGAAAATTTTCAACCATTAAGTCATTAGAGCATCTTTAAAAGCCTCTATAAATTTTACTCTTCAAATACCTATTTGCTTACCTATGTGGCAAATGGAAGGGTAAAAAAATATAATATTCTCCAAAAGAATTTTCAAATATAAATAAATTAATATTATTTTAATCAAATAATTACTTTTTTAAAGGAAAAGTCAATAGCAATTAAAACACTTCTCTCTCTTTCTTTAATGAAAAGTAATAAAATACAAATTAAAGAGAGAGAAATTAACTCTCTAAATTTGAAGAGAGAGAATCAATTCTTATTTGAAGAATTTTAATTGGAGTGTCTTTTGGAGCTTTAAATATTAATGTGACTCTTCAAATAAGTAATAAAATCTTATTTAAAGAGCCTTTTGGTGATGCTCTTAAGTTACCAAGCTAATTTTTTTTTAGCTTTTTGCTTCTTGCTTAATTTAGAAAGTTCGAATGATATCATTAAAAGACATTCTCCAAAATATCTCTATCTAATTAATTAATTTTCATGCTTACCTAAATAAAATTTAAGAATTAACATTATTACCAATCTCTATATAACTTGTGATAATATATATTGGTAGACTATTATTATTTTTATTTTCTTTAAATTGGCATTATTTATCTTCATAATTTTTTATGAATATTTTTCATATAAAAACATCATAAACTATAAAAAAATTGATTAACATATATAATATAGAATATTAAAGAGTTGTATTTAATTGAATATAATTTATATTATGATAAAATATTATCTTATTTATACTTTTTGAGATGTTTATTATTTGTTTAATATTTATAATTTGTAAGAGCATAATTGTAAAATATATTAGTTTAAAAAAATTTTAAATTAAAAAAGAAACAACTTAATATTCATTTTTAGTGATTCAAAACAAAAAAAAAACAAACATATCATTCAGATACATTCAACTCTATTCAAAATTAAGATTAATTTAGGTTTATTTAGATTTAAAAAAAAAATGTCACCTAGGACTTTACTAGAATTTAGGTTTTAAGTTTAAGTCTCATATAGCGTGCGTATGTGTTTAATTAATAAAAATTACAAAAATTGAGTAGAATAATTTTTTTTTGAAAGAAAATGAAAATGTGACTTATCGACGTAACTTCTAAAAGAAAATCTTTTCATAGGCCCTCGTGGTCCAATTGCATGCAATTGGGCATCCAAAACAGTCATATCACAAGTACTTCTCATATTCTTTTCTCACGTGAATCATAAGCACATGCTTGGAATGTTTATTTAATGATACCAAATCTCTCTCCAATTATCAAGCACACCGAAGAACATAAAAAATAACAATAATTAAATAGAAAAAAGGTAATTAGCGTAATCAAAATGTGCCCACTGCACGAAATAAAGAATTTTCTTTTCTTTGTATGAATAAATAATGATAAACACGAACGAGAAGGATTTGTCTTAGCATTTTCCATAGTTCGTGGAAGAAAGAAACTATGCCAACAGGTTATAGTAACAAACGTTTTATTATTATTTTTTAAATTATTTTCCAGTTATTGCTTATATTTTATTTTTCTGGAATTCTGAAGCGTTTTAATGGATAATTGTTTTCTTTTAAGTTTGAACATTTTAATGCATTTTAAGTTTGAACCCATACAGATAAAATAAATACTCATTTAATTCCTTTATTAAAAATAATTTAGTCTTTCTATAATTTAATTAAGTTATTTTAAATGAAATAGGAGAGGAATTAAGGGACTCAAATTTGTGAACACTTGAGAAGAGCATTTGTAACGATTAATGAACCATTGGAAAGGTAGAAGAATCTTAAAATCGGCAATAAAATTGAGCCGAATTCTTGGAATGAGGCCAAATGACCCTCCAAATTATTAAGGACAAATTATATGAAAGCATTGTAAAGGATAAATAGGAATTAATATGGATATATAACGACGAAATGTTCAAGATCCCTAATCTCAAAATAAAACGTCAAAGTTTTAAGTTGTAATTTTTTAAGGTATATAAAATAGACAACAAGTCATCTTCTTCTGTTTGACATATTCAGTTGAACAAACACTATCAAACAATATCGTCAGTCGTTTTAATTTTTATATCATCTTCATCAATTTTCATAAACATTTTTCATTCGCATTTGAATTCGAGACTATTTGCCTATTGATATCATATTAAAAAGTCCCTAATTTAAATCTTGTTTGACGCAACTCTGCTGACACAGCACAGTTGCCTCACACCTATATTTGAGGAGAAATTTTTTTTTTTCTTTTTATAAGCGCCACAATGCAACTGTGCCAAACGGGCTATTGGATAATTGACAAAATTTATGTTTAATTAAGCCTTCGCCAAGAAAAAGAAAAAAAAAATGTAGATCAAAACGTTAAAATCACCCCAAATACACGAGATTCTTTCAAAACAGAAAGTACAATCAGTCTTGTCCATAAGAATTGAAAATGACACCATGCCTTGGTTGATTTAATATAAAATTAATATTTTTTGTTTATCGTCGCCGAGAGATTAAGAAGATAAAGATTGAATCATACATCAACGAATCATTTGCATTATTACATTAATATTTGCCAGCATTGCATGAGAGAGAAAGAAGCATTAAATCATCTCTTGGCATTTTGTTTCTTGTTGGATGTAATGTATATATTAATCAAAACATTGCCTCTAGGTTCAATGGCCGATCGGTGCTTCCAATAGACATTTGTATTTTCTAAAATTTGAGAAAATTTCATAGTCAAATTTTTTGAAAGTTAAAAATTTACTAAGTATAGAATTTCATAACTAATTTATCCATTAAAAAAAAAAGTAATTCTATGTACATTATTATAACTTCAGGTTTACAAAAATTACCAACGACTAGTTCCGTAGAAGTTTTTATTCTGCTTCTGTGGCTAGTTGAAAATAATCTTGCAAATACATGAAGAATCTTTTTCTCTACACACGACTCATATCACATTTTCAATTTAGAAAGCTGGTGTCGTTATTATTCCGCCACTATGCTGCCGGACCAATACCTAGGCGTCAAAATCATGAGGAATTTGATTGATTTATATCGCAAAATAAAAAAGGTGCCAATTAATCTGATGGAACAATTGTGCCTGCATATGCTCCGTCTTTTACAACAATCAATCAAAAAGAAGTTTCATTGCTTTTTAATTTCTGTATACCTTTGATTTTCAATTTGATTAAGACATGGAACAGGGTTCTCAACTCCCAATTTGCATGAGCTTTGTTCGCCCACAAATGCTGTCTCCATCAATAACTACATATACCAAAACCAAGTAAATTGTAATTTCTGATCCTTGGAAAAATAAACCAAAAAAAAATTATGATTTAATTACGAACTGTCATCTGCACATTTTGCATTTTAAATTCACTAAAATTTGCCTTCTGGGTTGGATTTTGTGGTTGCATTTGTTATCTTCCAATAATGTTTTTTTTTTTTATAAATAATTTGATAACGACATGTAAGCCATTACATAAAATAAATAAGTTTCCTCAATTTAAAACCTTTTGACTTTAGCTTAGGGGTTAGAACCTTAACCTCACAATTGTAAGGTCATGAGTTCGAGTTTCCTTCCTTAATTTGAATGAATACAATTTTCATCCTTTCAAAATGTGAGTGGAATAGACGTTCCTCGAATATTAGAGAATGTTAAAATCTGAACGGTGCTTCATAAGTATAGATCTGTAAACTAATCCCAATAATAATTATGTAAGTGAAATAAACATCCTTTGAATATTAAAAAATGTTAAAATCTGGACGGTGCTTCATAAGATTGATGCGTAAACTAATTACAGTAATAGTCTGATTTGTAAATATCAGTTGTAATCTCATGTAATATGAGTTGTACTCTTGAACACTAATCTCATGTAATAAAAAAAAAATTGCTCAATTTAAACTTTCAATCATCCTAATCCAGGAAGGAGAGATGTGCAGTTCTGTGATTCCAATGCTCCAACTGTAACTAAATCGCCTTGTTAATGAAGCTAATTAATGATGCAAAATCCAAATGCCAGATAATCATATTTATTTTTTGGTTGCTGTCAATTTTGAGTTGGATTTATCTGTCTAAATTACTTTTATATAAAATATTTGGCATGTGTGGGTTAATAATTTATCTTTAGTACGTTCACGTACCCCGCGCGTTAGTATAAATCTTAATTTTTGTTTCAGCACATACAAATCTTAATTTAATTTAATAAACAAACCATTATAATAAAAAAAGAGGGGAAATGGAAAATGCATATGTTGATATTCTGGGGATGATTATATATAATTTAACAAAAGCATATGATCATAGAACTAAAACAATTTAAAAGAATTAGAGAATAGGCTATTTTGGTTTAATTTAATTTATACTTTTTTAAAAAAAAAATTAGGTAATGGAAATCCTACTGGATTCATTTTCTTTGGTTCTCCACTTCTCTTAATTTATTAAAATTATTATTCCTTACCAATTGGTTTAATTTTCGCATTTCCATACAAAGTTTTTTTAACACGTTTCAGAATCTTATAGTTGCAAGTCCACTGCTTTATAAAAAAATGATACCTAAATAAATAAAAATAATAAAACCTTTTTCTGATAATTCATTTCAAATTTAGATTTAGATTTAGTGCACAAGTGACAAAAGATTATAAAAAATTCAACGAAACTAAGTTTAATATTGAATCTAAATTCATTCCGGGTGCCCACTTTAAAAGATGCAATATTGTAGGGGAGGCGAAGATTTTCTATTTCTTTTGATTGGGAAAAAATAATAATAATATTATTTCTTATTCTTCAAATCCCTTATTGTGTGTGTGTGTGTTTTTTTTTTCTCTCCCTAAAATTATGAGCCCACATGCGAATAGCAATATTCTCCAAATTTGCCTCCAAGATAAAGCCTGTCGCTCTGACGAATATCGTATCTTCTGTAACCACACTAAAATATTTTCTTCTTTCTTGGTTCTCCATTTCATTTTTATTTTATTTCTGGAAATTGAAAACATAAAAAGGACAAAATTATGTTAAAAATCCTTTTTTCTAGTATATGTTATATGTATATATAAAAAATTTGAGGTTTTGGTCTTTGGTTTTGTCAATTAGATCAATGTTTATTTTTCCAATATATATATACACACACATGAAGTCTTACCCCAGAAGATTTATGGAATATAAGAGAGAATTTTAACCCATAAGTTTGAATTCAACGATATGTCTGTTCATTATTTATCCATTCAATCTGCATCTTCCTCTTTTCAGATTTTCCGTGTTTGTTGCGCGGTTCCTTCTCTTTTAACAAATTAGGGCTCGAATAATTTTGATTCTACCATTTAAAAACTGAATGCATAGCAGGCTAGCAAGAAGTTCTTGTTCATAAATTTTTGTAGTACCTTCCGGAAATGAATACTCAAAAGCTTAATTTTCAGGAAACATTTCAAAAAAAGCATTTGGATTTCGGGCCACCATCCCAATATTTCGGCGATATCCACCAGCAGCAGCCCTGGATGATGAGAACAACCACCCAGCAGCATCAAAATCTTGATCATGCTCGATGTCCGAGCACAATCTTGAGCCGGTTTGAGTCTCCAGCTTCAGCTTTTTACGCAACAGAAAGATACATGGGGTTTTGTCAGTATGATTCCCAAGCTGCTGGTAACAACTCCTCACAATTTTCCAGGACTTGTGATTCTTCACAACAGTTTCATTCGTATCAGTCCCCTGGAGAAAATTTTTCTGTTTTATCAGCTGAACAAGCTGTCCCTCTAGAAATTCCCTGGAACTTTTACAAATCCCCTGAAGCTTTGTGTATCAATCCCCTTGGAAAACAATATTCAGGTCCATTTGATGAACATCAAGATCATAGAGTAAGTAGTTTCCCTCCCTGGAAACTTTTCATTCATTTTTTTTTCTTTTTTTCATTCAGAATTTGTTTTTGATTGTGGTTAGTTTTTGTTTTTTTTGTTTTTTCTACCTTCAGGTCTCTAATGATGGTTATGGATTAACTTCACTTTCACAACAGGGCTACGCTTCACATCAAGAGAAGCAATCTCCAAGATTTTCTTCTAGTAGTTCTTTTTCAACTGGACCTGTGATCACGAACAAAACTCGAATTAGATGGACTCAGGATCTTCATGAAAAATTTGTCGAATGTGTGAATCGACTAGGGGGACCAGACAGTAAGTGTTGATATTTATTGAATTTTGTCAGTTGAAGGAACAAAATTTTTTAATTATTTGTTTTTCGACTTTTTTTTTTTGAATTGGTTGATTAATTGCAGAAGCGACGCCGAAGGCAATATTGAAGCTGATGGATTCTGAAGGATTGACAATTTTTCATGTGAAAAGTCATTTGCAGAAATATCGAATGGCCAAGTACGTCCCAGAATTTCCTGAAGGTATATTAAATTTAAATCTGCACTGGTTTTGTTGAAATTGATTTTTTTTTTCTTTTTAGGGTCAAAATTCTGATAGGAACTCTGTTTCTTTTTGCAGGAAAATTAGAGAAAAGAAGTAGCTTGAATGATTTGCCTCAAATCGATGTCAAAGCGTAAATTCATTATACTTCGGAATTTTGCAGAAATAATTTTTTAGAAGTCCTTCTAACAACTCGTAACTTCCGTCTATGGCAGCACTCTGCAAATCAAAGAGGCATTACAACTTCAATTAGATGTCCAAAGGCGACTCCATGAACAACTAGAGGTACATTCCAGAGGTTTTGTTTAATATAATTTCTATGAAAATCCTCAATGCCAAACATTCCCTTAATAGCAATGGTCCAAAAATGTAATCTTTGTTTCCTCCATGCAATTCAATGTTATTCATGAATGGCAGAGTAAATTTGATTGATATTCTTTTTGGGGTCAGATTCAGAGAAAATTACAGTTGAGAATTGAAGAGCAAGGGAAGCATCTCAAGATGTTGTTTGATCAACAACAAAAAGCAAGTAAGGATCACTCGAAGCCTCAAAATTTGGAAAAAGTACCAGAAGACGACCCCCCATTTAATTTTGAAGGTATCGAATTTTCAACTTCAGAGAATTCGGGAAACTCCCATTTCACATCAAAGATAAGTTAGTTTCATTTAACTGAAGCTGAAATCGTTTGAAAATTTTATACGAGAAGACTTGGGGTTGAAGCAAAGATTGTTACAGTTCCTGCCAATGAATCAAAAATAGCTGCTTACTGTTACAGAGTGAAGTATTTACATTATGATTCTACACAAAGAAGAAGTAAATAATTACAAAGAAGAAGTAAATATATATTTTACTTGTTAATAAATCATACAATGGTTTGTGTATAAAATTTAGATCTACAGTATTGAATCTAGTACGGATTAATTCAAGCTCTATCATCTTGTAACAGATACAGTGCGACAGTTTTGATTTTTGCTGCTTGGTCTGTGTAAAGTAGGTTTCAAATTTTGATTTCATGTTTTCATCAGACGATGAGTAGGTGGAGAAACAGAGTTGAATACGATGATCATTGTATCTTCTCTTAATGTTTGGTTAATTTCAATAAATTTTTTTCAGTTTCTTGGAAGGAAAAGTCATCATCATCATATATCTCTTGTTGTATATCAGAACCAGCAACAAGATAGATAGTATAATGTGAAAATATATGTATTAGTATTTTTATTGATTGGTTATAGGGATGACGTGCAAAAGAAAATTTTTATAAAAAATCAGAGAGATAGGTTGCGCAAATTTGATTGTCGTTTAATCGGAAAAGTCTTTAGTACACTAAATGTAATGAATCTATTTAAGAAAATTTGCACATAAAATATGCATTGAATTAACTACGATTGATTGTTTTAATACTACAGTCATAAGACATTATTTTATCGAATGAATACATAAATAAATAAATAAATAAAAGTATACATACATTCCATTTATTAGTTCCAAGCAGACATACTATTTGTGGACATGATTATGAAGGTCATCATGGGAGGATAAGATGAGAAGTGCCTCAGTTGTTGGAATCAAGGGCACAATTCAAATTGTCAAGACCAGACAACAACAACTATGGATGCTGCCTATAAAATGAGAGCAATGTGAGAGACTCTTTGTCATATACGAAATAGTTGAGCCTCTATCTACTAGTTTAAGTTTTCAGGACAAGCGGTAACCATCTAGACCTAGTTTTGACCAAGTGGCTTGTGTTTAAATCTCTTAAAATGTTTTTTTACTTCATAAAACAATTATCTAGCCGGCTTTTCATGCCTCCCATTTGAGTTTCCAAGAATCAGTTTTAATCTTCGGACTGTTCTTGCCTTGTCTCTCTGAGAATGCACACAAGAAGCTAAGGACTCTTGTTGAATCAAATTAATTAAACTAGCTGGCTAGCTTCACCAGACTCTGCTATCCAAATTGCAAACAAGGCTAGGCAGAGAAGCATGGAACTTCAAGATACTAATGAAATTCTTATGTCATATCAGAAAAAAAACTGATTCAGGTACTCATCTCCGATAAAATCAATGCCTGTTAGTATTATCTAACATTTATTAGATATGAATACGGTTTCTTGTTCCAGGAAAATCAGAGAAAATAAGTTATTTGAAGCTCTGCTAATTAAATCAAAGAGGCATTACCAACTCCAATTAGATGTCCAACGGCATATCCATTATGAGCAATTAGAGGTATTTGCATCAACTTTAATTTTGTTGTTGTTGGAAAATTTTTATATGATTCGTGTATAAATGACGTGGTAGGCTGGTCGTATTTAAGATTGTTATCAAGATTAAAAGTAAAGATCATAATTTCAAGTTAAGTTGCGATCCATAACGAAAAAAACTTGAGACTTGTAACAGAACCTTACATTGGAGGGGCGATCATCCACACATTGTACTGAAGCCCTGCCCGTAAAAGCATACAATTGAGTATTGTACACTTATAGGTACTTAATTTGATTCCAATTATTTGTCCTGGTCAGGTTCAGAGACAATTACAGTTGAGAACTGAAGAGTAAGGGAGGAAGCTCAAAGAGTTGTTAATTTGATCAACAACAAAAGGCAAAATAAAAATCATCTGAAGACTCAAAACTTGGATAGTTCACCAGAAGCTGATCCAATGTTTATTATAGAAACTGTTGATGTTTCAGAAAATTCAGGAACTTTCCACTTCATTTCCTAGCTAAGTTAGCTCGTTAAAGCAAATTAATTTGATAATTTTCAATATACAATTGAAGATATGGGGTTCTAGACAGTGACATAGCCAAAAAATTGTTTTACCACGAATGCAACTTAACTGACCATGAAGAAGTTTTGCGTAGTTTGAGTAATAATAGAGAGTAAAAACTGACGTTTAATTGGTGAGGTTGCTCATCCCCTATCTAAAACTTTTATCTTTTTTTTTTTTTGAAAGATTACAATAAAATTTCAAAATACTCGAATACCAATAAATGACACTACAACTATATTATATCATTATTTGTTAATAGATTTTTAATGATTACAGTTATCCCTACAAGGTTTTGTATTTTAGAAATGACATGTGATGGTTTCATTATCAATACAATAAATACAACATTTTTATGTATACAAATAAGAGGAGGAAGAAGAAGATAACGAGGACAAAAGTATAGAAACTTATTTGCAGCTAGATAGCACCTTTAGGATTTTTCTTTTTTGGGTAATTTTTAAAAATCTCCCCTGAAGTTTAGACTTGTTGCAAGTAGATGACGAGAATTTGTTTATTTGTAAAAAATCCTCTACCGTCAGTTAATTTTAACATTGACCGTTAGTTGACTGTGCAAAGACAATATTACTCTTAACAACAGTTTGTAAACGGAAATAATTAAAAAAAAAACTAAAATTGTTGGCTATTTTACCATCTTTAAATTATTAATATTTTCTTAAAGTTCCTACAAGAAAGATAAAATTAAAAATTTAAAAAATTCTCTTTAAATTATTGATATTTCCTTAAAGTTCCTATAAGAAAGATAAAATTAAAAACTTGAAAATGAAATAGTCATAATCTTTACCTATGATATTGTAAATCTTTGGAATTGACAAGGATAAAATTGTCAAAAAATAGGGTTTGTGTTTTTCGCGCCAATAATTTTAGTTTTTTTTTTAGTTATATCAGTTTACAAACTGTTGTTAAGGGTAATATTATCTTTGTACAATCAACTAACGGTCAATGTTAAAATTAACTAACGGTAAAATTTTTTTTACAAATAAACAGATTCTCACCATTTATTTGCAACAAGCTCAAACTTCAAGGGATGTTTTTAAAAATTACCCTTTCTTTTTTCCTCCAAATGTGCAAATGTCTACAAAGTCAACACAGGACTGTAATTAATTTTATTATTATATATTCTAGCTCACATAGGAGATATAGACGACTGCTTGAATATAAATGATTGCTTAGAGAAGTCTCTCCTTTGAACCATACATCTTGTACTATCATAAAAGATATACTAACCAGTTGAATTAATTAATACATACAATAAGAATAATAAACTTGACTATAAGTACAAGTAACATGTCGACTAAAAAAAAATGAAAAAAATTACGACATCCTTATTATTTTATATCATTCATAAATTTTTACTTAAATTATGAGAAAATTCTGATCCGTTAGATTAAACACCAAGAACTCTTTAGGATGAAGCACTACAATTGATGTTGAAACAATGTCGTCATCCGTTGCCATGTCAATTTGAAGCCGTCCATTAATCATTGATAAGGATGTATGTCGCCACTTTATTGTCATTTTTGTTTTCAACTTCTGAAACTGTTCAAGAAGCATGCGTGAATCTGTACTGCAAGCATGCCTAACAATCGTACCAGAGGAATCTCCGTACGTGTGATGAGACATGCATGAAATTAATTACAATCTGAAAATGTATTTAAATAGTTTTTAGAATTCTATTTAATTTTTTTTTGTTTTCTATTAAAAAAAAAGAAGAAAATTATTTACTAACAGGCAGGTCTTTGTATAAAGAGGCATGCAACTGTGGGCATGACGACATTCCTCAAATAAAAGCGAGGTCATAGTTGGAAGAAAGAAAAAAAAAAGGGGAACTTTGATTGATTGACCAAATTAAATTTTGAATAAGATTTTAATCGAGACTTCATTAGTTATTTAATTATTACAAAAAGGGTGTGAATTCCCATCTTCACAGTCAATGTCACATTCGACTAATGTGGTAAGTAAGTAATACTACTTTAGTGAGTAATCAAAGATTGATTAAGTTCAAGAAATTGATTTCAGAACCAGTAACCAATATTCTTCCCAAATATATCAAAGTTAAGTTACAAACACTTCTTGAAGGATGGGCATTTGCACTCCGACAATAAATAATATCCATGGAAGCACAATCACAAGAAAAGCAAAACCTGGAGCCTGGTAAAATGCCATCGAGCATCATTTCTAGTTATCATTTACAAGAACTGGCTTCTGCTTTTTATCTAACAGATCAATGTTTCTTTGGATTTCATCAAAATCAACTCAAAAATAATGAAGTTATAGAAGCTTCATTACCACCATCAAATCAATTTTCCGGGGATAATTTTTCCGAGAAGTTGTCTGAGCTAGACACTTTGGAATCATTGGTATTATCGAGCAACCACAACAGAAAATTTCCCAGAAAAAATAACAGCATTCCCACTCCTTCTGAGAGCAGCCAAAATACTAAAGTAAGTTTCTTGTGTTACCTTACATTATATAATATATGTAATTATTACATCAATCGATTATTTTCTTTTCTGAATTTTGACTTGTATATATAACTTCTTCCTTTTTTTTTTTGCATCACTATAGAATATGAGCATTTTTTCTTCAGAAGAAAAGCAGTCTTGTGGGTTGATTTCTGATTCTTATCGACACATTTTGTCGAATAAAAAAAGAATTGCGTGGACTAAGGATTTGCATGAACATTTTGTCGAGTGTGTTAATCGCCTTGGAGGTTCTGAGAGTGAGTAAATTGATATGATCAATAATTTATATAGGATCTGGCTAATGATTTTATGTACTTAATTATTTTAATTTTTTATGATCATTGTTTGTGAATTGATTAATCCTAGAGGCAACACCAAAGGCGATACTGAAACTGATGAAATCGAAAGAATTGAGTATCCTACAAGTAAAAAGTCATTTGCAGGTTTCTATTAATTAATTAAACAACTGATATTGCTGTTTTTTTTTAAATTTTCTTTTTACTTCATGAAATTTTAATTGTGATTTATCTCAACATGAGATCTGATATTTCTTGTTTTATTTCTCTCTTGGGGTTGTCAGAAATATCGATCCGAGAAGCTCATAGCAGACCAGTCTTTACAAGGTAATTAATCAATTCTTGTTTAAAAAATATATTTCTATTTAATTTGAATATCTGTTAATTAAAAAACAATTGCAGGATTTCCCGAGAAAACAGTTTGTATTAATGATAAACCTCAGCTTTACAAGAAAATGTACGCAAACTCTTCTTGATTAATTTCCTTCTACATTCTTGATATTGTTCATAACAATTCCAGAAATCATGTGCTTGAATTAATTTTATGCAGGAGCATGCAAATAAGAGAGGCACTTCAATTGCAGCTAGAACTCGAGAAGCATCTTCATGATCAATTAGAGGCATGTACTTCTATAGAACTTTAATTTCTATTATAAACTTTTAACTTTTTGGTACGATATTTTTTTCAAAAAAGAAAAAAGTTAAAATAGTCTTACTATTTCAAAAATTGTAAAATAATAGTGTCCAATTTATTATTATATTTTGGAAAATTATGAACCATATACCTTTAAATGATACTCGTATCAAACGTGTGTGAACACTTTTCAAGTGTATCACTCATATACCCTAAGTTGACAAAACACTTATACCATCCATCAATCCGTTAACTTCCGTTAGAAAGTTAACAGAATTGTGGTAAATTGATTATTTTGCCCTTGAAATTTAAAATGAGGTAAAAATATAAATTTACCCCAAAAATGAACGTAAATTTTCAATACACAATTTTTTTTATTTTGTTATTAACAATACATTTTTTTATTAAAAAATGAATTATTAATGGTACATATTATTAACAATTATCCATAAAAAATATATTTATTATACCATAAAAAATTATTAACAACATATTATTTATAATTATACATATTATACCATAAAAATTTCTAGTTGTAGCTTGGAGGAGTAGATCTTCAAAAATTTAGGTTAAATTTTGGAGTAGATTTGATTGTAAAGTAGTTTTTTTAGCAATTATTAATAATTATCCGATAAATGAGATGATATGTCATTTTTATCAATATCTATCATATGACGTGTCATTTTTTACTAGGTAAATAGGATGACATGTCGTTTTTTAAATCAAAGTTTCGTCAATCTTAAAAGAATAAATTATCCTTATGATGTCAATGCTTGCAAATGGAAGTTAACGGATTGGTGGACGGCAAAAGTGTTTTGTCAACTTAGGGTATATAAGTTATACACTTGAAAAGTGTTCACACACGTTTGATACGAGTGTCGTTTAAGGGTATATGGCTGATAATTTCCCTTATATTTTTATAAAATAATTTATAACTTTTATGTTAATACCATTACTTGACTTGTAAAATACTAATACTAAAAAAAATAAAGTTGGGTTATTTTGTGGAACAATTAACAATGATTATCATCTTCATGAAAAATGATTAATTTGATTCATCTCACGTTTAATTTGTTACTTTCTTGCTACAGATGCAAATGAATTTACAAAAGCTGATTGAGGAGCAAGGGAAGCAGGTGAAGATGATGTTAGAGAAGCAATTAAAATCAAACCAGAAATAATTTGAGATTTACGATTATAATTATGTCGACATAGATGCTGTTAGAAAATGATTAATTGTAGTTTATTGATAACATAATTACAAGGGAAAAAACTGATTGTAGTAATAATTTAATTTTTTTCTTTCCCCAACAAAACCTCAATGATACAAAAGAATTTTAATAATTAAAGAAAGAATTTTAATAATTAAAAAAAGGAGAAGAAGCGTACTTAATAAGAGAAGACACTTGAAGACCCACACGTAGGGTTGATAATGAGACGAGATGGTATGAGATTTATCAATCCCAATCATATCTCGTGTATGCAAGTAAAACAAAAGAATGTCCATTCCCCTCCATTTATTTTTTTGGTATAAAAATTTATCATAGTCCCGTCCAATTGAATATCTTGTCATTCTTGAATAGTTTACACTGTAAATAAATAGAGTTTGACATTTTTTTTAAGGATCATTATAATTCAATATAGTAAAAATCTTGAAAATATACAAAGTAGAATAATCAAATAATAGTTTTGGTTTGAGTACGTGCATGTTTGAAGACAATTTTATGCTAACATTTTTTTAATTACCTATTTATTTCTATTGCACATTAATATTAAGACTTACGCCTCAAAAGCTATAGATTTGGACAATAACTAAGTTTAGTCATGTTAAAATATTTAATAATTTAACAATAATAATAAAAAACCAAAACAATGGCAAAAGAAAAAAATCAAAAGTTCAAAGTTTCAACTCTGAACAAAATCAATCTAACTTCCGAAGCTATAAGCATAAATTGAAAATTAATAAAAACTTCAAAAAGTAATGGTGTGGTGTTAATTTGAGAAAGTGGGTGAGTTCTAAAGGGTTACTATTTTATAAATTATTAATTTTAATTATGGCTTTTGGCCGATACTTCATTTTCTAATTATATTACTTTTATTATTTAATTTGAGCCTTTAGCTTTCAACTTTAAATGTTATTTAAGTTAAAATTATAAAATAATTTTATAGTTGATCCTCCTTCCGTCCCACAGATAAAGACAAGACTTATTTTTTATATTTCTCCCATCCCACTTTAATTTTAAGATATAAAATATGTCCCAAATAAGATAAGATCCCACATGGTTTCATCTCAATTGGAAAAATTATCATCCCTACTCATATGGATAAAAAATGAAAAGCTAAAATATAAAAATATTACCTTCAAAACTTGTAAAGAGAGTTGATATACTTATAAAATTTGGATACAAAGTTTGTGTCCGGTAAAATTACCAGTTGATGAGAAGTGATAAAAAAAAATAATTATTCATCATATAATATATAATTACATCAGTTGATTCAAAATTTATCCTTATTAAATTTTGAATATACATTAATGCGTTGACCTCGAACTGTGGAATGTAGAACCCGGATTTCAATGGTAAAAGGCTAAAAGGTGATGAAGAGACCTATTTAATAACATGCGAAAAACTATTATATCATTAGTAAAAGAGAAAAATCTTAGGGAAATATATGATAAAAGCCAATTTCAAAGAAAATAAACATTTTAAACCAAAAATGACTGTTTGGAAACACGAACAACCTACTCCCTAACTTCAACATAACCGAAAAAATTGAAAATAGAAAAACGTAACCAATCGCACGCCTGTTAGCGCTCGTGACAGCCACAAAGTCTAACTACTCAATCATTAGCGTCGCGCACACACACAGAGACTCTCACTCACAAGCGAATGGAGGATGTGAAGAAGAGGAAGATGGAGGATGATAATATTTTAATCAACGGCCAAGATTTTAATTCATCTTCATCGTCATCACAAGATCACCTGCGTTCTTTACTCGACCCTCTTTCCAAGTCCCAGCTCGTCGATCTCCTCTCTAGACTGTACGTTCCCTTTTCTTTTTCCAATCATTTTGTTTGGAATTTTTTATTTATGCCCACGTGTTATTTTTACTTTGTTTTTTAAAGACTGAATTGATTTTGACTACTGGGTTTAGTTAGTTAAGAGGCAAAGGTTTCTAATTTAGAGTTCTATTGAGCTTTTTTATTTTTATTTTTATTTTTATTAATTAACTTGTTGTTTGTTAATTGAGGATTTTGATTGAGTTTAACAATTTTGCTGAAGTATACATTGTGGAGCTTGAAAGCAAATGGTCTTTAGATGTACAAAATTGAAAATTACTATTAGGTTACTTTTCTACTTAAGTATAAGAAAATTTTAGGGTTTGTTGGGTTCTTTCTTATGCTTGTGTTAAGTGAGTGTGTGGTGCTATACGTGTGTTGTGCAAAATTGTGTGCGGGTGTGATTGACCCTGTGCGTGTGTGATTGACCCTGTGCGTGTGTGTTTGTTTGTTTGCATGTTGACGCATAAAGAGGGACCCAATATCCTTCAATTGCAGAAGAAATAAAAAGTGTCGCCAGTGCAGATCCAGTTCATCGAAAGCTTTTTGTTCGTGGCTTAGCTTGGAATACCACTTCGGAAACCTTGTGTGCTGTGAGTGTATTTGCTGATTGATGATTGCCCATTGTGCTTTGTGTCCAGTGGTAGATGTTTTGGGTAACTCAAATTATAAGAAATAAACTGATTATTTTGTCTTGATAAGTTGACGTCTTCCTTTCATTACTTTTCTTAAGGATTTCTCAGAGATTTTCAATTCCTCTTCTTTTGTCTGAAAGTTTCAAGGGTGTGTTCTCTCATAGGCATTTCGAGTGCATGGTGAAATAGAAGAAGGAGCTGTGATCTATGACAAAGCAACAGGAAAATCACGTGGCTATGGTTTCATAACATACAAGCACATGGAGTCAACCCAGAGTGCGCTAAGAGCACCTAGCAAGTTGATTGATGTAAGCACTGTTTCACTTCTTATGCATTTGCTAACAGACTCTCCTTTGATAGCAAAATCGAACCACACATGTTGTTTTCTCACTTGTCTATGTGGATTTATTTAGTTGGTTGTCAGCTAATTCGGTTGGTATTCTAGGTAACACATAGGACGAATGGGGCTTTTTTGTATGACCTCTTTGTCAGCTGTATTTAATTTTTAATTTTTATTGCAATTATTAGAATGTAAACCACCGTATATCTCATTAGACATTTGTGACTTCACTTTAGTTGATCACTAGTTTCATGCAAACTCTTATTTTTTAATTTATTTCCAGGGTCGGTTGGCTGTCTGTAATTTAGCTTGTGAGGGATTAAGTGGGGTGAGTGCTGTGCCTGATTTAGCACAGAGGAAGCTCTACATTGGGGGCCTGTCACCAGAAGTAACAACTGAGGTGCTGCTGAACTTCTTTGGAAGACATGGTGAGATTGAGGAAGGTTCAGTTGCATATGACAAGGACACAAATGAATCACGGTATAATACTATTGTTGTCTCTGACTCTCTTGTCTGTTTTTTGGGAAATGCTTCTTCAATTGGCTTATTTGTCTTTCTATACTTAGAAATGCTTTCGCTTGTATGTCAAGCATCATTGTCCTTTTTGCGTTTCATGTAGTGGATTTGGCTTTGTTACATACAAAACAGTCGAGGCAGCAAAGAAAGCCGTAGATGATCCACACAAGACTCTTGGGGTAAGTGTACTCAAATGCCTGATATTCAGTATATTGTGCTTGAAACATGACCTTTTGGTAAGAAACTGTCTGCTTAATATTTGGCACTTGTAGAGTATTCTGGTTTTAACACCAAGCAATGGAGTCTGCAGTTCCATTGTTGCATATATAAACCTAAATTCAGTGATAACCCTTTGTTCTTCTGTAACCCCAAATTTAAACATGGGAGAAATTTGTTCATAAGGGGATGGAAATTTTTTCTGAAGATCATTCTGATTCTGTATTAGGACTTAATATTCAGTATTAATTGCTTGTAAATACATGATCCAACTGTGTAATTTTTGATTCAGTATTAATTGCTTGCAAGGACATGATCCAACTGTGTGATTTTTGATTCAGTATTAATTGCTTGTAAGGACATGATCCAACTGTGTGATTTTTGATTCAGTATTAATTGCTTGTAAGGACATGATCCAACTGCGTGAATCCAGTGTGTGATTTTTTTTTTTTTTTGGGTTTTTTTGTAGGGAAGGACTATCATTGTGAAGCTTGCTGATACCCACAAGGGCAAGCCACCACAAACACAATTACCCGCAGCTGTGGTTCCCGTGCCTTTACCTTTGGGAGCCGGATATCCACAGGCTGGAAAAGCACATGCTAACACTCCCCCTGTTGGCTACTCATACCCACAAAACGTACCACCATATCCCACTTCTTCTTACACAAGTCCTAATACAGCACCTGCGCCGTATCCTACGCAACCTCCAATTTCTTATCCACTGATTCCCTTAAAGAAAGACCCTATTGGTCCCATCGGACATCCAGCAACTGCTCCTGTAGGAATGGGTGGATACCCATTTTACAAACATTAACCTAGACCCCATTCGAATATGGTAATATGCAAGTTTTACCTCTGTTTCCTCCTTGTTTCTTTTTCTAAAAACACCTTGTTTTCTTTCTCATCTGCAATCTTATCCTCTGGTTTTTGCAGTTCAAGATATGGAGCCGTGGATTTGGAAACAGTTTACTGAAAGCATGGATCAAAACCCAGAAGCCCTTTTCGGTGACAAAGGAGCTGAAGTTTTGATGTAGACTAGAAGATGTTATTGTTGGCCTTTTTCAGTAGTCTCCTCTGTAATTTTTAGCTTAGGGTAATAGAATTGTTGTATTTGATAATATTATTTAGTAGTGTCTGTTCTGAAATTGATATTGGTAGAGAAGATGGGGCTCGTAGTTACTTGGCAAGAATTTGCTATCCTCCACTTCAAAAAAAAAATAATGTTCAATTATCTTTTTGTTTTGGCCTTCTAAAGCGTTTTAAATTTTTGCCTCTTTGTTCCTTTTTCTTCTTTTGAAGAGGCCCTTTGTTCCTTTTCTTCATAGACTTATTCTTTGATCTGGATAACGAGATGGTTAACTAAAAGAAATGCTAGAATTCATATATACAATTCCTATTTTGAATTGAAACCATATATTGATAGTTACAGGAAAAAATTGATATTAGTATATTACTATATGACAACAATGACATACAAAATTGGGATATGTGGCATCTGGGTTCGCTATTTGATCTTATAAAGTCTCAAATTCTGACATAAAATCTTAACACAGATTTAGCCATGTAAATTAACCTCTCAATAAAAGAATCTTATAAGTTTAATAATAAATATCAAAGTCAAAAACAATATTTAATGATGTCAATTTATCAAATTTTTTTTCTTCATTACAGCAACTTATTTTCTGTTTCCATTAAGTTAGTTAGTTATTATTATTATTATTTGGTTGCATAAAATATTAGTACTTTAAAAAAAAAACTAATAATTGTCTTCTTTAGTAAATTAAAGCCCCAGTAAAGTATAAACCCTGTGACTCCCGGTACGAACGTGAAGCCTCATCGTTCAAAATCCATCCGGGAATCATAACACGAGCAGCCTCTGAATCATCAAAACCACTTCTGTTAGAACTTCAAATCCCGAAGAAGCTCCAAGGTAAGATAGGCAATCAAACATTGCAATTTTATTCGTATCCATTGAGCTATGGCTTTGTTGTTTTGTTAGGGTTTCATATCTCATCGAAAGATTCATGATTGATTTGCAGAAGCGTAGAATAGCATCTATTCTCGGACGGGTTTCTTCAAATTTTGTTGAAAATCCCAAAAAATCATTAAAAATTGCATTTTTGCCAACTGGTTCATTTTACTTTGCCCAAACACCTAGGCTGTTTACTAAAAGTTTACCATTTAGTAATGAAAATGTTAGCAAAAGTCCTTTTGTTAGAAAAGAAGCACAAGCTGCAATGTTAGAATATTTGCATTTGACTAGGAATTTACCCTTTATGGATGCTGAGCATATGAGCAAAAACTCGCCACATTTTGTTGAAAAGCTCATAGAGAGGTTTGAAAATCAGTTGGATGTTCAACGGTTGATTGCTCGGTTTCTGCGGTATCATTCTATTAATGAGTTTGAGCCTTTCTTTGAGAGTCTGGGATTAAAACCCTGTGAGTATAGTCCATTTCTTCCGCGTAATTTGATGTTTTTGATTGATGATGAATTATTGCTTGAAAACTATCATGTGTTGTGTAATTATGGTGTTGCGCGAAATAAGATAGGGAAGATTTTAAAGGAGGCGAGGGAAGTTTTTCAATTTGATGTTGGAGTTTTTCAATCAAAGCTTCATGCTTATGAAATGCTGGGGCTTAGCCAGTCTTTTATCAGCAAGGTTATTGTTTGTAGTCCTTATCTTTTGATTGGTGATGTTAATACGGAGTTTGTTGAGGTATTAGAGATATTGAAGAGTATGGAAATTGAATCATGTTGGATCGAGGAACATTTATTAGAACAAGAAACTTTTAATTGGAGTATGATGCTTATATTTTTAAGATTATTTCGCAATCTTGGTTGCAGTGACGAGCAGTTAGGAGGATTAATTATGCAGCACCCAGGACTTCTTTTCGAGGGTTCAGGTTCTATTGCACTTACAATGATTGGGCTGCTATTAAAGTTTGGCTCTACGAGGAATGAGTTATGTTCAATATTTCTGCAGTTCCCGCACATCGAAGTTGGGAAATTTCTCTTGAATTTGAACCAGTGCCTTTTGTTCCTGTTTGAGATTAAGATGAAGGTTGATGAGATTGGGAAGATCCTCCGATGTCACTTCTTGTTGGTCGGTTCATGTACTTTGAAGAAAACAAATACCATACTTACATACCTGAATGTTGGGAAAAAGCGACTTTGTGAATACATTCAGGAGAATCCACTTGAATTGAAGAATTTGGCTCTGGGTTCAAGAGTTGGGAGACTACCAGCAGAGAAAGAAAGATCACAACTGCTGAGGACTAAGTTCTTGCTGGATGTGGGATACGTTGAGAACTCAAATGAAATGGCAAAAGCACTCAAGCATTTTCGTGGAAGAGGAGCTGAGCTCCAGGAGAGATTCGATTGTCTCGTGAATGCTGGTTTGGATCGAAAAGATGTTTGCGAAATGATTAGAGTATCACCACAGATTCTTAATATGAAAAAGGATGTCATCAAATCGAAGATTGATTTTCTTGTGAATTATCTAGGTTATCCTTTATCGTTTCTAGTGTCATTTCCATCATATTTTAACTATACTGAAGAAAGGATCAAGCTTCGGTTCTTGATGTATAATTGGCTTAAAGATGAGGGATGGATAGAAGGTAGGCTGGCCTCTAGTACTTTAATTGCTTACTCGAACAAAACTTTTATGCAGCAGTTTGTAAATCGTCATCCTAAAGGACCTGAAGTCTGGCAAAACTTTAAGAAACAAATTTATTCTGAAGAGTAGAAGGCATCGACTTGTTTTGGGATTGAGGTATTGTGATTTAATCCGCAGCTGTTGGAGAATTCAAGTGGGTGTTTACCGAATACTTTGACCACCGTATTTTGGGATTGAGGTGTTGTGATTTAGTCCGCAGCTGTTGAAGAATTCAGTGGGTGTTAACCGAATACTTTGACTATTGTTCTTTCGGATTGAGGTATTGTGATTTAATCCGTAGCTGTTGGAGAATTCAAGTGGGTATTTATCAAACACTTTAACTACCATACTTTCGAATCGAGTTTAAGCACTCTCCATGTATTATAATAGGAATCAAAATAAGTTTCTTGTAAGAACCAAATTTGGTTCTGAAATGCCAGCTATCATCGTATGCTTATTGAAGATTGTTGATTGTTACCTCCTACATCAAATTTGTACAAAGCATTATTTAATATATGCAGCATAATATGGGCAATTTATTAACTGAACAATGGATATTCATTAAACAAAAATTTGCATGTCAGCATAAAGTTTTCCCTTGATCTTCATTATGCCTTAAATAAATTAATTAAAAGAATTAATTTCCTATGGTTGCGTTTAGTTGAGGGATGTAAAGCTCGGAAATGAATTATTTTTACAAATTTAATTTTATGTCTAGTGCAAACAAAATGAGTTACGCCTAAAACAACAATTTCAAATAAATTTTACGTTAATAAAATACCTTGTAGTTATGGTATTATTAATCAAAATTATAATTTATATATGTCAATTTATTGATGCTTTCTAATGTAAAATAATTAAATGAAATAAAATTTAATGATACTTACTAATGTAAAACAATTAAACTACAATTCATTTTATTTAAATGATTATATCAGTTGATACGACATATGTTATCTACGTACCAAGAAAATACGACATCGCATAAATATTTTAAAATTTTTTTTATAACGTATCATCTATATGATAAAATTATAATGGTAAGAAACTAATAACATATTATTGATGCAGTAACCGTAAAAAGAAATGACATACACACTCATTAAAGTTAAAAAAAGTTAAAAAAGACACATCCAGAATGACGTTGTTTTGGGTTTATTTTTAAAAGAAATAATTAAGCCAACCTAAAAAGAGACGTAATTTTAACTTTTAATTTTTTTTATCGATATTTTATTAGACTTTTGTTCAAATATCAGTACTCTTTCTTAAACCATATGATACATCAATTATATGATGAAATTATAAACAAAAAGTCTTATCATATATATTCTGTATTAAATTCATAAACCATATGATCTATATTCTGAACATAAATGGTGAAAAAAAAAGTTAAATTTCAAACATTTCAGGTACTTTTGAAATTTTCCCAGATGAAAAGTTGGTAATTTATTTCCTTTAATATAATTTCAGCCACACAACTGTTTTTAAGAATCGATTTCTTTCTTTATATAATTTGGGACAAAACTGTGCTGTGGTACAGTACCATAGTTTTGTACCGTATGGGTCTAGTTGCACGGTTCCCTCTATTTTGTCTTCTTGTAACCGTCACCATTAGATTGAATGAGAGAGTAGATTCAACCGTAGGATGCTATAGGTTGGTAATTAATGCTATAATCCTTTTGTATACTAAAATTGTAGAAAAATTAAATGTTTCAAAATTCTGATACATAAATCCAAATTATTTCAAATTTGTAAATAATTTAAACAATTAAAAAATGGGTAGGCTGTTTCAAGTTAAAAAATTTGATTCGACATAAAAATAAACATTAATATCCAACTCTATAACTTTTTTTTTCTTAATTTAAGGAGTGATATAAGTAATGACGTCATATTAAAATTCAATTAATAAATTAGCTTAAAAATTAAAATTAGCATGACATTACTAAAAAAACTATTAAATAAATAATTATAAAAATTATGTATTTTATCTTCTTTCCTTACATTTTGGTCACCACTTTAAAATATATGCAGACTAGACTTTAAATAAAAAATAACTACAATACAATTTAATTTCAAAGTTATTAGTTATTCAAAAATAACAAACTTAAACTTTATCCATAGATTTAAACTGATATGACATCAATGACTTATAACTGATAAATTTGATTTGTTATTTTAATTTATTCAATTGCCATGGCTTCACAATTGTCATCTAAATATTCAAATCAAATTGCTGCATTTTATCTTGGTTGTTATGTGAAAAATAATTGAGATAATTGATTAGTTAATAATATTTTAATTTGAAAGGAGTTGCTGACTAATGATTGATTAATTATCTAAGCGGAGAAAAAAAGAACAAAATATCTTAATATGGAGGAGAGGAAAAGAGAATGAAAAAATAAAATTATTATAAATTTATAAGTAAATTATAAATAAAAAAGAAAGTAGGGGGTCAAAAGATAAAAGAGAAAAGGGAGAGAGGATTTGTTGTTTTTTAAAAAACAGAACAAGTTAATTCATAATTACCAAAATGCCACAGAGAGAGAGGCATCACACTTTCGCAAACCAGACATAACTAGTGAAGGTAAGCACATACATGGCGGCGAATTGTCAAAACAAGAGCAGGCCCCTCAAAAGCATAGATATTTGAGACTAATAAACCCATATCAAAGGTAATATTTCTTTTTTAAATTATTTTTCTTTTAGAAACTCCATATTCAATTCTATTTGAGCTTTAAACTTAGCCTCTCTTGTTATTCTTGATCAATCACTACGCTTAGTTACAGTCATGAACCATTTGCAGAAACTTCGAACTACATATATCCTCAGATGGGCTGCTTCAAATTGTTTCCAAAACCACATTAGATCATCAGAAACTCTATTTCGGCTAATTGGGTCATTTTATTTTGTTCAAAACCCTAGACTTTATAGAACAAAAAAAATTGTTAAACCTGATAATGATGCATATTGTGATGTTAGTAGTGGTGGAGATGTTAGTAAAGTGCCCATTGCTACTAGAGAAGCACAAGCTGCTTTGTTGGAGTATTTGCATTCGACTAGGAACTTACAGTTCTTGGATGCAGAACATATGAGCAAAAACTCACCTTATTTTCTTGAAAAAATTTTGAATAAGGTTGGTAATGATAATGAGGAAAATATTGGAAGGGCAATCACTAGGTTTTTCCGGTACCATCCTGTTAACGAATTTGAACCTTTCTTTGAGAGTTTGGGATTGAAGCCTTGCGAATATAGTCATCTTCTTCCTCGCGATTTGATATTTTTGAATGATGATGATTTGTTGCTGGAGAACTATCATGTGCTTTGTAACTATGGTTTTGCCCGAAAAAAGATAGGGATGATCTATAAAGAGGCAACAGAAGTTTTTCGATATGATTTGGGAGTTCTGCGTTCAAAGCTTCAAGCTTTTGAAAAACTGGGGCTTAGCCAGTCGTTTGTACGTAAAGTTATTGTCCGTAATCCTAAGTTTTTAGTTGGGGATGTAAATTTGGAGTTTATAAAGGTATTAGAGATACTTAAGAGTATGGGAATTGAATTTAGTTGGATTGGGGAACATTCGACGGAGCAAAGTACTTTTAATTGGAGGACAATGTTTAGTTTCTTAAGCTTTTGTAGCAAGATTGGCTGCAGCGAGGAGCAGTTAAGAATATTAATTAGGCAGCATCCCAAAATTCTATTAGAGGACTCTGGGAATATGGCACTTTCACTGGTTGGTTTTCTACTGAAATTTGGAACCTCAATGAATGAGATATGTTTGATGTTTCAGCAGTTCCCACAAATCAAATTGGGGGAATTTTTTACGAATTTGAGGCAATGTGTTGTGTTCCTAAATGAGATCGAGATGGAGGCAAAGGAAATTGGGAATATCGTTCGTACTCATCCCGTGTTGCTGGGTACATGTGCTTTGAAGAAAACTAGCAGCTTACTGACGATCTTGAATGTTGGAAGAACGCGTCTTTGCGCAATCATCCTGGAGAACCCCCAAGAAATGAAGAAATGGGTTATGGGGTGTAGACTAAAGCCATTACCAAGATTACAACTGAAAGAAGAAGAATCAGATACGCTGAAGGCTGAGTTCTTGTTGGAAGTGGGATTTGAAGAGAACTCAAAGCAATTTGAAACAGCACTGAAGGATCTCCGAACAAGAGCTAGGGATCTTCGGGAGAGATTTGATTTGATTGTGGAAGCTGGCCTTGAACGGAAGGATGTTTGCGATATGGTAAGAGTAGCCCCTCTTATCCTCAAACAGAAAAAGGAAGTCCTCAAAACAAAGATCGATTATTTTGTAAAGGATTTGGGCTACCCTATCTCATCTTTAAAACTGTTCCCTCAGTATCTTATGTATAATATGAAGACGGTCAAGTGTAGGTTATCGATGTACTGTTGGCTTAAAGATAGAAAGTTAGTAGAACCTACGTTGGCTTTGAGTACTATTATTGCATGCTCAGATAAATTATTTGTTACCAGATATGTAAATCGTCATCCTGGAGGCCATAAAGTTTGGCAAAGTTTGAAGAATTCTGACTAATAGATACTCTTCTATAACTTAGGCTTTCCTGGCTTCTTCCATGGTAGTCTGTAGCTAGATTGTACAAGGGTATTAATTGCTATAATTCTATAAGTTGATGGGTACGTCAACTATTATTTATGGTTCCAATGTTGATTGAAGCCACTTTTATTGAAGCAGCATAAGCTATGCTGCCTATGCATGAAGCTCAAGTGGAATCATCACCAGGTAATCGTGCTGCAGTCGTTGTTCTCTTATAGATGATCAGTAGATCTGCATTGGGGCATTCCATTAGTTTGTAACTGTGATTTAGCTAAAGTTTGAACCCACAGAAGCTTAATATCCACTCATGGATTAAAAGCTGCATGAAATTGAAATCAACCTATAGTATTTCTCACCACCACATTTGTGCCTCCCATTTCTACATTAATTTTGTATTGAATGTGACATCATCTTCATTTTAAAGCTCTCAAATGTTGCTTTTACATGGTGCCAAATTTAGCAATGCACTGAGTGATTAACTTATGATAGAGACTGGTTATATGGAAAATGGACCTTTTGTATGGCTTTTCATTTTATTATTTGTGCACTATAACATATATGTTTCAATGAGGTTGAGAATTCTCAACTTGAACAAAAACTTGTCGAGATGGTAAAGAATAATTCATTCAAAAGCGGGTGCTTTTAGCTAAATCAAGCGATGCAGAGAAGCCAAGGCCAATCCCATCCGTGACGGTCATCTCCGGACGTGTCATTTATCAAACACGCGCCTTCGACTGATGAACAGTGCCCTCACGCCCGTGGTAACCGCGTGGAAAATAAGATTGCATTTGTCAGTCAAAGTGAGTTCATAGAATCTGTATGCCACTATAGAGAAAAGTCTTTATCAGCAATGACTGTTACTTGAGCTTTACGTACACGTGGCCTTGAAACGTCATCTGACGTAACCTGTTCGTAATTGTGGTCATAAATGGTCTTCAATTTCAAAATTGAAGAAATAATAGTAATAATAAATGGTTCACAGCACAGCTCCTTATGTGCATAATTAAACTAATTAAAATCTTTTAATTATCTTATAAAATAGAAAAATTACTACGAATACAAATATAAATTATAGTGTATATAACTTGGTGCTTCAAAGATTATTGTTTTTAAATAAAAAATAATTGTGGCACTTAATAAATAAGTACTAAATTTAAAAACAAAAAAAAAAAGAAAATTAAATTGTCAGAGAAAACACAAAGGGTGTAAAATCATTTTAACACCTCTAACACTTCTTTTCTTTACAGTTGTTGTCTCTCTCTGCATCTGCCCTTTGGTTGAGTTCTGAAAACTTAACTATGGCTCCATTATATGGATATTGAGTAATCTCAACAAGTTTCAATCTTTTTCTGAAAATATTATAAATCGCATCATTTGCTGATCTGGGTTCTCTTCATTTCTCATTTTGGTCCTTGTTTGAGCCACTTCATCAACCATTCTTACTCCACTGTTAAAAACCATTCATAAAATCACAACCCATTAGCTTTATGGAGAGAAAGTTTGTTTCTTGATTATTATTGGATTTTGACAGGTGGGTTTTGTATCAATGATGCTGTAAATGGATACATGCTTTGAGGTCAACTTCATTTTTCTCATTTTCTCACTTATGATATAAAGTTATGTTTATTTTGCTTTTGTTTTTAGTGTGATTGCATTTTGTTTGTTTGCTGAGAATATAAAATTGCTGTTAGATGTCTGCCTTTGATTTTTGGTACCTTGAAGAAATAACTTTACTTCCAGTTTATCTTGTTTTTGATTGGAAGCTTCAGAAGGTTACTGATTTTGTTTTTTTACTGATCAGATGGAGCTAGCATGAATCAGTTGTTGTTTGATTCATGGAATGAAGTTGTCTGCATGTTTGGTTTTGGAATAATATTTTTGTTGTTTGGTTTTGGAATAATTTTTTGTGGGCTGTTAAGATTTGCTTTTGCTTTTTAAGATCATTTCTTTGTTCTCTTTTATTGATATGGTTGCGCCGAACTGGAATGAAAAGAGAAAGAAGGAACCTATGATTTGAATATGTAATTCTGACTAGGACAGGGGATACAAAACTTCAACTTTGTCCAAACAATATAGAACTTTCTTACATGTTTGATGTCACTCTTCTATTTAATCATAGATTAGAAGTTGCATTTTCTTTCCTTTTACCGTGCAACCAAGCAGACGTTAAGAAAATTTAGATATGCTTTCATGGGAAATGCTCCCTAAAAAGAGCAGAATGGCAAAAGATAATTCATGTAGTTGACCACCTCATTTTTCTGGGCTCAAAGCTATGTTGAGTTATGTTTATTTTCAATATAGAATGTAAGTGCTTCATTTGTATGCATTTTGGTGTTTATAAGAGTGAACAACTAATGCTTTTGGTTCACAGGATATAAATGTCTGAAAATATTTTCAATTTTTTTTTTTTGAATGATATGGCTCACATTTATCTCCTGTTTGTGGATAATGGTTCACATTGGTTTTCCTGTCAACTATAACTGTTGTAGTACTTTTGTCCTAATGGGATTTCTTTTTCTAACTTAATGTTGTTTCTGGCCTCTAAGTTTATCTGTTTTTGCATTGCAGTAATCATTTTAAGTTGCCGGAAAATTTTTTTGTGAGGCTGTTTAAACTTTAAAGTATGGGAAGAGGTAGAGGGAAGGGGAAAAAGCCAATTGTAGTTACTTCTCGGGAGGATACTGGGAGTGGAAGTGGGGAAGAGGAAAAGCTTCCGGCATATAGGAGAAGAGGAAGGCTACAAAAGCCGCTGAAGGATGATGTGAAAGAGGATAGAGAAGCTGAGAAGATAGAAGAAGATGGTGATAATCCAAATGGCTCCATCTCTATCAAGGGTACAGAAACTGTGGTTGCTTCAGCAAATGGAAGGAAGCGTAAAAGGAGCACCCAGGCCAAGGATGTTATTGCCATTGAGAAACATGAGAATGGCATTGAATTGAAACCAAGCACCAATGACACAGAAAAGTCTGTTGGATTCCGACAGAATGGGAGTAGGCGTAAAAACAAGCCCCGTCGGGCTGCCGAAGCTGGTATCGTGTGCAAATGATGGTCTCTTTGTTTTTGTGATGCCTTCAGACCTTCCTTTCTATTGCCGTATAAGTTGTAGAATGTAGTGAAGTTGACGGTTCCAGATGCTTCTGTCTGTCAGCATATGCCTTATTGCTTTTGTTATTTTCTGAGGGCCATTTCTTCCAATGGAAAATTTTGGTTGGAAGGTTTTGCTGGAATTTATACTGTACTGCCTGTAATCCTCTGTGAAGTTACTAAGTATTATCAGTCAAAGTTCATTGCCATTCTTTTGCTGTTGGCACTTTTTCTCCCCCTGGTAGAAAAATAGATTTGACCACCTTCACGTTTCTTGGTATCATACAGAAAAAATTCTACCTTGTTCTTGTTTTTCATTTCATTTTCTCCTGAAAAAAGGACATATAGTTTTGGAAGATGCATAAAGTAAAGGAGCAAATCTTGAGTGACCGCACAAGCTATTGACAAACTAACCCCACCTAGACTATAAACTGAGCACAATTGGTTCCAAGACCTCTTATATAACTCAAGAAATCTTGTCAGTTTAACTAATTACTACTGGTGCAAATGCATACGCTGATGCAGGTTTAGGCTCAGAAATGAAACTGAAGTCTTTGAGCTGGAAGGGAGTCGACTAACGCTATGTGTGAATACTGGTGAACCGGAAGCCTTTATGGAAGGCTTTAGGCTTTTTGAGCTATGCATATTGATTGTGGGAATCTTTTTGCTGTTGAAAACTGAAGATGGATAAAAATAGTGGTAAAGGTTCAGATATATCCCAGGATGACGCATTGTCTTGCTTCCAATTCATCCTGTGGGAATTATCTACATGTCTGTTGCCTCCCCTGTTATTAGCAGCATCATTTTATTATTCTCTATAGTATCTGGTACATTGTTTTACTACCACCATCACTTCTTGTTTAAGAATCATTTTAGGAAGTGGATTCCTTCTTCATGTATGCAAATTTGTATGTCCGTTGACATGCATGGTTAGTCGGGCTGGAGTTTCTGCATGCTTTCTTTTTGGCTTTCCTTACTGCTGGTGAAATAAACCTATGGTTTGAATGAAATTTTCACGCACACCATTTTAGTGCGGCGTCTATTTTAGAGAATACAATGTTCGATTAGCACATAAGCTGAACTGGTTTAGTAAGTAGTGAACTATGCAAATGTAATAAAATACATGCGAAGCCTTTTTCATCTTAATGTAATATCAATGCCTGCATTCTATATATTCGATTTCTGCATTTTGCCGCGCATCCTTTCCGCATTTCATGTTCGTTGTTGATTATTGCTATGGCAATCAACTATTTTCACTCTGTATAAACTATCACCTGGAAAAGTGCATTGCAATGATCTCCATTCTAGATGATAGCTGCTCCAGATGTTGCAAGAGTCATGCCATGTGAGTAATTTATGGCCGTTGAACCAGCATCGGATTCAAATTTCTGGCTTTTGTGACCACAAACTGGTACGGAGGTGGTAATTTAAGTCACAGGTACAAAAATAATAAGTTTTTGAGTTAATATAACAAGACACGTTAGTAGTAAGCAAGCAAGCTGAACTAAAGTGTTTGTTGGGCAAAGGAGCCCCGAAAATGAAATATATGCCTTGGCACGGCCTAAGCTTTTATTTTTGGGCGGCAGGCAAATTGGTCAGGTCTGTTCGATACTTAATTTTAAGAAATTGATAAAGACTCGAATCAGAATAAGAACCAAATCAGAAACTGGGATTTTCGGTTCGGTTTTGGTTCTTGGAATGTTTTATATATATTTTTAATAAATTTTAATATTTTTTTTAATTTTATTACTGTCTATAAAATACTATTACGGGACACCATTTTAATATAAAAATATTAACTTTTTTTTTATTCGATTCGGTTTTTGAGAATTTGAACGGAGAACCAATCCGTTTGGGATTTTATTCTCAATTTTTTTTTAAAAGAAAAATACCAAATTCAACCATTTTTTTTAAGAATCAGTGCAGTTTTCACCAATTCTAAATTCAAGTTATAAGACTAAGTCATAATTTGATGTAAATAATAATAATAATAATAATAAAAAATCTGATCAGAAGATTATTTTAGAGGACTATAGTAAATACATCTTTCACTTATGACTATAACTATTTTAAAACTGTTTTAAAATAAAATACGAATCATAATCGTAAAATAATAAATAATAAAAAATTTATTATAATTTTACTTTAAAGCGATTTCAACTTAACTGAACCCTTCATTTATCTTGGCGCTTAGATTTCTAGTTTCTAATTCTTTAAACCATTTGTTTGATTAATGCTAGACACAAGTATAGTATAAAATTAATCCTAGAAATGTGTGAATTAAGTATATATATATATATATATATTTTTTTTTTTCCCTTACGCAGTTGTCCAGAAAGTGCAAATGACATGTATAGGAATTTGCATCACGTATGTTGCTGCTGCACGTAAATATGTGACACTAGTCTTTGAAATCATCAACCTAGTGCTAGTGGGTTGAAATTTTCAAATGTTTAGAAGGATTATGGTCTCACCAAAAAAATATTATTTATTAATCCGAATTTGCTGGGACAGAGAGAGTAAAAAGAAACGCACCCAACTTAAAGCGAAGGTAATAATGAGTGGAGATGTTTTTCAATTTTCACTTAGTCTTCGCCAAAGTGTCAATGTCGATCGGATCCAGGAAAACAAATAAATATATATATATATATATATATAACATTGATGCATGACCTAAAAAATAATTATTTAATATAAAATTAATGAATAAAGTGTGAACTACATAGTATTGAAAATTATTTTTTCATTTGAGTTCTTATGCAGGTATTAAAGTATTTAATAAATATTTATTATTTTAATTAAAAAATTAAATTAAATTTAATCACATATTTATATGTAAAAAAATTAAATATACTTTTATTTTTTATTTAAATTATTATTTAAAAATTAAATTTAAATTTAATTTCTGACCACACCTTTTTTTTGTTTTTTACATAAATAGACGTAATTCTAAAGCTGCAACATCTTAATGTCAAACAAGACATCAATTTAAAAATTGAAAAGTCATCTCAAGATGGGACATTATTACAGATTATATTTATTAAATATTTAATGTGAAAATTTTATATCTTTGTATTCAAATGTTTAAAAAAAAAAAAAAAAGTGGGAGAAATTTTAGCACACATATTTGCAGCATGATTCGGAACCAGGATCGGTCTTGCTTCAAGGCAACAAAATATTTTTGGTAGTGGCCTAATTTGATAAAAAAAATTTCTGAGTTTTGAAATAATTGAGTGATTTTTTTTTTTTAAATGTTGGTTCAATCCCGTTGGATGGACCAAATAATTTTTTAGGGCCCAGTCTTGGGATGCAATCCGAGGCTGTCTAAGCTGAAAGCCTGGGCGAATTTATGAATAATTCATTTTTTTTTTAATTTATATCTAATTGCTTTAAAATAATGTTTTGTCGTTTGCATTCATTGTGGTGTCGATTCCAGATCAGGATTTTATTATAAATTTGCTGTTCATGAGTAAATTAATACATTACACTTTTTTTACTTGGAATAAGGAATATAATATATCAAAGTACAGTATTATTATTATTATTATTATTATTATTATTATTCTGTTAAAAAATAAACATTACTGTGAATGAAGTTAATAAAACAATATTTTTATAAATTGTTATAAAATAATAAACATTAATAATGGATGACTGATAAATGATAATTACCCCCAAAAAAAAAAAGAAAAAGAAAAAAGAAAAGGGAAGGTGGTAAAAATAGGGTGAAAGCATAAATAATGACCGTTGTAACCAAACCAACCAAACTAGTGAGCTACCAAACTAAAGCATCAACTACTACCTAACTAACCTAGGCTAAATGGGTCGTGCTTATCTCTTCCATAGCCATAGCCATAGCCATAGGGGTCCGTATAGGCTTTCTATTCATTTCATAAAGGCATCATACTAATAAAGTAGCAGTTTCACTTTCACTGAAATGAATAATTTACAGTGTCAAATCTTGTTCCTTACCCACAAATGAACACCCCACCAACTGCCAAAAATAGCCCAACACCTCTCTTATTATTATTATTTTAATTAATTTTGCACTGTTTGCCATTTTTATACCAACAATACAATTATTGCAATCCATAATTTCAAAGACAGAGATCCCCTTTGATTCTTAATCTTAGAGCATGTTTTGGTATCATTCTGTAAACTGTTGAAAAATGAATGGGAGTTTTTTTTTTTTTTTTTTTTGAATGAATGAATGGGAGTTAAAATAACAAGTAAACTTCTTCTTTTTTTCCTTTTTTTTCTTTTTTCTTTTTTTTTTTCCTTCCCATCAATGAGATGATCTAACACTTTATGGTAATATTTATGAGAATCTCTTCATGTAAAAGCTCATTTAATTACACAATGCTCAAAAAATATACTTATAAATTACAAATTTGCTAGAAATTTTTAGTGTTTTGTTGTCATGTTGATATCTTTACAAATCAAGAATTTAGTGGACATAGATTAAATCAATTCTATATATATATATATATAACACATTGTAGAATTTTAAATAAATTGATTTGACTTGTTCAGTGACTATTTTGCCATCCAAAATGCAAAGAAAAGAAAGTGAGGATAGATATTTGAGAATGTGGACAATATTTTAAAAAGAAAAGAAGCCATTGAGATTCTCAACGGGGGCATCGGAATGATGACGATGATGGAGATTTCATAAATTAAAATTTCCAAGAAAAATTATCAAAGATGGAAAGGGCAAAAAGGAGGCTACAGACTGCAAACATTTGACTGAGACAACAGTTGAGATCAAAGTGTTTTGAAGCAACTTTAGTTGTCTACTAAGAAGTGCAAGTAACTAACCAACCAAAAATGAACTCTCCCGTTAAAAGCCCCCCCAATAAAAGTACCATTTTCCCATTTCTTTCATTCTACTTTAAGCTACAGGATTTTCTCTTTCTTCAGCTTTTTTGCACTATTATTACCATTATTTATTTTTCTTTTGACAGTGTACTTTACTTTCCCTTGCTGGCATGGGCCAGTGCCACTAGTATCATCACCTCTCTGTCAGGTTCTAGTTCTTGGCTTCTGCTTTTTCACTTCTAAACCATTCTAAAAACTAAATTAGACGAGCCCATCTCTCTTCTATTTATTTTATTTTATTTTATTTTTTGCTAATGACCCACAACAGCTGCAAAATGACTGGAATCTAAAGCTTCAGTATGGAACTGGGTTCAGACTATTTGGCTGAATCAGGTGGTGGCTCCGGCTCAGGCTCAGGCTTATCATCCGCTGAGCCATCACTTAATGGTTTGAAGTTTGGCAAAAAAATCTATTTTGAGGATGTGGGTACTGCCGGAGCTCCATTTCCAGGATCTGGGTCATCATCTGGGTCCGGGTCAGGGTCAGGGTCAGGTTCAGGCTCAGGGAGGAAGGTGAGGGGGGGTGGTGGTGGTGGTATGGTTACTAGTGGGCAGCAGCCACCAAGGTGCCAAGTGGAGGGGTGTAAAGTTGATCTGAGTGATGCCAAAGCTTACTATTCAAGGCACAAAGTTTGTGGCATGCATTCAAAGTCTCCTGTTGTCACTGTTGCCGGCCTTGAGCAGAGGTTTTGCCAGCAATGTAGCAGGTCAGCTCATGCTTTTGCTTTTTTTTTTTCTCCTTACTTTTTGTAATTTCTGATCTCAAGCTAGTAAACTTAGTTGGTTTAATTTTTTGGTACTTTTTGATAAAATCTTGGTGGGTTGTGTGTTATATTTCTGAGTTAGTAGATTGATATTTGGAAGTGAGCTGTGTTAAGTTTTCAATATCTTGTTATTCTTTTGAATCATATCATGATCGTTTTTTGTGTTCTTTATAGATTTATTTGGTAAGTTAGTTGCTTTTAATCTGGAAGAAGGCTCTGAATTTTATTAGCTTGTTTAATTGGTTCTTTACATTCAATTTTATAGGGATATTTTTCGGTTTTTTAGTTAAAAGTTAGTTGTCTTTAGTTATTCTTTGGTGGGTTAGGTTATGTCTTTCATAATAATATGACGGTTACTTCTTATATGCCTTTTTTGTTGTGTTTTAATGAATCTTTTTGGTACATAGCTGAAGCTGTAGATTTTTTTTTTTTTTAATCCGAGCAAAGTCTTTGAAATGATTAGTTTATTTAATTGGGTGCATTATTTATATAGTTGAGTTTCATTTTGTTTAATGAGGATTGGTTTGAATACTTGCTACTGGACATGGTTGCTTGTTGTTTTATGTTTCAAAATTTTGTGACTTACTTGATACGGGGAGAGACCGTGGAGTTTGGAATCAATCTCGTCTTTGGCAAGTTTTTGTTTCTAGTTGATTTATAACTTTTTGGCTCTTACCCTCTGTCTTGTGCTGGAGAATATGTTCATGCTCTAGAAAATGGTTGGTGTCATGGATAATATAATATCTCCATACACAAAAATAGGAGAAGGCAATGAACTTGAGGTTGTTAGGTTAAAATAAATTGCAGGAACATGACCTCATGTCCTTCAAGAATGACAAGAATAATTGATTTCAGAAATTTTTAGAATCTTGTTTCCTGAATTTCAATATCATTATGAGAGATTTTACCAGCTAAACAGTCATAGTCTGAGCTTTGTAAATATAGACGAAAGATTTCCCTTATTCCACGGAAACTACTGGAAACTCCTGATTTTAAATTGCATTAATGTATGTCAGTTTCTTTTTTCTGCTTCTTACGGCATTTCTGAAGTTAAATAATAGGCGCCGGTGTGTTTCTTCATCTATCAAGTTTAATAGCTTCTTTGTTTGTCCATTCCCAGATTTCATCAGCTTCCGGAGTTTGACCAAGGAAAACGAAGTTGCCGCAGGCGCCTCGCAGGCCATAATGAGCGCCGGAGGAAGCCAACTTCTGGACCATTTTTGGGCAGTCGTTATGGCAGGCTCTCTTCCTCTGTCATTGGTTAGATATCATGAGTACAAATACATTTTCAAACCCCTTGTAGCTTTTTACAGTTATCATTTAGAAATGTATAACCTTCTGTTCTGCTTTACAATTATAGGAAAAGAGAAGTTTAATTGTTTGATGTTGCAATGACAGAGAACAGCAGCCAAGGTGGAGGATTTCTGATCGACTTCAGTGCATATCAGATGGTTGGTGGGAGGGATGGATGGCCAGTGACAAGTGTCTCCAAGCAGGTATCTGGAAATCAAACCACTGTCACAGCAAGGCATCTGCCTCAGCCACTATGGCAAAACCACTCTCAGGATCCTCCACCTGATCATTACCTTCAGTGTTCAACAGCTGGGACTGGTTTCTCTGGTCCTGGAATTCCTTGTGGAGGATGCTTCACAGGAGTTGCTGACTCAAACTGTGCTCTCTCTCTTCTGTCAAATCAACCATGGGGCTCTAAGAACCAGACACTGGGTCATGGAGTTGGTGACTTAATGCATGCCCATACCAAATCCGTCGCTCAACCTGTATCGCCCCGTGGAGCAGCTATTAATCAATATCCAAACATGTCATGGGGTTTCAAGGGCAATGAAGCTGGTAGCAGTTCACACCAGATGGCCCCACAACTGGGTTTGGCTCCAACATCCGTGCCCATTAACAGTCAGTTTTCTGGTGAGCTGGAGTCGTCTCAACAGAGTAGGCAATACATGAAACTTCAGCATTCCAGGGATTATGATGACTCCAACCAGCAGATTCATTGGTCCCTCTAAGTGCCGGGTTCTGATGGAACTTGTGTGCACCAGACACTTCCCTGTTTTGTGTTTGTTCTTGTGTTCTGGAATAAATTTCTTAAGAGTATGTAGGGCATGTGACCTTTTGTGTTGTATTTGTTGGGATACTACCCAGCTGACTAGGTTTGTGTCTTTTGAAGATTTTGGAATGCAGTTACATATGCAGCTGTCTTGTCCTGGTTCTATCCAGTATCTACTGCTTGCAAACTAGCTATTGGCTACCGTTTTCTCTAAAATAATGGTTGGAACATTAACGAGCCTATTTTGCTATGTAACCTGTGTTGAATCGAGAGCTCCAGAGCCCCAGTGACAACTGAGGCTCATCCTTCAGGTTATCATCTCAGAGATTATACTTGAAAAACTCAAGGTGCCATCAATTCACTCTTTTCAAGTGGTAAGTTCAGTGATGGTAAATTGCCATGTAGTGCCAAATCGAATGTCTATTATCTATGTGACTGACATTATCTGTGTGGCTATTCGTTACTGGCTTTCTATATAAAAAAATTTAGCTTTTAATCCACTTGAAATTTGATGAGTATGAAGTATAGACGTCAAATTTACTGATGGAAGTTTCAAACTGCTTTACAAGGAAACTTTGAACTTCACAATCCATGGCAAATTTTTACAAATGGCCAAACAAAGCCTTGAAAATCTTCTATTCGAAATCTCAACCTCACATTCCCACAAAGAGGCTTCAGTAATGTAAGATTTATTACCGCAACATCAGATTCTTTAAGTCAAATATATAATAAGAATCAGCAAAGCATGCTCTGCAACAAAAAAATATAGATTACAGTTCGATATGGTAACTAAAAAGATAAAATCAGCCATATAATATTGATGAACACAACATTCAATTTGGAACCAGAAAAAAAGAATTGTTATATACTTAAGCTACTAGCTAGTGGTCTATTCTGTGACATCACAAAATTTTCACCAACACAATTTTCTTTATAGGATAAGCGGGTAAAAAGAAATTGCCATAAGTAAACATGTCTAGTGCAGCTTGAATTCTGAATGACAATATGTGTGATCCAATAATTTGGATTTGATGCTTTTCTGCTTTTGGCACCTGCTGACTCTAAAAAGCAGCATTGTAAGACACAGAAACTCACTTTGGCAAGAATGAAAGGATTATGCAACAAGCTCCTGCTTGGTGCAAGCTCAACACCCATTTTGTGTGCTGGACAAACAGGCATTTGGCAGCCTGTATTACTGTGCTCTAGTGGTCATCTTCATCAATTCCAGGGCAGTTGGATGATAGTGCTTCAGATGATTCATACTGAAACAAATAGAAGGTTTATGCATATACAATCAGGACAAGTATGATGTGAGCTTAGACTAGTGTTTCAGATCTGAAATCCCAGCAAAATATCAGTTATAAATATCATCAACAGTACTATTAAGCTTACCTGAACCCCACAGAATAGGCAATAATGATATTCATCTCTCAGTTTCAACAATATATCTAGCAAATCCTGCATCCATCGACAGTGAAATCATCACCCACCAGGGACATCCAAAAGCATCCACTATACAACTATATCAAGTTACGAGCATGAGAACAACATACTTAATGTTCACATAGGCAAGATATATGAATATCTCACTGATATTCAGATATGCATATCAAAACAGGGAGAATAAAGTAATGATATATAATATTTAGCTCATGCAATTATAACCTCAATAGAACATAAATGATAATACAGTCCATAATCCATGTTTTCCAAGGTTACTGTTCCAATGTAAAATTGAAGCTAGAAAAACCAGCTTCAACAAGACCAAGGGAGAAGTTAACCACCGAAATGCATTCAACTAAACATTCAATCAGAGGCCCTTCAACATGAAGCTTAATTAAAACCTATTCCTCAAATGAATAACAATTTACAGCGATTGGGAAAAACCAAAACTAGCTAAATCAGAGTATAGAATGACAAAAAAAAAAAAAATTCCAGAGAACACACCTCTTCTGTTATTTCTTCCTCTTCCTCTTCTTCTTGTTCACCCTCTTCATCATCCTCTTTCTTCTCCGGAACAGCTTCTTTGTTCTCCAATTGATCAAGAGCTGCCTTTGCCTTATTGAAATTTATGATCACTCTTCGGCTCCGCCATAGTGACTTTTGCCTGTACCCAAACTCCTCCATCAAAGTATCCTCCTTCTGCTTTTTCCTCTCAACCGCTATCTCTTCTCTCTTCCTCTTCTCCTTATAAGGGTCCTCGTGGCCAATCCCAACTCGTGACCTTCGAATCTCAATCCCCACTGGTTCCGATCTCCCTGAACCATCCTTACCAAGGGATGAACCAGGTGTGTAACCCATTTGCTTCAACAACTTGAACCCAATATTAGACTGTGGAATCGGAGCCTCTATTTTTGCTAAGGTTTGCTCATCCTCTTTCTGTTGCTTTCTCTCCTTTTCAATTTTACGTTGTTCATGCCGGTTAACAGCTTTTGACTTCTTTTTCGAAGATTGGATAACTGGTTTGCTATTCTGGATCTGCAGATAATTGGCAGAATTGTTATACTATGCTTAGTCCCCCAAAAGACAAAACAAAAACATACATTTTACTGTCTGTTTTTAATTGTTGTGCTTCTGCATGATTTAGGGAACACAACAGCTAAAGTATTTGGCAAATGCACAGATACCGTTTACCAAATACCAACTACTCACCCACTTACGCTCAGCCACTAGCGGTTTCATTCTACAGAAGGTTGGATTAACAGTCGAGCACCTCAATCCCAAGCATGTCCTAAAACACCCTTTGTTATTACCCAAGCATGTCCTAAAACACCCTTTGTTATTAGTCCCAATGGATACAAGTAAACAGATTAAAATGGTTGATATGTTCTCTTTGCTTCTCCTTTCTTTAGATATGCAATTGAATCAAACAGTGTTTTGAATTGAACTACCTAATGTAGACAGGATTCTAAGTAAAACCTTTTCATGAATAAACCTTAACAGAACTAGTAAGCCAGATAAACAGTGACCAATTTTTTAAATTTATATTTATTTATTAATTTATTTTTAAAGAACCTATCAGGCAGTATCAGGCTATTCAAAGAGATTGTGAATATACTAGTAGTAATTGCTTTCATTTAAAACAGCTGAAAGTGGGAAATTTACGCCATGTTTGAAACGCAATCTTTAACCTTTTGTAAGAGCTAAAGAATAAATTGAATAAAATAACGAACTGACCTTCTTCAGTGAAGACTTTGTGGGGTTAGAATTTTCAGGAGGTATAAATTGAGAGAGATCACCCATGTAATCATCATCTTCTTCTTCTGTAAATTCTCCATGGTTGCCCTGCTTCTTTGTTGATGCAGTTTCAGCCATCTCTGCGATGAGGGAGACGCGAGAGAAGGCTGGGCTTTTCTGAAAATGTCGCGGCCTTTTCTTAAAGAGTGTTTAGGATCTTGACGGCCCAAAGCGGTTTGGTAATTTGAATTTTTTTGGCCTTTTTTTTTTTAATTCATGCAATTAGTCGGTAGATTAAATTTTGAGTTAAAAAAATAAATTAGATAAGAAATAATTAAGTTAAACTAGGCTTACTTCAATAAATTATTGAAGTTGCTCCAATAATACCTAAAACTAAGCAATTGTTTTACAAATTTTATTAATTAAATACACACATAACATGAGATTCGAATTCAAGAGGTAAGTCTTAAAAAATATTATTTACTAACCAATAGAATTAAGTTTTAGTCTGATAGTCTCAAACTAAGCTAATTAACTATTGACTGCTTACTTTAGAAAAAAAACATAGCATTTACATTAATGTGTGATAAAAAAATTAAATCTAATGCAAATACTTATGCCAAAATCAAACATATTTCAATTGATTATTTAACTAGTTAATTAACTATATTCTACAAAAAAAAAATAAAAATAAAAAGGTTCTTCTACAAACAACTCATCGTCAATCCTATACTGCTCCTACCGATATCTCGAACCTCAATTTTTTTTATAACAAATTACTCTTGTTCTTCACCATCTCATGGAATGGAAACAATAGTTTTTTCATCTTTTCTTCAATTAGAAATGACTCTTTTAACCCCTTCAACCACCATTGATTATACGGGGTCTATAAGGAAATACTTTCTCTACACTTTGACATATTATCAATAATGATATTGTATCTATTTATTATTGTATATAGATCATAACTATAGTACATTTTTAATAAATATATAATACAATAGCATAGCATGTCCATTTTGATAATTAGACCCCCACCACATTTTTGTAATTAGCTCGCCAAGCATTTCTAGCTAATTATTTCATAAATGATTACTTATAGTGTTATGATGATATTTAGACTTATAAAATTTATCCCAACTGATATGATCATTGATGTATCACTAATCAGTGTTACTAATTAACTTATTGGTGCTGTATAACTGCCACAATAAAGATAATATAAAACGTTAACAATTATCTAAAGATTATTAGTTTGAGAAATGTTTATTTATATTTATACTCAAAACCAAATAATAAATTGTTTAATTTTAATTTGCTTATTCACAAAAAGAGTGAGTCAAGCGTTTTAGTTAATAGCCGGTTAAAGGGATGAAAATTAAAAAAAGAAAAAAATGGCTAGAGCAGAGAAATTAAATAGGGGGCCAAACAGGGCCTTAATACGTGGCAAATTCTCTCAACGACCATAACGGTTCTGCTGACGTGGACACTCAGCTCGGTTCGCATAGATTCTCTCGGTTCGTTACAAAATCAACTCATTTTCCACACTCTCAGTGACCATCTCTCATTCCTTCTCTCTCTCTTCCTCTCTGAGAAAAGTCCTTAACACTTTTTTCCCTAGAAAATATAATTCATTTCGAGAAAATATCATTTTCCGCGAAAACAGACCGTACGTTATTCATTACTTTTCTTCGCACTTACATTTTACTTTTGAGGCGTTAAGATTCTCTTTTCTTTACGGTCAGTCGTTTGTTTAACTGATGATTTTCTCTTTGTTTCTTTCCAGGAAACTGTTGATTTTTTTTTTCTCGAGAAAATGGACAAGAAGTACCATCTATCCTTGTATCTCACCGTACTTGTCTTCTTCGCAAGTCTTGGTTCACAGGCTCTGGCTTTTACGGATCCACTAGATGGTAATATCGTAATAGGCCATTTCTATATGGAGTATTTCCTATGAAAATTTGTGTATTTTATTGGTGATTATTATTGGTAAAAACGTTCTTTTACATCTGTTTGAGTCCTGAGAAAGTGCAAGAAAAGACTAAAATGCGATTGTTGAGGCTTTGATTACTCACATTTTTTTATTGGAAAAAGAATGGTATGGTCAAGATCCGGAATTGTTTAATCAATTTTCTTATCGGCCAAACAGAAGCAAGGAATTTTTTTTGTTTTTTGTTCCACAAGTTTTGGGCAGAAACTTTGGCAGGAAAATAAGATAACCGACTTAAGGCAATTATTCAGTGTGTACGCGCTTACAGTGAACCATTTAAAAGTTGTTTAGTAGGCCTTCAGAAAGTAAGTGACATATTGTACTCTAAAATAACGTTATTGAAATATGTGATTCTTGAAGTAGATACTCTCAAATCTTATGTCTGGCTTTCTTTAATCATGAGTTTAGCTAATTTAATCATTTGATTTACACCAAGAATCTGTAACCTGAACACTATTTCTTTAATCCTGTGCAGTCACAGCTCTTCAGGATCTGTACAAGGCCCTCAACAACCCATCACAGCTGAATAAATGGAAATTGGATGGTGGGGATCCTTGCGCAGAATTGTGGACTGGAGTGTATTGTTCTGAGTCATCTGTGATACACCTGTAACAAACATAGCCTGTGTTGCTACTAAGTAGTTACTCTATTTAGACTATAAACTAATTTGGCAAGTGCTAATTTGTTTTGTAATTTTATGAGTAGTAAAATTCCTGGGCTACAACTCACAGGGCATCTTGGAAGCAGGCTTCATAATCTCCATAGTTTGAAACATTTGTAAGTGATTAGCTATCTTAACTTTATTGGATTAAAGATATGAAAGTTCTTATTCTGGTTTTCTTATTATAGTGATGTTAGCTCCAATAGCATTGGGGGTGAAATTCCAAATGGCTTGCCTCCTAATGTCACTCATATGTAAGATGCCTCCTTTGTATATTTGGGTACTTTGTATGTTCAATCTCATATCAGTTGTGAGCAGATTTTTTTCCGAAATGTGATGGTTCTACTTTCATTATGCATCCAGAAATATGGCATTCAACAAACTGAACCAAAATATACCACACTCTTTACCTAATTTGAAACATCTCAGACATCTGTGAGTTGCTAATCTCTTGACTACCTTTTTTGCTTATTTGGTTTATGATTATTCATCAGTGATTTCATCTTTTCTTTATGTCTATTTCTTTCATTTTTTTGGCAGGAATCTGTCCCACAATATGCTGTCTGGACCCATTGGCAGTGTGTTTACTGGCCTGGAGAATCTAAAAGAGTTGTATGTTTTCTGTCAAATTTCTTGCATTTCAAGCGGAGGGAAAGTAAGGCACTTAAATATGTTCAAACTTGATACCTTACTGGGACCATTTTAAACAGGTCTTGTCCTATAAAATTTGAGTTTAAAAGTGGCATACGACGGGGAACTGGTTGTTTTCAATTACTGTGCTATAATATACTCAATGTGAAGGGAATTGCTATTCTTGTGTGCATGAATGGAATAATGATCTGGTTGAATTATCAAAATGGCATGTTGATTAAGCAATAAGTGCCCTTTTTCCTTCTATATAGCTGTGAATTTGCATGATATTCATTTTCTAACTTGGACTACTTACCTCACCTTGCTTTGTATAAAGATACCAGTCAAATGACGATCACTCTCTTTTTCGTAATTGGATTTCATTTTGTTATCACAGGGATCTATCATACAACGACTTTACTGGAGACCTACCAAGTTCTTTTGGATCTCTGAAAAATCTTACTGCACTGTAAGTTGTTATGTCATCTTATTCAAGACTTCTTGTGCATGGCAAAATGACTTTCTACAGTTCCATATTTTGCTGATTTCCATCTGTTGTTTATCTCAAGGTTCTTGCAGAACAACAATTTCACTGGATCAGTTATTTACCTTGCTGATCTTCCCCTCGTTTACTTGTAAGTTTCTTCTTAATGCTTTGCGCAGAATTTTGCAATTTATTCTCATATTTCCTTATTTTATTTGCTTAACCATATCTGACACCAGGAACATTGAAGATAATCGATTCAGTGGTGTTATACCTCAGCAGTTTGAGTCGATTCCAAATTTATGGTATGTGACCAAAGTTTTAAGTGTGATTACCTTCTATCTGCCATTATTAACCATCGAATTACAAATTAATCAGTTTTCAAAATTTCCGTAAATAGGTTTTGGGGCAACAAGTTCAATGTAGATCGCAACTCTCCACCATGGAGTTTTCCTATGGATAGTTTACCCATTAGGCATAATTTTAGTGCTCCTCCAACGTCTCAGTCAAGTGCTGTTGAAAACTATCCCTCGAATGACATCGACCAAAAGCACAAGAAAGGGATGAGCCCAGGAGGAATAGCTTTTCTAGTTTGTGGTCTAGCTCTTGCGGCAACCTGTGCAGCACTGTTCATTGCATTCCGTATTAATCAAGCCCGTGCAGCAAGACATAATAGCTTGGAGAGCACTAGCACAATGCATTCTCTACCAATCAGTACAGGCAGAGGTGAGGTCTCTTATCTGTTATTTAATCTGCCAGAGTTAGTAAAATTATTCCTTGCTCATGGTAGGTTAGAATCATTTTATGTAAGCTTGTGACTTACTCCACATCTTACGCTGCATGGCTTCCTTTGTTGGATAAACTAGTATACCTGCCTCATTGATTATTTCGTTTACAAATTTCTTCTTTCTTGTTTATAGAGTTCTCTTCCACTGCACCTGAAGAAAGCCCCCGCATCTTGGCTGTTAGCTCTCCACTCTTTCTTGGCCCAAGGCGGGTACCTCCTGTTCATGCCATTAAAACCGAGTCAACTATCAGAAGAAAAAGTTTCTCAAAGAATTGTAAATTGCCGGAAAATGTAACAGTATACTCTGTGGCAGAGCTTCAGCTAGGTACAAACAGCTTCAGTGAAGATAATCTTCTCGGGAAGGGATCTCTTGGTTCTGTCTACAAAGCCAAGTTTCCAGATGGCCAAGTATATACTTTAACTAGTCATGTGTTTTAGTAGTTTGCTACAGCATTCAAATTTTATACCTAGTGTTTAACATCATTTTTTTGCTTCTTGCCTTTTTGCCAGTTTTTGGCTGTGAAGAACATCAACATGGCATCACTATCTTTCGATGAAGAGGAACAGTTCATGGATGTGATTCGGATTTCATCTCAATTTAGGCATCCAAACATTGTGAAATTTCTTGGGTATTGTGTGGAACAGGGACAGCATTTGCTTGTCTACGAATTTGTCAGAAATTTGTCCCTAGCTGATGCTCTGCACAAAGAAATCTACAAGCCACTTTCTTGGGGAATTCGCCTCCACATTGCCCTTGGCATTGCCCGCGCTTTGCAGTAAGTATCTGACAATCATCTACTAGTAAATTTTAAGGGAATCCCCTGAAAAGAACCACTTCATTAAATGCTAAATGAAACAACTTGTAAGTGTACCATTCTTTGTTAAAAAATATGACAGTGACTAGCACTGTAATTGGTGACTGCTTCATCATCCTGCAAATATAGACAGCATAAATATCGAGTAAATGCTGCTTTGCCTTTGAGATAGGACTAGGAAATCCGGTGTTATCTTGAAGTTTTGACGTTTTCATGCAACTGATTTTTTTCAGCTATTTGCACTCCCAATTCTTCCCCCCTGTCTCTCACTGCAACATCAAGGCTGCTAACATCTTGCTTGATGAAGAACTACTACCACTTATCTGTGACAGTGGGCTAGCTGTTTTGAGGCCTCTTACCAGCAACAGTGTTAAACTGAAGGTTAGTCCATTTAGGAATTGTTTTCACGTTTGCACTTATTTTATTAACAAAATCTGTAGCTTGTAAACCGCTAAGGGATTATAGTAAACTGCTGGGGCCCAACTAGTGTTCTTCACAAAATGTTTTAAGTTTCTTAGAAATAAGAGATCAAGTATGAAAAAAGACTCATGTATTGCACACTAATGTGAACAGGCCTCAGAAATTGCTATCAGTAACGCGGGCTACATTGCACCTGAACACTGGGAACCAGGAAGCGATAACACAAAGATTGACATATACGCCTTCGGGGTGTTGCTTTTGGAGCTATTAACGGGAATGACACCTGTTGATGGGTATGGTTTATATATATATATATATGCACCCTAAAATTTCTCATTATTTTGTCGCTGTGAGTCATTTTCTTCATTTTGCGATACAGTTCAAGGCCAAGACAAGAGCAATCTTTGGTGAAATGGGCTTCATCTCGGCTTCATGACCGCGAGTGTTTGGAGCAGATGGTTGATCCTGGAATTAAAGGAACTTTCTCCTCCAGGTCTCTTTCCCAGTTTGCTGATATTGTCTCCCTTTGTATTCAGGTACTACTAAATTCATTTCTTATCCTGGAGTCACATAAGCGCCTGATATTATGATGGCATCTTACCTCTTTAAACTGATATATGGCAATTGGTTGGATATGAAACTACTAGCAGCCTGAGAAGGAATTTCGACCTCCCATGTCTGAAATTGTGGATTCCCTAACGCGTCTGGTACAAAAGCACTGCATGTTGAAAACCGGTGGAGCTGATTATCCCGAGGTTGACCCCTTTGAGAGATCTTTCCGTTCCACACAGACCCGATTCATGGGCTCACCTACAGTGAGCTATATGTCCGCCTAGTGTTACAGCCGATTGACTGGTACGGCAACGCAACCTTTTCTTTCCTTAAAAGATTTTTAGTCAGCTTGTTGACTGGAGGTGCATCTGCACATCTCTTCAGTTCAATTTTCGGATACTTTTAAGCGTAAGGCCTCACTTGGCATCCCAAATACCGATTCTCTCGGTGTGGTGCTAAGTGAAACTCTGAAAGTGAGTGCCTCTCACTGTCGCTGTTCACTTTGCTGATGGGATATTATTCTTCGGTTTTGTAAATCTGATCTATCGTGTAATCTGTTGCGTATAGCAGCCATATGCCTAATGTCATCGAATATCCTGTTACAGATGTTCTTACGTCTAACCCATATTCATTTGATTCAAGGCCTGACTGAGTGTAAATAACTGGCACCATGAAACTGTCTTTCAATTCAATTTTAATTAGAAAGATGAACAAGAAAACAAACCAATGAGGGTGCAGGTCGTGCATTCTTGCACCAACGTAATAACCATCCGAATTTAGTCCAAAATTTGATAAAGTATGACGATTGAACTGTTAGAATACAACAATAAAATAATTGGGAAATAAGGCTCCGGTTTACATCTATAATAAATAACAAGAAAATCAAGAATTCTACCACCAAAAAAAAGAAAAAAGAATTCCACATTCATTCTCCTGTCCATTTTCAAATATATCATTATAGCGAATTTAATCAGTATCTACTCAGTGAATTTACATACTAATCCCACTATTCAGCAGGGCGTTAATCTCTCCAATTATGTTCACAGGTCTTCCATCAAACATGGATGAAAGTGTACCCTCGCATAACTTCTTTAGCTCCCTGGTTTTGTTAAGAGCTGCTTCCTGCAATTTCAAGAGCAGTTAATTAAAATTCTGCGACAAAATTTTAACCACCAAATGAAACAGGGGGAACAAATTATTGTTTTCAAGTATATACACTTTGTTGTTCTTTTTTTTTTTTTTGCCCTCTTCCACACATACAAATTTTTCTGGTCATTTTAAGAGAGAGAGAGAGAGAAAAAACAAGCAAGAGGACTATTGACCAGGCAAGATTTACAAACAAGTTAAATGCCTCGTTTTAGAAAAGTTTTTATGTGGGTGGTCACCAATATAAATGGGGTATGAAGAAAATAAAATCGTAAAACCGAAAGTAATTGAAGTTTAGTTATCTAGTTTTGCTTTTATATTGGTCGGAGGAAAACCTGTGAAACATGATGAATGACACAAGATATGAAAGCAATTCTGATTTTACATTTTGCCAGGGAGCAATACCTAGTTTATCATATCAGATACAAACCTGCTTCGGCCAAGATGAAGATAAAGCATTTTGAAGCTCCATGTGTTTGAAAGCCAAGTCCTTCAAACCTTCTTTCAATTTCACTTCATGATGTTTCTTTGCTTCCAATGCAGTAACTAGTCTGTCTAGATATCTGTAATTCAGATCAAAACATAAATACAAACTAATAAAGTAAAAAACATGACTCCTTATAACATGAGCCAACACACTTAAAATCTCCTCTAGACTGCACTGGGGGGAAAAATCCAGTTAAAAAAAACTACAGTACTAAAATATGTATTGACAGTATGATCACAAAATTATGAAGACATACAGTGCATTCATCACAGAACAAAAGAGGCATTAAGGTTCGCGATTCAAGAACATTTTACATGGCTAGGATAGAGTTTGGATACTATCTCAACAAAACCAAGGAATGCAGCCTTTTTATTATAAACAAAATGTTAAATTATTTTAGGACAACATTTGAAAACTGTGTTTGAAAATACCCAACCACATGCATTTTTCGTATTTCTTGGTTTCAAAAACAAAGAATCTTATGCAGTTTGCAAACTAAATTCTCTAGTATGGGCCATTCGCTAGTTACACTTGACTGAGAAGCAAGAATTTGATTGACTAGATGTTATTGTGCTAGTAGATTTCACTTGATAAGAAGTGGGAAATCAACTAACTTCCAAATATTTATTGGAAGTCCATCTAAAAATAAACATTAAAAATTAAAAGAAATAGCTCAAACCCATCTAAATTATCTGCAGCACCTCTTGGAGTTGAGAATCATGATCAGGTCCCGAGTTTTCCTATTTGTCAGCAGGGAAATGGCCGAGGAAACATCAGATAACATTGTCTTAATAGCATCAGGAGAATACTGCTGCAACACCAAGGGAGCGACTGATTGGACTTGATTACGCAAGGACAAAGTCTCCTCATTCCTTAACTCCACTAATCGCTGATTTAAGAATGCTTTGATCTGATAAGATAACAGCAAATCCAAGCATGAAATCTTGATTTAGGAATGCAGTGATGTATTGACAGAGTAAAAAAGTATTTGAGTCCATGCTGTTTGATTCTCTATTTCTTTACAGAGTGAGTTATAAGAATCGCCAAAAAGGGGGAAAGGGGAAAAACCAGTTACAGTGGTATGAGCTGATCAGATACATGATGCGTTCAATTATACCTCATACAAATCATCAAGAATCTTATTCCTGTACTCTGTCTCCAGTAGCTGGCTTCTGTCTTCACTGATTCCTGGGGTTTGAGTTAAAATATCTGGAACAGATTTCTGATTTTCCACGCTGATATTTGGCGGATTAGCATCGTCAATCACCTCAACTTGAGGAGTGTCAACACTAATATCCCATGATACCTCAGAAGCAGAAAGTGCAGCAGGCAAGGTATTGCCCTCTTTATTTGATGGAGTTTGATCAGTTTCCTGAGGACCCTCTAAGAACTCGCTAGCATTAACCATTTCATACGGACCTAAGCCATTGCCAACATCTTCTGTTTCTTCCACAGTACCAATGTCCCAATCAATCTGCGGACTGTCAACTGAAATATCCCAGTCAATGCTATCTCCAGCAGCTTTTGTGTCCTCTCCCACAATCTGATTATCATTAGAGCTTGATTGAACATCAACAGAACCAACGATCTCAGAAGCAGCAGAGACATTCATTGATGGGGGATTTTCACGAACGTCTTTCAAGTTCAGTAAGACAGCCACTGATTTCTGCAATCACATTTGAAGGCCAAATTATTGAAGAAAATCAAAATGACTCAAACCTCCATTTGGATATACTTTGTTCAGGACTAATGGTTGGGCATCGTGTGCCCACCATAATCAGTTGATAAATCAAATAACAATCGTTGTCTTACATCCTTCTCCTCGTGAGTGTGAACATCTCTGACAAAAGTGGAATAATACTCCGTAGCCTGTGACATCGAATCACTACTTATGACTTCCAAAATCCTGCTAAATGTGCTTGGAAGCGAATTAGCAGTCTCCAATAGTTCATGCCTCACACTTTTTCCCTGCAAAGAGAGACAATTGTCCTTACAAAACATTGAGTAAACCAAAAAAAAAAAATACAGATCAAACCAATTTCTCAACCACCAGTAACATGCTTATTGTAAGTTACCTGCAACCCAAGTTCTTGACAGGCCTCAACATATTTAGCTGCTGATAGAGCCACGCTTCTTTTTGTATCAGCCTCTTTGCGATCAAGTTCCGCTAGCTGTTGCTGAATCTTTTGCACTTGTTTCTTCTGAAATGGACTTCATATTTTTCAAACACTCCATCAAGAAATTTTGTCTTATCAAATAGCAATACCTTTACTCCAATATTTATATCAAAAGAAGAAGCTTAGTGCGATACACTCACATCTCATAGTTTACATTTTGAACCATAATCTGAGCAGCCTCACCGAGAAAAATATGATCTTTCTCATATGAACGCACAATTGCTTCCCAAGAACCCTGTTGAAAACATTCTGAATACATAAAACAACTACAACACTAATGCAACTACAGCAACAAGTGAGAAGCACAAAAAGAGAGAGAGAGAGAGAGAGCATAGTGTCTTACAGCAGCACCTGATAGTCGGCCAAATATATTCCGGCTTTCTGGGGTTGATTTCAGAAGTTTTTCATAAATTTTTTTGGCCTCCAAGTAATCAATTCCTGGGAAAAAGAAAAAAAAATTGCATTCATAATACAACCTCTTTTACTACTCCACAATTGCTATGAAATAGAATAACTAGCTGTCAAATACAAACTACAGTTCTGCTAGTGAAGCGCACAGTTACTAACACACCCAAAATAGGCAACAATAATAAAAGCTCAGAGGTTGAAGAAACAAACCAATTGCGGCCCTGTTTGTAACTGCTGAGGTATTGATTTTTTTTTTTTTCATGAAAAGGAAAACAAAAACCTTCTCTTTACCAATTAGATCAATTAATTAAGATCCCAGAAAGAATTAAAAAAAAAACCGACAAGAGATAAAAATTAAAAAAAGGTACCTTCAGGGTCAAGGGTGTGGAAATAAGGATCAATATCTTTAGGAAGTGAGGGAAATTCCTTTGAAATTTTAGTTCTGATCACAGCCATTCGTTTTCTCCAATCAGACGGTATTCGCTTCCGATCAACCAACCATTCTTCACAATTCAAACAACAAGACAAAACAACCCCATTAGCCCCCAGAAAATAAAAAATAAATTCCCCAAAAAATCGAAATAAATAAATCAATAATCAAAACTAGTAAGAAACAGCAAAGTAAGTAGTGGAATTGAAAAAGAGGGCGGGTGGTTTCGTTACCTCCGAGACGAGAGAATGTGATGTCGATGGGAAGATTTCGTATGTCTTCCTGGCTCTGCATGTTTCACTTACCCCTTCCAGTGCCTGAGCTGAGAAAGAGCTTTCGTTATGTCTTCTTGGTTCGGTTTCGTTTCGTTTGTTCTGTTTTGAGTTTCGGTCCTCCGTTCTCAAATTCTCTCCGCAGTCTGCTGCGTTTTTGTACAAGGGACAACTTGGTTCCGGGTTAACGGATCAAGCTCATAAGCGGATCCGAGTTTCTAATTGGATATCGATTTTATCATTAAGCTCCACACAAAGTTTTATATTTCAGTACAATGGACTATAATATCGAGTTTTATTAAAGAAGTCATTGTAATTAACATTTGTTTTCATTGAATATGTTGTAAAACCCCTTTTTTTTTCTTGAAAAAGTGAAAGTAAAACATTAATTTTTAAAAAATAGGAAAAAAATATTTCTTTCATAAATGACTGATAATAGATTATAAGAGTATGATAACGAGGTAATTAATAGGTTAAAAAAAAGAAATACATTGAATTATAAAATATAGATTATGTTCATAATTTATTTGAAATTTTTTAGAATGAATCAAGTTATGGGGAAGATTTTGATAACTTTATAATTTAAAAAATAATATTTAAAGTTACTCTTTCAAAACATTTATAAAATAATTCCTTAAAGGTGATTAAAATGAAATGTTATATAAAATTATTCAAAAATCTTCGCATAGATGTTGGACTATAACTCAAAATCTAAACGTAGTGGGATTATTCGGTAAATATTTAACACCCGCAAGGCCCAAAACGGCAAAAAAGAAGAAGATCAGGGGGTAAAATAGTCAATACGCATATTGCGAGTAACAAGTTCAATTACATCACTAGTTCAAAGTCTAAAACTCCTCTCTTGCACTTCGAGCTGAAAATCGGCTTCTCCAAATTCAATCGTGATCAGGTATTTCTCCCTATTTAGCTCTTAAATATTTTTACTAATTTATTAAGTCGTTGAAAAATCCTTTTTTTTTTAAATGCCCAGTTCAAATTCGATTTTTATCTGGGCACATTTCTAGGGTTTGGTTATACCGATTAGTTCAAATTAAATTACTTGGGATTTTTTTTGCTCTCAATGTTGATATATTCACGACATGTTGTTTCAAATTTTTATGGAAAGAGGCATTTTTCTTGGTTCGTTTAATTTGATTTAGGCCTTAATTTTATTAGCCTATTGTTGATGTTTCATTTGATTTCTGTGGTAAATGTATTCACTAAGCCATGTTACAATGATTTAGGCGTCCCTATGGTTAAATTGTTTCAATTGTTTTGTAAATGAATAAAATACTTATTTTGATTATTTTGTTGAAAAAAATATCTTTCATTTTAAATGTAAGTCTTAGCGAGAGGTTGGAATGTGATCTGATGGCTGGTTTATGATCTTTCTGTGAATTCAATTGGTACCCGGTTAGCAGAAAGCAATGGATCCTTCAGAGCTTAGGTATTTGGAGGATGAGGATACTCCGATGATGAAGACAATTAAGGGGGCAACTTTTGGTTTAGTTTCTGGAACTATATTTGGAACCGTCGTCGCTACTTGGCAAGACGTGCCTCGTGTGGAGAGAAGCGTTGCACTTCCGGGGTTGATAAGGACGCTGAAGATGATGGGTAATTATGGGATAACTTTTGCTGCAATTGGTGGAGTTTACATTGGTGTTGAGCAGCTAGTTCAGCATTACAGGATGAAGAGAGACTTTGTCAATGGAGCCGTTGGAGGTTTTGTTGCTGGGGCAACCGTTCTGGGCTACAAAGGTGATAATTCTTTCTTTAGGTGGTCAGCTTTTTCTTTTTGCTTTGATTCTTACTGTCAAGAATTTAATGAATTAGATACGAAAAGAGTAGTTAACCTAGTGTCCTTCTGGACTTGCATGGTTTGCATTAATTTCCTCATTTTGGTGTTTTGGTTTGATGATTAGCTGTTGTCTAGAGAGATGTACATAACAAACATTAAATGCTTTCTTCCAGTTGACTAGCTGTGCTTGTTACATCAATTTTGTTGCATTTTCTTGTATCTTTATTTGTTTTTTTTAGTTTTTGTATTTTTCTTGTGAGGAACATAAAATATAAAGTCATAACTAGCTGTTCTTGTTGAAATGCCAATGCTTGAGGCCAAGATCTGGTATGCAGAGTCTAAACGAAGATAAAAAATTGCCTCTGTTGATTAAGAGGTGCTGGTTAGATTTAGATTTGAGTTTTTCTTCCTGGAATTATGTTTAATGTCACTAGATAACAACCTTTTTAGGTACTTGTTCCAAAATCGTGATTAATATATCACGGAGTTGGCTATTATCACTTATCTCAAATTTTTGCTGTAATCCATTGGTTTGGGACCTTATCCTCATGTCTTTCTCTCAGTTTCTGCCCATATTTTGAATCTTCAACATGTCAAAATGATTCCTTTAATTTTCACATCCACTCAAAAGCTTCAAATGTTGATGAACTAAAGGCAGAATTTTTCAGGCATATTACCTTGAAGATGCGGATCTAATTGCTTGGATGCTGATTAGTGAACATTGTTCTAACTAGGAGATGTTCCTACTTAGCTTCATAACCTGTTTTGATATTACTTTCATGGAAAGGTTGTTTTATAGAGTTATAGGTCATAAAGATTGTTCATGATTTTTACCATTCCCCAGCAATTGATTGAACAGTGATTTCAATCACTAGTGCATATTAGCTGTCAATATTGTCCACTTTTTCATCAATATACATAGTATAATGGTTGATGTTCTCTCCGTGTTGCAGGAAAGAGCATTTCATCAGCAATTTCTGCTGGTGCCGCACTGGCAGTTACTTCTTCTCTAATTGATGCTGGTGGTCAGACTACAAGAATAGACAATGGCAAGGAATATTACCCATATACCACCAAGAAAAGATCTACTGCTGATCAATAATTTCTCATTGCTAATGTTGAAAAAGAAGACGAGCAGCTTAATGAGACAGAATTAGTCACTGATTTACTCCACTGGCTGTATGTTTGTTTCTAGAGATGTAAACATACTCTTGGGTGCTCTTTCATCATTATTCACTTGTAAGTTTTTGGATTCCAAATGGATGATTGCAATAAATATGCTTCGTCATTTTGTTGTTCTGTTAGATGTCATTTATTCTATTTGAGGCAGTTGCCATTCCTTGGTGACAATTTGAAATTTAAGAGAATTATCTTGGTTTGGTTACTTGCTTGAATACTTGGATTGAAGTTTTTTTTTTTGTTCATTGTGCAATATTCTGCTTAACATTGGAAATATATAAAGGTAATTGCAACAACTGTTGACTGATAATTATGATTATATATGAGTGACTGTAATTCCAATCAAACGGAGAAGAATTCAGTCCTAGCTTCTGAGCTACCACTCATCAAATAACTTGGAAAAACAGTTATAAAGCAGCAGCATGTAGATAAAGCTATGATTGACGAATGATCCGTAATTTCACTGAAGTAGCAGAAAGAAAACTGAAGAAGAATTGCTTCGACTGACTTGCAGATTATAATCAATAGAGAATTGAATTTGTAGGGAAGTGAGGAACTAGAATTGGTGTTTGAGTCCCTCAACGGATGAATTTTGGCTGCGCAGACTGAGTGAGCACCTGCACTCCATCACTGGACATATGGATGAGAAGAACCCTATTTACTTGTCTCATTCTCAATTATGATGCAAATTTTTTTTTGTTGAACTGAGTACCTTCAACTTATAAAGATAGAATTTGGCAAGCAACTTTTTCTTTGTTAATTCTCGTGTTGGCTGACTAGTTTCTGATATATATTATTGATCCCAGCGCATAAAATTTAAGTAACTTGTCTGAAGAAAGCTTTGTTGAGAAAAGTTTCACTGACTTGAACTTACGAGTCATCAGTGGTAAGAAAAATCTATCAGGCAAAAAAGTGAAAGACTAAGACATTTAGATAAGAAGATAATTTCAGAGTGGAATGGAGTCGTTTATTTGTAGTCATTTTCAAAGCAGACGACCCTATGTTTTAAAATTTGGGTAATTTTTAAAAATTTTCCTTGAGGTTTGAGCTTGTTGTAAGTAGATGTCGAGAATCTGTTTATTTATAAAAAATCTCCTACCGTTAGTTACTTTTAACATTGACCGTTAGTTGAATGTGTAAAGATAATATTACCCTTAACAACAGTTTGTAGATGGAATTAACTAAAAAAAACTAAAATTATTGGTTATTTTACCCTATTTAAATTATTAATATTTTTTTAAAGTTTCTACAAAAAAATAAAATTAAAAAAATTAAAAAATTATCTTTAAATTATTGATATTTTTTTAAAGCTCATACAAGAAAGATAAAATTAAAAACTTGAAAATAAAATAGTTATAATTTTTACCTATGATATTGTAAATATTTAGAATTGACAAGGATAAAATTATCAAAAAATAGGGATTGTACTTTTCGCGCCAATAATTTTAATTTTTTTTTTAGTTATGTCAGTTTATAAACTGTTGTTAAGGGTAATATTATTTTTGTACAGTTAACTAACGGTCAATGTTAAAATTAACTGACAATAGAAGATATTTTACAAATAAATAGATTCTCACCATCTATTTATAACAAACCCAAATCTTAAGGGAGGTTTTTAAAAATTACCCTTAAAATTTAGATTGTGAATTTGTATGTACTATTTTTGGGGCCAAATCTACCTTTTTAAAAGGTGCTTGGTACTGTATATCTAATCCGGTTGGAGAAGAAAAGTGGATTTAAGTGTCTAACTTGCATTTAAGCCAAACCATACGTAGTTTTATGAAAAGTTCCTCCCACCCCTTTATGTTTTGATTGAACCAAGGAGCCTCGAAGAAATATATCCAACACTTATTTCCACGTGGCGGCAACCCATTGTCGCTACCGAATTTCGTGGGCTACCACCTCATAGCTGCTTTCCATTAACTACACTGTAGAGAAAGGGAAAGAGAGCGAGAAGAGAAAGCGCTAAAGAATTCTTCCAATGGCAGGGATTGGCGCTTCTTGTTCATTTCTTCCTTCACGGAGGTAACAAAAAAATTTCTTTCCATTTCAAAAGCCGAGAAAGTGTCACAGCATTGCTGAATTATTTTTTTTTCCCCACTTTGCATATTGGAGAAACTATAAAACGTTTAGTGCAAGCATTAGAAACTCAATTGCCTTGTTTTCTTCTCAGTTTACTAAGTGTCAAGAACAGGTTTCATGAAGTAAGCACAAAATGTAAAATTTAGATTAAAATCTAAGCGGGATTGCAATTTCTATGAGTTGATAATGATTGGTCTCTTTGAATATTTGTGTATGCTGTTTGCTCATCAACGTTGAACAAATATTTTTGGAAATTTAATTTTTTCAGGCCTACCTTATATTGCTTTATGCAACTCTGATTCTGTGACTGTGCTTAATTTGTTGCTCTTTCAATGAGTTGATATTATTTTCTATTGAAATTGTTTTTGACCTTTCATTTGGTTGCTTAGAAAATGGGGACAAAGAGAGTATATGAAAATCTATCTTGTACTTTGTTTAAGTTAGCCTCTAAAAATGGAAGTTCAAGCTCAAAAAATATATGTTTATCTTTTCAAAAGTTACATTTTGTGTTCAGTTTCTAAAATATGGTCATTTGACTAAGATAGACAGTCTGCTGTGATGATGTTGGTAACATATTTATATATATTGCTTAGAGACTTTATAACTCATCTGCTGGGAAACTAAAGTTGAATGGATTAAGAATATGTTTACAGCAAATTGCAGACAACTTGGTTGCAATTTGAAACTCGTCCTGGAAGAAAAGTGTCAGGAAAATCAATCTGCAGGAGAAATTTGAAGATTAGAGCTGATGTAAACTATGTAAATGCTGAAGAAGCAAAGAATCTTATAGCCGTGGAGCGTTATGCAGTTCTTGATGTTCGTGACAACTCTCAGTATAATCGTGCTCATATAAAATCATCTTATCATGTGCCTCTTTTTATTGAGAATCAAGACAATGACCTGGGTAATATATTTTTTCCTTCTACATCTTTTGTGTGTTGTTTATGTATGGCTTCTTGCACTTACTCAAAAATTATTTTGGTTTCTGTTGGCGCAGGGACAATTATAAAGAGGACTGTGCACAACAATTTTTCGGGGTTATTCTTCGGGCTTCCATTTACAAAACAGAATCCCGAATTCGTGCAATCAGTTAAGAGCCAGTTTTCTCCCGAAAGTAAACTGTTGGTTGTTTGCCAGGAAGGATTGAGGTCAGTTTTCATATTCAGCTGATTGTTTTAGTAGAGAGTAGGATTAGACTTTTAGCAGCCATTTTAGAGGAAAGTTTCCGGGATGGGCAATGGTCACATTCAACTTCAAGAACTTCAGTACCGGGAGGATCATTGTCCTGTGATGTATCTAAAGTTGGATCATTCTTATAGTTGTCATCCTTCATCAGATTTTATTAATGTGATTCTGAGAAGCATTCTTTTCCATATTACTTCACACATAAGTTGGTCATTTTTGCTTGCAACCATTGACGGGATTTTGTTTCTTTTTTAATGTCAAGGTCTGCTGCTGCAGCCAATAAGTTAGAGGAGGCTGGTTTCCAAAACATAGCATGCATCACGTCAGGGCTTCAAACCGTGAAACCGGGTTAAAGCCCTTGCTCTTAACACTTCTTTTAAGACTAGCTCTTAGTAGTAAGCAAGCATACGAGATTTTTTTTTTTTTTTTTTTCTGTTTTGTAGGTACATTCGATTCTGTAGGTTCCACCGAGCTGCAAGATGCTGGAAAAGCTGGTTTGGTTACAGTTCAAGGCAAGATTTCAGCTGTATTAGGAACTGTGCTTATCTGTGAGTCCATTACTCAATGAAACAACCACATTGTTCTGCACCTCAACTCTTCAATTGTATACTATATGCTCACTTAATCAAATGGGCAGGTGCATTTCTATTCATCACTTTCTTCCCAGAGCAAGCCGAGAAGTTGTTCCAGTTGTCCCCTGCGAGCTAGTTCTTAAGATCCCAGATTTTGTAGATCTTAATCCATGTGTAACTGTTGGAGAAATTGCGTTTTTGAAGAATTGCCAGCACGCTAGCCAGATGGCAAAGGGGGAGCAAAGTTTGTAAACATTTGTGGAGAACCTGAATTTTGCTGGCCACAAGATGAATGCACCAAGTTTCAATGTAACCCTCGCAATTTTTTTAATTCTCATAACAACTATATGAGTTGTAGAATAATCAATCCAATCAACCTCCAGCAGAAATGCCATTAAATGACAAAATTGAGAACCAAACGAAGAATAATAGAATATGCTTCTCATATAATTGATGAGATCAATGTTGTTACCTTATTGATGTTGTAAAGCAGTCATTTTCATAAGAAGGCGTTCAATATTTTAATTATTATTAACGAAATTAAAATAAGAAACTTTTCTCCTCTATATCTTCTTTGCGCAAATGCTATTAGCTTAGCTACTTAGCTACTTTCACAAATAAAACGTCATTTATTAGTGCTGGATTACCACGACATGTAAAATTTAATGCATATAAATGCATGGATAATAAAATATCAAATTAATCCATTTCATTCGTTTCAGGACCGAAGAAACCTGTTTGTAAAAAATAAAAGTCTTATAAGCATGATTCACATTTATATAGTGTTTGAAAAGGGTAAATTTATCATTTTACTCCAGAGGCTTGGTTGAGCATTTTTCAAACTATTCTACTTATAGCTGCCCATCTCGGTTCGAATTATGAATGGGGGACGTGGACTCTGCCCTTGGTTAAAAAAATTAAAAATATATAGTATACGGAAAATAAACAAATAAATTTGGGAATTTACTTTTAAAAAATTATAAAATGGGCTTTAAGAACTCGACGCATGGGAAAATGGGCCGGGCAGGGGGAGTTGTAATTGAAAGAAATTAGAGGGGGCAAAATGATAAAATAAGTGATAGGCTGATTGTGAAGAAAACAGAGGGAGAGGATTGAGATGGCCCACGGGGGCGAAAGGTGTTTTGTATTGTTTCGTATATATATTTCGGTGGTGGAGAGCAAGTACATAGGTTTTATTCTTAATTTTAAAACCCAATCTAATCTCAATCTCCTTCACAGTCTCTCCGGTAACTCTAAACCCAGATCAGTTTTCTTCTAATTCATTCAAAATAACCTAAAAGATTTAAATTTTAGCTAATTTTAGGGTTCTTTTTTGTTTTTGATTAATTAAAAAAGGAAGGAAGTTTGAGCTAATTTTCGATTTTTTTTTTTAGATTCAGCAGCTGTTTAGTTCGCATGGCGTCTCCTCCCACCAAGGATGCTCCCGCTGGTAATTTAAAGCTTCATAATTAATAGGGTTTAGGTTTTTCTTTTAATTGATTGATTGAAATTATTTGTTTTTTAATGTGTGATTGTAGATAAGAAAGCAGAAGGATCGACCCCTAAGTCAGAAGCAACTTCGGGGTCTGTTAGAGACTCATCCAGTTCGCCTTCCGCTGCTTCTGCTGCAAGTGCTTTTCCAGGAGTTGGTGGCGCTGCTCCAAATCCTTTTGATTTCTCCGCCATGAGTGGCCTTCTTAATGTATGCTTAGTGCTTTCTCTATTAATTTGATATATTGAATGATTGATTTGAACTTTTCATTTAGTGTTTTCTTGTAGCTTTGTTCATGATGTGGTGTTTGGGATTTTATTAAACTGTGGTGGGATAATTTAGGATCCGAGCATTAAGGAACTAGCTGAACAGATTGCGAAAGATCCAGCATTCAATTCCATGGCCGAGCAACTTCAGAAAACTTTGCATGGTGCAAATGCTGAGGAGAGTATTCCACAGTTTGACACAACACAGTATTACTCCACCATGCAACAGGTTATGCAGAATCCTCAGTTTATGACTATGGCTGAGCGCCTTGGTAATGCTTTAATGCAGGTATATACATAGTGTTTTGCCTTGTTCTTGTGAAAAGGAAAATATTAATGATGTTATTGGTGTGCGATTCATATTGTGGCCATAATCTATGTTTGATCTTTAAGGACCCATCAATGTCTCATATGCTGGAGAGTTTGACAAACCCTACAAAAAAAGACCAGATCGAGGAAAGAATGGCAAAAATCAAGGAAGATCCCTCTTTGAAGCCTATTTTGGATGAGATAGAGTCTGGTGGACCATCTGCTATGATGAAGTGAGTAACTGAAATGCTGTGATATATTATTTGATATAAGCTTGTAGGTTTTGTACCATTTCTCTTGAAGCTCTTGGTCAACATTTGTACATTCATTTGTTATAATGCATCTGACTGAGTAATGGAGAATGAATTGTCTTCTCACAGGTACTGGAATGATAAAGATGTTTTGCAGAAATTGGGTGAAGCAATGGGTCTTGCAGTTGGTGGGGATGCGACCACTTCTGCTGATAATGCGGGGGCAGATGAAGCAGAAGAAGCGGGAAATGAGGATGAGTCAATTGTTCATCACACTGCCAGTGTTGGTGATGCTGAGGTATGGCTCAACTTGCTTTTATCCTCCTTTATTCTTATTTATCTCAATGAAGTGATCTTTTCTTTCTGGCTCACATGACATATTAATGTTTGTAATATTTAAATTGCCCCTATATTGATTTTCTATTTAACTGAGGGATTGGTTTGCCAACATCATGAAAATATCTTAAATGCATGTCGTTTGGTCTTTTTTGTTTCTCTCTCTCTCTCTCTCTCTCTAGTTGAGTTCATCAGAGAAATGGCCTATCTCATTAACGTTAAAGTACATATGAAAGCACTTTATGAAACAAAATGTAACAATTTCGCTTTCATGATACATCTAAATGCACCTTCTTGACCAGAGATTCTTTTGTGTATTTTTTGACCTCCTCCTGTTTTGACATTGCTCTTGGCTTAAGTATTAAACCTGCTGGTGACGGAATGGAGAATATGTATCATCTGATATTATCTGTCCATCTTTGACATTAAGGTCAGATTTATGTCCTCCCCCTCAATTGTGGTTGAGAGTTTCTGGTTTGTGATTGTTCTGCTTATTGAATCAAGCAAAAATAGAACTTGTACATGTTTTTTTTCACTATTATTGATCCGAAATTCTTGTTTCCAGGTTTATTTCCAGTTTTATGTTGTGCTGATGCTATTGGATTTACTGTATACATTTGATGCAATGTACTTTATTTAAGTATCTTGCTAAAAATTTAATTTCGTCGTACTCTTCTTCAATTAGGGTTTGAAAAATGCATTGGCAGCTGGTGCTGATAAAGATGAGGAAGATTCAGAAGGAAGGACAGCATTGCATTTTGCCTGCGGATATGGTGAGGTAAAGCAATCTGAACCTTACCTGTCCTTACTTATTTTTTCTTGTTCCTTTTTGTTTGAGTTTTGAAGGTAGGGTGTATGATTTGGATACAATTAAATATTACTTAGCGTTTTGTGTTTTTGGTTATTTACTTGAGGAAGTGCTAATTCTGCTTTATGGTTTAAGAATTTTATCCATAAAGGATTCTGTTTGCTGGAGACGCTGCATGCATGTTTGTATCGCATTTGTAAACTAACATAATGCTGTTGTTAGTGGTTAAAAAATTTTATGTGATATTGCATAATAGTAACTTATTTGTCACTGGATGGGAAGCTGTTTTCTGTCAATTTTTGTTCTTTAGCTCGCTTGAGTCTTTGTGGGCTGCTGGTCCACCTTATAATTTCCATATTCTTAGTAATATTTATTAATTCTTATTTTTAAAAAAAGGTTGGCAACTAGAGACCATATTTAACTTCAAATCTCAGGAGTCCTGAACATAGATGTAAAGGTTTATTTGTGTTTCGTACCATATTAATGAAATATTGGCATGTGGTTAAAGAAAGCACCTAAGTTTTTGGTTTTGTCTGGCCTATCAAATCACTGAGGTGGGAAGATTAGTGGTTTGATTGCCGGCCAATATGTCTACTCTCTATTACCTGCCTGCCTGGTGGTTTCGTATTTCAAATGTTGCATGTATTCTCCACCATGTATCAGTAAGTGCAGTGTGGACAGATTCATTCCCAATTGGGAGAAACACTAACCTGAAATAAAATTGCTGCATCTGTAAATTAGGCATTCTATAGTCCAGCCAATAAAGCCAATGGAAAACTAGTATTTGTGCTGATTGGGGCTTCCTAGAGACCGTTTGAGCTAACTTCTATGTTTTGTGGGATCAATTGTTCATCCCCTGGGGATATTTGTGGTCACTTTCAAATTAGTTTTTTAATGAAAACTTCATTGGCAAATTGGACAAGCTTTATGACATGGAGTTAAGCAAATGCACTTGAATGTTTTCAGGTGAAGTGTGCTCAAATCCTACTTGAGGCCGGAGCAAATGTGGATGCCTTGGATAAGAACAAGAACACTGCCCTACATTATGCAGCCGGATATGGCAGGAAGGAATGTGTAGCCCTTCTGTTGGAGAACGGTGCTGCTGTGTAAGCCAACACCCCTATACTGTTTAACACCCGTCTCTCTTTTATAGCATTTTAAAATCGCTATATGATTAATTCTTTCTACTATAATTATCTTCTGTTACCACAGAACTCTGCAGAACATGGACGGCAAGACTCCCATAGATGTTGCCAAGCTCAATAGCCAACATGACGTGCTAAAGCTTTTGGAGAAGGATGCTTTCCTGTAAACTATAGGATTGTTGGGAAGTCAGCATCTGAATGGTGGATTTCGGCAATTTCATAGGCATTTCAGTGTGTTGGATGAATCTACTCCGGTTAGGCATTAGGTTGTCATCACGACTTGATGCTTTTGTCAATGCTCTGTTTGTTTCTGTCTGATTGCTACCATTAAAATTTTATATCATAAACAATCTCTTCCCCAGAATGAGTTATCTGTGGGGAATGTTAATGTCCTAGTTTCTTTAATTACAGTTATGATACATTTGTGTCCTTTTACAAATTATTGCTTCATTATGTCAAATATGCAATTTTTTAAGTGTGTCCAGTGTTATAGATGGGAAAAAGTTCACCAACCACATTCCCCATCCCACACACCAAGATCTCTGATCTTTTATAAGTTTTCAGCAATACCAAAAGAAAAGCCAAATAAAATGTGATCTTATTGCAGGTATTTGCTGGCAATTTAGATATTAATAAAGCTAAACTAATGCACGTGCCATCTGTGTGTACTGACAGTATTGGTTACTCCCTTCACTTGATACTGTGAAACTGAGCTTGTGTTGCCCAATTCAATTTTTACAATTTAGTTATGTAATCTATCATCTTTATCAATGGGCATTCCTTCTATGAGCTCAATTCAATTGTAACACTCTTTTCTTCGAAAATAGCAAGAACGAGTATTAACCTTTATGCATATTATTTTTTTTTAAAAAAAATCGGCTCCTCTATTTTTTCCCTCAATATTAGATCCTGCTGTTGTACATTCACGCGCATTGATTAAGGACTAAGGATTTCTAAATTGTATTTATTGTTATGAAATGTCATATATAATCTTAACCACGGGTTTCCTATTTGATACAATTGTGTAGGGTTGTTAAAGATAATAAATATTAGGTTTTATATAATTAACCATTGGGTTATAAAAGGTTTTTACCTTTAATCAATTTAACCGAGATAATGGGATTATCTCACCCACAAAGCTTGTTTCATTCACGTTGTTTATGATGAAGTATGAAGACTCTGAAATTTGAACTTTAGATACTTAAGTCAACTTGTAGAAAAATAAAAATTGTGAAAAAAAAAAAGCAAGAAGGAAGAGTGAAAGAGTGGACAACGAACTTAACGGTATAAAAAAGTGACATTTTCATAAACTCTGGCTTCGCTGGGGCAATAGGAGGCATATGGGGTTCACATGCCAATTGCTGATATAGCCAGCAAGCAAAGAATAAGATGCCAAAAAATTATTTTCCTCATCATTAAATATATAATCAATTAATAATATAGGACAAGCAATTTCAAGTGGTATCTTTTTTGTCACATCAATTCATTTAAACTAGTATTATACTGTACAGTCTGTTGCTTGCTGGTTCTTTTGCTTCAATTGACATCAATCATTTGTTAATAATTTACATTTTTCAATTTGCCACTCTCTTAATAAGCTTTGAAGTGTCACTCTCAGGCTCAGCACATTGGAGGAAGAGTTTTGTTAACAATGGAGGCGCAGAAGCAGAAGGAGAGCAAATCATTATCATCGTCAGTATCAGATGTGGGAGCCTGGGGAATGAACATTGTCAGCTCTGTTGGCATTATCATGGCTAACAAGCAGCTCATGTCTCCTAGTGGTCTTGGCTTTGGCTTCGGTCAGTTACTTCTTTTTGTTTTTCTTCATTAATTTATTGATCTCAAACATTTCAATCTGATCTGAGTAGTCAATCAATCGATCCTGTTAGTTGCTGTTTTTGTAGAACTAAAAGTGAGTTAATCTGCAGCTACAACTTTAACCGGGTTTCATTTTGCTGTCACTGCACTTGTTGGTTTGGTGTCTAACGCTACTGGTTACTCTAACTCTGCATCAATACATGTTCCTTTTTGGGAACTTTTTTGGTTCTCAATCGTTGCCAATACATCAATCACCGGAATGAACTTCAGCCTCATGCTCAATTCTGTAGGATTTTATCAGGTACAATCTTCTATTTTTAACTGTGCTCTGAGGGCACATGTTTAGCGGATCCTTTTACATCATCATAATTGTGCTGCAGATTTCAAAGTTAAGCATGATTCCGGTGGTTTGTGTGATGGAATGGATTCTCCATGGCAAAAAGTATTCTAGAGAAGTGAAGATGGCTGTGGCGGTGGTGGTTGTTGGCGTTGGAGTCTGCACAGTGACTGACGTTAAGGTTAATGCCAAAGGGTTTATCTGTGCTTGTGTTGCAGTCTTCTCTACATCCTTACAGCAGATTGTAAGTGTCATCTTCTTTCTCTTATCGTATGGACAGTAATTGTTTCCAGCTGATGGCAGAAATATCAAACATTTGATCAAATTTGCTAGGATATGAAGCCTTTAGTTGTTCGAATTCACCATTGCTATAGCAGGACTTAAAATACTGCGTATATAAGTTCCTGGAGTTCAGAGCCAGAGATTCAATTATCAGCCATTGAATTTTGTTTGTCGTTACTTTTTTTGAACAGTCAATAGGTTCCTTACAGAAGAAGTACTCCGTTGGTTCATTTGAATTGCTTAGCAAGACAGCTCCAATACAAGCAGTCTCCCTTCTTGTCTTCGGTCCATTCATTGATTACTATCTCAGCGGCAAACTTCTGTCAAATTATCGTTTTTCTTCCAGTGCATTTGTAAGTATTTCTTATACATCATTAACAAATCCATTTACCGTGATTGATGCATAGATCTTACTAAATCAATTATTGCAATTCGTGCAGTTTTTCATACTTCTTTCGTGCTCGTTAGCTGTATTCTGCAATGTGAGCCAGTATCTCTGCATTGGACGTTTCTCGGCAGTAACTTTCCAAGTTTTAGGCCACATGAAAACAGTTTGTATCTTAACGTTAGGATGGCTGCTTTTTGATTCTCAGCTGACGGTGAAAAACATATTAGGGATGACGGTAGCTGTTCTTGGCATGATAGTATACAGTTGGGCAGTCGAGGCTGAGAAAAGGAAACCCGATTCCAAGACCATCGGTCATACAAAAAACAACCTTTTGGAAGAGCATGTGGAATTGTTGAAGCAGAGAATTGAAGAATCCCCAGCAAAGGATGTTGAGCTTGGCCAGGCGAAATAAAATTTGTGTCACTTTAACATCATTCTTTCTATTTATCAGCCACAGCAAGATGTAACATACATGGCTATAGCAAGATGCAGTAACCATCATTGTTTAAGAACTTACCACTCTCGAAAAATAAGAATCATTTATCTGCAAACTTTTGAATTTTTTGAAAATTTCGTGTAGTTTTTATCTTCGGAGCGATGCATTTAAGCCAAAATTTCCTCATAAGTCATAATCATTCTCATTCAAGGCTCCAGAAAACTCTTAAATCAAATCACTAGTACAACATATGATGCCACACTATTTTCTTATCGAAATGGTACTATAGGGCCAAAATTAAGAGGTTTTCGCGGTGTTTACGGCACAAATATTCGAGTTGGGAAAATGCCTGAATACTGTCAATAATAATTTGAAGAGCTGAACCCATCACACTACAAAAGTCACAGTTGAGATGAATATGAACAAACCCATCACTTCATAAGTTGGCTCTGCAGTTGGCCTTGTGTAATCTTATATTTTAACATTCACATACTCATTTGGGTTCTCGGCATTTCCTGCATATGAATTTGTCCAGATTAATTCACAACATCATTGTTAAGAAAGTATTGTAATAATGTTAATTGGAGTATCATATGTAGCATGACACAGACCAGCCTCCAAGCTGAAAAATCGGAAAGGTAGTAGTGTTTTGTTCAAATTTGAAGTTTCTGCAGAGTAGACTGAACTCCCTCCAAATCGTACACCTAAAACAAAAAATTAGAAAATAATCAGTATATGTCATTAAGGATAAGTAATCACTTAACCGGATTAAAAATTCTATAAAATAAACTAACCATTTTCATAAGAAACAAGTAATATCAATCCAATTGTCAGTACAGCTACAATCAAGAACAAACTTCTCATCATCTTCATACGAAATCAATATAATTGCACAGAATTAATAATGACACTTCAATTTTCCATCCAATGAATAAAAGTATAGTACATAAAAGCAAAAATATTGTTATACAGTCTCTAAACAGTAAGAAAAAATATTGTTATAAGGGAAGTTCCAACTGATCAATAAATTTGAATACAGTTCTATTTTAAGGTGTGATGATAACAAATAAAGACATACACACCATTGCTTAGAGCTTATACACCATTTTTTCCTTTTACAATATAATTAAGAAGGCTTGAAAAATACCTACAATTAATCTTATCTCTTGATCAATTATAAAAACCTAAAAAACAGTCATGAATTATTTTATCTAGGCATACGGTACCCACGCATTCTACCATTGTTTATCATATTGCAATTTCACTTTTCCTATGTGATAATTGCATAATAATTGCAAAAATAAACAATGCAGTTAATTTCTTCGTACTTAATAAGTCTCTATCAATTGTTCTCAACTTGGGCAAGAGTGTCTACGCAACTTAAGTTCCATGATCCAACAATCTGAGCTCTAATCATGGATCCAAACAATCTGAATTCGAGGATTTCACTATCATCGAGAATTATATCTAAAAGAGATCAATAAATCCATAAAATAACTTAATAACTTGAAATAAAAATTATAACCGAATTTTGTTGTTATGTTTCTTGTTTATGAGAATTTACTCTTTTACTCTAAAATTCATTTACCCTTTCCCCAAGTAATTAAATAAAAATATTTACATATGTTGTTGAAAAGCAGAGTCCGCAATCATGTTAATAACTTTAATTAGCCGACTTAACTCTAACGGTCACCGGGCCAGTTAGTTTTTTATTAGCGCCAAAATCTTTAACCGTGTTGAGGTTTCCTAATTGATATAGGATGCAACTAACTTGTTGAATTCTTTTATCATAGGGAAAAAGAATTTGAAAAATTGTATCTTCCATAAGTAAATTTCCTAATCAACCAAGTACTCAATATTCACTTTGCTCGCTCTGTTAATGGTTTGATTTCTTTCATTGCCCATTCCTTCATCGTTCATTCAGCCCCCCAAAAACAAGAAATGAACATAAAAAAATCAAGAAACCAAGCATCATTCATCCATTTTTTATTGAGTTTATTATCATGGGTTTGTTAAGAAACCAAATAAAGGACCGTGTAAGTGTTGAATCAAAGAAATTCAAGGCGCCGCCATCAAGAACTATCAAGAAGAGAAAATTTGACGGAGAGGACCAAGCTGCGTTTCCTTTCATGAAGAAACCTCTAAGAGAACCTCAGCCTCCTAAACAAGGAGGAAAGAGTGCGTCAGCTGTGGAGATCAAGTGCTATGATGCTACACGTACACTGATCCGTGAACGTCTTGTAGAGGCATTTTCTAAAGTTGCTGGCGAGGTTGAAGATATGGAGAAGAAGGAGCAAGTTAGTGCTTGTGACCCTGTTGGGGTAGCCGTTTCGGTTGAATCTGTGCTGTACAAGAACATGGGTCCTTCCAAGGGGGCTAAGGCGGCAGTTCGGTATAGAGCAATCTTGTTCAATGTTAAGGATCCGAAAAATCCTGATTTCAGGAGAAAGCTTCTTCTTGGAGAGGTGAAGCCTGAGACACTGGTCACAATGCTCCCTGAAGAGATGGCCAGTGATGACCGACAGAGTCAGAATAAGCAAATCATAGAGGATGCTTTAGCCAAGATTCCGGATCACTCTGCTGTTGATGAAAAGGAATCAGAATGTGATGCTCGATGATTTTGGTTCACATCATGTTTTTAAATACTGTACTGTTTGATTTTCAAATATTTTACACTGAGATTATGATACTTTCATTACTTCATTAATACTATTAAATGTTGTCTCACATCATTCAATTTTTTCCTCCCATAGATGCGCTTGTATTTGAATAAACAAAATTTCATATTGCTTACATTGATACATATAGATTTTTGTTGCCCCAAAATGACCATCTGGGCTAGCTGATGTTGCAGCCATGCACCAGTAAATATTACATTTGAAAAATATAGACTTTTATAATTATTTGCAAATAAGCTTATTTCGTAGGCTTGCTTTAATGAATGTATTATAAGAAATTAGGAATGTTGATCAATCCATTTACACTGCTCTGAAAGATTCCAAAACTGCTTCAGCTATGGCTACTCTCTTCTTTACATCTTCATCATGCTTCTTTAATGAGACCCCATTTCGAGTACCCTCTTAGTTGATTGGCTGTAAAACATCTAACTAAATAACAACACTTGTACATTCCAAAAGAAAGAAATATGAATGCACAAACAACTTAATCGTTCATTCATTTTTTATCATAACATATACAAGGATGTTTCTTAATATACAAGAAAAGTCCAGTACTACATATAGACGTCAGTTCATCCTATGGTTAATGGTAAATTGATCTAAGGGCTTGCTATGTGTAGTCCTTTAAAAATGACAGCTCTCATTTGTCTTGTTACCCTCCTTGAGCTTATCCATGATGATGTAGGGAATTCCTGCTACGTGCTGTGTCATCTGAACAGATCATCAGCAAGTGCTGGCTCATGCCAAGTCATTGACAGATATGAGAGATGTGACGGGTGCTGGGGCAAGGATCCTCATTGAGACCTTTAATCAAACACTTGTTGAATACATCAAACACCTTGTGCAGTAACATTTCAAGTGAATGTTAACCAACCAAAATCACACATACATTGCATGTCAAAGCTGGCTTTATAGAGTTGCTGTCATGATTACATACAATACACTTCTTAATTATTACTTTGTCGAAATAACGATATTGAGAAATAAAGATTGTGGGAAGTACGACATCCACGGATTTTCAAGTAGGCTTTGTGCGTACCATCAAACACCAAGATTTATATCTCAAATTTGGATTTTTTTGGGGCAAAACTCAATCTTCACTTGAAACAATTTAGAAAGGTACTTTGAAGATGATTAAGCTCAACCAAGTACTTTAAGTGGACTAATAACAGTTGGTTTCTGAACAACAAGCCGCAGTAGAAACTCAAAATTAGTACCCCATTTGACAGGCGTGTAAGGAGATAAAAAAAAAAAAAAAAAGATAAGAATTTACATTTCTGAAGACAAGATAAAGAGCAAAGAGAAATAGCTAACCATCAACTTGTGAAGCAAGCAAGCCCCCAAAGCTGTGGTCGGGTTGGTAACAGCATTAAGCTTCTAGCAGCTAACGCCTGAGTTCGAGTCGTGGGGGTAGTAAGGGAGAAAAAATGGGGTAGTAAGGGAGAAAAAATAAAAAATGTATTTGGGTTTTGCCCACCCCTTACTTAAAAAAAAAACTTGTGAAGCAAGCAAAATATATTGCTCAATTTATTCGCATAGTTTACAACTAAAATTTGATGCATAAATTGTTTTCAACCTAGGCAAGGTTGTCTATAAAGCTTATGTCTGAGATTTCAATAAATTCACGCAATAAAATTAGCTAATGTTATGAATGCAGCTGCAAAGATCTTGTTTGTGAAAAAATCCAAAATCTTGATCTTATAATTAACGGCTGGCTCGTTTCTTGTATATTTTTTATTTACCGAAAAATAAAAATAAAACTAAAAATAAATAATACTGATTAGCCGACTTAACCGCAACGGTCACTAGGCCAGCTAGGGTTTTATTAGCGCGAAACTTCAAAGCTTTAACGGTGTTGAGGTTTCCTAATTGATATATGAAGCCAACTAACTTGTAAAATTCTTCTGTCGCAAGGAAACAATTTTGGAAACAAAAGTGAGTTTTGGAAATCGTCATCTCCTATAAATACGTAGTAATTTCCTAGCCAACCAAGTATTCAAAACTCACTTTGCTCTCTCTGTTCGTGACTGATTCTTATTACTGCAACTTTCTTCTTCATTCATTAAGCCCCTCTCCAAAAAACCAACCACAAAAATCAAGAAAGCAAGCATCGTTAGTCCATTTTTTATTGAGTTTATTATCATGGGTTTGTCAAGAAACCAAATAAAGAACCGTGTAAGTGTTGAATTAAAGAAATTCAAGGCGCCGCCATCAAGAACCATCAAGAAGAGAAAATTTGAAGGAGAGGAACAACCTGCGTTTCCTTTCATGAAGAAACCTCTAAGAGAACCTCAGCCTCCTAAACAAGGAGGAAAGAGTGTGTCTGCTGCGGAGATCAAATGCTCTGATGTTACACGTACATTGGTCCGTGAACGTCTTGTAGAGGCTTTTACTAAAGTTGCTGGCGAGGTTGAAGATATGGAGAAGAAGGAGCAAGTTAGTGCTTGTGACCCTGTTGGGGTAGCCGTTTCGGTTGAATCTGTGCTTTACAAGAACATGGGTCCTTCCAAGGGGGCTAAGGCGGCAGTTCGGTATAGAGCAATCTTGTTCAATGTTAAGGATCCGAAAAATCCTGATTTCAGAAGAAAGCTTCTTCTTGGAGAGGTGAAGCCTGAGACACTGGTTACAATGCTCCCTGAAGGGATGGCCAGTGATGACCGACAGAGTCAGAATAAACAAATCAGAGAGGATGCTTTAGCCAAGATTCCGGATCACTCTGCTGTTGATGAGAAGGAATCAGAATGTGTGATGCTCGATGATTTTGGTTCACATCATGTCTTTTAATTAACCGATTGTATTGTTGAATTCTTAAATACTGTACACTGAGATTATGGTATTTTCATTACCTCATTAATCATATGATTACACATTGTCTCTCATCATTCAATTTTTTACTCCCTAATGATGGGCAAAAAAACCAAAAAAAAAAAATCCTTCGTACTTTATTTGATTCATATAGAATCTAGTGGCCACAAAATGATCCCTGGGCTAGCTACACGTTGCTGGCACGCACCAGTCAAGATTACAGTAAATAATATTGGAGCTTTTATTTGTAACTAGGCTAATTTTCTTAGAATCGCTCTAACGTATGTATTATACGAGATTAAGAAGGTTGATTAATTTATCTACTGCCTTGATGAAATTATCAGGCTTGACCGCCTGTAAACTCTCCTTTTTTCTCTCCCCCACCCCCCCTCCCCCCGGCTTCCTAAAGCTAAGAATTTCATTAGAACATCTTGTAAGATACAACCGAATTCTGGTGGGAACTCCTCCAACCAAACTAATTAAAGGCGGCTGAAAATTACAAGAACGTTTACCAATGGTGTGCACAGACACATTACAAGTCCAAGTCATTTTCCAGCATATGAGTGAGCTTTATGAGCTCTGCTCGTGCAAGGATCATCATTGAAACCTTTGGTCAAACACTTAATGTATCAAACACCTTGCATGGTAATATTTACAGTAAAATATTGACCAACCAAGATCACAAATATATCGCATGTAAGTTATCGGCATAGGTAACACCAACAATTTGACGCATAAAAAAGAAGATTAGGCTGCTATATCACTGCACGCGGAAGAGGTGGCAGTATATGTTAGTGAAATGTTTGATGACTTTAGGCTTGTTTCATATTAAAGTTGAGCAATTGTAACTTGAAAATTATAGTATTAAAATATTTAGTAAAAACAAACTAATGTGACTTAAAAATTAAGTTGATTAATCTCGTACTTATATCTTAAAAAACTTATAATATCTTTACTAATTTTACAGACTTGCATTTAAAATTTATACTTACTACGCACCGTCAACTTTTATTTAATCGTTATTTCTTTTTTCCTCAACTCTTCTTACGCGACTTCCTAATATAATATTAGTAGAAGCCCTCCCATGGATAACAATTTTCTCTTTATAAATCATATTTACATGTTCATACCTCCAAATTATCCGAGCCATAGGATTTCACTTTCACAGATCCATATCCGAGGGAAATCTATCAACAATCTTTGCTCTTAACAAACCTAAAGTCCTAAACTAAAAAAATAAAAATTAATGTTTAAATTCAGGTGGAAAGATCTCAACTGTACCAAAATCCAAAACCTTGATCTCATCGGTACATTGAGTCAATTAGGATTAATAAGGATACCCTTTACCCTAAAATTCTTTAACCCATTCCCCAAGTAATTAAATAGAAAAAGGTTGTTTAAAAACAGAGTCATAATAATAATAAAACTCATTACAGAAAAATAAAAATAAAAATACCAATTAGCCGACTTAACTTTAACGGTCGTTGGGTCAGCTAGGGTTTTATTAGCGCCAAAATCTTCAAAGCTTTTACGGTGTAAAGGCTTCCTAACCGATTTAGGAAGGCAACTAACTTGTTGAATTCTACTATCATAAGGAAAACAAATTTGGAAACAAAACATTAAGTCGAGTTTGGAAATCGTCTCTTTATAAATACTCAATACTTTCTTAATCGACGCTGTTTTCAAAATTCACTTTGCTCTAGCTCTCCTTGTAACTGATATCTTCAGTCAGTTTAAAAAAAATAATTGAAAAATCAAGAAAGCAAGCATCGTTCATCCATCCCTTTTTGATTGAGTTTTACTATCATGAGTTTGTCGAGAAACCAAATTGGGAACCATGTAAGTGTTGAATCAATGAAATGCCAAGCGCCGCCGTCAAGAAAGAGAAGATTTGAAGAAGAGGACCAAGCCGCGTTTCCTTTCATGAAGGAACCACTACAAGACCGAAAGATTGTATCAGCCGCGGAGATCAAGTGCTCTGAGACACATGTTGCTGTGCTTCCTGAAGAGATGGCCAGCGATGAACGACAGAGTCAGAATAAACAAATCAGTGAGGATGCTTTAGCCAAGATTCCGGGTCGCTCTGCTGTTGAGGAGAAGGAATCAGAATGGGATCCTAAACAAGACCAGAAGATTGTATCAGCGGAGATCAAGTGCTCTGATGTTACACGTACACTGATCCGTGAACGTCTCGTAGAGGCATTGTCTAAAGTTGCTGGCGAGGTTGAAGAGATGGAGAAGAAGGAACAGGTTAGAGCTTGTGACCCTGTTGAAGTTGCTGTGGCTCTTGAATCTACGCTGTTCAAGAACATGGGTCCTTCCAGAGGGACAAAGACGGCAGTTCAGTACAGAGCAATCTTGTTCAATGTCAAGGATCCGAAAAATCCTGATTTCAGAAGAAAGCTTCTTCTTGGAGAGGTGAAGCCTGAGACACTTGTTACCATGCTTTCTGAAGAGATGGCCAGCGATGAACGACAGCGTCAGACTAATCAAATCAGAGAGGCTGCTTTTGCCTAGATTCCGGATCACTCAGGTACTGTCGATCAGAAATCAGCAGCGACATTAGAATGTGATGATCAATGATTTTGGTTTATACCATGTTTATAATTAAAGATTTGTATTGTTGACATTCCAAATATTGTACTCTGATTTTATGATATTTTCATTACTTCACTAATAATACTCAACATTTTATTACATCATTTAACATTTTTTTCTCTCAAAGATGGGCTTATTCTTGTCAAGTGGATGAACAAAATTATAATTGCTTTCATAGATACCCATAGAACTTGCTTCTTAAATAAAACCCCATTTCGGCGTGGCCCGTAAAAGATCGATCAACGAACAACCCTACTCTGCTAAACAAAGAAATATCAATTAATGCACAACTTAATCTTTCATTTATTGCTATCATAACGTATACAAGGACATTTCTTGCTGTGCAGGAAGAGCTCAGTACATCTTGTGGTTGTTAATTCGTTCCATGGCTAATAGTAACTTGCTGTCTTTTACAATTGATGGTTCTCATTTCTCCTGTTACCACCCTTGAGATTATCCATGATGATTTAGAGAGTTCCTGCTTGCTGCTGTCTTATCTGTACAGTCCTCAGTGAATGCTTCATGCCAAGTCATTGTCGAGAGTGTGTGAGTGAGGCGATGGGTGCTGATGCAAAGATCCTCATTGAGACCTTTGATCAAACTCATGGTTGAATATATCAAACACCTTACACAGACTAATTAACCTTTACAGTGAAATATTGACCAACCAAAATCACATATATATTGCATGTAAAGGCTAGCTTTACGGATGTATACCAGTACACTCGTTATTTGTTTGTTTTCCAGAACAAAGATATTGACTAAGAAATATTTTGGGAAGTACAACATCCATGGGTTTTCCAGCATTTTTTAGTAGGCTTTGTCCATACCGTCAAGCGCCGCGTACTTTTCAGATTCTCAACATCAAACGAGTATTTTGAAGTAGTCTAGTAGCAGTTGGTTTCTAGTTGAAAACAGAGGAAATTTAGAGCTACTCAAAAGTTGAATCATGTACTCTACCCATTTGATAGGAATATAAAGAAACTAAATACTACTGAAGATAATAATTTATACTTCCAAAGACAGGATAAGCAGTAAAGAGAAATCACTAACCATTAACTTGTTAAGCAAGCAAAATACATTGTCTTATTATTGGTTTGTACTAATTGGCATAAGTAGAAACTAAACTTTGATGCCTAAAGAAGATTAGAATGACATTTCACGCAGGCGATGGAGGTGGCAGGATGTATTGTGGAAGATTCGATGACTGAGAGAAATCACAACATTTCTTCTGATTCACCTTTTTGATATAGGCAGAAGCCATCCCATCGATAACACTTTTGCCTTCGAGAGTCATCATGAATCACATATATTTGAATACCCATTCCCTTTACTTGGCTCTATCAAGAATGAAATAGGCTTCGTGCTGTTCTTTGGCTTTTTTGACCTTTAACTTCCAGAAAATTGGCACAGCATCGGTTCTTTAGCAAGCTCCTAGACTCATCTTGGAAAAATAGAGAAAGACAACAGTATGACGACTTTCACTACCATCATTGATTTCTCACGAAAAGATTTGTTATTGAAGAACCTAAATGATCAATTGGGTATGTAAATAAGTTTGTGGGTAATTTTCTTTGCGGAATAAATCCCTTTCTCATATAAATATGATGTAATAATTTCTCCCGCCTTCTTTCTTGGTGAAAGTATCTTTGAAGAGAATGAAAATTTCTCCACTTTCTTTCTTTCCAAAGTTACCAACACAGGACAACTAGCCATAATTTTATCTTTTGGTGCTTCGGATTGGCATTTCTTATGTATAATATGCATCAATTTGTAACTGGATTATGCATCACTAATAAGTAAGAACTTAACTTTCCCAGTTTCCAAGCTCTCCTTTCTTACAGCCTCAAACAAAATTCTTCCAAAACATTTAGGTTGATGGCGAATGATCATTCTTCAAGTTTCATCATTGAAACTAAAAACTACACAGGAACGACCAGCGTAAAGTTTCACGCTGTCATAGATGATCTGTCATATGTACAAAAAAAAAAAATTATATGAAGGAAGTGGCGGACACTTTACACTCTGGAGAGATTGCTGTACAACGTGTCGTCTATTAAGAGGATTTGTCGTCTACCATTTTTCAGTTTCCAGTAAGCCTACATGGCATTTATAGCTTAAAAGAAGATATGAATTTGTCGTCTCATGTAAAAGTAGACGTAATTTTAAGCGGAATAATAACATAGGGATCCTTATTTTAAATCTAATCACAAATAAAGACATGAGTTTTATTTATTTTTCCTGAATAGGTCCAATTAATGCGGTTCGCCAAGGCTACTGTCCCTGTTGATGATTACAATACACAACATAATGTCGAGCTTGTGACCCAGCTGAAGTTACTGCCGTGTCAGTCAAATTACAGATGTTCAAGAAAGTGGGTCGGGGATAAGGAAATTACAGGTCCCTCTTGTTCAATTAATGCTAAGGATTGCTAAAAATCCTCGTTTCTTCGTTATTCTATTGGTGCATCGTTTAGTATCATTCAATTCTTTTCCTCCTAATAATATGGGCTTATTGTATATGAAAAAACAAAATTCCATACTGCTCTCATTGATACGTTAGAATTTTGTGGTCCCAAAATGACCACCTGAGCTAGCAACATGTGCTCACATATGTACAGTCAGTACTCAAGATTACATTGAATTAATGTAAATCATTGCACGTTGAAGCTGAGTTGCGAATCAGCTTGTTTTAATTCCTCGTGCTTAATTACTAACCACTTCAATAAATGTATTACAAGAATGTTAATATTTGTATTAAGAGTCGGATAAATTTTAAAACACCTCATATGTATTATAACTAAATTATGTATGAATAACATGTGTAATTAAATTTAATATAATCATCACTTACATGATGATTTTTTAAAATTAATGCACATATGTCGTGATATTATTTACTTGTTTTATGACTGACATGACACCTCAGATGTATTCTAAAATTTCTCGTTGAGTCGATATTGATTTCATTGGTGAATCAATAACTTGCTGACCGTCTAGAGTTTGCCACATTCTTTGTTGATCTAAATTATATCGCCATTAATATTAGTTCTGATCAAATAGTTATTTTCCTCACCAATTCTTGTAGACCTTACCAATTGTAAAATGTATGTCCAAGGGTTATTTACCTTATGTTTTGTCTTGCCTATTGTTTACAGTTTACACTATCCTATCCTTTTCACATAATTGTAATCATCTTTAGGCATCATACTTTCTTACTTGCAAGAATTTGAAGTTTTTGCTGAATAGATTCATCTCCCACCGAATTTTGTACCAAAACAAAATTAGAAAATGAGGCAATTTCAGCAACAACGAAAAAAATTAGTAACAACATAGTGATACATGTGATTAAGGACGATTAGTCACATATAGGTGGCCAAAAAATTATATAAATAAACTAACCATTAGCATAAGAAATGATCAATATGAATCCAATTACCAATATAGCTACAATAAATAAAAAATAAATCTATCATTATCTATTGAGGAATTTTTTTTTGATAAAAGTAGTTCATGAACAAAGTTTAAATCAATTTTTTAGTCCTTTACCTCTTCTAAGATATGAACTTGAATTATCAATTAAAGAAAACCATTTGAAAACTACTTACTTTACCCTAAATGTGGAAGAAACGTTTTCAATTATGTACCAACAAACATAATCTAAGTATTTTATTAAATTACATAATTATTTTGTAAAAATAATAATACCTATCTTTGCATAAACACATATAATCATTGAGGCCATGAGTATAAATAAAAAAACATTACAAAAATGACTGCACATTATGTGGTCGGAAAGTAATACTTAAAAAATAAACCAAAAATGAAAAAAAAATGATTATTGCTTGCTTTTCTTAGAAGTAGTATTCACCCACCAATAGAATTTAGAAATCCAAACTTAATACTAAAATAAAGGGAAACTACCATTTAAGTCACAAAACTTCTACATTATCTTTCCAAAGACGTAATTTGCCTAATTCTTGTAACCGAATCCTCATTGTCATTTATTAGCAAAAAGAGCCGTTATGAATTGAACAATAAAACTTAGTTAATTTCGCAAAATTGCTCTTCAACTTTTAGTAATGGATGAAAAGTACATTTTTTGAATTCATTAATTAGGTTTATATTGTCAATTTTATATTTTTAATTTAAATAATAACAAAAAAAATGTCTGCTTATGTAATAAATTATTTAACTTATAAAATCTTTCGGATGGTGCAAAATATCTTAATTCAAATACAAATGGAGGCAAACTTGAGAAGTTGAGGGCTTCAAATTTTTTTTTACAGAAATCAAGTCATAAAAATAGATCTAAAATAAGTTCATAATTGCAATTTATCGGATGTGAACTTAGTTTTATATTCATGTATTTTTGGGAAAATATATATCCTAAAAGGCAAAAAGACCAAAAATTGAGGGACCTAAATGATAAAATACAGTGCTTTTCTTAGAAGCGAATAAAAAAGGTCGAAGCTAGAAATAAAATAAAATAAAACATGTCAGTGGAGACTGGAGACGGACAGAGAAGCGGAGCTGACTCAGACAAGGTGAGATTAAAACGCTGTCGTTCAACTCTAATTTGGACTTTCTGGACTAGTTTGACCAGTGTCTCGTCTTCTCTTCTCTCTCTTTCTCTCTGCAGTACTACTGTCACTGTGGTGCGTTTGGTGTGAAGTTGTTATCTGTCCAAGATCTCGATTCTAACTCCTCAAAACGCACCGCATTGCCTGCTTTTCTTTTTATTGCTGCTCTGTCTGAGTCTCAGGTACTGCTCTTTTCAAACCCTAGAATCTTGGATTTCGTTTCAGATCTCGTGATTATATTTCGCTTGCATTACTAGTTTCTTTTCTCTATTTATTTTTCTTAAAATCAAATGTGCTTTGTTTTCAAAATGCAGTGAAAATATAAAAGTGCTATGGACGGCAGCAGTGGTGGTAGCGGAGGTCATCGCTTTCGAAGAATCCCTCGACAGTCTTTAGCTCATCTCAAATTGGACCCATTGGTGATTTTTAAAAATTTTTTTTTTCTGGAAAGAGTGCATTTTCTTTCATTTACATGCTTGAATTTCTCTTAGAATGACATTTACTGTTAGTTGCATAATCAGTTAGTAGTGTCTTGTCTCTGAAATTTCTAAAATGTAAAATTAAAAATGGCATTTTTTGTTTGTCTGAATCACACCTGATTTTGAATTCTATGAACATTTTGGGGTTATTAAAATGAAAAATAAATTAGACTTTATATCTCGTTTCCTGTATAAGGTTTACTGATGGGGAGTCACTTTTACTGCTGTGTGATTTGATGAGTTCAAGCTTGAGTGCCGTATATTGATTTTCTGCAGATTGATGAGAATTTGGAACAGTGGCCGCATTTGAATGAACTGGTGCAATGCTATAGAGCTGATTGGGTGAAGGATGAGAACAAGTATGGTCACTATGAAAGCGTTAGTCCTCCTTCTTTCCAAAATCAGATTTTTGAAGGCCCCGACACTGATATTGAGACAGGTTTTTGTTTGATTTTAGTTGTCTTATTCACTTTTTGTCCGCTCTTATATGTTCGATGTTTGTGAAATGACTTTTGACATGCCTCTTTATGCAGAGACACGACTTGCTAATGCAAGGCGAGGCAAGGGCGAAGATGCCATAGATGATGACACACCAAGTACCTCTGGAAGGCAATACACAGATGCTACTGATGTTTCAAAGGTTATGCTTTTGCAGTCTTGGTTTTACTAACGTCGCATTTCAAGATATGTTCCTTTTAGACATCATGATTTTGACTTTTATTTTTGGAAATTAATCTTGTATTTGCAGCATTTTGGTATATCTCCCCTTCCTGCTTATGAACCAGCTTTTGATTGGGAAAATGAGAGATCATTAACATTTGGTCAAAGACTTTCAGAAACCCCAATGTCACAGTATGGCTGGTTTAATTATTATTGCAGAGTATACCTGTAGTAGAAGCCTTTTGGACTTGCTCTGAGTTAATCTATCTTTTTTTTTTTTTTTTGGTTTCTTTTTGGTGCCTTCAGTGGGTTAAAGATCTCTGTGAAGGTTTTGTCTCTATCATTTCAAGCTGGACTAGTTGGTGAGTTCTTCTTCACATACTCTGTTACTGCAATATTTCAATTGCTTTTAGCTGTTTCAGATTTCTGACTTAAGTATCTCTATCTTTTCCTTTCTTTTCTCTGTCTTAGAGCCATTTTATGGCACAATTTGCTTATATAATAGGGAGAGAAGAGAAAAATTATCCGAAGATTTCTATTTCCGAGTGCTACCGGCTGAAATGCAGGATGTAAGCCGTAAAATTAATATATATTTTTTCTCTATATTCTTAATCCTTTTACATGGATTTGTATTTTCCTAGTGTGTCTCTTTTCTCTTAGATCGCAAGTAAGGATTTTTCTGTTTCCTTCTATCTTTGCCAGGCAAAAATATCTTATGAACCTCGCGGCATATTTTATTTAGATGCCCCATCAGCATCTGTTTGTCTTCTTATCCAGTTAGAGAGGCCTGCCACAGAAGAAAGCGGAGTCACCCCTTCCGTTTATTCACGCAAAGAACCTGTATGTCCATGGATATCAATAGGTTTTTTATTATTATTTTTAACTCATATTTAAGTTCTTCCTTTCTTTTTGTTCTCTTGTTGGTTAATCTGTAAAATAATCTGGTGCCACCCTTGGGAGTTAATAATAAAACCCTTTTTTATCAGATTGTATAAACTATATTTCTTTACACGATTATATGTTTCTTCAACCTATCTGAATCCTGAACAGGTACACTTGACAGAGAGAGAGAAGCAGAAACTGCAGGTGTGGTCTCGAATTATGCCTTATAGAGAGTCCTTCGCCTGGGCTATTGTTCCGCTATTTGACAACAGCATTGGTGCAGTTTCTGGTGGGTCTGCTTCCCCTAGCAGTCCTCTTGCTCCAAGCGTCTCTGGGTCAAGTTCCCACGAGGGTGTGTTTGAGCCCATTTCAAAGATCACATTGGATGGGAAGTTGGGATATTCGGGTGGAAGTTCTGTCATAGTTGAAATATCTAACTTAAATAAAGTAAAGGAATGCTACACTGAGGAGTCGCTTCAGGTGTGATTGGCTTTGTGATAAATAATTTATACATGAAAATTATTGCTATTTTCTGCTACAGTTGGTGTACCAAGAGAAAAAAGGAATAAAGAGTTTCTTAGAATGTCCCCTTCCCGTTATTTCTGTCACGCTGATACCTTCTAACAGTCTCTTCTCTTTTGCTTGTGGTTCATTTTCAGGATCCTAAACGCAAGGTTCATAAACCAGTGAAGGGTGTTTTAAGACTGGATATAGAGAAGCACCAGACTGCTCATGCCGATTTGGAGAATATATCAGAAAGTGGCAGTGTGACTAATGACTCAATTGATCCAGGGGACCGTGCTACTGATTTGACATTTTCTAAGTGCCCTAGTAACGGTTCTGATGTGCCTCAGACCAGCAACTCTAAGTGGAGTTATGGTGATGGGAAAGAAATTTCTGGAAACGGATCAAATGCTCCAGATTTTAGTGCTGATGAAGTGAGTGTAAAGCCATTCTTGTTATGGTTCTTGTGTTCACATTTACCCATCACGTGCTATGTGACATTGCTCAAGATATAATCACAAGAAAAATTATTCATCTTTTATTATTATTACTTTTAACATCTTTTGGAAGTCGATGCAACCTTGTTTGAGTCTATTAGTAATTTGCTGTCGGGGGCCCAACAAATCCATTTAGAATCAAACTGGAAATCTCAAAAAAAAAAAAACCTGGAAATCTCCTTGTCTTTTATTCTAGTCCTTCAGTTACTGGTCATGCCAAGTTCTTTAATAAGGAAGTCCCAGACTAAAACATTTCATGAAAGTTTTACTTGCTATAATCCAACATTCCTTACAATCAATATGTTTCATTGGGTAAAAGAAGTGTCATATTAGTGCAACTTGTATATCTCAACCGTGCATTTTGAAATCTCTTTAGACTGTTTAAACTGAAAACAAGAATCGCATTTCTCAGTTTCAAGCTTTTGACTTCCGCACCACAACAAGAAACGAGCCTTTCTTGCAACTTTTTCATTGTCTATATGTATATCCCTCGAGTGTAAGTTTGAGTCGGAAGAGGAATTTGTTTATCCGAGTTGAACTACGGAAGGATGATGCTGATGTTCGTAGACAGCCTTTAGAGGTAACTCTCTTGATTAGTATCCATACTGAGAGATGTTTGCTTTGCATTCCTCATCTCACTTGTTATGTGTTTATTATGACTAGGCAATTCATCCAAGGGAGCCAGGTGTTTCACTCCAGAAGTGGGCTCACACACAAGTTGCTGTTGGGGCTAGGATGGCCTACTACCATGATGAGATTAAAGTTTCACTCCCAGCTGTTTGGACACCTATGCATCACCTCTTTTTCACTTTTTTCCATGTTGATCTACAAACAAAACTGGAAGCTCCAAAACCAGTAAGTTATACATGTATAATGTAGCCGGCATTTCCTAAGCTTTTTCAACTTCTGTTATCTGTTCAAGGGAATGAACCTTCTGTCACTGCTTTCCAGGTAGTAATCGGATATGCAGCACTTCCACTGTCTACACATGCTCAGTATGTATTTGCTTTTATTTATGATGTTTCTTCCTTGCTTTTATCCATTTGATCTAGCTAAGTGATTTGCTTGATTATTTTCAATTTATCTCAATTTCATAGCAATTTATTTTTGTTTAGAGCTTAATTTTATTTTTATTTTAATGTGCCGTTACTGGTGTAAGTGTTTCTAATAGCTACAAGGCAATGCTTATTATAGGCTGCGATCTGAAATTTCTTTACCAATAATTAAGGAACTGGTTCCGCATTATCTCCAAGAGACAGGAAAGGTATATTTGAACAGGATATTGATTATTACTTTATGTTATCTGTATCATTCTTTTTTAATTTTATTTTGTAGTGATGTTTAATTAAATATGAGCCACCTTCTGAGATGATAGGCCTCGCTTTCTCTCTATTGGACACCTAAATGAGTCTGGCTTGATCTCACTATTTAACGTCTACTTTTTCTTTTCTGTTGTTTTGTCAACTAAGAACTGGTTATGCCAGTATAATTAAAAAGAGTAGAAATAGAAATAACTCTTATCTTCTTAATGTAAGTCTAGCAATTTCATTATTTGCTGTCTGAGTGTAAAACTTCAATCCTATATAGAAATAACTCTTATCTTCTTAATGTAAGTCTAGCAATTTCATTATTTGCTGTCTGAGTGTAAAACTTCAATCCTATATATGCCTTTTATCTTGTGTGGATTATGAAATTATTGCGTGTTTATTTAGTATTAGCCAATATGCTTTCCTCACATGCCTTTCTTTGTTCATGGTTCAATACTTTAATTTTCAAGGTGCAGAGGAATCACATCAATCCATCCCGAACTTGGGCCTTTATTGGTGTTTGTAAACAATAATGAGTTCATATACAGCTAGAAGCTCTTATATTCAATTTGGAATAGTTTTCATTTCCATCTTTTTGACTAATGATTCTGTTCTGATTCAAAAGTTAGATCTTTCATGCCTTCACTTTATCTTCTGGCTTATTTATTATTCTTATTATTTTGGTAGGAGAGGCTTGACTATTTGGAAGATGGAAAGAATGCTTTTAAGTTGCGCCTAAGACTTTGTTCTTCCTTGTATCCAATTAATGAGCGCATTAGGGATTTCTTTCTTGAATATGACAGACACACTCTTCGAACAAGCCCACCTTGGGGTTCTGAACTGCTGGAGGTATTGATTTATATTATGCAATTAAATTCAGCCGCTTTTATTTTTTCCTCATTTTATAAATGGGAATTCATAATGATCTCATGAGTTTCAGTCCTGACATTTAACTGTAAGCATATGTGAACTGACATATGTAGCCAAGGGAGAAGCCAAGGCTAGAAAGTTCTTGTGTTATCTTACAGAACTGAATTCTGTACATGTCTGTGCGTGTGTGTGTTCCCTTCTCTTAGTTCTGGCTTGCCACCTTTGCTTCAGTTTGATATTTGAATATTATTTTGTAACCAGCCGTGGCTTGAACTCTGCATTTGTTATGGAGATGTACATACCATATCAGGATTAATAATCGGAACCCCTGTTAAGGCAAAAAGTGGAAGAAAAATAAAAATAAAAGAACAGATGCATCATGATGAAGAGAGTTGGGGCTAGGGAGTTGACAGGGAGGAGGCTTAAGAATATGGGAACTTTTGTTGTCATTCTGAATTCACTTAGTAACCTCAGTCTACATATATGTTTGTTATCTGCTAGAAAGTTGCTTCTTTTTTCTGGTGCTTCATATCACACCTATTTATACTGCTAGAGAGAGTTGAATGGGCTTCATGAATTTTTCTCTTGCAGGCTATCAATAGTTTGAAGAATGTTGATTCCACTGCTTTGCTTCAGTTTCTTCACCCTGTACTGAATATGCTTCTCCATCTTATAGGCAATGGTGGAGAAACACTTCAGGTTTTCAGATTATTTTAATTATAGTGTTTTCTTTGCAATCCTTTTTTGTCACTAGTTTCAAAGTCATTATTTTTTTGTTTTATTTTGTTAATCATCTTGATGTCTTTGCTCTTGAGGATTTTTCTTGATCATTGGACAGCCTCTGGGCTTTTTGCTGTGTGTTGCCAACACTATTTATTTTTCTTTGTTCCTTCAGGTTGCAGCCTTTAGAGCCATGGTCAATATCTTAACCCGGTATGCTTTCAGTTATTAAGTTACACCGTGTAGAGATTTATATGACTTGTGCCAGTATAATTATCTGGTAGATGCCTCTAGATATAACAATTTGATCACCTTACAAGTCTGGAGAACTATCTTATTTTCAACCTTACGAAATCATTTTTTTGTATTATCATATTCTGGCAACTGGAAGGCATTTGTATTATAAACTGTAAAAATTAACTCACTAATGCATTAGTTGGGCCTCATACAAGTACACTCACACACCCACAAACTATAAGAAACATAAGCATTCTATAAGAAAAGGAGGCATACAAAGGTGAGAAGCTGTTCATCTCCCTCCCTTCCAAAAAAAGGATGATGGTCTATTTGAAACAATTTAGGCTTTATTTTATCATTTCAATCTTCTGAATTGAGTTGCAAGGGCATGTTGATTAAGCCTTTTTGTTTCTGGTTTTTATAACAACTTAGTCTTTTGCAGTTAGCAATATGTTGAAATTTATTTTGTAGGGTGCAGCAGGAGTCAGTTGATGATGCTGAGCGAAATCGATTTCTTGTCAACTATGTTGATTATGCTTTTGATGACTTTGGCGGTCGTCAACCACCTGTTTATCCTGGTTTGTCTACTGTATGGGGTAGCTTGGCGCGCAGTAAGGCATGTTAACCAATCTTCCTTTTTGAGTCCGTACTCTAATTCCCTATTTTATTATTCTGTTACCTAAAATATACTTTTCACATTGTGTCATATTAACAGGAAACCAACTATTCTCTTTATAGATTGTATTACAATTTTGAAATGAAATTCGTGGTTTTGGTGCATATCTTCATTGTAATTGTAAATTGTTTTACTACATTTGATTATTATTATTATTATTTTAGAAAATATAAAACCTTTTTTCACTGCATTTGATTATGGGCGGCATTTTAATTCGTTTGGATGAATAAAATAAGTTCTCTTCGGGGATGATTGCCTTGGGCTGATTTATGTGTTCTATTTATCTTACAGTTCTAGAGTGAATTTCATAACATGACTCATAAGATTTTCCCTGATAAAGTAATGTGATTCTTCACTACCTTGCCAATACTGCGCTAGAAGTTGAAAACGTCATTTGTATCAAAGCATGTATTAATGCATTTTTTTTGTTGTCCCTGCAAAGATGTGCTGAAGTGCTAAAATCTCAAGATTAACAATGTACTATTATGTTTTTGTTCATTATTTTCTTTTCAAGTTCTCTGATTGATGATTTATTGCAGGCTAAGGGTTATCGTGTTGGACCTGTATATGATGACGTTCTGGCAATGGCTTGGTTTTTCCTTGAGCTAATTGTCAAGTCAATGGCATTGGAGCAGACACGGCTTTTCTTTCATGGTCTTCCATTAGGTAGGGTGAAATACTTGGAAAGATCCTTGCACTGCATACAGCTTATTTCATAATACTTAAAAAGAGATACTGAAATAGTAATTTATCCACTACATTTTTCTTATTTTTTCCCTAGACACAACAGAGGTATTTATTGTGACCTCAGTTCAATGTACTGAGCGAGCCTTTAAGACAAAGTAAGGCTAACACCCTACAAGTCTGTGGCTTATTATGGTCATTGCTTATAAGCTACATTATGGTCATCTCCGAGCAGGCTTGTTTTTATAATTACTATTTTTCAGCCTTTTGAGACAATTGTCATAATTAATAATGTTCACTTTGTGCTGGTGAAATTTATATTATCAATATAGAACTACCTAACTCTTACAGGATTTCCATAAATTAACCAGTATTGAGCATGATGATAAATATGTTGAATAAGAATTCAAAAAGGAAAATTTATGGTAGCTGGATGATATTTAGTCAATAGGGATGCAAGAGAGCTGTCTTACAGTTGTTGCTTTGCAATGATTCTTACTATTCCAGTCTTAACTGATTAATTGACTGCTGATGTCTAGATTGAAATGCTCTAACTGCTTTGCTGGTAAATTCTATTTTGGATAGTTGCATTTGCTCTACATATTTCATGTTTTCTTATATATTAGTTGTGATTGTTCATTTTAATGTAGAATGTAGGCCAAAAAGTTGAAAGTAGCTTATCACGTAAGAAATTCTTTGAATCCATCTTTTTCAAAATTTTCCCCCTTTTGTCAGGTGAAGACATTCCTCCCATGCAGTTAAGAGACGGTGTGTTCAGATGTGTAATGCAGTTGTATGACTGTCTTCTAACTGAGGTGCATGAGCGTTGTAAGAAGGGGTTAAGTTTGGCAAAACGCTTAAACAGCAGTTTGGGCTTCTTCTGTTATGATCTTTTGTCCATCATTGAACCTCGGCAAGTTTTTGAACTGGTAGGCTCTTCAGCTACTTGCCTGGTTATAAATCTGTGTTGATCACTAATTGTATTTAAATTATCGTTTGCTTTGCATTCTCTTGTCTAAATCAAACACATGGAACATGTAGTGTCAAAGATTCTTTTTGATAACGAGAATCAGTGAATCTGCACTATCATATTTTGCAGCTTGATGATGTATGGTTATAAATCGGTGTTGATTTGCTAAGAATCAATGAATCTGTACTATCATATTTTGGAGCTTGATGATGTATGTTTGGTTGAGGTATGATAGAATAATATCTTTGGTATGCAATAGTTGGAGCTCTTGTTAGGTTTCTAGTTGTAAGCTATATATATATATATATTCTCACAGCATCATGTCTTACGCAATTCAGTTCTCCCCACACATCTGGATGGGAATTGTAGGTGGATAGTGAATCTAGACGACAGTTACTATATTTCATATGGGCAGGAGCCTTGTTCTTTTAGGGGTTTTTGTAATGTTTTACTTGACACAAATTATCTTCTATTCGGCAGGTTTCATTGTATCTGGACAAGTTTTCCGGGGTATGTCAGTCAGTTCTCCATGATTGCAAGCTTATATTCTTGCAGATTGTATGTGATCACGATCTTTATGTAGAAATGCCAGGGAGGGACCCTTCAGATAGGTAACTCATTGATTAAGTTCTTCTGTTCTTGCGTACCTGTGAACTTCATGTTCATTTATCTTATGTTTCCTGGTTGATCAATCCTTAATGTGGATGTGTGTGGTTTACTTATTAGGGTGCTGGAAAAATCAGATGTTATTGTGTTTTTCTTCAATTTTTTGTCCCTCTTCCTCCCAGTTTGGAGTAAAGAGTCCAATTGAGGAGATTGACTTAAGTCAATACATCTGTTATAAAGATATCCCGCAGGATTGTTTTATTTTCGAAAGATTATCATTTTCTTTCGTAATTCTTTCTTTCTTCAATCTTCATTTTGGCTGTGTACGATCTGAGTGAATTCAAATCTGATGCTGCAACTGATGTTTGTTTGACCACATGCTCTTTGATGTTGTAGGAACTATCTTTCATCTGTGTTAATACAAGAAGTTTTCCTTACTTGGGATCATGATGATTTATCTCAGAGAGCAAAGGTGAATTTTAATAAATTCAACTAGTTTTAGTTTTGAATTAATGATGGTATTTCTTGAGTCAGTCGATGCATATTTGTTTGTTTATGTGCACTTTGCTCAATTTCTATACTTGTTAACTGTTTTCTTTACTCTGGCTACATGCTACATTATTATTTGCTTGAAGTATAAATATTCTGTCTGGTATTTTGTTGTAACATGCTTCTTGTGAGTATAGGCAGCCAGAATCCTAGTAGTCCTTCTGTGCAAGCATGAGTTTGATGCTCGGTACCAAAAGCCTGAGGATAAGCTATATATCGCTCAGCTATATTTCCCCCTTATTGGCCAGGTACGTTTTTGAGATAAAAGTTAAGTTGATTGTATTTAGAGAAAAAAGAGATAAAAAATTTCATAGCATGACATTTTCAAAAATTTTATAGCTTGATATATATACTCTTTCCTTCACTTGAGGGAAGTTCACTTGTTTTCCTAGATTCCTTAGCATTCTAGTCTTAAGCATACATGGACTTTTCTTAGAATTCCTCAGTGGGTATATTTTGTTTTATTCTGTGCAGATCCTGGATGAAATGCCTGTATTTTACAATCTAAATGCTGTAGAAAAGCGTGAAGTTTTAATTGTTGTAATGGAAATTGTGCGGAATCTAGATGATGCTTCACTGGTCAAGGCATGGCAGCAAAGCATTGCTCGGACAAGATTGTTTTTCAAACTCATGGAAGAATGCCTCATTCTTTTTGAGGTTTGTACTAAATTGAAAGCTGAAGTTCCCTTTGAATCATTTTACTGAGTCTTCGCTCTTCATTTAGCCTCTTTACATGAGTTAGGCCACAGAACATGGACTTTTTTAAGCCTTGTTATCTACATGGAGTCCTGGGGATCTGTTCTTGAATTTATCAGATGATTTTATTGTAATAACTACCAGTGCTTTGCTTACTTAATTTTTGTGGCCAATTAAAATCATCTAAACATGATTCTTTTTCAACTAGATTTACATGAAGCTGATGTCAATTCATTTCTCATTGTATTATCTCTGTTGCTCTCATGTCAGTTGTAATCTGAGTTTGAGTGAATGATGTATTTTACAGCACAGAAAACCTGCTGATGGAATGCTGTTAGGTGCTAGTTCTCGCAGCCCTGTTGGTGAGGGGTCTTCTTCTCCCAAGTATTCAGATAGACTCTCTCCTTCAATAAACAATTACTTGTCTGAGGCATCTAGACAAGAAGTCAGAGTGAGTTTACCATCATGATTTTTCTGAAGTTTTTGAAGCTATTGCATTTTTTTCCCCCTATTTTTCTCCCTTCATCTTCTTGTCAGCTCTTTTCTTTACTGGTCAATTTTGACGTCCTTCACTGTCAATACTTTCTTAATTTCTTTAATTGTCTTGTTTTGCTATTAGATTTCAGAAAGTTCATCTTTTGTTTATCCTTGTACTTTTTAAATCTCTCCAATGCAGCCTCAGGGGACTCCTGAAAATGGTTATTTGTGGCAGAGGGTGAATTCCCAGTTAAGCTCTCCAAGCCAGCCATATTCCTTGAGAGAAGCTTTGGCTCAGGCACAATCTTCTAGGATTGGAGCTTCGGCTCAGGCACTTAGAGAATCCTTGCACCCAATGTTGAGACAGAAATTGGTATGATTTTGCATCAATTGTTTTTAATTGATTGCCATGACAGCCCCTACTTAATTTTTTAAGTATTAACTGGTCTTGTTTTAGGTTTGTTTATTTTCTCTTTGTTACTCAAGGAAGCTGATATTTTTCACATTCTCTTCAGGAACTCTGGGAAGAAAATTTGAGTGCCGCTGTCAGTCTTCAGGTTTTAGAAATAACTGAGAAATTCTGCATGATGGCAGCATCCCATAGCATTGCTACTGATTATGGGAAACTTGATTGCATTACAGCCATAATTATGAGTTTCTTCTCCCGAAACCAGCCAGTAGCTTTCTGGAAAGCATTTTTTCCCGTCTTCAATCGCATTTGTGATCTTCATGGAGCAACACTAATGGCTAGGGAGAATGATCGCTTCCTAAAGCAAGTTGCCTTTCATCTCCTTCGGCTTGCAGTTTTCCGAAATGATAGCATCAGGAAAAGGGCTGTTATCGGGCTCCAGATACTTGTGAGGGTATGTTTGTTTCACATTAATAGGATTTGCTGCTGCGGCTGTGCTTTTGAGCTCATTTAACCATATCTTTCATTTTTGCAGAGCTCTTTCTACTTTATGCAGACTGCAAGGCTGAGGGTTATGCTGACTATCACACTATCAGAGCTAATGTCCGATGTGCAAGTGACTCAAATGAAATCTGATGGAACACTAGAAGAAAGCGGGGAAGCGAGACGCCTTCGAAAATCTTTGGAGGAAATGGCAGATGAAGCTAGGAGTCCCGGCCTATTTAGGGAGTGCGGACTTCCTGAGGATGCTTTGTTGGCCATTCCAGAAAAATTTACAGAGAATCGGTGGTCCTGGTCTGAAGTGAAACATCTATCTGTCAGTCTTCTGTTGGCCCTCGATGCCAGCCTGGAACATTCACTTTTGGTAAGGTTAAACAATTTATCTCAATTTTGACTGTGATGCATTCATTTGGGAAATGGCAAGAACACCTTGATACCAATTAATAAAATGGATTCAACCATCTCCCAAAGGATTTCTGCATTGTAAGCAGAAAGAAACAACTCCTTAGAAATCAATATAGATATGCTGGTGCATCCCTCCTGCATGAGTACCCAACCTTATAGCATTTTTCATGAAAAAAATATGCAAAGAAGTGAGGATGTAGGCCATGGCTTCTCTGTGAAGTTCTCATAAAAAGTAATTGGTATGAAGAAGCATGGCTTCTTTTAAGATTTTTGTCCTTGATTTTTCAATGGTTTTTGTTTCTTTACAAGAAATGTTCTCTGTGGCTTTATGAGCATCTGATACATGTGGCTGTAAGCTTGTAACAATTGCTAAGATTTACTTAATGATTCTTGTTGCCAACAGACTCCTTGCCTTGCCCAAATTAGCCTGTAATCTTGTTATACCTTGCCTGCCCTAGCTTCAGTTTAGGTTTGAGAAAGGTTATTTGTTCTCTGGAAAGTTGTAGAGGGTGGATTAACTGTTTGGATACCTTACTCATTTTCATTTACCTTACCTGGCCACTGCTATTTCACCTATCTTCTGGATCTGTAACTTATACTGATTGAACTCATGTAGTAATATTTTCATTTTTCTTACAGGGTTCCGCCATGACTATGGATAGATATGCAGCTGCAGAAAGCTTCTACAAACTTGCAATGGCATTTGCCCCTGTCCCGGATCTTCATATAATGTGGTTGCTCCATCTATGTGATGCGCATCAAGAAATGCAGTCATGGGCTGAAGCTGCTCAGTGTGCTGTAGCTGTTGCTGGTGTTGTCATGCAGGTAGCACTGATAATATTTTTAAGACTCCAATTGATTGATTGTGTTCTAGCTACTTGGTTAGCTGACGGTTGAGCTTTTCTAAATATAGCCCCATAACTGGAAGTGTGCTTTTATTTACACGGCCACTTTTTTACTAATCTCTCCAATATCTTCATTTGTAGGCCCTTGTGGCTAGAAATGACGGTGTTTGGAGCAAAGATCATGTTGCTGCTCTTCGTAAAATTTGTCCCATAGTTAGCAATGAGATCACTGCTGAGGCGTCAGCAGCTGAGGTGGAGGGTTATGGTGCTTCAAAGCTCACGGTTGACTCAGCTGTGAAGTACCTACAGCTAGCAAATAAACTTTTCTCTCAAGCTGAACTCTACCATTTCTGTGCAAGCATTCTAGAACTTGTGATCCCAGTTTATAAGAGCAGGAGAGCATATGGGCAACTGGCTAAATGTCATACTTTACTCACTAATATATATGAATCAATCCTTGAGCAGGAAGCAAGTCCAATTCCATTTACTGATGCCACATACTACAGGGTGGGATTTTATGGTGAAAAATTTGGAAAGCTGGACAGAAAGGAATATGTGTACCGTGAACCACGTGATGTACGCCTAGGTGACATAATGGAGAAACTTAGTCATATATACGAGTCTAGGATGGATGGCAATCACACTTTGCACATTATTCCAGATTCCAGGCAAGTGAAGGCAGAAGAATTGCAGCCTGGAGTCTGCTATCTACAAATCACTGCTGTTGATCCAGTCATGGAGGATGAAGATTTGGGGAGCAGAAGGGAAAGAATCTTCTCTCTTTCCACTGGAAGTGTTCGTGCCCGTGTCTTTGACAGATTTTTGTTTGATACCCCATTCACAAAAAATGGTAAGACCCAAGGCGGTTTGGAAGACCAATGGAAGAGGCGGACTGTTCTTCAGACTGAAGGTTCTTTCCCAGCACTGGTGAATAGGCTCTTGGTAACCAAGTCTGAGTCCCTCGAGTTCTCACCTGTTGAGAATGCAATTGGAATGATTGAAACCCGAACTGCAGCACTACGAAATGAGCTTGAAGAACCTCGCAGTTCTGAAGGTGATCAACTCCCACGTCTCCAGAGTCTGCAGAGAATCCTTCAAGGCAGTGTTGCAGTTCAAGTGAGTTGTGTTTTGATGTAGTAGTTCTTTTTAGTTTTTTGATATCAGTACAAGCATTTTGATGCTAGACAAGACTAGTTCCACTATATGACTTGGTTCCCTATCAGAAGTATGATCTTATGAGTTTTTATTTTTTATTTTTCATGTACTTATATTTTCTGTTATTGTCAACCAGATTTTTATCATCCTAATCTGAAATTGCATGAATTTAGGTGAACAGCGGGGTGTTGAGTGTCTGCACAGCCTTCCTGTCGGGTGAGCCAGCCACAAGATTGCGTTCACAAGAATTGCAGCAACTCATAGCTGCACTCCTTGAATTTATGGCTGTTTGCAAGCGAGCCATAAGAGTACACTTCCGATTGATTGGAGAGGAAGACCAGGAGTTCCACACGCAACTTGTTAATGGATTTCAATCACTAACAGCAGAATTGTCTCATTACATCCCCGCCATTCTCTCAGAGCTGTAAAAAGTGTTGTCCGCTTTGTTTGTTTAAGCGCCGGCTGGCAGCGGCAATCTGTTCATATCGTCTGTTTTTTTTTTTTTGTATCTCCTTGCAGTCGTGCACATATTTCAGGTTGTTTATAAATGTAACTACTGGGTTTTGTGTACCATCTTCAATGCATTTTTTGGCGACGTGTAATGTTAAGCGATTCCTCTTTGTGTGATGTATTAAAGCATCTGGGCCTCTTATTTCTCGTTTCAATTTTTATTATCAATCTAGGAAAATTCTATTAGCCTCTTAAATCCCATCTTTGCTTTTGCATTTGAGCGTTCGGGCTTTTTTTTAATTTAATTTTAATAAAATAAAGTTGTGATGTATGTATTAATCGTATGACGTGAATTTGTTGAACGAGTAGAGCCTACATCAGTCACCAAGTGCACCATTGACTTCAAATTGTAACCATTTATTGAGTCAAATTGAGAAATAAAAGTAATAAGTGCAATATGAATGATCAATGAATATTCTTAACTGACTTCACCACCGCTGTGATCTCAACCACTGCATTAGCTAAGGCCAGTAACAACTCGAAATAACACAAGGAATAAGGAAAGAGAATAAGTAGCTCAATTACGCAAAATTGTATTCGAATTAAGTGGAGGTGCATGTGTCTGCAAGCTCGTGTATAACTTGAACGTTACTGAAAGTCTGAAACATTTACCTGCGTGTCACTTGTCAAAAAAGTTTGGTAACTAGAAAGGTTACCTGTGGGTAGTAGGTCATTTGTGCATCAATTTTAACATTACATTTACATCACTTGCAGATTATATTAGTAACCTTAGAAGCCAAATAATTCGATCGAAGTTAAAATTAGAAATGAGCTAACATCACATGATTCACGCCACATATATTTTCATTTTCATTATTTCATGGGTTGTAGAATGGGGTGTTTTGGTAAATTCGGTACAGCACAGCAGTGATATGTTTGGGCTTCGGCTACAGAGAATAAGGATATTCATACATATCAAATATACTCTCCCCATTTCTCATTACGCCCATCACCATTTTAAAAAACCAATCCTTTTACTTTAAGTTTCCAAAAATTTATCAACAAATCAAGAAATGGAAACAAGGAATTGTATTACATGATTAAAACGTTTAGCACGATGAAAATTTTTCTATTGCTTCGCATAATGATTTCTTGACAGAAAATAGATAAGGTCGTCGGTGTAGCAAATAATTCTGCTTTTTTTTTTTTTTGTCTTAAATTATTTTATCTTTTTGGGTAAGGGTAATTAAGTAATAGAAAAATTTCCGTGCACTCAAAAATCGAGTACCCGCACACGGGCCCCCCCTACTAAAATGAGAAGCCCCATATTTTGTTATTTTTCCAAAAGTTTGCCACAAATGTTACAATTTTTTACAAATAACCCCTTAACAGAAAAACCCTTACAAATCCTCTCCTGAATCAATCAAAATTCCCTTACACAAAAACCCCCGCCATATGCTCTAAGAATCGACGAATGCGATTATGCGAAGCCCTGGATTGTCAAAAATATTTCATTGTTCATTGAAGCCAGCCTCAATTGATAAAAAAAGCCGAGGCTTTTGAATTAATAAGAATGTTCGAAGGGCTGGTTCGTCAGCTGCTATTAGGATATCTAGGCAGATACGTCAAAGACATTCAGAAAGAGCAGCTGAAGATCACTCTATGGAACGAAGAAGTTTTATTGGAAAACGTCGAACTCATTCTTGAAGCCTTTGATTATCTCCAGCTGCCTTTCGCTCTTAAACAGGGTAATTTTCTTTTCTTTTTCTTTTTAAGCTAATTACTGAATAAATATAAAATTTTTCGATTTTTATTGAAATTTGTTTTTCTTAAATTTAACTTTAATAGGTCGAGTAGGGAAATTAAGCATAAAAATTCCGTGGAAAAAGCTTGGGCGTGACCCGCTTATAATTAGTCTGGAGGATGTTTTTGTTTCTGCGTGTCAGCGGGATGATCAAGAGGTAACGTTGAAACCCCCCCTCACATATTTGTATTTATAGTAAAGGAGGGAGTATTAATGTGTTATTGATGTCTCTGTTTCGATGGTAGTGGAGTATGGATGCTGTTGAAAGAAGGGAATTTGCCGGGAAAAAGGCTAAACTTGCCGCAGCTGAGCTAGCGAAATTATCTAGGCGTGTGTCTGGTAAGTTATTTGATTTAAGTTTAAATTTAAATTCTAAAACGAGCTAGTATTTCTGGCTGTGAAGTTTAGGTTTTGCCATCTTTATGGTTTGTATGATAGGTGATCCAGAACTGTATGCTTTTATTTCTTTTCCTGTTATTTGATTATGATTAGGCTAGTGCAAATCTACTTCATGGTTCAATATGATTTTCATCTGTGATGAAGTAAAGTAAACCTACTTTATAGCATAGTTGCGTATTTGTTCATCTTGGAGCATTTGTGCTGATACCTAGTTTTGCCTTACTTCAGATAATTATGCTGGTCAATCATTTACTTCATACATTACAGCAAAGGTGACAATTCTTTGACGGAATTCCTTATATCTGCTACTTAAGTTATTTTCTCTTATCCATTGTTTTTGTCACTTTTTTAATTTAAACTAGATTTTATTTGATGCATTTTTCTTTCATTGCAACTTCTGTCTTTTACTTCAGGTTCTTGATAGTATTCAAGTGTACATAAGCAACTTCCATGTTCTGTACAGTAATATGAAGCTTGACTCAGTAAGTTACCTCTGTGTTGTACCTTTTGCTGGTTCCTTATTTTCTTTGGTCTTGCATCTTGTTTTATTATTTCATGTAGTAGGTAATAATTCTAATTAATGCAAGTTGAGTTCTTTTGCTAATAGAATTTGGTGTGGTGTTGGAAGTTGGCCAGAGCAGTATTTAGGTTGAAATGATAGAAATTTATCCTTTTGGAATCTTCTTACTGGAAAGAGGAGATTATGTTTAAAAGATAAGAGGGTTTCTTATCTAATAGAATCGGTTTAAAAGATAAGCGGCACACTTACCTTAATTGAATTAGTCTTACCTAACTTGCTAACCTATTTTCTTTGCTTTTTGAACGTTCAGTCCAGGATAACCATTTGTATTGAAAAGTTAATAGCTTCTTATGTGTGCTCTCGATGATAAACTAATCCTTCATAAAGTATTAAGTATTTGAAAAAATCCATCACTGTATTTTAAAATTATGTACAAATTTTTGGAATTGATATTATTGTTTAATTAAGAGATTAAAAATGTCTATTGTTTTCTTTGCTACCATGTTTTGTGAATAACCTTGAATTTAATTTTTTTCATATTTTATCCAGGCGCGGATTGTTTTTGGCTTACAGTTTAGCAGCTTGATGACAATGAAGCAAAATCCGGCTGGGTAATCTTTTACTTCCTTTTTCCATTATACTGCTAGCTTATCTCTCTTTTTCTGTTTTATTTTCCTCACTTCATTGTATTATTTCTGTGAATGAGAAGTTCAGTTAAACAGCTGTTATAATTGTTTTTTATTGTTGTGGGGGGGGGGGGGGAGAAAGTTATGTGAGCCAATATTTATTTTGGGAGGGTAATAGCAGTTTTTGTTTTAATCTGAATTTATTAATCCTTATTTTTCATTTACTCTCGACCACAAAAATTCTTTGATTTTGAACATCTTCCCACTGGTCGTAGCAAAATACTATTCATAGTGAAAATCAAATATTATAGGTGAACATTGAGACCAAGTCCTTGCTATTCATGCACCAAAAAAAAAAAAAAATTGTTGTGATGGTATAACATTAATTTGACGAGACATGGACAAAAAGCATGGACATTCACAACATAGTTTATCAGCACATAAAGATTAAGACTACAAATGTTTTGAGACAAAAGATGATGTGAATTTTGACTTGTTATCTCTACTAAATTATGGGACCGTTGGGTACCAGCTCATCTCCTCTCTTTTCCTTTCCTTGCTGGTCTTTGCCCAAAAAAATTAAAAATAATAATAATAAAAACATATTGGGGAAGCTAGGATTTTTGGGATTATGACCTATTCTGATTCTTCTTCATTCTGCATATTTATGATGGCTTTTGAGTAAAGTCAGCAATAACTGACTGTGGGGTAGCAGCATATCATGTGGTGGATCCTATTTGCTGTATTTTTTTTTTTTCAAATGCTTTACATTTCTGTTTGTATTAAATAGTTCATTTTATTTGTAACTATATATGTATATGTTAACACATGCATGTGTGTAAACGCACATGCTACATTTCATTGCTTGGAAGATAAGATCTCAAACCTTGGTTCCTCCAGTGCTTTTGTGATACTTGATTTTGCAGATCATCTGGTGGGAGGGCTCGAGGGGGGCAAGTAAACAAACTTGTTGAGATCCAAGGCTTGGGAATCTATTGTCGTACATTCCAATCAGATGTTAATTTGATGAGTTTCGACAACAATGGAGACTCCAACTTCGATCATATATTAAAGCCACTTGATCTATCAGTATCACTGATGGTATGGTAGTTGGACTTGAATCATGCTTCTGCATATGTATTTATTTCATGTTTTTGGCTATCTACTGAGGTATATGGGCCTTTTTTTTGTTATTATTGAATGTGTATTTACAATAGTGATAGTTGTTTAGTATTTTATTCTTTTGGAGGACTCGTAGTGAAGTCAAATATCATAATGATTTTTGAAGGCTGATTTTGTCAGAATTGAAGAGCGAAGGATGAGATTGCATTGATATTGTATTGCATTCTCTTCTTTTTGTTGGGTTTATGCTACTCTTTCTGTTATTATTATAACTCTTACTGCTTCCTTAGAGAACAAATAAAAAAAATTTCGTGGTTCTTCCTATAGTGGATGCCTTGACAAAGTTTTGCATAACTTTGAATACGTGCTGTCATAGAGGTTATTAGATGTAGCCCATGATACAAAGTATTTATATGTTTTATTTTTCATTATATTAGCTTGGGCTTATTTTTGTGATTTTGGTTGATCTGACATCAAGCTTCTTGGTGACTTGTTAGTGCATTTTTTTTTTGAATCAAGTAATATTGATAATTTGTTATGTTTATTTTATGTTGATAGAAGTATAGTAAACTGAATATAGAAACTATAATACTACTCAATATCTTGCTCCCCTGCATTGCATGTGAATTAGTGTGTTGAGATGACTTAGTTTAGATATTTTGTGGATGGAGGCACATTTTTGGCCGGAATTTGACTACAATCTGTCCTAGAAATAGCAGTTAAATTTTGGAACCGTTCGTTTGCGCTGCTGGCTGTCATAAATTAAACTAATTTCATGTTTGCTGTTTTAAGCTGAGATATCAACTTTTATTATAAGAAAATTTGTATTCAATGGATTGGTGATGCTGTTTTAGTTCTATCTCTTAGCCATCCATATTTATTCTGGTGAATGTTGGCATATTTTGCATGAAATGTTGTTATCTTTTGACTTTGTAGTGTTGCTTTTTTCTCTTTTTACGGAAGTACTACTTTCATAAACTGCATATGATTGTTATAAAAGTTAACAGTGTTTCTTTTGCAGTTTTATAACGTCTGTCCTTTCATGCAGCTCAATAGGTCAGGGCAGCTTGATACTGATTTACCACAGTATTCTGTCAATGCGGAGTTAACCAAATTGGTTGGTTGACATTTTGAACCATATTCTTCTTTTTGTTTGCTTGCTGACTTCTTATTTAATATTAACATCTGCAACTGTAAGATTCTGTAGGTCTTGTCATTGGATGAGGTTCAGTTGCAACAAATCTTTATTCTATTAGATTACTTGTGCACCAGCCAATTAAAAGAAAAGTGAGTTTTAATATTACTTTCAGTGTCCTATTTTTTTGCTTTATTGATTTGTTTGCATTGCTTTCATAGTTTTTCTTTAAAAATCATTTTACACTTAGGCTAAAGGTGGCATGACTACGAAATATCTATTGACAAGTTGACGTGAACTGATATATTGACATTTGAGTTGAATTGTATGTTTAGTCATTGGGAATGGGATGTGACAAAAGAAAATGAGAGTGAAACGGATAAGGAAGTGGAAGCTTTGTTAGTATTTCATTTCTTCTTTTTGAATTTTTTTCTATGTAAATAGTATTTAGTTATAGGTTTTTCTGTGGGAAGGGACCAAAACTAGGTTATACCTTTTTTTTTTTAATTTTCACCATCATAACAAATTTGGTATAATGGTTGAGACATTTGCAAAATTTTGGTGTTCAAAGTGAAAATTAAAAAAAAAAAGGTATAACCTAGTTTTGGTCCCTTCCCACAGAAAAACCTAACAAATTTGGTATAATGGTTGAGACATTTGCAAAATTTTGGTGTTCAAAGTGAAAATGTTGAAGAGAGACCTTAGGATTGTGTTTTGGGCTTTTGGCCAATGGCATAGGCAGTGGTGTTGAGAATTGAGCTTTGAAATGTTTGGGTATTCGTTTAGGAGGTTATCCTAAGACAGGAGTTTGGAATCTTAATAGTGCAGAAGGTTGAAAAGAGGATTGAAGGGTTGTAAGAGGTTATGTCTTTCTAGATGTGGTGCAGCTTTACTTCTAGTGCCATCAGTAATTGTTATGTTTGCATATTTTGTTATTTGTTGATCTGTTGAATTTCAAGAAAGGTGTGGTTAAGGTGAAAATATTTAATGCGTAACACTTAAAAGAATGCTTAAACATTTTTTGTTTTTGTTGGATGAGGCAGATATGGACGTTATCGTCCCAGGTATAGTCCTTTATCAAAAAAACCAGATGGTTGGCAAAAATTATGGTGGCAATATGCACAGCAATCTGTTCTATCAGATGTCCGCAAGAAATTGAAGAAAACATCATGGAGATACCTTGCACAGCGGTTGTAAGTATATTCTCCACTCTTGAAATGGTTCCTTTTAAAGGCATCAATCTTTGTGAATGAATGGAATCTGTTTGGTGCTGGTTTTTCCTCCCTCATTTTGATTCAGATGTTATGTTCCACTGGAATTTTGATTTTATATTCAAGTAACAAAAGTATTTTAATTAATGCAAGCCAAAAATATTTGCATTCCTTTTTCTGGAAGCATGCCATTTATCATTGATCTTCCATCAGTCTTTCTTTTGTAATCATGATCATCGGGTCTACTTGCACACAAATGCTTATGATTTTCTTTATTGCTCTTATGCCTCCATAAATTTGGAATTATTTACTGTAAAGATAGAAAAGTGATGACATTTTGTTGACTGCGTTCACAAACACTCGGTTCTTTTAGTTTCAAAGATTTTTGGTCAATGTTTCTATCAAATTGTTGGAACTACATGAGATTCTGATGGCTTCTTATGTGGTTAGAACGATTGCAGAGATATTTTGTAAGATAGTTTGGAATGATATGGCATCGATTACAACAGTCAACGCACAATAGCATAGTTAATCATTTGAGTTTTTCCCATTTATCAAAATCATGGGCTGATATCATTATAGTAGAGAACTTCTATTCTTGTGCTAGATGGCTTCCCACAACTGTTAAAGCTGTATTGTAACAATGGCTGAATGTTCCTTTCTGTCAGTTGAGGCTCCACCTATTCACCAAGGTACAGGTCTATGAATGTCAATGTCCATAACTTATGAGCCGGCTTATTATTATTGGAATTAGAAAAATGGATTCTATGGATCAAGTCCATAAATATAGTCAGATGACAGGCCAAATTGAAAAGAGTTTGAACAATTAATAATCAGATACAGAAAACGGCTGAAGAATACAGTGAGGTTACATGGTATTTCCCTGATAATATATGTTTATGCAATAACAAACTACAGTCATATGAGATTGTCCCATATTTGATTAAAAATTCTTATCTGGCTAGAATTATAACAAAGATCAAATATATACTTATTTTAGTTTCAAGACAAACTTTTAAGGAAATATTCTGCGTAAAAAAGTTCTACAGAGGGATGCATAAGGCTGATTCAGTCTAGATTTTGGTGGAAGTATTAACATATCCCGTAATAGCAGAATATAATTGTGATCTAATAACGCCAGATCCTTCTAATCTTTTCCTTCTCTTTGAGTTGCTCACCCACTAAAAGTGTTCTTGTCGATGGTAGGAATGGTTTGTGTGTTTTTTTCCCTTTTTTTGGTGGGGGGGGGGGGTGCGCACACTTTCTTTCTTAATTTTAATTTTGACTCCACTGCCCATTGCTGTTTCCTCAGGTGTTACAGGTGTTGGATAGGTTACTTCGTAAATGTTTCTAATTCCTGCCTTACTGTTTAACATCTTTAGAATATGTAATTTTTTATTTTTTTGCCTTCCCATCATGCCATGATGGAATTTAGAACATGCAAAAATTTAAGCAAGTTTCAGTGTGCTTGACTGAATGTCTAGAAAGACCCAATTTGTTATGGAAAATTTCGGATTCTATGTTCTTAGTCTTTGTTCTTTTCCCATGACATGTTTTACTAATGAAGTTGAAATCAATCTGTAAAATTTATTGAACTTGTGGTTATAGCTTTTCGTGTAATGTAGTATAGGTTTAATTTCCTTATATGACAATCTCTAAAAGTATTTCCTGTCCAGGAAAATTAAAATCTCAGACAATTTTTTGTGTGCCTAATGATTTATTTGCTTTAATGTGTGAATTCCTTTTCCTGATTGCAGGAGTAATCGCCGAAAGTATATCAACTTGTACAAGGCTAAACTATATTGTCTTCAACAAGAACAAGTAACTTTCTTCTTCTTTTTCTTTTTTTAGGTTACTTAAATTTCTGTTTCATTTTTTTTTTCATTTTGACAAACATGGAAACTTGTATCAGAAGGGGAGGAGGGGACAAACTTACATTTCTAATTCATAAAAAACTCTAATCTGCTGAAAGGCCCTCAGGATTAGTGAAAGTGTTGGTTGTAGTATGTCTCAGGTCTGAATTTTCCTGATAATTTCAAGGAATCTGTTCAGCCTATTTCCAAATTTAAAGCTAATTCACAATTGATTTAATTTTGTGACTCTTTGATGCTATATGATTTTTTTTTTTGGGATTTATCCACTTTTATATTAATTTCACCTCTCAAATTTGTTGTTTTACCTGTCTGGTTCTATGTCTATCAAGATCTTATTTTTTATTTTCTGGTTTATCATTTCAAATTGTAATTGCTAGGCAATTGATGAATCTGTCGTTCGAGAATTGGAGCAAATGGAGAAAGAATCTGATGTAGACGATATCTTAAGTTATAGGTCAGCTGCTGAACGCGAGCTGCAGGTTTGAATACTTCTGATGACTGTCACTGTCATAGAAATCATTTTAGTATGCTGTGATTGGATTTTTAATCATGTTTAAGATTTACCATTATATTCAGGTTGGATATCATATTTAGCAACGTAGTTGGGAGGCTCTTGTGGTGGCAGCCTTCTTTGAATTTTCCTGAACTCCACTGTGTGATCAATAAAACTACAAATTTTTTTGTTTTTTTGGGAGACAAAGTTAAGTAGATTGAATATACAAAAATTTACAAAAGGGGAACAAGACGTCCACTAACCCAAAAAAAAGCCTAAGAATTTACAAATAAGAGAGTATCTCCAAACAGATAGAAAGCTCTTATCTTGGAAGGGCAGAAACAGTATCAACATCTGAAATAAAGGCAAAAACCTTTCCCCCAAAAGACAAAAGCTATCTCCCTATTTAAATGTATGAAAAAGAATGAAGTATCTTGAAATTCCTTTGAAACTGAGGCCGAAAGAGATGCTAGAAACTGAGTTCTATCCGACCGAGAATTGACATCTTCCTCTCTAGAATCCCCAAAAATTCTTTTGTTCCTTTCTAGCCAAATAACCCATAAAGTAGCCAATAATACTCTTGCTTTTGCTCCTTTAGCAAAAGCTGACACATGTTCAAAAAGCATTGAAACACGAGTTTGGAAAGCCCATGAGACTCTAGCAGCTTGAAATAAGGTATTCCACAAGCTAGATGCTACTTTGCAGTGGAGAAAGAGATGATCAGCAGTCTCTTTGCTATTCTTGTGCATAACACACCAAGGAGGAGCTAGATCTATATTAGGAGTCCTTTTCTAAATGATTTTAGCTGTGTTAATTCGATCATTTGAAAGAACCCAAGCAAAAAGTTGTACCTTACAGGGCACATTAGCTTTCCATATAAAGTTTGCTGGCGAAAAACTACTGAATGAGTAATCATCTCTCAACCAATTGAAGTGCAATCTACAAGTAAAAGTGCCTGATGATTCAGTCTTCCATACCCTTCTATCTATACTCATTTCATCAATAAAAACATTACCCAAAACAGCCAGCAGATATGAAAATTCTTCAATTTCTCTCTCTGTTATATCCCTGAAAAAATTTAGATTCCAATTCCAGGATAAAGGGGATGAACCAAAAACCATTCTAGATTTGATGGAGACAATATGATCACGAGTCAATCTGTGCAGTCTTGGAAACAAGTCACAAAAAGGAACAGTAGTGGGTTAAATTTTGTGTAATTTATGTATATGCAGGAAGTTTTATCGAATTCTTCAAATTCAAATGTGGGAATGAATGGTGGGGCTGAAAAATCTCGAAACGATGAGCGTCTATCCAGTAGGTCTGGTGGATGGTTGAATTGGCTGTCCCGAGGTATGCTTGGTGCTGGAGGGACAGACGATTCTAGTCAATTCTCTGGTGTTGTCTCTGATGAAGTTGTAAAGGTAGCTGTCTTTTAATGTTTTTAGTAGTCACAATTATTGCTTGAGAAAAACTAATGACTTTGTTTTTTGCAGGATATATATGAAGCAACAAAGTTTGATCCTCTTGTTTCATCTAGTATCGTTGCTGATGCAAATGAGAAGTTCCACACTTGTGCTATAAAATTGAGCATTGCCGAAATTTCTGCAGCATTGCAAAGCAGGTATGTTTGCTCATCTTTGTCACTCTTTCTTGGTGAAAAGTAGAACGATGGTTGTTTACAAAGATAACAACATTGGTCAAGTTTATTTTAAAGACATTAATAGCTTTTTCTGAAAAGGTATTAATACAGTGAATCTAGTTAAGATTTTCATTATGTTGTTTTCTAACACTAGGTTTAACATGTAGTCTTTTTTAATATTAAGTAATATTGCACTTTGAAAACTGGGAAATTTGCGTGCATAATTACAAAAAGTTGTACTAGAAATGCTAAGATGTGTTATTGGTGGATGATGAACAGGACCTTAGTTTCTGAAGATATTTCAGCTTCATTTGATAGTTTAAGATTCAGAAGACTAGGGCTGAAGTGCCTACTTTTGCTGTCTGTATAATGGGCAAATTAGATTTATGTGGGGTATCGTATACATTGGATGACCCAGTATCATGTTTATTCAGAGCTTTGTTCAACTTTGACATCTGTGTTCTTTCTGATATTTATGTTTTCTTGGGCTTGACATTTCTCTGTCATCTACATTTTCTTTATTTATCAAAGCTGGTCAACTAAATTATTGCGTACACATGATGACTTTTTGCTCAACAAGATGATTATTGATTTACGAGTAGTGCAAGTCATATCTGGTTGGTTGTTTATCTTTATCTTTCATGTTACTTAATAGTCTTATCTGTGATACTTTTGCTGTTTTGTCTGATAGATATCCGTGCTTGATAAATTATGATTATTGTACTCCCATTTCAGGAATTCCGGTGAAGAAATTGCTAAGCTGATTCTTGAAGGAGCAGTTTTTGATTGTAACATTTGGGAAGAATTGGCAAATGTTATTGCCATTTTCAAGTCAGTGAAGATAGTTTTTCCACGTAATGAGAAGATCATTCTAGTAGCAGGAGAGGTTTGTATGCTTTTATTCATGCATAGTTGCTATTATTCATGCATAGTTTTGAAAAACTGTAGACGGTTTTGTTTTCATTTTATTTTTGCTAGAGATCTTGTATGGTGTGCAACATAACAAATTCCTTATGGTACAATCTAACCTGCTTTATTTTTAAAAAAACTGCTCCTGATTTTCCTGCAAGATGCGTAAGACTTGAGTTTAAAAAATTAACGTTCATCTCTGTCTATGGTAAGGCCAAGTATTTCTTAAATTACTCATTTATTTTCTAATCGCTTGGAGAATGTAAAAGCCTAACTAATAGTTATTTGGATTTCTAATAAAAGTAAAACTTACAGTTTGAATTCTATCATTAAATTAAGCAAAATAGCAGAAATTTACTAAACCAGTTGTTGATTAAAATTCAGTTCGGTGTCTATGACTTTATATTATCATGTGCCTTCTTTTCTTTTATTATCCAAAATGGTTTTATTAATAAAGACTTTTATAGGTAGTGTAAGTTGAAAAGCCATCAATTTCGAGAACTCAAGCTGCAGGCGAGGCCCTGAAATGGGTAATTAAGTTTTAGCACATCCTCTCATGTGTATAGTTGGATTCAAGCTGGATGTGGGGTGAAATCAAAATGACAAGCCCATTCTATTTGTATTATTATATAATTAATAGAATGAAGATTTTGTAAGCTTAGGATAAAATATCATTCAGTTAAATTGCTCTGATCCCATGTTAGAACACTTTTGATCCCATATACTTCAGCTGAGAGGTGAGATATCAATGATAGTACTTGGGTTTTGACCATAAAACTAACCTTAGAACTGAAACAAAACTAATAGATAAAAGAAGCAAGCTACCGGTGCCAATTTTAAGATTATGAACAATTCTTTGACTGATAGATAAAGAGTTTATATGCCAATGAAATATTACATCAAATATGGATGTTAATTTGAAAGACATATACTAAGAAATAAACGCTTCTGCAACTTTTGCTCGAGGTCTTGCTGCTTTTTTGTTTTGCATGATTATTCTTGTTAGAGAATGGTTGCCCTTGTTTTGAGGGTGATCATACTCAAACAGTTCTTATTCGTTATTTGCTCTCCACGTTTTAATGGATATATGATTTAAGAATATCATTCAACTAATCTAGCTGAATTTTGCTGATAATAACACAGGTCAATTTGTTTTTTTTTTAATTCTCAATAACTTCTGTGCTTTCTTGATACAGTGAAGCATCTTTGATTTACTATTTTTGCAGTCGTGTACAGAGGAAAATGCACTTCAAACTGATCAATCGTTGTTTTGCGTACAAGTGGACGTGTCACCTAAGCAGGATGTTGAAATGGCAGTGAAGGTATATTTACTTTTTGTACTTCCACTCTCTTTCTCTATCTCTCTCTCATATTTGGGATAATTTAGTGCCTCTTGCTTTGGTGCTCCCTGTCCTTTTCTTTCAATCAATGACAACTTTTTGATATAATCCTGCCAATTTCAAGATCCAGTATTTAATAATTATTATGTCTTTAGGTGATGGTCCAACCACTTGAAGCTATCTGCGATTCCAAATTTTTTCTGAACATCATGGACTTTTTGACTGTATTGAAGTCTTTCAAATCTCTGCCTGAAAGGGTGAGTGTTCATGTTCATTGACTGAGCTTTACCATTGTATAATCTCTTTTAACTCTATTTGTATCTTGCTTGTTCTGCTGTGGCATTAGCTTTAGTGATTTCTTATTGATGGCTGTAAAATATGATCAATTTCCCTTATATGGTATGCCCTTTTCATTTTTAGTTGCCATTCTTTTTCACAAAAATGATTTTTGATGGAACATCAGATTGCTTGACCTGCTAAATATATAAAAGAAAAGGTGGAAATATACAAGTTTAGATTTCACTGACATTTTCATCATTCATGCTGGAATTGTGAGAAAATCCTAAATGCTTCTTTTTATCTTCTAAGTTTATTTTAGTATTTTTCTGTCTCATTTTCTCTCTGAGGAGCAAAATATCAATGATTAGGAACTGGGTCTGGTCAGTCTGGGTGAACTGGTTTACATGGTCATCAAGAGTGTTTAAATGCTGTATACTCAATTTTGTTTCATAAGTAACCGAAATCCTTATAGTAGGAAGTCTCTGATACTCTTGAAATATGCGCAATGCGTGTGGATATTGAGTGTAGTTGGTACATGAATTCAAAAATAATGATGAATTAAAATTGTTACTATTTTCCGCTCAGAAGATTGATAACAGAGTTAAGGGCTTTCATGTTATAAATGCCAATACTTGTCCTACTGCAGGTCCTGTTATCACTTAATGGTATTGAAGATGTCAAGGCTCGATTGTTATCAAAAGTCGGGTGAGTTCTTTCATCTGACTTGATGTCACATTTCTTCTATATAAGAGTGCTTGTATGTGATATTATTGATAATCTCTTTCAATTGCTGTTATACTTGCTCTTGTTCGAGTGTTATTTACGTCATTATTTTATTCTGCAGATACCTTCTATCAAATCGTAAGAAAGTAATTTGGGATTTTAGTATCACCACTGTTACTATAAAAGTTCCTTGGAGAAATATGATTATGGAAGAATGTAATCTGGTAATTTTTTTTACTCATTTTGTTTCCATGGGGTTTTTTTCTGGATGGCTAGACCTATTTTGTGTGATTAGTTTGCTCTTTCTTATTCCGTCTCCTTTTAGTTTGTTTCATTTTTCTTTTTTCTTTTTTTGGGTAGCACTTCAAAGGAATTTGCTGTCATTCCAAGTTATTTGGCATGAAAATAATGGAAGAATTTTAACGACAGTTGTGATGAGGGAATTTCTTGCGAGATAAGAGTCCAATATTAATATGATTACGGGCTTCATTGTCTAAACAATGAAAGTAGCTTCTTTATTCATCACTTTACAAATTGGAAAACTGTTTTGATTTAATTCTTTTCCTGTTTCTTAGGTTTGACTTGTTTCAAATGCAACACTTGGGTTCTTTGTGGTGGACTGCTGGTTCATCTAAACCGATACTTTGTTTCTTCATTCTCATAAAACATTTGATCAGTAAAGTAATATGATTGCACCATTCTGTTGTTGTGTGGTGGTTTTTGGCACCTTCTCTGGATCAATTATATCATAAGACAAATTGACCTTGAGAAACCAAAGCTCTTTGTTCATTGCAAAAGGGAAAATAAGGGCAATGTATTTGTTCTTCACCTTCCTTAAATTACCCAGTGTTAGGGGTTTCATACAAATTTAAGTCGAAAAAGTATGTGATTCTCATCCTATTTATGTGGTTTTTCTTTTATTCTTTTAGGAAGCTTTTTGTTTGATACATTAGCTGCTTGTGACTGTTGTTGATTTAGAATAATAACAATCGAGCATGATATGCTTTTTCCTTATGTTTGTTTTTAATGCCTCTTTCATTCTGACCTCATACGGTGTTCAGGTTTTGGCGTTGGGGTCTCTTCTGATTAAATCAAAATCTGATCAAGATTCTTTTGCTTCAAACATGGATGAACAGTCTTATATCCTGAAAGACTTATTGAATTCTACTTTTGCCTGGGATTCTACATTAAACTTCCAACTTCAAGATCTATATAATCACTTTGAGGTCCAGCTAGATGATTGTGAGGTCAGTATCCTATTTTGGCTTATATTCTAGGTTGCATCTGCACAATTTAATATTTGATCCTGCAGATAAAGCTAGTGCTGCCTCATTATCCTCGAACAGTCTGTATTTTGGAGAAATTCTGTACTTCGGTTACTGTGGCTTCTTGTGTTATTCCTGATGAATCAGTTCTTAATCAGTTGGAGGTAACAAGTTAAAATCTCATATATTTTACAGTGTCATGACAATATGAACCACATAGTTAGACTTTAGTAGATGAAAGTTTTACTTTTGTATATGTTTGGAGCTTAAATACTAACATTGAGCCTTTACATATTAGAGGGAGATTTTTTTGTTTTTGATAAAAATACCCACATATGTTAATTAATTGTTGAATTAAATACAAACTGAAACCGGGCTCGTGTTTGGGTTCACGCAACAATCCTATTTTTTCCCCGTTCAGAAACAAAATAAGTATATTAGTTGTAGGAAATGTACATAAAGGAGGGACAAGAAGTCCATAAAGACCAAAGACAAAGTCCCGAAGCCCAAGAACTGTAAATCCTATAAGATCAAAAATTCTAACTAATGAAATTACAACATATCTGCTTCCTAATTAATCAAAATAAAGAAGAAAGAGAAATCTTTAAAACTCCGGAGAGATATAAGCCCATAGAGAAGTGCAGAATTATACTCTGTCCCAAAGAAACATGTAATCCTCCATCACTTTGTTCTAAAAAATTCTTAAGTTTCTTTCTATCCATAGGACCCAAAATACAATCCTGTTAAATGAGTCCCTCACTGCAAATTATAGGCCTCTTAGAGCTTTAGTATTATTCTTGGGCCATACCTATAAATTTAAGCTCTAAGGTGGACTTGTAACTTTGGATTTTCTAATTAACAAATACTTTTGTTGTATATTCTAAAAAAAAAAAAATCATCATTCTAGCTTTCTATCTTTTAGATTTTTGGCATTACATAATATTTATAAACTAGATACTTGACTTTTGCTTGTTCTTATTCTTAAATAAATCCTGAATTGGATTCATAAATTTCTCTATTTGAGTTAGTGGATTTTTTTTTTTTTTTATAACAAATTTTGTTGAAAAAGAGACCTTCAAGGAAGATTGGTTGTGGTGAATTCACAAAAATCATTTTTTGAATAGTGTATTATGGGCTTACGATTGATATCATCTGATTGAAGTTTCTCCGAATTCAATGACCAATACTTAAGGAGGAATTAATTTTGATAGAAATCAAGAAATTATCTGAAGGACATGGACTTTTTTTGGCACATTTCATTAAAAAAAGATTGAGTGGTAGAAGTACTGGTTAGGACTGTTGAAGCCCCTCTAAATTGGCTGTTATTTGGTTGATAAAATGTGATTGAGACATGGGAATCCTTTGGCTTTCCTATAATTGAGGTCTTTATTTTGCTTTTGCTTTTGCTTTTGTAACAACTAAATCGTTTTAAAAGTAAAAAAAAGCTATAAGCGTCTTCAAAAGAATTAATCATCTATTTTCTTCTTCATTTTTCGAAACTGGGATGGGGTGTTGGCTTAATTCTGGGTTTTTGAGTTGTTTTTGTTGTGAGATCTTTTAGTCATATAGGTTCCATACTTATAAAATCTGATCAGTATTCTATTGTATAGATTTTGTGATATTAAGGGGTTCTTTTTTATGGACATCTTGTTCACTTTTTGTACATGTTTTTCTTTATAGTACAAGTTTCTTTGGTTCCTATTAAAGGGAAAAAAAAAATGTAATCATCTAAAGAACTTTGTAATTGTTTTTCATATAAACTAGTGCAGTGTGAAAATCAGAATAAGGTTTGTGTTTTTTCCCCAAGGGGGTCATCTCAGTTATTATTTTGGTTTCAGGTTTGTGCCATTGTATCGATGCTTCATGCACACTTTTCTCCAGCAATATATGAGTCGGTTGTGGCGTTGATTTCACATCTAGATCTTTTACAATCAACAAGTGAAGCTGCAGTGCTAAATCATTCCAGTTCACTTGGTTCCATGCCCAATCAAGTTGAAGCTTCAGTATTTGGGATCTCTGTTTCTGTGAATTTGGAATCAGTCAGTTTGCACATTGACCTTGCAAATAATGGAGAAAATAGCTCTATTCTCACTTTTTCAGTACAAAAATTAGATATCCGGTTAGTCATTACTACTGAGTTCGTGTTAGGTATCCACATATATGTTTATGTGCTACTGTATTAACTGTCAGAATCATAGAACACTATGTTCTTGTGGTTATAGCTGTACATCAATTCTGTATCTTTCAATCTTTTGTTTTCATGCGGGCATGTGAGAAAACCTGACTTTTTGTTTCCATCAATGGTTTAGCATACTGTTTCTCTTTCTTTATTGCACCCATTTTCAGCTAATTTGGATATATAACCATTGTTTTATTTCTCCCGGTAATGTCCAATATTAATTTATTTTCCATATTTTTTGAATCTTTTAAAAATCCTAAAAAGTTTTGTTCCCTTTCAAATTTTCTTTAATTTCTTGCTCATCTATTCTGTTTTATGAATGGCAGCTATTCTCTTAAAGAACTTCACGAGTGCTGGATCTCTATGAAAGCATTTAAGATTGTTACTTATCCTTTGAGAGGTGCAAAGGACAGTCATACTTTGGCTTCGTGTGGGGATTGTTTGGCTTCCAGTTCTGGACATCAGCAAGTCATGGGTGTTAAACTCAGTGATCAAAGTGATAATTATACTGACCGAAGCTCATCCGCTGAAGCATGCTTTCATCTACATTATGAAGTTGAAAGAAATGTAAATTATACGTCTAATAAGTTCTCGATATGTTTGAATGATGCTGATCTCCACTGCTACCCACATGTATGTGGTTTGATGATTGGATTCTTTGACAGAATATCTTGTTATGGAGCATCTGGTGCAGGTGAATTTTCCTCTTCTTCCAATTTGAATGATGAAAATCCAAAAACAGTGCCTTGTTTTGGGTTTCAGAGGTTTGGTTTCTCAAATTTCATTGAAACTGGATCCTCTGAGCATGCGAGCATTTCTTTGGATTGCTATCCATTCCTTACCATCTGCAATCGTGGTCATCTTGGTTGCCTTGAGAGTTCTCTTCTTTATCCCATTCCTGATTGGAGAGTATTCAATTTAAGTGATAGAAAATTCAGAAGTTCAAACTGCACTTCAAAGAAGGAATCTGAAGTTCATCATGGCTCATCGTCAAAGTCTGAATCCAATATGGATTCATTCCCTTGTTCAGGAAAATTTGATGATGCAAATCGATCTTCTATTGATATCACTCTATGTGGAATCAGGGTTCATTTCCATGACTCTTCATGTACTATTGGAACGGTTACGCTGCCGTCCTCTAAATCCTCACTTTTACTATATGAAAATTGTATGGATTTGTTATTTTCTGTTGAAGGTTTGGTACTCACTTCATCATGGTGGCCTAAAACTTTCCATGGGTCTCTATGGGGTTCCTCTCTACCAAATCTACCTCCGATTCTAAATTTACGAGTGAGGAAAGGAAATGTTGGATCATTGAGTTCTCAGCTTGAAGTCAGCATAGGCATTCAGCATGTTTCCTGTGTTTTGCCACCTGAATATTTGGCAATTATAATAGGTTACTTCTCATTGCCTGACTGGAGTCCGTATTTAAGTGAGCACAATGAGCAAATTTATTCAGAAAATGCAAGTTCCATTTTGTACAAGTTTGAAGTAGTGGACTCCACCTTGACTGTGCCAGTGGAAAAGGATGATAATCAGTTGCTAAAGGTTGAAATTCAACAGCTATATTGTAGTTTTATCGATAAATGTGCATCAAATAGTGTCATGATGGACATTCCTCCTGAGTACATGGTTCCAGTGAATAAACTTGCAGAAAATAATGACTGTCTAAATATATTTGGACGGGATTTGATCCTATCCTTTGTACTGCTAAAGGATGGTGGATATGGTTGTTTTTTGGGTGAGCAAGACCCTGGGAACAGAAATATTATCTTAATGGCACCAGTTAGCGCTGATGTTTGGGTGAGAATACCCTGGGAAGACAAACCCAATAGTGAAGGTTCTTTGGCTTCAACATGCATCATGTCAAGAATTCAAAATTGTCAAATTATTGTGGATGGTAGGACATTTCTGTCTTCCAGTTTCACTTTTGGTTATGATCTTTTATATTCAATTTTTTAGCAAAATAGTAGTAATTGCTTTTCACTTTTTTTATTGACAGATTGCTATGCATATCATGGTTTTGATGCTCTACTAGACGTCATAGATCAGTTTTCCTCAGTTAATGATGAATCCAAATTATTTACCTGTGATGTTCAGCAGTTTCTTCAGTTAAAAAGGTGTCGAAGGGAAAATGGTGCAGTTTCTGTTGTTGCCTCGAACACAATCTTCATAGATCTTAGATTTTGTGTTGATTCACTGATGGTAAAGCTGCACCGTTTGAGAAGAGACTCCGGTTCACTTAAACCAGTGGCAAAGTTGAACATGCAATTTATGTGCTCTGCTTCATTGATAGATGAGATACTTCAAAGCTTGGACTTGAATTTTTCTTCTTTAGCATTATCTTCAATGCTTAACTCAGTCATGTTAGCAAGATGCACCTGCAACTCAACCTCACCGGTTCTGGCTATTTGTCTCTCAAAGTCCGACTGTGGGGAAAATGAAATTTGTATTTCACTTCCTTCTCTTGATTTTTGGCTGCATTTTTCCAACTGGTTTGAAATTGTTGACCTTTGTAATTCGTTTCCTCAAAAAATCGAAAAAGTTGCACATTCAAATGTATCATCTAGATCTTCAGCTACGGCCAAAGTGGACCCAATTGAAAATTGGGCAACAACTGCTTCTCAAAGTGCTTCTCCAAATTCAAGGAGGCCTACTGGTTATTTGGTGGAGAACATGAGGCAGGATGACAATGTCCTTATTGTGAGGTCAGACAATCTAGGCATTTCAATTCATTTTCCTGTCTGGGCCAGTGAAGCAGCAGCCAGAGAAAATGGTGTGGCTGAAATTCAAGAGGAAAAGCCCCAAAAGGATTCGTCTAGCACAGATGTAGGCAAGCACAGTAAATATATTAAGATTACAGCACATAGCAAAAATAGTGAACTACTTGTTGGCAGAAATGTCAAATTGAAGGTTTTTCTGGAAAAGACAAGTGGCTCACTGGGGACATACGAGGAGTCAAGTGTCAATTCTTGGCCTTTGTTCCAGATCTTTCAAGCTAGTTTGGAAGCTGAAATTTGTAGAAATCAGACAGCACTTGTGGATGCTAATGTCTACGTACAGTGTGATAGATTAGATGCATGGCTTTCTCATCAAATTCTATACTTTTGGCATGGAGTGGTGTTTGACTTTCCAACAGCTGGGCCTTCACAACTTTCACTTCCTACCATATGTTTTAAACTCCAGCTGAGGAAGTTTTCTCTCCTTTTATCTGATGGAAGGGTATGTTTTCCATTTTTATTGCTTAAACTATAGGATCCTCTCATTTATTTTTCATAACATGAACTGTTGTTGGATGTTTTCTGTTTGAAATTGTAGCTTTTATGTATGAACCATTATTTTCATGATTTTCATTTATTCTCTGTTGATATTTCTTCCAAAAAATTTAGCTTTAATGCATTTTACACTTCTATTAAATATATATGAATCTATTGACTAATTTGTTTGTCATGACTATCAGAAAAAGTCTTGTTTTACTTGGCAACAAATGAACTCCTATAGTAAGATCTGGCAACGATCTACTTGGAATCTGAATTTGCTTTATATAAGTTGGACTGATGGCTGTATAATCATTTAGGTCTTTAGTGTAAGAAGAAAAACCAGTGGTTCTGTATGTAGTGCACTTTGTATTTGAAAAGTTTATAGCAGCAGTTAAATGTACATGTTCATTTTTATGCTACACAATTTGAAATCACTACTTTTATGTGATTCAGTTGACTGTTGTGTTTGAAAATGCTTTTATATTTTTAAGATAGTTTAAACTTGGTTTTTGAGTATTTTTCCCAATTTTTTATTTCACTTCTCCTTTGCATCACGTGCTTGTTTGCACGTTCAAATAATATATAAATAAGCTAGATAAATGAACTGGATATGTGAATACCTCTGTGTTTTAGTAGGGGAAGGAGTATGATACCTTGCAAATTGAATAAACATTTGGAAGCATTATCAATTGTTAATAGATCTAGAATGCTCCTGAACCTTTGGAGATGTTCATATTTCCTTTTTTTTTTGGGTGAATTACAAGCGGTGATATCAGACCACATGTTTCAACCTTGGCGGATATTCACATGCATGATATATTACAATTGAGCAATTAGCTGAACTTAGCGAATACCATAACATTCTGATATGCTGTCAATCTATTTCTTAGAATTCATTATGCATGATATTTATCTGATTCGAGGCGAATTTGCTATAATTAATTAGAATGAAGCAATTTGCTGAATTTGGCTTTTCTAGGCTATCAATGCCCGTTCTAGGCAGTCTAATGCTTTGATTCATAGTTTATTTGGACCTTTAATATACCTCTAGTTTTCATGTAGTTTTTGTTCTTTTTATTTAATATGGATGGCTCCTAATCACGCTGCTTGCTTGTTTGTTTTATTCTTCTATTAATTTTAATTTCTTTACTTTTGTGAAGTGGAGCTGTAGTGGACATCTCTTGGAATTTCTTTTGCGGAACATCGTACTACATACTAGTGTGACGAAAAGCAGCATGGAATTCTCTGTTGCCAGTGAACTTCAAGTGAAATACAGTAACATACGAAAGGTATGCCAATTATGTGGCTATTTTCCTTCTTCTTCTAGGTCCAGAATGCTAATATTTTTGTCAATTGTATACGCTGTAGGTCTCATGGGAGCCTTTTGTTGAACCTTGGAAGTTTCAGATAACCATGACCAGAAAACATGAGATGACTGCTCTTCTAAATAGTTCCTTTGTTACAGATATTGACCTCATAGCAACAACGCAGCTTAACCTAAACTTCACAGAGTCCCTTGTTGAGGTAAATATTAGTAATTTATCCTTTTATGTTCTTCGTGGATCATCTTTCAACCGAGACAATTAATTAGAGGAGCAGCTGGTCATCCCTGTGAAACAAAATTTATGGGCTTTTTCCTTGACTGTCACAAACTATTGAAACATTTCATTTAATTAGCTGTGTTGTCTTTTAATAATGTTCTCGTTGGCTTTGTTGTTCTTGATGGATGCTCACTGCTTATAGTTGTGCCTCTAGGGAACACATTTACGCCATTTGGAGTTGGTAGTCACCTAAATAATGTTAATGATTTAAATAATCATCTTAGCCATAGAATTTGAAGTGCATTCAGGTTGTGGCTCTTTTGCATGTAGGATTTATATCATAAGACAACAATGAAGAAAAATTGCAGGCTGCCGTAGTTTGAATTTATTGGTTCTTCATGAATTTTTTATATTCAGTTATTATAGTTCATTTTGTGTTTCTTATAGTGTATTTCCCGGACTATGGAGATGATCAACGATGCTTGGGGATTGATTGGACCAGATGATCATCCTCAAATTCAATTATCTTCAAGGCCTTTGATTACTGGAACTGTACCTGGAGGAAGATATGCTCCCTATATTCTTCAAAATTTGACTTCTTTGCCTCTAATTTACAATGTTTATCGAGGGTTAATTGGTTCTGATGAATTTGATGTCTTAGACATGAAAGATGGAAAATTAGTGCAGCCAGGCGACTCTGTTCCAATTTATCTTCATGAAACTCCTGATGAACAACTTTATCGTTATAGGCCTACATATTCATCTGACAGGCTTAGTGACAAGCAATTGAATTCAGTGTCTCATCATTTTATGACTGTACAACTTGATGGTACTTCTGTGCCTTCTGTTCCTATTTCAATGGATCTTGTGGGACTTTCATACTTTGAGGTTGATTTCTCCAAGGCTTCAAAAACTGAAGAATTTGAAAGAACTGGGGATACTTCAAAATACAAGATGAACGATGGAGAGACTGCTACTTCCAACCTGAGTAGTGGTTTTGTTGTCCCTGTTGTCTTTGATGTTTCAGTTCAGCACTATAGCAAGTTAATACGTTTGTACTCGACAGTAGGTGCATGAAAACCTTTTTTTTTTTCCTCGTGTGCTTTTTGATGTTGTTTAGTCATGGTTCCCCTTTCATTATTTGATATCAGGTTATACTTTCAAATGCAACTTCAACACCTTTAGAACTACGGTTCGATATTCCATTTGGCATATCCCCAAAGGTATTAGAAAAAATAATCATTGGTTTTTTTTTTTTTCCTGTACCAGCTCTATAGATTTTTGTCTATATCTCATTCTTCCTGGTTTGAACTTCCTACTAATTTTGTTATTTTAGATCCTAGACCCAATATATCCTGGTCAGGAGTTTCCACTACCTCTACATCTGGCTGAAGGCGGTCGCATGAGGTGGCGTCCTATGGGAAGATCTTGTCTGTGGAGTGAAGCACATAATGTGTCTGATATTCTTTCACAAGAGAGCAAGATTGGATATCCTAGATCTTTTGTTTGTTATCCATCTCATCCAAGCAGTGATCCATTTCGTTGTTGCATATCGGTTCAAAATATTCTTTTAACTTCATCTGGTAGCTCAAAAAAAGTTTCATCTCTTCATGTTGATAATTCTTTGAAACAATCAGCTGAAAGTTGTGGTCAACTGTTGCATGATTTTAATTACTCAAAGAAGCGATTCATTCATCAAGTGACCTTGAATACACCATTTGTGGTCAACAACTACCTTCCTGAGGCAGTGTCATTGACTATTGAAACTGGTGGGATTACTCGCACTGCATTGCTTTCACAGGTTTGTGAATAACTCTGCTGAGATAATGGATCTTAGGCTGGATGAATGAAGATCTGTCTCTTTCAATTTGATTAAAGTTGATGCCAATTGTTTAATGTGATTATGCGTGTGTGTGTTTTTTTTTTTTTTCCAGGCACAAACCTCATTTCATGATATTGATCCTTCACATGACCTAGGACTGGAATTCAATATGTATGGATTCAGAACATCAACTTTGAAGTTTCCACGGGCAGAAACATTTAGTACTATGGCTAAATTCAGTGGAACTAAGTTTTCTCTGTCTGAAACCTTGACCTTGGATCCTGAATTATTCAGTGGTAACTTATATTTACTTCTTATTTCCTTGCTGAAGTGATTAATATACTATGGAAATTGTTAACATCATTCTTACTGCTTTCTTATAGACACACTACATGTAATTGTAGAAAAGACTATGGACGTGTTCTCTGGTGCTCGAGAACTCTTTATTTTTGTTCCATTTCTGTTATACAACTGCACTGGCTTTCCGCTTATTGTTTCACACTCAACTGGTGAAAAGAGAGGAAGTGGCTGCACTATTCCATGCTGTTATGATATGCTTGAACAAGAATTACTAAAAGGTGAAAGAGATGGTCTAAGCCTTTTGTCACCAGATCAGGATACCCATGCTAGAGCTCCACAAATTGATGATCATAGAAGTTCTTTGCTGAAAAATCACATTGTTTCAACTAGGAAAAATGTAAATCCACATCTGGGGAAATTTCTAAACAAGCCTTTGGTTTCTTCTGGTTCGTCTGAACTCTTCCATGAGCAATCAGATGGGCGTGGTTTAGAAGGTCAAAAAGATTTATGTGGTGCAAAGAAGCGTTCGTGTTCATCAAGTCAATCTGATTTAAAGGAAATTGACTTTACTAGTAGTGGGTATGGAAGGGTTCAGGCTTGCATGTATTCTCCACTTCCAATTTCTGCTGCAAGTGAAATAATGGTTCGTGTAAGTAGGTGCTTTACTGGATGTGTTACCCAAAACATGCCTAATTATTCATGTTCAGCACCATTCCCTCTTGTTCCACCAAGTGGTTCAACAAGTGTTGTTGTTCCTAAATCATTATCAAATGCTGCATTTATAATTTCTGTGACAGCTAGTGCTCTAGCTGGACCATTTGCTGGGAGGACACGAGCTATTACTTTTCAACCCAGGTGATAATTTTGCCATCAGTTGAATAACTATGAATTTATTGAGAAATAAGATTTTACATGCTAGAACAATCTTGTTCCTCTCTTTCGCTTATATCTTTACATTTTGCAGATATGTAATTAGTAATGCATGCAGCAAGGACTTATGCTATAAACAGAAGGGTACTGATTTCATCTTTCATTTGGGCGTTGGACAGCACTCTCATCTTCACTGGACTGATACAACAAGGTATCTGGACTTCTGTCATTTGTAAGATGCCAGAGTCTTTAATACATATGTGATCTACAGTTTGAATAACTGCATTTTTCTTTTGATTGTAGCTCGATCAATCAAGTATTTGTCCGTTCATGAAATAGCTGCTTGTAAAATAGAAATGCGTAGCATCTGACTGCAGAAACAATTTCTTTTTTTCTTTTTGGGGTATAATTTAACTCTTAAATGTTCCATCACTTGTAATAATTTTGGAAGAAGAATTTTTCAGTAATTGGCTTCTTTCAAAATGCTGAATCCTTCTTCAGATAACAAATTGTTTCAGTATTTAAACTGTTTGTGAGATTAAATGTCTTCCTGTGCTTTAAAGTTAAAACTACAAAATTCAGAAGAAAGCATCACCACACACTCAACATTTTCATGTTCATATTCCAACTCTATTATACCTTGTTCTGCTTGTAAAATTTAAGAGATCTTGTCTACAGATTGCTTTTGCCTGGTTACCATTCTGTCCTCAGATAAATCAGGCCCATTCCTATGTCTGTGATTTTCATTTTTTGGCCCATCTGGATCAATTGTATTCCTTGATAGTACCTAAACCATAATGCCTACAGTCTGCATCCAGCTTTTAGTGTTTTTATTCTTACTTTATCCCCCATAGGTGATGGTACGAAAGCCTTATGCTTGATGATGAAAGATAACTGTTAAAGTGCTCATCTAGGAAGATATAGGTTATAATAACACCATACTACTTGATTTGAGTTGCACATTATATAGCACAACTGGCTTTTACTTGAACTTGTCTGTGGTAGTCTCCATCACATTCGCACTCTGGAAATCTTTTGTCTGACTAGTTTGTTTATGTATTCTTTTCATTACTTGGAGATAATTTAATTAAGTCACTTTCGCGTACACACACACACTACAACTTTTGCTTGCTTATTTGTGTTCTACCATGCAGGGAGTTACTGGTTTCAATTCGCTTTAATGAACCTGGATGGCAATGGTCGGGCAGCTTTTTGCCAGATCATCTAGGTGATACTCAATTAAAAATGCGGAATTATGTTTCTGGTCGGCTTAGTATGATAAGGGTGGAGGTGCAGAATGCTGATGTTTCCATTAGAGATGAAAAGATTGTTGGAAGCCTTAATGGAAATTCAGGGACAAACTTGATTCTCTTATCAGATGATGATACTGGGTATATGCCTTACAGAATTGATAATTTCTCAAAGGAGGTACGTGATTGCTTTTACCTAATATTGTAGTTGCATTTCTCTTATGGCTGGATGATGCTAAATCTTTTAAGCTTATTCTTTCTGTGGCGCGCGAACTTATAATAGCCCAATTGGTTTTATCATGAGATGGTAATTTATTATTATCTTCATTAAAAAAAAAGATGCTTATTATCTGGTTTAAGGAAATGCTTTGATCAGCATGAAAATATTTTGCTGCATGCAGCCCATTTTAAAAATAATTAAAAGTGCGAGTACATTAACCCTAAGTTGTAAACATCATAATGCTGAAAGCTACTTGAATTCTTCTTTTGTTTTTCTTATTATATTATCTTTTACGATTTCTTTACATTTATACTTTGTAGAGGTTACGGGTCTACCAGCAAAAGTGTGAAACTTTTGATACTATTATTCATCCTTACACTTCTTGCCCATATGCGTGGGATGAACCCTGCTACCCACATCGCCTGACAATCGAGGTATGCTTTCATCTCTCTCTCTCTCTCTCTTAATCATACTGAAGTTGATGGATAATATCAAAATTGTTAGTAATAAATGTTTGTTTGAGATATGTAAGGTACCTGGAGAGCGTGTTGTGGGGTCGTATGTTCTTGATGATTTAAAAGAGTATGTACCTGTTCACTTACAGTCAACAGCCGAGGTACATTTATGTACTTTTATTTTCATGTTTTAGTTTTACAGTTTAATGGTAGTGCATTATGCATATTTCTGCACCATGGTGAATTTCTGTTCTTTATGCTGCTATGGGAGAAATTGTCCCTAGTAAAATTTTAGGTAGGGGTCATGGTATGATAAATCAAAAGCTTTGTTATTAGTGTCTTCAACCTTGAAGTATGATTTGTGGGATTGCTTGGCATTTTTGATTTGTTTTGAAGTGTTAATGGATCTGAATTTGGCTAAAGTCAAGATTGATCTAAATGCATATGTCATGCATAGCAATTTGACATTATTTAAAAGTATTATGTATCAGTTGTATTTATATGATATAATTGTTTCAAGTAAGATAATTTGATAAAATATATAGAATTGACAGAGTAAAATAAAAAAAGAAAGGATATAATTTTGATTGTTTAACTTATTTTTTATGAAGAAATAATAAACATTGGAGAATGTGTTGTTTATGATTTATTTTACGTTAATATTACTCTAAATTTCTTCAGATGTTTAAAATCTGATTTGTTTTTCAGGTTTCACCGATAAATTTTTACTATGGATAACTGGTTGTCTAAACGAAACAAATAATTAGCTTCCTGTATAGTATAAACAAAATTAATTGAAATGGGTAGTTTTAAGAGTCCAACCTTAAATAATCGAATTACTTATTTTAAGTGTTATGTGGTGAAAACAAACATGTTAAAACATGTAAATGACTGAATATTTCCCATTAAGTACTAAAAACAAACAACCCTTTTGTCTGAATCCTAAAAGGGCTCTATTTAAAAAATAAATCTTTTAGGCCCCTACATCTAAATCTGAACTTTTGGGATTGATGATAACTTAAAATTATTATGACCAAGAGGTCCTTTGTTTCAAGTCCATTTTTCTATCAGTATCTATGTTCGTATAACCATTTTGTCAATTTTATTTTGATTTATGTCACAGATAAAGGTGCCTGTTAAAGCTTAAATATAAATTTTCAACTCTTGCCTATAAACTTTGATCTGTTGGAGTAGTTGTAACTTAACAAAAATGACCTGGGACTTTCCTTGTGCATGCATAAACTAAATGATGAACATCAGGGGAAATGAATTCGTGGAGATGGGAATGGAGGGAGTGAGAGGTTAATGATGGCTTCATCCAAATGTTTTGCTGTTTTACCCAATTTGTATACATTTGGATACGTATAGTTGTTTTTATTAGTTTTATGCATACTTGTTTCATATATATTTGATTCTTTAGTAAACTCTTTTTCAAGATCATAGTTTTCATGCTTCAGTAAATTTTGCTGAAGATGAGGAGAAAATTTGGAGATGTACTTTAGTGTTGGACTTTCCCAATTTCATGTGTATAATAATCACACAGAAAAACACCAGTCTTTCAGTAATTTAAAATTAGATGTCATTCCAACTGGCTTCATCTTAAAGATTTAAACATTATTCAATTTCCAATAAATTAGGCTTTACAATGTATTTCTTTGTTGTCTGCTTAGTTAAAGAATGAAGCCACAAGAAAAAAACATAAACAAATGGAACAAATAAATGTCGGGTGACATGTTCCGTTGACTCTGTTATTCTAATTGCCTAAACTTATTAAACTTTCATGGTTTCCTCTTGGCCTATGGAGCTTGATTTCTTCATTTTGTCTAATTGCTTAATATTATATTTTTGTTCAGAAGCCTGAAAGAACATTGCTTTTAGCGAACAGTGCTGAGGGAGCAACTAAGGTACAATCCTTCTACTTTCCTGCATGCCAAAGGATATTGGATGTTTTGTGGATTATTCACCGTTTCCATCTTGCAGGTGCTAAGTATTGTTGATTCAAGTTACCATATTTTGAAAGATATTAAAAGTCAGGCCAACCTTCGTGGCCAAGAACAAAGAAAGCAAGAGCAGAAACAGGAGAAGCTTGTTAATTATAGAGAGAGATTTTCATTTAATATTCCGTATATTGGTGTCTCCATGATAAATTCATACCCACAGGTAGAATACATAGTGGTTTAAATTTCTCTCTTTTCCTTTCTGGGAAGTCATATTACCTGAGATGTTAAGAGAATATTTAAAGTTTGTGTTAAACATTTCTTTGTTTTGTAGGAGTTACTTTTTGCTTGTGCAAAGAACATAACTTTTGACCTGCTACAAAGTGTGGATCAACAAAAACTTTCATTTCAAATCTCTTATCTACAAATAGATAACCAGTTGCACAGAACCCCTTATCCAGTTATTTTGTCCTTCAATCATGAAACTAGAAACAACCCAGCTGGCCACAGAACTAAGGATGATGGTCAAAAATCGAAAAGTGAAATGTTGCATGTTACTTCTGATATTTCTTGTGAACCTGTATTCTACCTTTCTCTTGCGAAGTGGAGGAAGAAAGATGTCGCATTGGTGTCATTTGAACATATAAGTTTGAGGTATATATGGGTGCATTAGATGCAACTCAAAGTTCTGTTTCTTACTTCCAGTGCTTATTATGTTCTCTTGAATGCTTGCAGAGTAGCTGATTTTTGCCTTGAACTTGAACAAGAAGTGATCTTAACCATGCTCGAGTTCATTAAAACTGTCTCTCCAAGGTTTCAGAAGACAGTCTTGCCGTTACCAGATTCCACACTGCATCCTGTTGTATATGATTTAGGTTCTGCAAGGGAGTCCTCTATACGTGATTTAAATTTTGAGATCATGCAAGCAAGACGAGACTTTCTTCCTGGAATGAATGATCCTACATCTAATAGAAGTCAGAGAAGCAGTTCATTTCTACCTTCTGTTGTTCCAATTGGTGCTCCTTGGCAGCAAATCTACCTTTTGGCCAGAAGACAAAAGAAAATCTATGTTGAATTGTTAGATTTATCTCCTATCAAGTTCACTTTAAGGTAAACCAAAAGCATTAATGTGCATACTTGTATAGAGGTTAAAACCTGCCTTACCCTTAATAGTTCCCAACTGATCTTTATATATGACATTCCTTTTCCAGCTTTTCTAGTGCTCCTTGGATGCTAAGAAATGGATTTCCAACATCTGGAGAATCACTCATCCATGTAAGTGTTCTAACTTTATAGGCAAAGGTATAAATGATTTTGCTTTGTTCGAGAAAGATAGAACCGGCAAGGTGTGGCTGTAGTGGTTTTCAATATTAGATCACTAGTGCGCAGCAATGGGTTCATTTATTGCCTCTTACACACTAAAACTGCCTATGTGAAAACTCTTATCCAATACATTACATCGTAAATTCCTGTTATCTTATTCACTCTTTATTCTTCTTGCGTGACCGTATTTTGCTTCACTTTACAGATTGGCTAAACAATATCTGCTGAGTAGTTTATTACTTGTAACAATGATTAATTACAGAGAGGTCTTATGGCTCTTGCTGATGTTGAGGGTGCCCGGATTCATCTCAAACAATTGACAATCGCACATCAAATGGCTAGTTGGGAATCAATTCAGGAAATCCTCAAGAGACACTACACTCGGCAATTTCTACATGAGATGTACAAGGTAAGCATCTGATACTAATCATACTGAGCATTTTGTTTGTTCACAGGTTTGATTGTTGATAACTGTTACATTATTTTTTACTTTTTTTCATGATACATGAAAGATAGGTTATGTGATGGAATGTTCTTATTTATGCCGAGTGTTATTGTTGCTTATTGCTGAGCTTCTAACTTGAACAAAACCACCTAACCTCTCGAAGAAAAATGGCATTATTCCAATGAGTCAAAGGATTATATGAATTTCTATTCAAATGTTTCACATCAGAAAGTTATCTGATTCATGGATGTTATATTGAAGGAATAAAATTATAGTTTATTCCGAATGGTTGTATGTGTTTATATTATACTTGCAACTGTAATCCAACATTCAAAATTTACAGTCTTTTCTTGCTTCTTGCTATTGGCTGTTTTGTAGGTGTTTGGGTCTGCTGGTGTTATAGGTAATCCCATGGGATTTGCAAGGAGTTTGGGGCTTGGCATAAGAGATTTCTTATCAGTTCCTGCCAGAAGCATGTTGCAGGTAATGCAAGTTTACAACATGTTTGAAGCTTGTCTTGTTATCAGAATGTTCAATTTGTACTATTGCCTCTTCAGAGCCCTACAGGACTTATTTCGGGCATGGCACTGGGGACTACAAGTCTTGTAAGCAATACAGTTTATGCATTAAGCGACGCTGCCACTCAATTCAGTAATGCTGCTCATAAGGTATTTCTACTGTCTGATGATGCTTGCATGATTGAAGGGCTTTTGACTAACATGATTTTCTATTTGTAGGGCATTGTTGCTTTTACATTCGATGACCAGTCTGTTGCAAGAATGGAAAAGCAGCAGAAGGGAGTAGCTTCACACAGCAAAGGTGTAATAAATGAAGTCTTAGAGGTACTTTTGAAATCTGCCTGTATTCTTGCTCATCTCTGGTGAATTGATTTAGGACCACGTTAAAAGACAAGAAAAACACTACTCTTGAATGCAGTGTTTTCTGTCTTTTATTGCATTGGAGTCTGTCCCCCTCCCCCTCCCCAACAAAAAAAAAAAAAATATATATATATATATATATATATATATATATATATATATATATATATATATATATATATATCTTCAGGTTAATATATATTTAAGCATAGCACTAAAGCATCTAATGATTTTGATTATAGGGACTAACTGGTCTCCTTCAATCACCCATTAAAGAAGCTGAGAAACATGGTCTTCCTGGTCTCCTCTCAGGTAATGCTGCTGTAAAAAGCATTATCATTATGTACCTTCATCTCTTATTCATTAACAGCGTCGGAGAAATTATTTTGATGGACTTGTAAGTTACCTCATAGTTATTGTGCTTATTGCCGAACTTCTCTTGGAACAGGAATAGCATTTGGAGTCACAGGACTTGTGGCAAGACCAGCAGCTAGTATTCTTGAGGTTACTGGGAAAACTGCTCAAAGTATTAGAAACAGAAGTAGGGTTCATCGCACAAGATCACAGCGGTATAGGGTCCGTCTTCCCAGGCCTCTGAGTAGAGAACTTCCCCTCGCGCCTTACTCTTGGGAAGAAGCCATTGGAACAACAGTACTTATGGAGGTTGATGATGGCTTGAAGTACAAGGATGAAGTGCCAGTAATGTGCAAAGCACTTAAGCAAGCTGGCAAATTTGCAGTCATCACAGAGAGACTCGTATTAATAGTTAGCTGTTCTAGTTTGGTGGACCTCGGGAAGCCTGAGTTTCAAGGTGTGGCTGCCGATCCAGATTGGGTGGTTGAATCAGAAATCAGTTTGGACAGCATTATCCATGCTGATACTGATGAAGGGACCTGTACACATAGTTGGAAGTAGTTCTGATGGTTTATCGAGACAGAACCAGCACCAGTCTAAGAGAGGTAGTGGAACAAGGACGAAATGGTGGAATAACCCTTCAACTCCACTCCCACTTTTTCAAACCAACTTGGAATTGACATCTGAGGAGGATGCAAAGGAATTGGTGCATGTACTGTTGGATACAATTGAGCGAGGGAAAGGGCGAGGCTGGGGCAGTGGATATCTTTTGCATCAAATTAGTATCAGGTAGACTAAAAAGATAAAGAGGATCCAACTGATTTACCCCTTAAATGAAACTGATTTCTGGGTGGCCCAACATTAGGATTTTGCTTTGAGGTTATACTTCACCAGGATTAACAACCTCTCGTCACGCCTATTGCAGGCAAACCAGATATTTGCCCGCAATTTTGTTTGTGTATTCTCCTGTTCCATGTGTACATTATGTAAAGCATTTTCATTCGTGTACATATTTACACACCTATCCATCTGTAATGTAGAAGCGCAAATATCACATAGTCATTGTAGGCGAATAAATTCTAATAATGCAATAAATATGATTGTGGTCCCTTTTTCTTACACTTCATCTAGATTTTTTCTTTGTATTCATAGAAGGCAGGATTTGCAACAAGTGAACGATGCTGCTCGCTCCGCAATGATCCGGCTAAGAATACTAAACTATAGGCATGTAATATGGAACCTTAAGATCCACGGCCTTGCGGTTTTGACTTTTGACAATCTATTCAATTGTGAAAGCGAATAAATCAATTGATTATATCAGTGACGAGACGCAATTGTTACAAAAAGGAGTATACAGACTGTAAGGGCAATGAGATGATCAATTTGCAACGAAAATGCCATTAACACTTTAAACTTGCTGTCCATGAACAATTGTAAGGCCAAAATTATTGTTTTTCTCCACTGAAATAATTGTCAAAAATTAAAAAAATATATATATATAGCAGAAAGAATCAAATAGAGATTGTACAAATCAATTGTCACATGCAGGTGCGGAAAGCACTCTTTACGTTGTCGCTTATGTTACCAGAGAGGAGTAAACACTTCCATCTAACTATCAAGCAAAAGGGCATCAAGGTTTCGTTTTCCTTCTGGACCCTTGGTATACCATGATGATACATAGTCGCCATAAACCACCTGCCTGTAACGGAGAGGGGAAGATTTGCTGACAAGCTCAGAAGCAGGGGATATTTTGACTGTCTTTGCTGGGTCGTGAAATGTAGCAACTGAGAGTCGCGCCCTGCTGGCATTTGTTATGGCCCGATGTATAGCACTGATATACTCTCCGTTTGTCAAAATCTGTGTGATACAACCAAGGATGCACAATGAGAATATATATGTAGGATACCAATTGTTCCAATTTTCCAACAAAGTAGTTTAAAAACTGGTCACACTCGAAAGCAAGAGAGCACGATAGATCATAGCAAAGCCATCATAAAACATAGTAGACAAGTGACAGCAGTTGAATAGAAAAACATAAATAAAGCAAAATTTATTATTTAAGAGATGTTATTAATTTATTTCTACTTGCATATACCTCCCATGCATCAGAACAGAAACTTCCTAGCAAAGCAAGAACTGCAGAAGGTCCTGACACATAGCTCAGAATCATTGGACAAGGATCACAATACTCCAGTAATGCCAGAGATCTCACATGACTAACACAATTTTGTACAAACAAATGCATATAGCTAATGAAGAACATAAACTTGTGGAAATGGTAAATCGATACCTGAGTTTGATCAGACAAAATGACAACAATAGCTTCAGATAAGGGCTGAACAGTGACCCAATGTCCATCCTTCAAAACCTGAAGACCCTCAACATCATCTTGAATCAAAAGCGTCAACGCCCCAAAATCCGAATGTGACTGCAACCCAAGCGTAAGCTCAGGCTGCGGACACGGAGGGTAATAACTAATAGTAATATTCTGATAAAGCTTCCCAACAGCATCCTTCATGTAACTCGATGTCAACCCCAAACTCTCCGAAATAAAGCCCAACAACTTCTCACAAAGCAATTTCATTTCATCACTGTAATCACACAAAACTTTACCATAATTGGGAATAAGCTTCGAAGGCCACCGGCTAGGGTTTCGTCGGGAGAGCGGTAACGTGTGGTGGTCGAAATAATCTCTCCAGTCCAAAACGGTGTCGTCGTTGGCAACCAGCAACTTGCTCCCGTAACCCTCGGAGGCAGCGGAGGCATTGTCGCAGGCGTATTCGAGCTTGTCGGTTAAGGGACAACCTTCAAAGAACGATCGGCCGACGTGTCGTACGTCGTGGAGTAGTTTTAAAGGGACGCCGTGGTTGATGACGAGGAAGGCTCCCCACTCGCGACAGGCGTGGCGGATGGAGTCGAGGAGGATTGTGTCGTTAGGGTTTGATAAATCGATAAGAGGGATGTTAATGTTCGATGATTGAGGGGTGTGATTGTTATTTTGAGCGCGACTGTGATTGTTTGGTCGGGATTCAAGGGGCTGGATGTATTGTCGAGGAACTTGTGATACACCGGATTGTACTAGATTTTGTACCCTTACCAACGGCTCCATTTTTTTTGTTTGGGAAATTGATAAGTGGAATTTGATTAATGATTGTTGTGGAGCACTGGAGCTGGAGCTTATTGATTGACAAAATGGGAGGATAGTGGCAATTTTGTTATTAAATCAAAATCAGTAGTTGGTCGGGGAGAGGAAAAAGGAGTGATTATTTTTCGTTGAAATCCCTTACGTTTCCTTAAATCCATAAATCTTAAAAGAAGTGCTTTTTTGAAATTTCTGATCTGTATTGCACAATTGGACGTCTATGACATCCACCTACTGCATCCATTCTATGACATCTCGGACTAAATATTTAATCTTACAAATATTAAGAAAATTTATATTTCACCCACAAATCAATGGAAGAGAAGAGAGGATATATGAGTCCACTTAAAAGAGGGGACTCGAACTATATGCACTATGAGAACTGCAGCTCACCACCCGGTAGCATTTGAAAGAAAGGTTAGTAGAAAAAAAAAAGATTGTTAAAAACCAAATGATTGTAGAACGCACACTTCTTGCACAATATATTAAAAGAAAGTGTTAGTAAAAAAGAAAACTGGTTGAAATTGCCAAAAATAATCCCATAAAAACCGAATAATTTTAGAGCACACACTTCTTCCGCAAATGAAGCTTCAACGCTCCCCTTTTCTTAACACAAAAGCTATAGCAGTAACCTCTTCTTCGTCCCATAACTTTTCCTCTCAGCCATGACTCTTCATGCAATCTCCTTCTACCGTTCAAATGACTATTATTTCCCTCTTCTTGATCTTCACATTATCACTTTCCCGCAAAGCTTTCCTGGCCTCCGCCGGCAAAGATCCCCCGCCCCGCTTCGAGTTAATCCACAGGCACTCCCCGCAGCTCTCCGAACATGAAGCAACCGCATATTCACCCCCAAAGAACCTGTCCGAACGCATCCGACAGCTCATTGAAGGCGACATTGCCCGCCAAGAAATGATATCACAGCGTCTAGAAGACCGACGTCGCCGTGGAAGAATAAGAAAAGCCAGCGAGATATCTCATCAAAGGACTTTTAACGACACCAGTAATACAGTTAAGATTCCACTGCGATCCGGAGCTGATAGAGGGCTAGGACAGTACTTTGTGTCGTTTCGAGTGGGGAGCCCGCCGCAGAAATTTGTGCTGATTGCGGACACGGGGAGCGATTTAACATGGATGCATTGTAACCATAAGGGTGAAAATTGTCCCAAAGATGGGTCAACTCCTCCAAACAGAATATTCCAGGCTAATGCATCCTCCACTTTTAAGACAATTCCATGCTCTTCTCAAACTTGTAAGGTTGATCTTCGGGACACATTCTCTTTGTCCATGTGTCCTACACCTGTTACGCCCTGCGCCTATGATTACAGGTTAGTTTATAAGTATGCGTATAGTATCATTTTCTTTAATATATTGTGTATTAAAAAAGTAATAAGTAGTCTTTATATGTTGTGAACGTTTATATTTTTTTTTCAAGATATGTAATTTATTTGTTTAATTAGTTATTTTTTATTAATTATTTTATGTTTGTTATAGATTGTAGATTATTAATTAATTAGTGGCATTAATTTTCTGATCTGTTTCCAATGTTTGGATAGTTATTTTGATGGTTCAAAGGTTAGAGGATTCTTCGCCAATGAAACTGTTACAGCCGGGTCCATAGACCGTCGCAAAAAAGTGAGGCTAAAAGAAGTCACCGTAGGCTGCACCGATTGGGCCAATGGCAACTTCCATAATGCTGATGGTGTATTGGGATTGGGCTTCGGCAAGAATTCTTTTGCGGCAACGGCAGCAAAGCTGTTTGCCAACAAATTTTCATATTGCTTAGTTGATCACTTAAGCCCAAGTAACTTCGCCAACTTTCTAAACTTTGGCAACACTTCAAAACAAAACATACAAAACATGCAACACACACAGCTAATCCTTGGCGAACTGAACCCATTTTATGCGGTCAACGTTTCCGGCATCTCGATAGCCGGAAAAATGCTGAATGTTCCACCGGAAATGTGGCACATCCACGGTGCCGGTGGAGTGATTTTGGATTCAGGCACAACATTGACATTCCTAGGGGAACCCGCATACGCTGCCACCGTAGCTGCATTGCGAGCCCCATTGGAGAAATATAAGAAGCTAGGTCATGTCTTGGGGCCATTGAGGTTTTGTTACAATGATCCAAGATTTGATATGGCTGATGTGCCTCAATTTGTGTTGCATTTTGCTGACGGGGCTAAGTTTGTGCCACCAAAGAAGAGCTATGTGATTGATGCTGATGTTGGGGTCAAGTGCATTGGATTTGCTTCTGCTGGTTGGCCAGCTAATACCGTGATTGGTAATATTATGCAGCAAAATCATTTGTGGGAGTTTGATCTTGCTAACCATAGGTTGGGTTATGCCCCGTCTACGTGTGATTTTCATTCACAGTTTTGAAGTAATTAGCTGATGAGTTTTGTTGTAAATTACTTAATATCTTTCCCTTATGAACATAATGTATCATATGTATATATATATATATATATATATCAGTATATATATGTCTATCAAGCTCATGATCAAATTACCTCATTATGTTGCTTTTGCCTATAAAAGGAGAGCTTTGGATCCATCATTAGCAAACTTAGTGATAGGATCAGAATGGGATATGAATTGATTAAAGTAAATAATAAATCACCTTTTAACTTATAAACTCACTACTTAAAAATATAAAGTGTATACTTAAAAATTACTCTGTAATGTATAACTAACAGCTGTTAATCCCATAATTTGTTCCATGGTATTTGACCGTTAACCTTTGATGTTAGTTAACACTTAAGAGTCGTTAAGTCACATAATTTGTTTAATGGTATTTGACCGCTAGCGATGGCTGTTTGCAGACTTTTTGGCAGGAAACCGAGGGCGCAGTCAACCGTCTCTTTCTTGATAATGCAATAACACCTAGATACTTAGTATATGTAAGTTTTCCAATATTGTCATAATTTTTCCATTTCATATCAAATGGGTCCCCAATAACAAAATGTAACAACCAAAACCTATTCTTTTTGGTTATGTTTGTTTTCAAAACTAAACTCCCCTAACCATATAAAATAAAGAGTGAAAATATTCAGCCTAAAGGCCGATATATGTCAGTCTTTAGATTTAAATATTATTTTAAAATAACATTATGAAAATATAATTTTATCATCCTTCTATTAATGTTTGCATTAAATATTATTATTTGTGAAAAAAAATAAATTTTCTAGTAGATGTTAGAGTAAGACTCGACATTAAAGGGCGTCTTACTCATTTTATATATTTACGATTCTATATTTGATAGTCGACACATGAATCATGACAGACAGCCAGGACTTATTTAAAACAAATTGACAAATTATATCCTTAGTTGAAACACATTTAAAATATAGACACCCAATGTTATTTACCACACCTCTAATCTTCACTGTGGGCCTACCCTTATCGCTTCTTTTACATTCAACTCTCCGCTTTCATTTCTTCTCCTCTTCCCTCAGCTTACACAGTACATATAATAACATAAGAACAAGATTCGATCATCCATCAAATTGAGTTGTAATTATTCTGTTTTCGCCCAAAAAAAAAAAGCAACTAAAATTTGCTAACATTTTAACCAAATTTCACTTTCAATGCCGCCCACCACCACAGTCTCCGCTTCCTCTTCGTTCACTCTGTTCAGAGTTCCTTCTTCGTCGTCGACCAAGCTTAAACCCACCACCACTTACATTCAAATCCCAAATCGTTTCTTCCCAAAACACCCCACTTTCAAGATGACCACGACGACAATCCGCGCCGCCGTTTCGATCGAAAAAGAAACCCCAGAAACAGAGCGGCCCCCTACATTCCTCAGAGAATCAGACGACAAGGAATCCTCGTCCTCGTCAGCCTCTTCGGTGAGGGCCCGCTTTGAGAAAATGATAAGGGACGCTCAGGACAGCGTGTGCCAGGCCATTGAGAAAACTGACGGGGGCGGCAAGTTTAAAGAGGACGTGTGGTCCAGGCCCGGAGGTGGTGGCGGTATCAGTAGAGTTCTTCAAGACGGCGCCATTTGGGAAAAGGCTGGCGTTAATGTTTCTGTTGTTTATGGGGTCATGCCTCCTGAAGCTTATAGAGCTGCCAAAGCTGCTGCTTCTGATGAGAAGCCCGGTCCCATTCCCTTTTTCGCTGCCGGTATCAGCTCGGTAATAATTAGTAATTGATAAAATTGATTATGTTCTCTCTTGTGCTTTCAAAATTTACTATAAAAAAAAAAATTGTTGCTTCGTTTATGATTATGATCTTGAACTGCATGTGGGTTCTAGTTGGTTCAACTGCTTCTATAGGAAAGTTTGGATTTTGATCACATGAGGATTCGGCTTCATATAATTTCTTCTTCAGTGCTATGGCACTTCCATTTCATGTGACTCAAGTATTTTTTGCTAGTCTGTTTTTGTCGACTACTATTGGGCGCTTGTTGGTTTAACCTTTTTGGGTGGAGATATCATTTGACAATCTCTCTCTCTTGATTTTTCAGGTTTTACACCCAAAGAACCCTTTTGCACCAACCTTGCATTTTAATTATCGGTATTTTGAGACAGACGCACCAAAAGGTATAATTGAACTCTCTTTGAAATTTCCTTGAACTATGGAAGTTTTTATTATCAGTTTTCGTTTCTACACATGTTTTTTTCCCCAATTCACTGCATAGATGGGTTTATACTCATGCATGCTCATTTTGTTTCCTACCTTTATCTTTTCTGATATTAAAAAACTTTTTCCTAGCTTTATCTTTACTGATATTAAAAAACTTGATGAAAAACCATTAATCTGGCACATATGCGGTTGCACTGTTATCTAGTGCGTGCAATGCATCATTCTGTTGAATTTTCCTCTTGGCCATTTGCTTATGTTAAAGCTAGTTCCAGTGGTGGTGAATGCCATTTAATATTTATCTCATGATTTAACTCTTGATAGAGGCTTGAAATGCTTTGTATTTGTCCATTGCATTATTAGATCTAGAGGTATGCATTCTTCCCATCAGCATTCAGAATCTATAGTTTAGTAGCTCAAGTACTTTTTGCTACTGTATTAATTTATGAATGAACTAATCTTTCCCTTGTAAAGCATATTTCACTGGCATCCATTCAGTTTTCTATTTGGCATCTAAGTGCATGACAAATTTGAAGATAAACTTTTACTTCTAATTGACTATTCATTGCTAAACTGTGCAGATACTCCAGGAGCACCTCGACAATGGTGGTTTGGCGGTGGAACAGATTTAACTCCTGCATATATTTTTGAGGAGGATGTTAAGCACTTCCATTCTGTATGTACTCTTGCCAACAAATTGGATACCCTTTTCTATGGTTAAAGCACAGGAGACATTCTCTTCAACAATGTTGCTTTGCCAATTCCCCCCGTTGGAAAATTATACGGCCATGTTGCTCAATTGAATTTACTTTATAGCTGAAATATAGCAGTATACTACCTTAACCATGAAAGTGAATGGAATGTTTTCACAGAGAGTGCTTCAAGTTTTTATGCAACCTTAGAGATAGCTAGTATATTTAATCTGTCTCTACGGAATTCTGATACTGATTAGTATGATTTACTGTGTTGACCGATATTGGACTTCTTTTGTAGACTCAAAAAAGTGCCTGCGACAAATTTGATCCTACCTTTTATCCTCGATTCAAGAAATGGTGTGATGACTATTTCTATATCAAGGTTTGCCCCTTTAACCTTTTGTTTGTTATGCTACCAGGTGAAAGATGAAAATGCAGTTATATCATGATTGAATTGACGCAGCCCAACTCTTTAAATTAATTTGTACAATTCTTACATTTCGAACAAGACCTGCTTGTAGCTTGGACCATTTTATATTACTATGTTTGTATTTACAATGGTGCCTACCAGGAAGGAGTCTTAATTATTCATAATAATTAGGTTAGAAAAAAAAAAATTTCTTATTTTAAAGAAATCAATGTTGATTTTCTTATCTTAGAGTTTATGTTGACTGACTATGCTTAATGCAGCATCGTGGTGAAAGACGAGGGCTTGGAGGAATATTTTTTGATGATCTGAATGATTGTGATCAGGAGATGCTTCTTTCTTTTGCTACTGGTAAGTTCTTGAAGAGTATGATATTTCTTTTAGGTATATTTTGTAAAGAGAAAATTGTCTTTCAGTTCAGTTGATTCATGTTGACTTGCAGAATGTGCAAATTCGGTGATTCCTGCTTACATACCCATTATAGAGAAGAGAAAGGATACACCATTTACTGATCAGCATAAGGCGTGGCAACAATTGCGGAGGGGACGTTACGTAGAATTCAACTTGGTATCAAACTCATTCTGAAGACTAAAGTAATTTACTGTCTTAGTGTCTTATATTACCCCATGTTAGGCCTTACATGTTTCTGTATTTTTTTCGCCTTTTGAATTATAGGTTTATGATCGAGGTACAACATTTGGGCTGAAGACAGGAGGTCGAATTGAAAGTATTCTTGTTTCTCTTCCACTGACTGCACGGTGGGAATACGACCATGTAAGTTTTCTGGAACATTCTGGTGAATACTTCAAAAGTGATGTTACTAAAAGTTTAAAGTCATGGACTGATGAAGGGAGGTTTTATTTCCATGTTTGCTGTGCAGAACCCGGAAGAGGGAAGTGAAGAATGGAAATTATTAGATGCATGCATCAACCCAAAGGAATGGATTTGATATTTATCTAAATAATGCCTTTGTATCATCTTGAGAGTTATCTATGTTTCTTTCTTTCTTTCTTTCTTTCTTTCTTTCTTCTTCTTCTTCTTCCATTTTTTTAAAAATTTTTGTAATATTTTCTCCTTTTCGGCATTAGAAGTACTAAGCAGCTTTGAATAGTGTGGCAGAGAATCCGGCTGTATATCACTTGAATTATTCTCAATTCTCATCCTATGCAAGGTCAAAAATGGATGAAACGTTCAGTTAATTAAAACATTGCTGTGATGGCTAAAATTTGTCAAAACTAGTGAAAAATTCTAGCACAATGTATTTTTCTCTGTAATCTTGAGCTTCAAAACAAGAAATGAGTTTGAGGTCTTTAACATAAATGATATAAATAGAGTTCAAGCAATAAGTTTGCCCGAGAAGCCCAAAAACTTTGGCAATTAAAATAGAGCTTTCAGTAAGGAACAACAAATGAAAGGAAATATTTTTGTCATTGAGTTATCATTGGTAGTAACTCGTAACACTTCAGTACTGTGCCTTAGTGGCACAAAACTTGGAATTCATCATACATGTCAAGAAATAATCCCATTCTGAAGCTTTATACAAGCATAATTCATAACACAACACATTGGATCCTTCTATTTGTAGTTCCCTATTTAAACCCAAAAAACAAAAAGCGCCGCCAATATGAACAAAACTGAAATTTGCACAGCATAAGCATAACTTAACACATAACAAAATCATTGAAGCTACTTATTTGGCTGCTCATTTGTCAGTGGTATTACTATTTGGCCAATCCAGGAACTTGTATCCCTCTAGTGATGGGGGTAGAAAGCTTTGTTTTGCTGAAGGATCATCAGGGAGTGTAGATATAGCCCTTCCCATATCCAATTTCCTTCATCAGTTTAGTCGGTGCATTCCTCAGATGAAGTGGCACTCCTTCATTCTGTCCAACTGATTCCCTAATAACCTTCTGTGCAGCTCCAACGGCTCTGTAAACAGATATTGACTTTGGAGACAAAGCCAAGTAAGCCACACATTGTGCAAGAATCACATTGCACTCAGGCATACCCAAGAAATGGCAAGCTTGATAACAAGAAACAGCCTGATTAAGAGCCAATGGATCAGCCAACCCAACATCTTCACTAGCAAATCTCACCAGTCGCCTTGCAATGTAAAGAGGCTGTTCCCCTCCTTCCAGCATTCTCACCAACCAATAAATAGCCGCATCAGCATCATTTCCCCTCATAGACTTGTGTAATGCACTGATCAAATTATAATGTTCTTCCCCTGCTCTATCGTAAGCAAGATGCTTACACTGAAAAGCCTCTTTGGCATCATCCAGAGTAACAAGTGCCACATATGGACTACACCCATCAGACTCGTCCTCTCGTTCCACCTCTTTAACTTCCTTAACTGGCACTCGTACTGCAGCTGTAATAGCAGATATCTCCAGCGCATTCAACGCGACACGAGCATCCCCATCACAATTTGAACACAAAAACTCAATAGCATCATGATTCACCTCAACCCTCGTTCCCCCAACACTCTTACTCAGCCCATTATTGACATCATCAACAGCCCTCTTCAATAAAATCTCGACGTGATGGGGTTTCAACGGATTAAGAGTAAGAACTCTACACCTAGACAACAATGGCGTAATCAAATGAAACGACGGGTTCTCAGTTGTAGCTCCTATAAACACAATACTCCCATCTTCAATCACAGGCAAAAAAGAATCTTGCTGACTCTTATTAAACCTATGAACCTCATCAACAAACAACACAGTCCTCTTGTTACTCTTAACTCTCAATTTCCTTGCATCTTCAACGGCATCTCTAACATCCTTAACCCCACTAGTAACAGCAGACAAGCACACGAATTTATACGAAACGGCAACGGAATTAACAATGGCTTTGGCAAGGGTTGTCTTACCGGTACCGGGCGGGCCCCAGAAGATAATTGAAGGGAGACGGTTGCTGCACACGGCTGAGCGGAGGAGCGAGTTGGGTGAGAGGAGATGGTCTTGTCCGACAACGTCGTTTATGTTAACCGGACGCATACGCTCCGATAGAGGCGCGTGCGGCACGTGGGGAACAGTAGTACTATCATCGTCGTGTCTTGTCTTTAAACGCTTAAAAAGCGGAGATGGTTCTATCTCTCTTTCTTTTTCTTTCTCTTGAACGGCGTTGGCGGCGGCGGAAGAGGGTTTGGTTTGGAAGTGGAAGAAGCGGTCGAGTTTTGGTTGAACCGGGTTTTGGTTTGGGTTGGGGTTAGGGACTGGGAGTTCGAAAGAGCACGCGGCACCGGTGGTGGTGGTCGATGACTTGTGGGAAAGAATCCACTCGGTGGCTTTGAGAGTGGATTTGCCACCGGTGGCGGCCAGAGCCTCCGCCGCCAATTCGTCGGGGAAGCCCATGCTCAGGAGTTGTTCCATTTCCATCTTCGTTCGTGCGATAGAGACAACACAGTTTACTTTTTCACTTCATTTCAATGCAGTTGTGTCGTTTGATTTACTTCTACCATTTTTCCCGGTTTTATACGGCACGAGGATTTAAAAACTCCTTAAACTTCAACATATTTACCAAAAAAAAATCAATAAATAAATAAAATTTGCATATCTGTAATAAAACGAGATCGTACTTACTGATAAATATCAAATATCAAATACCAAATAAGAATGAATGTTCACTAGCCAACTAGTTTTTAGAATTAATGTCCTCCGTATTGCTGTTGTGAGAAAATGAATTATAATTATAGAATAAAAATCAATATATATAATATATTTTATTTTTAAATAATAATTTTTATAAAAATAATAATATTATAAACTTTTTTATTTTATAATTGTGAGATCGAATAACTTTATTTTTAAAATATAGTTGTTTAATTTTAATACTAAATAAGATTTAAGTAAAAGATTAACCGTGCATCACAACATTACTGTTTAAGTCTTTTTATGTATTAAATAATAAACGGTTTAATTTTTAAATCACAACTATCATCCTTAATGCGGTAATTGTTAACTCCTAAGCGTTAATTACGCGCCATTTTTGTTTCCTTTTCTTTCTAAATTTTGTCCGAATATTGCTAAAATTTTGCCTTGGGACACTATAGTTAGGACTGAACGAACATATACACTCTCACTTAACCAGATTGATCTCATTGCTGCCTCTATCAGATTCAATAATCTCCAAGTTTTTTCTTTCTATTCTCGTATTCCTTTGCCCGTAGAATTACATACAAACCAAGAATTATCAACACCGATGCAAGAATCCGGAAAAAAAGAAAGTCCCAAAGAAGAAAAGTAAATTAATTATAGAGATAAGGAAATTAAAATAAGAAGCTGTAATTCCAAATATTACAATTGCCTGCAAGAAATTAAAAAAATAAAATACAAATAAACACATACATACATGAACTACAGTTTTCCTATGTGAATGTCTGCATATTTTAGAATTTAGATATAAAATTTGACATGATTGTTTAAATTATAGTTAAAATTCAACTTGATATATATATATATATATAATCATTTTCAAGTGCGGATGTAATTATTTTTTTTAATGCAGACACATTTTTAAATTTTGTAGTTTTAAAGAATTAGTTATTGAATGAATTATAAAATTATAAGGTTTAAAAAAATTAAAAAATAATTCTCTTAAACTCTATAATTTTAAAGTGTATCCATATAAAAAAAAAAAAGACATCCGCACTAAAAAAAAATGACAATTGCTTATATTTTACACATTAGACAAACAATCCACACATGAGAATAAAATATATAAGGGACCTTTTAGAAGCATTTATAGCAATCGCGTCCGTAATTTATAAAGTACGGGTACGTACAACTGAAAATGACTAAATACATCTACATTCATAAAAACCTGCTATTTTTTTGAAAAACGTTGTGCCGACAGAAGGCTTACAGAATAAACAGGGGCAAGAAGGGTAAGGCTGCAGGAGAGCCTCCAGGAAGAAGGATTATGATCAGGAATTGCCGTCATGATTGCTGCAAGTAAAGTTCCTGCCAAGCAAGTTTAATGGTGTAAGAGTTAGTGGGCCTGGGACTGGATACTTCCTTACTGTCCATGTCTGCACAAAAATTATAAACAAATATGATGTAACGCTTGTTATAGACTTTCATGGTTTATATTAAGGGTTTTGTGTTAAGTTACAATTAATATAATTTACAAGTTATAATTTATATAAAATATGCAAAAATTTGCAAGATGACAGTGATTTCTACTGTCATATTACAAGCACTGATAGTTACATTGATGATAGAGTATACATTGAGAGCATCCAAAGATTTTCTACTCCCGACTTTACTATTATTAACTCCCTTTTTATATCAGTACCAGAGTTGACACTCTAGTCGCTCGTACAAATTATTTACACCACTTAGGTATCTTGGTAAATTATTAATAACTTATTTGATCATCCGTGTTAAAACATTAACGTAAAAAATAAACTATGGAAGGATAAATATGAACTTTTAACATACACAACTTAATTATTGTGTATAATTAAAATATTAAAATCTCACATTTAATTTTCGACAACCTATTTTTTTAATTAATTTTAATAATACTATATTTAGGTGGCGTTTGTTTTTTTATTTGAAATCTGAATAGACCTGAATTAGTCTGAATTTTGAATAGATCTGAATGTCTGAGTCTGAATAATATATTTATTTTTTCGTCTGAATCTCAAAAAATAAATATTAAGTTGTTTATTTTTTTAACTGAATAAGCTGAAAATATATACTTTTACATTTGTATTCTTATTAAATTTGAATGTCAAATAAATAATATATTAATACCACAATATTTTAACATGTATAAGTAAAACTATATTCAAGTGAATACATAATTATTTTAGAATTTTAATATATAAAATACCGTAAATTTCAAATTTTATCATATATAATATAAGAAAGAAAAAAACATGGATATTTTTATATGGGGTAAATGTCTATGGGTGAGTTTTAGCATAGACATGAAAAATAAATTATAAAACATGGATATTTTTTACATTAGTAAGTAATTGATTTAAGGGAAAATATCCACCCTCCACCCGTTTTTTACACCTTTTTCAAAAATACACAATTCCTTCATTTTTTTGCTAGAATCCACCTAAAGTTACATTTTTTTTCACTTTTCCACTTCCGTTTGGAATCCGTTAAGAAAACTAACGGAAACTTAAAAAAATGACCATTTTACCCCCAAAACGAAAATTACAATTTCACCTTAAAAATTATAAAAAATAATTAGATTAAATCTAATAATTTTCCCCATCGGTCAATAAAGAAATTAATTCCACAACCATCAAATGCAAGTTTTTTTTTAAAATATGTCGGTAATTAGAATGCTAAATTATAATAGTAGTATTAAAAATATCCCAATCTCACAAACCATCAATTGAATTTAAGATAAATAAAGCTTTATTATTCATTGAGTTATAATCTCTAGTAGTTAAGATTTTTTTGTACTTCATTAACGTACCAATAATGATATTTATCATTAAATCTTATTATTTTTGGCATTTTTTAGGGTGAAATTATAATTTTCGTTTTGGGGGTAAAATGGTCATTTTTTAAAGTTTCCGTTAGTTTTCTTAATGGATTCCAAACGGAAGTGGAAAAGTGAAAAAAATGTAACTTTAGGTGGATTCCAGCTAAAAAATGAAGGAATTGTGTATTTTTAAAAAAGGTGTAAAAAATAGGTGGACGGTGGATATTTTCCCTTGATTTAATTCAAATTTTTCCATTAAGTAAAAAGCTAAAAAAAATGGATTATTTTATTAAGTCAAAATTATCTAAAAAGTCTCATTAAGTTATAAAAATAAATACATCTAATTAACTTAATTAATTAAGTTAAGTCACTTTAAGTTATGAAGTTAAAAAACAAACGTCACATTAGTTAGAATACGTAATTTATATCTCAACCAATGTGATAATGATGTGTCATTATCTGATTACTTCAAGTGATGTATAATTATTAAATCCTATTATTTTTTAATTATATAGTGAATTTATATTAATAGTACATTAGTTAGGATAGAAAATTTGTATCCCAACTCATTAAGTAAGCATAACATCACTCATTCAACACCAGGGACTATGTGATTTATTTAAAATTTCAAAGACCAAAAAAAAAAAAATTAAAAGGGCCAAAATGTCATTTTTCCTATTAATAATTAAATTATTCTTTTCATCTTCCTTTATTTTAAAGAAAAAAGTTCGAATTTTATGAAAGTAAACACCTGTAAAGTATAGTATGCTGCCATGGAAGACGACGGGGAACCTTTTATCCAATTCCCTTATAAAAGCACTTTTGGGATGCCGGCAGTCCGATTTACATGCGGATGCCGTGATAAAATTACTACAATGCCCTTGTAAGCAGTCGAAAGAATTGCACCGTCTAGGGCAACAAGAGGAGTCCCTGCAATCTTTGCTTGGGCACTAAGTTTAGAAATGTTTAATTTCCCCATTCTAGAATTATAAAATTAGACAAAATACTATCGGAAAAGATGGAAAAGAAAAGGGTTACACCAAAGCTCATTTATCATTGATATATTACCAAAATAACATCCTTATTCCATATTAGTAATTAATGTTAGAAAAAACTTCTTTATGTTCATTTATTATTGTTATTCTACTACAATGCCCCTTTACACAGTCGAAAGAATTGCACCACCCAGGGCAACAAGAGTCCCAGCAGTCTTTTCTTGGGCACTACGTTTAGAAATGTTTAATTTCTCTGTTCTAAAATTACAAAATTAAACAAAATATTATCAGAAAAAAAGTTAACAACAAAGCTCATATATAATATCATAATAACATTCTTATCCCATATTAGTAACATTCAAAATTCCTTTATGATCATTTATTATTGTAATTATAATACAGATGATTTTATCTGAATAAAACTGCCAAGATAAAGGTAAGTGATGGAATAATATTGAGCATGGCTGATGCAAAAATTGACGATGTGAATTCCAAGCCTGCGAAGAACAACATCCTTCTCAACACTGCAAGACAAAATATTTTTAATGGGAATCAAAATTCACTAGTTCTGATGTGAGCGGGATTCAAACTCCAAACTGAACCATCAGACAATTAATTTATTTAATTTCCTTACAAAGGAAGAAATGTTTCACTAGATGACTTTGGTGATTTTGCTATCTTTACTCGTACAAAACAAACTTACGAGTTTAGTGATTTTGCTATCTTTACTCCAACAAAACAAACTTACAAGTAATGAAAAGGAACAAAATTTTTTTAAAGAAATAATTAATTATTAAGATGATCGTGAGGAGGAAGAACCTCTCGAAGAGAATTGCAAGGACAGCCGTAACCAAATCATCAATAGCATGTGCATAAACCACAAGAACATAACGGCTCATGCCATCAAGTGAAATCTTGGAGACTATGAAGAATCCTGCGTCGCTCAAACCTGCAAACGTACTAAGCGTACATGGCTTTAAAAATTTCAACGTTTTTATTCTCTCTCTCTCTTAATTGATAATATTGATCCAATCTTCCGTGCATTAAGCTGATCAATTTTCATTTTTAACAATTTTATTTTTAACTGAATGGACTGGCTAACTGGTCATATCATCTAAATGAATAATTGTTTACTTTTATAAATTGGAGGGTTTACTTGTTTTTGGCTAGCTGAGGTTAGGATGCTTTTATTAGAGGGAATCCAAGGGCAAGACGGACGCAAGGGATATTTGTTTTTGCCTAACCCAATTGAGCCGGCCGCTTGCATGGATAAAATGATGGCTTGCTTTAGTTAATAATGTGCTCATTTTTCATTTATTTTCTACTTTAAATCTTTAGATTGTTCTAAAGATCCACCTTATGTAATATATTATTGGACGTAATTGTGTCATGGCCTACCTAATAGCTCAACTTAATTTGTATAGTTAGCCTATGAGTTTGATCCTAGAATTGGTCTCTACGTACAGAGGTCGCATTCCACCAACATACAATCATAAAAGTCTATTATAAACTTCAATTTTACCAACAAAATGTTGGCTCCACTGGCAATAGAGTCCCCTTAAGTGGCTTGACTGGGTTTGCTCTCTAGTTCAAATCGCAGGGAAGTCACCTTTGTTGGGAGAACTTGTGCCTCTCGGTTCGAGCGGTGACTTTTAGTTTGGGTTGTGGTACGGGGTTAAAGGTGACTTTTAGTTTATTATATCCAAGGCTCATGATGAAGGAATCAAATCTCTTATACTAACACATTGGCGCCTGTTTGAGACCGTATAGAGATTTGTTCAACCTGCAAACCCAGTTTTCCTTTCCTGTTTTTGTAAAACCTTCTGGTTTGAGCATATAAATTTCTTCTTCAAGTTCTCCATGAAGAAATGCAGTTTTCACATCTAACTGCTCAAGATGTAAGTCAAATGTAGCACACATCGCTAAAACTACTCTGACTGTCGTAAGTCGAACTACCGAAGAAAATATCTCGTTAAAGTCAATACTTTCTTTCTGAGCATATCCTTTCACCACCAATCTGGCACGATACCGCTCCACTTTATCATTGCCATCACGCTTGATCTTGTAGACCTATTTGTTTCCAATGACTTTTCTTCCATGTGGTAGTGGTACAAGTTCCCATATCTTGTTCTTGTGTAGAGCTTCAATTTCTTCATGCATTGCTGTCATCCACAAAGTAACATCTGAGCTTTTTAAAGTTTCATGAAAAGTTGAAGGCTTTCATCCTCTGTTAGAAGATAGTACGCAATATTGATCTCTGTGACATACTCCGAGTGCCACGTTGGCGGTCGTCTCTCACAAGTTGACTGACGAACTTTTGGAGCCTTGGACTCGACTGGTTCTTGTTCCTCGTGCTCTGGTGCTGCTTTAGAAGAATCTGAATCTTCTGGATTATTTTCGACATATACCGATACAGTCTCTGACTTTTCTTTTGTAGTGTCATCATCCTCATCTCTCTTTACAGTTGATCTTCTACAAAGATAACATCTCTACTGATGACGATCTTATGGGCAGTAGGGTTCCATAGACGATACTCCTTTACTCTATTAGCATACCCCAAGAAGATATATCTTCTAGATTTTACATCCAGCTTTGTTCTTTCTTGGGTATTGTACATCACGTACACAGGACATCCAAATGCATGTAGGTAGGAATAATCAGTTGACTTTCCAGTCTACATCTCTATTACTATCTTTAGTCCAATAGTTGTAGATGACGATCGATTTACTAAATAACAAGCAGTTTTGACTGCTTCTGCCCAGAATAAATTGGGTAGACCAGCAGTCCTCAACATAACTCTTATTCTTTCTGTAAGAGTTATGTTCATCCGCTCTGCCACTCCATTTTGTTGAGGAGTGTATGCCACCGTGAACTGCCTCTGAATACATTCTTGCTTACAGAAAGCAAAAAACTCGCTCTCTGTATACTCTCTACCATCATATGTTCTCAAGCACTTGATCTTTTTACCATATTCAAGTTCCACCCGCGCTTTATATTCTTTAAACACTAGAAATACATATGACTTTTTCTTAATTGGATACACCCAACATCTTCTGGAATAATTATCAATAAAAGTCATCATGTACTTTGCACCTCCCATGGATATATCCGGTGATTCCCAAACATCAGAATGAATCAAATATATAATGCATTTACTTCTAATAATAGATCTATTGAATTTTAATTTATTTTGCTTACTTATAACACAATGCTCGTAAAATGGTAAACTTACCGATTTGAGCCCCGAAATTAATTTTGGCTCAGAGAGAATCTTCAAACCTTATTCTGACATGTGGCCAAGTTTGAGATGCCACATCATCGTTGACTCTTGTCCATTTAATGCGATACATGCATCAACCTCTTGTAGTGTTTCTCCTTTAAGCATGAATAGATTATCACTGATCTTTTCTGCCTTCATCAATACAAGCACTCCTTTAACGATCTTCATAATTTCATTCTCCACATGAGTTTTGTACCTATGACTATCTATTTGTTCCAAAGACAATATATTTTTCTTCAGGCCGTTGACATGTCGTACCTCCCCAATTGTGCGAATTGTACCATCAAACATTTTTATTTTGATAGTACCAATACCAGCGATCTCCAAGGCATTATCATTACCTATATATATAGATCCTCCTAAGATAGGTTCATATGTGTGGAACCATTCTCTCCGAGAGGTCATGTGCTAGGTAGCTCCTGAGTCTATAAGGCAGACATCATATAGTTGTTTTCTGCCTTCTAAAACAGTTATTGCCTCGCTGTAGAGAGTTTCGCCATCATCCGAGGTACTTGCTACACAACCCTGAGCATTTGATGACTCAGGTTCTTTGCCCTCTCTTCTCTTCTGGTTACTCCAACACTCTTTCTTGATGTGCCCTTTCTTGCCACAGTTGTACCATTTAACATTCTTCTTACTTTTGGATTTTGATCTACCATGATTGTGACTCATACTGGGGCCACGTTCTGTCGATCTCCCTCTCGTCACCGATAGCGCCTCCATTTACTGCGAACTTGCTTATCTGTTTTCCTTATTTTTCCGCCTGCTCTCCTCATTTAATACGGAGGCTGCAACATCGTCAAAAACTAGACTGTCCACTGGATTTTTGTTTGTCGGGTTGATGATGAGTTGCTCATACAAATCTAGTAGACTTTGAAGTAGAAGCTCTGCATGTTCATTTTCCTCTATATTATGATCCAACGTTGTGAGTTTTGAAAATAGAGTTTTCAAGGTGTTGATGTGATCGGTCACTATTGTAGATTGCGCCATTCAAAAAGTATAGAGTTTTCTCTTCAAGAAGATTTTGTTGTGTAGTGACTTGGCCTCGTACAATTTTGTGAGAGTATCTTATATTTCCTTCGTTGTATTTTTCTCTGCAACACTGGATAATATTTCGTCTGCAAGTGTCAAGTGTAGATCAGAAATGGCGTTGCCATCTATCTCGTTCCACTTGTCATCAGTTATCTCTATAGACTTTTCTCCAATTGCTGCCAAGCAATTATTTTTCCTCAATACAGCTTTCATCTTCATTTTCCACAAAGAAAAATTATTTCCGTTAAATTTCTTAATTTCATACTTTGCCGCCATTTTGTTGATAAATACCGCACACAAGATAGTGTACCACCTTGAATAGTTATGATTATGTGTGAGAATGTACATCAGGAAAGTTTTCAGGAAAGACTGGAGGGGTCACAATAGTCCCACTTAAAACCTAAACTCCTTAAACTCTTATCGCCTTTGTGACAGAACTTTCCTAAACATGTATAAAACCACACAGTTGCTTTACTCACACCACTATTCCCTACTTTGCACCGCAAAATTCTTGGATCGCTCCTACCGTTTCTTGTGAATAGTACCGTATACGTGAATAATACTGTATAAGTGAATAGTACCCTTTACATGAACAGTACCTGACTCCAAAAATACAACTAATAGCTCTGATACCACTATTAGGAAATTGGTGGGTGAAGCAGACACGTAGCTGAAATAAAATTGGAAGAAAAATAATGAATAAGCACAATAGAGGACACCACAAATTACGTGGTTCGGCTTTTAGCCTACGTCCACGGGCGAAAATAGAAGGAAAATATTTTACTAGTGAAAAAGAGTTACAAGTATTGTGATATTTTGTCTCACTACCCAAAACCCCAATACACCCAAACTCTCAAAACACTAAAATAAGAGCTTATAATTTGAAACTCTCTAAACTCTCTCTAAATATAAGAAAACTCTTCTTAAAATTTGATAAGCAAATGAGGGAATGAACCCCTCATATTTATAGCCAAAATCTTGGCTACTATTCATGTATTTTTTTTTAAATTATTTATTATTTCAATTCAACATTCAACGTTTGAATATCAAACTTTGAATATCTAGAATTTTGAATTTGATATTCAAAGTTTGAATATCTAGAAGTTTGAATTTGATATTCAAAGTTTGAATATCAAGACATCCAATCTTGACACTTAGTTAATTATTAAAGAACAACAAGATTAATTGTAGAATATTCATTAGTTTTGAGTTCGTTATTTTTGGCACAAATGTAAATATGAGCAGAGAAAATCTGAGCAACTATATAAGTACTAGCTGTACAAGTGATTCAACAATGAAATAGTGAAATACAATTGCAAATTCTCTTCTCCATTTGATTTCTATATTCTTTCTTATTTGTTAATCTCCCTGTCAAAAAATTTTCCCGAAAAAAGGATTACAGAACAAATAAGAGCTAGAAGGTTAATGTTCGAGGACAATTTCTAGGATGAAGCTTTATGATTAGTAGTTGCTGTCACGATTACTGCAAGTAAAGGGTATTGGTTAGTTAAGAGGGATGAGTAGAGAGGAACCTCTCAGAAATAATTGTGAGAACAAGTGCCAAAAACATAAGCATAAACCACAAGAACACAATGATTCATGCCCTTGTCGAGTGAAATCTTGGAGACTTTGTTGTATCCTGCATAGCACAAACTGCAAAATATACTAAGAACATGTGTCTTCAATAATTTCAACTTTTTTTTTCTCTGTGATCTTGCAACTGCTGATTTCTTCTTCTTACTGTTTTGTTTTTCAATTCAATGGTGGACTAGCTAGTTCTTCACATCATGCAAAGAATGATTACTTTTTATATATTGGGTGCACTCATTTGTGCTTGATTATTAGGATGCTTTAAGAGGTCCAAGAGTTTTTTTTCTTTGTTTGATTGGACACTATAACGTACGTGTCACTCAATGATAATTGAAAAAATGCAGGGATATTTTAACGCTTAATTTATATGTGGAAGGGTAGCAATTTGACCAATTCATCTAATTTGAAAAAATAAACAAAATTTCTTCCACACAAAATGTTGATATGATTTTTAGGATAAAAGAAGATGCACAGGACAGAGACCAAAAGAAAGATAAATTAAAGTGATTATAATGCAGTGGTCCAAACATTTAAAGATGTTCCTTCTTTTTTTTTTTTTAGCTTTATGTTAACAAAATAAATCTCTTCTTCACTTTTGTCAATAGAATTTGAGTTCGGAATCTCTTGTTTTACTAAAAATAAATAAATAATGATAAATTTTATTTTACCCTTCTTGAGTTGAATATCTTCAAATCACTTTTTTTTTATTTAAATTTGAAGCTTCTAAGTTATTTCTTTTTTTCTTTTTTAAAGATAAGTGAAAGATGTGGGTGGGTTGATGAAACTTTTTTTATTTTCTTAACAAAATGGAGGGTAAATTGTAATTTTAAAAATAAGAGACGATTTGAAGATAGTCAAGTCATGAGCAGATTATTCGAAATTAACCCATAAATAAATCATTACTGACATGACCAACTAATTAAATAGGTTTTTTAAACTTGATAACTTATATCCAAATTATATCATGATCTAATCTTGTAATGACCAAAAATTTAAGTGGTGATAGGTGATTATTAAATAAAAAATAAGTTAAATAATATTCATACATTATCAATAAAAAACACATGGTATGAAATTTTTAAAAGTTTGCGAGAGCTCATATTAGGAGAAAACTCTAATCTAGGCTGTCGTATACCAAAAATATTAAATTATTAACTAAGGACTTGACAATAAAAATATATAAGTCTTACCTGATTGGTTGGTATATAAAAGAGAATGTCATCGCCATAACTAAAAATTATACATTATATATTTTCTTATTTAGTTATTAGATTAAGGAATAATTTTCAAATAAAAGATCTCTTACTTTATTAAAATAAAGAAAAAGGACACTTATACCTCAAAGGTTTGAGGAAATTGTCACAAAAACCTCAGGTTTTTACTAAAGGACACCCAATTTCTTTTTTAACCAAAATGTCTTTTGATTTAATAAATCAAAAAAATTTGACCCAAATTTTTTTAATAAATAGAAATATAGCATTAAAATAAATGTAATAATATATATTTTTTAAAAATATTTAATGTTTAAAAAATATTTTATATTTTACAATCTATTAGACATATTTTATTATATTAAAATAATTTTTAAAAATAAATTAAAACATAACATTAAAAGAAATTAATTAAATTTAAAATTATTTTGAATATTATGTAAAAAAATAATTTTAATATTATTAATAGGGAGATATTTTGCTAATTGTAAAATCTATTTAACCGAAAGATTTATCTAAAATCTTTATAACAAATACAAATATATAATCAAAATAAATATAATAATTTACAATTTTAATATTATTTTAAAATTTTAAAATAATTTAATATTATTAGTCTACTGAATAGATTATATTATTTATTTTGTATTTGTATTAATTAAAAAATTTTAAAGTCAATATTCAGATTACTATATTCAAAGGATATTACGGTAAAAAAAAAAAAGGGTCTTGGTGTCCCTTTATGAGAGCTTGAGGTTCTTGTGATCATTTCCTTAAACTTTAGGTGTGTTGATGTCATTTTTCTCTTAAAGTAAAGGATAATCTAAAAGATAAGAGAAACTCACATTATAATGCATGTATTTTATCCGGTAATATATTATAATATGTAATTTTTGTCTTTTAACTTATCATTTGCTGTATTAAAATAAGACTTCTTATTAGATAATGACTCTTAGATTAAGGTGGCATTTTTTTTTCTTTTTAGCCTAAAATATGAATATGTTTGAATTTAGCTTAATTCTAAATGAATCAGAATACAAATGTTTGAGTGACATTTTTCTTTTTCTTTTTCCTTTTCTTAATATCGAGAATATAAGTGGCATTTTATTTATTTTTATAAATAAAAAAATTTTAAACATAATATTTGACATTTATGTCTTTTAAAGTTAAAACAACTAAAGGGATAGATTTTATAGTTTATAAAATAATTATACTTAATAGAGATATTTTTGAAATATAGTATTTACTTTTCATTTAGAACTATTTTCATTAAGATAAAAGTTATAAAAATTACTTGTTCTATTTAAATATAAATATTTAAAAATAATACATAAGTTACAAAAACAGATAAGTAAATTTTCAAAAAATTAAAAATTAATAAAATTTTAAACTTCTAATATTTAACAAATAAGCACCAACAGTCCTTTCAATGAAAGAAACGGTTTTATTGTCAAGTAAAGATCTAGTGCGATTCAACATTATCGCGTTATGGAAATACGGCTCTAGTGATTCTACAACTTTATATCTGGTGTGTCATAGGAATCCACAATTTTATATCCATTAGATATGTGGCATTTTCACTTTCGTAATGATGTGACTTTCGTGATGTGAAAGGTAAAACAATAATTAAATCGTAATATATAACTTTAATTTATAATCAATAAAATTATTTTATATTTTTTAATAGATTAATGTCATATTACTTAGAAGAAAAATAAAAATTTAAACATCGATAACATTATTTACTTTAAATTTTTCTGATATATATAATTAGTTCTTCACAACTCACTAAGAAAAACAAGAGAATTGAGATAAAAAAAGAAAATCGGGCATGTTACCCCTTTTTTTTTTTATATATATGCATGTGATTGCTTCCAAACAAAAACAAAGAAGCAAAAGTTGGGGTCATTAATTTAACCACTCAAGAGTAGAATTGTAACTGCGAAATTTTTGTATTAAACAGAGTTAAAAGTGATATCAACTCCCAAGACTTCGCCAAACGATTTTTGAGGGATAGTCTTTAGTTGATTATTTGAAATATCACCACCCAACAGTTTTCATCGGTGCTGTAAAAATTAAGCAGAAGTTGTATAATTGTTAAGAACATTTCTTGTATCCATAAAATATAAATTTTTATATCTTATCCCTGATCACCAACAAGATTCAATAACCAGATATCATACTTAAGTGATAAACCACAATTATTTATGAAAAACAAGAGAAATGAGAAAAAACAATGGAAGATCATGCTTTCTCTCTCTTATACACTATTTTAATTTAAAAAATATATAGAGAGCGAGAGATGTATCTCGATTCACAACTTTGGTGAGGAATGTTAATAAAGTTGTGTTTGGAGTTGTACAATATTTTGGGCAGAATTACAAAATTTTTCACTTCTCCATAGTGGTCTCACTGCCACCGGCTCTATCAGATTCCATAATCTCCAAACTTTTTCTTCTTTTCTCATACGCCTTTGCCCACAAAATTGCATACAAGCCAAGAACAATCAATATCGATCCCAAAATCCTGAAAAAAGTCCAAAAAGAAAGAAAAAAAAAAGGAAGAGAAATTGAAGTGATAGAAACAATAAGGGCAAATATAACCATTTAGTCTCCATAATTTTTGTCAATTACTCAGTTTTTTTTTATATTTTCAAAAATTAGCGAAAAGTGAGATGCAACATGTATCAAAGTAACGAGAAGAGTATTTTTGGAACTTTGCTTTTTTGAAAAAAAAATAATGGGAGGCTACTCAAACTATTAGTAATTTAAGGACTAAAAGAAGCATTTATTTGAGAAAACAACTAATGACTAGCTATATTTTTTTTTTGTTTGGTTATTTTGATTTTGTAATTGGAATTATGAATGATTCAAATTTTGTGATTGGAATTATAAATGATTCAAATACGTACTCTCCCAAGTGCAGTTCTTCTCCCAAAATAAGCAGCCCCATGATGGCTACAATAACCGTTGACGATGGCCTAAACGCCGTCATGAAAACTGGACCCTTTTCTCTTATGACCAATGTTTGAGCATACACTGTGATTCCAAAGACTACAATTCCCTGCCCAAAAAAAAAAGACATTTTAAAATAAAGCAATCTAGAGTTCTTTGTTATGAATGTATGCACACTTTAAAACCTTTTATAAGGTCAAGTTCACATTTTAAATCATGACGATGTCCTCATTGAGTAACTATTACACATTTGTATTTGTAAAAGCTTTACTATTCGAAAGATAAAAAGTGTAAAAAGAAGGCTTACAGAATAAATAGGAGCCAGAAGGGTAATATTCCATGACAATCTCCATGAAGCAGGTTTATGATCAATAATTGCCGTCATGATGGACGCAAGTAAAGTTCCTGCCAAGCACGATAATGATGTAAGTGTTATTGGTGCTGGATACTTCTTTATTGTCCATGTCTGCCAAAAAAACAAAAAATGTAATAAACGAATATGAGTTAATATTTATTCTTATAAATTAAATTAGAAAAGATTAATTATATATTATTACGAATTAAATTAGAAAATATTAGTTTATAAAATTAATCACCTGTACGATAATGAAAGCTGCAAGTGAAAGGTATGAAATGAAGAGCATGAGAGAGCCTTTTATCCAATTCCCGTCCAAGAACACTTTTGAAATGCCGTCAGTCTGATTTCCATGCCGACGATGTGGTGAAATTACTACAATGCCCTTGTACAAAGTTGAAAGAATTGCTCCACCTAATGCAACGAGAGTCCCGGCAATCTTTGCTTGGGCACTAAGTTTGGATATGTCTAATCTTTCCATTCTGTAATGACAAAAGTAAAATACTCCGGACTTTAGAATGATACTAATAATAATGATAAGGGTAAAAGTCCAATTAATTCTTATATTTTGATATTAATACTCCGTTTAATTTCTATATTTTTAAAAGTATTTTAAAATATTTGTGCCGTTAAACTATTAATATCTCTATTGTTACTTTTTGTTCTTTTAGCTTGATTTTACAATATCATTGTCTTACAATAATTTTTATGGACATTAATATAAAGAAAAAAATTAAATTAACGATATAACCCGAAAATAAAAATAAAAATAATATATATTAATTTTTGTGGAAGCTCACGTATGTCCAAATAAATTAAATTATCAATTTTTTGACATATTAACTGATTAGTAGAATGTTCCACAAAAATTAATATATATATCATTATTTTTATTTTATTTTTGAAGTTAAATCGGTAATTTAATTTTTTATAGAACACTCTAGGAGTTAATGTATTAATTCTTTTCTTAAAGTCTAAAAAACTCGTAATTTAAATTTTTTTTACAGTATTAATTTTTGGATATATGTGAGCTTCTACAAAAATTAGTATATATTTTTTGTGTTTATTTTATTTTTTGGTGCTAAATTGGTCATTTAATTTTTTTATTAATATTAAAAAAACTAAATATTATTATAACAGATAAAAATGCATGGATTAAGTAACAGATAATTAGCTCAAATAATTAGCTCAAGCTGTAAGAAGTAGAGTTCGTAAAAGCAAATAATTAAGGAAAGTTGATTAGAGAATATGATTCCGCAAAGTGAATGATCTGTATCCACAGCAAGCGATCTCTTTTCTATTTAATGTATGTTGATACCTAAACACAACTGCCAAGATAAATGTAATGGATGGAATAATATTGGCCATGGCTGATGCAAAAGTTGGTGAAGTGTACTCTAGGCCAGCGAAGAAAAGCGTCCTGCCCAACACGGCACTGAAATACAATTTAAAATATTTTTAATTAATATAAACCAAACCTACAAGAGTTCTGATCTTGATGCGAGCGGAATTTGATCTCCAGATCTCTTATATCAGACTACGACAAGAAATGGAGTACTTACCCTAGTAGACCAAGGAAGAAAATGTCTCGCAAGATGGATTTGGTGATTTTACTTTTGTTTTTCCTGCAATACAAGATGAGTATAAAGGCAAATAAAAAGATGTTGAAGAATTAAGAGGGGGTTAGTATAAAGAACCTCTCAAAGAGAATTGCAAGAACAGCAGTAGCCAAAGTGGCAAAAGCATGAGCATAAACCACAAGAACATAGCGACTCATGCCTTTATCCAGGGAAACCTTGGAGACTATGTTGTATCCTGCATAGCAACAACTACAAAATATACTAAGCATGTATGGCTTTAATGCTTTCAACATAATTAATCTTCTCGGATCACTGGCTTTGATCAGCACAATGGCAATGAGTGACCTTGAAAATCAGCTGGCTCCAAAGCAGAATCTATATATATTAACAAATTTCGAAGAAATCTAATTATGCTATCTTGCATATATGCAATTGAGTACTTTATATATTGGTTTCACCTCATTTGATCTAGTGCTTGATGATTATGATGCTTTTAAAGGGATTTTTAGGGCAAGAGACTTATTCCGTCTATTGGCCATTTAGTGCGGCAATGCTTTATGCCTCAAGTAAATGGTAATGTCCATTTTCAGACTTTAATTGTGGTATTGGGAAAAGATCTGTTTAATTTGCGTTTTCAATTATTCAATTTATTTTATATGATGCATATACATACATATGTATATGTGTGTGTATATATATATATTAGTAGTTTTCTGGTCCGAGATCATAAAATAGAAAACGTTCAGAATCATTATTGGCTTTGATCAGCACAATGGCAATGAGTGAGCATTGAGTACTTTATATATTACTTTCACCTCATTTAATCTAGTGCTTGATGATTAGGAAGCTTTTGAAGGGATTTTAAAGGCAATGGACATATTCCGTCTATACTCTATATTGACCATTTAGAGGGACAATCCTTTATATTTCAGGTAAATAGTAATGTCCATTTTCAGACTTTAATCGTGGTATTAGGAAAATATCTTTTTAAAAAAATTTTCTCTCTATATGTGATTGTGTTTCCAATTATTCAATTTATTTTATATATGTTTAAAATATGATGCATATTCATCAAAATGAAAAGACACATGGAGTTCTCTTCTTCGCTTATATATATGAATAGAATTCAAGTCCGGAATCTCTTGAGCTACTACACCAAAAAAAAAAAAATTAATTACATGACCAGTAATTAAACAAGTCTTTTGAACCTGCTAGCTTTATCCTGTTAGACTTTTAAAATTTTAAAATAAGGACTTGATATTAAAGTTATAGAAATCTTACCCTATTGGTTGGTATACAACTAATACAAAAGAGAATATCATCATCTTACTTAAGAAGTTATACATTATATATTTTCTTATTTAACAATTAGACTCAATATATTCGCTTTCAAAAAAAAGTATGGCTTTCTTGTCTAACTAAATATCTTAAGCGACTCGACATTATATCGTCATGAATATATGGCTCTCGTTATTCCACAACCTTATAGCCAGGGTCGCCACGATTTTCGTCCAGAAGCTCTTGATCGACAACCCCTAAAAAGAGGGGGGGCTATTACGTACATGACAAACTAATTGAACAAGTCTTTTGAATCTGATATAGGTTGTTCCCTAAAATTATTAAATAAGGACTTGACATTAAAGATATAAATCTTATCTGATTGGTTGGTGTATAAGTGCTGAGTTAAGTTTTTGTTAAATACTAAATCAATGATTAAAATTGTTTTAAATTTTTATTTATTTATTTTATTTAACTACCATTGATTCATTATTCAGTAAAAACTCAATTCAGCACTGAATCTTCATTCGTATAAGAGAGAATATCACCGTTGTAATTAATTAAGAAATTATACACTATATATCTTATTTAATTATTGGATTAAGTTCTCTTTCAATAAAAGATACTGTTTTCTTGCTAAGTAAATATTATAGTATCATTATAATGTCATGATTTTACGGCTTTAGTGATTCGGTGATTCCGCAACTTTATAGCTAGCGTAGCATAGGAATCCACAATTTTATACGCTATACTGGCTCATAGTTTTATATACCATTAGGTAGATGGCATTTTCACTTTCTTAATGATAGCATTTTTTATCATGTGAAACGCAAAATTGTGATTAAATCAAAATATAAATATATTTTTTAATTAATAAAATTATATTATACTATTTAAAAGATAACTGCCAGCTGAGAGATGAATAAGAATCTAAATATTGGGATTGATAGTATTATTTATTCCAAAGTTATCCCCACTATAATTTCTTTGTAACAAATTAAGAAAAACAAGAGAGTTGGGGAAAAAATGGCTGGCAGCCTTTTTTTTTTTTAATAGACACACTATTAAATCGTGCGATTTAATAGTCATCATTATAAAATTGTGTATTTTAATAGCATATTTACAACCACCCAGTTTAACAGTGCGTCTTTATGAAAAAAAAAAGAGGATACTCGCACTAAAGAAGGGCCACACACACACGCACACACATACCCACACACACACATCCTATAAATAGGAGGCCGATGGTCTTTGGATTTACCAGTGGCTAAACATGCTGGGCTCCACCATGTAAAACCAACCAAAAAATAAAAAAAAAAGTAAATATGACTGCCCCAAATGAATGTTGTCCTGTATTGGAACATCACCCTACACACACACAAGCACATGCACGCGCGCACACACACACACACACACACTTTGATCGTTGTCATTCGGCCACGCACCACGATTGCTCTCAATAAGAGTATAGACAGTATATGAAAAGCCACAAACAAAAGATCGATAGAGAAAGCAGCCCCTGCAAGTCTGAAAGATGCATACGAAGTATGAAAAAAGATTTCTCTTAGAGAATGGTTGTAGAATCGATTGCCTTATGAAGAGTTCTTAGGTGCACTCGCCCTTATTTTTTTTAATGCAAACATACTATTGAACCATGTAGCTTAATAGAATTAATTTTCATATATAATTATTCTCAGGTGCAAGTATCCTTGTTTTTTTAAAACAAACACGCTCTTAGACCATAAGATTTAATAGGTTTATTTTTAAATGAACTATAAAGTCATGACGCTTAATAGCATTAAAAACTAACTCTTTTAACCCGTATAGTTTAAAAGCGTGTCTGCATACAAAAAATGAGAGAACCCACACTAAAAAAAGATTTATATATATATATATAGGAATATGCATATGATTGCCTCCAAACAAAAGTAGGTGAAACAAAACATGGGGTCATTAATCTAATCACTGAAGGGTAGAATTGTAGCTGCAAATTTTTTTAATTAAAATGAAAAGTGTTATTAACTTCTAGAGTTTCATCAAATAATTTTCAAGCAGTAGAATTTAGTTGACTATTTGAGTTTAAATTTTTAAAGATAGTAGACTAAAAAATTATTATGGACTTATCCATCTCTTATCTTTTTTAAAAATAAAATTAATATATAAAAAGTGAGTGGAGAGGGAATATCACCACCTAATAGTATTAACCAGCACTTAAAAACTAAGTAGAAACTGTATAATTCTTAAAAACATATCTTATATCCATGAAATGTAAATTTTTATATTATCTCAGTGTTCACCAACAAGATTCAATAATCAAAGATCGTACTTAATTTATAACCATAAATGATAAAGGAAAAAAAAACAAGATAATTGAGATAAAAAAAATGGAAGATCATGATTTCTCACTCTTGCACACTATATTTTGATTTTTTTAATTAAAATAGAGAGATATCTCGATCCACAACATTAACGACAACGTTAATAAAGTTACCGTTATAGTTATACAATAGTGATCTATTAATTTGGACAGAGTTACCATATTCTCACGTCTCCAGGGTGATCTCATAATCAGATTCCACAATCTCCAATTTTTTCCTTTATTCTCATATTCCTTTGCCCATAAAATTACAAACAAGCTAAGAACTATCAATGTGGATCTCAGCATCCTTAAAAAAGTCCAAAAACAAGGAAAAAAAAGAAATTAATTAAATTTAAAATTATTTTGGATATTATGTAAAAAAATAATTTTAATATTATTAATAGGGAGATATTTTGTTAATTGTAAAATCTATTTAACCGAAAAATTTATTTAAAATATTTCTAACAAATACAAATATATTATCAAAATAAGTATAATAATTTACAATTTTAATATTACTTTAAATTTTAAAAATAATTTAATATTATTAGTCTACTGAATAGATTATATTATTTATTTTGTATTTGTATTAATTAAAAAATTTTAAAGTCAATATTTAGATTACTATATTCAAAGGATATTACGGTATAAAAAAAAAATGTCTTGGTGTCCCTTTTTGAGAACTTGGGGTCCTTTTGATCATTTCCTTAAACTTTAGGTGTGTTGATGTTCTTTTCCCTTAAAGTAAATGACAATCTAAAAGATAAGAGAAACTCACACTAGAATGCATCAATTTTATCCAGTAATATATTATAATATGTAGTTTTTTGTCTTTTAACTTATCATTTGTTGTATTAAAATAAGAGACTTCTTATTAGATAATGACTTTTAGATTGAGATGGCATTTTTTTTCTTTTTAGCCTGAAATTTGAATATGTTTGAATTTAGCTGAAGCCTAAATGAATCAGAATACAAATGTTTGAGTGATATATTTATTTTTCTTTTTCTTAATATTGAATATAAGTGGCATCTTATTTTTTTTTATAAATAAAAAAAATCTTAATAATGATATTTGACATTTATGTCTTTTAAAGTCAAAACAAATAAAGGGAATAGGTTTTATAGTTTATAAAATAATTATACTTAATAGAGATATTTTTGAAATATAGTATTTACTTTACATTTAAAACTATTTTCATTCAGATAAAAGTCATAAAAATTTACCTTTTTATTTAGATATAAATATATAAAATTGATACATAAATAAAAAAACAAATAAGTAAATTTTTAAAAAATAAAAAATAATAAAATTTTACACTTCTAATATTTAACAAATAAGCACCAACGTCCCTTTCAATAAAAGAAACAGTTTTATTGTCAAGTAAAGATCAAGTGCGACTCAACATTATCGCGTTATGGATATATGGCTCTAGTGATTCTACAATTTTATATCTGGTGTATCGTAGGAATCCACGATTTTATGGGAAAATGACAGTCAACCCCCCAACGTTTAGGAAAAGGGACAAAAAACCCCTCAACGTTTTAAAAAACACTTATAACCCCCTTTCCGTTAGCAAACACCGTTTATTTTAACAGTAAATTTATTTTTAATTTTTAATTACTATTATACCCTTATAATAAAAAACTAATATATTAATTTGAGATACATCACAATTAATAAATTTTTTAAAAGCTTAAAATTGAGATACAATTATTTTTTTGCCAAAATTATTTACTATAAATTATAACTTTCTAACAATAATAATATGGTTTTGATTCCTCAAAGAAAAAGGGTTTAATCAAATTTCGTTTTATTAGTAATAATCACATATGAAAGGTTTGATCATTAGAAAGGTATAATTTATAGCAAATAATTTGGGCAAAAATGTAATTGTATCTCAATTTTTAATTTTAAAAAAATTATTAATTGTGACATGTCTCAAATCAATATATTAATTTATATTTATTATAAGGGTATAATAGTAATTAAAAATTAAAAATTTATTGTTAAAACAAACGGTATTTATTAACGGAAAGGGAGTTATAAGTCCTTTTTGAAATGTTGAGGGATTTTTTATCCCTTTTCCTACACGTTGGGGGGTTAAATGTCCTTTTCCCCGATTTTGTCTTGTTTCATAGCTTTATATCCATTAGATTTAGATATGTGTCATTTCCACTTTCATAATGATGCGACTTTTATGATGTAAAAGGTAAAACAATAATTAATGCTACGTTTACTAGACTGGAATTAGAATGAGTTGAAATCGGAATGAGAATGGACTGGAATGAGAATAGGGAATGAGAATCAAAATAAGTTGTTTACTTGGACCGTAGAAATTGAAATCGGAATGAGCTGAATTGCCATTAATGTGTTTACTTTGTCTTGGAATCGAAATCGAAATCGGAATGAATTAGATTGTAACAAATTACTAAAAAGTACTTAATGGATTATTGTCATAATTATTATTAACTAATATATTAATTAATTGTAAAAAAATTAATTAATTATAGTAACTATAATAAAAATTATTATAAAAATATATTAACTAATAATATTAATATAAATTACTTAATTAAAATAATCTATTAATTATTGTGAATATTTATTCAAAAATTATAATTATTAATAGTTATTGTTAATAGTATATTAATATATTAATTAGTAGTAATAATTATATTATTTATTTATTTAATAATATTAAATTTATTAATTAAGTAATAATAATATATGAATTAATTATAATAATTATTGTTAATAATTATTATAAGAGTATATTAATTAATTAATTACAATAATAATATATTAATTATTGTGATTATTTATTAAAAAAATAATTATTATTAATAATATATTAATTATTAGTAATAAATATATTAATTAATAATATTAATATGAATTAATGTGATTATTTATTCAGGAACAATAATTATTAATATATTATTGTTAGTAATATATTAATTAATAGTAATAATTAATTAATTAACTATAATAATAATATATTAATTATTGTGATTATTTATTCAAGAACTATAATTTTTAATAATTATAGTTAATAATATATTTATTTATTAATTAATCATAATATATTAATTAATTAATTATAAAAGAGGACAAAGTGAGTATTTTTAATTTTGGGGAGGGCAAAATGGTCTATCCTAGGAATGGGAGACTCATTCTCACCTCCCCCCATGGGAATCAATCTCTCATTCCCCCATTCCCAAATAGTGGTGGACCCCACAATTTTGATTCCGATTCTTACTCCATATTTGCGAAGTAAACACCATCAATCATTCCGATTCTCCAATCCTACAAGTAAACGCACCATAAATGTAATACAACTTTAATTTATGACAAATAAAATTATTTATATTATTTAATAGATAAATGTCATATACTTAGAAGAAAAATAAAACGGCTAAAAAGGTAGAACCTATAAATCGAAAACAATAACAATAACACTCTCGTGTAAGCATCATTTGCAATTCTTCCCACGGATGAAGTTTTGCAGGCGATGGTCGTCAGCATTGTTGTCTTGAAACTATTTTCGAAAAAACTGTGATGGAGTACTGAATATTTATTAGTTAGGTTTTATTAAAGTAAAACAAGGTATTCAACTTATAGGGTCAATGTTCGCAAAGAAGATTGAGTTTTTATCTGCAAAATTGGGGATTTATTTGTTGATTAAGTTGTGTTGTGAGGTTAATACTATATATTTTCACGGTTACACATTGACTTCTCAGCACAGACGTACCGTTCGCAAGACACGCTCTCTTACTCTCTCCCTCTTTTAGGCAAATTGTTTTCAGACATGTAGCATCAGAGTGTATGGTCTCTTCTACTTCAGTTTAGCGAGATTGGTTGTGTTTTTTTTGTTTCGGCGATAAATACCACTAGTATCATGATTGTAAACAACGATCTTCGAACTTGAACGGAAAAAGAATATGCTTCTTGTAGATTAAAGAGATTTTTTGCATGATTGTTAGATTTTTAGTTAAATTGTGGTTCGAGTTTGATTAATTCAATGTCAATTTTTGTCTCATTTTCCTTTTATTAATCAAAATTTTGTCAACAAAGATTTTTTTCCTCTCAGCGCAATATGGTAAAAATGAGCCAGGGAAGAGAGAGAGAGAGATAGTGGATTAATGAAATTTGAAGAGAGTGGAAAACACGATCGGTGATTTTTGGAGGGGGGAGAGAGTGACCCATGACCCACTACGGTTAGATTTGGAGGGGGAGAGAGAGTGACCCGTGATCTACAGCTGCTGGATTTGGAGGGGAGAGAGAGAGAGCCGCCGACAGAGTTGTCAAAGTCGGTGGTGGCCTAGCCAAATCTTCCTGGTTTTGGCAGCCGCCCAAAGAAATAAACATGGGTTTGGCAGCTGCCCAAAGAAGGAAGCCAAAGAAAATAAGGAAAAAGAAGAAAGAGAGAAGAAAAGAAGATGTCCGGCCGAAGAACGAAAAGAAAAGAAAATTTAATAAAATAATAATAATAATTAAATATTAAATGAACAGTAGCCAATTTTGGCTATAAAAACGTTGGCTCCCTTCATTTGTAAATCATCGAGTTCTTCAGTTCTTTTCTTTATTTAGAAAGTGTTTTTAAGAGTCTAGTGATTTGAGAGTTGGGGTGTATTGGAGTTTTGGAAAGTGAGCTAAAATACTATAATACTTGTAACTCCTTTTCACTAGTAAAATATTTCCTTCTGTTTTCGCCTGTGAACGTAGGCTAAAAGCCGAACCACGTAATTTCTACTATTCTCTTTTGTGCTTGTTCTTTATTTTCTTCCAATTTTTTAGCTGTGTGTCTACTCCACCCACCAATTTCCTAACAGTGGTATCAGAGCTATTGGTTGTATTTTTGGAGTCGGGAACTATTCACGTATACGACACTGTACACATATACGATACTATTCACGTATATGGCACTGTACACGTATATAATACTATTCACGTATACGGTACTGTTCACGTGAAATAGTGGGAGCGATTCAAGAATTTTACGGTGCAAAGCATGGAATAGTGGTATGAGTAAAACAACTGTGTGGTTTTTTATACATGTTTAGGAAAGTTCTGTCACAAAAGCAATAATAGCTTAAGGAGTCTGGGTTTTAAGTGGGACCATTGTGACCACTTCAGTCTTTCTTGGGAACTTTCCTGGTGTGCATTCTCATACATACTCACAACTATTCAAGGTGGTACACTAGCTTGTGTGCGGTATTTGTCAACAAAATGGCAGCAAAGTATAAAATTGAGAAGTTTAAAGGAAATAATTTTTCGTTGTGGAAAATGAAGATGAAAGGTGTATTGAGGAAAAATAATTGCTTGGCAGCAATTGGAGAAAGGCCCATGGAGATAACTGATGACAAGTGGAATGAGGTAGACGACAACGTCATTTCTGATCTACACTTGGCACTTGTGGATGGAGTATTATCCAGTGTGGCAGAGAAAAATACAGCGAAGAAATTTTGGGATAGTCTCACAAAATTGTATGAGGCCAAGTCACTACACAACAAAATCTTTTTGAAGAGAAAACCCTATACTCTTCGAATGACGGAATCTACAATGGTGACCGACCACATCAACACCTTGAAGACTCTATTTTCACAACTCACAATGTTAGGTCATAATATATGGGAAAATGAACGTGCAAAGCGTCTACTTCAAAGTCTACTAGATTCGTATAATCAACTCATCATCAACCTGACAAACAACAATTCAGTGGACAGTCTAGTTTTTAACGATATTACAGCCTCTGTATTAAATGAGGAGAGCAGGCGGAAAAATAAGGAAAACAGACAAGCAAGTTCGCAGCAAGCGAAGACGCTATCAATGACGAGAGAGAGATCAACGGAACGTGGCCCAGTGGGAGTCAAAATCATGGTAGATCAAAATTCAAAAGTAAGAAGAATGTTAAATGCTACAACTGTGACAAAAAAGGGCACGTTCAAAAGGAGTGTTGGAGTAACTAGAAGAGAAGAGAGGGTAAAGAACATGAGTCATCAAATGCTCAGGGGTGTGTAGCAAGTACCTCAGATGATGGTGAAATTCTCTACAGCGAAGCAACAACTATTTCAGAAGGCAGAAAATGACTTTCTGATGTCTGGCTTATAGACTCATGAGCTACCTGACACATGACCTCTAAGAGAGAATGGTTCTCCACATATGAACCTATCTTAGGAGGATCTGTATATATGGGAGATGATCATACTTTGGAGATCGCTGGTATTGGTACTATCAAAATAAAAATGTTTAATGGTACAATTCGCACAATTGGGGAGGTACGACATGTCAACGGCCTGAAGAAAAATCTATTGTCTTTGGGACAAATGGATAGTCATGGGTACAAAACTCATGTGGAGAATGAAATTATAAAGATTGTTAAAGGAGCGCTTGTATTGATGAAGGCAGAAAAGATCAGTACTAATCTATTCATGCTTAAAGGAGAAACACTACATGACGCTGATGCGTGTGTAGCGTCAAATGGAAAAGAGTCAACGATAATGTGGCATCTCAAACTTGACCACATGTCAGAATAATGTTTGAAAATTCTTTCTGAGCTAAAGTTACTTTCGGGGCTCAAATCGGTAAGTTTACCATTTTGCGAGCATTGTGTTACAAGTAAGTAACATAGATTAAAATTCAGTAGATCTATTGCTAGAAGTAAATGCATTCTAAATTTGATTAATTCTGATATTTGGGAATCACCGGATATATCCATGGGAGATGCAAAGTACATGGTGATTTTCATTGATGATTATTCTAGAAGATGTTTGGGTGTATCCAATTAAGAAAAAGTCATATGTATTTCTAATGTTTAAAGAATACAAAGCGCGGGTGGAACTTGAATCTGGTAAAAAGATCAAGTGCTTGAGGACAGATAATGGTGGAGAATATACAGACGGAGAGTTTCTTGCTTTCTGTAAGTAAAAAGGTATTCAGAGGCAATTCACGGTGGCATACACTCCTCAACAAAACGGAGTAGGCGAAGCGGATGAATATAACTCTTATAGAAAGAGCAAGAGCTATGTTGAGGACTGCTGGTCTACCTAATTCATTCTGGGCAGAAACAGTCAAAACTGCCTGTTATATAGTAAATCGGTCACCATCTACAACTATTAGATTGAAGACGACGATGGAGATGTGGACTAGAAAGCCAGCTGATTATTCCTACCTACATGCATTTGGATGTCATGTGTACGTGATGTACAATGCCTAAGAAAGAAGAAAGCTTGATCCAAAATCTAGAAAATGTATCTTCTTGGGGTATGCTGATAGAGTAAAAGGGGTATCGTCTATAGGACCTCACTGCCCATAAGATCGTCATCAGTAGAGATGTTATCTTTGTAGAAGATCAACTGCAAATTAAAGATGAAGATAATGGCACTGTAAAAGAAAAGTTAGAGACTGTACCAGTATATGTCGAAAATAATCCAGAAGATTCAAATTCTTCTGAAGCAGCACCAGAGCATGAGGAACAAGAACCAGTCGAGTCTGAGGCTCTAGAAGTTCGTCGGTCAACTTGTGAGAGACAACCGCCGGCGTGGCACTCGGAGTATGTCACAGAGATCAACGTTGCATACTGTCTTCTAACAGAGGATGAAGAGCCTTCAACTTTCCATGAAGCTTTAAACAGCTCAGATATTGCTTTGTGGATGACAGCAATGCAGGAAGATATTGAAGCTCTACACAAGAATAAGACATGGGAACTTGTACCATTACCACACGGAAGAAAAGCCATTGGAAACAAATGGGTCTACAAGATCAAATGTGATGGTAATGACCAAGTGGAGCGGTCTCGTGCGAGATTGGTGGTGAAAGGATATGCTCAGAAAGAAGGTATTGATTTCAATGAGATATTTTCGCCGATGGTTCGACTCACAACAGTCAAAATAGTCTTGACAATGTGTCCCACATTTGACCTACATCTTGAGCAGTTAGATGTGAAAACTGCACTTCTTCATGGAGAACTTGAAAAAGAAATATATATGCTCCAACCAGAAGGTTTTGCAGAAACAAGACAGGAGAACTTGGTTTGCAGGTTGAACAAGTCTCTATACGTCTCAAACAGGCGCCGATATATTGGTATAAGAGATTTAATTCTTTCATCATGAGCCTTGAATATAATAAACTTAGTTCAGACCATTATGCATATTACAAGAGGTTTGAAGATAATGATTTCATCATTTTGTTGTTGTATGTGGATGACATGTTGGTAGCAGGTCCCAACAAAGATCTAATCCAAGAATTGAAGGCACAGTTAGTTAGGGAGTTTGAAATGAAAGACTTAGGACCAGCAAATAAGATTCTAGGGATGCAAATTCACCGAGGCAGAAATAACAAGAAGATTTGACTTTCTCAGAAAAACTACTTGAAGAAAATCTTGCGACGCTTCAACATGTAAGATTGTAAGTCAATTTCTACCACACTTCCTATTAATTTCAAATTATCCTCAATATGTGTCCTAGCAATGAAGCAGAGAGGAATGAGATGTCTCGAGTACCATATGCATCAGCAGTGGGAAGTTTAATGTTTGCTATAATATGTACAAGATTTGACATTGCACAAGCAATGGGAGTAGTCAGTCGATACATGGCAAATCCTGGTGGAGAACATTGGATAGCTATGAAGAGGATTCTGAGAAACATCAGAGGAACCTCAGATGTTGTATTATGTTATGGAGGATCAGAGTTTACTGTCAGGGGCTATGTGGATTCAGATTTTGCAGGAAATCTTGATAAAAGAAAATCCACTACTGGCTATGTGTTTACACTTGCGAGAGCAGCTGTAAGCTGAGTTTCGAAACTGCAGACCGTTGTTGCTTTATCTACAACAGAAGTAGAGTACATGGCAGCTACACAAGCTTGCAATGAAGATATTTGGATACAAAGGCTATTAGAGGAGCTTGGGCACAAACAACAAAAAATTTTTGTATTTTGTGACAGTCAGAGTACCTTACACATTGCAAGGAATCCAGCCTTTCATTTCAGGACAAAGCACATAGGAGTTCAGTATCACTTCGTTCAAGAAGTAGTGGAAGTTGGAAATGTGGATTTACAGAAAATCCATACGAAGTAGAACCTAGCAGATGTTTTGACCAAGCCGATAAATACTGATAAGTTTGTCTGGAGTAGATCTTCTTGTGGCTTAGCAGAAACATAGGTAACATGATTATGGCGAAGCAGAAAGGATGGTGTGGAGATTGATTGATTCTCAATCAAATCTCCAAGTGGGAGAAATGTCAAAGTCAGTGGTGGCCTAGCCAAATCTTCCTGGTTTTGGCAGCCGCCCAAAGAAATAAACATGGGTTTGGCAGCTGACCAAAGAAGGAAACCAAAAAAAATAAGGAAAAATAAGAAAGAGAGAAGAAAAAGAGATGCCGAGCCGAAGAAAGAAAAGAAAAGAAAAATTAATAAATAATAATAATTAAATATTAAATGAACAATAGCCAATTTTAGATATAAAAACGTTGGCTTCCTTTATTTGTAAATCATCGAGTTCTTCAGTTCTTTTCTTTATTTAGAGAGTGTTTTTAAGAGTCTAGTGATTTGAGAGTTGGGGTGTATTGGGGCTTTGGGAAGTGAGCTAAAATACTACAATACCTGTAACTCTTTTTCACTAATAAAATATTTCCTTCTGTCTTCGCCTGTGAACGTAGTATAAAAGGTGAACCACGTAATTTTTAGTATTCTCTTTTATGTTTGTTCTTTATTTTTTTATAATTTTATTTCAGCTGCATGTCTGCTCCACCCACCAATTTCCTAACAAGAGTGTGGTGAGGATGAACAAGAGAATGGTGTGTGAAATTCGGAGGGAGAGAGTGAGATACGAACGATGCGCGTATGTTAAGAATTCAACGAGTTAACAAAACGCTGTGTTCGGGGTTAGCGTGGGGTGTGAATGTCATTTTGTATTATATTTGCCCCTTTACCAATCTTACTGACCGGCCCATTACTTGCCTCTCTGGTTACTCTATTTCTTTGTGTGTTTTCTCCCAACCGTTAGATTAAATCCAACGCTGAGTTTGGTAAATGACAAACGAATGGGGTATGATACCTGTGATGCAAAGTAGTTTTGGCCTAAATTTTTATATTTTATCCCTGATCACCAACAAGATTCAATAACCAGATATCATACTTAATTGATAAACCACAATTATTTAGGAAAAACAAGAGAAATGAGATAAAACAATGAAAGATCATGTTTTCTCTCTCTTATACACTATTTTAATTTGAAAAAATATATATAGAGAGAGAGAGAGATGTATCTCGATCCACAGCTTTAGTGTGGATGTTAATAAAGTTGTGGTTGCAGGTGTGCAACATTTTGGGCAGAATTACAAAATTTCTCACTTCTCCATAGTGGTCCCACTGCCTCCGGCTCTATCAGATTCCATAATCTCCAAACTTTTTCTTCTTTTCTCGTGTTCTTTTGCCCACAAAATTGCATACAAGCCAAGAACAATCAATATCGATCCCAGAATCCTGAAAAAAGTCCAGAAAGAAAGAAAAAAAATAAGGGAGAGAAATTGAAGTCATAGAAAAAATAAGGGCAAATATAGCCATTTAGTTTCTATAATTTTTGTCAATTACTCAGTTTATTTTTATATTTTCAAAAATTACCGAAAAGGTCTTTATTGCGTTTTTTTTAACTTAAAGTTTTACCTAATTATAATTTATTTTTCATCTGTTACATGTTGGATTTATTTAAATTTCAAGTTATATCATATAAAAATATTATTTTGGACTTAAAAAGTGAGACGCAACATGTATAAAAGTAACGAGAAGAATTTTTTTGGGACTTTGCTTATTTGAAAAAAAAAAAATGGGAGGCTACTCAAACTATTAGTACTTTAAGGACTAAAAAAAGCATTTATTTGAGAAGACAAGTAAACAACTAATGACTAGCTATATATATAAATATATATATATTTTTTGGTTATTTTGATTTTGTGATTGGAATTATGAATGATTCAAATACGTACTCTGCAAAGAGAGTCGAGCCGAAGAAAGAAAAGAAAAGAAAAATTAATAAAATAAAGCAATCTAGAGTCCTTTGTTATGAATGTATCGACACTTTAAAATTTGAATATAGCACGTCTGTAAAACCTTTTATAAGGTCAAATTCACATTTTAAATCATGACGATGTCCTTATTGAGTAACTATTACGCATTTGTATTTGTAAAAGATTTACTATTCGAAAGATAAAATGTGTAAAAAGAAGGCTTACAGAATAAATAGGAGCCAGAAGGGTAATATTCCATGACAATCTCCATGAAGCAGGTTTATGATCAAGAATTGCCGTCATGATGGACGCAAGTAAAGTTCCTGCCAAGCACGATAATGATGTAAGTGTTATTGGTGCTGGATACTTCTTTATCGTCCATGTCTGCAAAAAAAAAGTAATAAACGATATGAGTTAATATATATTCTTATAAATTAAATTAGAAAAGATTAATTATTTATTATTACGAATTAAATTAAAAAAGACTAATTTATAAAATTAATCACCTGTACGATAAAGAAAGCTGCAAGTGAAAGGTATGAAATGAAGAGCATGAGAGAGCCTTTTATCCAATTCCCGTCCAAGAACACTTTTGAAATGCCGTCAGTCTGATTTCCATGCCGACGATGTGGTGAAATTACTACAATGCCCTTGTACAAAGTTGAAAGAATTGCTCCACCTAAGGCAACGAGAGTCCCTGCAATCTTTGCTTGGGCACTAAGTTTGGATATGTCTAATCTTTCCATTCTGTAATGACAAAAGTAAAATACTCCCGTCTGAAATACTAATAATAATAATAAGGTAAAAGTCCGTTTAATTCTTATATTTTAAAATTAATACTTCGATTAATCTCTATATTTTTAAAAGTATCTTAAAATATTTGTGCCGTTAAACTATTGATACCCCTATCGTTACTTTTTGTTCTTTTAGCTTACTTTTACAATATCATTGTCTTACAATAATTTTATGGACTTTAATATAAAAAAATTAAATTAACAATATAACCCAACAATAAAATAAAAATAAAAATAAAAATGATATATATTAATTTTTGTGTAAGCTCACGTATGTGCAAAAAAATTAATATTGTAAAAAAATTAAATTATCAATTTTTTTACATCAATTAGAATTAATATATTAACTCCTTAGTAGAATGTTCCACAAAAATTAATATATATACTTTTATTTTTTTATTTTTGGGGTTAAATCGGTAATTTAATTTTTGTGGAACACTTTGTTAAGGAGTTAATATATTAATTATTTTCTTAATGTCTAAAAAACTAGTAATTTTAATTTTTTTTTACAATATTAATTTTTGGATATATGAGAGCTTCTACAAAAATTAGAATATATATTTTTATTTTATTATTTGGTGCTAAATTGTTAATTTAATATTTTTATTAATGTTAAAAAAACTAAATATTATTATAAGAGAGCAACATTATAAAAGCAAGTTAAAAGGAACAAAAAGTAATAACAAATGTGTTAATAATTTAACAGTAGGGATGCTTTGAAATATTTTTAAAAATATAAGGTGTAAACTGACATTAACTTTAAAATATAAAAATTATAAAAACAACATTATAAAAGTAAGTCAAAAGGAATAAAAAATAATGATAGAGGCGATAATAATTAAACAGTAAGGATGCTTTGAGGTATTTTTAAAAATAATAAATTTAAACAGACATTAACTTTAAAATATAAAAATTAAATGAGTTTTTACCATAATGATAATATTAGTGGATATTCGATTTTTCTAAATAATGATAATAATACTAGAGGGAGAACCGATCTAGTGCATGTTGTCACATATATTATGGTGTGTGACATTACATGTGACAAATTCTCAAAGGAAAGCCCTGAGCCCCATAGGTTAGCTTCCGAAATTGAAGCATGCCACAACTGTTGCCGTGCACCACAACACACACGATAACGTGCACTAGATCAAATGCGATAGTAGACATTCGATTCACTAACATACAAACAAACAAACAAACAATTAGTATGCACGGCAGAAGGATGGATATAAAAAATAATAATAATAAGGATGGTAAATGATCCTATAACTAGAACTTGTAGTTTGAGTCAAGTTAGTTCGTATATTTTTAAAATGTCTTTGTTATTGTTGTTTTCACACATATTGAATATAATTTTTAAAGGTTAAAACTATATTTTTATTTGATATAATTCAAAATTCAAACAAATCTAATATGAAGTTGCGGAAAAACAAAGAATTATTGGATAGTTTTTAGCTCAAACAGATATGCGTTGAGAGTTTTTGAAAAAAATTTAAAAATGCATGGATTAAGTAACAGATAATTAGCTCAAATAATTAGCTTAAGCTGTAAGGATTAAAAGAACATTTATCCTAATAATAACAATTTTTAGTAGAGTTCGTAAAAACAAATAATTAAGGAAAGATGATTAGAGAATATGAATCCGCAAAATGGATGATCTGTATCCACAGCAAACGGTCTCTTTTTTATTTAATGTATGTTGATACCTAAACACAACTGCCAAGATAAATGTAATGGATGGAATAATATTGGCCATGGCTGATGCAAAAGTTGGTGAAGTGTACTCTAGGCCAGCGAAGAAAACCGTCCTGCCCAACACGGCACTGAAATACAATTTAAAATATTTTATATTAATATAAACCAAACCTACAAGAGTTCTGATCTGCGAGCGGAATTTGATCTCCAGATCTCTTGTATCAGACTACGACAAGAAATGGAGTACTTACCCTAGTAGACCAAGGAAGAAAATGTCTCGCAAGATGGATTTGGTGATTTTACTTTTGTTTTTCCTGCAATACAAGATGAGTATAAAAGCAAATAAAAAGATGTTGAAGAATTAAGAGGGGGTTAGTATAAAGAACCTCTCAAAGATAATTGCAAGAACAGCAGTAGCCAAAGTGGCAAAAGCATGAGCATAAACCACAAGAACATAGCGACTCATGCCTTTATCCAGGGAAACCTTGGAGACTATGTTCAATCCTGCATAGCAACAACTACAAAATATACTAAGCATGTATGGCTTTAATGCTTTCAACATAATTAATCTTCTGGCATCACTGGCTTTGATCAGCACAATGGCAATGAGTGAGCTTGAAAATCAGCTGGCTCCAAAGCAGAATCTATATATATTAGCAAATTTCGAAGAAATCTAATTATGCTATCTTGCATATATGCAATTGGAGTACTTTATATATTGGTTTCACCTCATTTGATCAAGTGCTTGATGATTAGGATGCTTTTAAAGGGATTTTTACGGCAAGAGACTTATTCCGTCTCTATTGGCCATTTAGTGGGACAATGCTTAATGTTTTAGGTAAATAGTAATGTCTATTTTCAGACTTTAATTGTGGTATTGGGAAAAGATCTGTTTAATTTGCGTTTCTAATTATTCAATTTATTTTATATGAATATATATGTATATATAATTTGATGCATATATATTCATCAAAATGAAAGGACACATGGAGTTCTCTTCTTCGCTTGGACGAATAGAATTGAAGTCTGAAATCTCTTGAGCTACTACACCCAAAAAAAACAAAAAAACAAAATTTAAATGACCAACTAATTAAACAAGTCTTTTGAACATGCTAACTTTATCCTTTTAGGTAAACTTCTAAAATTATAAAATAAGGACTTGATATTAAAAATATCGAAATCTTACCCGATTGGTTGGTATACAAAAGAGAATATCATCATCTTACTTAAGAAGTTATTCAACCCCTCCCCTCCCCCCACAAACAAAAAAAAAGGGGTTATTACGTACATGACAAACTAATTGAACAAGTCTTTTGAATCTGATAACTTTATGCAGGTAGGTTGTTCTCTAAAATTATTAAATAAGGACTTGATATTAAAGATATAAATCTTATCTGATTGGTTGGTGAATAAGAGAGAATATCACCGTTGTATTTAATTAAAAAATTATACACTATATATCTTATTTAATTATTGGATTAAGTTCTCTTTCAATAAAAGAAACTGTTTTCTTGCTAAGTAAACATTATAGTATCATTATAAGGTCATGATTAATGGCTTTAGTGATTCCGCAACTTTATAGTTAGTATAGCATATGAATCCACAATTTTATACATTATACTGGCTCATAGTTTTATGTAGCATTAGGTAGATGGCGTTTTCATTTTCTTAATGATGGCATTTTTTATCATTTGAAATGCAAAATGGTGATTAAATCAGAATATAAATTTAATTTTTAATTAACAAAATTATATTATACTATTTGAAATATAAGTGCCTGTTGAGAGATAAATAAGAATTTAAATATTGGGATTGATAGCATTATTTATTCCAAAGTTATCCCCACTATTATTATTTCTTTGTAAAAAATTAAGAAAAACAAGAGAATTGGGAAAAAAAAGGTGGGCGTCCTTTTTTTTTTTAATACAAATACGCTATCAAATTGTTCAGTTTAATAGAATCATTTTTTCATGCACTATAAAATTGTGCAGTTTAAGGGTGTGTCTACAACCGAACAATTTAACAGTGCATCTTTATGAAAAAAAAAAAAAAGAATGTCCGTACTAAAGAAGGACTCTACACACACACACATTCTATATATAGGAGGCATGTGGCTGCACATGGTGGGCTCCAACATGTGCAACTAAACAAAAAAAAAAAATCTAACATCCCCAAATGAATGTTACCCTGTATTTGAACAGCACACACACACTCTCTCTCTCTCTATGCACACACACACTTTGATCGTCGTCATCCACCCACACACCACGATCGCTCTCAATAAGAGTATAGATGGTGGATGAAAGCCCACAAACAAAAGATCGATGGAGAAAACAGCCCCCGCAAGTCTAAAAGATGCTTAGGAAGTATGAAAAAAGATTTCTTTTGGAGAGTGGCCGTAGAATCTGTTACCTTATGAAGAGTTCTTAGGTGCGCTCGCCCTTATTTTTTTTAATACAGATACACTGTTAAATCATACGGCTTAATAGAATTATTTTTTATATATAATCATTCTCATGTGCGAACACCTTTATTTTTTAAAATAGACACGCTTTTAGGCCGTAAGATTTAATAGACTTATTTTTTAATGAATGATAAAATCATGCAGTTTAATAACATTAAAAGCTAACTCTCTTAACCTACATAGTTTAAAAGCGTGTCCGTATAATAAAAAAAATTAGAGAAGCCATATATATAACCACTGGAGTGTAGAATTGTAACTGCAAATTTTTTTTTATTAAAAAGAAAAGTATTATAAACTTCTAGAGTTTCATCAAATAATTTTCAAGTAGTAATATTTAATTGACTATTTGAATTTAAATTTTGAAAGATAGTAGAATTAAAAATTATTCTGGACTTATCCATCTCTTATCTTTTTAAAAATAAAATTATTATATAAAAAGTGAGTGGAGGGGGAATATCACCACCTAATAGTATTAACCAGCACTTAAAAATTAAGTAGAAATTGTACAATTCTTAAAAACATATCTTATATCCATAAAATGTAATTTTTTATATTTTCTCAGTGTTCACCAACAAGATTCAATAATTAAAGATCGTACTTAATTTACAACCATGAATGATTAAGGGAAAAAAAAAACAAGATAATTGAGATAAAACAACGGGCGATCATGATTTCGCACTTTGCACACTATATTTTGATTTTTTTTTTTAAAAATAGAGAGATATCTCAATCCACAACATTAACGATGACGTTAATAAAGTTGTGGTAATAGTTGTACAATAGTGATCCATTAATTTGGACAGAGTTACCATATTCTCATTTCTCCAGAGTGATCTCATTATCAGATTCCACAATTTCCAAATTTTTTCCATTATTCTCATATTCTTTTGCCCATAAAATTACAAACAAGCTAAGAACTAGGGATGACAAAATCCTTTATGGGTTTGGGATCCTATGGGGTTTCTAATGAGTATAATTTATATACATAATTTACTGTTAATTATTTAATTGTTAGTTATTTTATTTGTTATTTTTAATTAATTGAATTATTTTGTTGAATAAGGAATTAATTGAAGATTAAAAATAAAAAGGGCATGAGGGAGTTCAAATTGGAAAGCAATAAAGATTAAATTAGAAGACAAAAATGCAGTCAAAAATTAATGGAAGTCAAGAAGACCAAAATTGGAAGCAATCCCTTTAAAGGATGAACGGTGGGCATGCATTTGGAAAGCAAAAGATTTGACAATTTGGAGTGCATGTGCTGGGCATTAAAAGAAGAATTCATTAATTGGTCTTTTGCTTTTGAGGTCAAACGTGTGGGTAGCTTTCAAAGTTTAATAAGGAAATAATTTTAAAAGGGCTTGGTGAGTGGGCTTTGTAAGTCTGTGGATGGCCTTTGACTTATGATAAGTTGTGAAGAATTAATGCAATTAGAATCCACTAAGAATTAAGCAAGTCAGTAACACTTTACTAAGGAGTTAATATAATAATTCTTTTCTTAATGTCTAAAAAATTAGTAATTTTAATTTTTTTACAATATTAAATTTTGGATATATGTGAGCTTCTACAAAAATTAGTATATATTTTTTGTTTTTATTTTATTATTTGGTGCTAAATTGGTAATTTAATTTTTTTTAATGTTAAAAAAATAAATATTATTATAATAGAGCAACATTATAAAAGTAAGTTAAAAAAAACAAAAAGTAATGGCATGAGTGTTAATAATTTAATAGTAGGGATACTTTGAGATATTTTTAAAAATACAAGGTCTAACCTATCATTAACTTTAAAATATAAAAATTAAATGAGCTTTTACCATAATGATAATATTAGTGGATATTCGATTTTTCTAAATAATGATAATAATACTATAGGGATAACCAATCTAGTGCATGTTGTCACATATATTATGGTGTGTGACATTACATGTGACAAATTCCCAATGGAAAGCCGTGAGCCCCATAGGTCAGCTTCCCAAATTGAAGCATGCCACACGTGTTGCCGTGTCACCACACATACACGATAACGTGCACTAGATCAAATGCGATAGTAGACATTCGATTCACTAACATACAAACAGACAAGGTTCAAACCTAAAACCCCTCATCTTCAATTAGTATGCATGGCAGAAGGATAGATATAAAAAATAATAATAATAAGGATGGTAAATGATCCTATAACTAGAACTTGTAGTTTGAGTCAAGTTAGTTCGTATATTTGTCTTTGTTGTTGTTGTTTTCATACATATTGAATATAATTTTTAAAGGTTAAAACTATATTTTTATTTGATATAATTCAAAATTCAAACAAATCTAATATGAAGTTGGTGAAAAACATAGAATTATTAGATAGTTTTTAGCCCAAACAGATATGCGTAGAAAGTTTTTGAAAAAAATTTAAAAATGCATGGATTAAGTAACAGATAATTAGCTCAAATAATTAGCTTAATCTGTAAGGATCAAAAGAACATTTATCCTAATAATAACAATTTTTAGTAGAGTTCGTAAAAACAAATAATTAAGGAAAGTTGATTAGAGAATATGAATCCGCAAAATGGATGATCTGTATCCACAGCAAACGGTCTCTTTTCCATTTAATGTATGTTGATACCTAAACACAACTGCCAAGATAAATGTAATGGATGGAATAATATTGGCCATGGCTGATGCAAAAGTTGGTGAAGTGTACTCTAGGCCAGCGAAGAAAAGCGTCCTGCCCAACACGGCACTGAAATACAATTTAAAATATTTTTAATTAATATAAACCAAACCTACAAGAGTTCTGATCTTGATGCGAGCGGAATTTGATCTCCAGATCTCTTATATCAGACTACGACAAGAAATGGAGTACTTACCCTAGTAGACCAAGGAAGAAAATGTCTCGCAAGATGGATTTGGTGATTTTACTTTTGTTTTTCCTGCAATACAAGATGAGTATAAAAGCAAATAAAAAGATGTTGAAGAATTAAGAGGGGGTTAGTATAAAGAACCTCTCAAAGAGAATTGCAAGAACAGCAGTAGCCAAAGTGGCAAAAGCATGAGCATAAACCACAAAAACATAGCGACTCATGCCTTTATCCAGGGAAACCTTGGAGACTATGTTTAATCCTGCACAGAAACAACTACAATGGCAATGAGTGAGCTTGAAAATCAGCTGGCTCCAAAGCAGAATCTATATATATAAACAAATTTCGAAGAAATCTAATTATGCTATCTTGCATATATGCAATTGGAGTACTTTATATATTGGTTTCACCTCATTTGATCTAGTGCTTGATGATTAGGATGCTTTTAAAGGGATTTTTACGGCAAGAGACTTATTCCGTCTCTATTGGCCATTTAGTGGGACAATGCTTAATGTTTTAGGTAAATAGTAATGTCTATTTTCAGACTTTAATTGTGGTAATGTGAAAAGATCTGTTTAATTTGCGTTTTTAATTATTCAATTTATTTTATATGATGCGCGCGTGTACACACATACATATATATAATTAGTAATTTTTTTATCTGAGATCATAAAATACGGAAACATCCAGAATTACTGGCTTGGATCAACACAATGGCAATGAATGAACATTGAGTACTTTACATATTACTTTCACCTCATTTGATCTAGTGCTCGATGATTACGAAGCTTTTAAAGGCAAGAGACATATTCCGTCTATATTGACCATTTAGTGGGACAATGCTTTATATTTAAGGTATAGTAATGTCCATGAGAGTTCGTAGTATATCTGTGATTGTGTTTCCAATTATTCAATTTATTTTATGTGTTTAAATTATGATGCATATTCATCAAAATGAAAAGACACATGGAGTTCTCTTCTTCGCTTATATGAACAGAATTCAAGTCCGGAATCTCTTGAGCTACTACACCAAAAAAAAAAAAAAAATTATATGACCAGTTAATTAAACAAGTCTTTTGAACCTGCTAACTTTATCCTGTTAGACTTCAAAAATTTTAAAATAAGGACTTGATATTAAAGATATAGAAATCTTACCCTATTGGTTGGCATACAACTAATACAAAAGAGAATACTATCATCTTACTTAAGAAGTTATACATTATATATTTTCTTATTTATCAATTAGACTCAATTCGCTTTCGATAAAAAGTATGGCTTTCTTGTCTAACTAAAAGTCTAGGGCGACTCGACATTATATCGTCGTGAACATATGGCTCTCGTTATTCCACAACCTTATAGCCAGGGTCGCATAGGAATCCACAATTTTCGTCCAGAAGCTCTTGATCGACAACCCCTAAAAAGGGGGGGGGGGTTATTACGTGCATGACAAACTAATTGAACAAGTCTTTTGAATCTGATATAGGTTGTTTTCTAAAATTATTAAATAAGGACTTAACATTAAAGATATAAATCTTATCTGATTGGTTGGTGTATAAGTGTTGGGTTAAACTTTTACTGAGTACTGAATCAATGATTAAAATTATTTTAAATTTTTATTTTTTTAATTTATCTTATTTAACTACTATTAATTCAGTATTCAACAAAAACTCAACTCGGCACTGAATCTTTATCTGTATAAGAGAGAATATCACCGTTGTAATTAATTAAGAAGTTATACACTATATATCTTATTTAATTATTGGATTAAGTTCTCTTTCAATAAAAGATACTGTTTTCTTGCTAAGTAAATATTATAGTATCATTATAATGTCATGATTATACGGCTTTAGTGATTCGGTGATTCCGCAACTTTATAGCTAGCGTAGCATAGGAATCCACAATTTTATATGCTATTCTGACTCATAGTTTTATACACCATTAGGTAGATGACATTTTCACTTTCTTAATGATGGCATTTTTTATCATGTGAAACGCAAAATTGTGATTAAATCAAAATATAAATATATTTTTTAATTAATAAAATTATATTATACTATTTAAAAGATAACTGCCTACTGAGAGATGAATAAGAATCTAAATATTGGGATGGATAGTATTATTTATTCCAAAGTTATCCCCACTATAATTATTTCTTTGTAACAAATTAAGAAAAAACAAGAGAATTGGGGAAAGAATAGCGGGCAAGCCTTTTTTTTTTTTTTAGCAGACACACTATTAAACCGTCCGATTTAATAGTCTTTTTTCCATGCATTATAAAATTGTGTAGTTTAATAACATATTTACAACCACACGGTTTAACAGTGTGCCTTTATGAAAAAAAAATAAGAATGCTCGCACTAAAGAAAGACCACACACGCACACACATCCTATAAATAGGAGGCCGATGGTCTTTGGATTTACCAGTGGCTAAATATAGTGGTTCAACCATATGCAACCACCAAAAAAAAATAAAAAAAGGAAATATGATGGTCCTAAATGAATGTTGTCTTCTATTGGAACATCACTCTACACACGCGTGCACACGCACACACACACACACTTACTAAAACACACACTTTGATCGTCGTCATCCGCCCACGCACCACAGTTGCTCTCAATAAGAGCTATAGATGAAAGCCCACAAACAAAAGATCGATAGAGAAAGCAGCCCCCGCAAGTCTGAAAGATGCGTACGAAGTATGAAAAAAGATTTCTCTTAGAGAACGGCCGTAGAATCGGTTACCTTATGAAGAGTTCTTAGGTGCACTCGCCCTTATTTTTTTTAATGCAAGCACGCTGTTAAACCATACGGCTTAATAGAATTAATTTTCATATATAATTATTCTTAGGTTAATTGATAAACTAGATATCATACTTAATTGATAACCAGATTCAATAACCAGATATCATACTTAATTGATAAACCACAATTATTTAGGAAAAACAAGAGAAATGAGATAAAACAATGGAAGATCATGCTTTCTCTCTCTTATACACTATTTTAATTTAAAAAATATATAGAGAGCGAGAGAGATGTATCTCGATCCACAACTTTAGTGAGGATGTTAATAAAGTTGTGGTTGGAGTTGTACAATATTTTGGGCAGAATTACAAAAGTTCTCACTTCTCCATAGTGGTCTCACTGCCTCCGGCTCTATCAGACTGCATAATCTCCAAACTTTTTCTTCTATTCTCGTACGCCTTTGCCCACAAAATTGCATACAAGCCAAGAACAATCAATATCGATCCCAGAATACTGAAAAAGGTCCAAAAAGAAAGAAAAAAAAATAAGGGAGAGAAATTGAAGTGATAGAAAAAATAAGGGCAAATATAGCCATTTAGTCTCTATAAGTTTTGTCAATTACTCAGTTTATTTTTATATTTTCAAAAATTACAAAAAAGGTTTCTATTGCGTAATTGTTTAACTCAAAGTTGTACCTAATTATAATTTATTTTTCATCTGTTACATGTTGGATTTATTTAAATTTCAAGTTATATCATATACAAATATTATTTTGGACTTAAAAAGTGAGATGCAACATGTATAAAAGTAACGAGAAGAGTACTTTTGGAACTTTGCTCTTTTGAAAAAAAAAATGGAGGCTACTCAAACTATTAGTACTTTAAGGACTAAAAGAAGCATTTATTTGAGAAAACAAGTAAACAACTAATGACTAGCTATATATATAAATATATATATATTTTTGGTTATTTTGATTTTGTGATTGGAATTATGAATGATTCAAATACGTACTCTCCCAAGTGCAGTTCTTCTCCCAAAATAAGCAGCCCCATGATGGCTACAATAACTGTTGACGATGGCGTAAACGCCGTCATGAAAACTGGACCCTTTTCTCTTATGACCAATGTTTGAGCATACACTGTGATTCCAAAGACTACAATTCCCTGCCCAAAAAAAAAAGACATTTTAAAATAAAGCAATCTAGAGTCCTTTGTTATGAATGTATGCACACTTTAAAACCTTTTATAAGGTCAAGTTCACATTTTAAATCATGACGATGTCCTCATTGAGTAACTATTACACATTTGTATTTGTAAAAGCTTTACTATTCGAAAGATAAAAAGTGTAAAAAGAAGGCTTACAGAATAAATAGGAGCCAGAAGGGTAATATTCCATGACAATCTCCATGAAGCAGGTTTATGATCAATAATTGCCGTCATGATTGCTGCAAGTAAAGTTCCTGCCAAGCACGATAATGATGTAAGTGTTATTGGTGCTGGATACTTCTTTATTGTCCATGTCTGCCAAAAAAACAAAAAATGTAATAAACGAATATGAGTTAATATATATTCTTATAAATTAAATTAGAAAAGATTAATTTATAAAATTAATCACCTGTACGATAAAGAAAGCTGCAAATGAAAGGTATGAAATGAAGAGCATGAGAGAGCCTTTTATCCAATTCCCGTCCAAGAACACTTTTGAAATGCCGTCAGTCTGATTTCCATGCCGACGATGTGGTGAAATTACTACAATGCCCTTGTACAAAGTTGAAAGAATTGCTCCACCTAAGGCAACGAGAGTCCCTGCAATCTTTGCTTGGGCACTAAGCTTGGATATGTCTAATCTTTCCATTCTGAAATGACAAAAGCAAAATACTCCCGACTTCAGAATGATACTAATAATAATGATAAGGTAAAAGTCCATTTAATTCTTATATTTTAAAATTAATACTCCGTTTAATCTCCATTAAATTCTTATATTTTGAAATTAATACTCCGTTTAATCTCTATATTTTTAAAAGGTTTTCAAAATATTTGTGCTATTAAAGTATTGATACCTCTATCGTTACTTTTTGTTCTTTTAGCTTGCTTTTACAATATCATTATCTTACAATAATTTTTATGGACATTAATATAAAGAAAAAAATTAAATTAACAATATAACCCAAAAATAAAATAAAATAAAAACAATATATATTAATTTTTGTGTAAGCTCACGTATGCCAAAAAAAATAAAAATTGTAAAAAAATTAAATTATCAATTTTTTACATCAATTATAATTAATATATTAACTCATTAGTAGAATGTTCCACAAATATTAATATATATACTTTTGTTTTTATTTTATTTTTGGGGTTAAATCAATAATTTAATTTTTGTGGAACACTTTGCTAAGGAGTTAATATATTAATTCTTTTCTTAATGTCTAAAAAACTAGTAATTTTAATTTTTTTTACAATATTAATTTTTGGATATATGTGAGCTTCTACAAAAATTAGTAAATATTTTTTGTTTTTATTTTATTATTTGGTGCTAAATTGGTAATTTAATTTTTTTAATGTTAAAAAAACTAAATATTATTATAACAGAGCAACATTATAAAAGCAAGTTAAAAAGAACAAAAAGTAATGACAAGAGTGTTAATAATTTAACAATAGGGATACTTTGAGATATTTTAAAAAATACAAGGTCTAAACTAACATTAACTTTAAAATATAAAAATTATAAAAGCAACATTATAAAAGCAAGTCAAAAGAAACAAAAAGTAATGACAGGGGTGTTAATAATTTAACAGTAAGAATGCTTTGAGGTATTTTTAAAAATAATAAGTTTAAACAGACATTAATTTTAAAATATAAAAATTAAATGAACTTTTACCATAATGATAATACTAGTGGATATTCGATTTTTCTAAATAATGATAATAATACTAGAGGGATAACCGATCTAGTGCATGTTGTCACATATATTATGGTGTGTGACATTACATGTGACAATTTCTCAATGGAAAGCCCTGAGCACCATAGGTTAGCTTCCGAAATTGAAGCATGCCACACGTGTTGCCGTGCACCACAACATACACGATAACGTGCACTAGATCAAATGCGATAGTAGACATTCGATTCACTAACATACAAACAGACAAGGTTCAAACCTAAAACCCCTCATCTTCAATTAGTATGCATGGCAGAAGGATAGAAATAAAAAATAATAATAATAAGGATGGTAAATGATCCTATAACTAGAACTTGTAGTTTGAGTCAAGTTAGTTCGTATATTTGTCTTTGTTGTTGTTGTTTTCATACATATTGAATATAATTTTTAAAGGTTAAAACTATATTTTTATTTGATATAATTCAAAATTCAAACAAATCTAATATGAAGTTGGTGAAAAACATAGAATTATTAGATAGTTTTTAACCCAAACAGATATGCGTAGAAAGTTTCTGAAAAAAATTTAAAAATGCATGGATTAAGTAACAGATAATTAGCTTAAGCTGTACGGATTAAAAGAACTTGTATCCTAATAATAACAATTTTTAGTAGAGTTCGTAAAAACAAATAATAAAGGAAAGTTGATTAGAGAATATGAATCCGCAAAATGGATGATCTGTATCCACAGCAAACGGTCTCTTTTCCATTTAATGTATGTTGATACCTAAACACAACTGCCAAGATAAATGTAATGCATGGAATAATATTGGCCATGGCTGATGTAAAAGTTGGTGAAGTGTACTCTAGGCCAGCGAAGAAAAGCGTCCTGCCCAACACGGCACTGAAATACAATTTAAAATATTTTTAATTCATATAAACCAAACCTACAAGAGTTCTGATCTTGATGCGCGGAATTTGATCTCCAGATCTCTTATATCAGACTACGACAAGAAATGGAGTACTTACCCTAGTAGACCAAGGAAGAAAATGTCTCGCAAGATGGATTTGGTGATTTTACTTTTGTTTTTCCTGCAATACAAGATGAGTATAAAAGCAAATAAAAAGATGTTGAAGAATTAAGAGGGGGTTAGTATAAAGAACCTCTCAAAGAGAATTGCAAGAACAGCAGTAGCCAAAGTGGCAAAAGCATAAGCATAAACCACAAAAACATAGCGACTCATGCCTTTATCCAGGGAAACCTTGGAGACTATGTTCAATCCTGCATAGCAACAACTACAAAATATACTAAGCATGTATGGCTTTAATGCTTTCAACATAATTAATCTTCTCGGATCACTGGCTTTGATCAGCACAATGGCAATGAGTGACCTTGAAAATCAGCTGGCTCCAGAGCAGAATCTATATATATTAACAAATTTCGAAGAAATCTAATTATGCTATCTTGCATATATGCAATTGAGTACTTTATATATTGGTTTCACCTCATTTGATCTAGTGCTTGATGATTATGATGCTTTTAAAGGGATTTTTAGGGCAAGAGACTTATTCCGTTTATTGGGCATTTAGTGGGACAATGCTTTATGCTACAAGTAAATGGTAATGTCCATTTTCAGACTTTAATTGTGGTATTGGGAAAAGATCTGTTTAATTTGTGTTTTCAATTGTTCAATTTATTTTATATATATATAATTTGATGCGTATATATTCATCAAAATGAAAGGACACATGGAGTTCTCTTCTTCGCTTGTACGAATAGAATTCAAGTCAGGAATCTCTTGAGCTACTACATCCAAAAAAAAACAAAATTTACATGACCAGCTAATTAAACAAGTCTTTTGAACCTGCTAACTTTATCCTTTTAGGTAAACTTCTAAAATTATAAAATAAGGACTTGATATTAAAGTTATTGAAATCTTACCCAATTGGTTGGTATACAAAAGAGAATATCATCATCTTACTTAAGAAGTTATTCCATACCCCCCCCCCCCAAAACAAAAAAAAAATGGTTATTACGTACATGACAAACTAATTGAACAAGTCTTTTGAATCTGATAACTTTATGCAGGTAGGTTGTTCTCTAAAATTATTAAATAAGGATTTGATATTAAAGATATAAATCTTATCTGATTGGTTGGTGTATAAGAGAGAATATCACCATTGTATTTAATTAAAAAATTATACACTATATATCTTATTTAATTATAGGATTAAGTTCTCTTTCAATAAAAGGTACTTTTTTCTTACTAAGTAAACATTATAGTATCATTATAAGGTCATGATTAATGGTTCTAGTGATTCCGCAACTTTATAGCTAGTATAGCATATGAATCCACAATTTTATACATTATACTGGCTCATAGTTTTATGTAGCATTAGGTAGATGGCGTTTTCATTTTCTTAATGATGGCAGTTTTTATCATTTGAAATGCAAAATGGTGATTAAATCAGAATATAAATTTAATTTTTAATTAACAAAATTATATTATACTATTTGAAATATAAGTGCCTGTTGAGAGATAAATAAGAATTTAAATATTGGGATTAATAGTATTATTTATTCCAAAGTTATCCCCACTATTATTATTTCTTTGTAAAAAATTAAGAAAAACAAGAGAATTGGGAAAAAAAAGGTGGGCGTCCTTTTTTTTTTTTTAATACAAATACGCTATCAAATTGTTCAGTTTAATAGAATCATTTTTTCATGCACTATAAAATTGTGCAGTTTAATAGTGTGTCTACAACCGAACAATTTAACAGTGCATCTTTATAAAAAAAATAAGAATGTCCGCACTAAAGAAGGACTCTACACACACACACACACCCTATATATAGGAGGCTTGTAGCTGCACATGGTGGGCTCCAACATGCGCAACTAAAAAAAAAAAATCTAACGGCCCCAAATGAATGTTACCTGTATTTGAACAACACACACACACACACACTCTCTCTCTATGCACACACACACTTTGATCGTCGTCATCCACCCACACACCACGGTCGCTCTCAATAAGAGTGGTGGATGAAAGCCCACAAACAAAAGATCAATGGAGAAAACAGCCCCCGCAAGTCTAAAAGATGCTTAGGAAGTATGAAAAAAGATTTCTTTTGGAGAGTGGCCGTAGAATCGGTTACCTTATGAAGAGTTCTTAGGTGCGCTCGCCCTTATTTTTTTTAATGCAGATACGCTGTTAAATCATGCGGCTTAATAGAATTAATTTTTATATATAATCATTCTCATGTACGAACACTTTTATTTTTTAAAATAGACACGCTTTTAGGCCGTAAAATTTAATAGACTTATTTTTTAATGAACGATAAAATCATGCAGTTTAATAGCATTAAAAACTAACTCTTTTAACCTACATAGTTTAAAAGTGTGTCCGTGTAATAAAAAAAATTAGAGAAGCCATATATATAACCACTGGAGTGTAGAATTGTAACTGCAAAATTTTTTTATTAAAAAGAAAAGTGTTATAAACTTCTAGAGTTTCATCAAATAATTTTCAAGTAGTAATATTTAATTGACTATTTGAATTTAAATTTTGAAAGATAGTAGAATTAAAAATTATTCTGGACTTATCCATCTCTTATCTTTTTAAAAAATAAAATTATTATATAAAAAGTGAGTGGAGAGGGAATATCACCACCTAATAGTATTAACCAGCACGTACAATTCTTAAAAACATATCTTATATCCATAAAATATAATTTTTTTAGATTTTCTCAGTGTTCACCAACAAGATTCAATAATTAAAGATCGTACTTAATTTGTAACCATGAATGATTAAGGGAAAAAAAAACAAGATAATTGAGATAAAACGATGGAAGATCATGATTTCGCACTTTGCACACTATATTTTGATTATTTTTTAAAAATGGAGAGTTATCTCGATCCACAACATTAACGATGACGTTAATAAAGTTGTGGTAATAGTTGTACAATAGTGATCCATTAATTTGGACAGAGTTACCATATTCCCACTTCTCCAGAGTGATCTCATTATCAGATTCCACAATCTCCAAATTTTTTCCTTTATTCTCATATTCCTTTGCTCATAAAATTACAAACAAGCTAAGAATTGGGGATTGTAAAATCTTTCATGGGTTTGGGGTCTATGGGGTTCCTAATTAGCATAATTTATATACATAATTTACCGTTAATTATTTAATTGTTAGTTATTTTATTTGTTATTTTTAATTAATTGAATTATTTTGTTGAATAGGAAATTAATTGAAAATTAAGGATAAAAAAAACATGAGGGAATTTAAATTGGGAAGCAATAAAGATTAAATTGTAAGACAAAAATGCAGCCAAGAATTAATGGAAGACAAAATGACCAAAATTGGAAGTCAATGCCTTTAAAGGATTAACGGTGGGCATGCATTTGGAAAGCAAAGATTTGACAATTTGGAGTTCCTGGGCATTAAAAGAAGAATTCATTAATTGGTGTTTTGCTTTTGAGGTCAAACGTGTGGGTAGCTTTCAAAGTTTAATAAGGAAATAATTTAAAAAGGGCTTAGTAAGTGGGCTTTGTAAGTCAGTGGATGGCCTTGACTTATGATAAATTGTGAAGAATTAATGCAATTAGAATCCAATAAGGATTAAGCAAGTCAATAACACTATATAAAGGCAACACACAGCCGCCAGAGGGAGAAAAGAAGCAGACGCAAGGTTGGGAGAGAAGAAAAATAGCAGCAGCAGTTCGGCTTCCCATGACTGAATTTATTTATTTTTTTTTCCTAATTCAAGTATTTTTAACTAAGTTTTTTATACTGAGGTTAATGATGAAACTCTATTCAATGAAATAATTATCTTTTTATTTATTTAATCCCCTGTATATATTCTTTGATGATTATGATTTTTATTTCACATGATTAATTGGATGTTACTAAAATCTTTTCATCAATTCTGCCATGCATTATTGATTGTTATGATTAATATTCAATTAAATCTATACTTGGATCTATAAAGTTTATACATGATTATCTTTAATTTTATATCTTTCATTAAATTGTTTACATAGAGTAATTAGAAAAACTTTGACTCTTTATTATTCAATATGTTTACATGGGATGCTTAGTGATAACTTTAGGAAATGAGAGTTATTACATCAATTCTAAACTTAAATCAAGATCACTTAGAGAACAAATAAGGTGTTTTTTATTACATTTTGGTTATATTTTGTATAAACATTCATTTTAGTTGAGTCTTAATAAGTTTTGTTTGAATCAAAGTAATTTGTGCCAAAAACAGGTGCATAATTGTAGGTTTTCATAAAGTTTTAATTCATGAGGGGATAGTGAGACAGTGGATGAGCAAGAGGAGGAAAGAAGATGGCCGCAAAAGAAGTAAAAAACAATCGGGAATAATGCAGTGTTGTAGCGGATGTTAAAGCAACCAGTGTTGTAGCAATCTGGGAGCAATGCGAGAGAAAACTTAAGCGCGGGTTAGCTGTAAAATCGCGATTTGCATGTTTCCTAATTTAACTCATGCACGCCCATGGACTTGTGTTTACCCTAGTTTACAGTATAAAAAGGAGGCGTGCACCACATAAAAAGGCAGTAAGGGAATTATCATTAGAATCATTAGAGAGGAAATGAAAGAAATATCAGAATTGAAGAGTGTTGTTTCGGCAACATTGAGAAATCTTACAGAATTATTGGGATTTATTTTTCACCGTGCTCAATTTATTTTTATTTTCTTCATTTGATTGTTCTAATGTATCCCGTGAACAACATATTTATGTTTGTTTTCTTCATTCAGAATATGAACTACATTTGCTTGTAGTTGAGTGACAAACAATCCAATGGGTTCTTGATTGTTCTTATGTGTTGTTATGTCATTGTTGTTTTACTCTAGTAGTTATTATTAATATAATTGTTATTTCGATTGACCACCCATTTAATAGCTCCAGTTAAGATAGAGCAACAAAAAAGCATGTCTTAGCGGATATTATTAGAGTATTACTTGATCTTAAGTTAAGTTTCATGGATTAAGTTATCTTGAATCCCATAAGGGTAATACTTGAAGTTGAGATTTGTAACACACTAGACATAAATGCTCACTTTGTAGGGTGTAGGGTGGAGAGATGAAAAGGGTCTTAAAGCCATATCATGAGTAGATTAGCAACTGGTCATTACTAGTATATTTAAGGATATGAGAGTTCCAATATGCGACAGCTGAGGATGCACATTAAATCTGCCCAGTGCTGCAGCACTTGCCGTAACAATTGGAGTCAACTTGATGAAAAACAGTCAGCCCATGAGGAGAGTTTGATCATTCAACTACCATAATCTCAATTGAATGTTAGACACATTTAACTTAGTTTATTTCATTACGGTATTGTTTTACTTTATTCTTTCACAAATCATCAATTACGATAGAACTCAATTTACTATTGTTAACTTCAGTCTTAAGTTGATTTGCACTATTGTGATTGCTATAACATTTCAAGTAACATCAATCACTGTGGAGACGATCTTGAATATTCATCACTTTATTCTTGTTGTGTATACTTGCACATTGACATTGGTAGCAATTGATTATAAAAATAATCAATAAGTTTTTGGCGCCGTTGCTGGGATTGATTGTTTATTTTTTAAGTGTGAAGTAAATCTTGATAGCTCCAAATTTGATTTAATTTATTCTATTTATTGGCAGAACAGTACGTGCATGCACAAAGATAGATTTGTGGTACACCAATTCGATCCTGAAATTGAAAGGACTGTCAGGAGACTGCAAAGAGAACAAAGGAATTCAAAAACTGTTTCAGGCATGAATAATTTGCAGGATGAGGGAAATTTAAACCCTCACGGGCCCTTACAATCAGTCAACATTCAAGAAGAGCATAATGAACATGCTAACGAGAGACAGCCAGACAATAACAACATTATTTACATGGCTGATGATAGGGACAGAGCTATTAGAGATTATACTGTGTTAACTCCTCAAGTTGTAGACCCTGGGATAATCAGACCTGAAGTGGAAGCTGCAAATTTTGAGTTAAAGCCAATGATGTTTCAAATGTTGCAAATAATTGGTCAATTCAATGGATTGTCAAATGAAGATCCTCATCTTCATCTTAAATTGTTCTTAAAAGTGAGTGATACTTTCAAGATTGCTGAGCAACACAAGATGTCTTAAACCTGAGGATTTTTCCTTATTCCTTAAGAGATCGAGGAAGAGCATAATTAAATTCGTTACCATCTGATTCTATCACTACATGGAATGAGTTGGTTGATAAATTCCCAATGGAATACTTCCTACCTACAAAAAATGCAAAGTTGCGGAATGAGATTACTTCTTTCCATCAAATTGAAGATGAGAGTTTGTATGAGGCTTGGGAAATATGTCCTCATTATGGCATTCCTTGTTGCATTCAATTGGAAACTTTTTACAATGGGTTGAATCCGAGTACAAGGTTAATGATGGATACTTCAGCAAATGGAGCCTTGTTATCCAAATCTTACATTGAAGCTTACGAAATTCTAGAGAGAATTTTCAATAATAATTATCAGTGGCCATCAACTAGGCAACCAGCAGCAAGAGGATCAGCAGGGGTACATAACATAGATGCAATTACAGTCTTATCAGTACAAGTAACCTCATTGACTAACATGGTAAAAGCCATGACATCTGCTCCAACAGTAGTAAAGCAAGTTGCTGAGCTTTCTTGTGTATATTGTGGTAAAGAACATGACTTTGATAATTGTCCTGGAAATCCAACATCAGTAAACTATGTGGGTAATTTCAATCGATAGCCTTATAACAACCCATATTCAAATACTTACAACCCTAATGAAAACAACGCCCAAATTTCTAATGGAGCAGTCAGAATCGAAATGCTCCAGCCGTAAATAGACAAAATAGGAACACTTAACCATATGGTGTTCATCAGGAGAGTCAGGGGCAAAAATATATCAGTCAGGATCCAATCACTTCACTAGAAGCACTGATTAAGGAATACATTGCAAAGAATAAAGCAATTGTGCAGAGTCAAGCTGTATCCTTGAGAAACCTGAAAAACCAAATGAGACTTTTTAATTTATAACAATCCCTGTGGGATCGACCTCCTTACCACTATTCTATTTCTAAATTTGTGCGCTTGCGAGTATATTAAAATTTTTCACAACAAGTTGGCCCCGTTACTGTGGATTGTGCTAGAAAGTCAGTTTAATTTAGGTTGATTTAATTCTTCTACTAGTTATAATTTATGTTGTCTTTTTCTTAATTAAAAAAAACACAATTTTTTTTTCAAATTCATTTTTTGGTTGTTTGATTTCTTTTATTTTAAATTCTGTTTATTTTCATTATTGTTGGTTTATTTTATTTATTTTTTATTTTATTTTTCTTTATTTATTTGTCTAGTTAGTTTATGAGTGTTTGAGAACGTGATTCAACAAATCGTTTGGTCAAAAGAGAGTAAAAATTGATAGTAATCAAGCTAGTTCTTCAGAAGTGATGAATGACTCAAATAGAATATTGCCAGTACTACCACCAGTGCAAGGAAAGAAACTACAAGCAACCATATTGTATTGTATTCCCACAAACTATAGCAACACACTTCGAACTTAAACCATCTATCGTTCAGCTTTTATCATCTTTCCATGGGTTAGAGAGATAGGATTCATATTTGCACATTAAGGAATTTCTTGACATATGCTCCACATTTCGTTTTCAAAATTTTAAGGAAAATTTACACTCGTCCACCTTGTTTGTTTTGCCTTTTTCAAAAATACACAAACACTTTTTTTTTCAGCGCGTCACCTGAAGTTTGTTTTTTGTTGCATTCATCCACTTCCGTCTAATTTCCGTTAGTAGATTTAACGGAATGTTAATAAAATGACATTTTTACCCTCAAAATTACAATTTAACCCAAAATAAATAGAAATTAGAGATAAATTAGATGAATTTAATTTTTTTCAAAGGTGGATGCTAGAAATTGGAGGAAATTAGTGTTTGTTACTTGCTAAATTTAGAAAATTTGTATTTATTTTTTTAAAAGACAAAAAAATAAATACACAAAAAAATAAATACAAATTTTCAAAATTTAACAAGCAATAAACATTATTTTTCTCCAAAAAAATAAATACAAATTTTCTAAATTTAGTAACAAATAAACACTATTTTCCTCCAATTTCTAGCATCCACCTTTGAAAAAAATTAAATCCATCCAATTTATCTCTAATTTCTATTTATTTTGGGTTAAATTATAATTTTGAGAGGTAAAAAGGTCATTATGTTAAATTCACTAACGAAAATTAAATGGAAGTGGACGAATGCAACAAAAAGTAAACTTTAGGTGGCGCGCTGCAAAAAAAAAATGTTTGTGTATTTTTGAAAAAGGCAAAACAAACAGGTGACGGTTGTAAATTTCCCAAATTTTAATGATGAGTCAAACAGACTTCGTATGTTTCCTTTCTCATTAAAAGACAAAGCAAAAGCTTGGTTGAATTCACTTCATGCTGGGTCTATTACTACGTGGGATGAATTAAGTAATAAGTTCCTCACCAAGTTTTTCCCTATGTCTAAAACAAATGCCCTTAGGAGAGAGATAAGTGATTTTTATTAAAAAAAATGGTGAGCAATTTTATGAGTGTTGTAAAAGATTCAATGATTTACTCCTCAAGTGTCCCCACCATGGTTTTGAAAAATAGAGACTTATACAGTGCTTTTATAATGGTTTAACTATGTCAAATCGTCATATGGTAGAGTCTATGAATGGTGGGAGATTTTTGAACCTATATGAAGGGGCTGCATGAGATTTCTTTAATTCACTTTCTGAAAATTCTCAACAGTGAGATTTTTTAAAGCAAAGGGAAAAATCACCTCAAGTTCCTAGAAATGGTCTATATGAAGTTAAAGATGATTTTGATGTGAAAGCCACTCTACCTACTCTTTCTAGGAAAGTAGATGCCTTAACTTTGAACCAATCAATGAATCACCATCCTAGTGCAGCTAATGAGGTTTGTACTCTTTGTTCTAACTTATCTCATATAGCACATAATTGTCCATCATTACCAATCCATCAAGAGACTTATTCTGAGCAAGTACATGTCTTACAATCATATGAGAAAACCTTCAATAATCCATAGTCACCCACATATAATTTTAATTGGAGGAATCACTCTAATTTTTCTTGAAAACAAATTCAACCTTTGTTAAACTAAGGAGGACAACAATTTAACTTGCCCAATCAACAATTTGTCCCTCATAACCAAGTATATCCTCCTGCCCACAAGCCTATGTCTCAATTTATTGCACCCCAACAAAGAAAACTTTCTTTAGAGGATACACTTCAAAGTTTTATTTAGTCAACTCAACAATCTTTTCAGTCAAACACTCAAGTTATTCTAAAGTTTGAACATCAATTGAGTCAATTAGCAACTACTGTACCTGAGAAAGAAAAAAGAAAATTCTCAAGTCAACCAATTCCCAATCCTAAAGGAGTGCATGAAGTTGGATCGAGTTCAAGGCATTAGCATGAAGAAGCAAAATCTGTTATGACCTTGAGAAGAAGAAAATTATTTAACAATGTGGAGGTTCAAACAAGAAAGACATTTGAGCCTATTTCTTTAGATCTAGTTCCATCACAAGACTCATCACTAAATGATCCAGAAAAGAGTGACCCACCAGCTTACACTCCCAAGGCTCCTTTTCCTTAGAGGTTAACAAAGGTAAAGAAAAGGACTGACACAGGTGAGATTATGGAATAAACATCTATTTACTCGATACTATTAAGCAAGTTCCTTCCTATGCCAAGTTTTTAAAAGATTTATGCACCAAAAAGAGAAATTTGCATGTCACCAAAAAGACATTTTTAATTGAACAAAATAGCAATTTACTCAAATGTAAAATGCCACCAAAATTTAAAGATCTTGGTTCTCCTACTATCTCATGTGTTATAGGGACCAATTATTTGATAAAACATTATTGGACTTGGGTGCTAGTGTTAATCTCTTATCTTATTTTGTTTACATGTAGCTTGGACTAGGTATGTTAAAATCAACTTTTATTATTTCGCAACTTGCAAATAGGTCAATGAAAATACCTCGTGGGATTATAGAGGATGTGTTGATACAGATTGATAAATTTTACTATCCTGTTGATTTTATTGTTATTGATACTCAGCATGTACAAGATCTTAAGAAACAAACCCTAGTTATTCTAAGTTGTCCTTTCTCAACTACAGTTGATGCTCTTATAAATTGCAAGAATGGAAACATGCAGTTGTCTTTTGGTAATATGACCACAGAGTTAAATATTTTTAATGTTACTAAGCAGCCACAGGAAGAAGATGAATTTATTGAAACAAATATGATAGAGGAATTAGTAAAAGATTCATTCATTTCTAACCACATTGATGATCCATTAAAGGCATGTCTAACTCATTTTAATTTATATTTTAATGATGACAATGCAATTGCAGCTGTCAGCGCCTTACTTGATGCACCTCTAATTATGGACACAACTAAATGGAAGACAAAGTTAGAACCATTGCCTCATTCTGAGAAAAAAAATTAGTCCATCTGTGAAGACACTATCAAAATTGGATCGAGTTGGAAATTGGTTGACTTGAGAATTTTCTTTTTTCTTTGGAACTCAAAGCACTGCCCACACTCTGGAATATATATTCTTGGGAGAATCTGACACGCTACCTGTTATTATTTCTTCTTCCCTCGATCTTGAGCAAAAACGTAAGTTGTTAGGTATACTAAAAGAGCAAAAAGAGACAATAGGATGGATCATTACTGATATTAAAGGTATTAATCCAGTAAATTGTATGCATCGTATTCATCTTGAAAAAAATGATAAACCTAGTAAGAAGATGCAACGTATACTAAATCCTAACATGAAAAAAATGGTAAGAGCTGAAGTAATTAAATTATTAGATGCATGAATTATTTATCATATTTCATATAGTTCTTGGGTTAGTCATGTGCAAGTCATTCCTAAGAAATCTAGTGTTACGATAGTTACTAATGCTAATAATGAATTAATTCCTACTAGAGTAACTACAAGTTGGCGTGTTTGTATTGATTATAGAAAATTGAATTCAGTCATAAGAAAATATCATTTTTCTCTTCTATTTTTTTATCAAATGCTTGATAGACTTGCAGGTCATGATTTTTATTGTTTTCTATATAGATATTCGGGTTATAATCAGATCCCTATAGCTCCAAAGGACTAGGAGAAAACTAGTTTATGGATGATTTTTTTGTTTACGGAAATTCTTTTATGAATGTTTGCAGCATCTAACGTTAGTTTTGCAGAGATGTAAAGAAAAAAAAAACTTGGTTATAAATTGGGAAAAACGTCTATTTATGGTGAAATAATGTATTGTTCTTGGTCATATAATTTCTAGCAGAGGTATAGAAGTTGACAAAGCTAAGGTGGATTTAATTTCTAATCTTCCACATCCCAAATCCATAAAAGAAGTAAGATATTTCATTGGACATGCTGGTTTTTATAGAAGATTCATTAAAGATTTTAGTAAAATTTCTAGACCCTTATGCAATTTAGTTGTTAAGATGCACATTTTATCTTTGATGAATCTTGTCTTGATGCTTTTGCAAAGTTTAAGGAATTGTTGACTTCTTCACCTATCATTCAGCCACTTAATTGAGATTTGCCTTTTGAAATTATGTGTGATGCATATGATTATGTTGTAAGAGCAGTTTTAGGACAAAGATTAGATTGTGTGTCTTCTGTGATTTATTATGCTAGTATGACACTCAGTGATGCACAGTTAAACTATTCAACTACAGAAAAAAAATGCTAACTATGGTATTTGCACTTGATAAATTCAGATCTTATCTTATAGGTTGTAAAGTGATTATTTTTACTGATCATACTGCTTTAAAATATTTGCTTACTGAGAAATATTCTAAGGCAAAATTGATTTGTTGGATATTACTTCTACAGGAATTTGACATTGAATTTAGAGATAAAAAAGGTTCTGAAAATGTTGTGGCGGAGCACTTGTCTCGCCTTGATCTTAAATTAATTACAGAATCTTTACTTTTAAATGAGTCTTTTCCGAATGAGCAACTTATGAGTGTAAATGTTGTACCATAGTTTGCTAATATAGTTAATTACATTGCCACGGATCAAATCCCAGAACACTGGACTAAATAAGATAGAACAAAATTCTTATCTGAAGTGAAGAATTTATTTTGAGATGATCCTTATTTATTTAAATATTATGTTGATTAGATTATTAAGAGATGTGTTCCAGAAAATGAAAATTTTAGTGCCAAAAAGACAGCAACAAAAATTTTACAGTGTGGTTTTTATTGGCCTATTCTGTTCTTTGTTTGATAGGTGTCAACGTATGGGTAGCATTTCAAAGAGGAACATGATGTCACTCAATCATATTTTGGTAGTTGAGATCTTCGATGTATGCGGTCTTGATTTCATGAGACATTTTCCTCAATCTTTTGGTTATCAGTATATGTTTGTTGCAATGGACTATGTGTCGAAGTGGGTTGAAGCTATTCCATGCAAAATCAATGATAATAGGATTGTAGTGAAATTCTTGAAGAGTAATATTATGTCTCGTTTTGGTTTCCCTCGAGTAATCATTAGTGATAGCAATACCCATTTCTGTAATAAACCTTTCAAAACTCTTTTGAACAAATATTTCATTACACGTAAGGTTGCCACCCCATATCATTCTCAAACCAGTGGCTAAATAGAGATTTCTAACAGAGAGATCAAGTAAATTCTGGAAAAGACAGTTAGGCTGGATAGAAAAGATTAGTCTTTAAGACTTGATGATGTATTGTGGGTATATAGGACTGCTTTCAAAACACCAGTTAGGATGTCACTTTATAGACTTGTGTATGGAAAAGCATGTCATCAGCTAATTGAGTTGGAGCATCGTGCATATTGGGTTATCAAAAAATTCAATTTTGACATGCAGCAGGCTGGTTCTAAGACAAGATTACAAGTAGCAGAACTTGAAGAGATCAAGAATGATGCATTTGAGAATGCCAAGATTTACAAGTAACGTATGAAAGTCTTTCATGACAAGTACATTTTGAGAAAATCCTTTACATCAAGGCAGAAAGTACTTTTATATAATTTTTTATTGCATCTCTTTCCAGGTAAGTTACGTTCTCGATGGTTTGATCCTTTTATAGTTCGTATTGTCTTTCCTTATGGAGCAATTGAGATTGAAAATCCAAAAAATTGTGATTTATTTAAGGTCAATGGTTAAATATTAAAACCATTTTGAGAGTTAAGAACACCAGAAGTTGAGGAGATACTTGTAGATGATCTTGTTTATCAGATTAGTTAATTTCATCTTTACATTCTTGTTTTATTTAAATAGTATGTTTTCTTTTCTTTGTTTTTTTTTATTTTCTAATGTTTTCTTTTTATTTGGCATTTTTTTTAAGCTTTCCCAGCCCATTCAGGTGTGTTCTCTCCAACTTTCTTTTTTCATTATTTATGTTTTTATTTTTTTTTTATTTTTCATATGTTTGCATGCATATCTTTTGTTTGTGAAACATTGAGAACAATGTTTTGAATAAGTTTGAGGGCGGGAATAGTGTGTGCTTTGTTTATTAAAAAAACTAAAAAAATTAAAAAATTCACAAAAAATGTGTTTTTTTTTATATGAAAAGCCAATGATAAGAACGAAATTGACAATGAATATGGTTCTTAGAAAGGGTTGAATATTGTCTTAATTTATACTTGATTCTTGTGTTAGTTCCTCTTAATTAAGATTTTTTAAATTATAAGCACTAATATCAATTATTTCATAATTTTGAGTTGAAATTTGAGATTGACGCAGCCTTAGTTGAGAATTTTATATAGAGTAAATGACTGTTTGTCTTTATTCTTATCTCCACAGTACAAAATAGTATACACATGCGCCAAAGTAAAAAATAACTACCTATAACCCTTAAGAGTGAAGTCATTCTTGAGTAATTTGGGCCTATGTACCACCAGTATGTAGATAATAATCTACCATGAGAAGAAAACTATCTTAAAGGGTAGAGTGAAAGCTCCTAACTATGGTTTAAAAAAAGGAAAAAAAAATCAACTGCATGTGCTGAAATGAAAAAAATCAAAAGAAAATGCACATAAAAGCCTGTGAAAAAAAAATGGAGATCAAGATAATAAGATTAGTTTGACTTACTTTTTTTTCTTTGTTTAAGGCAAAAGTTGTTGATATTGGTGATTTTGAGAATGAATTTGATTGAATTGATTTTACACACACACTACAAGAATCAAAAGAGAGATGTGATTGACTAATGAATTAAAGTTAGAACTTTTTCAATATTTGAAATTTTCTTTGAGTTATATAATTTATGCAGTCTTTGAGGCTATTTTTATATTTTATTTAAAGTTTTTTTTAAATAATGTTTGTGGGTATCATCACTGAAGTCCTCACGAGACTATAACTCGTCAACTAGGACCGCCTAGAGGTTTAAAGACTTGTTGCATACGCTAAATGCAATCGCGATTACATGCGAAAAGGGTTTAGTTGGGATTTACTTTTTATTTTGTTACTTTTATTTTTGTTTTTTGTTTTAGTTTTGGTCGAGAACTAATAAAATTAAAGTTTGTGGGTATTTGATGAGCATAATTTATATATATATATATATTACCCTTAATTATTTAATTATTATTTATTTTTATTTGTTATTTTTAATTAATTGAATTATTTTGTTGAATAAGAAATTAATTAAAGATTAAGGATATAAAGGGCATGAGGGAGTTCAAATTGGGAAGGAATAAAAATTAAATTGGATGACAAAAATGCAGGCAATAATTAATGAAAGTCAAGAAGACTAAAATTGGAAGTCAATCCCTCGAAAGGATGAACGGTGGGCATGCATTTGGAAAACAAAGATTTGGCAATTTAGAGTGCATGTGCTGGGCATTAAAAGAAGAATTCATTAATTGGCCTTTTGCTTTTGAGGTCAAATGTGTAGCTAGCTTTCAAAGTTTAATAAGCAAATAATTAATACAATTAGAATCCAATAAGGATTAAGCAAGTCAGTAACTATATAAAGGCAACACACAGCCGCCAGAGGGAGAAAAAAAGCAGACGCAAGGTTGGGAGGGAAGAAAAATAGCAACTGCAGTTCGGCTTCCCATGGCTGAATTTATTTATTTTATTGCTCCTAATTCAAGTATGTCTAGTTAATATTGAGGTTAATAATTAAACTCTATTTAATAAAATATTTATCTTTTTATTTATTTAATCCCCTATATATATTCTTTGATAATTATGGTTTTATTTCACATAATTAATAGATGTTATTAAAAAATTTCATCAATTCTGTCATTCATTATTGATTGTTAGGATTAATATTCAATTAAATCTATGCTTGGATTTATAAAATTTATACATAATTATCTTTGATTTTATGTCTTTCATTAAATTGTTTACATAGAGTGTTTAGAAAAACTTTGACTCTTTATTATTTAATATGTTTACATGGGATACTTACATGTCATATTATTAAGTAAAAAAAGAACCTACATTAGATTTAATTACTTGTGCTTAATTGTTATATCTTTGAGATGGTATAGATTAATTTTGAGTTGTCATTCTAAAATTAGAGATTAATTAATAATTAGATAATTACTAGTTGAATAGTTATGGATTCTGAAACCTTGGTAATTTTTGTCTTATTAAATTCTCATTTGCTTTAATTATTTTCTTAGTTTAATTAGTTTAATTTTCTTTAAAAAAACTCAATTTGCTCAATTAAGTTAGAATTAATATTAATTTTAAATTTAAATTAGACTTTTCATTTTATAACAATTCTTGTGGGATCGACCTCGTTACCATTATTTTATTTCTAGATTCGTGCACTTGCGAGTATATTAAAATTTTCACAACAATTCCATCCCAAATGAGGTGAATTTTGAATAATTTGTGAGGAATGAGGTGAGGGATGGGGAAAAAATAATCCCCAAACTCTTAATGGGGTAGGGTTTGGTTTTGTATTCCCCACCCCAACCCAATCCTCATTATATATAAATATTTTTTCTAATTTTTATTTAATAATTTTTGTTTGAGTTATGATACAGGCACAAACTTTGGTACAAACATCTTGTACAAATTGATGTGACATTAATTTATTAATTTAATGAAAATATAAAATAATAAAAATAAATCATGTAGGCTAAGAGATATTTAATTCAACTAATGAATTAACGTCATATCATTTTGTACAAAATAGGCTTGTACAAGAGTTTATAACTATATCATTACTCTTTTTGTTTTATCAATTACAATGTTAGTTAATAAATTTTCTTTTTATTTTTCTTGGCATAAATGGACTACAACTAAAAGAAAATCCTACACTATAATCTTTATTTAACCTAAAACATTGTTATGTTTTCTTTTCTCTCTTAAGATATTGTTATGTTCAAACATATTTCAATTTTGATATTGTTTCAAAATATTATTTCAAAAATTTGGAGATTTTTTAAAAATAATTTAAATACTTTATAATATTATAATAATTTTATTTAAATCTTTAATTTTTAATTTATTGAACTCATGTATCTATATCTATTATAAAATAAATAAATAGATAATGGGATAGGAACGAAAAAATCATTCTCCATGTGAAATTTTCATCTCCATTTCATTAAATTTATTAAAGAATAAGATAAAAAGTGGAGATGAAAATTTTAATAAAATGAAAAATAGGGTAGGTCTCTCCACTCTCCACCTCACCCCATTGTCACCCCTACTAAGAGCTATCAATATCGAATCATCGATCTCAGCATCCTAAAAAGTCCAAAAACAAAGAAAAAAAAAAGGGGGGGGGCGAAATTAAAGTGATAGAAAAAATAAAGGTACATATTATTTATTAGTGGGACCCATAATTTGAGTCATTTACAGAATTTATTTTTTGTATTTTCAGAAATTGCCAAAAGGTCTCCATTGTATATATGTTTCATTTAAAGTTGCACCCAATTATAGTTTATTTTTCACCTGTTACGCGTTATATTTATTTAAATTTCAAGTTATATACTATAAAAATTATTTTAGGCTTCAAAAGTGAGATGCAACATGTACAAAAGTAACAAGAAGATCATTTTTTGGATAATTTCAAAAAAAAAAATGAGAGGCTACTCAAACTATTAATAATATAAGGACTAAAGAAATATTTTTGATTAACTATAATTTTGCCTCTTTTGGTTATTTTGATTTTGTGATTCAAATACGCACTCTCCCAAGTGCAATTATTCTCCCAAAATAAGCAGCCCCGTGACAGCTGCAATAACTGTTGACAAATGCGTAAATGCCGTCATGAAAACTGGACCCTTTTCTCTTATGACCAATGTTTGAGCATTCAGTGTGATTCCGATGACTAAATTTTCCTACACAAAATGATACAATATTTAATTTTTCAAAGTAAATCAGATAACCTACCATTGAATAGAAGAGATATAGCCTCATGTAAGGTCACATTCAAATTTTAAAACATCGTGATGTCCATATTTAATAACTAGTTACACATCTGTATTTGTAAAAGCTTTAATATTTCGAAAAATTAAAAAAAAATGTAAAAGAAGGCTTACAGAATAACTAGTTACACAATTTCCATGAAGAAGGTTTATGATCAAGAATTGCTGTCGTGATTGCTGCAGCCTGCAAGTAAAGTTCCTGCCAAGCAAGTTAATGATGTAAGAGTTATTGGTGCCGGATACTTCTATACTGTCCATGCCTGCACAAAAATTATAAACAAATATGAGTTAATATATATTCATATATATAAATTAAATTAGAAAAGATTAATTTATGCACTTTATGTTATATTAGAGACTTTCATGCATGGTTTGTATTATTTTCAATGCTGATCGAGTTGAAAACATTTGATGATAATTTAATATGAATGATTAAGAAGATGAACGCATGCATTTTCGGTTGTGATGGCTTTATGCCTTAGCTTATATTGGGTTGTACTGATGTCATGCTTATTAATTTCGTACTCATGGAGTTTGTCATGTTAGCGTTTCTCTTGAAGATTTTTGCAGTATTTTACTTATGATTTGTGTGTTTATAGGAAAACAAAATTAATTTAATGACTAAGTAATTATGGATTTGATTGGGCTAGACCGTCTTTGGTTTTTTTGCCATCCTTGGCCAAGTTGATAATTTCGTGACTTTTAATGTGATTGCTATTAGTTATATGTAGAAATAATTTGTGGTGCTTTCAGCTTATACTCTCTTATTTCTTAGATTCTTTTCATGCATGGATGTACCTTCATATAATTGTTTAAAAGTACACATGACAAGAATCCTACATTAGTGGTTGTATGCATATCTTAAAAATTCTCCCTTAATTTGAACTTTTACATACATGTAAAATTTGCATGACAGATTGATGTTTATTAGATTAGAATATTAGGGTAGTCAATCTTGAGCATATACTATCAATGATGAACGCGTGACATAGAATCTTTAAAGACATATAAGAATTGAAATCATGAGAGGAAGCTAACTCCTTAAACTAGTTTCTAAGACCTTTACATTTGAGAAGGTTTAGTTTCAATCCAAAATTAAAAAAAAAAAAAAACATTTTAATTATTAAATCAATCACCTGTAAGAAGAAGAAAGCTGCAAGTGAAAGGTTTGATATGAAGAGCACGAGACAGCCTTTAATCCAATTCCCGTCCAAGAACACTTTTGAAATGCCGTCAGTCCGATTCCCATGCCGACGATGTGGTGAAATTACTAAAATGCCCTTGTACAAAGTTGAAGGAACTGCTCCACCAAGGTCAACAAAAGTCCCCGCAATCTTTGCTTGGGCGTTAAGTTTAGATATGTCTGATCTTTCCATTCTAAAACGACAAAAGCAAAATATTCTTGTGTTCAAAACAATAACAATGATAGTAGTAGAGATTCCAGTTTCTAAATAATGATAATAACAGTGAAGATTCAATTTTCTAACATATGTATATCTCCAACCCCTCTTCTTCAATTAGTACACAGGCAAGAAGGGCAAGTAATAACAAAATATTAAAGGATAATTAAATGATCCTTTAGTCCTTGCGGATTGAGTCCAATTACTCCATATATTTTTAAAATTATAAAAAAAAAATTTGTTATTTGTAGATACTGGATATATTTTTAAAGATTCAAATGGAATTTTTTTTCCTTGATGTAATTTAAAATTCGTGTAAATCTAACATAAAATTGGTGAAATTTTAAAATAATTAGATAGATTTTAACATAAACATGTAGGGACTTTTTAATTTTTTTTAAAAATTATAAAAACTAATTAGATAATATGCTCAAACATGATATTGACTAAAGAACATTTTTTTTAGTAGGCATTAGCAAAGGAGAGATGAGTAAGAGAAAATGAATTCCAAAATGGATAATCCGAATCACCAGCAAAGGATCTTTTTTTTTTTTTTTTTGAACTGCCAAGATAAAGGTAACGGATGGAAACAACATTGGCCATGGCTGATGCAAAAGTTAATGAAGTGTACTCTAGGCCCGCGAAGAAAATCGTCCTGCCCAACACGGCACTGAAATACAACTTAAAATAGTTTTAATCAAATATAAACCAAACCTCCCAGAGCTCTGATCTTAATGTGAGCGAAATTTGATCTCTAAATCTGCTATATGAGACCACAACTAGAAATGGAGTACTTACCCTAGTTGACCAAGGAAGAAAATGTCACATAAAACGGAATTGGTGATTTTACTTTCGTTTTTCCTGCAAGAGACGTACAAGATGAGTATGAAAGCAAATAAAATGTTTGTTGAAGAATTAAGAGGGGTTCAAGTATAAAGAACCTCTCAAAGAGAATTGCAAGAGCAGCAGTAGCCAAAAGTGCCAAAAGCATGAGCATAAACCAAAAGAACATAGCGACTCGTGCCTTTATCCAGGGAAACCTTGGAGACTATGTTGAATCCTGCATAGCAACAACCACAAAATATACTAAGCATGTATGGCTTTAATGCTTTCAACATAAACAATATTCTGGGATCACTGGCTTTGATCAGCAGAATGGCGATGAGTGAGCTTGAAAATCAGCTAACTCCAAAGATGAATCTACAAATTTTAACAATTTCGGAGAAATCTAATTATGTTCTCTTGCATATATGCAATTGAGTACTTTATATATTGGTTTCACCTAGCTTGAATGCTTTGTACGCAAGAGATATGTTAATTCTGTCTATATTGGCCATTTAGTGGGACAATGCTTAATGTCTCAAGAAAATAATAATGCCCATTTTCAGATTCTAGTTGTGGCACTGGGAAAATATCTTTCAAATTTTTTTCTTCTGTCTGTTTGAGTGTAGGATATATGTGGTTGTGTTTCCAATTACTCAATTTATTATATGTTATCGGCCCCCCTGTTTTTCTTCTATTGAAACCACCGTTGAACAATGTTCAATGTCTAATAATTAGACACGTAGTAATTTTTGAGTTACCTCATAATTCGTTAATGAGAGTTCAGGTCATTATCTAACAGACAACTCTTAGCCAAAAATTTCAACTAGTTCATGGAAGCTTGTGAGCTAGTACTTCCCGAGTACGTGGAACAAATATTTCCAAACAAGTAACGGTTTCTGCGTATCGAATAATGAATGCAACAGATGGCTCAATGCAAGATTTCCTAACGACGAATCGCGTAATATGTGCAACAAATGGTTCCAAGCAACATGTTCTGGTAATTTTTTCCTTTCTTCTTTAAGGAAAGTGAATTTCATAAATTGGAATCAAACATCAATTATACTCATTGGAAATTTTTCTAGCGAAATTACACACTACAAATTTCTCAAGATCCTGAATGAGTTTAATCAACTTGGGGATTCTTTAAATCAACCATTCAATTACAAAAAAAAATTCTAATTTTGCGTTCTTGATCCACCAAGACATTCAAAATTAAATCTGTAAAAAATATCCCACAGTTACCGATCCCAAAGAATAGTATAAATTCAAAAGTGCAACAATTATATTTCATCCATATTTTAACTAAAGTTCATAAAACTCTCAAGACGTAGGATTCATCTCTCAATTTGTGCTTGTAAACTCCTGCATCGGAACCATCGACAGCACGATCAAAGTCAAACCTTTTCATAATTGTTGCATGTAGGAATGGATTGTTCATTTAATGAACTCAGATTAGGTTGGATTTCCAATGATTTGTGGGCTTCGACGAAAATTATATTCGGGAATTTAGTAGCCGTTTCTAATTTAAATTTCCAATTTTTTTTAGTAAAATGGAAATTTTGTATCTACGATTTTCGCCGCACCGGCTTTGCCGATTTCCCATTATAATATCTATTTGTCCTTTGTATTCACATAGATTGGAATGCCTTAAATCCAACGGCTCAATTATAATAAGACAAACTACTTCGGTTAGTAACCTAAAAGGCAACATGGCTGGACTCCGTGGTATATGATATGTGTTTAAATATGATGCGTATTCATCATAATAGGAGGACACATGGAGCTCTCTTGTGCATTAGTGGGGTTAATTTTCTTCAAATATTTAGGATTAAATTTTTATAGACTATGCTAGCACATTTTTTTTCTTTTTTACTAAGGTTTAAATTACAACGTAAATGAGAAATTTTACCCACTAAATATTAATTTTTACCTCCTATTGTTACTTAAACTCAAGTGACCACAGTCACAGACATCATTCATGTTTAGTTGAGCTACACCCAAGAGACTAATATCACTGGGCTTTTCTCGTAAGTGTGGCAACTCACATGATGGTGATAAGTCCTCACTTAGCCAACCACTCCAACAACACTTCACAGAAGTGAGTTAAACACAAAGGAAGACACCTGCAAGACTTGCAATAGAGGTTCTCGTAAGAGACTAATTATACCAACCACAAAGATCAAAGCAACAAGAACACAATGTTTAACTTTTACAGAAGCATTGACCCCAATTTTTCTATTACTCAATAAGTTCTTTACTAGAATCTGGATCCCCCAAAACACATGTTCACCCTTACTATATGTACAAGTTGCAAATGACACCCTTATTTGCCAAGGCAAGATGGTGCGCTGCCTTTGCACCATTTCAATTCTTTTCCCGAAAACTAGGTATCACTAAGCATGATGTGAGGAAACACATCTCCACTCCCCCAAAGATAAGGCGGTCGCCACCCACTAGCCTAGAAGCAAAGAAGTGATGAGTAATCGCTGCTATCCATTTCCCTTGATGAGTAACCGCCACTACCCACTTCCCTTGTCTCCACTTTTCTAGCCATGTATTACAAGGCCATGATCTTCCACTAATAGCACCAATAACTACCCACTCATGCTAGTTTTTAGGACCCATTTCCAGAGGATTCCAGCCAATATACTCCACATTCAAACCCCATTGCCTGAACACAGCCTATGTCTGTAATTTGAAAGCCTCTCATATTCGCATAGTTTGGCCCCCGTGCATGCTCCCTTGTGTTGCATGTTTGCACGCTACCTCTACATGCTTTTGCGCTACTGTCTAGTGTTATCTCGCATTTTCTCCACTTGGCATGTGTGTGCGCCCCATGCGCCCCGCGCAGTCGGGGGCCCATGTGCTTGAGAGAGGCAACAAACGCTCTTGTGCGCGCTCCCTCGCGCTTTTCTCAATAGTTTGCACTTGCTGTCACATCCCAGTCCTCGCACTAGTCTTGCCTTACTTTCCTGTTACTTCCAAGCACGCCCATGTTGCTGCCACGACTTGGCACAAGGCCATAAACTAGGCTTTGGCATCGCCATCATGGTCTATGGCGGTGACAAATAACATGCTATTATAAAGTTAATTTTAGATATTCTTGTAGGTTCCTAATGTTTAAAATCAATAAATATGTCATGTAATTTTTTTTCTTTAAAGTTTAATCTAATATTTTATCGAGTTTAAATATGAACAACTTTTTAAAGTAATTTTTTGAACTCAAATTAATTTTGTCTAAAACATAAAGTTTTATGGGACTTCAATCTTCAAAGGGTGATTGTCGTGTACCAATAGACTAAAAAATGTAAAATATTGTCCTTACATGTAATTTATGTTCAAAAGGGATTTAAGTATTATTATTTTTATTTAAATTTGGGTGGTGATATTCACCATTTAAATCCTCTTTAATTATTTAAATTTATGACACAAAAGCATATATTTTAAATAATTTAGTTCTTTGTATTATAAAAATAAAATAATAAATAAAAATTGTATTAAAACAACATTAGTGATCAGTAAATAAACTTATGTAAAGAGTATGACACAATTAATTAATTGTTTAAAATTTTACTTTAGCTTAAGTTTTTCAAATAATGTGTTATATATATATATATATATAAAGGGATGAATTTACACATTGTGGAGTGAAAAAATCGCACCCTGCAATTACACCAGCCTAACGTTTAAACTGACATGTCGTACAACCTTCACGTCGAATGAAAAGTTCACACCGCATGAGGGATATTCTTTACAAATTAAACCGACTCATCGTAACACTTTTTACTTCCGAGTAAAAGACGTACCAAATGTCGTATTAAAAAAAAAAATCACACGACTGTCATGTTGTATAACCAATAAAAGTTAAACCGACAGGTCGTTGAACACACATTTTAATTTTTATGTTTTCCCAAAATCATGTTTCATCTTCTATGTAGCCTCTGTTAGCAACTCTGCTGCGGAGTCTCTCTCTGGCTCTCTTAGAGAACCAGACTGAGAGTAAAGAGTGAGTCTACAGGACTAAAGCTGTCACTCACAAAAGTTGGGTGTTGTTTTATTTTCTTTTTCCTTCTTTTTTCAGGAATCAGTCTTGATTTTAAGAATTCTTAAAGAACTTCTCAAGTTCAGTAGCACAACTGTCTGTGCATTTGTAATGGATACTGACGAATTGATACGAAGGTGCCAAGCAATATCGTTGGAGGGAGAAAAAAGAGGTAGAGTATCTTTAAAAAAAATGAAGACGACGGGCCAGAAGTTAACGGAGGGATGCCTGTTGGGGAAGGTGCTTTTGAGTAGAGAAATCAATATAGGGGGTCTAAGGGCAGCCCTGCACCAAGTGTGGAAAACCCTTCGAGAAGTGCAGATTGAAGAAATGGGGGAAAATATTTTCTTGTTCAAATTCGGAGCAGAAGCAGACAAGAGGAATATACTAGCAGGGGGGCCATGGCATTTTGATAGAGCATTGATCGTTTTAGTGGAGCCAAGAGGCATTGGTGAGATAAACAAACAATCTTTCACTCATGCATCCTTTTGGGTGCAAATACACAATATCCCTATTCTATGCATGAATGCAGAGACAATAAAAGAAATCGGGGGAGAAGTTGGAAAGGTGGAAGAGGTGGGAACAAACGCTTCTGGAGAATGCTTTGGCAAGTACGCCAGATTGCGAATCTCAGTTGACATTACTAAACCTTTGATAAAAATCTTGGAGCTAGAAGCTGGAGAAGATGCAGAAATGGAGCTTGCTGTAGAAGAAGAATCCGGGATTGTGCACACACAAATGGTGGACATGGAAGCTAACAAAGAGGAGATAGGAACTGTTGGGGGGAAAATCATCCCTATGCCAGTGCTATATGAAAGGCTGCCGGATTTTTGTTTTGTTTGTGGCTGTATAGGACACCAGTACAGGGAATGCAAGCAATACAAAAACCAAACTAGAAAGGAAATGGCTTATGGGCCATGGATGAAAGCTCTCACAACGGCTGAAAAAATCAGATTGAACAGAGGCAAAGAACGGTGGAAAACGGAAGCAGAGAAAACAGATGGTAGAGTCCCCAAAAATTCCAAACCAGAGGATCCAACAGAGATGGCAAAGAACCAAACCAGAAGCAATGGCAGGGTAAACGAGGATGAAGATGGGTTGACCCGATTACAAACGGCAACAAATCTGGATAATCCACGGACTAAAGGGGCGGACATCCCAAGGCTGTCAGAGGAAAAGTTCAAAGAGTCAACACAGCCAACTGACATTGATACAGTACCTCAAAAACAGAGCAAAGAAGCGGGAAACAAAAACTTAAATGAGAGGGAAGGAGATATGAGAGGTAAGCAAAATGAAGAGATAGAAACAGAAGTGGGAGAAATGGGGCAGAGATCTCAAGTGAATGAGGCCCATGTAAAAAATAGCCCAATAGACACCAGTGTGGAAATAAGCCTTGGAGAGGATGGGAGGTTGAATAAAACAAAGGATAAAGCAACAAAGCGTAAATGGAAAATTCAAGCGAGAACAATCGAAAAAAGGTCAGTGAACGAAAATGAGCCAAAGATTTTAAAGAGGCTCAAGGGAGATGCAAATGGAACGAGCCCAAACGGAAAGAAAAGGAAAATAGACAAAGCAATCTACATTGACAGCCCCCCAGTAATTGCACAGAGCATGACCAAATGGGAGACACAGCATAACAGAACGGTGGAGCTAATAGCAGCGGCAGCAGAACCAAGCTCGAAGGAATTAAGGGTGGTGGCTGGTGACCAGCCCCGCCCACAGCAATGAAGGTCCTAAGCTGGAATGTTCGGGGTTTGGGGAATGACCGAGCATTCCGTGAAGTCACAAAGATTCTCCAGCTGCACAGGCCTCAGATTGTGTTTTTGTGTGAAACTAAGATGAGGACTGAACAGATGCGGGTGATAGGTAAGAAGTTAAATTTTGAAAGTTGCTTTGCTGTTAGTTGTAGAGGTAGGAGTGGGGGATTAGCTCTATTATGGAATTCGGAAGTAGTGGTGGATATAAAGTCTTTTAGCAACCACCATATTGATGCAGTGATCCACTCCGAAAATGGTAGTTATTGGAGAGGTACTGGAATTTATGGCCACCCTGAAATAGACCAAAAACAGCACACATGGACTTTAATGAGGAGATTGGCTAGCTTAAGCTCACTACCATGGCTTTGCTATGGCGATTTCAATGAGATTTTACGGATGAATGAGAAAACGGGGAAGAACGATAGGCGTGTATCCAATGTAAATGAATTTAGAGAAGCTGTCAAATTTTGTGGATTGAGAGACACGGGTTTCAAAGGCCACCATTTCACTTGGTCCAATAGAAGGTTCGGTCCGCAGCTAGTGGAAGAAAGGCTAGACCGGTTTCTTTGCTGTAAAACCTGGGGGGGTATGTTCCATGAAGCAGCAGCTGAACACCTTGTAAATTGGACCTCAGACCACAATCCAATAGTGATGCAAGTTGAAGAGCGAGGTAGAAGCAGCAAGATTAAGAGGAGAACTTTCACAAGAGTGCATTATGAGGACATGTGGAGTCCATATGAGAAGTGCCAAGAGATTGTTAAGCATGAATGGGAGGAGAGTAGAAATTGGAATTGTGAAGATCCTATCTCTCAGTTCAAAAAGACAGCCAAGGACTCGCTAGCAGTGCTTACGTTGTGGAGTAGAGAAGAATTTGGAGGGAGGACAAAGAAGCTGGGCAATTTGTTGGAAGATTTAAAATCCTACAAACAGAGCAACAACCATTATGTCAGTGGAGATGAAATCAAGAGGTTGGAAAGGCAGATTGATGACTTACTCGTGGACGAAGAAATTTACTGGCGTCAGAGGTCGAGGGCTGTTTGGTTGCGAGAAGGAGATAAAAATACAAAGTTTTTCCATTCTAAAGCTACAACGAGGAAAAGGAAGAACCGAATTGGAGGAATCTTAGATGAAAACAGCAAATGGACTGAGGAACCAGAGGATATCGAGAGGATCTTTTGTGACTATTATGACAACTTGTTCACGTCCAACAAACCATCTACAAGCCAAATGGAGAATGCTCTGAAAGATCTGCCTTGCAAAGTCAGTGAAGAGATGAATGCCCAGCTAAATCAGCCCTATACAGAAGCAGACATCACAGAAGCTTTGAGCCAAATGCACCCTACAAAAGCCCCTGGTCCAGATGGCCTTCCAGCTGCCTTCTTCCAAAAGCACTGGAAATCAGTGAGCCAAGGTGTTACTACCACATGCTTGCAGGTCCTAAATAACAGAGGTAACCTTACTTCACTAAATCATACTTACATAGCTCTGATTCCAAAGGCTGAAAAACCTAAGAATGTGGCAGATTTTAGACCGATTAGCCTATGTAATGTAATTTATCGGATAATTGCAAAAACCATTGCCAATAGGTTGAAATTGGTTTTGAACGATGTAATTTCACCAGCTCAAAGTGCCTTTGTTCCAAATAGGCTCATAACCGATAACATAATTATTGGTTACGAATGCTTACATAAAATAAGGCTTAGTAGGGGAAAAAAACATGGGTTAGTGGCTTTGAAATTAGACATAAGCAAAGCATATGATAGGGTGGAATGGGATTTTTTGAAATGTACCCTCGAAAAATTGGGATTCTCACATGGTTTTGTTGATTTGATAATGCAATGCATAACTACCTCTTCCTTTTCTGTGCTGATCAATGGGGTGGCTAAAGGGCTGATCCAACCTCAAAGGGGTTTAAGGCAAGGATGCCCATTGTCCCCATATCTTTTTATTCTCTGTGCAGAGACTTTTACAAATCTGTTACAGCAAGCAGAATCTCAACAACTGATTCATGGGATCAAATTCAGCAATGAAGTTTCCATCACTCATCTTTTGTTTGCTGACGATAGTTTGATTTTTACAAGAGCCACAAGGGAAGATTGCACGAATCTAAAGAATATTTTTGAGTGTTATGCTGCAGCCTCTGGGCAGATTTTCAATTTCGAGAAGTCGTCTATGTTCTTCAGTGAGAGTACCAAGCCGGAGCAGATTTCTTCTATTACAACCATCTTCCAACTTCCGGTGGTATCCAGACATGCAAAATACTTGGGACTGCCCTCCATGGTGGGTAGAAACAAGACGAGTTTTTTTAAGGATATCAAACTCAGAGTTCTTGGAAAGATTTCGAGCTGGCAAGCAAATTTGTTCTCTTGTGGGGGGAAGGAGGTATTGATAAAGGCTGTAGCTCAAGCGGTGCCTGCATATGCCATGAGTGTGTTTAAGCTCCCCCTAGGCCTATGTGATGACATGCAGAAAGCAATTGCTAGTTTTTGGTGGGGAAGCAGCCGAGATCACAAGTCAATCCATTGGTCGAAATGGAATAATTTGTGTCAAGCAAAGAGGAGAGGTGGGCTGGGTTTTCGAAACTTGTCCAGCTTTAATCAGGCCCTAGTAGCAAAGCAGAGCTGGAGGATCATCCAAGAGCCGGAGTCACTGGTAGCAAAAGTCTTAAAGGCAAGATACTTTAAAAACTCAAGTCTGATGCAGGCTCAGTTAGGCTCATATCCTTCTTTTATATGGAGGAGTATTTTATGGGGCCGAAATGTATTAGAAAAAGGGTTGCGCTGGAGAATTGGAAATGGTGAGCAGCTGTTAGTGTATCAAAGTCAATGGATTCCCAGACCTATAACCTTTCAGCCAATATCCCCCCCATCATTAAACCCAGATACAACTGTTGCAGAGCTGATAAGTGAGGAGCAAAGCTGGCAAGAAGCTGTAATTAGGCAACATTTTCTGCAAGAAGATGCTGATCAAATTTTGAAAATCCCTCTGCCAAGACAACCAAAACCAGACCAAGTGTTGTGGCACTATGACAAGAAGGGTAATTATTCAGTTAAAAGTGGTTACCAAGTGGCTATGAAAATGAATTTTCCGGAGAAGCCAAGCTGCTCGGGTGAGAATGATAAGTCTTGGCATGCTATTTGGTATCTGCAACTTCCGGAAAAAGTTAAAATCTTTATATGGAGGGCAGCAAATAACTTGTTGGCAACGGCAGAAAATCTATGGAAGAGGACAGTGGTGCAATTCCCTTGGTGCCAGAGATGTAAGTTATCAAAGGAGACTGTTTTCCACACTCTCTATGAATGCAAAGCTTCAAGGAAAATATGGAGGCTAACCCCTTTTGGTGAGGATATTGAGTTTAGCAATGGAAGAGATGTTCTAAGCTTACTGCAGGACTTGAATGAAAAAAGGAGAAAATCTGAGATGGAACTGCTTGTTGCTGTGTGCTGGAGCATCTGGCACTCAAGGAACCTTTTCCTCTTCAAAAACAAAAAAGAAGATCCCCAGCTATCAGTTGCGGCAGCAGAAGCAATGGTGCAATCTTATAGCAGAATCCAGATGCCCCAAATGCAAGGTAACTCCCAGCCGAGTACTGCTACTCAGAAACAATGGAAACACCCTCCAGAGGGCTGGTTCAAAGTCAATGTTGATGCAGCAATAGGAGTGGAACAACAAAGAGCTGGTCTGGGAATTGTTATAAGGAATTCAGGAGGAAAGTTTGTAGCTGCAGCAATGAAGCCCTCACAGTTTATTGGCAAGGTTGATTTTGCAGAAGCTGAAGCTATCAGGCTTGGGCTGGAGACAGCAGAAAAGGTTGGATGTTTTCCACTAATTGTGGAATCTGACGCACAGGAAGTGGTGGACTTAGTCAATTTCAAGAAAAGCTCAAGAGCTGAAATTTTCTGGGTTGCTTCTGAAATCCAAGACCAAGTAAAGAGGCTGAACCAGGTGAAAGTACAATATACCCCAAGAGGGTGTAATACATTAGCTCATTCTCTCGCAAGACTAGCATTAGAGCTAAATGATTTTGTTCTTTGGGTAGAAAATATACCCTCAGATTTTCTGTATCTATTCACTCAGTTGGATGAATGAAAGTAATACTTTCTCTCAAAAAAAAAAAAAAAAAAAAACTCTGCTGCGGGTTTTTTATTTAAATATACCCCATTTGTCCTTAAATGACAAATCTATACCCCATTACATACATATACCTCCTAAAAGTGTAAAAAGTCAAAAATAACCTTAAAAAATCATCTATTTACGTTTACTTCCTCTCTCATGACTTCTACATAATAACACAACCAAAGTCGAGTATACTCGACTTTTTACCTCACTCAATTAAAAGAAAAATTTTCATTTCAATTTAAGTCGAGTATTCTCAACCAATTACCAAACTTTAATGAAAAGTCAAGAATTTTTTATGAATAAATATTGGGTAAGGTTAAATTAAAGTCGGGTATTCTCGACTCTTTACTTGACTTACTTGAAAAAATTGAGAATTTTTCAGATAATTTTTTATTTCAATTGAAGTCGAGTATTCTCGACTATTTACCCGACTAACATGAAAAAGTCGAGAATTTATGCTGAATTACTAATTATGTATGGTTTAGTTGAAGTCGAGTATTCTCGACCATTTACCCGACTTCGAGGAGTTGGGTTTAGTTTTATGAGGATTTAGTTGTGGTTATTTTTATACTTTTTCTAGTTTTTTAGAGTATATATGTGTAAAATTTAAGAGTGTTATAATTTTAGGTATATATTGGATATTTTGAAGGGAATGGGGTACATCCCACACAATTCTCCCCTCTGCTGCAATTTCACATTCAAAACCTAAACTTGGAACTGAACCGAAGCCAAAGCCGGTAATTTCACTGCTTCAACTTTGGCTTTTGTCACACACAAATTTAAAATTCTTCAACTTCAATGCTGCTTCGCCAACGCCTCACAACTCTCACTCGCAGCGTCTCCTCTTCATCACCCACCAGATACAAAGTTCCCACTCTCTACAAAAACCCAGAAATCAACAACCCAAATGAGGACCGAAAGAACGCCGTAACTCTCCAGGTCCTCTCATGGGGCCGAGGCGCCTCTGGCCAACTTGGCGTAGGCACTGAAGAATCGGGACTTTACCCTGGCCCAGTTGCAAATCTCATTTTTTCTGAACCCTATTTTCTCGCACAGACTCCAGGCAAGCTTGTTAGCGATTGTAATCGTGACGGGAATAAAAACGGTGAAGTGGATATTGGGATTTCATGTGGGTTGTTTCATTCTGGGTTGGTGGTGAACGGGAAGTTGTGGATTTGGGGCAAAGGAGATGGCGGGCGGCTTGGATTTGGGCATGAGGATGCTGCGTTTGTGCCTACTTTGAATCCTTATTTGGATGATCCTGTTCGTTGTATTGCTCTTGGTGGAGTTCATTCTGTTGCTCTTACTTCGCTTGGTCAGCTTTTCACTTGGTCAGTGCTTAATCCACTCTGCAATTTTTTTAAAATTAAATCTCTTTTGTTTAGTAAATGTGGGTATGTTTCGGTATCTTGAAAGTGCCGTGGCTTTTATTCTCTGTAGCTGTTGAGGAATGTAATCGCTGTTTTCACGTATAAGTGGGTAAATAATCTGCAAAAAGTTATTGGCAGAATAAAATGCGAATGTTTTACTAATGTACTTCCAGAGTTAGGTAGAAGCAAAGAGTTAGCTGCTAGGTAAAAGTTGGTGTTTACCAACCATTCCAGTTGTTATGCTCTCAATACATGCCACTTAAAGTCCCTTTAATGTGGTTATTCAATAATTATAATCTTTTTATTAGATATTCAATATTTATAATTTGATGATTGTCCCAATACAACCGGTAGACATGATGATTCATGGGGTTCTAGTGTGTTGTGTTTGGGTGGAGAAAGATTAAAGAAAAGGGAAGGAAGACATCTGTTTATATGTATCTGCACAATTGATGTATTTACTTGAACAATTTTTTATTCCAATGACGTAATGGATCTATCATTAGAAATGAAGTTTGCAGGGGTTATGGTGGTTTTGGTGCACTTGGGCATTCTGTCTATCATAGAGAGCTGTTCCCTAGATTGGTGGAAGGAGCTTGGGAAGGGAAAATAAAGCATATGGCAACCAGTGGGATGCACACTGCTGCTATTACTGAGTCAGGTTTGTTGTATTGTAATAATTATTATTATTCTTTGTGCTTACTTGCATTACAAATAGAGTGGATTTGTATGTAATTTATGGCAATTTTTTGTGGAGGGATGGCACTTCTGCTATTTCAATCTAAGGATTTTGTTTTGTGTTAGAGCTTTCTTGTGGGATCACCGAATTTGTTGCATGTCATAGAACTTTGTCAAAGAACTCTGTCTTGACTCTTGAGACCATTTGAATCTGGTATGGTTACTGTGTGATTAGCCTTCAAGAGTTTTAATACATAGGACAGAAAGTATACTCATTAGTTAATGCTACAAACATATCACTGGTGTGAAATATGATTTGTCTGATTCTATGTTAAGCATTTCCATTTGTTTCTAGACTCACTCTGTTGCAGACCCTCAGACATAGAATGTATCACATTTGTGAACACAACTGTAGCTGACTAGTTGTCTGAGTGTTGTATAAATTTTCTCTTTCTATTTTGTATAAATCTTCAGTTATATAATTAGTTTAAATGTTCTTCAGTTATGTCATTAGTTGTCTCATGTTTGTTACTAAATGAAAAAAAGAAAGCATGTAGGTATCTGAATTTTCTGTCTGTTACTGGTTAAATATAGGAGAACTCTATACCTGGGGTCGAGATGAAGGTGAAGGAAGATTGGGCCTTGGTCCCGGTCGGGGCCCAAATGAGGCCGGAGGACTTAGTATCCCTTCAAAAGTCAAAGCATTACCCGTGCCTGTGGCTGCTGTTTCTTGTGGTGGATTTTTCACTATGGTGCTGACAGAGGAAGGGCAGCTTTGGAACTGGGGAGGTACTCGTGTATTTCTTTCCTCTAAACTGTGTCTTTGTTTCTAGTCAGTATGGCCCAGTAAGTTATCAGGTGGAAATTTTCATAATTTCTTTGATTTTATTGAATAAATCTAAAGGAGTTATGCATTTGGTTTCGAATAAATCTAGTTTATTTGGTCTTAAAAGCAGAATTACCTTTGTGAATAGAGTATTATTGCAGTTTAAAAGCTCTTGCTGATTTGCTCAAATACTACAGAGCCTGAAATCTATGCATGGGTTTGGCTGCGGAGGGGAATGGGTTGCTCTCAGGCTATAAAGAGAAAAAAAGAAAAAAAAATACCTGGGGTTTTACATGAATATTTCTGGCTTTTCCTGAGTAAAATAATAGGCAACCATGCCTTTTTTTCCCTTTCCTCTCTCTCCCTTGTAATTTTATTCTAAAGGTTAAGACTTTAGCTTTGTTAAAATGTTATTTTACTCTGGTTCAATAGCAGAGTGACATTATTTTGGGACTTCTTTGTGTTTTTCATTCAGCAAATTCTAACTATGAGCTTGGAAGAGGTGATAGGGTTGGTGGTTGGAAACCCAAACTCCTTCCTAATCTTGAAGATATTCGCATCATTCAGATAGCAAATGGCGGTTATCACTCCCTGGCACTAACTGGTAAAATAGTTGGGAATTTTACATGAGTCTTTGCTCCCTACTGTCCCTTTTTAGATTGTATACTAATACTAATATTCTTTCATGATGTGTAATTTCAGATGACGGCAAAGTTTTTTCGTGGGGCTATGGTGGACATGGTCAATTGGGTCATTCTTTTACGCAAAATCAGAAAGTACCTATGGTCATTGAAGCTTTAGCTGATGAGTTTGTAACCCACATTGCTTGTGGAGGATCAACTTCAGCAGCTGTAACTGGTAAAAGAAGCTACATTATTCTTGATATTGTTATCGTTATTTTTAGGTCATAGAAGGTGCACAGCATACTAGTATATACATGCTTCACATCCTTCAATCCAAAAATAGATGTGATCTCATAGATAATATTAAAATACTCCAGCAACAGTTCTGCATAACTTTCATTTGCGTTGCTTTTTGACCCTCTATATATACATTCCTAGGATCTTTTATGCGGTTCCTAGAACCTTTGTATTGAAATTTAATCTGGAATCTAGCCATGCATGTTGCTAGACCTAATCAGCATATTATCAACATATAACATCAAGGAAATGAAAATTATCAATAAACATCTCAGATTAGACAAAACCATCAAAGCTGCTTCGCATTCAGCAGATCTGCCAATTGCCTCAACTGTAATATGGTACTAGGAATTATCATAGATATGATTAGATGTAACAAAAATTGAATTTATCTAGTCCGTAAGTAAATCATATAAAAGAAAATTTGAGTAATTACTTTTTATTTGGAATCAAGCTGAACAAATCATAGTGTCATAATTGATTTAAGACACTCATGTTCATCGATATTATGTTTGCATTCAGAGAAAGGGAAGTTATATATGTGGGGAAATGCCAAAGATTCTCAATTGGGAGTTCCTGGGCTGCCGGTGGTGCAGCCATGTCCGGTTGAAGTCAATTTTCTAATGGAGGATGACGGATTGGGTTCTCATCATGTGCTATCAGTTGCAGTTGGTGCATCTCATGCCATGTGTTTAGTCTTGAGGTCATAGTTTTACAGATGGTATTGGAACTACAAGGGTTTCTCAACATATTGCGGTTTCACAGAGCTTAAACAGCAGTTACAATGAAGATAGAATTTTGAGTTTTTTTTTTCGAGGGAAAAAAAAAATGTAGACGAAGCATTTGAGTTTTAGAGATTGCTAGCCATGCATGTTTGACATTCTCTTGCAGCTGGGTCTGGTAGAGAATTTTGGGCACTATAATCTCGTGTAATGCCTGTTGTCCCTTTCTCAGCTGTAAGTAAAATTTTCTAGTAGCAACATTTCTTTCTGTTGAAATTTGATGGGGAAAAAAATGGCAGTTTTTTCACTTGCTGTAATTGATGGAAAATAAATGACCTTACTGGAGAAATATTTCGTAGGCTTAATAATGTTTATTTTGTCACATTTATTTTTGCATCATTTTGATATGCAGCCATGGTCCATTCTTATAGGTTCACATCGGGACGGACCCTTGACCCACGGTGAGAACTGAGAAGCAAACGAACCGATGAATGTGCAAGCCTGCACTCCTAGACAAAAGAAGCACGTGTGGACCACTTGAGTCTGTTCGATGTGTGACAAACTTTAATAAATCCATTATCGTATTATCCTCATCAACTCTCACTTTCACACTTTTCATGAAAAAACTTTAAATGATAAATAGTTAACATGAGTGACAATTTTGAATACTATTGATTAGATAAATAGTAGTTTCAAATTTCTGTAGCAATAGTAATATGTATCTTTTACGAGAATGATAGAACAAGAATTTTTCATATGTAACCAAATATATTTCTTTAATATTGCAAAAATATGATTACAAAACCAAAAATACTTTCATAACAAAAACAGAGCACGCAGACAATGTAATTAACAAATATTGTTACTTTTTTTTTCTATCGTATGATGTATAACAAATCTATATTATATGAATTAATCTATGTTGCTACGATTATTAAACACCGAACACTGCGACGCCGGCCTTGAGAGCTGCACGCCGGCGCTGGCGGGGCATGACGCGAGCCCAACCGGAGGCACCATACAGTTATAGGACAAGCACAACGACACCGTATCAGGCAACTCCATTCCGGGATCCAACGGAAACTTTGATAAATAATTGTGTTGCAAGTACAATGTTCTGGTGGTACCTTCGTACACGCTCTTAATGTATTCCCACGGCACTATCCCCATCAGACGGTTATTGTTCAAGAACAAGCTCTCAACTCCCGCCAAAACCGGAGATAATTCGCCCGTTAAAAAGTTGTGGCTCAAATCAACAATAGATCCCCCACCGTATGATGCCGACGTTGTGGGGTCCCCGATTAACTTTGATGGGACCCGACCAGATAAATTGTTCCGTTGCAAGAACATTGATGATAGCGTGGGATTAAATAGCTCGGCCGGGATGGGCCCACTAAATTGGTTCATGCTTAAGTCGAGGAACACTAACTCTGAGAGTAGCGCTAACCCGTTAAGTGGGCCCCGCATTGAATTGCGAGAGAGCGATAGATAACGGAGACTTGACGGCAGTTTTTTCAACGGTCCGGCGAGTAAGTTATTTTTTATATCTAAATGAAGCAACTGAGCCGACACGGCTGGTAACTCACCGGACAACGAATTTGAGGCCAAAATGAGAACTTTCAACTCGGGAAGACTCGTTAAACTAGGTGGGATTGACCCAGTGAGTTGGTTGTAACTCAGGTCGAGTGTATGCAAGCTTCTGAATGAAGAAAATGAACCAGGTATTGAACCGGTTAAGCGGTTGTTGGTGAAGGAGATGACTCGGAGGTTGGTGAGCCGACTCAGCTGAGGTGGTATGGGACCGGTAACGAGTCCGGGGAAAAGGACGAGTTGGGTTAATTCGGCGAGGTCTGAAATGGAAGGGGAGAGTGAACCGGCGAGGCCAGATGAGCCGGAAAGGCCGGTTCCGAGAGTAAGAGTGGAGACACGGTTGAGTGAGCAGGTGATGCCTGAGAAAGTGGAGCAGGGATCCGGTGCAGTAAGGTTCCAAGTGGAGAAGAAGTTGCTGCCTGGAATGTCAGTGAGCGTGCTCTTGATGGCTGCTAAAGCTGCTAAATCAACGGCGTTGATCTTGTGATCATGTTGTTGTTGGGACGGAGGGGCAATGTGAAGAATGAGAAGCAGAGTGAGAAGTAGAGAAAGAGCCATGGGAACGCTTCGTATGAAAGAAATGAAAAATTTTGGGACAAGAGAGTGAAGGAGTTCAGAGTTTGTGGTAATAAGGTTACTGGGCTACAGAACCTGAAGCTAGAGATCGCGCGGGGCCAATGAAAATGTGACACGTATTATGAACATATGGTATCACAACCATAAAAGAATAATCAAATGTATCTCGTCGAAGTACGAGTTGATGACATTGACGGATGTTTTTATATGAAATTATGTATTCATGCAAATCTAAGAGTGATTTCTCTAAGGAGCCGGTTAGCTTACACTCCATAACTTATATAATTTTTACACAACTGTTTAATAAAAATTCATCAATTATAAAAATATAAAGTAATAAAATTATATTATTTTTATAATAATTGAATTTTTATTAAACAATTATAGTAGAGTTATGTAAGGTAACTAAAATCTTTCTCTAATGGTAGAATTTTTTATTTTTTATTTTTTATTTTTTATTTTTAATCAAGGGATTTTTTTTTCTCAACTTGTCACAATTCTATAAATATATTACAATCTAAATTCTACTGGAATTCAAGATATATTCACTTGTAGTACCTTCTAAAAATTTGTCACACATTAGTTAAAAAAATCTACTCATCTACTCTTAATCTATGTTTTTAGGATTGGAGATGGAAATGAGTCCTGCACAGGCTTAGACTCGGTGACATTATTTTAGATTATAAATATCCACATATTAAAATATATGTTGATCTTGTAATAACAATACTTGTGATTGAAAAGTAACACTACTTTTAACATTTGATATTTGATCATTTATTAGGGTCGGCTACGGTGTAACGGTGATACCATATTACCGTTGTATCAAGTCGTTGGATCCACGTGTATGAATGGATTCAGTGGGATCCAACGGCTGGGTGCATATATCGTAGCTTTCTCTCATTTATTACACATGTGTGCGTATATATAAGGTTGATCCAGTGCGTGATGTCGTGTACGTCATGATGTGCGAAATCACACATGGCAAGCTATGATTGGGTGGCTATGAGGCCCAGAGTACAAAACCCTGACACGCGCAATATTGTGAACTGTATGAGTGTGTGTGTGTGTGTGTGGGGTGCATTATAGTACGGGTGCATTGCATCTAGTTTTAATGCAATATTATGTTTAGTGTAGTATAGATTGTTTTGTTTAAAATAATATTATTTTATATTAATGAAAAATTAATTTATTATTATTATTTAAATTTATTAATAATTTAGGATTTTATTTTTAAATTTTTAAATAATTATTTTTATATATTAAATTTATTAGAGATCCATAACCATATTAAATTCATAAACAAGTTAAAAAGACAAAAAAAAACACAAATTTAAATATACTTAGACGAGAAACATTGCATTAATATTTGTGTTTATTTTTTACCTTTTAATTCATCTGGAACTTCAGTGAATGCATTCCCACTTTGCCAAATAAAAATGTCATTAACAGACAAAAATATATATATGTTTCGTATTTTAATGACATTTCAATCAGGGATACATAACTATAAAGTGGAGTGGAGTGGCGTTAATTTATAAATAAGTCATTTTACGCCTGTGAAATAAATAACACATAACTCATGAAAAATAAGTATTATTCAAATAATACTTTTCAGTTTCTGTCGCGGTCATTTGCGGAGCCACTTCGATGATAAATCTTATTTGTCTTCGCGACAAGCTGTGTGGCCAGTGACCTCAGCGTTCCAACAAAGCAGAAGCACTTTTCACAAAAAAAAAACGCATTTCTACACATGTAAACCATACCTGCCCACCAAAGCAAAAGAGCTTTTTTACACTGAAAAGCAGTTCCATATAAGTAAATAAAAAAGCTTGTGGTGGCGTCAGGCGTGGGCGTGGACGTGTGGTCTCGCACTCTCAAAGTTTCCCAGAAATATATCGGCATGCACATTGCTTTTAGGAAATTAATGGCAACAACCATTGGGGCTGCCGCATGCAAGAGGTTTGTGATCCATCAAAATCACTCAATTGAAGTTTAATTAACAAGTGCAACCGCAGAAAAAAGGACCACCAAAGTACACACAATACATTAAAATGACATAATAACAAGTTAGTTTTATGCGTGTTCTACACACAAATTAAATGATTGAATCCAAGTCCAACAAATAGGTCCGCACAGCACGCAATTGTTGGTATATGGGTTTCTTTTAGCGGGGATTTGAATTGTAGCTTCCATTGTCCTTTTCTTGGTCCCCTTGAATTTTTAAGTCCGCAGATCAATCTGTGCTCGCATCCAAAGTCTTAATGAGTATTAAAAGCACTTCTAGACTTTGAAAACTTAAGCTTTAATTTTATGCTAGGGGCAAATGAGGTTTCAAGATCTTGGATTCAGGCAATCCTTCCACTTTGTGTAAATTTAGATCGTATACGAGGGATTCAAATTTTACAAGGCTTTTATATCAAATTTATGTCCTGCATGTTAGATACCATACTAAGAAATCATTTGACCTAAAAACTTACACCAGTGTGGGCAGTTTAAAGGTATGAGGATCTGAGTAGTATTTAAATTATCTAACAATTAGTGTTGAATCTCTCCTAATCCAAATTTCTGTTGAATTACCAATGGATGATTGATAGATATTACATAAAAACACAAAAACTATAAATTTTAATCATAAATTATCACATTAATAAATATATATCACAAGATACTTAAAAAGTCAGAACTCATACTTTCATACAATATTGTACTTGTAATGAGGAAGCACATAATAATTTTGGCAAATTGGCTCATTCAATGAAGACAAGAGGATTTTATTGGAGTATGTTACAAGCTTCTCAAGCCTTGTATATATAAGGAAAGAGACTGCGTTTTGTTCTTATTGAAATGATTGGTCAGTGTTTCTTCCCAAAAGGGAAAAAAATTAAAATAATTAAATAGAAAAGAAGAAGAGACAACGATCCAAAACCCAACAATGATCCAAAATCCAAGCAGCAAATATGATTTAATATTCCATTCTGCTAGGTTTGAATAATTAAGATCTAGCACATGAGAACACTGTGGGCACAGTCAAAGATGTGGAGTAAGTAGATATGCATGCGCATTTGCTTACAACATAAGCTAAAAGCTGCTTCTGAATCGACCTGATAAGATGGAAATTTCGTGACGCCACTGTTGAATTGAAAGATTCCACTCTCTTTTCTAGTGAGATTCACTTGCAGTCCTTACGATTATTTTTCTCTCGTGTTCTCTTGTTCTTTATTCTCGCAGTAAAATGCTTAGTTTGAATGTTCTTCATCAATGTTATTGACCTCGGGCTGCCGTCAATTCTCACTCAAGCAACACCATTTTTGTTAAAAGGGATAATTTCAGATTTGCAATGACGGATAACTTTTGGATTAGTTTGTAAGGCGTTTTTTTTTTTTCTTTTAAATAATTTACATCCAATCACGTACAGTTTGTTTTAGAAATTAAGTAATGTGAGCTCCAAAAACATCCAAAACTTTTTCCTCAAAATACTTATCATCTTTGTAATCCTTTTTAAAGATAGCGGCCATGTCCCCTGAGAAGAGCATAGGTAGCACCGTAACAGGTAGGGAACACTGGTCCAAAAGGTTTATAATTATAGCCACTTTGAGACAGCTGCTCCAAACCTACAATACAGGAGAGATTCTCTCCTAAAATACAGGTTTCCTATTCGGGGCTCATATTAAATTCGCCGGCGGACATTATAGTAGAGAACCCTATAGTTGCTTATAATAAATTAAATAAACTAGGAGTAATACATGCTAGGATATTTCTATTTAGTTAATACATATGTACAATTATGAACCTAGCTGGTTATAAAATAAGACAAAAGCCGCTTCAGGGGTCACCGCAGCAAAGTTAATTCGTGAAAAGCTTATTCTCTCTCTTTAATTTACTGATAATTTAATGTTTGCGGTCCTCGTGATTAAATTTTTGGCTTGTTTTAGCTACAGCTACCTCAAACGCTACCATCCTAGCTAAACATTAATTAGAAATTTATTACCATTAAAATAATCTTCTGGTGGGTTCCATTTCAGTTGTTGGATCGTTGATTGGAAACATATAAACTTTACGTACAAATTGCTTGAAAATTTCAGTGCATGTAATTAAAAATCTTCATTACATTTATTGGCTACGACAATAAATTACGAAGAATACAGTCCCAATATGTATGAAAATAATGAACAGATTGTGTTTGGCTAGTGAGAAAATCTCAAAAAAAAAAAATTGATCTATTAATTATGGAATCTTCATTCTCATAAACTGAATCAGTGTAACCATATATATATACGTTGACATGACTATAGCAATCTGCGACTAACTTCAATCATTAATCACTAAGCTAATCACACTTAGTTACACACACAAACTGTATGATTAACAGCAAATTTAACAGCTTATGCTTAGCTATCAGCTGAGCTGTCGCTCTTCGTAACAACCTTTGTTGACTCAGCAATGCCGACTTGATTTAGCTGCTTGAGCTTATTCTGCTTAGCCTCTGTATATTCTCCACAAAGAGTAACCTTAACAATATGTCATGCTTTGTTGATAAGAAGTCATATTTATTAGATGGGATTTTGCAAGATAAGAAATAAAATTGGGGGGGGGGGGGGGGGGGGGTGGTGGTTGGGGTTGGAGAATGAAAGACAGCAGTACGCGGTGAAATTTTATTAATCCGTTAGTTTGCTTTTCCTTTTTACATTATATTTATTCTTTTCTACTTGAGGACAAAGCTCTTCGCTAGGTTCGCTTTGTTGTTTTCTTTTTAACCAATTCTTTCTTCATTGACTTCGCAAATCGCAACCTAGTGATTTCAAAACTACAAAATTGTTGAAAATTGATTTTAAAAAAAGAGAGTTGAAAAATCAAATCTCCAAGTAGAGAATGAAGAAAACAGTAGCCGTAAAATGAACAATAGTCACTGATGGATATAAATAGAGGGGTTCATCTCTTTATTTAAATCCATCCCAAAAAAATCCAAGAGAAGCAATCCAATTGAGAGCATTCAATTGGTGAATGCAAGTGAAGCATTGAGAGCTTCCAACATGAGAGAAAAATATTCTTAAGGATGTAGTTATATTGAAGGAGCATTTGGCTCCTCAATATGGGTATTACGAGTTTGTTTTGTTAAGGGGTATTTCTCAAGATTATGTATTTAGAGCTTGGGTGAGAGAAAATTTATTTCTGAAAGTGGTTGTAATAAATTTTCAAATAGTGAATATTTTTTTCTGGTTGTCTTGTGACAGCGGCCGTAGTTTTTCTTTGGATTTGAAGTTTTTCATGTAAATCTTGTGTTGTGTAATTGGTGTATTCTCCATTTAATTTTTTTGGTAATTTGTTACTTGATAAATTATTTGGAGTGATCTTGGGAGGAAGCTCAATTTTCTAACAAAAATCACAACTTATTTAAAAGAAAATTACAATATTTTGTTTCCGATTAGATATTATTTTTAGTACTCTTGTTTGTTGGTCATTTGGGTTTTCTTAGTGTGCTTATTATATCCCATGACTGATCAGTTCTGTTTATTGTTATATGCCTAGCAGCTGGCCTGCAGGAGCGGTGCAGTTGATTAATTTAGAAATTTGTATATTCAACGCTATAGGGCAAGTTATCTAAGAAGAATTCACAAGCATATTATCATATATTTATATAAACCAAATATCTTTTTATTTTTCTTCACTTTTTCACATAGACACACACACACACACACAAAAGTGCTGCTACAATCGAAAATCTATCTCAGACTTCTCTTCGAAAATAAAGCTACATCAGGTGAAAATATTATTTTTATCTATTTCTTTATTTTTCACCAGAATATATAGTTATGTAATTTCTCTAGCAGACGGGTGCCCCCGGCCACAAGTTGTGAAAATGAAAGATTGCTGTGATTCCTAAGTAAGTCATATTAATTGCTCCCCCTTTTTTTTAATTAATAATTATAAATTAAGATAAAGAGATAGAAATTGGATTGAATGATAATGGTAGAGTGAGCAAGCTCCAGTTATTACAAGGATCAAGGAGGGTTTCAACAATACCAAGCTATCAATTTCTTCATACGACACCGCATGGGTGGCTACGGTGCCTTCTGAAAATTCCATGGATAATAAACCTAGATTCCCAGAATGCTTGAAATGGATTATGGAGAATCAAAATAAAGATGGATCGTGGACCCTGGATCATTTAATAGCCGATAGTTTATTAATTAAAGATTCACTTTCTTCAACTCTTGCCTGTCTTCTTGCTCTTCACAAATGGAAAGTCGCAGAACTACCAGTAAAAAGACGTATTATTAGTTTCTCTCTTGCTTGTCTTGTTAAAAGAGAAATGAGGAAACAAGTTGAAATCCATAGGATAGAGTTGCTGCGTTTAATGCTGCAGAAGAAGGGGAGTGTTGTTTGGAAGACAAGCAAAATATTTCACAACTTTCACATGAGCAATGATGGGTTCACTTCTACAGAAACGATGCTTAATGCTGTCAATGCAGTTTCTTTATGAACCCATTGCTTCCCCAATACTAGTTGATAAGTGCAGCAATAGCACACATCAAACTTCACCAACATGGAGGTGAAAATATCCTTCCCTATATGAAGTCTTCCTTCCAGTCTCCGAAGTGCTAAATTTTGCTAGTAAATCTCCAAATTGCACAAAATAAGCAAGCTTTCGGTTGCTTTTTAATGTTGATTCAGTTTTGCTTTATTAATCTCTTTGGAATTCATATCCATACAATAATAAAACATAATTCGAAATACTAACAAAAACGAGACACTACCATTAATTAAATTAGAAACTACCGTCACGTTATAATGATTTCAAAATTTAATTGATATAGAGGCAATGTTGACTTTATAGATTAGAGAATCCGTATTCAAAATTAAAATCATTGACATTCCTTTACAAAATAGAGATAAGAATTAGAATCAAAATCAAAATCAAAATCGTGAGCACCACCTAAATTTAAAAATAAAGAATCGATAATTGATTTCCAAGCTCTCTCATTCCCTATTTTTTTCATTTTAACTCCATTAAATTTTTAGAATTCTCAAATTACCCTCAATCAACTTTCATCATTTTTACATTTCGGTCCCTACATAATTGATAAAAACATCTAAATTTTTGTATTATTTACAAATAGGTCTTTTATTATTTAATAATTAATTAATATATTAATAATAATGATGATGATAATTATTATTATTATTTTTTATTTTTTATTATTATTATTATCAATAATTTCATCATTATTATTATTTTAATTAATATAATAATAATGTCATTATTATTATTTTAATATTTTTTATTAAATTTTATTAATTTATTTATTATTGATTATTATTATTAAAAATTATTAATTTTTTATTTTAATTAAATAATAATTAAAGATTTTTAGTAATTTATAACATTCTAATTTATTCCGATTTTGATTTTAAAATAAAATAAATACATTAATCACAATCCAACTCATTATGATCTAAATTATACAGTTCGAATAAATAATTTATTCTAATTCACATTCTCTATTCTCATTGGAATTTCAGCTCATTTCAAGCAAATGCAGCAAAAAATTACTTTTTCTCTCCATTCTTTTGATTTTCTCCCCTCAGTGAAGAGAATATAAATAGGGCAAACCGCAGAGGTAAAGAGGAGAAAGAAGAACAGCAATCATGAAGAATACATAACACACAAAAATAAATGGGAGAAACTGTAAAGAGAAAGGGAAGAAAGAGAAAAGGCAATCCTAAAGAATACAAAACGTTTGCAGCGCAACAATTCTAACATCTGAAACATAATAGTTAATTTCCATGCTAAAAGTCAAGCCAAAATCCTTGAAATAGAAGTGACGGGAGCATTTTAACACAAGGAAACAAGGTAAACTGCATCCAACATCATAACATCTGAAATTACCAAGCTTCTGATCATCAACATCAAACACATCGATCTGCAGTTCTTTGGGCAAAAAGCATAAAAGTAATACAAGTACTGTCCAAATTGCCTTGAAATTAAGTTATAATGAAAGCATGGAAGATCTTCATTCAAGAAGTCTCAGCAGCAGGTTGGGTTACTCCATGCTTCACCAACAACTTGCTCAGAGCTTCGGGTGAGCAAACTTGGTACTTCACTTTGCCAGAAGGCATCAGGAAAACCTCAGCTAATTCAAGCTTATCAGAAGTAAGACTGGTGCTGTCCATGGTTTTGCTGAGTACCTTCAGTGCTAGCTGAACTGCTTCTTCCCTTGAAATATCATCCTTGTAATCTTGTTTGAGGATTGATTGTGCAGCCTGGTTATTTGCACCAATAGCAGCAGCTTTCCAACCACCATAGTTTCCACTAGGATCACTCATGTAAAGTTGGAAGCCATAATTTTTGTCCCACCCTGCAAAAAGAAATGAAACACCAAAGGGGCGGAGACCGCCAAACTGTGTGTAACCTTGCTTTGTATCACAAAGAGATTGAACAAGCTGCTCAACAGGCATTGGCTCTTGGTAGGCATATGTGTAACGTTGGGCTTGGACCCTGGCAGTGTTGATTAGGATGTTGGCATCAGACATTATTCCAGCTACGGCACAAGCAACATGATCATCAATCTTGTACATCTTCTCAGTGGAAGTTGAGGTTTGCAGGAGCTTCGACGTAACCTTCTTTTCACCAACCAAGACAACCCCATCTTTCGATAATATTCCAATTGCACTACCAGCATTTCCAATGGCCTCCATTGCATACTCAACTTGATAGAGACGGCCTTCAGGGGAGAAAATTGTGGTACGGCTATCATATCTCCGAGACATTTTTGGTTATGACTGCAAAAAAGGAAAATCAAAGAAAATGTATTAAACAGATTCAATAAAATAAAAGAATTGTACCACTGGAAAATGAATCAAACAGATTCAACAAAAATAAAAGAAATGCTCCACTTGAAAAGCACCAAAATAAATGTACCACCGAAAAATAGAAAACAGCAATATAGCAGCTAATTTGGTAACACCAGAAATATATTAGTTAATGAGCACAGCAAAAGATGAGCATGGAGGATAAGACAGTAGGAAGATGAAAAACAAGCTGAGACTGAAGCATAGGTAGATGCAAATTCTGAAGAATTTCATAGTCATATATGATAGAGCATAGAAATACAATTGTTGACAGCTATAACATATTTGGATGAACAGAAAAAGGACCAACCTAAAAGTTCAATGATAATAATATTGATAAGAGGTGAAACGCAAAAGAATAACAAGCACTATGTAAAATGATTCTTTATGTGACCTAATTGAAGAAAAAGAAATCACGCTTCTCCTATTAAGACAGAAAGAAAGAGAATGCCTCTAAAACTTTCATTTTCAAAATCAACCAAACACATTTTTTCATGGGTAACTGCTAAATTCAAGATATTCTGATTAGATTCTTTCAGCATCTTGACATAAGTAAAAATAAATAAATTACTCCACAACCACAATTTCACCGAGCTTTGGCCACTCCTTACATTTTGGCTAGCTCCACAAAACAATCAACAAGATTCATTAACATAAAACTTCCATTTATGATTTTCTAGTAGATAGCTTCCACTCAGAATCAGAATCTATTTATTTGCTAATTCTTGAGGAAAAAAAAAAATTGGGTTATACACCAATACTTCATTTGCTTGTTAGAGATTTCTTGTGGACTAACAACACAAACTCTCTCTCTCTCTCTCTCTCTCTCTCTCTCTCTCAGTTTCATAACTACATTTACAAGGATGGCAGAAGAAACTTGTATTATCCAAAACAAGATTACAACAGCATCAAATAACTCAATTTATCAGTAATGAGCATCCACAAATTCAATTGTCATTATCATCCACGTGGCAAAGCATAGGTTAGCTTAATACCAATACATGCATTAAAAATAAAAATAAAGCAGCGGAGTCCCAAGAACCAGAGAGAAAGTAAAACCAGTTCTCCTACCAAAACAAATGCATAAGAGTAGGACTACCATTCACTATACAAGAGATTACACATCATAAATATCAACAATAAGAATCCCTATACAACAGAATATATGCAACGAAGCATCAATACATTCAAACCAAAAACCTTAATTACTCATCGAAAAGGGGTTATTTCTCAAATTTTCATTGGCCACTTATAAACTCACTGACAATTCTAATAATAAGTCAGTCTGTAAGTCATTCCCCTTTAAAAAATTTATAGCATGTGGGTGCCTCTTTTTCCTAAATGACAAAACTAAAATTAACTGATTTTACTCGAGTAACTCACAGAAAATATCATCAATTGTAATAACATCAAGAAAAATAAATAACACTATCAGAAAATTAAACAAGACCCATGACAAAATTTTTTGTTCAAATCAAGGGTTTAACAACATTCAGCTGGGCTCGAAAAGCACTTGCAACAAAGCGAAAAAAAGGGGTAACTCCAATACCCATTACAAATATCTTATCGAATTAAAATTTAAAGCAAAAGGAAAAAGCAAAAAACTTAAATATTCGACTAAAAACGAAAAATTTCAGAAACAAACAGCGCCGACGCTTAATTCACACAATTTTTTTATTTAACAAGAAAAACAGATCTTGCGAACGGAAATATAGAAACTGGAAGAAAAGTGAAGATCTTTACTTACATATAATTCTTTGTCAGCCTACTCAAAGGTAATGCTCTTCGACCCTTCGTTAAAGCTTCAGTGAGTTCGCTATTCTACGATCTTCCTTTAGAGGCCACACTGACTTCTTTCTCAAGAAAATTTCTTTTTCATTTTATTGTTTTAAAGATCCTTTTATTATTGCTTTGCGATTTGGGCCGGGTCTACAACGGAAATTTTACATGGGCCTTAAGTTAATGATAAGATATATATACGCTCCAAAGACTTTCTAAATAAGCCCCCAATTTAAAAAAAAAAAGTTAATTCAAATCTACAACTACTTGATGAACTAGCAAAACTATATACAATTTATATACAACCACTCAAAGGCATAATGGTAAAACACCTCCTTTAGGCATGAGTTTTTGAGTCCTTATGTAAATTATAAATCAGATTATTGAGTGATGAATAATATGTATATATTAATATACGTACATACGATCGAGATTAAAGAGCAGAGAAACGTTGAATTCATAAAACCAATATTAAGAATCCAACAAATTAACACTAAAATTAATCTCAAAGCATATTGGTTTGAAAGAAGAGGAACATATCAATTACGAAACACATACTAATTAAGGAGAGATATTTCTCTACAAGTATTTCGTACTTCCATCTTTCACATTATTATCTTCAACAAAAAAATTAAGAATAAAAATGAAAGCAACAACAATGACATCTTCATCAATCTTAATTGGTTTTCATGAAATTGCATGCATGATGGTGATGGGACTGGGGCATCACAAGTTAGGCAGGGCATTTAAATCCAGCAGGCACGTGCTTGCCGCAATCGTTAACAAGTACGTTTAGAGAGACGGGTACAAGAAGATTGACGATATTCAGAGCCTTAACCCTAATGACAGTGCAAAGACATATTGCAGCATCCAAATCTGCAAGCCCTTGCAGCAATGGGCAGCATTTCTCCTTAGGACTGCCGCGAATACCAACGTGAATCAAACCGCCCAGCACGTCGACGCATGCACTGAGCTTGAGAGCATCAATGGGACAAGTTTGCTGTTTTGATGGTGGTTTTGGTTTAGCTCGGGGAAGAGGGTGGTTTGGGGACACTAGGTGGATTTGAGCAGTCACAAGCTAGAGAAGAAAGCAAAGTCCCCAAGTTCAAAATGAGAATCAACAGACCAGCTAACTGATATTTGGCCATGATGAAAAAAGTTTCAAAATTCTAGCTCTTAAACTGCAATGTAACAAAGAACTTGTACATTTTGTTCTGTGAACGAAGGCCCTTCTTATATAGAAATGAAGAGGGCGAGAGAGATAAATCAATCATGATGATAACACAAATTATTAAGAACTTGGGGGATTCTAGATCGTGAGGGGCATGACACAAGGCCAACTCACAATAGATGCGTTACATATGCTTCAATAAACTTGTATTGAATATAATGTGAATGAGATATTGAAATAAGCACATCATTTGCACAAACAGTGCAATTTTTAATCTCTAATAGTAACATCTGTAAACTTTAAGTATTACACGTCGTCGTGCTTTTGTATTATTATTATTATTATTATTATTATTTGGGGTCATTGTGGGGATAATCTTTTCAAACTTCATTGACAAAGAGAATCAAGAAAACACAGATATTGATATTTGTGGCCTTTTTTTTTTACATTTAATGCTTTGTGTGTGTCGCTATCGGACTTAAGAATTAATGCTAAAATTCGAGTACTCTTCCACTTGAGACAACTCAATTTTCTTGCATTGAAAAATATAACTTGACAGACAGTATTCCGATTCTTTTTTCCTAATTATAGAAATCCACATATATTCTCTTTGGTGCTTTTTCTATTTTCCTCCATTAAAAAAAAAATCACACATAGGCTTAGAATATTTACCAAGCTAATAATATAAATTCAAGTCAATTTTTAACTCTTAAGTTAATTTTTTAGTATGAGTTAGACCCATTAATCTTCCTTTTTATATGTGAGTCGGATGACAAACCTACTTAATTAATTTACACCACGTATAGATATTACTTTCAAATAATCAATCAACCAATAATTTTAATTTGACAATTTTCTTAACATAATAAATAAATTAGTATTATATAAATGTAAATTAAATCTCTCCTAACTCTTGTTTGAATAGGATCGAATCCAGACCTTCTTAGCAATATTAAAAGAGATTTCTCTTTTGAACCAAAAAGTATATATTCATGATGTGCTTTTTCTAGAATTAACTCAGATTACTTGAATAAGAGTGAAAATGATAGATAATGGGTGCTAATTAATCTAGATTACGTCAGTCAGTCAGTACCAAAATTAGCATCCGTACAACTTAGAGTGGATAGATCTCTTTAAAATTTCATATGGAGGTTCAAACTATTTATTATTTGTGCAATTGATTTTGCTTTTGAGAAGGAATGGTTTTCTCCTTGGATAAACTATTTTTTTACACTTTTTATTCCTTTTCATCTTTCACTTTGTACGGAAATATATATGCTGAATAGGTTTGTTTCACTATCGTACATTCCGCTGTAAAAAACATGTTACGTTCAAAAATTTCTTTCACATATTAACTTTACAATGGCTGCATACATATAGTTGGTGTCTATCCAACTTAAAACTCTTTAGAGTAATGATAAGTAGTACCGTTGTTTCTCTTTTAAAGGAAAAATTATAAATTAGACGATTGAGAGAATATAAATGATAGAGACGGAAGGAAAACTTTTAACTTATAAAATAATTATAATCCAACTGACATTAAATATCATGATACCATATTGGTGTGACATGAAATAATAGGAACAAATCGAGTAAAAACCACATACTTGGGAGAAATATTTCTCTAGAAGCATTTCTATACTTCTATATATATCTCTCACATTATTATCTTCAACAATTAAAATAATAAAATCAAAAACAAGTAACATGATATCGTCAATCTTAATAGTTAAAATTCATGAAACTGCTTGCATGGGCATCAACAATTAGGTAGGACACTTAAATCCAGCAGGCACGTGCTTGCCACAATCGTTGACAAGTACGTTTAGAGAGACGGGTACAAGAAGATTGACGAGATTCAGAGCCTTAAGTCTAATGGCAGTGCAAAGACATATAGCCGCATCCAAATCTGCTAGCCCTTGCAGCAATGGGCAGCATTTCTCCTTAGGATTTCCGCCAATACCAACGTGAATCAAACCGCCAAGCACGTCGACGCATGCACTGAGCTTGAGAGCATCAATGGGACAATTTTGCTGCTTTGATGGTGGTTTTGGTTTAGGGCTTGGGGAAGAAGGTGTTTTGGGGACACTTGGTGGATTTGAGCAGTCAGAAGCTAGAGAAGGGAGCAAAGTGCCCAAGTTCAAAAGGAGAATCAAGAGACCAGCTAACTGATATTTGGCCATGATGATGAAAAATTTGCAATTACTCTAGCTCTTAGACTCTATCAAGGAACTTGTACATTTTGTTCTGTGAATGAATGCCCCTCTTATATAGAAATTAAGAGGGCATGAGAATTAATCAATCATTGATAATTTAGAGGAAAAAGGACATTTAACCCTTCAACGTTTAGGAAAAAGGATAAAAAACTCCTTAACGTTTCAAAAATGACTTATAACCCATTTTCCATTAATAAACACCGTTTGTTTTAACAGTAAATTTATTTTTAATTTTTAATTACTATTATACCTTTAAAATAAATATAAATTAATATATTGATTTGAGACATGTCACAATTAAAAATTTGTTTAAAACTACAAATTGAGATACAATTACATTTTTGCTCAAATTATTTGCTATAAATTATACCTTTCTAATGATCAAACCTTTCATATGTGATTATTACTAATAAAACGAAATTTGATTAAACTCTTTTTCTCTGAGGAATCAAAACCATATTATTATTGCTAGAAAGGTATAATTTATAGTAAATAATTTTGGTAAAAAAATAATTGTATCTCAATTTTAAGCTTTTAAAAAAATTATTAATTGTGATATATCTCAAATTAATATATTAATTTTTTATTATAAGGGTATAATAGTAATTAAAAATTAAAAATAAATTTACTGTTAAAATAAACGGTGTTTGTTAACAAAAAAAGAATTATAAGTCCTTTTTGAAATATTAAGCAATTTTTTATCTTTTTTTCTAAACGTTAGGGGGTTGAATGTCCTTTTTCTTAATTTAAATAAGCAAATGGGGGGGGGGGGGGGGGGGGGGGGAGGGGGTGTTTATTGACTGATCTAGATCGTGAGGTGCGTGACAACTCATAATAGACATGCTACGTGCTTCTCTAGCGTAAAATTTTTAATCTCTAACATAACATATGTAACCTCTATTAACATGACACGTCTACTTCTACATTGTACATATAATTATATAAATATCTTTTTTCACATTATATAGGTTACAGAAGAAGAGTAATTTGATCACTAATGTTATTAATATAATAATTAAACAGTCGCCAAAACTGACTACAGGCCTATGGGTTCCTTCCTTTCAGCAAGGATTTTGAGGATAAGCTTTACAGACTTCAATGACAAACAGAATCAAGAAATCGCGGATCTTGATATTTGAGAGGTATTTTTTTAACATACAGTGGTTTATCTGAGCGCGTGATTGGAAATAATAATGCTAAAAATTCAATGACTATTTCATTATATACAAATCAAATATTCTTTCTTGCCCTGTAAACTAACTATACGCAACTTGAACATCTGTATTCAAATTACATTTTTTTTCCTGTTCTTTTTTGTTTTCTAAATTGGAATCCAGCAAAATTCAGAAACCTTTTCTTGGGTGTATTATTTTTAATTCTTTTCCTCCATCAATAATAATAATAATAATAATAATAATATAAAGGGAGAAATAATAATAATAATAATAATTCTTTTCCTCCATAGAAAAAGTAAAATTTTATAGTTTTTATCTTAATATGAAAAAGTTTTGAATGGGAAGTAAATGCTATATCTCAAGAATATCTCTATTAAATACATTTATTTCCATAACTATGAAACATCACTTCATTCGTTTTGACTTGCAAGAAAATAAATGTTAAATAATCATGTTTAAATTTTTTTATTTATAAAATAAATTACGATATTAAAAAAATATAATTCAAACATTTATATTTAGATACATTTAAACTTCAACTACCTAACAAATTTAACACAAACTTACCTTAGAAACTTTTAAGAATTGGGCTACTTGGGCTCTATTTGGATTAAGTTTAATATTCAAAATAAAAATCTTATACAACTTGTCTTTTAGTGTTGTTTTATGGTTAGAATTGAAATTCTTATTATATATTCTATTAATCATTAATTACATGCAAATCCTAATTTTTTAATTATTAGCTTGTAGTATTTTAATAGCCAATCCTCATTAAATTGATTGAAATAACAATCGATTGGGTTTCGTTACTGAAATCTATAGGGAATCCTAAATATAATTTTAGGGTTAATTTGGATTGCCCTTTTCGTAAATTGATTATTTTCAAACTACCTCCTTACTTTTGAAAACCTCAATTTACCCCTATTTTTAATAAGAAATTTGAAAAATGAGATAATTTGAGAATTTTAAAAATAAAGAGGTGATTTGAAGATAGTCAATTAATGAGAGCGATAATATAAAATTTGACCATAATTTAAAGTATTTTTATTTTATCATTTTTAGCAAGTCTTTTACTTCCTAAGGTTTCAAAAGAAGGTGGTTTATCTTTAGGCTTTGAATTCAGCACTGAGCTAGTCTTTTTGTAAATTTTTTAAAAAGATAAAATTGATAGTTACTAGATAAAAATATAAAGCTAATTAAATCTTAATTGTATCTTACTAAACATGCACATAAAGCAGAAGATTATAATGAGATAAGCACATATGAGTTTAGCATTGATCCAAATCTTCATCTTCATTCTAGAATTATGACACTGTAGTCACCAAAACTGACTGCAGGCATGGGTTCCTGTCGGCAAGGATTTGGAGATAATCATTTTAAACTTTGAAGGACATAGAGAATCAAGAAAACACGGTTTTGATAATTGAGGCATTATACTTTTAACATGTAGTGCTTTATGTTGAGCCCACGATTGAGAAAGAATGCTAAAATCCTCTCAAATCTCATATGCAGGTCAAAATTTTCTGTTATAAACCACATAAGCTAACAAACTCTGCACAGATATTTTTGCTTTTTTAATTTACATTTATTCAGCAATATTCGGACATCTTTTCCTAGAGTGGCAATTTGCACAAATGTACAAAATAGAATGAATGGGCCATTTTCCTTTTTCGTAAATTTCGGCGGAAGGAGGAATTTCATAGACATTTTATTTATTTATTTTCCTAAATTCAGAGAAATTGAGTGAATTGTCTATTTTCATCACTATTATTTGTAAATATATATTTTCTTTGATGATGACCGTGGCGCCATCCTTTGAGAGTCAAGAACATATAGTGGCAGAATATCGCTAAAGTGACCGACTTCAAGGAAAATTAAAATGAAGAAATTAATTTTCGACTCTTACCTAAAACATATCAACATTATCGCATGATAGACATTTTTTGATAAGGGATTTCCACAAGGCGAGAGAATTCCCAAATATAAACTGAAAAATGAATAACGTAAATCAAGTTAGGGGAAGGCGTTCCTAAAAGGAAAAGATTACAACACCATAAAAAAAAAACAAACAAATAAGAAAACAAATTACAGGAGATCTAGAAGACTAGAACCATAATTTGTGCAAAGCATTACAACTGCAAGGGAAACCCAAGAACTTCAAGAGCGAGCAACTTTATCTCCATTGCGGAACCTCTTTTTGAACGATTGCATGAGCATCTTAACGCACAGATACGCAACTCCTTTTTAGTAACAACAGAGTTACAAAATTTTCTACAAACTATTTTTTACAACATACAAACTAATGTGGCATACGGTATTGGTGGAATGAAAATATCATACAGTTCGTATGATTTATTTTTATTTTTTGTTTTTAATTTTCTTTCAACTAATATTTATGCCAAGTATGAGTGTGCATACACTAAATTTTTGTAGCCGCAACAGTAGGTCTCTTTTAATGTAAATACATATATCACGTGTTTTAAAATTAATTGTCTTTCAATTATTCTTACCACTCATATGATTCGAAAATCTTAAAAAAAAAATGTTAAAAGTCATATATTGATCAACGGGCATATGAATATATGTCCACCTTAACATTTGAATAACCGGCTAAAGCGAATGTACTGATGTGAATGGAAGGGAGATAGAGAAAAACTTTCAATTTACTTGGACACATATGATTTATTAAATGAATATCAAATAACAAATAATATCAGAGCACATTTCGGTTTGGCGTGCAACAAGAGAAACAAAATACACATATCTAGAGGATTTTTTTCTTGAAGAGCTTGAACTTCTAGCTCTCACATTAATTATTATCATTGAACAAAGCGAAACTAGGTAGAAGATAACAAACAATAATATGGGTCAATTAATCTTTTCCACACAGTTGCAACATGCATGCATGAGGCGTCACTAATTAAGCAGGACACTGAAATCCTGCTGGCGGATATTTGCCACAGTCGTTGACAAGTACTTGTAGGGAGATGGGCACGAGAAGATTAATGAGATTCAGAGCCTTAAGTCTAATGGCAGTGCAAAGACATACTGCAGCATCCAAATCTGCTAGCCCTTGCAGCAATGGGCAGCATTTCTCCTTAGCACTGTCACCAAGACCAATGTGAATTAACCCACCTAAAACATCAACACATGCACCGAGTTTGAGAGCATCAATGGGGCAAGTTTGTTGTTTTGGTGGCGGTGGGTATCTCACACTAGGTGGCGGTGGTGACTTAGGGCTTGGTCCGTTAGGCGGTGGCGTCTTTACAATCGGTGGTGGTGGTGGTGGCGTTTTATGGCTCGGTGAAGAAGGCGGTGGGGGACAGTTTGGTGTCTTAGAAGCAGGGGGAGGAGGAGGAGGGTAATTTGAGCAGTCACAAGCTAGAGATGTGAGCAAAGTGCCCAAGTTCAACAGTAGAATAAAGGAACTTGCTAATTGATATTTTCCCATGATGAAAATTTTTTATAGAACTCTCTAAAGAGCTTGGCTTGCTAAGTTGGGAATGCGTTCCCTATTGAATGAATGCCCTTTTATAGAGAGAGTTATGAATTTGGGATCATTTTAATTTTTTAACTGTTTGTTGATTTGTTGACTTTAGGGCCCAAAGGACAACCCAAGCCAGCTCACCATTGAACGCAGATGTAGACAGAGATACTCCCATTTGTTTTTTCATTCATGCTTGAAACATGGGATTCATTATGATACTAAGAACATTCGATTGATTATTATAATAATACTAATGAGTTATTGGGATAATTAAGTGAATTATTTGCAGTCTGAAACGAAATTTCTTTCATTAATAAACTCAATTACCAAATGTAATAGTTGTAACTTCTGCATTAGAATTTCAAGGGGCGGGCCTGCGAGGGCACCTTTACTTGCAAATCAATTATTTTCCTTTTTTGGTTCAATTATTGAGGAAAATTTTTTGCAAACGTGGACACATCATTAATAAGGGAAACTATTTTAGTTTTTTGATTACTTTGTTTGCATAGTGATGGTTTTACGGTCTTTTACTTCAAATGCCAGAATGATGAAAATGGATTTACTTCACTTTAACACTTAGCACAACTTATATTTAATTGGCGCTATATATATATATATATATAGATATATATATATATATATATATATAAGATTGGCAAACGACGTAGACAGTAGGTACATATATAGATAATAAACAAATAGAAATAATTGGTCGAGAGATAATATGAGTTTGTTATTTATTTAAGGGAAATTATGGATAGTATATTTTTAATTTACTTCATTATCAAATTTAATATAACACTTTCAGGATATATCAGTCGTTCACTCTAAGTTGGAAAAATGTATCTGTCGTCCATCAAACCGTTAGTTGCCGTTTAAATATGATAACATTAGATGGGTAATCTGATCTTTTCATATTATACAAGTGATAATTTAAAGGTATACAAGTGATAATTTTTTTTTACTTTAATTTAAGTTTTAAGGGTAAAATCATCAATTTGCTATAATTATGTTAACTTTTAAACAACAAATAACGGTTTAATAGTCTGCAGATAGCTTTTGTTAATTTAAGGTGGACAATTGATACACCTTTAAAGTGTTATAGTATTTTTGATAATAAAGTAAATTTAAGGTATACAAATTATAATTTCCCTTTATTTAAAAAGGTTGGAAAGCATGTAAAGTTTAAATTAATTTTTTAACCCTATTTCTTTTAGGACTTAATCCATATAGTTAGTTAAATAAAATCAGTTGAAATTTACTCGATTAAATATGTGGACAAGGTCTACAAATCATATATACGTTGCATTTTAATATAATTATCGACATTATTTGAATCTAGGAGATGCTGCTTTTGTCACTGATAGTGCTAAATTAGAAATATCAAATATGAATGCACTTGAGAAAAAAAAAATTAAATAGATCTAGCTGTATTTCGTAATTTGTGATAGCAAGATCGTGCAATTTTGACTAGTCCTAAAATTCGGTAGAAAGATTTGAAGGCTGTTTGGATCTAAATCCTTTTTGAAGATGGGACAAGCGAGATTTATGCAGGCATAGTTGACTTATGAATAATAAATCAACCAATGATTTTCACATGAAAATTCTATTCATGTTGAAGATTCTAAGAAAATTCTCTTAACATAAGAAGCTTCAAAATTTACAAAAAGTTCATAAAAACTATTTTTCACCAAATCATTAATTAGTTGAGTAATGATATACTTACACACTTTGGATATTTACTGTGATACTTAGGGTTAATTTCGTAATATTACATGCTTTCAAAATAATTAATGTTAGATCTGATGTAGAAATAATTAATTATGAAGAAAATAATTAAATGTTTGATAAATTTTATTTATAAAAATGTTGTGAGTTTTAAAAGCAGTCTTATTTATTTGGTACATCTTATTGTTAAAATGATGTAAAAATATAAATAATTGAATTGAACATTATGTTCAATAAAATATATTTACACATTTATAAACTTGCATATTAAATATTTTTTATTGTGTACAAATAAATTTGATAACTAAAATAAATATTTTATTATTATTTTTTATTTTTTATTTTTTTATATCAATATAATTAGTAATAATAAAAATTTCTTTAAAGTTAATAATTTTATTTCCTAAATAATAAAGATAATTATATATCTATATATATATATATATATACTGAGAGAGAGAGAGAGAGAGAAATTGTATTAAGTATAAAAGTTATTCTCAAAATCATGATTGGGTTATTTTGCCAAGGGTGAGACTATATGAACCCATCAAATTTCTCTCTAAACCCATTTACCCTAGTGCACCCATGACAAAAAAAATAAATTCATTTAAATTTTAACTCTATAAACCTACTATAATCCTTAAATTAGCCTTAATTAAAAATCATTTTTTATTTTAATAATGCTTTATAAATGCCCATTCACACTGCCATCTTTTTCTTCTTCTCTATTAACAACAATAAAATATTTTTCCAGAAATACCAAACTTAATCTTTCTTCATTTTCTTAGCAAAATTATCCGATGAAATCTTAATAAAAACAACCACTTGCACTGTAGAAATTAAGAAATATTTTATTAATGAAGAAAAGTTCCGCAATTGACTCTTTGGTTTTTAAATTTAAAGTAGATAATTTAGTTTAAGATTCACACTTTCAATGCTGATGATAAGCTAATTTTTGTCGAATATTTCTTCATTTAAACTTTCAATGTTAGACGTTACATTATTTATGTCCCAACTAATATTCTTAGACTATAAGAACAGTTATATTTTTGCCAATTCCTCTCTTATGGATTTCAAAATAGCATTTGAAGTTATTTCCTAGCACTTCTATGAAACTTTAATAGTTTTTAATATAATTTTTAGAAACTCTAATTTAAACTTCAAATTTTTCTTGTTTTCATTGAAAGGCACAGAAGTTTAATTAAGGGTTGCCGTAAGCTTGTTTTCATAGTCTAATAACTAACTATTTTTAGGTAATATGAGATATTTTTTGAATCATTTACTAATTTTCGAGATTAGATTTTCTCGTGATTTAAGCCACTTTAAACTTTAAAAGATCTTTTATACTTTTATTTATTAACAATCTATCACACATTTGAATTTAGTTTAGAAGTTTAAAATTGTGAGGGAATCCTAATTTTTAGTTATTTTGTAATATTTTATAATAAAAGCTTGCATCCTAATAAAATCAATTGAAATTACGCATCGCTTGGGTTTTTATCACTAAAAACTTTAGGAAATCTTAAATATAGCTGTAAAATATTTTTCTTTTATCTATTTTTCACAAATTTTTCACTTCTATAAAGTTTCGATTCGTCAGATGGTGGTTTAGGGTTGGGAGAAGAATTAGTTTAATTTTTGTGGTTTAATTTATCTTCATTGTAGAATAATCATACATACAGTCACCAAAACTGACCACATGGCATTGGGTTCCTGTCAGCAAGAATTAGGAGATAATCTTTTCAAAGTTTGGAGGATAAAGAGAATCAAGAAAACACGGTTTTGATAATTGAGGCATTATATTTTTAACATGTAGTGCTTTGTTTTGAGCCCATGATTGAGAAAGCATGCTAAAATCTTCTCAAATATGGGGTTCAAAATTTTCTGTTATTATAAACCACAAAAGGTAGCACACTCTGCACAGATATTTTCGTTTTTTTAATTTACAGGTAATATTTTCGTTTTTTTAATTTACAGGTATTCAGCAATACTCAAACATCTTTTCCTAAAGGGGCAATTTGCACAAATGTACAAAATAAAATGAATGGGTCATTTTCTTTTTTCATAAATTTTGGCGGAAGGAGGAACTTCATAGACATTTTATTGATTTTTTTTCTTAATTCAGAGAAAATTGAGTGCATTGTCTATTTTCATCACTATTATTTGTAAATATTTTCTTTAATATTTTCATTGCTAGCCCTTGCAGCAATGGGCAGCATTTCTCCTTAGGATTTCCGCCAATACCAACGTGAATCAAACCGCCAAGCACGTCGACGCATGCACTGAGCTTGAGAGCATCAATGGGACAATTTTGCTGCTTTGATGGTGGTTTTGGTTTAGGGCTTGGGGAAGAAGGTGTTTTGGGGACACTTGGTGGATTTGAGCAGTCAGAAGCTAGAGAAGGGAGCAAAGTGCCCAAGTTCAAAAGGAGAATCAAGAGACCAGCTAACTGATATTTGGCCATGATGATGAAAAATTTGCAATTACTCTAGCTCTTAGACTCTATCAAGGAACTTGTACATTTTGTTCTGTGAATGAATGCCCCTCTTATATAGAAATTAAGAGGGCATGAGAATTAATCAATCATTGATAATTTAGAGGAAAAAGGACATTTAACCCTTCAACGTTTAGGAAAAAGGATAAAAAACTCCTTAACGTTTCAAAAATGACTTATAACCCATTTTCCATTAATAAACACCGTTTGTTTTAACAGTAAATTTATTTTTAATTTTTAATTACTATTATACCTTTAAAATAAATATAAATTAATATATTGATTTGAGACATGTCACAATTAAAAATTTGTTTAAAACTACAAATTGAGATACAATTACATTTTTGCTCAAATTATTTGCTATAAATTATACCTTTCTAATGATCAAACCTTTCATATGTGATTATTACTAATAAAACGAAATTTGATTAAACTCTTTTTCTTTGAGGAATCAAAACCATATTATTATTGCTAGAAAGGTATAATTTATAGTAAATAATTTTGGCAAAAAAATAATTGTATCTCAATTTTAAGCTTTTAAAAAAATTATTAATTGTGATATATCTCAAATTAATATATTAATTTTTTATTATAAGGGTATAATAGTAATTAAAAATTAAAAATAAATTTACTGTTAAAATAAACGGTGTTTGTTAACGAAAAAAGAATTATAAGTCCTTTTTGAAATATTAAGCAATTTTTTATCTTTTTTTCTAAACGTTAGGGGGTTGAATGTCCTTTTTCTTAATTTAAATAAGCAAATGGGGGGGGGGGGGGAGGGGGTGTTTATTGACTGATCTAGATCGTGAGGTGCGTGACAACTCATAATAGACATGCTACGTGCTTCTCTAGCGTAAAATTTTTAATCTCTAACATAACATATGTAACCTCTATTAACATGACACGTCTACTTCTACATTGTACATATAATTATATAAATATCTTTTTTCACATTATATAGGTTACAGAAGAAGAGTAATTTGATCACTAATGTTATTAATATAATAATTAAACAGTCGCCAAAACTGACTACAGGCCTATGGGTTCCTTCCTTTCAGCAAGGATTTTGAGGATAAGCTTTACAGACTTCAATGACAAACAGAATCAAGAAATCGCGGATCTTGATATTTGAGAGGTATTTTTTTAACATACAGTGGTTTATCTGAGCGCGTGATTGGAAATAATAATGCTAAAAATTCAATGACTATTTCATTATATACAAATCAAATATTCTTTCTTGCCCTGTAAACTAACTATACGCAACTTGAACATCTGTATTCAAATTACATTTTTTTTCCTGTTCTTTTTTGTTTTCTAAATTGGAATCCAGCAAAATTCAGAAACCTTTTCTTGGGTGTATTATTTTTAATTCTTTTCCTCCATCAATAATAATAATAATAATAATAATAATAATAATAATAATAATATAAAGGGAGAAATAATAATAATAATAATAATTCTTTTCCTCCATAGAAAAAGTAAAATTTTATAGTTTTTATCTTAATATGAAAAAGTTTTGAATGGGAAGTAAATGCTATATCTCAAGAATATCTCTATTAAATACATTTATTTCCATAACTATGAAACATCACTTCATTCGTTTTGACTTGCAAGAAAATAAATGTTAAATAATCATGTTTAAATTTTTTTATTTATAAAATAAATTACGATATTAAAAAAATATAATTCAAACATTTATATTTAGATACATTTAAACTTCAACTACCTAACAAATTTAACACAAACTTACCTTAGAAACTTTTAAGAATTGGGCTACTTGGGCTCTATTTGGATTAAGTTTAATATTCAAAATAAAAATCTTATACAACTTGTCTTTTAGTGTTGTTTTATGGTTAGAATTGAAATTCTTATTATATATTCTATTAATCATTAATTACATGCAAATCCTAATTTTTTAATTATTAGCTTGTAGTATTTTAATAGCCAATCCTCATTAAATTGATTGAAATAACAATCGATTGGGTTTCGTTACTGAAATCTATAGGGAATCCTAAATATAATTTTAGGGTTAATTTGGATTGCCCTTTTCGTAAATTGATTATTTTCAAACTACCTCCTTACTTTTGAAAACCTCAATTTACCCCTATTTTTAATAAGAAATTTGAAAAATGAGATAATTTGAGAATTTTAAAAATAAAGAGGTGATTTGAAGATAGTCAATTAATGAGAGCGATAATATAAAATTTGACCATAATTTAAAGCATTTTTATTTTATCATTTTTAGCAAGTCTTTTACTTCCTAAGGTTTCAAAAGAAGGTGGTTTATCTTTAGGCTTTGAATTCAGTACTGAGCTAGTCTTTTTGTAAATTTTTTAAAAAGATAAAATTGATAGTTACTAGATAAAAATATAAAGCTAATTAAATCTTAATTGTATCTTACTAAACATGCACATAAAGCAGAAGATTATAATGAGATAAGCACATATGAGTTTAGCATTGATCCAAATCTTCATCTTCATTCTAGAATTATGACACTGTAGTCACCAAAACTGACTGCAGGCATGGGTTCCTGTCGGCAAGGATTTGGAGATAATCATTTTAAACTTTGAAGGACATAGAGAATCAAGAAAACACGGTTTTGATAATTGAGGCATTATACTTTTAACATGTAGTGCTTTATGTTGAGCCCACGATTGAGAAAGAATGCTAAAATCCTCTCAAATCTCATATGCAGGTCAAAATTTTCTGTTATAAACCACATAAGCTAACAAACTCTGCACAGATATTTTTGCTTTTTTAATTTACATTTATTCAGCAATATTCGGACATCTTTTCCTAGAGTGGCAATTTGCACAAATGTACAAAATAGAATGAATGGGCCATTTTCCTTTTTCGTAAATTTCGGCGGAAGGAGGAATTTCATAGACATTTTATTTATTTATTTTCCTAAATTCAGAGAAATTGAGTGAATTGTCTATTTTCATCACTATTATTTGTAAATATATATTTTCTTTGATGATGACCGTGGCGCCATCCTTTGAGAGTCAAGAACATATAGTGGCAGAATATCGCTAAAGTGACCGACTTCAAGGAAAATTAAAATGAAGAAATTAATTTTCGACTCTTACCTAAAACATATCAACATTATCGCATGATAGACATTTTTTGATAAGGGATTTCCACAAGGCGAGAGAATTCCCAAATATAAACTGAAAAATGAATAACGTAAATCAAGTTAGGGGAAGGCGTTCCTAAAAGGAAAAGATTACAACACCATAAAAAAAAAACAAACAAATAAGAAAACAAATTACAGGAGATCTAGAAGACTAGAACCATAATTTGTGCAAAGCATTACAACTGCAAGGGAAACCCAAGAACTTCAAGAGCGAGCAACTTTATCTCCATTGCGGAACCTCTTTTTGAACGATTGCATGAGCATCTTAACGCACAGATACGCAACTCCTTTTTAGTAACAACAGAGTTACAAAATTTTCTACAAACTATTTTTTACAACATACAAACTAATGTGGCATACGGTATTGGTGGAATGAAAATATCATACAGTTCGTATGATTTATTTTTATTTTTTGTTTTTAATTTTCTTTCAACTAATATTTATGCCAAGTATGAGTGTGCATACACTTAATTTTTGTAGCCGCAACAGTAGGTCTCTTTTAATGTAAATACATATATCACGTGTTTTAAAATTAATTGTCTTTCAATTATTCTTACCACTCATATGATTCGAAAATCTTAAAAAAAAAATGTTAAAAGTCATATATTGATCAACGGGCATATGAATATATGTCCACCTTAACATTTGAATAACCGGCTAAAGCGAATGTACTGATGTGAATGGAAGGGAGATAGAGAAAAACTTTCAATTTACTTGGACACATATGATTTATTAAATGAATATCAAATAACAAATAATATCAGAGCACATTTCGGTTTGGCGTGCAACAAGAGAAACAAAATACACATATCTAGAGGATTTTTTCTTGAAGAGCTTGAACTTCTAGCTCTCACATTAATTATTATCATTGAACAAAGCGAAACTAGGTAGAAGATAACAAACAATAATATGGGTCAATTAATCTTTTCCACACAGTTGCAACATGCATGCATGAGGCGTCACTAATTAAGCAGGACACTGAAATCCTGCTGGCGGATATTTGCCACAGTCGTTGACAAGTACTTGTAGGGAGATGGGCACGAGAAGATTAATGAGATTCAGAGCCTTAAGTCTAATGGCAGTGCAAAGACATACTGCAGCATCCAAATCTGCTAGCCCTTGCAGCAATGGGCAGCATTTCTCCTTAGCACTGTCACCAAGACCAATGTGAATTAACCCACCTAAAACATCAACACATGCACCGAGTTTGAGAGCATCAATGGGGCAAGTTTGTTGTTTTGGTGGCGGTGGGTATCTCACACTAGGTGGCGGTGGTGACTTAGGGCTTGGTCCGTTAGGCGGTGGCGGCTTTACAATCGGTGGTGGTGGTGGTGGCGTTTTATGGCTCGGTGAAGAAGGCGGTGGGGGACAGTTTGGTGTCTTAGAAGCAGGGGGAGGAGGAGGAGGGTAATTTGAGCAGTCACAAGCTAGAGATGTGAGCAAAGTGCCCAAGTTCAAGAGTAGAATAAAGGAACTTGCTAATTGATATTTTCCCATGATGAAATTTTTTTATAGAACTCTCTAAAGAGCTTGGCTTGCTAAGTTGGGAATGCGTTCCCTATTGAATGAATGCCCTTTTATAGAGAGAGTTATGAATTTGGGATCATTTTAATTTTTTAACTGTTTGTTGATTTGTTGACTTTAGGGCCCAAAGGACAACCCAAGCCAGCTCACCATTGAACGCAGATGTAGACAGAGATACTCCCATTTGTTTTTTCATTCATGCTTGAAACATGGGATTCATTATGATACTAAGAACATTCGATTGATTATTATAATAATACTAATGAGTTATTGGGATAATTAAGTGAATTATTTGCAGTCTGAAACGAAATTTCTTTCATTAATAAACTCAATTACCAAATGTAATAGTTGTAACTTCTGCATTAGAATTTCAAGGGGCGGGCCTGCGAGGGCACCTTTACTTGCAAATCAATTATTTTCCTTTTTTGGTTCAATTATTGAGGAAAATTTTTTGCAAACGTGGGCACATCATTAATAAGGGAAACTATTTTAGTTTTTTTATTACTTTGTTTGCATAGTGATGGCTTTACGGTCTTTTACTTCAAATGCCAGAATGATGAAAATGGATTTACTTCATTTTAACACTTAGCACAACTTATATTTAATTGGCGCTATATATATATATATATAAGATTGGCAAACGACGTTAGACAGTAGGTACATATATAGATAATAAACAAATAGAAATAATTGGTCGAGAGATAATATGAGTTTGTTATTTATTTAAGGGAAATTATGGATCGTATATTTTTAATTTACTTCATTATCAAATTTAGTATAACACTTTTAGAGTATATCAGTCGTTCACTTTAAGTTGGAAAAATATATTTGTCGTCCACCAAACCGTTAGTTGCCGTTTAAATATGATAACATCATATGGGTAATCTGATCTTTTCATATTATACAAGTGATAATTTAAAAGTATACAAGTGATAATTTTTCTTTACTTTAATTTAAGTTTTAAGGGTAAAATCGTCAATTTACTACAATTCTGTTAACTTTTAAACAACAAATAACGGTTTAGTGGTCTGCAGATAGCTTTTGTTAATTTAAGGTGGACAATTGATACACCCTTAAAGTGTTGTAGTATTTTTGATAATAAAGTAAATTTAAGGTATACAAATTATAATTTCCCTTTATTTAAAAATGTTGGAAAGCATGTAAAGTTTAAATTAATTTTTTAACCCTATTTCTCTTAGGACTTAATTCATATAGTTTGTTAAATAAAATCAATTGAAAATTACTCGATTAAATATGTGGACAAGGTCTACAAATCATATATACGTTGCATTTTAATATAATTATCGACATTATTTGAATCTAGGAGATGCTGCTTTTGTCACTGATAGTGCTAAATTAGAAATATCAAATATGAATGCACTTGAGAAAAAAAAAATTAAATAAGATCTAGCTGTATTTCGTAATTTGTGATAGCAAGATCGTGCAATTTTGACTAGTCCTAAAATTCGGTAGAAAGATTTGAAGGCTGTTTGGATCTAAATCCTTTTTGAAGATGGGACAAGCGAGATTTATGCAGGCATAGTTGACTTATGAATAATAAATCAACCAATGATTTTCACATGAAAATTCTATTCATGTTGAAGATTCTAAGAAAATTCTCTTAACATAAGAAGCTTCAAAATTTACAAAAAGTTCATAAAAACTATTTTTCATCAAATCATTAATTAGTTGAGTAATGATATACTTACACACTTTGGATATTTCACTGTGATACTTAGGGTTAATTTCGTAATATTACATGCTTTCAAAATAATTAATGTTAGATCTGATATAGAAATAATTAATTATGAAGAGAATAATTAAATGTTTGATAAATTTTATTTATAAAAATGCTGTGAGTTTTAAAAGCAGTCTTATTTATTTGGTACATCTTATTGTTAAAATGATGTAAAAATATAAATAATTGAATTGGACATTATGTTCAATAAAATATATTTACACATTTATAAACTTGCATATTAAATATTTTTTATTGTGTACAAATAAATTTGATAACTAAAATAAATATTTATTATTATTATTTTTTATTTTTTTATATCAATATAATTAGTAATAATAATAATTTCTTTAAAGTTAATAATTTTATTTCCTAAATAATAAAGATAATTATATATCTATATATATAGAGAGAGAGAGAGAGAGAGAGAGAAATTGTATTAAGTATAAAAGTTATTCTCAAAATCATGATTGGGTAATTTTGCCAAGAGTGAGACTATATGAACCCATCAAATTTCTCTCTAAACCCATTTACCCTATGCACCCATGACAAAAAAAATTCATTTAAATTTTAACGCTATAAACCTACTATAATCCTTAAATTAGCCTTAATTAAAAATCATTTTTTATTTTAATAATGCTTTATAAATGCCCATTCACACTGCCATCTTTTTCTTCTTCTCTATTAACAACAATAAAATATTTTTCCAGAAATACCAAACTTAATCTTTCTTCATTTTCTTAGCAAAATTATCCGATGAAATCTTAATAAAAACAAACACTTGCACTGTAGAAATTAAGAAATATTTTATTAATGAAGAAAAGTTCCGCAATTGATTCTTTGGTTTTTAAATTTAAAGTAGATAATTTAGTTTAAGATTCACACTTTCAATGCTGATGATAAGCTAATTTTTGTCGAATATTTCTTCATTTAAACTTTCAATGTTAGACGTTACATTATTTATGTCCCAACTAATATTCTTAAACTATAAGAACAGTTATATTTTTGCCAATTCCTCTCTTATGGATTTCAAAATAGCATTTAAAGTTATTTCCTAGCACTTCTATGAAACTTTAATAGTTTTTTAATATAATTTTTAGAAACTCTAATTTAAACTTCAAATTTTTCTTGTTTTCATTGAAAGGCACAGAAGTTTAATTAAGGGTTGCCGTAAGCTTGTTTTCATAGTCTAATAACTAACTATTTTTAGGTAATATGAGATATTTTTTGAATCATTTACAAAACGTTTATTATAAGAAAATTTTCACAAATTAAATTAGTACAAGAAAAAAAATTATTATTAATTTTTTTGCTCATATCAAAACATATATTTCTTATTTTTACTGCTTAATTTTTTATTTAGTTTATATTCATGTGATTTATTTAATTTATAATAAATGTAAATAAAAAAGTAGTTAAAAATAAGGGTAAAAATGTAAACTTATGTTGTTAAGGGGATTTTTGGCCATTATAAAAACAGTAAGGAGGTAAATGGTATATGTTAATTTCTGTAGGGGAGAAAGTGTCAATCTCCCTTATTTTGTAATATTTTATAATAAAAGCTTGCATCCTCATAAAATCAATTGAAATTACGCATCGCTTGGGTTTCTATCACTAAAAATTTTAGGAATCCTAAATATAGCTGTAAAATATTTTTCTTTTATCTATTTTTCACAAGTTTTTCATTTTCTATAAAGTTTCGGTTCGTCAGATGGGTGGTTTAGGGTTGGGAGAAGAAGTAGTTTAATTTTTGTGGTTTAATTTATCTTCATTGTAGAATAATCATACATACAGTCACCAAAACTGACCACATGGCATTGGGTTCCTGTCAGCAAGAATTAGGAGATAATCTTTTCAAAGTTTGGAGGATAAAGAGAATCAAGAAAACACGGTTTTGATAATTGAGGCATTATATTTTTAACATGTAGTGCTTTGTTTTGAGCCCATGATTGAGAAAGCATGCTAAAATCTTCTCAAATATGGGGTTCAACATTTTCTGTTATTATAAACCACAAAAGGTAGCACACCCTGCACAGATATTTTCGTTTTTTTAATTTACAGGTAATATTTTCCTTTTTTTAATTTACAGGTATTCAGCAATACTCAAACATCTTTTCCTAGAGGGGCAATTTGCACAAATGTACAAAATAAAATGAATGGGTCATTTTCTTTTTTCATAAATTTTGGCGGAAGGAGGAACTTCATAGACATTTTATTGATTTTTTTTCTTAATTCAGAGAAAATTGAGTGCATTGTCTATTTTCATCACTATTATTTGTAAATATTTTCTTTAACGATGACCGTGGGGCCACCTTTTGAAAGTCAAAGAACATATCGTGGCAGAGTAAGGCCAAAGTGACTGACTTCGAGAAAAATTGAAATGAAGAAATTAATCTTTGACTCTGAAATATATCCACATTATGACATTTTTATTTTAAAAAGAGTTCGAATTTCCACAAGGCGAGAGAATTCATTAATATAAAATTAAAAAACTAAAGTAAATCAAATTAGGTCAGAATTAGAATGCGAACAAGTTCACTGGAGCATTGAATCTTAATCTAAAGACATAATGAATCTTATCTCTAAAAGAAAAAGATTCAATATCGTAATAAAAACCATAATATTAAAAAAAAAAGGAAGCAAATGCATCTAAAATTACAGGAGAGAAACCATTAAAAAAAAAAAAAGAGCGTGGGAGACCCATGAACATATCATGAGTGAGCAACTTTTATATCTCCATTGGAGAACCTCTTTCCAAACGATTGCATGAGCATCTTAAATTCAAGCACACATATATAATTCTTTTTCAGCGATGACAGAGTTGCAAGCTTCTTTTATAAATTATCTTGTACAAGGTACAAATTAATATAGCAGTCAGCATTGGTTAAATAAAAATGCCACTTAACTCACATGATTTTCATTTATTTATTTATGTTTTTATTCAAAGAATATTGTTATGCCACATTTGTTTGTACAAATAATTTTTTTTATTATGTTATTATTATTGATTAGTTTTTATTTTTTTTAGAGTTAATTTTCCTTTTCACCACAAGGAAAAAGTCCAATTATGTAGTGGATACTTTTTTTTTTTTTTTTTTTAAGAATGACCTAAATGACCAACTGTTAGATATTCTTACTTTTCTTTTAGGTATACAAATCATGGATGCGATTTTTTTTTTTTTGTCTCTAATTTTATTAGTCTACTACTGCTGCAGTATTCCACACACCATACCGCCCGATGCAAATTAACTTGCTTGGATTGCTCTACAAACAAAGTACATAGCACATTATATTTGTGCTAAATATGAGTGTGCATACCCTTAATTTTTGTAGCTTTCTCTTCACATTATGGGAAAAGTTTTAGTAGAAATGCAGCGATAATCTCTTTTAATGTAAATGCGTAGATCATATGATTCAAATATTAATTGTCTTTAATTTATTTTAATTATTAATATGAATACATGTCCATCTTAACATTTGAACAATAGCCTACATCTTAACATACGAAAAGAGAGAATAATAATGTGAATAGAAGCGAGGTAGAAAAACTATCAGTTAACTTGGACACAAATGACTTACTAAAATGAATATCAAATAACATCGAATATCATAGAAAATTCCGGTTTCATGAGCAATAAGAGGTAAAAAATACATTATACATGTAAGAAAAATAATAGTGAGATAACAATTTAATACAATAGCTAATTTAAACAACAACTGGAAATCACGAATGAACAATTGAAAAACAACAAGGAAAAGAAAACTGAAAACTGAAAAATAAACTCGAGGCATGCACAAGACAGTTTCCTTAAAATAGATTTACCACATACTGTAGTACTTTAGGTTTGCTGGTAATTGTTCCCCAGGATACAACGAGTACGAATTATCCGTCAAGCACATACTGATAATTCCGGCGAACCACAACAGTGTACAAGCTCGATCAAGAACATAACGATGAAAGAATGAAAGAAATTTTGGAGTACTCTTGTGTGCCGGTTGTTCTTGTGTGTGAAAACAGAAGGAGAAACTGCCTTTTTATACACATGTGAGGAGGTAACAGCATCATAATATTGAATTTTCGAATTCAGTATATGCCATTTAATTGTTATAACAGCCAATTGAATTGTTTAAATTTAATTCAGTCAATTGATTTCAAAATTGAATTGTATAACAGCTCAAAATTGATTGCGAAGCTGTTACAAATCCTTTGAATTCACAAACGTGAAACTGTTAAAAAAATTTTTAAAAGGAAATTAAAAATGTGCCATGCAAGCTTGGGTGATTTTGGGCAGACATTCGCGTATGCAGGACGCGCGGGCGCACACTAGTTCAACCAAATTGGTCTTGGATTTGCACCTTCCATGCGCACGCGCGTGTGGAGAGAGTCTTTATCCTTATAATTCTTGCTCATGCATGGGTAAGTGTCTACATATAAACACAAACCTCTTGGCTTATTTTTCCCTTATAGGATAAACATCATTTCCTTTCAAATTTTTAACTTTAATGATGCACTTTGAGAGACAATTTCTCATTCACTCAAGCACCATTTTGAGTAAATAAATATACACTTTTGAAGTATTCACAGAGTATAACACGAACTTCACAAGATTTCCCACTTTTGCTAAGTGGGACCCACTCAAAAAGTGCCTTTAAAATAGCATGTTGATATGTTATTTTTTCAACAATCCCCCACATGAATAAAAATTGGCAGTAAAATAGAAAACCGCTAAATTTTGACATCAAAACAATTTTTGACCTTAATGATTGAGTTTATTGAATCGATACCTAGAACAAGATAAGTATGTCTTATCTTTTGAAATCAAATCAAATTCAAAGCAATAACAATTAAGGTAATCACAATGTAAAAAGATAAGGAAAGAGAGATTCAAACACCGAGATTTTTACGTGGTTCGGCCAACCTCGCCTACGTCCACGCCTCCAAGCTTTCCGGGCTTGAGGATTCCACTAAGCAAGCCTCCAAGACTTCAACCGCTTACACTTGACTTCCAAGGTGTCAATAAACCTTTACAACTAGAGATTATTCCCAATCTCTTATCCCAAGTGTATCCCAACACTTACAATCACTCAAAATAAAATATAACAAATTGTTTTGCCTCTCACAATGTATAAGATTACACAATGATGCTTAATATGTGAATAGATGAAGCAAGAGTGTGTTCTAAGCTCTATGGAGATTGTATTCTTGAATCTTAGCTCAAATGGTAGTGTTGTGATCAACCTTTGTTTGGATTTGAATGAGCTTATTTATAGTAGCAGCTAAAAACTAGCCGTTATAGACTGTCTGCACACTGTCGGATCGCCATTAGCTAGATATCATATCGCCGTTTGACTGGTCAATATGACCGTTGGGGCTGATTTTCAAATTGTCGGATCGCCGTTATCTAGATGTCGGATCGCCGTTAATGTCCAGAGACTAATCTTCAATTCTGTTAGATGTCGGCGAGCCGTTAACCAGATGTCGGATCGCCGTTAGTGTCCAGAGGCTGATCTTTCAATTCTGCTCGTTGTCGGCGAGCCGTTAAAAAGAAGTCGGATCGCCGTTAGTGTCCAGAGGCTGATCTTTCAATTCTGCTCGATGTCGGCGAGCCGTTAAAAAGAAGTCGGATCGCCGTTAGTGTCCAGAGGCTGATCTTTCAATTCTTCTCGATGTCGGCGAGCCGTTTATTGTAAATGTCGATTCGTCGTTTTCCATAAAACTGCTACAGTGAGCTATTTTTGCAAGAAAACTGTTTTGACTCCAACTCTTTACTTTTCTTTATGAGGCTTGTTTAAAGATAGAGAAAATCATGTTTAACACTTAAAACTTATGATAATATATTTACTTTACTGGCTGATCAGTAGACGCGATGTCCTTGAACTATTTTGCCGTTAGTGTAAACGATCATATACTACACATAGGTATTTCTACTAACAATGTTGAGTTCTCATGGTTATGTTCGTTTTGGCCTTGAACATCTACCTGGCTCTGCAAGAGTTTATAAGAGTTGAACACTTAACATCTCCTTTTGAAGCGGTCCCACTTCTCTCTAACATAGGTGATATCTTAATTAAAAGCAACCCGCATTACTACGCTCGAATTTCCTACACATAAGAATCATTAAGAGTGTATCTCAACCTTATTTCTCACGGGCATCACTGTTTCATCATAGGAATGGTCAATGAGGTAATCCTCTCAAGAGAATGACCCCTATAGTGATTCAACTTTAGTATTTAACAATTAGGTTGTCCCATTGAACTTAGATCTTGGGATCTCCAGTCAACTAGATTGGGTTTTCCTTCGTTATTGACTAATCATTCTATGAGTTTTAGTCACATTCTCCTCGATGATTTTTCTACTAGCTCTCTATTTAATCCTTTGGTTAGCTGGATCCGTAATGTTATCATTTAACCTCACATAATCAATAGAAATAACTCCAGTAGAAATAAGTTGTCTAATGATATTATGTTTACGACGTATGTGTCTAGACTTACCATTATACATATTGCTTTGTGCTTTATCGATAGCTGATTGATTATCACAATGTTTACAAATTGTAGGCACATGCTTTGGCCACTTTGGAATACCTTCTAAAAAATTGCGTAGCCATTCTGATTCTTTATCACATTTATCTAATGCAATGAATTCAGATTCCATTGCAGATCTGGCAATTACTGTCTGTTTAAAAGATCTCCATGATATAGCTGCACCTGCTAGTGTAAACACATAACCACTAGTGGATTTTAAATCTTTTACATTAGATATCAAGTTAGCATCACTAAATCCTTATAATACTTTTAGATATCTAGTATAGTGCAGTCCATAATTACGAGTGTATCGAAAATACCTAAGTACTCTTACGATAGCTCTCCAGTGATCAGTTCTTGGATTACTCGTATATCTACTAAGTTTATTTACTGTATAAGTTAGATCTGGTCTGGTACAATTTGTTAAGTACATCAGACTGCCTATTATTCTAGCATATTCTACTTGAGAAATACCACCTCCTCTGTTTTTTTATAGATAGATACTCGTATCTAATGAAGTTTTAGACACATTATTATCATCTTTATTAAATTTCCCAATAATTTTATCTACATAATGAGCTTAACTTAAAATAAGTCCATTGGAAGTCCTTGAGATTTTAATTCCCAAAATGACATTTGCAAGACCTATGTCTTTCATGTCAAACTTAGAGTTCAACATATTCTCGGTAGATTTAATAATGTCATCATCACTCCCAACAATGAGCATATCATCAACTATATAAACATAAAATGGTAGTCATTTTCTATTTTTTTGACATAAACACATTTGTCACACTAGTTGATCTTAAAGCCACTTGTGAGCATTGTATGATCAAATTTTTCATGCCACTGTTTCGGTGCTTGTTTCAAGCCATATAATGACTTTACCAATTTACAAACTTTTTTTTCTTGTCCTGGAGATATAAAACCCTCAGGTTACTCCATGTAGATTTCTTCATCTAAATCTCCATTTAGAAAAATCGTCTTTACATCCATTTGATGTATCTCGAGATTGCGCAAAACTGTAATTGTTATTATCATCCGAATGGAATTTATTCTCGTAACAGGAGAATAAGTATAAAAGTAATCAAAACCTTCTCGTTGCCTATAACCTTTAATTACAAGCTTAGCTTTGTACTTATCGATTGATCAATCGGCTTCCATTTTCTTTTTGAAAATCCACTTATACCCCAAAGGTTTACATCCTAAAAGAAGATCTACTAGCTCCCAAGTACGATTTTGTAAAATGGATTCAACTTCACTGTTAATGGTTTCTTTCTATAAAGCGCCTTCAGGTGAAGTTACAACTTCCTTAAAGCTTTGAGGTTTACTTTCTAGTAAATACATCAGAAAGTCTGGACTAAAAAACTTTTCTATTCTAGCTCTTTTGCTATGTCTGACCTCAACTTCTTGTTCTTCTTCTTCTTGTAGAGCTTCATCATTTTCTTCATTTTCAATTGTTGTTTCATGAAATTGTCGTAGTTATCTCGATTCAACTCTAGAATTGCAAGGAAACATGTGTTCGAACAACGATGCATTTCTTGATTTTATTATCGTATTTTTGTGGATATATGGAACTTTAAACTCATGCACCAGAAATCGATAAGCACTACTATTTTGTGCATAACCAATGAAAATCCAGTCAACAAGTTTTTGTCATATTTTTATTTTTTTTATTTGAAGGAACAACTACTTTAGCAAGATGCCCTTACACTCGTAAGAACTTATATCAAAGTGTTTTACTTTTCCACAGCTCATACGGATTTTATCTTCTTGCTTTCGGGGTATCTTATTTAATTAATAATTAGCTAACAAAACAGCTTCTCCCCATATATTCTGGGGTAATCCATAACTTATCAACATTGCATTCATCATTTATTTTAAAGTTTGATTCTTTCGTTCTGCAATCATATTTGATTGAGGTGAATATGGAGCCGTGACTTGAAGTATGATTCCACTTTGTTCACATAGTGACTCAAACGGAATAACATACTCACCACCGCGGTCACTCTTTAATTTTTTGGTTTTTCTATTAAGTTGATTCTCAACTTCATTTTTGTAGAGAATAAACTTTTATAAAACTTCATCTTTACTTTTTAACAAATATACATAGCAATATTTTGTGCAATTATCTATAAAGGTAATAAAATATTTATTACCACCTCTTATTTGAATGGATTTAAAATCATAAATATTACTATGTATTAAATCATATGGTTCAGTGTTTCTTTTAATTGTTTGGAAAGATGACCTAGTTAGTTTTGCCTTAACACAAGTTTCATACTTATGTTTCAAATCAATTTGGAAATTGGGAATATGCTTCATGTTAATTAATTTACGCAATAAATTAAAATTAAAATATTCTGATCTACCATGCCAAAGATTAGAAGACTCAAGCAAATAAGCAGAAGAACTAGCTTTATTATTAATTTTTTATTTCAGAGTCATTGCATTGAGCTTAAATAGCTCATCATTAACATAACCCTTTCCCACATACATCCCATTTTTGACAAAACTACCTTATCTGACTCAAACACCATTCGGAAACCATGTTTGTTTAACAGCGATCCAAACACCAAGTTCTTTCGAATTTCTAGCACATAAAGCACATCATTCAGAGTCAACTCTTTTCCATAAGTCATCTTCAGAATCACCTTCCCTTAACCCTCAATCTCAGTAAAAGTAATAGATTAATATTTAATGACAGTTATATAATAAAACCGTAATAATAAATTTTGAACTTTTAATGACCGTTTCTATAAATAAATGTCATTAAAAGTAAGACTGATATTTAATGACGATTCTATGATAGAACCGTCATTAAAAGTTCAAAATTTACAATGACTTTTTTTTTAAATAACCATCATTAAAAGTAAGGCTATACTTTAATTGACATTTAATGATAGTTATATAACAAAAGCGTCATTGTAAATTTCTAACTTTCAATGACCATTTTTATAAATAACCATCATTAAAAGTAAGAATATATTTTAGGATAACATTTAGTTATGATTATATAACAGAGCTGTCATTATAAATGTTAGATATTATGATTGTTCATGTAATAATCGTCATCAAATATTTTTAATGACGGTTATTAAAAACAACTGTCATAACATATGGGTCATTGTTTTGCATTTTGTAGTAGTGAATGTTATGTAATTTTATATGAGTAGCCCCAACATTTTTTTGTATTCTGAACAATGGTTTTGGCACTCATTAGTCATCCCAACAATATTGCAATTTTTTTATGAAATTGTTGTCTGCTAATGTGTTTTAGTCGTTTCTTTCTTTTTCACATACTAGTCATACGATCTCTTATTTGAAATTGGCCATGCAATAAAGGAAATTATTATTATTAAATAAATATTGTCAATCTTTAAATAAATAATTATCTCTACCTTATGATATACACATCACATTAGATTGATATTAAAAGCCATAAAAAATTTAAAAAATGTGCTTTCTTTTACATCTTAATGTCGCAGATGAAATAGATATTGTTATCAAATTAGGCTTAGATATTCTTCGAAAATATAAAAAAATTAATATAACTATTTTTCAAATGAACCTCAGCAGTAACAGGGAATAAAATTAAGAAAAACCAAGAAAAAGAAAGAATTAATACTGATGTTTAAATATTCATTTAATCTCTATATTTTGATTTAAGTGCCAATTTAGCCGTTATATTTTAAAAAGTACCTCAAACACTCCTATAGTTAAATATGTTACATTCTTACCCTTACTTTTTCTTTTTATCTAACCCTTCCAACAATATTCTTGACATTAATTAATTTATCTATAAAAAAAGTTAATTGGTAAATTTGAAATGCAAGTTATGCAACCCAAGAAGGGGATGAATTGGGATTTTAAAACTTACGCTAAATATGTCGCACAACAATTTAATCTATTGCCTAAATCAAATAAAAAACAATAACTTCAATAAAGCACAATAATAAAAGAGTAAGGGAAGAGAGAGCAAACATAACAATTTTTACGTGGTTCAGCAATCTCCACCTACGTCCACGCCTTTAAGCCAACCAAACTCGAGGATTTCACTATCCAAGCTTTCCATGACTTCAAGTTCTTTACAATTGACTTCTAAGGTGTCAATAAGTCTTTGCAACCAAGAGATTATCTCTCAATCTCTTCACTCAAGTATTTCTCACACTTATACACTCACAAATTTGATAAGAAAATAAAGATTACAACAAAGAACTCTCTTTTAGAGTGGATGAACAAATGATATCTCAATGAAGATTTCATCTATGATGATTTTCGAATTTGGAAGCTCAAAATATGTTGTTTACACTTGTTTATACTTGCAAGAGTCTTAAAATTGAAGTTTGAGTTGAATTTTTATAGTAAAAACCCAAACACTAGCTGTTATAGACAAATTTCAGCAACCAAGTGGTTAACCGCTTAATTTATCTGGCTCCCTTCTTCAGAACAGTAAAGTTACCATTAAATTTGAATTTTCCTACAATTATTATACTATGGCCCAAAACGTCATAGAACTTTACAAACGGTCCAATCTCATAATTTCTAAATAATACTTGTTATGCCCAAAACTTTTTGAAATTGTGATATGACCTAATACATGATAATAATTTTCAAAATAGTCCTTTTCAAAATTTAACATAATACTTATAAATTTCAAAGTTTTCAAAACTTTTTCATTTTAGTCCAAAATTTGAAAATGTGAAGTTCTCCACAAGTGGCTAGCCACTAGTCCGCAGGCTGTTAGCCACTACTTTCTGTCTATTTAGGATATCTACACTTAGGCCCTCATACGTTTATAAATTATAGTATGGCTCAAAATGTTTCAAATATTTACAAATAAGTCCAACTCCAGAATTCAAAACAAGTCCACATCTTGAAAAATAACTAACTTCATAAAATACTTGGCTTATAATTGTAAAATTTTTGGTTTATGAAAAATGATGATTTATTAAAAATCTTGAGTTTCTCAAATACTAAGCCATACATATATTAAATTATACCGGCTTTACAAGAATTGTCGCAATAATGAGTCTGTTAAGCTCTAAACTTTATTTTTTATCACGCCTTTTTCTGTTGAGTGTCTTGAACCTGATTTCACGTGATTCACTTCCTTATAAATATTATCCTTCAAGAACTAGTCAAAATGTGAAATATAATATTTTTCAAATCACTTAAGACACATGTTTATTATCATCAAAATTACATTAAGTGTAGCCCTTTTAGGCTAACAAAATTAACTATTAGTTATTTATTAGTAAATTAACCAATAAATATCAATGTGAAAAAAGTAGTATTTTTTGTACTTGTGCAACAAATTTATTAATAATGATTTATAACAATTAATATTAGCCAATTAGAATAATTTTTAATATTTTTACAACAATCTTATGAATAATTGTCTTATAAAAAATGAATTTAGTAAATTAATCCTAAAAGTAAAATAATATGGTTAATTTGATAAATTATTACTTTTTCTATTTATTAATATCCTCAAGGATATTATTACATCCTCAGGAATATTATGACAAGGATATGATTGTAAAAGAATAGAAAAATTAAGAATAAGAGAGTAACATAATAATTAACAAGGTGTCTTGAGATAGTTTTTAAATATAAGGACTAGAAGAACACTTAATTCAAAATATGAAAAACATAAGTAGAATAAAATTTTAATCCTTTCTAAACCTTCTCTTTACCTGTTAAATCCCTAGTAGCTATTTTTTTTTTATTATCACCTTTCCTCATTGGAGTTAAAATGATAATAGAAAAAAATACATTGCTGAAGAATAAAGGTGACATTTTTATGTCCTAATTGGCTAGCCCAAACCTCTGCAAATTAAAATTAGTTAAATTATTTATTAAAATGTAACTTTTACCTTTCAAAAGTGTATTTTTTTAATAACTGTTCAAATATCAGAATGAAATAGGGTATTAAACATCTACTAAAAATTAAACTGGTAAAAATAAATTTTAAGAGGAAATAAAATGTCACTCTTCCTAAAAAAAATGCCAACAATTTATCAATAAATAATATTTATTCCACAACATTCATTTTTCATTTTTTTTTCTTTTTTGGATTGCACAACATACAATATTGGTGTCACAATTAATAAGCGATATCATTGTTGAATAAGACAAACGTACACATGCACGTGCCTTCAAGTACTACTAACTTGAAGCTCTCACACGTTATTATTATCATTTTTTTATGAGAAATTAAACGAAACTAGTAACATGCAATTATTAATACGATCTATTAAGATCTCCTTTTCACGTAGAGTGCATGATATGCATGGGGCGTCAACAATTAATTGATAGGACACTGAAATCCGGCTGGCGGATGTTTGCCACAGTCGCTGACAAGTACTTGCAAAGAGATGGGTCCGAGAATATCGATGAGACTCAGAGCCTTAATTTTAATGGCAGTGCAAAGACATATTGCAGCATCCAAGTCAGCTAGCCCATAAAGCAATGGGCAGCATTTCTCCTTAGCACCGTCGCCAAGACCAATGTGAATTAAACCACCAAGAACATCGACGCATGCACCAAGCTTGAGAGCATTAATTGGACAAGTTTGTTGTGTTGGTGGCGGTGGGTATCCCACATTTGGTGGTGGTGGTGGTTTTACAACTGGAGAGGGAGGAGGAGGTTTCACCTTTGGCGGCGGCGGTGGTGGTTTTACAACTGGAGAGGGAAGAGGAGGTTTCACCTTTGGCGGCGGCGGTGGTGGTTTTACAACTGGAGGAGGATGAGGAGGTTTCACCTTTGGCGGTGGCGGCGGCGGTGATTTTACAACCGGAGGAGAAGGAGGAGGTTTCACCTTTGACGGCAGTGGCGGCGGCGGTTTTACAAGTGGAGGAGGAGGAGGAGGAGGTTTCACCTTTGGCGGCAGTGGCGGCGGCGGTTTTACAAGTGGAGGAGGAGGAGGAGGAGGTTTCACCTTTGGCGGCGTCGGCGTGGTTTTACAACTGGAGGAGGAGGAGTAGGTTTCAGCTTTGGCGGTGCCGGCGGTGGTGGTTTTAAAACCGGAGGAGGAGGAGTGGGTTTCACATTTGACAGTGGTGGCGGTTTTACAACTGGAGGAGGAGGAGTGGGTTTCACCTTTGGGGGGGGTGGTTGTTTTGTAACGGGGGGAGGAGGAGGAGGATTATATGAGTGGTCATTAGCTAGAGAAGAGACCAAAGTGCCCAAGTTCAAGAGGACAATCAAGAAACTAGTTAATTGATATTTGCTCATGATGAAATAATTTCAAAACTCCCTAACGAACTGGCTGGTTTGGAGTGCATTCACTACTGAATGGCTGCCTTTTTTATAGAGAAAGTTTTGTATTTGGGTCGTTTTACTTTTTTATGATTTTTTATTGCTTCATTGACTCGAGGGCTTAAAGAAAATCCAAGCAAACTCACAAATGGGCAGATAAACAGACATTTACCTTTTTCTTTCATTGCATGCTTGAAACATGGGATTCATTGTGATACCAAGAAGATCAATGGTCGATTGATCATATTATTAATGTGTCATTACTAATTAAAGGCTTAGCCAGCAAGTGAAGGCTTTACTGCAGAGGCTGCGGGTAAGGGTTCACATCATCAATGAGAGTATTCGACGATTATCTTATTAAAATTGTCTTTTTGATATGAATTACCTTGTATCTAATGCATTAGAATTTCAAAGAGTGAGCAGCGATGGCACATATATTATCTGTTATACTAAAAAAAAAGAAAAAAATGATACCATGTAGATATAAAAAAATAAAATATACAACAACATGCTCAATATCTAAATATAAAAATAGTTTAAAAACTAAGTTGATAATTTCTAAAGCACATAAGCTGACCTTATCTCAAAAAAAGTACTTCGGTGATTTAATAAATCTTTACTTACTATTTTGTCTTTTTTCTCATAGTAAAATTTCATCAAGAAATCTCAACAACTAACGAAAATAGGACCCAGGTCCAATAGAGGAGTTATGGATTAATGATGAGAAATCAACAACCAACGAAAATAGGACACATGTCCAACAGAAGAGTTATGGATTAAGAATGAAGAACATAACACAGAAATATTCTACTTTCTCTACAAATAAGAACACAAATAAGTCTTTTAACCCGTGGAAATAACATAAATAAGTCTTTTGGCACCCATATAATACTTCAAAACACTCTTGTAGTTAAATTCATTACATTCTTACCCTTAATTTTTCTTTCTATTTAACCCTTCCAACAATACTCTTGACATTAATTAATTTATCTATAAAAAGGTTAATTGGTAAATTAATTATTCATAATTTTTTAGTAAATTAACCAATAAATATCTATGTGAAAGACATAATATTTTTTGTACCGTGCAACAATTTTACTAATAATGATTTATAAACAAATTAAGATCATTCAATTAAAATAATTTTTAATAACCTTACAACAATATTATGAATAATTATTTTATAAAAAATGAATTTATTAAATTAATCCTAAATGTAAAATAATAATATAAAAGTTTGTGTAATTTTTTATATTACTTTTAAGTTTAATTTGATAAGTTTCTATTTTTTCCTATTTATTAATATCTTCAAGAATATTATTGCAAATGTATTATTGTAAAATAAAAAAATAAAGAAAGGATAGGAGTGTAACATGTTTTGTAACATGATTGTCTTGAGATACTTTTTAAATATAGGGACTAAATAAATACTTAACTCAAAATATAGAAACTAAAAGAAGAATAGTATTTTAATCCCTCCTAAACATTTTATTTACCTATTTAGTCCCTAGTAGCTTTTTTTTTCTTTATCTCATATCATCTTTGGAGTTAAAACGACAATAGAAAAAATACAGGTTGAAGAATAAAGGTGACATTCTCATGTCCAAATTGGCTAGCCCAAACCTCTACAGATTAAAAATTAGTTAAGTTATTTATTGAAATATAACTTTTACCGTTCAAAACTGTATTTTGTTAGTAACTGTTCAAATATCTGAATAAAATGGTGTATTAACATATATTAAAAGTTAAAGTGTTAGAAATAAATTTTAAGAAGAAATAAAATGTCACTCTCCCTAAAATAAATGCCAAATAATTTTTCAGTAAATAATATTTATTCCACAACATTCATTTTTTTTTTCTTATTTGGATTGCACAACTACAATATTGGTTTTACAACGGGTAATTTTTAAAAACCTCCCTTGAGATTTGAAGCTGTTGCAAGTAGATGGTTAAAATGGTTTTATTTGTAAAAACTCCCTCTGCCGTTAGTTAAATATTTTGTTGACTGGTAGTTGACTTTGAAAAGACTATATTATCCCTAGTGACAGTGCACTGCGATAACAGAACATCATCTTGGCTTTGTGACGGCTTGAGCCGTCTCAAAGACGTTCATGATTCTCTGCATGAAATTCTCCATCTTCCTCAAACACAAGACTCTCTTCGCAATCAACACGAGTGGGTTGAGACGCTTCTCGAAGACTTTCTTCGCTTCGTCGATGTATTTGGAATCTTCCAAACATCTGTTATGACACTCAAGGAAGAGCAATTTGCTGCCAAAGTTGCTATAAGGAAAAAAGACGACGCAAAGATAGCTTCGTATTTGAAATCAAGAAAAAGATTGGCCAAAGAGATGCTTAAGCTTGTCAGTGCAATTCGGTGTATCGGCCAATACCAGGTACCGCCACCAATGTTGGCGTCCGTTGTAGATTCTGAGATGTTGATAGGAGCTTGAAGATATTAGGCTTTTGTGTGGATGGCAACGTGGAAGATGCAAAAAGGTGCTTTGATCAAATGATTGAGGAAGGGGGGGATCCAAATGTTGTTATTTATGACTGCCTAATCCATGCATATTGCCAAGAAGAGTGAGTGCGCGAAGCATCTGAGCTAATGAAGGAGATGACCGGTCATGGTTATTTACCTATTGCATCAACATTCAATGCTGTTTTAAGTGGGTTATGCAGGCAAGGCAATCTTGGGACTGCTTTGAAGCTCGTTGAGGAGGATATGCGTGGGATTGGGAGGGGTTCTTTACCTGGTAGTGGACATTACAGCCCTTTAATCAAGGCTCTTTGTGAGAAGGGTGGTTTTCAGAGTGCGTCAATGCTCCTTGTGCAAATGGTTGGCAAGGGCATCCTTCCTGATTATCTGACGTGGAATTCGTTGCTTATTTGTCTTAGTCAACATGTCCCATTTCCCTAAATAAATAATTGCGATTGATTATAAAGACCTGAACCGTTGCTGCTGAAGGCTTCTCTTCCTCTTGCTGAATGAGATGGTATCTTTTGTGATGGTGGTTCACGAGCAAAAGATGCAAATTGCGATCGTTAAATCATTTGCGCCGGAAAACGCAACTCAACTTCATGGGATGTTTGCTAGTTGACTGAAGAGAGTTGCAAAGGATCGCAGTGCACTGTCACTAGGGATAATATAGTCTTTTTAAAATCAACTATCAGTCAACAGAAAATTTAACTAACGGCAGGGATTTTTTTATAAATAAAATAATTTTAACCATCTACTTGCAATAGCCTCAAACCTCAGGGAGATTTTTAAAAATTACCCATTTTACAACTGATAAGCAATATCACTGATGGATAAGGCATTCGCACACACGCACGCGCATGCCTTCAAGTACTACTAACTTGAAGCTCCCACACGTTATTATTATTATTTTATTATGATAAAATAAACGAAACTAGTAACATGCAATTATTAATATGATCTATTAAGATCTCCTTTGAACACAAACTGCATGGTATGCATGGGGCGTCACCAATTAATTGGTAGGACACTGAAATCCTACTAGCGGATGTTTGCCGCAGTCGGTGACAAGTACATGTAAAGAGAAGGGTGCGAGGATATCGATGAGGTTTAGAGCCTTAATTCTAATGGCAGTGCAAAGACATATTGCAGCATCCAAGTCTGCTAGCCCGTCAAGCAATGGGCAGCATTTCTTCTTAACATCGCGAGCAAGACCAGTGTGAATTAAACCTTCAAGGACATCGACGCATGCACCAAGCTTGAGAGCATCAATTGGACAAGTTTGTTGTTTTGGTGGTGGTGGTGGTTTTACAACTGGAGGAGGAGGATTGGGTTTCACCTCTGGCGTGGGTGGTGGTTTTGTAACTGGGGGACGAGGAGTTGGGTAAACAATTGGTGGTGGCGGCGGCGGCTTAGGGCTCGGCGACTGAGCAGGTGGGGGACAACTTGGTGAAGGAAGAGGAGGAGGAGGATTATATGAGTAGTCATAAGCTAGAGAAGAGACCAAAGTGCCCAAGTTCAAGAGGACAATCAAGAAACTAGTTAATTGATGTTTGCTCATGATGAAATAATTTCAAATCTCCCTGATGAACTGGCTGGTTTGGAGTGCATCCACTACTGAATGGATGTCTTTTTACAGGGAGAGTTATGAATTTGGGTCGTTTTACTTTTTCGTTAATTTTTATTGCTTCATTGACTCGAGGGCTTAAAAGAAAATCCAAGCAAACTCACAAATGGGCAGATAAACAGACAGTTACCTTTTTCTTTCCTTGCATGCTTGAAACATGGGATTCATTGTGATACCAAGAAGATCAATGGTCGATTGATCATATTATTAATGTGTCATTACTAATTAAAGGCTTAGCCAGCTAGTGAAGGTTTTGCTGCAGAGGCTGCGGGTAAGGGTTCACATCATCAATGAGAGTTATGAATTTGGGTCGTTTTACTTTTTCGTTAATTTTTATTGCTTCATTGACTCGAGAGCTTAAAAGAAAATCCAAGCAAACTTACAAATGGGCAGATAAACAGACATTTACCTTTTTCTTTCCTTGCATGCTTGAAACATGGGATTTATTGTGATACCAAGAAGATCAATGGTCGATTGATCATATTATTAATGTGTCATTACTAATTAAAGGCTTAGCCAGCTAGTGAAGGTTTTGCTGCAGAGGCTGCGGGTAAGGGTTCACATCATCAATGAGAGTATTCGAAGATTATCTTATCAAATTTTTTTTTTCTGAACCACGAGCTGGTCCTGAATATACCCCAACTGTGGGAGGTATTTTTAAACCCGTACTACAACATAAACTAATTTCTGTTCGCACCGGGTCGGTGTATAAGGGGTAAAGTGGGGGTAAAGTACTGGCCAAGGTGGTGACTCCATACAAGAGCGAGGCTTGAACTCCGAACTTCTCTTAAGGAGTGAGAGTGTCGAACCACTCATACCAACCAACTTTGGTTTATCAAAATTGTCTTTTTGATATAAATTATCTTGTATCCGATGCATTAGAATTTCAAAGAGCGAGGTGTGAGGGCACATATATTATCTGTTATACCTAGAAAAAAAGAAAAAAAAATGCCACCATGTGGATATAAAAAAATAGAATATACGACAGCATGCTTAATATCTAAATCTAAAAATAGCTTAAAAACTAAGTTGATAATTTTTCAAGCTTATGAGCTGATCTTTATCTCAAAAAACTACTTGAGGTGATTTTATTAATCTCTACTTACTATTTTGTCTTTCTTCTCGTAACAAGATTTCATCAAGAAATCTCAACAACTAACGAAAAGAGGACACGTGTCCAATAGAAGAGTTATGGATTAAGAATGAGGAATCACAACTAACGAAAATAAAACACATGTCCAACAGAAGAGCTATGGATTAAGAATGAGGAACATAACACATGAATATTATATTTTCTCTACAAACAAGAACACAAATAAGTCTTTTAACTCGTGGAGATAGCACCCATATAATTGAAGAGATGATCGAGGAGAGAGGGAAGACCAACTAATTAAGAGACAAGGTTCTGGCTGACCTCACCATTACTTATTGACTTCGAAATAGCTTCATGAGGAGATCCTCACCTGTTCTTTACTATTTCTACCACGAAGGATCTTATCATCAAGGTGACAAAGACCAAGGTCAGCTTAAAAAGAAGAGATCTAGCTAATTGGCTCGTTACTATCATATGTTATTTCTTTACTGTATTCTATCATTGGATATATTTCGTAACTATGAAAGCAAGTCAAAAGCTAGCAACCACATTTTCCATCTCCGGTATTTTACCCAGGATCCTCACCTCCAAGGTTATTCGGCCTTCCTGCTGGTGCACGAAAATTCTTGCATCATCAACACTGTCGATTTTTCATGAACATTAGCTGTGCATGCATGCAATTATTGAGGCTAAATGCTTATTGGACACTTTTTTTTTTTACTTTTTTTGGGTTCGATAAAAAATAATTATAGTTTTGTTAACAGAGAAATTATAGGTCAAACTGTTCACCTTTGATCTGTTTTCACTTTTCTTTTACACAATAGTCACGACTTTGCGGTCTTACTTCAGATGGCAGAATGATCAAAAATATAACTTCACGTTAACTTAACCTGCTTTATTAAGATGGCCATGCAAGAAACGAAGAACGATTTTTCTTATTTATTATATTTAAAAGATTGGGAATCCTCGTTATACACTATATATATATATATAAACAATGCGCAAATAAAACAAACTATTTAGATAAGCAATGCGTAAATAACACATGTATTGCATTTTAATAGTATAATCGTCGACCTTATTTGCATCTCAATTATACTGATTTTCCCAAAATATAGTAAGAAAACAGATTGCAGTTTGAGAATATTTAAAAATAAACTCTAGCAGTACATTTTTTTCTAAACAGTGAGAGCATATCATGGGGTATATATTAATATTTTTGAATTCTTTCTAAAAGTTTGGGAGCAATCGAAGCTTCTTCAGATCTTTTAAAGATGGACAAAGCAAGATTTGCGCAAGCGTAGTTGACATTTTCACACGAAGATTTGAAAACACAAAATAATAAAATATAAATCAAACAACTATGATGATATGATCTGAAATCTCAAAACTAAAACAAATCTTAGAAGATCATGCATTAAAATTTCAGTATCGCTATAATTAATGACCACACTAATTAAACAAAAATCATTCACCTTATTTATTTGTTTATTTATTCTTTTAAAGAAGTAGTAGTTGTTTGAATATTAAATTTTACGAAAACCCAAATAAAAAATGCTCCAAACTCTCCAAGATAAATTTATACTCCGAATAATATAAATTTATTTTTTTTGAAGAGTTTCAGAACTCACATATGCTTACATATGTGGGTACAATGGACATCTTTAATTGGGGCTTTTTTGAGCGCTTTTTTTTTTTTTGTGCAAACAATATGTCAAAGGCACCCTTAAACGAAGAATGACACTTTCATGGTTCAATTACTACTGATTATCCATTAATGTGGTTGTATCATCATGAATAATTTTACTCATTAGAATTTATGTATATATGTGCATAACACTTTCCTCTGGTGGAGCCACCATATTGTCACGGGACGAGAGGTTTCGACCCTGTGCGGCACTCCCGCATCCCATGCTACGAGAGTAAGCCTAGAGGAAGTGGCACAATGTCGACTGGTTTCGCCCTGCCTTGGGCTCGTCAGGAGAACGGCCTCAGTTCCCAACCAGTGTGCGTCAGGATATTCCTAGACCCCTCTTCAGCGTTAAGTCCTCGACTAGCGACAAGCTCCCCAAACTCAACCGGGTCGGCCTGCCTGAACTCCAAAGAGTCTAGGGCATTGTATCGCCACACACACTTTCCTGAAGCACGTCTCCTACAATCAGCACAACCAGCAACGACACTAACGTACGGGCGCATATCTTGGGTGTCACGATTGCGGTCCGTAACATTCTCCCACCGCCATAACCATGCACGTCCTCGTGCATGAGGAGTACGCCTCGCAAGTGTGCACTTCCACGCGAAAACGTGAAGATCGGCTTGTCATCAACCCATGAACTCCCTGCCTACTCGTCCTCGATCCGTGGAGAGGACCCGCGTGCAGACACCATCCACTTGGTGCGAACGCTTGGGGGTGTGAGAACCCGCCTGTTCGTCCCGCTTGTCGACCCTTGCATCCGGAAGGGTGGGGACCCGCTTGGTGCGGTATTGGAGCGCTTGGCGAGCTCGCGACGAGGGCTTTGCGAGATGACAAGCGCGGCTCTGATACCATCTGTCACGGGACGAGAGGTTTCGACCCGTGCGGCACTCCCGCATCCCATGCTACGAGAGTAAGCCTGGAGGAATTGGCACAATGTCGACTGATTTCGCCCTGCCTTGGGCTCGTCAGGAGAACGGCCTCAGTTCCAACCAGTGTGCGTCAGGATATTCCTAGACCCCTCTTCAGCGTTAAGTCCTCGACTAGCGACAAGCTCCCCAAACTCAACCGGGTCGGCCTGCCTGAACTCCAAAGAGTCTAGGGCATTGTATCGCCACACACACTTTCCTGAAGCACGTCTCCTACAATCAGCACAACCAGCAACGACACTAGCGTACGGGCGCATATCTTGGGTGTCACGATTGCGGTCCATAACAATATGCTGAGATTAGTTACTGAACTAGTAATATAAATTAGACGCAACCCTTAACTCTTGAGCTAATTTTAGAGTATGAATTAGACTCGCATACCTTTATATGGTATTAGATTCATAGTTATGCACAAGTTGTCACATACTATGTATTTTTCCGCATGATAAAGACAAAAAAAAAGATATATTGGTTTGCAAGTGATGGGAATGATAAGGAAAAAATCTCAGATAGGTTGAGAAAACTTATTGAATTAAAATATAAACTTGAGACAACTATCAACTCTTGAGCTAATTTTTACATGAGATAGACTCTTACTTGTATACTAATGGGTCTATTTTATACATGACAAGGACTAGTAAAAAATACTAACAAAAATATCTCATATTAAGATTAGTTAATAGGTTAAAATATCTAATATTAAGATTAGTTAATGGGCTAATAATATAACTATAAATATTGTTATCATGTAACGGCCCAAAGAAAAATGAAGAAGTGTCCCCGCAAGATGCATGTTGCTTGCATTCGTCTTCAATGATTGAACAGCTTGCAAATATTCATGCGAAATTGAGAGTACAGGTGCCCACGCCCTTCGAAATTCTAATGCAGAAGTTAGAGTTTTAAGCTTTGCATTTGCTAGAGATTAATTGCAAATTTTACGTTTCAAATTATAAGAACAATACGCTTAATTAACTATACCAATTTTTTGGTTAAATAATCAATCGAATCTTCTACCTTAAAACGATAATCAATCCCATGTTCCAAGCATTAAAGAAAAAAATATATGTCTGTCTATCTGTCCATTCGTGAGTTGGCTTGGGTTGTACTTTGCCCTTAAGTCTATGGATCAACGAATTAAACTGAAAAAATTTTTAAATCCCAAACTTCTTACTCTCTATAAAAAGGCACTCATTCAATAGTGAATGCATTCCAAACCCTAGCTAGCTAGTTCATTAGAGAGTTTCGAAATTATTTCATTATGGGCAAATATCAATTAACTAGTTTCTTGATTGTCCTCCTGAACTCGGGTGCTTTGCTCTCTTCTTTAGCTTGTGACTGCTCCAAACCAACCCCTCCTCCTCCTCCTTCTTCACCAAATTGTCCCCCACCGCCTCATTCGCCGAGCCCTAAGCCGCCGCCCCCACCACCAAAAGTGAAACCAACTCCTCCTCCTCCAGCTGTAAAACCACCACCCCCACCAAAGGTGAAAACCACTCCTCCTCCTCCACTTGTAAAACCACCACCACCAAAGGTGAAACCCAGTACTCCTCCTCCTCCAGTTGTGAAACCACCACCACCGCCAAAGGAAAAACAAACTCCTCCTCCAGTAGGAAAATAGCCACCAACACCACCAAACGTGAGATACCCACCGCCACCAAAACAACAAAAAACTTGTCCCATTAATGCTCTCAAGCTTGGTGCATGCGTCGATGTTCTTGGTGGTTTAATTCACATTGGTCTTGGCGACAGTGCTAAGGAGAAATGCTGCCCATTGCTTCATGGGCTAGTAGATTTGGATGCTGCAATATGTCTTTGCACTGCCATTAGAATTAAGGCTCCAAATCTCATCAATCTTCTCGTACCCATCTCCCTGCAAGTACTTGTCAACGACTGTGGCAAGTATCCGCCAGCAGGATTTCAGTGTCCACCCATTAATTAATTGGTGACGCCCCACGCATATGCAGTTTCTGAGGGAAATATACATACATACATACATATATATATATTAATTGACCATATTAATATTTTATATGTTACTAGTTTCGTTTATTTTCTCATAAAAGAATAACAATAACGTGTGAGAGCTTCAAGTTCGTATAAAACTTGAAGACACATTCATGTCTCGATGTAATAATTGCATGTCTTGTTCAATATTTATCCCTTGTTGCTCATGAATCCAATATAAATGTTGTAGAAATTAATATTTATTAAATGAAGTTGTAAGGCTTTTTTAATATTTATTAAATGAAGTTGTAAGGCTTTGTTTTCTTATTTGAGTTGTAGTTTCTCTTCGATCTCTATTATGTTCACGGATTAAGATCTGTTGATCCGAACTTCTTCTAAATAAAAATTTATGTGTTGATTGGTGGTTAATAAATTTAAAATATATTATATTCATACACTATTACTACATGACATATGAAATAAGATTATTAAAAGGTCACGAATGCTTAGACCAGGAGACCACAAATGCTTAGAATTACTGCAACCCTTTTATACCTTATCTAATCAAAATACAAGATTTTTATTGGTGGTTATTAAATACGAATGTTAAACTAATTAAATATTTATTATACAATATTGTTATACCAGCACTCTTATATATATATATATATATATATATATAAAAGAGTCAGGAGGGTTCAAATCATGCTAGAGTCGTTACTCAATTAATTGATATAAATACAATATGTATAAATACTTTGTTGCAATCAAAATCTTTTATCACTCGTATTGAAATTATATAAACTCCCAAGATTGTGTCATTCGCATAATTGGCAAGATGAGTTTAACATTGAATGAAAAATTTAGTAAGTTGGCTCATGTATAAACTATAAGAGCTGACTGTTTCGTAAGGCTACCGCTGCTGCTAAGTTTTTGGTTAATTGGGTGTGGTCTCATCTAGTCAGCGTTTCTTATGCTCTTAAGATCTTCCTACAGACTTATCTGGTATTCTCCATTTGGATGCATAGACTGTTTCTCACATAAGATTCTGGCATTTATGGTTTTCCTTTTCTTTTTGTTGTCTTTATTCTTTTTTGGTTATTCGTGTGTATTTTTAGTTACTCTTAAAGGTTTTGGTTTATGTCCCCCTCTTTGTGTATTCGCTTCATGATTTATATTACAAGTAGGGTCCCGCCTAACCAGTTGACTATTGTCATCCCTTTATTAATCTCATAAAACTCTGCTTTTATTATATTACATATTTAAGGACAAATATTAATAGAATTAAGATTAACCCACTTACATTTTCTCTCTCTTTGCAATTTACTTTACTTGCACAGTAATTCTATAATCGAAAACAAAATTCTTATAATAAACATAGCAACCAAATTAGGATACAACATAATGAAAAATAAATTAAATAAAAGAGTGATGATACAGCCACAAATTCTTGTACAAACTTATCTTGCACAAACTGATGTGTCATTAATTCATTGGTTGAATGAAAATATAAAATAATAGAAATAAATCATGTGGGTTAAGAGATATTTAATTTAACCAATTTTATTGTGGCACATCATTTTGTACAAGAATTTGTTACTATATCATTACTCTAAATAAAATTTTATCCCACTTCAAATAATTTGGAGGATTCTCAAACTAATCGCTCCACCCAAAACTTATATGTATAATAAGCTTTTTCGTACTTTTTCTAAGTATAAGGTTTTTCTTACTTTTTCTTTTAGATTTTTTTATAGAAATTAAATAATAAAGAAAATTTGAAGAGAAGAATACATATATTAAGACTTCAAGAGTGAGAAAATTATTAGAACTTGAAATATTTATAAATGAAATGAGTGTCTATTTAAGGGGGAAAAAAGATTATCTTTGCCACTAAATAGAATATAATTGAAAATGAAATTTCTAAGAGGATTTTTTTATGGTGCCAATGAGGACATGCTAGATCGCCATGGCCCATACTTATAGCCCACCCCCCACGCCCCAAAAGAAAAAGGAGTATTGTTATTAACACCCCCACAAAAGTATTTATAAACCCCTTTTCAATTGAAAATACATAAATAACCCGAGTTAAAATTATTTTTTTCAATAAAAATTCAACTAAACACTTATATAATTTTTTTAAAAATCAAAGCCCCACAATCTTATAATCTATAATTATCACTCAAATTATTCCCTATATATATTACTAGTTTTTTGGTCTAGAATTTTAAAATACGGGAAATAGAGTTGACAAAATCTGGATCCGAATCTTGATATAGGTGCATCTAGATCTGTATCTGCATTACATTTGTACATCTGGATCTACATCCGAATCCGTAAAAAAATATGTGAATCCGGATACGGGTTATATCCGTAACAGATGCAGGCAGATATTCTGGATATCTAGATCTGCAAAAGTCATAATTCAATAATTTAACATATAATTTAAAAATTCAATATTTTGCCTAATAATGTCAAATAAAATTCAATCATAATTCAACAATTAATAATTAAACATGAATAACATACAACAACATCATAAAGATCCACAAATACAATTTAATTTTTAATATTTACTTTTAATTTAAAATAAAATTCAATAATTTACCTAATAATATCAAATAAAATTCAATCATAATTCAACATGAATAGCATACAACAACAACATAAATCAACAAATAATTTTTAATTTAATTTTAATATATATTTTTTATTTAATTTTTAATTTAAAATAAAATTTAACCGGATCCAAATATCTAATTTTCGGATGCACTTGAAAAGTAAGAAATGAGTAACTTTTTAAAATTTGATTTTGAAAATCAACTTTATATTGTATACAATTTCATATGTATCCAGTATCCTTATATAAATTATAAAAATCTAAATTATCCTTATTAATTAGGTAATAAAATCATTAACTTTAAAGAGATTATTATTATTACCAATTATATTGAGATAATAAGATAAAAATAAAATTAATAATATAAAATATTTATTTCTAGTTATCAATTATTATGTTTATAAATATCTAAATAAATTTTTCTTAACATCTAATTCAATCATTTATATTCTTACAGTTGTTTAACAGTTAAATTTACTAAATATATATGACTGCTTTTATAACTCATAACATTTTTAAAAATAAATTTTATTAAACATTTAACTGATTTTCTTCACAATTAATAATTTTTATTGTAATATTAATTACAATTATTTTAAAAATTATAGTATTCCCAACCAAACTAGCTCGTCGCCCGTTTTCTTGAAAAAGTTGATGTCTTTTTATATTTTTATCGTAGTCTATCCTAAATACAGTTTCTAAATTTTGCCCCACCACGATGGTAATACCACTGCTTTTCCGCTATCGAAAAGAGCTAACTCCATTTGGAGGGGGGCTTGTAACTGTTAATAATAAAAGCAATCCTCGCATGTGTTAGTAATTGTGAGAAATCTAAGGGGGTATTTATTCCTATTTCTCGTTGTCTGTATATTAATTTGGATTTTCCACAATGACTGATACCAAGCATAGAAATCCTTCTGACATTTGTTATCAATTTGATAGAAACTTTTTTAGAAATATATATATATATGTATTCTAATTAATTAAGGATTTAAAATAAATAAATAAAGGAGTAGAAAAAAAAGGAAAAAAAAAGTGTAACAAGAGGATTTTTCAAGAGGTCACTGCTCTCCCTAAACACTTAGGATTAAATTACTTATAAATCATTATCAAGTAGGATTAAATTACTTATAAATCATTATCAAGTAGGATTAAATTACTTATAAATCATTATCAAGTAGGATTAAATTACTTATAAATCATTACCAAGTGTCAACCATCAAATTTTCCCTTTTCTCTATTAAATCAGGCAACACGTTTCAGAAATGCAAAAAAGGAAAAAACAAATAAAGGAGGCCAAAAAAACTCCATCGTAATTAAATATTATCTGTAACTTTCACCCAAAGTTTACTGTTTAGGCCACTCGTTTCAACGTTTATTTTTTTTTTTTATATTTTCTTTAATGATCTACAGTATAACTGTTTGGGAAAAATCAATCACTTTTTTTTGTGTACGTACAAATTACAATTAATAACTAGCATGTTGAATCAAGGGATACGGAGATTATCTTGTGTAGCCTAAAACTCAAATTCATTCTTAAAGAGAGCTGTTTAAATGTTATTGGACTGAAATTCATATAATGCTCCATTTCTGTAAAACAATCATTGATTAATCAGTCTAGAAAGAAAATGATAATGATAATAATTCTCTTTTATTATTGAATAATTACTATAAAGTTTGTAGGGAAGCTCATTTAATCTCTATATATTTTAAGGTTAGTGTCCATTTAATTTTATATTTTTAAAAATGTCTCAAAATATCCCTACTGTTAAAATATTAATACTCCTACCGTTATTTTTTATTTCTTTTGACTTACTTTTACAATAATATCCTTTTTATAATAATTTTTTGTTCGAACATTAATAAAATAATAATAATTAAATTATCAATTTTACCTTAAAAAATAAAAAATTTATATTAATTTTTTTGTAAGCACCATTTGTACACTTGATAGTTTGCATACAATTTTTTACAATTAAAAATTAATATAATTTTTTTTAAGGTTAAATTGATAATTTAATTATTTTCTTTTTTATAATGTCTAAATAAAAAATTTATTATAAGAGAGTAATATTGTAAAAGTAAACAAAAAAATAAAAAATAACAATTTAATTTTTAACAATTAAAAATTAATATAATTTTTTATTTTAAAGTTAAATTAATAATTTAATTATTTTCTTTTTATTAATGTCCAACAAAAAAATATATTATAAAAGAGTAATATTATAAAAGTAAACAAAAGAAATAAAAAATAACGGTAGATGTATAATACTTATTTTAAAATATTTTTAAAAAATATAAAGACTAAATAAATACTAATTTTAAAATATATGGAATAAATGAACTTCTATCCAAATTTGTATAATGCATATCTAATGATTTTAAATCAATAATAAGAGCCATTTCTACTCCACATTAAATCAAATCTTATCAAGCTGCACTTTGGGGGAATTCTCTCTCTTTTCGAGGTGAGAAATCACCCCGTCTTCAACTGTTTCAGCTAGTTATTTTTCATTGAACAATTAAATTCATCAAATGAAAGGTTCCATTAGTATAATCAATGAATATAAATTGAGCGCTGGTCAAATTTTATGCTTTTTTTAATATAATATTTTATTAATAGCTATTGGATAACAATAAAATTGTGGTTCAATCTGAAATAGATATCATCAAAAGATCAGCGTATTTTATATCAGAATCCAAATGCATAATTAATATTTCTTTCCACGATAAAAATACATGATAGTATCTGTTTTGAATTTGTCGGTTGTGATTTTTTTTAATGGTCAATTGAGAATTTACTCTCAAATTATGTGTGATAATAAATTATTTCATGGTTACAACTAATTGGACAACTCAAATAAAATTTGGGTCAAATAAGCGATTATTTGACACCCCATAATCCCAAACTTGCGGATAGAATGGATCCAACAAAACATAGATTTTTCTCCAAAGATAATTGGTTTGATATGCACAAGAGGAACAAAACATATATTAAGACAAACTACGATATCATGAAGTACTTCCACTTTATGCACTTACATGTCATTATCTTTGACAAAATCTCCAAAACAAACAAGTCGCATTCATCAATTGCATGGCTGGAAAGCGTCACCAATTAGGCATGACACTGGAATCCAGGCGGCGGATGCTTGCCGCAGTCAATAAGCACTTCAAGGGCGATCGGTATAATAAGATTGATATTCAAAAGCTTAAGTTTAATGGTGGTGCAAAGACATAATGCCGCATCCAAGTCCAGTAGCCCCTGCAGCACGGGGCAGCAAGCGTCCTTTGCACTGCTGCCTATACCGATATGTACTAGACCACCCAACACGTCAACGCATGCACCAAGCTTGAGAGTATCAATGGGACAAGTTTGTGATGGTGGTGGAGGGTACGGTCTCACCTTTGGTGGCGGCGGCGGAGGACACGGTGTTCCACTTGGTGGTGGTGGTGGGCTAGGGCTTGGGGTATACGGTGGTATTGGTACATATGGTGGCCTTGGGGTATACGGTGGTATTGGTACATATGGTGGCCTTGGGGTATACGGTGGTGATGGTACATATGGCGGGGTAGGGCTTGGGGTATACGGTGGTGATGGTACATATGGTGGCCTTGGGACATACGGTGGTGATGGGGTATACGGTGGTGATGGTACATATGGTGGGCTTGGGGTATACGGTGGTGATGGTACATATGGCGGGGTAGGGCTTGGGGTATATGGTGGTTTCGGAACAAATGGTGGCTTAGGGCTGGGGGTATAAGGTGGCGATGGTACATACGGTGGTTTAGGACGAGGGGTATAAGGTGGCGATGGTACATACGGTGGTTTAGGGACATAGGGTGGTTTTGGCACGTACGGTGGCTTAGGCCTTGGGGTGTAGGGTGGTTTTGGCACGTACGGTGGCTTAGGCCTTGGGGTGTAGGGTGGTTTTGGCACGTACGGTGGCTTAGGCCTTGGGGTGTAGGGTGGTTTTGGCACGTACGGTGGCTTAGGCCTTGGTGTGTAGGGTGGTTTTGGCACGTACGGTGGCTTAGGCCTTGGCGTGTAGGGTGGTTTTGGCACGTACGGTGGCTTAGGCCTTGGTGTGTAGGGTGGTTTTGGGAAATATGGTGGCTTAGGGGTTGGCGTATAAGGTGGTTTTGGCGCATATGGTGGCTTAGGCCTTGGTGTGTAAGGTGGTTTGGGAAAATATGGTGGCTTAGGGGCTGGCGTATAAGGTGGTTTTGGCGCATATGGTGGCTTAGGCCTTGGTGTGTAAGGTGGTTTGGGGAAATATGGTGGCTTAGGCCTTGGTGTGTAAGGTGGTTTAGGAACATACGGGGGCTTGTGCGGTGGTTTGACATGGGGTGGCTTGTGATGCGGTGGTTTGGGGTGGAAAGGTGGCTTTACATGTGGAGGGTGTTTTGGTGGAACTGTTGGGGGACACGGAGGGGGAGGAGTAGGATAAGGGCAATATGGACATGCTAAAGAAGATAGCAACGTACCCAAGTTCAAGAGGAGAATCAAGAAATTAGCTAAAGGATGTTTTCTACCCATCGTGAAAATTAAACTCCCACAGCTCTCCGAAGTAGAGAGAGTATTGAATCAAGCATTGAGTGAATGAATATGCATGCCTTCTTATAAAGACAAAGGGAAAACAGAAACTAATGGATCAAGCATTATCTTTTTTTATTTTTCGTAATTTGTCTTGATTTGACAATAGTGCTCGGGGGGGACAAACTCAAATCAGTAATAGACATATTATATTAAACAATTCCTCTTTTACCTATTGAGAAAATTATGCTAGCTAGCTGGCTGTGATAGTTAAACAAATGAGATATTGATTTAAGTTGTTTCACTTTCACAATCTGAGATTCAAAACACCTAATCTCCATAGCCAGATCATAAAACTTGTAATCATGAACGTCAATTTATAAAAACCTACTTACATCAGAAAATTTTAGAAATTTATCTTTTTACAAAAGCATTATCTTTTTACTTTCACGTACATTACCAAACCTTTGTGAACATATTGATAAAAGCCGACTGTAGTAGGCGTGTGGGTTCACCGTCAAATGGGATTTTCGAGGATACTCTTTTCTACAGTAACCAACAAGGGAATCAATTAACTCGATCCAGAAAATAGGTACTTGATTGAGGCCATTTTTAACATTTTGTGCCCTGTTGAGCCCGTGATCGATAGAGGATATGGCTCAAATTTCAAATTGCATGTGACTCATTCATTAACCCACATCTTCTTTTCTTAGCAATTTTTCTTTAACAGGTCTTTGCATTTAAAAACTATAAGCTGACAAAACGACATTGAGATTTTTCTTTCTGGACTCAATAATTTTTATTTCGTGCTCGCATTGCAGCCTAGCAAAAGCAAATTAAAATTAATCCATCTACTGTCCTTTCCAGCTGGTGTCGGTCACAAATGTACAAAATAATTTTGGCACAGTTTGGTAACTTGCAAGTTGCAACATAATGCATTGAAATTTCAAGGGGCGAGGGCCCATGTACTCTTAATTTTGCATGAAATGTATATGGAAATAGGCCGTGCAATTATCGATGGAAAATTATGCGAGAATGTATTGACATTGGGGCCATCTTATTTTTCCTCTGTGCTTTGGATACCGATTGAACAAAACTTCAAAAGATATTATGTTTTGTTCGTTTCTCTTCTTTTCAAATTGGACCCCATTGAAGATAGAATTAGACTCTGCATGCTTCGCTCAGACACTCTTGAACCCCACTAGCAATAAAAGTACATTGCCACTGCCCTAGGCTTCTTTTATTTATTTATTTTTATTTTTTTTTATCACTTGGTGGATTTTGATGGGGCATGTTAAAAGATTTGGCATCACATGTCAATTTATTATATCATAATTTAAATTTCTACTCTCACTTGATATCAAAAGAACATCTATTCTACCCATATTAATGGAGAAGATTTTTACATTAAATTGGGAGGAGCACTGCTGAGTTCAGTGTTGCCAATAAAATTATTACTCCATTGGCCGTATCACTTATTAAAAATATGTTAAAATTTTGATTTGTATGTCTTTTTCATCACGAAGTTTCACAGTAATTGTTGGAGAAATTATTTGATCGCCTAAAAATTTATGCTACCGTAAAATTAAAAGACAATAATTTTCAGTATTAGTCATAGCTTTACAATATTTCTCTAAATGTAGAAACGACATGAAAGGCTTGCTACTTTCTTCTAATATTATGTTCGTGTATCCATCTAAACCGCGAGTGAATGTTCAAACAACTTGACATCTATTTTCTTAATATGATCAGAAAATACAATACTGTATTGTATACAACATACATAATGAATGCTATACTGAACGTTTTTAATTCTGGATTTGAATTTTTTTTTTTTTTTTAAAGAAGAAGGGCAAAATAACTAATTAAGTTGCTTAATTACAATAGCTGGGTTACTTGTATGTCTCCTCTCTATATCAGTTGGAGATGAAATTGCAATCATTGAAACCTGAAAAAATGGACAGAGAAGGGTTTGGAAATTAGTACATACTACATAATAATATTATGAAATTTAAGCACAATATATTCTCTTTGTGTTCATTAATATACCCATGTATAGAGAATGTGTATTCATATGAACGGTCAAAATGCCTCACAAATTTATTTGTATCGATAGACCAATGAATACAAAATACCAAAAGATAAAATCAAGCTAAGTTTTGTTTTCTGCGAAATGCATATGATTCTGTCTAGATGTTCTATATGTGTCCTACAGACCGACATTTTCTTTTTTATTGTTGTTGGAAATGAAAACGTTTTATCTAGGGATGACAACATTCTCTATGGGTTCATATTCATGGGCCTCCACTTAATTTAGGTCGGGTATTGACCTTCAAAAGATTTCAAAATTACAAATAAGTATGTTTCGAGAATTAGCTCAAGTCCCAAATATATTTTAAATTTAGGTACATAAATTTTATAGGTTCCGAACCCAAAACCAAACCCGAGATATTTTTTTTAAATCAAAATATATTTTAATTTAATAAAATAAAATAAAAATACTCAAATGGTAAAAAAAAAAAAAAAAAACAAAAACTCATTAACTCACGGCCTTTGCCGTCTTCGCTGCCATCAATCAAGGTAATTTTATTCCTTTTTCTGTATCATTTTAACAAATAATATCACTGTAAAATAAAACGAAAAATAAAAATAAATAAGAAGAAGACAAATTAATTGCTTGTGGTTTCATGCACAAAGGGGTCCACGTGATTGACAAAATAGTTCATGCACCAGTGCTCTCGGTTTCCATCCACGAGTCATGAATTTGATTAACAGGGAAAAATGAGATATTATATTTAATCTAAAGTAACGACAAGCATATATGCACAAAAATTTGACTGTTAAATAACTTAAATTCAAGATGAAACACCATAAACTTTGATTATTTCAGATACGGATATTTTTGTTAATTAGCTAGTGAAGATGTCAATGTCTTGAAAAATGGGCTCTGTAATTAGCTGGCAATAAAATTGATGGGGTTTTTGTAATTTTCCAGGCGCTAATTACGATTTTAAGCTTAATTAATAATGTCAGAGTAGATTTTGCAGCAAAAATATACTTTCACATTAATAGTTTTACATGAAGATCGAAGAGAATGTAAGCATGGTTCAGATTTGCAAAATTTATTTGGTTAATGTATTTACTAGGACTTTAGGTCCTGCTACGTTAGGAATGGCAAAAGTCCAGGGCCGTCCCGCAAGGAGTGGGCCTGTATAAAGGTTTAGTAAAAAAATTTAGACTTGTATGAATAAAAAATAAATTTAATGTAAATTAAAAAAATTAAATTATTAAATTATTTTAATTTTTTGAATTAATATTTGTTATTTTATTAAGTTGTATTACTAATATATTTATGTATTGGATTATTATTCTATTATATATTAAATAATTATCTTTAATTTAAATATTTTTTTAATTAAAAATATTTTATAATTAATTTTTAAAAAACACCTGAGCCCAGCCCGTCCAAATTTGGACATGTTTTTGAAGGGTGTGGATTTTATTTGAATGATATGAGCCTAAGCTTCGAAAAGCCCAGTCCAAACCCGTAAATTGCCATCCCTAACATGCTTGATATCTTCTTTCTAGATCATGTATATTCCCTATTACCAACAGCTTGATATATTATATATATATATATATATATATATATATATATATATATATATAGTTTTTATTGTTAAATTTAAAAGTTCAAGTAGCCATTACTCAATTAATATTGAATTTATTTTTTTGCTTCTATACCTGGTGGGATAAGCCTCCGGTTCTTATTTGTAAAAGTTTATATGAAGATTATTAGAATTTAGGTACGTACCAATCCTCTTAATCAATTTAACTGCCTTTTTATTTTGTATTTCTTCTTCTCTTTCAGTAAGGTTATGCATTTATATGGACCCTAAAAAAAAATCATTTCTTATATTTTTGTCGCTAAATGTTCTCACCTTTTAAAATTCACATGTGAGGCTAACACAATATTATTTTATTACATAAGTCGAAGTTGAGTTAAAATTCATATTAGTATAATGTTGTCCGATCTCAAATCTATATTTTAAAATGTGTAAGTGGAAACGTTTATACTCTCTTTTGTATAAAAATATTATTGACCGAACTTACTTGGATCAGTTGTGACGAGCATGGCAATCCCACCAAAATCACAAGTTCCTCCACGATTCTTTGTCTTCTGCCAGTAGCTATTGAAAGCATAAGAAGCATGTGCAACCAAAGTATTGGGCTGAAAGCACGGCCCATTGGTCTGAATAGGCTTGCAATCCGCTCCAGTTCCGCATGCATAATCCATGGCCTCTTGAATTATCGAGTCAGGCACTGCGGGCTTGGCAACACACCAAACCGGAAACCGAGGATTTTGATGTGGTGGCGGTGGCGGTGGCGCAGCCGGTGGGGGGTGAGCCATTGGAGGTTGATAGACTGGCGAGCCAGGAGCGAGTTTCGGTGGGCTTGGCCCATAGGGTGGCGGGGTACGAGTTCCAGTGCTAGGTGGGCTTGGTACATATTGTGGTGGGCTTAGACGAGGTGAAACTGCGGGAACGCCTGTGCTAGGTGGGCTTAGATCTGGCGAAACTCCAGGCGGGCTTGCGGCGGCATAAGGCGGGCTTTGAAAAGGAAGATTGGGCGTAGATGGTGGGTATATACAAAATGGAGCAGGGATATTGTTATGAGGAGAAGAAAGCGGAGCTATTGATTCAAGAGGTGGAAAAGAAAATGGAGCGCTTAGGCCATTTGATTCAGCCCTTGAAAGATAAAAATTTTTATGGATGTTAACGCGACTCGATAACTTTGGTTTTTTCATGGGTTTGTGGATTGAATTTCGACTGAATTCGGGCCCTTGAAAGCTTGAAAATTGAACAACGTGTCTTGCATCTGCATAAAGAAATCATAGATAAATCAGCACTAGCGGCCTAGCAATAGAATGAACAATTGAAAAATAAAGCATTTAGGAAAACAAATAAGTACCGGTGAGAGTGAAGAAGTTGGTGGCTGAGATGAAAACGCAAGCAACTAAAACAATGAATCGGATAGAAATCTTTCTCGGCTCCATGGCATGCATAAACTGTATATTGCAGGTAGCTCCAGTTGGGATTTTCTGCTTCATGAATCTCCACTATAATACAGGCACTTGGGGATACAAGTACTGGAAGCTGAGCGAGGCAAAAAGCAATAGGTAACAGGAAAAGAGACAGTATCTTTTTTATCTCTTATCGTATCCTTTTTCTTTTTTTTTTTTTATATTATTTGCTGGGAATTTATGCTTGCTTGGAAGATGAGTAAAATCTTGAAATCAATTTTTTTTTTTTTTATTTCTTGTGTTCTGCTTTTTGTTTTGCTTGCTTTCTACTCAAAGAGCTGACCTCTCTAACTCTCGGATCATGTAATGCGGAAAAAATTCTCGGAGGAATTAAAGTTCTAAGGGACAAGTCATCAAAAAGCAGGTTTCAACGAAGCTTTGGTGCAGTAGTGTCTCCCTCCGCCTACCTTTTTTTTTATAATTTCTGCTAAAGGAATCAAATTACATTATAAAATCATTTCATATACTGTCTTAGAACTTCTTCGATCCACCACGACTAATCTTGAAATATTATTTCCGAAATGGGAAGAGAAAACGCCATTCCACTTGCGAATTTTGAGTTCATTTCAATTGTTCGCCGCCTAAACTTAATTACGCTGAGAAATAAAGTTTGTGCGCACCCAACAGATCTCAAGTAATAATAAATAAATTACTTGCAGATTATGTTAGAACCAATTTAAGTTAGAGTATCCGTTTATAACCATATTATTAAAGTTATAATAATTTTTTTTATTATTTATTACTTTACGAATGAAATTATGAATCATATTCTACTTTAAAACAGTTCCAAGGTAGTTATATCTTACAAATTATTGCAGCATTATTGTTAGAAAGAAAATTTAAATTATATCTGTAATCATTGCCCAATTTTACCAAATTTAAAAAATACAGGCCCAATTCCAATTCCCAAACATAACTTATCAATTTTAAGCCAAAATTCCTTTGGCATTTGTCCGGGGTTAAGCATTTGAACAAGAGCTCCATGATTGATATCACACGCACTTATATATAAAGGAAAACATTAGTGAATTGTATTTAGTGCGGCCTTGCAACTTTTCGGCGGATTTAACATTTTTTCATAAATTATTTGCCATCACATCTCCAACGGTAACCTTTTCCGCTGTTCTGCCCCGACAAAACATTTTCTCAAAGCTTGCGTCAAAGTTTGGCACGTGGGCTGTGCCATACCAAACATTGAATATCAAGGATGTGAATTTTGCTATTTTAATTAATTTATGCACTTAATTAATATCATGAATGTCACTAATAGCATACATCCCATCTAATTAAACTTATATCCTCCAAAGTTAACATCTTAAATTTGTACAATTGTTTTCTAAATATTTTGATTACCCAAATAATAATAATAATAATTAACAATGACAAGAACCAAAAAAAAAAAAGTAATAGCCAATGGTCATGTAGCCGGTAGACCATTGGTAATGAAGCTTTGCTTCATGTCCTAATTTTAAGTTAAAGATTCTTATTATTATTATTTTTTTCCCTCATTTGGGTAGAGGTAAATAAGTTATTCCTCAAACCGGGGTAAGATAAATAAATCCTTAAATATTAGTGGGGAAAAAAGGTATAAAATTTTTTGAGCTGGGCCATGATAAAATTAATCTTAAATTATTCTTCAATAATTCTAGGTTTAAATATTTGTAGACACATCATTGTAACATCAATATTAAAAAAAATAAAATAAAATAATAGCAACATTGCTACTATTTGAATAGGTATGAATATAAATATTTAAACGACATATTTATTTTTTTTCAATATCTAAATATAAGTGATATTTTATTTATTTTTATAAATAAAAAATCTTAAATATCATTATCTGGCATTTATATCCTCACAAATCAAAACAAAGAATGAATTAGATTTTATAATTTAGGAAATAAATGTATTTTATAATAGATATTTTTTAAGTATCATATTCACTTCTCGTTCACATCTTTTTCTATTCAGATATAAATGTCTAAAGAATATAAATTAGTTAAAAAAAATTAAAAAAGATCTTAAATTAATAAAAGTTCATACTTCATAAGTTTCATAAATTTTAGAAAAATAAAAGGCATTGAGGGTATAATTGTAAATGTAGCAATTCGGAAGAAGTCTTTTTTCAGAATGTTTTAAACTCGTTGTAACGGTCACTTATTTTTTGTCTTCTTCGACCTCCTGTGTTTCAGTTTGCTGCTTACAGAACCGTGGAAAAAGAAAGCCATAAAAACAGAAAAAACAGAAAGTGAAAGAGCACAACTCAACGTTACGAATGAAAAGGAATTACAGAGACGAAGAAGAAGAAGAAGAAGAAAGGGAATTGCTCATCAACTTGAAAGTGGTCGAGTATTTGCTGCCAGTGATGTCGAAAGAACTCCTCTCCAAGTTTCCCGACAACTCTGCCTTCGATTTCGACTACTCTCAAAGCTCAATTTGGTCTCCTTTGATTCCTCGCACTTACAGTCCCATGGATTTGGATCATTTCGTCACTCCAAGAAAGCTCTCAAATGATTATGACTTTCACAAGCAAGGTATCATCAGGAAAAGTGCCCACAAGAAGAAGATGATCGCATCCCCTGCTTTCAAATTTAACCCTTTCAAGAAGACAAAGATGAAGAACAAGAAAATCAGAGCCTCCGAATTTTCTGCAACTCCTGTTAATACTTCTTGCTTGCCCATCTCCACTAAGGTACATTTCTTCTTAATCTCTTTACAAGGATTTTACCAGTTTAATCAATCATTAAATAAATGAATCCAAAATCTGCTTGCGTTGATGGGATTTATTTGTTTATTTATTGCACTTACAGAAACATAACATGTGATGCAGGGATGGGCGAAGATGCTGAAGGCTGCGTCCAAGCATTTCAAGAAAAAGAAGAAAGATGCGGGGATGCAAGCGAAGCTCTCCAACTGTTTGATGGAAGCAAGCAAAAACAATTGAAGAAGATTGATACTGCTTCTGTAATTTATTTTTATTTTATTTTAATTTAATTTAATGAAGAAAAAAATTTGGGTGTTGTACTTTCTTACAGTTTTGTATCAAGTATCAACTACTGTTGTTTATATGTTGTGCTGGGCAAAAGTGCTTGCTTGAGTTTCTATTATTACCTAAAAATGCATTTATTTTTACATTTGTTAATAGTTTTGGACCAAAGTGGATGAGATTGGTTGACATTAATAATCAAAATACTTTTTACTCGAGCATCACAATGTTAAGTTGTACAGTAACCTCCACCAAATTATGACAAACAGAAAGTAATTTTTCTGTTAATTGCTACAACAAAACCCCATGTCCTAACAACGATTCATTTATCCATTACAACATATTTAATTGTAAATTTTCTCTTTTAGGACAACACCACCTGGACAATTTAAGATTACTAAGATGATTAATCCAATGCTCTCGTCTTCATGACACGCTTCCGAATAAATCCTCAATCAACCGTCCCGTCGCAGCATACGAAGATCCACCGTCCCTCAAAGCCAATCTAGCCTTCTCACTAACCTCCTTAACCCTCTTCCTCACTTCACTATCTCCGCCCATCACACATCCAACGGCTCTCGCTAACTCATCCGCCAACACGTGATTTTCGGTACCCCTCCTGTAATCCAATCTCAGCTCCACCGCCAGCCCCAAATCCCTCACCATCTGGAAGGCATTAATCTGCTGCTCAGCGTATATCGGCCACGTCACTATCGGCACTCCGAACCACACGCTCTCCAAGATCGAATTCCACCCGCAATGCGATACGAACCCTCCGATCGCACTGTGGGCCAGTACTTCCTTCTGTGGGGCCCACCCACATATCATTCCCCTGCCCTTTGAATCTCTCTCGAAATCCACGTGGCAGTATATCCTCCACACACGTGTATTCACGGGCATTTCGGGTCTATCCTTCGGCGGGGGTTTCCTCAGGGACCACAGGAATCTAACACCGCTTTTCTCCAGCCCACTCGCAATCTCTCTTAGCTGTTCCTCGCGAAACTCCCCATGCTACCAAAGCACAAGAAAACAACTGACGACGCTGGCTGATCATCGAGCCATCTGATGATCTCATCGCGCTGGGTCCCACCCCCACCTGGCCGAGCATGAATATCACTGTGAAGATCGATCATCGGTCCCACATTGTAAACCGGCGGTACACCATCACACTTCATCAAATACTCAACCGCATGGGATTCCAGCTCTTCGAACGTATTTACAATTATACCCTTCGTCTCCTTGAATCTTCTTCCGAAATTCTCGAAGGCGCTGAACCCTCCATGCTTGTTGAAACAGAGAGAAGGCAGAACCCGGTACGGTACCGGATTAGCATAAGTAAAAATATCGGCTGAGTCAGTTTCCGATTCTTCAAATTCTTCACCACCCCGAGTCGGAAGATGCAGGACGAAACCCAAAAAAGCCGCACCTGACGTGAAGAACACGTAAGAAGGAACCCCAAGCTCGTTCGCAGTATCAATCATGCTCGAGCAAAAAAGATCGAGCACCAGTCCCGCGATTTTTACGTTGTTGTTCAAGACATGCTCGATAATAGCTTCTTTAATACAATCTTTATGGCTGTCCACATACTCTGTGATGAACTTTTCAGGGGACTTGAAGTAGTCCAGCGGAGGTGGGTCCATCTTCGGGACACCAATGAACCGTATGCTTGCATCGGCGGTGGCGCCGGCGCCGGCGAGTGATTTGATGTGAGCATCGTTGTCGGAGGCGGTGGCCGTGGGTGCTTGCATGACAATAACGGTAATGGAGAAGCTATTGTTGCTACCTGCGGCATTATCAGGGTCCAGTAATAATAAGCGCTTTGCGAACACGATTAAGGACGCGAGATGGCCTACACCTGGGAAAGGAATGAACACTAACTCGGCTTTCTCCTTCATGATTGACGACTGATGATTCGTTTTTGTTAATTGTGATGTTTGCGGTGTCGTTTAAATTTCTTATACGGGGGAGTTGTCGTCGTTAATTTCTTTGAACGACACAACTATTTGTGGTCTGTGCGAATGGTAATTCAAGCTGCTAGTGTGTGTGTGTGTGTATATTCATCACGTGTTTGATGTGGACTTAATTTTATAGTTGATTGGACGACAATAATTGACCTTATATGTAGTTCTTACATGTGTTGATTGTTATCTTTAATTTTATATTTGATGGTGATGAGAATAATATCAGGATGTAATCCTTCTTTGGTCTTTATCTTTAGCAATCCGCCAATCCCTATTGTTTGTTTTAAATTAAAAAATAAAATAAAAAATGAAGACATCCATTTTTGACACACAAGTGCTGTTTATTAATTTTACTTATTAAATTAACAGTGGGGAAAGCGGGGCTACAACCCTTTTATTATTATTTTTTAATTGATTATTATGCCTTCCTTACATTACACCTTTTATTATTAGTTTACTTTAAATTGTTGCATTTTATTTTTAGGCTTATTACAGTTCGAGGAGTTTAATGGCTGTTTGGTAATGTTGTGAGATAATAATGATTTAAAACCTACAAATATAAATAGTTTAATAAATACTTAAGATTGTAGTTTTTAAATTGAAATGATTTTATTTCATAATTGATTGAAAAAACATTATAATATTTTATTAAAAAAATACTATTCACAGGTTGTATTTACTAAATACAATCGACTTGTATATCCAATATGCATATATATGTTTTTCTCAAAGTAGATATAATTTTTTTAACCCATAAAACCTTTATACCACACGTGCCTTACTTAAATCAGTTTGTACTACTTTTGCTCCACAACCACAAAGCCCAGCGACTCTTTTACCTTATTCTCCCGCTATCATACCTACCAAAACTAATTATTGATCACATGTTCTGACTAGCATCGAATTATATCTGAATTTTTCACGTGGATATTTTTGTTAACATGTTTCTAGAATTGCACTTGGTTGGTTTGCAATCAGCTTTATCCACCTATCCACCAAAATTCAAATATTATTGTTAAGTGGAGAATTAAAAAAAAAATGATAGAGGCTTTCAATTATTCATCAATGGCCATTTGTTGTGTTAAGGCAGCCATATGTCATTCGAAGAGTATTTTACACAACAAATCTGTATGGCAATTAAAAAATTCTAGTACAAAAGCTGTTAAGTAAGCTTATCAAACTTTTCAAACTAGTTAAGTAAAGATACTTGCAAAAATTCTAGAGAGAAGAGAGAGTAATATAATTAAAGCGAAAGCTTATAACTCGAAGGAATATATACGAGAGAGCTTGAGAGCTTTACAAATATGTTTGAATTGCTTATTGTATTGTGTGTCCAAAATGGTAAGTGTCATACCCTATTTGTAGGAGAGATTTGCATATTTTAAAAAAGTCCACGCAATTTGTACAACTTACTATAAAAATTTAGATATTTTTAAATATATACAGCTGTGGAAGGATCAGGATCTAAATATGTACAAGTGATTAGATGTGTTAAGAGTGTGCTGAAAAATTTTAAAATTTGGCAAAGTTGCACACCTTGACTTAGATTTGGGCTCTTGGACCCAGAATCTTAAATTCTCGAACTGAAATTTTGGACAGCCCGTCACACATAGGCGCTTATGCAGCTTTGCCCTTATTCAAATAATTTGGGTATTGTAGGAAACTAGTATTAGAAACTAATAAACTCAACCTTAATGAGTAGAATAATTCTCCCAAAAATTAGGGTGTTGCTAACCTCAAAGACAAAGTTAAATGATTAATAATTTTAGTTAGTTGACTACTTAATTTCAAATTCAACTACGAAGTCATCAGTAAATTAAATGCCCATTAGCAAATGTATAAAAGTACTAGTTTTTGTGCCCGATTGTTCTCGAGTTGTTGAGTCGTGCACTTGTGCTTGATCATCATCTTTGATTGGCCAATTCCGAAACGAAATTTCAATAAGCACATGCTGAAATGCACATCCCACGTAAGCCTTACAAAAAGATAACGGAAAATCGGAGCCTCTTGAGTAAACCAACCACACAACATCACATCTCAAACTAAACAGTTGTCGGAGGAAAAGCACAAAGCCAAAGCTCATCCATGGCCTCCTCCTCTGTGCCTCTTCCTCTTTCACCACCTCCACCAACCGCCACTCCTCCTCCTCCTCCTCCTCAGCTTCCCCAAATCCACTCACTCTCCCCGCCAATCCCAAAACTCAAAACCCCCACAGTTCGCTCCCGCTTAAGCAAAATTTGCCAAGAAGGCCGTCCCCATTTAGCCCGCCAATTGTTCGACTCAATTACCCGCCCAACAACCGTCATTTGGAACACCATCATTATCGGGTTCGTCTGCAATAACTTGCCCTATGAAGCCATTTTGTTGTATTCCCAGATGAAAAAATCGTCTCCTTACACCAGTTGTGATAACTATACTTACTCTTCTGTTCTTAAGGCTTGCGCCGAGACCCGTAACCTTAGGATCGGTAAAGCTGTGCATTGTCATTTTATTAGGTGTTTCTCGAATCCTAGTAGGTTTGTGTATAACTCTTTGTTGAATATGTACTCTACTTGTTTGAGTTCTTTGGATGCTGAAATGGTTGGTCTTAAATACGTTGAGGTTGATTATTCGAAATATGATTTAGTTTGTAAAGTTTTTGATACAATGCGAAGGAGGAATGTTGTTGCGTGGAATACAATTGTTTCGTGGTATGTAAAAACTGAGAGATATGTTGAGGCAGTTAGGCAATTTAGGATGATGTTGAGAATGGGAATTAGACCAAGTACCATTAGTTTCGTTAACGTTTTCCCTGCTTTGTCAAGTTTAGGCGATTACAAGAGTGCTGATGTTGTTTATGGGTTGCTTGTTAAGCTTGGAAGTGAATATGTGAATGATTTGTTTGTGGCTAGTTCAGCGATATTCATGTATGCTGAGCTTGGTTGTTTTGATTTTGCGAGGAAGATTTTTGATATTTGTTTGGAGAGGAATACTGAGGTTTGGAACACTATGATTGGTGGATATGTTCAGAATCATCGTCCTGTTGAAGCTATTGAGCTTTTCATTCAGGCGTTGGAGTTAGACGAGATTGTTTTTGATGATGTGACTTTCCTGTCAGCTTTAAGTGCAGTTTCACACTTGCAGGAATTAGACTTGGGTCAACAGCTGCATGCATATATAATTAAGAATTTTGTGGCATTGCCGGTTATTGTTCTTAATGCCGTGATTGTCATGTATTCAAGGTGCAACAGTATCCATACATCATTTAAAATTTTTGAGAAGATGCAGGAAAGAGATGTTGTTTCTTGGAATACTATGATTTCCGCTTTTGTGCAGAATGGACTGGATGATGAAGGGTTAATGCTTGTGTATGAGATGCAGAAACAAGGATTTATGATTGATTCTGTGACTGTAACTGCTTTGCTTTCAGCAGCATCAAACCTTCGAAATCAGGATGTTGGAAAGCAGACACATGCTTATCTTCTTAGGCATGGCATTCATTTTGAAGGAATGGAAAGTTATCTTATAGACATGTATGCAAAATCTGGCTTGATTAAGACTGCACGACAAATTTTTGGGAAAAACGATTCTGGAGACAGAGATCAAGCCACTTGGAATGCTATGATTGCAGGGTACACCCAAAATGGACTGCTTGAGGAAGCTTTTGTGGCTTTTAGACAGATGCTTGAGCATAATGTAACTCCCAATGTTGTGACTATAGCATCAGTTCTCCCAGCTTGTAATCCCATGGGAAATATAGAGTTGGGGAAACAACTCCATGGATTCTCTATTCGCTATTTGTTGGACCAAAATGTCTTTGTGGGTACTTCCCTTATTGACATGTATTCCAAGTCAGGGGTAATTAATTATGCTGCAAATGTGTTTGCTAAAATCCCTGAGAAAAATTCTGTTACATATACCACAATGATATTGGGTTATGGCCAACATGGGATGAGCGAGAGAGCTCTCTCTTTGTTTCGCTCAATGAAAGGATGTGGAATTCAACCTGATGCCATTACCTTTCTTGCGGTATTGTCAGCCTGCAGTTATGCTGGTTTAGTTGATGAAGGTCTTCAAATATTTGACCTGATGCAGCAAGAATACAAGATTCAGCCTTCAACTGAGCACTACTGTTGTGTTGCAGATATGTTGGGGAGGGTTGGGAAAGTGGTTGAAGCCTATGAGTTTGTTAAAGAACTTGGTGAAGAAGGAAATGTGTTGGAAATTTGGGGTTCACTTCTTGGATCCTGCAGACTTCATGGGCATTCTGCATTAGCAGAAGTTGTCGCCAAGAAGTTGCTTGAAATGGATACAAGAAACAGTATGCCAGGCTATCATGTTCTGCTCTCCAATATCTATGCAGAAGAAGGTAACTGGGAAAATGTGGATAAAGTAAGGAAAGAGATGAGAGAGAGGGGGTTGAGGAAAGAGGTAGGATGTTCTTGGATTGATGTTGGAGGTTATGTGAACCGTTTTGCTTCTAAGGACCAAGAGCATCCTCAGAGCCATGAGATATATGAAATGTTGGAAAGATTAGCGATGGAAATGAGAAATGCTGGCAATAAGACCATTCAAAACTCCAATGTAGATGCCACCTCTAGGTTTGATGAATGAAAGGGAATGTTTCTTATATATTTTAAAAATTGGAGATAAGAAAACTGTGTTTGGAAAACTGAAGACAGGTATCTGCAGCAAATCGATAGGCTGCGAGATGGATAGTAGCTGTCGTTGTGCTTGCTGTGTATACAAGTGTGAGTGCTAGCTCTAACTGTGGGACTGTTTGTTCAAACTGACCATTTGGATTAATGGTGAAATTCCTGGCATAGTTTTTTGAAGCAGATCAGTAATTTTCATGAAGCAGCTCACCGTAGGTACTGCTTTAGTCTGTTGACATGGTCTTTAATGACCGAGCTAAGCAATGGAGACTGAGCCTGAGTCGGTTGGGTAAGCAACTCCAAAAGGGTTTTATCATCTTTTTCAGGTCAGTACCACTTATGCATATTCCATTTGCACGATCGCTTTAAGGTTAGAGTTTCAGTTCAAATCATGTGATCTTATGTTTTCGCACTATTGCTATTGGGGCCAGTGGTGCTGCATTTTAAATCTTGCATTTGAGTATGTATATTTGTTACTTGGTATTGAATTCCGCCGCTCAGTATTTCTGGTGAGAACTCTGAATATAAGAAATTGTAAAGATGGGTTTGAAATTCCATTTCACAACTTCCAGTATGCCTTTGTACTGGACCTGACTATAAGTGCTTGGATTGAGGCTAATATAAGCTGTAGGACAACTCCCTTAAATATCAAGTTATTTTGAAGTTTGTTATACTTTATTCTTAGAAATTGCTTGAATCATTTTGGATATCTTTTTATCTCAGAATATTTGGTAATTTGCGAAGAATTTGTACCTACATAAAGAAACATTAATTGAAATGAAGTTTTAATGAAACTGGGTGATCACTAGGAATGAAGATTAAATAGAAGGAAAGAAGAAGCAAATTTAAAAGCCAATAAAAGATACTCTCGTGATTATTATTATTATTATTATGGAAATGTATTCTCTTAATTATTTAATGTTCACTGAACAAACATTATAAATGATTAATGTTCACTAAAACAAACATTATAAATGGCTGCTTTGGTTTTCTTTTCCCATTTTCTCTGTCTATTCTTTATCCTCCTATTTAATTTTCAAAATATTCTGCCGTCTTGCTCCTGTTTATGCTCTCCAGTTTCAAGTGACTGAAAAATTACTCAGCAGGGTCAAAATAATTGTTTCATTACAATTTTTGAAGAATTCAAGCATTCTTTTTCTTCTTCTTTCTTTTTTTAATTTTTAAATCTGAGAATTTGAGTTAGAATTGTAACAGAACCAAATGTTTTAGGAATTGCAGAACGTGAGAAGAGCATGTTCATCCTACAGCACTCTATCACGGAGATAAATCTGGGGACATAATCTGGGAGTTGCAAAACCTAGCAGGGATGATGAAGTATTCCATCCACTGCCCCTTTTGCCAATGTGTTCCAGTAGGCCTCCGTACTGAATCATATAATCCACTCCTAGAGATTGAAGGGGATATGTTTTTTTGCTGGAACTTCTATCAGGCATTCTACCAAATATTCTTCTTCAATCAGATTTAAACGGTAACTAACATTCTCCATTCTCTTTCCCCCTTACTCTTGTCGGAATTCGCCTGCTCTACATGTCATGGGCAATTTAATTCCTTGTAGCGCAATCTTTTCCTAGCCTTTTCTTTTTTTTTTTCTTTTTTCTTTTCCTTCCAAATCTATGAAATAAGGGGAAAAGATTTATCATTAATGTTGCATGTTCCATTTGGCTGATAAAAAACATACTAGAGAGTACAGTTTGATCAATTATTTCTAATACTCGCTCTTACCTAAGTACCTAACCATAGTCTGATTCCCTTGGATCGGCTTTTAGTCAAATTATTGGACGTCTTCAATGTCCAATACACTTATCTGTATTACGGAGGCATATTTTTAGTGTGTTTATAATTATTTTTTATTTAAATACACGATAACTTCATAAATTTTTACTTTCTAGACTAAGGCAGACGTGTCATGAGTAATTGGATTCGAGAGCAGCTGCTGGCATTACAATATCCCGATCTCCAACGATTCAATGATCAAATTAAAGTAGCCTCTGTTTCATCTTGTAAGATGGCACATCGAAGTTATATAAGGGCTTGGTATTACAATGATGAGGGAGAAAGCAAAGCAGGTAGCGAGCAAAGGTATAGAGAGGAGAAGCTCTCCAAGCCGTACAGGGAGAGTGATTGATCAAGTTCAATTATGAATCTCCCGTAATCTGAACTATGGCTTGAACAAATACAGATCTGTTATCACAAATCTTGACCACACACGTTGCACAAAGTTACTATTTATCAACTGGATTTATTATTTTTCGTAGATAGTTTGGCTTCTCTTTTAATGAACAGAACGGCGTCTTCTTCTTCGAAAGCCACGACAACACATTTAATAGTGTGTTTTCATTCATACCTCACAATCAATCAGGTCTCTTCGGAGACATCCGTCAAAATTTGAGCCACAAAGCAAGCTTGAAATATTAAAATCGTTTAATGCAATAATATAACTCTTATTTGTATGTTTAATTATAAATATTTATGTAATAATTTATAATTATAATAATTATAAATATCTGTATAATATAATAATATGATGTATAATCAATATTAAAAAAATTAAGAGAAAATATTTACCGTTCACCCGTTTTTTACACCTTTTTTAAAAATACACAATTCCTTCATTTTTTGGCTGAAATCCACCTAAAGTTACATTTTTTTTCACTTTTCCACTTCCGTTTGGAACCCGTTAAGAAAACTAACGGAAATTTAAAAAAATAATCATTTTACCCCCAAAACGAAAATTACAATTTCACCTTAAAAATTATAAAAAATAATCAGATTAAATCTAATAATTTTTCCCATTGGCCAATAAAGAAATTAATTTCACAACCATCAAATGCAAGTTTTTTTTAAAATATGTCGGTAATTAGAATGCTAAATTATAACAGTAGTATTAAAAATAGTTCAATCTCACAAACCATCAATTGAATTTAAGATAAGTAAAGTTTTATTATTTATTGAGTTATAATCTCTAGTAGTTAAGATTTTTTTGTACTTCATTAACGTACCAATAATGATATTCATTATTAAATCTTATTATTTTTGACATTTTTAGGGTGAAATTATAATTTTCGTTTTGGGGGTAAAATGGTCATTTTTTAAAGTTTCCGTTAGTTTTCTTAACGGATTCCAAACGGAAGTGGAAAAGTGAAAAAAAAATGTAACTTTAGGTGGATTCCAACCAAAAAATGAAGGAATTGTGTATTTTTGAAAAAGGTGTAAAAAATAGATGGATGGTGGATATTTTCCCAAAAATTAATTTTATATTCAATTTCAAATATTTGCGTATCTCAGGACAATAGCAATGATGCCTCATTTAGTTAGGAAATTGTCTTAAATAGCCACTTTCAAAAACTCAATATCACAATAAGCCATAGAGCAAAAATTCAGACAATAATAACCACACACACCTCTTATGGACTAAATTACCTCCTCTCCAAAGACCATTGTCAAAATCACTTAACTCACGCATCACCCAAAATCGCCCGTTATCTCGAAATTTCTTTTTACAGCCCCATCATCACAATATCACCATCACAACCCCTATTTGCACAACATTCATTAGCAAAAATGTTGTACATTGTCAACAGCATTAGGATTCGACCTAAAAGTATGCCTCCCTTACACTTTTATAGTAAGTTTTAATTGATTGGTAGATTATTAATAATAGAAAAACACATTAGGATATGTATTAGAATGAACAATTTAAGGATTTTAAATATTAATGTTTGCAAAATATAAGTACATTAGGTGTTTGTTAAAATGTTTCTAAGAAATAATTTTCAATTATCTCAATAAATTTGTTGAACTAGTTCTTAATAATCCACTCTTTAATATTAATGCTACTTACTAGTATGAAGTTTATATTTATTTCATAAGTTTTTTTTATTTTTTTTAAATTTATGTTGGGTTTAGGTGGCCTGGGCATGGAGCCATGGCCCGAACATGCTACGGGCCATGGCTCCCGGGTCTCCTCGTATTTACTTCAAAGCTTTTTTCTTACTCCGATATGCTTGCTGGTATGATAAATTAATTCCATAATCATTATTTATATCTGAAATGATATCCTTTGGAGTATATATTCGCTTGGCATCAACAAACTTTTGCTTGATAATTTCACCGACAACCTGACTATTTGCTTGACGATGACCATTATGAAAAATATCATTTTGACAAGCATGCACCATGTCATATCTCTTCACTAGCCATTGCACATTCTCCTTGTTATTCGCCCTCGTTGCTCGAAGTCGCCATTTACATGTCTTCACAGCACAACAAGCCTCCCAACATATGTTTGTGGACCTATCCACCTTGAACTCAAACTTATCTCTAATGGCAACAATGCTAAGCTTCGTGTATAACCATTCCTTCATGCTAAATAAGTGCCCAACATAAATACCACTTGAACTGGAACTTACAACTGTAAGTGAATCTGAAACTACCCAATATGATGGCATAACTGGAACCTCCAATTGTAGCTGGTCAACTATAGTTGATACTGGAGGCCGACTTCGGCTATGTGAATTATTATCTTCCTGAAACTGAGGCATTGCTTCCATATCATCCAATGGACGATCGCAATCTACGTCATCACAGTCACAGAATGGAGAGTAGTTTCCGCAGTTGGAAACTTTTGTTCTTCAGTATTGGGGAATAAATCATTACCATGATTTGGTGTGGATCCATAGCCAAATGTGCTTTCCGTAGTTGGAAACCTTTGTTCTTCAGTATCAAGGAAGAAGTCATTACCATAATTTGGTGTGGATCTATAGTCAAATGTGCACTCAAAGGCTGAAGATTGGGTTGATGGCATCAAAGGAGCTGAACTTTGTTGAGATGGCATTAAAAGAGCTTTAATTGTAACTTTAGGCAATGTAGTTACAAAAATATGAGTCATACCATAGTTTATTGGATCAGAGTTCATACGTATAATAATGTTTACCATTTCATCATCTAGTATACCCATTGGTAAAGAAGCAGTGGGTTGCATGGGATAGTTTGTGCCCCAAACTGTTTTCACTGTCATAAAATATTCATTTGAACTTAACTTCAGCACTTGATATATCCTAGCAATAAATTGTTCGAAAGTTGCATTATTTCGAAGTAAAAATGCTTTAACTTTTCCATTTTTATATTCCATATGACCATCAGCAAACGTTTCCCATAATCCATCATAACACATCTTAAGCACAATTGTTGATTCCATTAAACCTGAAGCAAATTAAAATAAATATAATTACATTACTAAAACAATAAATTTATTTCTATAAAATATCATTGACAACAAACAATTAACATTAAAAAAATTTAAACAAGTGAGAAGTACGGGCGAAGGGTGCCATCGCTCTGGCGATGCATGCCTTTGCCCGCCCTTAGCCCACGAGAAGGGCGGGCGATGGCAACCTTTGCCCGTGATTGGATTTTCTTCTACAAGTCATCGAAATACAATATTTACTAAACTTTTCTTAACTTTGGGATTCACACAAACAAATATCTACCCACGTAATAAAATTTAATAAAGATATTTATTTCTTCAAATATCTACAAAACCCATAGATAAAACTTAATTAATCTTCCAATCTAAATTAAAAAAAAAAAACCTTAATGAGCTTTTTTCCCCCTTTTTTGTCTTGATTGATTTTGTCTTGAATGCTAGTTAAAAATTTTTGTTTGATGCATATAAAATCGGTATAGTTTTGTGTTTAGTTGTTGGAGGGAGTTTGAGAAGTGAAATGGGAGTAATTTTTTAGAGTTTGTGTTTAGTTGTTGAGGTGAAATAAGAGAGGAGTTTTGGGGGGTAATTTAGTCCATAAAAAGTGTGTGTGATTATTATTGTAAGAATTTTTGTTTTATGGCTAATTTTGATATTGAATTTTTGAAAGTGGCTATATAAGACAATTTCCCCATTTAGTTTTGTCTCCACTAGTATAAGACAATTCAAATTCACAAACACACATTTGTATTACCCAGTAATTCATTAGTAATTTATTGGGCTCACCTATAGCTCGTCTGTTATTGAATGATGCTTGTAGTTTCTTTTGCTATGGATTTAAATTAATATTTGGTTTTGCTATTTTAGCTTCATCATCTCAATGATTTTGATTTGTTGTTTAAGCTTGAAGGATATTTTTAAGTGGTAAGGCTAGCTACATCCCTAGATTCATTTTAGTAAAATTTCTCGCTTCTTTTAGGTTATTTTTTTAAAAAAGGCTAAAAATATGCTGGCTACTTATTTGCATGCGACTTTTGTTTAATTTAAAGAGTCATTTGCTATTTGTAATCGTTTGTGATACTAAGAAAAAAAATAAATTAATAAACAAAATTTAATTTAAAGAGGCATTTGCTATTTGTAATCGTTTGTGATATAAATTAAAAAATAAATTAATAAACAAATTCTCAACCATCAGTGCCGCATGTACTTTTATTTAATTTAAAGTATTTGTAATCGTTTGTGATATAAAGGGCAAAAAAATTAATTAATTAATGAACTGATCCTCACGAGCTGTTATAACATCACTTCAGCTCTTATCTCCCATCCAGACACACACAGAAAGCAGTACTCAATTATTGATTCCCACTCCACAAAACAAGATGAAGAAAGCTGAGCTTGTGTTCATTCCATCGCCAGGCGCCGGCCACCTTGTATCGACGGTGGAGATTGCAAAGATCCTTGTTGATCGCGACGAACGTATCTCCATCACAGTCCTGATAATCAAGCTTCCATTTGACAACAAAGTCGCCGCCTACACAGAATCACTCGCCGCCTCTAATTTACCATCTCGTATCAAATTCATTTTCCTTCCCGATGACAACCAATCCCCTCCCCCAGGAAAAGTCCCCTATTCTTCCCTCGAAACCAAAAAAACCCACGTCAAAGAAGCTGTCGCTAAGCTCACTGGGTCACCTGACTCGCCAACACTTGCCGGATTTGTTCTCGACATGTTCTGCATGTGCATGGTTGACGTTGCAGATGAACTTAGGGTTCCTAGTTATGTCTTCTTCACGTCGAGTGCAGCTTCATTGGGTTCCTTTCTTAACGGCCAAGCTCTTTACGACCAAAACAAGCTCACCACTGAGTTGATAGACTCGGGTGCTGATTTGCAAGTTCCGACGCTTGTGAACTCAATTCCTGCTAGGCTTTTGCCTAGTTCCTTTTTTGATAAAGAGTGGGCCGAATTTTTATTTGGGCAAGCAAGAAGGTACAGACTTGTTAAGGGCATAATGGTAAACACATTTGAAGAGCTAGAACCCTACGCAGTCAAGTCTTTCTACGATGGTAAGATTAATAAGATTCCGCCGGTTTATGCCGTGGGGCCCGTTGTGAATATCACAGGGGACAATTATGCTTTGGGACCCGGAGCAATTGAGAAGAAAGCTGAAGTTATAACATGGCTGGATGATCAACCGGAATCATCAGTCGTGTTCCTGTGCTTCGGGAGCAGGGGATGCTTCGATGTGGATCAAGCGAGAGAGATCGCGCATGCGCTAGAACAATGCGGACACCGGTTCTTGTGGTCCCTACGTCAGGCCCCAACCGAGGTTAAGAACGAAATGCCGAGTGATTACGCAGATCTCAAGGGCGTACTGCCGGAAGGGTTTTTGGATCGAACGGCTGAGATAGGGAAGGTGATTGGGTGGGCCCCGCAGGTTGCTGTGCTGAGCCATCCCGCGGTTGGAGGGTTCGTATCGCACTGCGGGTGGAATTCAACGCTGGAGAGTATTCGGTTTGGCGTTCCGATCGCCACGTGGCCGATGTACGCCGAGCAACAGGCTAATGCGTTTCAGTTGGTGATAGAGTTGGGACTGGCGGTGGAGATTAAAATGGATTATAAGAAGGATATTTTAAATAAAATTCCAACGATGGTTACTGCTGAGGAGATTGAGAGAGGAATCAAGTGCTTGATGAATCCTGAGAGCGAGATTCGGAAGACAGTGAAGGAAATGAGTGAGAAAGCTGGAAGAGCGGTGATGGACGGTGGATCTTCATTCTCATCACTGGGCCGCTTTATTGATGATGTATTAGACAACATGTGAACCTAAAGCAGCCATGCTTCAAGTGGCTCATGTGCCCAGACTGAGGTGCATTTGTCGTCTTGTTATGTTTTATTTTTTATTATCTTTTTAAGAAGTCTTCTTGTAGTTTAATTTCATATTTTCTCATCTTTATTCTCTTGGACCATTTTGCATAAAAAATCTTATCTAAAAACATATTTTCTAAAACTAACAAATATAAAATCATGTCAAACGTATTAGTCAATTTTTTTCTTATCAAGCCTATTCTGACAAAAAAATAAATACGCCAAAAATAGGGATGACGTTTGAGTAAATCTCTAAATGAACCAAGTTCAAATTTCAGGTATTGATATAGAATTGATTCTAGATGATTTTTTCATCTATATCTGTGGACAAATCATTAAGAATTGGGGAATTTTAACTATACTTAAAGCAACTTTAATTTAAGGATTTTGATTGATCATTGAGGCTACTATTTTAAATAATTAAAAAAATTAACAAAATAAAAATTAAAGAGCTGGATTCAAACTCTATCTAATTTTTAAAAGGTTATATGTAACTTTGTCGGAATGAAAAAGTAACTAACAAAATAAAGAGCACACAATTAAGTTACTTTGACTTTATTTAACAAAATATAAATTTATTTTTTCATCCTATATAAAAAAATTTACAAATTAATTAAACAGGAGCTAAATCAATATTTTTTATACCTAATTTTCACATCCACATAACGTGAGGCTAATTGAATTGTGTTATTCACTGTACATAACCCGACTAATTGTTAAAAATATATAAATGTGTTGGTTAATTATAAATAAATAAATTCACCATCACAAGTGATCAGGCACGCATTATTGTTGTTATCCAGCAAAGCAACGACATCTTTTCAGCACGCTCATGTCTCCACTTGTATATAAAAAGTTAAAAACAATTCTCAAGCACACACGTAATAAGTAGTACACCCCATCAATAGTTCCAATTCATTGCTATGAAAAACCACAAAACAAACACAAAATGAACAAGGCTGAGCTATTAGTGTTCATCCCATTGCCAGCCAGGCGCCGGCCACCTCGTATCGACGGTGGAGATTTCAATGATCCTTATTGGCCGCGATGACCGTCTCTCCATCACCGTCCTAATAACCAAACTTCCATTTGAAATCAAAGTCGCCTCCCAATCACTCTGTACGTGCTTCGACTTGTCATCTCGTATCAAATTTATTAACGTGCATGTTCTCGACGATAAACAATCCCCTCCCCCAGGAAAAAAAAAAAGTCTTCTTTATTTCCACTGAGACCAAAATATCCAAATCAAAATTTGAATTGCAGATTTGTTTTGTTTGGTTACTAAGAAAAGTGAAAAGAAAATTGAGATTTGAGGCAAGATATTATTTCTTCGGTAGCAAATGTGATTACAAGGTTTGCTTATATACAAACGTCCAGAACTTTCTACACAAATCTAATGCATGAGCTAAATACTAACTAACTAATTAACAAAATAACAGAATGTGAACGCTGCCAACGGTGCATTGCACACCATATAACAACCTTGCTGAGGAAGTCATCCAAGTGTTTGTTAATTTACTAACTCTCTGAACGTATATCCTCAGCATATCCCACGTCAAAGAAGCTGTCTCTAAGCTCACTGAGTCACCCTAACTCGCCTCCACTAGCCGACTTTGTTCTCGACGTGTTCTGCAGTCTTGCAGATGAATTTACGATTCCTAGTTGTGCTTTCTTTACGTCGAGCGCAGCTGCATTGGATTCCGTACGTTCTTAATGCCCCAGCCATTCACGACCAAAATAAACTCACAACTAAGTTCCGACTATTGTGATCTCAGATCCCGTTGTTTATGCTGTGGGGACCATTTCCAATATTCGAGGGTAGAGTCATGCCTCTATCTGCCCGGAGGGATAAAGAAGAAAGCTGATATTATCACGTAGATTGCGCATGCGCTGGGGCAAAGCGGACATTGGTTTTTATGGTCTTCATGTCAGTAGCCCCGACGTCCAAGCAAAAGTACGAAATGCCGAGTGAACTGATTGGTGAGACTAGGAGGAGAGTGAGGGAACCGAGTGAGAAAGCCAGACGAGCATTGATGGATGGTGGATAGGGCCGCTTCATTGACACTACAACAAAATTGATTTATTGCGGCAGATGCTTTACGGCAAATTTTAATTATGCTGTTATTTATTATTAATGATGGGATGTCTAATAACTATGCCGTTATGGAGTCATTCATCTCCGGTGAGGTCCCCAGCGGGCTTTTGATACATGCTGTAATTTTTTTTTTTAAATTAAATCATTCATCCGAAGATCATATTGCATTTGATTAATTTAGATTCGAGTCTGTTAAGATTACTGGACTAACAAATCTCTCTCACTAAGTATTTAACGTAATTATATTTTCAAGTCTCGAATTAAGAATATTAATTAAATTAGAACAACTCTGATGATCTTTTAGGGCATAAGAATAAAATGTGCTACGGAAGCAAATATTTTTACTAACATTAATGTATTTGTCCGGAAAGAAATAATATCTTTAATAGCGTAAAAATATATAAATTATTATATATGGTATTGATTTGTTTTAAGATATTATACTTTGTTAAAATTCGAATAAGTTATTAAACATTAAGTCATATATATATATATATGGTGTAATAATATAATATTAAACAAAACTACTCGGGCATAAGGTTATTATACTATTAAACCATATTGTTAATAGCTTTTTCGGACTTTAATATTGTATTGCATTAACTTTTAAAACCAAAGATATTTAATCAATTGAAACTTATTTAGTTTATTTGTAATTAATTTATAAAACATAAAGTTGAAAGGCAATAATATTAACTACTGTTGCTTGACAATCGAAGGTGTTTTTTCAGTATCTACAGACATCGAATCTGGTATCATTAGAATGGTCGTCACTGGAGTTACATATATATAACAATGCATGTAATATTACTGGCAATAAAGCTTTAATTCACTATAATACATCTGCAAGAATGAGGGGGTACTCATGGTACGAAAACTAATTAACATCAATAGTTATCGGAATATGAACCTCGTTGGCAGTTTATGGTGGCCAACAAAAGCAGCTCATGAGTAAATTTATTTTTTATTTATAGAAGTTAAAAAATAAATTTAATATAAATAAAATTATAATATAAAATATTATCATTATTATATATAATACTGTATATAGTAACCCCAAATATTGTGCAGAATTATTGTTAGGTCTCCTCGATTATTTGAAAGCCCCTGGGTGAAGAATTCATTCTTGAAAGATCGATCGAAGTCTTCCGTGTGCGAGTCAATAACAAGTTGCATTAATTTAATATTAGATTTAGCTGGCGAGACCCACCAAGTTGTGGCCAGTAAAACGAAGCGAAAACCAATCAATTAACTAGGAGGTCCAATAATTGAGTATTTAAATTTCAAATAATTTTCTATGAGCACGTCTCCTTCTTGACTCGACGTCATCAATTCGTTATGCCGTGCACCGACATCTTAGTAGTTTGGTCAATTTTTTTAATTGAAAAAATAAAGAATAATTTTATTTAAAAAATCTCATTTAATGAAATTTTTTTAAAACATTCGATTAATAAAGGATTTTTTAATCTTCTGATTTTTTAAGGGAGAGATGTTTTATAATTATTATTATTTTAGTGGAGAGAAAAAGAATTTAATTAAAATAATATGAATTTATTTTTATTTAAAGAATTTTACGAGAAATTATTAATTTTTTTATTTTTTATATAAATAAGAAAATAAAATTTTAAAGAATTAAATTAAAATAATTTTTTAGTGATGCTCATATGAGATTATCAAAACTTCTTTTAATGACAATAAAATTAATCAACGTTAGAAACCAAGTTCACATGTCAGCATTTTTTTTTAAAATTAAGAACGATTCTGTGACATGCATGTGTTACTTGTTATTTTTATTTTTCTCAACACAAATCAATGAATCTCACAAAAACGTGCAAGATACAAAGATAAACAAAGAATTTGAATCCCAACAAATTCTTCTTTACATACAATTTTTAAATGACAAAATTTTACGTCAGAATCAACCCCATACAATATAAGTAATAATCAATTTAGATGCCACCAACGTCATCCTATAACAATTTTTATTATTATTTACATATCACAATTTTTTCTTTACATTTATTTATCAAATTTTATCATTCTATACACAATTTTTCCATCACATATTGTTTGCTGTGGAATTTTTCTCTGTACAAGCTTATTTATGCCAGTAGTTTCATCAATTTATTTATTTCTTTTTTTTTTTTCAGCAAATCAATTTCGTAAGTGTTTAGTATGAAAAATTTATAGCATGCATATATAATAAATAAATAAATAAAATTATCCTTTTGTCTGTTAAAATCTAGAAACATGAAAACCTACAAATCTAGATCTATTTTAACCTCAATCTGTTTAGATCCACAGAAAATTTTCCGAATATGCTCACAATAAACAAAAAATTCACCACCACAAGACATTCCCATAATCTGCTCCAGCAAAGCAGTGACATCACTCCAGTTCTTGACTTCTTGTGTCTTCACTTACAAAAGGAATGCACTTATAATAATAAAAAGAATGCACATAATACACACACAACACACCAAACGGCATAACAAAATGCAGAAAGCTCAGCTAGTGTTCATCCCATCGCCAGGTGCCGGCCACCTCGTATCGACGGTGGAGGTTGCAAGGCTTCTCGTTGACCGCGACGACCGTCTCTCCGTCACCGTCCTTATAATGAAGCTTCCACATGACAACACAGTCGCCACCTACACCCAGTCACTCGCTGCCTCTAACTTATCATCTCGTATCAAATTCATTAACCTTCCCGACGATCAACCCGACAAGGAATCCACTCCCCCAAAAAGATTCTTCGGTGATTTCGTCGAAAGCAAAAAACCCCACGTCAAAGAAGTTGTCGCTAATCTAACTGACGAGTCACCTGACTCGCCTCGACTCGCTGGGTTTGTTCTCGACATGTTCTGCACGTGCATGATTGAAGTCGCAGATGAATTTAAAGTTCCTAGTTATCTTTTCTTCACGTCGGGTGCAGCTTTTCTGGGTTTCATGCTTCGTGTTCAAGCTCTTCACGATGAGGAAAATACGGCAATTACTGAGTTGAAAGACTCGGATGCTGTGTTGGAAGTGCCGGGTCTAGTCAACTCAGTTCCCGCTAAGGTTTGGCCTTCCGTGGTATTTTATACAGAGTGGGCCGAAGCTCTTTACCAGCAAGCAAGAAGGTTTAGAGGGGCTAAGGGTATTATGGTAAATACGTTCGAGGAGTTAGAATCACATGCGGTGAGATCTTTTTCCGATGGTAAGAGTAAGACCCCGCCACTTTACCCCGTGGGGCCAATTTTGAATATCAAAGGTGAGAACTACGATTTGGGGGAAGGTGGAGCCGACAAGAAAGCGGATATCATGACATGGCTTGATGATCAGCCTGAGTCGTCGGTGGTGTTCTTGTGCTTTGGGAGCAGGGGAAGCTTTGGTGAGGACCAAGTGAAGGAGATCGCATGTGCGCTCGAGCAGAGCGGACACCGATTCCTATGGTCCTTGCGTCGGGCCCCTTCGAAGGATGCGTTTGAGAAGCCGAGTGATTACGAGGATCCGACGGAGGTTCTTCCAGAAGGGTTCATGGATCGAACGGCTAATATCGGGAAAGTGATCGGGTGGGCCCCACAGGTTGCGGTACTGGCTCATCCTGCCATCGGAGGGTTCGTATCGCATTGTGGATGGAATTCGACGCTTGAGAGTATATGGTTCGGCGTTCCAATTGCCACGTGGCCGATGTACGCGGAGCAACAATTTAATGCTTTCGAGTTAGTTGTAGAGCTGGGATTAGCTGTGGAGATCAAAATGGATTACAGGAAGGACATTCTGATTGAGAATCCGACCGTTGTGAATGCTGAGGAGATAGAGAGAGGAATCAGGTGTCTGATGGAACATAATACTGAGATGAGGAAGAGAGTCAAGGAGATGAGCGAGAAAGCAAGAAAAACTTTGTCAGACGGTGGATCTTCGTTCTCTTCAATGGGCCGCCTCATCGATGATTTTCTGGACAATATAGCATAAAGCTACCGTAGATGCAATTTGCTTTAATGTTTTTCCCTCTATTTTCAATAATTTTTCTTGGCTTATAGAATTTTATTTTTTTGAGAAGAAAGTAATCCTTTCATTCGTTTGAGTTAACAAACAAGCAATGTCTGTTTGCTGCTTTGAATATCCGATAAAGCTTGTCTCTTTTGCCACATCCATTCCTCATTTGACAGCTTGGGCTTCTGCAATAGATACCTCCCCTTGGAATTTTTGTGCTTTTCACTGCTGCAGCTATCATTTGGCCTAGAGAATTCCTTATGACAGCCCCTATACCGGCCGCTTGTTGATCTTTATGAACCACAGTATCAACTCTTTTACTTTTATGCAGTTGCTAGGTGGTGGAGTCCATTCCTGCAACTTTCTGCCTTCTGTGCTTCGTTGACTCATCTGTCTCTTTACCTGCACTTTTTGATATGCATCGATAACTACTTTAGCCTTGGCAGCTGAAAACATGAAAACATGGGTTCGTGTTTTTTCCCCTCAAAGATGAATTTGTTCCTTGCATGCCACGTAAGCCCACCATATAGCTGCTACAAATTCCATCTCAGTCTTGGTCAGTGTACCAAATAATCTGTGCAGGACACTCAGGAAGATATCTTCTTTGTTGCCTCCCTTCATTTCAGCCCCAAAATGAGCGCATTTCCAGATTTTCCTAGCCACTTTGCATTCCATAATGTATTGGAAAACGTCTTCACATCCAGTTTTACATAGTTGGCATATTGGCAGCTTTCCACACAAAAATTTTGATTTTCTCCGGCAAATTTAGTCTCTATATCCTATGCCAGCCATTGGATCCTCCTATTGAACATGTTGGTAGCTCATAAAACTTGAGACAGTGAGCTAACTGATAGCCACTCTTCACTGAGTACATCCACTTCTTATCATAGTGCCATATTAGCTTATCTTCTTAGGGGTTTCTCGGCAATGTGATTCTTTTTATTCTTTCAACATCTTCTTTAACAAAGTTTTGGTCAATTAAGCTTACATTCCACTGATGGTTTGGATCAATAAGTGCTGAAACTTTTGGGTGGCATCACCATCGGCCTAAAAATCGTTGGCTTGGGTATCCAGTTGGTTGACTGGATCTGAATTTTTTCTCTTTTTTCTACTCTCCACCTTGTTCCATTTTGTAGGATCTGCCTCCCCCATAAAATACTCCTCCAAAGGAAGGATGGATTGGAGCCTGATTTGGCATTAAGAAAATCTATTTGCTTGAAATATCTTGCTTCCAGGACTTTGGCAACCTTGCTTAGCAACTAGGGCTTAGTTAAAGCTTAACAAGTCTCCAAACCCCAATACCCCTCTAATCTTAGCAAGTATCACATTCTCCCACTTTACCCAATGGATTCCTCTCTTATCTTTCTTTGACCCGCACCAAAACCTTGCAATGTCCATTTATATGGTTTATTTAGTTTATAATAAATATGAATAAAAAAATTTAAAATAAAAATAATACTGTAAAATGAGCGATAGGTGCTACGATATCGATCCAACATTGAGATCAAAATTGCTACATGCATGTTAGCGCATAAGAAGCGACAGTTGCTTCTTGAGGCGCTTGATGGTCTCGATCCGAAAGAGCTGCAGAAATTCGGACTTAGCTTGAGATGTGGCTATGCTTGAGTTCTGCCTGCTTGGATTGAACCTTGAATTAGCTGAAGCTTAGAGGAAGGCTTTAATTGCAATTTTGTAAGACGGTTCTATTGAAGAAATTTGATGAACCTTGCTTTCCCCCTCCTCGAACAAACCACCACCCCCCCCCCCCCCAACCGGCGGGGGCTGAGGCCCTTACATGTGTTATTCATAGGAGAAATTAATATTGTGCTGCTGAGTTAACATGTTTAGCTAGCTGTCGTAGCTGCTGCCCCGTGCCAATCTCAGCTGTTGTCGAATGGCTATGTAAAGAAATAATATTGATGGCCTTCATTCTATGCCTTCCCGTTTCTTAGGCTTGCTCCAATGGTCAGGCACGTTGGTCTTATTTTTATCGCCAACACTGTAATATAGGTCTAATGTTAAGATCTTGTTATAATTCCAATAAGACTTAGTTTTTAGAATTAAAGTATTGTAACTTTTAAATCATAAATGTTATAGAAAAAAAAATTATAATTATAGAATAAAAATCATTTTTGTATATACATAAAATACACAAACGAAAGCCCATGTATTTGGGCCCAAAAAAAAAAGGTCAAATAAAATTGAATTCTAGTCTAATAAGCAGATATCATACCATATGCTGTACATCGATCATATCACTAGTAATGCAATAAGATATATTTTTTCATATAGTATAAGTGGACCCAAGACGCTCCTCTAGGGCTTACTTGTGGAAGGTAAAAGCAATGTCTAGACTAATTATATAGTAATTCATAAAGGTCCAGATCCACTTAGGGGATGTATGGTGGGCTCATGCACGATTTATTAGATAATAGGATTAGGAAAGGTTTAATTTTTAATATTTAATACAACTAGGGACTCATTTAATAAATTCTAAGATCACATGTACCATTTATATGTGATTATTATTTTATCAATTAAACTTAGATAAAACTATATTAAAACCACAATCTGTCCTCATCATCATGCACTAAAGTTGAATAAGAGTATCTTCAAAAAAATTTTAAATAAGATTCTATTTTTTATTTGAAAAGTCTTATTAATATTAAATACTTTAAAAGACACGTTAATTTAGATTTTTCAAATAAGATTTATTTCTCACTTTTCAATATTGCCGAGTGAGTTTCTCCCTCTTCTATTAATATTTTATTATTATTTATTGAAAAGATAAGATTACAATAATTATTATTTATGTTTCTTTTAAAAAATATAATAACAATACAATTTGATAGTAGGAAAGATTTGATTAAAATAATATTAATTTATTTTTATTTGGTGAGTCTTTTAGAGGAAATTATATTTTTCTATACACTTATTTGCCACATCAGTAAGCAAATTGAAATTTGAAAAGTAAAATTTAAAGATATTTTTGGAGATGCTCTAACATTAGAATTAGCGAAATGGCAAATTAGTTAATTAAATAATTATCAATTTCGTGCATTATATATATATATAGAGAGAGAGAGAGAGGGAGAATAATAACAATAAAAATATAATAGCCCTTTGTTATACATTCCCTCGGTTCCTCCTACACTGTACTCTTTAAATGTGGACCTTTAACATATTTTTCGGATTTTTTTTTTTTAATTTTTCAGATGTTGTTTCCTAGACCTAGAGCCATCAAAAGCTGACGCACGACTTTTTGTCTAATCTCTTAATACTTCAAGAAGGACGTGGGCACAACTTCTCCAATCCCCCCTTATAAAGGGCACGCTAGCAATCACAAAAATTCTCTTACAACTTTTAAATAAAAATTTAAATAAAAATAATAAATATATTAAGGATTATTCATAATATAAGTGTGAGATTGTATCATATTAGTTTTAAAACCACAACTGTTAAGTAGTCAACTTCTTCTTCAACGTCATCATATGATCTTGATCATCTTTTAAAAATTATTATTTAAAAACTTACCGTTGAGTAAAATTTTTTAGGCAAAGTAAGAGAATATTTACAAAATAATCAATCCTATGCTGAATTCTAGCAGAATTATCAAATTCTCTTATTAATTCTGCTACAATTCACCTGTCTGAACGTCTTCGTTTTCTCCATTTTCTTTAATTTTTTTTTATAAGTATCCATTAAATTTGGATACCCAAACTTAATAATAAAAAATTTCACTCTTGAATTCAAGGATATTTTTACTTCACACTATTAATAATACAATAAAAATTTAGCTTTTTAAAATTATGAAATCAAATTTAACGATGGGTTGATTGGATCTTTATGAATTAGGACTTAGGATAATTTGTGGATTTAGTTTGATTATGCAAATTTGTAAAGACAAATTGAGAAGTCAAACTAGATTTTTTTTTTCTATTAAGGAAAAAAATAGAGTTTTAAGTGTATATAATGGAATATTGGCTATGTAAATTAATTTTTTATTTTAAAATATTTTTCATTTTTATATTTAGTATATTAAATGTCTAAATCACCCTTGTAACATCATTAATTGTAAACAACCGTTAATGTTTCGGTGGATATCGATACAAATTACAAATTTAGGGTGGAAAATTAAACAAATTTAAACTTTTGTAATATTTTTTATAACTGACTAATTAAACTTAAGGCGGATAACTGTTAATTTCTCTATTTTTTTATTTAGCATGTTAAATATCTAAATTATCCTTATGACCTCATTACTTTCTAATGGAAGCTAATGATTTGGTGGATGAATAATATAAATTATAAATTTAGTGTAGATGAATGATAAAACTTTAAAGTGTCGTAGTATTTTTTATTTTTTAAAACAAAACCCATTAGTCATTTAGGCTAAACCAAACAAACATAGTACGTCCAATTTTCGTTAGAAGTTGGACTAATGGCTTCCTTTCATTATACTCTTATAACACCATTTGAGTATTTTACAATTGTAGTCTCCAGCAAAATTACATCAAAGGACAAACATGTGACCCACAGATTAATACATATTTTCTTCTGTTATCAGAGAATTCACCCAACTTATTGGAATTCCAAAATAGCGACTAAAAACCCTAGCTGTTCCCCGGGGAAGGGAAGAGAGGGAAAGAATCAAGTTTCCAAATAATAATAATAATATCTCGAAGACTCGTTACAAACACTATTAGAAAATCAGAATGGGTACTTAACAAATAGGTATTAAATTAATTGTTACATTTTTTGTTTGGAGTTTTAAAGTAATACTTTTTTTTCTATTTTCATTGCCCCAGTAAATTTTCGTTAGTGAGAATTGCGAGTTTTAATTGGTATTTGCAGTACAACAAATTAACAATTTCATTAATTTATACGTTTGATTAAAATTTTGTATTTCTTTTATTTTCGGAAGCAATGAAAATAGATTAAAAGAATCTAAAGATGAGAGAAGGCAAAAAAAAAAAAAAAATGGAAACAAGAGTGAGAGAATAAGAAGAATCAGAAAGAATATATATATATATATATATATATATATATAGGATTATGGGGTTCGAAGAGGACGTTTGGATAACTGGTTTCCATGTTTGATGAAGAAATTTTAAAATAAGGTTATTATTGTAATAAACGGAAAAGGAGCAAATAAGTGAAAGGGTTTTAAAAGAGTTGGTAGGGTGCCAAAACAAAAGGAGGCTAAGCGATTGGGCTATCATTTTGGAATAATTAAATGGTAAAATTAAAAAAAAAAATAAATGTCCGTACAAAAACTGCCGCAAATTAATTAAACTATTGGATGAAGAAAAATTGTAGACAAAATCTCAATGAGTTTTTAAGCCCATTTGGCTAACAAGGACATGCAACCAGCTCCTAAAAGAAGAGAAACATTTGCTCCAAACTGAAGCCTTTTATTGTCTTGCATCTTCGGATTCATAAAATCTGCAGCAAGAAGATCCACCAAGGACATGTATATCAGGATTCCGGCTGCTGCTGCATTGAATATTCCTTCAACAATAAGAGCGGTGGGGCTATTTTCGTCATAAACACTTGATATTCCAATGCCTATTGCTATCCCAACTGGGGTCGTCAAAGAGAAGAACAAGGCCAATATTGCAACTCCTCGAGACTTGAATCTTGCCTATAAAAACCAACACGTTAACACAAAATTGTTAACATCAATCACTAACGAAATTTGGAGCCATATTGTCCACTTGATTGTATTTGTACATAGGTGGATATGGTCACAAAAAAGACTTTAGTATTTACATGTACACACATATTGTCAACAGAGAATTTTAAGACTTCAAATAAGTTTTTCCTTTTTCTAACCAAAAAAAAAAAAAGTTTTCCAAAATAAAAAGTGCTTTGATAATTGATTCTTATGGCTAGTATGAAGCATTTTAACTAAAACTTACCACCAAGTAAAAAGAATATTAATGAGAAAAATGGAAACAGTCTAATTGGCCAAACCTAATTTAATCATAAATAGAAAATATCAATTACCTGCGTAATACAACCACCAAGACCCATTCCTTCAAAGAATTGATGAAAAGTCAAGGCTGCAACCAAAGGCTTAATGGTTTTTGGACTCTCAGAAGCTCCCAATGAAATTCCAATGATTACCGAGTGCACGAGAATTCCCAACTCCAAAACCTAATGGAAAAAATAAACCAAAATGAAACTTTAAATAAAATAAATAAAAATTCACCATCACTTTTATATATATGCATGAAAATTTTAAAAATAAAAAATAAATAAGATATACCAGAGATATGACACGGTGTCGTAGAAGCTCTGATTCACCGGAATATTCAAGAAATCCATGAGCATGGCCGTCAGTTGCATGGGTATGAGCATGCACGTGACCTGCATGCTCCCCAACATTCTCTCCATCTGATACGTTATTCTCCGCTTTATCAAAGTGAGACTTGCGATAATAAGAAGTCGCATAAGAAGTTGCAAAAGCATCAATCATCAGAGTCCCGATAGCAGCAACCATGGCAGCGAATCCGGTGAACGGAAAATCCCCCCATGGATGTTCATCGAGGCAGGGCGACGTTAAGTTCTCGAAGGCGTCGGGAAGCACGTGGATGAACCCCGTCGATAATATAACTCCGGCGGCAAAGGCCTTGATTAGGAAGAAAATATTTTTCTCCGGACTTAGTGCCGGGATAGTTTTCCCGAGGACCGGAAGTAAAACTCCGATGGCTCCGGCCACGAGTATCGAAGCGATGGCGGCGAGTTTATATTTTAAGGCTTGAGTCTTGTCTCGATCCTCGTCTTCAGGGTCGCACGTGCATTCTCCTCGTACTACGTTGGGAAGTAGTATTAGAAGAATGCAAAAGAAAGTGATGAAAAGACGATGAGAAGTGATCATGATAAAGAATCCGAAATCTGAAAACAATATCACGATCTTTGTTTTTGAATGATGAAAATATTTGAGAGGAAATTGTTTATAGTGTGTGCAGAGTTTATGTGAAAGCGCGTGATTATTGACCTCCAGAGCATCATAAAATCATTGTGACCCATGCACCGACCCCATCGAGTGAGACTGAAAGAGAATAAGAAAACAAAATAAAAGAAATTAATAGAACAAACAGAAGAGATTGGATTAAAACGCTAATAAGTACCAATTAAGGTTTAATTCGCTTTAGCGTTCGATGATCATCTCAAAAGTAGCTTTGAAGAAATAATGAGGACACGATTCCGTAAGAATCAAGTTACGAGTAGAATCAAAAACTTCTTTACATGGGTTGTTTCTTGTTTTGTAAAACTATGGTAATTATTAGACGAAATAATTAATTTGACCACAGAATTAAAAGTGGCCTGCAATTAGGGACTGGCTAGTTGAAATTTGGATGGGAATCTCAAGGATTGAAAAATAGCAAAAGTGTTGATAATATGTCGACATACTGAGCAGCCAGAAAGGAATTTCAAAGCATTCTCACTACAACTGTGGGCTAAAATTGGTTAAGTCAAGCTTGCAATGTCGAAATTATGTTGAAATAATAATTGACTCATTTAATTTTTTTTTTCTTTTACAAGCTAGCCGGATAACAGTATTAGCTAGATTTTCGATCTTCTTGGTTGGCTAACCTAATCTAAAATTCAATATTTACAGTTTAGTCAATGCAATTTTAAAATAATAAAATGAAAAAGGGTCCTTTTTTTATACAAAGTGTGAAGTATATTAAAAAAACAAAGGACGGCTTGTATTCCTTGTGATTCTCTTTTGATTTAATCTTTTTTTGAGTAAATTTTATCAACATGATTTGTTATTAATAAATTAATAAAAAAATATAGTTAAAATTCTAATCACACACTAACACTAAATTACAAGTGACACAAGATCTGTAAAAGATCAGGTGTGCTCAAATTAAGAGAGGATCCTCATCCTTGTATCAAACCACGGATAACATGACGTTATATTTAATCCTTTGTTTTCCCTTTTAAACAATAAAATATATGTCAAAAATAAAACCCTAACCTAACTAACTAAAAGTTTTTGACCCTAAAATCTTATTTTGTAGTTACAAGGGGCTGTATCAAAGCTCAATATTCAAACTGGTTTTGGATTCAAGAAAATATACCATTTTGGGATAAAAAGGCAACGAAAATTATTCAATTTTAATTTCAATTATTCCTTAAATCATTCAGGAGAAAAGGTAAGGAAAATTCTGAAATGCTTCTAAGCAGTTCGTGTAAAAGAAAGCTTCAGGACCAGTTGTGAGACTGTGATGGGATTTAGCCAAATTGGGTCCCTCCTAAGGTTCTATTATTTGACATAAGTTTATAAAAGAATTAAATAAAGAGCATATAATGTTAAATACTTTTGATAACTTTATCATAGGGCCATGAACCTCAAAAAGTTTTTCAAGCTCTGCCAGTTGCATACTTGCACTTGCACCTCATATGAATAGACTTAGGAGTTTGCTTGTACGGTCGAACACGAAAACTCTAACAATATGATGCAGAAATTAACTTGTAACATGGGGATCATGTTGTATTAATATCATATTATATATTATATATGAATGTTAAAAAAAAAAAAGAAAAAAAAAAAGAATGAACGGTAACAAGCTACTACTAGTCCAACATTTAATGTTATTACCTTGTAGTCAATTTGTTGCCCCGTGGTTTCATAAATCATATCCGCACTGATCAAGTTATTAATTAGGGTACTAATTTATTTGTTAAATAAATAATTAATTTGTTAAGTATGAAATCAGATTTGATGATCGTAGTATCGGCAATGCTTGTACGTGTTAACGATCTTTAATAATTACATACTATTCTTGTACTTGAATCCTTTAGTCAGCTCCCGAGATGTGAAACGTATATAGGAATTAGATAACGATTGAGCGTCAACTCCCTTGGCAGAGCTTGAGATATTTAAACAAAAGATATTTTAACAGAGCTTGAGTTTTCAACCAAAAGATGTGTGCATTGTCTAGAGATTGGAATCTAGAAAATCCCCATGTCGTTTTGCTATGAATTTGTAGGCCATTTTGGATGTTGGCTAGCTTGTTGATTTGACTCTCTGTCTTCATGTACGTGTCGAGTTTTGTTCCAAGTTTTACTCAGAAACAATTTCACCTTTGTCGTGATCATTCATCAGTCTGTTTGCATGGAATCAAGTTGCCACCATTCTCTCAGTCAAATTCTTATTAATGGCAACGAAGAAGTATGAAGCTGTGTGTAATGACTTCACTTTAAAAACAAGCTTAATATATTGTAAGGAAGCCTCACTTCGTCAATGGGCATTTGGTCTAGTGGTATGATTCTCGCTTTGGGTGCGAGAGGTCCCGAGTTCGATTCTCGGAATGCCCCTGAAATTATTAGAAATGGTAATTACTTTTTTATAACTTATTAAAACACTTTATTTAAAATTTAGATAAAGACCAAATTCGTAAGTAAAATTAACTAACCCTCACTACTTCACAAGTTCGTGGTCTGCCACTGCAAAACAATTTATGTACTCCACACAGAAAATTAAGGAATCAAAATTCAGAATATTGAAATTTTTACAAGATGAGTTTGACGTTTTTGGAAGTAAAAGGAGACAAATCAGCTAATTAATTAATAGTCCGTGCCTAGTGGATTACGATGTCGTTTTTCCTTCTCTTTTGGCAATAGCAAGTGGCGAGTGGCTGGCTTCAACCAGCTTGCGTTTTTAGGTTTCTCTTGACTTAACCTCGTCGACCCATTCATATATTGTTCTAGCTTTGCCATATGAAGGACAATGTTTGTAATACCCTTATTTACACTAAAAGACCAACTAAATCTATATTTTCCACTTAAGTCTGTAATTATGTATAGTTAGAATATAAATTTTATATGGTTATACCCAACTAATATGACATATTTGATATTAACACGGCATATACAAAGTGTTCATACAAACCACTAAGTGAAAGTAAATATATAAGTAATCATTTTGATATGTGTCATTTTCTTATAATGACACATTGGGTCGAATATTTTTTTATTACAAACTTGCAAACATAGCAATATTGATGTGTGTATGTATATACATACATTGATGTGTAATATTGATGTATCAATGGCCATCGATAAACACTACGAGTTTGAGTTTTCTTCCTCAATTGAGTCAATATCATCACCATGATCTTTATCATCTTCTTTTCAAATTAGTTCATAGCTTTTCTTTTCTTTCCTTTTTGTTTTTTACCCCCTTTTTGGCAGGGGCTTTGTGGAATTTACTATTTAAAGCTCACCGTCGAGAAATGGATCTTTAGTCAAAAATAAAATAAAATATGTACAAGGAAAAATTACAGATACCTCCAAATATAAGTTACAAAGATTCACACCCAAAATCAAATGAGTTACACTTAACCCTAATCAATTTAAGTTATTTTACAGATAGTAAACATCCATCAAAATGTCTGTACAAAAACTGCCGCAAATTAATAAAACTATTGGATAAACAAAAATTGCAGAAAAAAAACTCTATGATTTTTAAGCCCATTTGGCTAACAAGGACATGCAACCAGCTCCTAAAAGAAGAGAAAGATGTGCTCCAAATTGAAGCCTTTTATTGTCTTGCATCTTCGGATTCATAAAATCTGCAGCAAGAAGATCCACCAAGGACATGTATATTAGGATTCCAGCTGCTGCTGCATTGAATATCCCTTCAACAATAAGAGCAGTGGGGTCATTTTCGTCATAAAAACTTGATATTCCAATGCCTATTGCTATCCCAGCTGGGGTTGTCAAAGAGAAGAACAAGGCCAATATTGCGACTCCTCGAGACTTGAATTTTGCCTATAAAAACGAACACGTTAAAACAGAATTGTTAACATCAATTACTAATGAAATTTTGAGCCATATTGTCCACTTGATTGTACATAGGTGGATATTGTCACAAAAAAGACTTTACACATATAGTCAACAGCGTAAAAAAAAAAAAAAGAGAGAGAGAATTTTAAAACTTCAAATAAGTTTTTTCCTTTTTATAACCAAAAAAAAAAAAGGATTTTTCCAAAATAAAAGTGCTTTGATAATTGATTCTTATGGCTAGTTAGCACCATGTATCAAGCATCTTAACTAAAACTTACCACCAAGTAAAAAGAATATTAATGAGAAAAATGGAAACAGTCTAATTGGCCAAACCTAATTTAATCATAAATAGAAAATATCAATTACCTGCGTAATGCAACCACCGAGACCCATTCCTTCAAAGAATTGATGAAAAGTCAAGGCTGCAACCAAAGGCTTAATGGTTTTTGGACTCTCAGAAGCTCCCAAGGAAATTCCAATGATTACCGAGTGCACGAGAATTCCCAACTCCAAAACCTAACGAAAAAAAAAAAAACCAAAATGAAACTTTAAAAAAAAAAAATAATTAATTTACCAATATAATTAAAAAATTCACCATCATTTTATATATGCATGAAAATTTAAAAATAAATAAATAAATTATAACCAGAGATATGACACGGTGTCGTAGAAGCTCTGATTCACCAGCATATTCAATAGATCCATGAGCATGGCCATGAGTTGCATGAGTATGAACATGCACGTGACCTGCATGCTCCCCAACTTTCTCTTCATCTGCTACGTTACTCTCCGCTTCACCAAAGTGAGACTTGCGATAATAAGAAGTCGCATAAGAAGTTGCAAAAGCATCAATCATCAGAGTCCCGATAGCAGCAACCATGGCAGCAAATCCGGTGAACGGAAAATCAGCCCATGGATGTTCATCGAGGCAGGGCGACGTTAAGTTCTCGAAGGCGTCGGGAAGCACGTGGACGAACCCAGTTGATAATATAACTCCGGCGGCAAAGGCCTTGATTAGGAAGAAAATCTTTCTCTCCGGACTTAGTGCCGGGATAGTTTTTCCGAGGACCGGAAGGTAAACTCCGATGGCTCCGGCCACGAGTATCGAAGCGATTGCGGCGAGTTTATATTTTAAGGCTTGAGTCTTGTCTCGATCCTCGTCTTCAGGATCGCACGTGCATTCTCCTCGTACTAATACTATGTTGGGAAGTAGTAGTACTAGAAGGACACAAAAGAAAATGATGCAAAGACTACGAGAAGAAGTGATCATGTTAGTTTCTGGAATTTTTTCTTTTCGTTATAAGAAGTATTTGACAGTAAAATGTTTGTTTGTTATATATATAGAGAGTATGTGAAAGTTTGATATGGAATTTCGTGAAATCATCGGTGGTCCTCTGAGTGAAAACGAGAGTCACAGAGAATAAGAAAATAAATTAAATAGTAGAACCAATTAAGATGAAGATATTTTGATAAAGACGCGAAAGTTTTAATTTTGCGTTTGATGATGATTTTCAAAGGAATGACGACATGATTTCAAAGGAATGAGGACATGATTCGGCAAAAGAAACAAGTTTCATTGTAGAATTATAAATTACTGCATACGGATTGTAAAATTATGGTAATTATTACACGAAATAATTAATTGGTTACAGAATTAAATATTTACCAGTGAAGTACAGGAGAAATTGTCCGTAATGATAAATTATATAAGGGGTAATTTAGTAAAATAATATTTAATTTAAAATGTGTGTTTAAAATATATATTTTAAAGTGTTAGTAACTTTAACCAATAATTAAATACAAAGTCCTGATAACGTTATGTCGACTTCATAATTAGCAAGAGAGGAATTTCAACGCATTCTCACTACAAGTGTAGGCTCAAAATTGGTTTAAGTCAAGCTTGTAATGTCCAAATTACGTTGGAATATTAATTTTACCCCCCCCCCCCCCTCCTCTTTTTTTTTTTTTTCCTTTTATTAGCTATATTTTCGATCATGTTAGTTGGCTAAACAAATCTAAAATTCAACGTTTACCTGTTTTTCAATGTGATTTAAAAATATTGAATACATAATAAAAATGAAAAAGAGTCGTGTTATATCATACAAACGTGTCATTTTCTTTTTCTTGCTCAAGTAATAAACACAAATAAGAAGATAATTAATCATAATTCATAGCTAGCAGTAAACTTTTAAAATAGAATTTAATCAAATCGTGGTTAACATTTACATCGTAATTTAATCTTTTTTTTTCCTTTTAAACATGAAATATGAAAAAACCTAACCCTGATTCTAAGTTTTTGGCCTTAAAATTTTATTTTACGATTATCTAGCTGGACTCTATCAAATTTACTTTTTTTTATTCAGAATAAGAAATGAATTAATTGATCTTTAATTGCTTAAATAATTTTAATTTTTTTTTTAAAAAAAGAGAAGATTTTAGGAGAAATTTTGAAAGGTGTGAAAAGGCTTACTCAAATTTTGAACAATCAATTTCAATGCGTCAGAAATCCACCCACCCAGCTTCCAATATTTTTAAAGGGCATCATCAATTGGTTGAGTTGTCACATTTTTCTTCCCCAAATGTCCAAGTCTTCTTGGAAAAAATTTGTTTGATTCTTTAATTTCCTGTATTGGGCTTTGATCACATCAATTGTTTGTAGTGGTGGACCCAAACTTGTGAAGTAGCGAGGGTTAATTAATTTACTTAAAAAAGAATTGCGGAAAAAAATCCTTTTTCATCCGAAGATTTAAAGTAATAACTCATTTTATCTTTGTTATTTAAATAATAATTTATTTTTTATTTTTAAATAATAATTTAAAATATTTTTTATTAATTTACCGTTAATTTATTGAGAAAAAATAATATTTTAATTAAACATATATAAATTATTTTAAAATAAAATTCTCAAACACAATTAAATAACATTTGACGTACATAAATTTAAAATGCAAGAATAAGTTAATGAATAAATAATAACAACACTAAATAAAATGTAAAACAAATATTTAGGACAAAATTTAAAAAAATAGATTTCATAGACATTGGGTATTTTTTTAATTCTTTTAGCTTATTTCTTACTTTAATATAGTCGAGTTAAATAAACAAATTATTAATTAGTATTGTTATTTTATCAAAAATTGACACTAGGACCAAAGGCTCATTTCAATCCTTCAAGTATATATTCTACGGTAGATGCAAGACACTATGATGAAAGGAATGGATACATTAAAGTAAGGTTCGTTCACATGGATCAATTTTGGTCAAGTCCATTTAAAGAGCCTTTATTGATAAAATAATACCTTGTGAAACATGTTAGTGGAGAATCAATAACCATAGGAAGCTCATAATAAACCCAATACTGTTTAAATTTATGTACGTTCATAGTTGAGTTTGTAGAAACCTTATCTTCAATCCCAATAAAACCATAATTTCATTATTTAAAAAATAATGATGAAATAGTTTATTGCATCAAACTTTAAGGGTGAAAATGACTTTTTTCTAAAAAAATTGTTCTAAATATTTTTCTTTAATTTTGTGCCTAACCTATTTATTTAAAGTAATTCTAGTGATAAAAATATAGTTTTTTGTCGTAACCTAGTGGTAATTTATGCAGACAAATTGAACTGCACTCCCACGTAAACGAACTACAATTACTCCACTTGGTAAAACTCATTATTCCACTGCCTTTAACTATTAAATGTTGGCATCATCTCCTTTTTAACTGACACACTACTTGTTACTTATGAGATATCAAATCCAATTAACCTTAAAAAAAAAAAATTAACATAAAAGCTAAAGGGGGGATGAGGTATCTTATCTTAGGAGGTGGCTACGGTACAGATTCTGTATCTTACAGACCAGGTTAGCCAGCTCCTCAAGGGTGCCATTCACTTGCTTTGCTTCCACGTGCAGGGACACGTGGAGTGCATAGAGTGGGGGATGTATGTTACAGAACCTGTAACATAGACTTCTCCCTTATCTTATCTCGTTGGGGGAAGTCTTCCCGCGTCAACGCCACTACTCTGTGACAAGTGTTACTACGTGGTCGCAACTTTAATTTATTGTAAATTTTGTTATAAGTTAATTTATTTCCTGTTCCTTCTTGTGAGGTGGTGTTATTGGCCGTTTTTTTTTTTTTAATTTCTTTTTTTAATAGCGGTGGATTAATAACCCTTCGGCTTATTGGGAACCTAGTCGCCTTTATTGTGGAATGTAGTCAAATTTGCATAAAGAAAGGTATTTTCATCACTAAAATTATTTTTAAAAAATAGAATAGACAAAAGTGGGGGGAAAAAAAGACTAAATTCTTTTTAAGTAAATTAATGAGATTATTATTTGCCAGAAAGAAATTTCGGTGTGCTTCAACAAAAAAAAAAAATTATGAATTCACAAGATTAATTTCTTAAATTATGAAAATATAAGTGTCCATCTCCCAATTAATTAACCCTTGCTAAAAGTTTGGGGTCCACCACTGCAAGCAATTGATGCGCCGGGCCCAGCAATTGATGCGCCGGGCCCAGCAATTTGATATTTTATCATGAGATAAACGTGAGATTCTCGGAAGGAGAACGAAAACGGAACGTTCTTGGCAACTCAAAGAAAGGACAAAAAGGGACCGCAACTTCTAAAACAGCTGCCACGTGTACCACGTGTCACAAAGTAAACGGCCAACATCACTACTTGGAACGACTGACTTGGTGGTGTGTTGACATGAAGAAAGACTTTCGAAACTATAGTCTACGGGATACTTAAAAGAAATTTATTTGTACTCAATAAAATTTATTTTAAATAATTTTTTTTACACTCGTTCATTACATTTTAAAAAAAAATTTATCAATGTTAAATGAAAATTATAAATACATTAATCACTATACAAAATGGGTCTTAATGAAAAGTACAAAATTTTTCATAAATTATGTTAATGTCGTTAAATTACGTCGGAGTTAGTTTATTAATATAGCTTTTTTTATTAAAATAAGCTGTCTAAAATATACGTGAAAGTGTAAATACTCCCACCGAAGAGAAATGTACTTCGGGTTTACATGGATTTCGCATGCCTCAAATAGTGCTTAATTGAAAAATTTTATGATTCTATAGAGAGCCTCTAAGTTACAATAATTGTAACATATATTCTTTATGTGAACCACACAAAATTATAGGACCCACAATTTATGTGGTTCACATGAGAGATATATGTTACAATTATTGTAACTTAACATTTGTCTAATTAAATTTTTGGCATCTATAGCGTGATATATATAAATTTTGTAAAATATAAATAAGACTGATAAATAAAAAATAAAATTAATTAATTAATATAAAAACAATAAATTAATTTTTTAAAATTACAAATAAAACACTTATAAAAATAACATAAAATCTGTAAATCAATATCAAATTTTAATTAATTAAAAAATAATTATTAAATTTAATTAAACAAAAAAAATTATATTAAAAACAATTAGAATAAGTTTTATTGAATTAGTTCAACCATAAATTTTATATTCATTCCAGGACATTTATAATTTTTTTTTCATTTTCTATCATAATATTTGTTTGCTGCATAGGTTAATTAAGTAAAATTATTTTTCTTCATATGGATAAAGCAAAATACAATAATAAGATATAACTTGCGAATACAAGGAGCTCATACAAACCATCTTGTGAAAGGAAAAAGAGGAGTAATCATTTGACATATATCATTTCATTTAAGTACCACATTGGTTCGGCTACCAAAACTAGCCCTGCAAGCCTGCAAACGTAGCAATATTGATTTGTATATATACATTTACTCGACAAGTAAAATGGGAATCTCATTAAGAAAATTACAGATATTTGAGCAACAAACAAAACTTTCCAACTCCGTAAGAAAAGAACCTCTAACATTACAGCAATTTCATCTAAGAATAGAAAACCCAAACACACATAAAAGAGAAATGAAAAATACAATTACAAAAAGGTGAAGTGAAAGTTTCCACTCAAACCCAAGCTTCCTTCAGCAGTCCCAGCAATTTTTTTTTTTTTTTTTTTGGGCGTCTATAGCACTTTACAAAATGAGATTCCACAAGTAAATAATACCAAGAACATAATTTTGCTATAGACCAACTCTACCTGCAATCAGGAAAACTCGGATCTATTTCTTTTCTTTCGTTTCTTTTTCGTCTTTCTCACTCATTTCTTTCTTGTCTTTCTCATCATCTGATTCATCATTGTCATAATAATATTCTTCTTCTCCATCAAAATAATCATCCTCATCATAATAATATTCTTCATCATCCTCCTCCTCCTCACCATTTGGCAGTAGATACGTGCCCGACCCCTGCCCTCTTAATCGCTCTTGAATTCGATCCCTGATGGCTGTGCCCTGAAATAGACCGAAATTGGTGGTAAATTTCATCGGCAACAGACAAAATACATTGCATATGTCCACATATCCATGGATTCACTCACCATCTTATGGCAACCTTCTTCAAACATCTCAAGGAAACCAGCAACCCAGCGATCAGCATTTTCCACCCACTCATTACGATGCATTGCAACAGTTTGGATCTACATATATCAAGAGAGTACGCAAATAGATTATACATCACAGCCACAGGATCCTGCTAAGTAAAGCAAGATAGGGACGGGCAACACCAGGATCAACAGTTCACAAGATTAAACTTACACAACATTCACCAGCATAGAAAAAACATTGCGGTTGAAGAAAAATATGAATTCCATAAAAAGTTAAAAACACTCTGCATTCTTCGCAAGGATGAACAGAACAACATTTGAAATACTCAATGAAGGGGACAAAACTATTACCAAGAATGGTTATCGAATAAATTCTCACATTATCCTCAAATAACTAAACTTAGGACTCATATCAATATTGCAGCCTTGAGCCAAAAATCTTCATTCATTTTCTCTTTCAAGGTTTGATTGGCACCACTGACCTAGATCAGCCTTCATTGATAAGTAATTGAGAAGGGTGGAAATGGCATAAAAGATTTTAAAGGAGCTTCAAATACAGAGATCTGGAGCTGAAGCAAACCCCCAAGAGACCAAAAAGCACTCAACAATAGCAAATCATCAACCAATGTGATAAATTACTTGCACAAATAACAGTCTGTTTCTTTCTTTCATTCACCAATTAATGCATATACCTTGAACAAAAAATAAATAGTAGGAACTACAGACATTCAGTAGCTTGAGTATATGACGCCCTTTAAAGCAAGTAAATCTAGATTATAACACATCTATAACTTGCATGTTTAGTAAAAGACTCTTTCTAAAAATAGTATTATCGAATGTATATTCATTGTTTTGATTATATCAGTATTGTCTAGCAAACAAGCATTTCTATTTTTGTTCTTAAAATTCAGGATTACATGAAATGATACCGGACACATACTCAAATTCTAAATACAGCAAATTAGAAACATCATTTTCATTCTCATTTGTGTTTTATGAAAATAATAATGGAAAACATTACCGAACACACCCTTAATGTCTCAAAATCAACAGCAATAACATAAAAGTTGCACCAAATGACATCAGCCTACCATTCTTCAAAACCAAAAGAAGTCTTGTCTGAATTCCATATTACAAATCAAATGCTAGCCATGAAGCATCCAGAAATACAAAAACAGGGAAAGGAAAAGGAAAGGTACAAAATGCTTTAATACTATGGCATAAAAGTGCAAATACCTTTTCACCAACACGCTCTTGTTGTTGTTTCACTTTCTCTTGCAGTTTCTTTAATTTCATGTTAACCCTCAGCCGTTTTTCCTATTTACATAAACAAAAGATAAGTTAACTTCACAAAACAGAAACCATTTTTTTTTCTTTTTTAATTTTTTTAATCTTTTTGGGTCGGCACCAAGCAGATACAAAAGTAGCACGTGAAATTTTTTTTAAAAAAATCATACCTTTACATAGCTAACCCCAAGGTCTTTTCTTGAATATCCTCGATCCAAGTTACGCATCACATACTGGTTATAGTCTTTAACAATTCTCATAATAATGTCTGATGTTGAAATCCCATCAGTTCGTTTTGTTTCCTTGAACTTCCCAGCAGCTTTAACCTGCAATAAACATTTAGTTACATAATTATACAATAAGGCATGAAAAATTTGGAACACAAGCAACCATTGCCACTCAAACTTACAAATTCATAAACATCTTGTCCTGCACCACTGGCATCGGCATAACTGTCCAAAAAACACAGCAAAGCTTGAACGTTTAAATGGATAATCCGGCATCACAAATTAACTTCATGGAACAAAATTCATCAATGCCATGTTACTGCCAAAGAACCACATAACATCTATCCATTTAAAAAACCAAAATCAAACTTATTTTACCTAAAGAATCAATTAGCGACTAAGAAAGAGACACTGAAAGGCATCACTTCCTTAACTCAATAACGGTTCTAAAAATCATCTAGATCACATTACTCAAATCAAATTTCCATCAGGTCCAAAAAATTTAATCTAGGTTCATTATCCTTACGGAAGGGAGTCATGAGCCACAAAGTCAATATGGTGCTTGTCAAGAAATTCTTGCGTGACCACCCAAGGTGCATCGGGGATGACTTCATCCACCCATCTGTGCCCCCCAAAAAAAAAGAATAAAATAAAAGAACAACGTCCATGTTAGAAAATGAAAGATAAGTCATTCAAATAGAAACATGAAATCCGTAACACGCTGGAAAACATCACAGTGAGAAAAAAATACTTCAAAATTGAGTCTTAAGTTAGCATGGCATACTTGCAATGACGAAGAGATTCGTAGCGCTCATCCTCTGTCATAACAGTTTTGCCCTTGAACATATGAGTAGTTTCATCATTGCAGCATCCGACAAGGAGGTAGGTGTTTGGAAACCTAAATTCACAATTCAATCACACTGACATTAAATGCGTAGAATACAAACACAATGCAAAAAAAAAAAAAGAAACACTTTGAACACAAACACAATGTAAACAAATAAAAAAACCACTTTGAACAAAAATTCATAACACGATTCCTCCTAAACAGAAATTATTTTTTACTCAACACATTAATCATTGCCAATGTAATCACTATTTTTGTAACACAAATCTTTCAAGTACGAAACGATATAGCACATCAAAACGAATGAAACCAGAAAAATGAATCACATAACTAATAGAATCACCAAAATATGAACACAAATGAAAAAAAAATAATATATTCAACAAAATAAACGCAAAAGAAGCAAGCAGTACACGGAAACATACACAGATCAAACTAAGGACAAAACGGGAAAAAGTTAATTTCTATAAGAGATGCTTTGTTTCGCTTCTTATAACACTAGATCAAAAAAAAAAAAAAAAAAGGCACATGAACAAAATAAAAAGTAACCGAAGAACAAAAGTGAAACGCAATAAAATAATTTTTTTTGAATAAAACAATAATTAATGATAAATTGAAAGGGCGAAAAATACTCACGATTTCTTGGCTTGTTCAAGGGAGCCAGCGTGGCCGAAATGGAAAAGATCGTAGATCCCATCGGCGTAGACTCTAACGGGGCGATCAGACGGCGCCGTATCAGTCGAATTTGAATTATTCGAATTTGCTTTACTCATTTTTTCGTTGCTGTTATTGGTGTTCTCCTCGCTATGCTTCTCCTCGATTCGACGAGTTCCCTCATTTCATTTTAGTAACTTTAACTCTCGCTGCAATTTTTTTCCCTTTTAATTAAATAACTTATTTATGCTAACGAAGTTTTTTTTATTTTTTTTAATTTGCGAATATGCGCTTCTTGCGCCTTCCAAAGCAAATTTTGCAATTTTTTTTTTTGTATTTATGCTAATGCCCCATGCCTGGGGCCTGCAGTGGGCCTCGGGTACTCAGAAATATGGACGTGTGTGTATTCCGCAATTATTATTCTGGTTCTAGATTTTTCACAGACATCAATTCAATCTTTTAAAATTATAATTATTAATAGGCAATATTTATTCCAAAGCTACTGAAAAATAGAGCGTAAAAATATAGTTATATATATAAAATAATATATAATAAAAATTATTTTATAATTTTCTTAGACTCGGGTGCGTTTGGGATTGAGGTTGGACAGCTGTAACTTTTAAGTTACAGTACTAAATTATTTGGTAAACATCAGCTGCTGTAACTTTTAAACTATATTAATATGATTTTTCACTTGTATAATATAAAATTTATTATATCTTTAATAATTTTATCAAAATTATTATTTAAAATTTATATTTATTATATATTATTAACTTTTATTTCATAATTACAGTTTTTTTTTCACAACAGCTATACCTTAAAAGATACAACACTTCAATTCCAAACGCACCCTCAATTTTAAAGCGATTCTAATATAATTAAATTTTTATTATAACATCTTTAACTCATAAAATACTAAAGTTTCTAGAACATCTAGCACAATACTTTCGGTATTAACTCATTTGGAAACATCTTTTATACGGAGATATCATGACAAATCCTGCAATAACTTAATCACATCTTGTCACGTTTAGAAAATACAATTACATCTGGAGTAGTTATTAATTATCAAGTGCACGTGCAGGTGCTTGAAACTTGCAAATTACAGATTTAAGCCATGTACTTTTTTTTTCTAGGATGGCGTAAAAGAAAATGTCTTATAATTTAAATTTGGACTTTATAAATTCTAAGCGTCCGCACCTAAAGATTATTATATGTAATTATTTTTCCAATGATTGATTGAGGGTCCATATGACAATAATTCGATTAACAAAAACAACCATTGGTTTAGAGGTATATGTAGATACATTACCGAACGTGACCCATTTTACTTCATGTCATTTGGTGGCAGCACTTGAATAAATGTGTGAAAATTGACTTCGAACCAAATATTATTTCATGAAGTGCTTTTTGAAATTGGTGAACCAAGAAACGCCTTTGAAGAGTCGAAATTTGACTTGCTCTTTGGACTTGACGACATTTCTCATATGTGTGAACTTAAGCAATTAGCATGTTTCGTATGGAATTTGATATGTGTATGCTTTTTTTTTTTTTTTTTTTTACTTTCTTCACATTTCACATGCCGGTATATAATGGTCTTTTATTGACCAAAAGAATCGACAAATAAATGGCCATAATTTCATTTGCATTAAAAAGCCACAACTAATTATTATAAGATTGCAGCCATTGATCTCCATCAATAAATGATATATTAAGAAAAAGAGAAGCCTGGGTGTCATTGAGTCTTTGAACATAAGGTGCCCTCATTGTCATATCCGATCCTGCCCCGGTGCAATTGTACTCTCCATAGAAAACAGTCCTGCATGAAATTTAAGTCACGTTTATTACGTCGACTAATAATTTAACTTTAAAAAAAAAAAAGAAAATGAATCAGGATTCTTTATTGGTGTGAGTTCCGCTAAAGTTTTAAAATGTTTTAACGATAACGTGATTATTAAGATAAGTTTAGATTAGGACTGAATTCTTACTGGTCTCTAGTGGGATCATTGAAGTCGTTCCAACCCTCGGGAGCGATTATATCGGTCATGGATGCGAACAAAAACACAACACGAGAAAATGGACGCCATGCTCGACCTAACCATATTCTTCCGGAGCCTCCGACGGTACAGTTGACAAATGCAAAGCCGGAGTTTTCATCTTTGGAAGCTCTTCCCTGTGCTGTAACAGCTCCATTGATGGCCGTTGATCCTGGAGCTACTGGATTTGCCATGGAAATCAACCGGCAATTCTAGCGGCCAAAGAAATAATAAATAAGTAAAGATAGGCTCCGGTTTTAGATTTTTCTGTAATAGATTAGAGTATGCTACTCGCACATCCAGTGAAGATTTCATGTGTTAATTTGGAAAAAAGAGAAATTAATCTTGATTTATGGAATGTATACTAAACTTTAAAAAAAAAAAAATTATGATGAATGCATGAGAATTCGCAAATTTAATGCCCATCTCTTAGCAACATTTGTACAAAGAATTTAAGTTCTGAGATTAAAATCTTTCATATACTAGACAGACGTAAGTGTGTACGTATATACTTTTGCATGGATTGATTCTGTACATACATCCAATATGTGTATGGTGCTTGCACACGGTTTATAGCAGTTATTTGATCAATGAGTCTCCCAAAAATATTAAAGAAATATCCTTAATTTGCATCTTTTTCTTTTTCAATTTGGTTTCGACATTAAGATTTTGCTTGAAAGCCAATCTCACCTCATAAAATGACCTGGCGTTGCCGAAAATAAAATCAATAGAACCTTGGATATGACAATCTTTGAAGTAATGACGACCTCTATCGTCATGAAGCGTGTCTTGAGCTCCAAAGAATCCACAGCTGAAGAATGCAGATTGATCTCCTGATATTCTTATTGCAACTGCTTGTGCGCCAACATCTCCTGGGCTTGGGATTGGAGCTACATTCTATTTACAACTCAAACAAAAAATCATAGTTCAACTAGTAAAATCTTTTAGAGATAATTAAGAGGGTTGTGTTCAAACTCCGCTCACCTTAGGGTGATGCAATAAGGTAAAGTTTACGGAACAGTAAGAATTGAATATCTGATGGGCTAAAATATCAACTTGGTAAAGTTATATATTAATACTTAAAATTAAAAGGGGAAAAGTGTTAAAAAGAATTTTGGTTAAAAACAAATATGATTAAGAAAAGAAGGAAAAATAATCTTGAGTGGATAGTAAAACTTTATCAACTAATAAGCAAATCTCAACTGAATTACCTTGTCATAATCTGAATTAAATTAGAAATTAGCATAGTTAACAGTATTGGAATTCGATTCCAATAGGGATATTGAAAGATTTGGCCTGGTTATAAAAAAGGGAGAAGGGGTTTGGGGGCAAAGATAACTCTTTAATTTGCCTTATTTGGTAAGATAAATCTTATTAATTTGCCTTATTTGCGACAGCGATAAAATATTTTTTTTTTTCATTAGTGACAATCTCAAACAGGGGGATAAAAGATTTAATTTAACATGACGCATAAGATTAATATTGTCATTATAGAACTAAGTAATTCAGCCCGTACTTGATGCGCCAAAATTTTGCTCGTCTTTAGTGACAAGTAAAAATACTTGTCACTGTATAATATATTTAGAGAATTTTTTTTAAAAAAAATGTCACAAGGTAGCTGTCTCTCTATAATCTGAGTTCTGAGTTCAAACTCGTTGGGTCTTCATTCAGGCAATATGTTGTTTTTAAGAAAAAATAATATACACGAGGGTTTTGTTATTATCTTGTACTATTGCAATATATTGCAGTTGTGATGAACGTAAAATCTCAGAAAATGTAAGTGAAACTTGAAAATGTTAATGGTCGCTTTCGTCTACAAATTTAAAGACGTCGAATCTTGTTTGTATATAGTGTCGAAAGATGCCTTACCATGAAGCTTATGTTCTTAGCCATGAAGTTGGAAGCAAAAACTTGAACAGAGCCGCTATAAAATGTGCCATTTGCAGACTTGGCAGTATCATTCCATGCAATAGCCGTTGATGTATAGCCTTGTCCTTGAAATGTTATATTTGGTTTCGTTTTTGGAACTGTGACCTTTTCACTGAAAAGTTATTAAATGAAATTATTGCATGCATGCAAGTTGATTAATTAAAAATGCTAATTGGGAGAGTAAGGGGAGAAAATTATTTATAAAACCAATTAATAAATTGGTTAATTATTATAGCTTACTAGTAAATGCCAGAGTTGATCAAGACGATATTTCTTTTAAGGCTCAGATTTGGAACTGCGTCAACAGCCGATTGCACTGAGGTGAAATTACAACACCCGTTTCGATCAACACAAAAGTACGACGTCGTGTTTGTATCCGGAGGTGCAAAATCCTTCGGAAAATCATCGCAGATCGAAACTTTTTTGCGGTCGTCGGGGCGTTTTCGATGACGATGGCCCCGATCAATGTTGTATGGAATAAATTTTGTAACAATATTCGGTGGTAAAATGGTGGTTAGTAATGTGTTTGGATTGATGAGAAAAGTTGATGAAAGAATGGCAACCAGAATGGCTAGGACAATGCTTAAGAGATTCATTTTTTTTTTCTTTTTTGGATAATGGGGAAAAGTAAAAGGGGGTGATGAGAGATTATATAATTTGGACATAGGAGGATGCGGAAACATGCATGCACTTGAAGTGTACGAAATATTTTTGATGGCATGTCTTGCAAATTACCCTTTTTCAACCTACCTGCAAATTTTGTATGCGTGGATTGAGAGTACACTCCAATTCAATAATGCAATAGTGGAAGAAAGGTTTAGTTTGTCATTTCATTATAATCATAATCATGTAAATAGTAATGTGTAGTATTCAGTGATATTTTAGTAACCAAAGTTGGTTGTTGTGAGTTGTTCGGCACTCTCACTCCTTAAAAGAAGTCAGGAGTTCAAGTCTCACTCTCGTATGGAGTCACCACTTTGGCCAACACTTTATCTCTTATGGGCCGACCCGATGCAAGCGGTGATTAGTATAGATTGTGGTACGAGCTAAAAAGTACCTCCTACAGTTAGGGCCCACTTAGAACCACCTCGTGGTTCAAACAAAAATAATAATCATGTAAATAGTTTGTTCAACATCACACAGTGGGACTCACTAAATTTAATATTAAAAATATCACTGAATACTACAACGAGATCCACCGCATGGCGGAGCGCTATTGGATTGTCTTGCCAACTCAACAGTTTTCTAGATAAGTAGGAGAAAAAATTGTGTATGTCGCACTATTTCAGCCTGTTGAGGTGATGCGTCGGCCTATTATGGGTTTGAATAGATATTAATACGGGACCTACAAATTTTTTATTTAAAAAATGTATAAAATTAGATTACTTAATTTGTGGGTTCTTTTAAGTCATCCATCAATCATAGACAGTCCCAGCTAAGTCTCAAGAGGAGCTTCAACCTCCCTTAGGACCATTAATATTTTTTTAAATGGACCCAAAACTCATTCTGAAAGAGTTAAATAAAAATAAATTGAGTACATTTTTTTATATAATATAAGACTTATAGTTTAATAATAAGAGTGTTATTTTATGGTGTTGGAGTCTTAGTTCAAATCCCTATAGTGATATTATTATTTTTTAAAAAAATTAAATCAAATTTTTTAAATATTTTGTATAATTACTTAGAAAAAGAATACTTTTATGCATTTAAGATAAATAATTTATTACAATTATCATTTAAATTTTAAAAGAAAGTAATGGAATTTGAGTTTAAATATTTTGTGGAAATTACTTAGAAAAATGATACTTTCACGCATTTGAAATAAATAATTTATTATAATTATTATTTAAATTTTTAAAAAGAAGTAATGAAATTTAAATTTACAAAATTTAAAATGTGTTCAAGTGAACTTTAAAAAAAAAATAAATAAAAGTTTTTAAACTAAGTCACCTAATATAATTGTGTGCGTCCGCCATTGTAGACCATCAAACTTGTTGAAAGACTGGCGGTGCCGGTGCGCCTGCACCTACGTAAGGTTTTCTCGATAAGTAAATGTCCGATCATATCTCAAGTCTACTTTTAAAAGGCTACAATAATAAGAAGAGAAAGAGATCGAGACTTAATTGTTACGATACTGTTCTTTAATAAGGAAGTAGATACTGATCGACAAAGATAGAAAGCGATTTGCTCCCAAGGTGGGGGCCATTATGCAAAACATTAAAAAAATATTTAATTAAATCGAGATTAATTTATTAGTCAAATTAAGGTGGATTTTCCTAAAAAAATGGATTAATTATTTTCTAATGCCTAAAAGATTTATAAATTTAACATAGGCGTCTAAATAGCACCACTTTAAAACATACCCAAAAAAAAAAAAAAAGTTTGTACTCTGGAAATATGTTTAATAAGCCAATAGAATTATGAAACGTACATTAAAAAATTACGCATATATATTATGATTCTTTCGTTAGTTGACAACTTTTTCTTTTTTTTGCCACTCTCTGTTTTCCTTGTGTTAGAGAATAACAAGTTACCTAACAAACAATATAATCAAAAGGAAGAAGCAAAGAAGTGGCAGCATCATTTGAATTCCATCAATCGTTCCTGGTTCGGTTCTGTCTTAAGCAATGGCGGCCCGATAAACACGTTACCATCACCTCCCATTTTAAGCGAGGCACCTTTTTTTTATTTTTAGCTCGCCGAACTTGAAACCCTCCCTCGCGATATAAAATTCAAGTACAATGATTAAATATTATTTGGCATGTAATTGATTTTAGGTTTGTGAAACATCCAAATCAATCAAGACTCCTCATTTAAGATATGATTTTGTTCATGCAAGTGATCCATTTATAGCCTTTTCCATGTTTACTTATCCAACCGACGTCGCGATTTATATATACATTTTAATTAATTTCTTTATGACAAATACATACGCGCTCGAACACACACATATATAACATTTTTTTTTATCTAAGATTAAAGTTTGGGAAAATTTGAGAAATCGTTAAAATGATAATATTTAAAAAGTTTAAAACTTAAAACTTACAGCACATAAATTACACGGTTTGTGTATTTTTTAAGACTTTCTCACACTTTAAAATTTCAAATAAAAAAAATTACTCTATATAGACCCATACATATATACTCTTTCTTTTTTCCCTAGTCCTGGATGTTCGGAATTAGAATGCGAGCTGCTGGGTAATAAAAATCAACTGTCTGGACTTACGAATAAAAACTCAAATTTTCCAGTCAGGGACTGAAAGATTTGACCACACAGCAAAGAAATCAAAATTGACACCAACAACGACCGAAAAATGATAATGAGTTCTTTTTACTAATTAAAAAATAATTCAAGTTAAAAGAGATTCCTTGATTTCAAGGAAGAGGTTCCTTTCGGTTTTAAAAAGAGTTCCTTCACAATCTTCTACTAGTATATATAATTCTTACAGGCAAAACTTTTACAAAAAAAGAAATAATAATAAATTAGTTGTTTAATTGTTAGTTTAATAGAGTTTTTATTTAAAATTATAAAATTACTTTAACAGATAATTTTTTTTTTAAAAAAAAATTATATTATAAATTAATCAAACGGCACAAAGAAGATGAAAAGAAACTTTTTTCTCATTAGAGCGAAAAACTCTTTAAATTTGTCGGTAAAGAAAACATACGAATCTGAAATGGCAACATTTTTGATGAGTCAGAGTCACGAGATCAAAAATTACAGCATTGTTGTATAGAAAATTGATACACGTGCTTGAAACAATACACTTTGAAAACTCAAGGAAAGCTAATGATTATACTCGTCTGCCCAATTAAAGATTAGATGAAATCTTTGCAAAATCAAAAGGCACCAAATTAATTTCAAATAAGTAAAGATTAAGGCATATAAATTTGACTTTGTGAATTGCATTTTCTTCTTTTGACGCCAACGGACCCCACGATAAGCTCACATTCACCCCCTCTGCCCACCCCATTTCTCACTCAAATCAGTCCCTTTCAATTCTATTTTTGTGGACCACATCAGCTCCACAAGACTACAAGTAAAATTTTAGGGAGAAAAACACTTGGGTCCTTATTATTTCTCACTTTTTCTAATTAAGTTTCTAATTTATTTTTAGTACTTATTCCACCCCTACATTTAAATTATTTTTTTAAAAAAAAACACGTACTTATTGAGTTCTTTTATTATTATTGATCTTATTGCCAGTCTAATGTGATGTGGTTTTTTAAAAGGTTCATGAAATGTATATTAAAAGTCACATTTATCTATGTTATAATAAATTTTAAACATTAAAATTATAATATCAAGAAAGTAATAAGTAATTAAAAAAATAAATTTTACGAGCGATGTTGCTTATATTGCGGCGATAAATCTTTGTTGCGGTATATCACTTGATTTTGATTTATTTTCTTTGATTGTAGACTGGCAATCAGTGGACGTGGTTAATCTTCTTATTGGCAAAAAAAGAAATAGAACGGAGATTTTTTTTATGTAGTAAAACTTTTATATCAGTACTTCTACTTTCATTTATAGCTACTATTGCTACTGCGCTTTGAATCAATTTATATAAATGAAATCTTATATTGTCAAAATAATAATATTAATAAATTGGAGGAGTAAGTGATAAAATAGAAACAAATCAGGGACCTAGGAGTCATTATGGAAAAAGTATATTTACCTGGTTCTATTTATTTATATTTTTTTTTCAAAATTTTGACGTTTTTGGTTTAAAGACTATTTTCGAAGAAAGATATCAAATGTAATAGCATTTCTATTTTAATTTATTTCCTTAATTTGTATCTTCTAGAAATACGACCGGTTCAACTCGATGTACTCCAACGGCCAAATGAAAACAATTTTTAGAAATAATTTAACAAAGATTATTTTTAATACAAATATTTGGAAAATTTTAAATCAAACTTATTGTCTTAACATTTATTGTATATCTTAATTACAGTCTAGTTAGCATCGTTTTTAATTAGCGTAGAATTAGTGTCTACTTGATATCACTTATGTGATTGTCATAAATATTTATTCAATCTCATAAGTTCTTTTCATTTTTTTGTTGTTTGATTTTTTTTTTATTTTAGCAGAGCTTTTGAGACATAAATAACTTATTTTGCCTCTAATAGTAAAAACTTAAAATTATTAGCCTTTTGAAAATAGAGGTTGGATAGCTTTTTAGAAAATTTAATGTCTAAAATGCCCAACATTTTATTTTACATTCCTATTTCATTTTTTTATACATAGTTTTAAAAATTTGTCTGTTAAAATATATTGATAACTTTTAATTAAATTTTTTATTAACAAGCAAACAACTAAATTTGTTGATGAAATTTCTACTTATAAAAATTTTATTAATAACAACTCTACATCAATACGTTTTATTTAAAAAATTATACCAAATAGAGCCTAAGCCCTAGTTGATTGATGATATGCGAGTTGTACACCATTTACATGTAGTCTTACACCAAATCAATAAAATTATTAAATCGAATGAAGTCTAAAATTTTCAGCGATAAAATTTTATTGAAGTAGCAGCTTACAAAATATGAGAGCCAAGTAAATACTTGCTAATTGTCGCTCTCGTATTGGACAATAGGCTTTAGGCTAAAGTTAAGCCATGGAATTTTACAAAAGAAACAACAAAACATTTAAACAAACAAACAAAAGAAGAAGAAACCTTAAATTAATTTAAAAAATAGGAAACACTTAATCCCCACCCCCAAATTAATTAGACTATTAGAGCCCAACAAAGGAGCTATCGCCTATCGTTACTGTTAAAATTACTTAAGTGTGAAAACAAAAACAAACACCCAAAAAAAAAAAAAAAAAAAGAAAGAGAAATATTTACATTAGAGTCAAATGTTTCTCCCTAAATAAAAGTCAGTACCTAACTTTTTTTTTTTCTCTCTTCTTCTTTTTAAGTTTCAATCTGCTTTACGTCTCTTTCAAAATATGAATCCATTTCCCCTATTCTCATTGGAACTTGAAGGGACCCTTGATGAAGAAGAAGAAGCATTATTCATCTCTATTAAGAACCCATCAGAAACTCCCGTGTTCTGCGGCGGCTGCGGCGGCCGAGGATTCCCTCCAAGTCTCTGGAAGAACCCTTCTCCAGCAGCTCCAGGATTATTATTCACGTTTCCCATTGAGATCATATACCCTTGACTCTGGTACTGAGGCTGATACTGTAAACGATAACCCGGTGATGGAAGCATGACTGTTGAACTAGGGTTTTGAAGATGAGAAGCTTGACGGTTCCCTACAGCTCCGAGGCCGAAACCGAAGCTCTGATGTGCAGATGGGGTTGAAGCAAAAGGGGAGTTGGGACCGCCCGTGAACTGCTGAACCATGGCTCGGAAGTTGGTGGTGTCGGTGTTGAGTAACGTTGTTGGGGTTCTACGCGAAGCCCTAGAGCGTCTACGTGCATGGGGTGGCTTGGAGACTCTGCCTTCAGTAGGGCTTAAGTTTGAGCTTGAGCTAGGAGCTGAGCCATGTGGGCTTGAGAGATTGTTTGATGTCAGCATCATGCCCGTGGAAGCGGCAGCGGCAGCGGCAGCATCGGCGTCCGCGTCGGCACCCGAGAGATTTTGCTGGTAGAATTTGGCCCAGTCAGTAGGACTAGACATGGTTTCGCTCATGGCCCTGAGTGAATATATTGGAGTTTTTTGTTTATTTGGTTATCAGGAAGGGAAATGGGAGTGGGATTCTTGTGGTATTTATGGTGGTGGCTTCAAAGTGGTCAAAGGTAGACTAATGAATAAATCATGACCGTTGATTTTAGGAGAGAAGAAAAAGAAAGTTCACTGCAAGGTACCTCACGTGGTGCCCACGTGCGATTGTTGTGGAAAATATTTAGGCCTTCTGGTTCTAGAACACGTTGTCATACGATCATCCAATCACATAAAATTATTGTGAATTATTATATGTTGATGCATAATATATTTATAATAATTTATGGAAAGAGTTTTATCTCTTTTAGATGTACATTCATTTGTTAAAATTTGAATTAATAATAAAGAATATAATCGATACAAAGAGTCGTTATTTCTTCGTACGTCAGAAGTTTTTGGTTAAATTCTGAATCAAACAATTTTTTTTTTAAATTTTGTATTTAAAATAATTATATAATTAGCACATTGAAATCAATAATTCTCATTCATACAATAATTCTTGATATCAAGAGCTGACGGTACAAATTTTAATTAAGAAAATACAAACATCCGCACCTATATAAATTTCATTCATTAATAAGTCTAAAAATATTTAAAACCCAATGCATCTATTTGAAATTTGAACCACTAGAATTAAGGTTATGTTTAGGGTTGAGGTGTTGTAACTTTTAAGTTACAGCAGTCGTGAAAAAAATCTAATTATAAAATAAAAATTAATAATATATAGTAAATATAAATTTTAAATAATAATTTTATAAAAAATTATAAAAAACATAATAAATTTTTTATTATACAAATAAAAAATTATGTTAACATAGTTTTAAAAAATACAGTAGATAGTGTTTATCAAAACTTTAATACTATATCTTAAAAATTATAATTATCCAACCTCAATCTCAAACGTATCATAAATTAAATTTAGTTTCATGAGACTTCTATATAATTTGAATTGTTAGATTTAGAGCATCACCAAAAGACTTTTCAAATAAGATTTTATTACTTATTTGAAGAGCCACATCAATATTTAAAACTCCAAAAAACACTCTAATTAAGATTCTTCAAATAAGAATTGATTCTCTCTCTTCAAATTTGGAGAGTTAATTTCTCACTCTTCAATTTATATTTTATTACTTTTCATTGAAGAAAGAGAGAGAAGTGCTTTAATTGTTATTAACTTTTCCTTTGAAAAAATAATTATTTGATTAAAATAATATTAATTTATTTATATTTGAAGAGTTTTTTGGAGAATATCATATTTTTTCACTCTTCTATTTGCTACATAGGTAAGTAAATAAGTATTTAAATAGTAAAATTTATAAAGATTTTTGGAGATACTCTTAGATTTAGATTCTGAACTAAGAGTTACAATATTTTCCGTACTTCTATTTTTATTTTAGATGTTTTAAATTAATGCATGCCTGGTTCCCCAGAAGCTTCAATAAAATGCGATGACGACGTCATCGACCCATGTGGCCACGTCGGCATACGACTTCTCATTGGTGGTAGGTGACTTGTATGACTTGGAGTCTTCAAGGAACGTGGGGAACCAGTTAGAGGAAACCACCTTATGTTTTCCAAATTCCAATTGATATTAAAGAACCATTCAGCTCTTGGGATTTGCCCACACAAAGTATTTCAAGATTGTGATGATTTTAGCTACCAAATTTCTTTGAGTTTTTTTTTTCATTAAAATAATAGTTGATGTACCTTCATGAGAAGAAAAAGATTGAGAGAAGGAATAGAAGAAAAGTATGATAAGGTTTATCGAATTATGGATTTAAAATGGTTGCGCTTTCAAAATTGGGTAAACGCATATTACAAAATATAGCATAAGTGAATAGGGTATACTAAACATTGATTTATATTACAATAAGGGATCTAATAGGAGTCTTAAATTCATACAATAATAGCAACGTTGTAATAATAAGGTCTATCGAACCTAAATAAAAAATATTCGTTAATAAGGATAAGAGACCTACTCTCATTAACAGAGACAACTATCCTTCATTTTTACTTTTAGTGAATTGAATTGAATATAAGCGGACAAGTAATTTTGTCGTCCAATTGCTTCTCAAGTGTAGCATTATTATTTATAAACAACTATTTTTATTTGACAAGTAACATTCTCTGACTACTTTTTTTTTTTTTTATTGAATTAGTCTAACTATAATCTAATCTCCTCCTCACCTAAGCGAACATATTTTAAATGTTAGATTTCTTATTTTCAACACAAGAGATTTTGCATTCTCAACTAGCTATCACCCACATTTTTTTTTTCACTACTCGTTTACTTGTATTTGACAATTAAAATTTTATTTTACATTCTTGGATCTTGGTGGTATAAGAGTTTGTAGGAAACAAAAGAAAAAAAAAATCTAATATTTAAAACTATCTGCAGTGGCTAATCCAATTGATTTGGTCTATTGCATTGAAAGCGAGATGTTAATGATCCAATTTTAATGACATAAGTTTTAATTTTGAATAATGAAATATATATATATATATATAATAATAATAAAAGTAATTATTAAGACACGAATATTTATACAAACAAATCTTGTATAAATTGATATAATACATTAATTATTCGAACAAAAGTATAAAAATATGAGTTATGTTAATAAAGTTTGTGCAAAGGTAATAAAAAACTACAACCTGTGAGTATTTAGACTGAATTATTTTTATTTAAAATAATCTCCAAAATGTATCTATTTTTTTCATATTAAAAATTATTTACTAACATTGTCATTTCTCGATCAAGATTTGAAAAAAAAAAATAGTTCAATAAAAATGAGAACATATTTCATGCACGATTTGATTAAATAAGTCATCATTATAGCGATGGGGTAACTGGTAAGTAGTGTGGCATGGCTTAGAGAAATCGTTGAGAAAATAAATACTGCGGCGAATTCTCGACAAACCGAAAGCAATCGAAATACAAAACAACTGAGTGTCGCATTGAATTGAACGGCGTGACGCCCACGTGCTTTTGACTGTTAAATGTTTTCTTGTTCAGTTTGGTTTCGACTTTCGAGGGCCGACTCTTCTTGTTCTTGCTCAATTTGCGGCAACCTTTAGATTGACTGTCTTCTTTGTCTTTTACATGCTGCGCCTGTGCTACACGTGTAAGCTGCGTTCTGTATTACAAGGTACAATACCGTTTGTTAATGGGCTTTACAGGAGGCCCATTTCCTGATTGGGCTGGATTAATCGCAGCTTGTTTTCAAATTATGGGCGTGGCCCGGTGCTGTTGATTTTATACATGATTTATATTTTGAAAATTACTTCAGTAATCTTTTTAGTGTTTCGAGGATTTTGGAGAATTGTTGAAATTTCATCGAACTTAAAAAATAAATAATCAATTTCTTTTGATATAGAAAATTTTAAATTAATTATTTTAATCTTTTATATATATATATATATAATATCATAAAACTTTAAAATAACTAAATACGTTAGTTTTATTTTACTCCAACAAGATGGAGGGACATTTAAATCCAAACGTACAGGAACATGGAAGTGGGTAGTTGAAAAAAAAAAAAAAAGATAGGACGGTGAAGTGGAAAGCACTTTTGTCATTCAAGTGCTTCGCCATTTTGCTCCAAAATTTACAGAGGTGGGTTAGGTAGTGGGCACGTAGCAAGTGATAATTCATATCATATAATTTACATGAGACATACGTTTTTTTTTTTTTTTCGGATCTTAAATGGTAAGACATATCATATTATATCTATCATTTGGCTGTTGTGTGGGCCGTGTGGCTCACTGGCCATATTGCATTTTGGCTTGCAATGGCTGCTACAACAACTTGTATCTTTCATCATCATCTCTCTTCAGCAGTTGGTTATGGCAGTTTTCATGCTAGAGAATTTGGGTTTGTGGGTAGTAACTCAAGGACTCATCTTGTCAATTCTAAGCCAAAAGAGTCTCCGTCTATCAGGTACTTCAATTCTCACTCAGTTTCCGTTTATAGGCTTCATGTTTGACGGGGATTAGTTGTTGGTTATTGTGTTTTTGTGAATAGTTTTTGCCTTCTGTAAGCAGTTCAGTCTCAAGTATTTTGCAATTTCTGGCTTGTAGTTTCTTTGCCATTTTATTTTCTTTCTGGCAATTTTCTTGGAGACCAAACACCTCTCTTTTTCTTTTTTAGTTCTGATGCTTTGCTTACTAGCTTCTCTATATTTATGAAACTTGAACATGTGTTGATTGTAAAACTTGTTAAGCAAACCTGAGTCTCCTTAAACTTCAAGTTCGGTTATTTACTGATTTTAAATTTTTCTGCCAACTAACCATAGGTTTTAGCCAATTTGAAGAAAATATATCATTTTTCTTATTTTCTTTTTGTTGTAGTGAAAATTCATTGAAATCATTGTGTTTGTACTGAAGTAGTATCAACTGTTCTCGTGTAGATGCCAGTCCACTGGCACTAATGAACCGAAAACAAGAAGGAATCTTTTGGACAATGCAAGTAACCTTCTTACGAATTTGTTAAGCGGCGGAAGTCTTGGTTCAATGCCTGTAGCTGAAGGAGCCGTCTCTGATTTGTTTGGCCGCCCCCTCTTCTTCTCCCTCTATGACTGGTTTATAGAGGTTAATTTAACACTAATTCCGTTGATGCTTTAATCGGCATGTAAACTTAAAAGTTTTTGTATTTTCAATGTGTCATTGGTAATGCTTGTGTTTGCTGTAACAACTGTTGGTTGATTGACTCAGGGCTGCGTTGAAGGTACTTAGGTACATAAGGTTTCATCAGGGAAGAGATGGTGTCATGGGGTGTAGTAGCAGTTCAATTGAGTATTTGCTAGAATAGTTTGCCATTAATTTGTAGCAACTGCAGCCAAATTGTTGCATAATGTTGTCTCAACCAAATGCTTCTTTTTGGTTTTACTTCATTGATGATTGCCTAGAGACCTGTATTTGTTCTTGGTATTGATGTCTGTTAATTTTGCAGCATGGCTCAGTATATAAACTTGCTTTCGGGCCGAAAGCATTTGTTGTCGTATCAGATCCCATCATTGCAAGGCATATTCTTCGAGAAAATGCATTTTCATATGACAAGGTATTACCTTAGAACTTGTTGGCTTAGCAAGTTGTGGTATTATTTTAGAATGTAAGTTTGCTAGCATTTTTTAACCTTTCTAGGATTAGCTTGCTTAATTTGACTTCATATTTTATTGCTTAATCCAGTTTCTGCATATTAATTTATTCATTTTACACAAATTGCCATATTTTAATTAGGGAGTTCTTGCTGAAATTCTAGAACCAATAATGGGAAAAGGACTTATACCTGCTGACCTCGACACTTGGAAGCAACGGAGACGAGGTGAGGAATACAGAACTATGTATATTTTTGTTCCACAAAAGAAAATGTATATCCCTATACGCACACATTTAGTTATTAGTTGTTATAACTACTGCTTTTACTTTGTTTCATCACTATATGCAGTTATTGCTCCTGGGTTCCATGCCTTATACTTGGAAGCTATGGTGAACATGTTTGGGGATTGTTCAGAAAGAACAATAATGAAATTTGAGAAACTTCTAGAAGGAGAGGACTCACGTGGAGGGAATTCAATTGAGTTGAATCTTGAAGCAGAGTTTTCAAGTTTGGCTCTCGATATTATTGGGCTTGGTGTTTTCAACTATGACTTTGGTTCTGTTACAAAAGAGTCTCCTGTCATAAAGGTTTGAAAGGAAAAGAAATACGTTATTAAAATTCCGTTCTGATGTTTTATTACTTTTCCACTGTATTTCAACGTTTTCCTCCTAATCTTAATTTCCTGCCCTCAACTTTACATTCCTCTTTTCCCTTGAGCCACATTAGATGCAAATAATCCCTGATTAGCACTCTCTGTAAATGTATTATAGGCGGTGTATGGTACTCTTTTTGAGGCTGAGCATAGATCAACGTTCTATATCCCTTATTGGAAAATTCCTCTGGCAAGGTGGATAGTTCCCAGGCAAAGGAAATTCCAGAATGACCTTAAAATTATCAATGACTGTCTTGATGGACTCATCAGAAATGCAAAAGAGACTAGACAGGTAAGAAGCTTTAAAGATCATGTGAAAGGAAAGAAAATTGCATTCTTTCTTTATTTTTCTTTACTCTTGAACCATATATCATTTCTTTTTAAGTAAATGAAACCTGAAACTAAGACAGTAGCAGCCACATTATTGTACCCTGAAGCTTCATGTGGACCTTGAATTGTTTTTGCATTATTCTGTTTCTGCTTTAGCTTTCCATTGCCTTACCTGGCTCTTTTGTCAAGGTGAGATAGCTTCCTTTCTCGTAGCATGTGGATAAGGAAACCAAATACTATAATTGGAACCAATGCCTAGACCTTTGATTTGATTGCATTACATGACAGGAAACCGATGTAGAGAAACTGCAGAGCAGGGACTACTCAAATCTCAAGGTGTGTCAGTATCTTCCTCACAAAAATTAGCTTGTGAACTTCTTATTGCAAAATTATTTATTTGTTTATATATATTTGTGGAAATTCTGGCATTATAACCATAAAGTTTGCAGGATGCAAGTCTCCTGCGTTTTTTAGTTGATATGCGAGGAGCCGACGTTGATGACCGTCAGGTAGATGTCTTTAGGTTACTCAATTCAGTGTTTCCAGAGATAAAGTTGCTGGCTAAAAAATCACTTTCTCAGACAAAACATAAGTGCTTGTTCTACCCATTATTCTGAATTATAAGGACTTCTTTATCTCAGCCATTCCCATGTATCCCTTGTGCATATGAGAGTAAATAAACATTAGAAAATGAACATGCTTTAACCCATGCATCTTTTCGGGCATGTCTAAACTTATATTGAGAATAATTATAGATCAAACTCATGTTTTATTCACAGATTTTTTTTGTTTTACTCTTTTAACAGCTAAGGGATGACCTGATGACAATGCTTATTGCTGGCCATGAAACGACGGCTGCTGTTCTTACTTGGGCTGTTTTTTTTCTGGCTCAAGTATGATTCTTCACTACTACCTTTAGGATACAACCTTTCTTTTCTTTCCCTCTTCCTTTTTTCTTTTCTTTTCTTTTTTTTTTTCTCCAATTGGATACCGTCTTCTTTAATGTGTTTCATCAAGGAGATTCTAACCTTGTGAGCTAAATGCTCACACTTGATAGTAAAAGGAAGAGATATAGAACTTCTGACCATGCTGATGCATTAATTTCCTCTGCTGCAGAATCCCTCAAAAGTCAAGAAAGCTCAAGCTGAGGTTGATTCAGTGCTGGGACAGAAGAAACCAACTTTTGAGTCACTTAAAAAACTGGAGTAGGTGTTGAAGTCATCCTCTCTCATAAACTTATTCTATTCATTGTTAGCTGTGACATGAATTTGTCTTATTTTTCTATAGTTGTGTGCATTTATGTGCATAGTTATGAAGCAAAATTAAGATATGCATTGATTGCAAATTAATAACAACATTCCTTAATCGTAAATGAATCATTCATGTCTTAGTTCTGGGAAAACCAGAGGATTATGAGATTCTTATGAGAGATGGGCTGTGTTAGAGATTGAAGGAGGTTTTAATTTGTTTCTCTCCAACCAGTCATTGGTAATAGAAATCTTTCCACCCTGATATTTCAAGGTGTGATGAACTAGAACTTTTATTTCTTAAGGTCATTTTTCATCATAATTATGTATTGGATTTTTAAAACTTAAAAAAAAAAATTTCATCCACTGTTTCTGAACAGGCTTCTATTGTAATTCTGACTCATCTATTGTATATTAAATAACTTGTCCCAACTCTTTTCAGATGATGTAGATTTTCTGAAAATGCTAAATCGTCTGGTAAGGGGTTTGATATATACCATATGTCCTATGTTTTTAGGTACATAAGGCTTATTGTTGCAGAGTCTCTTCGTCTATATCCTCAACCCCCATTGCTCATTAGACGCACCATCAAACCAGATGTATTACCAGGTATTCTCATGCCTCTTTCAATCCTTAGGCAGATAATATGTTCAGTATTTTCTTGGGATATCTGGGTTAAGCACTAGCCTTTGGTTCTGCAGGAGGATACAGGGGTGACAAAGATGGTTACCCAGTTCCTGCTGGGACCGATATCTTCCTCTCTGTAAGCAGCAGTTATATTTGCCTCATTTTTTTATTTTGTTCACGTTGTTTGCCGATATGGTATGCTTATCAAAGGATCAGATTTGAGCCTGAAATTTAGCTCTATTTGTCATGAGATTATGTTCGATTACGACATTTTTGCTCTAAGCTCTTTGCTCTAGCTTCTTCTTTGTATCTATTAGCTGATCTCTTTCCATAAAAATCATTGCTTAGATATATAATCTTCATAGATCACCATACTTCTGGGACCGGCCCCATGAATTTGAACCCGAAAGGTTCTTAAAACCTCGGAAGGATGTAGGCATTGAAGGATGGAGTGGTTTCGATCCATCTCGAAGTCCTGGAGCATTATACCCAAATGAGGTAATCCATCTAACAATCTCTATATGTTTAGCATTCAAAATGTTTTACTCACTCTTTCTCATGGTGATTATGATTGTAATTCCCAGATTGTATCAGATTATGCTTTCTTGGGATTTGGTGGGGGACCAAGAAAATGTGTCGGAGACCAATTTGCAGTCATGGAGTCAACTGTAGGTTTAGCTATGTTGTTACAGAAGTTTGATATTGAGCTGAAAGGATCTCCAGAATCTGTGGAACTTGTTACTGGAGCAACAATCCATACAAAAAATGGTTTATGGTGCAAATTGAGGGAGAGATCGGCTGTCCACTGACTGTACAGTTTATTATTTGTTCTCAACTGCAATTAACAAACAATTGCAGTAAGGAGAACCTGTAATAGTTTTCAACAATAATTTTTCGCGGTTTTCATTGTTAAAGAATCTTTGAGAATTGAATTTTCAAATACGGGAAAGTAAAATGGCAAAATATTGTTTAAGAACCTAGAGCTTTTGAGTTATTGAAGTTCACTACTCAAACATGTGGTGAGAGATGCCTTCTTTTAAGAAGCATATTTGCATTTGCGACAACCAGATAACATTTGATGAAGTTAAAGTGCTACAGTAATAATGAAACGTAATGAAACATATCATTTGAGGAAGTTAAAATGCTGCATTAATAATGAAACATCAAGTGACTGACAATATTGCCTGCTGCAACATGAGCAATGTCGTATGTTCTCCAAGTTTATGAAAAGCATTCTCATTAAAGTATTTATTTTATACTTGTTCACCAAAAAGAGTTGAAGTGAATAATATACATAGAGTTGTTTTGATTTGAAAAGAATCTTCAAAGAGGCGGTGAAAATTTACATGAGCTATAGGGTTAGTTCACTAATGTTCTATCAACTCATAAAAAGTAAATATACATTCAACCTTTCCACTAACGAGAGATGTTCTTATCTTGCAAACGCTTTGAAGAGATACCATGAAACTGGGTGGAGCCTGCAGAATTTTCATCCTACATCAAGAAGAAGAAAAACTCAACTGTGTACAAATTCCATTTTTGGAAAACAAAAATGAATTCAAAATTTTGAGATTTAAACAAACTATCAATATGCACACCATGTCTTGCAAAGAATCCTGAATGTCAAAGCATCCATGCATGGCTGATGCTCTGAAACCGAGCTGTCCCTGTAACTACCTATGTATCAATACTTGAGATGGCTATACTTAAATCATTTTTAACTGAAAAACCAAATTGCTCATTAAACAACAATATGTGAAATGTGTACCGATCCATGCATGCTTTGTTGAGTCCCATAGTGACTAACATGTGCTGAAATGGAATGTAATTGTCCCTGAAAATTATTGAAGCTAAATAGTCAAAAGTGGAAGAATTGGTCTGCTTCTATATATGATATCATAAGGTCAGAATGAAAACAACAACCATACCTGGCCCTGCATGCACTGTTGATTGCCATAATAAGAAGCATCACAAATTGGAGAAATTGAGTTCACTTGTCCCTACAATAAGTTTAAAATGAGGCTTAGTCACCCACGTCTAGAAGATACAAGACTGAATTTCTTGACTTGTATACATTGTAGTTGAAACCAGAAGACTCTATACCACAACTTGCACATTATTTTGAGAATGATAATGGCCATCAAGTGTTGGTGCTCTAGAGCCGGAGTCCTGCAAGAAGCCCAAATAAGAAACACCAGAATTAGAACTTCAAAGCGGGCAGGAATTAGCGAACAACTTCCTTTTTGCAGCATACCATCTTCATACCATTTGTTGCATGTCCTGTCGAGGTAGATAACAATTATTAACAGTGTGAGCTCTTGAATTCATCTGATCCAGCATAAGTGAAAGCACAAGGGTTCTTCTATTAGTATCACAATGAACTTATTGCATCTATGTTTGCAAACTAAATGTTGAGGAATAAAGTTTTAAAATGTAACAAACCATCTGCTGGCAGCTGTCTTGCAATCCTATACTAATCCTCTCTGGCTCTGGCCGAACCTAAAATGTATAAATGAAAGGCTAAGTTATTTAATACAGCTAAGAGCCGGTAACAGTCTCAGCATGTCAATTGTGAAGTCTCGACTTACCTTTTTTTTCTTATGCATTTTCTTTCTCTTTGATGCCTTGGCCATGCTGTGGCCACGATTCTCCTTTTCATTGCCAAGAAAACCACGAGCAGATGATATGTTGGCCTCTAAAACACCCCTAACTGAATTGTTAATGTCCACACAATGTTTCAGTGCTTCTCCTAGAGCCTGCAATGCAATATCATATGCTTCTTGAGATAATGACCCTTCTTCCCCCAATCTGATAGCCCGTTTACAAAGATCATTAAAACGTTGCATTCGGAAATGAAACCCGCTTGATATTTCACTAATAGCTCCAATCATCTTTGCATCATTTGTCCAGCGCTTCAATATATAACGGGATGGGATCTCAGAAAAACCAAACATTTGAAGTACAAGAATCGCATGTTTACAAAGAAAACCTCTGTATTCAAATGAATGACATAAACAACATATATTCAACTCTGCTTCGTTCCAGGCTACATAGAAATTCTGCCGTTCTTCAAAATCATCAACTCGAAAGATCACAGTTGATCCATCTTCTCTTTCTTTTTGCATATGACAAGAAACTACTCCTAAAACTTCTACCTGAAACTTCTTGAATATTGTATCTGTATAAATTGTTGACATTTGTTTCTCAAAAGTTGAGAGAGACATTAAACCATGCTTTTTGTTTCGTGTTTCAGAATCAGCTTCAGCTTCCATTTCATATCTATCTTGCAAATATGCTTTGTACTGCTCAAAAAACTCTTTGAATGTAGCTTCCCGGTTCATGTACTTGTCAAAGAAAGCGGTGACACTTCCAGATCGCTCGCTTGTAGACATTCCAGCCAAAAATGTATTCTGCAAGTATGTTGGGACCCACTTTTCACGATCTTTGTACAAGGAGTGAACCCATTCATTTTCCCCAAGTTCAAATTTATCAACAATCTTCAACCATCTGTTTTCAAACTGCTCATTCGTCCAGGAGCGATAAATGCACTTATTAAATTTTTCCATAAACTTTTCATTGCAATCAATAACACAACCCAATTTTTCAGGAATCTTACTCAAGACGTGCCATAAACAAAAACAATGGCAAGTACTAGGAAATACATCTACAGCAGCTTCTGTTAAGAATTTGTCTTGATCAGTGATAATCACTCTAGGAGTTGGGCCACCCATTGCTTTGAACCAAGTCCGCATTAACCAAACAAAAGTTGAAGTAGATTCATCCCCAATTAATGCACATCCCAGCAAAATGAACTGGAAGTGATGATTTACTCCAGTAATAGGAACAAAAGGAATTTTATACTTGTTTCTGATGTAAAATGTATCAAAGAAAACTACATCGCTGAAGTTCCTATAATCATGTCTACCTTTTGCATCAACCCAGAAAACACTTTTCAAACGTTTTTCATGGTCCAAATCTACTGCATGAAAGAAATTAGGATTCTCATCCTGCATGCCTATAAAATGATTGAGCATCATTTGCACATCTTCACCATCAAGCATCAACTGCAAGCCCTTTTTTTGACATGGAACTATACCAGACTGTTTGTTCCTTCCTCTGATAGCTTGATAAAAATCATCCGGGCAAATCTCATGATTATGCTCCTTTACAAAACTGTATATAGCCCACTTTTCATCCGGTCTCCTTTTCATATGCATGCCCGCATTGCAGCCTGTTTTTGGAAAAGGCGACCGAGCATTAGTAGTAGTAGTAGATTCTCGTTTGCTACCAAATCTAGAACATGCAATTTTTACATCAATAAATTTTCCAGACTTTTTCGAACGGCGGCTGGCTTTTATCGTGATGCCAAATCCAACAGAGCGAGCATATTCTCTGTAGAAAGAATAGGCTGCCTCCTTTGATTCAAATTCCAAACCGTTTTGAGGCTCACACATGACCCCTTTATGGACATTTGCTCCAACGACACTCAGATCTACTTGATTCCCACTGCCAGTAACTCTTTCGCTTGCACTTGGACCACACTCCTCAACGTATTCACCTATTCTAGGAGAACTACCATCTCCATTGCCAACGTCTATTCTATCCTCACCATCCATGATATCATCGGTTGTATCTGAAACAGTATCTAACTTCTCTTGTTCATTTGAAGGCAATTCAAGATCTATCTCCATGAAAAAAATCAAATTTTATGCTACATAAAAAATCACTCTACCAAAGGCACCTGAAAATTGAAAAAAAAGAATAAAAATATAGATAACCAGCACAAGTTACAGCTATCTATGATTGTATCAAATATGCATCAACATTTTCCCAATTTTCAAAAAGTTAGAAGCTTTGTTGATCAACCAGAGCAAAAGGGAACTCCAAATACACTAATAAAAACTGAACTTGGTACTAAATTTGGGTTCAAAAGGAAGTAAAAATCAGTTCAGAAAATTGAAGAAAATTGAATATGGAACTTTTCAACTTAACTGAGCTAAATTTACCCATGCAAAACCAAATTCGAGCTTTTCAACTCGTGTCAAAGCCCTAATAATAATAATAAAATACAAAGAATTTAGATTTAATTTCCATTTTTTTGTGTCTTAGAATTCGTGGCAACCAAACAATAAATTTAATTAAAAAGAAAGAATTTGTATGAAAACATACCCGTGCCACGAGCAACAGTCATTTGAGAGGCAGCCTGAAAGAGAGAGAGAGACAGAGAGAGTTTTGAAGTTTGAACCGTCACTAAACCTGAGTCCGTCCGGTTCACATACTTGGCGGTTCGAGTTCGACCATCTCGCTGCTGATTAAATGATTAATCTCTCTAATTACGGACATATTAGGGGTCAGCTTCCTTCAATTATTTAATTTTTTTGGTATAAAAATAAGAAAAAATAAACTATCATAATATATCAATTAATTAAATCTTTATATACATACTATTTAGTTTAATGACAATCTAATTCCCTTTCCACTCATACGAGAGAAGTTTGAACATCAATTTTTTATTTTCTAATATAAAAAATTTTATCATTATAATTAAATGGCACAAAAAAAATTAAAATTATTTAATAATAAATGTTATATTAACACTTAAGATAAGAGTATTAAACACTATTTAATAAGTGAAATATATTTTAAATTATTTTCAAATAATCTTTTTAATTGATAGTCGAGTTTAAAGCATTAAAATATTAATTTAGATATTATTCATCCCCTCAAAAAAAAAAAAAAGACATTATTCATCCCTACACATAGAAGTATATTACTTTAATATAAAGAGTAAGACTACACATCAACACTTTCCAAATAACCATTTCTCCAACAGCTAAAAGAGTAATTCCGTGGAAAAATTCATATTTAAGAAGAGTAGCACCACAACTCCACAACATGGCGATGGACATACACATACAATAAGAAGAATACAAGAACATTTACAGAGATATATTACTACTGCCACTGAACATCACTGATTTGCACAGGACAAGCGCATTTCTTAGATCAATTCCCATCCAAGAAAGAAATCTACACCTCAGAGAACAGGAGTCTTGCTTTCCATGGCATCCGTTGTGCAGTTAAACTGGATCGACAGAACAGAAGCAAAATGCTCCATGCACTAAGTGAGACAATTGGGGTTGGAACAGCTAGATTCAATTCTAGTCAACGACTTCCTGATTGAATAATTCCGCTCAACTTGATAACCATTTTTTGGCTGCCTCTGAAGTTGAAGCTTTAATTATTCTTTTGCACGCTTCTAAATTGATAGATCACGGAGTTGTGTCTTTATGGATGCCTTGGAGCATTACCATGTAATTGAGTTTGTCTCAAATGGGATTCATCCTGAAAATAAGCAGCATAAAAAGACAGCATTAGGAAGTGCCATTTATACATGATCACCGAGTAAATATACCGTGTCTTTGATACCAACCTGCAGACCATAGCTGTAGCTAGTTGGAGGTCGGAAATCCAATTGTCCCTACATCAACAGAAGCATAATTATGGAAATTTCATCTTTTAGATCATATTCTCATTGCTAAATTTCTTTTTATGTCTATTAAGTCAACTTCAAACACCTATACCAGCCCATGCATGCTCTGATGAGCCCCAAAAAACCCATCATGCCCGGGTGCTATTGAGTTCAACTGTCCCTACAGGTATGTTGACAAATCAGTTTGTTACATAACGTCAATTCTTTATAATACATCTTATCAATTCTTTATAATACATCTTATCGTAATAACTCAAGCATGACTTACCAGCCCCTGCAAGCTCTGCTGATTAACATAGTAACCATCATGAGGTGGCTCCATTAGATTTAACTGTACCTGCCATACGATGCAGTTAACAATAACATAATTGAGATCATATTTTATTCAGGAAACTGCACAACATAGCTTTTAAATAGTCAAACTAGTAAGACATGTCATACCAGTCCTTGCACATTCTGTTGAGAACCATAAAAACCATTAAGGGCGATTCCATCAGAAGTTAGATTTTCCTACAAGCATAAATGCCAAAATAAGATATAATGATCCAACAAAGCACATTAACAGTGAAACAAATTACAAGATTTAGATAATCAGAAACACAATGCAGGTGAATTCACGACCTGGCATGTTTCACAGTGACAACTAAATATATGAAAATATGTCTGAGACATTTCCCTACAGAATTTACTAGTTAAAAGACAGTCGAAGATGTTCTTGGACACAAAATATCTGAAGAAGTAAGCAGTCCTGTAAAATCATTTTCAACCGGCATCAGATACACAAGAAGATTACATCACAACTAAAATTGAGATGGGACAAACCATTTGCTGCAAGCTTTCTTGTGCCTCAACAAGTAAGACATCCTGCTCTGACTGTACCTGAAATATAGCGAAACACAGTGCAATAATTTTCTTGTTTAAATTTTCTTTTAAAAAATAAAATTGTAACACAGTGGCAGCAGATACATAATGAGACCATTAGCATATAAACTAGGGTCAATTTCATATTTCCTCGTGAAATGACAATCTTCAAAATACCCTCTAAACTATTGTAAACCTCAACTTACCCGAATTTTATTCAAAAGATAAGGGGGGGAAATGATGAAATTTTTTGTCTTCTTAACAAAAATGGGGATAAGTTGAGGTTTATGATAGTTTGAAAGTATTTTCCGGATTGTCATTTCATAAGGGGGTAATCTGAAATTAGCCCTATAAAAACAACTTTGGTTCCAGTACCAACCTTCCTCTTCCTGATTGTATTCTTTTTCTTATTTGACTTGGTAGCAAGGCTTCCTTGATTTATTTCTTCTGCTTCTCGAAGACCTTGCACATGGCTACTACATTCCAAAACATTGTTGCTAGAATTGTTCACGTTCACACAATTTTTCAGTCCGTCTACTAATGCACGGAAAACAATATTGTAATTCTCATCAGATAATGATCCTTCTTCACTCAATTCAATGGCTCGTTTACACAGATCATTGTAACGTTGCACCCTAGTCTGCAACCATTCTGCACCTTCAGATATCAACAGCCTGCTTTTTGCATCTTTGGTCCACCTTTTCAAAATATAATGAGGTGGGATGCTCGAACGACCACATATCTGGAGAACAATCATTGCATGTCTACAAAGAAACCCTTTGTATTCAAAGAGACGACAGAAACAAGAGACCTCCGACTTCAATTCATTCCAAGTAACCATAAAGTCTTCTTCCTTTTCACAGTCTTGAACTTTATATGTTACAATGGTTCCATCTTCACTTGATTTTTTAGGATGGCAGCCAACTACACCCAAAACTTCAACTTGGAATTTCTTAAATATCGTATGTGTGTAAACTGTTGACATTTGTTTTTCCCAAGGCGAAGGAGATTTTAAAGCTGGCTGTTTGTGCCATGTATCAAAATCTGCAATGGCTTCCTCTTCATATCTATTCTGTAGAATATTCCCATATTGTTTCACAAACTCTTTCAAGGTAATTTTCTTATGGATGTATTTATCAAAGAAAGAGTTCATACTTTCAGAGCGCTGAGTTGTAGACATTCCAGCCAAAAAAGTATCCCCCATGTAAGTAGGCACCCACCTCTTACGATCTTCATACAATGATCGAAACCATTCATCATCTTGAAGCTCAAAGCGAGTCACCATTTTCCACCATCTCATATCAAACTGTTCATCAGTCCATGATTTAAAAACGCACTTGTGGAATTTTGAAACAAAATTCTCATGCTGCTTGATTACATGAGCAAGAGTTTCAGGAATCTTTTCTAATATATTCCAAAGAGCAAAGCAATGGCGTGTATTTGGCAAAATTTCTTCAATTGCAATCTTCAAGAATTTGTTTTGATCAGAGATTATAACCTTAGGAGCCTGCCCACCCATTGCCCTAAGCCATGTCTTCATCAACCATATAAAAGTTGATTTACTCTCATCGGCAATGAATGCACATCCAAGCAAAATAGGCTGGCAGTGATGATTCACTCCGACAAACGGAGCAAAAGGCAATTTATCGTTCATATTGACATAAAACATATCAAAAGAAACAGCATCATTAAAATAGACATAATCATCCCTACCTTTAGCATCAACCCAGAACAAATTTCTCAAGTGCTGTTCTTCATTCAAATCTATTGCATAGAAAAACCTGGGATTTTCCTTCTTGATACGCTTAAAATACTCTAGCAAAACTTGAGCATCCCCTTCATCCAAAGACAAGTGTCGGCCCTTATCAAATTGATTATCCACGTCCCTTGAAAACCCAGCATTATGACACACACCAGATTGTCTAGACATCTCAACATATGTCTTTCTTGTTCGTTCACTAACAACATGCAAAATGTCAATATTATTCTTTTCAGCTAAATTTCTATTAATTCGAAAATGATAAGCAAGTGCTGGTAAAAGCTCATGATTATGCTCCTTTATGAATTCATGAATAATCCACTTCCCATCTGCCCTTCTCTTCACATGCATGCTGGCTTTGCAGTCTGTTTTTTTCACACTTGATCGCCGACTGCTACCACTATCTGATTCTGGCGTGACCCCATATCTGGAACATGCGAACTTGGCATCAATAAATTCTTTAGATTTCTTTGAGCGCCTACTATTCTTAATCGAAGTAGTAAATCCCATAGACTTTGCATATTCTTGGTAAAATGAGTAGGCTGCCTCATGTGATTCAAATTCAATGCCATTACGTGGCTCAAAATTTGATTCCCCTTCAAACCCCGCAACAGCCGTTTTAGAAGAATCAACCACCACGTCTCCACTATATACTGCATCAACAACATTGATCATATTTTCACTCATGCTACCACTGGCACCGAGCAGATTGTCTTGACCACCCATATCATCTACTGCATATTCTGGCACATCTACAACCTAGTCATGTTTCAACAAAAAGTTGTTCAAGTTTAATTTCCATCAAGGAAGTCCATTCTACACAGCATATTATCCGTAATGCTACCTGAAATCAGTTAAAAAAAATTTGATTAAGGATAATAATTAAATATCACAATATCTAAAACTAAATATTTCCCCTGCTCTTCTTCTATGTACTATTTATCATCACTCAACCAATTAACTGCTCCCTGTGATGTTTAATATTTTCACAAAATATCTACATCTTTGTTTCAACGAAAAAGGAATTTTTCTTTCACAGTTAAAAAAAAAAAAAAAATCACCAATACATCTCAAGCAGCCTATCATAATTTTAAACTGACTAGTTACACCAAAACTAACTCACGGATTTGGGGCTGCAGCTTCAAACATCAAAATACATTCTTAAGCAGTTAAATCAGCTGTCTCTATTAGCCACCACTATTCACAAACCCTAATTTTAAAATAAATCACCGTTATCATCATTACTCACAGCCCACCCCCCACCAAACCCTAATTACACCACAAAGCTTTATTAATCAAACTAATGCAAAAGCAACAAGAAGAATTAATATAAATTAAACAATTAAAGAGCAAGTTAATTATAGCTTCGCAGTCACGAAAGAGCTTTAAGTCATTGCTGCTGTCTGGTAAATGAGTATCGAATAATTTCACTCTCTGCTATGACGCCGGAGGCTGCTGAAAGTACTTGAAAAAAATAAAATCCAAACTTTTAAACATGTACTTTCAGCAAGACTCAAGCTACATAACAGAAAATTAAAAAGGTTCGTTATAAAGACGCCAGTGCTGCTAATAATGATACTGAAAAACAAAAAAAGTAATATTCGTGAGAAAAAAGAAGAGGAAGAAGAAGAGAGGGAACCTCAGGCGAAGAAAGAAATGACCGTTTGATGATCTCAATTAAATAGAACGAAATTGAAGCGAGTGAGCACGAGGCGAGTGGGGGAATTAGGGTTTTGAGTTCACTCGCGAAGCGAGATCTTGGGGGATCTGAAGATTTTTCTGCCAAATTCCACTCGCTTATCTCACTTGCCTCTTTCCTTTGTTTCTGCTCGGCGCGTTTAGCTTTTTTTGGATTTTTTTTTTCTTTTTGTTTATTGGTTTTATCTATATCCTTTTTTTTTTTTTTCTTGTTGGCGCCAACATGTGTGGCGCGTGGGAATTTCATTTTTTTTGTCGATTTAATTACTTCCTTATATAAATAGGATCCAGCTAGCTTTGCCGACTGAAATATGTGATTTTAGAAATATGTGATTTTTTGTATTTTAATGATATTTTATTTTAATAAAGCGAATAATTATGTGTGTGTATATGTATATATATATATATATAAGAATTATTTTCTCATGTTCTTTCTTTTAAAAAAAAAAAAGTACTAATACCCTTGTTTAAGAAAGAAAAATTAACCTTTCTTCAGAAAAGAAGGAAGGCAACACAAATTAATTGATATGTAAATTCAAATCTTGCATGCTCTAAGACAGTTATAAATATGTTCAGCGTCGCCATCGATTATCAAGTTCTTTCTTCTTCTTTTCACGTTCAATTAATAACACTCAAATTTTACTCGTAATGGGAACAATTAATGAAGTTTCTCCTTCTGATTCAAATCTTTTGAGAGAAGGAAAAAAAATTAAATCTTACACTAATAAAAATAAAGATTGATTGTTAATGAGTGAAATTTTTTATCCTCACTCATTTTTTCTTTTTTAAGAATCAATTAAATATTGTTATTGTTGGAATATCTAGTTACAACAATATTATTTTTTTAATAAAAAAATTATTAATACATGCACAATTAATCGAATCTATTTACACAAACAGATAATAGATTACCTCCCAAATTATGAATTAACTGCAGAAAAATCACTATAATTTAATACTCGTTAAAATTATAATATTTATTATATAATAATTTTTTACAGTTTTAACTTCGATCAAAGGGTTAAATTAATAATTTCGATAAACTTATAATATAATACATTAAAGAAAAACTTATACAACTCCGTAGACTTATTCATGTTTTAAATTATTAATTTACTGAAATTATAAATTATAATATTTTATTTAAAAAATATGATTATATTGTTGCTCATCACTAATTTTATTTATTGCTTCTAGGAGTTCTTAGGTCAATATCTAAAATTGCAAGGATTTTAAATTTTTTGTTAATTCAATATATATTTATTCGATTAATTCATTTTCAATTAATTATATTAGTAAACTACAATGTATATTAGTTAATTAAAAATATATATTCATTGAATTGTACATTAATTTATAAAGATTTTACTATACATGCAAATGTGTAAGATTTTCCACAATTTAAGTCTAACGAGAGTAATTTCGAATTTCATCAGAAGTTAATGATCTATGTCAGAATATCACCCTACATCACGAAGTTGTAAATTCATTTTAAATTTAAAAGATAATAAATTAGTTCAACAACCCAGGACTTAATGGAAAGTTGCCCCTTCTCCACAGCAATATCGCCATCACCACTCCTGTCAACCAGCTGCTAGGGCAAAAGAGGACAATTCCTTGAACCAAAAGATAAAATGAATTGGATGGGGCGAAGAAGAGGCACATGTGCCCCAGTTTCCATCTTTCACTTTGCTATTAGTACTAGTGAATATATATAGTGATCAAACGGAAAATTGGGTTTTTTCTTCCCTGATTTCGATTGACTATTTAGGATTTATGAAGCATGTGATGATAACAAAACACAATAATACAAGAAGCTTTACAAGAGATCAATCAATCATCCCCGACCTGAATCTGTTCCACCTCTCTTCTCTACAACACCCCCGATTTCTGGTGAAAATAAAAGGCGACATCCTACTCTTATCTTTATCTTACAACCAACTAAGAGGAAGTTCTCTTCAGCCTGATGCTCGTCGCATCCACAATGCACAATACGTGTCATGCTTTACAAACTATTCAGACTCAGTACTTTCTTTGCAGCTACCCAGAATGTTAAATAACTTCATTTCCTGTTTGCCTACGAAGCACAATATTCTCGTTTGATAGTCCAGTCATGGAAGACCAAAGGAAAGATGTTATTGCAGATATAAACTTACCTTACAGCAATAATAGGACTCTTCATGCATGTCTTGATGCGTCATCATGCAATTGTGCTGTTCTCACATTGGGGTCATCCTGCAATTTGGGGAATATGGAGGAACCATTTTAGGAAAATACTAATGAGATCACACCTAACTGTCTGAATACAATATCTGGCAAACTCACTCGAATGCCATAGGTGAAACTAGTTGGTGTCCGGAAAAAATCCATTTGTCCCTGAAAGAATCAAACTCTATTCAGTAAAACCTAGCCATGTGAAATCCCGATATACACATAATTACCAGTAGCACCAAGTGAGATAATATACCAGCCCGTGCATGCCTTGTTGTGCACTGTAGTAACCATCATGGCTTGGTGCAATTGAGTTTAACTGTCCCTACACATATTGACCCAAGATATTGATATTAGTCTGATATGTACTGCACCCTCCACTAGATCAAGTTGCTAGCTTCTTTCACTTATTATGTTACATTCATATGACATACCAGCCCCTGAATCGTCTGTTGATTCCCATAGTAATTATCACGTGTTGGTGCCATTAAATTAAGCTGTACCTGCAAAAAGACAAAGAAACACATCCCATAAATATGAAGACAAATATAGTTCATGTATTACCAGAAGATTAATGAACTGAATAACAACATACCATTCCTTGCACACTTGGTTGAGTGCCATAGTAGCCATCTAGAGTTACTGCTCTTGAGTTTAATTTGTCCTAAAACAATAAAATAACAATTGCAGAGAACAATCATAATCTAACTCGAAGACTTTTTGTAGTACAGAAATTTTTTCTCAATTTTAAACGAATCAATTACTATTTTTAATAACATCCCCCCGCAAATAAAATCAGAATTTTAAAACTTGATTTGTGGAGATTCAGACTCCCTAAAACCAAACGACGTTAACCAGGATATTTATAATGTAACACAAACCATTTGTTGCAAGCTGTCTTGAGACCCCGCCCCCGCCCCTACAGTCATAACCTCCTGCTCCGAGTTCAACTGAAATGCATAAAGGAAATCATTTATGAGAAATTTGATTAGTGACAAGAACATAAGCATGAATGCTTACCAGAAATTACCTTTCTTTTCTTCGTGAGATTCTTTCTTTTATTTGTCTTGTTCATACTTCTACTTTGGTTATCTTCCTCAACACAGATCAGACCATGAGTTGGGGATGTGACAGCTTCCACAAGATTCTTGTTAGAAGTATTTACACTCAAACAATTTCCAACAGCTTCTTCTAGTGCACGAAATGCAATACTGTAACTCTCTTGAGATAATGATCCTTCTTCACTCAATTTCATTGCCCGCTGGCATAAATCATTGTACCGTTGCACCCTAGTTTGCATTTGATCAGTTTCGTCTCCCATTTGCCTGCTCTTTGCATCTTTTGTCCATCGTTTCAAAATATATTGAGGTGGAATAGCAGAAAGCCCACGAATTTGAAGTACAATCAATGCATGCCTGCATAGATAACCTTTATATTCGAATAATCGGCACACACAGAAAACTTCTTCCTTCATTTGATTCCACATAACAACAAAGTCCTGAGTTTTTTCAAGATCTTGAACTCTGAATATAATATTTGTCTCATTTTGACTTTCCTGTTTAGGATGACAAGCAACTGCACCCACAACCTCAACTTGAAATCTCTTAAATACTGTGTGAGTGTAAACCCCCGACACACTCTTCTCAAATGGTGATGGAGATCTCAGTGCAGGTTGTTTGTTCCATGTATCAGAATCAGCTTTGGCTTCCTCTTCATACCTATCTTGAAGAATACCTTCATACTGCTTCACAAACTCTTGCACAGAGGTCTTCTTATGCACAAATTTGTCAAAGAAGGAGTTTACACTCTCAGATCGCTGAACAGTTGACATTCCAGCTAAAAAGGTATCCTTCATGTAGGTTGGCACCCAGTGTACCCGATCTTCGTACAATGACTGCATCCATTCATCCTCTCTAAGTTCAAATCTATCAAGAAGTTTCCACCACCTTCTACCAAACTCTTCTTCTGTCCATGACCTATAGATGCATTTTTCAAACTTTGCCATAAAGTTTCCATGCTGTTTAGTAACATGACTGAGATTTTCGGAAACCTTCCCTAATACATGCCACAAACAAAAGCAATGACGAGTTTCAGGAAAGACCTCTGAAACAATTGCTTTAATGGTCCTGTCTTGGTCAGTAATAATTACTTTCGGACCCTGTCCTCCCATTGCTTTCAACCAAGTCTGCATTAGCCATGAGAACGTTGCTGCACTTTCGTCTGATATCAATGCACATCCAAGCAACACAAATTGATAGTGTTGGTTCACACCAACAAAGAAAGCAAGAGGCATTTTATATTTGTTTCTAACATACATGGTGTCAAAAGACACAACGTCACAGAAATTATTATAATCATGCCTACTTTTGGCATCAACCCAGAACAAATTCTTCAACCGTTGATCTTCACCCAGATCTATAGCATAGAAAAAGTTGGAGTTCATATACTGCATCTGTGTAAAAAAATCAAGCAAAATCTTGGCATCTCCTGCTTCCAGTGCCAAATTCCGACTTTTATCAAATGGATTTTTGGGGTCATTCTTCAGACCAACTACATTTTTATACTCAGCAAACTGTCTGGCCATTGCAGCATACATCTTTCTGGTTTGTTCACTCACAGCTTGTGCTGGCAAAAGTTCATGGTTATGTTCCTTCACAAAACTATGAATAACCCATTTTCCATCTGGCCTTCTCTTCACATGCATACTTGCTTTGCAGTCTGTTTTTGCACATGACCGTCTACCAGTTGCATTTTCTTGGTCTTGTTTGCTTTGTCTGGCACGAGGGCGGTTATAGGACTTATCATACTCTCGCTTAGTTCCATATCTAGAACAAGCAAATTTTGCATCAATGAATTCTCTTGATGTTTTTGAACGGCGACTATTTTGAATTGCAGTGTTGAATCCCATAGACCGAGCATACTCTTGATAGAAAGAATATGCTTCACCATGAGATTCAAATTCCATACCAGAAAGTGGCTCGAGATTTGTATCCTCTTTGAACATTACCATTTCTTCTGTGGGAGAATTCACACCACCGCCATCTTCTGCACGTACCTCATCAGCAACTACAATGTTTCCACTCTCTATCTCACCATTATGCAGTGACAGTTTCTCTTCACCATCTAACATGTTGTCAATCCCATTCTGTTCTTCCTCTTCCTTTGTTTGTTCACCCGAAGGTAGCCTAAGATCTATGTCCATGATGAAAATTTTGTTACTCTACAAACTATGTTCCAAGGACACCTGAAAGTAGGAGAAGAAACATGTATGCATTATGTACATTAGATGTTCCAACCTACAACAATAGAATCAATAAGAATGAGAATCACAGTTAATTTTAGCAAGTCTCCAGATGTGCAAATACTGAATAGGTAAAAAAAATTAAAAGTGACGAATGCCAACCAAGCAATTGAAAAATATAATAAAGCACTAAGAACTTCCAACTCTGGATTGTTTAATTTAAATGTAGCTCTGGCTGTAATCAAACTTCAGTCTACCTTGTGCCAATTCGAACACACTGGTAAAACAGTGTTCCACTGCACTCATTGGCTATCAAATCATACATTGCTCAACAAACCAAATTTCCACTTTCTGAACCATAAAATTATAATCATAAAAGCTTCTCACCAGCCCAACACCCATTTTTCCATCTCAGTCATTTATGAAAAACGAATCACATATTACTTATTACATAAAGGCGTGTTTTAGAAATATGACAACAAATATATCCTAATTTAAAAGGTAACATTAAAAGCAACATAAAGAGCATGCGCTACATTTAAAAATCCGTTGCAATCAATTAAAATTTAATCTTAAAAGGTGATAATAAAGAAAAAATCAACATAGTAGTTTAGAGCTCCAGAACATATAAATATATACCTTATGGAAAAAGGTCAAAACATTATGAGTCTGCAATTAACTTGCCAAATTGACTCAAAGGAAGATCTAACATCACAAAAAATTGCTAATTTGACATTATTTAAAATGGCTGAGCTTTTAAGCAGCAGAAAGTAGCTTTGCCTCCAAATACCCAAGGCAGAGGAAGCATGGGAAGCAAAAAGGCTGCCCAATTAGGTCAAAACGAACCCAAAAAAAAAAAAAATCACATTTTTTAGTGTTTGATCAGCAACAAAATCTCCAATAAGTGCACTCGCAAATAATGCAAAGTTTGTCAACAAATCTGCATAACTTACCAAAACACATTTCTGTAAAACGAGATCTTTACAACTACATCCTGCCATCTTATTTTGGAGTTCTCATGAACTGTAACATATTGCCTATTTCCTATTTTTTTGAAAGAAAATGTATATACACATAAATCAACCAAAACTGCTGTGTGTGAAAGGAGTTGATCATTTCAATACCAAGATGACCCTGGAAAAGGCAATAAAATCTTTGAAGCACACCAAGAGACTACACACAGCACTTTTTATTAGAAAAAAGAATAATTATTAGTTTTTACATAGCCACCGACGATCATAAATATTTTCTAGGATCAAAATTCTCAGATAGCTAATACCATTAGAATCAACTTCTACGTGCATAGGAACACCATCCTTAAACAAGTCAGCGCTCTTGGCAAGATTTCTGCTACAGCAGTTACAAGCTACTAAGGATCCCAATTACTTACTGAGTCGACGAATGAAGATTGAGCCCAGCAATGAAGTCGTGAAACCAGTAACAAAGTCCCCTTGAGTAACTACTCCATTCATTATCATATACTTCAATTCTAGGAACAATAAAATATGGGATGTCATTTTTTCGCCTCTTGCACTAAGTGACAACCTCTGTCTATTTCCTACCTATCCAGGGCATCAACTTACAATTCATATGTTTCAGACAATATGAGCACCAAGCAGACAATAGCCTAAATATCCATCAAATCACCAATTCTTTCTAGTAGAATCCAGAAATATCAAACAAAATATCAGCTGCACTTAATGTTACCTAATATGCAAGACAAATAACAACTAATCACTTTATGCTGCCCTTGATAATCACAAAATAAAAGCAATTACTCCTATCTTAACACGTGCAAGCATTGAGAAAGGCAACTCGTTATGTAGACTTTTAGCACGTTGAGTAAAACAAAATGGACAAATTTCAGGGTCATTGTTTCAAATCATGCAACCCAACAACACATTTAGCTTTCAACCAATACTAAGTGGATTAATTTAGCTCATTTATTCTTATTTTCATCAGCAATACCAAATTCAAGTACATTCACACCTCAGCTCCAAACTTATACTCCAAACAGCTGGTCCAAAACTTTATAAAGCCCTTCAATCACAGCTCAATTTGCTTAAGAACCTAAACTTTAAAATAAAAAAAACAGTAATGATTCTACTGAACCCAATGTTTGTCTATTTCTTCTTACATTTCAAACTAAATTTAAAGCACAAGCACAATAGCAGTCAAGCTTGGATGAGCTGAGCTGAGCTGAGCTGTTTCAATCAATTAATTAGCTTGTCCAAGCTATATTGGTAATTTCACCTAACATAATAACAACAAATAACACCCAGAAAGAATCTCACAAAAAAATTGAAAAAAAGAAAAAGAAAAATAAAGCTCGAGTTCTACGGATTATGAAAGGAGAATTTCAAAAATTGAGAAGAATTTTGCAATGAAAGAGAGAAAGAAAGTGAATGTTTCGACCTCTAGCGCTTCGGCTTCGATCTGTCTGGGAGAGCAAAACCAAGAAATTTCTCACGCGAGGGGATAGAGCGAGTGGCGATTGCTTTTTTGGCCCCAAATTTTTCGCTTTGTTTTAGGGTTTCGTATCGCCAATTGTCCGAATCTGACTCTCGTTTCCTGTTTTTGTTTCCCCACTCGCCTCACACACGCCTCGCGCGTGTCGATTACCTTCGGTGGCAGTCTGGTAATTTGAATTGAACGTGCATGATACGGGATTATGGGTGGCGGGACCCGAGAGTCGCGGGATGTCAGATGAGCACGCCGCAGCGGGCAGGAACATTGAACTGTCCTTGGCGCGTGTGACGCGTGTTAAAAGGACTTGCTGGCATCCACATCGGAGCAGTGAAAGGACTTGCAAATTTTTAATTAATTATTTTTTTTAAGACTAAAATGGCTTCACACGCGGCTGTTGTTAATTGAATGAACACACGCTCCTCCTTTGTGATTAATTAACTGTAGTTGTGAGAATGTATGTCTTCGAGATGAGAGGCTTATTTTAATTTATTTGTTGAAATTGGTCTGTTGGCTTTCAGATCGTAATTAAAATGGTCTAAATCATTCTTTAAGTCGATAAATGATTTTTAAAAAAAACAAATGAGGAGCATAAAGGTTAAACTGACTCCTTTACAAATTATCATATCGTCGCAAAAAGTTTAAATTCATATGAAGAAAAATTTGATACGTTCGACCCGTTTGGGGCAGTTGCACCCCAAATCAATTTTAGAAAAATATTTCTTTAAAATTAGCCTGAGGAGCAGCTGCCCCAAAAGGGTCAATTGTCGCGCAGCTGCTCCTCAGGCCAATTGTACCAGTGGAGATGCCAAGAATTTAATGTAACGAAAGTTAAATTTAAATAATAATATAATTTAAAATTCTTTCAATAAATAACAAATATTAAAACAAAAATTTATTAATATATTCAATTTAATATATTTGTAGCTGATCTAGACTTGTTTTCATATATTAAAAATGTTGAAGAATAACTTTATTATTAAGAATACAAGATAATTCTTTTTTTTATATATACAACAATAATATCACTCAATCATTGATCTCTCATTTGATTTCGCAAATGATTTTTCACAAAATTAATAGTTGAAAATGTTTTTTTTACTATAGTTATGAGAACTAGTAAGATCAATAAATAAATAAATTAATACAATTTATTCTTTTTAGTATTAACTATTTTTCTTGATAGTTTATCAATCCCTTTCAATTTTGAAATTTTTTTATCAGAACCCACTCCATAATATATACATTAAGTTGAACTTTAAGTGTCATAAGATCCATTAAAGAAAAATCATTTGGAGAAATACAATAAGATAAAATAGTTTTTTTTTTTTTTTGGTGTGTGTGAGGAGAGTTAGGCCCGAGGAACTTCAAAATAACAATGTTTCTTAGTGGGTTGGAAGTGTAAAAATAAATACTTAATATTTAGTTATTTCTAAATTTTAGCATGGATTTTATGGTAAATCAAATTAAAATGGGATAAATATCTAATTAAATTTGTAACTTTTAAAAAGTCAAGTTGGGCTTCAATCCCCTAGTCCTAATGTGGTACTGCCACTACATCATTCAGCCTTTGCCCTACATCATTCATGTAAATTTTAGATACTTGTATAGATTTAATAGAAAAATGTTTGTGCTTTGAGTTTTTATAAAATTCTTTCTTGAATTGATATGAGAATTATGTTTTTGGATGTCTAGCTATATATCTCATAAACTAATTTATTGGACGTTACTTATAAATCTAAGTGACAGTCTTTTGAATGTTAATATAAAACACACCTCAATAATTATATCTTTTCAAACAAAACTACCATCGAACTTTCATTCATTTATCCAACACACTTAAGTTATTCCAACAATGCATTCCGACTACTAGGATTTGGCTCATGTATCACTTGGTTGAGAGATGAGCTCATAATTAGGATAGCTCTAACTTGCTGGGTATTGAGGGTGATTGACCCTATAAAAAAAAAAAAAAAACATTGCTAAAATTTCATGTTAATTGTTGGGATAATTAGGAACAATTTTGTAAATAAAATATTATAATGAATTGATTTTAGGGCGGGACTATTTTAAACCTACCAAATTCGACTTTACTCCCATTTTTTAAAAATTAATTAATTATTAAAATTAAACACTCATTTTCACTTTTTTTTTTCGAATTCTTTGTTTTTTGTTATTTTTCTTAGTACGTGATGAACTCTATTTTATTCTTTTTATATATATGAAATTTTTTTTCTTGATTTTCATTAGCTTTTGTGATTGGTAAAATTAATTTCTATATTCACTAACTTTTATGGCAAATAAAATTAATTGATGCTCATTTTTGAATGGCGAGTTTTGACCCTCTTGGTTAATGATGTCAATTAGCTGGTATTTAAAAGAATATATCTAAATGAATTGATGAGAATTTATCAAATTGAGAAGAGAAAGAGAATAAAGAGTTAATTAAGTATTTTTTTCTTATATTAGTTATATAATAAAATTTTTAACTAAAAAGAGATTGTACAAAGTAAATTAGTGAATTTAAATAGTCTCACCCTCAATTTTACAAATTATATTTTTATAGTAGGGGCAAATTAATATTAAACATTAACAAAATCGTTAACAAAATGATTTTCGTGTCTCTCAAATCTCACATGCGGCTCTCCACTCTCAATTGAAAAAATAGCACCATCTACTCTCACTTCTCACCCTTAATCACCACATCCCTCTTTTATTCTATAAAAATTTATCTTCTTTATTTGTCTTATTTCATCAACTAGAATGCATAATTACAAGTCTAAAGATTGGGGATAAATTATTTGCTATATTAAGGTAATCTTCTTACACTAAATTTAAGAAAATATCGATCTCACTTATATTTATACGAGGAGAAGAACTATTTGAGTTCTTATAAAGACTTAAAATATTCATACTTACAAATTGACCCAAAATTAGGCTCTCATAATTCCGCAATTATTTGAATTAACTGACAATTGAGTCTTGTAAAAAAATAAAATAAAATAATTTTCAGATAATGTAAGCTGCATATAGCAAGACACTCGATTTTGATATAAAGATTGCGAAACTTAAAATATTATTAATTAAATAAAATCAGTGCAACCTAACATTCTAACCACACTATTGAACCGCATCTCATGGGCCCATTGGGCCCATTCCTAACAGCTGGGGACCATACTAAAAAAAGGTAAAAGTGGGAAATATTTCTATCGAGGGTGTGGACATAAAACCACAACCCGTTTTTGGATCAAAACAAAGCAGATTCCAAATATTTTCTATCGAGGGGAAAAAAAAAAAAACCCATAAAAATTATTTTTTTAAAAAAGTTACGAAATGCACAAAACGCAAGTAAACACGAACACATCCAACGCTAACAAATCTGATAAAACCGTGTGTGATGTGTCCCCCATTTATTATTAAAAATAAATAAATAAATAAAAATTGTCAACGTCTTTCTTTTGTTTTGTCGTTCGTGTTTTTCCTTTCAACCCTTTCCACTTGGTTTTTGTTTCTTTCTTTGGACTACTGCTTTCCTGCTTTCGTCTAACCTCTATATCGGGGTATCCTTTATTTTATTTTATTTTTATATATTATTTCTTTAAATGCTGGACAAGTAAGACTATCAGCTACTCATTTCATTAGTGACATTTATCTTTTTTTTTTTAATATTTATTATGTGTTTATCATTTTTGCTTTTTTGCTTTACAGGGGGAAGTGCCGAACTGGGAAGTGGGAACTTCAATTTACTGTGTCTCTTTCTGTCTGTCTCTTCTAGGTTCACTGTGTGTGTTAGGGTTTCTGTGGGTTTTAAGGTGGGAGAATTTTGACAGTTATGGTGAGAAAACATGGATGGCAACTACCTGCACACACGTTTCAGGTATTTTACCCTATACTATCACTCTGTTTTGTGAGATTCCTTTTTACTTACTTAAATTTTGACTTCTCTTTGTATTTAAGTCAATGGTTGCCTAATCTGGGTTTCTCTTCAAAATTGTTTAAATGTGGGTTCTCATTTGTTCTATATTTTGTTGTTTATTTTTAAGGGATATTTCTTTGTGCTCAATTGTGTGTGTTAAGTTTTCTTGTTGTTTGATTTTGGAGCTGGGTTTTAGCTCTTGTTTATATTTTGCTTGGTTACAAATTTCACCAAGTTGTACTTCAGATATGTTTTGGATTGGGGGTTGTTCACTTGTTTGCTGCTTGTAAGCTGTAATTCAGCATTCGCTATGGAATCACTAACCATTAAATATAAATGGCTGTTTACCAAATGCTTTTGCGGTTATGCCTTCAAAATTATGTAGAAGTACAAACAGTTACAAACCTACCCCAAGTCTTATTATTTTTTACCACTCAAGAAAACTAAGTCCTGCAATTAAGGTTTTCTATCCTGCATTTGAACTTGTTCCGTGAATAGTGTTGGATATGCGTTATGGTTGCAATTCTGTTCTTGTGCTCTGTGCAATACGTTATTGGTACAATCTTAATGTTAGGATTTAGGGTATTACTCATTTCTTGGTTTCCGTAATTGAAATGTTTAACTTGTTTACTGTTTGCTTACTGAGGGAAAGAAATGAACAATTCTGAATTTTATATATTGAGATTTACAGGTTACTTTTGTTGAAGCTTGTGGTAGGAATTCTCTGGTTGTTGAACTAGACTATTGTTGTAATGGAGGAGTTAGTATCCATGATAAGGATTAAGGATTAACATGCTGGATATTTGTATGCCACGCAGAGGCCCTAGTATTATAAACAGAGAAATAGTAGCACTATCTATCAAAGTGGCATTTGATGATTTTTCAACCTTTATATTCTGGTGATGCCGTTTGTTTGAGCTGACATTGCTTTCTTTTGATATTATCATCGTAGGTTGTTGCAATTACTGTATTTTGCTTGTTAGTAGTCGCATTCTATGCTTTCTTCGCTCCTTTCCTTGGAGGCCACATCTGGGAATATGCTTTGTTTGCTACTTATTCACCAGTGGTATGTGAGTTCCCTTTAAATTACTATTTTAATATGTTCAAGATTATTATTGTATACTTGTGAAATGGCATAAAAGTTGCACCAGTCGCAAGTCTCAAACCAGAGCAACACCGGGAGGTTTCTGGATTATCAAACGGAAAAATCAAAAAGATCAATTTCTACTGTGTAAACTTAAAATGAGGATTGGTAGTTGGGACTGTTCATTCCATGTATGACAACAAGGCTCTATTCTTATTAAGGCATCCTCTCTCTCTCTCTCTCTCTCACACACACACACACACGAGAAAAAGGCTGGCAGTCTAACCTGGATAAACTGTTCCTAATGGAAATTTGTGGTTCACCCAGTTTACTCCCATTCCTTGATAAAAGAACAAATTGAGGACCAGCCGGCGCATATGGGTTTGACAACTATGGTCTATGATAGTGCTTTTTCAGCTTATACATTTTACATGACTTTTCTAGATGAATAGTGGATGATGATCATCAGATGTGAAACTGTATTGTGTTTGAAGCGCAAAATACACAAATGTAGTTGATCAATGTGAAAATATAATTTTTTGTTTCTGCCCAAATGAAGAAAAATGGATTTATTTCAGGAGCTTTTTCAGTAGCATGATCATAGACATATGTTTTCTTTTCTGCACAAAGAAACCTGGCCTTCATTTATTATCCCCTGTATTGTTGGTGTGGCATTGCAGGCACTCCTTGTATTCATTCTTTATGTCAGGTGTACAGCAATTAACCCTGCAGATCCTGGCATAATGTCTAAATTTGATGGAAAAGGGACTGAAAAAACTAAGAGAAATCCTAGGTTACCATCAGTGGACATGGATAGAGCATTTAATGAATTTGGCAATGTGCCACATTCTTCCCCATCATCGGTTTCCCGAAGTTCCCTAGCAGCGGCTAACTCTAGTAAGAAAGGCTCAGTAGGGGATATGGGTGGTGCAGACATACCAGGAAAACCGGCAACCAGAAAATCCTGTAATATCAATGGAAGAATCTTCTGTGCATTATTTGTTCATGAAGATTGCCGTAAAGAGGAAGCAGCAGCTGAGCAACAGGGCAACGGCGATGATGCATTGTTCTGCACACTATGCAATGCTGAGGTGTAACATTGTTTTCTTTACTTCATTTTAAATCATAGCATGACTAGCAATTAAATTCCCTCGCCACCATGTGAGTAGGTTTCGGACTCCAGACCTTTCGTATTAACACGAGATTTTTCCAACTGAACTAGCTGACACCCACATTACTTTATAACAAATATATTTGTGTAGTAGGACCATATATTGCATATCTTGTATTATAACAGACAGATTAATATTCACACCCTTTCTGATTCATATGATTGATGTTTCTATTAGATTCTTACCCCTTGAATATTTTATTGGACTTGTGCTACTTTTGCCATTTATGCGAACCGTGAAACACTTCTTGTCTTGGAATTCTTGATCTCTAGTTGAGGGATACCCCATGTTGATTTGGAATTCTTAAATAGAAATGAAAGCCTTCCTGGCTGCAGGTTCGCAGGTTCAGCAAACATTGCCGAAGTTGTGATAAATGTGTGGACGGTTTTGATCATCACTGCCGGGTATATCTTCATGTTGTTCCAAGTGCTCTTTACAATCACTTATCTTTGATTATCTCAATTTGTTTTGGATTAAGCATCATCTAGTTGTTTCTTCCTCACTCTTTCTTTTAAAATTGGATCTTGACCTCAAAATATTTATGGCTGCAGTGGCTTAACAATTGTGTGGGACACAAAAATTATGTGACTTTTATCTCACTTATGGCCATCAGTCTTGTTTGGGTATGTGCAGTCTAATATTTTATCATTTGACTAGATTTTACTTCACAATACTGATCATCTTTCAATATCTCTGTGTTTCAGCTCGTTATTGAAGCAGGTGTTGGTATTGCTGTCCTTGTGCGTTGCTTTGTTAATAAGAAGAGCATGGAGACTGAAATTATTGACAGACTTGGAGATGGTTTCTCTCGTGCTCCATTTGCAACTGTTGTGGTACATATTGTGCGAGACAAGTCTAATGATTAATTACATTTACTTGTGAAAATACTGTGCTAATGCTGAATAAATTCTGCAGGCTATCTGTACCGCGGTTTCTATGCTTGCTTGTATACCTCTGGGTGAACTCTTCTTTTTCCACATGATACTCATCAGAAAGGTCAGTGACTAAGAAACTTCATACTGCTATCATTTCCCTTGTGCTCTGTTTGGTCAGTTGGAAAATGGATGAGTTGTTTGGAATTTTATGAAAATATCTGACTGAATTTGGGTCATTAATCTTCTTCGATTTGGTGATTAATTGGAGTATTGGAAAGGAAAAATAATGAGGTGACTAGTAGATTATAGAGAGGCAAGGGACAATTTCTGTGGTAATCTAAAATTTTCAATTTGATTTTTGATTTTTATATTGGATTTAGGGTATCACGACCTATGAGTATGTTGTAGCAATGAGAGCAATGAGTGAGGCGCCGGCTGGAGCATCTGTTGATGAGGAACTGCCAAATGTGCTATACTCTCCGTCGGGATCTGCAACAACTGGTGTAAGTGGTGGAAGTTCTCTGGGCCTGCAGTATAAGGGGGGTTGGTGTACCCCTCCTAGGGTATTTGTCGATTATCAGGTGTTACAAACCTTCTGTGCCCGTAACTTTATACATTGAAGCAAACTTTTCAAATGTGATTGAATGGTATTAACACTTTTGTTTTGAATATGGTGTTCGTTAGGATGAAGTTGTACCCCACTTGGAGCCTGGAATGGTTCCATCAACTGTTGATCCAGATGCAGCTGGAGTTGCAGAAAGAGGGCAAAAGGTACCCAAAAGATCTGTTCGTATTAGTGCTTGGAAGCTTGCAAAGTTAGATTCCAGTGAGGCCATGAGGGCTGCAGCCAAGGCCAGGGCATCATCGTCTGTTTTACGTCCTGTTGATAATCGGCATCCCGATTCAGAATTTAGCTCCAGTGGCAATATGAGTGTCCGAAGTAGTGTTAGCACAGATATGGGAGCAAATAAAGGGAACAAGAATGAGATGAGATTGTCACCTGTGAGAAATTCATGTGCCCCCAGTCAAGGTAGCCGGGATGAATATGAAACTGGGACTCAAAGTATGAGCAGCTTCAGCAGTCCAAGCCACATCCATGAGTCGGTCACTCTTAGTCCTCTGCCGCAAGCTCATCCTTTGAATCGTATTAGTGCAGCCACCTCAGTTCCTGGCATTCCTGATCGTCCAGTAACTTCAAAGGCACCATTTCCTAGCACCAACAACCTCTCAGTTACCCATACTTCATCTGGATTTGATGAAAAGATAATGCAAAAGGGAGGTGTAACTGATCCATTGCTGCTTTCGGCTCCTGCTGCTTCTCTTCTTAGAGATGTCAAAAGGACTTCTGTTGTTTGGGACCAAGAAGCTGGGAGGTATGTATCGGTTCCAATATCAGCATCAGATGTTGGAAACAGATCATCCTTGCAAATAGGATTGCCATCTTCTTGTGCACAAGTTAGCAGTCAAAGTAGAAGGCCAGTTATTCCATCACATGAGTCTTCTTCTTCAGCACCAAGGGCTCCACTGCAGCAAGCAGAAAAGCTGATGTACACAGGAGACTCTATTTTCTTTGGTGGTCCACTTTTGAGTGTCCCGGTTAGGGATAATTTAAGAAATGACAGGAGTTTGAACCAGGAGAGGACTGCACTCCACTTGTCTCGAGAATCCAGATTCAAAAGGGATTCAGCCTCGAACCAGCTTCCTGTATTCACTCCAGGGGGTTCTTCTGGTCACAATCCTGCATCTGGGTCTGGTTTGTAGACCTAAAACTCAACTCGAAACTTCTAGCATGTGCATAAATTTTTCCTGAAATCGTCTGTGCTGATTAGTTAACAGGAAGTGAAAGATGAGGAAATCTTCTATCGAGCTGCTTGACCCCTGGAACCATTCAGTACTAATCCAGTTTTAAACCGTTGCTAATACAATTGTGTTGCAAGGTTCAAGCAGTTCAATGTTCTTCGTGAGATGACATGTCGGCTTTAGAAGTCTGTAAATGAGATTCTTTTTTATTCTCTAGGTGAAACTGAGCTTCATGGATGGTAGCAGTTTTTCAGATGATTCTTAATAATGCAAGTCTCTTATTCCACTGTTCTAGGTAGGTAGCTGTTACATTTCTCTGTTAACATTGAATAGTGTCGTTTCCAGATCATCTGTTTTCAAATTACAAAAATAAAAAAAATAAAAAAGATGTTTTTTTTATGAAAATGCATTCTGGGAAAAAAAAAACAAAATTGTCTCAACAAGATTCATTTCATTCGAGTTATATTTTCATCTAACAGTACATCTACATTTTCTTTGAATAATATTATCCTATGATGGAATGACTAGTTTACATACATTAAATTACATTATCCTATGATCATCAAGTCCTTTTTTTACTCTGTGTGTGGTTTAAGTAATCAATTTGTTTTCTTCAAATAAAGGCAAAAAAAAAGTGTTCAATTTGTTATTGTCCTTGCTCGTCAACACCGAGATCGTATTGATTAAGCATGTACAGTTGGGATTAGCAATTACATTAATTAATTTTGTGATCACCATAAACTAAACTAAACTAAAATGTTTTTTGTATCTCATTGAGTGTAAAAGCAAATAAATTTGATTAATTTGTGTGATATATAAGTAATCATGTGATATATTTATTTCTATTAGAAATTGATTTGTTCTCATTCTCTCAAGTAGAGAACAAAAAATTGATGTTTTTCAATTTTCATTCTTCAAATGAGTTTCCACAATCCTACTTGCATAATAAGAAAATAAAAAACCTATCCCTTATCATGTGGATCCACAACCAATATTTACTTTATAATATAATTTTATTATTTATTTAATCATTTTAATTTTTTTCTTTTTGCTATAATGATAATGTATTATTTTAACAAATTTTAAAGAACTTTTATATTCTCTCTCTCTATATATATATATTTGTCTCATTTTTATAAAATAAAAAATTTACGATAACAAAAATTAAAATATATAATGTCTAAAAAATTTAGTTTATTAAAATTTTTAATTATAATACTTTTTTTCACTTTCGTTGAATGTCTTCACTTTTCTAAATTTTGACTTTTTATTTATTTTTAAATATCATTTTAGAAACAATCGACCAAATATATTTTTATTTTCATTAAAAATTGATTATTTCCAATTTATAAAACAAAAATAAAAACACAAGTGAAAGCCGATACCAAATGCACCCCTAACTTTGTATCTAGTTTAAAATTAAAATATTAAAAAAAAAACGTTGATTTCGTCATCTCTTAATCTGGAGATAGTGGTGGGACCAATATGTAGTGTAGTTAAAGTGGTAACCGTCCCTCCAATCGAAGCGCGGTTAAACTGAAATAACGTAATCAAATTTAATTTAATTAATATTTAAATCCTTTTTTAAACCCAAATAATGATTCATAAAATTTAATTAAATCCTTATTCTATGATTCATAAAGGAGTCGTCTCAGATTCTCACTCTTTCAGCTATTGCTTGTGTCTGAGCAATAAGAACAGCTAAAACAGGAAAAAAAAAAAAAAAAAACTCAGCCTTTGTTGTATGTTAAGAGCAAAAATGGTGACCAGCAAGCTGCTTCAATCATCCCTCAAATCTCAGGTTTCACCTTCATCGCGAAAATTGAATTTTATCAGTTACCACCATGTCTTTTTTTTTTTTTAATGAATATTATGCTATTTTACATCTTTTGATCTTCACTAGGAGCTACTTGTTTGCAAAACTATAAACAAATCCTATCACCCATTTGGCCTATTTTTCAGTTTTAGACTGCTTTTCTGTCTCTGAGGACTCCATATTCTTGCTTTATATAGATATCAATATATGTACTGGGAACTTTTCAAATTCAGATTTTTTTTTTCTTTTTGGGTTACTAATGTTGTTTTGTTACTATATTTTGTTTCTTAATTTACTAATAGGGTTGATCAGTTTTCTTTTTTTTTTTCTCCCTTAATCTTTTGTCATTCTAAAAGGTTCACTTTTCCCATGTCATTCTAAAAAGTAAAGACAATCTTCACCTTTTGTCATATATATTATAAATATCATTCATGAAGATGAATCTGTGCATATATAACATATAAAACTTATTGGAGCAGTACAAAATATTCACTATTAATTTTTTAATCGTAATAGTTTTTTTTTTTTCTTTTTCCTTTGGTTTACAGATTGGTTCATTTACAAAGCATTTTTCTGCTTCCAAAAGTTTGTCGGAGAACTTGTATCAAATCCCTTTGCTTGCCAGGTTCTATGGTACAGATGCGTCTTTGCAAAAGGAAGATTCAACCACTAATGGGTACGTGGTGCTTCTATGTGCGTGCTTCTGCTGTTGTGTGTGTTTTTTGGTGGAAGAATTGTATGGTTGTAATTTGTGATATAAAGCTCAGTATAATAATAAAGCAATATCTTGGTGAGTCCAATCTGTATGTAGTACTATGTAGATTTTTATATGCAGGCATGACAGTGAATTTGAATAAATATTTGGTTGCTGAAATATGTTCATTATCTCAGGTTTAAGGGGCATGATATGCTGGCACCTTTCACAGCTGGGTGGCAGAGTACTGATGTGCATCCACTGGTTATAGAAAAGTCTGAGGTATAGCTCATAGGCACCTGTTATTTAAATTGTGCAATAGTATTTTGTGACCAAAGTCTATTCTCGTATTCTATTGCTTATATGCTCCTCAATTATGTGATTAACTCCAACTTCATCGATGATGTAGGGTAGTTATGTTTACGACGTCAATGGGAAGAAGTATCTTGATTCTCTTGCTGGCCTATGGTGCACAGCCCTAGGTATTTTCTTACATGTCTCGCATTTCAATCTAGACCTTCCTCTCTCTCCTCTAACACCGGCACCAACCTTTTTTTCAGCATCACATAATATCTTCTCACTCTTGTCGAATGTGTATCAATCTGCTTGAATCAGTTGGACTGGCTTCAGGGGAAGCACAGGATTAGATTCAATGCTTACATCTAGTTCCTTTCTCGTTATGCTTAGACTTTACCATTACTAATTTATTTTATTTGAGTACTAGAGTTAGCTCCCTAGAGCAAGATTCTATAAGTCGAGACTCCTTAAATTTATGATATTCGAAAAAATCAATTTACTCTCATCTAATGTAGTAAAATTACATATTTAACATCAGAGATATATATACAATATATGGACACATATATATACCTAAACTCTAGTATGTGTTTGTCTATCGCGAAAAGAGCATTACTTCAACTAACTATTCAATATTGAAATTTTCAGGGGGGAGTGAACCTCGCCTTGTGGCTGCTGCTACTGCACAATTGAATACCCTGCCATTTTACCACTCCTTCTGGAATCGTACCACAAAACCTTCTCTGGTATGCACAGATTCGATTTTGTTATAAGCAAAAACTGGGATTACATCTTTCTTGTGCCATACTACTTTCTTTATATCATTCTCTCATTTTCTCGTTTTCTACCTACCAAATATAGCAGCTGATGCTGTTTTTCTTGCTTCAATATATTCTGAAGACATCTGCACTGTTACTTTCTACTGGCAACTGAATTAACTTTGATCTCACAGGATCTTGCAAAGGAGCTTTTAGAAATGTTTACCGCAAGTAAAATGGCCAAGGTTTTCTTTACTAATAGTGGATCAGAAGCCAATGACACTCAGGTATACTTACTATGCACTTAGTGTTCCCTCTCTCAGTTGCTTTTTACATGCAGACAGTTTAAAGATATCTCATGTAAGAAGCTGCAGTGAAATCTGTCTTGTATTTTCTCTTTGTGAGATTATGATTATATAGAATGAATTAGAATTTTTCAACAGTGATGGACTATGATTAAGATCAAGAAGTGAACAGAGGAAAGGTCACCTGCCACTGTATTCTGTTTTATCATGTCCTCAATACAAAGTTTTTTTTTTTTTTGGGTTGGGGGGGGGGGGGGGGGGGGAACATTCTTACTTGAAGCTGGTTCTGTGGTCACAATTAAATGACATTGGAGATGACAATTTTGATGTTTTACCTTCTTGTCTTAATTTATGTTGTAGGTCAAGCTGGTTTGGTATTACAATAATGCTCTCGGAAGACCAAACAAGAAGAAATTTATCGCACGACAAAAATCGTAAATTTCACCACTAATTTTGATGTGATTTACAATAATTTCATAGTATTCCTGAATAATTATTTGCTATTGGTGACATTTTTTCAGGTACCATGGTTCAACTTTGATTGCAGCTAGTCTTTCTGGGTAGGAAAAGTTAAACAAGTGAAAATTGTGATACCTAATGACCTATTGTATACAGCCTTTGAGTCCTTTGACAAGTGATTTATCATTGCAGTCTTCCAGCTTTGCACCAAAAATTTGATCTGCCGGCTCCCTTCGTATTGCACACTGACTGCCCTCATTATTGGCGCTACGCTCATCCAGGTTTTTGCTCACTCCTGTTTATATATTTTCAATGACTTCTTATGATTTTACTAAATATATGCATGTTAATTTCTTGTTTCAGGTGAGACAGAGGAGGAGTATTCAACCAGATTAGCCAACAATTTAGAGGATCTCATTCTCAAAGAGGGACCAGAGACGGTAATTTAGTTTGCATGTAGCTTGCTTGTGAAAACAATTTTAACAATTGAAAGGCTGCTCAGTTAGTAACTTGTACGGTTGTTTATTTCAGATTGCTGCATTTATTGCTGAGCCTGTCATGGGGGCAGGAGGCGTGATACCTCCTCCTGCGACTTATTTTGAGAAGGTGAGATAGTAATTTGCTAACAAACATGTACAAGCCTGCATTTGGTATTATACGGACGTTTTAACTAGAGAATCATCCATCGGAAAGTTCACCAATTTGATTATGAAATATGTTGGTTGACAAATGTACAAGTTGACCACTGAATTTCCATTGTTCCATAATTTTTTTTTTTTTTCATACAATATGACATGACTTTTGCATTTTGACCCTTTTTTTGGCAAAAGAGAAAAGGTATGCAGTGTAGGACAAATATCTACCCTCTACCAATCATTTTTATAATTATAGAATTTCAAATTTGATGCAGGTTCAAGCTGTTGTAAAAAAATATGACATCCTTTTTATAGCAGATGAGGTACATCCTATTCAATCTAATGTTACTAATGATATTATGTTATGATCAAGCTTTTATTAATATTTTTTTAATTAAAGACTCACTTTCTTCAGTTTTGTATATTCTAGGTAATTTGTGCATTTGGAAGACTTGGCACAATGTTTGGTTGTGACAAATACAGCATTAAACCAGATCTTGTGTCCTTTGCAAAGGTAAAATTGGATATACAAGTGCTATCTCATATCCCGAGCCAGTTTTCATCTGTGGGCACTGTCCTCATATTATGTTTTATAGGCCCTTTCTTCAGCATATATGCCCATTGGAGCTATTCTTGTGAGTCCCGAAGTTTCAGAAGTCATTCACTCTCAAAGCAACACACTTGGTATGATAATCATGCTCAGAAAAAAAGTGTCAAGAGGTTATTATCATTGAATGATCCGTCAAATTCCTTTTTTGTCAGGTTCTTTCTCTCATGGATTTACTTATTCTGGGCATCCTGTTTCCTGTGCCGTTGCCATCGAAGCGCTTAAGATTTACAAGTATGTTTTTTTATGATCGTCTGTAGAAAATTAAAAAAGTAGGTTGACCTGATGAGGATCATCTGATCACACTTCTTATATATAGGAACTAGATGGGAAAAAAAATTAATTAATGGACTGAAGTTGTCACGACTCTTGATATAAATTATCCAGATCCACTCGTATTACATATAGAAATAAGTGAAATTTCTCTTATATCTTTGCAGGGAAAGAAATATTGTTGAGCAAGTAAATAAGATAGCGCCAAAGTTTCAAGATGGTGTAAAAGCCTTTTCTGATAGTCCCATCATTGGAGAGGTATTATTTCATTCACTTGAATTGATTTTGGTTGGCAAGAATTCATAATATGAGATATTTATTTCTGTTGTACTCATCTGATTCTGCAGATTCGGGGCACTGGTTTGATTCTTGGTACAGAGTTTGCAGACAACAAGTCTCCAAATGAACCGTTCCCTCCTGAATGGGGCAAGTTCCTCACCTTTTTATTGTATAGTCTCCAAATGAAGCACACCACGAATGCGCATGCATATACGAATAACACTCACACACTCCCCACAAACACACCATACGCGCATGCACAATTGCACGTCAAGCTGTCTGCATGTATGCGTCTTCTGGATTTGACATCTTATTTTCAGTTGTTAATGGTATTTGATCATTGGAATTACAGGGATAGGTGCATATTTTGGAGCACAGTGCGAAAAGCACGGAATGTTAGTACGTGTTTCAGGTGACAACATTATGATGTCTCCTCCATTTATAATATCCCCTGCAGAGGTTGATGAGGTAGGTTTTAACAAATTTTTAATTCACCTTCTCTTTGCCTTTCCCATAAGTAAACGATGATTGATGGCAATTGATGTTTGAAATTACTATGATCTTTCAGTTAATAAGCAAATATGGGAAGGCACTGAAGGCAACCGAGGAGAGGGTGAAGGAACTCAAGTCCCAGCAGTAAATCGTAATGGCTGATATTGATGAAAAAAGCTGTAAGACTTGTATGTAAAGCAAATATTTTTTCCTCTTCTGTGACGTTTGAAATTTCCGATGCTTCAATAAAGCATTTGCCTATCATGATTGTGGCAGTCTATTTCTATTTATTCTCTCTTATCTCTTTTACTTTTTTCCTCTATTGAAATAATTTTCCGAAACACTACCTACATATTATCGCATAGCTCAAATATCCAAACTCAGAATTGGGTGCTCCTCTTGTCTCAATATCCAAACTCAGAATTGGGTGCTCCTCTTGTCTCCTTATTCGGTGTTGATGTTACTGAGCTCTGATTATTGACTTAAGAGCAACATTTGCATGGAAAACAAAAGTGTTATGGTACTAATTTACAGTTTTCATATCAATTCTTGCCATTACTCAGGAAAAAAATTAAAATGCTGTGACTTCGAGCAAGAAAAAAACTTGCCCTGTATCAAATTTTATTTTGGGGTATGTTTGTGATTAGACCACTACTACTTGTGAATAAAAAAACATTGTGTGGCAGGTTTGTAATAAACATCAAAGTATACTTTTGAAACAGTTTTAAAAATTAAACAGAAATATGTCACAACTCACAAGGGTACCATTAAGAGAGCCAAACGATTGTCTAAAGATAGGGGCATTGGTGATTATTTTTGTAAACCTGGGACGTTAGTCTCATATTGAGCCGTAATGGAATGAATCACCTTTTGAAATATCAACTCAGGTTTCATTATATATATATATATATAATTTATAAAGAAAAGCGAAAGCATTTGAATGCCAATGAAGTTTAAAAGATGCATCAATGAAAGTGCAAAAGTGCTTCTACTGAATCAACTTTTAGCTTGTTTGTCAGCTTTCCTTCTGGACCTCCTTTCTCTAGAACTTAAAGATTTCTTGAATCCTCCATTTTCATCCTCCGACTCATCGTCTAAATCTCTAAAAGATTTCTACACACACAAACCCACGATAAAACAATACAAAATAATAGTTCAGAGTAAATTAATAAAACAGATAATTAAAAGTAAAATAAATAAAATATAGTTACCTCTCTAAGCTCGGCAAAGCTTACAGCATAGAAAGTAACAGCAGCAGCTGCCACAATTCCCAGAACTGGAAGCCCCATTTGCATCATTCCATCCATTTCTTTTCCTTTTTCTTCTTCTCTTTGATTTTTTTTTTTTTTTTTTCAAACTAATGCTTTCTTCTCTATGATCGTCGTGTGTGTGTCAGCTTAGCTTACATAGATTTCACGCAAAACGGATAACGAGTGTAATGGTAATTATTCCAATTTTCAGTCCTATAATCGTCAATATTGAGCCTCTGAGGCTCTGTTGGGCCTTCCCAGTTACTTTTTTGGGCCGTAGCCCTCTCACATTTCCAGCCCGTTTAAGTTAATACAAACCCAAGTAAATCTGAACAAAGTGAGTGCGAAAGTTTGAAACTTTAGTTGAATCGCTTAACCAAAAAATTATAGTTACTAGATAGAAGTCAAACGTAGCTTTATTTTATTGTTTGTAGACCCCTTTTTTTTTTTTTTAATTGTTAGTTTTTAAATTTTTTTAAAAAAAGCCTTTTCCAAATGAATTCTCTCTCTCCCTCTATGTATATATATATTTAGGCCAAAACTACATTGCGTCCGGGGTTTGATGCCCCACTCGTTTGTCTGTTAGTAAGGTCAGCGTTGGATTTGATCTGACGGCTGCAGAAGAGACACAAATATGAAGGAGTAACCTGAGGCAAAGGTAACAAGCCGATCACCTACAAAAAATAAGTGTATGATAAAATAACACATGCAATGAATTTTGTTTTGTTTCGTTTTTTTAGAAGACATGTGTAATGAACTTGCTGGAAGCGTATACGCAAGTAATGGTTGGAAACAACTTGCTGGAACCGTGCAAGTATTGGTTTGGCTAAGACTGACATGAAATTTCCCAAATACTGTTTGAAAAATTTTGCAAATAGTTAATTCAAAGCGTCAAAAAATGCTGGAAAAAATACATATTTTTTATTTTATTATTAAGAATACATTTTTCTGATAAAAAAAGATAAATTATTAATGGTACATATTAGTAACAAATGTACCGAAAAAAATTATCCATATATTTGAAAAAAATTTGTGAACAACACATTTTTTAGAAGTACACATTACACCATAAAAAAATTGAGTTGTTTCATGGACAGCCATAAATATATGAACAAAGATTACGATCTAAACTCCACATGCATGTTTAATTTGTAGATTCCATTTTTTCACAATGTGTTTCCCACCATGGGGATAACCAGGGTTATTCAGGCAAAACACTACTGTAATTTATTATCAGAGACAGGAAAAAGACAATGACAGAGATCAATGATTTAACACACAAGAATGAGTGAATGGCAACAGCAAGTGAGAACCATGCACAATCCTTTTTATTAGAGATCCTTTCTTAAATCTTAAATAAGAACATTAAATAAGCTTGAAAATTATTGGTAATTGACCCAATACACATCCATCTAACGGAAAACAACGGACAATTTGATGCATGTGTGGAGCACTTGAGGAAACAGAGCATCCGCAGAATGCCTAAATTTGAAAAAAAAAATTGCATTTGACGAAAAGAACTTGGAGCGTTCAAATACAAAGTGTCAATTAATTAAGGGCATCCATGTAGTTGTCTGTTTCACTTTCTACTTCATCAAGCTGGTCTCCATTGGATATAGATTTTTTAATGTCTTCATCAGCAGAAAAGATATCCATTTGATCAACATTTTCAAGGATGGCAGTTCCTCTTTCCTGAGTATCTGAGTCAAAATTAGCTGAAAGCACCTCCTGATACTCTCTATCAAGCAAGATATCTCTTTGGTCAACACTTCTAAGGTAGGCAGTTCCTCTGTTCTGTGTATCTGTGTCAAAACTTGCTAAAAGCATTTCCAGAGGCTCGCCATCAAGCATGATACCTTACAAGATACATCAACCATCAAATATGCTCAACATGCAATACCAAATTAAATTACCCCTCTCCAGGGTTGGATTTGTCTTTAATCAGATGAATACTGGAGAGAATATAATTGAAAGAATGGCATCATCTACCATGCAAGGTAAGGCTCGTTACAGGTGCTCAACATGACACCACAAAAGAAAATACAATATCAAAGCCACATCACCATCACCAACATATATGCAAACAACCAATTCTCACAGCATGCAGTGCAACAACTCACAAAATATGAAATTTAACATCATCTAAGCATTTTCTCAAGCTTATTTCTCATTAAAGAACTTAACTGAAAGTAGTAAACATAGAGACATATAACAGTTTTATAAGTACAGACCACAAAGCATAACTTTGTTCTAATGATAATGATCATAATCCACATTATAAACGCAGTGAAGTCATCAAATGAAAATAAGAACCCAGTACACAATTACACAAATATTAGGCTTAATTAATTATTTAGAATAAAACACCACTTCACGCAGCTTCCTTAGCCGGAATCTTCTCATATCCCATCTTCTTAGGGCTCAGATCATCAACATCATTGAATTCCTCATACGAATTGCAAGAATCGTGATGATTAGCAAAGAGGCTCCACACCAAATACATGGTAACTGCAGTAAGCGAACCGCACCCAACGCCGAAAATTAAAGCGACTGGTCCGGTCGCATAGAGAGGAGTAATCGTGCTCGAAGGGCAAAACGCGGCATTTTGGCTCATGGATGAGGTGCTGGTCCCGATCGTCGATTGAAGGGAGAATCGGACAGTCGAGGAATATTAAGGGACGGTGGGGTCTGAATTGGCGAATTTCGGTGAAGATTGTGACGAATCCAGCGAGGTTCTCAGAATTAGGGTTAGGGTTATGGGGATTGCAATGGATCGAGTAAGAGGAAATGAAGAGGGTTTTGCATGGCCTTCCGGAGGCTGAAATTGAGAGGACACCATGAATATTGTGAGAGCTAAGAGGAGACGCTGAGTCGATGATGCCATTGATTCGTACCACACAACTTCGATTGGAAATGGAGCCTCTAATAGCTTTAGCCGGTTACCCATTTTTCAAGTGTTAAATCTCAGCCGTTGACTGCCTTTCTTTACGATCTAAAGGGTCATTCGCAAAAGGACAAACGACTGGGGTACCAAACCCCAGATGCAATGTAGCTGGATCCATATATTTAAAGGGTAGATTCTCTGATTTTAGAATTAAGGAAATAATTTAAAAAGAATAACTTGTAAACTAATTTTATATATAAACCAATTGATTGGCCACACAAGTAGAATTAGCACACGGTTGACCGTTTTGAGTAGGTGCTTCGAATTTAGTTGAGTCTTAAACTAATAGTCAAATGTTGCTTCGGGCGGCCATCATTTTTCAGCAATATATAGTCAAATCATAATTCTTTCACAAAAGATAAATATGATCATTGATTGGTCCATATATTTGATTATCTCTAATTATAGTCCCTTAAATTAGAAAGTGGTTTCATTTTATATCCCACCTACCACCACTCACGCCTCTTCGGCAAGAAAATGATGGCATCTATAATTCTAGAAATATCATAACCTTTATGCAATCTTCTGTTAAGTAAACTTTATTAAAAACTTTTTAAAAAATTAACAATTTGATTGATTATCCACAATTTAAAATATATTTTTTAGGAAAAAAATTATAATATATGACTTTCTTTTTTAAAAAAAAAAATAACACCATATAGATTTTTTAATAACATAAATACAATATAATTTGATAACATTTGTTTCCTTCAAAATTATTGAAACTCCTTAATAAAGACTTACGGATGGACAAAGTGAATTTCAATTTTGTTTTTGAAGAAAATCAAATCAACGACCGATCAATTCACCATTAATTGAATTATCAAAGAAAATCAAATACTAACAGTGAAGTAAACCGAATTAATTTGATTGTAATTTCAATTTTAATGAAATCAAGCTAATTTTTAATTTGGTTCATTTGAGCAGTGAGAAAATTTGTTCACCGCTACAAAGAACACGAAGTTTATACCAATATATATCAAGTTTATACTACAAACATAAATGCATTTGTAGATTATAATCGTCATGGGGGTTAATGCAAATAATGTTAGTTGCTTGAGGACTTGAGGCGGGGGAGCTGAATGCAACTAAGTAAAATATTTTGCTAATTTTGGGAATAGTTTATTAGTTTTGCTAATTTGAAGAAAGCATGAAAGAGACTGATTCCAAAAATGGAGAAAGAGCCAGCGTCTGATGGTTTGTTTTATCGTCACCCAAAGAAAGACAGTCGCGTTGGAGGGCGGTTTGGTCGGTCGCCTGTGGCCGCCACTTTGAGACCAAAAAGGATAAATTGCTTTCAAGTTGTTAAATGACCAATTAATCCTTTATTATTGTCTCCAATTTCCAGAACACCATTTCTCTCTTTGAATTTGGTAAAAAAAAAAAAAGACTAATTCAAGAAAGTAAATTAAGTAATTGGAAAGCATTTAAATGATCTGCAACACATTGCTTGATGCTTAGCTTATTTTTTAATCTAATGGAATCAAAGACCTTTCTGGAAGTAGATGGTCTGGAAGGAAATATTTTTACTTGAGCATGCTCATTATGAGTTTGATCATCATTGATTGTGAAAGAAATTTTAATCATTTTATTCAAGAGTAATATTGTTTTCAAGCTGTTTTACAGTTGTATATGATATAACAATTGATTTGATATGGTTATAGTAATTATCATACTATTTCATCATTCCTCAGTAAATTTTAAATAAGTTTACGTATTATTTTAAATGAAAAAGTCAAAAGTTCCAATACGAACATAAGGTGTTAATTAGTTCAAATGATAAAATATATTGAGTAGAATTAAGAGAATTAATACTTATTTGGTATGATTTATTTAATGGTTATAAGTGTTTATTTAATCCCATAAATTCTTGTAATAATTTTTGTTATTATTTTTTTAATAGAACTTTTGAAGATTAAATAAGTTTTTTTTACCTCTACTAGTAAAAATTTAAATTTTAGACTTTTAGGAGTAGATGTTGAAAATCTTTTTTTAAATGTTAAAATATTTAAAATATTCTCTATTTAGTTGACAATTATATTTTATTCTTTTCACAATATAACTTTAAAAAACTTACTTATTAAAGTAATTTTATAAATTTTTAATAAAATCTATTATTGACAACCAAATAATTAAAATTTTTTTAGTACAAACTCTATTTATAAAAATTCTACTAATAAAACTCTACTTAAATAAATTTTTCTTGAAAAGTTGTTAAAAAAAAAGTCTTAGTATACGAACCTACTCACCTAAATGGGTTCGGACATAAATGCAGTTGTTACAATGTTACTTTTTAATTTAATCATAAAACTCCCCAAATTCTAAAAAATTTCTATTTATCGGTTGCAAAAGCATAATTTGATTTTGAAATTGTTGTTTGATGGAAAAAAAGAAAAGAAAAGGAAGGGTAAAAAAAAAAAAAGAGGGGGCTAAGACTGTAATTAAAGCCAAATCAGGCAGCAAATACTGCGGGCACGACAAAGCGGCAGCGTTTAAACCCGCCCATTGTCCAATTGGCTCTTAAGTGGGCCCCACCAGTGTCCCACGTCACTCTTTTACAAAGCCAGCCAGAGCATCCTCCTCTTCCTCCCACCTTTTATTATAAAAACAAAGAAACTTCCTCCTGTCTATCTCCCGTTTTCTTCATTATTCTTGACTTCCAAAAATCAAAATAAAACAAAATAAAAATAAAACGAACAAATTAAAGCTCTCTTAATCGCAAAGCAAATCGACTTTCCATTCAGGCAAGCAATCTCTTATTCCTTCCTTCCATTTATTTATTTATTTATTTATTTATATGCTTGATTGAGTCTGAGCAGTCTTCACTCTGTTTTCTGAAACTGTTGCCTCTGTTTTCTTTGCTTTCAGTTTTAGTTTTATTGCTTTGTCGTTTTTGTTCCTGTTTTCTGTTTTGCGATGAAATATTAAGCTGTGATCTTCGTTTGATTATATGATGATTGAAACCAGTGATCCACTTCGTGAGTTTAGATTTTGATGCTTCCATTTTTTTTTTTAAATTGATTTCACTGTATTTTCGGAAGTGTAACTTGGAAACAGAAATAAAGAAACGTTTTAGAATTAGTTCTTCGGTTTGTTATTTAGATATTATTTGATCGGACGAACATAACATATTTTGATCTTCGATTCGTTCACTCGATCGATCGATCGATCTATCGGTCAATATCATTCAAAGCATTTTTTTTTTAAAAAAAAAAAAATTATTTCTCAGTTTAAAAATATTTTTCTTGCTGAAAAGTGAGCGAGGATTAGCGATAGCAATCGGATGGTTTTATCTTTTAGTTTTAAGACTTTGAAATGTAACTTATGATCTTAACGTAATGTGATCTAAAACATATGCTTCGTTTATCTATTTATTTTGTTTGCAAGCATAAGCAATTTGTAGCTCAGGCTAATTAGTGCAGTGCAAGAAGAAACAAACAAATTACAAATTATAAAATGAATGAATAAATAGAGGAAAAATATACTCAAGCTTGTAACTGTATAATTTTTAATTAATATTATAGGTTTGACATAAATTATTATTTTATAATTATAAGTGTGATATTTTATTTTATAAACTATCGTGTTTGCAATGTTACGGGATCTTCGTGCCGTAACATACCCTGATAAAATGATAATTACGTTGTTAATGGGAAAATAGAAAGCTTGATAATAACCATATAAAAAGCGTACAAATTTTGAGCTGTCACGCGCTTCAACTTTGAACTTGAACTAAAAATAAGGTAAAGGGATAGCTTGCCTACTTTAGTGGGCTCCAATTTCTCTTGCTTTCTTTTTGGTGTATTTGCAAAATAAACGGCAATTCTTTTTTTTTTTTTTTTTGAAAAGAAATAAAAAGGCAATTCTAATCTTAGTAAATTGGGTTGATGATGGAATGGCCGAAAGCCCCATAACCGGAGTATTGTTTTTCTTTTCTTGATTTATGGTGATGAATTGAATCATGAATCAGTTTAGAATTTGGGATTGATAGGTAATTTTGTCTTGTATGTACCCGTAGGAGGAATTGGGACCCACCAAGTAAAATGGTCTCACATGGCATGCGTTGTCACATGATAGATTAATGCCGACGCTCATGTGATTTTAGATCATATGGACCAATTATTCATTTCCAGGAATTATTTTTCTATGAGTAGGATCCGTAATATCCCTAGATTTATACACAAGTTATATTTTTCTAATATCATTAGATTAATAAATTTTTTCGCGGTTAAGACTTAAGATCGATCTAGTAAGTTAAAAATTGTACAAGCAACTAAAAGCCTATTGACCCTTGGACTCATTAATAATACATGTCACTGAAGAAATATTTTTCTTTTTCTTATATAATACATTGTCTTTGTCAATCGTGGGGCATCCATGGGAAATTTGGGCCGGGTCTAGGGCAATCATTAATTGGGCTGCTCGTCGACCCGCCGGGTTCCCTGAATCTTACGATTCCTTAATTGGCAGCCGGAAACTACAACCCATAAAGCTTCTAATTTTTTTCAGTTTTTTCATTTTTGAGTCCATAAAAGTTTCCAAATTTGGTGACGAGCTTAAAGTTATACAGATGATTGAATATTTGAATTAATTTAACAGACATATTAAAAACAGGGAATTTTTTTAACAGAAATGATTGAATATTTGACGAGCTTAAAGTTTTTTCATTTTTGAGTCCATAAAAGTTTCCAAATTTGGTGACGAGCTTAAAGTTATACAGATGATTGAATATTTGAATTAATTTAACAGACATATTAAAAACAGGGAATCCAGGTTAGGAAAAGATGCCAAAACTTCCCACGTCAGGTTAAAATTAGAAGACAAAATAAAACAGCCTGTTGTTGGGCACCTAGAATTTCAAGATTGTAGTTGGGCCTATGATTCGATTAGGCCTTGTAGAACGAGCTACTATTGTTGTCTCACATAAAGAATCAAATTACATAATTATCCTTTTACTTCGTATGTGTATATTGTATTGATGATGAATGATGTCATGGTCAGGACAACATAAACTCCAATCGGTCAATCAAGGAAATGGGTAAAAAAAAAATATTTTCCTTTAGTTTTTTATTTTTTATTTTTTTTTGGTGGCGTAAAATGGGTTGAGTTATGCTGATATTGTCTTTGGAAATAGCCTCAAATAGGTCCGGTTAGGTGCATGATGAATGTTCTGTTCTTCTGTATGCATTTTCCAGACACCCAATTGCACGTGCTATTATTTATGTCCTTTGTTCTAACATGTGTAATGTGACTATAATCTTGTCAAAATCACAGAGAGACTGGTCTGTTTAAGTGAAGATTGATTTAAACATGGAAGAAGAGACGCAAGTGGGTTCAGAAGTCCCTGTGATGAAAGCAGTTGAGGACATTGATCCAATTAAGGTTTAAAAAAAAAACGCAAACAAACATTCAGGATTTTATTTTTCAACTGTCAATAATTGATTTTGATAATTTCTCGTGTTGCAGGAAACAAATGGAGGCTTGCCACAAGTAGGAAAAGAAGGAAAGAAAGAAGAGGAAGAAAATGCATTGGATGCAGAATTTATTAAAGTGGAGAAGGAAGCATTGGATGTGAAGGAAGTTTCTCATATGGCTGAGCCAGCAGCTGCAGAGGAGGACGACAAGCCATCTGTAGTTGATAGAAGCTCGAGCAGTTCGAGCAGAGAATTGTTGGAAGCCAATGAGAAGGTGAAAGAACTTGAGATTGAATTGGAGAGAGCAGCTACTGCATTGAAGAATGCTGAAATTGAAAATGCAAGACTACAGGATGATGTTTTAGTTACAAAAGAGAAGCTGGAGGAAAGTGGAAAGAAATGCGAAGAGCTTGAAATTGGTCAAAAGAAATTCCAAGAGCAGATTGTTGAAGCTGGGGAGAAATATAATTCAGAGCTCAATGGTATGAAAGAGGCTTTGCAAGCTGAAGAAGCAAAGCGTAAGGAGCTGGCTGAAGTGAAAGAAGCATTTGATGGTCTAAGTCTTGAAATTGAACAATCAAGGTCAAGATTGCAGGAGTTGGAGCATAAGTTACAATGTTCTGTGGATGAGGCTAGGAAGTTTGAGGAGTTGCACAAGCAAAGTGGTTCACATGCAGAATCCGAGTCACAGAGGGCGTTGGAGTTTGAGAGGCTGCTTGAAACTGCGAATGTGAGTGCAAAAGAAGTGGAGGGTCAGATGGCTGCCCTGCAAGAAGAGCTCAAGGGCCTGAATGAAAAGATTTCTGAGAAGGAGAAAGTTGAAGAAGAGCTTAAGAGAAGCAAAGCAGAAATTTCTGCAAATCAGGAAGAGTTGGGACTTTCAAAATCACAACTGTTGGACTTGGAGCAAAGAGTCTCTTCAAAGGAAGCTCTTATTACTAATCTTACTCAGGAATTGGATCTCATAAAGGCATCAGAATCTCAGGCAAAAGAGGAAATTTCTGCCCTTGATAATCTACTTGCAGATGCTAAAGAAAATCTTCACGCTAAAGTTTCTGAGTTGGAAGATATCAAGTTGAAGTTGCAAGAGGAAGTTAATGCACGGGAATCAGTTGAAGCTGTGTTGAAAACCCAAGAAGCGCAGGTCTCAAATGTAAATGAAGAATTAGATAAAGTAAGTAAAGAGAAAGAAGCTCTTGAAGCAGCCGTGGCAGATCTTACTGGTAACATAGCACAGATGGAGGAGTTATGCAGTGAACTTGAGGAAAAATTGAGGAATTCAGAGGAGAATTTCTGTAAAACAGATTCTCTTCTATCTCAAGCTTTGGCTAATAATGCGGAGCTTGAGCTGAAGCTGAAGTCTCTGGAAGAGCAACATAATGAGACAGGAGCTGCAGCGGCAACTGCTTCTCAGAGGAATCTTGAGCTTGAGGATATAATCCGAGCTTCCAATGAAGCAGCAGAAGAGGCAAAGTCCCAATTGAGAGAGCTTGAACCACGCTTTATAGCAGCAGAACAGCGGAGCGTGGAGCTTGACCAACAGTTGAACCTTGTTGAACTCAAAAGCAGTGATTCTGAGAGAGAAGTGAGGGAATTCTCTGAGAAATTATCTCAACTCAGTACTACATTGAAGGAAGTTGAGGAGGAAAAGAAACAGTTGAATGATCAAATGAATGATTACAAGGATAAGATAACCCAGCTGGAATTAACCCTAAACCAGTCAAACACACGGAGTTCAGAGCTTGAGGAGGAGCTGAGGATTACCAAGGAGAGAAGTGCTGAAGATGAGGACCGAGCCAACATGAGTCATCAGCGCAGCATTGAGCTAGAAGATTTGTTCCAGACATCTCATTCCAAATTAGAGGGTACTGGAAAAAGGGTGAATGAGTTAGAGCTGTTACTTGAGGCTGAGAAGTATAGGATTCAGGAACTTGAAGAACAAATAAGCACATTAGAGAAGAAATGTGAGGAAGCAGAAGCAGGATCCAAGCAATACTCGGACAAGGTGTGTGAACTTGCATCAGAACTTGAGGCGTTTCAGGCCAGAACATCAAGCCTTGAAGTGGCACTGCAAATGGCCAATGATAAGGAGAGGGAATTGACAGAATCCTTAAATGCAGCTACTGATGAGAAGAGAAAGTTGCAAGATACATCAAATGGTTACAATGAAAAACTTGCCGAAGCTGAACATATGCTGGAACTCCTGAGAAATGATTTAAATATGACACAAGAGAGGCTGGAGAGCGTTGAGAATGATCTTAAGGCTGCTGGATTGAGAGAAACTGATGTAATGGAGAAGCTTAAATCTGCCGAAGAGCAACTAGAGCAACAAACTAGGGTACTAGAGCAAGCTACTTCAAGAAACTCAGAGCTTGAATCATTGCACGAATCACTAATGAGGGAGTCAGAAATGAAACTCCAAGATGCCTTAGCAAATATAACCAGCAGGGATTCAGAGGCTAAATCTTTTTCTGAGAAACTAAAGAATCTTGAAGGTCAAGTAAAGATGTACAAAGAGCAGCTAGCTGAAGCAGCCGGAAAATATGCATTGTTGAAGGAGGAACTGGATTCATATTTTATTAAAGTGACTTCTTTAGAAAGCACAAATGAAGAACTGCAAAGGCAGGTAGTTGAAGCAAACAATAAAGCTGACAACTCTTCCTCGGAGAATGAATTCCTGGTTGAGACAAACAATCAGCTCAAGAGCAAGGTTGCTGAACTTCAGGAATTATTGGACTCAGCTATTTCAGAAAAGGAAGCGACCGGCCAACAACTTGCTTCTCATATGAACACAGTTACAGAGTTAACAGATCAGCACTCAAGAGCATTAGAACTTCACTCTGCAACTGAAGCTTGTGTCAAAGAAGCAGAAATTCAATTGCATGAAGCCATCCAAAGATTCACTCAAAGAGATATTGAAGCGAATAACTTGAACGAAAAGGTAAATGTGCTTGAAGGCCAAATAAAATCATACGAAGAGCAGGCTCAGGAGGCATCCACAGTTTCAGAAACTCGAAAATTTGAGCTGGAAGAGACTTTATTGAAGTTAAAGAATCTAGAAAGTACTGTTGAGGAGCTGCAAACAAGGTCAGGTCACTTTGAAAGAGAAAGTGGAGGGTTGGTTGAGACAAATTTGAAGCTAACTGAGGATCTGGCATTGTACGAGACTAAACTGAGCGATTTGCAAGCAAACCTTTCTGCGACAATTGTTGAGAAGGATGAAACTGTTGAACAGCTTCATGCCTCAAAGAAGGCTATAGAAGATTTGACACAGAAGCTAACCTCTGAAGTGCAGGGACTACAAACTCAGGTTTGCAGCCCAATCTTAAAATGCTATGCTAATCAATGATATGATGATTTTTTTTTCTTGTAACATACTGAACTTGATGTTTGTCTTGTTGTAGATTTCTGCCATTATGGAAGAGAATAATAGCCTTAATGAAACATATCAAAATGCTAAGAATGAACTTCAGTCTGTGATATCACAGCTTGAAGCACAATTGAATGAGAAGAAAGCAACTGAAGAAACTTTCAAGTCTGAGATAGAAAGTCTTAAAGCTCAGGCTGCTGAAAAGTTTGCGTTGGAAACTCGCATCAAAGAACTTGAAGAATTGTTGGTGAATGTCGAAATTCAATTGAAAGAAGAGGTACTGTTACTGCAGCTCTGCAAGATTCAATAACAAAACTTCAGGGGAAGCAACTGGAAAGAATCTACTCAGATTGAGAAACCATTCTAACATTTATGTACTTTTTTGCAGGTTGAAAACGTCAAGGTTGCTGCTGCTGGTAAAGAGGCAGAACTAAATTCAAAATTAGAGGATCATGCACATGAAGTCAAGGACCGAAATGCATTAAATGAACAAGTGATTCAACTTCAGAGAGAGTTACAGATTGCTCAGACAGCAATTGCTGAACAGGTTAGTGATTGGTTGCAACATTTTATATTCCTAGGCTTCTTTGCTGTAAATTCCTTACAAGATTATGGTTGATCAGTTGTTATTTAACATACTTCTAGAAGAAAATTTGTTGCATTTTGTGCCTGAACAAAGTCATGTTTCCTTCTATTATTTTCATGTCTGAATAAGGATTAACCAATATAGGGTGCTGCCCCAAACACATTCATAGTATAGTGAGAGGTTGACAATTGACTTTCCAATGTGACAGAGAGGGGCAGATTCTCAAAAGGACAGTGAGCGAGAGGCAGCTCTGAAGAGTTCTCTTGAAGAGCTTGGAGCTAAGAACAAAGAAGCTGCACTTCTACAGAACAAAGTTGCAGAGCTTGAGCAGAAGTTACAACAAGCTCAGGCTAAACTGAAGGTCAGTTTATATTCCAAAGCTACATCTGTCAACTGCTACAACATTTCTCATCAAACGTATCTGCACTTGAACACTTTGTTTCTCAAGAATTTCAGTTTGTTCTAATATTTGAACCCTGTCTTCTGAATGAAAATTTAACTCCACCTATGTTGGAATAAATGCAGCAGGGCGGTGAGGACACTCCATCAGAAGTGAAGGGTGCAGCAGAGATCAAATCCAGAGACATTGGGTCAGTCATTTCGACACCATCAAAACGAAAGAGCAAGAAGTTAGAAGCAGCAGCTCAAACCTCATCTACCAGAGAGATCCCTACCGCACGAGCCAATGCCTCTCCTGTAATGACCTTCAAGTTTATCATTGGAATAGCCCTGGTGTCTGTGATCATCGGCATAATTCTGGGGAAACGATATTAGGTTTGATATTGTGGGTTTTGGTTTTTGCCTTGTATTAAAGCTTTTTTCTTTTGGGTTATTCCTTTTTCCTTCATACAAGTAAATGCACAGAAGAGTGGAAAGCTTTGTTTGTATGGTTTTTCATTCAGGTATTTGAGAATTGGCCAGGGAATTTGTTTTCATTCTTATCCCTTGCCTGCATGCAAAGCAAAACTACAGTTGATTCAAGTAATTTGTCAAGTTTGTATCTATCTTATATTGCAGATGCTTCCTGGAAACATTGCATAGAATTGATTAAAATGTTGTCCAAGAAAACACAAGTGATATTTGCTGCTGCATTTTTGCTCATGTCCAAGTGATGCTATACAACATATCCTTGGTGCTTCCATTTTCCTTTCTGAAATTCCTGTGCATTATATAAATATTAAAAAGCTCACCAAAAATCAAGCCAATAAAAATTGAAGTTCCGGCCAAACTTTGGTGAGAAATCATTCATGATTCAAAGTTTTGATGATAAATTAAAATACCGCAAGAACCCAAAAAAAAAAAAAGAAGGAGAATAGTAACTTGTATTTCCAGATAAAGTTCACCTTTATCTTATGTTGAAACAGTCTAACCGAGAAATCATTCAGAAATTATTCTCATTTTAATTGCATTAAATTTCATACCCAGCCACCAACAATAGAACACACAGCAACAACTATCAAAGCAGAAGAATAATCATTATCATCTCAAAGGAATCAAATAAGATTACCAACAAGTATTATGGGTAAATAGAACAGGAAAAATGGATGGCTTCGAATAACATTGGAAAATTGACAAAGGATCAAATCAGCATCAGGGGCCCAGCCAAGTGGTTTTCAAGTCCCTTTATTTGCCGGCCCAACCGAGTTCAAATCCTGGGGGGGTTAGAGGCCTACAAATCGATTTGGATTTCACCCACCAGCTCTCTCAAAAAAAAAAAAATCTAATTATTCATTTTAAGCTACAAGAAATAAATGCTTAAAACAACTTCAGAATCAGATAAAAATCATGAATTGCTAAATAAGATGCCTAATGTCTTTTATTCTGCAAAACAGATTGGAGCCTTGAATGAAATTCTCTGGACTCCTGCAGTACAGCCTTATCTCCCCTTTGCTGTGGGCTCTTATATGGCAATAAAGACTTTTTGCTCATACGTTTCTGCAAAATCTCACAAATCAAAAGCTTGACGGTCCATAAATTAGCTGACATCTGAAAGGAAGATTGTTGGAACCCTGTTGATAAAATAAGAAACATCAACCCAAATAATAACTACAATACGCTAGAATATCATGAATAAAAATGGTTATTCAAATGTGACCAAATTCAATAGATTAGTATATGACAGTTTCTTTTGGGACCAAAAAGAGAGAAATATATGCCACCAATATGGCGATTAACCATGTCTACAGTTTAGATTCGAATCTATACATACATAAAAAATAAGTTCTCACTGTATGAATTCCAATAAATCACCTCAGGCACAATGTGAAGATCAGCAGACGCGTGCATTTCTCTGCTTTCACTGCCAAATGTGACTGGCATATGTACCTTTGTAGATACTGAAGTTCACTACAATGACAGTTCATACCTGAAAGTGCAAAAAAGCATGGTTCAAAACCAAAAGCCACTCCAACAATTAAGAGTAACATTGGCCTCTAACAGCTGCACTAACCGTAGACATGATAAATCGTATTTGGAGGCTTGGGGAATCCAACATAAATGGCATACAGAGTAAAAGCAGCATAAATGGAATACAGAGTAAAAGCAGCAAGTCCCTTACAGAAGGCAAAGCTACAGAAGTTTGGTCCCCATTAAAAATCTGAATAGCTGATCCATTTATGCTTGAGTTCCACACTTCATTTTTATGCTTACTCAAGAAACGGTTTACTTTTTTATGAGGAGGTAGCAGCAACTGCAAGCAGAATATAGTTTTTCTTTACAGCTTCAGTTCTTGACCAAGGGTACTTCTAGCTGATGCACTCTTTATGCCATACATTTGACAAGTTTGTGATTACTCACAGAATTTTGATCAGTTAAGTGCCTGTTCTCTGACTACTCAAACTAGAGTCATCAGGTACCCACCCATAATTTATCATTCTCCTAAATATCTTTGCTGCTTCATCTATTTCTCCAGCTTTATGAAAACTATCGAGTAGACCACTACATGTACTAAGGCAGGGCTTAACCTCATGCTGCTTCATCTCCTCAAGCAGCTTTGAAACTTCAGAAAGGTCTCCCTTCTTGCAAAGACCATCTATTAATGAATCACAAGCACTACCCTTTGACAGCAAACCCTTCTGCAACATCTCATCTCGCAACTTAAAAGCCTCAGTTAAGTTATCATTCTTGCAATGAGCATCAATTACAATATCATAAGCTGCTTCATCCGGTTTGATACCCTTTGCCAACATATCCTCATATAATGTGAAAACCTCAGTCTCCATCCCTATTTTGTGGTAACCTTGCATAAGTGATGTGTAAGTGACCACATCCGGCATAATCTCTCTCTTCTGCATATCCAAAAAGAGCAGGTTAGCCTCCTTCATCTTCCCCACCTTGCAATGCCAATCAATCACAGTAGTGTAAGTCACATGATCCGGTAATATTTGCTTTTCAATCATTCCCTGTAGCAAAGAAAAAGCTTCCTGCAGCTTCCAAGACTTGCAAAATCCATCAATTAAAATATTATACGATAATGTAGTAGCAAAACCCTTCTTCACCATTTCATGAAACAAGTTGAATGCCTTCTCCATATCTGCTTCCCTGCAACACCCATGGAGAAGGGCATTGTACACAAAATCGTGTGGTTCAACCCCTTTTGATTGCATCTCATTAAATATATTGAAACCCTCAGTCACATCCCCCGCTTTGCAGTAACCATCAATCAAGGTGGAGTAGGTTACTTTGTCAGGTGCCAACCCCTTTTCTTGAATGCTATCAAACAATTGTCTGGCTCCTGGAACATTTCCTGACTTGCATAGTCCATCCATCAATGTGTTGACAATAAAAATATTAGGATCAATACCATTAAAATGCATCTCATCATAAACTTGAAAAGCTTTCTCCATCTCAGCTTGTTTACAAAATCCGGAGATAACAGAACTATAGGTGACAAGATCAGGAACCAAACACCTTTCTTTCATCTGTGAGACGATCTCAAAGGCCTCCTCAGTTTTCCCATTATTAGCCAGGCCATTTATCAAGACACTATAGGTTTGCACATCTGGAAGCACCCTCAGCCCAAGTATGCATTTGAATGTTGCAAGAGCTTTCACTAAGTTACCTGCTTTTAAGTGCCCACCAATCAAGACAGTGTAAACAAGATTATTCGGTAGCAAACCACGATTAAGCATCTCATCAAAATACATTGCTGCTTCCTTCATTTTTCCTTCCTTACTAAATCCACAGATTAAGGCCCCATAAGTAACAGCATCAGGGATTAGACCCCTCTCAGAAATCTCAAAAAAACATGCTGTAGCTTCTTCCATCTTCCCAGCTTTGCTAAGGCATGTCAAGATGGGATTATAGCAGAATAAATTAGGTGCAAATCCTTTGTCACTCATCCCGTCTAAAATCTCTCTTGCCTCCTCAATCCTACCCTCACGAGCGTAACCCAAAATAAGATTTCTGTATATCGCAGTACTTGGCTTGAAGCCACCAGCAAGTATCTTCTTAAAAATGTCTTTAGCTAAGGTTTTCTTAAAAAGATCCTTACAGTTGCATAATATATTAATAATTGTCACTGCAGAAGGCACCAAATTCTTCCCGTCCATTTCAGAAAGTAGCTCTAATACCCTATCCATATTATGCTCCCTGCAGTATCCCTCAATCAACGAAAAATAAGTTTGGCAGTTTGGTTGCAAGCCCATCTTTATCATCTCATCCACAACCGCAACTGCCTTCTCCATCTTCCCATACTTACAAGTACAACGAACAAGCAAATTGTATGTCATCAAATTTAGCTGCATACCACAAGAAACCATCTCATCCTTCATTCTGAAAGCCTCATCAATATTTTCTTCCACCGCGAACCCATGGATCAAAGCAGAATACACAGCATAATGAGGCTCCAAACCCAATTGAGTAATCTCTTGCAACATCAATTTTGCATCTTCCATTTTCCTCCCTCTGCAAAGCATATCAATGATCAACCTGTAAGTATTTATATCCGGGACTAATCCCTTTTCAACCATAGACTTTTTCAGCTCAAACACTTCAGCCATAGCTCCAACTCGGCAAAAGCCTCCAATCACCACATTGAAAATAAACACATCAGGACTGCATCCCTTCTCATCCATCTCACTAAGTACCCTTTTTGCACTCTTCAAATCCCCAACCTCACAAAATGCGCTAGCCAAATTCGTATATGTATATGCATCAAAATCCATTTTTGCACGCAGCATTCCATCATAAACCTTCCAAAACAACTCCAGCCTATTGCCCTTCAACAAATAATTCAACAATGAATTACAACATCTCAAACTAGGCAAAATCCCACCATTCTTCAAACCCAAAAATGTATCCACTGCCTCACTAACCATATCCTTCTGCCGATAACTATCGATCAATTGAGTCATCTCTTGCAACATCAATTTTGCATCTTCCATTTTCCTCCCTCTGCAAAGCATATCAATGATCATCCTGTAAGTATTTATATCCGGGACTAATCCCTTTTCAACCATAGACTTTTTCAGCTCAAACACTTCAGCCATAGCTCCAACTCGGCAAAAGCCTCCAATCACCACATTGAAAATAAACACATCAGGACTGCATCCCTTCTCATCCATCTCACTAAGTACCCTTTTTGCACTCTTCAAATCCCCAACCTTACAAAATGCGCTAGCCAAATTCGTATATGTATATGCATCAAAATCCATTGTTGCACCCAGCATTCCATCATAAACCTTCCAAAACAACTCCAGCCTATTGCCCTTCAACAAATAATTCAACAAAGAATTACAACATCTCAAACTAGGCAAAATCCCACCATTCTTCAAACCCAAAAATGTATCCACTGCCTCACTAACCATATCCTTCTTCCGATAACTATCGATCAATATATCGAAGACCATAGCATTAGAACCCACATTACTTCTAAAGCAACAAATAATCGAATTCAAAATCACAGAACAAGGCCTTGGAGTGATTATCATTTGATTCAAAACACCATTAGCATGACCAAAAAGATTATTATTACAAAGCATAACAGCAAGAATAGTAAAAGAATCCAACAATTGTGGGATACGAAGTTTACAGTTGGACCAATAGAAGAAATCCGCGAGCCGTTGGGAGTTACCAACTTGGTTTTCAACGAGCACAGATCGAACCACATGTGGGTTTAGCTTATTGGGCATTTTCAAATTCTTTATAAGAGTCTGCCAGTTGCTTTCTTTTAGAAAAATCGAAACTTTCCAAGAAAGCTGTCGAATTTCATCAGTATTGGAGCTGAAATCATCAACTAATCTGATTGGTTTAGTAGCTCTGTAATTACGAACATATTGATCCGTGAACAGAAATGGGTATTTTCGAATCAACCTATCCATCACTTGCTCTTTTCTTATATCAATTTGATTCTCAAATCAAAATGAAAAACACCTTTTTCCCTCTATCTCGATTGATAGTGTCTTTTTTCTCTCTCTCTCTCTCTCTATTTGTTCCGCTGGTACAGGCAACTGGTTCCTCTTGCAAAATACTGGTTTTTTTTTTTTTTTGGATAAATAGCCCTTATTGAGAGGTATTTCGGAAAAAAACACCCACTTGAAAAACCTGTTTAAAAAACACGAAATGACTTTGTTGTCCTTTATAAACAAGGAAATCTCTATTATGTGTACATTATTTGATTATTTCGTTGACCCAAAGTAGCCAAATTTATTTTGGAACATTATTGTTGTGAATTACTAATATTTTAGTTAATTTTATTTCAGCAAGGGTGACTGAAGCCTGAAGGCATGGGCAAGGAAGACGCCCCACCAAAAAGTTAAGTCCCTCCTCTTACTAATAGGACTCTTCGTTTTATAAATAATTAAATTTATTAATAATAAAAATATTATATATATCATAGCTAAATTTCCTCTGTATATTTATTTTAAAAAATAAAAATTAATACATAAAATTCTATTAAAAACACTTTGCATCTTAAGAAAACATGAAGTAAAAGCATAAAAAAATTCCAACATTAAACTTATTTTGAGCCAAGTTTCACATTAACCTAATTTTCTCTCCATTAGGTGGGTTCCAATTTCCAAAATTTCCGCCTCAATTTACTGACTAAAGTTTTTGATTTAAATAATTATTTATTATTTTTACATCTAATTTATAAGTTTTTTTTTCCCTGTAAGAAAGGATATATATAAAATTAGCGATATTTAGCTGTCTCAATTTATTTCAACAACCTCCCTCGTATGCGCACACATATTCTATTTTTGAATCAATGCCATACTTATCTTCATCACCACTGAAATAATATTTTTTTTTAAATTTTTTTTTCTTTGTAAAATAATTAGGTGTGTATCAAGAAATTAATCCACTATCTTAAAGTACAAAGGCTACTAAATAAATTGAAGAGATCAAATACCAACACCCTAGTCTCTATACATAAATTTTCACTGAGTGAAGGTGCTTTCCCCTCCTGGTTCTATCCAGCTCACTGTTTTGTATTTTGGGCCAAATCAATGATGAAAATGCGGCTCTTGTATTGGGCCTCAGTCCAACAGCCGAAATAATATTATACTCTTTATCTTATGTTAGTTAATCATAGCTTTATTTAATGTGATTTATTCTTTAAAAATTTGTTTCTCAGAACTTTTGAGAGGTTGTACTATTATGAAATATTTTTTTTTAATTTAAAATTATTTTAAAAAAATAAAAAAAGCAGAGCTCCCATTTTCTAATTGAGGTTACATCACAATATCACATTCAAAGTCATCGTGACTCACCATGAGCTACGCGATTTTGTCGTCAGTCTTGGTTTCTACTTTCTTCTTCCATTTCTATTCTTCAATTTTTCATCTTTACCAACAGTGTGAGCCCAGGGCTGGGGCATCCTTCGGCCCATGCAAAATTGTCCATTAGAATAGAAAATATATATATATATATATATATATAGATATTACATACAAAAACAAAAAAGTATCTATATTATATTATTAGGACTTAATAGTTGGCTTTCTACACCCTCAAAATTCGTTATAGAACTCTTTTTCTTAAGTAAAATCACCTTTTTTTTTTGTTTTGAAACAAAATTCAATTAAACACTTAAATGAAATATTCTTTTAATAAAACTTTTATACCAACCCCATTTTATAATTTTAAATTTTATATCCTAATTTTTAATTAAAAATATTTTTTAAAATAAATTGTTTTTAAATTTTAATGATTTTTAGTGTAGAGATATAAAGTATGTAAAATATTTAAAGACGTTATGATTTGTATGTATTTTATAATAGAACTCAAAAGAAATACTTTTTTCTAAGGTGAAATTTTATAGGAAGAGATTAATTTTAATATATGAGTTTGTATTTTATAAATTAAATTAAGAGTACTTTAAGAAATAAGATTCAAAAGGATTGTTGTAAAAATTTTAGAAGGGTGTTAAAATCTCCATTCTATTATCACTAATCCCTAAAGGGAAAATGTTTTCACTCTAGAGCAATATCAATCCACTTACTACGTCGACCTTCCAACATCACTTTTGTATTGCAAAATACTCCAAATTTTACTAGTTGATTATACTCAGTGTTCACTATGTTAGGATACTCTAAATGCACATGGTTAATATATGATATTTTAAAATTTTAAATGGGAATAATTTCATTGATATTTTTCTCTTATAAGCACCACACATCCACACATATTTAAGATAATTTATACTCACGGTTGATAATAGTTGGTACCAAAGTAGACACAACTTTTAATATGCAATCAAATGCATCATGTCGAGTAAAACCGTTGAAATTTTATAACCATCTAAACGAATAGAATGATTCGACAGAATTTTATCCATAAAATATAAGATTAAACTTTGTAGTAAAAAGATAGATTCACAAAGTCACCAAATTAAAAAATAAAAAATCGTTGTGGACATTGTTTATAGAGAATGATGGAATATCAAACCTTGCAACTTCATTTCAGGGAGTATCGTGTGAAATATAAAATAATAATAATAATAATAATAATAATAACACTAATTAATATTTAATTACATGTAAGGTCAGACCCGAAAATGACAAAGCTCGATACTAACATCAACATAAATTTAAAAGAGACTACAAGATTTAAGAATATATTTTGTTGTTTCCATCCAAAAATTCATTTCCAATCAACCCAAAACCAAAGCTTAAATAAAAACAAATACACACATGAATATTAAAGAGAAAAAAATTATTTAAAAAAAAACTAAGAAACAGTCAATAACTGAACTTCATATCAGCATTTACAATTACAAATCCACTACAACACCTACAAATTATGGGATTATTTAAAATAAATGTAAATACAAATATTATTGTTTTTTTTTTTTTTTGTGAATAAAGAAGAGAATTCCACTTGATCAATTGATTAATCTTCCAAAGATATGTTTAGGACTGCCGTGCTTCACCATAAACTTTGATTTTAACTTGACACCTCACAATTCTATTGAGTTAAAAACCACAGAGCCGCAGTCTCGAATGTACTTTTGAAGTCTTATAAGAAAACCAAACATCCCCAAAATCCAACGTTTGATCATCATCATGTCAAGCGCGTACAAAATTCTTTCTTTTGATAATACCGATGAATTCAAATCAAATCATCAATGATTGATTCAATCGGACGGCTGCCAGGCCGAGGCAGTCAACAAGGACAAATCTTTCCAGCCCAATTTCAAGCACCCATTTTCCTCGACCAAAGTATATCCTTTCCAAGGAAACATCCCAAGCAGCAAGCTAGCTTGAGCTGCCGGGTTACCACTCAGAGAAACGGGTCTGAATCCGACCCGTTTCAACTCCTCCCCCCATCTCTCCACTTTCACCTCACCCGTCCTCTTGGGTCCACCAACCGCCACTATGTTCCTAATTTCACATCCAAACAACTGCTGCTCCACCGTATGCCTCTCTATACTGTCAGCACCCAGTCCGTCCCCCAGCGCGTCGAACAACGCGCTGTAATAATGTAAAGCCTCAACGAACCGTCCCAAAAAACTGCCACCGTGGCTTAAATCTTGTTCAACGATCGTAATCAGCTTCGGCCTCAGCAGAGCCAACATTCTCAACGTCCCTAAATCACTCCCCGTTATGTCGTACAAGCAATGATGCATCCAATGGACCACAATTGTTTCCCCAGGTCTCACCCCGAGTTGACTCACGTCGATTATGTTCCCAATTTTGCCCTCCAGCGGATTAAAATCGAACGGCAAGCCGAGTGACATGGCAAAGTCAGCGAGTCGTCTCCCAGTCGATTCGAGCAACTCGGACGAAGATCCGAACCCGGTTATTCTCACTGATCTGATCTTTTTAGACCGGGATACGAGGATGTGGAACAATCCTGGCCATTGAAGGCCTTGCATAATGTCCAGATCGATGATGTGGACACAATCTGCACCGTCCAATGCTTGAAAAATCGCTTGATTGGCGGTGAAATGAGAGAACTTTATCAACGGACAGATGGAATTGTATGATTGCAAGGCGTTGAAAATCTTCTGAGACTGGGATAACGTCAACGATTTCGTGGTGAGGGGCGAGTAAGTTCCCAAACAAGAACTGACAACACGCGCCTGAAGCGCGTGGGCGAAGTAAGCACCGACGCGTTCCGGCGAAGAACCGAACGGAGACGATAGCTCGGATATCTCCGGAAGAAGATCGGTGGCGTCGTCGAGATTGTCCATGGCGACGCATTCAGCGCACTGTAGCAAGAGTCCTAAGAGTCTCAAGCCTGCTGACTCGCCTTCCATCACGACGACGTCGTGCTGTTCAGCTTCTTCTTCTTGCTCTTGTATTTTTTGTTCCTGTTCGATCACGTTAGCTCGTTTGGCAACGGCTCTCAAAGGATCGCCGTTGGGGTTGTCGTCGTCATCGTCGCGGTCCACGCGCTTGGATTTCATCGCGGCGGAGGTATTGATTGGAGACTGAGGTACTACTAAGCTTTGAAGCATGATAATAAAACTGATTGAAAGTGCTTGATTGATATATTGAAAGTGGTGGGTTAATTCGATAATTGAGATTCGAAAAGCGAAGAGCTTTTGAGAGAAAATGGACAAATCCTCGCAAAGAAACAAAGAGACTAACGAACAGATAATCCAGAGCTGTGTGTCAGAGCACGAGAAAGTAGGATTGAAAATAACAACAATAATTAGAAGATAAGAACTGAGAAATTCATTTGTGTTTGGGGAGAGGGAAAGTGAGGGAAACTTGGGAGGAAAGTTGAAATACTTTTTAGCTCAGAATAGAGAGATGACGACAGAGGGAAGGAGGGAAAATGAATAAATGTAAAATGATGGTTTTTGTTTATTTTGTTTTATTTTTTTATTTTTTACGTCGTTAGGTACTCCGTTTGGGAGTGTCGTTAAGTCCGTTCGCTTATGGGAAAACGTTAGATTTAAGGGATTTAATTAAGTGATTAATTAAATGAGCTAATACTTAATTGCTTCATCTTTTGGATTCTAAGGGTATGTGTCATGGATAAAATTAAAGGGAATAAGGGATCAAATTTTGTCTTTATGTTTAGGATATCGATATCACTAATTAATATAATCTTATTATTGTTTACATGATTAGTGGGGTAATCCCTCATTAGAAAAGATTTGAAGCACAGTTAATCCATAAGCACCAATCATCCCCGGTTGTTAGAGCATCTCCAAAAGCCTATATAAATTTTACTCTTCAAATACCTATTTGCTTACCTATGTGGCAAATAAAATGGTGAAAAAATATGATATTCTCTAAAAAACTCTTCAAATAGAAAAAAATTAATATTATTTTAATCATATAATTAGTTTTTTACAGGAAAAGTTAATAGCAATTAAAGCACTTCTCTCTCTTTCTTTAATGAAAAGTAATAAAATATAAATTGAAGAGAGAGAAATCAACTCTCTAAATTTGAAGAGAGAGAATCAATTCTCTAAATTTGAAGAGAGAGAATCAATTCTTATTTGAAGAATCTTAATTGAAGTGCCTTTTGGAGCTTTAAAGATTGATGTGACTCTTCAAATAAGTAATAAAATCTTATTTGAACAGTCTTTTGGTGATGCTCTTACTATACCAAAAGCTTGCAAAAAAATTAATAATTTCTGTTAGTTCAATAAATGACGAGATTTATTTTGAATTAATTAGACATAATAGATGGTTAAAAGATTTCAATCAATTGCGCGACTGTGCGTGTGGTGATTTATTGGGCTGTGTTGTGAGCCCAAAATTCCGCCTGCCCAATGTGTGAGGGGCACGGCTTCGCACACTAGATTGGGACTCAATGTCTGGTTAATAATGTTTGCGGCTAAATCCAAATAAAAAAAAAAAAAGAAAGAAAAAGAAAGCAGGTACAACGATGATTGTCAAGGAAAACTATCATGGTGGTCTGCAAATTGCTATATTATCTTTAGATCACAAGCAGCGACAGGTATCCAAAAACCAAAAGTGGGTTCAATCATTGTTTGCTTTACTGTATTATTAGTTTTCCTTTTGAGGTATCTTTCGTTTCAAATAATAATCGGCATAGATCTTTCAATTCAAACAAGAGGGTGTCGTTTGCTTTGCCACTCAAAAATGACCGCACTTGATCGTTCGAAGACCAATTCTACGGTGAATCTTAGCATATCTTGTCTGAGTGGTAAGGACGATTTAGAATCTGTGGCAGCTGTCGGGCTGTCAAATACCAATCTTGAAAAACAATCAGCACATGCTACGTTAACATCATCGGCAACGTAGAGATCCCAATTTACTTCTATCTTGACTTCAGAATTTTATTTGAAGGAAGTGTAATGCCTATGAATGAATCAGTTGCTGACAAAAAGATGTCAAATGACACCTTCAAATTTACGCTGATAAACATGCATTATCAGTCCAGAGTCTATTTGAGGAATGATCAAAACATTTTTAACAGGTTCACAAATAACCCAACGCGATCAAAACATTAAATCCAGGCTGATGATACAGAGCAAAACGCAAATGAAATCCAAAGCCAAGAAATGCATTTGCAGATCAACTTCAAATTAAAAAACACCAGAAGTACAAGCTATTTGAAATAATCAAAACTGCTGCCATAAATATATAGGATTGATAAACAAGCATATAATTGTTTCGTCTCCTTAGTACAACCATTTGTATGATGAGGTCTGTAACTTGGCACCACATAAGCAAAACAAAATATACATGCTCGGGTAATAATAAAGCAATTCTCAAATCAGCAGAAATGCAGTAACCATCTTAAACTCATAGAGGAGCAAACTCAGGCCCTGTTAGGTAAACATGTGATTCTCGCACATACATGCGCATGCTTATAGGTTTTGGACAGCCGTAAAAAGCTTCAGCACCAAGTATTTGGTAAACACACTCTGCTGCAGTTTGGATGATAAGCTAATTTTATCCCAAAATTGTACTATAAAATACCTATGATGTTGTCATTACTATTACCATCAAATTATTATTTTAAAGTTATACTTATCACAAATTATCAATTTTTATTTGTAACTACAATGCCTTAATACCAAATGGGGTCTTAAACTTGATAGCATATGAACTGCAAATATCATCAAGCAAACACAGCTCAGTTCCTAGAACTCAGTATTCATTAAAAAATCCCTAGAAACTGCACAAGTTGACTTTGTCATAGACAAGCTTGGCTTGTGTAGAACAAAAATGCAAACCAAGCAGAGAACATAAACCTCAGAAATAAAAAACAGTTGCAAAGTATCAAATCCCATGATGTTGCTCGGCAATTGAACTACTCGATGAGTAAGATTCATCAGCCTTACTTAGGCCAAGTAATCAACCCAATGAGCACTCAACCCAACTCTTCCTACAATCAGCCTATAGGAAATCAATTGTGGAATAACCTATTACGCAATGACATCAACACAATCAAACCCAGAAACCAACATCAAACATCATTTACACAACCCACATTTCCACAATCAGGATGAATATATCCAGAACGTTACCAAATCTGCTAGAAAAGACTATAATGGAAGATAATATAAACAAAATAACACCCAATTAAACAAGTCCTAACAGCAAGCAGCATTAATTTATGACTCTTGAGTAAACATTATAAACCCAACAATATCACATAAAAATAGTACCAGATCCAGAAAAAAAATTAAGTTCACAAAACACTACATAAATCTCAAAATTCGCACTTTAACAACTAAAGCGTTTTCAATAACACAAAACAAAACAAAACGACAAGTCGCTTTCTTCCTTTAGTTAAAAATCTAAAACCTGAGCTTAGTAAAGAACCAACGATTCTTGCCAGTCTTAAACCTCTCCTCGAGGCGCTTCTTGGTCTCCTTGCAAGCGGTCACCTTCTTGTCCTTGCTCTGGAGGGAATCGGCCGACACGACGTCCTTCAAATCGACGTCGAGAGTGTAGCGCGTGGGCATCAGGTGCTGGTAGTTGACCAACTTGACGAAGGCCTTGACGCGCGACTTCTTCGCTGTCTTCTTCGCCGAGTCCTTGCGGATGACCTTGCCCGGGTACTTCTTTATCCCCGCTACCAAACAGTGCCCGTACGCCCTCTCGCGGGTCCCGTCGTCGAACGACTTCACGATCACCGCCTTCCGGCCGGCATAACGGCCCTGAAGAAGGATCACGGCCTTGTTTGGTTTCAGAAACTTCACCATTTCAACTCTCGCTCCTCGCGCACCCGCGGCTCTCTCTGGGTTTTTGTGTGTTTGTGCAGAGGCTAGATCGATTTACAAATGAGGATTTATATATATATCAGCTGGCTTTCTGTGAAACCCTAGAAACCCTCGGCGAATTTGGGTATTGGGCTTGTTTTCGTTTTCTCTTGTGGGTTTTTGAAAAGCGGTTGGAAAATGGGCTCAGCCCAAATATAATGAATTAAACCACAGCATAATTCTCCATCCGAAAAAAACTTGCAAAATAATACAACACTCTGCCCGCTAAAACCACAAACAAAATAAGAAATTGCTCATAAATTTTGTACTTTAGCAAGTTTGGAAGGTGTTGAGAGCATTGTATGTCTTGAAAAGTGTAATGGATGTTTTTGGTAAATTTTATAATTAAAGTGTTGTTTCATTGTGCAATAATCGATTATAATATAAATTGGTTTGAGGTTGTCTAAAACTTCATACCAAACATTTGGAAGATAGAAGTATAGTGAAAATAAAATGTACTTGGTGAATCAAAAAATTTAATATTAGTAAATAAATGATTAATGTCTCATTTGTAATTGATGTTGGACAACTGTAACATAAAAGATATAACGCTAAAATGTTTAGTACATATTAATTGTTGGAGGTTGGAAGTTGAATTGATTAGATTTTGTACTTATAATTTTACACTTTTTATGATGAAAGTTTTATTAATATCTTTACTAATTTTGTCAAAATTATTATTTAATAATTATATTTACTACATACTATTAATTTTTATTTCATAACTACAATTATTTTTTTTTACAAGAGATGTAACTTGAAAGATACGGTATCTCAATACCAAATAGGATATGAGTATGACATTTGACAAATTAAAATATAGTCTAATTGATTATTTGATACCACTCTTTTAAAAAATTTTATGATTAAAGTGTTGCGATGTCTACCAGATTATTTAATCGACACAATAGAAATAATTAAATAAATTATCTTATAAATCGCATCAAATAAACTATTTTCACTTGATGGGTGCAGATGTAATTTCCCCTCTTTCGTAAATGTCAGCTATCACAGTTTTGTTTCAAAAGGTTGGAAAGTATACTTCTAGGACAAAACTACGTTACAGATTCTGTAAGGTACAGACTGCAGCATCAGCCGTTGGATGTGGTTGGATGTGGAGTGAGAAACTAAACAAAAGAAAATCGGATGGTGGGATGACGGGAGATGTTTGTTACAGAATCTGTAACATAGACAGGTCCATACTTCTATCTTCCAAATGTTTGAATTTTGGAATTTTGTGTTCGGTTTCAAAAGGTTTGAAAAAGTACACTAAATCAGGCATCTCTTGAGTCTTTACACCAGCGGAGAACGAGTTATTTTCTCTCCAAGCAGTTAGCACTCAGTTGAAAATCATTCCTCATGACTCAAAAAGCACACAACATCATCAATGCTAAAGAATGAGCTTGTATTTCTATCTTTGATCATTATTCTCTCTTGATCTAATCTTTTTTTATCATAAATACATGTGGTTGATTGATAGTTAATAAATAAAATAAAAAAGTTAAATTCTACCCATACATTATCAATTAAAGACAGTTGGCACAAGATTTTTAAATCTCGTGAGAACTCAGATAAGGAGAGGATCTTTATCCTTCTATCTTTGTTATAGTTGACCAAACGAAGTAAACTTTTCGTAATGAAATTAAATTTACTAAAACAACGTTATTACAAAAATTATGTTGGTTGCGCCTTTCTTTTTTTTTTTTTAAGTTGACGATTTATAATGCTGATTTAAAAGATTGTGATAGATTTTTGATCATTCATAAGATAAATCCGGAAATATTTTTTTTTGAAAAATATGTTAAAATCATGGTATCATCATTCTTGTTACGAACGTGCTTTCAATGTGATTGCATGTATGTATGTGTTTGTGTTGGCCCCAAACCAACTCGTTCTTATTTTGTATTGAAAATGTATCTACAATCAAGCATTGATTTAAAGATAAATCAATCAGCCACTGCAGAGAATTAAATACATAGTAAATAAAATTCAAAAGTACAAGAACAAGAGTACGTGTATCAAAAGGCTACAGAATGGTATACAAAAATAATAACTCAAGCCACGGGGGCAATCCTATCATATCATCAAACTAAGGAACAATCTGAACTGTTTTCATTATTATTTATACACGTAATATAATAATGGAAATAAAAAAAAGAATCCCCAAAATCAAACGATCAACCGTGCGTATGTGTGTTCAGAAGCAGGCGTCCAAGGCACAGCAGCAACACAAGCCAGCACAACTGCAAATTAAACCGACCAAATCAGTCACTAAACATATGATAGATGTGCATATACATACATATATATATATATGAATACTTAACATAAGGTGAGGTGAAACATAAAGATTGCATACCATCCTTTCCAGAAGCCATCACCTCTGGACTTGGTTTCTACGGGGGCATTTTGAGCGTAACCATGATCGCCGTCTTTCGTTGGATAACCTGCCGGTGGTGGCGCCGCCACGTATGGACCCGCCGTTGTAGAAGGTGGTGGTGGGGGGTATGCTACTACATATACACAATTACCCAGTTAAGATAAAACATGTAGATTCAAAATTCACAATTTAAAAACGTGGGAACGCAACAACAGGAGGAGAAGTATGATATACAGATGATTTATTAGTTACCTGAGGACTGATTCTGATTGTAGGAACTCATGCTTGCAGTTGATAGAAGAGAGAAAAGACTGGCAAAGGCAAAGGCAAAGGAAGGAAAAATGACAAGTTAGGTGGGAGAAGATGCTGAAGTTGGAGATAAAGATGGAAATTTGTTTAACTGACGATGATGACGACGACGAGAGTGGGTGTAAATATGTAAATGTGTGTGATGTATTATGTATTTATAGAAGAAAAATGGCGGAGTGGTTGTTGTTAATTTCTTGGAAGGAGAGTTTAGCGAGGGCGGTCGCTACGCGTCGAAGAAGAATGATTTCAATTGAATCCGCAACCACAGTTAACATAATAATAATATAAAAAAACGTCTCACGGCATCAACTCTAAAGAAAGAAAAGAACCTTATTCTAAACTAGCAGCATAAAACTATCACCCCGTGACAAGCAGCCCTACAACCGCCTGCCTGGCCTCTGGCTCTTAATTAGTATTTTTTTTTCCCCGAGTAAAAATCGATTCCTGAATAAGAGTTTAACATTAGATTCATATTTAAATCGACATTAATTTTTAAACTTAACGTGTAAGATTTCTTTTTTTTTTTTTTATTGCATGAGTCCGAGCCGTTGCATCTAAAAACAAAACAGTGGAAACGCGTACCAACCACTCACATAACATCTGTCCGGGATGGAGCCGGTTGTTTATTTCAGCAACCTACTTTGAAATGACACGCGGACCACAATTTTGTTCCTTGTTTTCAACGTTGTGACGTGAAGCAACCATGAAAGAAGCATTTTTTTAAGAAATATTTTACTAGTTTTTTTTTTTTTTTTTTTTTGGGTTGAATCGTTACAATCTAAAGATAATAAATCGTGGGTCTGCGGAGAGTTCCAATTTAATTGTGCTTTCATTTTATGGCTATTTGCTGTTCTGTCTAATTGTTTCTGGCTCCACAAAAATCAATTGAAAGATAAGATTAGCCCTTGTAGGTTCTACCAGTTTCCATTATGGTCCCCAATTTTATTGTGTTCTTCTTTAAATTATGATTCCCTACCCTATCGGCTCCACCTCCACTTGTGCTTTCAGAATATGTTTGTCTTAAAAAGTTACATGTGTTTTATTTAATTTTATATTATTATTTTTAGATTTGGATATAGATGAAAATTTTCACTTCCTAAACCTCAATCCTTGTTCTATTAACCATAAAACGATTAACAAAAAATCATTTTCTATAACAAAAAATACTGCTATATAAAAGTAATAAAAAAAATTTTATAGAAAAAATAATTGGTGAGATTGGAACATTTTAGGGTTTGTGTTGTAGACTGACTTAACAAATAAAATCAACGAAAACAACGGTCGGAGAGATGCAGTTTATAACACAATTTACTAAAAAATATTTCCAATGAATTTGTCCAACTCACACTTCTTTTTTCTTCAAACGTATTGAATTTTGAGTTGACAATAAATAAAACTCATAAATCATCCTCAAATTGAGGAAACGGACTTATTGGCCAGGAGGAAGGGCTCTCTCTCGAGATAAATAAAAAATAAAAAATTATTTTATTTAAGAAAGAAACTTGCGATTCATTTATTAATTAATTTGAAGTAAAAGCAGTGAATCGGATTTTGAACAAGAAGAAGAAAAGGGTGTTAATTGCGTAATTTAATTGGCCAACAGATATATGATTGAAAGGCTTTAACTAATATAATAAAACACGACTTGTTTTGCAATTTCTTATATTGATTAGCAAATATGTTGGTAAGTAAAATCTCATCTTGTCATATTATGAATAAGATGCACCAAATCATCCAATTTCATCATCTCAAATCTCTATTTTTTTAATGATAAAAAATCATGTGTGTTAGGCATTTGCTTAAAATACTGGGGAAAGCCCCACTTGGGTAAATTAGTAATGGCCTTTGATTTCGAAACAAGAAACATGTAGTCCATGATAATTATATATCGAGAAAGTTTTATATGAAATCAGTCACATTATGTTATTAGTTGGTGTCAATCAATTAGAATTAATAAGTGTTACTAATTGATGATTAAATTTTAAATATATAATTACAAAATCTCATAATTTCAAACACTTTAAAATTTGACCAAATAATTGTTAGCAAATTTTGAAATTTATTTTTAAAAATTGAGTTGACAAAGAAGCTTGTTACGATTTGGAAGACTTAAAATTTGTGCCTTATTAGGCTTTGTCCTAAGTTTGCACGTAATCCAAAACTTTGTGGGCTTAAGTGGGCTTTTTGGTATTTTTCCCTTTTTTTTACTAGGTGGTATGCTTGATTTTAGAAATTATTTAATTTTACAAAGTTTTAAAGCAAAATGTGTTCATTCAAAAACTAAACATTATTATTTTTTTAAATATGACAGCTAATTTAACTAATTAAAGTCCTGCAATATCAACTAATCTCACTTGAAAAAAAAGGTGAAAATTACTTTAAACTTATAATTGAAAATATTAAAGCTTTTCAGAATAATTTTAACATACAAAATTTTTAATGAGAAAAATAACTTATTTAGTTTATCAACAGCCAGTCTCCTCTCCGAAATATGAAAACTAGAAAGAGTTTTAAGTACTTGTTCTCAATGTTCGAATAAAGACAAATGATTTTACCGCATACACAAAACTCACAAAAACATTATAAAATAAAAATAAAAATAAAAATTCAAATAGAAACATTAAATTACTTAAGTGATTTTAATAATTTTAAAAGGGAAAAAATCCAATCAAAATCTCATAATTTTTAAACATACAATTACAAAATCTCATAATTTGAAACATTTTAAATTACAAGATTAGGTAGTTGCATTTTTATACATTTGTGTCACAATAATTTATATAAGAATAATTTTGTATCCTTAATTTCGATTATACGAATAAACTGTCTTGAGACAATTACCTTAAAAAAAATGTGCCTCCACAATACTCAAACATTTGTAATAATTGATTATAATATAAATTAGTTTGAGGTTGTCTAAACTTCATACCAAACATTTGGAAGATAGAAGTATAGTAGTTGGTGAATCGCGAAACTTATATTAGTAAATATATGATTAATGTCCTGTTTGTGATTGATGTTGGATAGTTGGAGTATAAAAATTACAGTGTTTAGTAAATATTAGTTGCTGTAGGTTGGAAGTTGAATTAATTTGATTTTACACTTATAATTTTATACTTGTATGATGAAAAATCTATTAATATATTTAATAGTTTTTGTCAAAATTATTATTTAATAATTATATTTACTACATATTATTAACTTTTATTTTATAGTTACAACTTTTTTTTTTCCCAAGAACTACAATATTTCAATACCAAAACAGGACTAAAGTAAGACTTTTGACAAATTAAAATGTATTCTAACTCATTATTTGATACAACTCTTTTAAAAAATTTCATGATTAAAATGATGTGATGTCTACCAGATTATTTAATCGGTACAGTAGAAATAATGAAATAAATTATCTTATGAATCACGTCAAATAAACTATTTTCACTTGATGGATTCACATGTAATTTCCCCTCTTTCGTAAAGGTCAGCTTTGACGTTTGAATTTTGTGTTCGATTTCAAAAGGTTGGAAAGTACATCAAATCGGGCATCTCATTAGTATTTACACCAGCGGAGAATGAGTTATTTTCTCTCGAAGCAATTAGCACTCAATTGAAAAGCATCCCTCTAACTCAAAAGCACACATCATCAATGCTAAAGAATGAGCTTTTATTTCTATCTCTATTATAGTTGACCATCGAGTGAACTTTTCGTAATGAAATTAAATTTACTAAAACAACGTTGTTACAAATATTATGTTGTTTGTGCCTTCTTTTTTAAGTTGATGGTTTATAATGCTGATTTAAAAGATTGCGATAGACTTTTGATTATTCACAAGATAAATCCGAAAATTATTTTTTTTTGAAAAATATGTTAAAATCATGATATATCATTCTTGTTATGAACGTGCTTTCAATGTGATTGCATGTATGTGTTTGTGTTGGCCCCAAATCAACTTGTTCTTATTTTGTATTGAAAATGTATCTGTTGAGATAATACCTCGAGGCGACCAGACGTGAAGAGCAGATGCTTGTTGACAGAGTTCTGCAAACAGGAGAGTCCTGTAAGAGCCAGGTAGCAGGGGAACAAGAGCAGAAATACTCTGCTCGTCCTCGAATACGACATTTATGGGGTGAAACTCCTGGTAGGGGCACGAGGCCATTCCTGCTAGAGTTGAAAGGTGAGGCGACCAGGTCGGCGACAGTTGACAAGACGTGTATTCCAATCCGAGAATCAAGGCACGAAGTCCGTTCCCGTTCGCCCACAACGGCGATAATGGGGCGCCCACATCCGAGAGTACAGAGAATAATGGGCGTGGACTTCGGAAGACGGCGGTTGAGAGGAAACATATAAAAAGGTAGCCAACGAAGGTAAAAGGGTTAGCATTTTTGAGATTATAAGAAAGATAAGGAAAATTCTAAAGAATAGAAGCTAAAAGGAAAGCCATAAGATCTGTGGCAAACATTCCCAGAACCTTGAAATCTGACTTGAGCGTCGGAGGGTTTACGCCGGGAAAACAACCGGCGTACTCTGACTTGTATCTGTGGACGCAGGAATACTCGGAGAAGAAAGCGTACGAGGAGATATCCTGATCGAGGTGAGGTTGATCGAGCAGATCTTCTGGTCGTCGCGAGAGCGTAACCAGAATCTCGCATCAACATTTTGGCGCCGTCTGTGGGGAATTGAACCAAAAGCTGTTGTTGCTATCCAGAAAAGGAGTGAGGCAAGCGAAAAGCAATGGAGACAGGAGGAAGTAGTGCACAAGGGGGTGATATGAGGCTCAACGATTCCGTGACGTTGAGGGAGATAGCCAGTGAAGCGAGGGAAAAAGCCATGTTCGACCGGATGGAACGGATGGAAAAGCAGATGGAGACCCTGACAACCATCCTGCATGAGTTGCGGAGTGAACGAAGGGTAACACAGCAGGAAAGGGTGAGAGGTGGTGGATTAGCACCAGGCCCTGATGTTACGAGGAGGAGTCAAACCACTTGGAGATTTAGTGGTGAGAGAGGTAACATACCTCTGCGGGGAGAATGCCAGAGAGAGGAAGAGCAATCCCCGGCAAGACAGATTGTTGACGAAGACGACGAGGAGGTGAATGCAGAGGAAATTGAATTAAGGCAACACTTGCATAATGTAGTGCAAGAGCGGGATCAAGTTGCAGCACGTGACCCTGGTCGTGCAGTGCAGCTGGAGGAGGAAGTGCGCAGACTAGCGCAGGTAATCGACGACATGCAAGGAAGGAGCAGAGCTCCTGCTTGGAGAAAAATGCTGGACGGGGAATCACCGCTCGCAGTAGAGATCATGAGAGCAGTAATTCCGAGGGATTTCCGCCTCCCGGACCTTAGATATTCGGGACGAACTGATCCACTGGTGCACATAGAGCGCTTCAACGACATAACTGGGGTACAAGGATTATCACAATCCCAAAGGTGCAGGGTGTTCCCACTGTCCATTGAGGGACGTGCACGAGAGTGGTACAGGAAACTTCCTCGGGGGAGCATTAAAACGTTCGAGCAGATGTGCCAGGAATTCGCAGAGCAGTTTCGAGGGGCAATAACACCAGAAGATGACATGATGGAGTTAAAAAGTATGAAGCAGGGGGAACAAGAAACACTTCGGGAATTCATCAAGAGGTTTCACCGTGCTGTCCTCGATCTGGGAGCCTTCAACCATCCTCAGGCATTAAGGGGACTAAAAGAAGGGGTGAAGATAGAAAGGCTGTGGTACAACTTGAGAAGCTCAGCTATTCAGACGTACGCGGCCGCATACGAGCAGGCCAAAAGGGACATAGAGATTGAGGAAGAAAAGGATGCTCGGATTAAAACAGACCAGCTGGAAGGGTTGAGAAAGAAAGAGAAGAGGGCAGTACCGGGAAGTGGGCCAATCAGGAGGAGGGACCACCAGGCCTCGGGTAGTGGTGCAGGAGGACGGGTAACCACTTATCAACCTAATCATAGGCCACCACAGTATCAGCGCAGTAGGGCGCAGCCTCCTCGTTTCCCAGCTAGGGAGCCTTGGCGAAGGCAGGATCCGACATATGGTGGTCATCAACACTCCTACGGTAGTAGAGGGAGCAGACCTAGAAGTACTGCCATCACCTATAACTCAGAACAGAGCAAATAGGGAACGAGCAGTGCACCTGATCGACCAGAACCAGGACTATGGGCGGTACACGTCCTTGAAGATGTCCCTGGACGAGGTGTACGAGGCCATAAAAGATCGGGGGTTGCTATACCTTCCTGCTCCAATAACAAAGCTACCCAGCAGGAGAGATAGGGGACGCTATTGTAAGTTCCATGGCACTCATGGCCACACCACAACAGATTATAGAGATCTTAAGACCCAGGTGGAGGATTTGGTAAGAAATCGGTATCTGGATGAGTTTGTAGATGGGACTTTCCCAATGGTAGCCTCAACAAGTGAAGGGGAGCAGAGCGACAGAAACTTGAGGCGCGAGCAACCTGCAGTCATGGTTATAGCTGGAGGCCCAACATTGGCCGGAGATTCCAACAGGTCGAGGAAGAATTATGCTAGATACGCCATGACCAGCAAAGAGGTATTCTTCAACACACCAGCAGCCAAACGAGTAAGGGTCAGGCAAGTGCCAATCATGTGGACAGATGAAGATGAGGAATGAATTCTATACCCGCATGAGGATGCTTTAGTCATCAAGGCTACTGTCGCTAGCAAGAAATTTGACCGGATACTGGTTGACACGGGGAGCTCAGTTGATGTGTTGTTTAAGACAACCCTTGAGGAGATGGGAATAGCAGACCTGAAGTTGGATTACACCAATACCTCCTTGAAGGGGTTTGGAGGAGGAAAGCTGGTCCCTCTGGGCGTGGTTGAGCTGCCTATCACGATGGGGAGCTCCCCGACAGAAAGGACAATGATACTGGACTTTGTGGTAATAGACGAAGAAGGTCCTTACCAGATGATCCTAGGCCGGCCATTTCTGAGGATGAGCAAAGCAGTGCTGTCCAACCATTATCTTACTCTGAAGTACCGGGTGAATGGGGTGGTTGGAGTGGTACGAGGGGACCAGAGGATTGCAAGAAGCTGCTACTCCTCGGCGGCAAGGGAAGCAATGCAGATAACGTCCCTCGATACCCGAGTAGAAAACAAGAATGGCAGACAAGAACCTGTAAAGGATCTGGAAACAGTGAGCCTGGGAACAGCGAATCCGGGAAAGACGATCAGATGTGTTTGCTTGGACGCATGAAGACATGCCAGGGATTGACCCTGAGGTAGCATGTCATAAGCTGGCAATAAAGAAAGGGGCTCGGGCAGTAAGGCAAAAGAGGAGGTGTTTCAATCAGGAGAGGTATGAGGTCATAAATGGCGAGGTAGAGAAGCTTTTGAGAGCAGGGTTCATTCGGGAAGTCAATTACCCTGAATGGATATCGAATGTGGTGTTGGTAAAGAAGGCAAATGGCAAGTGGAGGATGTGTGTCGATTTCACAGACCTTAATAAGGCGTAACCAAAAGACAGCTTCCCGCTACCAAAGATCGATCAGCTAGTAGATTCAACGGCTGGGCACGAGCTGCTTAGCTTCATGGACGCGTTCTTGGGATACAACCAGATCCCCATGTACGAGCAGGATGAGGAGAGCACGGCTTTCATCACTAACCAGGGTTTGTTCTGTTACAGGGTAATGCCATTTGGTCTCAAAAATGCTGGGGCCACCTACCAGAGGCTGGTGAACAAAGTCTTTAGGCCGTTGATTGGGAAAACCATGGAGGTGTACGTGGATGACATGATCACCAAATCCAAAATCACGAAGGAACATGTCAGACACCTTGAGGAGACCTTCGGGCTTCTGAGGAAATATAAGATGAAGCTCAACCCGGAGAAGTGTGCTTTCGGGGTCGAGTCAGGGAAATTCCTTGGATTCATGGTGAGTCACAGGGGGATTGAAGCAAATCCCAAGAAAATCCAGGCGATTGTGCAGATGAGGTCTCATCGTAACCTGAAGGAGATGCAGAGCCTCACGGGGAGGCTGGCGGCGTTGAGCATATTCATATCCAAGGCTACGGATAAGTGTCAGCCATTCTTTCAAGTGATAAGGAAGGGGAAGAAAACAGAATGGACACCAGAATGCGAGGAAGCCTTCCAGAATTTGAAGCAGTACTTGCAGCAAACTCCACTACTGTCCACACCGAGGGATGGGGACAAGCTATATTTGTATTTGGCTGTATCGGATCGGGCCGCCAGTTCTGTTCTGGTGAGAGAGGAAGAAGGAATTCAGTATCCGATATACTACACCAGCAAAGCTCTGCTCGACGCTGAGACCAGGTACCCACCGTTGGAGAAGTGGGCACTTGCCCTTGTGGTCGCGGCTCGGAAGCTGAGGCCATATTTTCAAGCATTCCCAGTCTCGGTAATAACAAACCAGCCCTTGCGTCAAACTCTGCACAAGCCAGATGCTTCGGGTCGGCTCGTCAAGTGGGCTATAGAGCTGAGCGAGTTCAACATAAACTACAAACCCCGAACAGCGATAAAGGCTCAAGTAATGGCCGATTTCGTAGCTGAATTCACAGAGCCCGAAGTATTTTTAGATCGACGAGATGTAGTTACAGACAGTGGCGAAGCTCAAGTATGGCAGATGTCTGTGGATGGGTCATCAGGGGAACAGGGTTCAGGAGCAGGAATTGTCTTGGAAGGCCCGGATGGGGAGGAGATCTCTTATGCTGTAAAGTTGGAATTCGCAGCCACAAATAACCAGGCAGAGTATGAAGCCTTGATAGCAGGCTTGCAATTGGCTAAGGCCGTGAAAGCGGACAGAGTGAAGATCAGAACTGATTCTCAGCTGGTTGCGAATCATGTCAGTGAAAGATTCCAACCAAGAGAGGAGAAGATGGAGCAGTACCTGAAGATAGCCAGGCAGATGATGGGGAAATTCGAAGCAGTGGAGGTGATACAAATCCCCAGGGAGCAGAATAGTCGAGCAGACATTTTGGCCAGGATGGCAGCAGTAGCCGATCCAAAAATGCCAAAGTCGATCCCTCTAGAGTTGAAGTCGAGCCCAAGTATCGAGCAGAATATGGGGGTGTTGCGGATTGAACAAAAATGCTCGTGGATGGACCCAATAATTTCATACATCAGGGACGGGGTATTACCACCAGATAAGTTGCGAGCTCGGAAGGTTAGAGCCCAGGCCTCGAGATACACGATGATTGATGGGGTACTGTATCGACGAGGATATACACTACCTTTCCTTCGATGCCTGGATGAGGACGATGCAGATTACGTATTGAGAGAAGTACATGAAGGAATTTGCGGGAACCATTCTGGTGGGAGGTCCCTTGCCCATAAGGTTCTAAGGCAGGGATATTTCTGGCCGACAATGCACCAGGATGCACGGGAGAAGACCAGGAGCTGTGCAAGTTGCCAGAGTTTTGCAAGTTTTTCCAACCAACCACCAGAGAAGCTCACCTCTATGGCCTCCCCTTGGCCGTTTGCTCAATAGGGAATTGATCTGATCGGCCCGCTGCCAAAGGGACGAGGAGCAGCAACGCATGCGATAGTGGCAATAGACTACTTCACGAAGTGGATAGAGGTGGAAGCCCTTAACAGGATTACAGAGAAGAAAACAACAGACTTTGTGTGGAGAAATCTGGTCTGTCGCTATGGGATCCCTTATGCCCTGGTAACGGATAATGGCAGGCAGTTCGATAATCACAGCTTCAGAGATTTCTGCCAGAACCTCGGGATAGAGCTGAAGTATTGCTCGCCTGCTCACCCCCAATCGAATGGACAAGTAGAAGCAGCCAACAAGACCCTCAAGAGGCTTTTGGAAACTAGGCTTGGAGCAAAAAAGGGTGCATGGGTTGATGAGCTGTCAGGTGTACTATGGGCATACAGAACAACCCACAAAATAGCAACTGGGGAGACACCATTCGCCTTGGCTTTCGGACACGAAGCGGTCGTGCCAGCTGAGATAGGAACGAACACACACCGGACAGACCATTTCAATGAGCAGGATAACGACGAGCAGATGTGTTTGAATCTTGACCTGCTAACGGAAAAAAGGGAGCAAGCAGCCGAGTGATCAGTCATTTACCAGCAGAGGGTTGCCCGGTATTATAACCAAAAGGTGAACGTAAGGCAATTCAAGGTCGGAGATTGGGTGTTAAGGAGAGTGAATCAGAACACCAAAGACTCAACTCAAGGAGTGCTCGGTCCGAATTGGGGGGGGGGCCATATAGAGTCAAGCAGCTTGTTGGACCAGGAGCTTACAAGCTGGTTCGCACGGATGGCCACGAGGTGAAGCGCCCATGGAACGCAGCACATCTTAGGAAGTATTTCCAGTAAGAGTCGTTAATATTTTCAAGTTCTTTCTGTTCGTATTTGCTGTTATTTATTTTGTGACCAAACAATTTCATGTAAGTTGAATCCTGCACTTAATAGAACGTCGAGGAATTTCATTCACTTGAAACTCGAAAAATTTCTAAGGCATGCAAAGGCTCACCAAGTCTCAAAGCCTGTTTTATGGCGAGACAGAAGCCAAGCATGCCAGGATCTGCTCGACCATGAGAAGGCGAGCAGAATCCGCAAGCATCGAAAAATTTCTAAGGCATGTAAAGGCTCACCAAGTCTCAAAGCCTGTTTTATGGCGAGACAGAAGCCAAGCATGCCAGGATCTGCTCGACCATGAGAAGGCGAGCAAAATCCGCAAGCATCGAAAAATTTCTAAGGCATACAAAGGCTCACCAAGTCTCAAAACCTGTTTTATGGCGAGACAGAAGCCAAGCATGCCAGGATCTGCTCGACCATGAGAAGGCGAGCAGAATCCGCAAGTATCGAAAAATTTTCTAAGGCATGCAAAGGCTCACCAAGTCTCAAAGCCTGTTTTATGGCGAGACAGAAGCCAAGCATGCCAGGATCTGCTCGACCATGAGAAGGCGAGCAGAATCCGCAAGCATCGAAAAATTTCTAAGGCATGCAAAGGCTCACCAAGTCTTAAAGCCTGTTTTATGGCGAGACAGAAGCCAAGCATGCCAGGATCTGCTCGACCATGAGAAGGCGAGCAGAATCCGCAAGCATCGAAAAATTTCTAAGGCATGCAAAGGCTCACCAAGTCTCAAAGCCTGTTTTATGGCGAGACAGAAGCCAAGCATACCAGGATCTGCTCGACCACGCGAAGGCGAGCAGACTCCAAAGCAATCGAAGAATTTTCTAAGGCACGCAAAAGCTCCGCAAGTCCTAAAACCTGTCTATGGTGAATCCGGAAACCAAGCATGCCGGGATTTGCTCGATCGAGTGATAACGAGCAGAATCCCAAGTTAAAAAGCAAGGCCGCTCGCCAAGCCAAAGCCTGCCCGACCAAGCGAAGGAGAGCAGGCACTCAAATAAAAAGACAACTTGTAAATATAAACGCAAGAGAGTAATTAAAAAAAGGGTTTCATTAATCAATAACCAACAAGGCTGTTCATTACAAAACAAATAACACGCTCAAGAAGATGGCGAATCAGTAAGCCGAGCAGCATCGGTTGGCTGAACCTCCTCAGGTACAGAGGGAGTATCACCAGTTGCGTCCGGGGGGGTGCTCGCCTCGCCAACAACAGCAGGGGTGCTCGCCTCGCCAACGTCAGCAGGGACGGCACGAGGAGGAGAATTGTTCTCCTCAATCACGATCGGCTCTATCCCTTCAGCATCATCCTTGGCCGCCTCCTCGTCCATATGTTGAGCAACACCAGCTGCAAGGTCACCCATCTTCAGATCAGGATGTTGCTTTCCGAGGACGGCCATGATGCAGCGATAGGAATGCCGAAGTCCCTGATCGTACTGGTTGTCGGCCTCCCTCTCCAAGTTCTCGACCTGAGCTCGGTGGGAATCGCAGAGAGATTTGAGCTGAGCCTCATACATAGCCCTCTGCCGTTGCAAATCCTCCTTCACTTTGGTCAGCTCCTCCTCGAGGGTGGCGGCTTTCGCTTGAGCAAGAGATTCTTGCTCTATCAGCTTGAGGTTCTCCACATTCAGCTCCCCTGCTTTCTTCTCGGCAACGTCAGCTCTGGTCGTCGCCGACTGAATGTCCTCCTTCATCTTCCGGTCGTAACGCCCAACCTTAGCCTTGTAATAGGTGGTCATGCAGCTGAGGTGAAAAGCGCTATACTGCATGGCCCCCACCAGCTCACCCAAGGTGCAGCCATCAAAGTCCTCCAGGTCCTTCTTAGTCACGAGTTTAGATAACTCATTGACATAAGGGGCCAAATGTTCGGCTCCACTGTCAGGTAAGCGAGACCGAGGACCGACAGGAGAAGAAGAGGAAGCAGGATCTGTTGCTGCTCCACTAGTCTCCCCGACTTTGGCGGGAGCAGGAGGTAAAGTCTTCAAGGGAGCGACCTGCTGCACGATGTTGGCCCGCTTGGCAGTAGGGGCGTCCTTACTCTGGTCCCTCTTCGTGGTGGGAGGTCGAGAACGTTTCCTAGTCAGAGCCCCAATCACAGCGTCCTCTATCCTATGGCCAGGAAGTATCAAGCGAGACTCGAGTAAGCTGTATGTAGTTAACAGTTCTCGGCACGAGCAGGAATTGGCTAGTACTGCCTCGACCCGTTTGAGCTGGTCAAATTTGAGTGGGAAGTGGACACCCCAAGAATCCGCAACACAAGCAAGCATTTGATTAAGAGATAAACCAATAAAGTACAAACAGCAAGGGAGACAAGACATCTAATACGAGCAGGCAACCTGGGACCACGAAACGGGGTGAGACGCGGAAGTCCTTCCCATCAACCTGTGCAACTTAACCCCAGGGACCCCCCGCGAAAAAGAACTTCCTCTTCCAATTCCCACCACCCCCAGTAGGAAGATCGGTTATGGGTTTTCTGGTCTTGGTACTTGATTGAAAGTAATACCAGCCGGCGTCTCTGGGGCTGCTTTTCAGCTGGTACAGGTGCTTCACCTCGTCGATCGTGGGCTCGCTTTGGCAACATCTGTCCCACAATATGAACAGACCAGAAAGCACTCTCCACCCGTTGGGGTTCAGCTGACCAGGAGCTAGATTTAGCCCGTTAAGAATCCGGGCAAAGTAGGGTTGCAAGGGACACCTCAGCCCATACCTAAAACTCTCCAGAAACAGGGTAACGTATCCCCTAGGAGGCCGGCTAGGGGTATCTTTCTTTCCTGGCATCTTAAGAAGTACCTCACCAGGAATGTTATACCTAAGCCGGAGGTTAGCGAGCTCGTCAAACGTAGTCGTGCACGTCATATAATCAATGGCATAATCTCGCGACAAGGCTCTACCTCTTATTGTACCCCGTTCTTCTGGTCGTGAGGTTCCAGATGGAGACACCGCGCCAGAATCACCTTCACCATTCTCACTCAGCGTATTTTCCGAGCTGGAAGGTCCTTCCTCACTACTACTTCCGCTCGAGGAGGTTGCTTGGGGTGACATCCTCCTAACACTGGTCCCAACACTAGGCCTAATAGGTTCTAAGGGGATCCCGAGGTCAAAGGCAGGATCGGTAAGCAGACCAGGCAAGAAATCTAGTTCATCGTCATCAACCACAACAACTTTCTCTTTGCCCTTCGACATTCCTAAGGAATAACCAGAACACCCCCACCAACTACTACCCAAACAAAAGAGAAAAGAAATTTATCTGCAACTAACCGAGACCGAGAAAATAAAAGAAATACCTGAAGCAAAGATTCGGTCAGAGAGAGGCAGGGATGAAAGCTTTAATGCCGAGGTTCATTCGCCGGAGAAACAAGAAGGGGGAAAAGTCGCAAATTTGTGTTTGAAGATTTTGGGTTCACTTACTGGGAAGCAAACTCGTGGGTAACCAGGCATTTAAGAGTCCCGAAACTCGAGGGTCACGTAACCGTCAGTTTGAAATTCAAATGAAGGGGCAGATCTCTGCCACATCATCTCATGCGCAATTAAATGCGACACGACTCTTGGCAGCCTCATCTAGTCCCACGCAAACAAGAATCAATAAGTTTCTACTGATGGTCCATTACATTGCCCAACACCAGAAACTGGGGGACCGGTGTTGATGTAATACCTCGAGGCGACCAGACGTGAAGAGCAGATGCTTGTTGACAGAGTTCTGCAAACAGGAGAGTCCTGTAAGAGCCAGGTAGCAGGGGAACAAGAGCAGAAATACTCTGCTCGTCCTCGAATACGACATTTATGGGGTGAAACTCCTGGTAGGGGCAATGAGGCCATTCCTGCTAGAGTTGAAAGGCGAGGCGACCAGGTCGGCGACAGTTGACAAGACGTGTATTCCAATCCGAGAATCAAGGCACGAAGTCCGTTCCCGTTCGCCCACAACGGCGATAATGGGGCGCCCACATCCGAGAGTACAGAGAATAATGGGCGTGGACTTCGGAAGACGGCGGTTGAGAGGAAACATATAAAAAGGTAGCCAACGAAGGTAAAAGGGTTAGCATTTTTGAGATTATAAGAAAGATAAGGAAAATTCTAAAGAATAGAAGCTAAAAGGAAAGCCATAAGATCTGTGGCAAACATTCCCAGAACCTTGAAATCTGACTTGAGCGTCGGAGGGTTTACGCCGGGAAAACAACCGGCGTACTCTGACTTGTATCTGTGGACGCAGGAATACTCGGAGAAGAAAGCGTACGAGGAGATATCCTGATCGAGGTGAGGTTGATCGAGCAGATCTTCTGGTCGTCGCGAGAGCGTAACCAGAATCTCGCATCAACAGTATCCACAATCAAGCGTTGATTTAAAGATAAATTAATCAACCGCTGCAGAAAATTAAATGCATAATAAATAAAATTCAGAGTACAAGAACAAGAGTATGTGCATCAAAAGTCTACAGAATGGTATACAAAAATAATAACTCAAGCCACGGGGGCAATCCTATCATCAAACTAAGGAACAATCTGATAGAGTGCAGAGTCATGAGCCACGAAGGTCTGATAGGCTACCAAAGCCAAACCCAAAGTACCCTACGTGAAGGGTGCCATGCAAAGCCATTCCCAAAGCCATGCATGAAGTCTCACGTGAGGTTAATGTGTGAATGCCAAATCGGAGCCATGATTTTGGGTTTACTTTGTCAGAGATCGTGCAGAGATTGGGGGGGGGGGGATCCAAATCTTGGAAGTTTGCTTTTGATTTATTTTTCAGTTCGAAATATTCGTCAAGTTGTTAGCTTGGTATTTGTTGATTGATTCCAGCTGAGATATTGGGTTGGAAATCAAAGTCTTTTGTTATAAATAAGTTCCAGAGAGATATGAATAAAGGGGAAGAGTATTCAAACAACAAAAACACTTTGGTTATTTCTCACCATAAGCAGAAAATATTACTTCTAACAATTGTAATTGTTAGTTACATATGACTGGGACCTAACATTGGTATAAGAGCTAGCTATCAATGACGACCAACAAGGAGCGCATCGAACAAATTGAAGCTGATATCAGGAGCTTCCAAAACAAGATGGAACAAATGGAAATTGGGATCAATGACAAGCTGCAGTGTATGGAGGACACAGTGGAGCAAATTGGCTGAATTTTTTAGTGCAACCAGAGGCACTACCAGTCACGGCACTAACGAGCACATTGGATCTTCATTATGAATTCAATGGAACATTCGAATTTTCAAACGGAGGTCGGAATAGGCCGAAATCGTCAAAAAAACTAACTTTGGCACTGTCTTGTCCAAATTAAAGTTTTTAACCATTTCTAAACTCTAATCCGACCATAATCGTCTTTTGGCCATAAATTTCTCGTCTTAAGTCTGTTTTTAACAAATCACATATCATTGGAAAGCTCTCGAAAATATCTTTCCAATAATATATCACACATATTGTTAGGTGTTTTAAATCAAAAGATATAATCCATTGAAGTTTCGGGTTTCATATATATTTAGGGTTCATGCAATCTAAATCTTAGGCCAATTTTAATAATATCAATTCCAAAATTAATCCATTCATATTAAACATTCCATAACACTTAAAACAACAACATTACAAAATTTTTTTAAAAAATCATGCTTTTCTTGAATTAAATCCAACTAATACACGAATCCAACACAATTCAGGCTCTAATACCAATGAAGAAATTCTTTTAAAAAAAATCAATAGGCCTTACCTTTTTTGAATTATGCAGCAAACTTTGCCAGAAAAATCCACCGTCGTACCTTGTCGGAAGTTGCCGGACCACCCCCGGATTTTGCTGGAAAGTTGCTGGACTACCGTCAGACTTTGCCGGAAAGTCGACGGATCTCCGCCGCCGGCCACTGGACCGCCATTTTATTTTTTATATATATTATTACTAATATAAATAGTTTAATATTTAAGGTAAAAGATAAATTTGTCTAATGAAAAAAATTATAACTGATTTCTTTATCAAATTTTATATCAAACCAAACAACAAAATCTAATTTCACTACTCTTCTCCCTTCCTCTCCATTCCACTTTTGTCCTCTCCTCCTTTTCTTCAAACTAAACATGACCTAAAAGTTACAGTATCTCAATAACAAATAGGACTTAAAGAAGACTTTTGACAAATTAAAATGTAGTCTAACTAATTATTTGATACCACTCTTTTAAAAAAATTTATGATTAAAGTGTTGTGATGTCTACCAGATTATTTAGTTGGTACAGTAGAAATAATGAAATAAATTATCCTATAAATCGCATCAAATAAACTATTTTCACTTGATGGGTGCAGATGTCATTTCGTTTCTTTCGCAAAGGCCAGCTTTGACAGTTTTGTTTGAATTTTGTGCTTGGATTCAAAAGGTTGGAAAGTACACCAAATCGGACATCTCTTTAGTCTTTACACCAGCGGAGAACGAGTTATTTTCTCTCGAAGCAGTTAGCACTCAATTGAAAATCATTCCTTTGGCTCGAAAGCGCACAACATCAATGCTAAAGAGTGAGCTTGTATTTCTATCTTTGTTATAGTTGACCGACGAGTGAACTTTTCGTAATGAAATTAAATTTTACTAAAACAACGTTGTTACAAATATTATGTTGGTTGCTCCTTCTTTTTTAAGTTGATGGTTTATAATGCTGATTTAAAAGATTGTGATAGACTTTTGATTATTCATAGGATAAATCCAAAAACATTTTTTTGAAAAATATGTTAAAATCATGATATATCATTCTTGTTATGAACGTGCTTTCCATGTGATTGCATGTATGTATGTGTTTGTGTTGGCCCCAAACCAACTCGTTCTTATTTTGTATTGAACATGTATCTACAATCAAGCATTGATTTAAAGATAAATTAATCAGCCACTGCAGAGAATTAAATACGTAGTAAATAAAATTCAAAGTACAAGAACAAGAGTATGTGTATCAAAAGTCTACAGAATGGTATACAAAAATAAAGAGTATGTGTATCAAAAGGCTACAGAATGGTCTACAAAAATAATAACTCAAGCCACGGTGGCGTTCCTATCATCAAACTAAGGAACAATCTAAACTGTTTTCATTATTATTTATACATGTAATATAATAATGGAAATAAAAAAGAATCCCAAAAATCAAACGATCAACCGTGCGTATGTGTTCAGAAGCAGGCGTCCAAGGCGCAGCAGCAACACAAGCCAGCACAACTGCAAATTAAACCGACCAAATCAGTCACTAAACATATGATAGATGTGCATATACATACATATACATATATATATATATGAATAATTTTAACATAAGGTGAGGTGAAGCATAAAGATTGCATACCATCCTTTCCAGAAGCCTCTGGACTTGGTTTCTACGGGGGCATTTTGAGCGTAAGCATGATCGCCGTCTTTCGTTGGATAACCTGCCGGTGGTGGCGCCACCACGTATGGACCCGCCGTTGTAGACTGTGGCGGTGGGGGGTATGCTACTACATACACACAATTACCCAATTAAGATAAAACATGTAGATTCAAAATTCACAATTTAATACGTGGGAACGTAACAACAGGAGGAGAAGTAGGACATATAGATGATTTAGTTACCTGAGGACTGATTCTGATTGTAGGAACTCATGCTTGCAGTTGATAGAAGAGAGAAAAGACTGGCAAAGGCAAAGGAAGAAAAATTGCAGGTTAGGTGGGAGAAGAAGCTGAAGTTGGAGATATGTTAATTGATGATGATGATGACGAGAGTGCGTGTAAATATGTAAATGCGTGTGATGTATATGTATTTATAGAAGAAAAATGGCGGAGTGGTTGTTGTTTCTTGGAAGGAGAGTTTAGCGAGGGCGGTCGCTACGCGTCGTCGTCGAAGAAGATTATTTCAGTTGAATCCGCAACCACAGTTATACTAATAATAATAATATAAAAAACATCTCACGGCGTCAACTCTAAAAGAAAGAAAAGAACCTTCTTCTAAACTATAACTATAAAGCTAGCCGCAGCCCTACTGCCTGTGGGGCCTCTGCTTCTTGATTAGTATTTTTAATTTTTTGCCGATTAAAATTGATGCCTGAATAAGCGTTTAAAATTAGATTCGTATTTAAATCGACATTAATTTTTAAACTTTACGTGTAAGTTTTTTATTTTAATTGCCTGAGTCGTTGCATCTAAGACAACGAAGTGGAAAACGCGTACCAACGACTCGCATACTAAATATAACATCTGTCCCCGGTTGTTCATGTCATCAACCTATTTTGAACTGACACGTGGACCACAATTTGTTCTTGTTTTCACAACTATGAAGGAAAGCATTTTTTTTTCCCTTTTCTTCTTATTTTTTAAAGAAATATTTTACTAGATTTAAAAAAAAAAAAATCGTTGCAATCTAAAGATTTTAAATCGTGAGTCTGCGGAGAGTTCCTATCATTTACGGTCATTTGCTGTTCCGTCTAATTATTTCTGGCTCCACAAAAATCAATTAAAAGATAAGATTAATTATTTTACGTTTTTGGTGATCTTCAGATGATGTTGTTATGATTTTAACCATTGTAAGTTACTACCAGTTTTCATTATGGTTCCCAATTTTATTGTATTTAGTACTTAGCCTCTGTTTGATACAGTTTATTAAATAAAGTTTATAACAGTAGAGTTTATACCAATAGAGCTTTTGAACAAAAAATCATTGGGTGTTTGGTTGTCAATAAAAAAAATACTTTTAAACAATTAAATGGTGTAATATTTTTTAGATTATATATTTTTTTGGAAAAACTCTCTAATTTCTATTCTAAAAAGCTCAAATTTTGGGTTTTTACTAGTAGAGATAAATTAGCTTATTTAAGCTAAAAAAACTCTACTAAAAAAATAACCAAACATCATAAATTTTTTTAAAAAGTGTTTATACGATTAAATAAACACTTATACTTCTTAAATAAGCCATACCAAACATGCACTTACTCAGCTTCTAAAAATCCTTCTTCTTTTCATTATGACTCCCAGCTTCTCGGCTCTAGTTGTGCTTTGAGAATATGTATGTCTTAAAGTTACAGGGGTTTTATCTAATATTATTATTTTTAGATTTGGATATAAATGAAAAATTGCACTTACTAAACATCAGTCCTTGTTCTATTACCATTTAGAACTTGTGTGTTCATAAACTACGTTAAATGCTCTTGTATTTTCTATAAAGTGCTAACAAAAAAAAATTGAAAGTAGTATAACAAAAGTAGTGCGATATACATCCAATGAAAATTTTCTATAGAAAAAATAATTAGCGAGATTGGAACATTATATGGTTTGTGTTGTAGACTGACTTAACAAATAAAATCAACGAAAACAACGGTCGGAGAGAATAAAGAAAAATATTTTCAATGAATTTGTCCAACTGGCATTTCTTTTTTCTTCAAACGTATTAAATTTTGAGTTGAAAATAAAGAAAACTCATAAACCATCCTCAATTTGAGGAAACGGACTTATTGGCCAGGGGGAAGGCCTCTCTCTCGAGATAAATAAAAAATAAAAATAAAAATGATATTTGTTTAAGAAAGAAACTTGCGATTCATTTATTAATTAATTTGAAGTAAAAGCAGTGAATCGGATTTTGAACAAGAAGAAGAAAAGGGTGTTAATTGCAGAATTTAATTGGCCAACAAATATATGATTGAAAGGTTTTAACTAATATAATAAAGAGTAATGATACAGCCACAAACTCTTGTACAAATTTATTTTGTACAAACTGATGTGGCATGATAAGATTGGTTGAATTAACACGACTTTGTTTTGGATATGCACGCAATTTCTTATATTGATTGGTAAATATGTTGGTTAAGTGAAATCACATCTTGTTATTATGAATTAGATGCACCAAATCATCTAATTTCATCATCTCAAATCTCTATATTTTTAATGATAAAAAATAATGTGTGTTAGGCTTTTGCTTAAAACACTAGGGAAAGCCCCACTTGGATAAATTAATAATGACCTCCGATTTCGAAACAAGAAACATGCAGTCCACGATAATTATATATCGAGGAAGTTTAATATGAGATCAGTCACATTATGTTATTCGTTCGTGTCGGTTGATCAATTAGAATTGATGAGTGTTACTAATTCATAATTTCAAGCATTTTAAATTACAAGATTAGGGAGTTGTATTTTTATACAATTGTGTGTCACATTAATTTATATAAAACTAATTTTGTATCCTTAATTTTGATTGTATGAATAACGATCCTGTCAGTTGTGACGATCATAAAAAAAAATTATGCTTCTAAAATACTTCAAAATTGATAAATATGTATAATTTTTTTAAAATAAAATAAATCAGTCATCTTATGTGACTCACTAATTAGTAATTACTGACCAAATAATTGTTAGCAAATATGATAATATCGAAATTTATTTTTCTAAAAATTGAATTAACAAAGTAAAGCTCCGTTTGGTACAACTTTTTAAGTAGAGCTTATTTAAGTAGACTTTTTATAAATAGAGTTTTTATCTAAAAAAACTTTAACTGTAAGCTCTATTTGAAAAATAACCAAACAATAACAAAAAGTATAATAAGAATTTAAAAGATTCAATAAATACTTATAGTTATTAAATAACCAAATACCAAACATGCACAAAGTTTGTCACGATTTGGAAGTTTGCACATAATCCAAACTTCTTGGACCTCATTGCGCTTTTTGGTATGTTTGCGCCTCCTCCTCCCCCCACCCCCCCTCTCTTTTTTTTTGTTGATAGGTGGTATGCTTGATTTTGGAAATTATTTAATTTTAAAAAGTTTAAAAGCAAAATGTGTTCATTCAAAAACTAAACATTATTTTTTTAAATAATTGCAAACAATGTGACAGTTAATTTAACTAATTAAAGTCTTAAAATACCAACTTAGTTTTCCATTTTTCACTTGAAGAAAAGGTAAAAAATATTTTAAACTTATAATCGAAAATATTAAAGCTTTTCAGAATAATTTTAATATATATACAAGATTTTTAATGAGAAAAAGTAACTTATTCACTTTTCAACAGTAAAATTTTTTTTTAATCATTTAGTTTATCAACAGCCAGTCCCGTCTCCGAGATATGAAAACTAGAAAGAGTTTTCAGTACTTGTTCTCAATGTTTGAATCAAGACAAAGGATTTTACCGCATGGATAAAACTCACAAAAGAAATTATAAAATAAAAATAAAAATAAAAATTCAAATAGAGACATTAAATTACTTAAGTGATTTTAATAATTTTAAAAGGGAAAAAAATATAATAAAAATCTTATTAACTCGTGTAAATGACTAAAACAACCTATCTTCAAACTATCCTCACCCGCCGAAGCGAGGAATAAGATATCCCCGGATGCCATGGGATAGGTCACAATAATATCCAGGGATTTGTGGTAATATAAAAACCCCATGAAATTTTTTGTTTTTTTCTTTTCGAAAATATCTTTTTATTCAGTCCCGATTGTGGCTCGCAGTCGCAGTGAAGGCGAGCTCGGCTCTGCTGCTGCAGCCAAACGTCCGAAGTCCAAACCCCTCTTCTTTTTGCTTTGTAAGTTCCTCGTTCTTGTTAATGTTTACTGTACCGTCTTATCTTTTGGCAAAGGATATACACGTGTCAGTCTTTGGTGGATAAATGATATAATATTTTTGCTTTTTATCTTGTTCATGCTTGTTTTGGTTGGGGTACTAAGGTTTGTGATGTGGGTTCCTTGGTTTTTGATCATTGGTTTATAGTTTAATGACAAACTTGTGTGAATGCATTAGTTAAGTTTGCTTTCTCTTTTTTTTTTTTAATAATGATAAAGTAACAATTAGAGAACCATTTGTAGCTGATTAGTGATCATGATATGGATACAATCTCAATATGCCATCTTGCTATTATTGCTGAAACGTTTGTAACAGCATCTGCATTATTATCTATATACACAGAGTTTGGAAGGCAAGATTTAGTTGAGCGCGGGACTACGCAAAGGCTAACAACACTCTTCGGATCATTGTAATTTGGACTGGTATCGCTTGCAATTCAGCAGTTAGGCAAAGGCTATGAAAATGGAGGCCCTTCGTTCAATTCATTCTTCGGACCTCTGGTCTCTTTGTGGAAGAGCATTTTCCTTCACAAGGTGTCTGTTTATTTATTTGTAACCATTTCTATCTTTATTCATAAACTAGGGAGGCAAAAGAAAAAGTAATCAACTTAGTGTTTGTTAACGCCACTTGTTTGGCTTGTTTCACTTAGTCAAAACTCATGCAGTGGGAGATGTGACTAACAGTTAAGTTACTAGAGTTTCAAATTTGTGTGTTAAAATGGAGGTGCTTTTTATTTTTTTTTAAAAAAATTGCTGTTTTTGGCTTTGGAATTACTCAATTTTATAATTAGAATTGGAATTGGTGTATCAAGACAATTTATCTGAATCTTCCAATGAGTTTTTATAAAATATTGTGAAGTTTTCTTACCAGAAGAAACTTTAGCTTAAGTTCTCTTCAATAAATATTAGGTTAATAATTTGATCTAACATGAAGGCAATATTTTGGCTTTGGGAAAACATTGATAGGTTCATTTCTGGTTTCATGGGTTAAACATGGTGAAATCCTATCTGTCCCAGCAAATATCTTTGACAACATCTTTCTTTTGGAGTCCTATTAATGTTTTCCAGAGTCCACCGTATAAATTTATTGCTTATACATTAGATTGTATCTTTAAAAGTGTCTAATAATTGCATTGAATACTTGTGTATATGTTTTATGATTATGTTATGTATTTATGATGTCTCAAAGTAAACTTTCAGGTTGTATTTAGAAGGTTAGTCACTTCTTCTCTTGTTACCTCTATCCTGTCTGATTATTCTGAAGTGGACCATCATTCTGAAGTGAACCATCAACTCACTTTTATCTTTATGCAGGAGTCAACCTGCGTTACCCGAGAAACTCTTCTTCTGCCGAGCTAAGTTTGGTAATCAATAACACTTTCACGTGAAAGTATTACACTGGACATTTGCTTCTTTTTCATATTTATGGCATGAACATTGTGTTTCTAAATGATGACAGGTGATTCAGGAGTAAATGGATCCTCCAGCTTACGAGTAGTGCCTTCAACCTTGTTAGCAGCTGAAAAAGAAGAAGCCAAGGCAGTGTTGACATTGTTCTTGAAGAAACAAGGTCTGAGCAAAGGGGTTGCTGCAAGAACCATCAATAAGTCAGACCTTTTCATCGATCACCTTGTCTCAAGGCTTCATTCTGTTCATAAATCTCGATATCTAGTAGGTTCGATTGCAACATGTTACAAATCTTTTGGCTACTGCTTTATCAGTGTCTATGTTTCTTATTTTGTTTGCTTGCCTAATCAAATTTTACTTTCCACTGCAGGAAGAGAGCTCACCACCCTTGAGATCAGGGATGCCCTTACTCCTTACCTTGAGTCTCTTCTTGAGGAGTACGGCAATGTTCTAGTAGATTTAGTTGAGAACTTTCCAAATGCACCACCACCTGCTAAACAAAAGGCAGTTGCACCAGTTTCTCCACCTGTTTCCACCCTTGATTCCAAGAAGCTAAAAGCAATCTCTCGAGTGAGTGAGTTAGATTCATCTGGAGATCTGCGCCCTCAAATTCTCTATCTCATAGAGCTTGGCATGGATCTTGAAAAGATCAAGTTAATTACTCGCAGATTTCCTGCTTTTTCCTACTACAGCTTGGAGGGGAAAATCAAACCAGTCGTTGAGTTTCTTCTTGATCTTGGGATACCAAAAGCACAGATTCCTACAATCCTCGGTAAAAGGCCTCAACTGTGTGGAATTAGTCTCTCTGAAAACCTAATACCCACCATGACTTTTTTAGAAAATTTGGGTGTGGACAAGACACAGTGGGCAAAAGTCATACAACGGTTCCCAGCAGTTCTCACCTATAGCCGACAGAAGGTCAAGCAAACTGTGGATTTTCTTTATGAGATGGGCCTCTCGGCCGAGAGCATAGGTAAGGTCTTAACTCGGTGCCCAAACATTATAAGTTATAGTATAGAGGAGAAATTAAGGCCCACGGCTGAGTACTTCCGTTCATTGGGGGTTGATGTTTCAGTTCTTCTCCAGAGATGTCCACAGAGTCTTGGTTGTAGTATTGAGGCCAATCTGAAGCCTGTGACAGAATTTTTCTTGGAAAGAGGATTCACCGTGGAGGAAATTGGGACCATGATTTCCAGATTTGGACCTCTATATACTTTCAGCTTGACAGAGAACTTGATACCGAAATGGGAGTTCTTTTTGACCATGGATTATGATAAATCAGAGCTAGTTAAGTTCCCTCAGTATTTTGGTTACAGTTTGGAAGAAAGAATTAAACCTCGGTATGCACGTGTGAAGGTACATGGAGTGAAATTGCTGCTAAATCAAGTCCTATCACTGTCAGGCAGTAACTTTGAAAATGTTTTAAAAAAGAAAATAGAGAAGGCACTTTCAGATGGGGGCCATGAGAATGGCAAGTTAAAAAAATTTGGAATTGGATCCACCTGACTTCTAGGAGACTGCCACTGAATGGTACGCTGGGCAATTGTGATAGATTGTTTTGGAAAAACAGAAAATGCATAGGTTGCAGTAGCAGAGAACGGTGTAAGCCACATTTTAGGCCTAACCTCAACGAGCGGAATGGATATGTTGCTGACTTGCTGTGGATTGGTATTTCTCCGTGTACTGACATGAATCTAGCTTGGTCATTGCTTTTCCCTCCTGCTTTCCTGATTTCTTCGCATATAATCATGTAATTTTGTGACAGTTTCCTTAATGCATGGGATTAAAATGAATCATCATGGTTTTACATTTCTATGGAAATGAGCCAATTTATCTTGGCATGCATTTGTTCTGTTGCTTAGGGTACGTTGCCATGTTTTGGAGACCCTGGAACTTGAATGTAATGGCTGGATCATCATATTTCCTTTCTTTGATCACTTATATTATATCAGGAAGTGGTTCTCTGTTTTGCTTTCAGGTCTAAGAGAGTAAATTACCGTTGGGATTGAAAGGTTTAATTAATGAAAATGTATCATAATTCTAGTATCACGTATTAGCCTTTCCATTGAACGTGGGGCAAAATCCATTTGGGTACATCGAAAACAGCATTCAACATTTATAAATTTTGTGATACTAGAGAGCATAGGACTGAAAATGACTTAAATATTCATATTCTGCAAACTCTTTTCAAGGTTTAAAAAAAAAAGAAAAAAAAAGCGTGTTTATTGATAGCGTTAATTGTTAAATTTGTGCAATTAAACGCCAATCTCATGCAACAAAAGCTTTTGTTTTTAAAGTTACATGTGAAATTTCCTTCATTTTAGGAACGGGAAAGCATGCAATGCATGCCTAATTTTGATGGAGAGTACTTTGCTTTTTTCGGTGTATTAAACTATTTGGTATCCGAATGTCACATTAGGTTCCAACTAATTCATATTCGAGTCGGGTATGACCATTAGAGCGGCAAAGCTCTCCTAACAAATATTTAGTACAACTGCATTCTCAAGCCTACAATTGAGAACCTTGGTTAAGGTAGAACAAAGTCTTTCATTTATCTATTTAATATTGTCTATTAATTACTTATTAATTGAGAAACTTGCTTCTGTTCAAACTTCACATCATTGTTTTATTCGAATGATTAATTAATCAATGTATATGATTTTACTATTATTATTAAGTACGAGTTACAAACACGAATTTTGTACTAAATTTTTCATCTACAAGTACAATCAAATGGATCTCTAAAAAATAAGTAAAAGTTGATTGGTAATTAATTATTGATCAAACACTTTAATTGATGTACTTTTAAAAATTATGCAAGCTTAAACCTATTTTCCATTTAAATTGAATTGTCTGAATATTCATAGAATTGATGAATGACGTAAGAGAATAATATATAGGGTCTGGGTATGTTAGAACCGCTCTAAAGTGGAGCATTCATTCCCTTCATAATTAAACGATCAAGGTTATAATATATATATTTTTTATTATTTATCACTTTACTTGTGTAGTTATGATTTGTGTTTTATCTTAGAGTAATTTTAAAGTAATTATGACCTAATATATATATTCATGGTTGATTTTAATTTTTAATTTTTTGGATGGCGTGCCATTGCAATAATGCAGCAATTTTCAATTAGAAGTCATGAAGAAAGAATGCAAGAAAGACAAGATACAGGAAATAAAAAAAAAATCAGAATTTCAAAATTTGAAATATAATTATGAATTTTCTTAAAGCTCAACACACATGATCTCTGATGTCACTCAAATTTGGCCAAGTCAAACTCGATTTAGAAATTTAATATTATATTAAAAGATTTGACATTATGTTATTTCGATTGTAACAATTCTGACAACTCCATATTATTAATACGTAGACACAAGACAGTTAGCTGTCAATTAATTAGTATGGAAATAATATTGGAGTCAATCATAATTCGGTTAAATTAAGGCTATTATAAACCTTGACCCAAATTTTTTACAAAATCAAATATTTATAAACTAGATGAGAAATTTAATTATTTTTCAAATCTTCAAATCAATAAAGGGTTTTGTTAAATAAATAAAACTAAAAAAAGGAAAAACAAAATGAAAATGGGTTAAAAAGAGTAAAAATAAAGAAAAGAGAAGCATTGGAGAAATAGTAAATCCTATTTTTTCATGAAAAATCTCTAGCAATAACAAAGATATGTGATTTGAACTTTCCGGTAAAGATGAAATTAGTAATGAAACTTTTATTATTATTTTTTTAAAGAAAAAAACTTGATTAATGTAAAATTACGAGTTTCAAAGATAAGTTGGACCATTGGCACCCCTCCAAAATTCTCCTGAAACCCCTTTTTAAATAATGCTAAGCTTAATGTCAAAAATACTCTTATTTTTAAATAAACACATTTAATTTGTGAATCGTTTAATTTTCTATTATTTTCTCGCTCCTCACAATCAAACTTATATGGGTGATAAATTTCTTGATAAAAATTAATTAATTAAATAAAATATTTATAAGATTATGATGTAAAAAAATTTATTATTAACCTTAAAAAAAGCAAATAATTTTGTAAGAGTGTGTTTTGTTTATTATCAATAGATTGTCTTAGTAATTGAAGAAAAAATTATAGAGAATTTGAGAAAAAAAATTACATATGTGAGTTTGATAGCAGAGAAAATACAAGAATTTTATTTTTTTTTAAGAGAGAAAATACAAGTTTGAAATTAGATAAAATAGATGTGAGATATATTAGAGTATTTATCTTTAAATGTAATTATAACAGAAAAGAGGTTTTAAAAGGATTTTGGGGGTACAAATAGTCCAACTCTTCAAAGATAACAATATAGATGTGGTAGACATTCTTCTTACCAAACATAAGAAACCCAACATCGGACAAAATATTTTATTAATACATCTGCTATTGTATTACAGACCCTCAAGATAAGTCATGTCTTAAAGAAAGTAAATGCCACGCTTCGAAACTAATTGAACCACAAAGTGAATCCAACTCAACTATTAATAGAGATAAACCAACCTCTTTACCAAGCTGTAATCCAGAGCATGAGGCGTTAGCCTCAGCCAATTAAATCAGCATCAACTGGGGAAATCCCTTGAGCAATTCCCGCAGCCATCACAAAACCTTCGTGCGCAAAACAGCATCATAACCCACTACCCCTTAATTGCATCAACTGCTGCATCGACACTTTTATTTTAAATTAATGATGTGTGTATACAACCAGCATATAGCATGATCCCATTTTCTTATCTTAAATATTACTTTTCGATCTTTTGAAACTTAAATAACTAAATTACGCAGTGATTGATGACTTATATCCATAATAATTATTATTATCGTTTGTTAATTATGGGTGACACTTCTTTCACACGCTTCTATATAAGTAAAGATGTTGGGACGTTAGGCATTTATTCAAAACAGCTGAACGAAAGGCAAATCAAACGTGCAATTATGAAAATTTGATCCCCTTTCTCAATCTAATTATATGTTTAAGGATACTGTCTTATACGCATCTTAATTATGTGCCCTATGTAAATTATATCAATTTTTTTTTAAGTGTATTATATACACATAAAATGCAACCAATTCAAACATAATATAACTGAAATTTAGTATATTGAGGAGACTTCAACCTTTGACTTTAGAATTAAGGGAAGAGATGATGATCAGCCCAATCAAGAGATTATTGACAAGTTATATCAACGTTTAAATATTTGATAAAATGAAATTATTCCAGTCCTGAATTTGGGTATCAATGCAACTATATGTATATTGAGAACATTTATGCACTTTGTACCTTTGAACAACAACATTAAGCTGAGATATATACAAAATTCGTCTTCAATGCATATGTTCAAACAAGAGAATTATAAAGTTAGACAATGTTGATTAATTACAACATATTATTAAATTATGTTGGTGAATGATATTATTTAGTCTAAAATTCACATGTTAAAATATTTAGACATCTATATTAAAAATATTATATAATTAGATAACATTGCATTAAAACTAAATTTTAAAACATTTTGAGATCTACACTAAAAAAATAAATTTTTTTTTTATATGATATAGTATTATGTTGGCGTGGGATTTAGTAATTGTTGTATCTAAATTTATCGATCATGAATTTGATCACTAGATCCTCTGACAAATTAAAATATAATATAAAAAAGAAACCAAAAAAAGTGAAAAAGGAAAAAATGAGGTAAAGAATATATAAAGATAGCCACCTACTTACCGACAAATTGGCGAGCAGTCAAGTGGGTGGGTCGAAAGTGAGTTGCATTTAGGCTTTAAATATAAGCACGTGTATGAAAACAATTCACAATTCCTCCATACCTCCATTAAAGTGAATATGCTAAAGCTCATTGTTGGCTATTTGCCTAACCTATTTTGTTCCCATTACAGCGTAAACGCTTTGGTCTAATTGGATCACATGAAACATGTGTCATATGTGCCATTTTCTCTTTACAAATTTGCCTGGAGCTGCACGTATTGAGTTTTTTTTTCCCTAAAGCAATAATGATAAGTAGTTATGTACTGCCCATAGAGATTTTGTTTCAATTTCCAGCAAATTCTTACATAATTTTCATCAAGAAGTAGCCATGAAGTTAGCTTAATTATACACTATTAAAGAAAATCTCCAAGTTAACACATGCTCAGTTGACTTTAATTTTTCCCTATATAAATCTTGGTGTCTTGGCTACAAACTTCACGAGACAAAAGAAAACAAAACACGAAGGTACATCACAGAGGTTTTGCTTTATTAGCAAGATGGTGAATATGATGTACACAAAGAAGAAGAACAAGATTTTAATGGTGCCATATCCTGCACAAGGACATGTTACTCCCATGCACAAGCTAGCTTCAATCCTCACCAGCCGCGGATTCGAGCCGATTGTCATCACTCCGGAGTTTATTCACAATCAGATTACATCAAGCATGGATCCTCAGAGTGAGATTTCTTGCATGTCGATACCGGATGGATTGGAGAAGAATGAACCAAAGGACTTTTTTGCCATAGAAAAAGTCATAGAAGATATCATGCCTATTCATTTAGAGCGGCTTATTAACAAAATTAATGAAGATGGGAGAGTTGCATGTGTTGTTGTTGATTTGCTAGCGTCATCGGCCATCGGAGTTGCTTGTCGATGCGGGGTCCCGGCCGCTGGATTCTGGCCAGCCATGCTTGCTACTTACTGTTTGATTGATGCAATTCCAGAGATGATCAAATCCGGCTATATTTCTGATACTGGTAAGTTTGACTTCCATAGTTAATCATATCTCTTCTTTCTCGAATATTTGATTTTCCTATTTTTGCATTCATTCTTTAATTTTTCCTTTTGTATCTTGGATTTTGTAAAAACTCCGGCACATGCACTTTTTTTTTTTTAAACAAAATAATTAACTAAGCTTGGGTCAACTGCATGGATGAGAGAATTACTATGCAAACTTGTTCTAGCAAATAAATACAGAGGAAATATCCTAATGAATTAATAATCATTTTAATCAGTAATGTTGTGGTGAAGATGAAACCTAATTACACTCATCTTTCGATATTTTATTTTTTAAAAAAATAAAGAAATTACTTTATTTATTTGCACTTCTAAGTTGGCAGTGAGCATAGCAAGAGACAGAAGAATCATTTTTTAATAAACCAAATCTTACTCAATCTCTATACATAGGATATTCAATTGCAAGATTTAATTTAATTATTTCACTTCCATATTCAGAGAAAAAACAAAATTATTTCACTTCACGAGATTTTTACTAATTGAATCCATTAATATGCAGTACCTACCATATAGGATAAGCATTTTTGGTGCTTTCTCTGTCAAACAACAGTTATGATAAGTAGATTGACTGATAATTAGAATTAATTAATCAAAAAACCAATAGGAAGGAGCTTTTTTTTTTTTTTTTTTTCCTTTTTTTATTCTCAATGGACAAGCCCCCGAAGGACCACATTGCTCTGACATGTGTTTCGTTCGTTCAATAAAAATATATTCGTTAGTTCCTTTTCTCTGGATGATGATGATGATAATTTAAAATACACGTGTAGTTGCAATGTTTCCATTCCAAATTCTAAAGTGGAGGAATATTCAAAGTCAAAAGTACCCCAATCCTTGCAAGTCGTCTATCTTTTTCTTTTTGTAAAATATATGATTCAAATTTTGATATTCTAATTGATGCGGCATGCAGCTTGATAATTGTGTGATTTTCGCAATATTATTACATATATAGTTTAAGTGTATTCAAACTAATGTAATCCACGACGTGGCATTATCATTAACTGCTATTTGTTAAATGATTATTTATTATCTTATCTTCTTTCTATAGCTGTCACATGAAATTAAAAAAATCATATGTATATATGATATGAATATGTGCTATTTATACTTTTAGAAGAAGAATTGGAGATGTATTCGTACTTATATGTAAGATTGCTTTATTTAATGATGAATGTTGTCGGCACTGCGTGTGCAGGAAGTCCTCAACATCTGGAAAGCACAGCACGGTTTCTTCCGAATCAGCCTATGCTATCGACTGAAGATCTTCCATGGCTAATCGGAACTCCAGCTGCAAGAAAATCGAGATTTAAGTTTTGGTCAAGGACATTAGAACGATCAAGAAACCTTAAATGGCTGCTGGTAAACTCTTTCCCTGAAGAATACACGGACGACGTTAAGCAACAATATCATCACTCAAAAGGGGCCACCCTTTGTCGACCAAAAGTGCTTCTCGTTGGTCCTCTAAGTAAGCATGCAACAATAGCCAGAAACCCTAGCTTATGGGAAGAAGACACGAGCTGCATTGATTGGCTGGACAATCAAAAGCCGAATTCTGTCATTTATATTTCATTTGGGAGTTGGGTTAGTCCCATTGGAGAAGAAAAGGTGAAGACTCTTGCATTGACTCTAGAAGCATTAGGGTTACCATTCATTTGGGTGCTAGGGTTTGCATGGCGAGAAGGGTTACCAGATGGGTATCTAGATAGGGTTTCTAATAGTAGGCAAGGAAAGGTGGTACCGTGGGCCCCGCAGTTGAAGGTGTTGCAGCACAATGCTGTAGGGTTTTATCTCACGCATTGTGGATGGAACTCTACCATGGAAGCCATACAAAGTGGTAAACGGCTTTTATGTTATCCGGTGGCCGGAGATCAGTTTATCAATTGTGCTTACATTGTGAAGATGTGGAAGATTGGGATTAGGGTTAACGGATTTGGAAAGAGAGATATTGAAGATGGGTTGAAGAAATTGAAGGAGGATAGTGAAATGAAGCATAGGTTGATGAATTTGTATATGAGGACCATGGGAGATGATGGAGCTAGGGCAAGAGTTATGAATAATCTCACAGGCTTTGTTGATGATTTAAGTAAATTGACGAGAAATGATCATCAGTTTCATCTCAAGGATGTTGATCACGATCACCTCTTTAACTTGTGATCATTTTTGTTTTTCCCTTACGAATTTGCATTATATGAATGATTAGCTGTAGTAATATTTGAATAGCCAAAAAAAAAAAAAAAAAAATTGCTTCATATGGGGAGGTGACAGTGTTGATGGCTATTTCAAATGTGCGAATGGATGTGGGAAATTGAAAGAATCCATTCTCTCTTCTTGTTAAACTTATGTGTCAACGTGCAACTATACCCAAATTTACGGGCCCAATTAATTGAAGCTTATCTTGCTCCAGCCCAGCCCATGACATTCGGCTTCTTAATTTACAAGGGCATAAAAAATACAGGTATTTTAGCGGCACCCTGAAGCTTTTATACCATAACTGGCATGTCTCCCTGTATCATGTTTATCATAAACCGAATTTTGCGGTTGATTTCCTTATAAATTACGCTCTGCCTATTATACTCTCCGCATTCTTAGCATTCCTCTTGATGGTATTAAAGTTTGGTTTCGTGGTGTTTGTATAAGGATTGCATCCTCTCGTTTGGATAAAGATCCTTTCTTTATATAAGTTTTCACAGATTTTTAAAGATTTTGTGTTATGTGCCTTTAAGTAATAATGTATGGGTAGGATTTAACTTTTTTATTTTCTTTATTATGAACTACCAATTTTTACTCATGAAAATATTAAATAATGAGAGAATTCTAATCTCACTCGTTTTGTTAAACTCATTTCTTTAAACAAAAAACTCTATTCATCCCATCTCTTTTATTTTTCTCAAAAAATACTTTATCCAATCCAAATAATTAGGAAGAGTTATATTAATTAGAACTATCCAAAGAACACTTTTTCTTAAATAGTATTTGTATTTGAAATGCAATTTGGATGAAAGGAAAATAAGTAAAACATTTATGAAAATAACCAAAAAAATAGGGCCAATTATAAAAATAGTTTACTTACCTATACTTTTAACAACAAAAAGTTCTTTGATAATTATGGTCAATCCTAAGCAAGATGGTGGGTAAAACCTTAAAAAAAAAAAAAAAAAGATTAAAAAAAAAAAAGGATGGCAGTTCAATCACGCTTGCCTAGTGCACAAGATAAAATCGACATTGATAATTGCGAAAGGCAACATCAATATTATAATATTAACTTTTAAAATGACGATATACCCATCAAGGAGGCTAGATGAACTAAAAAAAATTTAAAAAGAAAATTAATTTCTTTTTTTAAGGTCAGGACTCGCGTTCGCTTTCGAGGTAAACATCATTTTCCATTTTTTTTTTTTACCAATCAAGAAAGAATATAGTACGCGAGCTACTTTTGTAATTATCCATAATGGTGAGTTATTTATGTAAAATTTCTCAAATGAAATAATAAAAACTGAAATACTAAAATCTGTTATCTAATTTTAGAGTAATAATAGAATTATAAATTTTTGTATAAATTTATCTTATATAAATTAATATGATATTAATTTATTAGTTGAATAAAAATAAATTATGTGTGTTAAGAGGTATTTAATTTAATTAATTTTATTATATCACATTAATTTATATAAAATAAATTTATATAAAAATTTATAACTATATTATTACTTCTAATTTTATTAACTCTTACGTAATTTTAAAATTTTATTAAGATTTAAGACTGATCCCTAGTCCGTATGTGATGCTCCCGAGTGATGACGAAGGATCGGTCAGTGATCAGAGAACAATAATAATTGGGTTATTTAAAAGTTAAAATCAAGTTTACGACTAAAATTCTATAAAAAAAAATAAAAAATTACTTCTAAGAACGAAAACAGAGACCGTAACGCGTAAAAGAACATTTTACCTGTCAAAGTTGAAGAAATTTCAAAGTTTAAAGGAGGTTGGTGTTTGGATTCGATGACACGTAAGCATTTTAGATTGTCTTTCTTCTCAAAGCAGTTGCGTATGAATAAACGCTGTAGCATTTAGCTTCTGCACGTTGGTTTCGTCGTTCTTTGTCAGATAAATTCATTGCGTTTAGTTTAGTCCAAGTTTTACTCAATTTCAAAGCCTCATCTTTTCTTCTTCTTTCTCTCGGCTTCTCCGTTTAAATTATTTCCAAGTTTCGTTTTGCTCTGCGCAAAACCAAAAGCCATCACAATTGTTTTTATCAGCTACGAAACTGCCTAAATTCCTTCCGTTCATCTCGTTTCCTATCGATATTGGCTTCTGGGTATCGGTTAATTCCTTATCTGTTTATGAATTCCGGTTGTTGTTGTTGCTGCTGCTGCTTTTTGTATGATCTGTTAAATAATTGAATCTATTTTGTTTCCTTTGCTCTATTATTCTGTTTTGGTTTTGTGGGTATTGATTCTACTTTGGTGGTGTTAAAAGTAACTAATTAATAAAAAAAAAATTGAGCAGGTTGATTATATATATTATTGTTGAGATAGCATGACCGAGAGCTACGGCAATGCAAGTGTTAGTTCCAGTTCAAGTTTGAGCAGCAACTTTCCTGATGCAGAGGATGATCATACGATTGCTATCATCTTAGCATCGGAGGAAAATGCCAAAGCCGAAGGCCAGCTTGGGAAGAGACTCTCTCACTTGGACTCCATCCCTGTATGAATATGCCTGTTTCCCATAATGTCTCTCTAGCTTTGATGATATATGATTAATTTAATTATAAGTTTTTTTGCATTACTTAATTTAGCTATCTAGTGTTGGCACAGAGAGGGACTAGTATGGTAGGCTGTTTTTTATTCGATTAGTTACACTTCTGGTATAATAGGTGTGTACTCATTGATTCTTTATGTTGGCAGCACACGCCTCGGATCAATGGGGAGATACCTGATGTGAATGATGCATCTTTTGATCACGAGCGGCTGTCTGAAAGGTTTGATTTTTTCTTAAGCTCTAAACACTATTCTTTTTGCCTTTTCTTTTTCATAAGGTTTGGTAAACCGATGTTGAGTATGCTATGTTTATAAATTGTTGAAACATGGAGCCCTTAGAGCATTATTACTGTAGATATACTTCGACTTGCAACAAAAATCATAGCGTAATTATTCGCTTGTGTCTTGAGCATCAGTTGAAGATTTGGCATTTGCCATTTTATGTATGTGTATGATGGTGAGTTGTCGGTTTTGTTTGCCTTTCAGATTGACTACATATGGATTAGCTGAACTACAAATTGAGGGTGATGGAAATTGCCAGGTTTCCCTTTTACTTTCTTCTTTCATAAATCCCGAATTTTATATGCATAACAAAAAATTGATTTTTTTTGCTAGGATGAATTGGCCTAGTACTTTTGCTATTAATTTATGCTTCTGCTTTCTTTGGTTAAATAGTATTTTCCTTGATTTGTCTTCTGCAATTTGAATCTGTATTGTGGGACAGTTTCGAGCATTAGCAGACCAGTTGTTTCGCAATCCAGATTACCACAAGCATGTAAGAAAGGAAATTTTCAAGCAGGTATGGCACTAGAACCTAAATGATGGAAGCTGTTCCTTTTATCTGGCCGTTTGAGATTAAAATTAGGTTATTTATAGGTTGTGGAAATAATAGCCTGGCTTGTTAATGCCTCAGTCAATACTTGAATTTCTTGAATATCATTTTTGCTGTGTTTGTGTCTCATTTGAATGGACTTTGATTATAAAGCTCGATCAAAACAATATTGCAGGTGTGTAATAGTCTTAGAACATTGTGGGAAAATTATCCTGGGAGGCCCTAAGATTACTAATGTATCTAGCCCCATGCTTGAAAATTATGCCATGGTTTTGTTTGCTTGTATTACTCATATCACACACATATATTCTTTGCGGTCCTCATTTTCTAGTGATAGAGATGTCTGGTTGTGATGTAATCCCATTATTAATATTCTCCAAAACTTTTCCTTACAATTATTTGTTCTCTTTTTCAGCTGAAGCATTTCAGAAAACTATATGAAGGCTATGTCCCAATGAACTACAAAGGCTACCTGAGGAAAATGAAAAAGTTAGACATCTATTGTGATGCCTATTAATTTTCTGCCCCAAATATTAGGCAGCATGTTGTCATGACAATTGACTAAATGCTAATTCAATTTTTGTGAAAAAAATTTCTATGCCAATAGATCAGGGGAATGGGGAGACCATGTCACTTTACAAGCAGCTGCAGATCGAGTAAGTTGAAATTTCTAACCTTTATGTCTCCTTGGTGTGACGAGAAATCTTGGTGGTTTCTAGATAAATCTCAAAGTTCTAGCTTCTAATGCATCACAATTCTTCAATTTTTAGTTTAATTATCTTGTCGAGAAAATGAATATTAGAAATTATATGGATATAACTCGTTCAATGGAAAACTACCTTCACTGGATTTTGTAGTGCCTTACTGCCTAACATGATTTGCTGTAGGATTTATTTTTCATTACGAGTGCATGCAATTGCATTCTGTTTGCTGTGCTGTTCAGTATATTCTAAATGTAATCTTATATGGAGTAGCAAGTCAAAGAACTTGGTAAACTGTCAGCTTTCATGCAAAATCTATTGTTTGATCTTTTCTTCATTGCCAAACCTTCCAGAAAATAAACATCAAGGTTGCCTACAAAAATAAGATACCTGATAAGTAATTGAACAGATTAGCTGTTGGTTGCATCTGAATGCTAGAAGTTATAGGAGGCTAGTTACAGCTGATGGAAACTAGAAAGTGAATGGTAGGAGGCTTTGACATCATATTTCGGGTTCTTATTTCTTGGCATCATACTTCAAAGACGATCACATCTGCCATCTCACCATCAGTGCATTACAAATGGCTAGAAACAAGTACAACTGTGCATTTCTTCCTCAAAATATCATGCATACTCATACATTGAAACTAGGTACCCTTAAATGTTCCTCATATATTTGGTTTATTGAATCACAGCTGCCACGCTTTCTTACTTGGTTTTTCTTACTTCACTGTTTTATTTAAACCCTTCATTGATTGGATTCCGACCTGCTCAATCATTTCTTCAGTTTCAAGCCAAAATTTGTCTAGTTACCTCATTTCGAGACACCTGCTATGTTGAGATCATTCCAAAAGACAAGAATCCTACCAGAGGTAGATATGATTTCAATATCTTGTATAAATATCATGTACTGGTCTGGGTCTTTAATTTGTCTTTAACTATTCTCTTTATAGAGTTTTGTTATTGTTATTTTTTAAATAATTTTAGTAGCTTATTTTATTTCTTTCTGTGGGTCTATTACTTTCGGTGTTGCTTAGAGCTTTGGCTGAGCTTTTGGAGTGAAGTACACTATAATTCACTGTATGCAACTGGAGGTACATCGAACTATTACATTTGTGTGATTTTCCTCATGTCCCTAACATCTTCTGATTGTCTGACTATAGCTTCATTGTTCTTTGGTATATTTACAGATGTTCCTACTCGGAAACCCAGAAAAAAATATTGGCTTTTCTAGATTTCCAACAATTTGATTACAAGGTCAACTCATACAACCTCTGCCGCTCTGTTATTATTATTATTCTCTGTTCAGTACATCTAAAGTTACAAAAGCTACTATTCATGTCAATTAGCTGGACAAAAGGGAAAAAAGAAAAATACTGAAGTTGATTGAATTAGATCTTTCAGAATTTGTGCTTCAGCTCGTCGTACAGAAAATATTTTCTAGATATTGTTTTGTGCATAAAGAAATGATTGTTCTGTTTCTTAGAGCATGTTTATAGCTGTTGACCTTGTTCTTTTGTTTAATTTTGGAAGCATAGCAGCAAGGCAAAATTGTTTTGTAAACACCTACTTCTACAGAACAGAAACCTGTCCTATAGTGATGGTTGTTCTCGATTTTAATCAAATATAGGGGTAGTCAATAAAATAAAAAAGAATCTCGAAAGATATCCCATTTGTTTTGTCTCTTGTTATGGAAGCAAGAGATCACAGATTCGTTGAGTCCAAGAGATCAAGGGGTTCAAGTGAGGTGTCATGTAACTAAAAAATAACAATACAACATCATAAAATTTGTTGTGAAATTATTTAATCCAGAAATTATCCCCTTTTTATCCAATTCTACCATTAAACAACTTGCATACTTTAACCTCGTGACTTGCATGCCCTTGGTTTACAATCAATAGCATTTAATGAAATGAGAAATTCTGTAGATCATGTAGTCAATAGTTATTAATGCCATTAAGTTCTAACAAATTAATAAATGACAACATTTAGTATATCATTAGTGGATAGTATCCAGATAGAATATTTGACATCATCAAAAGTAATGTAATAGGTGTTTTCTCACAATCTATGCATCATTAGAGTTTGCCTATAAATCATAGAGGAGAGCTAACTTGGCACTTTAGAATGCAATTTTCTGCTTAAATATGAAAACCATCAATCTTGTTGCTCAGCTTTTTGTGCTCTTCCTAGTTCTCTCATGCGGTAACGTGTCGTGCTTCTACTATGAATCTCTGTTTAAGTCATGCTTAGTTTTGGATATTATACTTATGATCCTCTTAACGGGTGTCCTAAGGCATAAGTTTAAGATTTTGACATTGTGAAGTGCAAAACATCGTAGGATGTCCTTGAATCTGCATAAAGATTTCTTCTTCGTTTTCATTTTCAATGCTCATTGATTGATTGATTATAGGTACAGTGATATCAGAAGAGAGTCATCCGTGTGGGATGCCTTTGATCCATATCATAAATTGCACGAAGTTGGCATGTGTGCAGGCATGCATTGAAAAGTACGGGGAAAGTATCAATGGTTGTTGCGTCGACCGCGATACTTGTTGCTGCAATGTACGAATGAAGTGATGTATATGTTTTATGCTCTTTGCCGATAATTGCATAGAATAAAACCCTAATTTTATTTGTCTATGTGGGTTTGTTTATTTGGGGGTGAATTTCAGCCACTCACTTGAGCAATTTTTTTATTGATTAGAGTTATATATGAAATCTCGCATTAACTTAAGCACCTGAAGTCTTTTTAAAAAATAATTTTTGAAATGGCTTTAATTTTTCACAATTCACACAAATCGCTTCTCTACTCAGCAATCATGATTTTTATAATGTCACAGCTTATCAGTTTGTAGAGCTTTTTACTCGATCATAGTTATTTTTGGAGTATTTTCAATAAAGGGGCAAATAGTCAAATTTTAAAAGAATTTATTTTCAACATCTTTCAAAAGAAAAGAATTCAAACATGGGTTTAACATAGGTTTTGGAGATATTCATGTAATTGCCAGTAACTAGCCAGTTTCAGGCTGTTTTCAATCCTGCAATATTTACATATACACGAGAAATTGTGGAAATGCGCAAGCTCTCAATTGTTGAAGCTTCTTGGACCCGTATGTGAAATTGTTGTTACAGAATGTTTTATCAGCTGCAAGATGATCATTTCGGCGGGAAAAAGGTATTTTCTTTTCATTTTTTTGGTGATCCTTTTATATCCATGAATCAATCTTTCAGTATGATTATTTTTTAGTAATTTAATATCAAAATCATACAGCTATGAGTGTTTTTTTTTTTCCCCTCAAAATTATGCTCAGGATGATGTTTTAAGTGAGAAAGTTTTAAATTTTTTTTTGGTGGTGTTTGGATGATTTTTATTTGGAAAATGATAATTGCCCCTGGTCAAATCCCGGGTCAAACCCCGAGTTAAACGCACCGTTTTACTCAATGGAAAAAACGCACCGTTTTGCTAAATTATTTCTCCTCTCCCTGCTCACACAGCCCAAGTTATTTCCTCTTTCCTTGCTCACAGCCATCACGCGTGAATTTACGCACAACTCACAGCTATTCATAATCCACAATCCACCTGCAAATCAGCCAACGCCACTACCACCAACGACAGCCATCACGCAACGGCCACACCAACGTGATACTTCTGCACTTGAGGTAGATGTTTTCAGTTATGGAGTAGTGCTCTTGGAAATTGTTTGCTGCAGAAGAAACATGGAGATTGACCCTTCAAAACCAAAGGAAATTGTTCTTATCAACTGGGCTTATAAGTGCTTCATTGATAGAGAGTTCAATAAGCTTGTCTGTGGCGAAGAAGTAGATAAGAAGACTTTGGAGAACATGATCAAGGTGGGGCTTTGGTGTGTGAGTGTGTCCAAGATGAACCTGCTCTTCGACCTGTCAAATAAAACTTTTCCATGAATTAAAAAAAAAAAAAGAAAAGTTGAAACGAATGGGAAAGGGGCTGTGAAAGTTGAGACGAAGACAGAGAAACCAATTTCGACTGTAACAAATTTGCCAAAACGACGTCGTTTAGCTTGAATGAGAGGAAAAAAAAAAAAGAGATTAAAACGGCGTCGTTCCTTTATTGCTTTTCGGAGTTTGACCCGGAACAAATAGCAGAACGCTTTTTATTTAGACCAAAGATTTTTTTTTAAATGTTATTTCTTAGAATTATTTATTTGTATAGGTTTTCTTAGTACTGTGATAAACTGAAAAAGAGAATCGAGAAGACGGATTGGATTTCTGATTTGCCAGAACCCTATTGCGTCACATCATGTCGTTTTTACCATTCGAAGAAGTTGTTCAAACTTGTAGTGTGTTGTCTAAAAGATGGAAAGAAGCGAGGGATCCATATCCGATTTTTGAATTCAGAGATGTATGCTATAAGCCTATAATGGAAGAAACTCTGCTGAAGCGTCTTATGCAGGTGGTAAGTATTAAAGAAGTTGACATTTCGCATGGAATTGTCAAATTATCTGGAATTAGCAGAATTTATAGACCGCTCTCTTGATATTTCATCCAACTCTATTTATTAATTGTGAATTTAATTTATTTAATTATAAGATAATTTATATTTATATTTTCTATAAAATTCATATAATATGATTAAACAAATTTTATTTAAAATATCTAAAAATATCTCAAATATTTTATTAATCAGAAAATAAATAAATCAATATGTTTTAAAGAGCACATAATCCCAACAACTTTAACTTGCCATTGTGCCCTCCGGCAAGTACATATTTACATTTGCTTTTGTTATTCGATACATTATTTTATAATAGGTGGTAATAAATGTTAGTGTCACTATAGTATGTCTTCAATTATAAGCTTAATTTTCATATATTTCCATTGTTTATAGATACAGTACCCAACAGGACGAAGTCCTTAGAGGAATTCGCAAGGGGCAATTGTTTCAGGAGAACGAAGTATCTGTTGAACTTTAAATTGGCAAACTCTAGTGTGGTTGTTTGTCAAAAAAACTTGAAGGAGTATTATATAAAAAAAAAAAACTCAAAGACAATATTGAGAATAATGTTTCTTACGTATTAAAATACAATAATATTGTATTGACCGTCTTTGTTGACCATAAAGAAGATGCGAATCTCTCTATTGATCTATCAATGCCGAATACCCACAGAGACAAATACCTTAGGTACTATCCTTACATGGACGTTAATTCTAGCACTATCCACATTGAGAACCAAGTACTGGACATAAATTTTGTGTCCTTAAAAGAATTTGCAGTAGAATTACCAATGAAGTTGAAACCACTTTAACATTTACTTTCTTTGTTTGCTGGAATTATCTAGAAACCAAAGATTTACTTTGGATTTCAATGTTCTTTGTGTGGTTTGCTTTGCTGTGCTCAACAATTCTTCTTTTCCAAAAGTACTTCAAAAGGTATTACTGTATTTTTTTTTTTCAATTAGTTTTTGGACACAAAGACATCATGGAATGTTTCTCAATATAGATATTCATCACATGTATGAATCCTCATCAAGTTGCCAGCCTATTTATAAATAATACTAGCTATCAGGTATACGAGGATATGTGCTGACGCCCTTCGCATCCGCCCTTACTTGGAGCCCTTTTGGGCATGAGAATTCAACATTTAGTAATGTAAGTTTTTATCTTAAATCAGATGTTCTCAAATAGTCTGCTGTCAAGCATGAAAGGCTATTGACAACTTCTTATGCTGACAATAGAAATTTTATGCAGAGTGGTTGTTATGTATTTTGTAGGCAATAAGAATGTCTTAAATGTCTGCAGTTCAGGAGAAGTAAATGAAAACAATTTTGTATTGATTTTATACTCCATGACTTCATATTTGGTCTGCTCCTTAGTTGTTAAGTTTCATTCATAGTTTAGTGGAAGCGGAAAGATAATATTTTCTAACTTTCTATATCATGCATTGTTTTCCTGCCAAACAATTTGATTTTAATAACTAGCGAATGGTTGTTATTGCAAAGAGATTGCATAATTTTGACCTTAATGCTTTTTCATGTACTAGTTCTCCTTGTATTTCCGGTCATCAATGTAGCCATATGGTTTGATGGTATATAAGAGACAATTATGTCTTTAAAATTGGCTTTTGCTTGGGGAATTGGTATCGTTTGGCTTAAATTTCCGGCTAATACACATGACATAGTAAACGTACAAGAGGTCTCTTCATGGTTTTCTTTTATTATGTTGGGGGTTATGGCGCTCAAATGTCATGTTGTGCACATTTGTAGGTGTAACATTCTTATGTATAATTCTACTAGGTGGCAATAAGGCTACCTAAGGCATAACTACTCGATCTGTCGGCACAAATTTGTGCAGTGCCTCATGTCCATCCATCGCTTAGTGTGGGGCGCTTTTATGGTATGAAGAAATAAAGTTGCAAATTTGTTGTCAACTTAAGCTTTTGACCTAGTGGTAAGCGCTTAATCTTAAAAATTAGTATCACAGCGATGTCACGGGTTCAAGCCACCTCAGAAGTAATTATGAGGGGAATTGTTGGGGTTATGAGGCCCAACATCCTTATGTGCACCTGTAGGAAGAAGATAAAAAAATAAATCAACATAACATTATGCATTAAATCTGAAATAAATTAACACAACGTTATGCGCCACATCCAGATTTTCTAGAGAATAGGCTGAATTTTGTATCTCTACTTTATGCTATGTGTTGTGCTATTGTGCTTATTACAAGAAATATCTAAAGCATTTAATAAACTTTCTCTTTGAACCAACTTTTTACTCTGAATAAATCTTACGTGTCAATTATAAAATCTCATTATTAATTGACTTGCTAAATTAGAAATCTAATTAAAACTAGGAAATAATTATTCTTAATAAATTAGAATCTCACTGAATTACAGAATTAATAAATTAACCCATATTAAAAAATCTGCAATAAATAAAATTCTAATTTAACTAGATTTACTATAAGATACCAACTTTATAAATAATGAACTTAACATACTGTAAGCAGGACACCTATGGAATTCTTCCAGATACTTATAAGCTCCTTCATGTTAGTGGAACGTCATCCAGAACTAGAACTGGAGATATATGTACCATGAAAACAATTGAAGTTGAGATTCCTTGGTGGCAATCTTAGTTAATCAGCACACTTGACCATATGATATTTGGAGGACTCTTCGCAGTACTGTTAATGATATTTGAATTATTTTTTAATTCAAATATATTAAGAAGAGAAAATGAATACTTTTATATGCATTTACTGCACAAAGGGATCAAAAAGGGGATTTACCATACAATCTCATATAGCTAAAGACTCATGCTGAAAACTTGTTGAAACATTTATTAATTAAGAGCATAATAATTGATTAAAGAAATAGAGAAAGCAAATAAGAGATAAAATTCTAAAGAGGAATTTTATTCAATCTCAAATGTATACAAAGAAAGATATACTCCTTTTATAATCTCATTGTTGAGTGCTAGAAAGTGTATACTTATAAAGAAAAAAATCGTTATTTTACATTTCAAGTCTCACTAACATCCCTACTATTATGTATTTAAGTCAATTGTAATTTAATTATGTGAGTTTTATTATAATTAAGTATTTTATGTATTTCTAGGGGCATCATGGTCATTTTACAATGAACAAGAGATCATATAGCAAAACAGACAACAATTTTGAACTCAGACAGTTGAAAACCTTAGGATTATATAAGGATAAACGACATTATTCACATATATAGTATTGTTTACGACATTGTTCACATATACAATACGATGACGAGGCAACATTCGTTCGATTGGACGAATGATGTGGCATTGACTGCTTACGTGGCATTGACTACTTATGTGGCGTTAACCGGTGATGTGGTAATATGTTAGTGGACTGAAAAAAGTGCGTATGGTACATGCATATACACATAATAACAGCTCTGATGGTGTGTTCTATCCAATCAGAACTTACCACGTGTAGCAATCCTTAGGTCCAAATTATTTTAATTCGATGACCATGATTTACTCATTATATCTATAAATAGGGGGCTTCTCCCTAATTTGGCACCCCTAAATTCATTTTTAAGCTTTATTTTCGGTAATTCTTTATTTATCTTGTATTTTCTACGTATGTTAATAAATTTCCATTTTACCCCTAATTAAATTATAAATAGTTAATTTTCTTTCAAGCTTGGGTTGAAGGTGAAGTCTCAACATGTTCCACGGGCTTAATTTGGTAAATCTACTTTCTCTTCCCCTCTAATTTTTGTGGATGTTTTGACTTTTCGTCGACATATAGTAATATTCTTGTTTAGATATTGCACTGGTATAACTGTCTCCTTAGTGCAATATTATTACTATTTGACATGATAAACACTTAACACCATATTTATTGAAGTGAGGTTCATGAGGAGTGGAAACTTTCCCTCGTGATTTAATTAGCACTAATAAGGAATATTAAGCTCATGGTGCATGTTGAGTGCAGATCTAAAGACTCAAGTGCTTTATTTTAATAGTTTTCACTTAATTTATTCCCGCCATTCTAATTTAAATTTTATGATAGTGTAAATCACCTTCACCGCAAATCCAACCACCCACTTAGAAAATTAACTCTACACGCAATTAAAATTCATCTCCTCGTGGAATTGACACTCGTCACCGTGATCTATTGTGTAATAGATTCGTTCACTTGCGAGTTCAATAAAATTTGCACACCACTCATAATCATACAAATGAAGTAAATACATCATTAGTTATAATTTCTTATCAGATAATGAGAGTTATATGATATGAAGAGTTGTTTGGTGAAAGATATGAAAAGTTGTTTTGATGAACATCCACGTAGTTATAATCATTTCATAACATGATTGTGTTGTTGCTTGTTAAAATAGAAGTGGGAATGGGGTGAAACATGTAGGGACCACATATTTTTAGAATTAAAGAATTGGAACTTGATTCCTCCGGGAGTTTGAGAATTAAGTTTTTATTTCTTAAACTTTTTATTTACTCTTACCTAAATTTCATAATTTTATTTTTATCTTCAATTAAAATAGTATTATATTATATTATTATATTATTGTTATTGATATTATTCTTATTTTTTTAACACTGACATATCAAGTCCACCAATAATTTCTCACATAACTAAAGGCTGTGTTTATGACTCAATATAAAAGCTCTCTCGAAATCCATAAGAGATAACCAAAACCTCAAAAAAAAAAAAGTAAAACACTCAAAACACTAAGAGTATCTCCAAAATACTTTTTAAATAAGATTCTACTTCTTATTTGAAGAGTCATATATAAACACTCCAAAAAATATGTTAATTTAGATTCTTCAAATAAGATTTGTTTCTCACTCTTCAATATTGCCGAGTGAGTTTCTCCATTTTCTATTAATATTTTATTATTATTTATTGAAAAGATAAGATTGTAATGATTATTATTTATGTTTTTTTAAAATATAATAACAATTCAATTTGATAGTTGGAAAGATTTGATTAAAATAATATTAATTTATTCTTATTTGGTGAATCTTTTGGAGGGATTATATTTTTCTATACACTTATTTGCCACATCAGTAAGCAAATTGAAATTTGAAAAGTAAAATTTAAAAACTCTTTTAGAGATGCTCTAAGAGTATCTTCAAAAGGCACTATCAATTTTATTTTTAAAATTTTATTTGTTTACCTATGTGGTAAAAAGGAGAGTGAAAAAATACGTTATTCTCCAAAAGACTCTTCAAATATAAATAAATTAATATTATTTTAATTAAATAAATATTTTTCAAAGGAAAAATAAATGACAATTAAAGCACTTAATTTTCTCTCCAATAAAAAGTAATAAAATATAAATTGAAGAAGAAAAAAACAACTCTATAAAATTAAAGAGAGATAATCATTTTTTATTTAAAAAATCTGAATTGAAATTTTTTTTAGAGTTTAAATGCTGATATGAGTTTTCAAATAAATAATAAAATATTATTTAAAAAGTCTTTTAAAGATACACTAAGAAAATACGAATTTAAAGTCATAGGATTGCCTACTACAATCCAATGATTATAAAAAAGAGATCAACAAAAATAAAAATTACCAAAAATTCAAAAAACTTATTAAGGGTCAATTTCAGATCCAAAATTGATGAAAACCCATCCGCCATCATTCATTTTGAGAAAGTATTAGTTGCTATTTAATTTTGATCCGAAAAAATAAATAAATAACGGCAATGCAGAACTAACGAATTACGAATTAAAAAAAAAAAAGAGGAGGAAAAACAACCATGATGGGCATAAACGCGGCCGTATCTCCCAGAACAGATGTGATCTCCATCTTTGAGTTCCTCTCTTTCGATCTCTTTTGACAGCAGACCCATTTCCCCTAATTTGCTTGTTTTTCTCCCTTCGACAGTTGACACGATTACAGAGAACCAACAGGGAGGCGCTAATCGTTTCTTTTCCCGCGTATGGCTCTCCAGAGGCTATTCTTTTCCTCTTATATTTGCTTTGTTAATTCGAGAGTCAAACAGTTTAATTTTAATTATTTTTAATTAATGCTAGAGTGTAACAAACTAACTGCCAAAAGGTTTTGATTTTTTAAAAATAAAAGCAAGTTTTTTTAAAAAAATAATTACAATTATTATTTTTATATTTAGACAAAAATGATAGTCATAGTTTCTTTAGCAGGCAATGAAAAAAGTCCGAACACCATTATTTATAAGATAAAATTATGTTGCAACTGTGGTATGGTATTACAGTTGTTTTTAATTGTGAGATCTTTAATTACACAATAATATTAGTTGGATTTAATGATTGAAAGCAACTGTAATACCATACTACAATTACAATATAGCTAGACCTTTACTTATAAGTTGAAAACTCAAAGCACCTAGTGCGTATTGCATGCTATTATCGCTCACCCATTAAAATTTACTTTAAATTTTCTGAATCTGTCTGTTTAGTTCTATCCAAAAGCTATCGTTTTAATAAATATACTTGATCATGATGCACCACTTACAATACAAATATTAATAAAAACAATCTAATATAACTTAAACCAACTCACTTAAGGGTATGGGCACTTGGCACAACTTCTCGTATGATTAAAAATAAAGACTAATTTTTCCACAACTGGAAAATTTTATGAATAAGCTTCACATGGCAATATTATTAATTAGCTAATAATACTTTTTTTTTATAGTAATACTAATTTTACCAATTCGGGCTTCTATTGTATTTTATATATTGGGATTTTGGCTTTAATTTTAACTTATTTATGTTGGGCTTGTACACTTGTATTATAGTAATAATACAATACAAATATTATTTAATATTATATTAAAAATACAATACAAATATTTATTATTATTTTCTTGAGGAAAATGAGATCATCATCCTTGTGACTTGTGAGAAAGCCTTTGATCCCATCATTAATTGCTCAAAATGGGCTTGTGTTCAAAGCTGTGTTCAAAAATATAATGAAAGTATAAACGGTGCATGCATCGACATGGACAATTGTTGCTGCAATGTACTAATATTAGGATGACTTGCTTTCTGCTCATCTCGGACTTGTTCAACATAATAAAATTAATCTAGTATTTGGTCCCTTTTTTGGGCACCAAATTTAGGTTTTTATCGACCAATGCATTATCTCAACTGTGGGTTTTCTTATTAATTTCTTCTATTTGTTTGAATATTTAAACTTAGTGATACTAAAAATATGTGTACTTAAAATTTTTATGCATGAGCCTCACCTAACAATTTATTAGTTGGCTAATGATATATTTTTGTTGAATTTTTTAGAAATAATAATTTTAACAATGCCGTAGATGGATTGATCGAACGTCTTCCTTTTAGTTAGGGATGTGCACTGTTCGGTTCGAATCGATTTTTTTTTTGTTCTGGTCCTATTGGGTCCATTTTAAATTTTTAAATTTTTAAATTTTTAGGGTATTAGGCCTTATGAATGTAATTTTTTTTTCAACAATTAGTTTATCGTAATTTCATTACAAATATTAACAATAAATACAAAGTATTCAAAACACATTTTATTACTAATATCTTACTAACTATTTCAAAATACATAACCAAACTCTAATACTTCATCTACATAAATATAAGGTTGTAAAGACAAATAAAAATAACAACAATTACAACTTAATGGTTGTCGCATAGTGGAAGAAGGCGTTGCACGGTGAGCACAAGCTCTTCTTAGGTAGGTGATTTGATTTTGATTTTGATTTGATTTAGCCCTTAGGGTTTGTTTTGGGTGCAAAAATTGTAACACACACACACACACACACTACATATATATACCCGTAATTGTGTGTGTTCATGCTTATTTTGTTAATCTTACGCAACCAATTAAAATTTAACATGTATCGATTTAAATAAAATTCTAAAAATAACCCGATTTTTTAGTTCGGTTTTTCAGTTCAATTGAGTGACCGAAAATCGAACCTGTATTTCAATTTTTTTTACAAACCATATATTTCGGTTATTTTTTAAAATTAAAATTGGTCCAAACGGAACGGTTCGATTTGATTTTTTTTTCTAGAATACGGTTTTTTTTGTCCAATCGTACTTTTAGTCTCATATTTTTTGTGCTGAGTTTCTATTTAATTTTATGGGCTGGGATTTTTACTTTAATAACTTATTTTTGTTGGAATCAAACACTTGTATTATATACTCATCAAAAAAAGAAAAAAAAACACTTGCATTATATAAAGTTTTCACAAGAGAAGAGAATGTCAATAGTTTAATACCCGAACCGATTCCATTGCGGGTGACGTGTTACGACCAAAAAAACAAATTAGAAAATTAGGGGAAAAAAAATTTATAGAACTTTTTCAAAATATTTATAAATTTTCTCTACTTTTTTTTTTGGGGAAATATTTTTCTCTTAGTTCATAAAAAATTACAACTAAATCAAAGTGGATTTGACTTGAACTTTCCACCAGGATCTATGATAATCGTTAGCACAACACAACAAGGCAACTCAGATCTCACCACGTGTACCATTTGCCATATGGCACAATATCATTCGTCATCATCTCTCATTTTTTTTCCGCGTTAAACCCTCACTCACGTTCCTGACCGAATCACCATTAAAAACTCCCATACCTAGTTCAATTTTCCCTCACGTTTCTTGTCAACCAAACAGCAAACTTCAGAAAATCAAAAAAAAAAAAGAAATTAAATTCACTCCCATTCCAGAGAATGCGATTTACTAACAACTGGTACCCTTTCTCTTCGTTTACTTTATATTTCCATAATCTCTTACATTTTCCTTCATCAAATCATTGTCTGTTGTTTCTCGAGAAAAAATTGAGCTAGTAAAAGCAAAACAAATCAATATAAATTTGTTAGTAATAGTCTTTGTTTGATTACGTGATTTGCAGAAAATGAAGAGAATGCTATTGAAATTACTTACATTCTTATCAGTTGCTTCATTGCTCGTAAGTCATTCGCAATCAGCGGTTTCGAGCGTAGATCTAGGCTCAGAATGGCTAAAAGTAGCAGTCGTAAACCTAAAGCCAGGTCAAAGTCCGATTTCAATAGCGATCAACGAGATGTCGAAGCGTAAATCACCAGCTTTAGTCGCATTCCAAGAAAGCACTCGTCTTTTAGGCGAAGAAGCTTCCGGAATCATTGCTCGGTATCCTCACCGAGTCTATTCTCAGCTCCGTGACATGATTGGCAAACCGTTCAAGCAAGTCACACATTTGATTGACTCGCTATACCTGCCTTTTGACGTTGTCGAAGATTCTAGAGGTGCCGTGAGTTTTAAGATTGACGAAAATAATAATTTCTCTGTTGAGGAGCTGCTAGCCATGGTGTTGAGTTATGCGGTGAATTTGGCGGACACTCATGCTAAACTGGCCGTGAAGGATTTTGTTATTAGTGTGCCACCTTATTTTGGGCAGGCCGAGAGGAAGGGATTAATGCAGGCGGCGGAATTGGCCGGGATGAATGTGCTTTCGTTAGTTAATGAGCATTCTGGCGCCGCTTTGCAGTATGGGATTGATAAAGATTTTTCGAATGAGTCTAGGCATGTTGTGTTTTATGATATGGGTGCAACTACTACTTATGCCGCACTTGTTTATTTCTCTGCTTATAATGCTAAGGCGTATGGCAAGACTGTGTCTGTGAATCAGTTTCAGGTGAGTTGTTTAAATTCCATAATTTATGAAGTTATTTATGCTGATGTGTTAATTTTGAGTAATAATGCTATGTTTAATGTTTCTGCTGCGGATGAAGCTTGATTCAGTTTAGGATTTGATTTGTTCGATGGGGAAGGTCCATTGGATAATTTTGGTTTGCTCCCAATGACATGTTGGAATAATGAACCATTAGCTTAATATTTCACAGAATCACTAAGAGTTATGACTGTGATGGTAGCTTTGAAATGCACTCTTATTATGGGTAAATGACTTAGTTACTAGTCCTTGGATTTATTACTAGTAAAAGGATATCATTTCTAAGATATTCAATTTATAGACTTTGCTTTCGAATTTCCCTTGTTTGTTTTGTGTAGCTTCCTTGAAATGAATGTAAAATGTTCTGTTTTAGTTACCTTATTTGTTTTCTACACTTGATATAAATTGTTTTGTGATATAGGTGTGCATATACTCTCAGTATTGTTTTGGCTTTATCATACATGTTGCTGTTTTTATTTCTCTGTCAACCTTCATTGTACATGGTATTATGTGAAAATGAGTTTGACTGCTCATTATTCCCACAGCATTATCTTTTTCCCACTCCATCTGTGCTCTATATACAATATTTCTGTGCCACTTGTTATGTTCCTGCATATCTAATTAGTTCTTAATGCTAGTTGATATTTGACAATTTTGCAGGTTAAGGATGTTAGATGGGATGCAGAACTTGGCGGTCAGAACATGGAATTACGATTGGTGGAATACTTTGCTGATGAGTTCAATAAACAAGTTGGTAATGGGGTTGATGTGAGGAAGTCTCCCAAGGCCATGGCTAAACTGAAGAAGCAGGTTAAACGTACAAAAGAAATTCTTAGTGCGAACACAATGGCACCGATATCAGTTGAATCCCTCTATGATGATATAGACTTCAGGTAGGTGGAGTTCAAGCATAGTTTTACACTTTGCTGTATGTTTCAAGTTTATTATCAAAATTTATGTGTTCTTTCGATGGGTGAGGAACGGTAGAACATGACAAAAATAGTTTGTCATGTGAGGGATGCATCTTCTCTTACAAGTGCTTTGTTCTTTGATATAGTGCTATAAATACCTTCTGTCGAACGATAGGGTCAATAGAATGACCAAGACACTTTCTGTCAAACAGTACAGTCAATAGAATGACCCCTGACCGACTGAGCCTTTCATTTTGGATTCCAATTCTTACATGAGATTCCTTTTTCCATTTTTTCTTTCTTCAAATTTACTAGCGGGATTTTCATTTGGTAAACTATTAGATGTATATGTATATATAAATGTACTAATCAAACTGTATTGGTTTATTTTCGTTTTCTTTTGGTTCATGCTGCTGGTAGATATAAATGTTATTTATGGATTTTGGTGCAAAATTTGTTGTGCTGCATGCAGATAATACACTCAAATACACTTACATACATGTATGGGGTTTGTTTTATCTTTCAGGAGCAGCATTACCCGTCAAAAGTTCGAAGAGCTCTGCGAAGATCTGTGGGAAAGATCTCTTGTACCTTTGAAAGAGGTACTTAACTATTCGGGGTTGAAAATGGACGAGATATATGCAGTGGAGTTAATTGGAGGAGGCACTAGAGTGCCAAAGTTGCAGGTTTGCACTATTCTCTTTGTTTTGACAGTTAACCCGAGTATTAAATTATTGAAGTGCGAATATCATGAGGCCTGTAACATATTATGTCCAATTCAATGATAGAAGACTTCAGCTCGATTCAAGAGAAGAATATGATATATGTTTACTTGTTTTAGTCTTAATAGTTTTGTTTTGTTACTCTTTATACACAAAGATTGTTGTTCTCAAAAGACCTTTTATTTTGAATATTCAGCACAATGACAATCTCATTTGATACCATCTGTAATTTTTCATTTTTCATCATTAGTTATAATATGTTTGATAACTGCATGGTTAAGCAATCTTTGCAATGTTATCTTGTAATATGTTTGAGCTTATTTTTTATTGCAATTTCTGAATATTTGGTATGAATTATATGACACTGGAAAATAATGTTAGCTTGCTAATTTCTTAAATCTGAGCTCTTGTTCCTTTTGACAGGCTAAGCTCCAGGAATATCTTGGAAGGACAGAGCTAGATAGGCATCTTGATGCGGATGAAGCTATAGTTCTTGGTGCATCACTGCTTGCAGCAAATTTAAGTGATGGAATCAAATTGAATCGTAAATTAGGAATGGTTGATGGCTCCTCTTATGGTTTTGTGGTTGAACTAGATGGACCTGAACTTCAGAAAGATGAATCTACAAGGCAGTTACTTGCTCCAAGGATGAAAAAACTCCCCAGTAAGGTAACCAATGCGACATATGGTACCATGCTGTTAGTGGTGTTGAAATTGGGAAAATAATTTGAACGCTTAATTAGTTCTAATAATTTTTTTTTTTTTTTGTATTTGATTATTTGACAGATGTTCAGATCCATTATTCATGCAAAGGATTTTGAGGTTTCGCTTGCATATGAAAGTGAAGCTCTTTTACCCCCTGGTGCTACCTCCCCAGTGTTTGCCAAGTATGCAGTAGCCGGCCTGGCAGAAGCTAGTGAAAAGTAAGGATATCAATTTCCTCAATTCTGTGTAGAATCCTTTTTTTTTCTCCCCTTTTCCTCGCATTCTTTTGGTTATCTATAATGGTGCCAATTTTCCTTTTATCAATAATAAATATTCACTTAAAGTTCACTGCAGATTTTTTATCTGTTTCTTTTACTATTTAGGTATTCATCACGAAACTTGTCATCCCCCATCAAGGCAAATCTGCATTTCTCTCTCAGTAGGAGTGGAGTTCTTTCTTTGGATCGAGCAGATGCTGTTATTGAAATAACAGAATGGGTGGAGGTTCCTAAAAAGAATTTGACTGTGGAGAATGTAGCTTCTTCTTCCCCCAACAAATCAGCTGAAACTGCTGCTCAAAACATGACTGTAGAAGCCAATGAAAACTTGCAGTCTGAGAGTGGGACTAGCAGTGCATCCAACTCTACTGCTGAAGAACTGAGTGCATCTAACTCTAGTGCTGAAGAACCAAGTAAAACTGAACTTCTTACAGAGAAAAGGCTGAAAAAACGGACATTCCGGGTACCACTGAAGGTGCAAACTAGCTGGCTAATTTAAATTTTCTCTTACTTTACACTTCAAATGGCATCGCCTGCTTAACCTTGTATACCATTCATGTCTAATGGTTATCCCATTATTGATTGGTGATAGATAGTTGAGAAGACTGTGGGACCTGGTTCGTCCCTTTCAAAAGAAGCCCTGGTTGATGCTGAAGCTAAATTAGAAGAATTGGACAAGAAGGACGCAGACCGAAGGAGGACTGCAGAACTGAAAAACAATCTGGAAGGGTACATATATGCTACTAAAGAGAAGGTTTGAATTCTGTGCTGAGTATTCTACTATAGAATGCTGGTCTTGTTTGTTACTGTTCTTTTCTCTTCAGCTTCCAGTGAAGGTGTCATTTTTTTTTTCCCGGTTTTATATTCAGTATCAAGATCCATCTGAAATATATGCGTGAAATGGTTCAAACATTGAAAAAGTTTTTGGTCCTTGCCTTCCTTTTTCTTTTTTTTTTTTCATTTTAATTATCTTGTCTATGGAATTTGTCTATGATACCAGTTTGAAACTTCTGAGGATTATGAAAAAGTTTCTACCAGTGAAGAGCGCCAATCCTTTATCGAAAAGCTTGATGAGGTTAGCTTCTTTTCTATGCTATTTAAGAACTTAAAAACCTGTCTTTTAGCTTCATTTAAGTCTGTTTGTGATATGCACATCATTTGTTGATTCAGGCCCAGGAATGGCTGTACACTGATGGTGAAGATGCTACTGCTAAGGAGTTTCAGGAACGCCTAGATGTATTAAAAGCTATAGGTGACCCAGTATTTTTCCGGTATGTCCCACTTCCAGTTGTATTTGAGGCTAATAATTTGCTGATTTTTGATGAAGTATAATTCATTTTTGAGCCTGTTAAATTTTCAAAAGATACTATGGTTAGTTAAGAAAATAACAAACTGATAAATTTTTTGGTGTAGATTTAAAGAGCTTACTGCAAGGCCAGAATCTGTTGAACATGCTCAAAAATATCTCGGTCAACTCCAACAGGTACTTCATATGATTTAACTATACCAAGCTTAATGGGCAAAAGTTCTTCCTGCTTGGCTAGAACCATATACCTTTTTTAATGCTCGCAAAGGCCTTTGCGCATTATGTTCCCTAAAAATTGTTGTGTGTGGCCTGGGATAAATTTTGATGGTTACCCTAAGAAATTTTGGGGATTTTTACTTATCAAAATTAAGGAAATATTTGGTTGCCTTAAAATTTAAATTTTGATCGCCATAAATGTTTCATTAACTATTACTATTTTAGTAATGCTCAGGGATGTGGTCGCTTTTGGTTGCGTATATTTTGCTTTATGTCTGCACATGGTTCTATTGGGCTGCATATAAGTTGGTTCTATGTGTAAACAGTTTTTATTAAAAGGCTTCAATAAGCCAAAACCTTGAAGAGCTTTAAAGTTTCTATTGTAATGTAGTTGTCTCGGTTTTGTTTGCTTTAGCATAAGATGTGATTGGTGTACTAACTTTTCATTCATGAGTGTTGCAGATTGTTAATGATTGGGAGACGAACAAGCCTTGGCTTCCTAAAGATCGAACCAATGAGGTCCTTTTTCTTATTTAATCTGACTCAGCTCCTTTTGTATTGCATATTTATCATGAAATTTACATGCTTTGTTTTCCAGGTTTTGAAAGATTCTGAAACGTTCAAGAGTTGGTTGGATGAGAAGGAGAATGATCAAAAGAAGTGAGTTGTGGGAGTTTTGCCTTCATTTATTACTAAACTTGGAATTCTATTTTTCCAGCATTAGTGTAGCTTAGTCAGTCATCTTTCCTAATTCGGTTTTCTTCTTTCTAATACGTATATATTTGGTGTTGGATGCATGCATGTTTATCCCTGAGGATATATTTATGTGTTTAAATATGTAGTTAGATAGGAACTTCGCTAAACACATGGTATAGGCACAAGTCCTACTCTTCTGTTCTGAAGAATATTGAATTTTTTATATCTTTAATAAAACTAAAGAAAAAATTCTGGAATATTTCTTGGAGATCAAATAGGATGTTTCTTTCCAAAAATTTGTACACACTGTTAAGGAAATTGGTGTTTCTATCAACTCAGATAGAAAAATAATAGGATCAAAGATGAAAAAGGTGCTTTCTAATCCTATGACAATATTCATTATATACTTGTGTTGTGTTTCTTTTATTTTTTTAATTTTTTTTGGGACAATATTTCAGGACTTCTGGGTTCAGCAAACCAGCGTTCACCTCTGAAGAAGTGTATGAGAAAATATTGAAACTGCAAGACAAGGTATTATTGAAAAGCTCTTTCTTGATCAACTACTGAATGTGGGTTACATGTCATGTACGTCGTAATAAGCTTTTTTTTTTTCCTTTCCCTCGCCTCTCTTTTTTTCCCAGATTAACAGTATTAATAGAATTCCCAAGCCAAAGCCTAAACCTGAGAGGAAGCCCAAAAAGAATGAAACAGAGAGCAGTGCAGAGGATGCAAAGGACTCCAGCACAACTTCTGAGAAAAATAACACAGAAAACGACAAGCCAGCATATGAATCAGATGGCTCAGTTACAAAGGACTCCAGCACAACATCTGAGAAAAATAAGGCAGAAAACGACAAGCCAGCATCTGAATCTGATGGCTTAGCAAAGGAGAAGATTGACCCACAGCCTGAGGTCCACGATGAGTTATGATCAAATCGGTACATTGTGCTTGGATTCACCACTGATTATCCTCCTTTATAGTTCAAAAATGCAAGTAGGCCGGTAGAAATGCACAATGCATTCTAGCAAAGATAAAAACTGAAGAATACTGAAATGAGCTGAATTTACAAAGGCCACAGTTTTTTTGCTTTGGAGATTTAATTATCTGGCCTGGCAGAAATGCCTATGGTCGAGAGTAGTTCGAAGAAACGTTTTAGGCATTGGACTTCTAAAATTACGATTACCATATAATTAAGGGGCACTGATTGGCCCCGCAGAAGTTTTGATCATCTAGAAGTCCCGCGTATCATCTGATCGGGATTATCATATTTTGTGAGAACATGTATCATCATAATTTAGAAATGGTAGTTTTTCTTTTTATTAATTTTCTTTCTGCTATATGGAAAGTCTGATAATTCGACGGATTGGGTATCCTTTTTTCTGTAAAATTTCTCTTTTCTCATGAACAATACATCTTAATTTTTCAGACTTTTATCTGGTGCGACAAAAATATAAGGAGTGCCAAAGAATCAAAGCCAAAAAATATTGCCCTGAAAAATTTAAATTCGTTATTTTCTTAAGGGGCGAGCTTAAAAATTATTATTGTATCTTACAAAGATATTTGTTAAGCGAAGATAATTTACATATGAGCTTCAAACTCTTGTCAGAGGGACTCAAATAACCCCGCGAGGTAACTATTGCTTATATTGGGTTTGGATTTGGTTACGTTGGAGTTGTTTTTTTAAAGTAGAATACCTCTTTGTAACTATACGATTAAAATTATAATGAAAATTTTTATTATTTATCACTTTACGTGTCATTAAGATTCATATTCTATCATAAATCTGTTCTAACTATAACCATAACCGTTTATATTTTATATATCTTAAAGATGTCATGGGAAACTTCAGTCTACCCATAGAAAATCTTTAATTTTCTTTTATAGCCTCATTTACTATTAATAAGATAAAAATAATTCATTAATTTGAGATAAAAAATTTTCACGATAAATTTAAAATTGTCATTTAATCTTAGATAAATTTATGGATGCGTCCATATTATAAATAATAGACCGAATGTTATGTTTATTCAGAAGTGACGCATAAGGTGCTTGATAGAAACACTAACTATTATGGTTGTAGCTCAATGTGAATTGTATAGAACATTGTTCGCATGTTCTGTTTATACAGTTATTGTAAGCCATGAAGGCAAGTCTGAAATCAATTGGAAACAAGGGCAGTTATGTCTTCAACCAAAATAAGAAAATTACCCAATTGGGGAAGTCGGGTCGGGTTGAAGAAGCCATCAAGATATTCTCACAAATGTCTCAAAAGAACACAGTAACATATAATTCCATGATCTCTGCTTATGCTAAGAATGGTAGAGTTAACGATGCACGCAAACTTTTTGAGCAAATGCCTCAACGAAACTTGGTTTCTTGGAACTCGATGATAGCTGGGTACCTGCATAATGATAAAGTCAAAGAAGCCCGTGAACTATTTGATAAAATGTTCGGACCAGATCTCTTTTCATGGGCTTTGATGATTACTTGTTATACACGTAAAGGCGAGCTTGAAAAGGCGAGGGAACTATTTGATTTGCTTCCAAATAAAGAAGATACTGCATGTTGGAATGCGATGGTTGCAGGTTATGCGAAGATAGGGAATTATAATGAGGCGAAGAAGTTGTTTGATGCAATGCCGTCTAAGAATATTGTGTCGTGGAATTCAATGCTCTCCGGGTATACTAAGAATGGTGAAATGCATTTAGCTTTTAAATTTTTTGAGGCGATGGAAGAACGTGACGTGGTTTCATGGAACTTAATGTTGGATGGGTATGTTGAATTAGACGATTTGGATTCTGCTTGGAAGTTCTTTCAAAAGATTCCGGAACAGAATGTTGTTTCTTGGGTTACAATGTTAAGTGGGTATGCACGAAATGGTAGGATGCTTGAGGCTAGGAGACTATTCGACCAGATGCCAATTAGAAATGTGGTTGCTTGGAATGCAATGATTGCGGCTTATGTTCAAAGAGGACAAATTGAGGAGGCTGCTAGGCTATTTATAGAAATGCCAGAGAGGAATCCTGTGTCTTGGACTACAATGATTGATGGTTATGTTCGTATTGCTAAGCTTGATGAAGCAAGGAGACTTCTTGATCAGATGCCTTACAAGAACATTGCTGCCCAAACTGCTATGATTTCTGGATATGTTCAAAATAAAAGAATGGATGAAGCTAACCAAATTTTTGATAAGATTGGGACCCATGATGTTGTTTGTTGGAACGTCATGATTAAAGGGTATGCTCAGTGCGGAAGAATGGATGAGGCTATTAATCTATTTAGACAAATGGTCAACAAAGACATAGTTACTTGGAACACTATGATTGCTGGTTATGCTCAAATCGGACAAATGGATAATGCAGTTAAGATCTTTGAAGAGATGCGGAAGAGGAGGAATACAGTTTCTTGGAATTCACTTATTTCAGGTTTTCTGCAAAATGAATTCCATTTGGATGCATTGAAGATTTTTGTGTTGATGACACAGGAAGGGAAGAAAGCTGACCACTCAACTCTTGCATGCGCACTAAGTGCATGTGCCCATCTTGCTGCTCTGCAAATTGGGAGGCAGATTCACCATCTGGCTATTAAGAGTGGATATGTGAATGATCTGTTTGTTGGCAATTCCTTGATCACCATGTATGCTAAGTGCGGAAGGATTCAAAATGCTGAACTTTTATTCAAAGATGCAGATCCAGTTGATGTGATTTCTTGGAATTCTTTGATTGCTGGGTATGCCATAAATGGGAATGCGACAGAGGCAATCAAACTATTTGAGGAGATGGTAATGGAAGGGGTGGCCCCTGATCCAGTAACCTTCATTGGGGTTCTTTCTGCATGCAGTCATGTTGGCCTGGTTGATTGGGGCTTAAAATTATTTGAATGCATGACTGAAGTATATGCCATAGAACCTCTGGTGGAACACTATGCATGCATGGTTGATTTGCTTAGTCGTGCCGGGAGGTTGGATGAAGCCTTTGAAATGGTTAAGGGAATGAAGATCAAGCCAAATGCAGGTATATGGGGTACGTTACTAGGGGCTTGCCGGATGCACCAAAATATAAAACTTGGTCGGATCGCCGTTGAGAAACTTTCAGAACTTGAACCTCAGAAAACTTCCCATTATGCACTCTTGTCCAACATGCATGCTGAGGCGGGCAGATGGGATGAGGTGGAGAAAGTGAGGGTGTCAATGGAAGGTAGTGGGGCACAAAAACAACCTGGATGCAGCTGGATAGAGGTTAAAAACCAGATTCATACTTTTCTGTCAGGTGATCCAAAACAGTCTAGAACAGTAGAGATTTGCAGTACGTTGAAGACTTTAGCTGCCCAGATTAGAAACACACCTCTAGCGGTGATTATCTAGCTCTTGACAATCTACGACTGAAATCACTTTCTCATCTATAATGTTTTTATCATTTGTTCACTATTGGCGCCCTGAATGCTGTGGTTATGTCAGTCAAATGTTTGCAAGCTTATACAATTGTATATATGCATGATTCATTGACTCTTTAGTGTTTATCTTTTAGTGCAGTAACATGTGATCATAGGTTGAGCTATTTTCTTTGAGTAAGTATGTATTTATCTGGTACTCAGGCCGCTATTTTGACAACCTGTATCATAAGGCTTCTGTTACTTGCCTTAGCAGATGACCAATGACTCAATAGTCGGTTGTATCATAAGGTTGTAAAATGGAAAGTGCTTCGATAGTAAAAGAGCTTCTGTATTTATCCCAAACAAAGATTGTGTATGATCTTCAACTGTTATTTCATTTCCCTACTATAGCCTCTACTAATACAAAGTTTCAGTTCGTCGAGAAAATCACCTGCTTATTTTATGTGTGCCTTTGTTTTCTGAGCCCAAACCCTCCAATTACTAAAAGAATAGCTTGTTTAAGCTCAAACTTGGTGAGCTACTGCAATGAGCAGAGACGCATATTTAATTGCTATGAGAACCATATCCATTGATGTGCGTCTTCTGCCATCTCCATGCAATTTGTAAACTCCCTTGGAGATCTGTAAACCTCGCTGTCCAATTAAGCTCATCCCTTATTTTTGAAGGATCACTGTAAACCTCAGCATAATCCCCTGGCCGGCGGCTGAGATATTCGACCTTTATGTTCACCCCTGTTGCCTTCTTACAGGCCTCCACAAATTCCTTCACTGATTTACCTGCAGTTCATACCAAACAAGGTTCAGATAGAGCATGAATTTTAGATTATGGGATACTGCAATTTAAGCTTATTTAAGAACCAAGTTTATGAGTTTAAGAGAAAAGGAACCAAGTTTACGAGGTTTAAGAAAAAAATAAGTGCTAACAACCTTTTCCAGTGCCAACATTGTAGATGCCAACTTTCCCAGGTTTTGCATTGGCAAGAGCTAGCACATGAGCATCAACCAAGTCTGTGACATCAATGTAGTCGCGTACACAAGTGCCGTCAGCGGTGTTATAGTCTGTTCCTCTAACCTGAAATTTTTGCATAATTAAGCAATCTCATTTCTTCTGTTTGCATTTATTATCTTCCAGGTAAGAACACGAGCTCAACAATTATTACTGTTTGGAGGAAAAAAAAAGGAAACAGAAAAAAAGATAAAAAAGATGGGGGACCTTAAGTCCGGGAATAATCCCTCGCGCTGCATCGAAACACGCCCCAGATATCCGGCCATGCTCACGTAGTTCTGGATGGGGAGCTTCACCTAATCTTCCTTCCGGGTCTGAGCCAATCACATTAAAGTATCTGAATTACAGCAATACGGAAGTCAGTCCCTTGGCACAAAAAAGAACCTCCATTATGACTCGTGATATAAGATTTAGCTAACAAATTGCTTTTACATGAGGATTTTCAAATAAAAGATGACAAACTTCTTCATCCGAAAGTAGAATTCCGAAGACCAAAAAACAGTAGAAAGGATACTGAAAAGAACAAGAAAAACAAGAAAAAGTTTCTAGCATCACTTACCGCAGGATCATGACAGCCATATTGGTGGTTTTGGAGAAGTCGATTATGATATCTTCTGACATCTTCTTGGCTTTTCCATATGGATTAATCGGTTTCTGTATTGATAAACTAATATAAATAAATGTTCAAAACACAAATTCACTAACCATTCTCATAACTCCTATATTAATTTCTTTTTAACAATTGATAAAAATTGCTTCAGGAAATCTCACTTGAGGAGTTGATTCTGTAATTGGCATCTTATCAGGCTCTCCATAAGTTGCACAAGTACTAGAATAGATCAATGTCTTCACTTTATGTGCAGCCATTGCTTCTAAAATTACCAAGGTGTTTGATGTAATGTTGTGGTAGTATCTGCAGGAAATGGTGATTATTAGATGTAATACTATAATGTAGTAATTTTATCGTTTATACTTCAGCTAAAGTTTATAGACGAATAAATCATACCTTAGAGGTTCAAGTGTACTTTCACCAACATAAGCAACCGCAGCAAAATGCATAACAGCATCAAATGCATTTTCCGCAAAGATTTTATTGACCTGAAAGAAGAGAAGTCAAATATTAATGCTACTAAAAGATTAAGGCCAAAATTCAATGAGACTCTTATCCCATGAATGTCTTAATGTCAATAATATGTCATTTAGTACCGCTTTTGCATCGCCTAGATCAGCATAAATGAACTGAAGTTGCCCAGGCTGCGGGAATAGCTCTTGCAGAACTTTAACAGCACCCATATTCCCTCGTGACAGGTTGTCCTGTCAAAACAAGCAAGAGTTAACAAGTTCATGTATACAGTATCTTATCTGAAATTGGGTTTCAATGAAAAGCTTCTTCTGGAATGACAGATACCACTATTGTTACGCGGTATGAATCTTTCAGCAGTCGAAGAGCAGCATGAGAGCCTATATAGCCAGCACCTCCGGTTACTAAGACATGAGTCACTCCTGGTTCGTGCCGGGGAAACTGGAAATGTAATGAAAGAAGATGTTGCATTAGAGGACAAAAGCAGAAGCCTAATTCCTCAAAACTTTGATCCATAGGTACAATTGCATTCACATTAAAATAAGAATGGACCTTCAACAAATTATCTTCTACTAAGATCAGAAACATACCGCTTTGGTACTGTCTGAATCAGGGGACAGACTGAACATGAAAATAAAAACACCTGTGAGGACAGAAGCCACCAGAATCCTGCCAGCAAAATTTCTCTTTCGATTTGCACTCACAATATCCATTGCTGAAAGCAAAACAGATCATTACAAAATAGCCTTTTTAATTTGAAGAAGCAAGCTTCTCAGACGCAAGGTGATCACAATTCACAATCTTGTTTTGCTATTCATACAACTTCTTAGAGAACAACTTTAAGCAAGCGTCATTCGAATGTATGGTACTAAAATCATATAACAAATACAATATTTAAAAATAAATCCCACCTTCAAAATATGCAGGGGTATGTGCTGCCCTGTGCTATCTGTTTTAACCCGCGAAAAGCATTCGATGAAGATGAACTACAATCTGTATCAATAAAACCAAAGATGTGTCGCAGTGTGTGAAATTTATTTGTAAAGCAGAAAATAAAAAAAGAATTCAATGTCACACAAAGATCAGAGCTATTATATTTCAGTTTTAAAACTATACCCAGATGATCATAATTCATAACATATAAGAACAGTACATAAATGAAATAATCAAATCACATACCAAGAGTCATGAAAGTAAATAAATAGCATACCAAAAGAAATACACATCAAGAGACTAACATTACCAAAAGTTATAAACATAAAACCGAATTGAGAAGAATGCAAGGCAGCGGCAATTATAGGGCAGCAGAAACTTGAAAAGAAAGAAAATTGTTAAAATGTCAAGCGTCAAGATGAAAGAAAAAAGTTGACAAAACAATGAGTAAGGGGAACGATATGTCCTGTGAAATGAAAACAACTTTGAAACTTATATGAACATGAAAAAGAGACAGGACACAGAGACTTTTGGACTGAGTCTTGGGTCTGCCTTTGAAATGAGGGAGAAGAGAAATTTACATATACATATGCTTTGTTGGTGGCAAAATTCCAAAAGCACCTCTTTGTTAGGTAACGGATGAATTATGAAGAGTTGACTTTCTTATACGAATATGAATAAATGAATGCATTTAGACACTGCACATTTTCCTCATAATTAATTTTTTTTCTCTTTTGCATGTATGATGCATTTAATTTGTGATCCTTAAAGTTAACGTTTGGACTGATATCAAATTCTCATCAAACTTTTCTTCATATCTTGTTGAAGGAGTCAAGTACATTTGCACAAGTATTTGTTATTTCAATTTAACTAGGATTTTAAGTGGTCGTTCGGTAGTGGCGGTTCTTCAACTGTAGATATCCATTACTGATATATATACATATATTTTACAAGAATTATAATTATTTTGATAGACAATTTCTTTTAAGGTGGGAATAAAGAAATCGCTAAAATAAAATTCTTTTCAGAGAAATTAACCTTAAAAAAAGAAGGTGGGGGGCTATTTTAACTTCAATTTTAGCATAAATCTTGAGCTACTGATTTCAAGCAATCCAATAATAGATATTAAAGTCAAAATAGTATTTATTGATAGTTATTCATTCATTAATAGATTTTTTTTTAAATCCATCGTTCAAAAATTTAAGTAAAAAAAAATTAAGTAAGAATATCCCTACCCAAAAAAAAAAAAAAATCTCGACAATCTTTACTCCAAAACTCCAGCATTCAATCTTCTTATAGCAGAAGTAAAATAGTTTTTGTTGTTATTATTGTTATCCATCCGTGAATCAATCTTTTTCACATCCTCTTTAAGGCTCGTTTGGAATTACATTTGAGAAGCTCAAAAATTATTTTGAAAAGATAAAAATTAATTTTGATGTTTGATAATTTTTTTAAGTCACTTTAGATAAAGTCTCTCCATCCTATAGTATATTTAAAAAGCACTATTTTGAATTTTAAGATTATTAAACAAAGAAATAAAATCATTAAATTTTAAGAGATTATTATTATTACCAATTATAATAAGATAACAAAATAAAAATAAAATTACAAATATTTTTCAATTATCAATTATTATATATATTCCATAAAAATATTATACATACATATATATAAATATATAAATAAATTTTATTCAATATTTTGTCCATTTCATTTGTTTTTATTATTTAACAGTTTAACAATAATACAAATGATGTCTTTAGAACTTACAAAACTTTTAAAAATAAAATTTACTAAACATTTAACTGATTTTCTTTATAACTGATTATTTCTATAATACAATTAAAAATAAATATTTTAAAAACGACAGTATTAGTAAATTGACCACTAGGGTGTTTTTTTATAACGGCTCAAATTTGTACTAGGTCAATTCTATGTGTGAAAATTATATTATTGTAATAAGGATTATATATTATTCTAATTGTTCAGCATGTGAACTCTTCGTAAATCATAAGACTATACATCAAATAATATAGAAGTAGCATTTTCATTTCATCAAGTGTAATTAATAAATTCCTTAAAAAGAGCTTTTTTCTAAGCACGATTTATGAGTTGACCATGATTTAGGATTTATGAGTTATTTTCAATTTTTCATGCATACACACATGCAAAGAAAGTCCATCATGCAGGAGTGATTTTAGGTATAGGCGAATAAGGTGGTCGCCTAAGACCCCATATTTTATGAAAGCCTCATTTTTAAATTTTTTTTGATAATTCTCATTTTTTTAAATTACGTATTTTAGGAAATCAAAAAGCTTATTAATATCTCTCTAATTATTAATTATCCTACAGTTAAGAATTATTTTTTATGAAAAATCTATATTTGATAACATTAATGTTAAATAGATATAACTAATAATATTATTGAATCATTAACTCATTTATTATTAGTCTTTAAAAAAATTAAATTAATTATCTTTTCAATTTCCTCAAAAAAATTAATTATTTAATGTTAGAATATTTGACTTTTAGTATTTCTTTTAATTTCCATTAAAAACTTTGTAATCTCAAAAATCAGTAAATAAAAAAATTTCTTCCTCACTTCTCTAGAAAGAAAAATATTATATTCATTGGTTCATTAAAAAAAATAATTTATAGAAATACAAAGTCCATTTCTATTATCTGATCATTAATTCATCATCTCAACTTTTTATATTCTATCATTCTAAATATTCTATTTGAAAATAATATTATTCGTATTTATTTGATTGTTTATTTTGTAATAGTTTTAATGGAATAAAAAATGTCTTCTTAACTTTTTTTTAGGTTTTATTTTTAAAATTCAAGAATTACAAATGAAATAAATTTTGAGCTTTTTTTTATTTCTTTGAATATTAAAATTTCAAAATAAATAGAGGCCTCATAAAAATTTTTCGCCTAAGATCCCAAACACTCTAAAGCCGGCTATGAGTCCATGATCTGTATGTAAACAATATACCGAAGGAAATAATTTAGAAATAAAAAATGATTTCCTCAACTTCATTATTGCACCTTAATATAAAAAAAAAAAAAAGACTTTTCGATGAAAGTTGATACGTACAATTTTCATTTCTGAATCATTTTTTTTTTATAATGTGTCAACTTCAATTCCTCAACATTCAAAAAAGGAAATGATTATAAATGAGGTACCCTAATTAATATATAAATCTATATTCCCACCAAAAGATATAATGATATATCATAATATCAACCCACAACTCATCACCAATCCGAAATAGAAAAAATGGCTACACTTTTATCCTTCTATTATTTTATCATTTTATGTGATAATATTGAATAAGAATCGCATAACGCAATTAATCCTTTTAAATTCTGGAAAGCTAGATGGACCAATGGATCAAATCAAATCATCCTCTACCGTCGTGCTCCATCACCAGCAAAAAGGCCATATTCGTTAAGAACAAACAATAAGTTTCCACGAGGATTGAAGCATATCACACACACCTCTTAGGTTTTGATTTGATAAAATGGTGTGGGTTTTGAGAGTGGAAAACAGATAAACTTTGGAAGAGCTTGTATGGATGAAATCATGGAGAAAGCTATGGTGCAACGGTGATACGGTATCACCGTTGCACTATAGCCGGACCCTGAAATCATATAAACCTCATTCACAATGCTTAAAAAAAAACATTTGGAATTATAATATGTAGGGTTTTACGTCGATTATTTTATAGATGTAACAAATAACGTAACAAAATTTTACCATATATTATTTCATTAAAAAAAATAATATTTACAACTGACAACAAAAACACATGACGTAATATCGCTGAATAATCGTATTACAACGTATGTATTCTTTTTTTTTAAAAAAAAGAATCTTTTATTACATAAGTTCAAAGTCGGTCAACATGCACAGCAAAAGTTAACTAATATAAAGCCACGATAGTGGGCTGTAATGTTGAAATACAAAACCGTATAGGAAAATCGGATATTATGTGCAAATCTAGGGAGCTGAAAGAAAAACGAAAAGGAGGCGTGCGCGTGTAATATAGTTGCTTGCAAGAATCAAACTACAGAAGAAGAGAACACGCGTTAGCTGGCCCTTGACCGTCGTTGTCTTCAGCGTGCACATGTGTCTCCTTTACGCCCCATTTTTTTTTTGGGAAAATTAAATTAAAGTCTTTCCTTTTTTTTTTTGTAAAAAAATAAAAATAAAAATAAAAATAAAAATTTGCCTTAAGTCTGATCTTCGTCATTTCTATCATCTCTCTCCCATCCCTTTCTCTCTCTCGGGGAGAGAACCAAAACCCTAATTAGGGTTCCGACAAACGATCATGTTCCGTACTCTCTAGTTCACTGTTTTATCGTTTTAGGGTTTTGGTTTGCTCTGTAAATATGGAGAGATCCGGTGGCAAAGATTTCCTCAGCTTCACTCGCACCTCCTCCGGTTAGCTCTCTCTTTTTGTATCTCTCTGAATCCCTAAATCTTTTATTCCAAAATCATTTCTTTACTCTTCTAGAAATTCAAAGTTTTAATTTTTACCCAACCAAAAAAAAAAAAGACTTTGTTTCTTGTATGTGTTTATTGAAGTTTGTTGATTGGGCAGCTGGTTGTATTGATTTGTTCATTGAGTTGTTAACTGGTTTTGTTACCTGATGATTTGTGTTGCAGGGAGTGCGATGTTTGATGCGTCGCAGTATGAATTTTTCGGTCAAAATGTTGGGGAGGAAGTTGAATTAGGGGGACTGGAAGATGAGGGAGATAATAATGCTCCTGTCTTTGGATCGGTAACTGATGATGAGTATCATTTGTTCGACAAAGGAGAAGTAAGATTTTCTTTCTTGCCTTATATTGCAATGTAATTTTAGTCCTGTGGAAGCTGTATAATTGATCTGGCTGGTGTTTTGTACTAAGGTGATTGATTCTTTGTTGGCGTTGAAACCTACGAAACATTTTGCATTAAAATTGGGGAGGATATTAGTGTCTGTCTTTTAAGCTGAGTCCATCCCACTGAACGTATAGAGGATAAAACCACGTGTTTATTAGAGATCTGACAGCAACAAAATATTTTTCGGCATCCATTCTGTCAGTGAACTTTTGAGATAAATAGTAAATGATTATTCTTGGTAGATAGGTGGCGATGGCGTTTATTTATTTATTGGTAGTTTAGTTAGAAAGAATAAGGAGAAGGTTTGAAAGTTCCAATGAGGAAAATGCTCTATTTTGTATGGGACTGAATTCAATTTTGTTCAACTCGCTTAGCTTCAGACTTCTTTCTTCTTTGTTCATCACACCTAGGAAATTGGGGTCTGCTGTGGAAATTAAGTAGTTAGTTATTGTTCTTTATTCTGATAACTTTTAGTAAGTTTTCATAAACATTTAGGTGCATATGCAGTTGCATGAATTTATCTTCTGCATATTGTGTCTCTTAGAGAAATGCAGTATCTTGTTGGGATTATTTATGAGATATGCAAATTTTTTTCTTGATTTAATTTTTGATGGCTGCTGTCAAAAGAAAATGCATTTGCCATTGTTTCTATCTGTGAGGCTGAATTATTCATGTTTTCTTTTCAAATTTTGACTTCACTTTTACTGTCTACTGCATAACACACTCATGAGGTGGCCCTAACTTTTTCTTTCTTATATTTGGTTTGCAGGGTTTAGGTTTAGGCTCTTTGTCTGATGTGGATGATTTGACTACTACGTTTGCAAAGGTCAGACTCTTTCCTTTTTATTGGTGCAAATGCTGATAAGAAAAATATGTTCACTGTATGCATGACAAATTTTCAATGCAAACTTGTATGCATGTTACACTTTAAGCCCAACTCACCTACTAGTACAGCTGAGAGTCATAATTTAGTCACAGAGAAAAGGAGGAAAAAAAAAGTTGTGGCTGAGGAGCCTCCAACACTTGGCAATGTTAAATTCTATGAATATTTTCCATTTTTCTGTTGTTTTTTAAAGAATGATTAGCACTGTATTTTCTTTACTCTTTTTAATTCTACGATAGTCTAATACATGCCAAGTTTGGAGCCCATATGAAATGGCACACTATTATACATGCTGATATGTGTGAGGAACAAAGAAATTTTAGTAGTAGTTACTGAGATCCTGCATTAATAGAGGCCCATGCATGTGTTTGAAGGTAAAATTCAAGGTAACTATTGTCTATTAGATCTCCCTCACTGATTTTTGATTGTTGTGCTTGAAATCGGAATCCAGACATTAAATGACTACACCAAATGATTAATTATTGCTTTGTTGTTTTTACTGTCGTTCGAAATGGCTCTCTCACTTATGCATCAGTGGAAATTAAAAAAAACCAGCTTTTTGAGGTAGATTCTGCATTTGTTTTTCTGTTAAGGTAGATTCTGAAATTGTTGTTCTACCTTGCAGTTAAACAGAGTTGTGACAGGACCACGAAACCCAGGAGTTATTGGTGATAGATCTGGATCATTTTCAAGGGAAAGTGAGTAGAAATTTTTTCTATTATTCTGCTTTCATCTTTTGGAATATTTTTCAAGTCTTCATAGATTGCTCTGCCAATTACCTCTTATATTTATCTTTATTTCTTTTTATCTTATGTATGTTATGAAATCACAGCTGAAAGCTATATGTGTGAAAGACTATGTCAGTCTGAAGTGATCTTTTACTTCTGTGAATAATGTAGTGGGATGCTTTGGTCAATTGTTTGACACAAGTAAAAAATGTTCTGATTTTGGAAATCTGCGTTTGATATTTTCTATATTTTTTCTGAAGATCTTTATGAATGGTTGTCATAAATGCAATTGTGATGATACATATGTGAAATGTTGTGTAAAAGTCCTGAAGTTCTACATAACCATGTTTATGTGCGTTAGGGGGAAATTTTCTTCGTGCCAATCAGTGGTATTTGTTGGTTTTGGTGATTACTAGGAGTTAGTAAACACGTGCAACAACTGCTGATTGCTATCTGGAAGAATTAAGAAAACTTAATTAAACTGCAGTATTGTTTGACAGTAAAGCAAATTAGTGCTCTGTCATTTGACGAAGTCTCTTCAATCCTCTCTCTCTAGTCTCTCTATCAATGTTCTTGGATGTTGTACAACAATGCTCTAATTCAAAGTTAATAGTTATCAGACAATTCACCTTTAAGCTGATACATAAATGTGTTATAGTATCACTTGTGTTAATTGCTTGCTACTATACAGTAGTTTTGCTTGGCATACCATTAACAGTAACACCTAATTGATCACAACTTAAAAGTAGGGTTGAAGCTAATGGTTTGTAGTCCACTCTCATGCAATTTGTTTGTGTCCAAAAGCATCATTATCTCATCATTCATTACTTTGCACATTTAAGATTCTGTCACAAGACAAATATTAACATGTTTATCTACTCTTAAAAGGCATGTTATGCATACTATATTCTCCCACGAGTGAAAAGGACACTCATAAACCTATAGGTGGTCTTGAGGGTTCTTTTTCTCTGCTCTCACATCTCTGCTGGTTTTAGCTTTTTGGCTATTGTTTCTTCCATCGCAATGGTTTAGTTTCTTATTTATGAATGAGAATGTTGGACCAGTTGAATTATACATACAATATAAGAGTAAAGGTCTAGTTTCTTATCTATGGTGTAGTAGAATTTGAGGATTTGCTAATTTCCCTTTGATGTTTATGTATTAGTAGAATTTGAGAATTTGCTAATTGCCTTTTGATATTTATGTATGAGAAACCAGAATTCAATTTGGATAACAGATATATATATATTTTTTTTGGGGGGGGGAGGGAGTAAAGAAGACTAATTTGGCTCCAAAACATTATACCAGCATACAAATTTATGGCTTAGTAGATTTCATTGCATTAAACCTACAAGTGTTTATTTTGAGCTCTGCTTTTTATTAGTTCAGTGATGCTAAATGACAAATGGTTTGAAGGTTTTCAATTTGCCAGATTCTGAAGCAATATTGCAGTTGTATGAATTTGTTCATCACAACAGCTTTAAATATTTTGAGCTTCTTAGATTCTTTCCTGCCTCAGCTGATGTCAATTCTTTTCAGGTTCAACAGCTACAGACTGGGCACAAGATGGAGAATTTGGGAACTGGTTAGATCAGCAAATGCTTGACTTAGAAAATTCTGAGGAAGGAAAGAGATGGTCGTCTCAACCTCAACCTTCTTCTGCTCTTTTTTCAGAATCAAAACCTTTGTACAGAACATCCTCATATCCCCAGCAGCCAACACAGCATCATTTCTCTAGCGAACCTATTCTTGTTCCCAAATCAAGTTTCACATCTTTCCCTCCTACAGGTAGCAGGTCTCAGCAGGCTTCACCCCGCCATCTGAATATTCCCTCTCCATCTGGTGGATCTCAGTCACCTTTCACTGCACCAAATCTCTCTCCTGTATCCGGCTCTAACCTTCACATGGTTGGCTTATCTCATGGTTTGCGATATGGTGCAAATATGTCTCAGATCACCTCGCCTGGCCTTTCTTTTAATAACAGGCTGCAAAATCACTGGGTTAGCCATGCTGGTCTGTTACATGGTGATCACTCCAGCCTCTTGCACAATTTACTGCAACAACAGTTACCCTATCAAAATGGCCTGATTTCTCCGCAGTTGATGTCACCACAACAGCAATTGCAACAGCAAAGAATGCTCCATCCAGTTCCACCATCTTTGGCCCATTTTTCAGCTTTGCAACCCCAACTATACAGCGCCCATCATTCATCATCCCACAAGGCAATGCATGGAGCTGATATTAGGGATCATAAACCAAAAACGTCGCATAGAAGCAGAGGTGGTACGCGTTTGTCCCATCAAAACTCCGATGCTAGTAGTCAGAAAAGTGATAGTGGGTGGGTGCAATTCAGATCCAAGTATATGACAGCTGAAGAGATCGAAAGTATTCTTAAAATGCAGCATGCAGCGACACATAGCAATGACCCATATGTAGATGATTATTACCACCAAGCTAGTCTTGCAAAAAAATCTACTGGATCAAGGATGAAAAGCCATTTCTGTCCGTCTCACTTGAAGGAGCTCCCTTCTCGAGCTCGCAATAGCACAGAACATCTTCAAGTTGATGCTCTTGGGAGAATTCCCCTCTCTTCCATACGTAGGCTTCGTCCACTTCTGGATGTGGACCCTCCCTCTGGTTCTTCTGATGTGAGCACTGATCAGAAAGTCTCAGAGAAGCCTCTGGAACAGGAACCAATGCTTGCAGCTAGGATCACCATTGAAGATGGCCTTTCTCTTCTTCTTGATATAGATGATATTGACCGGCTCTTACAATCTGGTCAGACTCAAGATGGTGGTGTTCAGCTTAGGCAGAGGCGGCAGGCCCTGCTGGAAGGATTGGCAGCATCACTTCAGCTTGTTGATCCACTTGGCAAAAGCGGCCACCCAGTTGGGCTAGCTCTGAAGGATGATATTGTGTTCCTTAGATTGGTCTCTCTTCCTAAGGGCCGGAAGCTCTTCATCAAGTTCCTTAAGCTCCTCTTTCCTGGTAGTGAGCTTACAAGAATTGTCTGTATGGCTATTTTCCGTCATTTGAGGTTTTTGTTTGGTGGCCTTCCTTCTGATCCAGCTGCAGCTGAGACAACAAGTAATCTTGCAAAAACAGTATGCACATGTGTTAAAACCATGGACCTTCGTTCACTTAGTGCTTGTCTTATTGCAGTTGTTTGTTCTTCAGAGCAGCCACCACTCCGCCCCCTTGGAAGCCCTGCTGGTGACAGCGCTACCATAATTTTAATATCAGTTCTTGATAGAGCAAATGAACTGCTAGCCCATGCTGCTGGTAGCATGCGTAATCTTGACCTTTGGCATGCTTCATTTGACAATTTTTTCGATCTTCTGACCAAGTATTGCATGAGTAAATATGAAACAATAAAGCAGTCCCAGCCAAGCACAGAAGTTAACAATTCAGAGGCTATAAAGCGAGAGATGCCCAGGGAGCTTCTACGTGCTAGTCTTCCTCACACTAACGACGAACAGCTGAATTCTCTAAGAAATTTTGCCAGCCAATGTGAGTCCAATGCTGAATCCATCCCCTGTGCTGGCCATGGTAACCAAATAATTTCTGAATCAGTGCGAGGTTAGTGAAGGGATGATATGTCTTGAAAGTCTTAATGCCGTTGCTGGGTAATCTCATTGTATTATTCCTTTGGATGCTTTGGGAAATTGAATCTGCATAAGGATGGAATCTGTATACACTAGGTGCAAGGGTTGTGCATTGAACTAGGGAGTTCATTTTAAGGGTTCAGCATTCTATGTTTTATTTTCCTTTTTCTTAAAAAAAAAAAAAAAAAAAACTTAAATGCTCATCTTGAATTTATGGTGATGCATAAAAATGTGTAATATGATGAAAATGATGGATGGGAGTTGGTGACTGGAAGTGTTTTTTATCTTCTGGGGAGCTTTATTTTGGTGCTCTTTGATGAAACTCCAGACAAAAGTACTGGAAGCTTAGGTGGGGGAATAGAGAATGTACAGGTGGTTTGGTTTCAGAAAACTTATCAAAAACTCACTTTTGTTCCATACTGTTCAAAAGTCAGCTGTGATTATGTTCAAAGGTAATGTATTTTCTTTGGGGACAGAGGGAGTTTGTTATGAATTCTTAGAAACCTGTATTAACTGAAAAATATTGTTCGGACATTGACAATTGTTAGATCAGCGTACTGATGTTCTTTTGCTTCTTATTATTTGCTTGTTATTGCCTGCCTTTTATAACTGGACAGATTGATGATATTAACATCAAAGGGTATTGATAATTTCATATTCGTTTCGCTTTGGATACCATTTTGGCTTTGTGATGTTTCAAATGCTGCATTGTTGGAAGTCTGAACAAGTTTATCCAAGCCAAATTTGTCAAAGAGGTTGTATAATATCGTGTGTAAATTATTCTGTTCGTTTGTTATGTTCATTGCGTACGAATTCAAGTATATGATCTTCTTCTTGTTCTTTCCCTTTTGGTGGTTGGGACAATGGATCATATTAGCTGAGGCCTTGTCTTGCTATGGCTTAAAAAGTTACATTTGCTTTCCATTGGAAAACGGTTGTAGTTGTGAAATAAAAATTGATGATGATAATTTTAAGTATCACAAGGATGAAATAAATGCAACTTTTGAACTACAATAGTAAGTTTGGTGCAATAACTTGAAAGCTACACTCTCCTATGAGGATGAAGCTTTAACATCGATTAAATAAATCAATTTCCATAACATTGGTAAGACTTCACTTGTTGATGGTATTATATCTTTTATTTTTAGTTTTGAACACTACAATATAAATATGTTAGAAATTATATCTAAACTATCTCAAGAATATTAAAAGTATAGGTGCCCTCACAAGCTTTTGATAAAATTTGAAAACTATCTTAACTTTTAGTTTTATATCAACCGGTTATTTTTTCATTAACATTTAATCACTCTGTTAAAGAATTTAAGATAAAAGATTATTTTTTCTTTAAATTTATTTAGGAAGACAATAATGATACTTTGAGAGGCTTAAGAGATAAAAATAATTTTTTATTATAAATTATTTAACAATGCCTAATGGAATTAACAAAAATTGATTAATTACTATAAAAAAAAACTTCAGTGATTCTGACGTATTATTATCAATTCGTGATAATTACTTATATTTTTGAAATAATTGAGGGATAGTTTTTCTGACCTGACTAAAAATTAATCCAACCACCTCAAGGATATACAAATATCTTTTTTGGACACGAATGGTAAATTTCATGAAACTCAGTTGTAATTTTTCTTTTAATGAATTTTCAAATGATTTAGCCAAATATTGTCGTTTTTTTTACGAGAATATATTTGAGCGAAATGTTAAAAAAATGAAGAAAAAATCAATGAAAACTTATCCCTAAAACACTTTCTTGTGGGCTGTGACGGGCCAGCTAGTAAGCCCATGTTAAAAGCCCAACAAACTTCTAATTAGGTCTCGTAGGACTAGTGAACGATTTGATTATACGATGAAAGTTAGAAGAAGACGAGCAAAATCAGACCACACTCATTCTCCAGTCTCGAACAGGCAGCAGCTATCAGAAAAATGTCTGGAGGTGGAGAGATTGATGTGAAGTTGCCAGAGGAAGACGAGGAACGACGTCGTCAAAGGAAGCTCGAAGAAGCCCTCGAAGTCAAATCCCTTCGTCGCATCATCAGCGCCTATCTCAAGTACTCCTTTTTATTTTAATATTTATTTATGCTCCATAGTCATATTTTTAAAAATTAAAAAAAATGAAAATAGTCAAAAGAATTTATATTTGAATTTGATTAGCAAATAATTTAATGTACTCCCCTTCCTTTATTCGAAATACAGCTACCCTGAAGCCGCAGAAGAAGATGTCAAAAGATACGAACAGTCGTTTAGAAAGCTTCCGCCTTCCCACAAGGTAGTTTATCTTCTGTTTCTGTTATTATTAATATATTACTATATCTTATTTTCCTTTTTCTGCTGTTGATTAATTTTTTTTTAATAATGCATTACAGGCTTTACTTTCCCACTACCCTTTGAAGTTTAAAAAACTAAGAAGGTAAAATATTTCATTATTATCGAATATTGGTACTATTTTATCAATATTATAACTAGGCATTTGCCAGCATTAAGAATTTAGCAGCTATTAGTGCAAGTGTGATGAAGTTTTTTGGAACTGAAAGCTGCTGTGTTTCTGTATGATGGACTTAAGTGAAGCATCTTGGCTGACTGTCTAGTTTGGCTATTGATTTTGCAGGTGTATTTCGATGAATTCGTATTTTATATTTGCTATGCTTCAGGTGAGTTGTAGCCCATGTTTCCTTCTAAGAGTGATAGATTTACAGACATTGTTTATGTTGACGTGATAGATTTATTAGACATTGTTTATTTTGATGTTTTGAAATATCTACTTGGCAGGCATTTGATCCGCCGCTGGATATGAGCCAGGACATGGATATTTGTGAGGACTCTCATGTTAGTCATACCCATTATGATAATCAATCTGATGGAAGGAATGTTTGCTCTGGTTACTCTACCTCAAGCAGTGGAAGAATGTGTTGTTCCAAAGGTGATCATGCTGATTGCAATGAACAGAGTAAAGTAGTTGAGACTGCAAAAGAGATGACCACAAATGAGGTATCTGCACAATCAGATAACTCCTTGGTTAATGATAACAGATGAAGATGCATTTGCTGGTTATTCGTTTATGTCCTTTTCATTATGAAATTTGACTTATGTAGATAACAACAGGAGGAAGAAACAGAAGGTACCCATTGAGTATAAAACTGCAAGCTGGCCTGGGAAATTGGAAAATAGAGAGGAGACAAACCAAAGTTGTAGCAATGATTTCACTGATTCCAATGGCAATGTAATGTCAATTGTTCATCTTAACAATATTGTAGTATCTTTTCTCTAAAATTTTGATTTATGTTGGATGCTGTACTTCCCTCTCCAACCCGCTGTCACCCTCCTAAAAAAAGGAATCACCCTGTTATATATTAAAGTCTTTGAATTTTGTATCTGTTTGCTTTTGGGGATGACTCGACACAATTGTGAGATTGCTCAAGTTGAGCTTAATAAAGTTATATTGCTTGAGCCTAAAGCTTAAATTTATGATCCATGTAAGGAGTGCCTAATTAAATGGTATTGCATTTTATCTGGTGAATGTAAAAAAGTAGATTAACTGCATGCATTGACTTTTCACATGAGAGGAAATGAGTACTGTGAAGAATGAATTATGGCAACTTTGTGCTACAGTCTTGGAAACTAGTCATTTGTATGGCTTTGCTGTCAGAGATTACAGGCTATTACTCTTTTATCTAGATCCTATAGGATATGTGATTATAGAACCTATTTACAAGAACTTTTCCTTTAGTTGGTATGATCCATAGTTACTCAAATGTCTATACAGTATTGCATTGTTGCTGCGCTATATTAAACAAATAGATTTGTTTTGTTACCTTCACTTCCACCTTTCTTTTCCTTCAGATGCAACTAAAGTTATTTGTTTATTCTGTTCTCTCTCTCTCGCTTGCTTTTTCCTTTCGTTTCACTTTGTAATTTAAATTGTTCAGTTGCATCATAGTAAAACTATTTTTTGGCTGGCCATTAATTCAGGCATCTTCACCGGCTTGTGACTGGTTGGATCCGTCAATTCAGTTGAATGTTCCGTTAGCTGACGTTGATAAGGTATATTAATTCTTTGTCTCTGGACCTGTTTGTGGCTATGTTGTTTTGCGTGCCATAGTTATTGGTCTTGGATACGAATGGTTTGGGTTTCAGTATGCATCTAAAAAAACAATCATAAATAGTTTGTATATTAATTTATGATGAATTTTGTAGGTAATGAGAAGCAATACGGGAATAGAAATTGTCAAATAAGACAATTGATGTGATACTCACTGAAATCCATAACTGTCTTTGTCTTTTCAGGTCCGTTGTATAATAAGGAATATAGTTAGAGACTGGGCAGCAGAGGTAACATTTAATTTTAATTGATTTTTAAATTAGCAATTATCATTACAACTTGGAGCCAAGCCTTATTCATTTCTGCAATTTTACTTGTTTGATACAGGGAAAAACAGAACGTGATCAATGCTACAAACCTATTCTTGAAGAACTTGACGCTCTATTCCCAAATCGATCCAAGGAGAGGTATACTGGAGTTCTTTGTTGATCTTCTCATTTTGAGAAGTGATCTTACTTGCAATAATTTTACCTCATCTTGATCATGTCATGTTCAAAACAATATTTAGTATTGTACTACAGTTGCAACTGTTCTAGTATCTATTGACATTATAAAATTGTTCGCAGCCCTCCTGCCTGTTTAGTACCTGGTGCTGGTCTTGGGCGGCTGGCTTTGGAGATCTCCCGTCTAGGTTTGCCTTAGCTGTTGAATTGTTACAATTACTACCCTTAATTTTCAACAGCACCCAACATTTTTCATGCTGCATGCCAGGTTTTATAAGCCAGGGAAACGAATTTTCCTACTACATGATGATATGCTCAAGTTTTATTCTTAATCAGTAAGAACTGATGACAAATTTTCCTCATCGAACTTCTTCATGCATTTTTTTCATTAGTTAATGAGAATTCATCTCTGACAAGAATTTACGTTCTGCTACATTTTCCTTTTTGTTTGATCACTTCAGTACTCAAACTGCTGGAGAGTGGAATATATATCCTTGGATCCACAGCAATTGCAATTCACTTTCTGACAGTGACCAACTTCGTCCTGTTTCGATCCCAGACATTCATCCAGCAAGGTATTCATACTGCTGTACATGTCTCTTTTTCTTTTCTAATTCTTCACTTGCCATATAGTTTGTTATCTTTAACTTTTGTAATTTCCCCAAAATTTGGCCTTTCGGAGCTCTCCTGAGTTACCTAAGCCAAAGACTTCTCAACTGACTCCTGATTATCCCAGAGTAAGGAGAATCTGGCTGCTTGTTTAGTCCAAGTTTGTATAGTGATTCCATTTGCATGACATTTTCATTTCATGGATGGCTAGGTAGTGGACAAGTTAAATAATGCACTTGTATTCTTGGTAACATATTCTAGAAAAACTTGCTACCTGATTTTTCCTTATTTTGGATAAATTTTTCTCTACAACTCCATTTTTCTTTTGGATAAAAGATATCATTTTCATTTCTAATCTGCATCATTTACTTTCCTTGGGAGCAGTGCTGGGATTACTGAAGGTTTTTCTATGTGTGGTGGTGACTTTGTTGAAGTCTACAGTGATGCCAGCCAAGTAGGTAGGAAACTAAAAGACTGCTTTCTCATATATCTTATTTCTTAATATTGGATATATATTGTTTTTGATATGGTTATTAATAACAATAAAATTAAGGGGACATTGAGTCTCAACGTGAGTCCCAACTATTATGTGTCTTTCATCTACAAAATTATTACTCTACAATAGATGAATGTCACATCAATTGGGATTCAAGTTGGGACTCAACTATTGGGATCTCTAGCATTACTCAATTAATAATATTAATGAATGCTATACCAGTCTCATGGTAGCTCCTGCAATCATTATCTATAGACTTGTTGAGCATTAACAGATTTCCAAGTTTTTGATATAGTTTATCTGCAATTTTCTGTCGTGGGATTCCCTCATCATAAGCTTGTATGAAGTGTTTGAACCCTAGAGGTATCTACCTTTGCTTCTTTATCTATTTAGGAGATTGAAGAGGGAGATGCATCCAAATGTTGATCTGTGCCAAATTTTAGTGTGGACATTAGAATCAGCTTTGCATGCTTCTTAAAGACTTTACAGGCGTTGCCAACCCACTCCATCAAAACGGCATCTGCATGCTTTGCATGTTTGGTTCAATATAACATCTTAATTTTGATCCAGAACATCATCGTGTCCCTGAATTTTACTAGAGACATACAAACACTGCCATATTTTTATTCATTTTTTTATTACATTATCATCAAATTCTTATTTCCATTTTTTTATGGTATCTGCAGGAGCTTGGGATGCAGTTGTAACTTGCTTCTTTATTGATACTGCACATAACATTGTTGAATACATTGAAATAATATCAAGAATTCTCAAAGATGGTGGTGTAGGTTCTTACTATATTTGGATCAATTAATTTTTTAAATTTTTTTTCCCTTCTCTTTTTTCTATCATGTCATGTTTCTCAGTACTTTCTGGTGTACTTGACAAATTTTTTGGCTGACAGGTTTGGATAAATTTGGGGCCGCTACTTTATCACTTTGCAGATTTGTATGGGCAGGAAGATGTAATCTTCATTTCCTTAAAACTCACACCTATACATGCGGTGGATATCTTTAGCGACTACTACCATGATAATGTTTTTGCTTTTTGTCTTATTCTTTCACCCTTTCCTTTGCTTTAGGAAATGTCGATTGAACTGAGTTTAGAAGATGTAAAGCGGGTTGCTTTGCATTATGGTTTTGAGTTTGAGGTAAATTTAGGCCCATGTTTATCTGTTTTTTGGTAACTGCATGAATTACTTTTTTGCTTAGCAATGTGTAATTTTACTTGGTCCTGGAATGCAGAAGGAAAAGACCATTGAGACAACCTATACTACTAATCCCCGGTCTATGATGCAAGTAAGCTTTCTGCCGTGCACATTATAATTTTATTTTTTCAGTTGGCATAGGGATGCATATGCACTGTTTTAGGTGTGTGGTGTGTCAATTTGCGTTTTGAATGCTTCATGTGTCGAAAAGATATCTGCACTTATGCGTAGATATCTGCACTTATGCGTGTTTGTATTTCAGGCCTTGAGTAATAATAGGTACTGCTAAACTATGGTTGTTTGGCCTCATTTTGTTTGATCGACTTTGCAGAACCGTTACTTCACTGCATTTTGGACAATGAGAAAGAAATCAGTGACAATAGTTGAGCAAGCTGCACCATAACTACATGCTTGAATTTTATAGTTTATATCTGTTCTCTCTTTAGTGGGTTGCTGTGTAAGTTCTTTCTCTCATTCTGACAGAAGCATCGTGCTTAAATATAATTGCTCACAGAATCAAGCTTTTTCGGCAAACAAAAGTTACATTCGTTATTCGTCCATCAATTGGTGGATTTTAAGAGGCCTTTAACTTGTATTTGTTCTCGATTTAATTTGTGTTATATATATATATATAGTAATGTTAAATAAGTTCGACACTTATGCCCTAGTCACTAAAAATTTTTCAAATAAGATTTTACTTATTTAAAATCTTATTTGAAGAATCACATCAACATTAAAACACTTCAAAAGGTACTTTAATTATGATTTTTTAAATAAAATGTGTTTCTTTTGACGGGTAAATTTTTCTCTTTTATTAATATTTTATTATTTTTTATTGAGGAGATAAAAAAGTTATAATAATTATTTATTTTCTTTTTAAAAAAATTAATAGATATATATTTGTATTTTTTAAATCCTATTAAATATTATTAAGTTCATACACATCTCACGGTAAATATTTTTTCTTCAAATTGTTGTATGTTTTCAAATAATTTTGTATTTAATATTGCATGTTTAATTTATTAATTACTAGTTTTTTTAATTAGTTGCATTAAATTATATTGGCAAACATAATAGGAAAAAACATATTAAGAGGACATCGACAAAATTATCAAAAGATAAACATATTTAAAACATCATCACCACAATAATAATAATAATAATAATAATAATAATGACGTATGAATTCAACACAAAATTACTTAGCTAATAAAGATTTGACTAAAATAACTGGAGTGATAAAATGAAGTGTAATTAAATTTGATTAAAGGAAAATTTTGATTAAAATATCATTAACTTTTGTTATTTAAGGACTCTTTTAGAGGGAAGAGTTTTTTTTTTTTCACCCTTCTACAGATAGATGGGTTAATAAATAAATATTTGAAAAGTAAAATTTGAACAGTTTTGTTATTATGATACTCATGTCACAATTTTTTTTTTTTTTAAAATTTTAAATAAACTGCTCCAAACTCTATTTCTGAATTCTGATACAACACACAATAACATGCTCCCTATGCCACTGCGCGAGTGTCAAACCCTCATCCCCCATTTCGGAGGGCAAGAGTTCGATTGCTAATCGGAAGTCTTTTCTTCTCGGGATATATTTAGAAACCTGGTATTTTGGTTGTAGTAACATAAATGTTAAACATAATAATTCTTAAGCTTATGACAGAAGTTGACATCAAATTCATACAAGTTGATTGTATCAATTTTGTGTTTGCAAACGCTCTTTTGAGAAAAGAATTTCATTTAACAGCTTTTCCAAATTTTGTAGACGACGAGCCGTAGCTTCGTCTGCCAATTTCTTCCACTCCATGGCCTTGTTTCTCATCTTCTCACTCTTCTCTCCCCCCATCAACTCTCGCACCAACTTCTCAACTTCAGTGCAAGTGTATCTACAATTTGACATTTGATCTCCCTCAAAAGGCCAGCAAATCATGGGCACGCCAGCACATAAACTCTCAATCGTTGAATTCCATCCACAGTGTGTAAAGAATCCTCCGATTGATGGGTGGTTCAGAACCTCCTCTTGCGGGCACCACCTTGCAATAAAACCTTTTTCTTTAGCCTTGACTTCAAACTCAGATGGCTGTGTCTCCAGTGACGAGATCAGGGCCTAATTATCCATAAAAATGGGTGACCGCTGTTGCCTGTTAGTGAGTCCCAGTGCGACCTCAATAAGTTGTCATCACTACAACATTTCCGAAACTCACATAAACAACAGATTTAGGTTCCTTGAAATTCAGCCATTGCAGACACTCAGTTTCTTCTTTCCATGGATTGTATCCAATGGAGCTTAACGTACCATCTTCCTCTTGTTCTTTAATTTGATTGAGAAGAAGTTGATGTGGGCTAATGGTGAACAAAGACGAGTTTAACTCCACATATATATATATATATATACATATATATTTTATCACTTTAACCTATAGTTTGCATGTATTATCAAAGCACTCTCTCTTAGTCGTTTTTGTTTGCCCATTTTCATTATTTATTTATCATTCATTCTAATTGTTTATAATTTCTGTATTGTTATAATGAAATTATTCTTTGTTTTGTTTTTTTTTTTCCATTTGATATTATTTTGTTTTTGATAGTATTATATCAATCTCGCTAAAATCAATCCAAATAAATTATGGTTGCTTACAAATGATAACTAACTGCAGTCTAATAATAGAATTACTAACTAGCGCCTGAATCTTCTAACCAATTACAATTAGCCAGCTGGTAATCTTGTTACATCAAGCGCTACAAATCAGCTTCTCACATTTTGTGCACAACACATGCATCAGCTCACCAAACCAATAACCCGTACTACGTTTGGATCAAAAGGTGCTGCCTACACCATTTCAAATTTTACATGATGCGCTGCAGCTTCTACTGCTCATTTCTTCCACTCCATGGCCAGTTTTGAATTAGAAATCTAATTTAGCCGCACATACCAAGCTCGCTTCGTTGATTTTCATTAGTTTTTCAAATATGATACATAAAGATAAATAAAAGCCATGTAGGAGCACTTTCGTTTGTCAATAATGTTATGTTTATGTAATTAGGATGCTGAGTCACTTAAATTCTTATGAATTGCTTAAGCATGCAAATAAGCAGAGCTGAAAACAAACATTCTTCATTTAATATTATAACTTGAATGATCCAAATATACATGGCGTTCACACATTTTGTACTTCTGAGCAGAGGAAAAATGATAACTTGCTCAAGTGGGGTACCAAAAATGAATAAGACAAATTCTTATCTACATCAACCAATCATTGAATAGCTTCTAGAATTTCCAGCTTCCAGATATTCCTCAGCAGCATAACAGTTTTGCCAACTCATTGAATACAATTCATCATCTGAACCAGTTGGTTGCTGGATATGATTGCTCAAGTGGCATGCCAGCGTGGCCTTTGGGTCAATTGTTGGTCAACTGTTGACTCTTCATAATTTGTATTCTCAACAGAGTCTTGTATCATTATTTGATTGATTCAACTGATAATCAATTATTTATTACACCTTATCGCTTCTGATTCAAACGATGAAATTTCATTAATAACGTATCATTTGCCATTTGGGATGCAAATTAAGTATTTCTACGTAAGAAACATTACTCTTAGTTTATAGCCAAAGAAATTAATTAAATATTTTTCATTTTATTTTATTTTTTTACACCACCCATATCTGACCAGAGGGACACTCTACCATTGAAAAATGTATTGACTAATGTTTCACTCATATCGACCAATTTAATTATAGTTTTTCAAATTTAATACAGCATGTGGCTATACAGATCGATTTTGCAATTTCGGTATCTTTAATGTGTATCATTTGTAGCCACTTGATCTTTGGTCAAATGGTGAATCACTACCCTCAAAGTTAAGCGTGATTATGAGAGTAGTGATTTGAGTCCCTATAAACTCAACCTCCCTTAATTAAGTATAATTGTGTGGAGTTTATTGTAAGTTTTTTTCATTATAAAATGCGAGTGGAGCATAAACATCTCTCGTCTGTGATGATTATTTGTCTACACATATACTTTATAGAATTTAATGTAATAATATAAAATCTCATTTATATATTTAATTATAAATATTAATATAATAATATGTTATTATAACAATTATAAATATTTGTATAATATAATATGTAATCAGTATTAAAAAAATGTGTATCATTTGCCTACTTACTTTTATTATAAATACAAAAATCACTGATTAAATCTAATCAAATCAATACTATTAAGATCTGATTGGACTGATTTGTCCACTTTCTTTTATTATAAAGAACAAATTGTTGACTAGATCTAATTAAATCAATATGATTAAGATAGAATTAGGCATGACAAATATGATATGGTTTGCTTTTATTATAAAAATAATGTAGTGGAATCCACAACTCTCATATAAATATATCACGTTGATGCTACGATTTACAACCATTTAAAAAAATTATTATTGCATTATAAAAACTCATCATCTATCAGTTTGTCGTGTGTAGTAATGTTTTTAATTTTACAATTTAATCAATGGGTGACAAGTTAGATATATCATTTAGAATATAAAACTGAGCGTAGGTGCAATTATAAAAAAATTCTTTAAGAGAGATTTTACTTCGTCACAATAGAAATAATAATTTTAAAAGACACATAATCGAGATTCTTTAAATAAAATTTCGCTATATCGACTATCATTAAATTTGGAAAAACATAAAATTAAATTGGTCGATGAGTGAAACATTATTTAATGACAGAGTCTCTCTCGGTCGGATTTGAATGGATGGTGGGAAAAACAAAAGAAAATGAAAATTATATTGGATATTGGATATTTAACTCGTGGCTAATGGAAGGTTGATCATTAGTTGCGAAGGCATTGAGAGAGAAGAGAATCAAGATGGAATCAAAAGCTAAAGCTTGTAGCAAGGTCCATGCAATCTGCATCCCGAGCCCCTTTCAGAGCCACATAAAAGCGATGCTTAAATTGGCAAAACTTCTTCATCACAAAGGCTTTCACATAACCTTAGTCAACACAGAGTTCAATCACAGACGCTTTCTTAAATCAAGAGGCGAACACTCTTTGGATGGCTTGCCCAACTTTCGATTCGAAGCAATCCCAGATGGCCTTCCAGCTTCTTCAGATGAAAGCTCCACTACTCAAGACATGTATTCTCTCTGTGAAAGCATCATGAATAATGTCATGTTGCATCCATTTCTTGACCTGCTTGCCAAACTCAACGATTCTTCAAATATTGTGAATCCTGCAGTCAGCTGCATCATCTCAGATGGCTTCTTGCCTTTCACCGTTACAGCTGCTCGGCAGCTTGGACTTCCTATTGTACTGTTGTTCACCATCTCCGCTTGTAGCTTCATGGGATTTAAACAATTCCGGACATTCAAAGAAAAAGGTCTTTTCCCAGTCAATGGTACTTTTCTTTTTTCTTTTTCTTTTTCTGGAATCAAAGTTTCAATGTTTTTTCATGTTATCTTTAGTAGCTGTGACATAGAATCACTGGCGATCAAGTATAAATATGAATGCAGACGGAAGCAAAAATATAATTCGGTTTTGTGCACTTGCAGACAAAAGCTGTCTTACGAAGGAGTATTTGAGCAGACTTATAGACTGGATTCCAGGGATGCAGGATATCCGAATTAGAGATCTTCCAAGTTTTGCTCGATCGACTGATTCAAAAGACATTATGTTCAACTTGTGCGCGGAAGCAACGGAAAATGCATCCAAAGTTCAGCAATTATTATTCATACGTTCGATGCATTGGAACAACAAGTTCTAAATGCTCTCTCATTTATTTTTCCTCCTCAGTTATTCACCATCGGCCCACTTCAGCTTCTTCTCAATCAAATAGAAGAAAAAGATGGTTTGTTAAACTCTATTGGTTACAATCTATTGAAAGAAGAAACAGAATGTTTAAAATGGCTCGATTCCAAGGAACCCAACTCTGTGATTTATGTAAATTTCGGAAGTATTATAATTATGAATAAGCAGCAACTTATTGAGGTTGCAATGGGACTCGTAAATAGCAATCACCCATTTTTATGGATAATTAGGCCTGATCTTGTTACTGGTGAGACGGCCGACTTGCCAGCTGAGTTTGAGGTTAAAGCTAACGAGAAAGGTTTCATAGCAAGTTGGTGTCCACAAGAGGAGGTTCTGAACCACCCAGCGATCGGAGGATTCTTTACTCACAGTGGATGGAATTCAACGATTGAGAGTTTATGTGCTGGTGTGCCGATGATCTGTTGGCCTTTTTTGGGAGATCAACCCACAAATTGTAGATACACTTGCAACGAGTGGGGAGTTGGACTGGAGATCATTAATGGTGGAGATGATAATCGAGTGAGTAGAAATGAAGTTGAGAAGCAGGTGAGAGAATTGATGGGGGGAGAGAAAGGTAAGCAAATGAGAAACAAGGCCTCAAAGTGGAAGAGATTTGCAGAGGAAGCTACAGCTCCTGATGGATCCTCTGCAACTAATTTGGAAAAATTGGTGAACCAAGTTCTTTTATCAGAAGGGCTCATACCGTCCAAAAACTAATGCATCCAATGAGGAGTGTAAATTAAATGTTTTCATTGTTGTACTGCAGTATGAGAGCTTGGTCTTCTTATCATTTTTAAAATAATTGTTGTTAAGTATTAGTGCATAAGATTAATAAGAATTATGTTAATATGTTGAATGTTTTTTTCTCAAAGGACAGTCCACTTCTTGTAACCAAAATCCTCCCTCAAATATGAGTAACCTTCTCATACCACCATTGGAGATTTAACTGATTTTACCCATTGAACCACCAATTGAAATGCACCCACATTTTATTATCAATCAACGTTCAATAGTTAAAACATAATCAGTTTGAGCCAGTGAGTATTTTGGTCTTGGGAAACGAAGTCTTCATCAACAAGACAACAACCCAAAACGTAAACTAAAAATTCTGTTTTACAAGAACCTAAAACGAAAAAAAAAAATCAATTTTCAAATTATCATTCTAAACAGAGTGTAAATTGAAGTTTATCATTCTAGAAACTCATCATTTTACATTATTGTATAGCTCCTTTCTCGCTCAAATCCAAATTGGTTAGTTATTCAAGTTTTATTAGTTGACATATATGTGTGCTATATATTCCATGCATGTGAATGTGATATTAGTTCTACCTGAATTAGTGGTAAGGTGATTCGTAAGTTTTTGTTTTTACTTCAATTTTATATGGCAATATCTTTGCATTAGTATAATTTACGGGTCTACCCAGATCATATATACAAACGTGATTTATCCTACTCAAATGATATTTATGAGATAGGATGAGTCCCTCGTGGACACTCCAGCTTAATTATACCTCCACCATAGAGGAAAGAGTGTTCACCACCCGACTTATGGCATGAGTGCATTTAATTCCCATATTGAAAAATCATGAGATATTTGGGAAAGACATTATTTTTTATTAGGTTAGTATATACACACATTAATTAATTAGTTTAGTATATATACGTACATATAAGAGTGGAATTTGAACCTCTAACCTCTCTTAAAGAATAAGGGCGTCAAACCACTTACACCACGAACTTTATTTTATTTTTTTAAGTTAATATATACGTACTCATTAACTCTTTCCAAATTAAATAAGGTAAGTAAGGTTGCAAATGTGTGAGTGAACTAAGAATTTAGTTAGATGCAATACTTTTCGCTTTAGTACTTTTAGATCATTAATTGCAAAGACATAGAGAGAAGAGATCGAGATGGAATCAAAAGCTAAAGCTTGTAGCAAGGTTCATGCAGTCTGCATCCCAAGCCCCTTTCAAAGCCACATAAAAGCAATGCTTCAATCGGCAAAGCTTCTTCATCACAAAGGCTTTCACATAACTTTTGTCAACACAGAGTTCAATCATAGATGCTTTCTCAAATCAAGAGGCCACCACTCTTGGGATGGCTTGCCCATTTTTCGATTCCAAGCAATCTCAGATGGTAGGGGTGGGCATCAACCCACCAACTCGTGTGATTTTTTGCGGGTTGGGTTGAGTTGATAAAATAAATGAGTTGGGTTGGGTTGTTAAATTCTCAACCCGCACTATTTGCGGGTTGGATTGGGTTAAAAAAATTTAATTCAACCCAACCCGTATATATATACATATATAAATTATTATATAAATTTTGATATTTTATATAAAAATTAAAAAATATAAATATGAAAAGTTTGAAATGTTTGATTTGTTTTAAAGATTTTAATATTTGTATTTTTTAAGTTTATCTAATTTATTTATTTTTGTTCACTATTTAATTAGACTATAACAATAGATTTTTTCAAAAGCCCAATCCAATTAACCTCACCCAACCAGTCAACCCGTATGTATATAAAAATTATTATATAAATTTTGATATTTCATATAAAAATTAAAAAATATAAATATAAAAACTTTGAAATGTTGGATTTGTTCTAAACATTTTAATATTTACATTTTTTAGTTTTTTAATTTATTTATTTATTTTTATTCACTATTTAATTAAATTATAAAAATAATTTTTTTCAAAAGTCCAACCCTGACCCAACCCGCAAAACTACAGGTTAGGTCGGATTAAAAATTTTCAACCCGTTCTATATGCGGGTTTGGTTGGGTTGATATTCAACCGGACCCGTACCCACCCCTACCAGATGGCCTTCCAGCTTCTTTGTATGAAAGCTCCACTACTCAAGACATGTATTCTCTCTGTGATAACATCATAAATGATGTCTTGCTGCAGCCATTTCTTGACCTGCTTGCCAAACTCAATGATTCTTCAAATAATGTTAACCCTGCAGTCAGCTGCATCATCTCAGATGGCTTCATGGCTTTCACCATTACAGCTGCTCAACGACTTGGACTTCCTATTGCATTGTTTTTCACCATCTCCGCTTGCAGTTTCAAGGGACTTAAACAATTTTAGACACTGAAAGAAAAGGGTCTTTTCCCACTAAAAGGTAAAAAAGATTTCAAGTTTTTTGTCGTACTAGGACGTTTCAACATTCCTGTTATAATTTTTCATGCTCTGGGGTATGTAAATATAGCTTGTTTGGTTGAAAAAAATAGGAGGAGAAGAGACGAATAGAAAGGAGAGAGTAGGAGAAAAAATGAGTAAAAGAGGATGCCAATCTCAATTTCATTTAGTTGGCTTAACATGGAACCATCTTTACTTCCCTTATTTATTTCTACTTTTCTCAAATCCTCTCCTCTCTTTTGATTTCATAAATCCAAACATACCAGCGCACAGGTGGGAAGTCATATTACCTATTAATTACTTGTCAAAAGCTGAGAATTAATTCAGTTATTGTGTTAATTAATTTGCAGATAAAAGCTGTCTTAAAAAAGAGTATTTGGACTCAGTTATAGACTGGATTCCAGGGATGGCCGCTTGATTCGAGACAGCGTTTGTGTACGATCTCAAAGTTTACAGAAGTTATGCGGAAACTTTTGTGGCCAGTGTGTGCGGTGTTAGAATATTGAGCTTCTTCTCAAGATCACTCTAAGTAATTTATTAAGTAACAACTCAATAAAAAAAATTAAATAGAGAATACATCAATCATATAATACAAGATTTACGTGAAAAATTTCAAATCCGAAAAAAAACCACGGCTGTTGTCAAGAGACAATCAGAGAAAAAATATTCACTATGTGAAAAATTATTACAACAACACTCTCATAAATAATTTTCTCTCACCCAAACCCCAAATACATAATTTCGAGAAATATTTCTTAACAAAACAAACTCGTAATACCCATATTGAGAAGCCAACTTTTCTTTCAATATAACTACATGCTTAGAAATATTTTTCTCTCTCAATTTCTCACCAAAACTTGGATTCTTTCTCTGGGATTTGGGATACAAAATAAGGAGGAGCACTCCTCTATTTATAACCAAATTATGACTTCCTTTTCTTCCTTTTTTTTCTTCTTTCCATGGGCGGTACCTACCCATTTTCCTTGTTCAATAGTTAGCCACCCACCATTTTTGAATTCAAAGATGGTTGCTCAACCACCCACCATTTTGACACTTTTTTTTAATCAATTTTCAACAAGCGGATGTAAAAAAATGATTTATTGATGGCTAAATTAAATAATAATTAGACATAAAAACTGAAAACTTGAATGTAATTTTTTTTTATTTACCGCAATCTCTAGTTAAAATGTAGCACCCACAATTAAATAATTAAAAATTAAAAATATTTTGGGTTGTGGGTTTTGATTTTTAAGTCAAAGTATAATTTTTGTAATTAATAAAATAATAATTTTAATTTTAACGGATGAGACTATCTAATAATTTGATAAGATTATTTAAAAATATATTAATTTTTTTTATGAAATAGAGTTTTTTTTTTTTTATCCGTGGGGGCTTGAGCCCCCAGTGGTCCTATGGTAAATCCGCCTTGTGGTGGTGCAGAAGCTTTGCCAATTGAAGCATGGAGTTTAAGTGGCTTTGACCTGGGCCTGGAAAACAAAATGCGTGAGACTTGTAACCACATGTTTTAGCTTCCATTTTCTTTATTTACTTCATCAAAGCTTGTGCGAACTACTTATAATGAAAAAGAAAATGAAAATTGAAGGTGGTCGAATGGATAAGATGGGAAAGTTGTCATTTAATCATTTTGTTAAATTGACTAACTAGCAAAAGTTGACGAAATTAGTCGTGGGCAAGTTGCATTCCGAGTTTTGAATTAGAAATCTGATTTGGCTGCGCATACCTGGCAATGGTACTTATAAATCCGTTTAAACCCACTCGCCAAAACCTGCTCAGATAATTTTGTGGGTTGCAGACGGGTTTGATATTATAAATTAAAATATACACTAGGTTGTGGATGTGTTTAGTATTACCCAAATGAGTAATGATACAGCCACAAACTCTTGTACAAACTTATTTTGTACAACCTGACGTGGCATGATATCATTGGTTGAATGAAAATATAAATTAATAAAAACAAATCATGTGGGCCAAGTGATATTTAATTCAACCAATCTTATCATGCCACGTCAGTTTGTACAAGAGTTTGTGGCTGTATCATTACTCTTACCCAAATATCTTACGAATACGATATTTGCCAACCCACATATTTTTTAATTATTTTTTAATTTAATTTTAATAGAAAATTATTTTAATCTAAAAATATACTTATTATAATTCTGATTGAATTTTCTTTAACTTAATGCATGGATTATTTCATTATTATAATTTTGTTCTTCAAATTGTAGGATTAGAAAAATATTTAAATCTAAAAATATACTTATTATAATTTTGATTGAATTTCTTTAACTTAATGTATGGATTAGTATTTAAAATGTATTATTTTTTAGAAAATATTAATCTTAATCATTATTGTAGGAATCGTGTTGGATGTGTGCTAATGGTGGTGAATGAAATGAAGATCTTCTTTTGGAGTTTGTGTTGAATAATAATATGAAATGATAATTATTATATTTAGATATTAGTTTTTGGTTTTTTTTTATATAGATTTGTGTATTTTATACTTAAATTTGAGAATTTGTGTTGGATTGATGTTGAAATTTTAATTTTTCATTTACAATAATGTGGAATTATAGGTCATTATTATAATTTTACATTTTGACAATTTGTGATTTTAAATATAGAAACCCGTAAAAAAATCGCTGGATACTATTTCGGGTTTGGTAATTGTCAAAACCCGCAGCAGATGAATTTTATGAAAAAGATTAAAACCTACAGCAAATTGCGGGTGAGTTTGATAATTTAAACTTTGTGTGGGTATGAATTTGGTAATGATAACCTCATTGCAGGCGATGCTCATTGCCATCCCTACGCATCCCAAACCCACTTCATTGATTTTCGTTATACGGCACATATTCACCAAAACTAAATAAAAGCCACATAGGAGTAGTTTAGTTTGTCAATAATGTTATATTAATTTAATTATGATACATAGTGTATCTAATAATTATAGTAAACAATGTGTCATTATTTGATTGGTTCAAGTGATATTGAATTATTGTACTTTATAAAAAATTTCATTAATAACATACTAATTCGATGTAAATTAAGTATCTCAACTAAATAAATATTTCTCTTAGTTTATAATTTAAAGAAATCAAATAAATAATTTAATTAAATGTTTTTCATTTTATTTTATTTTTCCCACCATCCATATCCGACTAGCGAGACTCTGCCATTGAATAATGTATTGACTAATGTTTCACTCATATCGACCAATTTAATTATAGTTTTCAAATTTAATATAGCATGTGGACAAATAATTATTACAGATCGATTTTGTAATTTCAGTATCTTTAATGTGTATCATTTGTCCAGTTATTTTTATTATAAATAAAAAAATCGTTGATTAGATATAATCAAATTAATGCCATTAAGATCCAATTGGACTCACTTGTCCACTTTCTTTTATAAAGAAAAAATCGTTGACTAGATGTAATCAAATCAATATGATTAAGATAGAATTAGGCAGGACAAATATGATACGGTTAGTTTTTATTATAAACATAATGCACTGGAATCCACAACTCCAATATAAATATACCGCTTTGGTGTTACAACTTACAAGCATTTAAAAAAATTATTATTGCATCTAAAAAACTCATCATCTATCAATAATATTTGTGATGCTGTTTTTAATTTTACAATTTTTTTCAATGGGTGACGAGTTAGATATATCATTTAGAACATAAAACTGAGTCCAAGTGCAATTATAAAAAATTCTTTATGAGTGATTTCACTTCGTTACATCAGAAATAATAATTTTAAAAGACACATAATCGAGATTCTTTAAATAAAATTTCGCTATATTGACTAATATTAAATTTGAAAAAACATATAATTAAATTGATCAATGAGTGAAACATTATTTAATGACAAAGTGTCTCTCAGTCGGGCTTGAATGGACGGTGGGAAAAACAAAATAAAATGAAAATTTTATTGGATAGGACCTGTCTATGGTACAGATTCTGTAATAAACATCTCCCGTCATCCCACCATCCGATCTTCTACTGTTTCGTTTCTCGCTCCACATTCAACCACATCCAACGGCTGATGCTGCAGTCTGTAGCTTACAGATTCTGTAAGCTAGTCAAGTCCTATTGGATAATGGATATTTAACTCGTGGCTAAGATAGAATGGAAGGGTGATCACTAGTTGCAGAGGCCTAGAGAGAGAAGAGATCAAGATGGAATCAAAACCTAAAGCTTGTAGCAAGGTTCATGCGGTCTGCATCCCGAGCCCCTTTCAAAGCCATATAAAAGCAATGCTTAAACTGGCAAAGCTTCTTCATCACAAAGGTTTTCACATAACTTTTGTCAACACAGAGTTCAATCACAGACGCTTACTCAAAGCAAGAGGCCAACATTCTTTAGATGGCTTGCCCAGTTTTCGATTCGAAGCAATCCCAGATGGGCTTCCAGCTTCTTCAGATGAAAGCCCCACTGCTCAAGACGCGTATTCTCTCGGTGAAAACATCATAAATAATGTCTTGTTGCATCCATTTCTTAACCTGCTTGCCAAACTCAATGATTCTTCAAATAGCGTTAATCCTGCTGTCAGCTGCATCATCTCAGATGGCTTCTTGCCTTTCACCATAACAGCTGCTCAACAACTCGGACTTCCTATTGTATTGTTTTTTACCATCTCCGCTTGTAGTTTCATGGGATTTAAGCAATTTCATACATTCAAAGAAAAGGGTCTTTTCCCAGTCAAAGGTATGCAATTATCAGTACTTTTCTTTTTCTGTTTTTTTTTAAATTTTTCTGGGATCACTATCTTGAGCACTAATTAATTTTCAATGTTTTTTTGTAATGTTTCGGATTAAATTTATGTTACTTTAAATTTTTAGTGGCCGTGACATAGAATCACTGGCGATCAAGTATAAATATGAATGCAGACGGAAGCAAAGAATTAATTCATTTTTGAGTACTTGCAGACAAAAGCTGTCTTACGAAAGAGTACTTGAACAGTCTTATAGACTGGATTCCAGGAATGAAGGATATCCGAATTAGAGATCTTCCAAGTTTTATTCAATCGACAGATCCGAAAGATATGATGTTCAACTTGTGCGTGGAAGCAACCGAAAATGCATCCAAAGCTTCAGCAATTATTATTCATACGTTCGATGCGTTGGAACAACAAGTTTTGAATGCTCTCTCATTTATGTTTCCTCATCATTTATTCACCATCGGCCCACTTCAGCTTCTTCTCAATCAAACAGAAGAACAAGATGGTATGCTAAACTCTATTGGTTACAATCTATTGACAGAAGAAACCGAGTGTTTGCAATGGCTCGATTGCAAGGAACCCAAATCTGTGATTTACGTAAATTTTGGAAGTTTTATATTTATGAATAAGCAGCAACTTATTGAGGTTGCAATGGGTCTCGTAAATAGCAATCACCCATTTTTATGGATAATCAGGCCTGATCTTGTTACTGGTGAGACAGCAGATTTGCCAGCTGAATTTGAAGTTAAAGCTAAGGAAAAAGGTTTTGTAGCAAGTTGGTGCCCACAAGAGGAAGTACTCAAGCACCCATCAATTGGAGGATTCTTAACTCACTGTGGATGGAATTCAATAGTTGAGAGTTTATGTAGTGGAGTTCCTATGATTTGTTGGCCTTTCACTGGAGATCAACCCACAAATGGTAGATACGTTTGCAACGAGTGGAGGGTTGGAATGGAGATTAATGGTGATGATGAGGATGTGATCAGAAATGAAGTGGAGAAGTTGGTGAGAGAGATGATGGAGGGAGAGAAGGGAAAGCAAATGAGAAACAAGGCCATGGAGTGGAAGGGATTGGCAGAAGAAGCCGCAGCTCCTCATGGCTCATCATCTCTAAATTTGGATAAACTGGTGAATGAAATTCTTTTATCAAATAAGCACAACTCATCAAATCCATCTACAAACTAATTAACGACATTAACTGATCGTGATTATTTAGTATTTTCATTATTGCACTGATTTCGTGCTGCTAGTTTGTTTAATTAATAAAATCTTTTGTCATTACGAATATATTTTTTTTAAAAATCACTGCTTATTGTGTATAGTCATACTTCTTGACACTACGGTTGTGATCATTGTAACAAAATTGAGCTTCTAAGTCTTTTAAAAACTAAAAATAAAATATTTTCATTTTCTACAAATAACCCAAAAAGATAATCGATGCCTGCCTAATATATGTAAGAAAATTCTGACAATGTTAGCAAGTTGAGAAAGCAGTGTGTGTGTGTGTGTGTGTATATATAGCTGATCTCACGGTTTGTTACATGCAGGATATTAAATTTATAAAAGTTTAACGCGTATCTTTTTGTCGACTCTCTGTCTTTTTTTTCTTTTTTTTAATCTTCTTCCTTCTGTTCTTTATATCAGGAATAAGTTTTCTCATGAAAGCACGTTATATTAATGAACAATTAATGAGTAATAACAATCGGGTTCTTGAGTTTTCATAAATTTTTAATTTGTTTCTATATTTTTATCAAATAGGTCCTGACCCTGTCCCATAATCAAATAACCCCTTCTAATTTCAGGTTTGGCGACCGAAATATTAAATAATAATTAAATGCTAAAGGGTATTTCGGTCATTTTTATAAAGTATTCAGTAACATGAAAACTTAGGTGGCGTTTTTTTTAATTTAATGACTTAAAGTAATTTAACTTAATTAATTAAGTTAATTAGAGGTGTTTATTTTTATAACTTAATGAGGCTTTTTAAATAATTTTGACTTAATAAAATAAGTCAATTTTTTTTACTTTTTACTTAATGGAAAAATTTAAATTAAGTCAATTACTTCCTAATGTCAAACATATCCTTATTTTATAATTTATTTTTCATATCTATTCCAAAACTCACCTATAGACATTTACCCCACATAAAAAACATCCTTATTTTTTATTTCTTATATTATATACGATAAAATTTAAAATTTATGGTATTTTATATATTAAAATTCTAAAATAATTATGTATACACTTGAATATAGTTTTACTTAAAATGTTAAAATATTGTGGTATTTAATATATTATTTATTTGACATTTAAATTTAATAAGGATACAAATGTAAAAGTACATATTTTCAGCTTTTTAAGTTTAAAAAAACAAATAACTTAATACTTATTTTCCGAGATGCAGACGAAAAAACAAACATATTATTCAAATTCAGACATTTAGATCTATTCAAAATTCAAACTAATTCAGATCTATTCAGATTTTAAACAAAAAAACAAACGCCACCTTAGTCTGACAAATCAATTAACATGAAAACTAAAGATGGTCAACGGGCCAAGCAGTACGTGGCACAACACATACACGACACGAGCACGTGGCATGATATGCACACATGAGGACTGGGTCGAGTTTGCAATTTTAGGCACGTGGACTTTAAAAGCACAACGCGATTAGAGATGGAGCAAAGCAGGACACACGAAAAGGCACGTAATAAGCACATTTCACTGGTGAGCTAATACGTGGCCGTAGGCGATCAATAACATGTGGGTCACAGTATATCAAAGTAATTTTTTTAATTAAAAGTAAACATAAAATGTTATAATTTTACAAATATCTTGAAATTAAAATTTTAATATATTTCATTAGCATAGGCTTTTAAAAATTAATTTAAGTCTTAGTTTTAAAAAAATTCTAATGGTTTTATATTTATAATTTATTAAATGAATAAATGAAATTTCAATAATTTATTTGAATACTTTTATATTTTGGCCGCTTGAGTTTATAGATTTGTATTAATCATTACTATAATCTATGTAATTAAATTTTTGTATTGTTATATTATAGTTGGTTATTGTGAAATTAAATATATTATTGTGAAATTGTGATAAACTGATAATGAAATGTTAACTTAATAAAAATTATTATTGTTGTTGTTGTTTCTGTTGGCATGCCTTTTTTAGGCTGATGAGGTTAAAAAAGCGCACCAAACATGTGGGCTGGAAAAAAAGAAAAAAAAAAGTTGGCATGCTTTTTTTTGACACGACCCACAATATGACATGAGCACGATATGTGTGGGATCATGCTCTGAGTTATACTAGGTTTAAAAAAAATTGGGTACGCCACGACATGGCCCGTTTACTTGGTGGGTCGTGCCTGCCAGCCCATGGGCCCTAGTGGGCCTTGGTTTGCATGACACGGTTGATTAACTTTAATGAATACCCACTCACATATTTCGATCATATGCACCGTACCCCCATTTTTGTTAAAAAATTCGTTAATTCTAACTATTTTGTCTATTATTGACTTCAAATATTATATTACCCCTAATTTGAAATAAATTATGTAAATACTAAAATATCACTTACAACTTTTAAAATTTTGCAGCAAACAGTAAAAATTTATTATAATAATATTTTATTTTTATGTTTTTTTAAACTATACTCAAACCATTTTTTTATTTCATTATTAAAACAAAATTGTAAGCCCAGTAAATTACAAAATCAAAGATAAAGCATGATTCCAATCTGAAAGAAGAAAATCAGACATAAAATCATCAGTACATTACAAAATATTTCCAATAATTCCACCGAAACAAATAAAACCCAATAATAAAGAAACTCTAAACTACTAATACCAAACCCCAAATTTCAATCCTTAAAATTTGGTAAAGAGTTTATTATTTCCCATTTACTTTTTGCTGATGACATCCTTGTGTTCAACAAAGCTTTAGTTGACAGTTGTAAGAACCTAAAAGCCATTTTTGATTGCTATTCTGCTACTTCAGGATAACTTTTCAACTTTGAGAAGTCGTCTTTAATGTTTAGTGGAATAATATCAGGGGTCAGAGTTAATGCAATCAAAAATATTTTCCAACTTAATGTGGTATTCAAACATGAAAAATATTTAGGCCTACCATCTATGGTTGGAAAAAAGAAGACAAACTTTTTCAACGAAGTGAAACTCAAAGTAGTGAGCAAGATTGCAAATTGGGAGCATAGGTTTTTCTCAAGTGGCTCAAGCGATACCAGCCTATGTAATGAGCGTTTTTAAACTTCCTTTAGGGTTATGTGATGATATTCAGAAAGCAATGACTAAGTTTTGGTGGAGATCCTATGTGATGATATTCAGAAAGCAATGACTAAGTTTTGGTGGAGATCAAAGGAGGCCAAACGCGGAATTCACTGGGTAAGATAGGAAAAAAATGAGTTATTCAAGAGCAGAGGAGGCCTCTGCTCGAAATGTCCAGCTTAAACCGAGCTTTGGTGGCTAAGAAAGGGTGGAGATTACTGCAGTATTCGAAATTATTAGTTGCCAAAGTGCTGAAGGCTAGATATTACAAGAATACTGATTTTTTACAAGCTCGAGCTGGCTCTAACCCTTCGTACATATGGAGGTCTATATTGTGGAGAAGACATGTACTGTAAAAAGGAATCAAGTGGAGGATCGGAAATGGAGAAAAAATACAAATCTGAAAAGACAATTAGATTCCAAGGCCAGAAACCTTTAAGCTGTTCTCAACTCAAAATGTGACAGCATAAGCTATTATCTCAGAGCTCATTAGTCGTGAAAATCGATGGGATCAAAGGACGGTGAGGCAGTGGTTTATAGAAGAGGATGCAAATGAAATTCTTCGAATTCTACTACCTAGAAGACCAAGAATAGATAAAGTTATCTGGCACTTTGATAATAAAAGGGTAATATTATGTGAAAAGTGGATATTAATTGGCGTTAAAAATTAAGAATTCGGATAAGCTAGGCTGTTTATCCAAGGGGTTTCATCATTGGAACCTGTTATGGACTCTTCAATTGCCAGAAAAAATAAAAATTTTATGTGGAGAGCAACTTAAAATTTGTTGCCTACTGCTGAGAATTTATGGAGAAGAGAGATAGGGCATGAACCTACTTGTCAAATTTGCAAACAAGGTATGGAAAACACAGCTCATGCTTTGATACACTGTAAAGCTGCCAAAAAGATATGGAGGTATACCCCCTTTGAAACATGCTTCCCAGATGCTGTTAACCAAGACATGTTGGCTATTATGTTTGAGATGGCTAAGAAATTGAAAAAGTCAGATATTCAAATCATGGTAGCTATCTGTTGGGCTATTTGGTATGACAAGAATAAGTATCTTTTTTAGGGAAAAAAGTTGGAACCACTGCTGACTATTACAAGAGCTGGGCTGTGGTGGAGGCTTACAAAAGAGTAAAACGACTCTGGTTGAGGCAAAACATAAATCAAAGAATCAGCAAATTTGGAGTCCCCCACCTGCTAATGTATTCAAAGTTAATATTGATGTTGCTGTTAATTTTGGAATGAGTTTTCACAGGAAAGCATGTTATACTAACCAGGTCTCGACCCTGTTCCATAACCAAATTACCTTCTAATTCGAGACTTGCCCACCAAAATGTTAAATAATAACTAAATGCTAAAGAGTATTTAAGTCATTTTATAGGATTTGGCAATTTTATTGGATTTGGTAACGTGAAAACAAAGCCATACAAAATGGACGGACCCAAATTTAGTAACGGCACGGCTGGCTGCTCAAACCAATGCATTGATTGGAAAAAACACTGATGGATGAATTATTTTATTAATAATACCATAAAGCCAAACTCTTTGTCAAATTAATTTGACATGGCAAAAATACAAAATGACGAAATTAAATTAATCAATGCTTTCAAGCCATTTACATCAGATAAATAATTTTTTAAACTACATCCCTATGTTGAAAAAGATTGAAAGAAACTCTTGAAAAAAAATATATGTTGTGGTATTGTTTTGACATAATACAAGCAACAGCAGAAAACCAAAATTGTGTATTGTAACAAAAAAGTTCAAGGAAGTGAAGATGGAAGGTTGTGATTAAGTAGTGGTCATGCAGTGTGTATCCCATGCCCATTTCAAAGTCATATAAAAGGAATGCTTAAATTCGCAAAGCTTCTTCATCTCAAAGGTTTTCACATAACTTTTGTCAACACTGAGTTCAATCACAGACGCTATCTCAAGTCAAGATCTTCACCACGCCATAACTCTAATTTAGAAAATGCCTTGCTCAACTTTCAATATGAAACTATCCCAGATGGCCTTCCAGATCCCTCAAATGAAAACGCCAATCAAGATGCAAACTCTCTCTTTGAATCCATAACTAATAATGTCATGCTGCAGCCATTTCTTGACCTGCTCCAAAAACTCAAAAGTTCTTCAAATTCAGCCAGTTGTATCATTTCAGATGGTTTCATGCCATTCACCGTCACAGCTGCTCAACAACTTGGAATTCCTATCGCCTTCTTTTTTACTATCGCCGCACGTAGTTTTAAGGGATGTATGCAGCTCCGGACACTCGAAGAAAACACTACTCTTACATCTCTCATAGGTAAGCTCAGACTAATTATTCAACCAATCCTCTTATGCCACCTCAGTTTGTACCCAATAGTTTGTACAAAGATTTTGCGACCTCTACCATTACTGAATTAATAATTCATATATTCATTGAATTTAACTGTGTTAAATTGCAGATTTGAATAGCTACGCAACAAGGGTAGCCATTGAAGCAGCTAAGAATGCAGCTAAAGCTTCAGCTGTAGTTATTCATACATTTGATGCACTGGAACGACAAGTTTTGGATGCTCTCTCTGCTGTGTTTCCGAATTTATTCACCATCGGTCCACTCCAGCTTCTTCTCAATCAAATTAATGAACAAGGTGGCAACAGTTTAAGCTCCACTGGATACAAATACAATCTTTGGAAAGAAGAAACAGAGTGTCTCCAATGGCTTGATTCCAAGGAATTACCCAATTCGGTGGTGTATGTGAATTTTGGCAGCTCTGTATATCTGACAAAACAGCAACTTACTGAGGTTGCAATGGGACTCGTTAATAGCAATCACCCATTTTTATGGATAATTAGGCCTGATCTTGTTACTGGTGAGACAGCAGATATGCCATCTGAGTTTGAGGTTAAAGCTAAAGAAACAGGTTTTATCGCAAGATGGTGCCCACAAGAGGAGGTTCTGAACCACCCAGCAGTCGGAGGATTCTTTACTCACAGTGGATGGAATTCAACGATTGAGAGTTTATGTGCAGGCGTGCCCATGATTTGTTGGCCTTTTTTGGGAGATCAGACAACAAATTGTAGATATACTTGCAATGAATGGGGGGTTGGAATGGACATCACTAATAGTGGAGATGATAATCAAGTAGGCAGAAATGAAGTCGAGAAACTGGTGAGAGAGTTGATGGAGGGAGAGAAAGGTATGCAAATGAGAAACAAGGCCTCAGAGTGGAAGAGATTTGCAGAGGAAGCTGCAGCTCCGGACGGTTCCTCTGCAACAAATTTGGAAAAATTGGTGAACCAAGTTCTTTTATCAAAAGGGCTCATACCGTCCAAAAACTAATGCATCCAATGAGGAGTATAAGCTTAAAGTTTCCATTGTGGTACCGAATTATGGGAGCTTGATCTTCTTCTTGTTTTTAAAGTGATGGTTGTACTAGTGTTTAAGATCAGTAAGGATTATGTTAATACATATGCATGTCAAAGCGAAATTGGATATTTTTCCAGAAGGATAGTCCAATTGTTGTTTAGCCTTTCGTCAGAATCTGGATTTTGTTAATATTTTATGTCGAACAAATTCCTCAAAGAATAAGCCAGTTGGTTAATCTCCTCTCATAGGAGCAACCGGTGATAAAATTGATTGAGAGTTTTATAGGATGGTAACCAATTCTCTTCTCCACCAATATATTGGAATTCGAACTCTTGAACCTTTTTCTACCATTACTTGAGATTGTACTCATTTAACCAATTGGTGCCTACATTTAACAATCAATGATCAATAGTTCAAACAAAGCCAGTGAGTATTTTGCTCCTGGGACACGAAGTCTTCCCCAACACCCCAAAACAAAAACAAAAAGTGTTGTTTTATGACAACGTAAACAAAAAATAAAAATAAAAATGAAGTGCAACCAGAATCAGATTGATCGAGTAAAATTCCAGTTTATAAAGAGTGTCTTCTTGTGATTTGTATAAATTTTGGCAGCATTGCAGTTCTGACAAAGCAATAACCTATTGATGTTGTAATAGGACTTGTTAATAGCAATCGCCAAATTTTATAGATAAATAACAAGGGCAGATTTCCTGTCTGATATTGAGGTTAGAGCTTTGAACCAACCATCCGTCAATAGGCTGATCTTAACTCAGTGGAATTCAATGACTGAGATTCTATCTGCTGGAGTGCAATAGACTTGTTGGCCTTTTGAGGGAGATCAAATGACAAATTGTAAATCTACTTGCGTAGAATGGTGCGACGGCTTGGAGATTAGCGAAGTGAAGAGAATTGAAGTGGAGAAGTTGGCAAGTTGGAGAGAGGGAGATAAAGAGTTAGCAAATGAAAAACAAGGCCACAGTGGAAGAAACTGCCAGAAGAAGCTGCAGCTCCTGATGGTTGGTCATCTAGAAATTTGGAAAAGCTGGTAAATTAAATAAAAACCCTGCCAGAAAAGCAATCCATGGTCCTAATGCTAAATTGAACAGGAAATTGGACCGAAAATTCTAAGAACTGCAAAAACTCCTCCTGGCTTACCTCACTTATCCATCCATCTCACTCTCAGCTGCAGAGCAAAGCCCCATCATTTCTAAAATAACAATTAGATAAAATGATGACGACAGGACAGGTGTGTGTACACATGTCATCATAACCATAAATTTTTTCTTTTTAAGCCAGGCAGAAACAAATATTGTTGGGCATATTACTATAACAAACTAACCTCATCCTTTTTGCTTCATAAGTTTCTTCAAGGCTACGCAAACTTCCTATATATGTTGTCAAGCTCTCTCCGAACTTGAAGCCCACAAAACAACCAAATTAAATACCATGGAGGGCTTTGTAGCATCATTTTTACTCCTGATAGTAGCAGTGAATTGGGCAGTGGTGCCAGCTCAAGGTGACTGGGAACTAGGGAAATCAGTCCAGACGTGTTTGAGTGCACTCGCATTGCACCAGTTGTTCGCAACTGCTATGCTTACTTGAGTGGCAAGGACTCGAGGCCATTGCCTTCATGTTGTAGTGGCACTAAAGTGATTGTGGAAATGACTTCGTCAACTGCAGCAGATGAGCTAATGAGGTGCAAATGTTTGAGAGAAGCAAATTCTTACTTTGAAAACATCAAGGAAAGTGCAATTTCAGATCTTTCCAGAGAGTGCCACATTGATTTGGCCCTATTCTCTGTTGCTGATTGCAACAGGTGAATTTCTACTGCTACTATTGCATAGTTGCAGAACTTTTCTTTAAAGTGAAAACGCATCAACCAAAGAAAATCTTTCAGCATGATAATTGGTGGCAACCTAGATATAATCATGAGTGAGTTTAAAGAATCTAATTATCTAATTTAATATAGCCCTATTCTAGATACAAGATGTGATCAATACAAGAACAAAAGGGAGAAATTATTAACTGACCAATATAATATATTCTAGTTTTAAAAAATGCATATGATTGAGGGTGCTCAGTTTCTTGATATACAATTTCCATGAATATTAAGAATTTTCATCTAAGATGTAATTAATTGAAAGTTAATGATTTAGGGTACTGAGTTCCTTGATATAAAATCTTCGTGAATATTAAGAATATTTTTCCTAACATGTAACTAACAGCAATCTATTAAAATAAGTTTCCAATAAAGGCACTTTGCACCCAGATTATCAAGATAACTTGCAAGCCTTCTTTTCTTGTGCAGGCACCCATAGGCCTCAAAGATTTATCAGGCAATAAAACAAGAGTGCAGAGCTCTCAATTGATAGAAAGAAAGCTGAAGAATAATTTGAAAATTTTTAAGACACAAATATTGTGTAAATCCTTTCTAATGACTGCATGTTTAAGTGTCACAATATTTGTTGCTTTGCCTCTTAAATTTTTACGACTATTATATAAAATAATTTTGCCTTGATTCTTCTCCACATAAAAAGTTTTAGTACAGATTTAGGTATTCTAATTTAGTTACAATTAATTACATGCTAGGTCCCTTGAACGTACAATAAGTCACTAATACTTCAAACACTAATGAATATCTGCATGAAATTTGTAATATATGGGTGTCTTGATATTGTACCTGAAAATTTTCAAACAGAGAGATGAAGAATTCTATAGACAAAGCACTTTTTATTCTGTTTCTCAGTGCTCACTCGCGGGACTAATAGGTTGATCCTCATGAACAGCTCCTTCTAGATCCTCCTCAACATTGTTACTGAGATCATCTACATATGCCTGTGAGCTCACCACCTGACCCATCAAATCTTTGTGTTTTAAGTTCCCTGTCAAAAAAGTAAAGAGAGATATTATAATTATGAAGTTGGGTAGAAAATTAGGTTTGCCATTCTGATGGATGATGATTGCCCGCAATATGGAATCATTAAATAAAGTGGGTCACTGTATGCCTGAGAATTCCCAAGAAAAATAATAATTTATTACTATTATAAGGTACATGATATGAGACCAGAAAGTGAGATAAAAGCTAGCAATTATTCCAGGAATGTTCAAAATGAATCCAATTATTTCCAAATAAAGCAAATTTTGCCAAACTTGGGTAATTCTAATATATTTGAACAGAATTTGCTGATTTGAAGTGCCAGATTTCAAGATCCAAAATTCTCTACAATTTAGTAGAATATTACAAATTTGCAGATATATTAGTTTTAGTCTTTTTGAAATTAGAATTATAGAGTTAACACATTGCTAATACATGGAAACTTTTAACCCCACGGCAGAATGATAACCCAAGCTTCAACAAGACACTGAGTGGATCCCGCAGTCAATAAGTGCTGGGTGTCCAAGCCATCAGTTTAACTCCAACAATCAGCCCTATCACATAATCTACAGTGGTTTACAGCTTCAACAAAGTCAATAAACAGGAATTTTCACAATGACAAATTAGTAATGAATGCATCACACATACCCATCCAGAAAGTGCATCCACTTGATTTTGTGTGCAGAAGAGCCTTGACACGGAATAGAAAACGTTCCATCGACCTTTTTGTAGCAGGAATTTTGCTAGTGATAACTGTTTGCTTCAAACCCTTCAAAGAAAATGAGAATAAATTACATTAAACTATAATAGTGAAGATGTAAACTGGTCTTGGAACAGATCGAAATATGAAATGGAAACCTTTGCTTCAGAACATAGAATCTGTATTGTTCTTGTGGCCTTTTGGAGCTCCTTCAACTAAATCAGTAGACAAAGCATAACAAGGACTTAAGCTCCATTTCTAGGAAGCTTACTTCCAATCAAGCCTGAAAAATGAAATTTGGTAAATCTAATCTCACCAATTGGATTATTGTTTCATTATGCGTTTGAAAGTGGGCCTGCAAGAAGTCAAAAGCTGCAGAACATCATAAATTTCAGCATCCCCAGCAATAAAAAACTCCTTATACATAGAATACTAAAATTGTCAGGAACTTACATTTCAGGAAAAAATCAACAAACTTCCCACCGTACTTGACAGCCATGCCATGCACAGTAACCTGAACATCAATTTCCAAGTGTCAAAATCTTCCCACATGCCATGGAGCTAGAAGATAACAACAACAACAATAATGAAAACAAAAATCTATTCTGTATGGTTACCTTCTCATGATTCCTGCACATACTTACTAATGACACAACCACATTCACACACTTGTGCATTTTCATTAAATGTGATTGAATGGTTTCAGGTCGAACAGCAGTCTTGCATCTCTCCAAGTGAACAACTTCCTTCATCTAATCAAAGGTAGAAAAATATACAAAATGATTATGGAACAAAGAGGATTTTCTCATAGTATCTATGAACTTTGGAAGATTGAACATTAAAATCTACAGCTCACCAATTTGTTGAGAATAGAAAGGTTGACTTCATGCTGCAAATATCAATCTCTGTAAGCATATCTACCAATAACTAGTAAATTGAAAGTGGTCTAAAAGAAGAGGATAAATGAAAATGACTTACCAGTACCCGGTACCATACAAACAATGTTGCGGGACACAGAGTTGGAAAACCATGATGATTATCTTCTATTATTGTTCTGTGCAGAGTAACCTAAAACAGAAAGAGGAACCTCTTCATGGCCAGATTGCAAAACAAGAAAACTGGATTACGCGGAGCCATATTATACATGAAGTGACCTCATGTGGTCCAGCCAAGCATAATAAACAGTCAGTGTTGTATTGGACAGGATACAGCAATCTTAGCAATGTTGACAAAGTAATTCTAGGATGAACAATTTTGAGTTCTCAAGTGAGATGCAAGGAAATTGCAAATACTGCAATTGATTCCAACATTAAACAGATAGTGGTATGTCTATTTATAATTGGAAAAGCATGCACCTGAGGCAAGATGGAGCAGGCAAGCTCATGCAACAAATCACAAGTGGACTTGCTATGTTCCAAATAAATCCATAGTATCTTCTGTACTATATCTCCCTGCAAACATCATAAAGATTATCACTTTTCATGGATAAATACTTTGTAGATTAAGTTTGAAACAAGTCATGAATATCTAGAGCCAGAAAATCCCATTTGGTAGATAATCATACTTTGTTCTTCCATCCATTCTCAAGACTTTCATTATCCCATTTACACTGCAACAGATTCTGAGCAGAAGTTCCAAGTCTTTCATGCAAGACATGAAGGGACCCCTCAATAGATTTTGAGTGTGTACTTTTACCATTTCCCTCCAACTTATCAAGGAACTTTTGAAGTGAGATTACAATGGACTCTAGGGTAAGAAGGGATTCTGATGCAAGCATAAAGGAGAAAGAACAGGCTGCAAGGAGCAGATATATTACAAATTAAGTGCACTGACAATCGAGTGATGAGAATAAATGGAAACTTGGGAAAATCACATACCTATATTCAGGACACCTTCTAGAAATGAGAAAGCTCCAAGATATAAATAGTCTATTGTCCCAGGTAAAGGGATAGGTTGTATGTCTGAAATAACAGAGGCCGGTATTTCAATAGGCTGGAAGGATTGTAGCAAATCAGAGAGAACTGATTTGTCCTTTTGAGCCTCAGGAAGGTTCAGCATCTGTACTCAGACCAATAAAAAATTCAAAACAGAAAAATGGTGTAAAAGCCTGTAAAGAGAGAACTTCAATGCAAATAATCAGAAACATTTGAATTCTGGCAGCCAATTTCAGAAGCCAACAATTATCAAAGACACAGAGACACGTCAAGATTTCACCTTACTGAAACAATTGAGTACTTCTTTGATGACCAAAGAGGAAACAGAAGATTTGGAAAACATAAGGTTTGGTATATCAGGATTCCCAGTAATAGCAGACTGCACTTTCCAGTGATCTTCACAGGTTTCATCATCTACAAAATATTTGTTTTAGAACTAAAAAGCATAGAAGTGCTGCGCTTAGTGTTTATCAAACCAAATTGAATGCTATTTCTTACCTTCTTTAAGAAGAGTAACCGCACTATCAAAATGCTTCCTGAGATATGGCAATACTGATTTTACTTCACTCAAGAATTTTTCCACAGTCATCCTTGTAAAACCAGCAGGAATACTAAAGAATCTGGGTGATAAAAGTTTGCTCGGAGGAGAGAAATAATCCAGCTTGTAGTGAAGATCACGTAGAAGGTACAGGTACAAAGGTAACTAGCATAAAGTAACAAAATTGTTGTTCTTGAGGACTTCATTTATTCATTAAAAATTCTCATCAGTAATGAGCAGTGCAATTATCATGGTACCTCAGCTGCAGGATCAGAGCAACAGGAATCTTGGTTCTGCATAAGGAAAGACATAGCATGAGTGAACTCAAAGCACATGCTTCAAGAAAATAAACAGAACAAAAGTTATACAAACAAACACCGAGCAATTACAGCACAGCAGACAAACCTTAGAAAATGTCAAAATGGAGAGGCATGGAAAGAGAAGAGGCCTGAATTTAAACCTTTGGGTTTCCAGAACCTTGGCAAGTGCAGAAACTTCTACAATTACTGGCTCATTAGAGCCACAGGAAGTTTCATCTACGGACCCAAATTTTGAGCTGTTTGAAACTGTACTTAAAGCATCCTCAGTCAGCACCCCCTGACTTGTCAGATTTCCTGACTTCCTCAAAACATCCAATATTGTCGGCTGACGCAATTTACAGTTTGTATCTGAAATTGTTGATGCCTTTGAAATCTTTTTATGTCTCCTTTTCTTGTCTTGAGAGGCACTGTCGTATGTTTTAATATGTTCATTCTTCTTTTCCATGTGCCCCATATTATTAGGCTTACTCAAGAGTGAAGATCCACATTTCTCCACATGAAGATGGACATCGGGAAGAGATTGAGGGCAGCATTTGATGGCATAATTTAACAAGCTTTCAAGAACTCTGCAAGTTTAGATTCTCCCTTTCATGAGGATCAGATTGTCTTAGAATAGTTAACACTTAGGATGATTAAGCAAAACAAGATTAATGAAACTTTTAAATGATTACCAAAAAGACAAGAAAGTACTAACTGAGAAATAATGTCACTTGTCCCAGTCAAGTTCAAGTTTTATCACTATGTTGTAGGGTAATCAACCAACAGCTTGAATGATATAGCTCTCATCCTTCAATTTCAGTGATTGAGTAAATGTTGCGAAAATAAAAATTTACTTGATAAATGTGAAAACCATTCTCTATGGTATCAAGTTGCAGCAAAGAAAGAAAATGCACTCAATTGCCCACCCTCAGTACTCACTTTCTAATTAACAGCAGCCTCAATACCTTACTATATCCCTTATATACACACCACATTTTGCAGGCAAATTTTTATCTAACAACCTATTAAGCCAGAAAATAGACTAAAGCTATTATCTACAATCCATGTTTCTAGTCTGATCAGGGATGCTAATTAATCAAGCTCATGATAAGCCACTAAAATGGCAACGAATTGAGCCCATCACAAAAGGTATGGATTCAGCTTTAGTAAAAATTTGGTTCCACAATCCTGTTAATTTGATTTGCCCATCAAGTTGATCTCTAGCCCAATCCTAAGTTTGAGCTGAAGGATCCATGTTCACTATGCTCAGCATTTCAACTGAGGAAGTAGCCCATAATGCAACTCACCAGCATGTAGTGTGTATATCATTTGTTGATAAATTAGAAGTAATTGATAAGGATTTGTTTGTTAGAGATTTGGATAAAATCCTAAGATTTAGGGATGAGATAAGTTAGTTCCTAAGTGTAGGATTAATCCTTTATTTTTTCCCTATTTAAGTTGTTTTGTTTTCTCTATTTTTAAGTGAATGGAATAAGAGAACTTTTCCTACTTCTTCCTCTGTAAAATCTACATGGTATCAGAGCCTAGGGTTTGATCATGAATTTTAAGGCCGCCATGGTTGGCTCTAGTTCAACCTCTTTGGATGGCAGCAGTAGTAGGACTTCATCGGAGGAAGTTTCTCAGCCACTTCCTGCTGTTTCTCTTTCTGAAAATTCTCTTCAAATTACCATTCACAAATTGAATGGAAAGAATTATTTTGAATGGTCTCAGTCTGTTCGTTTGGTGATTGATGGAAAAGGGAAACTAGGGTACTTGAATGGCGAGGTAACACCACCAGCCACTAATGATCCAAAATACAGGCAGTGGCGTTCAGAGAATTCAATGGTTACTGCCTGGCTGATCAACTCAATGGATTCTATTATTGGAAAAACCTTCATGTACTTGAAGACTGCTCGTGATGTCTGGGAAGCAGTTCGGGAAACCTACTCAGATTTAGAAAATCAGTCACAATTGTATGAATTAAACACCTGTATGTGGAAGATGCAGCAAGGTAATCGTGATGTAACAGCTTATTATAATGATATGATGGCTGTTTGGCAGGAATTGGACTTGTTTGAAGATGAACAATGGGAAAATTCTAATGACAGTGCTCGATACAAAAAGAAAATTGAAAGAGGTCGGGTATTTGTTTTCTTGGCTGGTTTGAACAAAGAACTTGATGAGGTTCGAGGACGTATACTAGGGAAAAAACCTTTGCCAACTATTAGAGAAGTTTTCTCAGAAGTGCGCAGAGAAGAAGCACGACGGCAAGTGATGTTGAAGAATAACGATGAACCAAAAATAAATAGTGAAGGATCTGCTCTTGTGACCCGAGGTACAGACTCAGGGGGAAAGCAGAAGCCCTGGTGTGACTATTGTCGAAAGCCGTGGCATACTTGGGAAAGTTGCTGGAAGTTGCATGGGAAACCAAAGAAAAAAACAGGCAGCGACACCAAGTCAGGGGGAGATGTCCGCGCTTTTCAAGCTAGCAGCACTGATCCAGGGCAGCAATCATCCTCAGAGTCTCTTCCTTTTACCAAGGAACAGATAGAGCATCTATATAAAATGTTTCAGTCCCAATCCTTAGAAAAATCTAACCCATCTTGTTCTCTAGCACAGTCAGGTAATTCTTTCATTGCAGCCCTAGCGTGTACTAAGTTTCATGGCTCCTGGATATTAGATTCAGGTGCTACTGATCATATGACCGGTAATTCGCAGCTCTTTTCCTCATATATACCTTGTGCAGGAAATCAAAAGGTTAAAATTGCAAATGGTTCCTTAGCTACTGTTGCTGGAAAAGGAACAGTTACTATTTCTCCTTCTCTAGTCCTTAAGAATGTTTTGCACGTCCCACATTTGTCTTATAATCTTTTATCTATCAGTAAATTAACTTTTGATCACAACTGTCAAGTTATTTTTCAATCTTCTTGTTGTAAATTTCAGGATTTAACCTCGGGGAAGATGATTGGGGGTGCTAAAATGGGTGGTGGACTCTACTTCTTTAATAACGGATCAACCTATGGAAGGCAAGATCTGCAGACTTGTTTTAATTCTATCTCTGTTGTTAATGACAGTAAGATTATGTTATGGCATTATCGATTAGGACATCCAAATTTTCAATATTTAAAGCTTTTGTTACCCAAGTTATTCATGAATAAAAATCCTTCTGGTTTTCGATGTGAATCTTGTGAATTAGCTAAACATCATCGGGCTATTTTTCAATCTCAACCATATAAAAAATCAAAACCATTTACCATGATTCATAGTGATGTTTGGGGTCCTTCTAGAGTGCCAACTTTTTCTGGAAAGCAGCTGGTTTATTCTTTTTATTGATGATCATACTAGAGTCACTTGGGTCTTTCTTTTAAAAGAAAAATCTGATGCTGAAACTGTGTTTATAAATTTTTATAATATGGTTCAGACACAATTTCAGACTCAGATTAAAATTTTTCGAAGTGATAATGGAAAAGAGTTTTTTAACAAAGTGTTAGGAAATTTTTTTGCTGAAAAGGGGATTGTTCACCAAAGTTCTTGTAATAATACACCTCAACAGAATGGGGTGGCTGAAAGAAAAAACAGACATCTCCTAGAAGTTGTTAGAGCTATTAGTTTTACGACTAAGGTTCCTAAATACCTTTGGGGAGAAGCAGTGTTAACAGCCACTTATTTGATCAATAGACTGCCTACGAGAATTTTGGACTTTAAACCACCAATTAAAGTTTTAAGTGAATGGTTTCCCACAACTCGGCTAACAGCCGATATTCCCTTTAAAATTTTTGGAAGTGTGGCTTTTGTTCATAATCATGATACTAGACGTTCAAAACTTGATCCAAAGGCACATAAATGTATTTTTGTAGGCTATCCTACAAATCAAAGAGGTTATAAATGTTTTGATCCAATTCTGAAAAAAATGTTTGTGTCTATGGATGTCACTTTTTTTGAAGGACAATCATACTACAACAATTTCCATCTTCAGGGGGAGAGCACTAGTGAAGATGATTTTTTGAATAATTTTGATTTAACTTTTGAGTTTGTTCAAGATGATGATGTTTCTTACAAACAGTCACCAAAAGAAAATGGGATGGGAAACACAAAATCTGTGGAAACAAATGAACTAAATGTTGAAAATATTGAATCCACAACTGAACAACCTTTGGTAATCCCATCTCAAAATCAAAATACTGAAACAACCGAGATGTGTACAAAACGGTTTAAAGGTCTTGTATATTCAAAGGAACATCTAGCACAAAAAAGAGCCACTATCCCACAGCCCTATCAAGAATCTGACCAGAGGTTGGATCATAAAGTTTGTGACGATTCTCCAAAAATCCCTGAAAACAATCCTCCAGGTAATTATGAGTCAAATTCTTCTAGTCAGCTTGATCTCCCCATTGCTCTTAGAAAAGGTATTAGGTCTTGTACAAAACATCCTTTGTCAAATTTTGTATCTTACAAAAATATTTCTTCATCATATTGTGCTTTTATTTCACAAGTGTCCAGTGTGGTTATTCCTAAAAGTGTCTATGAGGCTCTAAATGTTCCTGAGTGGAAAGAAACTATGCTTGAGAAGATGAGAGCCCTGGAGAAGAATGCTACTTGGGAGAAAGTGGATCTGCCGGATGGAAAGACAACTGTCGGCTGTAAATGGGTGTTTGCTGTGAAGTACAATTCAGATGGGTCCTTGGAAAGGTACAAGGCTAGACTTGTAGCCAAAGGTTTCACTCAGACATACGAAGTAGACTACTCTGAGACTTTCTCTCCAGTGGCAAAGCTAAATACAGTTAGAGTACTCTTGTCTATTGCAGCTAATCTTGATTGGCCTTTGAATCAGCTGGATGTGAAGAATGCTTTTTTGAATGGGGACTTAGAGGAGGAAGTCTATATGGAGCCTCCACCGGGTTTTAATGAGAAATTTGGAAGCAAGGTATGTAAGCTAAAAAGGTCTTTATACGGCCTTAAACAGTCTCCTAGAGCTTGGTTTGAGAGGTTCACAAATTTTGTTAAAAGCCAAGGATATGATCAAGGGCAATCTGATCATACGCTGTTCACAAAAAGATCTATTGAAGATAAAATTTCTGTTCTTATTGTCTATGTAGATGATATAATTTTAACTGGAGATGATATAGTAGAAATGAGCAGATTGAAACAAAACCTAGCCAAGGAGTTTGAGATTAAAGATTTAGGCCAACTAAAATACTTTCTTGGAATGGAAGTGGCAAGATCAAAGAAGGGCATTGTTGTCTCACAACGGAAGTATATTCTTGATCTCTTAAAAGAAACTGGGATGAGTGGTTGCAAACCTTCTGACACTCCAATAGAAGCCAACTCTAAGCTTGGGGAAGTAAAAAATGGTGTTCCAGTAGACAAGGGGAGATATCAAAGACTAGTTGGGAGACTAATCTACTTGTCACATACTCGTCCAGACATTGCTTTCGCTGTAAGCATGGTAAGCCAATTTATGCATTCCCCATATGAAGAACATCTTGAAGCTGTATACCGAATCCTTCGTTATCTGAAAAGTACACCAGGAAAAGGACTCTTCTTCAAGAAAAATGAGAAGAGGGGAATTGAGGTGTACACTGATGCTGATTGGGCAGGTTCAGTCACTGATAGAAGATCAACTTCGGGGTACTGTACATTTCTATGGGGTAATTTAGTCACGTGGAAAAGCAAGAAGCAGAATGTTGTTGCTAGAAGTAGTGCAGAGGCTGAATTCAGATCAATGGCGCAAGGAGTATGTGAGATTCTTTGGCTAAAAAGGGTTCTAGAAGAGCTTAAGAGGCCAGTGAGTTTGCCTATGAAGTTGTATTGTGACAACAAGGCAGCTATCAGCATTGCTCATAATCCTGTTCTACATGACAGGACGAAACATGTTGAGATTGACAGGCACTTTATAACAGAAAAACTTAAAGAAGGAATAATTTGTACTCCATTTGTACCGACCACACAGCAAGTTGCAGATGTTTTAACTAAAGGCTTGCTGAGACAGCCATTTGAAGTTCAAGTTAGCAAGTTGGGCATGACAAATATATTTGCACCAACTTGAGGGGGAGTGTTGATAAATTAGAAGTAATTGATAAGGATTTGTTTGTTAGAGATTTGGATAAAATCCTAAGATTTAGGGATGAGATAAGTTAGTTCCTAAGTGTAGGATTAATCCTTTATTTTTTCCCTATTTAAGTTGTTTTGTTTTCTCTATTTTTAAGTGAATGGAATAAGAGAACTTTTCCTACTTCTTCCTCTGTAAAATCTACATCATTTCTAAAGGATAATTACTTGTAGTGCCTGAATAATGAGAGATAAATTTGAACTTAAAAGCAACTAAATGTCAGCATTTTCATGATCTTTGTAAAGTTTTGGCTTTTGAATCTCATGTCAGCAAAAAGCAAATTGAAGTTAGGAGGGTTTGCCTTCACTCCCATTTCAAAACTCGTGCACCTTCTGATGTTAAGGCTCCATATGAGAGCCTGGTGTCAGTTATAATCTGCGATAGAAAATACTCACTCTCTTCAACAATGATTACTAACTATATACATGTTCTAAACTCTAATCAATTCTGCCCTACCCAGCCCACCCAAATATTCAAAATATATATGTGTGTGTGGGCGCTCCACAGGCTTTAATTTTTAATAAGAAAATATCAATTAAAAGTCTGCAACACTAGGAACTGTGAGTGCAAACGTACACTAGGTTCCTCACTCGCTTCAATAGCTTGGCAATTATCTCCTGTTTTGTAGTCTGACTTATACATTCCAGTCTTCCAGCAACTTGCGTGCAGAAGGCATTAAGCTGCAAGCAGTAGAAAAAGCATTGCAGACCATAGTGTATGTTACTGTCAACCATAACAATAAAAATGCCAGCTATAGCACTTACCAGTTCCCGTATCCAGTTTGCTGCATGATAAAGAGAGAGGGTCACAATCTGTTTCTGCTTTTCCGTGAGAGATTGCCAACCAGCTGCAGAGAAGCACTGACATTGCACAGACCAAATAAGTGTCAGCAAACTGGTAACGTAAAAAACTATTTGATGACCTACATAAATATACAAGCCAAACCAAGCAATACAATCACAAAAGAACATAATAAATCAATTGCGCATATTGATTGTCATAAAATAAAGTAAAATGTAGGTGGGGCATGTGCATATCAACAGCAATATATGTCCCCATTTGGTGGATGTCTACAGAAACAATTGAAATTGATTTTACATGCAGATTGAGGGATTTCACTTCAAGACTCTCTTACACAAACCAAGGGACCAGTGGAGAAAAATTGAACTTTTCACATGAAAATGGCTGCTCTAAAGACCCAAACTTAGACATGGACACTTGACGAAGTTATTATATTTACAATGGTCATAAACCAGTTATTTTAGTATGTACTTCCTTTTTCCTAAGTTGATTGACCAGAAAAGAAGAAGAGGGAAGTGCAAACCAAGGTGTTAAATTTCCAATTCGTTTGATGTCTCCCAGCATTCAAATGCTTTTCAAGTTCAATGAAAGCAAACAAGGAAACAATAAATGCATAAAGGCCAAACCATCCAAGACTTCATAAATTTCAGACCAATATCAATAAACATCAATGAAGTAATAATAACCACGGTATGAAGACACCAGCAACAAAGAAAAAAGACTATGGTGTGAAGAAGTTTGACCACTGTACAAAACAGAAACAGCTATCGAGATAAGAAATGTTCTGCAGATGTCAATATTATTCGACAAGGAAGAGATACTAACAAAAAAACAAGATGTCACCACAGATGTTCTACTAGGTTCTACCTTAGAGGAAGGAAGGTGTAAAGGGCAACCAAGCAGTGCATCAATTCCTCCAAGAGATCCCTGATTTGTCAACCTCTCAACCTGACAATTAAGAGAAAACTCAAAATATTTATCCATTACTTAAAAGTCCATCTATTGCCCAAAGGATCATTCATACTTACAGTAGAGAGTAAAAGGAAGTTAGCATGAAGAACTTGTAGAGAAGCAGACCTGCAGACAGGATTTCAACATCAGCATTCGAAAATATTAAGACAAGTTAAAACACACAGATTCTGACAGGAAGTAGAGCATGGCAAAACTTACTGTGAGGAAGAGGAAGCCAATGGCAAAATGTTCAAACAAATTGGAGATATATCTCCATCCAAGTTCATCCATAGTTCACCTAAAAAGTAAATCCCGATTAGAAACTGCAACCTATATCCCAAAATTATTTATGATCCAACTTCTCGGCAGAATAATAGATTGCATAAACCTATCTTACCTTCTATACCACAAAATGAGTTCTTATTAGATAGTTGTCCACCTTCCAGATCAGACAGATATATGGATTCAAACTCCCCAACATGTTTGACGATCCTACAAAGTGCAGATAACTTTCTCACTTAAAAAGATAATTATCTCCCGGTAAAAATGTGCTGAAATTTACTTACCATTCTATAATTTCTGGCTGCAGTGTTCTGCTGTTCAGTATTGCAGTTAGCTCATCATAAAAGAGAGTCAAAGGTAAGTATAGCTGTTTGCAGCAGTTCAGAGATGTTTTTAAGAGTTCTACAGCCTCTTCAGCGTTCGATTTCTGTTAAAAGAGGTGTACAGAAATGCTGAATGTATCTCATAGAAATAATATGATAGATTGAAATACTAGAAATTGACCATGCTCTTTATATTGATCTAACACAGCATTAATTCATTTGTACCAATTATAATCTTACATGCATATCAAATATCCACCCTCTCAGACATCATATGTCATAAGATAAGAGTTACATATGCCAATGTGGCTATTCTTGTAAAACAATCTCCAAATCACCACAGTACCCTGGGGCAAGACTTCTTCATAGAAAACTAAAGATATTGTTCAACTTTGTTAAATGCACCCTTTATTTGGATCCTCAACATATATTTGAACCCTGAAATTCTTGACGTGCAGAATATCATGGAGGGATGGAAGTGGTTATGGGTTAGATAGGTGATTTCTTCGGTAGTAAGACCCGATATATAGACTATAGAAGTCTATATCGTGTGTTAGAAAGTTGTGGTTTGGTGAAGCTATCACTTGGTAACTCTCCTCATTAGCATCTGTTGACATGGTCCAGAGGCTAGTTACATACATTGCTGTGGCTTATGTGACTGTTATTGGGATTGCTCGTGGCCATTTATTGACACTCGCCAATCAATAAGTGGATGTCATGTCACGAAAGTGAATACCAACATGAAATACTATACTTTTGTTGTTTATTAGTTCTGCATACTTAAATTGAACAGCACAGATTAATGAAAAGTGCTGAATGATTCCAACAGAATTCTTCTCTTGCTTTTAATTCTCTTAAACTTCAAACTCCAAGCCGTCGTCATCATTGTCTGTGTGTGTTTGTGTTGCAGCTTGAGTCTATGTTTCATATTGGCAACAAAATGAATCCTACCTGAGATGGAGATGTACTGGTAACAATACTAGCATCGCCAAGATATGAAACAATCTTCAAGGCTCCAATCAGGCCCATCTTTTTGTACTTCAGTTCTGAATGGCTGACCTGTCGAATAGGAAGGAGTTGCATAAATCAGAGAATCAGGAAATCTCTCCTTATATGGATAACCACATCGACAAAGAACTAAGTTGATTGCAAGATCAATTAGGCATATGATCTACATTAAGAAGACACTGAATATTCATATTGTACCTGCTTCCTTACTACCATCAGAAGTTCATTTGCAATGGAAGTTCCATAACAGGGTGCACTGGTTCGAGCTGACAGTGCTAGACTGCTGAAAACCTCATAGACCTGCGCTATGACAAGAGCTAGAGAAATTTACAAGTACAAAATTCAACCCATACTACCTTAATATATCAACCCACCTTGTGCAAATTTTGAGCACTATAACCCTCCAAGTAATCCAAGATACCTGAGTGTTTGGACTTTCATGTCAAGCTGACTTCCAAATTTATAATTATTCATGAGAAAAGGCGGTTGATACTTGAGATACCATTTATATGAGAAGAAAGTGGAATCAATTCCCGTGCATATTCTGATGCCAGCAGAGCCATTGTCTCCAGAGCAGAACTAACTTCAAAACTCACACCAGATCCCACATGCGTAATTAGAGCACCAAGAACCTGCATAAACCACATATCAACTTATCATAAACACCAACTAGTATTCTAATCATCAGTGGTGACAAATAAAAATTTAGGTCGCTTACTTCCTGTCTTGAATATGTATCAGTAAACTCTTCAAACAAGCAAGTATACACATGAGTACCAAACTCCCTTGCCTTTTGTTCTTTGCACGCCAATAAGTACTCGGACAAAGAAAGAAATGATGGAAAATGATCCTAACAAAATCAATAGAAAACTTTAAAAGTGCTTGAATGAATGTAAGTTGATAACAATTCAGGAAACAGTAAATATAAAGTGAATATTTCTTCATGCAAGATAATTGTCACAGATACCTGCACCAATTCTTTGTTCCCATGAATGCACTGATCAAGCATAACATTGTGAAAACAATCTTCAATAACTTTCTTCTTGAAAATCTTCGAAACACTCTTTCGTAGGGGATCCCCATTCATATACATGAGCACAAGAAGCCATATGTCTATAACTTTGTGATCCTGAGGTTTCTTAAGACCATCAATTTCTTTTAAAATCTCCTGACAAAGCATCTACACAGAGAGGCAAAAGCACAAGTACACCGGCTACATTAAATAAGAGCAAACACTCTCTAAAATCATATGGGACAGACAAACAGACTTACATTCTTAAATCGAAGACTTGATCTCAAGGCATCAAGAATGGACGCCTCCGAATTATCCACAAGAGACTTTCCCTTAAGTTTATTTTGTTGTGATGCACGAGAATTTGACACTCCAACAAACTTTAAGTGCTGACGAATGTGTGAGATAATTCTTCGAACATTTGATTGTGTTGCCGAAAGCAATAAGAATCTAAGTAAATACGGCATGTGTTCAGCATCAATTGTTCTAATACACGATAACGCTATGGTAACAACCTGTTCTTGCAGCTCATCATCCAAATTCAAGTTCGAAAAGGAGTCAAGCACAGGCACAATTATAGCTGAATCTTCACTGAGCATTTGTTGGAGAGAATCAATAACAGATTTGTTATTGCTTTGATCACCTATAATCTCAGGCAATGAACCAATAATCTCATTCTTTAAATGTGAAGGACAAATACAAAGTACTTCCATTAATTTCTCAGTAAACGATTTCGGATCAACGAGAAAATCAAGCCACCGAAATTGACTAATAATAAGCCTACCAACGTCCTCCTCAAAAGACAATGATGTCTGTGTCTCTGGATTCACATCAAAATATTCGGGAAGTTTCTCGAGAAGCATGTGCATTAGGTCTAATTGAATACACGGAACCAGCAAAAGCTGTCGAACTAAGCTGTCGCTTCTGCCAGGACTCAATGAGCTCAGAACCCTGATATCAAAACAAAACGAAGTCGTTTAATCAGACAATTGAATAAAAAATAATTTTAAAAATAAAAAATGAGAAAGTAATTGACCTGTTGAAATTTTTGGGAGACTGAACATAAGAAGAGAAGCCGGCGAGGAAATGGGAGCGAAGTGAGGAGTCGTGAGAGAGGAGATTGGCGAGGTGGCGACGGAACTTGTTAGGATCAGAAGGGAGACATGGTGGGCCCGAGTGGTACATTAGAGTACAACCGGCATCTGCTAAAATTGAGACCATTTTTTCGATTTCTGAATCAACGGATTTGGGGATTTTGGAAGGAGGAACGGGGAATGTGCTTTTTGAAGAGGAAGAGGAGTCTCTTTTGAGTGAAGACTTCTGTTGGTGAAGGAACACCATTTTGTTCGACGAAGGGCTTTGCCAACGACGTCGTTGTGGGTGGACTCGGTCGATGTTAATTTTTCTCAGTGAGACTCTCAATGGGAAGTAGGAGTAAGAGATTTGGAAAGGCGCCAAAATTTGAGCGAACGGCAAAAGCTTCCTCTGAAAGTTTTTAATTTTCGACTGGTAAATGGGCTGGATCAGGCCCAGTAGTTGAACGTAAAAAACCCTGCATTTATTTGTTTGCACATTAAAATGTATTTGAAAATTGCGCTAATTTCTTTTAAAACCCCTTTTTTTCCAAACGTAACCCACTTTTAATTTGTATTTGCATTTAGGATTTATCCATGTGCTGTGAGTATTTTTACAATTATTCATAGTAGGATTGTTGTGGACACTTAAATTTAAGTGTTTTAATTTTAGTCAATCATTTAATATAATTTAATATAATGACAAAAAAAATTAATTAATTGAAAAGTTTCAATTCATTTAACTAACTTGTACATCCACGGTTTATTAATAATATTTCGTCAATTTAAAAATGCCTTATCATTTAGCAAATACAATAACCAATTCCAATATAATTTTTTTAATCTAAAAAAATAACTAATTATATCCAATCAATATTTAAGGATGCATTCAGAGTATTACATAAGTAAATTACTTAAACTCCAGCAACTGAGAGAGAAAATACAAATGTTATGTGATAATGATATTGACACAAAATATTTTTTGCTATGCAATAAACTCCAGACTGCTAGAGCAAATCTCCTATTATGCAAACATTGAAATAAGTCTCTTATTACTGTGCAAGCATGACACATGACTAATTGTAGCCTCTAACTATCATAAACCACTTTATATTTCAATTATATATGGATATAACATCCTTATCTGGAACACAAATAAACATTATGCAATGAAGCTTCCTTACTTGTTGTGTCAAGAATTCAATTTCAAATAAAAGAATTTGTTAACAATTCAATTTAAAATAGAAGAACTTGAGATATTGTATTTTATCATATCTCTTATTATTTTAATTTTTAAATTTAAAATCACCCTTTGATCGGTTTGTTAACTGACTAAATTATTTTAAAAATAATTAAAAAATATAGCTAATATGTATCATTGATTAGATCTAATAATACATGTATCTTTTAAAACCCTGATTCCAAACTTAAGCCACTTTTTTATTTGTATTTGCATTTATTATTAAATTTTTAATTACCTTTCCCCCAAACTCAAAAGCTATGACAGTCAATATATGGTATGTATTTTAATTTTTGAAATTAAGAGATCTATGTGTACATTTGAGTAAAACCTAGGCGTTAGGTTTTAGAGACTAATAGTGTATTTATCTTTTCAGAAGTCAATATCAATGATTAGATGGTAAAACCTAAAGTCCACATTTAGGGTGCTTTTGATATGTCAGATTGGATTAGACTTAATAAGATAGGCTAAGATTTGATTAAATTATAGTTATGATATATTTACTTTGTGGGACTCATAATAAACATGAATTGGAATGAGCAATAATTAAAATGAAGAATGAAAATAAAAATAAGTTATATACTTAAACTATAGGAATCAAAATAAATAATATTTCAATTAATGTGTTTATTTTTATCATATAATCAGAATAAATCATTTACAAAAACACCCTTAGTTAATATTATATGTTTTTCGCTTAGAAAATCAATAAAAGGCGATGTGGGCAAGATAATACCCTGCTTGAATATGAAGTCGAGCTAGTCTCAGCATCACTTGATAAACTCGGGACTTGACCTGGAACCTGGATTTTATTTAAAAAATTTAAAATATATATTATTTTAAATAATTATATTTATTTGACTCATTTATTACATATATGTAAGGTTTTAAACATTTAAAGTTTATATTTTAATGTCCAATTTCATTTAAATAAATTTAAAATTCATAAAATTACAAAAAAAAAAATATACATGTTTGACATTAAAAAAATATAAAATTCAGGTACAAAATCCTGGATTAAAAATCCGGCCCATTGACAGGCTTTTTAGGCTGGGCTCGAGTATCTAAAAATTAAATCCAAGTCAGGTCCAGACATTGTGATCCGCAGACCCGGGCTTAGGTTTTACCAACCTAATGTTCATTATAATATTGAGCATTTGGAGTAAATTAATTATTATTATTACTATTATTATTTTTTTATTAATGATAATAATAAAAGTGGTAATAGTAATTATTTTTATTGTAAATTTTATAATAGTAATAATTATTATATAATTAATATAATTATAGTAATTGATATTGTTATTATTATCATCAGATTTTGTGATAAAGACAAAATTAAAATTTTAGAAAGTATGGGAGGATAGAATTGTAAATTCAAATAATACCTCCATGTAAAAATAGAATTCTCATTCCTCATTCTTAAATTTGATGGATCCCTCTAACTTCATTCTTACTCCCAAATGCAAAATAAACAAGTAAATAATAAAATCATTATCCTTCCTTCATTCTAATTCCCCCATAAAAGAAGTAAACACACTAATATTGTCTCGTGTTTGGTGATTGAACTAGATTGTATTACATTAATGTTGTGTTATGTTTAATGTAACACATATTGTACAATATTTTATTATTACAAGTGTGCATTATCTTATATTATAATTAATCACGTAGGACTTATTTGTTCAACATTTGAAGTTTAAATTTTATCAATTTCAGATTTTTCTAAATTTACTTGTTTTTTTTAGTTTATGTTCGAGTTTTAGACATTTACATATAAATAGAAAAAAAATTAACTTTTATCTAAATGAAATAAACTATAAATGAGAAGTAAATATTATATTATAAAAATATCTCTATATAGTATACTTAGTTTCTAAACTATAAAATCTAATTCTTTTTTTTTTTATTTACAAGGACATAAATGTCAAGAACAATGTTTAAAATATTTTTATTTGCCACTATATTCAAATATTAAAAAAAGAAAAATAAACATGTCATTTACATATTCATGTTCATAACTATTCATATTTTAGAAAAATTTAGATTTATTAAGATTTCAAAGAAAAAACAACTGTTACCTTATTTAATTATAATTAATATTAATCTTCATTCGAATTATTATGCCATTTTATTATAAAATTTCTCCAAGAATTAAACGTCGTGTGATCCATTTTACAGTAAGACAATGTCATAGAAGGTGATCAGTTAAATCACCTACCGAATCAGCATAAGAAGAATCGAATCAGCATAAGAAGAATCGAATGAATCATACATAGCATAAATAGGCATCGTACATAAGAACCAGAATTCAGGGGCCACTTGATTTCTCTTATGGGATGACTTGACCTATTCACGTGGAATTTCCTCATGGAGTGGTTGGGAACACTTGTTTAACCATAAGAATTGACGTTAGGTCAATGCTATTTGGTGTGCCTTGACTTTAGAAAATTGGGAAAGACACATCTAGCATCCAGGACAAAACTACGTTACAGATTCTGTAAGGTACAGACTGCAGCATCAGCCGTTAGATGTGGAGTGAGAAACTAAACAAAAGAAAATCGGATGGTGGGATGACGGGAGATGTTTGTTACAGAATCTGTAACATAGACAGGTCCCTAGCATCCATTAATTTCAAAAATTCCAACATTTAATTCTAAGTAGGATAATGATGACACGAGTAAACGATCAATCAAGCAATAATTGTATGAATATTCAAACGAAAAGGCTGGGACTTGTGAACTGCCCTCAGCTACATCTTCTCGCCTTCAATGTCTTCGGAGTTTAGAAAAGTATCTTACTTGTTTTATCATTTATGTCTTTGTTAATATTTTATTACACTTTGAATGTTTTATATTATTAAAATTAGACCTTAGTGACATTGGTGAGGGAAGATGAAAGAATCTTCCTTCCTATATTAATTAGTTGATGTATTTTAAGCCACCAAAGTTTAGTTGTTGGCTTAATAAAATAAATGAATGTTTTAAAACTTAGAATTAATTATTATTAATGGTTACATATTGTTGAATTTAAATAGAAAGAGGAAGAGACATGTAATCTTTTGTAATCTAATAATTATTTTCTATTTTAATAATTTGTAATGTAATTATTTTTTAATCTCAACCAATATATTAGATAATAGAGAATATAAAAATATGAGAAATAATGATGCCACATAACTACTTAATATTTATAGAGTTTGAAGAAGGCAAAAGGCACTAAACAAAAGATTTCATAATTAAATATGAGATTATGGCGTTAAAATTAGAGCATAATCGCATTGTCGAGGGAAGATGAAGGAACCTTCATTCCTATATTAATTAATTGATGTATTGAAGCTACTAAAGTTTAATTGTTAGCATAATAAAATAAATTGAATGTTTCAAGACTTATAATTAATTATTATTAATGGTTACATATTATTGAATTTAAATAGAAAGATGAAGAGACATGTAATCTTTTATAATTTAATAATTATTTTTTATTTTTAATATTTTGTAATGTACTTATTTTTTTAATCTCAACCAACTTATTTGGATAATAAAGAATACAAGAAGATGAGAAATGGTGATATCACATCACCTCCTTTAGTCTCAGCTTTATATATATATATATATATATATATATATATATATATATATATTGTAATGTACTTATTTTTTAATCTCAACCAATTTATTACATAATAGAGAATATAAGAAGATGAGAAATAGTGATGTCACATCACCTCATTTAGTCCTATCTTTATATATATAGAGATAATCATTCTTTAGTGCGGGCACCCTATGCGGACACACTTTTAAATTATGAGATTTAATAAAGTCAATACTTTAATTCTGTTAAACCGCACGTCTTTATAATTCATTAAAAAAATAATTTTTTTAAAACCTACGGTTTAAGAATATGTCTGCATTAAAAAAAAAATGCCAACACCCATTCTATAAAATCATTCCATTACGAAACCCTATCATTCAAAAACAAGCCCTAAATTAAAAATCAAACTCAAATTAAAAAAATCAAATTTTCATCTTGGTGATTAATATGGCGAAGGGTAGACTCGACGGTGGGGGAGCCATAAGCCATAACCGAGGTTGTGGTGGAGCTGCATTGTCGTGTAGAGAAGTGGTGGTGGAGCTACAATGTTGCGCGGCAAATCATGATGGCATGGTGGTGGACCAAGGCTGCTGTGCGTTTAGCTCGCCCGACCATAAAGAGCGACGCTCGTCAGGCGTGTAATAGTCATCTACTAAGAGTCGTCTTCATCCATGAAGTGATTGAGGCTGCCGTGCATTTGGAAGAGAGGAAACAAAGAAATTGCTTGATGCATTTGGAAGAAAGAAGAGAAGATGAAAATTCCTTTTTATTTTTTGCTTTTAAGATGTAATGCAATCCGGCATAAACTCAACTCGGTCATGGGTTATGCAATACCATAACATACATGCATTAATTAAGTGTAACACTTTTAATGTAGTATAGAATTTCTTATTGTTCACATGTGGTATACCAAAATTGTTGATCATTTTTTTTTTCCTTTGAAATTAATATGAAAACACGGCTTCCATAAATTTTTCTGTGTAATTCACAAAAATTCCATGACCTTTTCAACTTGACCATCGATTATTTAGTCATTAATGGCCCTAACAGACATGTGGTTAGAAATTCTCTTCTTCAATTTTAATTAAATTTTAGCAAATTAAGTTTATCCCACCATCTTTGACCACGGGCCACAAGTAAATTCCATGTAGAATATCTTATAGTGAAAGTCATATCTTTTATTTTTCACTTATATATATTACACCCAATCCTAGATGAATCTAACGCTTTGAGTAAAGCTAACTGACCTATCCTTCGGGATTAGTTTAAGCCATTCCTTCTTCAGCATTTTTAATAACCAATAACTTACTTGAATGAATTATCTCAAATCGTTCAAATGTAAAAAAACTACGCCCATTGAATTCGCTGTAAACAATACACACACACATTACATACTATTAAAAAAAAATTCACAAACAATTAAAAAAAAATTCACAAACAAGCAACAATGTGCAAAGCTATCTTGACTTTAACATCAATGGAAACACGTCGTGTTACAAAATAATATGACCAATTCTCTGTCATGCTATAATTCTCGACCGTTGGCTGATGTTGAGAGGAAATTATAATCCTCCAATTTCCCAAAAAGATAAGTAATTTCAATCCGCATATTCTTGAAAAGATATTCAACCAATATTAGAATCAGATGATAATAGTTGTTTACTTAACCTGAATATATTAGAATTGAAATGGTTTGTATTTCTTTTGAAGTGTTCACTTTATTTTAGGATTAAAATGAATTGTTTTAAATTGCTAAAGTGTTTTTAGTTAATTATATATAAATTTTATTATTATGTATTATAATAATTGTGATTATTATTATTAAAAAAATTATTGTTAACAACAATAATAATTAACTAATTAAATAATAACAATAATAACAAGATGAAAATAATAATAATATTGATGATGATGATGATGATGATAATTTAATCTTATTATTATTATTATTATTATTATTATTATTATTATTATTATTATTATTATTATTATTATCATTATTATTATTATTATTATTACTATTATTATTATACATTTTAGTATAAAAGTGAAATTATTAAATTTAAGTTGTGTAAAATTGTAAATTTAAGGAACTAGAAATTAATTGTCAACCCGTGCGAATTAAGTTCCTATTCTTTATTCTCAATTTCATGGGAACCCAGAATTCTCATTCCAATACACAATATTTGTAGAATCTTGTGGCGCAGCATGATTAGTATTTTTTTTAATCTCAGAAACCGACATGAAGTGCCTTCCAGCCTTCGATTTCTTTAGCCTTTTTTCCTTCATATTAATCATTGAGTTCTCATTTGCAGCTGATTCCATTGCTCGAGGAGAATCCATCACTGATGGTGAGACGTTAGTCTCCTCTTTCCAAAGTTTTGAGCTAGGCTTCTTCTCTCCAGGCAATTCGAGCAACAGGTATCTTGGAATATGGTACAAGAAAAGTCCAAGGACTGTCGTATGGGTCGCAAACCGAAATAAGGCCATTACTGACAAGAGTGGAGTTTTAACTCTGAGCAGCAACGGAAGCCTTTTGCTTCTCAACCAAGAAAAGAGCACCATCTGGTTTTCAAATTCGTCAAGAGTGCTACAAAATCCAGTGGCGCAGCTCCTAGATTCTGGAAATCTTGTTCTGAGAAGCAACGTCAGCAGAAGTTCTGATAAGTACGTGTGGCAGAGCTTTGATTATCCATCAGACACGTTGTTACCAGAGATGAAGCTGGGATTGAACTTAAAAACTGGTTTTGAGCGATATTTGACACCATGGCGAAGTGCCGACGATCCAACCCCCGGAGACTTCAGTTTCCGGTTGGACAATAGTACAGCGGTTCCTGAATTGGTAACCTTCATGGGACCAAGAAAACGTGCTCGAAGTGGACCATGGAATGGTCAAACGTTCGATGGCATTCCCTGGATGAAAGACTCGGTCTTCAAACTAATAGTGGAGCACAAAGAAGATGAGATATATTACAAATTTAAGCCCATCAACGACACAGTCACCACAAGATTACAACTGGACAACACAGGAACATACCACCGTTTTGTATGGGATGAGACGACCTCCAATTGGCATAAGTTGTACTCTTGGCCATTTGACCCATGTGACAACTATGGGGAGTGCGGAGCTAATAGCAACTGCAGAATTAGCAAGACACCTTTTTGTGAGTGCTTGACGGGGTTTGTATCCAAATCGCAAGAAGACTGGGATTCGCCAGACTCTAGGAGTTGTGTCAGGAAACCATCAGATTGCCCGGGTGGAGAAGGATTTCTAAAGCTTCCTAAAATGAAGCTACCTGAAAATTATTGGTCGAACCAAAGTATGAGTCTCAGGGAATGCGAGGCAGAGTGCACGAAGAACTGTTCGTGCAGAGCTTATGCAAATTCACAAGTTGTTGGAGGAGGTAACGGCTGTTTGATGTGGTTTGGGGACCTGATCGATATCAGAGAGTGTTCGGAACAATACGTCTGGGGGCAGGATATTTTTATTAGAGTTCCGACTTCAGATTTAGGTAAGCGTTTCAACCTATTTCATTTTTACTGCTGTTTTATAACTTGCTCACAATTCCTTAAGACAATTACTAAAAAAAATTTTTAAATGAGATTTTAGTCAAGCAAAAATAGGTTCTATAGGTTCCAAGTGGCTCTTTGAATTATATTATTCAAACATCATTATCATTCTCTCCCTTCAATATTAAATTGCGAGTTCTCCCTCTTAAAATAATTTTATGTATTTCTTTTAATATCATCACTATTAAAGAAAGAGAAGTACCATAACTAAATTATTGACAAAACTGAAGGAAGTTAAACTTGGTGAGAAAAGAATTTGATTAAAACAATATAAATTTGAAGAATAAAATTTGATGAGCTTTTTGATAATGTACTTATCTAAAATATGAATTAAAATTAATATAGTTTATTCTTATACTCAATTATTTGTTTCCCAGAAGGACCTGAGAGTGAGATTAATCATTTTGGCAAAACCAAAATAGAAAAAGAATAGTGAGAGTACAGCAATTGACTAACAATAAAGTGATCTCTTTTCTTGATGTTTTATGTTCTAGAATCAAGTCTAGAATCAAGTAAGCACTCGAATAAAAAGAAAAGATTAAAGATCATTGTGGCAATTTCAATCATTTCCGGCATGTTTATCTTGTGCCTCCTACTCTGCATGGCACGGAAGAAAGCAAAGAACAAAGGTAACATATTCCCCTGACCTTGTTAATTTTTATTATATATTTAATAGTTTCGCCTAATATTTGTTAAAGAAACAACCAAAACCAAGTGATTGCTAAATTTAGGGTACGTTCGACATTGAGGTTGGGCAGCTGTAGTTTAAAAGGTACAACACTAAAGTGTTTGATAAACACTGACTGCTGTAGTTTTGAAGTTATTTTAATATGATTTTTTATTTGTATGATGAAAACTTTATTATATTTTTAATAATTTTGTCAAAATTATTATTAAAAAAATTATATTTACTATATATTATTAACTTTTATTTAATAATTAAATTTTTTTTTTCCACCGCAGCTGTACCTTAAAAGGTACAACATCTCAATTCCAAACAGACTCTTAGTTGATATACATTGGAGACCTCATATATATATATTTTGAAAACTCTCTCGGTGAGAAGTTATGGACGAAGAAACCTATCCTTATTTGTCTATGTGTTAGCCAAAACTAATGAGAAGTACTCCTTAAAATTTAACATATTCCTCTGACCTTTTTAATTTTTTATGAAAATTTTGATGGTCATGATTTCTACTGCTGCGGTGTTAGCCTATAGAGGGCTGTTACGTTTTGGAAAGCAGGAGTAGCGATGAAATTGTTTCATTTGCATTCGAAATTTTATATTCATTTGTTCGTATTTTTATTCTGCGGTTTGCTATCAATCCATATTTGTAAGAGTTTGATTTTCCACTGACAGTCTTCAATAAAATTATTTACCAAGTAGATAGTTGTCTGTATACACCAACAACTGTATATTGCCTAGAATTAAGAATGCATTTCATTTAGACCCGGGGCAAGGTACTTGAAACTTTAAATTCTTGGCAGGAATAAGAGGTTTACTTATATGTATTTACTACATATTGGATGAATTAAATTGGTTTAATACTATTTTCCGGATAAAGAACCTTCTCATCAAGAACAAGAAATTGGAAATTAAAAGTTTAAGATAGTCCAGTATCCATACTGCATACGTTGCTTTCAGTTAATATTGTGCATTATTTGGGAGAAAACAGGATACAGCAGGAGAATTGATCAAGAAAATCAAGATCAAATCGAAGACCTGGAGCTGCCACTGTTTGAGTTAGCTACAATTGCTAATGCCACCGATAACTTTTCCATCAACAACAAGCTTGGAGAAGGTGGCTTTGGACGTGTATACAAGGTGAACTTGAAAGTTACTAGTGAAATGATTCCAAGAACGTTACATATATATTTTACTCGGTAACTAACTTCTTTCATGTATATTTTATCAGGGCACACTAGTGGATGGGCAGGAAATTGCCGTGAAAAGGCTTTCGAAGATTTCGGAGCAAGGATTGAAGGAGTTGAAGAATGAAGTTATACTGTTTTCCAAGTTACAGCACCGAAATCTTGTAAAGCTTCTTGGCTGCTGCATTCAAGGAGAAGAGAAATTGTTGATTTATGAATTCATGCCGAACAAAAGCCTGGACTGTTTCATTTTTGGTATGGATCCCACTAAATTCGAAACCTTAAAAGTTTCAGTTAGCTTGTGCTTTCATTATATACGCTTCTTCTGATTTATCAACAGACCTTGTGTTTTTTTTTTTCAAAATAAATCCAAGCTGGGAATTGTATTAACCTTAATATGATTCTCTCTAGATCAAACAAAACGTGAGCTATTGGATTGGTCTAAGCGTTTCCATATTATTTGCGGGACTGCTAGGGGTCTTCTCTACCTTCATCAAGATTCTAGATTGAGGATTATACATCGAGATCTCAAAACCAGTAATGTGTTACTTGATCATGATATGAACCCCAAAATTTCAGATTTTGGTTTGGCCAGAACTTTTGGTGGAGACGAGATAGAAGGAAGCACAAACAGAGTAATTGGAACATAGTAAGTGTTTCTTATTTTGTCCTCTTTGTGATTCATTTCCACTGATCAACGAAAATTTACATTTTCTAAACATCTGCAGTGGTTATATGGCACCAGAATACGCTACCGATGGACTATTCTCAGTAAAATCTGATGTCTTCAGCTTTGGCATTTTAGTGCTGGAGATAGTAAGTGGAAAGAGGAATAGAGGACTTTATAATTCAGATAACAAGTTTAACGTTATAAGACATGTAAGTAAAATGCATATATACATCGTCTAAACTAATAAATCACAAATGACAAAAGGGTTTTCATATGTTTGTAGGCATGGAATTTGTGGAACAAAGGCATGCCTTGGCAACTGATCGATGCGTGTTATCAAGAATCATGCGATCCCGATGAGGTGATACGATGCATCCACATTAGCCTATTATGCGTGCAACACCATCCAGAGGACAGGCCAAGCATGCCCTCAGTGATTTTGATGTTAGGCAGTGACAGCGTGTTGCCACAGCCAAAGCAACCTGGGTTCCTGGTGGACAGGATATCAACCGGACCATATTCTTCATCAAGCAAGCCCGAATCATCTTCAACTAATGCAACTACTTACACAGAGTTGGAGGGTCGTTAGAGAATCTATTAGTAGCATGCGACATTCTGCATTATCCGAAACTTAAATGACGTAATCCGTACTATTTTAACCAAATGAAATATTACTAATTTAAGGTGCTTTTGGGATTAAGGTTGGACAATTGTAACTTAAAAGTTAAAGTATTAAAGTGTTTGGTAAACACTAACTGCTGTAGTTTGAAAGATATATTTATATAATTTTTCACTTATATAATGTAAAATCTATTATATTTTTAATAATTTCAGCAAAATTATTATTTAAAATTTATATTTACTATATATTATTAACTTTTGTTTTATAATTACAATTTTTTTTACACAGTAGTTACAACTAAACAATCAAAAGGACAAGAGAATCACGATAGAAACGGCATCATATCTTGTCCTTCTCTCTCCTCTTCATGGGCTCTAAAAACTTTAAAAAATGAATAAAAAGTGGCATAAAAGTAACATGAATAATAAATGGCATAAAATTTAGGGCCGGTTTGAGATTTTCTTTTAAATGTTTAAAAGTGATTTATTCTACAGCAGGTTTTAAAGAAAAAATAAACAGAAAAATTAACTTTTGAAAATATGATTTTGAAAATTATTTTTAAATTGAATACAATTTCATATATGTCTTCATATATATTATAAAAATCTAAAATTAATCTCATTAATTAGGAAATAAGATCATTAATTTTAAAGAGATTGCTATTATTACTAATTATATTGAAATAATAAAATAAAAAACTAATAATATAAAATATTTATTTTAATTATCAATTATTATATATACACAATTAAAAATATTTTATATGTAAATAAATTTTATTCAACATTATATCTAATTCAACTATTTATATTTTTACAATAGTTTAACGACACACACAATTACTTTAAAAAATTCACAGTACTTTTAAAAATAAATTTTATTAAATATTTGACTATTTTTTTTTACAGCAAATTATTTCTATAAGACAATATTTTAAAAGTTGCAACTCATAATCCTACACCAATGGCTAACCTTTTGGAAGTCAGTCTTTGGAGTCAATTCCATCACAGGCCTCTGGTAATTGAGATATAGCCATTTGATCATTTTGTAGCAGCTACAAGATACGACCATCACAGGCCCGTCAAGGAGTTGTTGCCATTTTAATTTTCCTTCAGCCTGTCATCAAGACAATGAATTCGAAGTAAAACTCATCTCCAGTGTCAAGGTTTGTGAAGATTGATTTGAGTTGGTGGTTGTTTGATTTGAAGTTGTGGTACTCGAACTCACCATATTTGGCTCTGACACCATGAAAGAAGCTAAGAAAATGTTGTTTGGCTTAAAGGAAAAAATTTCAGAGGAAAATGTAACTGTGAATTCCAGAAGATTCATTTCTACTACAATCTGTTAAATGTACATATTTATATATGCTTACACGTGATTAACAACCTGTAACTAACTCAATTGTTCAACTAATAAGCTAGCTATATTCGTTAAAGACAATTATGTATGTTATAACAACTTTTAACAAACTATGCTGAGTTGTCATTCCCTTTTAACAACCTCTGCTGATTTTGCATTGCTGAGCTGCTTAAACACTAACTGACGTCATATCAGTTCAATAAAAGCAGAAATTGGGGAAGCCATTTGTATCGCGGGATAGAAATTAACTTTTGAGAGAGAGGAAGGTAGTCGAGGTTTAAGGCGTTTGGATATTTTAGGCAAGAGAGTGTTGTAAACTGTTTGCGATGTGGTTAATGGCGATAAGGAGAGCTCTCTTTTCTTGAAACCTCGATATTCTTTCACGGACAGCAGCAAAGGTTTTTCCGAAATTTTCCCTTTGACATGGCTTCAAAATGGTGCTCCTGACTTGCTTTTCGGTTCTAAATGGATAATTGATGAGGGCTCAGAAATGAAGCTAAGTTTTGATATAATTACATATGCAAAATTTTCTTGGTGCATGCAAAATTGTTTTTTTTTTAGTTTCTATGTAAAATATAGGATACTTTCCATTTAGACAGCACAACATATATATACTACATCATTGGATCCTCACCATTTCGCATTCATTCATTTAGCTGAATTGACATGAATAAGGGTGTGTTTGGAATTAAGGTGTCGTATCTTTTAAGCTACAACTGCTGTGCAAAAAAAGCTGTAACTATGAAATAAAAGTTAATAATACATAGTAAATATAAATTTTAAATAATAATTTTGCTGAAATTATTAAAGATATAATATATTTTTCATTATATAAGTGAAAAATTATATCAATATATCTTTCAAACTACAGCAGTTAGTGTTTACCAAACACTTTAGTACTTTAACTTTTAAGTTACAATTGTCCAACCTTAATCCCAAAAGCACCCTAGATTAGTAATATTTCATTTGGTTAAAATAGTACGGATTACGTCATTTAAGTTTCAGATAATGTAGAATGTCGCATGCTACTAATAGATTCTCTAACGACCCTCCAACTCTGTGAAAGTAGTTGCATTAGTTGAAGATGATTCGGGCTTGCTTGATGAAGAATATGGTCCGGTTGATATCCTGTCCACCAGGAACCCAGGTTGCTTTGGCTGTGGCAACACGCTGTCACTGCCTAACATCAAAATCACTGAGGGCATGCTTGGCCTGTCCTCTGGATGGTGTTGCACGCATAATAGGCTAATGTGGATGCATCGTATCACCTCATCGGGATCGCATGATTCTTGATAACACGCATCGATCAGTTGCCAAGGCATGCCTTTGTTCCACAAATTCCATGCCTACAAACATATGAAAACCCTTTTGTCATTTGTGATTTATTAGTTTAGACGATGTATATATGCATTTTACTTACATGTCTTATAACGTTAAACTTGTTATCTGAATTATAAAGTCCTCTATTCCTCTTTCCACTTACTATCTCCAGCACTAAAATGCCAAAGCTGAAGACATCAGATTTTACTGAGAATAGTCCATCGGTAGCGTATTCTGGTGCCATATAACCACTGCAGATGTTTAGAAAATGTAAATTTTCGTTGATCAGTGGAAATGAATCACAAAGAGGACAAAATAAGAAACACTTACTATGTTCCAATTACTCTGTTTGTGCTTCCTTCTATCTCGTCTCCACCAAAAGTTCTGGCCAAACCAAAATCTGAAATTTTGGGGTTCATATCATGATCAAGTAACACATTACTGGTTTTGAGATCTCGATGTATAATCCTCAATCTAGAATCTTGATGAAGGTAGAGAAGACCCCTAGCAGTCCCGCAAATAATATGGAAACGCTTAGACCAATCCAATAGCTCACGTTTTGTTTGATCTAGAGAGAATCATATTAAGGTTAATACAATTCCCAGCTTGGATTTATTTTGAAAAAAAAAAACACAAGGTCTGTTGATAAATCAGAAGAAGCGTATATAATGAAAGCACAAGCTAACTGAAACTTTTAAGGTTTCGAATTTAGTGGGATCCATACCAAAAATGAAACAGTCCAGGCTTTTGTTCGGCATGAATTCATAAATCAACAATTTCTCTTCTCCTTGAATGCAGCAGCCAAGAAGCTTTACAAGATTTCGGTGCTGTAACTTGGAAAACAGTATAACTTCATTCTTCAACTCCTTCAATCCTTGCTCCGAAATCTTCGAAAGCCTTTTCACGGCAATTTCCTGCCCATCCACTAGTGTGCCCTGATAAAATATACATGAAAGAAGTTAGTTACCGAGTAAAATATATATGTAACGTTCTTGGAATCATTTCACTAGTAACTTTCAAGTTCACCTTGTATACACGTCCAAAGCCACCTTCTCCAAGCTTGTTGTTGATGGAAAAGTTATCGGTGGCATTAGCAATTGTAGCTAACTCAAACAGTGGCAGCTCCAGGTCTTCGATTTGATCTTGATTTTCTTGATCAATTCTCCTGCTGTATCCTGTTTTCTCCCAAATAATGCACAATATTAACTGAAAGCAACGTATGCAGTATGGATACTGGACTATCTTAAACTTTTAATTTCCAATTTCTTGTTCTTGATGAGAAGGTTCTTTATCCGGAAAATAGTATTAAACCAATTTAATTCATCCAATATGTAGTAAATACATATAAGTAAACCTCTTATTCCTGCCAAGAATTTAAAGTTTCAAGTACCTTGCCCCGGGTCTAAATGAAATGCATTCTTAATTCTAGGCAATATACAGTTGTTGGTGTATACAGACAACTATCTACTTGGTAAATAATTTTATTGAAGACTGTCAGTGGAAAATCAAACTCTTACAAATATGGATTGATAGCAAACCGCAGAATAAAAATACGAACAAATGAATATAAAATTTCGAATGCAAATGAAACAATTTCATCGCTACTCCTGCTTTCCAAAACGTAACAGCCCTCTACAGGCTAACACCGCAGCAGTAGAAATCATGACCATCAAAATTTTCATAAAAAATTAAAAAGGTCAGAGGAATATGTTAAATTTTAAGGAGTACTTCTCATTAGTTTTGGCTAACACATAGACAAATAAGGATAGGTTTCTTCGTCCATAACTTCTCACCGAGAGAGTTTTCAAAATATATATATATATGAGGTCTCCAATGTATATCAACTAAGAGTCTGTTTGGAATTGAGATGTTGTACCTTTTAAGGTACAGCTGCGGTGGAAAAAAAAAATTTAATTATTAAATAAAAGTTAATAATATATAGTAAATATAATTTTTTTAATAATAATTTTGACAAAATTATTAAAAATATAATAAAGTTTTCATCATATAAATAAAAAATCATATTAAAATAACTTCAAAACTACAGCAGTCAGTGTTTATCAAACACTTTAGTGTTGTACCTTTTAAACTACAGCTGCCCAACCTCAATGTCGAACGTACCCTAAATTTAGCAATCACTTGGTTTTGGTTGTTTCTTTAACAAATATTAGGCGAAACTATTAAATATATAATAAAAATTAACAAGGTCAGGGGAATATGTTACCTTTGTTCTTTGCTTTCTTCCGTGCCATGCAGAGTAGGAGGCACAAGATAAACATGCCGGAAATGATTGAAATTGCCACAATGATCTTTAATCTTTTCTTTTTATTCGAGTGCTTACTTGATTCTAGACTTGATTCTAGAACATAAAACATCAAGAAAAGAGATCACTTTATTGTTAGTCAATTGCTGTACTCTCACTATTCTTTTTCTATTTTGGTTTTGCCAAAATGATTAATCTCACTCTCAGGTCCTTCTGGGAAACAAATAATTGAGTATAAGAATAAACTATATTAATTTTAATTCATATTTTAGATAAGTACATTATCAAAAAGCTCATCAAATTTTATTCTTCAAATTTATATTGTTTTAATCAAATTCTTTTCTCACCAAGTTTAACTTCCTTCAGTTTTGTCAATAATTTAGTTATGGTACTTCTCTTTCTTTAATAGTGATGATATTAAAAGAAATACATAAAATTATTTTAAGAGGGAGAACTCGCAATTTAATATTGAAGGGAGAGAATGATAATGATGTTTGAATAATATAATTCAAAGAGCCACTTGGAACCTATAGAACCTATTTTTGCTTGACTAAAATCTCATTTAAAAATTTTTTTTAGTAATTGTCTTAAGGAATTGTGAGCAAGTTATAAAACAGCAGTAAAAATGAAATAGGTTGAAACGCTTACCTAAATCTGAAGTCGGAACTCTAATAAAAATATCCTGCCCCCAGACGTATTGTTCCGAACACTCTCTGATATCGATCAGGTCCCCAAACCACATCAAACAGCCGTTACCTCCTCCAACAACTTGTGAATTTGCATAAGCTCTGCACGAACAGTTCTTCGTGCACTCTGCCTCGCATTCCCTGAGACTCATACTTTGGTTCGACCAATAATTTTCAGGTAGCTTCATTTTAGGAAGCTTTAGAAATCCTTCTCCACCCGGGCAATCTGATGGTTTCCTGACACAACTCCTAGAGTCTGGCGAATCCCAGTCTTCTTGCGATTTGGATACAAACCCCGTCAAGCACTCACAAAAAGGTGTCTTGCTAATTCTGCAGTTGCTATTAGCTCCGCACTCCCCATAGTTGTCACATGGGTCAAATGGCCAAGAGTACAACTTATGCCAATTGGAGGTCGTCTCATCCCATACAAAACGGTGGTATGTTCCTGTGTTGTCCAGTTGTAATCTTGTGGTGACTGTGTCGTTGATGGGCTTAAATTTGTAATATATCTCATCTTCTTTGTGCTCCACTATTAGTTTGAAGACCGAGTCTTTCATCCAGGGAATGCCATCGAACGTTTGACCATTCCATGGTCCACTTCGAGCACGTTTTCTTGGTCCCATGAAGGTTACCAATTCAGGAACCGCTGTACTATTGTCCAACCGGAAACTGAAGTCTCCGGGGGTTGGATCGTCGGCACTTCGCCATGGTGTCAAATATCGCTCAAAACCAGTTTTTAAGTTCAATCCCAGCTTCATCTCTGGTAACAACGTGTCTGATGGATAATCAAAGCTCTGCCACACGTACTTATCAGAACTTCTGCTGACGTTGCTTCTCAGAACAAGATTTCCAGAATCTAGGAGCTGCGCCACTGGATTTTGTAGCACTCTTGACGAATTTGAAAACCAGATGGTGCTCTTTTCTTGGTTGAGAAGCAAAAGGCTTCCGTTGCTGCTCAGAGTTAAAACTCCACTCTTGTCAGTAATGGCCTTATTTCGGTTTGCGACCCATACGACAGTCCTTGGACTTTTCTTGTACCATATTCCAAGATACCTGTTGCTCGAATTGCCTGGAGAGAAGAAGCCTAGCTCAAAACTTTGGAAAGAGGAGACTAACGTCTCACCATCAGTGATGGATTCTCCTCGAGCAATGGAATCAGCTGCAAATGAGAACTCAATGATTAATATGAAGGAAAAAAGGCTAAAGAAATCGAAGGCTGGAAGGCACTTCATGTCGGTTTCTGAGATTAAAAAAAATACTAATCATGCTGCGCCACAAGATTCTACAAATATTGTGTATTGGAATGAGAATTCTGGGTTCCCATGAAATTGAGAATAAAGAATAGGAACTTAATTCGCACGGGTTGACAATTAATTTCTAGTTCCTTAAATTTACAATTTTACACAACTTAAATTTAATAATTTCACTTTTATACTAAAATGTATAATAATAATAGTAATAATAATAATAATAATAATAATAATAATAATAATAATAATAATAATAATAATAATAATAATAATAATAATAATAATAATAATAATATATAATAAGATTAAATTATCATCATCATCATCATCATCAATATTATTATTATTTTCATCTTGTTATTATTGTTATTATTTAATTAGTTAATTATTATTGTTGTTAACAATAATTTTTTTAATAATAATAATCACAATTATTATAATACATAATAATAAAATTTATATATAATTAACTAAAAACACTTTAGCAATTTAAAACAATTCATTTTAATCCTAAAATAAAGTGAACACTTCAAAAGAAATACAAACCATTTCAATTCTAATATATTCAGGTTAAGTAAACAACTATTATCATCTGATTCTAATATTGGTTGAATATCTTTTCAAGAATATGCGGATTGAAATTACTTATCTTTTTGGGAAATTGGAGGATTATAATTTCCTCTCAACATCAGCCAACGGTCGAGAATTATAGCATGACAGAGAATTGGTCATATTATTTTGTAACACGACGTGTTTCCATTGATGTTAAAGTCAAGATAGCTTTGCACATTGTTGCTTGTTTGTGAATTTTTTTTTAATTGTTTGTGAATTTTTTTTTAATAGTATGTAATGTGTGTGTGTATTGTTTACAGCGAATTCAATGGGCGTAGTTTTTTTACATTTGAACGATTTGAGATAATTCATTCAAGTAAGTTATTGGTTATTAAAAATGCTGAAGAAGGAATGGCTTAAACTAATCCCGAAGGATAGGTCAGTTAGCTTTACTCAAAGCGTTAGATTCATCTAGGATTGGGTGTAATATATATAAGTGAAAAATAAAAGATATGACTTTCACTATAAGATATTCTACATGGAATTTACTTGTGGCCCGTGGTCAAAGATGGTGGGATAAACTTAATTTGCTAAAATTTAATTAAAATTGAAGAAGAGAATTTCTAACCACATGTCTGTTAGGGCCATTAATGACTAAATAATCGATGGTCAAGTTGAAAAGGTCATGGAATTTTTGTGAATTACACAGAAAAATTTATGGAAGCCGTGTTTTCATATTAATTTCAAAGGAAAAAAAAAATGATCAACAATTTTGGTATACCACATGTGAACAATAAGAAATTCTATACTACATTAAAAGTGTTACACTTAATTAATGCATGTATGTTATGGTATTGCATAACCCATGACCGAGTTGAGTTTATGCCGGATTGCATTACATCTTAAAAGCAAAAAATAAAAAGGAATTTTCATCTTCTCTTCTTTCTTCCAAATGCATCAAGCAATTTCTTTGTTTCCTCTCTTCCAAATGCACGGCAGCCTCAATCACTTCATGGATGAAGACGACTCTTAGTAGATGACTATTACACGCCTGACGAGCGTCGCTCTTTATGGTCGGGCGAGCTAAACGCACAGCAGCCTTGGTCCACCACCATGCCATCATGATTTGCCGCGCAACATTGTAGCTCCACCACCACTTCTCTACACGACAATGCAGCTCCACCACAACCTCGGTTATGGCTTATGGCTCCCCCACCGTCGAGTCTACCCTTCGCCATATTAATCACCAAGATGAAAATTTGATTTTTTTAATTTGAGTTTGATTTTTAATTTAGGGCTTGTTTTTGAATGATAGGGTTTCGTAATGGAATGATTTTATAGAATGGGTGTTGGCATTTTTTTTTTAATGCAGACATATTCTTAAACCGTAGGTTTTAAAAAAATTATTTTTTTAATGAATTATAAAGACGTGCGGTTTAACAGAATTAAAGTATTGACTTTATTAAATCTCATAATTTAAAAGTGTGTCCGCATAGGGTGCCCGCACTAAAGAATGATTATCTCTATATATATAAAGATAGGACTAAATGAGGTGATGTGACATCACTATTTCTCATCTTCTTATATTCTCTATTATGTAATAAATTGGTTGAGATTAAAAAATAAGTACATTACAATATATATATATATATAAAGCTGAGACTAAAGGAGGTGATGTGATATCACCATCTCTCATCTTCTTGTATTCTTTATTATCCAAATAAGTTGGTTGAGATTAAAAAAATAAGTACATTACAAAATATTAAAAATAAAAAATAATTATTAAATTATAAAAGATTACATGTCTCTTCATCTTTCTATTTAAATTCAATAATATGTAACCATTAATAATAATTAATTATAAGTCTTGAAACATTCAATTTATTTTATTATGCTAACAATTAAACTTTAGTAGCTTCAATACATCAATTAATTAATATAGGAATGAAGGTTCCTTCATCTTCCCTCGACAATGCGATTATGCTCTAATTTTAACGCCATAATCTCATATTTAATTATGAAATCTTTTGTTTAGTGCCTTTTGCCTTCTTCAAACTCTATAAATATTAAGTAGTTATGTGGCATCATTATTTCTCATCTTTTTATATTCTCTATTATCTAATATATTGGTTGAGATTAAAAAATAATTACATTACAAATTATTAAAATAGAAAATAATTATTAGATTACAAAAGATTACACGTCTCTTCCTCTTTCTATTTAAATTCAACAATATGTAACCATTAATAATAATTAATTATAAGTTTTGAAACATTCAATTATTTTATTAAGCCAACAACTAAACTTTAGTGACTTAAAATACATCAATTAATTAATATAGGAAGGAAGATTCTTTCATCTTCCCTCACCAATGTCACTAAGGTCTAATTTTAATAATATAATCTCATATTTAATTATGCAACCTTTTGTTTAGTGTCTTTTGATTTCTTCAAACTCTATAAAATTAAGTATTTAAGATTTGTTATGTTTGAGTTTTTTTATTATTTAACCAATATTCTCTTTAGAAATATTCTTGTGTTTATTTTGACTTATTTGAATTTTTAGTATAGTGTGCTTCATGGAGTACTATTTTGTTTTTCTTCATGAGTTGTACAATAATAAAAATAGTTGGATAATAAGGGTCAGATTTTGTAGGATGTGGAAGTTTGCTAATATCAAGAAGAATGAATAATTGATTAGTATGAATATATTTTTTATTGATGAAAATGTTATGTACACTTAACTATACGCATTAATTTATAAAGTTAACAAAAAAATTAACTTTTATGAATAACATTAGTTTTATAAGACTGCATCATCTTTAATTAATTCATATTTTTTTATTAGTTTCATAAAGTGTAAAGTAAAAAAAAAAAGATGATACTAAATTTTTTTTAGGCAAATGCTATGTTACATTTCATGTAACATACACACTTTCTAATAACCACACAAAGTATGTGGGCCCATAATTTGTGTGGTTGTTGTGGAGTGTGTATGTTACATTAAATGTAATATAGGAGCTCTTTTTTTTTTTAAAACTGCTCAAAGTACGGTTCTATTGTCTAGTATATATATAATTTAAAAACCTGCAATTTCTAGAACTTTAAAATTTTGAATTAAAAAATTATACATATATTTGCAACTGTCAATAAATTGCAATTGGTCAATGGAAAATTTTTTGGTGGACCAACATTCAAAGTATAATAAAATATTAACAAAGAAATAAATGATAAAACAAATAAGATACTTTTCTAAACTCCGAAGACATTGAAGGCGAGAAGATGTAGCTGAGGGCAGTTCTCAAGTCTCGGTCTTTTCGTTTTAATATTCGTACAATTATTGCTTGATTGATCGTTTACCCGTAGGGTTATTTTTACATACCTCCCCTGAGGTTTCACCTAATATCTATTTAATAAAAAGTATTTCCGTATTTTTACATCCCTCCCCTGCTGTTAATATTTCCGTCAGTTGACCGTTAGTGGACTAACAAGAGGACGAAAATACCTTTTCAAGGCTAACCGTCTTCTTTCATCTAACAAAAACTCAAATCCCCTGTACCACCTCACCAACAAAACCACATCCTACCCGTCAAAAGTCATCCATCCACCCCCGCAAATCAACGGCCGACGTTTGTACAATCCCCACAAAGCCAAATGAACCTAAAACTCCACCTATTAGTCCCTCTCTCTGCCTCCATCCCCTGCATATTTTACTTTCTTTCTTGTATTGTAAATTACTAAATTAATGCCTTTCTTCTACGGTGAGATCCCAACTTTCCGGTGAGTTTTCCGATTGCCAGAGGATATTATGAAGTGTTAAGATCCCATATGTCTTCATCCAAAGCATATGCCAAAAGGAAAAAAAAAAAGATGAATCATGTATTATAAATACTGGATACTGTAAATATTGTTATCTTTTTTTTTTAATGGGTGATTTGAGAAGCTCGAAAAATTTTGATCTTGAAAGATGAACATGAGAGCAGTGGAAGAGGAAGAATCAGTTTTGGTATCGGGTCAGGAACTTGATATACCGGCCGATATAGAGTGGCAAATGTTAGACAAATGGAAGTTTTTCTTGTGTGAAAACATGTGTTTCAGTGGCAAGACACGAGGGTTTCAGGGCTTTGTACAGTGGATTCGGGACTTCACTGATGTGCACAATCCCTGCTAGGGCGGTTTACATGGCGGCGCTTGAGGTGACAAAGAGTAAAGTTGGCAGCTTTGCTGTTAGTGACTTAGGGTTTACTGCGGCTGTGGCGGCGGCGGTCGCTAGTGTTGTTGGTGGATTGAGTGCTACCATGGTTGCTCAGCTTGTCTGGACCCTAGTTGATGTTGTGACTCAGAGGCTTATGGTGGCTAATAGGGCCGATGCTAGATACGTAAACGAGGTTGATATGTTTAGGAAGATTGTTAGAAATGATGGGGTTAGAGGATTGTATAGGGGTTTCGGGATTTCAATCTTGGCAAATGCACTATCAAATGCAGTTTGGTGGGCGTCTTATTCCGTTGCTCAAAGGCTTGTTTGGGGTGGAGTTGGGTGTTTCTTGCGCGGAAAATATGGTGACTGTGAGGGTGATATGATGATGATTAGGCCGGATTCAAAAACTGTAATGGCGTTTCAGGGAGTGAGTGCAGCCATGACTGGTGGTTTATTGGCTTTGATTACGATGTCACTTGATACGATTAAAACGAGGTTGCAGGTTTTGGATAGTAAATAGATTGTGATTTGGAAATATAAAATGAGTATCTGATTTGGTGTTTTGAAATTTTTTACGGCAAGCGTTCTTGGCCTCATGAGGAGCGACACAGTGAATTGATAGTAAATAGATTGTACCACAGATCTGATTTTTGGCTATCTAATATCATCCGTCGATTTTTGTAAATTATTGTCTCATAAGCCCCTAATCCTCATCATCCATAACAATAATGAAACTGACGAGCAATTAATTGAAAGAAAATAAAAGTTTGAATTCTTGAAATGTTGCAGTCCAAGTAGAAGTGTTTGCTTTATAATTGATTCCAAAAGTATCTTTTTTAATTTATTTATTATATAGTATTTTAATTTAATGTACTTTTACTACACTACCATTTTTTCTTTAACGAACTAGAGCCTTATTTAATATGAGGGGATAAACGTGATATTTTGGTGTCAAAGAATAAGTGTCACAACTCATATGAGTTTGAACGTAGATATTCTTGCACTATATTTAAGGGGAAAAATTAACCTTGCGTTGTTGTTGTTGTTGTTATTTTTGGTTTTAATTATATCCACAAATAATGAGAAGTATACATAAAATTTAATTAAAATTGAAAAAGAGAACTTCTAGCCACACCTCGACTGGGTCATTATTGATTAAACAGTCGTGCTAAACAATCAAAAGGACAAGAATCACGACAGAAATGGCAGCATATCTTGTCCTTCTCTCTCCTCTTCATGGGCTCTAAAAACTTTAAAAAAATGAATAAAAAATGGTATAAAAGTAACGTGAATAAAAAATGGCATAAAATTTAGGGCCGGTTTGAGAAATATGGACATTTTAGTTAAGAAAAATACTAAAGAGAGAAAAAGATGAGAGAAAATGTATTGACAAGGAAAAGAGAGAGTGGGTTAGGTAGAGAGAGAGAGTAAAATTCTCTTATCTTTCTCTCTCTTTAGCATTACTCAAAGTTTGGGTGTCAGTATCACTATACTATACTGAAGGGGAAAATCTATCATTTTTCCTAATAATTTATTACATCTCAAATTGCCTTCATTATAATATTTGGCCCTAAAATGCCAAAATTAATAAAATTTGTAAAGAATAAATAATAACTTGAATTAATAAATTACGGAAGAGTTACTTTTCAAAAATAAAAATAATTACGTTATTTTTTAGTGCTTCTAACCCTTTTGTCCTCTGTTGTTAATATAGATAAAAATTTTAGTTTAAAAAATTTATCCTAGGAGTCTTAGAACATGCAAAGTCTTACAAGATTATCTGGTGGGCCCAATCTATGTTACCTTAATTTACTTTGTGCATCGAATATTATATTGGGATTGACTTTTACTAAAATAATCATATACAAAATGCCACAATCTTTAACCGCATCCAAACAGCCCCTATCCAAGTTTATAGAGACTGAAGTGTTTGTATGTTATTTTTAAAAATAAATGGATGTCATTTTCCTATAAACGAACCTACAGTAATTTTTTTTTAATTTCCTCAATCCGTGTTTTAAGAAAAATACTTAAAACGCCTTTGTTATTACATTGTAAGGAAAATAAATATATAATTTGGACCTTTTAGGTAATTTTGTTAAAATATAAAGACAAAATGAATAATGACTCAAATTATAAAAAGTAAATGAGCAATTATATATATATATATATATATAATCATTTTCTAGTGTGGGTGTCCTCATTTATTTTTCATGTGGATACATTTTAAAACTACGGAGTTTAAGAGAGTTGGTTTTTAAATCTATAAAACTGCATAATTTATAGTTCATTCAGTGACTAACATTCTTAAACCACACGGTTTTAAAGTATGTCCGTATTTAAAAAAATACGAACGTCCACACCTAAAAATAATTATATATATAATTTAAGATAATAATCTACTTCTAGGTTATGTCTTCTCAATAAGATAAGAGTTGTAATTTTCATTGTCAAAATCACATTCTTGTTTGGACAAAATATTTGTCATTATAACCCCATCCATTTACGCAATAAAGTTCCTCATAAAATATCTTCTAGTAAAGGTTTTATTTTTATTTTTATAGTTCTATTGCACCCCCACCCTTTCTCAAATCCTAGTGGGAAAATTGATATTATCTTCCTCGTGAATTAATTATTTTTATATTAATCATTTTCTTTTAAAAGCCTTGAATTATCCTAATCTCTAGTCAAAAGATAAGAGAATAAATGTGGGTAGATTAATGATTTTTTTTTTAATTTCTTAACAAAATAGGAGAAAAATTAAAATTTTAAAAACAAAAAGAGTGATTTTAAGAGGAGAATAATCCAAAATTAACCCCTTCCTAAATGAATCTATCGCTTTGAGAAAAGCCAACTGGCTATCCTTCGGATTAGTTGAAGCCATGCCCATTGCTTCAGCAGCCAGCGGGTATGGCCATATCTACTTCAGTGAGAATTATCTCACAAATCTTTGAAGAGATAATACTACTGACTACATCCATTCAACGAATAAATTAATTTATTGAAAGGATAAATTAATAAATAAATTTAAAAAATTCACAAAAAGCAACAATGTCCAAAGCTGTCTAAAAATCAAAGGAAACACGTCATCTTACAAAATGATGTGACCAGTTCGCTACCCTCCCAATCATGCGATAAATCTCCACCGTCGGCTATTGGTTACATTGACTCTCAAGGAAATTATTAATCCTCCAATTTCCCAAGAGGATAAGTGATATCACTTCGCATGCTCAACAGAACTTGGAATTAATTATTTTGCTCTTTTCTAATATATTCGTGTCCAATAATTTTTTTTCCTATGCTTTTATAAGATTTCTAAGTTTGGCCGCATACGTTTAACAGACACCGAACGCGGGAGATATATCCCAACTTTTTGGTAACTTACTCAAACCTTATCATCTCCAGCACACACAGAAAAAGAAAAGAGAGGAAAAAAAAAACAATAAAATGGATGAGCTAAAACCATGCACAGCAAATTCATCTCCACTAACGCCGTTAGGTTTCCTCGAAAGAGCAGCAACTGTTTACGGCGACTGTCCCTCAATCATCTACAACAACCTCATCTACACGTGGTCACAAACTCACCGTCGATGTCTCCAGCTAGCTTCTTCCCTCTCATCCATCGGCATCACCAGAGGACACGTTGTGTCCGTTGTCGCTCCCAACATCCCCGCCATGTACGAGGCTCACTTTGCTATCCCCTTTGCTGGCGCCATCCTCAACAACATCAACACTCGCCTCGACGCGCGTACAATCTCCATACTCCTGCAGCACAGCGAATCAAAGCTCGTGCTTGTAGATTATCAGTCCCGGAATCTTGTCGTCGAAGCAATCTCTTTGTTTCCGTCCGACATCAAACGCCCTCCGTTAGTCCTCATCACTGATCATACTGATCACGATAATGATAACAAATCATCACAGACCGTCGATTCCAACTTCTGTTGCACTTACGAGAGCCTCGTAACAAAAGGTGATCCTAATTTCAAATGGATCCGACCACAAAACGAGTGGGACCCGATGATATTAAACTACACATCCGGTACGACGTCGTCTCCGAAAGGCGTCGTCCATTGCCACCGTGGCATTTTCGTCATGACCGTCGATTCTTTAATCGATTGGTCAGTTCCGAAACAGCCGGTATACTTGTGGACCCTACCGATGTTTCACGCTAACGGCTGGAGTTACCCGTGGGGGATGGCGGCCGTTGGTGGGACTAACGTTTGCTTACGGAAATTCGACGCCGCCGTTATCTATAAAATGATTCGACAACACGGCGTCACACACATGTGTGGAGCCCCAGTTGTGCTAAACATGATATCAAATTTACCCAGAAGCGAACCGTTGAGGAACCCGGTTCATATTTTGACAGCCGGAGCTCCACCACCGGCGGCGGTGCTGTTCAGAACAGAGTCACTGGGTTTCTTAGTGAGCCACGGGTATGGTTTAACGGAAACTGCCGGTCTTGTCGTGTCATGTGCGTGGAAAAATAAGTGGAATAGGTTACCGGCGACGGAGAGGGCGAGGATGAAATCAAGACAAGGAGTGAGGACGGTTTGCTTCACTGAAATAGACGTTATAGATTCCGAGTCAGGACTCAGTGTGAGTCACGACGGGGCATCGCTCGGTGAAATCGTGTTCAGAGGCGGAAGCGTGATGCTTGGTTATCTCAAAGACCCTAACGGGACCCGCAAGTGCATGAAGGATGATGGTTGGTTTTACACGGAAGACGTTGGCGTGATTCACGCTGACGGTTATCTAGAGATTAAAGATCGATCAAAGGATGTGATAATAAGCGGGGGAGAGAATTTGAGCAGCGTGGAGGTTGAATCAGTGCTGTACACGAATCCGGCCGTTAACGAGGCGGCTGTCGTGGCTCGGCCTGATGAGTTCTGGGGGGAGACCCCGTGTGCGTTTTTGAGCTTGAAGGCTGAATTGGAAAAGAAACCAACTGAGAAGGAGATTATTGAGTACTGTAGAGCGAGGTTGCCGCGTTACATGGTGCCTAAAACGGTGGTGTTCAAGGAGGAGTTGCCGAAGACTTCGACGGGGAAGATTAAGAAGTTTGAATTAAGAGAGATGGCGAAGGCGATGGGCAAATCGAAAGTGAGTCGGATGTAGAGATACCGATTTGACTCGGGATGTGAAAATAATTTGGGCCTACGTCATGGGTAGGTATGTTTCGTATGAAGTTTGATTTGCGCATATGATTTGTTATATGTCCCATTCTTGTTTTTCACTTACACAACTTGGAGCATAGGTTCCTCTTTCATGGCGCTGTAATTTTTTTTCTTCTTTTTACTGCATTAGTAATGTGTAGACCATTGCATTTAATTAAATAGTACAAAAAATTTATATTTAAGGAAAATATAGATAATCAAATTGTTTAATGAGTGGAGAATTTTTATAAAATAGTAATGATCGTTCTTAGAGTTTAAAATAATTCTACTCAAATAATATATTTTATTTAAAATTATTTTTTAATCATCTTTTAAATTTGTAATGTTATTATTTTTCTTTAAAAAAAATTCAAAATTTATTACCGTTAAAAATAAAATATCATATCAAATAAATTATGTAACACAAACTAAATAAATAAGTTGTAATTATAAAATTCATTATGTCAACTCCAATAAATGATGCACCTAAGTATATACATTTAAGTGGTTGTCATAAATTGCATCAATAAAATTATGGGATGAGATTGTTTGTAACATAAAAAATATTTGATCACACAAATTTTAATGGAATTTAATATAATATATTAAAACACCCACTATTTTATAGACCATTAAGAATCATTGTATAATTGATCATGAAGTGTATATTATTTTTAACACCCATAGAGCTTACCTATACCATAAAATTATGGTTTATGTTACAATCAATAATCTTACATGGTTGGAGATAGGGATGGCAATGGGGAGGGGAGGGGAGAGGACCAATCTCCCTGTACCCATCCTTGATATTTTGCGTATGTCCCCGTCAAAATTACTTGAAAGAATTCCCATCCCCTCCCCGAATAATAACAAGGGATCCCTAAGAGTTCCCGATCCCCGAATAACTAATACATTTTTTGTTTTCGATTTTGAGTTAATCATATTAAAATAAAAATTTTAAATAAAAGTAAAGCTTGAAATATATCTTACATTAATATCCATTACAAAAGTCACATACATTAAATTAGTAACACAACATGTAAGGGATACAAACTTTTTTTACAAACTATTAAATTAGTAACACAACATGTAAGGGATACAAACTTTTTTTACAAACTATCGTGAATAAATTAATAGTCTAATACAAAATTGTTACAAATAAAATCGAATTTAGATTCAAAATTAACTTTTTCAATGGTGGCGTAGGCACTTTATAAATGTGGACTATTTTCTTTAAAGCATAATGGTTAAGTCGGAGCAAATCAAGAGTAAATATTAGATTAGATATTAAAATTATGATTCGTTGTGGACAATTATAACATCTAAAAATAAATAAAAAATAGATTTAAGTTTAAAACATTTAATGAATATTAAAATTAAAACAAAATTTTTGGGCTAATAGAATTTACCTGGTTTTTTTAATGTTCTAAATAAAAATTTAGGACTTTAATTAGTCAATTAGGCTTAGAAGTTTAATAATATAAATATTTTGATATTTGTTATTTTTACGAATATTTATAATTTTATAATTCAAATTTTATTATTTATTTACTAGTAATTTTAAAAAATAAAAATAAAAATTAAAATTAAAATGGGGAAATGGGTAGGGGATGAGGATTCCACCTCATCCCCGTCCCCTCCCCGAATAAGAAATTGGGTAAAAAAATTTCCCAGTCTCTTCCCCGAATAAGAAATTGGGTATGAAATTATCCCCATACCCTCCCGAATGGGGATAATCCCCGAAGGTACCAATCCACGTGGGGATTTTTGCCATCCCTAGTTGGAGACTATCCACGGCTCGTAAAAATTTTTAGTTTAACAAGTCTATTTTGATTTTATTTTCCAATATCACTTCGTTGATTTCATAAAAGTTAAATATAACATATTTTCTCAATTAACTTTAGTTTATAAATCATTAAAGTTCATTTTGCTGATATTCAGTGATTGTGGTTAAAAAAATTTATGTCACTAAGACTCGTTACTTTTATAATGGTAATTGATGGTGATAATAAATAAAATATTATCTCCATCAATATTCACAGAAATTAATGGAAAAAAATAATGCATTTATTTTTATATTTTCATTATAAAATCATGGTTTGGGATTTCTTAACTTAAATTTTGACACAAAATATGAGATATTAATATTTCACAATCTAATGGTTTATATTGAAAGCCATTTTATGATGTTAAATCATCCATATCAATTGAATTGTATGAAATCAATAGTTTCAGCTTTGTGTCAAAAATTAAAGTTCAAATAACTTAACTCTAAAATTATTTATTCAAGCCATCATGTTGTCATATGCATACATATATTTTTCAATTATAGTTGTTGACAAAAGTATTTCTCATTTGTTGTTAGACTCGTACAGTGTCATTAATATTATATATCAAATAATTTATTAAATTACCTTCGATGATCATTATTGTTCAAGTACTAATGGTCTTGTAATTTAATTCATACAATATAAATTATTATATAAGCCCTTATGTAATATCTTTATATAAGTATTATTGAAATAATTTTACCAACTAATTACATTTATGTCAATGTCATTACATTTCTAGTACTAAATGTAAAAGAAAAAAATGTAAAATTGTAAAACTACACACGGTACATAACATTTTAATTTCAAAATTGTTTGTATTTTTTTTATTTTTTGCCGACTTGAAAATATCTATCAATTGATTAGATAAAAATAATTTAAAGTATGAAAAAATACAACTTGTAAATTACTTGTTACATAATTACTTATCCATTAAAATTTAATTACGGGTGAAGATTCTAATATTTAAATCCAATGATTGATAATAATCTCGTTATTAATTGTAGGATTTTTATCTCAATATCGTAGAAATTTTCTTTTATCAGTTAATTAAAAATAAAAATTACATTTACTAAGTTAAATGAATTGTAGATATTAAAATGCTTAAATCCAAGGGTAAACAATAACGTCGTTATCAATTCTTCACAGAGAAATCTTATAAGTTTGAGGTGAACATGTCAGATTAGGATTCCTTCATGAATTGAGTTTTTATCTAAATAAATGCATTCATGTAATTAATAGTTATTAAATATAAATAAAATAAAGAAGTAAATATTAATCATACATGGATAAAAATGTACACATATAAGAAGATTGGTAGTTATTTTAGTTATTACAAAATAAAGAAGTAAATGTTGACTATCATAAATAAAAATACTGAAATTTTTTAAAACTCAAATAAATTCAGATCATGAAAGAATCTAATGTCTTAGTGTAAAATTTTCATAATTTTAATAGTTATAAAAAAAAAAGAAAAGTATAATACAAGTTCAGGTATGTTAAACCAGTGTTGTCACAGAATTAAAAAAAAAAAAAAGTGGTGTAGTAACACATTTTAATATAGTTGGATCCATATAATAAAAACTGAAAGTGACAAAAAAAAGTTTTGCAAATTGCAATCAAAAGTCCAAACGACAAACTTGGACGCAACATCAATCTGAAATTAAAATTGATGTTTTCTTGGACATTCATGCTTCGTTAATTGGATGCTTTTGGACCCTACTATTTTCACTTCGGTAGTTGTTAAGTTAAGGTGATCATTAATGATGAATTATCAAATAATAATATTATGATAATGTAACAGCATAATAAGTTTAGATACTTAAATTAGGGAGGTTTAGTTTGAAATTTTTTATTTTAATTTGGGATATTCTTTTCTTTTTCTTTTAATGTTCATAACGAGGTCCAATATTTAAAAATAAATAATCTATTAAATAGTATTTTTTTAAATTTAAGAGAAAATAATAGAATTTAAGTTTTTGAGAACTAAATATCTAAAGAAGTAAAATTATATAGCTATTGAGATTTGAACCAAGTCTCCAAAATAACTAAAAAGCACTCTTATAACTAAATTACAAGTATTTTATTATGTAAAAAAATCTGTCTATTTTTTTTTATTTTACTCTTTTAGATGGAGAGTAAAATACATTTAAAAGAAAAAATAATGACCCGCCACGAGTATTATTAAAATTTCATTCATTATAATGGCAAGCAAGAGTAGTATTTAATATTATAAATCTATCTCAATAAAAGTGGCTAGTGATTTTTAAGTAGTTATAATTTTATTTAATAGCAATATGATTGTTATTCCAAATGTAAAAATTTTTAAGAGTAAACAATTCAAGTGTCCATTGGTAATTAAGTTGGAATGGAAAATGAAAAAAAAAAAAAAACTTACTTAATTTTTATGAAGAGAATTCAGATGATCAAGTTTTTGACTAAAGAACTATAAATGAACAATTATTATTTTAAAGGAGCATTACTTTCCGATTTCATATTAAACAGTTTACCTAAGAATATGAAAAATAATGATGCAATTGCTGTGTATTTGGGCGCCAGAGGTATCCTCACGGTTTGGACTTTATTTACATCACCATTACATAATTCTTCGATTCCATCAAACCCAAAAAACACCCCTCCTGTGTCCCGATCGTACGGGATGCTAACCCGAGCTCTGTCTAAAACTGTAAACTCACTCAAGAATCAAACGTTTCGACATATAGAAATTCGCCCAGAAAAATTTCACCCGATCCGACCCGATCGAATTAAAATAAGAATTAGAATATTTGACCTCCTCAAATTATATCATCGTAAAATTTTGATAGCAAAATGTATTTTTTGATAAATTTTAGTACTGACATGATATATCAGTAAAACTTTAGTAGTAAAATGATAATATCTCATTTATTTTTTATTTTTTATTTTCAATAAAAACAATTCTAAAAAAATATTAATTGAAATGTGGGAGTTGGTGAGATAAATTGAGGGGATTAAATTAACACTTAAATAAATATTCTTTTAGTAAATTTTTTTTATACCAATCCCATTCATATTTTAAATTTTAATTGAAAAAAGTTTTTTTTTAAAAAAAATTATAAGATTTTTGAGTTATGGAGATATTAATCATCTATTTATAATTAAAGATTTTAGCATCTCTATGTATTTATAAAAAAAATTAAAAAATATTTTTTTAAGGTGAAATTTTATTGGAGGATGGTTAATTTTGATATATAAGTTATGTTTTATAAATTAAATGGAGTATCTTAGGAAATAAAAATTTGAGGGGAGTGTTACAAGAATTTTTGAGGGGTGTTGAAAACACCATACATTTCGAAAGCCTATTTTTGGACCACACAACTCAATTTGGGCTGGACCATTGGTTATGATTTGGAGTGGGACTATTAGCACCCCTCTGTAATCGTTATTAAACCTCTGCTCCGATTACAATTGCATGATACATCAATGGATAAAATAAATTTGATTAGACCTTAGATTTTCTCTCTATATAAGTTTCACTTTTTATACTTACGAAACCACACTAATATTTTTCTTTTATATATATATATATATATTCTAATCAATATGATCATACTGATATATCATTCTTTTTTATTATTTTTCTCAGGTATGAGTTTTTATTAGTGAAAGAAAAGGATAATTTTAGAATTAAAGTAGGTCTCCACAAGGATAAGTGGAAGTGGGCTCTGGGGTGTTTGGCCCACTCATTATACAAGTTCGGCCCATGGTGACAATTATATCCTAAAAATTGATGACACGAAGGACTTGACTACGTTACAATTGTGATACGGTGTGCCACAATTACAACCAGATCTATTTAAATTTAGTATTGCACTCTCCGTTTCAATGGTTGATTACAACTGTAGTACGGCATAACCGGACCCTGAGATGAATAGATAATTGTATACAAATGACAATTTTTTTTTAAAAATTATGTTTATAGCCCAGGTTTGGGAAGAAAGCATAATTATAAACCCCAGAGGCCAGAGGAGAAGAAGGCGCGAAACAAATCGTAAAACGCTGAGTATAATTTTGCATTGGCTTTTGATGGTGATTCAATCACTGAAGAAGTTTTTGTTTCATCGAAAATAAGAAATCATGGTGTGGGGTCTCTTTCCAATCGATCCTCTCCCAGGTTCCTTTCATCATTTACCCCAATTTTCTCTTCCATTTTTCCATCATTTTTTTTTTCTTTCTAGGCTCTTACTCCGACTTAAAATTAATTTAATTCAGTTTTATGTTCACAGGTGAAGACAAGTACTACATTTTCAGCAAAGGGAATTACAAAGTGGGTCGAAAAGGTATTAGTTATTTAATTGTATTTGGATATTTGTACTGATGGTTGAGTATATGATATATTATGTATGGCTAAATTTATAAATTTCTTTTAGGTTGTGATATAATTATTAACAAAGACAAAGGGGTTTCGCGTGTTCACGCGGAGATATTGGTTGATGAAATGATTTCTTTGAACCCTTTTCAAGACAAATCTTCTAAGGTTTCCACTACCAGAGTTCGGATTAAGGATTGCTCAAAATATGGAACATTTATTAATAAGAATCTTGGGTCGAAGGAAAAAGTTCATGAATTTCCAAATAAAGAAGCAACCTTGAAGGATGGTGACTTGGTTTCATTTGGAACCGGTAATGCTACTTACAGGTAACTTTCTCGAACTTGGGTTGGGCATATTCGTTTGTTTTTTATTATTTAGGACTCCTATGCTTGTATTAGTTAACTGTTATGTCAAACTCTGTTGGTTATGAGCAGTTTCAAATTTTAGTTAATCTTGCAGGTTTTGTTATGCTCCACTCATACTCTTTGTTGACTCCTTCCAAGTAAATGCTCCCCTACAAGAAAAAGTTTCATCAATAGGTTAGTGAGACGCAATTTCTTAGTAGGAAATTTTCTATATGTATTCGCTAATATTTAATGAAGATTCTGCTCGTGCTTAAGAAGCCATGTGCTTTGTGCAAATTGTGGTTAACAAATAATTTCTTGTAATATAGGTGCTTTCATTACTAGTAAGTTTTGCCAAGAGTGCACGCACATTCTTGTTCAGCATCACATGCGAGTGCAAGGGGAACTTCTCAATGCCATTGTGGCTAAGAAACCTCTTGTTGATGTTAGTTGGCTTGAGGTACACAATTGTTACCTTGTTTTCCTTCTCTTTCTTGGGTAGGCATTTCGCTTGCAGTTTAGGTGGTTATAGAAGAGAAGATACACGTAGAGGTGTCAAAGGGGATTGAGGCATTTGGATATGACTCTAGTTCTTTTCATCTAGCTTGGATTCTTGCTTTTCATCTCTGCCATATTGTCTTTGATATGAGTTAAAATATCATGGAATATTGGAATAAAGAATAGTCTCTGTGGTCTGCTCATCCATTTTTTGTTTTTTGGTAGTTTCCATTTTTATTAATAAATTCTTTTGTTTCTAAAAAAAAATAAAAAATAAAAAAATAAAGAGGAAAAAGAAACTGGTTATTTATTCTGAATGCTTAGGCATCCTCCCTCGCTCGCTCCCTCTCTTTCAACTGTTTCGTTTCCTGGTGGATCTCATTTTTTTTTTTAATTTATTTTGAGAGTCACACCTGACCAGTGGTCCTGCTTGTAGTCTTGGGACCTCCCTCCCTCACTCAGTCTCTTTTTAACTGTTTCCTGGGTGGATTTCTTATTTTGTAAGAGACACATTTGACCAGTGGTCATTATATCTTGTGTCTGGAAGACTCTGTGGATGTAGTGTTTAAAGGGTTCTCTCCATCTTTTCTTCTCTTTCTTGAGTAACTGATGAATTTGCCATCTCATCTTTACTTTAAAATGAAAGCCAGAGCTAGGATATGGTACTGAGTATGTTTGATAACCAAACCGAGAGCATTTATCTAAAAGTTGAATCTAATATGATTGCTATAGCTGTTGTATGTATTTCTGTTTTGTTTACTAATTGCTGTATTATACTTAGGTTGTTGCAGAAAAAAGCATTCGCACTGATTTTCCTGGCTGCAATTCGTAAGTAAATTCATTCTTGCCTTTAGTGGTAGTTCTTGAAAGGATAGAAGAATACACAAAGATCAATTTCTTAAATGTATATGCTTACATAATATTGTTGTATCTTTCGCTATGAGTTTGATAATACAGCATTGTAGTGCAGCCTATTTTGTTTTAGTTGTATGTTCATGTCAAGAGAAATTGCTCCTACTATTAATTAAACCACAATACATAACCTGCAGTTGGATGATTGGATCCATGTGACAAACCCATAAAACAAATCAGGTTTTACATGATACGTAGTTTGTTAGAAGTTAGTAATTATTAAGTGACACTTTCCTATAAACTTGGTATTCGGACTGACTGGTCACTAAAAGCTAGGGTTCTTGGGAAATAGTGGAGATGGGGTGCTTAAATTTAGGTACATGTAATCTAATGGCGGTCTTTATCTTTTTTTTTTTCTTCCCATTAGCCATGTTACTACATTGATAATGGAAGGAGATCCGGTTGAACTTGCGAATGTGGATACTCGCGAGAATTGCATGAGGGGGTATACCTTTCTATTGGATTCATCAATCAAGGTGATATTTTTACTCCTACAGTTGTTTAGAAGATTTTGAACTTTATCTCAAACTCTTTTAATTTTGATATATCTGTACTTTTTTTTGGTTAACCACTAAAAATCAAAATTCAAATGTAGTGCACACCTCACATGCGTAACATATATTGTCAATGATTAACTTTTGGTTGCGCCATAATAACATAACTTGTTGATCTTTTAGGGAGATTTAACGAAAATTCTATTTTCTTTTTAAGTGTAATCTACATTGATCTATCATATCTTAGAAAGATTTTAATGTGTCTTGTATTATTTGCAAAACTACTTATCCGCGGTTTGCTTGCAGTATAAATATGGGGATAAATTGCAGTCGCTGTTGGAGGTGAGTGGTGCAAAGACTCTCTCCATTGAGAGTTTTTGTCCAAGTAGCCAGGTAGGTGATTCTTGCTCTTCACATATATAAACATACCATCCTTGCATTTAAAGAATGTGGATGACAAACAAATATAATCATAATCACTGCAACAAACATTTGCAATATTTTGATTCTTCTAGTGGTGGGATTTGAACACAAGAGTATTATATATATATGTGTATATATGTTCAATAACTGTCAGCAACATGGAAAGAGATGTGATAATCAGTGTCATGGATTCTGTTTCAATCTTCCTCGACTTGTTCACACAGAAGACGCACATTTTCTGAGATATTTATCATCTAATATCTTTTAGAAAATAATTTGATGTAGGACTCGGAGTGTGTAGAACATAACAGAGTGGTGTATGTCCTACCAAGAAAGTCAGAAGATTGTTCTAAGTCAATCCTCAAACTCAGTTCACTATCTAGAGTGAATGAAAAAGATTTGATATGTGCTGTTTTATCTGGACATCTGGAGCCGTCTGTATTGATATCACCATCACCACCAGGTAAATGATTATTTTATTCAAGATATATAAGTCTTGCTTCTTGATTAACTAACATATGCTATTGGCAACTAGAAATGCAGTAATGTATTCTCAGTATCTTCTAGGTATTTGAACCTTGCATCTTGGTTAACCGAAGTAATACTACATGCACATCTTGTGATTACTTGATTTATAAGTTTCTTAACATTCAGAAGATTTAACGTTACATGGTATTGACAACAATATCTCTTTATTTGACCCCATATTTATCTTGGTTGCTTACGTCAATATAACTTTATTTTGTGCACTTATTTAACTGTCTCTTTCGTGATCTTTGACAGAAATTTTTTTTTTTATTACTCAAGACTATTTTCAGGATATAACATATTACATGATACTACAACTAGTATTTACAATCACATAATAACTGAGAGTAGTTTACATCAGCTCTTATATATCACAGCTCAGATTTTAATCCTCTATGATATTCGAGGGGACTTCAACCTTCACTCAAGAGATGAGGAAGGAAATTTAAATTAAACCCCCATAATGCTTCTATGGGGGTTCGAACCACTTCCCCCTCACTTGTGAGGGAGTGGCTCTAGCCACTGGACTAAGGGCCAGTGGTTCTTTGACAGAAATCTTTAACTGCTCTTTATAAATTGTGATCAAGCTTTTCTTTACTTTGTCATAACAAGGTCATAACCTTTTATGCCTGCACTTTTGCAGTACTCATCTCGTCTTCATGCTCAACGGATGAGACCGTGGTAGCTGATTCTGATGCTGAAACAGAAGAAGAAACATCACCAGGTCATGCAACAGCTGCTGTCGATAATGAGGAAGCCCCCACATATCTAAGCAAAGAGGAAATATCCATTGATCATGCTGTGAATAGATCCGATAATCAGCATGAAATAGGCCTTAGAGATGGAAACAGTAGTATTGCGTATAGATCAGCAGATATCCATGGAGCAGACAGATCAGAGGCTAGTCATGGTGCAGACTTTGGAGATGGATACAATTGTACTGCAAATAGATTAGAAGATAGTCATTGTGCAGGCTTTAGAGATGGAAGCAACAGTATTGCAAACAGATCGGAGGATCATCGTGGTACAGGCTTCAGAGATGGAAACAATAGTATGACTACAAGCAGAGAGAAGGCTGATCTGGAACGTGAAAATTCAGATATCATTTACAGCCAAAATTTAGTTGTAAGAGATCTGAATGTAGCTTCCACTATCAGCTCTACGGCAAACAATGGAGTCTTAAATTTCAAACGCTTCAGAAAGGTATTGTCTTGAAATTTTCCATTCCATGCCAAGCCATGCATTCTGCTCTAAATTAGACCAAAGTATGTGGCGTTTCTCAGAAATTCATACGTGTATGGCTTCCATTTCCTTGTATTATTATTCTCCAATCTGCTCCTTTTGCCCGAAATCCTGTGCAAAGTTCATGACTTGGCCAATCTAGGAGTTATTGTATGTTGAGCATTTTTTATTTATTTATCATTTTGCATGCATCTAGATATCCCATTTCAGAGTTCTTGCTATTACAAGATGCCTGATGCCTTTTTCTTTCTTTCTTTTTTCTTTTTCCCCCCACCTCTATTTCAAAAAATTTTAATGGATTTATAGACAAATATTCAATCAGGGAATAGCTTCAGCAGCCTTATTCCATTTTCAAAGTACCCATATAAGTAAGATCCATGTTCCTCAACCCAATCTGATTCTTGAACTGTAGTCCGTACTTCATATAATATTTTTATTTGAGTTTGTTTTATAATGATAGAGATTCTGACAATGGGACTGAGGAAATGGCCATGTCTATGAAAGAAGAGAAAAAGAGAAAGCAAATGGAAGCTCTTGCTGAGGACATGTTTAACAGTGCAAAGGTGAGCATTGTCACCATTTTTCATATATGGGAAGAGTGCATTTTTAAGAATTTGCTTTCCTTTCTTTAAATTATGTAGGGTAAACGGCGTGGAGTAGCTGGTACCATTTATGGACTCCTTTCTCGTAAATAACCAAGGTGAACCGCTTCTTATTGCTAACTGAGTGTGTGCATTGTGTCAGACTCTTGTTTTTGTTTGGGGGGGGGCATGGATATTGTAATATCAAATATGAAATGAGTAGGTATTTTAAAATGTATCACAACATAATCTCTGCTTCATTTTCAAGTTTCAATGGCATAAACTATTAGATAATAGTGCTTTACTCTTTCTTTGTCTCAGAAATCCTGTCCTCTCTAATGATCAATCTTCGGAAGCAGATAATTCTGTCAGCCATGCCTTGTCCGCCTATTAAAAATCTATGTACATTCTCTATAATCCTATCACTCAACAGTGTAACAACATTCAGGGCAAAGTGCATGCTATCAATGTGATAATGCTGCTTTACAAGTACTTTAAATTTATTAAAAAGAAAAATTGAACCAATAATAGTCCATCCAAATGAACCGACTCTGACTGGTAGGTTTGGTTTCGTTCTTTGAGTTCTATCGTAATTTTCTAGTTGATTATTCATAGGAATTTAAGATTAAGAGCTTAACCAGGGCTGAGCATTTAGTTAGGTTTATATCAAAAATAAAAAAAAGGGTTCCTCTAATAATGTTTTAATTGTGTACCGTTGTATTTAATCAATGGTATATAACATTTGTGGTAAAAATAAAAAATAAAAATAAGGGTAAACAGTTTGTTGACAATTCAAGCGGTGTAGAATTTTTGTAAAATATCTGAGACCAGCCTTAGGCCATGTTTGCTCGGGGTAGAGGAGTGGGGAGAGGAAAAAAAAATGATTTCTTTTTAACTTTTCACTGGTTGGTTGAACCAAATTCAATGGAATTGAATTTCCACTAAAATTCAATTTCCATCAAATTGAAGAATTTGTATTCTTTTTCAAATATTAATTTGTTAATTTCATAAAATTTAATCTAACACATGTTCTTAATTAACTTTAGTTTATGAATTATGAAAGATTATTTTATTGTTATCTTTTGATTGGAATTATAAAATTTTTATATTATTAAGAGTCATTATTTTTATTATGACAAGTAATAGTGACAATAAATAAAATATTACATCCAATAATATTTAATGGAAAAAATGAGAAAAAAATTCATTGTATGTTTTTATATTTCCATTATAAAGACATGGTTTTAGATACTTTAACTTAAAATTTTGACATAATATTTGAGCCATTAATATCTCATAGTCTAATGGTTAATATTAAAAGTCAATGTAATATTTTATAATGTTATATCATTCACCAATGAATTGCATGAAATAATAGTTTAATTTTTTGTTAAAAATTTAAATCAAAATACTTCTCACTATATAGTTATATAGTCATATATATTTTTCAATAATAATTGGTGAATAAAATATTTCTCATTTGTTGTGACTCGTATAGTATTATTAATAAAACATATATAAAATATTTTATTGTAATGCCTTTTATTATGATTATTGTTAGGTATTAATGGTTTGTAATTAAATTTATACAATACAAATTATTATAAGACTTTATGTAATATCTTTATATAAAGTATTATTGAAATAACATTACATGTTAATTACATTTATTTTAATGCTATTAAATATTAATTTAGTTATATTATTTATTAGTGTTATATCATATATAATTAATTTTACAATTGTAACTTATTTATTTGATTTGTGTTAAATACCTACTTGATATTATATTTTATATTTAATAGTAATAGATTTTGAAAGATTTATTTAAAAAAGATTATCACATTACAAATTCAAAGGACGGTTAAGAAGTAATTTTAAATAAAATATGTTATTTAAATAAAATTATTTTAAACTTTAAGGGTGATTATAATTATTTTATAAAATTTTAAATTATTTATTTTTTAATATAAATATTATATATTATTAATTAAATCGAATGATACATAATTAAAATATTATTATATCATGGAGAAATCCAAAAAATTATTTGATCGGTTTAATAGATAAAATAGAACTATTTATATTTTCATAAACCGAATGGTTTGAATATTCAGTTTTTATCAAAAATAAAAATTATTTGATCCGGTTTAATAGGCAAAATCGAATTACTATATTTTCACAAACCGAATGGATTGTATTCTGTGCACAAACCTATCGTAGGTTTAATTAAGAAAAAGGGCCAAAACCTAAATCTAAATGAATAATGTAAATGAACCTAGAGCTACTTTTTTACGATTGCGAGTGAAGTGGTTTGAATCTTTATTAACGTACTGTGAAAATTTAATTTAAATATATTTTTTTTAATTTTAGAGTTTGAATGAAGATAATTTTTCTCTTAAAATGAGAGTTGGTCGTTTCTTAAATATTTGTGAGAGTTGAAAATTTAAATAATAATTAATAAATTTTGAATATTTATAAAGATTAAAAATTATATAATAATTAATATAAATAAATCTCAATAATTTATATTGTGTAAACATCAAGAACAATAATTCTCTTAAAAAAAATATGGATAACGTAAATGATTTCCCTAACATTTAAAATCCTAATCCCTAATTTCCCCAAACACAGCAGGCAACCCCTCTCTGTAACTCCCTCCGTCTCTCGCGTCTCACCCTCCGGTCTCAGCGTCTCTCTCTCAGTCTCACTGCTGTCACTCGCCCACCATCCAACCACCGGTGATCGTGATTCAATTAGCGCGCGGCAGAGGGCAGACGGTAGATCGTGATTCAGCCACCTCGTCGCCAAGCGCCAGCTGTTGCCGTCGCAGCCTCGTTCGCCCGATTCCATCGCGCCGGAGAGTCGGAGACAGTGAGTTGTTGTCTTCATTTTCTTTATTTTTTATTTGTTTGATAACATAATATAACGCTTTTCGTCTTCACTGTCCGTAGACAAATTTTGAAGTTTTTCAATTTCCAAGTTCAAGTTGGTGGCTTTCAAAAGTTCTGTTTATGTTGTAAAACTTATAATAAAGTTTTGAATTTATAATTCGTTGAGAATTAGAGATTTTCAACACCATTGTACTTCACTGTAATTGGTGCATTTCAAAGATTTCTTTCTTATTTTATTGGAAATAATTGATTTTTAAATTTGAAGATAATTCCAGCAACTAATTAAGCAAGATCGTTGGGTAACATCAACAGTTTCAAAATTGTAGGTCTTTGTCAAAAGAGGGGAAAAAAGGAATACCCGAACACCCAAAAGGGTTTTGTTACAAGAGGAATACATAACTTTTTAAAGGTATTTTTTTCCTCCTAGAAGTTTAAGTGGTAAATGTTAAAAAAATTCAAGGAATTGAGCCTCTCTTTTATGGCTTCTCTGCATGCTTAGGTTCTGTAGAACTTTCTGAATTATCACTCACTGTTTGTAACTTGAACAGGTTTCTGTGAAATGAGTAGTCATTTAAAGACTAGTAAGAGCAAGAGAGAGAATTCTTCTTCCAAAAGAAGCCGAAGTGAAAGAAGGAGATACGATGACTCATCATCTGAACTGGAGTCCAAGTCTGCCTCATACAACAGTTCGGATGAGTCACCGGAAAGGAGCTCCCGTAAATGCCGAGAACGAAGTAAGAGTAAAAGGAATAGACATGACAGGGAATCAGATAGTTCTGAGGATGACAGAAGAGGAAGCACAAGCAACAGACGCAGTAGGGACTCAGATAGTTCTGATGATGATAGCAATGAGAGCGATCATGACCGCAGAAAGCGGAAGTCTTCAAGGAACATTACTGAAGAGGAAATCGCTGAGTATTTAGCTAAGAAAGCACAAAGAAAGGTTTAGTATTTTGATTATTTTTGTTGGATTTTATTTTACTATATTGTTTCACTCAATTTATTTATTGCTCTTGTAATTTTCTATTGTGCAGGCGGCAAAAGTTGCAAAGAAATTGAGGGCGCAAAAGGTTTCTGGTTATTCTAATGATTCAAATCCATTTGGTGACTCCAATCTCAATGAGAGGTATGTTTTCTTTATATTTTGTCTTGAATGGCCTTTTGTTTTTCTTTTCTCCTTTTAATGCATTTGAAGGTTTCACTGATGATCATAACCAGTCCAGACTACATGTTTCCAATTTATGAAATTGATCATGTTTGTCTTCAATGCATTCTTAATGGTAAAACTACTGTACTGATGGCTAATGCCTAATGCATTTGAAATAATCACAAATTGAGGGCAGAATTTTTTTCTTCTATTTTCTATTGAATATAAACAAGTCATAATCTGTGTGTTGCAGATTTGTATGGAGAAAAAAGATAGAGCGAGATGTTTCTCAAGGTGTGCCCCTTGAAGAGTTTTCTGTTAAAGCAGAGAAAAAGAGACAGAGAGAAAGGATGGTATGTAGATCTCAATTAATTTTTAACTTCTCAGCCTGCGGTAATCGATGAATTTTGTGTGTTTTCTTTTGTTTTCAAGTTGTTAAATTCTTTGTTGTCCTAAACCATTCCAAATTCTAGTGATTTCATAATTTAGTAATCGGTATCACTAGTTTTTTTAGTTTAGTGTTTCAATTTATTCATCATCCATTCTTGATGCAGGCAGAAATTGAAAAGGTTAAAAAAAGGAGAGAAGAAAGAGCCCTTGAAAAAGCACGACATGAGGAGGAAATGGTGAGTTTAGTCCTTTGTTAGGGTAAAGCTTTTCTTGTAGAGTCTGTTTTCAAGAGAAATAGCTCATGGCTTATTACGTTGGAGTTATCTATATTCCTATTTGGATGTATTTTGGCTTGGTTAATTACATCCTTCTGCAGGCACTGTTGGCTAGAGAACGTGCTCGTGCTGAGTTCCAGGACTGGGAAAAGAAAGAGGAGGAGGTTTGTTGCCGAGTTTCAATTACTGTTCATTTTCAAAATTATTTTTTATTTGATCCAATACTAATATTTTCATTCTACAGTTTCATTTTGATCAAAGCAAAGTCAGGTCAGAGATTAGACTGCGTGAAGGTCGTCTGAAGCCAATTGATGTTTTGTGCAAGCACCTTAGTGGCTCGGATGATTTAGACATAGAAATAAATGAACCATACATGGTTTTCAAGGTGATTATTTTTTGTAACCTCAATTTTGATTTAATAATTTTTTAACAAACATGCATTAACTATGTTTTCTGACTATTCATGTTGGTGTTTGATTTGTATTGTTTAATATAGGGCTTGACAGTAAAAGAGATGGAAGAGCTTCGTGATGATATCAAAATGTATTTAGATTTGGACAGGGCAACACCAACTCATGTAGAGTATTGGGAGGTATTATCCTTTCTCACTCTTTTGCTTTTGTTGAGTAGAGATGTTCCTTGCTGCAGACAGCTAGAAATATATTTGTTTACAGACTTTCTATCATGCTACCATTCTAGAATTTGATATTCTGTACATAATGGGCACTCCTGAGATGAGAACATAATAGGATAGGTTTTATGTTGTTGAACCTTAATCATCTAGGATAAGGTTTTTGTCAATTTGAAAATTTAGAATGTCTCCAAAATCTGACGTTTTTCCTTTTGGTCATACTCTTCTTTAAGACCATTTCTCATGATCGCTAACCTATCAGAAGATTATGGCCATGATTATTGTATTTGGCACCTGATGTTGATTGAAAATAATTGCGGGTAGTTGTCAAAATAAGATATGAATGTCACATGGATGGTGATTTGACATGTGTAATTAATTCAACAGGCGCTTATGGTGGTTTGTGATTGGGAATTAGCTGAAGCACGGAAGAAGGATGCACTAGATCGAGCTCGAGTCCGTGGGGAACAACCTCCTGCGGAGTTGCTTGCAGAAGAGAGGGGGTTGCATTCTAGCATTGAAGCAGATGTCAGGAATCTTTTGGACGGAAAGACTCACAAGGAACTTGAGGCATTACAAACCAAGATAGAGTTGCAGATGCGTGCCGGCACAGCCAAGGTGGTTGAGTACTGGGAAGCCATTCTTAAACGGCTTCATATATATAAGGCAAAGGTACTCATTCTCAACCTTTGTAAATGATTTTTCTATGTAATGTGCAACTTGTTCTGGACCTCACTACTAACTAGCTGCAATTATAGGCTTGTTTGAAGGAAATACATGCTAAAATGCTGCGTAAGCATCTGCAACGCCTCGAGCAACCTTCGGAGGTTGCAAAATTCGAAACCGATCTTGATTCATGCCTGAAGCAGAGGTTATCGAGCATGATGACAATGGTATGCATATCTTTATTAGCTATGGTAAAATTCTGGATTCTTTTTAAGGTTATTGCATCTAAAGTCATTGGCTAATATTTCTTTGACGTGTAGATGCTGGAAATTTCTCTCCAGAACCTGTATTGGAGGAGGACACTCAAGAGGCAGAGAAAGAGGCTGGATCATTTTCGCCAGAATTATTACATGGTGATGATGATGAAGAAGCTATTGACCCTGATGAGGATAGGGCTTTACTGGTAACTTGTCTGATACAATGCCTATTGTCTATTTGGGAAGCTTATGAGTTAAAAAGCAGCTTGAATGTTTAACCATGTCACTACTTGTATATCAACAGGAGCGTAAACGAATTGCAGTTTTGGAAGACCAGCAAAGACGAATTCAAGAAGCTATGGCATCAAAGCCAACTCCGTCAGATGATAACTTTGAACTGAAAGCCATGAAAGCTATGGGAGCCATGGAAGAAGGGGATGCAGTATTTGGGTCTGGTGCAGAAGTTAACCTGGACTCACAGGTTGGTCTTATCATCCATTCTGCTCATCTTCCTCTACTAAGTTGTTATAAGATAGTGTGATTTACTTACACAAATCTCAAATGCAGGTGTATTGGTGGCATGATAAATACCGGCCAAGAAAACCGAAATATTTCAACCGTGTGCACACTGGATACGAGTGGAACAAATATAATCAGACTCACTATGACCATGACAACCCGCCGCCAAAAATTGTGCAAGGATATAAGTTCAATATCTTTTACCCTGACCTTGTTGACAAGACGAAGGCTCCAACATACACAATTGAGAAAGATGGAAGCAATGGCGAGACATGCATTATTAGGTTCCATGCTGGGCCTCCATATGAGGACATTGTAAGTTATTGTCTCAAACCATCTGGTAGTCTTATTTTTGTGTACAATGATTAAATTACCCTCGACTTACCAGCTTGTCTTCCTGAAATTACAGGCATTCAAAATTGTTAACAAGGAATGGGAGTATTCTCATAAGAAAGGATTCAAGTGCACGTTTGAACGTGGGATATTGCATGTATACTTCAACTTCAAACGCTACCGCTACCGTCGTTGATTTGTGGAAAGACAGTTCTGCTATCTTTTTCTTCCAAGCTTATACTGTCGTGCCATCGTAATCTGTAAACAGTTTTGTACTGATAATTTTCTTCATGATCGTCTGTTGTTTTTGGTAAATAGTGTCCATTTTCAAAAAGCGTAATTAAATACGGTCACCTAGTTTTTACTTTTTAGCGGCTTCTTGAAAAGTCTTTCGTATTAGTGTAACCTTCTGCAAGTAATAAAGTGGCTGATCCCATATTTTCAACAAATGCGTCCATGAAATGATTCAATTAAGCTCCTGCTCTTGATCATTAGATGTCGAAATCATTTAATTTCCGCTTGGGCACACCTTTTTCTTCGAGACTTGAATGCTCAAGTTAACGTCACCAACTCCTTAAATAGCTTAACAGTCAAAAGTCAAAGCTTAAAATGTAAGAAAGTACCGAGGGTAACTTGTACTTTTAACAGTCATCGCCGACACAGACCGACCAAGTGGTTTTTGTATCTTTGATATTCAATCCCAGATGAATCCCTTAACAGAAACGTTACCGTTTTTTTTATTGCAATTCAAAGAGTTTCTACTACTATGTACACACAATTTACAAACAAAATCTGTAAAGGAAACAAGAAAAAGGTTGAAGCTCTCAAATAGCATATTGAAGATTTGTCATACCCTGAATAAAAATCTGATAAATTAATACGAATAAATGTACATCATAGTGTGTATATATGGATCCGTATTATATATGGAGGAGAAAACCTCATGTAAGAAAAAACAAAACTCAAAATGAAAAAATAACAAATTAAGGTAAATGAAAATGGAAAATCAAAAATCAAAAGTATAACATGGAGTGGTGAAGATGTATGGTACTAGTATAGTGTGGTAAAGAATCAATTTAAAGCCTAAATCTAAACTTGCAGCTACTATCTTGAATCCTAATAGAATTATCAGGGTTTAAGCTGTTGACCACAAGCCTGCACCTGACTCTAAAATTCACCTTCATCAGCTTCAACTTCCCGAGCTTGATCCTAACAGGCTGCTTAACCCTAAGATTCAGGGGCACGTTCCCCGTCCGCTGCTGTTGCTCCTGCAGCGCATTTGCCAACGCCGTAGCGTTCTCCGTTTGCCCCGTTAACGGAATATTCAGCACCGTCGTGTTCTTATGACCTTGGTAAAATTTTGGCAATGACCCTTCACATAACTTCGTGTCCGTATAATAAACATTTATGCGGCTCCCTCCTTCGTAGTATATCCCTATTTTCTCATTAGGGTTTCGGGCTGTAATCGTAACGTTGAAGGTAGCTTCCAAGCTGGAGTTGTCGCTGAGATTGAACTGACTTACTTGCATTCTGTCAACTGAAAATTTTGGCAGCTTTGGTTTGAATGCAAGCCACAGGATTCCAACGGTAGCGGCAATGATAATGATCAAGATTAGTAACAGAGAAATGGTCCAACACATGCACTTGCACAAGCACCTTCTCTTCCTCTTCGGCGGCTTTGAGCGCATCACCGGAATCGTACGTTGAAAAGGCGGGTAACGCTCGGCGTCGGCGACGACGGCCGCCGGGTCTCCATGATCGGATTTTGACGCGTCACGTGGAACTAGTGGGGCTGTTGGCTTTTGCTGTGCCTCTATATCTTCTTGCACCGGGTGGATTTTCGGTTGGTCAGCCATTGAACTGAATGCAAATGTTGATGTAAAGTTTTGAGACTTATGAATGAATGTGTGTATTTATTCATTCCTCTTGTGTGTTGAAGTAATCAATATAAGAGAAAATTTTCTTGGCTTGTTGTATTAAATAATTAGAAAACTATTTGAAGCTTCCTTTGTTTGACTTGACCTTAAAAGCTGAAGTGTCAATTTTTCTATGGTTATTTTATTTTATAAAAGCACATGTTTTGTTGCGTTACATAAATTCAATGACGCGTCTGGCTTTCTAGCTTCCCGCTTTCATACTATAAATAATTAGCATCACATAATTTGTACGCTTCATAGATTAATTATATATTAACATGTGTCGCGAATATACATCCGAATAATTTGATTTAAAATAGATAATATTCATGTGGACAGTTTATGTTCCATTTGATTTCAAGCCTGATTAGACTTTTCACCCACTCCGCTGATATATATATATATATATATAAATACATGATGAGGTCAATTCAGAAGAAACTGCAGAACCCCAGTTCATATGCAAACAAAAAGCCAAGAACAAGAAACAAAAATTTGGATTGAAAGTGACTTCTGATTTCGTACTTTTTTGGTTATTCATGAAGTGTAATATTACAAACTGAAAATAATGGTCGATTTGAATGATTCCCTTTTGTTCAAGAGAAGTGATTAACATTTAACAATAATTCACCTTTTTTCTTGTTTAGTGATTACAAGCAAGCTTTTCTAAATTTATGGTCGATTCATTCTCCTTATTAGGAAGAAATTAAGTTAATTTAATAGCTCTCATTAAGACACACACATATTAACGAAAGTTTTTTTTTAAAAAAATTCTATTTGGATGATATGATATATTATTATATTTCTTATAGCAAAATTTTTGAGAAACCACATGGCATATTCTTCTGAGGTTAAGTAATATTACAAATTAATTAAAGAGGCAAACTTTTGGTTAACCAAATTTGTAACTCAATGTTAAGTTCTTGGAAGCTTCTTTTTTCTTTTTTTCTTTTTTTTTTGGGGAGAAATAATCAAAGCAAAATGACTGAGTCATGCAATTGCAAAGTAAATATATTGTCAATTTATGAAGCTACGTAGTACGTACCTACTGTTTTTGACTAAGCCTCAAGGGTAAGTGACGATTACTGATCTCATGCCTGTCATCACTGTTTCATAATTTATCTATTTAAATTTTTGTTTCACAAATTCAATAAGAATAATCACAACGAGTAGATAACATATAAAAACAAAATAAGATAGAATAATACGAACCATATGAAATATAAAATTATTAATGTCGCGTGTAAAAAAATGCGAAATAAAATTCTACATTTAGACATAAATATATAGCTGAAGGGACTGAACCCGTTTTAGTTGACAGAGAGAGGTAGATAACTTACTTATTCGTTACATCCAAATTCCCAATAAATTAAATCATTTGAATATCAATTTGATGTGTGTCGTCATATTTTTCTTTCAGAAAAGAGATGCCAAAACAATTTATGATGATTTTATTTTTAAAGCAATTTTGACTTTCGTGCTGGTTAATACTGGAGGAAAGTAAGCCAACTAATTTATCAAACGCGTTAACAGAACTGAGAGACTTGAATTTTGAATAATAATCTCGACCAAATCTTCCCAATGCACAATTAAATTTAGACGCAATTGTGACTGATGAAGGTAAAGTAAGCAAGCAAGTCATGCAAGCAACGTTAGGATGCTTACGTGAAAAACAAAATAACTGTTGGAGACTTAAACTCTTAAAAATTCACATTATTTTACTATTTTCGTTGGCATTGCGAGGCTCCATTGCCATTTACGTGAGTCGCCACTGGGCTTCTATGTCAATCCTTCATTATGACTTTGGCTCCTGCAACTCATTAATTGTCAATTCGAGTCCCAAGGAACTCAATTTCTTCCTGCAAATGGGAATAATTTTCGGTGGTAATTTCCCGATAGAAAATAATGATTGATCCACTGGGGAATCATTCATAATATATATTTTATTTATTTTATCATTATCCATCGTCTTCTTGAACATGTTTGATCAATAACTTTAATATATTTTGAAGTTGTTCAATTAATAAAATTCATCTAATGCAATTAAACATATTATCTCATTCAATATGTATAGGGTTTAAACACCAAACTTCTCATTAATTGATGTGTTTAAATGTATTTCATTAAATTTATTGATTTTTTCTTACCGTGATAATGGTTCATTCAGTAGACCGCACATGATTGAACTTTTGTTTTGGAATTCAGTTTGATGTTTGGAATTTTGTATGGTTGAAGATGTAAACATGGTGAGACAATATAGGGAAGAAATGAAGGGGAAATAATTGTGTGAGATAATATATTAAGACGGTGGGCATGTCTAATGATACTCTGTCATATGATAAAATATTAAATTAAAAGATAAGATTTATAATGAATTCTGTTATAAAACCTACTAAATTTAATATCTTCTACTCTGTTACGTGATAGAGTACTGTCCAACGTCCTAATCTCTTACGTGATAGGGTATTATCGAAAGTCCCAAGTAAGTTCAAAAGAGAGTAAAAATAATTTTCTGGCAGGATGAAAAATAAAATTGTACCCATAATTTCGGACACAATAGATATTTATAAATAAATAAAGGGGTTGTTTGAAATTAATAGCTAGAATGCTACACTGAGGTAAATCCGTAAATGTTGCAAACTTGCCATTTCCGGTATATAACAAAAATATAAGGGTAAAATAAGTAAAATTACCACATTAGTAACGCTGCTTACGCGTGCATCAGCTTTACTCCACGTGCGATCTTCACTGACCACAACTACAAAACTCAAGCTCTTTGCTCTGCGTCATCACTGTTCCCCGAAGCTAAGCGCACCAGGACTGTAAAGATGGCTTGGTGGTCCTCTGCTTCTGCTTCTGCTTCTTCCACCTTTAACTCTTCTTTTTTGCTTCGATCATCTTTATCATCCTATTCAAACAAAAAGCTTAGCAGCAACCATGTCGCGCATGCACCGCCTTCACTTTTTTCTCGTTATATTACTATTAATTCATTCAAGAAAAGATGCATTATTGTCACAAATTGTACAACAACTAACAAGAAAAACACAGAATCTTCATCCACCGTTGATTGTGTGGGAACAGGCACAGACGTCGAGTGTCTGATCTCCCCAACTGATAAAGAGGAAATAGAACAAGAGCAAGTAGAACAAGATGGCCAAGTGATGGAGCTGGGGATGCTTTTGGAATGGGCAGTGTTGGTGTCACCATTCTTCTTTTGGGGAACCGCAATGGTGGCAATGAAGGAGGTTTTGCCTAAGGCTGGCACTTTCTTTGTGGCTGCATTTCGTTTGATTCCTGCTGGTTTGTTGTTAATAACTTTTGCTAGCTCTCAAGGTCGAAAGCTTCCCTCTGGATTCAATGCTTGGGTTTCCATCTTTCTCTTTGCTCTTGTTGATGCTTCATGCTTTCAGGTAGTCATATACATTACCTATTCTATTGTTTTCAGTTTATGTATGTTTCTATGTGTAATAGTTTGTTAATTATGTGGGTAATGGTGATGGAACAGGGTTTTCTTGCTCAGGGTTTGCAGAGAACTTCTGCAGGTTTGGGTAGTGTAAGTATCTCTAATATTATTGAAAAATTTTATTTGCACTGCAAGATTTTATTGAATTTGGTACCTTCAAGTCCAGGAGATTTACCTTTTCTTTTGTTCAAGCTAAAATTTTGTTTTCTATTACCTTCATAGGTGATAATTGACTCACAACCATTGTCAGTAGCTGTGCTTGCGGCTTTGTTGTTTGGGGAGTCCATTGGGTTAGTTGGAGCTGGTGGCCTTGTTCTTGGTGTTATAGGACTTTTGCTGCTTGAGGTGGGCTCTAGATTCCTAGAGTTGCGATTCTAGTTTTAATCTTTACAATGTTGCTGCTTTCAATTTTATTATTATTATTAATTTTGCAGTTCATATTACTGTGATCACTGAAAACACCATATATACATGCCTAATTGCACTAAATTGATGGTTGAAACTATGCATTTTGTGCAGCATGCGCTTTGTATAACAGGTGTCCTTGGAGCTTTGTTATCAATTCTTATTATATTTCAAAGTTTGTTTTTTGGTTTATTTTCAAGTAAAGGCAACACTTTTAAAGCTTTAAGCTGCCTAAAGAGAGTGTGTGTGAGTTCATCATGCTGGTGACTGGTCTGTTGGTCAGCTAAGTTATTTTAGAAATTTTGTAATGAATTGTGAATTGTCACCCATCAGCCGTCATTGTAATTATACTTTCCTCCATATTGAAAGAGGATCCAAATGACATATTCCCTGAAAAGAAGTCATAGATTTATTTTATGCCTATGTTCAGAAAAATGTTCCGTTAAATTTGTATTCATTTAAAGTATATCAATGGAATTAATCTCTTGCAGGCACCTGCATTTGATGAGAGTCATTCTTCATTATGGGGAAGTGGGGAGTGGTGGATGCTCCTTGCAGCTCAGAGCATGGCAGTCGGTACGGTAATGGTCCGCTGGGTTTCCAAGTACTCTGATCCTGTTATGGCAACTGGATGGGTATTGTTCCTGTTCTAAACAGTGATTTCTCATAGACGTTCAATTGATGATTTCTTTGTAGCAGCTGTTACTCATGATTATAAACGTAACATATAATGATGTCAAACATTCAAAGTCCTTGTGCCCTTTTAACTCTTGAGAATATGTGTGGAGGTGTGGAAGTGGAACTAACATTCACATTTATGCAGCACATGGTAATTGGTGGTCTTCCTCTCATGGTAATCTCTGTCCTCAATCATGATCCTGTCTACAGTGAGAGTGTTAAGGAGCTTACATCAAGTGATATATTGGCACTACTTTATACCTCCATATTTGGAAGTGCCTTAAGCTATGGTGTATACTTCTACAGCGCTACTAAAGGTAAGTAATCAATTATGCTACTCAATGCCGATCACGATATCCTTTTTCCTTGTGAGCTAATTCTGCTATAACCTACGAAAGTGATTCAAAGTTTTAATTTGAATTACTTATATGTTTCAGGTAGCTTGACAAAACTAAGTTCTCTCACCTTTCTAACACCGATGTTTGCTTCAATTTTTGGGTAAGGTCATCCAACCAGAACATATGGAGTAAATGAAAATCCAGTATTACTGTCTAGAGTATTGTTCAAGAAAGAGTTCTAAAACCAGAAAATAGTTGAAGAACTTCTATGATTAGTTACTGATGAATAGGTCGCTGTTTTAATAGTTCTACCATTCCTGTTCATACATATGTACATATGTATGAGTTCTTTGGTGTGGTGTAATTTGGCTTCTAGAGTGTTTTTGATTGATTTTTTTTTCCTCGGTACACCACAGGTTTCTCTATCTCGGTGAGACATTCTCACCTCTGCAACTCGGGGGGGCTGCTGTTACTGTGGTTGCTATATACTTGGTCAACTTTCGGGGCAGTGTTTAGTGAAGCATATGGTTTATGCGTCAACATGGAGGCTAACATGTGAACAAAGATGAAAAGGAGGCTTACTGGGAGACTGTATCGGCAGTCTTGAGGCAACACCTCTATACTGGAAAGCTACATATACTAACAGCAGGCATGCATATTTAAAGATAGGTTACTAGTTAAAGAAGCAATAGAAGCCAAAAAAGCATTGGAGTGTGGGTATGACTTAATATTAGTTGGATCAGTTGGTACTTGGGATCATTCTTACAGCTAATTGAAGGTTCGAACTGATGAAGCTATTCTCTTAAGGCTGTATCATGGTAGACGTTGAAAATAACTTTCATGTCTTCTGATGAATTTAGAAATAGCCGGATACCATTTGTATGTCTGTGATGAATTTAGAAATAGTCGGATACCATTTGTATGTATTCCTTGCTCTTGATTTGGCAAATATAGATTTCATTACTACCTTGTACGGGCATATGTTGTAATTTTAAAATAATGGAGCTTGTACATGCATAAACACAAAGGCCAGATCAAGACCGATCATGTGACTACATATGTCTGCATCCATAAAACATGCGAGTAATAACTAATAAATCAATACGGTGAACAGTAGCAGACAGGAAACAAACAAATTCCAATGGAAGAACAACTATTTTTTGACTGCAAAATAAGGCAGTGGTTAAAACATTTCAAGGGGCAGCCTCTCCTTCCATACCATCAGCTTTTAATTGCTTAGAATTGGTTGGCTTCTCCAAAACACGTCCTGTCATAGGATTGACCGGACGTGTATCACGTGGTCCACCTTTGCGTCCCATTGCCACCATAGGAGGCGGGGGTAGTAACCCTGCCCTGAAAAGAATGCGCTGGACAGGGTCCGATGGTTGAGCACCAACTGATAGCCAATACCTGCGAAAAGATTAACGAAAAACCAAATTGGACAGAGATAGAGCAGTGAGATGCTTTATGCAGTTATTTCTAAGTTATTTATATTACTTAGGTATGATAGGCATCAGAGTTATCAGAAAGCCAGTGCAAATGAGAAAAGTATATCGTTTCCTGCGAGCGCTAAGCTTACAATTCTCACAACGCAAACTTGAGGATGGCATTAAAATTCTTGTATAATCAACCTTACAGAGATATATAAAAGGGAGAAGGAAAAAAAAAAAAGAAATTCACTGAGGATCATTTGACCACCTAAAAATAAATAATTCCAATTAACCAGACTTATCACCCGTATAGATAATGTAATTAAGAGCTTCAGACTTCAGTTCAACAGACCATAGTAACCTTACCAGTTGAAGTCTTTGCCATGATTCTACCATTAAATAGAAACAAGCTTTCAATGAATATTTTTCACTGTCAACATTGAAATTACTGCATATGATCATAGATATGAACAACCAAAAGCAGGCCATAGTAATTTTCTCAGAAGGCATATAGCTGATCCAATTTCAGCTTTCACAGATGCTGATAGTTCAAATGGGAGAGTTCAAATCAGTATCGAGGCCAAAACATGTCAAAAATATTGGTTCCTTGATGACAGGAAAGCCTCTTCACGGGGATTCGTGTGGGCTTCGATTGGGCTAGGGTAAGCCACTGATTCTCATTTGTTTAAGGATCAAAATTAAAGGTTTTGCACAAGGAAGATCAACCAACCACTGTATCAACTGTGGATGACAAAATGAGCCATACATTTGCTTTTAGCATACCACAAATTTTTCAGCTACAATTTCACTTCAAGTTTTTTTTTTCTTTTTCCCTTTTTCTTTTGTTTTAAATATATAGGTCCTAGTCAAGAATCCATGACTTTAACTTTATTAAGCTAAAAGACAAAAAAACACAAATTTCAATAAACTATAATATAAAATACATTGCATTGTAGTGTGTATTTTCTTATCTTTTAGTTTGGAAAATTATTCTATATAGCCCTTGCCTCTTACATCACATAACCATAATGTGCCTCTCAAATGTGGTTCATACTTTCAGTTGAGAACATGGAAGCAAAGGAAATATAGAACAGATAAAAATAAAAATTGCAATCAGCTGCAGAACATATTCATTCCTCAGTCCAGATAATCATATATTGCCTCTACAAACTTAAACTACAACTGAAGTGTTGCAGTTAATAACTGACCATCAAATCAGAGTATTCAAATGCAACAAAAATACTTTCGCGATAGAGTGGAATAGCAACGTCAATATATTTAAAAGAGAAAAAGGAATTAGCTTACTTCACTCTATCAAAATTCAGACCCATTCTTTTGCCGCCGTCTTGACCTAAAAGGATAAACATTGGAATAGAATCAGAATATTGCAAGAAAAAAAATTCATTGATCTAAAAAGTAAATTGAAAGGGGAAATGGGATACCTGGCAAGGGATTGTAATAGCCCAAGACTTCAAGATGCTTGCCATCTCTGGGTGATCGGCTATCAGCAGCCATCACCCGATAGAAAGGTTTGTTCTTACATCCAAATCTCGCCAATCGGATCCTCACCACCATCTTTTCTTTTCCTGGATACCCTCTGCTCTGTACAATTTTTGATAGTGGGGTTTACGCTTTGGTTTATTGCACTTTACATGACCGATGAGGGTTTACACTTTAAACAAAACGAGACGTCATTTTCTACTAGTGTTTTAACTTTTATAAAAATTAATGAAAAGACTAAAATTGGTGGGCAATTTGGTTTTCGGTTCAGTTTTTTCAATTTTCAGTTTGGTTTGCAACCTGTTTGGTTTAAGAATTTAACCCAAACGAGTTGAAAATTTATTTCGGTTCAGTTTGGACCGATTTCAAATCCGGTTCGGCTCGGGTTGTTAATTCAGGTTGCAATATGGTTCGGGTTGCAAATTCGGACTGAATTACTAATTCGAGTTACAGCAACTATTGTAAACAATGAACAAGGTAAAACAGCAAAATTAATCTACCCTAATATACTATCACCATTCAACGAAATTAATCTATAGTTAATATTTAAGTTGTTCACATTCATCAAAATGAACAAACCAGCAGCTTCAAATTCAATCACAAACGAACAAATGAGCAGCAACAAATTCCATTAATTTACCTTTTTTTGCTGAGGCTGGTTCGCTGAGGTTGTTGTCGTGGACTCGTGGGCGGCTGCCGTGAGCTGCGGTCGTGGGTTTCTGTAGTCGATTGAGGCTGCTGTGGTACGTTTGTTGTGGACTGACGCTGATTTGAGAGAGGAGAGATGAGGCTGACGTGTGGTGTGGCCGTCGGCAGAACTGCGACTGTTTTGGGCTGAGGCTCAGAGGCTGTCGGCGGCTCGTGCCTGTCGTGGTGACGCGTGAGGCTATCAGCGGCTATAACGTGGCGCAGCTGTGTCGTGGCGTGGGTATTTTTAGCGGCAGCCGGCACCGGCAGCTTCTGTCTTCAGTGGGCAGAGAGGAGAAACCGCAAGATAGTTCCAGGCTTTCAGCTTCAGGGTTTGTTTTGATTTTGTTTGGCTTTCGTTTCGATCGGGTTTGGCCTTTTAGTTTTGGGTTTTTTTTTTAATATATATATTTTGTAGGCTTTAACATCCCCCGGGCCCCAAAAAAAAAAATCGCACGGTTTAGCAAATTGTAAAACTGATCGGTTTTCTAAGTTGTTAATCCGAATCGAACATAAAATCGAATAAAAATTTAAGCTCGGTTTGATTTGGGTTGAAGTTCGGGTCAACCTGAACTGAATGCCCACCCATTTGATCTCAAGCAAATCTTCCAATGCACTACTAAATTTAGACGTAATTGTCAATTCAAGTACCAGGAACTCAATTTCTTCCTGAAAATGGGAATAATTTAAACTAGTAATTTTGGTTATGTCCCAATAGAGATAATGATTGATTCATTGGGGAATATTAATGATATTATTTAAAAAAAGTAGAGGAGTAGGTCGGTATCAATTTTTTTTTTAAATTTTACCCATTTTTTAGGATTAAACTCGTGTCATGAAGTTTTTTAAAAACCACTCACTTAAATTTTCAGTGATTAATATCAATAGTATTATAATTGCATCTCAAACCTTTAATAACACCTAAAAATCCTCACCATTCCACATAATGCACATTTACAATCAAACTCTTTATATTCAAAGCATTTCCATCTTCTTGAACATGCTTGATCAATAAACTCTAATATATTTCGAAGTCGTTCGATTAATAAAATTCATCTAATACAATTAAACATATCGTCTCATTCAATATGTGTAGGGTTTAAACACCAAATTTTTTATTTAAGTGATATGTTTAAATGTATTTTGTTGAAATTATTGGTTTCATTATTGTAATGGTGGTTCATACGGAAAAGCGCATAATTAAACTTTTTGTTTGGGATTAAGTTTGATGTATGGAATTTTGGTTGGTTGAAGATGCAAAAATGGTGAGACAAATAGAGAAGAAAAGAGGAGAAGTACTTATGAGACAATATACTGATATGATAATGATGTCTAATAGTACTCTGTCATGGTAGAATAGTAAATTAAAAAAAAATATAATTTATAGTGAATTCTATTATAAGATCTACTAAATTTAATATTAACTACTTTCTCATGTGATGAAGTACTATCGATATTACTTGATAGAGTACAATCAGAAGTCCTAGGTAACTTTTTTCTAAAAGGGGAGGTAAAGGAGAGGAAGAGAGAGTAAACATAATTTGTTTAGCAGGATAAAAAATAAAATTTTACCCATAATTGTGGACAGAATAGATATTCATAAATAAATAAAGGAGCTGTATGAAGTTAATGGCGAGAGTGGTACAGTAAGTAAAGTTAACGGTGCTCCGGCATCCATCAGCCTTACCCCACGTGTGATCTTCACTGACCAGTGACCACAACTCAAAACTCAATGCTGATCACGATATCTTTCTTCATCTTCTCGTGAATTAATTCTGCTATAACCTACTAAAGTGATTCCAAATTTTGATTTGAATTACTTATATGTTTCAGGTAGCTTGACAAAACTAAGTTCTCTCACCTTTCTAACACCGATGTTTGCTTCAATTTTTGGGTAAGGTCATCCAACCAGAAAAGATGGAGTAAATAAAAATCCAGTATTTCTGTCTAGAGTATTATTCAAGAAAGAGTTCTAAAACCAGAAAATGGTTGGAGAACTTCTGTGATTAGTTACTTATGAATAGGTTGCTGTTTTAATAGTTCTACCACTCTTGTCTATATATATGTACATACGTTTGAGTTCTTTGGTATGGTGTAATTTGGCTTCTAGAGTGTTTTTAATTGATTTTTTTTGGGGGGTACACCACAGGTTTCTTTATCTCGGTGGACATTCTCATCTGTGCAACTGGTTGGGGCTGCTGTTACTGTGGTTGCAATATTACTTGGTTAACTTTCGGGGCAGTGTTAAGTGAAGCATATGATTCATGCGGTCAACGTCTCTGAACTGGAAAGCTACTCATAGTTAAAGGAGTAATAGAAGCCAAAAAAAAGCATTGGAGCCTGAGTATGACTTCATTGTTGTATCTCAAGAAGTATGAGTTGGATCAGCTGGGACTTGGAATCATTCTCACCGCTAATTGAAGGTTCGAACTGATAAAGCTATTCTCTCAAGGCTTGTATCATTGTAGACGTCGCAAAAAAACTTTTGGTATGTCCTCTGATTTAGCAATGGCAGGATATACATAGCAGGTCTATGAAGAATATAGAAATGGCCGGATACCATTTGTTTATTCCTTGCTCTTGATTTGGCAAATATGGATTTCATTACTACCTTGTACGGGCATAGGTTGTAATTTTAAAATGCTCGAGCTTGTACAGTGCATCCCACAATTACAATGAACTGCTAGAAGAAATTTTCGGTAAATTTGAATCAACAGCAGCAACTCGTTACATGCAGATAAAACATAAACATCAAGACCGTTCATGTGACTACATATGTCTGCATGCATAAACATTGTGACAGTACAAGATAGGAAGCAAACAAATTCAAATGGAAGAACAAATATTTTTTTGATTGAACGAAGATCGTTCAAGTAAGATAAGGAAGTGGTTAATTTCTTGAAAAAAAAAAAAAGAAACTGGTTGCAAGTTTGCAACCGTAAAAACATCAAATTCTACAACTAAAAAAAACTACCCAAGTACACATAGAGGTAAGTGAAAATCAACACGCTATGATGAAGCAGCAGCTGTAGCAACAGCAACCCTGCCACGCCAATTTCCATTCTGCTGGTAATCAGTGTCTCTTCTTTTCCCACTAAATCCCTTCCTGTTCTTAGTTGCTTCACAGCCTGCAGCTTCAGACATGGCTTGTCTCTGGAAACCTAGTGGACTCTGATCCTCCTCTTTCATGTTTGATCTTGATGTCCAACGATCTGTTGAATCGGCTGAATTGGGTTCCCATGAAGATGAAGATGTCCAGTTCTGTTGAGTAGTGCAGCCCACAAAGCTGTTACTGCCTGAGGATTCCTGCCCATCCATATCTACTCCTAATTCACTGCCGCCTCTCTTCACAGTCACATATCTATGAAAGCTTGGCTCCATCAGGTCATCATCTGCAAGAACCTCAGATTCGACAAAAGGGTCTTTAGCCTCTGTCATTTTCTTCCCAACAAGATTAACCCCAGCAGAAAAGTTGTATGCATTTTTGTTGTTAGACTGATCAGCTGATGGGGGTTTCCTGTCCTCAGAAAATGCACATGACAGATGGGAGCTTGTGGTGGAGTTGAGGTCAGCAACTGCTTCGAGGATGGAGCAGGCTTTTGTGACACAAGCTGGGAGTGAAACTGAAGGAGTGCTTTTCTGATGAAAGCTCTGGATGTCTTCAAGCAACAACGCAGTGTATGATGGTGTAGGATTCAGTAAAGTTTCGGGATTCAGGTCGAGATCGAGGTCTCTGGATCGCCTAGACGACCTGGTTCTAGTTAAAGTTTGAGGTTTTTGGCTTTCAGTTACTACTGCTGCATTGGCTGTCATAGGCAGCTGAGCTTTATCTTCTTCCAGAATCTGTCGTTGCTCCTTTTCTGTGATATTTGCACCTGTAACCTTGTTATTCAGGGTGGTACCTCTGCAGCTGGATTTGTGATTATTAGTTCCCTGAGCAATATTTTCGGCATTTGGCTTGTGAATTGGAGCCTACATAAGTCATAAATATCCATGCGGTAAGTTAATATCAACAAAAAATGGTAAATCCCCATAGTTCAAACTACGTACTTCAAGTAATAAATTGAACAAGAAAACATTTCAGCAGTAATAAGTTGTTAGCTAACAAATTCATAATAAGGAAACTTTAACTTGGAAGCCGTTACAGATCTAGTGTTACTGGCTTGTAAGAGAAGAAAATATGCTTGTCGTATATCTAATACTTTTAAGGAGAGAAAAGTTTATAACAGTACCTGATACAGAACGTTAGCTGAGGAATCCCTAACAAATCCACCTTCGCCCTCAAAATCTCTGCTTTTGTTACGAACTCTGTTAGTAATAACATTCGAAGCCTTGTTGTTACAAGCTGATTGCGGGTACTGGAGGGAGTTGGGATCAATTTCACTCAAAGGGTTTCTTCTGTAAGGAGAATGCTCGGCTTTCCTTGTAGAGTTGTGGTGGTCGATTTCACTGGAAGGGTTTCTTCTGTAAGGAGAATGCTGCTCAGCCTTCCTCGAAGAGCTGCGGCTAAGCGAAGGATGCTGCTGCTCCTTCACATTATTACCATTTACCCTCGCCGGAGACTTGGAACGAGGCGATGCAGCCATCCTCGAACCCACAGCTCCAGCCGCCTCACCGACGTTTCTCTTCACAGAAATCCTCTTGACGCCACTAGAATTCGACGCCGTTGCAGGTTCTACAGGGACAGTGGCAGGCACCGATACCATTTTCCCAGGTCTATTAGCATTAGCACTAGCATTTGCAGTTGCAGTTGCTGAATTGTTCTCCGATCTTCTACCGGGGGATCTGCTGACGCGTCTCCCGCTGCCACTACTGCTGCCTCTCTCTCTACTCCCCGACCTTTGCTGATCTCTTTCTCGACTCGGCGTCCGCCTCCGTGCATTCGGCGACTGCCTGCTTGATTGCCGGTGCCGCTGTCTATGCTGCCTCTGGTTTTGCTCCTCCTCATCACTCCCTTTCTTCTTAACGGCATCACCGCTGTCGTCACCCCCATCGCGCTCAAATCCACCCTCGTTCTGATCAAAGTCATAACTCCTCTTCGACCCGGAGTACTTTCTAGCTGACGACGCCGTCTTCCCAGACGAATTGCTCCTGCTAAGCCTCCCGCATTGTATCAGAATGGCATCCACTTCCTCTTTCGTGCAACTCGACGTCCGTACGACGCCGTTGCTGAAGCTGCTTCCAATTTCTTCCTTTTCCTTTTCAGTTTCCGCTGCATTTACAACAATTTCTTCATTAACTGCGCGTTTGTCGTGGCTCTTTCTGTGTTTTATGACGAATATTTCTTTCTTCACGAGCCCTTCCTCTTCTCTAACTTCCTCTTTGGTTTCTTGCTTCGGTAATTCTTTCTGGGTTTGAGTGTTATCACACTTCTTCGGATCTACCGTCACCATAGATGCTTTAACAGGAGCCGGAGCCGGAACAGTAGCATCTGCAACTGAAGACGACGAAGGAGAAGAATCTTTCTTCTTGCTCAAACAACTACCCATTTGGAACGGGCCAAAAGAACAAAGAATTTGAAACGCGAGCGTGTAATATGGAATGAGTGCGTTAACGAGTTAAATGCGAAGAGATAAGAATAGAGAGAGGGGTACGTTGTTCGAGAAGTCAATTTCAAATAAGAAGAAGAGAGAGAGGAATTCAAATTTTGAGCGGTCCCAGGCAAAGCACGTGTGTCCGTTAGAGAGAAAGAATAGCCGTTAGCTCAAATGAGAAACGAAACGAAACGAATCTAATCTCCGCCGTTTTGTCTCTGTTCTGAATTCTGATTCCCCTCACTAACCCCGATTTGTTTCTACTGTTACTTAAATGCAATATTATAATTAATTTATTAATTTATTTAGTGGGATTCAAATTTCTCCGCTAACGGCTATCTTCTTCAATTGAATCTTTGTAGCTGATACTGAAAACACTATATAAGATTTCTAAGAACACCTAACTTAGTAGGCCCAACTAAAAGCCCAAGGATTAAGAAAGCCCAAGGGAAAAAATGATAACGATGAATGAGAATCGAGAAATGAGAGAGGCAAGAAAATTTTTGTTAGAAAAATAAAAAGCAAGCAGCTTTGAAAAATTCTTCTTGACCGGAATCGGAAAATGGGACGAGAAAAGCGAGCGGGGACTAGAAACAAGGATGAATCGGCGTTTAGCAGAGCGGTGAGTGCGGTGTTTGCGTTCGTAAGATTGGCGGAATTCGAGATACTCTTCTTTCTCTTCCTCGTCATCACTTTTATTGTCTTCAAAGATCTCGTACGTCACTCTCGATTCTTTATTTTTTTATATTGTAAAGAAAGGGGGAAAAAAAAACAGATTTAGAATTTTCATGTAAAAGGTATTGATAACTGAGATGGGTGACTTATGTGTTTAAAAAAAAAAGAGAATTAACACGGTTGACTTGTGTATCATTGGGAGATAATACAGAAACATTTATTGAATAAGACTGTAGCAGATACAGTAACATATATTGAATAAGATTACAGTGTGTGTTTGTAATCCTGTCCTGAATTTTTTGGAAGTGATTGTAATTTGATTCTGACTCCATAAAGTGTTGATACCGCTGGGATTATTATGTAGCAGTTATCATTTGAATGTCTTGAGCTTGATGTATTGAGGAATTACTTTGAACTTTTTGAAGATGGGTAAACTTTATTGCTTGTGCCGCTTGATAAGAATGTTGATACTGTGAATGGTGTCTGATCTCATGTGAGATCCAAAATTGTTATTTGTTAATTAAAATGTGTTCCATTATCAGATAACATAAAACCATGCATGGATTTTCTATACAATTTTTGCTTCAATATTCTCGTGGTATGCATCAATGACCCACTTACTCTCTGTACATGGTACTTAGGAAATGTAGAAGAGCATCTAATTCATTGGCTTGTTTTATGCTCTTTGGCAGCTGTATTTTGAACCCAAGAGAATTAAATTGCTGGGAAACAGGCACAAAATGGCACACACGTGCACAATATGATTCTTACCAATGATTTGGAGATGCAATTCCATATTGTTGGTATCAATCTGGCAGGCCAAAATTTGATTTCCATTCTTTATTCCTTGATGTTGTTTTCTCACTGTCTGGGAAGTCCACTTCTAGCATTTGATTTGCTTGCATGTTGAATCCCAGTCGTGATTAGCTCCAAGAGAGCATTTTAACAGCTCTTGTGACTCTGATTACAACATGAATTGCTTGGATTTCTCAGTATTTGTGTAAACTACGAATTGCTACTGATTTGACAAATTGTGTGCAGATTTCAAGGCCTGAATACAATCAGATCCTTGTTAAGAAGCCCGGTGGAGTTGATTTATGGCGTTACTAGACCGTGTGTAATAGATATTCAGGTTTGGATTTTATTCCCTGTGAATTACAAAATATCAGAGGAGTTGGTAAATTTAATTCAACATTATATCTGTCTGTATGTCATTGTGCGTGAAACTATTTCGGTTCATAGTTGTAACTGCACTTTGAAGTTGTGAAAAATGACACTGATTTGAGGTTTTCTTTAGTGCTCATGGAAGGTTGCTTAAGAAAAATAAGGAGATCCGGAGAGAGAGAATTTATATCTTCTTTTTTCTTAATTAACGGGAGCCTGATATCTCAAGTGCTTAATCCATACTATTGTCCTATTTATTCAATCATTAGTTTTACTTTTTGCAGGATCAAGAGAAGAGCTATTAGCATTTAATCTCTATGAGAAAATGATTCTGATTTAGTTACAAGCTTCAAAAGAGAATCAAAAAGTTTGTCCAAATCGCAGTGATTTTCCATATCGCTTGCCCAAAAGAAAGGGGAAAAAACCACAGGCCATTTGAAGTATAAAGACGTCCATTTTTGGGATAGAAGCCGCCAAAAAAAAAAAAAGGAAATTGGAAAATGAAAAATACTTACTGGCCAGAATTCGATAATATTTTATTTTATTTTTTTAAATTTTTAACCACTAATTACGTAAATAAAATTTATTCAAAAAAAGATTAAATCATAAGAAAATCTTAGTATGAAAGGGGAAACAACAACACCAAAAAAAAAAGAAAAAAAAAAGGCAAACAACGACAACAGAATTAGAGTTAGTAATAACCAAAAGCAGTCAGCTTCCCATGTTTATCATTCCTGTTTATTAGCAGCAGCAGCAGCATCAAGCTGTGCTAATTTCTCCAGTAATGGCTCCCTCAATTTCTTAAGATCTTCCAATTGCTTCCTAGTAGTTTCAACCTTAGCTTTCCTCTCCTCATTCCCGACGATCTTGATGTCGATAGATTTCACAGCTGCTTCCTTCTCCTGGACCTCTTCATATAGTTCATAGGCTGAATTCACTTGAGCTTCATCAACCTCCTTCACTTTACTACTACTTGATCCGGCTTTACCATTTCCAGAATCCATGGTGCCTTCTCTTCTTACTGTTGAAAGGAGAAAACTGAAGGAGAGATGGCAGGAACCTAATAAATTGGTGCTGCGTGAGACATAATTCATGACCATTGGAGGCAAATACTTGTGATACATTGCAGGCAAAATACCTGTGATATTGGTAGTATTATGAAAATGAACACGGCATGTTTAATTTGCACATGGTATTCGTTTTGGAATACTAGAAATTCGTTTGGTATGAGCAGGATGTACTATTCTTATTATAAACCGAAAATTACTACTGTGTGATATAATTATAGCATAAACAACACCGGTGGATTATCGTATTTTCTTGTACCCCGTTGTATCACAACTAATAAATTGCACCATTAAATAGATAAGTCACCAGTGGAATTTGATCCATTGTTGCCAGACCGGACCAATCATATTATGCATGCACAGAAGGGTACTTGAGTAGATGGTGATTGATGATTTGAAAACCACTACTTGCATTTAATAACAAAATGAACTTAATTTTTTTCCCCCCTCTTTTTGACGGAAACAAAATGAACACTTGAACAGTATAGTGATTCGTTGGGGACTTTAAAAAAAATTATAGTAATTTATTGGGGGTTTTAGAAAAAATTATAGGCTTGATTATAAATTAATGGGGGCTTTAAAAAAATTATTGAGAATTTTAAGAAAATTAAACTAAATATTAAAAAAAAATTTCCAGTGGGGGCTTAAGTCCCCACTGGTCCTAAGGTGAATCTACCCCTGCTTGAACTAACATATGTTTACTAACGTGACATTGACCTTTTGTTAGTTTTCATATTTCCTAGCTTTCTGAATTAGAAATCTTACTCTTACACATATATTTCTATATCAAGCATATTTTATTTACTTCTAAAGCTAATGATGAATTATTTGAATTCCATATATATATATAAATATATAAACCTTTTATAGTGTAGGTATCCTAATTTTTTTTTCTATACAAATACGTTTTTAAACCGTAGGATTTAAAGAATTAATTTTTAACTCTAAACTGCATGATTTTATAATTCATTCAAAAATATCTCTCTTAAAATGTATAATAAATCCATTTAAAAATAATCAAAGAACCAATTCCTAAAATCAAATTGCCAAAAATAATAAATCATAAAATTAAAGTTTAAATTTATTTAAAATAATTCATAACGATTGTGTTGTGTCCCAATCATTCTAGTTTCAACCCCACAATAATTGGTATCACAACTAAATCTCAATAGTCAGAATCTATTGATGAAACGAATTAGTTATGTCAAATGAGAGGGGTTAGGTTGCTATACATATATAGTGCTTGCTCAATATAATTTATCTAATGATTATAAGTGTTTATTTAGCCCTATAAATTATTTTCAAATTTTGTGTTTTTTTAGTAAAGTTTTTGAAAATTAAATAAGTTATTTGGTCTTTACTTTCAAGAACTCAAATATTAGGTTTTTGTGAGTAGACGTTGAAAAGTTCTTTTTAAAATACTAAAATATCTAAAATATATTTTCTTTATTTCATAATCTTATTTCATTTCTTTATAACATAACTTTAAATAACTCGTTTATTAAAATAATTTTACAATCCTTAATAAAAGCTCTCATTGACTGGAAGTGGGCAAAATCGAACCAAAACTGAAAAAAATTAAGTTCGGTTTGATTTTTTCAATTTCGACTTAGTTTTTTTAAACTAAAAACCCAAATATATAAATACTAAACCGAATGATTCGGTTTTTGAATCACAAGTTACAAAATCCGAACTGAAACGATATAATGACATTTTCGTAATTTCACATAACATATTTGTACACAATTACACGTGTTTTCACCACTCTCAGTCTCTACTCTCTCGCTTTCAATTTCAACTAGGGATGGCAATGGGGAGGGGACCGATCTCCCCGTACCCATCCCCAATATTTTGCGTATGTCTCCGTCCCCGTCAGAATTACTTGAGAGAATCTTCATCCCCTCCTCGAATAATAACAGGGGATCCCCGAATAACTAATACATTTTTTTTTCAATTTTGAGTTAATCATATTAAAATAAAAAATTCAAATAAAAGTAAAGTTCGAAATATATCTTACATTAATATTTATTACAAAAGTCACATACATTAAATTAGTAAGTAACGCAACATGTAAGGAATACAAACTTCTTTTACAAAACTATCATGAACAAATTAATAGTTTAATACAAAATTGTTCCAAATAAAATCGAATTTAGATTCAAAATTAACTTTTTCAATGGTGGCGTGGGCACTTTATAAATATAGACTATTCCCTTTAAAACACAATAGTTAAATCGGAGCAAATCAAAAGCAAATATTAGATTAGATTAGATTAAATTAGATTAGATATTAAAATTGTGATTCGCTGTGGGCAATTATAACATCTAAAAATAAATAAAAAATAGATTTAAGTTTAAAATATTAAAGAATATTAAAATTAAAAAAAAGTGTTTAGCTAATAGAATGTACTCGGTCTTTTTAATGTCCTAAATAAAAATTTAGGACTTTAATTAGTTAATTAGGCCTAAAAGTTTAATAATATAAATATTTTGATTTTTTTATTTTTACCAATATTTATAATTTTATAATTTAAATTTTATTATTTGTTTACTAGTAATTTTAAAAAATTAAAAAAAAATTAAAAATTAAAATGGGGAAATGGGTAAGGGATAGGGATTCCACCTCATTTCCGTCCCCTCCCCGAATAAGAAATTGGGTATGAAATTATCCCCATACCCTCCCCGATTGGGAAAAATCCCCGAGGGTACCCGTCCCCGTAGGGATTTTTGCCATCCCTAATTTCAACAGCCACAAACCCATACCCTAAGTCCCACCTTTGCAATCAAATCCAAATGTGCGGGTGCCTGGTGCTGCCGAATCTTGGCTACCGACCTGCCACTGCCGTTGCTGCTTCCTTCCATCACTTCCGTCGTCAGTCAATTGGTCAAATAACTTGTTGTTTTCTTTTTTTTTAAATGTTATTTTTCTTTTTTGAAATAGCTCTTTAGTTTTTTCTAATTTCATGTTTGCCTTATTTTTATATTATTGTATTAAATTATTAATAGTATTTATTTTATTAGCTCTATGTGGATATGAGTATGCTATTGTGCTTTTTCAGTTTTTCCATTTCGGTGCTAGCTACTAAATGATGAAGATTGAAGATGAAGTGGAGGGATAATATCGTTTGGATCCCTTCCCTTTAAATTTTTTTTACTATGGCTCAATGTTTAGGAAATGTTTACATATAGGAATTTTGTTGTGACCCTATGTTTTTGTAAATATTTTAAAAGGGTCCTTGATCAGGAGTCAATATGGCAAAATAGAACCGATAAGAGAATCGAAACCAAACCAAAACCGATTGATTTCGGTTCAGATTTTTTCCCTTAAAATTCAAATGATTTTTTTTTTAATTTTTAGACCCAAACCAATCCAAAAATAAAATTTTATCCAGAAATTGAACTGCCGAACTGATGCCTACCCCTGTCATTGACAACCAAACAATTAATTTTTTTAGTAAAATGTCTATTTATAAAAACTATACTAATAAAAGCTCTATTTAAATAAGTTCTATTTGAAAAATTATATGAAACGAAGCCTTAGTTATCCTTAATGTAAGTGATATAAAGATAAATTGTGCACTATATTAATAATTAATTAATGGAGCATTTCAAATCTAATATAAAAAAAATAGTACACATCTATATGTATTGTCAAGAATATACAAGATCATTTCAAAAGTCTCTAAATGTTTGTAATGTACATATCATTATTATCATATAGAGACAAAGTTGTTAAGATGAGATTAATAAAAATTATGACTTATCATAATTTGATGTTTATTCTTACTTATAACTGACTTAAATTGGGACCAAAATTTTTTTATGAGTAAATGCGGAGTAAACGCCACCGGCGTTTTGGCGTTTTTATTTAGTTAAAAATGAGTTCAGTGATTACCGTTATTTTAGAATGAAGTTGGGCTAATGAAAGAAACTGTGTAAATTTTGAATGTTAATTAAATGGGTTTTAAAAGAATAAAAGAGGGTGCAACTAGATGTCTCCAATGTTTCAGGTTGAATATCCTAATACTCTAGGCCCAACTGGCGACAATAATTTTAAAAAGAGGGAAAAAAAAGTTTATCACCATCTACGTTTCGTAATTAAATTTTATAGCTGACGTGTGCTAGAGCTCACTAGCTGTCAAGGTTAGCATTCTGTTTTAGCTTAATAAGAAAAATTTCCCGCCTTAAATCAGTTTGCTTATTAGATATTTTTCCACCTCGCTGGATTCTTCGGCCTCAGCCTGCATAAATAGAGTCAGTTTAAATCATTGAATCAATAAGCTGCTTATTGATAAACAAAAGGCAATGAAAGAAGGCAGTGGCAGCGGCGGCGACGAAGGCGGAGTTTCAGTTACTACGGGGAAAAGGCGATGGAGAAACCTCGTGATTGGAGTACTCTTTCTCGTTATCCTTTCCATGGTTATCCCTCTGGCTTTCTTATTCGGCCTTCACAATGGCTTCCACTCTCCCAATCCCAACTCCAATGGTCAGTAATCGTTAACTTTACTTTTTTATTTTTATTTGCTTCAATTAGACTGTTGTCCTCCGTGGTCGTGCCAAACAATTAGACTTCTCTTTCTTCAGATCCAATCGTGCTTCATTCCTCAATCTACATTTTCACTAGTTAGATCTCTGCGTTAGTATTCATTACATGAGTATTGAGTAGTAGTAGTAGTACTTAAGCCTGGCATTCAATTTCATCACTTATGTTTCCTTAATTGTTACTTCACTCTGGTGCAACAACTGTAGAAAACTCTTTAAACTACATAATTGTCCTTTACTTCACACCAGAAATAGCTGATCTTAGTTCCAGATTTCTATCTATAGCGAATCTCATCAGTATATTCTGATTCTTCTGCAGGATATGTATCTATGCGTAAAACTTCAGTTCCAGTAAGCCATCCATCCAACTTTATTTCTTGCAATTTTCTTTTGTTAATGTTTCTTATTTTTTGTATTTTATTTTCGGTGCTGCTAACAATCAGGGCGATCTTAAAAGTTATGATAAATACGAGAACAGTGATGATACTTCCAATAATTCTGAGGTAATGAATAGACACTGTCAGTGCTGTACTTACCCTCTTATGAACAAATACATTGCTTATATATGTAGTTCAACTTGATACTTCCCTTATTTAAGTTAAATTAGTGTCAATAACGATGTTCTTTCTTTATTTTGATTTATGATGCAATAGATGGTAATCCTTTGATGGATGTTTTTTTTATTGTTTTTGCAGGATGATCGATCCACTCGTATAAATGAACTTGTCCAAAAATTAGCTCCAAATATTTCAAAGGTACATTTTGTAGTTCTCTGTGGTCAATACATCCTTCACTGTTAAATCATTGAGACTTGTTATATGCATTAAATTCCTGCAATTGGTGTTGCAATTTTTAGCTAATTTTGAAGTCATTTCTTGTAGGTAAATAATCATATAGCAACCCTTTACCTGATTTGGTTTGGTTGTGTGCCATTGTCATGATTAAATTAGTTTGACTTACTTTCAGATTCTTTTGAATTATGTTTACATGTCTAGATAGCCTATAGGTTGGAACAGCTTTAAAGTGACAACAAACCACGGAGGTTTAGGTATTCAAAGTCTTTGTTTCAAATTAGATACTGTGGCATTCAACACGTGCTGCTTCAGGGAGCAAGTTGAATGTATCAAAAGAAAAAAAAAATTGTCTTTTTGGAAATCACTCTGCTTTGCAACTGCTCATGTCTGTTTGAGAAGGCACATCTTAAGTTTATTTAAACTTGCAGAAATGGTTAAATATGCTTGCAGTTGGCCAAAATTTGGTGTAATTTTTAAATGTTCACTCCTTATCTTCTTTAAATGGCATATGTTCATCACTTCTAATTTAATTTCCTCCTTGAGCCTACCATCCCTATCCATTTACTGTTTGAATTTTTTTCCCCTCCAACCATTTCCATTTTCTAACTCTAAGTTGAAATCTGTGCAAGAATTTCTTGAATATCTCACAAGTCTCAACCTTCTTTAGATTCCCTGGTCTTTTAATATTCTATTATTAGATTATTTCAGCCTCGTGAAAGTGTACCATACTAAGGCGTTATGGGACTTGATTTAGAATCTAGCTTTGAATTAATTTTTGAGAAATTCAAACTTCATTCACCAGCATAAGGAGTCGTGTATTTTAGGATTCTTCTGATTGTAACCTTTTCATATCATAAACTCCTATTGAGTTATCACAGGTGCCAAAACTTTAAGCTTACAAGAAAGAACTCAAAAATAAATTTTAACTCCAATGTGACTCCAAGTTAGGTCAAATCATAATTACCAAATTGTCTTGTGGATTCAAAAATTATCGTGGGTTAAAGTTAACAAGCTGGAGGATTTGAGAACAAGACTTCTTGGTCTAACAACAATATCTATTATCATTTGTTGAAAAATCCGAAGTTGATAGGTGAGACCGTGAGAGCCAAACAATAATTTTAAGCACTCACAGGCAGTTTTGAACTTATTTGAGCTTTTCACGTGTATCAGAACATGGGCTGACTTTCACTTTGTCTAATAATTTAACTAATTAACAGAATGAGGGAATTTGAATATAGGGTCATCATATCAAATGCTTGTACTGAAAAGCTTAAGCTTCTTGTTCTAGGTAAGGGCTTAGGAGTGTTGAAGTTGTGATACACACCCTCAAGTAAGGTAACAACAAACACTGCTGAAACTAGATTTGGCAGCATGCCTAAAAGCATAAGTTAATAGGAAGTAATATCTAAGTTCGAAGATGTTGAGTAGTCATTAACCTCAAAAGCTTAAGCTTAGGAAATGCTCATCATTCATTTTTAACTCTTAACAAATCACATCATTTGTGATCTTTTCCTTTTATCTGATTTCACTTCATTGTTTCATTCATAGGATCAACTTTCTCACTCTATTGTCAAAAGTAAAGATTCATTTGAAAGCTCTCAAGTTCATTGGATTGCAGATAATGTTATTGTATTTGGGCCTTTAAAGTAAGATACCATAAGATTTGACATAATAAAAAAGTAAGCTGCTTTAGGGATTGACTCTACCCATACTTAAGATGCTTTAAGAAATAGGCTCCTTAAGCAGGAGACTATGGTGCTGGGAAATTACTTTCAAATTTGTATTGACAGCCTAATATTTTAGAAGATTTTGAAACATATGGATGAGGTTGTCCCAGTTTTTGTTTTGAAATATTTCTCTTGGCTGTTATAGGATAATTTCCCCTCTTTTTTATTTACGCGAGTTAGATTTGGTTTTCCTAAGATCGCTAATCTTATTTTAATAGGGTCTAGATTACTTATTGAAAATCTATTTCTTTTATTTATTAGTAGTTCTCTTTTCCTTTTCTCTTAGAAGTTTGCCGTTACACATAGTGCCATATATATTTTGTTCTTAGGCAAATAAAGAAATATTGATTCCCCACGCCACCACCCATCCACTTTTCCTTTTGAATTCTTCTCCGGTTCTCTCAATACAAGTCCCTTGAATCTTCTATACTGTGTTGCATTTAATGCTCAGGAAGTTTGCTGTACAACTTTTAAACAATGTTCTGAAAACAGTCTTAGGGTTTGATCTGCACCTCATTTTGTTAACCGATCCTGATAGATGAGAGATCTTGCTTTGCTCTTTAATAGCTACTGTAAAATGAAAAATTGATGACTTGAAACTTTTTTATGACGTCCATGAAAAAAATAAATCTATTTGTTTCTGTAAGTTTCTTTTAATAATATTGAGGTTGTTAATTATGTGTGGGGCAATGCATGTATTTCATCATTGAACTAGATCCCAAACTGTACAAATGTAGGTGAAGAGGGAGTTGAAGACGATGAATTATACCTAGTTAATTATGCATAATTACAGTTGGTTGCAGTAGTTTTGCAAATGTTGCATCTTTAGAAAACTCAATGCTAACCTTTTAAGAAGTAGAGGAGTATTAGGCTTGTAAAGTTGAGCTAGATACAATAGGGTAAAGTTCAAATATGGCTTGTAATACAACCTGATTAAAATGTGAGCGGTGATGGACAGAAATCCTTTTTTGGAGCAAAAGAAGAGAAGAGGGGCGTGGCTATGAAAGATGTTCGAAATTATGCCGAGGAAACACTTGCTGCTGCTGAAGGAAGCAAAGAAGTCACCCATGCCCCCAAAGACAGCACTGAAGCCAGCTCTAGTGAAAAGTTTCCAGCCACTGCTGAGGAAGGCAGGGAAACTACTGAAGATTCCCACCTATTGGCTGAAACTGAAGGCTCACACAATGCTACAATGGCTCCTAAAGTAGTGGCCAGAAGACAAATTGCAGGTTGGGTAGGGGTAGTTGTTATTCTCATCGTGACTACCCTCTTAGCGCTGCTGGAGCAGATAACAACTTTAGAAGCAAAAGTAGATGGGTTGGGAGAGGAAATACGAAAGCTCACCGAAGAAATTGGTAGTGATGAAGAAGAAATTACTCGGGAGAGGCTTACTGATCTGTTAGAGAGAATGGATAATCTAATTTCAGAAGGACAAGATGCATTGAATGAGTTTGAGGAGTTGGTAAACTCTGAAGGAGAAACATATAATCGGGAGCACGATTTGAGGCTGGATGTGCTACGGCCAGCCTTTAATAGGCTTCATAGCGAGATTGCCACTTGGAGGGTAGTGAAACTTGAGCATGGAGAGCAGTTTGAGAAGGCGGTCAATTTGTGGACGTGGTACTACCCGAAGCGAGACAACGATGGAAATTCAGAGCTTAAACTGATAATACTTCATGAGACACGACATGGTGTGAAGGAGATGATGGAGGATACTTTGACACACATGAGAAACGAAGGTAGCATTGCTGCTGCTCATGTGAAAACTTCATGGGAAGAGGCCCCAAAATTTGGACCAGATGATTTTGTCAGAAACTTCTACAAATAAATGAAGTCTTCTATTGTCTCAGATTACAACTTCAGCTCAATTTTTGAAACCAGTTTTAGTATTCTATGAAATTTTCTAACTACATTTTAGTTTGAGTGTTCTATTTGAAATTGTGATGTTTCTACCGACTAAGCAAATGTTTCTTCTTCTCTTTTCCTCTGCTTCATATATATAGAGAGAGAAATATTCTAATATAGAATTTTAGATTTTGTTAAAGTCCAAAAAATAATTAACCTGTGTAATTTAATAATATAATGATTATTAATGCTATTAAACCGTGCGGCTTATCATAAAAGCAAATTATCCGTTAATAGCAGTAACCAGAATGAGAATAATGGGGTTTCTTTCATTTCAAATCTAACGATAAGAATTACCAATAACGACAGATCACACTCCAATCAATAATTCACGATAATTTATTTACCTACAGTATGACAAATTCCCATAAAGGAAGTCTTGCTGCCAACTGAATAGCTTGCCTTCTGTTGGATTGATATTCAGCACATTCCCTGTAACTAGATTCATATAGAGTTCCCAGAATCCGTGTTTTACAAGGATCAATAATTATCTTCTCCAACAGTTCAGCATTCTCAATCAAACATATCACAAAATCCGTATCAGCTCCACACCCTTCCAATCCTACCACTTCCAACTCCCTAATGCTTATTAATTCACTGAGACTTGAATATACGTGATCCTTGATAGTCTGTACCCATTCAGCAAATGGCTTTACATCATATAACTGAGACCAAGGGCAAAGACAGTCATGTCAACAAAATATTCCCAAAATATAAACGTAATGGTTACATTCTGCACCATTAAAACTAAAAGCACATCTATGTTATGAAAAACATTATTCATCAAGAAATCAAGAAAAAATTTACCTTCAGTGTAAACTTATATAATGAAGTAGCTGCATTCAAGAAAGATGCACAAGGAAGGAGGTGATCATCATCTAATAAATCTATTTCCATCTCCAAATGCTTGAGATTATATAATTCAGGAAGATTATAATAGACGGCCACCTCAGGTACTGGATACACCTTCCACTTGATACAATAAGAAACAAAAACACATAAACACCAACAAAATTTTAAAGCCAAAGAATCAATGACAATTGCAGTGAATATAAAGGTGAGGCACACTTACTGGCATAGCTAGGTTCAATTTAAGAGTATGAAGTCGCACAAGAAAACTTGAAAGCCAGCACAGGTTTTTCATAATGTAGTTGCTAAAAGAGCCACCAAAAGATACCTCAGCAAGACAAACTTTTCCTAAACAAATAGGCTTTGCTGGTCCGTTAAATTCAAAAGATATGAGATTCGGGGCATCAATTTCAAGACGCTCCAAATAATCTAACTTTAAGTACTTCAGCTTCAGTAATGAACCAGAAACTTTAAGATGCTTCAAAGATACTGATTGAATAACACTTAAAACCTCAAGAAGGGGGCAGTAAGATAGCAAATGTGCAAGAATATCTCCTGTTATAGCTACATTTATCAAACTTAATTCTGTAAGAGAACTGAAGCTGGAATAACTAACAAAATGTGGTGGAAAATTGTATTGGCCAACCTCCCAACGACTAGCCAGAAATCTTCTAAAGTTCAACTCAAGCCTTCGAACTTTCTTTTCTACTGCAAATTTGATCCAATTATGTATATCATCGTCAGAGGTTACATCAAAACGAATCCTTAACTCTTCCATGGTGCGACTTTGAAGTGATCTTAAAACTTGATTGACCCAACTCACAAACTTGCGCCTTTCTACATCAAACACCTTATCGTCTCTCAATTCAAATTTATGGGCCGCCGTTGTGAGTGAATTGTGAAAGTTCAAACAACCAGTAAACGATTTCCATAAATATCTCCATCTACTTGATAGTATGCTAGTCCTTGCTGCTTCTTGTATAGTCAACCAAGATAAGACATTTACAAGAACATCATCAGAGAGTTCACTGAGGCGATCATGAACGCAAGTATAATCTTCATTCACCATCTCTCTTTTCATTTTCTTTTTACAGTGCAGAAGCGAATTCTTGTCTAGGGAATTAACAAACCCAGAAATTATATTAGCAAACTAAACATCAAATAATAATAATAATAATAATTTGGAAGGAGCATAATAGTATAGCCAAGTAACCTGTAATGCAAGAAAGAGACTCCATCTGTGGGCTACTTACTACAATCGTCTCTCTTTTTTTTTTTTTTCCTTTCTCTCTATCTCTGAAAGTTCCTGCAAGAGAACTTAAAACGTTTTGAATCATAGCAAAAAAGAAAGCAAAAAGGAAAGAACCAAATTCCTAGCTGCAACCAATGAGCAATCATAACATATAAACTCCTCAAATTAAAAAGCAAACTTATTTAAATTGTTTAAATTGCTTCCCATCAGCCAAAAAAATCCAACTAAATAAACAAACATCCACAAAATAAAATCTCCAAAGGCTGAAAATAATAATAATAACTCTGAAGGAGTACCCAACACCACTTTGCCTACCAAACGGTGACACCGGAGCTAGGGAGGTGACGGACGACGGCTAATGATTTCAATTTTTTAGTGTCTCTTTATATATATTTTTTTTCAACCGGCAGAATTCCCCATGTACGATTCTATTGACGTATTTTGATAGGGATGCTAGGGTTTTGATTAGAGAATTAAGAGAGAATATATGAAGAATTTAAAGAGGAGGAAGGAGAATTAATAGAAATTAGAATTAATTTTATTTTTTGTCTCTTAAAAATATAATAAAAATCACTTATTTATAGTAGTTTATGATAATTTTAATTGTAATTTAATAAGGACTTTAATTAAAATAAGAAAACCTAATACTAATAGGAAAAAAAATTAAAACAAGTAATTAAAATAAAATAAACTATTAGGGTCCTAACATATTTTCACAAGTAAAATTCTAGGAAAGCTCACTTAGATCAAATTATCGGTAAAATATCTCAATATAAATGTGACACAAATAAAAAATCTAAAATTATTAAATGAATTGTATTCGAATCAACATTATTTTTTTTTATCTTACTGAAGTTTATATTATTGATCTATTTATCAAATTAATGAAAGAATTATTAAACGGATAACTTGCCATGTGTTGGCCAAACCCTTTAACACGACCCATCAAAATATTTTCAAAAAATGTCTAACAACATATTTGTAATTAATTAAGCTAGATTTTGGACGTCACATCTTAAACTACGACTTATATATATATATATCTGAATTCTTCTGAACTCACAACATGCTTTGAATCACTAGTCTTTCCGGAAGAAGAGTTAGAAAAGGATGATATCCTACAGAGTAGAGGGTCCATGGTTAAAACCTTATGGTTTACTTTTGGTTTGGTCAGAATGGCTACAGGTATGGATTTACAGCCCTCAGCAGAATCCTTATCTTAAAATGGGACTTACTACCAGTAAAAATTCACCACAAAACAAAACTTCAAAATAAAACACAAGACTTTAAAACACGAAAACTCTAAACAATAAAACATTTTTCCTCCCCTTTGGCTCTGATACCAGATGGGAAATAGGATCGAAGGCAGGGTGTGTTTCAAAACAATTCTTTAATGATTGTTTTAATAAAACAAATTGAATCGAGGTTGATTCCTTTTAGTAATTAACTTTACCAGATTTGAATTAAGATTGCTTTAGGAATTAAATGCAGTTGGATGGAAGTGCTTTTGGATGAAATAATAACACTCTGATTTGAAGAAAGCAAATAAATTTAATTGGTTGCCAAATTTTAAAGACAATTAAGTCAAGTACGTGGCATCATGTAAGCCGGCGACGCCGTTTTTCAAATGCGTTTACCACACTGTTTGGTTTATTCCTATTGGGACTACCAGCAAGATTGGTTCAACACATTTTTCTTACAAAACCCAAAAAAGTCTCATTCATGGTTATTTTTCTTTAACTCAAAAATAACCGTCCAAAAGCACTTCCATCTATTTACCATACTGATCATTTTCAAGCAATTTCAAAGTTTTTCCCTAAAGGCTGGTTTTTCAAACCATGGGATTTAACAAAACCCCAGCCTTATTATCAAAGCATTTTAGAAGCCACTGAGTCTGTAAAATTCAAACATTTCTTTCTCAGTGAAACCCATTCAGAGCCGGCCTACTCCACGGCCACAATTTTAAAAGTTTTGAGTCCAAACCAGTGGGGTAAAAAGGATAAAAAGAAAACCAAAAAATCGATTCCTAATATCCAAGACCTCCAAAAAGAGATTAAGGATATTAAGTCCGAAATCAAAGATTTAAAAGAAAAACAAAAGCATGATTCTGAAACCATTCAACTTCTTTTACAAAAGAATTTACAGGATGAGTCAGATAGTGAGTCAACTCATAGTGATAATAATATTGAGCAAAATGTTGATAACATTGAGTCTATTCCAAATGATTTTCTTTTTGTTTTAAAGCAAGTTACTACTAGAAAATATGAGAAATAGGATCGAAATTGAATCGAGGTTGATTCCTTTTAGTAATTAACTTTACCAGATTTGAATTAAGATTGCTTTAGGAATTAAATGCAGTTGAATGGAAGTGCTTTTGGATAAAATAATAACACTCTGATTTGAAGAAAGCAAATAAATTTAATTGGTTGCCAAATTTTAAAGACAATTAAGTCAAGTACGTGGCATCATGTAAGCCGGCGACGCCGTTCATACAGCCTTTAGACAGATCCAACTTAGAATAGATCTTATCTTTAGCACGCCTGCGAGTTATCAGCTGATATACTAGATTGACTTAATCGGAGGGTTTAATCTTTATTAGGGTTATGTTTTGGAACGCGGTTGACCGATTTTAAAAACTTTACCAAAATATAAATTAGGTTCTTTTTAGCAAACCTAGCCACAAATATACATCTAAAGGCCAGGGTGCATACACAGTACCAGATCCGAATCCCGGAAATGGTGCTCTGAAGGAGGAGGGAGAAGAGAATTACAACAGAGGGGAGAGATCCGGTCTCTATGCCTCTGAGGAACGTACAATTTTTATGAGAGATCTGATAGAGATCAGTCTCCAATGTATGCGTAAAATTTAAACGTGCATACGGAAATTAAAATTGCTTTAAATGAAAATTACAGAAAATTTAAAGTACAGAAATTTAAACGTGCATGCTTTGAATTGCTTTTTAAAATAAATTACAATGCTTTAAAATAAAATTAAAATTAAATGCTTACATTGATTGTGTTTTCTTTGTAGAAGAGAAAGGGAAATTATGGGAAATTAATCTGAAGACATGAAAATTTTTCCTTTCTCTTCTGATTCCTGATTCCTATTCCCGGAGAGAGAGAGAGAATTTTAGAGAGAAAGAAGAGAATGAGTAAGAGAGGAGGGAGAAATCGAAATCTAGAATCCAAGGAGTCTTTAGTCTTCCTTCAGATTATATACATAGGACTTTCAATTACAAAGAAGTCATTTGTCATAGATGTGGTATGAAAGGCCATACTGCAAAATATTGCAGAATAAATAAAAAAATTCATGAGCTTGGCCTTGAGGACGACATCCTTTCCAAAATTGCCCCTCTTATGATTGAATCTTCGAATTCTCAGTCCTCTATGACAGAGGATAGTGACCCTTTACAGGTCGATGAGTTAATTGATTCGGATACCCCTGTATCTAACAGTAGTGATTCTGAATCAGAGTCTTATTTAAAGAAAATCAATGTTTTGACTAAAGACCAAGAAACTTTTCTTGAACTTGTAAAGCATATTTCTGATCCAAATCTTCAAAAGAAATATCTTGAAAAACTTTTGAAAACCATGGATTTCAACAAAGCTGAGACTTCTAAAGTCCCAATTGTAAAAAAGAATTCTTATGATCTTACCGAGATTTTAGATAAAAAGAAAACAAAAAAATTGGTTCCTAATATCCAAGACCTCCAAAAAGAGATTAAGGATATTAAGTCCGAAATCAAAGATTTAAAAGAAAACAAAAGCATGATTCTGAAACCATTCAACTTCTTTTACAAAAGAATTTACAGGATGAGTCAGATAATGAGTCAACTCATAGTGATAATAATATTGAGCAAAATGTTGATAACATTGAGTCTATTCCAAATGATTTTCTTTTTGTTTTAAAGCAAGTTACTATTAGAAAATATTTGATTAAAGCCACTTTAATTTTTTCAGATAACTTTACAATAGATGCCATTGCTCTTTTCGACACTGGTGCAGATTTAAATTGTATCAGACAAGATATTGTTCCTAAAAGATTTCATGAAAAGACAAAAGAAAGGCTTTCTGCCGCCAATAATTCAAAATTGAAAGTCGATTCCAAAGTCGAAGCTTCTATTCATAACAATGGTTTTGAATTTAAAACTTCTTTTATTCTTACAAATGATATTTATCATGCTGTAATATTAGGAACTTCTTTTATAAATCTTATAACCCCATATACTGTTAATTATGATAGTATATCTTTCAAAGTAAAAAGTAAAAAAGTCATTTTTCCTTTTATTGAAAAGCCAAAAACGAGAAATTTGAATATTGTTAAAGCCTGTTCCATTTATCAAAACCGAATTAATAATCTTATTAATTCAAAACAAAATGATTTAATGTTTCTACAAAATGATTTGAGCCTACAAATAATTGAAATCCATTTACAAAGAGATTTTATTAAGCAAAAAATTTCTGATTACAAAACTCTAATTGAGAAAGAGATCTGTGCTGATCTACCTTCTGCTTTTTGGAATAAAAAACAACACCTGGTAGATCTGCCTTATGAAAATTCTTTTGATGAAAAACAAATACCCAGTAAAGCTAGACCAATCCAAATGAATATGGATTTAGAACGACATTGTAAAGAAGAAATTAAAGATCTTGAGAAAAAAGGTCTTATTGTAAAATCTAGATCACCTTGGTCGTGTGCCGCTTTTTATGTTAATAAAAATTCTGAAATTGAGAGAGGCACACCGAGACTAGTTATAAATTACAAACCTTTGAATAAAACTTTAAAATGGATTAGGTACCCTGATACCTAATAAAAAAGATTTGCTTCAAAAATTGCATTCTGCTTTCATATTTTCAAAATTTGACATGAAATCAGGATTTTGGCAAATTCAAATTCATCCAAAAGACCGTTACAAAACTGCTTTTACTGTTCCATTTGGACAGTATGAGTGGACTGTTATGCCCTTTGGCTTAAAGAATGCACCATCAGAATTTCAAAGAATTATGAATGATATTTATAATCCTTATTCTGATTTTTATATTGTTTATATTGATGACGTGTTGATATTTTCAAATTCGATTGATCAACATTTCAAACATTTAAAAACTTTTTATTTTGCCACCAGAAAGGCTGGATTGGCAATTTCTAGTTCTAAAGTTTCTTTATTTCAAACAAAAATTTGTTTCCTAGGTCATCATATTTCCAAAGGAACCATTACTCCTATTGAGCGATCACTCGCTTTTGCTGATAAATTTCCTGATAAAATCATTGATAAAATCCAATTACAAAGATTTCTAGGAAGTTTAAACTATGTTCTTGATTTTTTGTCCAAACATCAGTAGGCTATCCAAACCTTTGCATGATAGGCTGAAAAAGAAACCTGTTGCATGGACTGATGAACATACAAAAACTTTAGATTAATAAAAAATTCTGTAAGAAGCATTCCATGTTTATATCTTGCGAATCCTGCATTACCTAAAATAGTTGAGACAGATGCATCTGGTATCAGAGCCAAAGGGGAGGAAAAATGTTTTATTGTTTAGAGTTTTTGTGTTTTAAAGTCTTGTATTTTATTTTGAAGTTTTGTTTTGTAGTGAATTTTTACTGGTAGTAAGTCCCATTTTAGGATAAGGATTCCGCTGAGGGCTGTAAATCCATACATGTAGCCATTCTGACCAAACCAAAAGTAAACCATAAGGTTTTAACCATGGGCCCTCTACTCTGTAGGACATCATCCTTTTCTAGCTCTTCTTCTGGGAAAACTAGTGATTCAAAGCATGTTGTGAGTTCAGAAGAATTCATTATTGAGAACTTTGATAAAGCAATTAATTGTTGGGAACTTCCAAAAATTTCCAAAGAAAAGATTTACAAAACAAAAATGCTTGATCTTTTAAAAAATGATTATATTATAAAGACTGAAGAACGTGACATAACTTTTTCAGAGCCTTTTGAAACAATTCATTTGCTTTCAGAAAAGTCTTTAAAGAAATTAAAGAAAAAGAATTTCAAATATATTCACATTGGTCTAATCCAAGTTGGAATAAAGCCTTTAACGAAAGAAGGTCTTGATACTTCTATTCTTGTCGTTCTAAGAGATGGGCAATTCATCTCTTTTAATGATTCATTGCTAAGTAGCATCGAATCTAGTCTTTGTAAAGGTCTAATTTCTTTTGATTGTTATCCAAATATAACAATTTCTCTTAAAGACAAAAATGTTTTAAAAAGTATGATTTTACAAATTAAAACCCATAATTACAAAATGATTAAAGAGTCTATTCCAGTAGCCTTAATTTTTAAAATTTCATACAAGGCTATGGTCTATGCGTTTAGTACACAACACAGATTCCAGTCAAAAATAGATGAAACACTTCTCTTGCAGACTGACTTGTCCAAAGCAAACACTGTCATTCCAAAACCAATTCAATGGAAAGATATCAATCTTCCAGAGGAATGGGTCCTAGAAGGAGCCGCTCCTCCAATAATTCAAAAACAACTTGAGCCCAATACAGAGTTGCAAAATATGACTCAGTATTCCGATGGTAAAGTTAAACTATCATTCAGAAAGTCTACATCATCCAGATTTTCTGATAAAGAGTCATGCTCAAGCATTCCTTCATTAGAAAGGAAATTTACAAAGATCCCTTTTGTCATAAATCTTCCCTATCAATCTACAAAGAGTCAACCGAGGTTTTCCACCTTAGATATACCCAGTTCTTCAATACGTTCTGTTGACTATACTACTGATGTTCCACACCCTATTTATACTAGTAGTCAACATGTACAAAGTCATGAAGAGAAGGAACCTTCTCCTCCAACATCTCCTACGTTTTCTGCTGTTACAGAAAATGTCATTAATGTCATAGAAATGAAATTTGAATTAGATAAAACATTTCTGCATAATGATTTTTATTCTGATTCAAACAAAGAAAAAAGACTTTGGTTTTTCAAACATTTTTTGAATCAAAGAAAAGAAATCCAACAAATTTATTATGAATTTGTGAATTTTCATAAAGTTCATATACTGTTTTTTGATTGGTTCGAAATATATTCTTCTAAGAACAACATAAACTATCCTTTCAAAGAGTCAAATCCTATTACTATTAGGAAGAAGATTCTTGAGTGGAAACTTTCTGATAATAATAGAACCATAGAGTCTGAACATCCACCTCTTCGGAGTCTAACCGTTGATCACGGCAAACCTCCTGTCCAAATTAGAGCCTCACCTTACAAAATTCCAAAACCCAATGATTCTGATGCGAATTTAAGTAGTATTATCCAACAGAATAATTTTTGTAATACTAACTTAAATACCATTGGAAAGCAGTTGACTAGGATAGAAAATCAATTTCAAAAGTCAACTATTACTATTCCATCCACTTCTCCTATTCCATCAAAATCGAATTCTGACAAAAAGCTTAAGGAACCTATTTTCAAACCCTTTCAGGTTTCGAAAACTAGTCAAAATCTTGTTCAAGAGTCAAAATCAGACTTTGCAAAAGCCATTAGAGAACAACTAGATAGGATATAATCTACTTCGTCCTCTTCTAGTAAAGTCCAAATAGCTCCTGATACTTCTCAATCTAGCAAGATTGGAGTATTAGAACAAGATGACCAAACTTCTATAGCCTCTTCTGACTTAGAAGCCTTCAAGGAAGAATCTATTCCTAGAGCCAACAAAATCCATTGGGAACTTGCCCTTCCCACTGTCAAATCCCCTCCTGATTTGACTATAGACAATAGGTCTAGTGCATTAAATCAATCTCGGTATAATGCATCCTCTGTCTATGAATGGAATATAGATGGCATGTCTGAATACAATATCTTAGGTGTTTTACAACAAATGACCATGGCAGCCAATGCCTACAAAACTCAATCGGGAACCTCTGACATGACTATTGCAGAGATTCTCATTGCAGGATTTACTGGTCAATTAAAAGGTTGGTGGGATCATCTTCTCACTAGGCAGCAACATATGAATATCCTTAATGCTATCCAAATTGATGAAAATAGAGCCTCTATTCTTGATCAATTTAATAATCCTATTCAGGATGCTGTTGCTACTTTAATCCTTACCATTTCCCTTCATTTCATAGGTGACCCTTCTCACCTTAGAGACAAAAACGCTGAGTTGCTACATAATTTGAGATGTAGGAAACTTAGTGATTTCCAAATTTACAAAACCACTTTCTTTATCAGACTCTTTCTTAGAGATGATGCAAATCATACCACTTGAAAAGAGAAATTCTTAACAGGTCTACCTACCCTTTTAGGTGAAAAGGTTAGGAATTCCATCAAACCCCTTCATGACAACCGTATTCCTTATGATGAGCTCACCTATGGTGAACTTGTCAGCTTCGTCAATAAGGAAGGTTTAAAGATTTGTCAAGACTTGAAGTTACAAAAACGACTAAAACAAGAGCTTAGGCAGTCTAAGCGAGAACTTGGTAGTTTCTGTAAGCAATTCAATTATGACCCTTTTAAAGTTTCCACCTCCAAAGATTGTAATGGTAAATGTTCTTCAAGACCTTACAAAAAACATTACAAGTCTAAAAGCCATAGGAAACCCTTTCTTGGACATAGGGAATCTTTTTATAAGAAACCCTATAGGCCTTATAAGAAGCTCAAATTCCCTAAAAAGAAAGATTTTAAAGGCACACCAAAAACTCCTTTCAATTAAATCTAGAATCCAAGGAGTCTTTACTCTTTCTTCAGATTATATACATAGGACTTTGAACTGTAGACTGTAGCGGGATTTTGAGTGCACAGTAAACTCTAGAACTCTGCACTGTAGACTGTAGCGGGATTTTGAGTGCAAAATAATTGCTGGAACCTTGCACTGTAGACTTTGTAGACTGTTGCTTTGTACATACAAAATACATATGTATGAAATAACACAATACGGGTGAAGAGACATGTGCGCTCTCACTTGTGTCCAGTGGACCACCCGGAAGAAACAAAATAAATTAAAATTGTTTTCTTTTTCTTTTTTTTTAAGTACAAAATTGTACATACATATAAATAGGCAAAACTTTAAATCTACTTTAATACATTTTTAAAGCTTTATAGGGGAGAAAATGACGAAGCAGTCATCTTCATTTTCATCACCAAGAGAGATGAAGGGTTGTTCATCTGCCGAGGTGCTTGAGGAGGAACTTACAACTGACGTCTCTGATCTTGTGGCGAGAAATTGTTGCATGACTTTAAAATACTCTTTTTCAGTTTTGGCACTGGCTAAAAGAGATTGGGCTTTGGATTTTTGGGTAAGGAAAGTTTGTTGGGCTTTGAATTCTTTGATGGTCGGGGGCAGAAAACCTTTTGAACCAAGCCAATTTTGGACAATGGTTTCAGTTAACTTGGTTTTTTCATCAAATTTTGACCACCATTTTACTTTGAAAGTTCTTTGAATAAGGAGTTGTTTTTCTTGGATATGAAATCTGAAATTCCACATCCATACCCATGAAAGGAAGAAATTGGTACAGAAACAGAGAAAGGGAGAAAATCTTTTCTCTGAGTCGGTTGGGGTATAATGGGCTTTGAAATGGTTCTGGCATTGGTTGGCATTTGGAGTTAAGATTTGTGGTGTTGGACCAAAATAATCCCACCATTGTTGGAACCAGTTTGGAAAGCTTTGGACGGTTATTTTTGAGTTAAAGAAAAATAACCATGAATGAGACTTTTTTGGGTTTTGTAAGAAAAATGTGTTGAACCAAGCTTGCTGGCAGTCCCAATAGGAATAAACCAAACAGTGTGGTAAACGCATTTGAAAATTTGGAGGGAAAGATCTGAATTTATGGAGTTGGTCACCCCACTAGTTTGGACTCAAAACTTTTAAAATTGTGGCCGTGGAGTAGGCCGGCTCTGAATGGGTTTCACTAAGAAAGAAATGTTTGAATTTTACAGACTCAGTGGCTTCTAAAATGCTTTGATAATAAGGCTGGGGTTTTGTTAAATCTCATAGTTTGAAAAACCAGCTTTTAGGGAAAAACTTTGAAATTGCTTGAAAAGGATCAGTATGGTAAAATTCATATTCCATAGTTAAAACATTTTGAAAATGGGTTTTATCAAACCAATCGGAAGTTTTCTTTGAAGGTGTTGGCTGGGAAAGAACAATTTGAGAAGATGAACTTTCACCAAAAAAGACAACATTTTGGCTTTGGGAAGAGGGTTTTGTAATGTCTTTAGAAATTGATTTTTCTTCTTCAGGGATCTGAGAAAGGGCTTTAGATTTTGAAATGCCTTGCAAGGCAAGCATGAGCTCAGGGGACTTTGTAATGGATTCCATCCACTCTTTGACTTATTGTTCAGAGGAGATAGATTTGTATTGGGTTCCTTATTCTTCTTCAACCATTTCAATCCAAGATTTAATAGGCATGGCTGAGGATAATAATTTTTCTTTGGAGGGAGTAGACTGGGGTTCTTTGGAGGTTTTTTGAGAATCAGTGTCTTTGGCAATGCCTTTACCTTTGTCTTTGCGCTTTGGCGGCATTATCTGTTTTGAAGAAATTCACGAGTTAGAAAATCAGGAACAGAATTTGTATCTCCTTTAATAAATTCAATATCAAAATCAAAAACACTTAAAATGGCTTGCCATCGTGCAAAAATTTGTTTTGATGCAATATTTTGAACATCTTTTTCTAAAACATGTTTTACAGCTTTGCAATCAATTCTAAGTAAAAATTTTTGATTTAATAAGTCACTTTGAAATTTTGAGATGCACAATACTATGGAAAGAATTTCTTTTTTGATAGTAGAATAATTCTTTTGACATTCATTCCAATGGGCAGATACGTACTGAACTATTTGTTCTTTATCATTTTCTTTTTGCTTTAAAATACCTCCATATCCTAAATCAGATGCATCTGTCTCAACTAATCTGTAGAATCCAAGGACTTTGAACTGGCCTACTCCAGTTGAAACTTTGAAATTGCTTGAAAAGGATCAGTATGGTAAAATCCATATTCCATAGTTAAAACATTTTGAAAATGGGTTTTATCAAACCAATCGGAAGTTTTCTTTGAAGGTGTTGGCTGGGAAAGAACAATCTGAGAAGATGAACTTTCACAAAAAAAGACAACATTTTGGCTTTGGGAATAGGGTTTTGTAATGTCTTTAGAAATTGGTTTTTCTTCTTCAGGGATCTGAGAAAGGGCTTTAGATTTTGAAATGTCTTGCAAGGCAAGAATGAGCTCAGAGGACTTTGTAATGGATTTCATCCATTCTTTGACTTGTTGTTAAGAGGAGATGGATTTGTATTGGGTTCCTTGTTCTTCTTCAACCATTTCAATCCAAGATTTAATAGGCATGACTGAGGATAATAATTTTTCTTTGGAGGGAGTAGACTGAGGTTCTTTGGAGATTTTTTTAGAATCAGTGTCTTTGGCAATGCCTTTACCTTTGTCTTTGCGCTTTGGCGGCATTATCTGTTTTGAAGAAATTCACGAGTTAGAAAATCAGGAACAGAATTTGTATCTCATTTAATAAATTCAATATCAAAATTAAAAACACTTAAAATGGCTTGCCATCGTGCAAAAATTTGTTTTGATGCAATATTTTAAACATCTTTTTCTAAAACATGTTTTGCAGCTTTGCAATCAATTCTAAGTAAACATTTTTGATTTAATAAGTCACTTTGAAATTTTGAGATGCACAATACTATGGAAAGAATTTCTTTTTTGATAGTAGAATAATTCTTTTGACATTCATTCCAATGGGCAGATACGTACTGAACTATTTGTTCTTTATCATTTTCTTTTTGCTTTAAAATACCTTCATATCCTAAATCAGATGCATCTGTCTCAACTATTTTAGGTAATGTAGGATTCGCAAGATATAAACATGGAATGCTTCTTACAGAATTTTTTATTAATCTAACAGTTTTTGTATGCTCATCAGTCCATGCAGCAGGTTTCTTTTTCAGCCTATCATGCAAAGGTTTGGATAGCCTACTGATGTTTGGAAAAAAAAATCAAGAACATAATTTAAACTTCCTAGAAATCTTTGTAATTGGGTTTTATCAATGATTTTATCAGAAAATTTATCAGCAAAACCGAGTGATCGCTCAATAGGAGTAATGATTCCTTTGGAAATATGATGACCTATGAAACGGATTTTTGTTTGAAATAAAGAAACTTTAGAACTAGAAATTGCCAATCCAGCCTTTCTAGTGGCAAAATAAAAAGTCTTTAAATGTTTGAAATGTTGATCAATCGAATTTGAAAATATCAACACGTCATCAATATAAACAATACAAAAATCAGAATAAGGATTATAAATATCATTCATAATTTTTTGAAATTCTGATGGTGCATTCTTTAAGCCAAATGGCATAACAGTCCACTCATACTGTCCAAATGGAACAGTAAAAACAGTTTTGTAACGGTCTTTTGGATGAATTTGAATTTACCAAAATCCTGATTTCATGTCAAATTTTGAAAATATGAAAGAAGAATGCAATTTTTGAAGCAAATCCTTTTTATTAGGTATCGGGTACCTAATCCATTTTAAAGCTTTATTCAAAGGTTTGTAATTTATAACTAGTCTCGGTGTGCCTCTTTCAATTTCAGAATTTTTATTAACATAAAAAGCGGCACACGACCAAGGTGACCTAGATTTTACAATAAGACCTTTTTTTCTCAAGATCTTTAATTTCTTCTTTACAATGTCGTTCTAAATCCATATTTATTTGGATTGGTCTAGCTTTAATGCCTACAAGAATGTGACATAACTCTTTCAGAGCCTTTTGAAACAATTTATCAAACCAGAGGGTTTAATCAAAAACGCATTTGCAAAATGTGACTCAGTATTCCGATGGTAAAGTTAAACTATCATTCAGAAGGTCTACATCATCCAGATTTTCTGATAAAGAGTTGTGCTCAAGCATTCCTTCATTAGAAAGGAAATTTACAAAGATCCCTTCTGTCATAAATCTTCTCTATCAATCTACAAAGAGTCAACCGAGGTTTTCCACCTCAGATATACCCAGTTCTTCAATACGTTCTGTTGACTATACTACTGATGTTCCACACCCTATTTATACTAGTAGTCAACATGTACAAAGTCAGGAAGAGAAGGAACCTTCTCCTCCAACATCTCCTACGTTTTTTGCTGTTACAGAAAATGTCATTAATGTCATAGAAATGAAATTTGAATTAGATAAAACATTTCTGCATAAGGATTTTTATTCTGATTCAAACAAAGAAAAAAGACTTTGGTTTTTCAAACATTTTTTGAATCAAAGAAAAGAAATCCAACAAATTTATTATGAATTTGTGAATTTTCATAAAGTTCATATACTGTTTTTTGATTGGTTCGAAATATATTCTTCTGAGAACAACATAAACTATCCTTTCAAAGAGTCAAATCCTATTACTATTAGGAAGAAGATTCTTGAGTGGAAACTTTCTGATAATAATATAACCATAGAGTCTGAACATCCACCTCTTCGGAGTCATATATATATATATATATATATATATATATATTGGGGACCTGACATAAAACCTCCTATCCTTGCAACAGAGTGAGCAGCCAAGTTCGCATATTGACGCACAAACGAGGATTGCACTTCTCCTATAGACATAGGTAAAGCTCGATATTCGTCAATTATTAACCCAAAACTATTAGGCCCCGAAAACTGCTCAACTAAAGCTTGGAACACTCGTAAGCAATCCGTCTCTAGAATAATGCAAGGAAACTGCAATCCTTTAAGCCAACTAAGGGTCTCTCGGATGCCAAGAGCTTCAGCCTCTATTGCTCCAAAATTTCACTTTAATGTTTCTCTATTTTAGTTTTTATTTTTTTTTATTATGTTACAAAAATTAGGATTTTTATCTTCTTAGACTTAGTTGAACAAAAAAAAAAACACATCTATATTCTGGCAAAAAAAAAAAAGAAAAAAAAGGTGTCCCACTAGTAGTAGACTAGTAGTAGTAATAAGAAGAAGAAGTAATTTTCGATTAAGGTGACTGATTAAGAGAGGAGACAAGAAAAATTATGTGCGTATGTGAAACTGTTAATATAGCTCAACCAGTAACCGCTCTTGAGACTTGGAGATTGTCACCTTCTCATCTCAAGGGTTCGTTTATTGGAGCAAATTATCAAGCTGGGTTTTGATTGAGCCGTATCATTGTAATGTAATATTAAAAATAAAAAAACTCATATTCTAGTTTTAAACAAAAGTCAGGAGTGAGGCTAATGGATACAAATAAATATCCCATTACAATGAAGAGCATATTTCTACGTTTTCGAGGACCCAATTGACCAATGAGACACTTAGTAAAACAACAAAATATACATCCAATGATCAATGAGATACTTAATACAACAACAAAAGACACATCCAAAAAGATAATTGGGAGTCAATATATCATCCTTCTTTGGCGTTATTATCAGATGCCAGACTTGCATCGTCTAAGCTAGGATGGGCAACAAGCCTCTCAACGGGGACTCTAGCCACATCACGTCGTACGCCAATATCAGAAACCAATCGGCTAACACAATACATTCCATAACCCACTGCTGCCAGGCCAGTGCAGCTGGTAGTCAAGTATCGGAGTGGTGAAGAAACAACAGCACTTACAGCAGCTAGCAAGGATGCTGCCTGCCCACTCCGACCAACGCTGAGGCTAGTTATCACAAGAAGACCTGTTTTACAGTAGATTGCAAAGTCCTCACAGTTGTTCCTGAACACATGGTAGACACCAAAACCATTCTGGAGGAGGAAATTGGCACGATGGACGACATCTTCTGGTGGATCAGATTTGGCAAGTGTGCAAGTCCCTCCTCGAGGTTTGGCGAGAAAGAGAGCTGGTGAGACATCATACTCAAAGAGGTAAAGCTCCCCACCATAAAGAAAACAGTCAATGCAGGATAGGATGACTCCATCATCCCTCCAGTAATCGCTACACCTGGGACATGGATTATCTGAAGGACGAGCAGGAGATGAACTAAAAATGATACGGTCCAAAACAGTTCCAGTGCCAATTTCCTGACCTGCTCCCCGAGTGAAATGGATCACCATTCCATCACCAACATATACTCCTGGTTCATATTGGAAGCATAAGTTAGCAAAACTATTATTGAATCTTATAATCCTATGCTAAAAGGTTTTTCAAATTTTCACTTGCTGATTGGTCTATACAATGCAGCTTGCACATGATATTTAAAAATTTGCCTATGAAAGTGAATTGAATAGTCTAATTACCAACCAATGAAGGTATATCATGTTTGAGGAAAAATATATGCACTGTCCATATCAGGTTCACTAGGAAGACTAATTACAACAATTACTTGAACAAAGCATCTCATGAAATTAAAGAATCCTTCTAAAGTATTAGATTTAGGAGCAGTGCAACTAGACTCCGCCAAAAGTTGTCAAAATTATGAAAGTTGTGATAAGTTCAATATGCAGTCTAGATTGGAAAAGAAGCATTAGCCTTTGTGGCTTGTGTTCTACAGTTGCCGCCTTTCATTTGACATAACCAATTATTTAATTTGAATCACTCAGTATTTCGAAACTTCATATTTGGGTCACAGTTCAACGATCTCAAATACACAATAGATATTCACATGCAAAATTTAAACTACATCGGTGTAAAACCTTTAGAGAGGAAGAGAGATAAAACTGAGATTTTAACACTCTCAAAATTGAAAATAGGCATGTCTGTACACTACTGAAATTCATCTATGCCATTAACGACAACATGCTTTTGACTAATATCTATTACAAGGAAAATTATCCAAACTGGAAACAAGCAAAATTCAGCGTTTTCTTTGCATCCGAATAATCAATACACTTTTCCAAACTGCAATTGTGAAGACAACTTGCTATACTGACAAATGCACACTTAATCCATCAGAATAATACTCAATCAAGTCTAAAATAACACACAGATAACAAGTCCACCAACCTTTTTTCACATAAACCTAAGGCAAAGCAGGTTTATGATTCAACATAAATGCAAGAAATCCATAGAAATAAAGAGTAATTATAGTCAGAGCTTCACGTCTTCACCTACTAAATTCCAATAATTATAAGAAACATGTCAACCAAAATAAAAATTAACAAACATAAAATTTCCCAGAGTAAATTTCAAAATCCAAAATTGATGAAACCCCATCTGCCATCATACATCATGAGAAAGTATTAAAGGTCAAGATTTAGTTTTTGATAAAAACTTGGAAGTGAAAAAATGACTAAAAAATAATTCAAACACAACCTTCCTAATGACAATTAACTACTTAAAATAAACTATTAGCTTATTCAAATGCAATTCAAATGTAACCAAGAGTAACCCAATAGATAAGTGATTAAACTGACGGATTAGCACTAGGAGAGAATCACAACAGTTTCTATTAAGAAAAGAAAAAAGAAACAACCGTGATGGGCATAAACGTAGGCGTTTCGCCAAGAATAAATGTGATCGCCAGCTTTGAGCTCCTCTCTCTTGATCTTATTTGAGAACAAACCCATTCCACCCAACGTGCTTGTTTCTCTCTCTTCGTAAGACCACAAAGAAACAAGAGAGAGAGAGAGAGAGGCGCTAATCGTTTCCTTTGCTTGTAAGGCTCTCTGGTCTCTTCTTCCTTCGTTATTTTGCTTTCTTTAATCTGAAACTGAAAGGAATTTTAATTTTTAATCTTTAATTTAATTTTATTTTGAATATTAACGTATTTGGCGTGAGGGTAATTACTACTAACTACCAAGGGGTTTTTAAGAATTACAAGCAAAATACATTACTCGTTTATTAATTACAATTTACAAGTTTCAAATTTCAAATTTTAATTTGAAATTGAGTTCTCGTTATTTTTGTTATTATTATTAATATTTTATTTTACTAAAAGGAAATTTCATTTAAAATATTATAACAAATTCAAAATTTTACTTGACTAAACAGTGAGCTGTTTGTCTTGCTTGCTGATCCTAAAAATATATAAAATTATGTGCACTTTATCTCTCATTTCTCTGTTTCAACTAGAAATCTCTTTTATTTTTTTAACGCTTTTTCAGTTTCAATTTTCACAATTTGATATCTTCAGTTCTTTGGGCTAATAAATTTTTTTGGACTGGTTTGGTTTGCTAGTGGGCTTAGTGGCAGATTTCTTCTGAAGTGGTGTTATTAAAACCCCGCTGCTGTTCTTCACAAGCTCCACTTTTACATATTTTATCCTTCTATTAAAATTTAGTTATTCTTGACTGGCCATACAAATACAGCTTTTAAAAATAAAACTAAAAAACTTATATACATACAGCAAGCATGGGAAAAGTAATTTTGAGTTGAGGTTATTGATCAGGAGAGGAGGCAAGAAAAACCGTACGGATTCAAAAATTTAGATAAACCATTCTTTGGCTTAGAATAAAACTGTCACTTACTTGTCTGACATCCCATCAATATCCAATTGGATGGGTGATTGGATTTCACTTAACAAAGTTCAAGTCTGCTCATGTGTTTTTATTTATTCATGAGTTCATCTTCGTTAAAGCATATTTTCAAGTTGAACTTCAATTAAGCTGCATCCTTGTAATATAATATCAACACACATTTTCGAGTTTTATCAATATCCAGGGTACATTTTTTCAATCATAATTCTACATCTATGAGGACCCAGTTGAGTAACGAGACACTTCTTGATACAATCATACAAAAACAAAAGACAGCACCCAAACAAAAAAATAATCTGTGAGTGAAAAACTCATTATTCTCTGGCAATATCATCAGATGCAAGACTTGCATGGTCCAAAGATAGGGTGACCAACGAGCCTCTCGACTGGGACTTCAACCCCATCACGCCGTACTCCAAAATCAGAAACATATCTGCTAACACAATACATACCATAAAACCACACCCGCCAGGCCGCTGCAGCTGGTAGTAAGTATCAGCGGTGAACAAGACTCTCAACTGGGACTCTAGCCACATCACGACGCACTCCAATATCAGAAGCATATCGATTAACACAATACCAACCATAGCCAAAAACTGTCAGGCCAGTGTAGCCGGCAATCAAATGTCGGAGTGGTGAAGAAACAACAGTGCTTACAGCGGCAAACAAGGATGCCGCCTGCCCGCTCCGACCAACACTGAGGACAGTTGTTACAAGAAGACCCGTTTTACAGTAGACTGAGAAGTCCTCACAATTGTTCTTGAACACATTGTAGTCACCAAAACCATTCTCAAGGAGGAAAGTAGCACGATGGATTACGTCTTCTGGTGGGTCGGACTTGGCAATAGTGCAAGTCCCCCCTCGAGGTTTGGCGAGAAAGGCTGCCACTGGAACATCATACTCAAAGAGGTAGAGCTCGCCTCCGTCAAGAAAACAATCAATGCAGGATAGGATGACACCATTATCCCTCGAGTTCTCGCCACACGTTGGGCATGGATCAACTGAGGGACGAGCAGGAGATGAGCTAATAACGATGCGGTCTAAAAAGGTTCCAGTGCCAATTTCCTGGCCTGCTCCCTGAGTGAAATGGATCACCAGGCCAGTGCCGAAGTATATTCCTGGTTCATATTGGAACGTAAGTCAGCAAAACTGTTATTGAATTTCATAATCCTATGCTAAAACGTTTTTCAACTTTCCACTTGCCAATTAGTATCCAATGATTGTATACGATTTTTAAAAGTTTGCCTATGAAATTGTACTGAGAAGTCTAATTACAAAACAAAGAAGGTACATCATCTTAGAGGCAAAATAGACACTGTCAACGTCAGGTTAACCAGGAAGCTAATCAACGATTTCTTGGATGAAAAATCCCATGAAAATAAAGAATTCGTCAACTAAAATCAGTGAAGAATTAGATTTTAAGAGCAGTGCAACTAGAATCCACAAAAGTTTTCAAAGTTGTGATAAGTTCAATAGATGGTGTAAATTGGAAGGATTAGCCTTTGTGGCTTACCCAGTTGTCACCTTTCATTTGACATGCTCAGTTACTTTGGATCACTCAAAACTTCAAAATCATATCACCCTTCAGAGATATCAAATAAATAGAAAATTGATACTTACATGTGCAATTTATACCACATCGGAAGAAAATCTTAGAGATTGAAAGCAATAAAAATGACATTAAAAATAGGCACGAGCCGTGACAGCATACAACTAAATTTTGATTATCCCATTAATGACAGGTTAATATGCTTTTGACGAACATCTATTAAAATCCAAAGAAAGGAAGAGTAAAAACACTAAGAAAGCAAAATCTTAGAGAGCAAAATAGATAAATATGACATTGTGGTGTGTAAGGGGATTGCTTTACATTCTCAAGCGATCACTTTTACATTGGATTCTGTCATTCTGATTATGTTTTGGTAAATTTAGATTACAATACAATCATTTGGTATATCAATACTAAAATTAGAATATTTATATACAATTACTAAAATGTACAAATTTTATTATATTAAAATAAGATATAGAATCTTTAGTTTTAATTAAAATTTTAATATAAACAAAATATTTATGTAAAATAATCAAAAAAACATTCGAGGTTCCGTTGCCGGCATCTGTGCCATCGCCGGCATTCGAATATATATGCCGGAAACTGATTAAATAGGCACCACCGATCACGAATATGATACTCTATTCAATGGTAGAAATTTATCCAGTATCGGAAGCGCGGCGGTGGAGAACGCACCGCTCTAAATTTACCGCCACCATTAACCGTTGCTTAAACAGCGTTGAACTTGGCTTCAGAACCACCATAATCATAGTCATATGTTGCCAAACTGTTCAGTGACAGTGGTGGTGCACCTCAATACGTCACCGCTTGGTAGCGGCCAGAATAATTTGTTAATATCTCCTTCTGCAACGAAGTTGCCATATTTTCGTTGTTCAAACGATTGTCAATCTAATAGTATTATTGGTGTTGCCTATGAAGTCTGTTTGACGAGCGCCGGCAACGACGCAGGAAACCTCACTGGCAGTTCTTTTTTTTTTTTTTTAATTTTGTTTTGTTAAATTTGAAAATTATAAGTAGTAATAATAATTAGTTATATTATTTTTGTTTCAGGATAATTTTGAAAATATATAATTAAAGTAAGGACAATTTAGATATGAAATATCACAAAATCAGATTCATAGAAAATTAGATTTTCAGAAGCTACTTTCGTATGCTTTTAAAAGTTTGTTAAAAAATTAGATTATTAGATGATCAAATTTTTACATAATCCATTTTTGAAAATATTTACAAAACACTTTTTCTGAGCATTAAATTATCGTATAATCATTTATTTGACAATCTAAAGCAATCTCAAACGTGTGGGAAATATGAATGCAACACTGATAAATTAAGAATGAAAATCCAAATTAATGAAAACCCGTCTGTCATCATACATCTAGAGAAAGTATTAAACGTTAAGATTAAGTTTTGATCAAAATATAAACAAATAAAGCAAATGCGACACAAATAAAATAAAAATTAAAGAAAACAAGGGAAAGAAAACAACCGTGGTGGGCATAAGCGTAGGCGTATCTCCAAGAATAGATGTGATCTCCTACTTTGAGCTCCTCTCTTTTGATCTTATGTGACAGCAAACCCATTTTCCCCAATTTGCTTCTCACTCTCCCTCACACTTCCTATGATTACTTACACTAACAGGTAAATAAAGAAGCGAGAGAGAGAGAGAGAGAAGCCGATCGTTTACTTTACTAGTCAGCCTCTTTATTCTCTTCTTTCTTTTGCTTCGTCAGGCTGAATTTTCCATTTCCTTTTTTTTAATGAACTTTTTTTTTTTACAGAAAAAGGGTGTACTAGCATTGGAAAATCTAAAATAAATGCTCTCCGAATTTGCGTTTTCTCATTAAAATTGATCAATTAAATAAATAATTTTTTGTGACTCAAGTGTTGAGACCGCGAGAAATTAGAATAATATACTGTTTCATTTAGTTTTAACACGGGTCCCGCATTGGAAAAAGTGCGAATTGATGCTTTCGAAATGGACCCACAGACAGAAAACAGAAACTTCTTTGAGAAGCTGTGTGGGTTTCACACTTCAACCTGGCCGTCGATTGAATGGAACGGCCGAATTTCAATATCCCCCGTGTTCTTACCTTAATTTTTTTTTTACCCCCGAATAAGTTCTTACCTTAATCTCTGAAAGTGAAACAATTTAATTTAATTTAATTATAGTTTATTTAAGATTGACGTTTTTGGCGTGAGAGTAACTAGCAAGGGTTTAACATAGTTTTACAAGTAAGGACGGTGTTTCTTTATTAATTACAAGTATTAAAATTTTGAATTTTTTTTAATAAATAGTACAAATTTTCTAATAAACTCAAATTTTGACACAAATAAATTAATAATTCATGAATGCTATATCCTTCAGGTGTAGCTTCTATCTTCTAAGAAGGATAAAAAAAAATAAGGGATTCAACCTGCCTACAAGACGTAGTCCTGCGAGTTTAGAAACTTAGGGGCAATTTCATCAAGTAAAATACATTCTTTAAACTCCACAAAAAAAAAACATACCATTTAAGTAAGGGATAAGGGCGTTTTCTGATGGCAAAGAGTGAAAGACTTATGGATTTTTTTTAATTAGGATTTCATTGTTTATGTTAATATATTTTTAGTTCATTTGAATCATTAATTTTAAATTAAAAATTATCAAATTCGAAATAAATTTTCTAACTAATTACTAGTTGAGTGTCCTATTACTTTTTAGAGGACAATTGAAGAGTGATAATTTTTTTCTTTATTATTATTCTAGTTAATCCATTATCTCATCGATCCCTTATTTTAGCCTAAAGGACAAAATATTTATCCCTTTTATGATGGCCTGCAACTCACACACGTCATAGATTAACTTAATATTTTTTAATTCTGTTTTTATTCTTTGAATTAGACAAATCTATTAGAATTGTTCTTTTTCTCAAAAAGTATTTATGTCTTATTTGAGATACTTCCTTCACTTAATGTTGTTGACTTTTCTTCTTTAATTTTCCCTCAAACGACGAGTATAAAAATTTTGATTTTTTACATAAAAGGACAACTATTCTTCAAGCATAACTTATGAGAAGGATTAGAAATAAGGGATTCAGCCTACTCAACAAGATATAACTAACAAGCCAGAAATCTAGTGGAGTGTATGTGGTCTTTAAAAAAATAGCAATTGAACATATAGAATAGAACAACCACTATTAAGTAAATTACATTCTTTAAACTTCACAAAAGTAATATCATTTAAATAGTCGAGGGCGTTATATGATAGGAAAGAGTAAAATGGCTACAATTTTTTTTAAGTAAATTAGGGTTTCTTCTATTTATATTAATATATATTTCTATTTCATTTAAATAAGTATTTATTAAAATTTAAAAAAAAAGTCCCTATCGAACTCTGAGAAGGATTTTTCTGACTAATTACGCAAACAAGTGATTTACTTGATTTTTAAGTACAATTTAAGGAGCGCTTTGTAAAATTTGACTTTAAAAAATATTGATAAAGTTGTGAGTATTTGTACGCAACGCAAAATGGTGGATATATAAGTAATATTCCAATATGACCAGAAGACTTTTCTGTATTTACCATCAATACCCCCAAGAGAAGTCAAAAAATTCGAGAGTTGAATTAGAATCAATTAGAGGCTCCATTTCCAATCGAAGCTGTGTGGTACGAATCAATGGCGTCATCGACTCAGCGTCTCCTCTTAGCTCTCACAATATTCATCGGCGTCCTCTCAATTTCAGCCTCCGGAAGGCCATGCAAAACCCTCTTCATTTCCTCGTACTCGATCCATTTCAATCCCCGTAACCCTAACCCTAACTCCGAGAACCCCGCTGGATTCGTCACAATCTTCACCGAAATTCGCCAATTCAGCCCCCACCGTCCCTTAATCTTCCTCGACCGTCCGATTCTCCCTTCAATCGACGATCGGGAGCAGCATCTCATCCACGAGCCAAAACGCCGCGTTTTGCCCTTCGAGTACGACTTCTCCTCTCTACGCGACAGGACCAAGGACATTCTTAGCGTCGTCGTCGCTTTGCTTTTCGGCGTTGGGTGCGGTTCGCTTACTGCCGTTACCATGTATTTGGTGTGGAGCCTCTTTGCTAATCGTCACGATTCTCGCAATTCTTATGAGGAATTCAGTGATGTTGATGATCATGATGATGATCTGAGCCCTAAGAAGATGGGATATGAGAAGATGGGATATGAGAAGATTCCAGCCAAGGAAGCTGCGTGAGGTGGTGTTTTATTCTAAATAATTAATTAAGCCTAATATTTGTGTAATTGTGTACTGTGTTCTTATTTTCATTTGATGATTTCACTGCGTTTATAATGTGGATTATGATCATTATCATTCGAACAAAGTTCTGCTTTGTGGTCTGTACTTATAAAGCTGTTATATGTCTCTATGTTTACTACTTTCAGTTAAGTTCTTTAATGAGAAATATGCTTGAGAAAATGCGTAGATGATGTTAGATTTCATATTTTGTGAGTTGCTGCACTGCATGCTGTGAGAATTGGTTGTTTGCATATCTGTTGGTGATGTGTCTTTGATATTGTATTTTCTTTTGTGGTGTCATGTTGAGCACCTGTAAGGAGCCTTACCTTGCATAGTAGATGATGCCATTCTTTCAATTATATTCTCTCCAGCATTCATCTGATTGAAAACAAATCCAACCCTGGAGATGGGTAATTTAATTTGGTATTGCAATGTTGAGCATATGTGATGGTTGATGTATCTTGTAAGGTTAATTGATGCTTTGTATCTGAACTCTCAAAGTCCTCTTCGTCAAAAGCAAATACTTTTTTTTTTTCAAATTTAGGCGTTCTGTGGATGCTCTGTTTCCTCAAGTGCTCCACACATGCATCAAACTGTCTGCTGTTTTCCATTAGATGGATGTGTATTGGGTCAATTACCAATATTTTTAAGCTTATTTAATTTTCGCATTTAAGAAAGGATCTCTACTAAAAAGGATTGTGCATGGTTTCTCACTTGCTGTTGTTATTCACTCATTCTTGTGTGTTAAATCATTGATCTTTGCCATTGTCTTCTTCCTGTCTATGATAATGAATTACCGTAGTGTTTTGCCTGAATAACCCTGGTTAGCCCCATGGTGGGAAACACATTCTGAAACAATGGAATCTACAAATTAAACATGCATGTGGAGTTTAGATCGTAATGTTTGTTCATAGTTTATGGCTGTCCATGAGACAACTCTACCGCATTACATGCTGCATTTTCTCTTCTAGTATTAACCCTTAAAGGTTTTAATTGTTTTGAAGGTTTTGCTGATATATATTTGAGATACTTTATGTAATAGGTTAAACTTGTGGAATAGCTGAAGCTATGTAATGACAAATTAGTCGGCATTTTCAATTACATTTATCGAGTGAGATATTTTCAAGTCTTAGTTTGTGAGTACTACAGGTTTGTTTTTGTGGATAATGAAATATATGCAGGGCAAGAAACAGGGAGATGGTTGAAGCTGCAGAATGCCAAATTAATTTGATGCCCCTCCTTTTCTTTCCTTGACGTGATGTGGCTTTGGCGTCTTTATATCCTTCGATTAACAACTGAACTTCTGTCGTAATCCTTAACAGGACAGTTCTAACATCATTTATAAATAAAATACCCTGCGGATCACCATAGCTCCATGTGGGATTATCTAACTTTGATGGACGATCATGTTCGTTCCACTAACAGTGAAATGAGGTTTCACATTTTATTGTGTAAATGTAGCCTTTTTGTCAGGGGTTCAAAAATGTTAATTAGTTCATTTTCACGTAAAGCTCTCAACTAGGGATGATAATTTCTTGTACTAGGCGTACTTTATCGTGCTTCTTCGGCCAGAATAATTCTTACGGCAAAAAGAACGGAACTAAGTAATAAAGTTCTGTTAAGTACTGGGAATATCAACTAGCCCCATTGCCCAGGCATCTTTCAACATAACAAAGCCCTTTTCCACAGCAAAATGCGAAAACACATCAACATCGAAGCCCTCTGTGCTGAGAAGTGAGGATGTGGTTATTTTTTGCATCAAATATATGATGTTATTATGCTCAAAGCAATTAGGTTAATGTTAGTTCGGTCATTGAGTGGTACAGAATCTGAATCAAGTTAAAGGAGAACCAAAAAAAAAAAAAAGATAAAAAGCTGTATTAATAAAGATGATGATGATTGTGTTACAAGATGTGAATAACAATAATTCTTCAATGATGCTAGACATTCAAGCAACAAAATCTCATCCAATTTCTTGTTTAAACTCCCAAACCTTTGAAGTGTTTAGCTCAATCTTGGCTATGCAGATGTCTTTTTCTCGCTTGTGATTACATAAATTGATCTATTTACAAGAACCCAAAAAAAAAAAAAAAACATAGCAGCAAGAACGAAGACTAAGTTTCAGTCTTGAGAGTAATTAAGGCCAAACCATATCGACACAAATCCTTGATTCTTGCAGATCTTTGGCTTCAAAGTCTTTGTCAGCTTCATTTCTCAAGAAATTTTTGGGGGCAACATGTGCCGGGAGTGAACAAGAATATAGTATTGTTTCCACAGAACCCAAATCTGGGTTTTGAATACGAAGAAGCTCAGAAACCAGAAGTACAAGAGAAGCCATGAAATTTGCTGAGATCTTTCTTTTCTCTGGTGAAGGAGGTGAGATTTTTCAAGTAATTTGCAGGTGACTTGTACGCTAATGCTATTTTTATAAGGACTACGAAAGTACAGGCGGTAAAAGAGCATTAAAGAAGAAAACGAGAGCCCATGGATTTGATTTCATAAGCCTAGCTATTTGGTTTCAGTTGTTGGTTGATTTTTGTAGCTATTAAATAGTATTTAATTATTCCAGTTCCAGCCGCGGGCAGCGGTTTCTTTCCTTTTCCTGTGTCGCAAGCTGTATGCTCTCCTTTTTTTTATTATTGTAACGCGTAAAGCCAAAACCACGAGTCCTCGCACTTTTGCTAGTAGTAAAGGCGGCAGCCGTTTTATGTTTTGTCTGCGTGCGCCTAGTTTCATTTACGTGTCCCTGAGGAAATTGAATATGCGCCGTGCTTCTTGTTGAAGACTAATTTTTATTAGGCATACTTTTAACCCCCTGATTCCACTTTAATTATAGTATACAATACCTAATTTATTCGGCATTCAAAGTTTGGAGCCGACCACTGAATCGAGGTGATGATTTATTATTATCTCTCATTTTTTTCAAAAAAAAAAATATTTTAATAACTATTAATTCAGTACTAAGTAAAAATCTCGTGACTCAGATCAACACTAAATCATTATAAACTATTTTTTAACTTCTAAATTCGTTTCATTAGCTATCATTTTAAGATATTCTGTATTAAAAAAATATTGTCTTAAAGATAGCATATTATTTTCCTACAATTCACTTCAAAAACATACAAATTTTAATAAATTACAACCTAAAACACATTGCATTTGAGTGATTGTTTTTCTTATATTTTAATTTATCTTTTATTTTAATGTAAGAAATTGTTAACAGAAAAATATTTTATTCCCCTTATTGAAGCTTTACCAACAAAGTATTAATAACTATAACTACCAAAAAGGGAAAAAATTACCAACAAGTAATTTTTCATTTGATCGAATTGATTTAATTATATTATATAACAATTTTATTTAATTTTCAATTGATTGAAGAGGGATTAGGAAGTAAGTATTTCAATTTAATTATATAATAGTAATTTAAGTTATTGCTGTTTTAGCAATAGAAAGCCTTTATCATATTACTCTTATTATTAGAATAAATTTTAATGGCTTCTCCATTCTCTCTTTCTATCATCTATTGCACAGTCTAATTTTTTGTGGCTTAATCATAAGTATGAACCTATTTTATTTTAAAAAAAAAAAAGAATTATAAAGGGAGATATTTACCAAAATCTACCAACAAACAGTGTTTGAAGAGAGAATTTGTTACCATTACCGTTGAAATATGTAGGAAAATTTTATTTTATCTAGTTTCTGGTTATTTCAGTTAAAAATACATGACAGATCAACAAAATATTACGGGCCTGGTAGACAAAGAAAAAGTGGGGGCTGAATAGCAACAATGGCAATAGTATGTAGCGGTACGCTTACAAGTTAGGCTTATCCGTCGGGACCCAACAGAAACTCTTGTTTCTGTATAAAGACCCAAAGCGAGGCCTAGTCACCCTCTTAATATGGTGGGTTGAAGGTAGCAGCTGTTGTGTCGCATCATTTTATTTTTTAAAAATTATCAAAATGAGAAAAACACCACACTTACAATCAATTTTATAGATACATATATCTAAAATGTCTTATAAAAATTGATATGTTTCACTATCATCATGTCAAGACGTGTCATGTATGAAATAATTTGTATTGATTGAATACATTTTAGGGCCAAGTGAATGATAATGTGCAAATTGGTAAATAATGATAAAATAAAATATCAATTATATCAACAACAGCAACATCTTCTCTTACGTAAGCATAAAACAAGATCACATGAGTCTTGAAATTAAAACCGAACAGAGATTAAAAAAGAAGAAGAAGAAGAAGAAGAAGAAGAAAAGAGATGGGTTTAGATGCAACTAGAAATGGCGGCAATGAAAATGAAGTGATCGCAGCTTGAATTAGCTTCGTGGCTATGTCGCAAAAGGCAGGGACAACGTATGAGATTGAGACCTGGGAAGCGGTGGCTTACCATTGTTATTCACACTGCATGTCCTACTGCTCACATGTCTCATTCCACTACCCGCCACGCACTTCACTGGATTTGGCCCCACCACGCTCACCGCCTTCTCACATCGACAGCTCAACAACATCCCGCCATTCCCTTTCTTCTTGCTAATCCCGCCCCCGTGTCTCGTCGCTGCCACGTCATCAACTTCTGGTACCGTCGCCGAGTAATTCGTAACACTTCCTCTGTCAAACCCTTCGGCTGTGGTCACGCTCCAGTCAATGCTGGCCTCGCTCGGCTCGTAACATTCGGTTGCCGCTATTGATGGCGTCACGGCCTCGTCCAGGCTCCCACGCGTGCAGTACATTAAGTTATTATTACCATTCGCGGCGGCTAGTCTTCTAGCGTTGAAGCTCGCAGCCTCGTCGAGAGAATCCCGACGGTGGTACATCGGGTACGTCGTCGTCTGCGTCGAGAAACTCTCGATCTCGAACAAGTCAGAGCTCGCATCGCTTGCCACGTCGTCGTCAGTCGTCATCGGGGTTCTGCCTGGACTCGACGGAAAGGCGAAGCTGTGTCGCGTCGAGTTTCTCGATACTGCAGCCTCTTGATCCAACGGCGGCTGGAAAATTTCTAAAGATTCTCTCGGTGGGTCTTCAAGAAGGGGAGCGTTGTTCAAAACCAATTTCATGGAAGCCGTTTGATTCAATATAGGAAACGTGAACCCGGGTGTAGCATCAGTGTAGGGTCTCCCAGGGGGAACAATATTCACTCGCTGCTGGCCAAGGCCTGTGAAACGACTCTCCGCAGAGATTCTACGGATATTAGTGATGATTTCTTCACTTTGGAAACTTCTGTCGACGGGGATTTCAAGTGATTTTTGAATTTGCCTTTTGTTGTTGTTGTTGTTGTATAAACGAGCTGCTGGGGTTTTGGGTTCTGCTGAAACTGAAACTGAAGCTACTGACGATGAGGATGATGCTTTTTCCTCAACTTGGACAGATTTTTTACCAGAGCAAGGGCATTTTCGTCCGAAAAGCCTCCATTTACTGGAAGTTCTACCTCCTCTTTTCTTCTCTTCAGTTGCAGGGTTTCGCATGGATATGGCTACCGCACCAGGCGGATTTTGTAAAAGCCCCGTCTGGCTATTCCAGCTAGCTTCCGATGAAGCTGTAGGAGTTGCATTGAAAGGTCGAGGTCGGTAATTTCTTCCATATCCATCAACCGATGAAGAACAAGAGAATCTGGGAAGAGCCGAAACATCGCTGCTAATTCGATGCTCGGATATGAGTTCGGGATTATTATTATTGTTATTGTTGTTACTAGTAACGTTGAGGGGCGACACTCGGTTGTTATTGTTGTTGTTGCTGCTGCTGATGATCGCTTTGGAGTCGATGTTGATGTTGCTGTTGGTTTCGTTGAAGTACTTCCGGGCGTCGAAAATGCAAATTTCTGAATCGTCAGCTTGGGCAGCATTAACGTGAATATCTTGATGATTTGGTCTGATGAGATACGAAGCGAAAGATGCATTTCCAAGAGGGGGTTTTGGTGGGAAAGAAAAGTAAGGTTGATGATCCATTGATTGTTGTTGTTGTTGTTGTTGTTGTGGAGATAAATGGTGGCGGCCATCATTAATGCTTTTGATCATCGCTATTGTTGATCTTTCCATATTTTTCAATCAGTTTCTTTCTTTTTTTTTCTTTGTTATGTGTACGTATGGGGAAAAGAAATTTGTGAGCTGTAGGCAACGGGTGGATTCACCCTTAAATTAGTGTCCGCAAAGAGAATTTAGAGAGTTGGCCACTCACAAAACTGTCCAAACATGTCAATCATTCAAACGGTAAAATTCTTCTCAAGAACTTGTGAATATGTCAGGATTTAAACCAATTCTCGCTGTAGCCTCTTTTAAGGGAAACTAGTATCTAGGGAAAATCAGAAGTTACATAGGATTAAAATCAAAACTATTGTAGTAAGAAGTCGTATTTGTTGGAAAAATTTGTGTCTCTCGATTCGAGCGTAAATTTTTAATTTGCGTTGTGGTACAGACTTGAATGTGCCTTCCACAGTTGGGGCCTCTCCAAGATAACTCGTAGTCAAAATAAAAATAAAAAAATCAAAACTATTGTAGCTAGTATTATATATAATATGTATATATGGTATTTTGAGGACTGGCCAAGTGGATTTCAAATCATTTTAATCAATTGGTTCCTTATATATTTTTATCTTGAGAAAGGTAGAAATTAAAAAATTTATAAGTTTTTGTTCATTCTCCCATCTTAAAAGTAAAAACACATATTTGATAGAAATAATGACAAACGGTAATTTTTTTTTTCTTAATGGAATTAAAATATGAAAGCATATTTTAAAATTTCTTACAAGTAATTTATCGATAAATTTGGTTTAGATATTACAAGCTTAACTTATTGATGGCGCATACAACACACTACAATTAAGTTAATTTAATTTCACATAACGAGTTAGATGTAAAGTTTCCACAATCATGTATGTGCTATTACAAAATACAAGTTAAGCTACTCGAGCTAGCCCTGGCGTATTTTACGCATGTAGACACATTCAGACCTCTACGCTGAACCTGAACATGATTTTTTTTTTTTTTTAATTCGAATACATTGGAGTGCTTTTCTTTTGTTGCCTCAGCACCGATGAAAAGCGTCCCAAGTTCCAAAGTTGATGCATATATTAGATGTCAAATTTGAAGCTTATATTTTGATAAATTTTACTGTGCATATTATATAAGAGATACTATTATTAATTATAATGTGATTTTTTAAATAAATACACATATAACATGTATTTGTTAATTGAGTGTAGTATCTTTATTATATTTTAAAATTTCTCTTACTTTATATAATGCTTAAAATCTCAATAATGACGTCTGAGAAAGATAAGTAGAGATAAAAAATCTAAGAAATTAATAGGATGTCGAGAGAGATGATTAAAGATGTTAATTTCTTTGGTATTTAGATTAATGATGCCTCTGTATTGATAGGACTAATTCCAAACTCTTTAAAGACAAAAGAAACCTAAAACTAAATAATTATAATATTCCTAACTTCTCTTAAGGAAATAGGAGAACAAACAACATTAACTTTTTGGATCAAATTGTTTGATGTCCTTGGATTCTTAATAATTTGAAGGAAGAAACAAAAACAAAACAATTGTCTTATAATTTTTCTGTTCATTTTTCCGCAACCAAATATTGTATTTTAATTGATATATATAATATATATTCTTCTTCAATCCATCGTTTGGTAAGCTCTACCTCTCTGTCTCTCTCCCCATGTGGCTTCTCTATAATTTGTGGTGGCAATTAGTCTGTTGGTCATTGAATCAATCAGCAAAAGATAGCAGAAGATGAAATGTGAGGGTCCATTTCATTTGACATTTAGCGAAAGCTTCGGTTCTACACACTCTCAAATCTTGTACTTACCCAATCAATCTATAGTAATAAGATCTTTGATTGATCTGGGAACCTGTGCATTGTGGGGTATCTTCACAAGCTTGAGGCTAGCATGAAAACTGCTTTTTTTTCTTTTGGACTTTTTTTCTGCATGGCCGGTGTTTTGCATGGGCTGGATTTTGTCATTAAATCACATCTAATCACTCGGACATCCCCACTTTCCTTTTTAAACATACATGTGGGTGCTTAAAGTGAAACATACCACACATCTAGCTCATTCTGAATGATTTTCTGTGCAAGATAAGAATCTGCCTGGGATTTTGCTTCAATTCTTGCTAATCCAAACACTGACGTTGTATGTTCATCGACAAACATTCTCTGATAATATTCTGGTTTCTATGTATGAATTATTGAGTGTACACATGCGGATATAATTTGTAGCTCTGGCATGCCAACACAATATCTTCTTGATTGGGTACAAATTAGAGTAAATGATATTTAACCCCTTGCAATTTTTCTACATAAGAGTGCAAACTAAATTTTCCCTTTCGCAATCTTGCCGGGTAGATATAGCATTAAGTCCACGTTGTATATACTGCATCACTTATTCTTTTTAAGGTTACTATTTTTGCTAGCTAGTTGCTAAGATTCTTTATCATAAGAAGCAACAACCTCCCTCAGATAAAGGTTATGAGATTTTTCGTTAAAGTTATAACGTTTAAGAAAAATTCCACATCCGTATACTTTAAAATATAGAAATTTAACCCAAAAGACACGATTATGCTGCATAACCAATATCTTAAAATTGACCCTTGACGTCCGCACAATAGAAAGCCTCAATCGCTAACTTTTCCAAGTATTTAAAAGCTAATTGTCATATTATTAATACTAAAGTTGACAATAATTTTTCAAATCTCGATCCTCTACACTCTATAGAATATGGACTTGCTCATGGTTTATATTTGAAATTGAGTTAATATATGAATCACGAAGGTCGTGCATGTATTTAATAAGATGTAGACATTCGCATCAGAGTCTCGAAGAATATATATATATGTCATCACATAATAGTACAATAAGCATGGACGTTATCTTCACTAAAAAGGTGAACAGTGTCATCGGGCACGGTTTCATAAGCTTGGTCCGGGAAGTAGCCATGGACGCTTTCATTAAAGCCATGCTGGTAATAGTTGTAGGAAGATCTAAAAGTGGACTCATCTAAATATGTAGATGCATATGGGTAATATTCACTATCATATGGAAATGGCCAAAACTCTGCCTTTCTTCCTGTTCTCCTCACAACTTTAAGCACTTTTCTTTCATCAACATAACCAGTCACCGTTACCTTCTGCTTGTCCATGTCAATATCCAAACTATCAACTCCTGTAATAATGAAATCAAAACTGAATTGAACATCAAATTGATTAAAAACTATGTGGACGCACGTATAAAATTAATTAAATAGTAATAATTCATAGAAAGTTATACATGCCATCAATTTTAGAGATTGCTCTTCGTATTCTCTTTTCACATCCTTCGCAATCCATATGTACCATGAGCTCCACAATCTATATGTATCGAGCATTTTTAGAACAAACTGAATCAATCATATTCAATAAATCAAACATTTTAAGAAACGTAATAATTAAATCAATACATATTTATACTTTTCGAATGTCTGTGATAATATTGCTAATTCGCTAGGGACTTACAGCCATGGCATTAGGCAACTGTGTCTTCCCAAGGCGCCAGCCAAACATATCGATGATGATGAATTTTCGCCAGTCTCTTCAATAAAGCTTTCCAGGAAGTTTTATAAATCTTTAATTCCTTAGCTAGCTAGCTAGATAGCTGGGGCAATGTGTTTCTTTTAAGTTTATATATCTTGTATCATAAATCATAAGCTGAATGAATATATATATAATCAGTATTTCAAAGTTAGCATTTTTATTTTTCATCTTTATTTTTGGGCAGAAATGTAGATTGGAATAACTTGACAAATTGTATGCCAATATTCCGCCTTTCGTTTGCAGCCTTTATATTGTGGCTAGCTTTTATCTTGGAAAATTTTCTTCTTTTTTATTTTAATATATATTGGCTTCATTTAATGTATAAATGTTACTGTAAATTAGAGAAGGAATTACGGAATATTTAAAAAAAAATGGATATGCTGAAATCGATGGATTGAAGTCGGAATATATTCTTCATGTTGATTCTTTCATGCATATATCTCGTCCAGGCCAGAACACTCATTTATTTCAACTCATGCACCTGATTTTTTGACTGAGAAAATGGGAAAGCATTTTCTGAAATTGACGAACGTGAGATGATATTCTCTGCCAATCTGTTAAAAGCTAAATACACAGTCCAAGATGGGGTATCATGGTCCCTGCTGCTAGTTTCTTATTATCATAAAACAGATGTAATAGATAATAAAAGAATTCTTCGTAAAATGTGGAGCTGAAGAAACTGTGGTGTTATACATATTAAAGTCATTTAGTCTGGTATAGTTTTAACTTTAAAATGGGGGGACATCTATATTAGAGGAGGATTAAATGACATAAAATATGTTTTTATGAGTGTCCAAGGCTCATTAATAAATGCTTGACAAGAAAATTATCAGTACTTTCGAGAGCTTTTAACATAAACAATAATAGTAATAATCAAAGAGAAATATCAACCCTCAACTCGTTCTTAGAATATACATGCCTTCTTGGCTGCAATGCATGCAAGTGATAATTTGAATGGCTCATGCATAGCGTTTTTATTCTTGCAATTGCATTTTTCTTTGGTTTTGGGAATGAATGCAAGTGGGGGCAAGCTGTTATATATATAGGGTTGATGCGAATATATGGATACGCGAAAAGCAATAGTTGCATTGCATGTTGATTTTGCAATACAGATTGCTTGCTGTGGCTCGTGGGGGAATCTCTATTCTCTTTGCTTGCTTTCTAATCATCTCTCCAGCATTACCTGAAGCCTGTACATAATTTATTCTTGATAAAATAACTAAACTGAAAAGAGAGAAAGAAAAATCAAATAAGATCAAGCTAGCTTTAAGATTTTATTGAACAATTACTAGTTGAGATTAAAGTTTGATTAAAATGAAATTCTGCCATTGTGAATTATTTGTATCGATCGAGTTCTATTAGATGAAGGTGGGAGAGAAAGAGGAATAAAGTTGAAAGAATCTAAATTAACATGCAAAACTTTTCATGAATCATGATCGATCAGCACAATCGTGCACTACACACACACACGCGTATATAATATGGGTGATATCTTACATGATGTGTACGGCTACTTGAATGGGATTCAAATTGTTATCACCATTATCGTAAATCTATATTGAAATTTATTTTTTTTTTTGGTTTAAACCACTCGATTTTCGGTGACCGCATTGGGCTCCGACTAATTCGGATTCGGGGTGTAGTCACAGTTAAGGCTCTTTACCCCTCCCAAATAGTGTGTTTAGTGGGGATCGAACCCAAGAGCTCTTCCCACTTACTCAGCCTGCGCCGCCAACTGAGCCACAACTGTTTGGTATATTGAAAGTCATTTTAATAATATTAATAAACCTACATGTATGCGGTTTTCCCTCTAACATATTGAACTCTATTTTATGAATATTTACCCTATAAAAATACACACGTGCGCACACACATTTCTTTTGAATATCTCTAAATGAATAATAATTATGAGTATAAGAGTTTATCATTTTAGATCATTGAGTATTTACCTCTTTTTTAGGGAAATGAAAGAAATGAAGAAAGTTTTGTTTGGCTTGAGAGAATCTCAGAGGAAATGTTTCTGATTAATTCCAGAAATTTTCATTCATTAACTAATCAATCGTTATAGCTCTGTATTTATACTTGCTCAATAACAACTTGTAACTAACTACTAAACTAACTATAATTTTGTTACATAAACATTGTACGTTAATAACAATATAACAAACTGATGTTGAGCTGTATTATGATTTGGCATTCTTCTTAACAATCATTGCTGACGTGGCATTGTTGCTCCGTATAAGCTTGAGTTTGTTTTTCCTTCTTCTTTCACCTTAAGTTCTGAATAATGAGCAACTTTAACAAGAAATAACAATTCTTAAATTTATAATTGTCATTAATATTCTCAATTTGGTATTAAAATATTTTTGGGATGTTATTTGAATTTGAAATATGTAGTACGATTCAAAATAGTAATAATGGTTGAGGAAGAAAACAGAAATTTATAGTTTAAGATTCAATGAATAAATAAATAAATAAAAACTTATTATTGTTCAGTAAAGTATAAGTTAATGCTTACATTCTAGTCGGATTATAAAACGCTTTCCTTTTCATTAATATAGATAAGAGTTCAAGTCTAGTGTGTATTAATAACAAATATTTTTTTCCCTATTATGTAAAGGTATATCCAACTAATCAGAGTCTAGACATCCAAATCGCTTTATAATAAAGCTATCCAACTTAATTATGACATTTTTTTTTATTATAATTATCAACAGATCATATTTAAGATTAAAAATAGCATAAGATTACCTATGAATTTTTCCTTAATAGAGCTACCCTAATGCCAAAATATATTTTTGTTATAAATATTCATAGATTGTATTTTATATTAAAAAAATCAATTATATTGAACTATAAGGACCTTTGTAACAAAATTTTGAAAAATATTTACCTTTCCAATAAAACCCACAAAATGAAGGAATTATATGATATAATCCAATTTTCTTTTTAATGAGTCTCGACGTCGCAATAGGAGGGCAATTTAGTCCGTTGACATTTTTTGGCACTTGGAAAACAAGATAAGGCCTTGCTCTATCAAAATGATTGCTCTGGTTTTGGGTTTAAGGACTCAGCAGTAGCAGACGAGGTGCAAACAAATTCCCCAAAACCCAAATTCACACTCTCCGGTTCGTCCTCTCTCTCTTTCTCTGCATTTTGTTTGCTGTTATTTTCTTTCTCACTCTCTGTAGTTGTAGCTTTGTACTTGTTTGTGAGCTTAAAAGCAATTAAATTTAATTCAGCTTCAAAAGAATCTTATTCACCGAATTGAAATTTAGTGTGTTGTTTTATGGGTTTGACGTTCTTTGTTCATATCTGTATTTACTTGATGGTATATATGTTTCTTTTGTTTGTTGCATTTTGCTTTGACCCTTTTGAAATGATGCTTATGTATGACAAAGGATGTATCCGTTTTGTTTGCAATGATAAGCTTGTTGTTTACGCTTTGCAAAATGCTGATTTGGGTGACCAACTTTTTGATGCCTAAACCGTTGAGATGAAATTTGGTGTATTATCCCTATGGAAACTAATATGTTCGGACTTTGTTATGAAGTTGACCAAGTCCCTTTCATTTCAACATTGGTCATTTATTTATTTATTTTAAATTTGACTATGCATTTTGATGGATTGTACTATCTATCAATAATACATTTGCTATTTGGTTTGTTGACAACATTAAATTTCTCTTCTATGTGAACTCTATGGTCACATTTTTCAATTTGTAGGACAGACATATGTCTATGGCGTCCCAAGTAATACGTGAATGGATAGGAATTCAGCAGTTCCCACCTGCCACTCAAACAAAATTGCTTGAATTGTTGGGAAACCTTAAACGAGAGGTTGTAATTTTTTTCCCTTTTCTCAGTGAATTTGAATGTAATCCCTGCAGACATAGACTCTTGTTTCTCTTGAAGCTTGCACTATATTTGGACATTTATCGTTTTAACAATGTTTATATTTATAACCATCTAGAATGTGAACACATTGACCATACTTGTGATGGGGAAGGGTGGCGTTGGGAAATCATCGACTGTAAACTCTATCATAGGAGAGAAAGCGGTTACTGTTAGTACGTTTCAGGTATTTATTGTTTGTCCTGTCTTACTGGCCGCATAATGGTGTATTTTTTGTCTGATGTTTTTAAAGCAAGTTATATTCTGTTTCATTGATAGTCTGAAGGACCAAGACCTGTGATGGTTTCCCGCTCCACGGCTGGATTTACATTGAACATTGTTGACACTCCTGGGCTCATAGAAGGTGGATATGTCAATTATCATGCTATTCAGCTAATCAAACGGTATGCTATAGCTTGATATGGTACAAAGTTTACAACTTTTGAAGCATATTACTGGCTCTTGTGTTTTTGTTATTATTATTTTTAAAAATCAATTTTGTCATAATTATAATTTAAGTTTGTATTAATGGGTTTTTTGCTGTGTCAACAGTTTCCTTCTGAACAAAACTATCGATGTTCTACTGTATGTCGACCGTCTGGATGTTTATAGGGTAGATAATTTGGATAAGCAGATTACTAGAGCCATAACGGATAATTTTGGTGAACAAATATGGAAGAGGGCTTTGATTGTTCTCACACATGCTCAACTCTCATTGCCAGACGGATTAGATTATGAAGTTTTTTGCTCCAAAAGGTCAGAGGCTCTTCTAAAATTTGTTAGCCCCAGTACCTGGATGAAGAAAAAAGACATTCAGGTGTGTAACCTTTTATCCTTCGAGAATTCATTTTTGGAAGTTTCATTTGCCTGAATGTGAGGGTCACCTTGTTAAACTGATTTAACACGCTGTTTCTAGTAGTAAGTTTTTACTGTTCTGATGAATGCTTAGATGGGGTTGCAACTCTGAAATTGTTCGGTCTATTACATGGTATAGAATGTGATCGCATACTTGTCGGATGTCCTTGCTATTGCGGACAGCTTGTTCACTGTTTTAGAATCTTTGTCATTATTAATGCAAACATTTCCATTTTGAGGGAAAACTGAAAAGCTGGTAATTTTAGTAGGCAACATAGTTGCTCTTGTAAATCTGTTATCTGATGTCACCTCTTCACACTTATTGGGCTTTTTCAATAACTACTATGGCTCAAGTGGTGTTAAACTTTTCTTGCTAATCAATATCTTATGATAAAGATGAATTAGTAAATTGATTTTACTGGCATCGGCATCAAATTTTTAATTTCGTTTGATGTATATATTAAACTTTATTGTGCATTTTCTTTTCTTTTCTCTTCTCCCCCTCATTTATGAATTCCATTACTTTGCCTTTGTTTCTCCTAGGGTTCATTTGTACCTGTTGTTTTGGTTGAGAACAGTGGGAGATGTGCCAAGAATGAAAATGATGAAAAGGTTAGTCAATTGCCTGACAACAGAATTCAATGTTGTTTTCCTCGGAATGTATTTTACTGAACCTTCATATTATTGAACTTGGGGTATGTGGTGGTAGGTTCTTCCAAATGGGATGGCTTGGATTCCAAATTTAGTCAAAACTATCACAGAAGTCGTGTTGAATGGAAGCAAGGCTCTTGTTGTTGACAAGAAGTTGGTTGAGGGCCCAAACCCCAACGAGAAAGGAAAGATCTTAATTCCTTTTGTTTTTGCATTTCAGGTAAGCTTCAAACCTTTCTTAGCTTATTTTTTTTCCTGCAATTCTCGGATTGACAAATAATCTCATTTAACCTTGTCTTTGATTGTTTACAGTACTTCTTTATCATTAAACCTCTAATACAAGCAATCAAGTCTGATGCTGCAAAGGAGGCTAAACCAGTTTGGGCCAGGGCTAGTCGCAAGCTTTGAATTTGCAATTGGATGCATCCTTTTTCTATGTTTCTCACTTGTTTTTGGTTTCAAGTGATTAATTGCAACATTCTGCAGTAGTAATTATCTGCGGCATATGGACTACATACTGTTGAGGGTATCAGATTTTTGTGTTTATGTATATATATTATGCATCAAGTTCTGGATGATTGATTGTGTTATGCTTAGTTAGTACTCCAGCTGGTGAATGTTGCACTTTTTCATACACCGGTTCTTTTTTGACCCTTTTGAAAATGTGCTTGAATTTTAAGTTCCTCCTTGATCGTATCGACTTAATAGCATTTGATTGCATTATAATATTTCTATGAATTGGTAACATGTGAAATATATATCTAAACTTATGTAAAATGTCTGAATCTACTAAACCTTCAGGAAATCTTCCATTAGCGGAACAATATTATTACTTACAATGTGTTATTTGTAAATATCCATAACAAAATATCTGGCAAAAATATCAAGTCTAAGTTTGAACTCAACCCAATGGCTGGCAGTGACATTTGGAGAAGTGTTTTATGTACTCAATTCAGCCAAGTTTGAAGCTCCACCACAAATGAAATAATGGCAGTTGCTCTCCAAGTCTCAAATATCTCGTCACTAGTTTCTCCTCCATCCATCACTTCACCTCCATTCATTCTTCCGCAATCCTCAAAGCTCAACAGTAACAGCAACAAGGCTTATGGTTCAATCCATACCACCAACTTCAAATCATTTCGCGTTCTGTATCGCTACTCTGCTAATGAAGAAGACGATAATGATGGAGAAAATTGCAGTTTCGACGAAGCAGTAGCGCTTTTCAATGAAAGGGCATACTATAAATGCCATGACTGTCTTGAATCTCTATGGTACACTGCTGAAGAACCAACAAGAACTCTCATTCACGGAGTTCTCCAATGTGCCGTTGGGTTTTATCACCTTTTCAATCAGGTTACTTAACAACTAACGACCCTACATGTATAAATAATTTTTTTATTTTTAAAATTTTTTTAAATGGTTCTGCAATTTTGCTACAGAATCATAAAGGAGCAATGATGGAGTTGGGAGAGGGACTGGGTAAGCTTAGAAAGATGAATCTTAGGAGTGGACCATTTCATCAATTCGAGAATGAGATTTCTGCTGCTTTGGAGTTTATATATCGAACTCAAATTGAATTAGCAGCCTGTAAGTTTCTCTTTACCATATGTCACATCTTAATTATTGCATTGGGTTATTTTAGTTTCCCCTGCAAGTGAAAACTGCAGCTTCCATGCTCGTCTTAAGCATATGGTATATAACGTCGGGATTAATCAGTTGACTTGATTGGTACTTTCTGCCAAGAAACCGCAGTTAGCAAATAAATTGAGTGCCGAATTTACATTGTTATGAACAAAATGAGGGCTTTAATTTGTATATGATTAGAACCATTTTTCATCTATCAGGTGCTGATGACATTTGTCTAGCAATGGATCAATCAGAAAGATCATACCAATTGCTTGGGAATTATGCAGCTGGGCAGCAGCTTTATCATCTAGAGAGTGACCATAATCAAATTATGTATATAGTGTTTGATCCTCAGAGATCGTATGGCTCTGATGATAAGTCAATAAAGGTGAAGCTTCCCACCCTAAATGCTACTGAAGAACATCTAATGGCCTGTAAATAAACTATCTAATCTATACATTTTCATTCACCAATTTATAATTAAATCAGTACATTTCTTTGAGAGATGTTAACACTGAGAAACTCAATTTGTAAAAGAAGTTGGAATGAGTGGTTGTAAATTTTAAGAAAAGGAATTTTGAATCTAGAAATGGAGATTGTTCAAAGTGAATCATACAAGCTTTTTTTGATGTGGACAACAAAATGAATGCTAAAAGAAAGAAAACAGAAGACATATTCTGTTAACTCCCTGAACAAATCCTGAATATCATGAATTCAGTTAACAGGAATTAACTCCAGCACTTTGCTCTTGCATGTAGATAAGTCTGCAAAATCGGAGCTTTTCAGGCTCATTCAGTTCAGCACCAGCAAAAATATGTGAATCATTCTTGGAGATGCAAACAAGTCTCCTACACAGCATTATCACTACAAATTTTTATTTTTGAAGTCTTGTAAGGAGAAAATAGTATACAAATTGGTTCAAACTGGCAATATATAAACCTTTAAAAATTAGTCAATATAACCATGTACTGTGTTTTGGCTACATATGTTCTGGTTATATAACAGGTACTGATGCATCTGTTGCATGTATATAAACAGACAAAAGCATCACAAAACTTTTGTACATTCAACAGGCTTTAATTAGTCTACTACACTTCAATATTATCATTTAGATACTTCTCACTTTTATCTTTATTCTGGTGGCCGGACAAATTATTCTCTCAATTCTGACTGAAAATATCACAAATGATAAAAAAAGAACTCAAAGAAATAGACATTTGGGCTCCAAAGATGCCCAACTCAACTTATGAAATAAGCAATAATGAAGAATTGGCAACCTATTTAGAAAAAAATTAGGAAGCATGCATATACAGCTACATATAAATACATACTGAGAGCTTATATTTGATAAGCTACTGTATGGTCTTCGAGGAAAAATGATTCTATTATCTCAATTATTTTCATCATCCAAGTTTATATTCCTTTCTAATTTCTAATTTACTGTATGATCCTCGGGGAAATGATTCTTATCGCTCAATTTTTCTGGTCTCCCAAGTTTCTGTTCTTTCTCTATTTCTACTTTCCCTCTAATATCCAACATTTTCTGTTTCTCCCACTTTCTCTCCTCTTTCTTTTCACCTAGCTTTAATTATGAATGAGGAAATGTCGTTGCATAATATTGGAATAGAGGTTAGGAAAGAGAAAAGCAAAAAGAAATGTTTATATAATAGGCTTAGGTTTGAGTTAATCACCTTAGGCCCTTAGCTGTACTTATAATCTTGAGATTAATAACAGAACCACAACGATAACGCAACCAATAAAACCTGATTCTCTTAACAAATTTGATGCGAAGACCAAATAAATAAACACTCAGTACAAATGCACCACGAGAGGGAGATATCTTGAATTACTTGGATGTTGGTCATCTTCTAAGCTGAATTAGAGTTTTCATGCTTATCCTCTTGAAATGACTGATACCGGTAGTAGATAAACTGGATTAAAATCTAGAAAAGACATTAAGGTTCCAGACAAATTCGGAGAATTCTGATGGTGTCAAAGCTGACAACCAATAGGGTATATAATTGTTAAGAGAATGGCAAAATCATGATCACTTCAAAAAGGATACAAAAGAATCAAGCAGCACACAGCCTCCTGCATCCACAAGCCATGGCAGATTTGGTCTGATTCTTGACCAATCCACGCTGTTAACAAGTATACTGCAAAATCAAAAAAATAATTATATGTCCTTAGAGAGCTGAGAATTAATCCAAAGAAGACAGGCCAGTGAGGATAAGAATGATGGATTCAACATATTCACCTTGCTACATATGTTGCATTACCCACTAAAGCAAAGACAAACATTAAAGGATTAAGCCCCTGCAATAGCATTCATAAGAAAATGTTCAGTTATCATATTTGTTCTCACACACAGGCGAATTCCCTTTTTCTTTTTTTTTAAAACACCGATAATTCTTTTCACCCCAAACAGAAGTGTTGCTCTGTATGTATTCAAAAAATATAATTTCAAGTTGAAATTTGCTTACCTCCACATGGCCCCTTCTTATCTGAAAACAAATTTAAAAAAAAAATCAAGAATCAGAAGTTTCAAAAAAAAAAAACTATTAAAACAGATTAATAGGAAAATACAGCAGAAGAATAAATTTCAGATTGCAAAAAGAAGATGCTCTACATCCATTGTGCAAAGAAAAACCAGTAAGGAAACATTCTGCTAACATAAACATGGTACATAGAGTTCACCCATGTATGTTTCCAATGTTCTAAAATTTCTACTAGAACAGAGCCAGAAACACTTGTGCACACTTGAACTATGTAATCACCAAGAAGGTGAAAACTGAAGAAAAAGCTTTGTTCTGTCTGAAGAATAGTAAAAACTTGCTAGCAAGTCATATATGAGTAGTAAAATTAAAAAAGTAAACCTCACATTCAAGCAAATTTGTGGAAGCCGCCCACCCATGTAAATTGCTGCCATTGCCCAACCAAGGTAGCTCCCAATCCCACTGCTTCCTCCAGTAACACTTTCTTGCAACAGACCACCACTTACCTGAAGAAATCACATTCCACAAAAATAATTGGTTCTCAAAATCCCAAACTGTTTTCTGTCAATATCTCCAAAATGAAAATAAATAAATAATAAAAAGAAGAAGAAATCTAAATGGAAGCTTGAAAAAGGAGGACCAAATAGGCAACGGAAATGGGGCATCAACAACACATTAAATTCCCGTGGCTTCCCTTTTCAGATGTCTTACCAACTCCATCTCTTTTGTCTTCCAGATTTGCTAAATTTTCATTAAGTTTCTAGGATGATAAATATGCTGAAATTCTACAAACAATCAATAACCTAGAGCTCAAAAATACTTGCTATCTGTGCTCTCTAGAACCTAACAGAGTAACTGCATAGAAAGAAAACAAGATTGTAGCTTGAACTACCTGCAAAAGCTTTCTTCTTACTTGAATCACAAAACCTTTGTTTGGTTTCTCAAACACCATATCATGTTCAGTGTTTGAATGGTGGAAATTAAATGTTGTAAGGAATATCATTATTGGGACCTGAAATAGAAAAGGCAATCAAAAGTTTACATTACTGAATCAGAACAGGATGTTATTGCCAAGACAACGTCTTGTAAGAGAGCTCACCAAGCATAGCATTGTTTTGGTGTTTGTAGATGGTGGAGATTGTGTAGAAATATGTCCACCAAGCAAGGGCTCTTCTATAGAAATCCTAGAATGATGAGAGGGACTCATTCGTTGTGCTATGAACGATCCAGCTGTAGGTGTATGACTACTTGATAGTGATCTTGCAGACCTGATAAATTCACCTAGTAATATGTGATTATCGTATAAAAACCATTCGCGGATAAGGGCATAAATTATTGATGAACATGCAAATTGTTCAGAATACACTGAATAAAAGGTGACTCTTCAGTTGACATTCACATTTCAACCAACCACACTAGACATCCAGACCAATGTATATGCACGCATACAACACAATATGTCTGATGCTTATAATGTTTAATCCACTAGAACACAATGGTGAATACTTAATAACAAGAAGGCATAAAATTTAATTACGTATAGTATAATTCTCTTCCAGGAGACCCATTTCGAGGAAATGGTGGAAGAGGAATAGGAATTGAAAAATTTTCTCTGTCAGAAGTGTCAGAATCAATTTTCCATTTTCCAGAACTGTCTACTTGTTCACCAACACCATTGCTACTTGGCCTAGTCTTCTCTGCAGCCTCAGGTTGGTTAGGCATGAGACCCTACATTGCAGGAACAAAGCATATTCCATTCAAGTATCATACACAGTGTAATAATTTTCTTTTTGAGAGGAAAAAAAAAAAGGGCTTCAGACAAAAACAATATAAGAAGTCATGTAAATGAAAAATCAAATTTCTATTTGGTCCTATTGATTGCTTTGAGATCTTGATCACTGCATGTAATATGTCAATTTTCTAACAGAACTTGATCCAAATATCCATTGATTTATATTTAGTATCAACATAAAAAAAAAAAAAGAAATCCACAAGTATCCGATCTCAGGATCATTAAGTAGCACTATGATTTGTCTCCTACAATCACTTTCAAAAATATTGTTGCACTCAATTTTCTCTCAAAAAGTTTGACCAGTCTAAATGTGGAGTATCTAGTTTAATTTCGAATTGTAATTAGTAATTCAACCCTAAAAGCAGAAGTAAACTTGTATGTTGTAATTTTTTCATAAATAAAACCATTGAGCCAAAAGAAATTCTTACCGTCTGGGGTCGTTTATTAAGTTTTAGACGAGGATAAATGTGACTGTAATATATGGTTTGTGCGGTAAGAATCACAGTAGTCAGTGTATACAACTGCATAAAACATGAAAGCAAGAAAAATTAAGAAAATGAGATAAGTCGAAACTAAAATAGAAATCAATAAAGCTTCGAATTAACTTCATGCTTGAGCACACAATCTTACCATTGCCATATAGTACTGAGTTGGAAGCTGCAAAAGGAAGAAAAGGAGTTTCAATTAACTAGATGTCACAAAATCTACCATGTGCAAGAAGCATTGACTACATCTAGTAGTTAGCTTTGGTTGGTAGAGAATTTTCTTCTTAGCCTGTTTGACAACGTTGAGAGAGCAAAAATGGTCTGTTAAAACAAAATATCTTAGGATTGGGAATACACATCTTGCTTGTTGGCATGCTTTCCCTGGGAAAGACACTAAAACCTCCTCAGTTATTTCAAGCGCACTAAAGAAAGCCAATTATCCAACCAATTTATACCCATCCAACTAACTGAATGCCAGTGACTCAAGAGACTCTTGAGACCTTGTATACTTTGAATTCAGTGTGTCTTCTGCATATGGGAAAGACCTTCACACAATATCTTTCATGTAAACTAATCACAAAAATATTTAGAATATCAATGAAAAGACAGAGACATCATGAATGAACAATAAGTTCTTTGTGATAGTAGACACGAATATAAAGTTACAAATGTAACAAAATAGGATTATAAAAATATTAATAAATAAATAAATAATACTGCAGTTTGAGAACTTACAGTAGCTGGTTCCAGCAGGCAGCCGAAAACATTGAAAAGATCTCTGTAAAAGTGGTTACATTACAAAGTCATAAGCACGAACAATATTCTAAACACTTAAATAAGAGAATCAAAGCAAACATACCCAAGAATCCATGTGGTTAGAAAAGCAATTGAGAGGCCTTCAGTGGATTTCTCCTTGTAATTAGTAATGATTTGGGGGACTTCAGCCACGCCCCAACTGATCACACTGGCCAATCCTAAGCCCAAAGAAACCCCATCTCTAACACTGCAAAAGCAATATTCCATGTATATTCTAGCCCATTCTGCACAATGCAAATTGCTGGGGCACACTGCCACTTCACTTTTGAACAATCCCATTATTCAATCGAAGAATTTGTCACCTTCAATCTATAAGAAACTTCAACTAAAGAGAATGAAAGACGGAAATCAGTGACCTATTTGAGGATAAACAAATATATTCTCGTATGTCAATATGTTGCTGCATTAGATGACGAAAATGAATGCATGACCAAATAAAGAATCAAAACAGTATTGATTGTTTTGTTAACTTTTTATGGCCAGAAAAGGAAACGAATATGTTGGTGACTAAAAAAGGTTGAAGTAGAAAAATACAAAGAGAATCTAATCTTTTCTTTTTGGAGGATCATTGCCATCTAAAATGATAAATTCAAAATTCAAAAAGGCATATAGCTTTTAATAATTATAAAGATAAATCCATTGCACATGCCTGGATTAAACTATATATATATATATATAACGAAAAGTTTTATACATATGAAGGGATATTCAGAATGCAAGTAAAGATAGATTTTAATAAATAGATTAAAAGAAAAAGAAGAAGAAAACGAAAACTCACAGTAAAAGAAAGCATGGAAATCCAATGGAGCTCTCCAGAGTCCTGAGGGAGGGGTTTGTTTGTTTGTTACTTGCCACTTTGGCAGCGAGCTAAGTTCGTTATGAAAAGCTGCCCTTGACGTGAACAGTTGTCACAAACGCAGTCGTTAGAAGTTACACGTGCCCCTCTCGTCTTTTCCCTTTTATTTTTCGTTAATATTTCTGGCCTGGTGAGGTTTCAAAAGTATGGGCCTCGTTAGCCGACTCCACGTGGTTTAGTCTGTTTATTATAACTTTTCTAATGATCATATTTTATTAAAATTTTTTGTTATTTTTTAATTATTTTAATTAAATTTTTAAAAATTAAATAAATTATTTTATCTCTATTTATAAAAATTTAAATTTTAATCTTTTGAGAATATAAATTTTTTTAATATTAAAATATTTAAAATATTCTCTATTTATTTAAATAATTTTTATTTTATTTTTTTATGACATAATTTAAAAAAATTTATTTATTAAAAAAATTTATAATTTTTAATAAAAATTTTCATTATCAACCAAACAACTAAAACTTTTTTGATAGAAACTCTTGTTATAAAAGCTCTACTTTGTGCGAGCATCAAAACGCTCCAAGATTCATTTTTCTTTTTCCCTCACCCCCCTCTCTGAGCCAGCTCCAAGATTCATTATAATTTCAAGTATTTAAGATATTTGTTGATATTTCAAACCTTCGCCAGAAGATAAGAGCTGCATATTGCTTACATCTGCGTTCTGTAGAAACTCGCTTAGGTACTAAAAAAACATTAGCATTAAATGGCCTGAAAGCATAATTCTGATAAGAGGGGATATATAGTAGAGATCAATGCAGTACACATTCCTCACTGAATTTCATGTAATAGTCATACAGTAGTTTCCTACTAAATTAACCATTTAGATTCAAGATACTCGCTAACACCAGTTAACAATATACAGCTGAGATTCAATCTGACTCCTGAAATCGAAATACATTGGCTTTAGGAATGGGAACTGGAACGTATTCTGGCAAAGCATGTGAAAAGCTGAGTTGAATCCATCATAGTGCCAAAGCATGTGAAAAGCTGAGTTGAATCCATCATAGTGCCAGGTCTCATTTGAATCGTCAATGCAGAAGTGCTATTGCTCGGAACCTGATTCCATAGTCTGGGTTGGTGGGACTGTGACTACGGCTAAGCTGAGATCAGGAGGATTAGTGTCGCTAGATCTTTCACGTATTTCCCTGTATTCTTGACAAATGGCACACAAATGGCAAAAAAAGTGGGTAACAAAGTCCCCACATGGTGCTTCCTGCATTAGACATCAAGAACTGGTAAACCACAGCTAAGTCTAACAGTGACAATTTCATAACAAAGCCATAGAGAAATTGCAAGGGTAGAGGGATGAATTGGCTGACATGAAACCCAACTGAGTTTTGGCCAACTTTTTGGGGAAAAAGACGAAATCGCATGCCTAACAAATTCTCTGGCAGCTAACATCATCACTATGATATTAAACTAATTTCAATTCAATCCACAATAACTTTAACTCTTGGATTTCTCCTCTCCCTTTCTATATATTTTTACAGTATTCTGCCAATGAAATAATTTTTATGATTTTCTCAAGCATTATCTAGGAACACGGAAAAGAAGACATGTTATGATAGTGAGTTTGTGAGGATATGCAATATACTACTCACAGAATCACTTTATGATACGGTTTGTTTCATAATCAAATAATTATCATAAGAAGTCCTAGTAAGTAAATTTCAATCTCAAAATTTCTGAAACTACACATCTAAATCCTAGATCACCAACTTGTTTGTTAATCCTTCATAAGAACACAGGTTTATAGGACAATCAAAGACCTATGAACTACAAGCAAAAGAAATGGAGGGATAAAAAAGTTCTTCACATGATAAAACTATCTTTGCCAAACACTTGTTAAGAGTAGTACCGGCAGATTATACTTCGTCCGTAGTGTTCGACGGTAGCCACATGCGTAACAAGAAACAAAGCATCCAGGTAATCCCAACAAAATTCCATCAGTCAACAAGCAACATACAGTATTGACAAAAGCCCATGTAATAAAATGGGTCAAGCAAGATCCTGTGAAAGTTCCAGAGCCCAAGAACTCTGCATTCTTCCCAAACAGATACCATGGGCAGAAAAGACCTATACAACCTGTACAACAGAAACAATTTGGAGAGTCATGGTTCTCACTTTTACCCACAACTAGAACAGAAGTTTCCGGGATTCACAATTAGAATACAGACACACACTTGAAAAAAATAGAAATAACTTTTTTCAACTAAATTACTTGCACCCAAGCTCTTGCGGCCCAAATATTTCTCCATGGTTATTAGCAAACTTTCCCCTCCACCCCATCCTTTACCCCATCTTCCTTCTCCTCGTATATGTCTGAGAGTAGACTTAAAGGATTATTACAACCTTCTCATGTCATCTACACTCTCTTTAAAAAGCTATGTTGGCAGGATCTATTGTGGCCAAAACATTTCTCAAAGGTTATCACTAAATTTTCCCCTCCGCCCTATTCATTGTCCCATCTTCCTTTTCTCCTTGTGGATGTCTTAGAGTTAAAGATTTATTACGAACTTTCTCAAGTTATCTACAATGCCTGTCCTTTCTTTATATCATGTGCATGTCTGGGAACTGTTGGACTGTACTAAAAGATCAAGAGCAAGTGTGAGAGGTCTCTTCTACTAGAATATAAATTATGGTTTCTTGGACCAAATCAACAAACAAGTCATTAAGAATTCAAAATGGTAACTTCTACATTCATTCAAATACTATAAACAAAAATCTAAATGGTAGACCAGATTTCAGATGCAACCAGGCAACTAATAGATAGCAACCAGGCAACTAATAGATAGCAACCATTACATACATAAATCACAATAAAGCTTAACATGCTACTTGTATTATAGCTTTTCTTCATATCCAATTATCTGAATTCTCTGTACATCTTTTCCTCTCATATGTAAGCTAAAAGAGAAATGCTGACAGGGGCTCTTCTCTTGTCCTTTAAGGCTCTTTAAACTTCATTTACCATTAACTATCAACCAAGCTAAGCGGCAAACACTTTAGAATTATAAATCACAATTTTGAGACTCTTTAAGTCCAAAAGCAAAGAAAACAACACAAAAACAGCCCTGTCTATTCATTTTAAACTTTAAGGGGCACCTTGACAATTTCCCTTCTGATAAAATCAAGGTCACAAGGCATAAAGTAGCATACAGCTCTGCATATCATCGAAACAAGCACAGATTCCAGATGACCATTGCACCGGGCCATCACTTGGGTGACGAGGATCAGAGAGGTCTTCTTTTTGAGGAACAATCTCCAGTCCCGAATCTGACTGTCCCAAAGGAATATAAGGAGGCGGCACATAACCACTTTGGCTAGTCATCTTTGTAGAATAGAAAACTGATTTGTATGATGTTATCTCCAGAATCTCTATTGAATCGTTCGGTATTGTTCTGTAAGGACCATGAAATTCCAATTAGTAAATAAATTTAGAACCGCAAAATCCATCAAGATTCAATCTTTTCACGCATAAGAGAAACCCTTTCTTCTAATTTATAAAACCAAGAAGCTATGTGTAAATCAACTGGCTCAGATCCATTAGAGCATGAGATTAGAAGAACAAGAATTTACTGTACCCGACCAAAATTTCTCTTGCAATTATACCAAGCACTTAAGAAATGAAACTTGAAACCCATTTCCAAACAAAACCATATTCAGAGAAACGACACCGTACCTTGGTAGGTGCTCAGCAAAGGCTGAGACTGAAGATTTGCGAGTTTAATTCCCTGAAGAAATAGGCAGATTTATATTTTGAGTTTATTTTTGGTTAGGTTAACTAGAGCCAGTGATTAATATCTGGAAAATTAACCAGGACACGCGTCATTTTGATGCGATAACAAAATTTTGACTGTCACAGCGATCTGGTACTGATGGTCAAAGTGACAAATTGTGACCTAAAGGCGGACTTAAAACATCACCAAAAAACTTTTCAAAAAAAATTTTATTACTTATTTGAAGAGTCACATTAATATTTAAAGTTTCAAAAGACACTCTAATTAAAATTCTTCAAATAAGAATTGATTCTCTCTCTTTAAATTTGGAGAGTTAATTTCTCTCTCTTCAATTTATATTTTATTATTTTTCATTAAAGAAAGAGAGATAAGTGTTTTAATTGCTATTGGTTTTTGCTTTAAAAAAATAATTATTTGATTAAAATAATATTAATTTATTTCTATTTAAAGAGTCTTTTGGAGAATATTATATTTTTTTACCCTTCTATTTGCCACATAGGTAAGCAAATAGTATTTGAAGAGTAAAATTTATAGAGGCTTTTGGAGATACTCTTACAAGGATCCGATCTATCAATTAAATAACCCTTGACAACGCCCTTTTATTATTATTATTATTTTGAGCAATGCTGCATCTACACTTGCGGAACTGAAATATATAAAGGCATCTAATATGTCACTCCCTAAATTAGCATGTTCATTATAGATACTGGGATGCACTAACAACTTATTTGTGATGATTAGTAAGTTACGACACATTATTTAACAACTTGTTTGTCATAATCAGTTAATTATGACACATTATTATTCTTTTTTAAATTAATTTCACTAGCTATATATGCTTGTTCATTTGAATGGTAAAGATGTATTGACCGCAGTTTTACTTGGGCATGATTTTTCTTTTCTTGTTTCACTATATCTGAAGGGTATGGCTGGTGATCATTGTTGGAGTGTGAGCATAAAAACTGGATTCAAGAGAAAAATGTTATCTTGTCGGTTTTCTGAATAAGTGCTGTATGCTTTGTCAGTCTTTGGCTGAGCGACATGTCGTTGGAATAAATGTTAATACAGATGACAAATTAGCTGAGCTCCATAAGTGAATCATGTGTGTGTCACGTGGATATACTTATAAAGCTTAGCATGAAACGACAGTCAATGGGAGCGTTTCGATTTCACTTATTCACAACACAGGAAGCACCACGTGTCTAAGGCCCTTACAAGCTGTTAATTAGAGCGGGAAAGACTTGGATTCAACTGTTACAGACCCAGGTCACAGCTGGTGATTGGGGAATCATTCCAGAACCCGCTAGAGCTACGCATATAGTTTTAACAGGGTTATATGGGTGTGATATAAAGCTTGTATCTTCATCATAAAGCTTGAAGAAAGACAGAGATAGAATGGTATGTGGACCTCAGCCAAATTCACTTGTCAATTTTTTTATTTTTATTTTTTGGGTCTAAATTCTTTGTTATACATTCTTGACGCAGGCAGAGATACAAAAAATTAAGCGAGGTGGAGACGAGAAGGAAAGACAGAAAGAGAGTATGGTATGTGGATCAGATTTTTTTTTTTTTTATAACAGAAATCATATTCAATTGAAAAGACAGAAAGATAGAAAATTAAAATCAATCAGTTTTTTTTTTTTTTTTTTGAGTGCTAAATTCTTTGTTATATATTCTTGCCACAGCCAGAGATACAGAAAATTGAGAAAGATATAGAAGAAAAAGAAAGACAGAGAGAAAGGATAGAGGAGATTAGAAAGAAAATAGAGGAAAAAGTCCTAGGAAAGGCACAAGAAGAGGAAGAACTGGTGAGTACAGTTCCTTTGTAAAACAAAAGTTCTTTGGTAGAAGTTGTTAGAGAATAACTTGCATTGAATATGTTTTCTTATTCTTTACGGTTTTTGTGTATATCCTTTAAAATAGGGTTTGACCGTAACAGAGCTGGAAGAGCTTCATGATGAAATCACAAAGCATCTGGATCTGGACAGGGAAACACCAAATCATGTAGAGTATTGGGAGGTATTGCTCCTTCTCACTTTCTCACACTTTCATAGCTAGTAGCTATTCCTCGCTGAGAGTTAGAAATTTTGAGCCATACATGCAAAATTGTGCATTTATGAACTTTCACAGACTTTTCTATCTTGCTTCCTTCCAAGAATTTGCATTAGCTATATTTTAATAGAATGTGAGTCCAGGTATGAAACGTAACAGAATTGGATTTATGTTTGTTAACCCCATAATCATCTGGAGTTATGTGTTTGTCGATTTTAGAATTTAAATTGTCCTCCAAAATTTTATGTTTTGCCTTTGCTCTCACTTCATTTTATGCTTGATATCTCTCGACAACTGCAGTTCTTGGTTTAAATGATTAAGACTGTTTCTTGTGGTTTTGGCCAGCTGGAAAATAAATGCTGTTACATTGTCTCAATGATTTGACCTGTGTACTGAAACAGGCACTTAAAGTGGTTTGTGAGCATGAATTAGTTGAAACACAGAAGAAGGATGCATTAGAACATTCAAGTATTGAAGTTGAAGCAGATGTCAGGAATATTTTGGAAGGAAAGACTTATGAGGAGCTCAAGGTTATTCTTAAACAGGTTCATTTATTCAAGGCGAAGGTACTTCTTTCCACTTTCTTAAATGTTTATAATAGATAATGTGGAACTTCTGGAATTCACAACTAACAAGCTGCATATATAGGCTTTTTTGAAGGAAATGCAAGATAAAAAGATCCAGAATGAGACTCCAGAGATAGAGGCTGAATCATTTGCAGCAGGAGTACTAGTTGGTGATGTCATTGTCTCTGAAGAGGACAGGGAGATTGATAGCTGGAAGCCATATTTCAAATGGTAATGCAACAGTACATTTTGTTAATTGTTGAGTCAAGGAAAGGTAGATATGTTTTTTTCACTTTAACGTGGTAATCTAATAGTGATTGATTTATGTTGTGGAAGTGCTTTCGTAACTTTTACTAAATTTGATAACCTTTTGTGCTTTCATAACTTTCATTACTATATTTCAAATGGTAATGAAACGGTACATTTGAGTCAACGAAAGGTGGATATGTTTTTTCACCTTATATTGGTAAATAGTGTTTCATCTATGTTGTGGAAGTGCTTTCATAAGAATCATAACTTTTACTACATTCTCTTTTACTTGGAAATTATTTTTGTTGTGGTAATGCTTTTCTTAATGTTGCTGCTGTGTCTGGCATCAGAAGGTAGGGAGCTGCTGAAACTGTTAAATTGCAGTTGTACTTTTGTGGGCTGAATGTAATGGATTAATGGTTGATGGGTTTTTTTCAACTTTCATTTCGGCTAGGCAAATTATTCTTATTCTTGTTTTCTGTTTTGCTCTATGGTCTCCATTACAGAGCTTGAACTTCTGAAATTTTGTTGCATTCGAATATGATTTTTGGCACTGTTGTCTTTTAGTTAATCAATTTGGTTATGGCTGGCATTTGCTTTTGCTTCCTCTAGTGCCTTTTCCCTTTTATTGATTTTGCCCATGAAAGAACTGCTAAATTAATCCCATTATCTGGTACATAGTTCTGCATTTTCCATCTATTGAATGCATATAGTTCTGCATTTTCCATCTATTGAATCCCATGGCAATTAATTTTCACGCCCCAAACGCCCTTAGAGCTTTGAAGCGATTGGTTAAGTTACAAGCTCTTGTGAGAGGCTATCTTATGCGAAAAAGGGCAGCTGTAAGAGATCAAACTGCTGTCAAAATTCAGCGTGCTCGCTGTTCGTTCAATAAAGAGAAGAGGCTTGAACCAGAATTTCGACACCAACAATCCCTTGTAAGAAAAATCTGTACAGGCTTCTCTATAATAATTAGATTATATATGTTTAAACTTTTTGACACAATAGAAGTGCTCTTATTACTTTTCAGGAAGATTTGGTGAAACAAGTGGTGAAATTCACAGTAAAAAAAAAAAACCTGTGAGTCTTGAGAGTAACAAATTAGTGGATATGATGAAAGTCCAAAAATAGTCGAAATCGACACGTTCAAGCCAAGATCTAACATCTTTACGATTCCAAGCTGCTGATTCTATGGCATTGTTCTTCTCATGTAACAAGAGATTCCTTAAAAAGATCACTTATTAGTTCATTTTGTGGAAATGCCAATACTACTAAAGCTTTCAAATGGTAAGTTGGTAACCCTCACTTGGCTTTTTCACCACTACTGTAAACGAAATTGTCAGTTTAGACTTTAGAGGGTAAATTGAACTTATCAAACATTGGGGGGAAAGCCATGAGTGGGAAGTACAATTGAACAAACTTGGTTTTGAATCTTGTATCTCCTTTGGAAAAATATTAAAATTAAGACAAAAGTGCTTGTTTCTGATTGTTAGGGTTTGATTTGATGGATTTTTTGGGTTCGTATGAAGCCCATATTACTTATCACACAAAAAAACAAGCCCATATTAATAGTGGTGAGACTGCCTGCTCTATTATTGCATCGCATGCTCTTTTTTATTAAAAAAAAAAAGCATAATCACTGAAATTCAGATTTCATATTATTTTCTATAAATATTTTAGCCCCACAATGCTTTTGTGGCATGAGGGCAGCAACCCAACCACTTCTGCTAAAGGGCTAGTGGCATTTCATACGACCACTTGAATTAGTACAATTGTTGAATATTGATGCTAAGATTTGTGAGTCAATACAATAATACAAAGATGATAAGGTTGGTTGTGTACAACTTTTTATTTTATTCACTGGTTGATATAAAATCCTTGATTCTCAACTTCTAATCTAAGCCATTGATCTTGTCAAACCTCCTCAGCCCTCAAGAAACGTTAAGAACTCTCTTCCTGTAAGCTTGTTGTTGCAGAAGAAGCCAAGACATCCTTCATTGAGTCATTTCATCAAACAGTTTGATATTTCTACCAAACACTTGCCATTTAAACATGGAGGGAGGATTTGGCCATTTGGCTACTACGTTGGCTACAACAAAGGCTTAGTGGCTTGCGTGTCAATTACATGATATGTTAGTGTTACAGTTTATATATTTACACATGTCAATAGATGAGTATTTGAATGTAAATTTACAAAGAGTAAATTACGTTAATAATTGAGAAACCTCACATTTGATTAAAAAAAAAATATGAAGTTAATGTGGTTGTATTAAGGGCCAATTTAGGAATGTTGTATCTTTTAAAATAGTTGTTGTTAGTTGTACTATAGAAATAATGAGATGTGAAGAGAATCGGTTAAGTGTTTAGTAAATTTTATTTTCAAAAGTACTGTAAGTTTTGAAAGCAGTTATGAATGTTTGGTAAATTTCATTATTAAACTGCGGAGAGAAAATAAATGATTAAAATATATAAAATGTATGATAAAATTTACTTATACATATAAAAATATTTACATACAATATTTTTAGTTGTGTATTATAATAATTTTAACTAAAAATAAAATCTATAAGATATTGATTTTAATTTTTTTGTCTTAAAATAATTGATAATTAAAAATTTATAATATAGTGAAACAAATTTAATAATAATTTGGCCTACAAATTCATATTGATGAATTATAACAAAAATTTATTAAAATATTGATTTTGTTTCCAATTTGAATAATGATAATTTTGGGTTTAGGTAATAATTTTAAGGATATTTATGGAATTGTATTAAAAGATAAAATTAATTCTCAAAATCAGAATCTAAAAGTTAGTCGTTCTCTACTTTTCAAAATCAGCTGTAAAAGAGGTTGATTTTAACAAAAGTGATTTTGATTTTTTTTTTTAATATCAAAATCAGAATCTAAAAACTAATCATTCTCTACTTTTCAAAATCAGCCTATTAGTTGTAGGAAATGCTGATTTTGACAAAAGTGATTTTGATTATTTTTTTCCAAACACTAAATTAGTTTTTAAATTTTCAAAATTACTTTTAAGCCTACCAAAAAAAATTCCAAACGGACCCTAAATGAACACGATTTATTTATTAGACAACTTTTAATAATTGCATGCGAAAGTAAGATATACTATTTGCTAATTACTTTTCAAATTGTATGTGAGAGTGAGATATGTATTTGTTCTATTACAAATAGCACATTTTTTTGTTAAGAAATTATTTTGAATAAAAATTAAAAACATAAAATTGTACATTTTTTTCATGCATTCCGAATTTTTCATTCATGTTCATCTCATGAATATTTCTTTGGCATACGAAGAACCCCACAAGTATCACAAGTAATTTGCATGGACTGCCCCCAACTACCGCACAAGTCACAAAGTGAGCTGGAGGGTATTTATAGATTTATACGTCCAACATTAATTGGTCAATCAAGAGTCAAAAAGTAAATTGATTTCACTACAGCCATCTTCCCTTTGATCAATCATCAACTTGAGGAATCCCTTCTTATCAAGGTTAAAACTTAAAATTCTCCCTCTCTCTCCCCTTTTAACTAAATAAGTTTAATGAATAGATTATGCAAGAGGTGTTGTGATTGGCGGCCTATTAATTTGTGAAACGTGGCAGCCCCTTAATTCGAAACCTAATTTTTTAAAATCTCATTAAGGAAATAACTTTAAAAAAAAAGATAAATTTCGGATTAATCCTTAAAACCCTAAACAAATTATAACATTCTTTATTTTTAAGAACCTTAAATTATTCATATTTTCATTCAAAATATAAGGAAAAAAATATTAGAATGAGTTGATGAAAATATTTCTGCCTGAACAATAAATATATCAAGATTCTTAAAACCAAAAAAGTAATTTAAAAAAAAGGGAGTACTTTGAAATTAAAAAAAAAGGAATAAATGATTAAAAATTTTAAAATGTGACGTGGCCGCCAAGTGGTTGACGCGTTAATATTTTCATGGATAATTTTTAAGGACCTCCCTTGATATTTGAGTTATTGACATTTAGATATAAAGTATTGATATAATTACAAACACTTCCCTACCGTTAATATAAAAATACGTATAATATTAATATAAAAGAATAAATATGTAAAAGCATATTGAAAATTCAAAATAATTAAAAACATCTGAGAAATTTGGATGCAATACCGATTAACCAGTGCTTTGGATTAACCAGTGGAAAAAAAAAACAAGTATTTTCACGAAATGAAACATCCACTTAGTTTTCTCTTTCACCTGAGCAAAACCCAACAGAAATTCATCTTTCTAAAGGTGTGAAGAAGCATTTCCTTTTGCCCAAAGTTAAACGAAGATAAAAAAAGATTTTGGCTTTAGTTATGAAGGAAATGAGCTCTGGTGGTGGCTCGATTCTTCCATGAAATAAGTACTGGCAGGGAATGGCTTCAACTGTTTCTGGAATTGGAGGCCCAGACATGAGCAATCCAAGATTATTAGACATGTCAGCAGACCACCAAGTCCTTGACATCCCGACGACTCCATCAGGTGATGTGCGTGACAACTGTTGAATTAGCTGATGAAGCTGAACCTCATGCTACACACGTTGGAGTGCCAGCTGGAATCAAGCCAGCTGTAAACCTAGTAGCTAGCCTATAAGTTAGAGTGAAAGATGCACGTGAGGAGCTGAAGAATTCCAGGTGGCAAAACTGTTATGAAGAGATTCCCATGCAGTTAGATGCAGCTGGAATTAGTTGATAGTTTAGCTATTGTTAATTGTATATTTGTTACTTTGTTAGTTAGATTGCTTAGCTATGATTGGCGTGATTAGCAAGCATTAGATTCAACTATAAATACTGAGCCAAGCTCATTATTGTAAAAAGTAAGTTTTGTGATAATAAGAACATATTTTCATCTTTTTTATTTGATCCTCAAAATCTAACTTGGTATCAGAGCTAGTTGTTTCAATGGCTAGCAATGATTTTCAAGCCACAAGCACTCGAGCTTCAAGCTCAAATGCAAATCCGATCACAAACTCATTCAACAATCCATCGATTAACTCTTTGGTCTTCAACACTCTGATCAAGCTCACAAACAACAATTATTTGCTGTGGCGATCTCAAGTAATTGCCACAATCAATGCTAACGAGCTGGAAGATCTAATTGACAACACTAAGAATCCTCCAAGTCGAATGATTGTCAATGTTGATAATGATCAAACTGTAATCACCGTGGTCAATCCACAATTCCAGATCTGGAGAAAAGTTTATCAACAACTCATGAGCTGGCTGCTGTCAACTCTAAGTGAAGAAGTGTTAAGTGCTATTGTTGGAGCAAGCTCATCTCTAGATGTATGGCAAACACTTGCTGGACAGTTTAGTGCCAGGTCTCGATCAAGAGTTCTTCATTTAAGAACTCAGATCCAGACAACTAGGAAAAGATCCTTGAATATTCATGAGTATTATACTAAGATGAAGATGAATTTAGATGCTCTTAGAGCTGCTGGTAATCATATGAGCAATGATGACTTTGTGCTGTGTCTACTTACTGGTCTTGGACCTGAGTATGACTCAATTGTTGCTATAATCAATGCTAAGTCAGAAAGTATAACTCCATCAGAGGTTTATAGCATGCTGTTGAGCCAAGAAAATAAGATTGAACATTAAAACTCTGTCAGTGGTTCAGATTATCAAGTAAACATTGCTTACTACAGAGGAAACCATAGGAGGAATTGGCAACCAAATTTCAACAATTCTGGAAATTCTACTAATCAGGATGGAAGGCACTATGGAAGTAATTCTGGTGGTGGAAACTTTAATCCAACTCAAGAGAAAATGAAAGGGAAGGCTCCAGTTGATGAAGAAATACCTAAAGGACCATGTCAGATCTGCTCCAGGAAGAATCATACTGCTGTAACCTGCTGGAGGTTTAAGAAAAACTATGTGCCTAATTTTGCAGGGAACAAAAGAAGTGCTTATGTGGCTGAAGGTGCAGAAGCTAAAAGTGGAGGCTGGTATCTTGACAGTGGAGCAACAAATCATGTTACCAATGACCTTAAAAACTTAAGCATAAGTTCTGAATACAAAAGTAATCATCAGCTTGTTGTATGTAATGGCTCTAAGCTTGAAATTGTTTCTGTTGGTTATACATTGCTTGGCACACTTGAACCTGATATCCAGAAACACATTAAACTAAACTATATTCTCTATGTACCTCAAATAACCAAAAATCTTATCAGCATATCAAAAATTTTGAATGATAACAATATATGCATTAAGTTTAACAAAACATGTTGTGTTGTTAAGGACAAGAGAATGAGGATTATTCTCATGAAAGGTGTGGCTAAAGATGGACTGTACAAGCTGTTGGACTTGCCTTTAAATCTTTCTCAAGTCAAGTATGTTCTGATGTCTTCTATTTCATATTCTAGTTTGTTTTCAATTTGTAAAACAAATAAACCATAGTCTATGATATTAGTTGTTTCTAAAGAACTCTATACAAGTTGTAAAGATCAAAGAATTAACAAAACTCTTGATCTTTAGCACATGAGATTAGGTCATCCAAATTCATTTAATCTTAGAAAAACTTTGTCAGCTTGCAATATCTCATTTGGAAATAAAATGTCTGAGTTGTCTTTTTACAAAGCTTGTCAGTATGGTAAAATGCACAGATTATCTTTCAAAAGTAGTGAGTCAAAATCTTCTACTGCTCTTGAGATCATACACAGTAATCTTTGGGGTCCAGCACCAACTATCTCAAACTAGGGATTCAAATATTACATTGCTTTCATTGATGACAAAACAAACTACACCTGGATCTATAGGTTAACTAACAAGTCTCAAGCACTGTCAGCCTTTATTACTTTTAAAAACCAAATTGAGAAAAGTTTAGAACTGAAAATCAAAACAATTCAGTGTGACATGGGGGGAGAATACAAAGCCTTTGAACCTTATCTCAGAAATGAATGGATAAATATAATATATTCCTGCCCTTATACACATCACCAAAATGGGAAAGCTGAGAGGAAACATAGACATCTTGTTGAAACTGGACTCACACTTCTTGCCCAAGCTAATATACCTCTTAAGTTTTAGTGGGAAGCATTCTACAATGCTACCTTATCAACCGAATCAGTACACCTACATTGAATCACAAAACACCTTTTGAGGCTCTTTATTCTAAGAAACCAAGCTACTCACAAATTAAGATCTTTGGTTGTGAGTGTTACCCTTTCTTGAGACCATACAACAGTCATAAGCTTGATTTTCATACCTCAAAATGTGTCAACTTAGGTGTTAGTAAACAGTACAAAGGTTATTTGTGTTTGAATCCAAATGACAGAATTTATATTGCTGCTCATGTAAATTTCAATGAGAATTCTTTTCCTTTAAAAAATGATTCAAAGTTCATGGTCACTAAGTCCACTCATGCATCAGAATCTGTAAACACATTCAGTGAGTTTCTTTCAATATCATTTCCTTCTGAAACTCAAAGTCATGAGGCACCAGCAGCAAGTATAAATTCATTGGATGACACAACTGTCTCAAATAATCCTTCTAATGAACAAAATTCTGACAACATTCTTGATTAAACAAACTCAGTGCATGACAGTGAAAACAACACACATGAATCACCTCAAATCTCATTTCCTTCTGAACCAAACAACCAAACTCCAGAAATATCTAAGCCCACATACCAACCTAGACCTTCACATCTTATGATAACTAGAGCTAAAAATGGCATTTTTAAACCAAAAACTTACAACACTGAAAAATCCATGTCCCTTGACACACCCTCAAGTGTAGCTGAAGCTTTGAATAACCACAAGTGGAAACAAGCAATGCAGGAAGAGTTCAATGCCTTAATGAGAAATCAGACTTGGTGTTTAATTCCTCCAGAACAAAATATGAAATTGGTTGGGAACAAATGGATTTATCGAGTTAAACAGAACTCAGATGGTTCAATTAACAAGTATAAAGCTCGCTTGGTAGCTAAGGGGTTTTTACAAACTGAAGGGATTGATTATTAAGAAACTTTCAGTCCAATGGTTAAAGCAGTAACAATAAGGATTGTACTGAGCCTTGCTGTTATGAACAACTGGAAGCTGAGACAAGTAGACATCAACAATGCGTTTCTTAATGGAGAACTCAGTGAAACTGTCTACATGCCTCAGCCAGAAAGGATTGAGAATTCAGAACATCTAAACTATGTGTGTAAGCTAAAAGAGGCCCTCTATGGATTGAAGCAAGCTCCAATAGCTTGGTTTGAAAAACTCAGATCAGTATTGGAGTCTTGGCAGTTTACCGGAACCAGGTCAAACACATCCTTATTCTTTAAGAGAAGTGGAAATGATATGATCTTATTGTTGATTTATGTAGATGATATAATTGTAACTGGAAATAACAATGCTAAAATAGAACAGCTCATTAGTAACCTCAGTAGTACTTTTGCTCTTAAAGATTTGGGAAATCTTAATTTCTTTCTTGGTATTGAAGTTATTAGAAATGATGAAACTTTAGTATTATCCCAATCAAAGTATATAAAAGATCTGCTTGCCAAGTTTGACTTGAGAGACTGCAAGGGAACATATACTCCTCTGGCTACAACAAAGAAGCTGAGCAAAAACATTGGTGAAGTCATTACTGATGCAACCCAATACAGAAAAGCTATTAGAGGGTTACAATATGCAGTTTTAACAAGGCCCGAAATAGCATATGCTGTCAACAAGTTAAGCCAATTCATGGCTAATCCTTTACAGCCTCACTGGGTTGCTTGCAAAAGAGTACTAAGATATCTCAAGGAAACTATAGATTATGGCTTGACTTTCAGGAGATCTGATTTCGTAGACCTTGTGATATCTACTGATGCAGACTAGGGAAGTGATATTGATAACAGAAGATCAACCAGTGGCTACTGTGTATACTTAAGTGGAAACTTAATCAGCTAGAGTTCAAAGAAGCAAAGTATAATTTCAAAATCATCTGCAGAATCAGAGTACAGGGCTATGGCATTGGCTTGTTCAGAACTGACTTGGATTTGTTGAATTCTTAAAGAACTGGATGTCAGGCTTCAGAACACTCCACTACTGCTAAGTGATAGCACAAGTGCTGCTGCTATAGCTACAAATCCAGTAATGCATTCTAAGACAAAACACATAGAAATCGATATTCACTTTGTGAGAGACAAAGTTGAGAGAAAAGAAGTTGAAATTGCACTTGTATTTACAAATGATCAGGTAGCTGATATATTAACTAAACCTTTTACTTATCCCAAGTTCAGCTTCTTTAGAAGCAAACCGAAAGTCTTTCCAAAAGACTTAACTTTGAGAAGGGGTGTTGAATTAGCTGATGAAGCTAAACCTCATGCTACACACGTTGGAGTGCCAGCTGGAATCAAGCCAGCTGTAAACCTAGTAGCTAGCCTAGAAGTTAGAGTGAAAGATGCACGTGAGGAGCTGAAGAATTCCAGGTGGCAAAACTGTTATGAAGAGATTCCCATGTAGTTAGATGCAGCTGGAATTAGTTGATAGTTTAGCTATTGTTAATGGTGTATTTGTTACTTTGTTAGTTAGATTGCTTAGCTATGATTGGCGTGATTAGCAAGCATTAGATTCAACTATAAATACTAAGCCAAGCTCATTATTGTAAAAAGTAAGTTTTGTGATAATAAGAACAGATCTTCATCTTCCTCATTTGATCTTCAAAATCTAACTACAACAGCTGCACCATTCGATTTGGATCAATTGTGTCACCTCACATTTTAACAGCTCCCCCCCTTTTTCATTTCACTTTATTCCTTTGCTTTAAAGTTTTATTATTGATTTCAAATACTTAGATTCCGATGACAAGATGAAGAGAATTAGATCAAAGAAACGGGAGAGATTGTATAGTATGATAATAAAGGGAAAGAGTTGTTTGTTATCCTATTTTTTTTTCCTCTTTCGGTTTCGCTTTACCCCGTGCGTAATTCAGATTATTACATATCAATGTGTTTCGTTGGGGGAAAAGTTCTTCCACTTCAGTTTGCTAAAAATATCAACTTTTGTTACTTTAATATCTTTATTCTTGTCCAATTCCATTCTTTCTTGACTATGATGCCTTGCATGATTTGGATTAATTTCCTACTGTTGAAACTATTGTGATAAGAAGCAGTCACAGTCACTAGAGCCACGCAAGTCCAGCAGAGGGCATAAGCCAAATCCCAAGTACGTGACGTGAAGACTTTCGCTTTAGCCTGGCATGGTTCATGCATGCATGGGTTCACGTGAGAATAATGAATCAAAGTTGTTCACGTGAGAATTGATAGTAAGAATTAAGGGATTTGATAGCTTTAATGATTGTGCAGGAATTAAAGATAAGATCAAATCCTTAGTAGTTGTTGTTTAACTTTGTGTTTCGTAAAAGTAGCAAAGATGTTATTTCAATTACTTATTTTGATTACAGCCGTGTTTGTAGGCTGAGTTTGTTATGTTAGTATTATAAGTAAAGGCTCCAGTATAATAAAAAGCATTCAGTTAACTAAATCAATTTATCTTGGTCTTTGTTTTCTCCCCATAGCAGAAAACTCTTGTGATTGTTAGCTAACTTTGATTGGGACCTATCATATTGGCCCTTTTTTTAGTCACTTTGTTATTAGTTTTCAAAATTTGCCAATCCTTTTCCAATTTCTTCAATTGGATGACTAAAGACTGTGAAAACTAAACTACGGTGCACATTTGAATGCACTGAGAAAGTTGAGTGGCTTTATCTAATTCTAACTTTTATGCAATCGTATTCATCAAGTAAAATCTTCTCTGTGTTAACACCCCAATTGGTTTAACATCAGTTAATTTCTTACTTATAGTTTCCATGGTGGATGATGTCTTTTCCGCTCCCACTTTCAAACATATCCATATTATTTACAGCATGGAGAACATAGAGGAGAACTTAGTTTGATGGGCACTTTGAGAGGCATGTAGCATATTTCTTGATAAGCATTGAGGTCATCAACTGATCCATTTGGCCACCATCGGAAACAAAATTTTTAAGAGTAGATTCAGAATTCCTTCTTATTCCTGAAAATTAAATTGGAATAATTATTTGAACCTACTTGGCCAAATCATTTAATTGTGCTAGCTGATGTATTGGTTTTCATTTTCTGCTCTCTCTGATTTTTAATTCTTAGTTTTCCATTGGTTTTTAAAATTATTTGCTAGCCAAAACATTTCATTTGGTCTTAAGCCACTGCATAGAAGATGGGTTCTCTTTGTTTTACCACTATAATTTCTTTTCAAATGCTTACAAATGCCCTCAAAATGACACATCTCAGTGCTCTCAAGCTTATTTTGGTTTGGTTGAGTTTTATGAAGGTTGCTCTGTTTTAATTTGGCTGCACCCAATCTGGTACTTCCAGTGTTGGTTGATTTAATTATAAGTTTTTGGGTTAAATTGATTGGTTGTTTTGCATTATTTAAGCATTCCGGCAATGTCAATCTTTCATTAATCTTTGTCTTGATGTGAGATACGGGCTTTCATCTATTGCTTGATTTATCAATGGATAATTATCAGCCAAACAATCATGCATGAGGTGCATGTTGGTTCCGCTTTAGCTTGAATGCAACCATTTTGACGAGAAAATGACGTTTATCATCTAGTTTTCAGCCTAAAAAAAACCCGTGAATGTTGCTAGCTTTGCAGCTCAGCTTTGCTATAATATTGAGTGAAATTTGAGTTTAATGTGTTGTTTACGTTAGAAAGGATATAGATGGCTAATTTGGTCTTTTTTTATATTTTGTGATTCTAGAGAGAATTTTATTACCCATCAGTTCCCAAAACTTTATTTAATAATTTATTATCTTGGCAGCAAGGGCGTTTTAGTAATTTTAATGGTCCACTAACAGTCAAACTAATTAGCAACTAACAGCAAGGTAAGTGTTTGTAATTATATCAATACTCTATCTAAATGTTAATTGCCTAAATTTTAAGGGAGTTCACTAAAAATTACCCATGTTTTCATTAACGTCACGTGTCATTAATTCTACCAAAATTCAAGTTCTTCTTGTTACTTGTGCTGCTCGGCAGGGGGTAGAGTCGACATATCTGCGTTGGCCGTTGTGTTGTATCCTATACCTATTGTTATTAGAAAAGAAACAGAATAAAAGAGAAATAACAAATAAGAAAATAAATAAAAACTCTACAAATATTTCCCCTGCAATCCCAACACGCCGCTCGCCGTCAGCAATAACTGGCCGGCTCTAGCATATCGCACGCCTTGCCAGCCGCCATCATCCGTAAGCCGTCTTCGCTACCGCCGACAACCACTTTATTTCGGTATTGTTATAGTGTGTGTGTGTGTGTGTGTATAACAATACCACTTTTTTTTTTCTTCTGTTCCGTTGTTGCTATACGTAGAACAATAAGATCAATTAGCTGCAGTTTCGTTTGTTTCTACAATTAGTAATAAACAAAATTTATGATTTAAAACCAAGTTTACTTCTCGGCAATAAGGAATTTTTTTTTTGGGAGAAGAATTTTGTGTTTTTACTATCGAATGAATTGCTTTTTTTTTCTGTGATAGTAGTTATATATATATATATATATCCACAAATTGTTTTTGTAATTTTGGCTTTTCGTTGCTTTGCTCCTTTAAATTGAACAGGCTGAACAAATAGCAATGGAGAAAGAGGTCATGGAGTTGTGTGAAGCAGCAAAAAGAAGGGCAGAGACAGCAGCATCTGCAGAAGGAGAGTTGGAGGAAGCACAGTGCATTGCGGCATTGGATCAGCTCTACAAGTCTTCCATCACCTGTCAACTTCTTGTTTCCACGCAGGTGTTGTGTTACTCACTCTCCGTATGTATACTTAGTTTGCTTGTTATGTCATGCATGTTAGGTTCTATGTTTTCACCTTGCATCTAATATATTTGTGAATTACTTGATCTCTCCTATCATTTGTACAAAGATTAACCCATTTAAGATGGCATTCCAAGAAATATACTTAGATTGACCATGTGATACAGAGTTAGACTATTTGATTGGATATGGAAGCGGGTGTAAATGCGGGGAGTTGTATGAAATCAAATGGGTAATGAGAGTGATCTTTTTGAAGTTATTTTTTTGATGATGTGGGAGTGCACTTGGTAGTAGTGTGTTTGGAGTTTACAGGTCTTTTAAGAGGTTTATAATAGTCATTGGACAGGTCCATCTAGTATTTTTCGTAGAACAAAGATGCCAACACGATACAATGTAGTTGGACAAAGATTTTACTGCACAGTCTGACATGCTAAATGGCCTCTGTGGGAAGAAACAATATTTCAAAGATTAGCATGTTACTTTATGCAACTTTATTAACATTTTGCATAGACTGATAGACTAATTGCATGGCTAGTTTGCACCTGCTGGAATTTTAGTTATTTTATTTTACTTAGCTCCTTGTGCAAATTATTTCAGCTTGTAAGGCATCTTCTACCGCTGACAAAACATCCAAGGCAGAAAATCCAGGATACGGCTTCTGAACTGATTTTGTCATGGAGAAGCTTGTTCCTTGAGCAAATGAAAGGAGATGACAAAAATGGAAGCTTTGCAATCTGTGGTGAGATCAAGTCTGCAAATGTAGAGATTGCCAAGGGCAAGCGGCAGATCACTTCTGATGAGTTTGAACAGGCCTTGGATGTTGAAGTTATCAAGGTTCGAAGAGTTGATCAGAAGGGTGCACCGAGATCCAAGAAACTGGTAGGATCGGAATTCATTGTGACTGAGGAAACCAACTCATTGGATAATGTCGATGCCGAAGTGATTAGAGAAGAGAAGCCAGCTTCTGCTGTTGTTCCACAGAAGTTGGTTTCTATGATTAAATGCAATGATTACTTTCGGGAAAGGATAAGGGAAAAACTTTACAAGGCATTGTCCAAGGTTTCTGGTGAGGTTGATGAAGAAGTTCAAGATAAATTGAATGGATGTGATCCAATTCGAGTTGCTATTACAGCAGAGTCTCTAATGTTTGAAAAGTGGGGCCACTCTTTTGGAACCTATGAGGTTAAGTATAGATCTATATTGTTTAATCTCATGGATCCAGAAAACCCAGATTTCCGTAGAAAAGTTCTTCTTGGGCATGTCAAGCCAGAGGCACTGATCAAAATGTCTTCGGAAGAAATGGTTAGTGATGGAAGCCGGCGCTTGAATCAACAGATCAAAAGAGAGAGAGCTTCTGACAGGTACCTGCTCTGTAAGGGAGGGTACCTGGGTCCAATTTACCATACAACGAGATACATGTGTGGTCGATGTGGGCATAAAAAGACCACCAACCACGGGAATGACCAGAATAGTTCAGCAAAACGGATAAAATGTCTTAATTGCTATCAGTATTGGGAATCAACTACGGCCTTTTACGGCCTGCTGCCCGTTTAGTCTTGTGATTAAGGATATAGTTTGAAGTTAAGCAGTTACTAGTGCTGGTGATGTGGTGATTCAACATCAATTGCAGTTAGAAGCTATTTGTGCAGCTAAATTGCTAGGCCCACAATCCAATCAATTAATGAGTCTATTTATTTATTTATTTTACCATGTAAAAGTGAAAGTATACCTATAAGTTATCGTATTTTTAGTTCTTATGGACCGTGCATCTGCGTTGATAAAATCAATCATTGGCTTGCAGGGGAAGACATGAAATTGTTTTCTTTTCCAGTAAGATTCTGTGGCTTAGGGGATTTTAATTAGTGATAATGACCCAAATTGCCTTATGTTGCTGTGGAATAATTTGGGAGAGTCTACCCCACAAGTTAAAATGAACATTAGAGGGTGGGATTTGAATTTTGCATCCTCCTTTAAGATGATGAGATGTAAATAATATATCTAAAAAGAAAAATGATGATAGACACCCTGTGACATGTCATGTGATATTTCATGTGCTATTTATTGAGTGATCGATAAATTTGTAAAATTTAAGTGCATAAATTTATTTATTGATTGATAAATATTTTATAAATTTTAAATAAATAAAGAATAATATTATATATCTCAATTTTTTTATTAAAAAAATTATCTTATATAATGTGAGTGTATACATCTTAATTTTTTTATCACAAAAATTATCCCATATAATGTGATATTTATTGATGAAATAATACAATTAATTCACTTAAATATTATAAAAAATTATCAATCACTTAATAAATAATATATTATTCAAAATAAAATTTAAAATTAAAAAAAAATTGAGTTGTCTATCATAATTCATAATAAATTGCATTATCATCACACACGTATGGTTGAATTAATAAATTACTTATCTTATAATTTTTTAGAATGTCTTACAACACTACTCTTTTATTATTTTGTTTTGGGAAAATATCCACCGTCCACCTATTTTTTACACCTTTTTCAAAAATACACAATTCCTTCATTTTTTGGCTAGAATACACCTAAAGTTACATTTTTTTTCACTTTTCCACTTCCGTTTGGAATCCGTTAAGAAAACTAACGGAAACTTTAAAAAATGACCATTTTACCCCCAAAACGAAAATTACAATTTCACCTTAAAAATTATAAAAATTAATCAGATTAAATCTAATAATTTTCCCTATCGGTCAATAAAGAAATTAATTCCACAACCATCAAATGCATGTTTTTTTAAAAAAAATGTCGGTAATTAGAATGCTAAATTATAACAGTAATATTAAAAATAGCCCAATCTCACAAACCATCAATTGAATTTAAGATAAGTAAAGTTTTATTATTCATTGAGTTATAATCTCTAGTAGTTAAGATTTTTTTGTACTTCATTAATGTACCAATAATGATATTCATCATTAAATCTTATTATTTTTGGCATTTTTTAGGGTGAAATTATAATTTTCGTTTTGGGGGTAAAATGGTCATTTTTTAAAGTTTCCGTTAGTTTTCTTAACAGATTCCAAACGGAAGTGGAAAAGTGAAAAAAAATGTAACTTTAAGTGAATTTCAGCCAAAAAATAAAGGAATTGTGTATTTTTAAAAAAGATGTAAAAAATAGGTGGACGGTGATATTTTACCTTTTGTTTTTCAACCAGTTATGAAACTTGCAACCGTATTCCTTCACACTTAAAAACAACAAAATATCCTATTACAGCTAGGACTCAGAGTAAGTGGCAAACATTACATAAGAAGGAACGAATCATTATCGTAGATATTCATCGATTTTGATTTGATTTTATTTTGCTGAACAAGATGAAAAATTGCCAAGGAGTCATGAGCTCCGAATACCGAGAAATTGCCAGAAAATCAAAATCGAAATTGCTGAGGTAAGTATTCAGTAAACCTTTGTCTTTTTCTTTTTTTTTTTCCCCCTTTTTCCATAATGAAGGAGTCATAGATGCCCTAGGCTGACAAAGTGTTTGATTTGGGGATTTTACGAGCGCATAAAAGAAAAGCAATAGAGGAAATTTTATGAAATGTCTTTATATATGTGTGTGTGATGTTTATGATTTTAGTTTTTTTTTTTTTTGAGGACTTACTGTTTTTAAAATTCTCTCTTAGGAGCGAGGTGGAGACTCTCTCCCACTGCACAGGTTAGACTGCCGGCTATATTACTCATTCTGGGTTAAATTATTTATTATTTGCTTTTCAATTGCTAATTTAATTTGTTGGGTTTTGGTTAATTCTCTCAGACACGACTTGGCTTCTGCCTTGCAATAAGAGAAAAAGGAGAGAGGATTACACTTGCCTATATGATCGCATTAGCGAACTCCCCGATGATATTCTTGTAACTGTCTTGTCTCGCTTGACTATTAAAGAAGCAGCTAGAACCAGCATATTATCAAGTCGATGGAGATATCTATGGAAGTGGTTTAATGGTTGTTTGAACTTTGACAATCCACTCACTATGGGGGACTATAACTGGACATTGGGTTTGGGAAGTCAGCCACTCGATGTCGAAAGACACAAGTTTGTGAGTTGGGTCAATCAAGTTTTGAGATCACTTCAATGTCACTCTCTGGAAGGGTTAAGGATTTGTTTTGATGTTGCCTCCAATGGGGATATTCATAACTGGATCAATTTTGCTGTAGAAAAGAAAGTTCAGAAGCTTGATTTGGACTTTTCTAGGGCACAAGATTTTTCATGGCCTCTTGCTGAATACACTTTTTCACCGCATCTTGATAGTTATTCTAGCTTCAGTTCTCTTACAGCCCTCAGTTTGAATACTGTAGCTGTGACAGGAGAAGCTCTCGAACATTTGTTATCTTGCTGTCATTTTCTTGAGGTGTTAACCGTGATCCACTCACCATGTCTCACTAGTCTTAAAGTTTCTGGTCCATCACTCAGGTTGAAGTACTTAAAGTTACATCTTGTGCTCTTGCAGTATGTTGAAATTGATGCACCAAATATCATATCTTTTGAATATTCTGGATCAGGAATTGTTTTTTTTAGAGATGTTCCAAATCTTACTGAGGTATCTTTTGATGGATTCGTTTGCACCTACATCATGCATAAACTCCGCCAGCTTTCAACCATTCTTCTGCAACTACACACACTTAAGTTGAACCTAGCTTTTCTGAGTGTAAGTGTGCTTTTTCCCCCTTTCCTTAATACAAATAACTAGTATTGTTATTGATCATTTATTTTGTTTTTCATTTTTATTTATATCGATGTGCTTGTGTTTCATTTTCATCAAAATTTTTCAGGTACCTGAGGCAGTCCCCTACGATCTTCCTGAATTATGTAATCTCAAGCATTTGGAAATGGAAATCAATTTATTTGATGATGATCGTCTCCTTCCTTGTGCTGCTTTCTTGAGGGCATGTCCTTCATTGTATAAATTTACACTGAAGGTGAAATGTTTTTTCCTTTTTACTTTAATTAGTTAAGAATCTTGTGTACCATTTCCGTTTATATATTTCAAGTTTGATTTGTGTATCTATGCCTAACTATGATACTGCTGTCTTTTCTTGTCTCAGCTATTTCGTGTACATCCCTCATCTGGAACAGCGCGGACTGTCAAGGATCATCCGTATTTATCAGTCTGTGAATTAAGCGTTAGGGTGGTCGAATTGGTAGGATTCGAGGGGCAGAGAGCTGAAACTGAGTTTGTGATGTATTTGATCGAGAAAGCCAAACTGTTAGAGAAGATAATTATTGATCCTTGTGTACCTAAGTATTTGGGGACTCCAAAGGAATTACTCTATAGGGACAGTGAGGAGTATCATTCTGCTAGAAAGCATGCTATTGAGTTGGGAGCTAGATTTCCTTTGTGGGATTTTGTGATACCATAGACATGTAAAATAATCTTGAATTATTTTCTGGCGAGGGACGTGGGTTGGGACCTGTGAGTTCATTCACTATTCTTCTGGTTTTACACTTTTACTGGGAATTGGAGCCATTTTTTTTTTTCCTCCTTTTCTATGATTCATCAAAATATAATGAAATACTTCTTTGTTTTCATATTGTGTACATTGTAACAAATTAGAAACATGAAACTAAAAATGGCTTGCAGGAAATGTAGTGGAATTTGAGGCATTTTGCCTTGATGGTGATGGATGGATGGAGAGTTGGTGTCGTTGTCAGAGTGCATGTTCGCGTCACTGTCAAATGCCAAAAAACTTGGTTACTCTTAACTTGATGGCCTTCTCTTTTGAAGGCGCTTTTGTATTACCCTCTTGATTCTTTTCAAATTTCAATTGAGATTGTTTATTGTAAATTCCCCATTGTCTTTTTCCTTTTTTTTTTTTTTCAATTTCCTTATATTTAGTCACAGTTTCTTGTTTTATTTCTTGATGGGTTTTCAAAAAGTGTGCATGCCGTGTTGTATATCCCCTGCTTCCAGGGGATCAACACTTGCATCTATTGGCACTCTCTCCATTTCAACAGGTAACCTTCAATCAGTGACTAACATTAGCGCATACTTGAGGGATGTGTTATCCTCCAAAGCTTTATACCACGGACCTTAATTAATTCCCACAATTAATAACTCAAGTAATTGAGTAAAAAAATGAACATAAGAGAGAGTATTCAATAACAAGTAAGAAGAAAAAAATAGCAAGACCATAAATACTAGTAATACTTCTACAAGAACAATTCATCTATCTGTATTTTCTCTAGTTTCATTTTACAAAGCTCTTTCGTGAGTCTTTTGCATGTCACCAGACTGCTAGAGTATTAATCAGTTAATTAACTTATTGCTTAAGATAATCGTTAAGGTGCTTAATTCGGTCATTTATTCCAAAAGATGCCACACATCATATCAGTCATGAATTATTTAGTTTCCTCTTAACGTTTATTAAAAAGAAAAAGAGTCCGAATTACATTCATTATACTAATTCTCCATCCCTCTTTTGGATCCCTCTTTTAGAATTGACGTCTATGGTTCATACTCTAATTAGGTGACACGCCAAAGTCAGGGGCCCAGAATCAGTGGCAGCAAAACTGAGGTCCAGCAAGATTATAATTGTGTTGATGATCAATATAGCAAACTCTCAGAATATATTCTTGCAAATGTCTTCTCCCCTCTCTCAAATGGCTACTGCAGTAAATAATATTATACAGGACTAAATAACCAAATGATTTGAATAAATCTCGTTGAAGAGACTAGAAGATAAGAAAAAGGGAAACATTTTTGCTTTTATCGGATTCTTGCAGAAAGCCCTGCACCATTCCACATTCTTTCTTTTTCTTAAAAAAAAAAATATTTGTTTCTATATCTTTCTTAGTTTCTTTCACCTTCGTTCACTCTTTTTCTGGTTTTGCCTTCAAACTCCTGTTCTGCAACTTTCTATACTAGCTCTCCTCAGTAGCTTGTTCTTACGCAGGGATTGACTTCAAAGGATGAAGAATCCTATTTATCTATCCAAATTCGTTTAAATTTCGCAGAATTCAACTCTTGGATATGCAAACAGTTACGGGTAATTCAAGATGATAAATTATAACCAGCATATCATCAATATACCAAAAAAAAAATTCTAATGCTTTAATGTATTTACAAAAATAAATTTTTTATTTTAGTGGAATCACTTGTGAATTAACATATCATTTGCTTGAGAAAAAGACCATTAGTGCCGCCGAGGATGGGAGTTTTTTCGGTTTGGGAGAGATGGGTGAAAGAGAGATTGTTGGGGGAGAGAAGAGAGAGGTATTTTGGTCTTAAATATTTTTTTATGGGTAATGTTGATAGAAGTTTGTTTGAGGGGTTAAGATGGAAAAAGCCAAAACTTTTATGGTTATTGGTGTAAATTTTCCACTGAGGTCCAGCAAGATTATAATTGTGTTGATGATCAATATAGCAAACTCTCAAAAGATATTCTTGCAAATGTCTCGTCTTTTTTTTTTTTAACTGATTAAGTATTATGTTACTATGCTATACATATATTTACAACTGCTATAACAGTAAATCATTGTAGTGATATTTATAATCAAATATATACTTGGGACTTACATTATAGTCAAATACCCCTCACGGAGGAGAGATGTCTCTGCACCACTCGCATTTCGTAAGAGAGAAAAACGTTACAAGTAATCTCCATACAATTATATTTAATTGAGAGAGGTTGAGTCCGTGAAAATTTGAACCATTGCCCTTATAGTCATGCTTGACTTTAAAGGTAATAGTTCACTACTGGACTACAAGCCCAAGTGGCTTGTAAATGTCTTGTCTTACTTGACTATAAAAGAAGCAGTTAGGACCAGCATAGATTGAGATGTTTATGGAAGTGGTTTTCTGGTTGTTTGAACTTTGGCAATCCCCTCGTAATGACGGACTATGAATGGAAATTGGGTTTAGGAAGTGAGCCACTTGCTCTAGAAAGGCATAAGTTTGATAGTGGGGTCAATCAAGCTTTGAGTTCACTTCAAGGTCATGCTATGGAAGAGTTAATTATTTGTTCTGATGTAGCATCCTATAGATGTTGATGTTCATAATTGGATCAAAGTTTGCAGTAGAAAAGAGAGTTCAAAGGCTTGTGTTGGACTTTAGTAGATTCGGAATTCTTCATGTAATGTTGACCAATATTCTCTCACCCATCTTGATAGTTATTCTAGCTTCAGCTCTCTTATGGCCCTACGTTTGATGAATGTAGCTGCAGCATGAGAGGTTCTTGAACATTTGTTATCTAATTACTGTCCTTCCTCGTACTGATTTTACACTGAAGATGAATGTTTTCTCATTTTGTTGTTGAAAATATTATTACGACATGTAAATTCTTAGAATATGCTGTTTTATACTCTGTACATTTTTTACATGACGGGCTTTTGTCCAATAATCTCAGGTATTATAGGTACAGCCCCCATTTAGATTGGCAGAGACCTGTAAGTATCGGTCATGTGAACTGAGCATTAGGGAGGTCGAATTGGTTGGATTCATGGGATGTGTTGCTCACACAGAGTTTGTGAAATATTTTATTTCTTTTGTGGCAATTTGTGATACTATAGATGAACAATTTTATCATGAATTATTGACTCTAGCTCTTATAATTTGTACTGGGAATGAAGTCTCATTGTTTATTTAGCCGTTCATCAATATGATTATTGTAAATTTTTATTGAGCCGAGAGTTCTGATTGAAAACAAGCACATAAACAGGGTTACTTAACTTGAATTTTACTTGAGATTCCGACACAATTTTATGATTGTGGATTAAATATTATTTGTTGACTTCTAAATCCAATGGTTCAGGAGGCAAGTACATAATTGAAATTTATTTATTTTATTTTATCTTTTTTTTTTTTTTTTTGTTGATCGATTCAGTCCAATTTGCAGGGTTACTAGTTCGGCAATTGGTTTTAAGTCGGAAAAATCGACGCCCCGTCATTTGATCCACATCACTACTTATTAAACTCAATTTAAAAAATATCTTATTATTATCAATATGCACTTAAAGCAAATTAATTAGGAAAAATAAAATATAATTGAATAAGAGAGTTTTACTCTTTCGACCCGTCTCCACATGCCATTCGACTTAAGTTATTCTCATTTACTCGGTATTAATCTTACTTCATAACACACTGTCACATGATCACGAGATACGTTGGCTTTATGGAGGGAAAAATCAATGCTAGTACAATTTTAATCACAGATATGTATGTTTTAGTTAATATTTGATTATTAGATTTTAACATATTCGCATGAATTGATACGATAAGGAGTAAAATATCTCAAATTCTCTATTTTAAATAACTATCCCATAAATAATATGATATTTATTTATTTGAATAAATTAATTATATTATTTTATTAATAAATAACATATTATTTAAAATAAAAATTTAAATATTTAGCATTATTCTACAATAAATGATTTAACATATTAATTTAATAGTGGGTACAAATAACCTCCCTTTTTTTTTTTTCCTTAACCACGAAATATAGTGTGGTGGACTCCAACTGTAGAAAATACTTTTAAGCACGTATTACAATTTAAATTAGAAGTTTTTACTTGAATCGAGAGACACAAATTTTTCCAATAAATATGACTTCAGGTATCCTGAAGATGATCCCAACTGTGGAAAATATATTTAAGTACGTACCACAACTCAGATTAAAAGCCTCTGCTTAAATTGAGAGACAAAAATTCTCCCAATAAATACGATTTTCCTGCTACTCGAACTGAATAACAAACTCAATAAGACCACAGATTCCGAAGCCAACACTTTATTGGTATAACCTCTCTCTTTATTCTACCACTTGTTCACGCGTGATTGGTGGTTCATAAATAATTATTTAAAACACACCAACACCTTGAAAATAAAAATAATGGAATCCCAATTTCAGTATACTAACCCTAGGCAGTAGTCTTTTCCCATTTCGAACTCAGGTCTCACACAACTCACAACCACCGATTCTGCTGCTGGCCGTGAACATCCTTGGTCACCGCCGTGTCGCCTCGAAGCCGCCGTAGTATCTCCGGTGGCCGGAAAACGACGGCCATTGTAGGGAAAACCAAGGAGCTTCACCAACCAGTTCAGTAAGCACTGAATCTTTTTTTTTTACCCATTTTTCTTTCCTTGGAAATTTACTAGAAAAAACTTTTTCTTGATTTTGACAAAGTTTTTTTTTTGGGATGATTCTGTATAAGACAAGAGGACTAGAAAGTGAAGGAATGTGGAAAGATCTTTGACATGCCATGGATTCCTCATCTGACCTACAAGCTCACATGATTCCGGCCACACCGCATGTATGAAGTTTGGCTTTTTATTGTCAAATTCCAATGACTAAAATGCTATTTGATTATGAATGCTCCATGAAAGCAGCCAGGTGTTCCTTGTTTGTACATTTGTATTTCATACTGATATGAATTATTCATGCATCAATGTAGAGTGAAATTGTAATTAACTTATAAGTAGGAATCATCTTATCCTTTACAATTTGGGCTTTTTTTTGGGGTTTGTTTTCTTATTTTCATCTGTGATGTTTGTGTGGTGAAATGGTATCTGCAAATACGAATTAACCCTATTATTGCAGCTTTCAGCTCAAACAAATGCAATATTGGTTGACGATTCATCAGCATCAATGCAAGTGGATCAAACTGAAAACTCTGTAGTTGCAAGGGATGGAATGCAAAATGGAGGAACAGAATTGGTCATTTACAATTCTAAGGTTGTACCAGAAAATAAATTTGGAATTAGATTTAGATTTTATCTTGCTATCTATTGTCAGGAGGAAGGGGAAAAAAAGAAGAGAAACTAAAGAAAGAACAGACACTTTTGATATTATATTATGAGATAAAAGTAGTTGTTTATGTTATTTTATCACGTTATTCATACAATAATGAACTAACTTTGCAATAAAGCAATCTCTGTAGAGACTTCAAGACGATCTACAAATGATAGGCCTGAAAATTAAGCAGCATGAGGACCATATTAAACTTTTGAAGAGCCAAAGCCTCAAGTTAGGGGATTCTATTCTTGACTTGCAAGGTATATTACTTCTTTTCATCCACTACATGTGTCAATGTAAATTAAGTCATTATTGAGCTTTGCAAAATAAATGAAATGAAAACAAAACATTGGCTCCCTGCTTCAAACTGTAGGTGAAATGAGCTGTCCCCAAATTTTATAAGAATAAACTTCAGGAGCTTTGGATAAATGTCTGATTGACATTCTTGTAACTGTCATCTTATAGGATATTTAAGTTTCTTGATGTAGGAAGCATATGGAAAAAATGTATTAGAAATTATGGTTTTTGTATATAATACTTTTTATACCTTTCATTAATAATATTTCAGATTATTCTGCTTTGGGTGTATCTTTGTTGTTAATTTGACGTTTTCTCTCTTTGAGAGCTATCTTTCCTTGTGTATTTGAGACGTATGCTAGAATGACATTTATCATCGCTTCTGCAGTGTGTCCTTTCTACTATAAGTTACCCCATAACCGCTAGGTCAAGAATTTAGGAATACTTGCTCGGAACTGGTAAACAGCATTGACCATGCACCCTGAGATTGCAATTACTATATCCTGTCATTTGTGTTGATATTTCTCCATAATCTTTTTTATCTAAAAGCTAGGTGGTAAACTTTGTCACTAAGTTTAAGTAATTATGTTCTAAAGATGTTGTATATAAGATTTTTGACTTAAGGTGGTGATTGTTTATAGTTACTTGGCATCAACTTAAAACTTTTGGACTTTTTCTGGTTTTGGTATAAATGATGCACTTTGATTTCTGTGTTTGTCTGCTTCTGATAAGTTTTCATCCAGTTAATCTTGGGAAGTATCATTCTGCAAAAGTCGATAATGAGGACCATTCCAACTATCAAAATGAGGAGGAAACAACAGGACAGATTCTTCAGCATGAGAAATCTGCTGCAGGTGTTTTGTGTCAGCTGAAAACACGCCATTGCACTCAGGCATCTCATCTTACATTCACCAAAGATGTCCTTGGTATTGTTGCTTCACTTGGCCAACTTGAGGATGAGAATCTTAGCAGGTCAGTCAGATCTTGTACTGTTTGCTCATCTTTCTGCATTTGTGGTTGTGCTTTTAGATAGGCTTATTTTTAGCTTCATTTTCCTTTTTATAATTTGCTTATATTGCTGCTTCTTGTCATTAATGATTTATTATCATTTAGATTTTATACATAAAGCTTACTTGTCGTTACTGTGTCATGTGCTTCTGAATGGTCAGTGATTTTAATTGATGCATTGCCACAAAGATAGGTTGATGGTGTCAAAGAGTCATGTTTCTGTTTAGGTTGTGGGCTGAGTGTTGAGGGAAGTTGTGACAATGTGAATATTATTACTTTTTCACCATCCTTTATTTGTTTTTCTTGTTATCTCGAGTGCAGTCTTTTATCGGAGTACTTAGGAGTGGACACCATGCTGGCGATTGTCTGCAAGACTTTTGAATGTGTTAAGGCTCTGGAAACATACGATAAAGAAGGCCGCATTATCAAAAGTTCTGGTCTTCATGGGCTTGGTGCTTCTATTGGGAGGGCTATAGATGGCCGGTTTCTTGTCATATGCCTTGAAAATTTGAGGCACGAGTCTTTTTATGATTTATTAATGATGTGGACTTTCTAAGAACTTTCAATGTTTAAACATTCTGAGAACACTTCGTTTTTCCAGACCTTTTGCTGGTGAATTTGTGGTTGATGACCCACAGAGGAGGCTTGATCTTTGGAAGCCGCGATTGCCCACTGGGGAGTGTCCACCTGGCTTTCTTGGCTACGCTGTGAATATGATCAATATTGACAGCAAAAACTTGTTTTGTGCAACTGCAAGTGGCCATGGTCTCAGAGAGACTCTTTTTTATAATCTCTTCTATCGTCTACAAGTGTATAGAACAAGAGCTGACATGTTACTTGCTCTTCCCTTAATAAGTGATGGGGCTATTTCTTTAGATGGTGGGATTATTAGAAGCTCTGGCGTCTTCTCCCTTGGCAGTCGGTAAGAAAATCTGCCATCACAACTTCACAAGTTAGATGACTGATTTATTTTTTGTCATCTGTATTGTAGAATTATTTTTTTCTCTTTCACACTTTTCTACTTGCTATTTAGGTTTTTCTTAGATGTTGACATAATTTTGTGCTGCAATTGGAAGTTATGGCCCTTCAAATTGTGTAGGATGGTCAGTTTCACTAAACAATTTGTCCTGGAATTGGCAATTTCACTATTGGACTCGCTTCCATTTTAATCCAAGGCCCCGTATACACATCATATATCTCTGGATTTCAATGAATGGCTTCATTGGTAGTTATACAATAAAACCACATTGGCCTTGTGGAACAGAAATGTTATATTGTGAAAGGACTAGCTTTCATTTGATTAGAAGAACAACAGAACAATGTTATTTTGTGAAAGGACTAGCTTTCATTTGATTAGATAAACAACAGAACAATAATTATTTTGGCTTACAAAAATTAGGCATTTTGCTATTCAATTTTATATTTACTAACTAAAATTTGTGGATGATGTGTCATGAATACCCATCCTGCATTTTTGTCCCTTTCCATTAGTAGAATGTCACATACGGCCAAACCACTGAACCTTAATGGGGTTAAAAATTTAAAAAAAAAAAAAGAACCAGGTGCTTGCATCAATTGATTTGACACTGTAAAAAATTACTTCCTGGTTCAAAATCAGAATTTGACGCTTTATTGATGTGACTTTAATTTTTATGGATTAATGATGATTGAGGGATTTTATTTGCTGCTAAATGTTTGTTTTTCATACTTGGACATATTTGATATCAGGCAGGATGTGGATGTGAGATTTCCAAAATCCTCTGGGACATCAGACATGCCTGCTAAGTATGCCGCAACTGAGAAGCAGATCCAGGAAATGAAGTTTAGACTAGAGACTTTGCAGGAAGATCTTAAGAGAGAACAGGCTCTATTGAAAAATGCAAAGGATACTTTTGAAAGGAAGAAGCAAGAGTTTGTCAAGTTTTTAGCAGATAGCTCATCATTCGCGATTCAGGTGATGTGTGAGTTTGATCTGATACTCTAGTATGGCCCTCCCTCAGGCTTGCCATTTTCTTGTTATGGTCTCCGCAAGTTAAAACTTTAATATTAATGGCCCTAACCCCACATGCCAATTCCTAGTTTTCCTCCTCGTCAGGAAGTCATCAAATTTCAATCTTATTGGTTTTATAAATGTGTTTGCCTTGATTCAAGGCAATAAAATTTCATTTTGAATCACACCTTTACTTGGCCGAAGTTGCTGTGTTTCCTGCCATGGAAAGCGATATGAGCCATCTTTCATATTTCCATTGGTTTGTCGCATTTAATTTTACTTGTTTTCACTTTCATCATTTGTGGATAAATTCTAAATGTTCTTGTTGATAAAATGGCAGTGTCAGATGCAAGCAGCACGGGAAAAGTTCACCCCAAGATGATTTTGGGAATCTGCCTCCAAAGTATGAACTTTTATATTTTGACGTTGGTCATGAAGCATGTTGATGTAAATGCTCACTAATGTGGTTTCTTGAGGCAAGCATGACTCTTTTGAGCTATGGTTTTTCTCGAATTCAAGGTGCAGAAATGTGATTAGTTCTTAGTTCTTAGGTTTGGTAGGTACTCTGGTGACCTTTTAGGTAATTAAAAATTCATGAATGCCAATGATGGCAGAAGGAAACAACAGGGCCATGAAATTTCATTTTTAATCCTTTAATGGATTCCATTTCACAATCGGGTACAAGTCAGTGATCTGTATGTTGTATGGTGAAAGGCTTTAGTGTTGCGTCATTGCTTTAGTGCATATATAAATAAACAAATAAAGGAAAGAATTATATAAACCACAAAAATCCTATGTATTTATTTTTAATGCTTCTAGTGACATAAAAAAAATGTAACGTGAGTGTTATTCTTTTTACAAAGCAAATGACATTGGCATCCTTAGCTAAGGAGCGCGGTTGGCTTTGGAAACTTTGAGGACATAATTTTTGTTTGAGTCAGAAATTTTGGGGAGGAAAGCACAGTTGTGTGAATGGTGGTGGTGATGATATTTATGCCCTCATAATTTCAAATCAACAACAATTTCTTTCTGGGCTATCTCTCGATTTTTCTATCACTGCAGTGAACAAAAAAGACTGAGATATGAGTGGTTTAGACTTTAGAGCAGAGAAGAGGAAGCAAGTACTGGATCGTATTGGTAGCTTTGTTAGATAATCGAAGAGGGTAAGGGAACCAAAGGATTTGTTGTTATCCCACATCGTTGAAGAGAGACAAGAAGCCAAATACAATGGCTTATAAAAGACAAATTGTAGGCTTGGACAAAGCATACCTTTCTCGGCCTTTTGGCTAAGATCAAGTGTAGTATCTGTTCTTATCAGTTTAATATCTGATATGTGGGCCATCGGTCCACACGATATTAAATTAATTTTTTAAGGGGGAGTGCCCAACACAGTAGCTTGCTTCTGGGGTGCTCGAGCGTCGCCCATGCGTTGCACTACTGCATGGGCCTGGCGCACCCCACCGAGCCACAGTTTAAATTTTTCTAGGCACTGTGTGAGACTGTAATGGCTGGGACCATACAGGGTTTTGCTAGAATACTGTCATCTTCTAACATGTTATTCGGAGGAGCCAAGAAAAACTCTTAATTTTGTTGTCTTATTAAATATAAAATTTGTGAAAATCTGGCCCTAGTCGTGCAAATATTTTTCGACCCCGGAATGAGGCTATAAAACGCAGGCTCGTCAACCTTAGTCAGTATGGCAACGTAAACAAACATTACTGGACTGCTATGAACAATTTTGAAAACAATTATAATATATGGAATAAAATACAAAAATACTGAGTACCATACCGAAATATGACTTGATGATTGGCTTGGGTTTGGGCCGTCAAGCCTACAAAAAAGGAAAGACGAGAGTTAATGAACTTGTGGGAAAGAAAAGAAGCGGCCATGGCGGTGCCACGAATAGTCAAGAGGGTTCGTTAGGTTTCGGTTCGGTTGCGGTTGAAAATTTGAAGTTGGGGTTCAAAATAAATAATAAAGCATTGAGAACGTTAGTTAATTCTTTCAGATGGATCATTACAGGGTTTTGGGATTAAGCAAAAACGCAACCAGAGATGAAATCAAGGAAGCATTTAGGAATTTGGCGGTAAAATATCACCCTGACAAGCACTCACAGTCATCAAATACCGTCAGAGAAAACGCAACCCTCAGATTCAAGCAAGTCTCCGAGGCCTACGAGATTCTCAGCGACGATCGAAAGCGCGCCAATTACGACATTCGTTATTCAGCTACTAATAACAAAAATTACTACAGCAATAACAGCAGAGCTGGAGGATACGGTAACCAATACAATAATTACGGGTACGGGTACGGATACGGGTACGAGTATAAGCGACCCGGGTCGTCGTCTTCTAACGTTGGTGATGGGTTTGTTTCTAAATTGGAGATTGCTCTTCGGTTTTTGACCACGCGGGCCTTTCTTCTTAATGCTGCCTTTGCTGGGTATTTGATTATTCCTTTTTTTTTTAATCAGAAGATGAAAATTTTGTAAAATTGCCGAGTAGGTCAAATCAATTAGCTCATTTCATTTTATTTTATTTTTTGTTGTATATATATATGGCTGTTTAGATTATTTATTGGCTTCTGCAATCCTATGATTGGATTGTTCTGGAGGATTTTACACAGAGAGAAATTCAGTTGAAAGAAATTGAATTGGATCTGGTAGTGATTTGCAATTTCTTGTATAGGAACAACCACCTTTAATTGAATGATATGCAGATCCTGTAGATTTTGTAGTATTTGGAAGAATGTTGAAAATATTACAGTGACAAGAAGCTTGAGGTTAATGAAATCTTATTGACAGCGTTTAGAGCTTATAATTCTAGGATCTGTCCATGGCAGTTTATTCAATAAACTGGTTGCTTTGTGTTGGAAAAATCAGTTTTGTTTTGCATTTTTATCACCGAAAATTTTATAGGAAGGAAGGTGCTACATGTGTGAGTGGAGTCATGAAACAATCAATCATCTGTTGCTGTTTTGCCCAGTGGCTTTGAGTTTGTGCTCTATTTCATATGTTTATTAGAGTTGGTTGGATCATTCTTGGGAGCAATTTGGCTGGTTGTGATGTTTGGAAGTATCTTAGGAAAGGTCATCCCTTTCTTTTATTTGGAAGTTGTGGCTTGTCAAGAAATTGCAGACCATTTTGATATCATGAAGCTATATATTAATTTAACAATTTGGACTTTGATATTTTGTTTCCGATGCCTTTTTGGTGTTGTTAAATCTGATACTTCAATTAATTCTTTTCTCCTTTCTTATTTGCTTACAATGCATGAATAGTTCAGAATGTTTACTAGATCTTCCCTTATTCTGTACTAACACATAGGGTTTATAAGAACTTTTCTCGGTTGGGGAAAAAAAGAAACGAAAAATGTATTTGTATTTGTTGGGTGGAATGTTTACGTATGTATTTGTTTATTTATTTATTATTTTTTGCAGTGCTTTATTGGTGGAATGTTTGTGATTGATAAGAGCAAGGAGGCAATATGGAGTATGCATAATTCTGGGGTAAGATACTGACTTTGCTCAAGGGAAGGATCTATGTACTAATAGTTGTGATCATATTCATTTTAGATTCTTTTAAATAAGACCTCTTGAACCTGCTCGATGCTTTTAGCACATCAGTATGGTACCTTTTGTGTAGATTGATGATTCAAAACTCTTTTTTATACTATTTTGTTTTTACATTTTGAGAAAAAGTATCCTTCAATCACTCAACTTTTCTGGCACAATATTTAGCAGAAGATTACATCTGGTTTTGTTCTTGGTTGATGTGGATTTTAAAGGACAGAAAGGCTTTTCAAAATTTCATTTATGATGTTGATTTTTCATTCAGAAATCATTTGAGGCAGCCATGGAGTCTATCGAGAAAGCAAGGGCACGCAAGGATTAGAGATGTGAGATTTCAATAAAATTCTATGTTCATCATTTACAAATGTGATTGGCGACTCTTCTTTCGTCTGATATAAGGTTACACTTTTGCCTAATATAAGGTTACACCTTCTGATGTAAATAGCTTGTTAGTAGTGTGATGATGATTTGTGATTGTTGTATGCAAAACACCTCATTTCCTGGAAGCTTGATTGTGTTGGCTAATTGAGAGGATGAGAAATGGTGTTGGCTTTGACATTTGAGTATGCATGCATCCCAATCAGTTTTTGTCAAATAGCTCTTTTCAATCTTAAACATCTTAAATTTCAATCTTGTAAGAGGAGAAAAAAATTGCAATTATTGAATCAGCCTGTGCTACCAGAGAGATCTCCTGAAACAGCACTTCCATACGATGCTGATCCTGTCTGTGAACTGGCAGCTCCTCGCGCTTTCTTCATCTGGCGTATCCTAAAAAAATCCCGGGGTTGTGGCTGGCTCTGGACAGTTGTGGTTTCATCATCATCTTGCCCTATATCCTTTCTCTTTAAAGACTGCTTATCCCTTGATTGTTTAAGAGAGGAACCACTAGGAGTGGGGTGCGATTTGTTTGACCCAGAAATGCCGCTTGCACTACGAGCAGCGCCTGTTGGTATTGGAGTTGGGTAAGTCATCGGTGATTTCCCCATCTGTCCCGTCGGTATGTCACTCTGCAAACAAATTGATAATACGATATCCACATTTGGTGTTGGACCTGCAATCATTTGAAAGGAATTACAAGGAACAACAATAGCGAAGGAATCGCTACACGGAATTTTGAATACTTCAAAAGCTGTGATAGATGCACCTCAAACAAAAGAACCCCTTGATACTATGAAATAATTTCCCTAGAAAGATTACAAGCTTAGATCAAAAACCCTTAAAGTGGAATGAATAAAATGAGAAAGATGTATCTTGGAAACTTTTAGCTACAGAAGCCCCAAGGAAACAAATTTTATAGCACAAGCAGTTGACTATCTTGTCTCCAAATGCAAAGCTATTTATGGACCATGAATTTCCTAATTGAAATTTTCTATAATTCATTTTTGCTTAATTAACTCTCGCCTCTAGACGCAAAGCTTGGAAATTAAATTAAGAAGTACTCATAATTTCGCATAATTTCAAAAATTTCTTTATGCGCCAGTTGCAGTTGCTCAATTACCTTCCACAGCAGGCAAGTTTGCTAAAAATGCAAATAGTGCAGGTGATGTTGCTTTCAACAACTCGTCAAGCGGGTTCATTATTCCACCACCCCCTGTTGCAACCATGGGATTAGACAAGGCGTTAAGTGCAGAAGAGGCTCCAGTTGCTGTTGTGCTAGGAGAAATTCCAGTGCCTATGGTCAAATATATGATCATACATTTAGTATATTTGACAAATGAACAAACATTAGCATGCAATTCAATGGCTTGAAAATTAAATATATATTTGGAAAATTTTCTGAACATAAAGTTTGAAAGAGATAAGAGACCGAAATGCAAGGTAGGTTATAACTATTACGGTGTTTACTTCATAGTACATGCTGTTATAAGTCAAGAACTGGTAGCCCTAGTTTAGTGCAAAGAAGAAATTCTATAACACACCAAACACAACTAAAGACATTGTGCAACTCTCCAAAACCAGATGTTAGAATTGACACATAAAAGAATAAAAACCATAGAATACTACATAAAGAAATAATTAAAACAACTACTATTTTAAATCATCATATACCAGGTTTTTGCCTTGGATCATAAATAACCATCTGAGATGTATCTGGGTATATGACTGTTGCAGATGTAGTTGAATTGCTTGTCAGGCCAGAAGGACCCTTATCTACCCAAAAGGAAAGAAAAATTTATGAGATGATGATACCAACTCTAACCACAGATATGGCTTAAGAACAGGTAAATTTTACCTACAATCCCAGGTCCATTAGAGAGAGCTGATTTATCAACTTTCTTGTTAATGTTTTTGACAAGCCACTGAAAAGAGTAAGCCAAGTACAAGAGTCATTAACAAACACCATCAAAGTATGGTCCAAAGTGTACCAGCACAAAATCTAGAATTTTTCTCTATGTAAAGTTATGTAAATACAGTCAAGACAGATACAACAATCAATCACATGATCATAATAAACAGAGAAAATCAGAACATCATTGTATATTGTGGCAGGAACCTCTGATACGTATAGTGCTGTAAAAAATTGTGTATATACAAGGTAAACATGCAGAAGCATAGGATATAAGAGCATTTATTGACGCCTTTTCAAGCATATGCTAAAACTTTTTTGATGGCATAATTACAGGGGCAGGTTTAATAATACCGTAATGTGAAAGATTAATAATAGAAGACAAGAATGCTTTGAAAGTAATAGTATTATCTGAAGCAGTATTCATATAAACAATTTAACATTCAGATAGAAGGTACCTCTTGTCGGACCAAATGATCCAGGTCCTTAGAGGAGCAGGGCCAAAGATCCATGAAACTATAACGGGACACAACATCTTGCAATGAATCCTCTAGTGCAGATGCTCCTTCTTCACCAGTTCTAGAAAGAGCTTCTTTCCTTCTTTGTTCAACCTGTATCAAGTTGAAAAACATTAAGGTTCAAAAGAAACAAATAAAAAATAAATGAAAACTATTGTATGAAGAGTTCACAGTTGATATTCTACAATAATCAGTCACCACCCCTTATATTGAAATTATTAATCCTGCTGACTGGGCTAAGACCACAGTTCATATCCATAGATGTCCAAAAGCCCTTAGGTAAATAAATAAGCCAGATGGTGACATCCATCCCATCCAGGTGACCAATTTCATCAGCATTCAAAGATATGGTTATGACTGATGGCTAAATTATTAAATTAGAATTATATCCAGCCAAATTGATTGACCAAGTTTGATGATTGCTTGCCCCCTGGATCCTTTTTAGGACATCTGTTGCCAGCAATCTAAGATTTGAAGGCAAATTGACTGCTGACCCACACCCACCCCAGAACCCCAAGGTGCTAAAGTGGATAACTGTTGAGCTTATATTTGTGGAGTTAATAAATTTGTTCCAGTAGTTAATTTTACCGTCTACTTTTACACTTTGCATGTATTTGATTCTATTGATTATGCGTTTCAAATAATTATAACTTCGGTGATGAATGAAAAAAAGAAAAATAGAGGAACTTATTGAATCCAATGATCTATAACTAAATCACGCAGAAAGATCAAACAATAGGATAAAAAATTAAGAAGCCCATAATTTCTTAAAAATAATTAGTCCAAGAAAAGCATTATAATTTAAAAATCAAATGGGAAACAAACACAAGGAAATAGGATAACACAAAAACATTAATTAAAAACAAAATCACTACCTTCAGCGTGCTATCCAAATCTCCATACATTTGCTCAAATTGGGTGAACCTTTTCCATACCTGAAATAAGCAATAACCGAAATAATAACTGAAATTTGAATAAATCAAACTGTCTTTGAAGAATTCATTTTCTTAACTTGTTTAGTTAAGTTTTTTTTTTCTAAATTTCTCAGTCATATAAGTATGATATGTTGTGGGAGGCTGAGAATTTAACTTAGGCTAAACTAATTCTAGAAACACTCTTCTTTCTCTCATCCTGACCATGATTCATAAACTTCAGAAAACACAAAAGACTAAAGTGGCAGCACTCTCTCCAGATCAATTTGAAAAGACCAATATCCTGGTAGGCCCAAATTTAAATATAAATTTTGATCTTTTTGGCATTAAATTCACTTCCATGGATTTTTTCATTTTCTCCATTAAACTCTCCCGAACACACTCACTGCACAATGCTGCTAAATATAAGAGATTTATATAGACACTGTACCTCAATGGATTCCTCAGGTGGTAGAGAGCTTAACGCCCTCTCAAACAAAGCCCGAATGTTCCTATCATCATTCAGACGAGACAAAAAATCTGCATATCTGGAACACCAAAAACAATTAATCAAATCTCTATGAAGTTGTAACTATTTACTGTCCAGGTTTTGCAGGTACTAGGTGCAAAATAAAATAACAATGAGATAATTCTATTCTGCAACCCATGATTGAACCACCGAAATAGTCATCCAACTAAGAGAATAATTTAGTGAAACATTTCTAGGACCTTCTAATGGGTCAAAAAGGTGTTTGCAGCGGTAATGGCTACTTCAATCAAATGTGACTTGACATTTATTATGATCAATATTTTGATTTTTGAAAATGAAACCTACATGGGAGATACTATACCAGCAGACAGTATGCTCCACCGATGGGTAAAAGTTTAACCAAAAAGGAAGATCTTATATAAAATATTTCATATGCCATAAGCACAAATGGAGGCAACTAATTCTGAGCGTCAATAGAATTTGACATGAATAAATCACTGTGAGATTGACCAACTCCAAAATAATAATAACAAGAATAATAAGAATACTGTAATACCTATAACTTTTAAGATTTTAGATCAAGTGAAGAGGTGAACTTACTCAAGTATGTATGCAGGCTCATGCATAAAACGTTTCAATCCTGCTTCAAAAACATTGTGAGCAAGCTGCACAAATATATACCAGCTGTAAAGACAACTTCCACTCAACTTTCTAAAATTGTTTACAGTTTAATCAAATTTCTTATAGGAGACAGCATGTTAATTTAGTTGTTGATCTACCCAACGGAAAGTCAGGGTGCCCGGATGTTTGGGGGAGAAATGGGTCGTCGGGTAGTTGCGAAATAGAGAGAGATAGAAAGAAAGAGACCACAAATATCATATTAATATGATTCTTACTTAATCTAATTAATCAGATTAACCATCCATACAAGACAAAAATAGCAGCAATGAGAAAATTGGCCTTTTCTATCTGCTCTCAAAGGTAGCTTTGTAAATATACGATCCTAATGCCAATAAGCACTGTGCTATACTGCTGGTGCTCCATAGTATATAAAGTTTTGCAAAAATATATGAAAAAGGAAAAAACCTTTGGGTCTTTGTCTTGACAGAAGGCCATCAGGGCGTAAGCAACATATACATGGTATGTGAAGTTTGGGGATTTGCGAGCATCAAGGAAGTACTTGCGAGCTGCTTCAACTCCCTCAGTCCTTCGTAGAAAACGAATAAACTGAAACATGAAACATCATGCAATGAACAAATGAATCAGTTTTAATCCAGGAAACATCACTAGGATCTACCATCCCATGTGCCATCAATCAAAAGAATATTGCAAAAAAGAGTCATGGTCAATAAGCCAAATAAAGATGAGATTCCAACCCCTAACAATCCTCCTTAATTCTAAGTATCCTCTAAAGACATTCGAAGGTAAGATACTTCATCAACACCATTCAAAAATTTAGCGAATGATAACAAACATTTTATAAAGGTGGACAGCAGGATATGTAATCAAATATTTCTATATCTTGCTAAGAAGGATATGTGATCACGCTTTATCTTAAAAGAAAAGAGTACCAAGAACCTTACGCATGATGATAGGAAATTGAAGAAGCCAGATTGTATTAGAGGTCCAAAATATCTCAGAACTGACTATTATGTCTAGAAAGGCAAATCTTTCGAATTCAGCAACAAATAGAGAGGATAATCCAATCTGAAATTCTGAGGAAAAAAATTGAGAAAAAATTTGGGAAATTTACTAATTCTGTTTCCTTTGCCTTTACCAATTAGGGTCTAGGCCATAAGCCCTGTTGCTCATAAATAATGGGCAATATTGGGTAAACTTCAATTCATCCCTAGATAGAATGACAATCTTTAGTTTACTCCCAAAAGTGTGAAAACCTCAATTTACCACCCATTTTCAAAAGATGAAGGCAAATGGGAACATGTAGACGTATTTTTTTTTTCCTTTAAAATCTTCTCAACACCAAATGGGGTAAGTTGATATTTTCACACTTTTAGTGGGTAAATTGAAAATTTTTATTCCAAGTAGGGGTGAGTTGATGGTTACCTGGCAATATTTGCTAAACTTGAAACATACTGACCCAGAACTAAATATGCTACTGTCTAGGCCCTGAGACTGAGTATTTGTTATTTATCAAACTCCAATCTAAGCTAAACTAATTATGCAGTCCTACCATTTTTTTCAGCCTCCCAAGATATGTATATGCGACCAACAATTTCTTACTTGTATATGTGCCAGAGCTGTTGTATTAACGCTGTCAGGTCAAAAGACTTTCATATAATTTCTTTGCAGCCTGCATGAAAGAAAATGTAAAGTTAAAAGAACAAGAAGCAAGAGAATGCATTTCAACTTTTTTTTTTAAAAAAAAGTAAAGTCTGAGAATATTCAAACCGCAATTGCTCCACGGGATTCCTCTAGCTCTGCAAAAGCATACCTTAGCATTTCTGAATCTGATCATGAGCGTGAAGGAAAAAGATTAAATAAATTTAACGGAAAATGGAAAGACACATAACAGTTAATTTAACACCTATTATCACCCAGCCCAACTATAAAGAAGAAACAGAGGTATGGAATAATTCTCAAGAATTCTTCCTTCAGTTGGGGAGAGGTAAAAAAAAAGAACTAAGTACCTGGAAGAGCCTTCAAAGCTCGTTGAAATACTTTGATTGCAGCATCTATTGAGCCACTTTTTGCATGCCAAGTAGCATAGTCATACCATATATCCGGGTAATGGTATAAATACATCAGACACTGAATGCCCATGCAACCCAGTAGCAACACATTAACAAAATGAAGTAAGAAACAGAAATTTGTGAAGTAATGATGTTGATAAAGAAATGCATCCGAAAGTGAGAGAGGAAATTCTAGTAAAGCCTACCATGTGTTTACAGCAATGTGTTTGACAAACTCACAAATCCCAATTAAACCCCCACTGTATAAGGTCAAGTTATAAGAGTTGAAAACTCTCAGGTACAAACACATCTAATTAAAATGACAACTAGATTAATAGTAGGCTAATTCAAAAATTATAGCAATTTAGCTGCTCAAAAATCATTTAGGTTTATTTCCATATTTCACAGTAAAAGATTATGTTCTTCATTGGCCAACGAGATTTCTTTTTAAACTTTAAGGCACAAGAATTGCAAAATAGTCATTTCTTCTACCTGCTCATAGGTGAATATGATTCTTTTGTTGGACGATGCAGTGTCTATCCGTTGAGGGTTTCCCCTGCAATACAGTATATTTGATTCAGTTAGAAATCAAATTCTAACTATTACTGTAAGTGCTACCTGAACCAACAAACAGCCGTTGACATAAAAGTTGCATATGCATACAAGACAAAAGACAGAAAAAAATATAAAATAATAAATAATAATAACTATGCAAAATTATTAAATAAAATTGGTCAGAATTCTTACTTTTCAAAGGTTAAGAGCCTCTTCCATGCAATCCACTGCTGTTCTTCCTGTCAGTGATAAACAGCAGATCATAACATTCAATGACAAATATAACTTAGATTGTCAAGTATGACAACACAAAAACTTGTAAGGGAACTTCAAAAGTTAGGCAGTACTATATAGCAGATAAATCATGTGTCAACTACATTCTGGTGTTTGTTTTAAAATAACACTTGTGAAGACAAGTCACCAAAATTTTATTACTAACTCACACTATGTAGAAAGAGAGAGATGCTCACTCTTCATGTTTTATACATCTCTAGGTCAATAACCACTAAGAGCATCAGAAGTAAAACAGAAAATTACTTTGTAAGATCCAGTTGGTGGCACTGCAAGCATATTCCAATCAATTTCCTCACAATATTTCTTTCGCTCCCGATATACAGCCCTTGCACTGGTGTATTTTGATTGATATTCAGACAAAAGCCCTTTAGCCTGCCCAGAAGATATCATCATTTTATAAGTCCTATATTTATTATTAGTCACAAAAAACAGACACCCAACCACAAACACGCACTGAGAATCCATTCCAAAAAAAATCACTAGCTGGGGCCTGACAAATCATCGAAAAGTCAAAATGCTAATAGTCTGACATGCACACTCTTATTCATGCACATAGGTACACAATCAAATTCACACAAACATACCAAGACAGCAATGCTATCCTGGACATAAGACTTACCAGTTGACGGCTAACAGAATTTTCAAAATTTTCATAATCCTTCCAGAGTTGCTCTACATGATGGGTGGGAGTAACAACAGCCCTTTGGTATGCTTTCCGAATAGCAATCATCCGTTGTGATTCCTCCTGAGCGTTTAGAGCCTGCAAGATCATCTACACTTAGAATAATTATGGTATAAACACACTTACTTTGGCAAACAATTGGGATTCTCCTCCTTAGAGCAAATTGCCTTGCATTCTGGGCTTTTGCCCTCAGGATAACAGTAGTGACTGTTAACAGAAAAAAAAAAAAGAAAAAGAGAGACAGAATTCAACATACTGGCAATGACTTTAAAAAGGTGATGTATTCCAACCAAATAGGCCCAGATGATATATCCGATCCTGGTAGCAAATGCAGCAGAGATAAGCTCATAAAAGATATAGAAAGGACATGCAAAAGAATTTTAGTAAATTGTTGTTAGGGATTTTGTAAGACTAATTATGAGGCTAACTTTTCTACCCTATTGTTTCAACCAAAACATGACCAACTATGAATCTGCAAAAATCTTGCTTCATTTTTGACAACATATTCCGGAAAGCCAACTTCTGGGAACAAGAAGTTAAGCAAGCTGACTGGTATTTCACCTTTGATAAAGATATTTACTTATTCATGTTTATTTGTTCAAAATTTTTTGAAGCAGGTCAGTTTATTAATGTTGTATTAAGTGATCCTTTTCACCAAAAGAACTGGTATTTTAAGAGGAGAAACATCTTTCTTGGATTTGTATCTCAAATATTAACTTCCAGCCCTTACCTTATTTGTATTTGTTTTCAAGGGGTTTTGTTAGATATTAAGCATATATTAAGATCTAAATTAGGATTGTCAAAGTGGTGACAAAATTTTGGCTGGAGGAGAATTATGAAGACCCATTTTCTCTCATTTGCCACTTTCGCTCTTTTTAAATCCTAGACACGGTTTAATCTATCTTTTCACTCTCTTGTAACTTCTCTCTCTGTTTGATCGTGGCTTTACTCCAAATTATCTTTTTAATTTCTTGATTCCTGGAACCCTAATTTGCAAGTGACACAATTTCTACGGAAGATATCAGTAGGATTAAATTTATTGCTATTGCTAAAGAGAATTAGTGAGAACATGTTGAAATGTAGTACCAAAATAACAATTGTAAAAGTCAGAAAGAAAAAACACACCAACATGGCTAAGCATAAAATCAAAAGCTTTCCTTGTCTCTTCCTGGCCCTCTGTGCCCTTCTTCTCGTAGACTTTCCTGATAAATCGAATGTAGCATCTCCTGTAAAGCCAACAAAAACAACATGATGGAATAAACATAGAAGAAGAGGTTAAATGAAATTATTTCATAAGAAGGAAATCAAGAATGAAAATTGATGAAATAGTGCCACAATAATGTAAAACGGAAAACAGTACCAAAGAGGGACTTGAAGGCAGATCAACAAACATCGGCTAAATAACTGCTTAGTAGCATCATCATTATTTACAGCCATGTAAGCCTCCACATACTGCTTCCAAAATTTAGCCTGAAGAAAAAGCAGAATGGCTTCAACAATTCGTGTAATAGCACAATAAACTACTAAAGAGTTCCAGATATTATTCGAACCACAATAACAATGAAACTCACAGCTGTGGGAAACACAGAAAGAAGTTGCTCATATATAGGCGCCGCCTGTGCAACAGGCAAATGCTGAAGAAAAAACAAAATTAGCAATAACGGAGGAAATTGAATTGAACTGAACTGAACTGAACAAGTAAAAGAAAATTAAAAAAAAAAAACATTGCAAGTAACTCGAAATCGCACCAGTGCACTGTTGGCAAGAATTTCTGCAGTTTCGACATTGTATTTATCAGCTACGCCAGTTATATTTTCCTGAAAATGTTGAATCGAAGTTTTCATCTTAAGAATGAATTGAAGACACAGACTGAGAAACAGAAAAAAATTAGAAGAAAATTCGTCACCTCTGATTCAGGCTCGACCGATGATGATGCCATTCGTTTTGCTTGACCACTGTACAATATTTAGCTTTTCAATCAAATAATCGAAACAAAACATTCAAATCCGATTCTCCTTACTCCTAACCAAACAAATTGGATAAGGGTTTCCAGAAAAGCGTCGGTAGTAAGGCGCGAAATCTGAAAGACTGAGACTGAAGCAGAGTCTCGTGGCCCGACCCGTAACAGAAGGAACAACCCGGTCACCGAAAATTTTTAATAAGTCCCTGAGGTTTTTAAAAGTAAATAGAACCCCCTTACGGTACCAAGGCTGTTTTGAAAGGTTGGGGGTTAATTGATAATTTATAGAATGGAGAGGGCATCTTTTCATAATAGTCCAAACAATATGGGTCTCTCTGCTTCACCATTCTTTTTTCTTATCTTCGGTTAAATATTTTGTCGACATAAAAATACAGAAAGTGGAAACTCGTAAGAGAGGACACTGCAGTGGATTTTATGAGTGTGCATTAATGCTGCAACGGTAAGCATGCGCTTTCTACAGTTAGATTTTTCTTAAACTTTTAATTTGATTTGAATTCTGAAAATGGATGCAAAGAAATTTCAGTTGGAATTATATGTTCTTTTAAATTTTATCCTTGTTATGAGAACAATTTCTTGGTACAAATTATTAGATCGCCCAGCTGGTATTTCTGATATGCTTAAGTCGTAAAGATTAGTTGTTATTTTACTGTAATTTTTCACTCGAGCTATAAGGTTTTGAGGGGGAGAAAAGGGAAGGAATAGTGCCCTTCTGAAGTATTATTATTAGTTTTGATTATATGGTCAAAACTTGAATATAGTGGATTAATGGGTATCCAGAAAAGGTATTAACGTGACTAAATATTGGCCCTCAGTACAATCTGTTATGAAGTATTTACGTGGACTATTAAATTGAAAATTTCCAATTCCCAGATTATGTTGGGTTATTGACTTGTTGTATGTATCTGCTTCCTGTTTGAAAACCAATGTTGGTCTGTTGTTATGAAGTGTTAACTATAATACTGAAGCGTAATGTTGTGGATGATGCACTCACAATATGTTTGTTTCCTTCCAGCTTATGATGGTATCCTTCGTTTTCCCTTATTTGTATGTATGACAGAGAAGTGACTTGGATGCTGACAGTTTTTTGATGGATGACCTCTGTGAAGATCAAGGACTACCTCAGGTTGAGCGACCAATTTATGATGTGAAGTCTGCTGGTCTGTGCACAGAAGATGAAGAGTACATAACAAAGATAAAGGAGTTCCAGGCTTACCTTGACTTGGTAGAGTTTAAACCAAGCTTTTCCTTAATCTTTTTCTGCCTTTATTTAACTTTGTCACTTTTGGGCTTGGTTTGTTGTTGATAGCTGCTGCTACATTTTTTTCAGTTCTTGTTACGATTGTTTTAATACTTAAAAGAGTACTGACACGATATTGTAGTTAGCAATGTTAACACCTAAATAACCTTCGAAGCACTTGAAGTTTTGGTTTAAGACTGGACTAAAATGGCAGAAGGTCTCCAGAAGCTGGCCCTCTGAATTAGGATTAAGGATTTTCTCTGGTTGAGTTCAGTACTTGTGAGCACTGTGACCTTGGATGTTTAATGTGCAAGTGTTAACAAATAACATGTCGTTCACCCATTAATTCAGCTTCACTGAAATTTGATTGAGTAGAAATTCAGTGTTTTCAAACTTAGGAACTCGATGAAATTAGATGATACTGTTTTGACTTTCCTGCTATTCTGTGGTACACTCTAAATCAAATTCACTAAGTTTCATCTGTCTTATCGGCTGATGAAACCATTGAGACTTTCCTCTTTTGTTCATATCTGATTTTTAGGTCTCTAAACCCCGTAAATTTCTCATAACCATCCCGGAGTGATAGATTTCTCTCAAGGTTGATGAAAAAATTAATCTGCTATTATACTGTTTTGAGATCCGTACTGATTCATAAGAGGAATTATCCTAGTTTTGGGTTGATATCTTCTATTGTTTGCTGTGTGCAGCATCCGTAGTAGGAAGCATTACTATTTAAATTTTATGCTTCATTGGTTTGAACTCTAGAGCTTGTATTTCGTGTCCTCTCTCAGGTGCAGAAGATCGCAAAACCGGGTTGTTCACAAGAAGTGCTGAAGGTGGCCTTGAATTCCATGGCATCCCTTGTAAAGATCCTCAGTTGCATGTCCTCCACACTGAAACTTCGTGCCTCACTTTGAACACATTCTTACTAGTTGGTGACGTTATCTTTTAGTAGTGTAAACAATTGTAGGTTGCTTTATATATTCTCCTTACATCTGTTAGTTGCACCTCTTAATCTAATTTTTTATGTGAATAAAGTTAAGTCTGTGGTTAGCTTTGTTCTATTCCTGAATATTTAGCATGCCGTCTATTTAAATATTCATTCTCTATAATGTAACATGGTCCTTTCGTTTTGTCTCCTGATTAGGTGTAATTTTCTTCTTCTTTCTAATAACTTTCCCCTTTAATGTTGACGTTTATTAAAAATAAATAAGTATTAGCTATTGAAAAGCTCTTCAAAGAACAAAGCTTCGGAAAATCAAGGAAAGATATCAAAATGTTTTCGTTTGGCCGAAAGAAAAAAATATACGTCACGTGACTTGTTTAATTTTTTTTTTTTAATTATCATTGATAAATGTACTTGTCAGTTATCTAGGTTTAGCTTTGAGTGTGAAATGAAAAAAGTATGAAATTTGTTTTTAAAAAAAACGACGACGACACATTTAGTATTTAGCGAATGACTTTTTTTTTTTTTTTTTTGTGGAAAAACGACCATTGCAAAAATTTAAACTCTAAAATGACGAGTTGCCTGATTTAAAATGACTCGTTTTTTTTTTTAACAAATGATAAACATATTGTTCTGTATATTTATATAGTTGAAGAGTGATGATATAATTATAAATTTTAATATAAATTTATTTTGTACAAATTAATGTGGTATTAATTTATTGGTTGAATAAAAATATAAAATAATATAAATAAATCATGTGAGGCATGAGATATTTAATTCAATCAATGAATTAACGCGATATCAATTTGTACAAGAATTTGTAACTATCTCATTACTCTTCGGCTATATAAATATATTGGACGATATGTAATTAATATGTTTATCATTTGAAAAAAAAAAATGAGTCATTTAAAATCATACAACTCATGATTTTAGAGTTTAAATTTTGCAATGGTTATAAGCATAGTCGAAATGTGTAAACAATATGGGTTAGTGCATAAAGTAGATGACTCGTTATTCATGTTTTGATAGAAAGATGACGTCTAATTGTAGTTATAAGCATGTCGACGTCTATGTGCTTACTTGACAAACCATGCATCATTTATTATGTTGAATTTTACATGATTTTAATAAAAATAATAGATAGCTCGTTTTTTAACAATTCATAAAATGATAATCATTAAAATTCTATTTTTTTTTTAAAAAAAAAGAATGATTCCAATATTTGAACTTTAATTTAAGTCACAACATTTGTAGGTTACTCATTTGTTAGATGATTAAGTTTATAATTTGTAAAATTACTTATTTATCATCTAATAGATTAGTTACTCAATTTTAATAGCACCTACAATGACAATTACAATTAAAAATTATAATTTTGATTATAGTAATAATAACAAGATAATAAAATTTGTTTATATAATATACCATTGTAGCATTATACTATAGACATGAAACCTATAAACTTCATTTATTTTTATATTGTTGTATATAAAATTCTTTAAGAATACTCTAAATTTTTGAGAAAATTATACATTCTCAACTTATTTCTATCCTAGAAAACAAAAATTAATTAATATTTTATTTTTACAAAGTAATTTTGAAAAATAATCCGATTCTGGATACCCAAATAGCAAATCTAAATCCTTTTTGACGGCTGCAGCAGAAACTTCGGTATGTAAATTACAAAAGATGATATCGGACGTACCGTAACAAAAAGAGTCACGAGCACATATGATGAGAGCCCCAGAAATATCAACGACCATCACTTGACAAAAAAGTACACAAAATATGATAAAACCCTTAATTCGCCTTGGAGAGCAATTTTCGGCTTCGCCTCTTCTCTCTGTTCTAAAACCCTAAACCCCTCTCTTTCGCTTCCTCTTGTCTCCTGTTTAAACCCTCACAGAGAAAGAGTGAGAGAAAAAGAAAAGGAAAGTATAAAAAATGATGAGCAGCATAATACTGAAACGATCCGCGTCATTTCTAACTCCTAAGCGGGCCCTCACCGCTGCCTTGACCTCCGTCGAAACCATTTTACACAGCCACTTAGCGGCTGCGAAATCAGGCCCCGTCATTCCCCGTCACGATGATATAATCAAGTCGAGATTTTCAGCGGGTACGAGGGAATTCCACGCGATATCTCGGCCGTTGGATTTTAAATCGTCCATTGCGTGGCAGCATGCGCAGTCGGCTGTAGATGACTATGTTGCCTACGATGATAGTAGTAAAGATGAAGGGCTTGATATTTCAAAGCTTGATATTTCTCAAGATATTGTGACGGCGTTGGCTCGTAGGGGTATATCGAAGCTTTTCCCCATACAGAAGGCTGTTTTGGAGCCGGCTATGCAAGGTCGTGACATGATTGGTCGAGCCAGAACTGGAACCGGCAAAACTCTAGCTTTTGGGATCCCAATTCTGGATAAAATCATCAAATTCAATGAGAAACATGGGTTTGCTTTTCATTTCTTTAATTTCATTGTTATTTTATTTAATCGGGGATAATCATTTTGTTGTTAAGATATTGATCTAGTGGTGTTATGCTGTTATATTCAGGAGAGGGAGGAATCCTCTGTGCTTGGTGTTGGCTCCGACAAGAGAACTTGCGAAGCAAGTTGAGAAGGAATTCCATGAATCTGCACCCAGCTTGGATACCATTTGTGTTTATGGGGGCACTCCGATTTCTCATCAAATGAGGGCTCTTGACTATGGTGTTGATGCGGTTGTTGGGACACCCGGTCGTGTTATTGATTTGATTAAGCGCAATGCTCTCAACTTATCGGAGGTTCAGTTTGTTGTTCTTGATGAAGCTGATCAGATGCTTAGTGTTGGCTTTGCTGAAGATGTTGAAGTCATCTTGGAAAGGTTGCCACAAAATCGTCAGAGTATGATGTTTTCTGCGACGATGCCTCCATGGATTAGGAGCCTCACAAATAAGTACCTCAAGAATCCATTAACGGTTGACCTTGTAAGTATAAGGAATTATTTTCCGAAAATCCTTTCCTGTCTTTGAAATTTCCTTTGAGATACCATCTTGAGCAATTCAGAGAATGTTTCTATTCTATTTCAACATTGAAATATATATTGCTAAAAAAAAGGCTGAAGAGGACACTTTTATTTTAGTGTATTAAAGCAATTTGATCATGTGGTTACAATCCTTTATTTCTCTTATACTTATTGCAGGTTGGAGATTCTGATCAAAAGCTAGCTGATGGAATTTCCCTCTATTCCATTGCAACAAGCATGTATGAAAAACCATCAATTATTGGTCAGCTCATAACAGTATGATCCAGGACTTTGTTTCTCTCTTTATAGTTTCTGTTTGATTGCTAAATGTAATTTCCTTGTAGTGTGTTTATGAATCTTCTGCTTTCTTTTATCTTGTAGACAAATGCTAGAGAAATTATGACTATTACCGCTGTATCTTTGTCATCCTTTTTCTATTTCTGAGCATCAATTTTTGTGTCTTAGGAACATGCAAAAGGTGGAAAATGCATTGTTTTCACTCAAACAAAACGTGATGCAGACCGCTTGGCTCATGCTATGGCTAAAAGTTATAATTGTGAGCCTTTGCATGGGGATATCTCACAAAGCCAGAGGGAGAGGACCCTTTCAGCTTTCCGAGATGGACGTTTCAATATACTGATTGCCACTGATGTGGCTGCACGTGGTCTTGATGTACCTAATGTTGATCTGGTCAGTTCTAATTGAAATTCTTACCTAACTGGTTTCAGATAATTCTTTGCCTTCTTAGTCACTAGTATATGGTTCTCAGTATCACTTTTTTTTTCCTGAATTTATGTGTCCTCTTATTTTCACAGACCTCAGTTATATTTTTTTTGCTATTTTTATTTCTTTATGGGTGTCCATGATGCAAATTGGTCATATGTGATGCTTCATGTATCTCTAGATATGTGTATCATGTACTCATTTCCCCCCTTTTATCAATATCAAGAAGCAATGCTTATTTACCCAGGACCATCATTTATGCATGGACATGTGTAATTTGCCCATTTACCTTGACTAACTTTTCTTCACTTTATTGAGATATTTTATGTGGCTCATTTTCATTGCTTACCAATGATATAGTTCTGATACGATGTTAGGGTAAAAGCACTCCAAAAAGTCTTATTTTCAATTCCCATATATTATGTGGTGGAGCCTTTTGATTTTTAATTATGGACCAACCACTTTTATTTTTTCTTTCTATGCAATCTAAATGCAGCTTCTGACATATTGCCCCCCAAATTTAGATAATTCATTATGAGCTTCCAAACACATCGGAGACTTTTGTTCACCGAACAGGTCGAACTGGTCGTGCTGGAAAGAAAGGAAGTGCAATTCTTATCTACACAGATCAGCAGGCCAGGCAAGTCAAGAGTATTGAGCGAGATGTTGGATGCAGATTTACTCAGGTTACTTCCTTTTCATTTTCATGAAAATAACTGTTTGTCTATCTGAAGTCCAATTTTATGTATGTATGTGTCTATCTATATGCATAAATGTGTAAGTTAGCTATAGTTTGAACAAATTTGATCATTGAGTATTGATTTGATATATTTGAGTTTCTAAGCCTGAATTGGCTTCTGGGCAATAAAGAGAATAGAAAGGCTTTACGGGAGTTGAATTGGCTTCTGGGCAATAAAGAGAATAAAAAGGCTTTACGGGAGTTGAAATTTCTATTTGAATTTTTCAGATGTGTCTGAATGAATAATGTATGTTTGACATTCATAAACATTGATGATTCTCTTATAATAGTTGTAAATGCATGGTAACATCTGATTAATGCTTCACTGCACTAAATGTTGCCAAATCCCTGTTAAAAGATTTTCAGGGAAATATAAGGTGGAGTCAAAAGCATGTATAGCCAGAATACTAGGAACTGAATAATTTTAGGCTTAACTTGAAATTATTAAAAAAAAAAAAAGTTACTTGTCTCTAATACATGTATGGCGTGCTGTTATCTTTTTATTTGTATGATTATCCTCCTGCTTTGCTTGAATGAAGTCGTTTCCACATTCTAGTAGATTTCTCTTTGTAATTTGTATTGTAAGTCTATGACGGGCCCCCGTCTCTTTCATACACTCATACACATACTTCTTTAACATTTATCCATTTCTTTTTCACAAATCAATGAGGGAGAGAGAAACCACGGTCCAAGCCTTTGAAAGGAAAACCACACAATGGGATTGTCTGATGACTTGTTACTTTTACAGCTCCCAAGGATCGCCGTTGAAGGAGGTGGAGACATGTACAATGACATGGGTGGCCGGTCTGGGTATGGAAGTATGAGAGATCGTCAATATGCTGATACAGGATTTGATCGTTCCAGTCGTATGGGGGATTCTGGATTTGGCCGTTCTGGAGGGTACAGAAGTCCTGGGTCTGGCCGTTATGGTGGCTATAACAGTTCATATTCCGGTCAAGGTGGTGGATCTAGCTCTGGCGGTTTTGGTTCTAATGCAAACAGATCTGGGAAGTTTGGTGGTCCTGGGTTTAGTCGTTCTGGTGGATGGGGGGAGTCCACTAAATCAGATCGTTCAAGTGCTTTTGGTGACACTGGCTCACAACAATCAGGCAGATTTGGGGACCTTGGTGCCAATCACTCTAGCCGAAGTAGTGGCGGATTCACTGATTTCTTTGGCAGCTCTGGAAATAAGCAGTACTGATGATAATCAGAACACTTGGATAAGAGGATTCTAATTAATTGAAGGTAAGCCTCCTTAAGTATTAAGGCACTTAAATATTAAAAACAGTTTGTAACCTTCTTTTTTTTCCTTTTTTGCTGTATAATTTCTTTATATTTTCAATTTTTTATGTTTTAATCAATTGATTTAATTTTCTGAAATCAAATGATTAATTTTATGGAAAATCTTGTGTATCATTTTCAAAACAATGCAGCATAAATTGTCATACACATTGTGGTGATAACCCCCCCAGTTTTTGTACTTGCATGCACTTCAGATGCTTCATTGTTTGTCAATAATTGTTTAATTCCTAAAAACTACCAGTACTTCATTGGTAATCCAAGATTTTAGGCGCAAACAAGGATACTAATGATTACTCAAACAAGCCAAAGCTAATGAGGATTTGTTGTTTGTCTCTGGTTTATGCTGAATACTAAGATCTCGTTACAGAAAACGTCTTGTCTGTGCAAGTGTGTGGATTGCTGCATCGATTTTTATAAAAAGTTAAATAGCACCTATGGCATTGATTTTATGATTGTAGTTCACTTTGCAGGTTGAGAAGTGTGTTAATGGGGCTCCTTTCCACCCATTTGCACGGCTAGAGAAAGGATGCAAGACATCTTTGTTGATTAATAACTTGTCATTGCTAACTTCTTGGTCTGCCTGTCTTCTGGTTTTTTATGAGGAAAAGAATCTTGGATTGGCAGAGAATGGCAGATATAGGGATACAAAGAACCATTTTGAAGGGGAATAGATATGGTGCATTGGATTTCTTTGAACCTGAGCACTCACTCATTATTACTACCAAGTTACATTTTACAATATCGTTTAGTTCGCAATTTTTATTTTCGTATATACCGTATCAAGAACAGGCCCAGGCCAGGGGTAATAATGTAGTACGAAGTCGTTTTTCTCTACAATATTATTCCAGTTATGATGCTTATTCTTTTGGTACAAAAATGCTTTAACTCCGTTGTGTATGTAAAACAGAGGGACAAACTTGACGATGGTACCAACGTAAAATTAATAAATGATGATATTTGGAAAATTTTGGTGATATACTAACGCTATACATGCATTCCTGTGGAATTCTGACCGCATGTATCACTCAATTGAGGGCCAAGGATGTGAGGTACCCATAGATTTTTTCTGATGTCTTTTCTCAATCATGCTGACAATATTGACAGAAACTGGCGGGAAAATACGGGTAAATCTCCTGCCTGCAACACAGGAGATCTCTGTGTATCATCCAACAAAAGGTGTAAAATTACTTGGATCCCTCTAAGTTACGTTTATTATAGCACATACTCAATGAAGTGACCAGTTGCCAAGTGCACATAACAGTGATAAAATTAAATTGGTTTAAGCGGTTGAAACCAATCGCCAAAAAGGCAAAAGCAATCAACGCGAGAGGCTCCCTTCTACAGCCAGTCTTGACTAGCGCAACGACGTCATTTTCACCATCAAATTACCCAAGAGAATCATCCTCAAAATTCAGACCTCCACCACCAAATTCCAATGAAAATGAACGACTCCTTAGACCATCGAGCGAAAGAGAAACAACGGTGAGTATACAGAAGTTACTCACTCTTGCATCAATAATCTCACCAGCCCCGCATGAACGACTCATTGGGAATCGACTTTCTTTATGATTCTGAAGTTTAATAATTATATGTTTTTTGTCTTTTTGATACATAAATTGTCAAGCAATGGATATTGGTAAATTAGAGCAATGAGGTGGTGAATGCAAAAGGTGCAGACACCATTTTTTGAAGAAGCATCGTTCTTATAATCTATGGCCTTCTTCTTTTTTTTCCCCTTCTCTCCGTATGGCTGAAATGATTTCATTTAATATTAATGAAAATTTAGCAAGTTGTGGTTGTAGTTATTGTCTACCGAGAGAAGGGAAAAGAAAATTGACTGGTGTAGGGAGGGCAATGAGTCGTGGAAACAAACACGAGAAGGAGAACTAAAAATGTGATATGGGCGTGGGAGATAAAGACGAAATTTTGAGAGCTCGAGAATGGCAGTCCAATATCGAATGCTAAATCGAGAGAGGGGAAAATAATGCAAGTCTCGTGCCCTGCCATTGTCAATCCTTACACTTTATACCCTTGTAATTGCATCCCCCTCCCACTCTTCTCGTCTTCTTTGGCTTTCCTGGCCCTTCTGTAATTCAACGGCAGCAGAGCAATCAATCACCAATGGGTATATGCCAATCTCGATTCAAAGCTTTGCAAACCATCTTCAAATTGTTTCGTCCAGTAGCCCATCTCTTCAATTAACCAATTCAACCGGTTTGACATTTGTTACTATTTTGCATAAATTTAATAATATCCGTTAGATTCAAATTCAATATATCTAACGGTTTGTCATTTCGTTGAGTGTGTGTTACAATAAATGTAACTTAGGGATTGCCAAATTACAATATTATAACGTAACTAAGTCAACCCAATTACTTATCCTTCAAAAAAGAAAAGTTCAACCCAACGATACTTCTCGATAACTTTAAAATTATATCAATCAAATTATACTTGAGTTGGTGGAGGTAACTTTGTGTTGATGAAAGTTAACAAGGTCCCGAAAGAAAAGTTTTTGCAATCATATGTAAGTAAGCCCAGTATTTTCTCTATTAATTACTTGTTTGTGTACGTGTGTTTCTCGTTTAGAAGTAGTTTGCTCACATAAAGGCAAACGAAAATTGAATTTATCTAAGATGTTCAGCACATTAAAAAACTGTGGAAATTGCAACTTCTATATAACGGTAGACAATTTGAATTCACAGATACCTTCTCTTTCTCTTGTTTGTTGTTTTCAATGTAAAAATCTTGACGTTTCTTGAGCAAAATTTCCTAGTCGCATGGCCCTTCATTGATGATCCTTCCCGCATAAATAACCAGCAGTAACCAAGGAAATTAAGTATCCTTCTCTCCCCAATTCTCTGTCGTCATTTGGTGGTCGCCTTTTGTGGATCTTACAAACATTCTGACTCAATATGCATAATCAGGGAGCAACATGTTGACCTGTACCAGAAACAAAAAACTTATGAATCACATAAACAAACATTTAATAAAATCCAATATCCATAATTTATTTCATCCTTCTGTGTAATTAACCAGATGATATGCTATTTATTTTCTTATGAAGTTCCTATGTATCACTATATATGATTTCTACCAAGCCAACCATAGAATTGCTGTTTGACCCAAAAGGAAACTTTTTTGTCCCAAGCTCCTAATTTGAATCATCTTTGTCTGGAATCTGAACCAGTGATCATTTTAGGCAAGCAAATCTATTGAAAAATAAGTTTCCTTCCAGACTCAGGTAGTTTTAACTTTTAACCCTTCCAGACTTCATATTTTGAGTCATAGGGCAATGGCCTATGCGAGTCAGCAACCAGTAATCAAGAAAATGAAACATGTTACAGCCAAGGTTTTTAGGGCCTTAGCTGAAGTGTCTACCATAAAAGAATCTGAAACCTTACCGTAGCTTGATCTACATGTTCTGACTATATTTATTGCTGCCTGGAATTATTGGCAGGTCCAGCTCTGCGATCTTCTGTCAATTGTTGTTGTTGCTGTTGATGAATCTGATGGTTTTGCTGTTCCTCCTGCTGCCGCCACCGATGCTGCACAGTTCCATTGATCTGCTGATGTAGAGACTGCATTTGCCTGCTCATTCTCCATCTAAGGTACTCCACAATAAGAGAATTTGTACTAATTGCAATGCCAAATCCAGTGAACGAGGAAAGGAGGACAGCTAGAATCGGATTCACATTAAGCTGCAAGTTGATTGAGAAGATGAACACAACCACCAAAGGTATAATGCACAAACTCATGGAATAAAGTTTGTTCAGCTTGCTTACCACAGAGTAAAAGATATGAGCAAACAAGATCACAACTGCAAACTGGAAGGATGCATAAGCCCATATGTAACTCCTGCTCACTGCCACCGTCATATGTGATAAGCTCTTAAGGAACTCTTAAGTTATGAAACAAAAGATGATAAATCAAACAGCAAGTGAAAATTAGAAATTAACCCAATCAAAAAGGGGAAGGAAAGGAGTTATAAAAATTTCCAGTCCGTCTCGAAGGGAATACACTAATTCGGTGCCCAGGCTAGCATCCTAAATGCTACATAAGTTTATTGTGCTAGGCTTCACGGTAATTATAACAGTTGAGTCCTACACAACATATCCACTTTCTGCCAAGACCACAAACAGTTTTGCTCTTGATTCTTACTCAGATGGCATCATTCTATTTGAGAAGAGGAAGAGGAAGATTATTTAGATTTTTAGGTTATATAATTATTGTTAATTTAATTTGTGTTTATTTAAGATTTAATTTCTTTAAGAAGTTTTCTTAGTTGAGTAGGTTTCATCTTTCATATTAGAAAGTAGACTTCCTAAGATTTTGAGTTCCTGTTGTGCTTGGGGTTTGACCACTGTAAATAGGCCATTGTCTTTCATTTTCAAACAAACTGATCATTGGAATAATGAATTTATTTTCCCCTCAATTTATTTTTATTTTTATTCCCTTTCTTCTGGTTTCTCCTAGGTATGCCTCTTGTTTCTCCCAATATGCTGAAATGATTTCTTTTGACACCATTAGGGCTTAAGAAGTAAGATTTTTTAGATTGAGAAAGGGTACAACCCTGCCCACTACGAACTACCAAAATACATCATTAAGGGAAATCAACAAAATGAACCACCGGTATTTTTTCCCAAAAACAACCTAACATCTCTCCAAATAATTAAAGTGTAGCTGAAAAATGATAAGGAAGAACCGCAATGCATTAAGGCTATGTTTGGAAGCTAGGATTAAGTGTAGGATTGGGTTAATTTTGAGATTAATTATTTATCTTCTCTTTGTCAAGCTTCACTTTGGATTAGATTAGGAGACTAGATTTAAATTTAGCCCTTAAATCATGGGATTAGCAATACCAAAAAAAAAAAATTGTCTATTTAATTAACCATTATTTGTATGTGTAATGTGATATTTAATTTAAAAATCACTATATTAAAATTAATCATGAAAATTAACAATACCGAAAATTGGTTGCTTTTATATATATATATATTATTTGCCAACTTTTTGATTAAATAAAAATATATTTAAAATATGTGATAAAAAAATAAATTAAATATTTAAATAGTTTTTAATTTAATTTAATTTAACCTAGTCTAAACTAATTTATATTTTTTTATTATAATTATGATTACCTAATAACTAATTTTCTATATATTTAATCTTTTACTAATTGTCTTTTAAATTCATGTTAATAATTATTTTATTATTAAATATTCATGAATAGTTTATATTAATATTTAAATGTCAACTTAAATGCTATGTAATTTCATTCCATTCAAATATAATCTAACATAATACAATTCGATAATGTATCAAACATAAAACAATATTATATAATCCAGTCTAATCCAATCAAATTTAATCCAACCCAAACTTAATAATTGATTTAGTCTAATCCTGCATGCCAAATGTAGCATAAGTTTTTCTTCCTAGTTAAAATGTTTTAGCATGTTTGACTATGACTTTATTTCACTCATAATTATCAAATGAGAGTTTACAAAGCAAAGGACTTGATAAGCAATGATAAGAAGTAGACTGAAGAAAACGTTACCCATGGTAGAAGCGATCATTGAAGAAAGGAGACCCAAAACACAAGAGAAAGGCAACGAAATGGCAAGAGCACGAGGACCCAAGTCGGATACCTGTTCAAATTTTATATTCAAATGGCAGTTATAAAGCAGGTTCAATCCTAATGAAATACATACAAAAATATATGATAAAAAATGCATCATGGACATTGAAACCTTTCAACAATAGTGAGCATCGTATAATGTGTTGAGCTTCCAGAAGAACCAACAAATTCTCTTCAGTAACAAAATCAGCTATTGAACAGAAGAGGTAATTGATATAGAAGATTTCATAGCATGGACCAAAGACATCCATAGGGGATCAAAATTACATAATCAAAGATGTCTTTGATCACTTGGAAGCATAATCCAAATAAAGTTACTGAATGATAACCACTAAACAGTATGACCTCTTTGCCCTACTACCTATAGAAGATAAGTGTACTGGCTAAATGCATGAGCTCCTGGTCAATTGTTTGGACAACTATAAAACTGATAGATAGATTAACTATCTGAAGGACATGATGGATGTTAACTTCAGTGACAACGGTATGAACTCAAAGGCATAAACTTCAGCAACCAATGAAAAATTTGACGGATCCACAACATGATGCCATGAAAATCTAGCAAAGTGATTTCATAGTCCAGCAGAAATAGTTAAATGATAAATACCAGAAGTTGCTCCAAAAAGCAGAAATATGCAAGCATGCTGACCACGATAAGAACTGGCATATCCTGCCAAAACCTGCACAAATATAACAAGTAAAAAGACAGACCTGAAATGCAAGAAAAATTCCTGCCAAGACCATCCAAGAGATTATTACAAGAGCTTCAGTTAGTAACAAGAAGTAACAATCATGTAGATGACATGCCTAGAATTCACGTATGACAGGAAGCCAAGTGACAGTTATTTGAGAGATTAATCAAAGAATTCAGTAACCCAAACACCGCAATCCTCTCATCACCCCCCACCCCCACAACCCTCCAACCCCTGAAAAGGGAACTTCTCAGATATCAACAACACACTGGTAAACATTTTAGCCAAGAGAATACTCTAAAGCCTTGTTGAAGTGGAAAAAATAATGACAACGTGTTCTCCTCATCCAAGATTGAGCGGAAAGCACCACCCCTAGTTTAATAATGCACACATGCTCACCTATGAACCCTCCATCCAGCTACTGGGTACAAAGTCTAAGATTCTTAAACCATCTGATCTGAACAGCAGAGCAGAAACCTGCTCGAAGTGGAAGCCACTGCCAAGGGACAAATAGCTGTTCTCATAAATAGACAGGGAATTCCCAATTTGGCATCCCAAAGTCAAACTCTGCCCTCCTCCAGGACTTATGTGTTTCTGGCAGTGTCATAATTATTGCAGTTTCCCAAGTCAGACTAATTGTAAATTTAATTTATATCCAGTCTCAAATTGCAATGTAAAGAGTGACCTACAGTTTTTGAGGCACACTTGTATATTTATATATTGCATGGGAATGTAAAAGAAAATGGAAACAGCCTTTTATAGCAAACATCATTCAGCATAGTTAGAGTGCCCAATTAAGGGACCAGTAAGTGAACTTCCAAAAACAATAAGACATGCCTGTAACGAGCAACTTCCCTCTGTTGCACTATAGTTTGTGGCCGCCTAATAACAGTTTGAGGATTATGTACTTTTAATAAGGTGACTGGTAGGTTCTGAACATCTTGCTTGCAGACATCACATGTTTTGTTGCCTTTGATGGTAAACCACTTCACTGCACACTCTTTGTGAGCAAGCGCAAGCTCTCCTTTACAGCTACACTCCAGCTTAAACATGTCACCTCCTTCCCCGAGCTCAACCAAACAAATTCTGCAAACTGCTTCTTCTTCCGGAATATCTTCACCTGCTTCCTCAGTAGCTGGAAAAAGTATGTTACCTTAGTAAATCAAAAGTACGATTAACAAGATAAGACAGCAATTAAAAATATCAATGGTAAAAAAGATATATGCATCATGTTTTGCTAATGAAATTAGGATTTACCAATATCAGTTGCTGGATCATCATTAACTGAAATCCTCTCAACTGCTGCTGAACGAGTAGACACAGAAATCACACGGATTAAACCTCCAGATTCCGTCCGCCTTAAAGTTCTGACTTTAATATTTAAAGGAACTGAAAACGAACGTGTCATTTTCTGCTGAGTACGTGACTTCTATAACAAAACAAGACAGTACTTCAGTATATATTCACCATGTAGTATAGCATCAGGATAAGTTAAGAAAAAAGAAAAAAGGACTTACGGAATTGTTAGGTTGAATATTTAGTTTCCTTTCCTGTACAGAATCAAGAGCCGTAGTTGCAGTGGGAGTAGCGGGTAAAGAATGTGCTACTTTTGTTGATGAAGGGAAAAAAATTTTATTAAGAGAAAATGACCTTGAAGTAGATGGCTTGTCCAGAGGACCATCAGATGATGGTGTATCCTGGAGGATGAGAACTGTCTTCTCACCATCATGGGCTATGTTTTTTGCCTTAAAGCTCCGCTGAGGAAGCAAACTTCTCACGGATGATTTGAACTTGGCTGAATTAGGTCTGGGAGGAAGGCCAGCTCTAGAAGATGAGGAGTTAGGACTCGGAACTGAAGGAACTTCTATTGTCGTAAAATCTGACAAACAGGCATCCAAAGACCGAACGGGAATTTGCAAAGAGGAGAGATTTGGTCGTCTGGACTGCTGAACTAAACTCGAGCTGGATTCTTCAACCTAAAAAGTAACCATCCAAAACCTTTCATTAATTATTTACACCTACTCTTTGAAGCTGAAAACCAAGCAATAGATGACAGGATTTGCTATTTCAGTTTTGCCAAGCACATACTGGCAATTCTTTTAGCTCCATGAAACCCATCAACAATATATCTGGTAAGTCTAAATAGTGCTATAGCTAGTTTACTTACATTTCTGATAAGCCATACTCGGATCATTTCAAATTGAAGACACTAACTAAGTAACAATGATCTGTGAAGTACTACAATTTTTTTTTTAAAAAAAAGAAGATCTTACTTGAGCTTGATGGGAGGAATCAGAACCCGAGGTTGATGCTTCATTAATTTCACGATGTTCATCAGTCCCTGAAGTACTCTCCATGAAGCAGATTCAAAACCCTAGTTTTTTGAAATTGTAAAAGCAATTCTCTTTATATAACTATCTCCTCTGCAGTTGAGTAAAACGAACTATAAGTTGTTAGTAGTGTGAAGAAACAGTAATGATGGATTCCATTTTGATACAACAAAGTGTGAGTTGTATGCCCTGAGTGTGTCCTCCCGACGGGAACTCAAAGCTATTAACTAATAATTGATTAGGTTACTTACAATTAAAATTCGTTTTAATTTTTAATTGTAAACAACCGCCAACTTGCTTTTTTACTTTACGTGACCATCTTTTTCCTTCCGCTTTCTTAGCTTATACCACGGGCTGGACTCCACTTTGAACTGCGGTCAGTCAAGTCATACGGGGAGAGTGTCTGTGATGTTTTTGTCGCTTTTAAGCTGTCTCTCTCTCTTTTAATAGTCGTTACCGTTAAGATTGAACCCCTTTTTTTTTCACCCTTATTTTCCATGAAACAGATGGTCAGGATTGGACTTTAACAAAAGGTTTATTTAACTAATTCATGCTTGTTCTCACGGCTTGTCCAGATGATTTTAAACATTTTTATTACAAGTTCGAATCAGAGGAGACAGTCACTATCTTCTAAAGTATTATATATATATAATATCATTTCTGTAATTTTTTTTTGCGTGGAAGTCTGTAATTTTTGTTAGTGCCAATATATTTTTAAACTAAATCATTTAAAATAATTAATTTTTTAATAAATTATAAAATTATAAAATTTAAGAAAATTAAAAACTAATTTTCTTAAACACCATAGTTTAAAAATATATTCGCATAAAAATAAAATAAGGACCTATTTTCTCTCTCTCTCTCACTCTCTCATGTATATATATATATATAAATAACTAAAGTGATTAAATTATCTACGAAAAGACGTAAGTAGAAAATTTATAATAACATTAATACTAATGGGTCCAATTATGGTGTAATTGTAGAGTGTTATTATATCACAGTTACACCTAGCCAGTGAATTCAATTATGGTCCAATATCGGGATGTATCTGCGGTACTGGTACCACAATTGCATCATATTTTTGTCCAATGCTAATACTTATACCGAGATGCCCATCTGGGATTCAATACCAATGAAAATGTAAATAAATATGTTGTTATCAACTCATCACTTTATCAAACAGAAGGATAAACAAGACCAAAAAAAAAAAAAAATGTTCTTCCTATAACACACGAAGGCATAAACAAAAGATACTGATAATGGTTGCATAAAAGGGACTCGCACGAATCCAATTTACGCTTTTTGTACTTCAACATTATATCACCTCCTCTGATAAATCTTCTCCCATCGTGAGTCATCAAGCTCGGCAGAACCCCTTAAGAGTACGAAAATAGTACTCCTCAGGCACCAAGGCAAACAGCTACACTTTCAAAATCAAGCTGAGCATTCTGAATGTTTTCGTTACTGACATCAACTTTAGACTTGGATGCAGCAATCTCAGATTCATTTTTCCTCCTTTGCAGACGTAAGCTTTGCTTTCCTTTCTTCTAACATCTTTATCTCTTTAACAAAATGGTCTAACTCTACTGTAATCTTGCTTTGCTCACTAGTCTGCTCAAGTATATGACATTCGTATTCCAGCAACTGTTCTTGAAGCTGTTCATGCTTTTCTTTAATTGATTGCATCTCAGAAAGACAACTACGTACAGTCTTAACATCAAACCCATGCGATTCCAAGTTGAGAAGTGCTTCAAACATCCATTAAAGATGCTCGTTGGATCACTGACTTGTAACTTGGATGTCTGTTCTACCACCTTGGCAAAAGTTAACATGTAGCCAATTACTAATCCTTCAAGATACATATCTTTACTTCCGTCTAAAAGATTAAAGTGAGGCTTCTGAGGCATCTTTTTGAAATACTCCCATTGGTTCAATTGCTCTCAGTATCGATGAATGCTTAACAAAAGGCAAGCTCCAATTCTCTTCCGGAGTACTTTCATTACTCGTTGATGCATTTACAGCACATTCTGTTGAAATTTCAAGTCGTCCATTAATCTCATTCCACTGGTTGACAGCATCACCATTATTGACAAATCCTGGAAGTGAAAAACCAACATTAGATCTTATATCTACTTCCTCTCTTGTTAATCAATCTTAAGATATGTCCAGCTTCTCACCGTTATTTATTTTAATGAGAAAGGAGGTGGCATTGCTTTTATCTTATACCAAGCAATTTGCACTACAATTGTTGTTAATTGTAACAAAAAATGACAATTTTAAATTTTGGCACATGCTGAAATTGACTAAACTCGCTGGTATGAGATAGAATTGTCTATTCTGGTGTTTTATAGCCCAAACAATCAACTAATCACAAAGGAAGAACTTTTTCCTGCAAAAGGCCAAAAATGTCTAAAATTTGAAGTAGCTGTTTTGATATAGAATCAGTTCCATCCCTAAAGAGAAAAGATACTAAGCTTTTTTGGTTGAGAGGCCCTCAAACATCATACCTGTAGACTCTCCTGTGATTTTAAGCAATTCAACATCAATAGTTGCATAATCCATTATAACCATTTCATGAACATTACCTCCATCTTCATTCCACTCCTTATGTATAATTATGATCATGTATTATTGGATAAAAGGTCAGCAATCCTAAGCCAAAAATTATCTAATAAAGTCTAGAGCTTCATACCTTTAACTGAGGAATTCTGTGGCATTCCTCTCTTTCTCTCCTTCTCTCCTTCTGACTGACAGATCCCACTTCTTTCTGTTGTATTACCTGATTTCAAAGAAAGAACTAAGGACAAACAGAACTTCATGGGGAATAAACAAATACAGAAATATCCCACACTCCATGTCTCTAATCAAATCTATATTTAGCAGCAACTTAGCAGCCAACAAAAACTAGATAGAGATATGATTCAGTGGTTTCAAAACTCTTATTACTTCAAAATTCGCAAAAATTATCGACATCATAAAATGAAAGTGATGTCCACTATTGGTTTTACCATAAACTAACTGAAGGCTACCAGTTGTTTTGAGTGTCTAGCAAGAGATGAGGTGGCAGAACCTGCAAGTGGTAATTCAAAGGGCAGCGTTGATCCTAGCTGACATGCCTTGAGAAACAAATCTGTGTCTGCACTTGGTCCTTTTTACTTCTTAACAGGGCGAGAAAATGTAGCATCAACTGCTAGGCTGCCCTGCTCAATGTCCTTCCCACTTGAGGTCAATGCAAACAAATCTGAGTTTTCAGTGCCCTGAGTTGACAACTTCATCTCCATCTGACTTTCTGTTGAGCTATTTGCCATCACTAAAGCATTTTCTTTCACACCACAAATATTATCAAATGCCATAGGTTCTTTAGCATTGTTAACATAGCCGAGGGAATAAATTAACTGTTTTTGCAAGACTTCCTGAAACAGATGCAATAAGGGAGATTGTCAATGGGTGCCTATGCATGCACCAAATGTATGTGTAATTAGCAGGTGCTGCTCCTCCAGAATCAGGGCACACTCAAGACAAAATGTCATGCTTCTGGTCCTAGACAACCCATCATGCAATAAAACACGAAACTTTGACCAACCATGCAGAAGTTAAAAATTAATCGACACAAACATTAATTTTACAATAAAAATTTTCAATTAAAACGACGTGCAACGCAAACGAAAGGACATAACCTTATTTTGGGATCGAACCCAACGGCCACCAACCCAATCCCAATGAGGCCTCAAAGCAGAGCGCTTCAACACAAGCAAATCAGGAGGATCATCAAAGAACACAGAGTAAGTCTTTGCATTTAATACTTTGACAACAACACCAACCCACCATCCATCCAGCCAAAATGCGTCAACGACGTCGTTCACTTCAAATTCCTTACCATCATCATCATCAGGCTCCAGAGGAGGCAAGGGCCTTAAATAAAACGGAATTAACCGTCTCCACCAACGGCTCCGTGCCATCTTCAGAAAGCAACGTCTGGTACTCTTATCAAAAAGGCGTTTTTGCCTGTTCTTTTGAGTACTTTGGCCTGGTGCCATACACCACGGTACCCAACTGCATCACTGCTCACTTCCACCAGTGAACCCTTTGTAAAATGATAAGCATTTGCATTACTAGTTCTACTACTGCATGCCATTTTTGTTTTTGATGTTTGATGATCAGCTTCAGCTGGCTGCTTCCGAGGATATGAAATTATCAATCACGACATTTCCAGCTTCCCCTTTTAGTTTCATATTATCTGGTCACAATGAGTAAAGTAAAGCTGCACGTGTACATTTCTCAATGGAACCGTCAATCTCTCTCTACGGTTTCGTGTCCTATATTATAGTGCAATGCATTGGAAGTTATTTATTAAAGTGTTAGATAGAAATCTCAAATGATTTATTAAAGTCGTATAAAAAATTGTTTATTGAAGTGAGACATCTTCAATGATTTTTGTAAACTTGGGACTACTTTGATGGTGGCAACTTCACACGTTTGTAGGAAAAAATGACATCTTCTCATGGCATGCCTTACTTTTCTTGTTGCTCATGTTCTCTCTTCTCCTCCCAACACCCCCCTTCCCCCCCACACCAAATCTTTTCGAGTCACACTGATCCGGACCATGGGTCCGCCCCATCAGACCCTAAATCGGGGGAGTGAAGAACCACAACTCACCAAAAAGATGCCAAACACTAAATTCCGAGCACTCAACCGACAGCTTCCTAGCCTGCTACTGTTGTTTGTGTTCTCGCACCACTAGAACTTGAAGAAATTGAAAAGAAGACATTGGCTTGAATAATTGAGGGCATTTGGCTTCGCCATGATCGGTGCATAATGCCTACATAAAAACTCAATGCACCATGAGATTATTTGCTCAACTCCGACTGGTGGAGTCAAGGAGAAGTTAAAATTGTTAAGAGACTTTTGCAGTAAAATGACTGAATGAAAAGCATGCTCTGTAAGTTCTTCTGAAACCGGTTGCTGAATTATTTTTACAGTTAGCTCCAATCTTTGAAGCATGCTCCGTAGATAGCTAGCTTCACTATAGTCTATATTAAGCAACTAATGTACACAAAAAGCAAACTAAACAGATTGAATCATTTGCTGATTTCTCATATTCTACGTCCAAGATACAAGAGTTGCTCATGAAAAATTGCTTAAGACCTTACCACCAACCACTGCAAACGGTTCATCATGGTTAGATTCTAGTAAATTTTGGGTCCCCATAAAATCCCACATGTACAATTTCCTTTTGCAACTAATGACCCCTTTTTTTTTGGGCAAATAAGAACTGTGACACTACCAAAAAGACTTAATATAACAAAAAGGTAACCAATTAAATACAACACATCAATCGCTGGTGGATTTAAAAATATTGCAAGCCGTAAAGGGCCTAACTCTAGTCAAGGCTGCATACTGAAACTGGAATTACAATCTTGCTTAAATTGACAATATTTCAGGGGTGGCATGTGTGAGTATATTATATAATGATAAAGTCCCAACTCTATCTGAGTACAATTCTAGCGCTGGGTTTTGTCAGTGCCTCAAGTAGCCTGTACATCCAACGATCTAGCATTCCTGTGAAAACAAAGACATCATTCTTTAATTGATTAAAGTGTTTGATAGGTCAAAATTAAGAGAAACAAAATGGCCAAAGCCTATCATGTGATGACGGGAAAGTTTAGCAGGTTGAAAAGATTCCAAAAATCTAGAAAGTAAAATTTGAAGGAACATTAAATTTTGTCAATTATCAAGAGATCAAAATATGTAGATGATCAAAACAGCCATGAATATTTAAATTTTGCAATGTTTAATTGTCATTAGCGGTTCAAGTTTGACATTCTGAATCCATGAAATGAGCAATGCCTTGAATGAATAACTATTTGACACAAACCTGTTAAAGCAAATGTACCACCCAATACTGCACAAAGTCGGGTGATTAAATGGAGAAAACTGCGACGTTCTTCTTTGATTGTCACAGTGATTGGGGATAGATCATACAAAAAGTATACAGCTGCACAAAAGAAAAAGAGGAAAAAGAAGAAGATTATGACTAACAAGAACAAGAAAGAAAGGGACAAAACAAACCCAAAATAGATCACGATGCCAACCAACCTGGCCATGTCCTATCAAACTCGTTAATTGTGGAAAAATATTCTGTTACAGAGAATTGATTTGTAGGCAAAACATCTTTGGAGATGTATCTGTATTCAGTAGGAACAATCTACAACCCAATAAAAAGAGAATTTCAGGACAAGCCACAATGAAAAGCTCACTAAAGATAAAATATATGCATTTTGTTTTAGGTCAATGGATGTATATGCCTTGATCAAGGAAAATCAGCCCCCTCAAGAATTGTGTAGGATATGTCATAACTGAGAATTAAATCTAAGATCACTACTCTTGTCACTAAATCAACAGCAAAACCAGAGCCAGACCTTTATGTAATATTTGAATGTTCCACTTGTATCATGCAGCATCCGCACCGTCCCATCCAGTGGATTGTGAATTCCTGGATATTTTGGCCCAAATGATAGATCATGAATGACATGACTTACATTTACATTTTTTGCTCCCCCGAAAATCTGCAAGAAGTGAAGAAGAAGTGAAGATACTTAAGATGCAGTGGACTAGAAAAGACTATATAAGGTGCAACCAAACATTGTAAAATACCAGAGTAATTCCACTGATTTAGCACATCCTACTTTTTAATTTTAAATTCTAATAGTGAACATAGATGTAAATCAAACCCTTTTCTGACCTTGATCCGAACAGGGTTAAAACCCAAACCTCTTCTACCACCCAAAGCCATCTTACTAATTGAACCAACTAGTACTCGCAACACACGCCGTCGTTTTAAGATCCAAGAAACTGGCAGTAGAAACAGCTTTAAAAGAATTCACTGGATTTCTTCAAACTTGCTTCAGAGGTTCAAACTCTTTTTGCCAAATTTCCAGCCTCAATAGGAAAGGGCAAAGGGCCTAAGCTACTGAAATTTTCCTACTTAGAGAAAAGTAATTTTTTCATGTTTTTACCTAAGTACAAAGATATCTAGAAAATGCAAAAGACTATGTCGCAGTCCCTAAACTATGCTTTCTAAAAGTCTATCTTATAACTATGTGTCTCACCATAGATTTCACCAAAAGATTTTAAACCAAGAACTTGAGAGTATAAAAAATTATTCATGAGACATGTCACCCATATCAATGAAACCTTTGGATTCAAGGATATGCTATGGCTGTGAAGCAACAAACAAATTCCTTGCTCACCATGTCATGCAATTTTGTGCTTGTACTTCTAAGGTTAAGAATATAGAAGAATTGGTAATGTACCTAATTAGCAAAAAAAATATTCAAAATTACAAAGGTCACGTAGTAACATTTTGACCAATGACAGATCAGCAGAGATCAGCATAGGATTTGAGCTTCTTCTATTTTAGGTTTCAGAAAGGATAAAAAGGAATTTTGCGTTTATTATAGATGACAACTGACAAGTACTGAAGGGCTTACGAAGGAGAGGAAAAATAAGAACAAAGCAATGCAAAAAGACTCAAAACAAACTCAGCTTCTTATAAAATCAACTCTAGAAAATTCTATTAATGATACAGAAATATGCATGGACATTAATTCTGCCCGGAAAAATTTTGGAAAACACAACTACAAGTGAATAAACTCTCCACATGAAGATCCATCAATTCATGCAAAACTCAAAATAAGACCCAGATCCCAAGCTATAGTATTACCAAAATCAAATAAACTATAAGATAAATGACTCAAAACACTTTCTAATCTTTAAAACCCTTGCTTGAGATTGGACGATTCCACTGGTAAGAGGAAATGACTTCTAAGACAAGTTAGAGGTGTAAGCCTCACTGGAATAAATATCTTTTAGACTCGTGTTTTATATGATTTTACACCAATTTTGAACAGTCTGTTAAACTTGGACATTAACATCAACATCGCCATAGTCAAAACTTGAGGAAAATACTCCAAAAGGGGAAAACAACAAAGAACATCCATATTGTTAACCTTCAATACTTACAAACTAGTCTTATTTGAGTTCGGTTGGGTCTCAACATTATTGATCCTCAAATTCAACATCTGAGTTCTTAAACATGATTAATATAACTGGAATAGTTAAAAATTTCCAGGTTTCCGAAATTTTGAATCACCAATGAAATGCTGAAACTCCAACCAAACAATTTATTGCTAATTCCAAATCCCAATAGGAAGTAATCCTAATAAATTAATACAGGGTGCAAAATCTGCATAAACTATGTCAATTCTTGGCATTTTGCTCTATCCTAAATGACATAAGAATAAAACACAGAACGAAAGCTACTTACCATTTGTGCAACATAGATGTTCAATCCATGGACTGATATATGGAAGTTTCCAGCAACGCGTTGGACATCCAAAACTCCATAAACCTGCATAAAGTATAAAACTTGTGTATTTGGATTTTGTTCCCTCTAGAACAATTAAAAGCCTACGACTAGTTTTAAATCTTAAAATGATCGAAAAAGTATAATTGGTAATACCCGACATCCTTCTCCACTTTCCAATGCATGTTTCACCTTCTTAATCATATTTTCAGCAGCTTCATCAAAGCCAAATGCATGAAGTTTCTCATCGATATCATCTTTATGATCTTTATTATGATCTGGTCAAAGTACTAATGAGATATTAGCCATTTTAACATACAAACTACCCCTAAAAAACGTACAAAGCCTGAAACAACAATATAAAAAATAGCAACTTGATCGTTGTCTTTGTTAGCGGAGGAATCATAAAGCAGTAGGAAAGACACAACTCCAACAAAGTAAACATTTGTGCCCCGTAGATGTAACTGTAACTATTGTCAAAGCTCAGCACAGCACCCACTGCTTTGGCAGAAAAACATTTAGCATATTCTAAATTTGGGCAGTTTAGAGTTTATGCATCAACAGAAACTTGTACAATGTGATAGAAAATGGAAAAAGGGAAAACAAATTGAACACATTGGATTGCCCATATTAAAGCAAAAGAGAATTTCAAAAGGATAATAATTCCCTTCAGACAAACAATTAAATGTATGATTCCTCAGGGAATATACCATGCTGGTGTTCTTCGTGTTCCTTTTCCACAAGGTCAGTCAAATATTCAGTGCCAATGATATGGCCATAACTGTTCAAGCGAAGCTGCAGAAAGCTCAATCTGGTTAGCAGGACAACAAAAAAATTAAAATGAATAAATAATCTACCAAGCTCTCTTGCAGTGAGTGAGAGAGAAAGAGTGTGACCACCTATTCCGTCAGACAGGAACATAATTAAAGTTCTTTCCGACAATAAACATTCAGAAATGTAGCTAAAGTATAAGAAGATGAATTACAAATGGTCATGACTCTACATCATCCCCAAATACTTATTCTCAATCCCCTAAAAACCTTAGGCCCCACTTGTGTATGGACACCATATCTGAAACCAACGATTGCCGATAGATCATATAACCTTCAATTATCAAGAAAACCGACATAATAGGTGGTACTAAGAGGAATCTGAACTTTGGACCTTTTAGTTAAAAATCTTATCGTTCAACACACCATCTGGGTAGCCCTATCAAATACCAATTATGCTGCAATATTGTACTCGATGAAATTTATCCTTATCTTCAAACTACTCTCTTACCTCATTGGCATGCCCCCCCCCCCCCCAAAAAAAAAAAAAAAAAAGAGGATAACAGAAAATCCATCAATTAATCTAAACTATATATGGAAGGAATATGGGAGGTATTCTACTCACTCAAAGAGGTATGAGCTAAATGAAATCCTTTTACAAGAATAGAAAGGCCTAGTTCTCTCCAAAAGTTAGTATTATACTATTATTCCTATGTTTGTTGAAGAGAGACAGCCAGTAAATTATCTAATATACATAAGACCAATTAAAACTAGCAAAGATTAGCTGATAAAAATTTTTGTAAGATAGGTGTTGTCTTACTTTCCATATGTTTGTATCAAGATCCACTTCATGCTTGCCTGACATGTCAATAGCATCAACACTTAACACTGGGAAAAAAAATGGTGAAGTAAGTCATTTTGTAGTTCATTATGGCAAATAATTAAAGACAAGTAAAACGAAAAATGTGCAACCAGGGACTAGTAAAGAAGAAAGCATAGATGCTAACCATCACAAGGTAAGGCAGGAAATGTCATGTTTATGTGAATGGGAAGAGTTTCTCCACGCTTCAAGTCTACAGACATCTGCCAAAAACATGATTTGTCAACTCTTTTCTCCAAAGAACCAAAAGAAACTTTCATCAGTCAATTCATTTCATTTATATGTCATAAGTCATGCAAAACAATTGCTTACGACTCAATTACCCACCCCTATTTCAACCTCTATTATTGAGATTATTGATACGGAATTATCTCACAAATAAAACCTAAGACATGAGGGCTAATATGAGATAATCGCCACTTGACTCGAGAATATTTTCTGGTCATGTGCTACCTCACTAATGAGTTTATTTCAATCTTTTTTTTTGGGGCCAATAAATTGCTAACTTAATCTAAATCTTTGCACTCTAATTCACTCTAGGACAGCCTACTGTTTAGAAGTCTTGTAAAACCAATCACTAGTACACACAGCAGATCCCTCACCCCTCCCATCCCCCAAAACCAAGCCTGTCGGTTTTCAACTTTTAGATGCGATGTCAAGGCTTTGGACTAAAGGCAAGCTATTTAGAATAATCCCTCCAAGCAATTTTTTTTTGGTTAGGAATTTTGTCAAAAAAAGCAACATTAAGAGAGAAAATCACTTGTTCAGTACTTGATTGGGATAAAAATAAAAAAGACTATAGTTGTGTCAGGTTGCAGCCTGTACAGTGTATCCATGTTCCAAAATAATGGAGTCACATCTTCTATTTTCAGTAAGACTTGTTGCAGCTCTACTGATATTTTTCATTCTTCCCTGAAAATTCTAAGAATTTCAGGCTGATGTATGATATGTTTCAATATACCATCAGCTTGTCACATATAATATATATAAATATATTTATTAAGCAAGAAACCCAAAAAACCATCATGTACCCACAATAGCTAGAAGTACACTAGGATACTCAGAACTGAAAAAAAGTATTTCACCTGGTTGAAGGACACCCCCCCCCCCCCCCCCCCAAAAAAAAAACCAAAAAAAGGCAACTAAAACATTAAGTACCACAAAGAACAAAGCAGAGAAATGTAGCTTCAAATGGAGAAGCCAACAGCCAGATTAGTGTCATTAAGTTCTCTCCCTTAAGATTGATCGGTTGCCAGCGAAATCCTAACAATTTAGCTTATAGTTTGATCCCAACTTTCCATTGCTCAGTAAGAAAATAAGATTCCAAAATTCTCATTAACAGTCTATCATTACAGGATTTATAAACTTAATACGCTTTCAAGGAGTTCATCAATCCGAGAAAATCTGCTTCCAGAGAATTTATCAGGAATTAAGAATGTAACAGATTCTAATGTCCTGTAGTTACGTATTTATTTTTTAAGAAATTTCATATAAATGTATCTGTGACACACGTGGCTGACAAGAAAGCACATACCTGATGAACTGTATATGTGGTAATATAATATCTGAGCTCGTGCATGAACAATGAGGCCATTATGACGAGACCAATAATGGAGACTACAAGATTTCAAAAGGAAAAAGAAAAATCAGCCTATTAACTGGAAACAAATTCAACAACTCACAAGAAAATGATTAAAAAATTGATTTACCAAGTGCCCCAGATTGAGTTTTCTGCAACAAGTGCTCCTCTGCTCGAGGAAATGCATCAAGGCTCTTCAAAGCTTGCTTCAGGCCCATCGCTTCCTTTATATTAACAATTTCAGCGAAAACAAGAAAACTCTAAACAGCCAGTTACATTACATGCATATCAATCAACAAGAAAGTTGAATAATATGAAAAAAAAAAAATTAATTACAATAATAATTCGTTTTAGATGCGGCAGACAAGTAAATGCATCAAAGATGAAGAAAAATTATCGAATCAGAATCGCTTTGGATGAAACCTAGAATCATTACATGACAAAATTTCGTAAATTATATAAATTCATACCTAATGAGACAGACGAAAGAGACTTTTCCGTTCTGATGACCGGGTCAGGCCAGAATGTTCAATATATTATACTAAAGATCCGGTGGGTGCACCCTTACGGTTTTACAATGAACTCCCTTTTATTATTGTGCCTTAAATCCATTTTTACCCTTGGACCTTTCGAAATAATCCACCTTAGTCCATAAACTTTCGTAAGCCTATGGATGCCCCTAAGGTTTCAGCGACAGAATCACCCATAACCGTAATCCAAGAAATTGTCTCATTTATCCGTAAGTTAATTACCTGGTATGATTAATTTTCCGTGAATAAATTATAAGCAAGTATTTGATACTAATTGATTTTATTATTAATTATTAACCTATTACTAATTATTAATCTGTTATTTTTATACAATACACTCAATGAATGACAAATAAAATAGTGCATATCTCAATTAAGTTTTAAGTAAGCATAGCATTACTCAAAATAAATTATTACAAACACGTGTTTTTAGAACTTCAGATTAACATGGATTGCAATATTTTTTACAACTCAAATAATTAAAGTACCTCCAAATCTAGGATTACCTGGAGTTACCTGTTGTTTGTTAAAACACTCAACAGCTAAAGAAGGCATTTAATTAGGAAGCATAATCAAATTATGACATCATGTATGATTGAAGGGAAAAAATATAGGTAGTCTCCGATGAGGTTATCCAAAGATTCTATTAACAAAAAAAAAAAAAAAAAATCCGTATGAAATGTCAATAGTTCCTTGCTTTTGAGCAAAAACAAGAAGCAAACTGACAACACATCCATGCAGAAGAAAATCATCTCACCCAAGTATCATCTCCAAACTAGTATCTATCTTACAACTAAACATATTAAATTAATCGACTTTTTCAGCTTCCTCGATTTCCGACCCTTCTGTTACAGGGCTATTACTTGGGCGTACACTTTCACTCAAAGGACTGCCGGCATTGTTCATTAAATCAGTTGTTAAGGAGCTCAAATTAGGGGAATCAGAAACAGAACCAGAAACATGCTCTTCCAATTCTTTTGGCCGATTCAGGGCATGGCAGTGTGGACAGTAATAAGTAATATATGCAAAATCCTCCTTCCTAGCTAGTCCTGGACAAAAAATGAAACAATAAAAATAACTTAAGAAAAAACGTTTTCTACCAATATGCCACATTAACAAAGAAAATAATTGATTGTCGGTTGCAAGTCGCTGCATTATAGAAGAGTATAAGTTAACTCACCATTATGCATATGGCAGTTGCCACATATAAGAGCATAAGATTGCGTAGGATCTTCTCCCACAAGTAGTGCTGCAATTCTAGAAATCCATCCTCCGTCATGCGTGTTAGATCCCTGAGGATTGTGATGATTGACAACCAGTTGATTATGCTCAGAAGTTTGAGCATCCTCACTCCTGACTGAAGGGGGAGCAGTTCCCTCATCAGAATGATGCACTGGAGTGCTTCCTGCACTACTGGATCTGGTATGCAATTGTTTTCGATTTCGAAGGCCGCTTGATGGCACAAATTCGACATCATTGCTTTTCCCAACTGGGAAATTGATCTTGGATTCATCTCCCACATAAACTTTCAAGCCAGAATCAGCACCAAGCTTGGATGCTAGTACAGTTGCAGCAGCAGCTTTTGCCGCTGGGTCAGGATCATACCTCTGCATAATAGAGTTTATGCTTGTAAAATTCACATTCACTGAAATAAAATGTCTTGCATTTGCAAAGAAACTCCACTTTTTTGTTTAACCTCAGTGATATGCTTTCAAAAGAAAAATAAAAACTGCTTCAGAACAAATGAAAGCTTACAGTTCATTCATTCTTTTGACCAGGCAACCAACATCTCCACCAGTAACAATGTCCTTAATCTCTCATAGACTTTTACCATAAAATTCTCAAACTTATTTGACATAGTCTAAGATACCAACATGAAACAACATAAGGGGTGTATAAGAAAACCTAATCAAGGCTTGCATTTCAAGCTTTTGCATAGACTTCAAAACATTAACAGACAACCAGAGCTTTTCTTTGAAACTGGAGACAACCAGAACTTGAAAGAGGATTCTATTGAACACCTAGAAGAAAGATAATGAACAATTACCTGAATGAGCTGTTGAGTGGTGTAATAATTTGTCCTCTCTTTAAGTTCGTCAATTTTGGCTTGCCTCTCAGCTCGAAGCCTTTCCAGAGTTTTCTGGTCCTTGCGATCACCTATAAACATCAGATAAAATACAGCTTAATTAGGGCACCTGTCCTCATATCGCCACCATATTAAGCCATTATGGTAGCATACAAGTTTTAATAGGCACCAATAAATCAAAGAGAGGGAGAAATAAGAAATAACATTTTAACATGATTCCAATAAAGACATTTCTACAGTTAAAAACCACATACAAATTCTCGTGAAGCTCACAAATGCCGAATAAGCAAGAGAAGACAAAGCAGGCAAAAGAAACATAGGCAAGACTCGAAGTGCCCTCATCTTCCAATCTAAATCTACTGATCTTGTTGTCATGATAGCATAACCAACTGCAATAACCTGAAAATTGTTATAATTTAAGGTAAATTATTCAAAATTAAGTTGAAAAGATTAGAAAGCATCAAGTTAAAGGATTGTAGTCGACCTATGCATTTTGAAAAGGATGAAATGATAAAGCCACATGCTCTGAAATTTCTAATAAAAGAAATGAAAACTAGGTAAAATTTTTATTCAGCATGGAAGTGAAGTTCTCTGGCCAAAACTTGCAATAATAAACTGCAGTGAGCATTCGTGCCTATGCAGCAATCTCAAATGTTGAAAGAACACAGGCAGACAATACACAGCTATCAGTTGTTTCTCTGTAATTTATTTCTAAGAAACTTTTTCCCCCCTCTAAACAACAAATAACTTAAACTTTTTTTTTCTCTCTCTAAACAACAAATAACTTGAGTTCTAAAATACTGAGCATGCAGAGGACAAAAAATGCAACGATCATGTCTAACTTCTCTAAATGGCTCGCTAAAGAAACTATTATTGCTCAACAGAGGCTCGTATTACTCATAAAGAAATGTATTATCAGTTTGCATTGCAGCAAATTTATACATTCCTAGCTATGAAAATGAAGCCAAATGATTTGACCAAAAAAGCTCTGCATCTAAAATGTCAACGCTTAAGTGATAAAACAAAGAGCACCTCAAAAATAACAGAGAATATAATAAGATGCCTGGTCAGCCTCCTCCAAGTCTGTGATCTCCTTTTCATCCTAGCAAGAACGGCAGCTTCTTCCTTAGAAATGTACTGCAATCTCTTCTCAAAATCATCCCTCTTTAATCTAAAGATACCATTCCAAATTCGGGAAATGATACCCTTGTGCTTCTTTCCTACTACTGCTGAAGAAGCAGCAGAATCTTTATTTTCGCTTTCAGTAACACTTTTGTCCTCTGCCATTTCTTCTTTTGCTCCACTTCCTTGTGGAAAAAATAAAGATAAGCTAAGCAACCATAACAATTGATTACAATGAATATGAAAAGCAATTAGGAAATTTCATCACAAAAATATGAAATTAACAGCAACCAGTAACCTAACTACAACAACAATATATTCAGTTGCTTCCCACAGCATTTCAGAAAAAATATTTCCCACAAGTTAGAGAGAGAATCATTTGCTTCCCACAATTCATACAACATAATATACTGCATTAACGATATTCAAAGACTCTTTACATCAACAAAAACACAGATTCTGAAAGCAAAAATTGTTGCTTTTGGATAGAAATAATCAAATAATTGAAACAATTAAGTCCTAAATCCCAAATGTAGATATTTGGCAGCCAAATTCAATTCAAAGTATTATAATAAAAAGGCAAAAAAAAAAAGAGGAAAAAATGGAATGACAGTATATATATATATATATATATATATATATATATATAAAATTCATACCAATGCATAGGACAGTACTACATATGACAAAGAATTAGAAATATAAATAAACTAAATCAACAGAGAGAATTCATTATTTATTCAGTTTTAACAGAGTAAAAGCATAAAAGCACTACAACAACATAAACAACAACAGCCATGTATTGGGAATGGTTCAGCAATCAACAGAACAGCATGAAACTTATGTTATCTACGCAAAGTACCTCAACTGCCTTTATTTTTCTCTCAATTAGACCTGCAAATGAGCGTAACTTCCAGGCAATCCTGTCGATGCCAGAGCTCAAAGATCACCAAGTGCCCTACATTATTTAATCAAACCAAATAACAATTTCAAAATTTTTACTCAAAAATAGAAATGAATGTTGAAGACCAAGAAATAACGGATAAGTGTTTGATTCATATATGGATGAAGCAGCAGACACGTAAGAGCAACAAGAAGCGCAGCAACTGCACCTCGTAATTAGGTGCTATTGACATTCAAACAAAATAGATTGAAGTCAAACCAAGCAAACAACCAACAACCTGATATTGGGAGAAGCAGCGATCGGAGATCGATCGGTACGAGAAATGTATTAAAGAGGAAAGACACAGGTGGAGTCACCGTTTGGAGTTTGAACTTTGAATTGATGAATGGCACGTGCGAGGTGAGATCTCACACGAGGGAGAGTCGAATACTCTGGAGACAATGCATTGGTTTCTTGGAGGTTGGGTTTCGTGTCGATTCATATTTCACGAACGAAATTCATTATGTGTCCAAAAAGTATTTGTTATATTTGTTTATCCTCCTTTTGAAATTTCACTCACTCTCGTTTCTAGCATACTTTCACATAAAAAACAACAACACAAGAATTCGGGAAAATAGAATTTACTCCGCAAATTAAGAGAAAGAATAAAAATGCAAGCACCGATAAAAGAAAATTAACTTTACCGGAGCTGTTGATTTGGAATCGAGTGAGTTTTAAACCAAGATTTTGACCCTGAAAGTTAACATCAGCGCGCGCACTTGTTTCTACAAAAGACTCCGGAGTGAAAAAAAACAAAAATTATCAGAAAACAAACGACGATTCACGGTTGGCCGAGAATGATCAACAGAGAGTAAGCGGGAGGGAGAGAGATAAGAGTGATTTCAGAGCTTTTGGCGAGATGGTGAGAATGGATTGCAGTTGTGATTTGCCAATATGATTAAATGATTAATCGCCCTAATGTAAAATGCTTACGGTTACCGCCCTATGATGATTCCTTTATCAGGCTTTTGGTTTAGAGGAGAAATTTCACTGATACACCTTATGTATATCCTTATGGTTTCAAATTTTATGAATAATAGCCCCGCAGGATTGTTTTTTTTTTTTTTTTTTTTAGGGGAGGTAAATCTTAAATCAACATGTTAATCTATTATTTCCGGATCACTTAATTGAATAAAATTACTTGTAAATCACTAAGACAGGTTCTTGGAGGATTTTATAAGTAATTTTTTTTAAATACACAAAAGTAAAACAGTAATGATAGGAGTTGAATAGTAACAAACATCATAAAATTTCATTTTTCATAATATGACATTCATTAAATAGATGATATAATAATACAATTATTTTACTTGTGAAAATTTATCAATTATGAATGTCATATCATTTAATATGAAATTTTATGATATAAATTAAGATTTTTATCACTGCTAATGATAAATAAAACTAACAAAATAACAATAAATATAATTAAGTGAGTTTATAATTAAATTTACTATCACTCTCTTTAAATGGCATTACTCTTTTACAAATTACATTATTTCTCGTCAATCCTCTCTCAATTCCAATGACAGCCTCGAGTTCATAATTGGTATGGATGCCAATAGAGAGAAAAATGGAGTGAGCTGATGTATTTATAAACATACTTTTAATAATATGTTTATATCTTATATAATTTTTCATGTCTTTTAATAAATGTCAATAAACAATTGTCTTTCTCCGTTCTTTTCAATTTCTTCCACCTCACATTTTCCTTGTAGTAATATCACTTGTAACTTTTGCTGTAAATAGTTTTATAATATAATGTAACTCTTCAAAGTTTATCAATTGTATTTATCTAAGGGAGTGATCATCTCAATTGTAAATGGGGTCTTATTGATGAAATTTGAAACCGTAGGGAGTTGAGTCTGTTTAGAATATAAACGAGGGGGTTTCAGTAAAATTGATCTAAAAGCTAACCTTAGCGAAGATTCATCATATTGGCAAGCATTCTGCAATTAACAACTTTCGGTCTCCTCTCCTTGGTTAAAAACAATTAACAACCTTAGTGGTAAAAGTGATTAACGAACTTTATTCTTTTTTTTTTTTAGAAGAACTTTATTCTTATTTGTATTATTCACGACTCGTTTTATCTCAAAACTATATTACCAGGACACCGAAAACTTTTACCATTCTAATTTGATAAGTAAAGGCAAAAAAAACCTTCTTTTTTTTTTCATTTATTTCACATGACTATGGCAATTGGATAACTTAAGTAAAATACCCCTCTTTTTGCATTAAAATCACGCTTAGTCTAAAGTATCATGACAATTTAAAGATCATTTACACCGTTGGGTGTTTATGATTTATTTATTCTTTTATTACATTACTTATGTATTATAGATAGAGTTTTGAGCAAAATTAATAATTTTCTCAACTTGCCAACCAAACTTGAGTAGTTCAACAATGTAGGATAATTTTATATTTTCTTTATAAATCAGTCATACTAGTTGAACTATTTTTTATTGTCGTCATATTTGTTAAATTTAGGTGTTTTGGATCATAATATTTATATTGCTTGCAATTTTCTATTTCATTGCTTTCATCGTATGATTGTTTGGTTTATGGAAAAATCTGGTAGATTTGTTTCACTGCCAAAATTAAAATCTTGGTTTAAACTTTATTGTGATCTTAATATATAAAAAAAAAATTCGACATCTCCAAATCCATTCAGATAAAATAAAATAAATAAAATTACCCTTATTTATTTTTTCAAAGACGTAGAGGAATGATAAATTCTAAATTAATTTTTTTTACCCATTTCTTTCAAATTTCATCGGTAAAATAAAATAATTCGAAAACCATTAAAGGCCAACCCCGGCCATTAGTTACCTTCTATAGTTGAAACGTCATGATTTTTTAAGTTGCTGAATCCACACGAAGCCCAACCTCCAAGATACCAATCTCTCCACAGTCCACTGTCAAGCGACTCTTCTTTCCTCTGTAACTGTAACTAGCTGTTATACATTTTCCCTCGTGTGAGATCTCACTTCGCACGTGCGATTCAAACGGTGACTTAACCATTCCACACGAAATCTTCAATAATCGTTGTGCTCTTCGCGCTGGATCCTTTCGACCTCTGATCGTCGCTCCTCCCAAACACACTATCTTTAATTCAGGTTAGCTATGAGATTTCTAGCGTTAAACTTAATCATTTTTTATTTTTTGTTTTTCATAATCCAATTGAACAGGCAATTAGTATAGGATCCGATCACGTTTGCTTCTAATATGTCTGTTACCTTTTTATCTATCTTTTTTTTTTATTTAAATAAAAATAGAGCTTGCATCACTTGTGTTTCCTGAAAGTAGCTCAGAAAGATTGTGCACCTTTAAACACCGAAAACGAATTGAATTCCGGCATTATTTCAAATTAAGTTGCGTTTACTTAACAGCTTCCATTTATGGATTCAGATATTTTAGTCTGCTCCTGGCTATGAAATGTTTCATGTTTTACAGCATATTGGCTCCAGTATTAGCTTATTGAGGATTGTACAGATTTTTTTATGTATCTCTTGTTCGTTGTGATATGCTCATTATCCTATGTTCTGTAATCCGTTATGGGAATTGTTACTTCCGTTTTTATTTGAAAAGTAGTCTGATTTGATTGATAAAATGTAGGGTCACAGAATAATTTTGAGCTTGGGCATCAATAGGATCATCTGTAAGTTTGGCTTACTATGTGGGTCTGATTAAGAGAAAGAGAAGGCTGTTAAGGTACTTTTTATCTTAATCTATCTTTAACTACTTCATACAAAAATTGTCATGTCTGATCTGTTGAACGCTGAACTATTCCAGATACCTGGAAATTATTATTTATGATGCAGTGCTTGTTGCCTTTACTCTGTGATAAATGAATAAATAATAAATATTAGCTGATGATAATTAGGACTTGCATGGGACCAGGTGAGCAGCATTTATATTGCTCTATGATGTCTGGTTTTAGACAGTGATCTCATAAATTGTATTGAAAAGCACCATTTTTAACTGCTGTGTCTTTGTTGTTCTAAAGAGCCATTGAACAGATAAGTAGCCTTAAATACATAAAAATATACCCATGAAATCGAACAATTAACATTGGATTCAAATTTAGCTAGTTCATATGAACAATGGAGAAGGGAAATCTACAAGATTGTTGCTATCTTCTGACATAAGCATCTCATAATAAAGCTTTGTCATTTAAGTAACTGATTTTTATTTCTTACTGGTCCTTTCTCACCTATAAATAGTTAACAGTGGTTATGTCACTGGTTGCCATTAGTTTAATGATCATGTCTGAAGGATTTTCCTGTTTGGTTCTGATATTGATTGTAATTTGAATTTTATTTAGTTGCATTACCAACTTATAGATGCTTAGCTTTTTTTTCACTTTTGCAGACGGAAATAAAGCAAAAGAAGAAATGGCAGAAGACAAGTGCATTACTGAAAGTGAAAAAAAAGATTCCAAGGCAGTTGAAAAGAAGCGTAAGGGTATCATTTCTCGTCTTTGGAACGGTATCTTTAGACTAAAGGGTGATGATTTTGAGAAGAGATTGCAATACATTTCTAAGGAAGAAGCTGCTATTCTTGCTCGAGTGAAAAGGAGATCCCAGACTTGGAGGAGGATGTCTAGGCATCTTATCATATTCACTGTTGTTTTTGAGGTGCTTACTCCTTTATCACTAAGTCTTGGCATTTTAGGTGGTTCAGACGTGCAGTACCTATATCCTTTATCTTTATTTCAGGAGGGTTGGGGGGTGGTTTGATCAAATCATTGGTTTCATTTTCATAGCACAAAATGTTAAAATATTGGTGTAATTCCAGATGATGATGCATTCCTTTATGAGTATAGTGAGTCACCGATGACCTATAACAATTTTGTTAGCAAGCCACTGAGACAGTGAGAGAACTTAGCCATGACCATTAAAATATTCTCTTTTGCATGCATCAAATTGTTTCCGATCATAAATAAGTAAATTTCTTTAGAAATAAATGACTGTGGTGGAGCTTATAATTGTATGATGTCTGCTTGTGTAAAGACATCTAAAATGTTAAAGAGGGGTCAATATGTATGTAAAGACATCTTTTACATACATAAATAAGTAAATTTTCTAACATTATAGTCTTTCAGTCTATTTAAAGAGGGGTGGGGTAGATGAGAACCATCTAATTATTAACCAAATGATATTTTGAATCAAGAATAGAAATTTAAACCTACAAACTTTTTTTATAACGTCACAAGAATAAAAGATGAGAAAACCCAACCCCTAACCAAATTTATCATAATCTTTAGTGGTTAATTTGGAAAATGTGGGTCAATTAATTGTTATTGTAATTTTGGAGTTATGCTTCAGGAGACCATCTAGTGACACTGACTCTAATTAATTGTTATAAAGTTCAAATTAATGTTTCTGTATGACAGTCTATTATAATGTTAGACTATAATGTTAGAAAATTTGCTTGTTTTGCATGCATCAAATTGCCCATTACAGTTGGATTTTGCAAGTTTTGGCCAGAGAATTTTATTTCCATGCTGAGTGAAAAGGTTTATCTAGTTTTCGTTGCTTTTTTAACAAATTTTTGGTTGGCAGATGAGTTTAGGGTGCAAGAGTTGGAACAAACCAGTGATTTGAACGTTCTTTCTATTTTACATTACATCTTTTGACAGAGAAATGTCAATTTGTTGCATTCAAGACTTCTTTAAGTTTGACTATCTTGATTTTCTTTCCTTCGGACCACTGCTTAGATATTTTTGGTTACCGCTCTCAAATTTATGTTTTGTTTTTGCTCCTGCCTCCTGCTTAGATTTCTCTCTTTAATATTTGACATATTTGGTACCAGAATATTTGGTTTGAAGGTTTGAGTATAGTGGCTTCATCATTTAATGTGTAGGCCAAACTACAATTTTTTAACTGGATGCTCGTTACTATTGTTATCTATATTTTAATAAATTCCCTTAAATGGTATCAATTTTCAGGTTATTGCTGTTGGTTATGCTATCATGACAACAAGATCAATGGAATTAAATTGGAAGATGAGGGCACTTCGAGTTCTACCTATATTTCTTTTGCCTGGATTATCTGCGCTTGCTTATTCAGCATTTGTGAGCTTCACCAGGATGTGTGTGTGCTTTGAACTTTAGAACTTTTTTTAATTTATTGCAATATTTTTATTTATCTCACTGGTTGCCTGACATCTTCCTCGATTAAATTTGGTTAGCGACTATCATGACTACATTCTATTAAAAAAAATTGAACATGCACTCACCCCAAACTCCCCCCACACCGCCCACCCCACCCAAAACCCAAACAAATATGGTGGCTCTAAGAGGATAGATGTATTTATCAACTTGTATTTTATCTGATGCTTTTAGGTGATCGCAAGGACCAGAAAACTCTAGAAAGGCTTCGGGTTGAGAGGAAAGCCAAAATTGATGAACTTAAAGAGAGGACAAATTATTATACTACTCAACAGCTCATTCAGGTAATTATTCGCGAAACTTCTTGTAGGTGTTCTATAGAATCCTCTTTCAGGTCCTATCGGTCTGTTTAAGCTTTTAAGTGTAATATAAAAGCTTGAGATGAAAGCCTCGATTCTTAAGATTTTGTTTTACCCCTTTGTGTTGTTTTGAATTGGTTGCTAAGAGTCTTAGACAATATTGAGCAATTTTGTAGAATTTTTTTTTTTTTTTGGTCACATCAAATGAGTTTAAGAGTTGTTACCATGATAAGGTTTCTGTAATGAATAAAGGACATTTGTTGCTGATGGAAGTGGTTATTGCCTCGTCAAAAAGAAATGAATGGAGTTTTTTTTTTAAAATTTCCGAATGCACAACTCATTTTATAAAAAGTTTTGAATTGTACTTAGCACAAGCTTTATTATACAGAGGTATGATCCCGACCCAGCGGCAAAAGCTGCTGCTGCAACAGTCCTGGCATCCAAGCTGGGTGCAGATTCTGGTTTGAAAGTGTTTTTGGGTGATGAAGCTAATTTCAATGTTCCACTGGGGAATAGCAACGACGTCGAGGTTATGCCATCTAGCGGTCTTCGAAATCGAAAGCAATTGCAGCCCAGGTCTGGTGGTGCTGGTAGCACTCCATTGCATCATTCTGATGAAGAAACCTCTGGTTCCTTTGGGAGCGAGGGTCCTGAGCATAATCAACTTGTTGTGAATCATCACTATCCCCAGGTGTCTACCATGCATGACGGAGGATGGATTGCTCGAATTGCAGCAATACTTGTTGGAGATGATCCTTCACAATCTTATGCTCTTATATGTGGCAACTGCCATATGCATAATGGTGAGTCTATTAGAAAGGATATTCCTACCAAAATCAATTGTGTTGTTTTTCATATGCTACCACTTAATGGTGAGTCCATTTCATATGCTACCACTTACTCCTTAACAATGAAATCACATGCACGACCCCAAAATCAATTGTGTTGTTTATGAAATGTTCAGGATTGAAGAAAACTTTTTTTTCTTTTGTTGTATGTGTGAAGGTCTTGCTAGGAAGGAGGATCTCCCATATATTACTTATTACTGCCCACACTGCAATGCCCTGAATAGGCCTAAAGAATCAGAAGGGCACATTTCTGGTTCTATTTCTAGTTTGCCTCCAAAAGAGTTAGAAGAGCTTGTTTCTGGTTCTATTTCTAATCTGCCTCTGAAGGTATCAGAAGAGCATGTTGCTGGTTGTAGTTCTAGTTCACCTAATACGAGCACCTTGACAGCAGATCCAGTCAACAATGCTACTACTAGTCCTTTGAGTGGTAGCATATGTGGAAGTAATAGCCCTGTCAGAGAGGGTCTGGGAACTGAGGAAGCTGAAAAAGTTGCTTCACTTGATATGGTTAATTGAAAGGTAGACTGGTGTTGAACTACTTACTGCAATGAGTTTTTCTTTATGACACAGGTATGGGCTTTCAGTATTTCTCGTTTGGGTGTTGATTCTTGGATTTGATGGGTTTGCTTCTTTTTGTTTCAGAAGCAATATTTTTCATATGGAAAATCTTGTTTGCTTAGTGATTACATAACCTTTAATCATAGACTGTACATGGATCGAACATGATACCATAATGATTTGTGCTTACAATTATATGCCTCGTTGTGAACTAAAGCGTGGATGTTGACCAAAATGTGAAGATTTCAGAGAGGACGCAAAGAGAGTTCAAATACGACCATATGAACTTGCTGGGCTTACCATGTGGAAACATAACTTTTTTCTGTAGCTTGAATTTGTGATTGTATTGTAACGATGATATGTACATTTTATGACAGAGGACCGTCGACGTGTTATACAGCTTTAGGCACCTAATACCTACTGCATGGGTGCCACGATGGTTTATTGGCTCTTTAAACATTTTTTTTTTCAATCAATTTTGATTAATTTATTAATATTAGTAGCAAGTTATTTATTAGCACATTCTCTACAATTAGATGTGTGACCCCGGATTCGGCATTATCTTTGTACTCGAGTCGGTGAGAAATTTCGTTCTTAAGGGGAGAGGTAAGCATCTAAGGTTATGTTAGATCGAATTGGATTTTTTTATGGTATATCGAATTAGATTAGATTGGATTATCCTAAATTATATAATATTTTTTTATTTGTATAATGTCGGTAAAATTATGTTAAATTTAGTTTAATAAAGTAAAAATAACTATTTGAATGATATATTATTTTTAAATTATATTATTAATTGTTATATTTTATATTTTATATTCAATATTCAATATTATTGTAAAAAATTAATTGAATAATTTTTTCAATATTACATACTAATTAAAATAAATTGTTTCAATAAGACGTCATAACATTTAGGGTTAGTTTAGGAGTGCAGTTGAAATTTAATAAGTTGTTTTTTTTATATAATTTTTGATAAAATAATGTTTAGTAAATTTTGTAAAAATAATTTATTTTATGTTTTTTAAAAATAGGTAAAGGGTTGTTTTTCATAAATAATTTATTAAATAAGCTACCAAACTTTTTAAAAATTATTATTATAACTTTATATTTTAATAAAAATAATAATTGTATCTCACTTATCTATAAACTCTTGTATATAAATCATGAGATATTATATTATCGTCATAACTGCTTAGGTTTTCTCTAATTTTGACCTAATAAGTTCATATTCTAATTTCACAACTATAACTTTTAAAGTTTAATATATTTTGCATATTTAAGAAAAAATATATTTAAACAATTTATTAAATACTCTAAAAATAAAAAATAATTAAAATTTATATCTATTTTAATTATTATATAATAAAATAATATTTTTGTAATAAAATTTACCAAACGTATATGCTCAACTTTTCAAGCATAACAGCACAATTTATCAAATATCAAACAATTTTTTTAATTAACAATTTATTTCATAAACACAATACAAACATTTTATTTCATCCATGTCCGCAATATCAAACTGATCCTTAATCTCAAATGGTTTCATGTTGCGTGAACAAGTATTGCACAACCGTTCGTTGAATCAATAACTCTGATGTTTACGATAATAAAATTTAAAAAAAAAAATTAAAACTTTTTAGATAAAAACAAATATTTTTTGAACTTAGATTATATCAGACCCATTGCTGCGATACTCTACTTTCGGGCTTGGGGTAAAAAGATAATTATGTTCTATAATTTCAGGAAAAAGGAATGAAACCGCGGGGTCCACACGTGTTAGCCAGCGGAGGTGCAATTCACGCGCAAGCTCAAAGCCGTGGGAACGGTGATCTCCCCACTCTCATCATGTGCAAAAGCACTGGTTCTTCTAAGATTTCCTTTCAGTTAGTGCTCTAGTAGTAGTAGAAATGAGAGTGTCTTGAGTCCGAGTGAGATCGAGATTACGCTACTACGGTGGGCCTGGCGACGGACATCACTGCCGTCCGTCATCTTATAAGAGATTAATTTTGTTCCAACAGCCTAAACTAACACAGTAATAACTAAACTCCGGTGGTGATAGATAGTTAACTTTTACCAGGCAATGAAAGGTGGTGGCGGCGGCGGCGGTGGAGGCGCAGTTTCGGTTACTACGGGGAAGAGGCGATGGAGAAGCCTAGTGATTGGAGTACTCTTTCTCGTTATCCTTTCCATGCTTGTCCCTCTCGCTTTCTTGCTTGGCCTTCACAATGGCTTTCACTCTCCCAATCCCAATCCCAACGGTCAGTACTCAGTAACTTTACTTTTGCTTTAGATCTGTTGTCCTCTCGTGGAAGTGCCAACAATTACACTGCTCCCTTTCTTCAGATCCAATCATGCTTCATTCTTCAATCTACATTTGCACTAGTTAGATCTCTGTGTTAGCATGAGTATTGAGTAGTAGTAGTACTTACGCCTGACATTCAACTTCATCACTTAGGTTTCCTTAATTGTTACTTCACTCTGGTGCTACAACTACAGAAAACTCTTCAAACTACATTATTGTCCTTTACTTCACACCAGAAATAGCTGATATTAGTTCCGGATTTCTATTTATTGCGAATCTCATCAGTGTATTCTGATTCTTCTGCAGGATATGTACCTGTGCATAAAACTTCAATTGTAGTAAGCTATCCGTTCAACTTCGTTTCTTGCAATTTCCTTTTGTTAATGTTTTCCTAATTTTTTGCATTTTCTTTTTGGTGTTGCTAAAAATCAGAGCGATCTTAAAATTTATGATAAGTACGAGAACAGCGAGACCTTCAATCATGCTGAGGTAATGCATTGACTGTCAATGCTGTACTTATTTTCCTGTGAACGTATACATTGCTTATACAAGCAGTGGAAACAAAAAGTTCTTAGTTTATTTTGATTTTTATATGGAATAGATAGTGATCATTCGATGGATGTTTCTTTTATTGTTTTTGCAGAATGATCGATCTACTCATATAAATGACCTTGTCAAAAAATTAGCTCCAAATATTTCAAAGGTGCATATTTTAGTGCTTTCTTTACTATTAAACCATTGAGACTTGTCATTTGCATTAAATTCTTATAATTAGTGGTGCAATTTTTAGCTAATTGTGAAGTGATATCTTGTAGATGAATAATCGTATAGCAACCCATTGACCTGATTTATGTTTAATTTTGCGAGATTGACATGATTAAATTAGATTGAGTTAATGCAAAATTCTTTTGAATTAAGTTTACATCACTAGATTCTCTATAGGTTGGAACAGCTTTAAAGTGACAAGAAAGCAAGAAACCACTGAGGACTAGGTATTGAAAAATGTCTTGGTTTCAAATTAGGTACAGTGGCATTGGCAGTGCTGCTTCAGAGAATAAGTTAATTGGCGATGGTCGAACAATAATATCTAAGTTTGAACATGTTGAGAATCATTAATCTCAAAAGCTTAAGCTTATGGGAAATAGCTCATCAATCATTTTCAACTCTTAACAAATCACATCATTCGCATTCGTTTTCATTTTGTGATTTCACTTCATTGTTTCATTTGTAGGTTGAACTTCTTATGCTATTACCAAAAGTAAAGATTCATTTGAAAGCTCTCAAGTTCTTTTATTGCGGAAAATGTTATAATATTTGCGTTTTCAAGCAAGATACCATAAGATTTGATAAAATCAGAAAGTAAGCTGCTTTAAGAATTGACTCTACCCACACATAAGATGCTATAAGTAACGAAATTGGCTTCTTAAGGGGAAGACTATGATGCTGGGAAATTAATTTGGAATTCATATCAGCAGTTTAATATTTTAGAAGATTTTGAAATACATGGATGAGGCTGTCCCAAATGTTATTTTGATAGATTTTCTCTTGGCTGCTCTAGGATAATTTCCCCTCTGTTTACTTTTTATTAGAGTTAGATTTGGTTTTCCTAAGACCATTAATCTTATTCTTATAGGACCTAGATTACTTATTGAAAGTTGATTTCTTTTATCACCAATAGTTCTCTTTCCCTTCTTTTAGAACTTTGCCATTACACATAGTGTCATCAATATTTTTTTATTAGGCAAATAAAGAAATATTAATTCCCCACCACGCCCCCTCTCTATTTTTTTTCTTAATTTTTGAATTCTCATCCTGTTTTCTCAATATCTTTTTTCTTTCTCTCTTTCCTTTTTCTTTTACTCCTTTTTTCTCTTTTGGCTCCCTACCATATTTGAGGTACAACACTAACAATGAGTGATCTATACAAGTTCCTTGAATCTTCTCTACTTTGTTGCATTTAATGCTCAGGAACTTTGTTGTACACCATTTAAACTATGTTCTGGAAAAGTCCTTTAGATGTTTGTGATCAAATGTCTTTGAACTTGGTCAATATTTTATATAGAGTGTATGCATATTCACGTTTATTCCAAAGACTGTATACAAGTCTTAAGTATTTTTTTGATGTAGCATAGAAATTCAAAAGGATGTTTTGTTGTTTTTCATCACGAACTTTGCCTGTCAGGATGTTCGCAGCAATTTCCCCGATGGAGCTAAAACTGAAACATCTGATATGAGTGCCACCAACACTAGTCAGCACAGCAAAGGTCCAAGATAATTCATTTTTCCCAAAGTGTTTGCTCTTCTTTCTGCCCTCTTGATGATGCTAATTGAATTTTTTTTCCCCTCCTTCTCTAAAACAATCAACAGTTACACCGGTTTCGCCTCCTGCTGTGCTACAATCACTTCCAAATACAAGTGTATGCATGCATATTTTTTCCAATTTTATGTAAATTTTTAAAGCTTGCAAAGCCTCTGAGATTCATTAAATATGCTGTGCAGAATTCTAAAATTGCTGGTACTGTCGCTGACACTGGACGAGGTGGTGTTGATGAAAATGAAAACTGTGAATTGAAATTTGGGAGCTACTGCCTTTGGCGTAAAGAACATAGGGAAGAAATGAAGGACACTATGGTAAAGACATTGAAAGACCAGCTTTTTGTGGCTCGAGCTTACTACCCAAGTATTGCAAAACTTCCATCACAGGATAAGTTAACTCGTGCACTGAGACAAAATATTCAAGAGGTGGAGCGTGTTCTTAGTGAAAGTGCCACAGATGTGGATCTTCCTCCAGGGTAGGTTGTGCAAGATAGCATGGTTTTTCTATCTTCCACTGGATGAGTACATAGGTCACATTTACTGATGCATCTTCTTAATTATAAAGCTTTGTGTAGATTTTTTGGGCATCCTTTTGCACATCATGTATTTGCTTGCGTCATGAATATAAATTTGTTTGTGCACCTGAAGAGTCCTTGGATTTTGCATCCCAAACATTACACGGACTATCAACTAAATGTTTCTGACCCATCTCATTTTTGCTTTGGCTGGATTTTATCATTATTAGCTGTACTGCATCTGCGTGTGTTGGTTTATTCCATATTTAAGATGTGGAATGTCCAATTCCAAGATAGGCTTGGTTCATGGCTCTTTAAGCCCCATTTCTAGTTTAATCATTTTACAGTATAGCATTTACTCAGCTTAGTATACATGCTTAATGTTTTCCAAGGGTACATCTGTCCTGTTGACATTTTGTTGTTTGCTTCTGTTGGAATGATAGTCAAACTCTATAGACACTAAGATTAATATTGCCATTGTAATAGGATTGAAAAGAAGATTCAGAGGATGGAAGCTGCAATAACCAAAGCTAAATCAGTCCCTGTGGATTGTAGTAATGTCGACAAGAAATTCAGGCAAATTCTTGACATGACCAATGATGAAGCTAACTTCCACATGAAGCAGAGTGCATTCCTCTACCAACTTGCTGTCCAGACCATGCCAAAAAGTCTTCACTGCTTGTCTATGAGGTTAACTGTGGAATATTTCAAATCTCCTTCACTGGTCATGGAGCTTTCTCAGGCTGATAGATTTTCAGATCCCTTCTTGCATCACTATGTTATATTCTCCACTAATTTACTTGCATCATCCGTTGTAATCAACTCAACTGTCTTATGTGCAAGAGTACGTTAAATGTTCCTCCATGCAATTTTTTATTGTCAATATGCATGCATTTTAGTAAGGATGCTGACTTTCTTTCCTGCATTTTTTACAGGAAAGTAAGAATCAGGTGTTTCATGTACTGACTGATGGACAGAATTACTTTGCAATGAAACTGTGGTTCTTCAGAAACACTTTTAAGGAAGCCACAGTGCAAGTGTTGAATATTGAACAACTTAACTTAGAGTCTCGTGATAAAGCAATTCTTATTCATATGTTCTTGCCTGTGGAGTATCGAATTTCCCTACTCAGTGTTGATGGTCCATCAATCCATAGTAAAATGCAGTATATATCAGTTTTCTCTCATTTGCACTATCTTCTTCCTGAGATATTTCAGAGTTTAACAAAGGTTGTAGTTCTGGATGATGATGTTGTTGTTCAGAAAGACTTGTCAGCACTATGGGACATCAACATGGGAGGTAAAGTAAATGGGGCGGTGCAATCCTGCTCAGTAAGTTTAGGTCAGCTGAAGAGTTATTTGGGTGAAAACAGTTATGATAAAAATTCTTGTGCTTGGATGTCTGGATTGAATATAATTGATCTGGCCAGATGGAGAGAGCTAGATCTTACTAAAACCTACCAGAGGTTGGTAAGAGAGGTGAGTGATGTTTATTTTGCTAAGATATCTTTCTCTGAGCTGTTATGCTAATATATGTTCATGGTTCAATGATGCTTTTAAATTTTGTTACTTCTATTTATGACAATAAATGCGCATTGCTATGTGTAAATGGGCCGTGATGGTAATTGGACCACTGGCCCCATCATTTCACCTTCCCTTTCAATTTTAGATGCCATGCCTACAGCTTTGACTGCTGGCTGAAACTTCTGAGAAATGATCTCGTTCTTCTGATGTAATAATGGTTATAATTAGGACCATAAACTATTTTTAAGACTATTATGTTATTAATCATAAAGTTCTGATCCATTTCACCTTCATTTATAATATGATTTCAGGTCAGCATGGGAGAGGAATCAAAGGAAGCTGTTGCTTTGCGTGGAAGTTTGCTCACCTTTCAGGACATTGTTTATGCTCTTGATGGGGTGTGGGCATTGTCAGGACTCGGTCATGATTATGGGCTTAATATCGAAGCCATTAAGAAAGCTGCAGTTTTGCACTATAATGGAAACATGAAACCTTGGCTGGAGCTGGGAATTCCAAGATATAAAAAATTCTGGAAGAAGTTTTTGAACCAAGAAGATCAGCTATTGAGTGAGTGCAATGTACATCCTTGAAATGCCGGTACTTAAGGTTTTACTCCTAAAAGTCGTTGGAAAATTTTGGTTCAAGAAGCATGAATGTATGGATGTCTCTTTTCTGGTTGCTGATAATTTTTCTTCCAGCTTCACCAAGCTTATTGGGTTACAGAGAAGCAACATCCACGACGAATCTGGTGAACTGATTTTTTATTCTTTGATAGATGAAAGGAATGGAAATGTTTACCTAGTTTCCAGAAAGAGGGGGATTGAGTTCCCTGGAGGTGACTACCGCTGATAGGCATAGGCATGAAGATTTCAGGTTTTATAATGGTATTTCTTTGACAATGCAAGGAGTGACAGGAAGAGCTTCATTCTTTGCTTGTTTTGGTAATTGAATTAGAGATTTAGAGTGAAGTGGAAGACCTTGAAAAATATTTTTGTACTAAAAGTTCCCATAGCCATTCATAATGTAAATGATTACAGATTCAAGAAGCTGAATATTCCTTTGTGTCCTAAGGAGGAGCGTGTATTCTTATGTCGGGACAGCAATTTGTTTGATTTAAATTTAATTTTTGTTAGGTCAATCAACGACAGAAAGATGGAGTGATGGACTGATTTTATTATTGTGTGTCAAGTTAATATACGAACAAGTAGGTAGGTTTGCATTATTATGCCTAACTTGCGGTTTAGCCAATTCATTTTCAGATAATTTTTTCAGTTGTTTTTTAAACTTACTTCGCGTTAATTGTTTTCTTGTTTTGAGATGCGTTTACCCGCGTACGTACAATTGGGCTGTAGTAAAAATATCAACGACCAACACTATCAAGATACAAGCAGGAAAGAAAATGTATTGTTATACTACAGTTTCATCATAGAACATAAATTAACAATACTGTTTATATTACCGTTTATGTTATGGTAATATTTTGTTAGTAGCTATATATCATTTTTCAATATCAAAATACGCACCCATGAAGCTGAACGCATGAATGCAGCAACAAGAGCACACAAGAGTCGCATATCAATTTAGTAGAAATATCATTATGTTATTAACAAAAGTAGGCTTCCATAATTTAATGACCTGGGAAAATGGATCAACGATCTCGTATTAATTTTGACCAATCATGATCAATAGTTACGAACCACTATAAAACAGAATTTATGGAAATATCTCGTTCATTTTTTAGAACTAACATACTTTTAAACCTGAAAGGGGCCGTCCAATTTTGAGGAAAAGGCAGCCAATCCATAAAGCGCCATCAGGTCGAATAAAATGCAAAACATAGAGAGATCTCACAAAACGCCAGTAAATAAACAAAGGAGGTGAATCGTAGACACTATGGATACACTCGGAAGTCATTTTGAGATAAAAAGTCCTAACAAGTAAACCACCCGACAACCATACGGTTTGCAACTACTAGTGGGAGTAGCGAGTAGAAATAGCATTGATATTATTGCAAGGATGATGAATTAAGGGCCTCCAAGCAGAAGCAGTGAGCAAGCAAAGATCCTTCCAACCGAGCTTCAAAGTGCCATTGTCCTCCACCAGTGTGTAACCATCACAAGGGAACATCCCAAGCAGCAAGGTGGCCTGCGTGGCCGCATTCCCGGCTAGAGATATACCCTTGAACCCCGACCGCTGCAGCTTTTCCCTCCAGTTATGAAACTTCACGTCTCCACTCCTAGAAGGTCCTCCCACTGCTAGCACGTTTCGTATCTCCCTCGACAGCAACTGCTGCTCCACCACATGCCTCTCTTCGCTCTCCTCCCCGTAGCTTGCTCCCAACGAGTCGAATAGTGCTGAGTAGTAGTGTATCGCCTCCACAAACCTCCCCAGAAATGATCCTGCCGGACTCAGGTCCTGTTCCACTACCGTCACTACTTTCGGTGCCAGTCTGATCAACAAATATGTCAATTTGTCAATTGTAATGCATGCGTATTAGCAATTAATTACGCACTGGATCACCACACAAGAAAACCCTTCACCATGGAGGCAAACATTCCTACTTGCACCTCCAGCATTGGTGTTTGTCAAGCATCGTGCCACAATATCATCAAAATCTCAATAGCTCTAATCAGAAGAGGATACTAGTTCTCTAATTTTGAATATAGTAAAGCATTATGATAGAATCGCAGTACCACGTCAATCTATATAGTATGTGAAGTGAAAGACACATAGATGCAGCGCTTAGAAAAATCAAATTACCTTTGCAAAAGACAAAGAGTATTGGTATCAGAACCAGTGACGTCGTAGAGAGAATGCTGCAACCAATGAACGGCAACGGCTTCCCTCTTGCTGATATTGAGCCTCTCCGGATCTAAATTCCCAACTTTTTCAGCAACCGGACAGAACTCGAAGGGAAGTCCAAGCTTCTCGGCAAAATCAGACAGCCGCTTGCCCGTGGCCTCTAGAGCCTCCATGGAGGTACCCAGTCCCGTAAGCCGCACGTACGGAGGGCCACCGGGTCTAGAAGCTAGGATGTGAAAGAGTCCAGGCCATTGAAGGCCTTGCATGATGTCTAGATCAATGATGTGCACCCTGTCCTCTCTTTCAAATGCTTCCTGAATGGCCTGATTGGCCGTGAAATGAGAGAACTTTACAAAGGGACTAATGCCATTAAAAACCTGGAAGGCTGATACCATCTTCTGTGTGTGAGTCTGGGGCAGAGAAGGCAGCGCCGCATATATTCCGAGGCAGGAGCTCACCAGCCTCGCTGACATTGCTTCCGAGAAGTAAGCAGCCACACGCTGAGCTGAAGTTCCGTATGGAGTCGAGAGTTGAGAAATTTCGAGCAGCATCTTGTTCGCTTCCTCCAAGTTATCGGCCGAGACTGCCTCCGCGCATTGCAAGAGCAACGTCAGTAAGTGCAAGCCCTCTTCGTCTCGCTTCTGCTGCCTTATCTCTTCTTTCTTCTCTCTAATGCTAGCGTTAACAACCGCCAGAGATGGTGGGGTAGGAGCTGTTGTTGCCGCTGTCATTGTCTCCACAGGCGATGAGTTTTCGTTTTGATCTTCTTGTTGCTGCTGATGTAGTTCCTGAGGCTGAGGCTGAGGCTGGGGCTGGGGCTGGGGCTGGGGCTGGGGCTGGGGCTGGGGTTGGGGTTGCACTTGAGTTAATGCAAGAGATGCTGTGACAGCAGATGGATGATGCTCGTGAATATGGGGCGGCAGTGGTGTTAATCCCGGCCAGTTCAAGAATGATGAATCTTGTAGCGAGTAATTAGAGACGTTGTCAAGATTGAGAGTAAGCCCAGAAGAGCCTTGCTGCTGCTGCTGCTGCTGCTGCTGCGGAGTATTGTTATTATTGATATAGTAGTTTGCCCTTTGCAGCATATGCAAAGGCAACGCCGCGTCTTTGTTCCTTGATCTCTCCAATAGTGGCTCAGAATTAAGAGAGCGGAGGCGGTACTCGAGGATGGCAGCAAGATTAGGGTTACAAGGGAAGATGATCTCCCTGACGTTGTGGATGAGTTGAGGAATCGACACGTTGGCTGAATTATGGATAAGGTCCTTTATGATGCCGTCGATCCAAGCCGTGGACGAGCTATCCTCCATAGAAGAAGCAAGATTATTAGCACTAGTACAACTGGGGGCGGCCGGAATCAAGCCGATGGACGCCGCGTTTCGATTTCTCTGGTGATGATCAGCCGGTGGGAACAAAGGCAGACCCGAGAAGCCACAAACAGCAGGAGGAGGAGGCTGCGGCTGTTGGTGATTATTATGAGGGGAAAGATTGTCAATGCAACTAAAGTTTGTAGTGGTTCTCGTTGCTGCTGATGTAGCAGTAGACAAAAATCCAGAAGCACCTGACGTCACGTTGTTGATGAGGGAAGAAGGTGGCAGCGTTAGCGTACTCATATTGACATTATCGTTGAAAGACGACATAGTGGAGTAGTTGGGGATTGCTGATGGGGTGGCGGTGGGGGCTTGATTGATTGGGTTATTTCTTCTGGGCAACCTGCTACGATAATAATCACTACTCCCACTATACAGCTGCTGCTGCACCTCCATCTCCGAAGCCGTCCTCTTTCTCACCATCTTGCCCTCGTTATTGCTGCCGCTGGTGCTATTGGAGGCGCTTGTCATTATTGTTGGACTCTGATGATCATCACCACCACCGCCACTAATAATACTGTTGTTGTTGTTGTTGTTGTTATTACAGCCATTGTTGTTGTTGTTGTTATTATTATTATTATTAACTCGCAAACCACAAGCAGCAGCCATGGTCATGAGGAGAGTGGAGTCCTGGAAGAGGAATTAAGAGGAAATAGGAGAGATCGTGCAGGTACTTATCCGGTTTCATATGTGGAAAGAGAGACCAGGGATAGAGATAGGGGCTTCCAAACAGAAAACGGTGCAAGGATTGGGACAGCGGGGGCTTTGGGATTCTTAGTCCTTCTCTCACTTCAAAGCTCAACTCTCTCAAGTCTTCGACCCATTCACCGTATTCTATGCAAACCAAACCCCCCTTTTTTTGCTTTTGCTTATTTATTATTTAAACCAACAGAAATAAAAATTGGCCGAAACTTTGCGTTTTGGATGCTTGTGAGTTTCATAACCAAGAAAGAAATGTTGCGGTGAATGGCGAATGGTTGTGGGGGGAGTGGGTGGATTTTAGCTAAGCGTCTTTGTGTGTGTGGATGTAGCCGGTTTGGGGGTTTTTTGGAAATGAAATGACAGCATGCAAATTGCAAAAATGAGGATTGATGATTAAACAGAGAGCATTGAAATAAAGAAAGAGAAAGAGGAGGAGGGGAGCAGGTGGGAGGAGTGACATGATAGATAGGCTGATGAGTGTCTTTGGAGGAGAGAGAGTGCATGCCAAGCCCTGTGGTTAATAGTTATTGTGAAGAAGTTTCGTCGTTGCCTATTTGACTTCTTCGCTATGATGACTGGGGAAACGACCATTACTAAACTATGATCCTCGTCTCTTGTGTTTTGCCAAGGCAGCCACCACTCAAACCCCACCCTTTTCCTTCTTCCCATTTCCTTTAACAATTATTTTATTAACCAGTGTATCAACGCTTTGTACTTTCATTTTTTTTCTTAGTAGTGTACTTTCATTTAATTAAAGCTTCTTCTTCTTCTTCTTCTTCTTCTTCTTTTTCTTTTCCACTTTATTTATTGCAAATGTTAAAATATTATTCAGCGAAGAAAAATTAATATTTTATATTTTTCTTTATGTTTTAATTTTTTTTTTAATTGTCAATGGCATGAGTTGAAATATGTAAAATTTCTTGTGCTAAAAAATTATAGTTTCATAATTCGAAGTTTAAAATCGCTCACATGAAAAGTTATTAAAAATTTTGTTAAAAATTGCTCACATGATGAGAGGTTATTCTTGTCATAATCAAGATTTTTGAAAAGTAATTAAATTTTCACAAGTCCTAAATGTAGTATTGGATGAGACTTAAAACCACTCAATAGTTGAATAGCACATTATTCTTTGTGTAAAAGATTTTGTTCAATCCTTCCATACGAGGGAGTGAGTGTTCATTTTGTTTTAAAAATTCAGAGATAATTTGGCCTATTTTGAATTTATTGATTCTACGTTTTTTTTTTTTGATGCCATGATTAAAGTTACGGCATGCTGTAATACCATAATTAAACATAAACTATGTAAATGAAATATAAATCTTATAAGTTTAATATAAAATTTGTAAATCAACATTAACTATAAAATAAAACATAAATTTTAGAAATTAAACATAAGACTTGTAAATGAAAGGTAAAACGAGTAAATTAATATAAAACTAGTAAATTGATGTATTATTAGTAAACAAAATAAAAACTTGCAAGTATAAAATAAAACCCGTAAATCAACATTAAGTGCAAAATAAAACATAAATTTTAGAAATTAGACAAAAGATTTGTAAATGGAAAATAAAACAAGTAAATTAATATAAAGATAGTAAATTGATGTATTATTAGTAAACAAAACTAAAACTTGGAAATATAACTTAAAACAAGTAAATTAACATTAACTGTAAAATAAAACATGAATTTTGAAAATGAAACAAAAGACTTGTAAATAGAATGTAAAACAACTAAATTACTATAAAACTGATAAATTGATGTATTGCTGGTAAATAAAACAAAAATTTGCAAATATAACATAAAACTAGTAAATCAACATTAAGCCGAAAATAAAACATAAATTTTGGAAATGGAACATAAGACTTGTAAATGAAATGTAAAACAAGTAAATCAATATAAACTAGTAAATTAATGTATTACTAGTAAATAAAATAAAAAATCACAAATATAACATAAAACTAGTAAATCAATACTATCTGTAAAATAAAATATAAAATTTGAAAAAGAAACATAAGACTTGTAAAAGGAATGTAAAATAAGCAAATTACTATAAAACTGGTAAATTGATGTATTACTGATAAATAAAATGAAAACTTATAAATATACATAAAACAAATAAATTAACATTAAATGCAAAATAGAATATAAAGTTTGTAGATTATGCCTAAAACTTATGAATAAAAGATAAATTAAGTAAATTAATATAATAGTTACTGCACACAAAAAAAAAATCACAATTGTAAAATAGAAACTCGTTATAATGTTTATAACCTTATACATTTATTTATTTTTATTTAAATTGAATAATGTTAGTTTTGCATTTACGTAATACATGTGATGTTTTATTAAGGATGAAATTTATGCTCAAAATCAAATTTTGAAAAAATAGTATTTTTAATATCTTTCGTAGTTGTTGTAAGATCAAATTATTTTGCATCTTTCTACACTTTCTCAACAACCCTAAATGGTCTTTAAATACAAGTAAAAAGTTTGAAACTACATAGAGTATGCATAATACTCAAAATTAGATATAATTTTATTGATATATAATATACTTGTCTAGTAATATAAGAATTTTTTTATTTTGTTTTAACTTGATCCACATCAAGATAAATAATTGCGTTTAATTAATATGTGTAATAAATAGATATCATTATAGAAATGGGGAAAAAAGTATACAAATGTCCTAGAATAAATATAGAATTTATGATAACTAATTCAATAAAACTTATTCCACTTTTTTTTAGTATAATTTTTTGTTTAATTACTAAGTATTTTTTTTGTTTAATTAAAGAATTTTTTTTTTGTAAATGAATAAAATATTTTTCACTAAAATTCTGTAAAAACAATGTGAATTTATTAAATAATTAATAATCTTGTAGGGATTTATTGGTTTTACTTTACATTTATAATTTTGTATAATTTACGATATTTCTGTTTATCACGATATTGATGCCGTAATGAAAATTACGACATCATAGAATTTTCCCTATGTATAGATAGAGTTATTTTACTTAAAACTATTAACTTAAATTTTGATATAAAATTTAAATCATTAATTTCAAGTAATCCAATAATAAATGAATAATCATCACCACTAAAAACTATTTCAACTTTTATTACCTATCATTGAATTGCTTAAAATTAATTACTTAATATTTATATTTAAATTTTAAGTAAAATTTTTATGTTAAAATAACTTAACACTTTATGTATATTTCTAATTATTTTATAAAAAAAAAAACAAAAACAAAACAAAACAAATGTGGGACAGAATAGCTTCGAATGAAATGAAATTATCAGTAAGATGTCTCGTACGTATAATGGCTACAACCTAGAATGACGGAGATATGATGTAATTTATCCATCATTGCCTGAAAACAGAACCGGAAAAAATAATGATGGTGATCATATTTTTATAAATGGGTAACTGCGAACACAGTACCCCCCCCCCCCCCCCCCCAAAAAACAATATGACATGAATATGTTTATATTTCAATAATATTACCATATGTTAATTGATTTTTGTGTCAATCTGATTAAGATGACATAACAAAAATACTACACGTTCATTTATTATTTTGTGCCTGTCAACCTATTTATAAATCATGCCTATATTTGCTAACACGAGTCATGTCCTATATATGTGTCGTGTAATTGTGTCGAAACTCATTTTGCCACCTCTAACTATATAACTTTTAAATCACAATTATGGTGAAAATAAAATTAAAATTGTGAAAAATACACTCAATAGAAGTGTGGTAAATATGACTTTTAAATAATAAATTTGACAAAAAAAATAAAAATATAATATGTTCATCACCATTTAAGTGTAGCATAAATTCAATTTTAAATCACAATCATAAATGTTTATTATACATTTAATACTGTAACTTTTAAGTTATAACTGACTAACCGTGATTCTAAAGAGTATGTTAAGATCAATTCATGTTGACCAAAGAAGGCAAAGAAAACAAACTCTCTGCACATGGATAAATCTATCATGATATAAAAATGATTACATCTAGAATATTAATTAAACCTACTAATCAAATACCTATTAATTTATATTTATATATACAATTTGAAGTTGTCATGCATCGTGAAAAAAAAAAGGGACTCGAGATTGGCAATAATTTTTCTATTGAAGCAGTTAATTGGGGGTAAACAAATCATAATGGCATATGAACTTATATATATTTTATTTTTTGTTAGAAAAAATTATATAATAACTAATGATTATAAATGAGTAATTTGTGGAGACTGAACTTTTTTTTTAATTAATTACCTAGAAACAACAACTGACAAGGTGTAAATTAAGTGCAGTAATATATATGTTTGACTCGCAGTGTCGCTTTCAGAATTATTAATTAATTATAACTGCAAACATTTCATTCCAATTCCGAGATGTGTTCCCTAGCTTCGTTAATGGCTAGAGAATATATATATATATATGTATATATAATTCAACAGCAACGAACAAAACACCCTTCTCATAAATATATATATAAATATATATTTTTTTAAAAAAAAGTTACCAGTCTTCCTGTTAACAGCGACAGGGCTGAGTTCAAGCGATTTTCTTTTATATATATATATATTTATATTTGTTGAAGGATACGAAACTGAAAATTACAGAATAATTTCCTTTGATTAATTATGGCTCAAAACTACCATAACCTCAATCGACAACGCAGTAGGTAAATCAATTAATGCAGACTAATTAATGCATTACTGAAAAGGATTAAGTAAAAGGAAAAATGAAAATTAAGACTACTTTTATAAAAAGAAAAAAAAAAGAAAAAGAAAAAGAAAGAAAGAAATCGTCCTCTCTCATCATTTTTCTTATTTTAGTACTAATGCCGATGACAAGCGATCAACATGCCAAATGGGTGAGTTAAATAATAATAATAAAAAAAATAAAAATAAATCAATTCGTGGAATGGAAGGGTAATTAAAAAGAGAAAAAGATAAGACAGGTCGAAGCTAAGCAAGTAAAAGACAGAAAGAGGAAGGCTGGCACAGGGTTGCGGTCGAGAGGGAACTGTCAACCCTCAGTTCCCCAAAAATTGCAACGTAGCGTTTGACATTTTGCATGATGCTGCAACATCCCCCCCAGTCCATCCCACTTTTTTACTACTTGCACTTCTCTTCCCCCTTTTTTTTTTTTCTTTTTAATTTATTAAATGGCAATTCGAATATAGCTTTTTCCACTCCCCTCTAATAATCTATGGCTCTATGGCTCCATTTTTAATTAATAATTCTCGTGGCTCCTTTGACTCGAGAGCCTATAGCCACTGGCCAGCCTTTTACCTTTTAGACTTTTAAGCGAAATTCACAACATTAACGAGATAAAGACAAGCGGCTGATGAAACCAAAAATAATATTCACACTTAACGAGGATAAAATATATACTTTTTACTGTCCGCCCCACAGTGTTGTTTTTCAGCTCGCATCCCCATTATTAAATATTAAATATGGCGTGTAAAAGCGAAACGTCTTTTAGGGAATCGTCCTTTTTTTGGGGGGTGAATGGTGTGATGAGTTCAGTTCAGGCAGCCCCTCGAGGGGGAAAAAAAGAAAAAAAAATTTTTAGCAAAAACTACATGCAACACGTGAGGGGGGCACAAATATTGAAGTGGGTTTTCAGAGCTTTCGAAAGATCTGAACCGCATCAGTCCTTTTCAAGCTCTTTGATTTCTGAACGGGCTCCATGTCCACTGCTAATGCGGGTGTGGCGTGGTCCCTATATTCTTTAACTTACGTCCATTTGGTTAAAACCATTTATCATATGCTCTTGTTCTGCTTCTTCTTCTCCTGTTCAAAGATTTGATCTCTCTTCTTTATTAGCTTTTTGCTCTCTTTTTCTTTTTGGCTCTTCTCTTCTATTTCTTCGCTGCTTGGACCTTGGATATGATGTCCTGTCGTTTTTCTATCTATCTATCGGGGTTTTGTTAATAATAGATATCACCCCCCCACCCTATTCATGTCTTTTAAAATAAATTATTAACTAAATATTTACTTTTGAATGGAAATAAGAGATTTGTACTTTCAAATTCCCAACTCCACTCACGTGATTGAAAGAGAAATTGGCACCCATTAGAATATAACTCAAGTCTAAACATATATATATTGTCATATTTACAATCTTAGCCACCAAGAGTTTAGAATTTTCAATTTTGAATGAATCCACGATTGGATACTAAGGCGAGGTTACGTTGACTACTGAATTAATGGTTAAAATTAATTTAATATGATCCTAAGTCATTCTTGATCGGCGTTTAATCTTATTGAATTATGTTTTACATTAATTAGTTAAATGGAGTTAATTAAGATTATAAGTAAGATAAGTCAGCTCACCAATAATTAGTATCAAAACGAAGTTACTAATAATCAAAATGCGGTGGTAGAACAATAGTGGTTTCATTCAAGAGCGAGATTGTTAAGTTATGTCCTACATTTTCTAGTTAAAAATAATTAATTGAATTTATTAACAAGATAGGTCCCTTTATCTAATAAACTAGTCTTTTAAATAAGAAACTTAAATATCTTAAATCCAGGCCCAACAAACTCAATTGCAAATAATATTGAGAGTGTATCGAGGAATGTAAATATTAGGGAAGGTGGGGGTGAAATTTAACCTTACGGTAAGTAAAGAACAGATGTTATGAATGAATGAAATGTATGGCAACACGCTGTTTGCCTTCCATCCATGTAGTTTTGTAAATTCAAGATTTTCTTCTTCTTCTTTTTTTTTTTTTTGCAGATAATTAGACGTTTAAATCAACGAAACTGTGGATTTGTCATTTGGTAGTTGACAGTTAGCAGCTATTTACTCCATGAGTACTCATAATAATTGATGGATGTAGCTGGCTAGCTAGCTAACATAAGATACAAATTGGACGTGAAGGAGAGGGAGAGAGACAAGCATGGCCACGTGAAAGAGTGACTGAAAATACTATATAATATAAAATGCAGGTCACATGTAATGTAAAAAAGCATGGGATTGAAAATTCGCATTAGGTTAAAATACATTTATGTAGAAGCAGCTGATAGATTTTGTTTAAATATATATTTGATTATTGATTGGAAAAAGACGGGGGATGTCGTACCAAAAAAACATTCGAGTTTTACAATAAAACAACCGTGTCGATATAAATTTGGAAATAGAGAAAAGCGAATGCGGCTCATTGCATAAAGTCAAATTCTCTGCTAAATTCCCCCCATATAACATGACGAGCACCAGCTTGCTTTGCCTTCACAGTTCATCACAATTCTCAACATTATATATATATATATGCAATCATGTCATGTGTATTTATCAGGTTCTTGATAGGTTTAAGTTTTCGGTGTGTGTTGTTGCTACTTACCAGAACAATCCAACATTATATTATATCCATCGATCGTTAATTGTGAAGCAGCTGTATATGTATGTTTTAAATCTATTCTTCTCGACAGTAGAGGGAAAATCCAAACTGAATTTGTTGTGATTCGACTTTATAGCGTTAAAAAAAAAAAGAAAAGAAAAAATTACAATTTGGCATGCAAGAGAATTATAAGTAGACAAAGTTTGCATATCATTTGCAATGTGCCAAAGAATTGTTATAAATAACAATGGTAAAGCTACACAATTGGGATATAGTTTTCTATTAGGAACAAAATGACAATTTGTATGTGTGTGTGTGTGTGTATAATCATTATTTAATCAGAACATTCTCGTTTTATTAAAGTGAGGATATCATTATTACTTACATTACTAATGACATGATCAGTAGTGTTATTATTTCTTAACATCACGTTTGTTCTTGACAATCCCATTATGACATTAACGGATTAGCCCATTATTAAAGTGAGGATATCGTTATTAGTCACATTACTAATGACATGATTAGTAGTGTTATTATTTCTTAACAGCACGGTTGTTGTCGACGACCCCATTATGACATTAATGAATTACCCCAACTTTCAAGACTATTATTATTATCAACAAATTTGAATGTAACTTCAATGGGATCTAAAAAATCTGAATGAGTCTAAATTCTAAATAAAGATAAATATTTGAATCTGAATTATATATATTTTTTTGTTTAAATCTATGATAATGAGCATTGAGTAGTTTTTTTTTTTCAACTTAAACGTCCGAAAATCATACTTTTATAGTTGTGCCTTTACAAATCTAAAATGCTATAAGTATGTAATAAATATTGCAAAAAAATAAATAAGATAGTATTTTATCATAGCATTAAATCATGTTCAAGTAAATGCAATAATCAATTTCGATGTAGTTTATAATATATTATTTAAAAAAATTGTAAAGATAAATAATGCTAACTTAATAATTAAAAAATATAAAAATAATAGTTATCCACTATTATATTATCAATTATCACAAGTTATGGATGATGAATAATAATGCTAATTAGTAAGCTTTATTTAGGTAATGACAAAAATAATTACATTAGATTGGGTTATTTTGGATAAAATATTTTTTTGATGTCACTTATACTTTTTTTTTTTTTAATGAAACTAGATATACATTAAGAAGAATAAGAGCCAAACAGATCAGCAAATAAGAATAGAGGTAAAACAGACCTCTACTCTCCATGAATTTCCTACCCGAGCTACAGAATGTGTCCAGGGTTCAATTTAAATAAGTGGATAATTGCACTAACGTATGTGGGTTAACCCAAATTCCAGTGGGCTAACGTTTCGGCCCATTAACGTGGTGGGTTGCTCGGCCTCATCCCCCCCCAGCCTCAGTTTTGTTTTCTCGAAATGGGGAAATCAAAATCAGACGGTCCACAGTTATCGCCGGCTTCTCTCCTCTGATTAGAGAAAGCGTCTCCATCTCAGCTCTCTAGACCCTCGATCCCAAAGCTATTAGGTAATTTAACATCTGGTTTAGATATCGGTCTCTAATTTAACATCTATTTTACTTTTAAATTTACTTTACTTTATTTGAATGATCGGTGATTCAGCTTGGTAGCTGAGTAGACTCGCAACTTTTCATTGACTGTAGAAATTTTTCCGAAATGATAACTCATTTTAATGCATTAGGATCTTGCTTGCTTGGTTGCTGTAAAAAATCCAACAAGAGGGGTTCATAATATTAATAGGGGATGATGATGATGGCTAGAAGAACAATGCGAAGGATGGTGGGGGTAACAGCGTGGCCATGGGCACGGGCGACGAGGAGTCTAAGCCTTAGTGCGATAAATGACAACAGAATTATAATGTCACCACCGCTTGTCACTCTAGACCTCCCCGAAATTTGGACTCCTCCTGATTCCCATGACTGTAATCCTCTCCCACAACGAAATTGCTGTAAGCATCTCTCCTTCCTCATCTATTTGATTTTGATGCATGCAGCAACACCTGGCCTGGCTCTTAGTATAATGGAACTGTTTGTTTGGTGACCATGATTGAAAGACTTAACTTCTATTCGTTGAATATAGATAGATATTTGATATCCACATGCTGGTTGTCTGGCCGGCTTAATCGTTTTTAAGTTTTCAATTGCAATCAAAAACTTGGATTTTCCAATTTAAAATTTAAACTTCAATAATTTTGATTCTTACTGGTCGAAAGAGGCTCAAGTTTGATTATCCTATTTTACTTTGTATTTATGTTGGATTGATGATTCACTAGTTATATCAAGAAAGATATTACCTTCTTCTTGCTGAAAATACTGTTAAATTACTTTCTCTACTGTTATCATCGTCATCCTGAGTTGGCTTTTCATTTTAATCATTTTGTTTTCCTTTTATGCCTCTTTTAAGATCCTATGTGGTTGATATTTGAGGTTCACCACAGCCAATCTACAGACCGCTACCGTAATAGATGGAAAGTCCATTGCTGAGGAGATCAGGTCGGGTATAGCTAAGGAAGTAAGGAGAATGAAGGAATCTATCAGAAACGTTCCTGGTTTGGCTGTTATTTTGGTGGGCGAAAGAAGGGACTCACAAACTTATGTTCGCAACAAGATAAAAGCTTGTGAAGAAGTTGGAATCAAGTCCATTATAACTGAATTTGCTGATGGTTGTACAGAAGATGAAGTTCTCAATGCCTTGTCAAGTTATAATCAGGATTCATCAATTAATGGTATTCTTGTCCAGCTTCCTCTACCACAAGTAATTTCTACAGCCATAACGTGATCCAATTTTTGCTTTTACTGATCTGAAAGAGAAGAGTACGTGTCTTGATTTTGAAGCCTTTTCAATTCAAATTAGACCTAGAACTGAGAATACTGGCCAATCTCAATCTTAGCTCTCCTTTGTAGAGCAATATTAGAATTTGCCCCTGGACAGACCCCATCTTGCAAAAGTTTAGACAAGTCATAGCATGTGATTATTGCCCACTTTCCTTGCCAAATGGAAAATCAATCTTAATCGCCCAAAATTATCGCTCTATTCCACTGCTTCCTGGTGATTAAGGAGTATCTGTTAGTAAAATTTTGTCTACAATTTCCTGATTTAGAATTGTTTTTTTCCTCCTTTTCCTCTCAAAAGACCTACTACACGGTGATCATTTTGTTTATATGTTAACTGTTTATATTCATCAGAAAGAAAAGAGAGGAAGAGATATCTCTTAGATATTCTGAAATAAGCTTAATGTTTTGACGCAAGCCTATTGATTTGTGTGTGCAGCATTTGGATGAGGGAAAGATCTTGGATGCTGTGAGCTTGGAAAAAGATGTGGATGGCTTCCATCCACTAAATATAGGGAATCTCGCCATGAGAGGAAGGGAACCACTGTTTATTCCATGTACGCCAAAAGGTTGCATTGAGTTATTGATCAGATCGGGGGTCGAGATAATGGGCAAGAATGCTGTGGTGATTGGTAGAAGCAATATTGTTGGATTGCCCACATCTTTATTGTTGCAGGTAAATACCATTTTCTCAGCAGTATTTCTCGGCTATGTAAACATAATCTTATCAATATTTTCTGTCAGAGACACCATGCAACCGTCAGTATTGTACACGCCTTAACAAAAAACCCCGAGCAGATCACCAGTGAGGCTGATATCGTGATCGCAGCTGCAGGAGTAGCTAATCTGGTTCGTGGGAGTTGGCTAAAGCCTGGTGCTGTTGTTCTTGATGTTGGAACTTGTCCTGTTGATGTAAGCGTGGTAAATTTTCACCCCATTTTTGCTTATTGTTATAGGTTATGACATTTTCAACATGCCAATCACTAATAAACGAATGTCAAGAGAACTTGATTTATGAAAAGAACGTAGCAACATTTCCATCCATAGAAATGACTCATTAACATGGAATCAGAAATTTTTTTTGCACTGTCTAGAATGTTTTACTTTTATGTTCTTACTTAAATTTGTGGATGGTCAGGATCCAAGCTGTGAATATGGTTATCGTCTAATGGGAGATGTTTGCTATGAAGAAGCAATGAGGTTAGCGTCGGCCATTACCCCTGTGCCTGGAGGAGTTGGACCCATGACTGTTGCTATGCTTCTCTCCAACACTCTCGACTCTGCCAAACGGGCATACGGCTTTACTTGACTGCCAATGCATTATCCTTTTCAAAAAATTGTATTCAATTGTACTATTTCTTGCTTCCACAATGATTGAAATAACATAGTTTTCAAGTCTAATATCAATTAACTTGCACATAGATTCTTTTAAACGAGCTGTTCATTTTTCAATATTTTGGGAAATTTGGACTTTTTTTTTATTAAAAGGTATTAGTTTCCAATTAGACCTTTCCCAAGAGAAAAAAAAGACGAAAGAAATTACGCTAAAGCAGAAGCGAAATATTTACGAAATAGAGGACTCGTAAAAAATGCGGTTGCTACAATTAGCTGATAAAATGAAAGTGTGAAATAGATGTTGTATATGCGGCTGGAATTCCTTATGTTAAAATTAGTTATTCAAATTCAACTTCGATGTGCTTGGCGGGGCATCATCATCTGACCAATGAGGTTGTTATAATGAATGATAACAGGCAATTAACCATCTAAATTTAGCCGCTTCCAATTCAGAAGCAACATATGTGCTAAGTCTGGCTTTATACCTTTTTATTTTTATTTTTATGTGGCCAAAGCGGTCTCCAAAATTTACGTCCATATTCACTAAATCTTATGATTCAATTTTCAAGATATCAAGCTCGAGTACATAGCAATATAGAGTAAGCCACAAAAAGGTTGAAACGGGTGACCATGCAATAAGCAAATTATCCTTGTCCCCCAGTTGCAAAGCAGACAACCACCGTGCTACGCATAATATGCCTTTAACCATTAAACTTATTTCTCACACCGTGCTACACATAATATGCCTTTAACAGAAATTAAACTTAATTCTCAGGTATTTAAACATCGATATTCTCTTTGCTTATTAATGAAGGAGTACTGATTCTACTAATTTTTCGGGTAAATATACAGACAAATTCAGGTTATGACGTTCTTCGTCAATCACTGGAGCAAATCCTGATAAAGAATGAAAGAAAGAGGGCAAATCAGCCTTAGGAGATGCCAAGAAAATGATATTAATGAAGACTAATCACTCAATAACATCAATTTTATGCTGCATTCCAAAGGGACTCCTCTCTCATCATTCCGCTTCATTCGTGGGCTGCATCGGCTCAACCACTGGAGGAATGCAGTCCACTCTGTAGCGCAGAACCTATTCCAGAAAATAGAATGACATAAAACTGTCGAGAAATCATAAGGTTGATAACATTCTAAAACCGAGAATGGGCTGTTGATAAACACTACTGACAGAAGTTAGCCAAAGGTTGGTATCAAATGAATGATTAACTCCTGTTGCTTCTAATTCACAAGTTCCTTATCAAGTGAAAACAGGTCATTCAATGAACACCAGGAACTCTGAATGTCAGATGATCAATTCTAAGATTAAGAAAAATGTTGCTGGAAGCATGTGCAGGCTAGTATGCTAACAGTTCCTGCTGAACTATCATAGAGAGAGAGAGAGATTGGGAAAAAAATCAAGTTCCCCATTTTCTAAATGCGATAGTTCACCTCTCCATGAAAACAGACAGCCATTTCTTGTTAGAGATCAAAGTGTCAAAGAAAAAAGCACAAACTTAAGGAATCACTAGTCCACGTCTAAATACCTTTTTGAAAAATGTTGAATACGTATTATCCCAAAGAAGTTTGTAATTCCCCACCAGGACCGTACAGAAGTTTCCCTGAGAAAAGCAATGGCATTAGGTGAGAAATTACATTTAAATTCAAAAGCACGATAAAAGAATGTTTTGCAATAGATGCAACAGCTCACTTGATCAGATTCGTGACGACGATAGGGTAATATCAGCTATCATCATCCATGCCCAGTGTGAATCAAAAGAATCAGTCAAGTCAAAAGAATAGAAAGGGGAAATGAGGGGTAGAAAAAGGAAGAAAACAAGCAAGCTTCAGCAGGTGTCGAAGCATAAAGAGAACAAAATAACTTCAACAGGATTTAGAATGCTTGGTAAAGACTGACATAGCTCAACTTACGGTTTTCTCTCCAGATTCATTAGTGTACTCCAAACTAAATCCAATATCCTGATAGCAGTGACAGAAATAAAGATCAATACATGATCTACAAAATCATACTTCTCATTTTAAATGCAGCAAATGAGATCCATATGATAAAATAACTAACCACACTTTATTTCGTAAACTGTGAGATTTGCAAAAAAAGGGAGAATATTCTTCTTAGAGATTTAACTACAGAAGAGCCGAGGTAATTTCCTTTCTGATTCACGAAGCATTGGGAGGGGAAAAAACAATTAATGCAATAAGATCATTATAAATACGAAGAGTTCGATGGGGATATTTACTTAGGAACAAAAACAGAAACACTAGATTTAATGGGAAAGTCTATGAGTGACACTTAAAGGGTACAAAAGCCAGGCAAGACCTGCCGCTACAAATAAACTAAGCCAGGCAAGACCTGCCTCTACAAATAAACTAACCTAAACAATAAACTTTATCTCAAGCCCAAGCTTCTTTAAATAATAATAGCCAAACCCCAAAATATTAAATGCATAAAATAACAAATAAACTAAGCCAGATCTCCATCATAATAGCTCTCAATCACAAATTATGCTTTGTGGTAAAAATGACAAAAAAGTGATATAATCACTAACTAAACGCCACAACTTATGTTTGCAAACTCAGATGGAAAGAATTATAGATAAATAAATATACCGTGCTAATCTTGCCTTGGACCACTGAGAAATCCCAAGCAATGTATGAGTTTACTGAATCCACTGAAAATGAAACCTAAAATGCAATGAAATTAGAAAGTCACAGATCAGATTTAGAAATAGATATGGATATCTGAAGATTGACAAAAGCTACCAAAATCACATGTAAACACAAATGCAAAAATGTTTTGACACACCAGGCCAACTCATCTTAAATTTTGGACTTAATGAAACTGTGCGCTCAACCCAATACAACATCTAACATTATTTTTTCTGAAATCATAAAATGCTTCCCTTTGCCTGACTCATACATTCACATTCACACACAATTGCACACAATAGAAGGGAAGAGAACGTTATCCAAGTAATTCAAGAATTTACACTTCATATCCATAGCTTTTGATGTATCTCTCAAGTATGATTTTAATGTAATACAATTTATACAAATTACATATTCCCTGACAGAACCACAGCCATAATTAGTCTCCAGTAAATTCAGGGAAAATTCTAACATTGACTATTTTCCGGTGTGAAGATCCAGAATTTACAAATTCCAAAAGATAGAAGGCTGTTTCATTTACAGCAGTTGTATGACAACTTGGATCAGCAACTAAAATAAGTACATAATAATATCCATTTACAACAATCAAAGAAAAAGTACAAATCTGGCAAGCAGATTTTGATGACAAACCTCAAAATTTTTTCCAGCTGGTATGGTTATTTCTTTGTACTCATCATTTTTCCTGGATGACAAACAACCATCAATATTTAAGCTTAAGTTATGAATGTTGATATTAAGCAACATTTTAAAATTTACCTTGTTTCCAGTGCACCGGCAGCCTCTGCTGAGATGAAGAAGGGGGAATTCGCAAAGACCCCACTGGTACAAACAAACACGCCAATTAGCACACCAAAGCTAATCATCATGCAACAGCAGCACAAAGACCTTTTCGCCATATTACATATAGTTAAGTTCATGTACTAAATAAATTAAGTGAGCTAATGCTTCTGTCTCCCTTTTTCTTTTTCTTCACCCCACAAAAAAAAAAAAAAACCAATGAAATGACAAGCATCGATTCAGTGATTGATTTAGTAGCTCAATAATTATAACAAAAAATTAACTCCACGTGACCATTACAAGTTCATGACAGTAAATTTGGCTAATTTGGCAACAACTATTCCAGCCAAAACAATTGCGTTGATGTTCATTACCGCTATAAATACAGGAAACATTCTAATACCTAATAAATTTGATGAAACTTTCAAATTCAGAGGTGTAGACATCAACTGCTTGTTCCAAGATAGCAACCTGATGCCTCTTTCTTCTCAATTTAAGCATTATCAAGAAAGCATTAGAGGCAACAAAGCAAACAAAAGAGAGTGTCAGTACAACAAGCGGGTGAAAATTGTTACACAAACTTACAACTTCTAAATTTAACAAATTGACAAACAAAGGATGTAAGATATCTCACAATTTGTTAGCATCAAACCTCCCCCAAGATAAAAAAAGAAAGAGTCTGATAAAGATCACCATTGCAGTTAAGCTATATAAAGGGGGTCCATAACGATGTCGTTGCTCTTCCATGGGCCTTGAAGAAGAAGATATAATTTCTTGTCATTCAACATAGTAGACTGGAGGTTCTAATATAAATGCTTCCAACTTACTATCTAGGAGTCCAGTAAGCATAACCGTTTTAAAAAACTGATTGACAAGACACTCCTTCCCAAACCAGAAAAGACATACCCATCATCATCATTTATTTGACGAACAAAATCCAGTAAGACCTACACCAAGGAGGAAAAGAAAAAACAACAAATCATTTATACATGTTTCTCCATGCTTGAGCTTGCAAAACCATGCACAATTAAATTTTTGGTGACCTCCACTCTGAGAAGGCATAAAATCTAATAAATCAGACAAAGCAAACTTTAAATAATTAAGATTTCACTCAAACGACATAGTCTTATAGTTCAATTTTAATGAATCTCAACTGATCCAATTCTCAACTTAGCTCATCCAGCATGTTCACTAGGTCCCCACGTTAGTTTTGAAGCTAAGTTAGGTAGTGGTTTGTACGTATGACGTACTAGCATCTTTTCAACCAAAGTTTAGCTCCTAGTGACACAGATGCATTGCTATGACATGCTACTAAAAAATGTAACTTCTTTTATTTGTGATATCTAAGAACCATAGATACTGTATTATATACCCTCGAGAAGCTCTAAGCTCCTTCGAACTCCTCTTTTTCTGATACCTTACTTTCTACCAGCAATGTTTTTGCCTCCAACCTACATTCCAGCCCCTAATAAAACTACAATTCTAACTTCGAGTAAATAATCCAAGCATCCTAACCTTACTGAGGGCAACCACTTTCCGAGGATTGGAAAGATGAACAAATAGGTCTAATGAAGCCAAAAAAGAGATCAAACCCCAAAAAAAAAAAAGATCTAAAATATCTACCTGCGGAACTCCTACCAAGTACTTTACAAGTGTTTTGTAGACACCTGTAGCCGATCCAAGTTGAGCTAACTGCCTCCTCCTGAAAAGGCAGTCACCCATCACGCTGTCAGATCACAGTCCACGCCACAACAGCCACAAAGAAAACCAAGGAAACTAACCTATCCATTTGTTGTTTCCACATGAGAGCATATCGATCACGTATACTTCCACCAGAATTGACCAAAGCATCAACCTCAGCTTGCTTATTCCTCTCCGATCGCTCTCTTTGTTGCTTGATCAGTGTTCCTCGAAAATCTTGAGGCATGTAGGTCATAACTGCAAATATATTCAGATAACCCGAATCAATTTTACATAACTGACAAATAAAATTTGTCAACCTTTAATCTCTAAAACTTGGCTTACTCTATTCGTAAGTTTTAGTGATTTCAATAAATAACAGGTTTCAGACTTGAGATTAATTCATAAGTGCCTCAAAATTTAATAGTTTTTGCTAGCTTTTGTTAAGTTTTGATTAATAACAGGACTAGATACTGCATAGAACTAACCTGTGTTAAATATGCGTTCAGAATTTACAGCTTGGAAAGACTTCAATGTGTTTAAAGTCTTTTCAAATTTCTCACTTAGCTTCCCTAAGACATTAGCTAATTCAACATCCTCAGGATCGGACGACTGTTGTAGCTGCAGTGCAGAACAAACAGCTAATTTTTACATTAGCAAAAGCTCCACAATGCAACAAAAAGATGTGCAAGGCAATAGTAGTGTGAGTGTGTAAACACGTAACATATCTTACCGTAGCTGGCCAATGTGATCTTTCGAGTAAAAAAATAATCTCTTCCATATGCTCCCGATTCTTCCACATGTTCTCATCAATTTTATGGGGAGATTGGCGATCAGCTTCCTCTATCAATAAGCTCTCCTCTATGATACACAAAGGCAACTTCTCTTCAAAAATGTTTGTACAAAAGCTAATGCGTCACTTTAAATAGAGTAAGAGAGATTGATAAAAGGGGGAAATCTGAGCAAATATCAAAATCATCGCAGATCAAAGTGAAAAATACAGCGACACTCAGCAGATATGAAACGAAACACTGAGAGAAAACCTTGAGAGGGAGGAGAATCCAGGAGAAGATCATTGGCGAGAGAACGAATCTGAGAGGAAAGGCGAGACACGTCATCGGAGAGAGGAGGAGCGGGGTACTTGTCGTAATAAGATGCCAAAAAGTTCCTGGTAATCGGCACCAGACCCTCAGTTGATGCCATTTTCTGTTTCTTTTTTCCCTTTTTTTTTTTAACTTCTTTCCGTGTATGCAGTGGAGAGTTAGTTACCGGCGATTTCAATTCAATTGATGGTGTCGTTAACCAATCAGTTCTCGTCGTGCCTCTAATCAACCCCTGATTTCTCACGTAAAATTTTCAAACGCTTGAAGCCGGGAGACCGCTACAGAGAAAGAGACAAGAGAGTGCGATTGAAGATTGTTTCAATTTGAAGGCAAGTTAGGAAATTGGCAAAGCCAGTCCACTGTCCACGCCTACGGCCTGAGGCAAGCTGCATTTATTTTTAATTTTCGTATTTTCCTTTCGTGAAATGGTACATAAATTCCTCCTCTCCTCTCCCCTCTCAGCCCCCGACAAAATATTTATGAGGTAATATAGCAGTTGTACAAATCAAAAAAAGAAAAGATTCTGACATATTAAAATTTATTATAAATAATTAATACATAATTATATGAAATTGAACTCTATATCCCACCTTATTCCTGTGATCCGGGTGGGTCCCATCTCCTAACATCTTTGCAATTTTTCCATATTTTGCATAATTGCCTTATTTGTTTCGTTCTCACGGGCAATTGCCTTCTTGTACTTTTTTCTTTAAATTTCTTTGAACTTTAGATAACGTGTTTGTATTAAGAATATTCTTTTACCAAATATTAATGTATTTTAATTGTTTGTTCTCCATCACGTTCTCAGTTGGATCGACCGTTAGTTTCACATGATCTCATAATTAGTGATTGGCATGATCTTACTTTTATGTTATAATACTCGGTGGTTGAAGATGGCTTCAGCAACACGATTGGTTCATTCTAAGTAAAATGATCATTCAGAATAATTATATATATTAATCAAATTAGTAAAGAAGAAGGTTGTTGATTGTGCGCCATATTATAGACGTACAAATTTATTGTAATTTTATTTGTTGTGGTAAAAATTACATTGTATAATTTAGGTTAGAGCGAGATATTTTATTTTAATTTTTTATTAAATTTTTTTACAAAAATTTTATAGTTAATGTAATGCCATCTAATATTGAGTGAATTTGCATCATCAAATGTTATTTTATTCAATATTGAGTGAACTTACATCATTTAATGTTATTTAATTTTAACTTACATCATCAAATGTTATTTTATTTTAAATATTTATGACTAAATTTCATGATTCAAAATTATAAATTAAAATTTTAAGGTAAAATAGTCCAATCATTTATGTTATGATTATTTATTTATAAATTAATTATTATGCCACCATCTATCATTATATCTATTGAAGTTAAATTTAACATCGTTGGAATTCTTATTGTCATGTCTAAGCAATTTGATTGGTATTGCCAAAGATTACGTTTTTGTTTCTTGTAAATTTATAGTTGAAGTTTCCGTCTCCACAAATTAATCAAAAATGAGTTACAAAAGTCATCACCCCTCCCACCACCTATCACTTATCAATCTACCCTAGGGCGGTGATGGTGGTATCTCACAACTTATTGTTGTCAAAATTTCTGCGACAAGTTCGTAACTAATTGAAGTGATATTTATGTCATTGCATCCAACGATAAGAATTCCACCAGCACCGAATTTGACATTAACAGATTTAACAATTAATGACAAGAAAGTCATTAGTATTAGATAGTTGATGATGCCAATTCCAACGATCAATTGTGTTGATGACAACAGGAGTCTATTGATAGCAATTGTCGGTTAACATTAATATTTTATTAATAAAATAAATAAATTATTAAAAAATATTTAAATAATTCAAAAAATAAATAAACCCAAGTCTCTCTAACTAGTGTGAGTGATTGCGTGGATCACAAATTAATTAACAAACAAGCCAAAATTTTAAATTTTAACAAATACAGTGCTACTTTCGGTGCATTTTGTGCGACACATTAATGTGATTTAAATTTTAAAAACGAGCTATATAATATGTTTAAAAAATTTGGATGAAAAGTTGGGGAGTGGGGGGGGGGGGGGGGGGGGGCAGTTCGGACCCAGCCTATGCGGTCCGGGTAAAATTCAAATTGTATACACGAATAAATCGGTCTTGATTTTTAAAAAATGAATACCCGGATAGGTTCGGGCACGGGTTCAGGACATGTCCGGTTTTTTAATAAGTAAAAAAAAAAACACAATTATAAACCGAAAAACCAAAATAAACCCTAACGCTTGGGTACGGCCCATAAACTGAAGCAAGCAAGCAAGCCACACCTGCGAGGCCGCTGCCGCACTCCAACACTCCCAGCCAGCAGCCGGCACCACGCCATAGAATTGAGTTAAGAAGAATCTTTCAGCTACTTCTAAAGTTGGTATAACAAGTTTCTCCTTATAAGTATATTTTGTTTGTTTTGTTCAGATAGAAAGTGAAGATGACAAGTTGTGGAAAGCTGACACAAGAGAGCCCTTCCAGGAAGTTGCAGCAAGGGAATGGAGTTTATGAAATGGTGAGCTACTGCTTTTTGTAATTTTAAGTAGAATAATCTAGGACGGCATGAACATTGAAACTTATAGCTCTTCTATCATATGTACAGGTTGTGGACTCCACAAGAGAAGGAGATTGCAGTTGTCAGCCATGGCTTTTTTTTTTTTTTTTCAATTTAGTTTGAATTGAAAAATGTTAGTTTTGTATTTGTGTAATATATTTAATATTTTATTAAGGATGAAATTTATTTTTAAAATTAAATTTTTTGAAAAATTATTTTAATATTTTTCATAATTGTAAAAATGAGGTAATTCTACATTTTTCTACACTTTCTCAATAATAACATTAAGAATGCGTTTGAAATTGAGGTACTGTAAGTTATAATTGTTATGAAAAAAAATTATAATTATAAAATAAAAGTTAGTAATATATAGTAAATGTAAATTTTAAATAATAATTTTGATAAAATTATTGAAAATACAATAGATTTTTTATTATATAAATAAAAAATTATATAAACATACTTTTCAAGTTACAACACACTTTAATGCCGTACAACTGTTCAATCTCAATTTCAAACCCTAAATGGTCTCTAAGTATAGGTAAAAAATTTGAAACTACATGAAGAATACATAAAACTCAAAATTAAATCTAATTTTATTAATATATTATATATGTGTTTAGTAATATAAGAATATTTTTTTAATTTTTTTTTACTTGATCCATATCAAAATAAATAATTGTGCTTAATTAACTTGTGTAATAAATAGATATTATTATAGAAAATAGGGAAAAAGTATATATATATCCTATAATAAATATAAAATTAATGGTTAAACCAATTTAATAAAACTTATTCTACTTTTTTTAGTATAATCTTTTTTGTTTAATTAATGAGTAATTTTTTTGTTTGATTAAAGAAAATAATTTTTTGTAAATAAATAAAATATTTTCACTAAATTCTATAGAAATAATGTTAATTTTTTAAATAATTAATAATTTTATATGAGTTTACTGATTTTGTGTTATATTTATTAATACTATATGTAATTTACAATATATATATTTATCACGGTATTGATGCCATGATTTTTCTTAAAATAAATTTTCCTTAGATATTTGCATTCTCACTTTAGCTAAAAATTTAAATTTAAATTTAAATTAAAAAAAAAATCCCCCACAAGCGCATCCTTAAATTAGTGTCCAATTGAAGATCGCCAAACACACCCATGCTGTAAATTCTTTTTTCTCTGCGATGGCCTTACTTCTTTAACATATGAAATTATCAAAAACATTTTTTCAAAGATATTTAAAAGCATTAAATAAGAAAAGAATAAAGCAAAAGCACAGGGCACTTTAGTAAAAGAGCAGACGGTTAAAATTCAATTATGGGGGCGGGTGCATGTAATGAAAACCCTAGAATAGTCAGGCATCCGAATCCAAAAAGGGAAAAAGAGAGAAATTAAAGGGGGAAGACAAAAGAAGGGCATCCGATATTAGTGGAAAGCAAAAGAAACCACGGAATGGGAATTGGAATGGAATAGAAGTGATTGATATTTAGCAGTTGGATTTCATAAAGCTAAAAAAAAAAAAAATGATATCGGAGGGAAAGGAACAGTCAGCACGGATATTGGCGACGTGCTTAATAGCCGGAGCCGTGATGGTGGCCGGAGTTTCGTTGTTAACTCTCTACTTGGCAGCTCCTAATGACAGGCGGTTACAATGGACTAGAAAGAAGAAGAAGCCGGTACGGGTTTACATGGACGGTTGCTTCGACATGATGCACTACGGCCATTGCAACGCGCTCCGTCAGGCGCGTGCGCTTGGGGATCAGTTGGTGGTTGGTGTTGTTAGCGATGCCGAAATCATCGCCAACAAGGGGCCACCCGTGACCCCTCTTCACGAGAGGATGATTATGGTGAATGCTGTCAAATGGGTCGATGAGGTCATCTCGGATGCGCCTTATGCCATAACCAAAGATTTTATGAAGAAACTGTTTGATGAGTACAACATCGATTACATTATTCACGGGGACGATCCTTGTGTTCTTCCTGATGGAACTGATGCCTACGAACTTGCCAAGAAGGCTGGTCGCTACAAGCAGATTAAGCGTACGGAAGGTGTCTCCAGCACTGATATTGTTGGTACGTTCTGTTTTCCATGAATTTTGGATTTTTATTCTTCTTTTTTAGTGTTTGCGATTTTTTTTTAAATTCATAAATGAATGAACAGGTCGCATGCTTCTCTGCGTCAGAGAGAGATCCATTAGCGACAGCCACAATCACTCATCCTTGCAGAGGCAGTTCAGCCACGGTCACAACCAGAAAGTTGAAGAGCGCGGATCTGGTGGAACTCGTGTCTCTCATTTTCTACCAACTTCGCGAAGAATTGTTCAATTCTCTAATGGCAAGGTATGCATAATGGTTAAATTGGAAATTTTGAACTTCAAACAGTGTTAGTGTATGTAATTGCTTCTTGCATGTTTGATTTGAAGAAGTATTTGTTACAGTTTTATCATATCAGTGCCAACGAAATTTATGCTATGTGACTTGGGCTACTTTACTTTTCTCTGGTATTACTGTTAATGATGCAAATGGAAATTAAAACTATGTAAATTAGCTCTCTCTCTGTGTCTTTAAATTCTATTTTAGACTGCCTTTTATACATAATTTTTGGAATGAGCTTCCGCATTTCTAATTCTACATTCAAAACCACAATTCTATCAGTTCCTAATATCACACTATGCACCACGCTTCTGCATGACAGCCCTTAAAAAAATATATATATATATACCAAAGAGGTCTTGCACCAGTGACTGGCAGATTTCCTAAGGGCCTCTCTTTTGAAATTTTTATCTGGGAGTGTATGCTATTTCAGCTGCTACCTCTGTGTGTGTGTGTTTTTTTTTGGAGCCTCCATTTTTTCCTTGGTCTTTTCTGTTCCTCCTAGTTGTGATTAATAAACTTGTCTTAGATTCCTTCTTTTCTTTACCTACAAGATTTGGCATTTGTTTCTCCTCCCCCTTCATCCTTTCTAGTGGCATTGTTCGTTATGAAATTATTCTGTGAGGCTTACCTCTGACTCTCTTGATGATAATTATACTGTGGCTGCAGGGGCCTGGTCCTGATGCTCGAATAATTTACATTGATGGTGCATTTGATCTATTTCACGCAGGACATGTTGAGGTATATTTTTGTTCTGTTATTGTTGTTATCAACCATTAATAACCTTCACATACTAAATATGTTTGTGCTTTAAATGGGTGGGTGACTTTTGAGTTTTTCAAGTTTTCTTGTCTGAATAAAAAATATGCTAGGGAATATGTTTTAACTCAAGAGGGAGTGACCTGGTTATTGTTTTCTGCAAAACTTGTGATAGTTGTATTCTTACATTGTATGACCTTTTGGTAGTCCATTTTATTACTCCATTTTGGATGACTTCAGTCTACCTATTTCAGATTCTTGTTTCCCACCCTCACATTTTCAGATTTTGGTGTCATTACTGCATATTTTATTATGGGTTGAGTTCTATCATGTCTTTTTTCTGTTTAAATTTATCTTTATCTCTGTTATTTTACACTCATTTTGTATTTATTGCCAATTATCTTGTGTTGTAGATTTTGAGGATTGCTCGGGGGCTTGGAGATTTTCTTCTTGTTGGGATTCACAATGATCAAACGGTCAGGTTGAAAAATCCTTCTATATCCTTCATTTTGTTAGACTTTGCCCTGATTCTATAGTCATCTTTTATATTAAGAAAATTGAGCGAAGTTTCTGACCTTTATCATGTGTTATGGAAACTTAACCACATGGCTCTGCAGTGCTAAAAGAGGAGCTCATCGCCCTATCATGAATCTTCACGAAAGAAGTTTAAGTGTTTTAGCTTGTCGCTATGTTGATGAGGTTATAATTGGTGCTCCTTGGGAAGTTTCTAAAGACATGGTTAGTTTCTCTGTTAACTCTTGTTATTTTCCTTGTGGCTTCTAAGCATCTTTCATTTTGTGTTACTCGTTGTAAGCTAGTTATTAGGCTTTGTGTTGATATTTAAATTGTCAGGCTAGATGTTGATTTTTTTTTTTTTTTGAATGAGGCTAGATGTTGATTTCAATCATCAGTAAAGATGTTTTCTCAAACGTTGATGCATAGCTCTTGACTATTAATTAAATTGGATGATTGATTCAGAGAAATAAAAAATCAGAAAGATATTATAAATAGTACTAATGTAGTTACGCATGGAAATTATTAGTTAATATATATACATCTGGTGATATCTAGTTTACTCATTTCTGGATTATCTAAAATACTTGTGTTAGCTTTGCATAAGAGTGCAAGATGCATTGGCCATGAAGGAATTGGTGCTGGAGTCTGAGTTTGTCTGAGTGATGGATGTTTGGAAGTTAGAAATGGTGGATGCTACTAATAATTTTTAGGAAGCACTAGCTAGCGGTCAGTGATGTGGTTGTGCTGGATGGCATCCCCACCAGGGTCTTTTTCTTTGTGTGGGACAGTTATTCCCACATCCATCTTGTGGGAACTCTTTTTTTCTAAAAATTAAAATTACTTGATCTCTCTTTTTTTTTTTTCCCCCCCCTTGGGCTTCAAATGGTCAAGAGAGTGTGTATACACACATTGCATGTTTTTTGCTGTAGGCTCTAGGGAGAGAAGAATACTAGATATCTTGAAGGAGAGAAGGAAAGAATTGACTATTCAGTTGAATTCTAGGATCTTGACTCTTGTGGACTTTCCTAGCTCATTTTTGGAATTAGTTTATGTCTTAGAATTTTCCTTCTTCTTTGGTTAAAGGATGACTGGTCAAAGTCATGACATGGGTCTTTATTACTGATATAACTTGATTTTTTTTTTTTGTGGCTGCAGATTACAACATTCAACATCTCATTAGTTGTCCACGGAACTGTAGCTGAGAACAATGATTTTCAGAAGGTAAATTTTGTAGAAGTTTCTAGTTGTGGTTACAAAGAGTTGACCACTGACTATTGTGGTGCCATGTACACCTATTCGCTGACAGATTATTTTTGTTATATAGGATGATGGCAATCCATATGCTATTCCAATTAGCATGGATATCTTCAAAGTTCTGGAAAGTCCACTTGATATTACTACTACCACGATAATTAGGAGGATTGTATCAAATCACGAGGCATATCAGGTTCACCTACTTTCAAAAACCTTGTTATTTGATGCTCTTGATCAACTTTGCATGTTTTAACATGTTTTAAGAAAGGAGCCACTTGACTATTGGCTGAAAGAAAAGAGTTCACTCTGCAAAACTTGCCTTTTAATATGTGCCCGAAAAAAGACCTTTTCACTGCTCTTCCGACCCTGGGAGCATGTGATGGTTGTTCTAGTAGTTGGCCAAGTCAGTGTAACATATGTATGAAGATGGGAGAATCAACCTGTTTAAGGCTGTTGTATGTGTAATAGGTTTGTCTTCTCGAAATTATAGTATGGGAGTTATGGGCTTGTTCTAACGTGTCCAGTGAGCAGTTTGGTGCTATGGCCATTAAATGCTTAATGTTTGTTTGTTTGCTGCGTTGGTGTTTTTTTCTGTTTAATCAACGGAGAAATGAAAATGTGTTTCTTTCTTCTGCAGAAACGAAATGAGAAAAAGAATGCAAGCGAGAAAAGGTACTATGAGGGCAAGACTTTTGTGTCTGGTGATTGACTGATGATATATCATCTGGTGCACATACATGGCTAGCCATTGGATGCATACTCATTCTTTCTGTAGTTATCAATTGCAAGTAGAACGGATTTTTGTTGTATTGGCAATATGGATAACTGAAGAGGGTTGGCGTTTGTACAACGAACAGTCTCAAGATCATACAATTGCTGAGTTAGTCTTACAATGCAATTCTGTACTTGTATTTTGTAGAGCCGGATTCTTGGAATTTTGTTCCAAGGTGATAATTAAAAGTTTAGGATAGAGTTGAGTTGACCGAGTTTAAATATATCATTATTTATTTATTTTACAAGATGAACAATCGTATCATCAATTCAAGCGCAATATTGCATGCTTGTGAACAAAATCTTTTGATGACTCCTGTCCAGCTATCTCTTCTTTCCCATTGGCCACGGCCAAGGAAGCAAAATGCAAAACTTGTATGAATTATTTACGTGGGCTTTTTGTGTACACAAAAAGAAAAAAAAAAAAAGCAGTACAAAGTCATCAAGAACACAAAGCAGGAGTATACGGCTTGGTGGAGATGCGATCCAGTACAATTACAAAGGCCATAATAAGTTCACTGCTATAACCAGGTTGTATAACTAAGCTAAAAACGTCGTCGCTTAGCATTACGGTAGAGTTCATGACTCTCTTCCTCGCAATCTTGGCCACGACTTGTCCTTCCGCATTACTTATCTTGCAGTTTCGATTCCCGAAAGAACCCTCAATCCTGAAATCCGGCGTCGTCCCCATTTGTTGTCTACCTCGTCCTGATGCTGATCCCATGAACACCTCCGCTTTATCCTTGCCGCCACCGAAGAACGCCATCGATGAGCTCCTCATCGAAAATACTTTACATCTCGGACTGCTCTTTCCACAGTCATCCTCTTCCCTGTACGCGTTCCACTGGTTTTGCATGCTCAGTATCTGTCCATAGCCATGCACAAAAGTTTCATCAGAGATTCATAAAGTGCTGTGTTGTAAAGCCTTTGCACAATATAAAGACACACACACACACGTATATATACCTGGAGTTTCAAAGAAAGCAGAGCATTGCCAGCTCCGTCCATGAGCACTAGGCCGGAGGCAGCAACACAGGGATGATTCCGCGAGTAATTCTCAACACGGAAAACTAATCTCCCTTGCTGATCAAACACTGTGAACCCATCAGTGCCTTGGAAGCTCATGCTTGATCTCTTCCACACAGTGAGCGTGCTCGGGCGTAAACGGCAATCATCATCTCCTTTCGGTTTCAATTCATTGCGTTTGTTCTCACTGGGATAAATTTTGGACATGGTTGCCTTGTGCCGTTAATCTTGAATGAATATTGATCTCCTATAATGACTTGAAACCCAAATTAAGATAGCTGTAGCAAGTACTTTAATCTTATTTACATGTATATATATATAGAGAAAGAGAGAGACGTGCGTGGAAAGAGAGTTCCTTTGTCTCGGATGTTATGTCTCCGTTGGTGGCTTACACAATTAATTCCGCAGGCCCCCAGCTTTATGCAGCTATCAGCGACCTGGTTTAATTTTTTCTTTAAATTATTCATCACCACCAATCCATGAATTGGTATTTAAGATACAGATATAAATTAGTTATAATTATCGTAATATATGTATGGCTATACTTTGTTTTGGGGGGGGGAAGATGTACAATTAATTTGATTATTAATGGGACGCGCCTCCTTTTTAACAAGTGGGTTGTTATCTAGTTTTTATGCTGCTCCTGCTTTTGCTTGTTATGTGTACACATGATTTTAGTTTATATAAATTGTGTTGGGGGCACGCAAAAAAATTGGCGGTCTAGGAATTAAGGAAAAGGAAAATCATCATTTTCGTTTATCCCCCCGTGTGTAGCCACTACCAAACATCATAAGTAGACTTCTTAAGTCACTAGAATCACGACCTACATGCATAGGGCAGTAGGCCAGCACCTTTATGTCTTACATGTGCAATATATATATTTCAAATTGCCAAAATGGTTTTTATTTTTCTTTACCCACCGAATCTTGCTTAGTACTCTTGTGAGTAATGTGTAATCCTCTAATAAATAGATAGATGAAATCAAAGAATTAATATATTCTCATGATTTAGTGCTATTAATACTAATATTGAATGGTTGAGATTTAATCAGTCTTTATATCTATTAAACTCAAATTACATATGTGAATTCTACTCACAAAAATTTATTTTAGGAGTAAATTCTTATATCCAATTTTTTAAATTCTATACCGCATTAAAACCTCTATTTTTTTTATACAATCCAATTTAAACATATTATTGAAACCCCTACATAATATATTTTAAATTTGAGGATCCTTTTTAAAATTTAAAATTTTAATTTTTTCAAAAGATGCAGGACAGTAAGAGAGAGAATAAAAATGTTATACCAAATAATGGGAGCTGCTACCTTACGTTAAACGTAAGGTACAACCCTCTCACAAACAATGAGTCCTACAACGACCCACTTCTTAACTTTGTGAGAAAGTTATATCTTACATTTAACGTACCCCAAACAATATAGTAGTGCAGTTATTGTCTTAATTAATAAATTGTGAGAAGATTTTATGGTCAATAGAAGCTTCTTAGACCTTGCATGCATGTGACCAATAATTTGTGGCGACGATGAAAATTTAGCTCTCAACTTGCTCCCAAAAGGGGAAATTAATTCAAAGCTAGCGGCGGGAGACCTAGTATGTTTGATTCCTCCACGTGAAATCTTATGAATGAAAACAAGCGAGATAAGGGTTTGAATGACAGATGGTCAATCACACCCAAGGTCTTTTTTTCCAACATTAACCATGTGAAAACGAGTCTTAGTGCCTCTAAAATATTGATTTAATTGTAATTAATTGTCCAACTTGGCTTAGTGCCCTCGGTTTTGAGTCATCAAAGCACTAACTCCTCTAACCACCGAGTTGAATTTTATTTGATTTGGTTAATCTACGTGGTATCATTTTCTCCATGAAATTAAAATATAAGCACTCCTCTAATTAGGTCATTGTCTGTAGCCCGTACTAGGATATATTTCTATATATAAAGGGTCATTTTTTATAACTGTAGTAGAGATGGCAATGGTACCTACAAATCTGTCCAAACTCACCTGTTAAAATCCGTCCGCTGTGGATAATTTTGCAGGTTGCACTCGAATTTATTATTAGAAATTGAAACTCGCACTACGTTATGAGTGAGTTTGATATTAGCTAAATATTCGATGGATAGCCGCTGGGGATATCCACCAAACCCGCAGTTATTTTCCTAAATATTTTCAATGTAATTTTAATTAAAAAATAATTAAATCTAAAAATATATAAATAAAATAAATGTAAAGTGTAAACATGTCACGTGTGGTGTGTGTAAATTGCAACTCATAACATAACCTAAAGGAAATCCGAATTATTTCTATTTACATTGATTAAATTTAGAATTGAGTATGTTATGTGGAAATTCAGGTTATTAATATAAATTTACATATTGAACATTTGTGATTTTATATGTGAGAACCCGTAAAAAATCTGCTGGTAATTATTCCAGGTTTGATAATTGTCAAAACCCATAGTAGGTAGATTTTTTTTCTAAAAAATTAAAACCCACAACAGGTGCGGGTGCGGATTTGGTAATAACAAACTCACTGCGGGCGGTGTCCATTGCCATCCCTATACAGCAATTATAAAAATTACTGTAGCGATATAAATAGATACAATTAGATTTGATCAATGGTTCATAAAATTAGAATTTAGTTAGGAAAATATTTTAATTTTGATAATTAAAAATTTAATCAAGATGATATCCAAAAAAGTGTTTATTTAAGATTAAATAATAACAACAAACAAATATAGTTTATCTAAACTTCTATATTTTTCATCTTGTTCTCGCTTCTTCACAAAGAATTGCTAGATTAGTAAAGATTGGGGTAATGCCAATGAGTAAAATCAAGTATTTAAAATTATACTGTTACAATTATACATAATAAAAGGGATCACTATTCTATTAACATGCATGTGTTTTTGAAGATTTTCTAGTTCATATTTATCATGTATACATTAACATGCGTGTGTTTGTGGGTGTGTGTGTGCGTGCAAGCTTATTTAATGTTTTATTTTTTAGTGATTTAGAAAACATTTTTTAATTACTTAAAAATAAAATTATATCTATGAACCTGCACATAACTCAGCAACTTCAATATTACACAGTCATTATTACAGCTTGATAGAAAAATCTTCATATAAAATAAGAAAAAAAAAAGTAAAATGTCACTTTAAAAGGAAACTCACATCCAATATACGACGCGTGCATTTTAATTGCAGGTGGTATTTGGTAAGCATCCACCATGAATAAAAACAAAATTTAACCTGGATTAGGATTAGGATTAGGATTAGAGGGTCACTAGAATATGTTTGGGAATAGAAAATTCGATCACTTTGTAGTCCATATGGGATTTAATGTGTGTGTGTGTGTGTGTGTGTTAGTTAATTAATTTTATTTAGAAGGGGAAAGTTTATGGAGGTAAGTGGCCCTAGTGTCATCATCATTAGGTCGATCGCTCGTTGTATTTTAAATAATCTATTGATTAAATAAACGGTAATAAAAATCAAATAATAATTAATGTCATAAATATATTAATTTATATAGTCAGAAGGAATGTGAAAAATTCATAGTTTAATCAACTAAAAACATGTGGGGTAGAGGGTTAGAAAAAATTGGAATTATTTTATTAATTAATTTTGCCTCTATCAGAATTGAAGAAAGAAAATTGACTAGTGTGTATGCATATGCGGAATTAATTAATCTAAACGTTCCTTATCAGAATTAATGATGTTATTACTGCATATTTTATTATGGGTTGAGTTCTATCATGTCTTTTTTCTGTTTAAATTTATCTTTATCTCTGTTATTTTACACTCATTTTTGTATTTATTGCCAATTATCTTGCTTGGGGGCTTGGAGATTTTCTTCTTGTTGGGATACACAATGATCAAACAGTCAGGTTGAAAAATCCTTCTATATCCTTCATTTTGTTAAGACTTTGCCCTGATTCCATAGTCGTCTTTTATATTTTGAAAATTGAGCGAAGTTTCTGACCTTTATCATGTGTTATGGAAACTTAATCACATGGTTCTGCAGTGCTAAAAGAGGAGCTCATCGCCCTATCATGAATCTTCACGAAAGAAGTTTAAGTGTTTTAGCTTGTCGCTACGTTGATGAGGTTATAATTGGTGCTCCCTGGGAAGTTTCTAAAGACATGGTTAGTTTCTCTGTTAACTCTTGTTATTTTCCTTGTGTCTTCTACGTATCTTTCATTTTGTGTTACTCGTTGTAAGCTAGTTATTAGGCTTTCTGTTGATATTTAAATTGTCAGGCTAGATGTTGATTTAAATCATCAGTAAATATGTTTTCTCAAACGTTGATGCATAGCTCTTGACTCAGAGAAATAAAAAATCAGAAAGATATTATATATAGTACTAATGTAGTTACGCATGGAAATTATTAGTTAACATACATACATCTGGTGATATCTAGTTTACTCATTTATGGGTTATCTAAAATACTTGTGTTAGCTTTTGCATAAGAGTGCAAGATGCATTGGCCATGAAGGAATTGGTGCTGGAGTCTGAGTTTCTCTGAGTGATGCATGTTTGGAAGTTAGAAATGGTGGATGCTACTAATAATTTTTAGGAAGCACTAGCTAGCTGTCACTGATGTGGTTGTGCTAGATGGCATCCCCACCAGGGTCTTTTTCTTTCTGTGGGAAGGTTATTCCCACATCCATCTTGTGGGAACTCTTTTTTTTCTAAATATTAAAATTACTTGATCTCATATTTATTAATTTTTTAATTCTATTAAATCACATTTGATTTAAATTTAAAAAATAATAAAATCATAAATAACGTTACTTTTTCTCGTTCAAGGGGTCCACATTGTAAAATAACACAAGACCCTTACACATTAGGGGTGTTCAGAATCCGATCCGATCCGCTCAAACCGTCTAATCCGTAAAAATCTAATCCGTATAAATCCGATCCGTGGATCGGTGGATTGGATTGGATTGAAATTTTAAAAATCTACAGTCGGTTGATTGGATATGCATTTACTTCTGTGAATCCGCAAAAATCCGTGAATCCACAAAAAAATTATTTATTTATTTATTTTTAAAAATATTAAAAATATGATATTACATAATTATATAAGCACCATAATATAATTTAGTCATTATTTAATAAAATAAAAAATATTAAATCAATAATAAAAAAAATAAAGTAAAGTAAAGTCATTAAGTAAAGTAACATAACAATCATTATCTAATAAAAATAAAAAATAAAAAATATCAAATCGGTCAAAAATTATTGAAATAAAGTCATCCTCATCCAAAATCAAAACGAAAGTTAAAGCTTTTGTAAAAAGAAAAAAAGAAATAACAATGACATAAAGTCAAAAGTAAATTAGATAACGTCAAAAGCAACTAGCATTAGCAATTTAGCAGAACACAAAATCGCAAATCAGTGGTCACTCTGCAAACGAAAAAAAAAACCCTAAGCTGCTTCCTGCTTCCCTGCCATCACAGTCACACGCACAATACCGACGAGTACTATTAAACCTTACCACGATGTTTCTATCTCCTTCTCCAGGTACAGTACTCGTAAACATTCTCCTAATTTATTATTTTGATTTTATCTTCGATAACATTTGTTCTGTTTTTTTTAATTATTATTGTGTATCTTCTTTTTTGTCAATGGTGACTTGAGATAATGATTTTGATATCCTTTTATTAATAATAAGGTTGTTGGGGATCGAGGGAGAGAATTATTTGTTGATTGCATGTCTTAATTCGGTTGCTTTTTCTATTTGTTCTGCGGTAAAACTGAATCTGTTAATTTCTTGTTTGATGGGCTATTTTTAAAAAAAATGAAGATTAAAGAGTTGTTGTGGGGGGTGGTTGAATCATGTTGCTTTTGTGGATCTAACAATCATATTGCCTTTTTTGGATGTAACACACGAATTTCGTGATTTTTCTTTTTGAATTGGCTTCTTTTACTTTTCCTAACTAAACTCTTTTAAGATTAATTTGTTCCTGTCATTTTTCGTAATTAATTCTAATGATTTTTCATATTTGTGGTGTAGATGACTTCTCAATTTGATAAAGGAAAACGCATAGCTGTAGATTCAGCCCCCCAAGTTCTAAATCATCCAGTAACGCTGAAGGTACGCCCAATAAATCCACTACTTCAGAAGCTTGGGAGCATTTTATCCAATTAAGTTACGATCCATTGCATCCTAGATCCAAATGTCGATATTGTAGAAAAGAATATAAATGTGGTTTTAATAAAGGAACATCTAATTTATTAGGTCATATAAGATAGAGATGTCTAAAATATCCAGGTCGAGCTCGAGTGGACAAAAAACAAAAAACTTTGTCTTACCAACATGTGAAAATTAGAGAGCCATGTAGCCTTGTATCAACGACCTATATTGTAAAGGCTTGTAGGGAAGCAATTGCTAAGTTTGTTATAAAAGATGAGATGTCATTTAGAGTTGTAGAGGGTGAAGTGTTTAGGGAAATGTTGGGAGTTTTTGAAAATAGATTTAAAGTACCATCTCGCACTACTATTGCTTGTGATAATTTACAACTTTACAAAAAAATAAAAAAAGATTTGACTGATTTTTTTTTAGTAGTCATCAAAGAGTTTGCCTCACTACAGACACATGGACTTCAGCTCAAAATCTTTGTTATATGTGTCTTACAGCTCACTTTATTGATGATAATTGGACATTGCACAAAAAAATATTGAATTTTTGTCAAGTTACTGACCATAAAGGTAAAACAATTGGTAGGCAAATTGAAACATGCCTATTAGATTGGGGTATTGAGAGAGTTTTTACAGTAACGGTTGATAATGCTTCTTCTAATGATGGTGTTGTCTTTTATTTGTCAAAAGTTGTGAACAATTGGAATAGTGCAATCTTAGGGGGTCAAAATATGCATTTGAGGTGTAGTGCACATATATTAAATCTCATTGTTGCAGAAGGGTTAAAAGAGTATCATCAGTCGATTTCTAAAATTCGTAACGTTGTAAGATTTGTTAGATCTTCGCCTTCTAGGACACAAAAGTTTAAGGCATATGCAGAGCGAGAGAAAATTTCTTCAAATAAGTTGTTGTGTCTAGATGTCGTAACTAGATGGAATTCCACTTTTTTCATGTTAGAGACTGCTGAAAAGTATGAAAAAGTATTTGATCGGTTAGAGCTTCATGATGCACAATACATTCGTGAGTTTTGTTTGAGCGAGCCAAAAACGTGTCCTTCGTCAATTGATTGGGAATATGCTCGTTATTTCATTAAATTATTGAAGGTTTTTCATGATGCCACTTTGACATTTTTGGGTTCTTTATATGTGACATCCAATAATTTTTTGCGCCAATTATGTTTGATTCATACACAATTGCAAGCTTGGAGGGATAGTAAGGATTTAATTTTTGAAGATAATGGCTGAAAATATGAAAAAGAAGTATGATAAGTATTGAGGAAATTATGAAACAATCAACCCTTACTTGTTTGTTTCTATTTTGCTTGAGCCTCGACATAAAAAACAGTTTTTGAGATATTGTTTTGTAGTGTTGTTTGGTGAATTTAAAGCTAATGAGTTGGTTGTTAAAGTGCGGAATAATTTACATAGTTTATATGAGGAATACAAATTGCTTTATGGTGATGATGTGGAAGTAATGAATGTTGTCAATGATGAAAAAGATTTAGAGGAATAAATATGATGAAAAATATTTAAACAATTAATCTCGATGTCTAATATTTTGAATAAAACTATAATAATGCGTTTAAAGTTTTAAAATATAACAAACCAAAATTAATTGTTCAAATAAAATTACAATAATATATTAATATAATATCAAAATTAATTGTTTAAATAAATCCATAATAATATATTGAAAGTCTCAAAATAAAACACACCAAAAGGAAAAACTTCCATCTCCAATTTGTGTTTCGTATTTTAGCCTAAACAAAATAAACATAATTGATATAAATAAAAAATAAAAAATTTATTAAATAAAAAAATTATTTAATAAATAAATTAATAAATATTTACCCTTATATCCCATCAAATGCCATCAAGCTTCATCAAATATATTCTTGTCAGCTCCCAAAATCTTTATACGTATAAGATAAGAAAAGTGTCAATTTTTAAAATAGAATAACAATATAAAGTCAAATAATAATCAAAAAATAAAATTAAAGTTAAATTGTTACATTTTACCTAGTCTCAATATGTTCAATCTCATCTATTACTTCATCAAGATTTATCGGAGTTGAATGTAGCCAATTTTATGTGCAAATTAATGCCTCCACTGTCCTTGTAGATAGTGAGCACCGATGTGGATCAAGAACACGCCCACCAGTGCTAAATGCTGACTCAGATGCCACAGTGGAAACAGACATGTCCAAAATATCTCGAGCAACATAAGACAAAATTGGATATTTGGAAGAATTAGTCTTCCACCAATCCAAAACATCAAAACTCTCATTTTCTAGGTTCTCACATGATTCTAACAAGTAAAGATCCACTTCTGTTTTGCACTCTACAAAAATGTTGTCTTTTAAAATCCTCATATAACGCGAATCAAACATTTGCCTAGCATCAACCTCAGTATCAACCTCTAAATCTTTTTCATCATTGACAGCATCTATTACTTCCACATCATCACCATAAAGCAATTTGTATTCCTCATATAAACTATGTAAATTATTCCGCACTTTAACAACCAACTCATTAGTTTTAAATTCACCAAACAACACTACAAAACAATATCTCAAAAATCATTTTTTATGTCGAGGCTCAAGCAAAATAGAAACAAACAAGTAAGGGTTGATTGTTTCATAATTTCCTCAATACTTATCATATTTCTTTTTCATATTTTCAGCCATTATCTTCAAAAATAAATCCTTACTATCCCTCCAAGCTTGCAATTGTGTATGAATCAAACATAATTGGCGCAAATAATTATTGGATGTCACATACAAAGAACACGAAAATGTCAGAGTGGCATCATGAAAAACCTTCAAGAAGTTAATGAAATAACGAGCATATTCCCAATCAATTGACGAAGGACACGTTTTTGGCTCGCTCAAACAAAACTCACGAATGTATTGTGCATCATGAAGCTCTAACCGATCAAATACTTTTTCATACTTTTCAGCAGCCTCTAACATGAAAAAAGTGGAATTCCATCTAGTTACGACATCTAGACACAACAACTTATTTGAAGAAATTTTCTCTCGCTCTGCATATGCCTTAAACTTTTGTGTCCTAGAAGGCGAAGATCTAACAAATCTTACAACATTGCGAATTTTAGAAATCGACTGATGATACTCTTTTAACCCTTCTGCAACAATGAGATTTAATATATGTGCACTACACCTCAAATGCATATTTTGACCCCCTAAGATTGCACTATTCCAATTGTTCACAACTTTTGACAAATAAAAGATAACACCATCATTAGAAGAAGCATTATCAACCGTTACTGTAAAAACTCTCTCAATACCCCAATCTAATAGGCATGTTTCAATTTGCCTACCAATTGTTTTACCTTTATGGTCAGCAACTTGACAAAAATTCAATATTTTTTTGTGCAATGTCCAATTATCATCAATAAAGTGAGCTGTAAGACACATATAACAAAGATTTTGAGCTGAAGTCCATGTGTCTGTAGTGAGGCAAACTCTTTGATGACTACTAACAAAAAAAATCAGTCAAATCTTTTTTTTTTTTTGTAAAGTTGCAAAATATCACGAGCAATAGTAGTGCGAGATGGTACTTTAAATCTACTTTCAAAAACTCCGAACATTTCTCTAAACCCTTCACCCTTTACAACTCTAAATGACATCTCATCTTTTATAACAAACATTGCTTCCCTACAAGCCTCAACACTATAGGTCGTTGATACAAGGCTACATGGCTCTCCAATTTTCACTAGTTGGTACGACAAAGTTTTTTATTTTTTGTCCACTCGAGCTCGACCAGGATATTTTAGACATCTCTCTCTTATATGACCCAATAAATTAGATGTTCCTTTATTAAAACCACATTTATATTCTTTTCCACAATATCGACATTTGGATCTAAGATGCAGTGGATCAGAACTTAATTGGATAAAATGCTCACAAGCTTCTAAAGTAGTGGATTTATTAGGCGTACCTTTAACATTACTAGATGATTTAGAACTTGGGGGGACTGAATCTACAGCTACGCGTTTTCCTTTATCAAATTGAGAAGTCATCTACACCACAAATATGAAAAATCATTAGAATTAATTACGAAAAATGACAGGAACAAATTAAGCTTAAAAGAGTTTAGTTAGGAAAAGTAAAAGAAGCCAATTCAAAAAGAAAAATCACGAAATTCGTGTGTTACATCCAGAAAAGGCAATATGATTGTTAGATCCACAAAAGCAACATGATTCAACCACCCTCCACAACAACTCTTTAATATTCATTTTTAAAAAAAATAACCCATCAAACAAGAAATTAACAGATTCAATTTTACCACAGAACAAAAAGCAAAAGCAATCGAATTAAGACATGCAATCAACAAATAATTCTCTCCCTCGATCCCCAACAACCTTATTATTAATAAAATGATATCAAAATCATTATCTCAAGTCACCATTGACAAAAAAGAGGATACATAATAATAATTAAAAAAATAGAACAAATGTTATCGAAGATAAAATCAAAATAATAAATTAGGAGAATGTTTACGAGTACTGTACCTGGAGAAGGAGATAGAAACACCGTGGTAAGGTTTAATAGTACTCGTCGGTATTGTGCGTGTGACTGTGATGGCAGGGAAGCAGGAAGCAGCTTAAGGTTTTTTTTTTTTCGTTTGCAGAGTGACCACTGATTTGCGATTTTGCGTTATGCTAAATTACTAATGCTAGTTGCTTTTGATGTTATCTAATTTACTTTTGACTTTATGTCATTGTTACTTTTTTCTTTTTTTTGACAAAAGCTTTAACTTTCGTTTTGGTTTTGGATGAGGATGACTTTATTTCAATAATTTTTGACCAATTTGATCATTTTTTATTTTTTATTTTTATTAGATAATGATTGTTATGTTACTTTACTTAATGACTTTACGTTACTTTAATTTTTTTATTATTGATTTAATATTTTTTATTTTATAATTTTATTAAATAATGACTAAATTATATTATGATGCTTATATAATTATGTAATATCATATTTATAATATTTTAAAATAAATAAATAAATTTTTTTTTTACGGATTCACAGATTTTTGCGGATTCATAGAAATAAATCCATATCCAATCCACCGACTGCGGATTTTTAAAATTTCAATCCAATCTAATCCACCAATCCACGAATCAGATTTTTACAGATTAGACGGATTGAACGGATCGGATCGGATTCTGAACACCCCTAATTCTTGTAATAAATTAACCCAATTATTTAATTCAAAATCTACTCCACTAAAAGACTGGAATTGACCTCCATAATTGTATGCTATCTAGGATAGTGTTCTCGAATAATAATTCAACCCATGCCACATTAATTTCTTTATTGCACAATCTTTGTACCACATTGTTAATTAAATTGATATCTTACTGTCCAATCAATTTAATTACATTTTATTTCTTAATACTTATTGATTTTCTCTAATTATCATTTTCATCATATTAAATATGTTGACAAACTCTGGCCAAAAAATTCTATGATCAAGTGCCGAAAACCCATCAAGATATGTGTTGTATAAATTCTATTTTTTTAATCTATAACTTCAATACTCATAATTGTTCCCACTAAAATACCGGGTAATTTTGACTACAAGTGTGCGTCATGCCCATTGGTCACTCAAATGGAATAACAATTATAATCATGAAATTGTAACTAACTCAAGATTAAGATTACCGAAAAATCAATGCTTATGAGATTTAATAAGTCTGACAGTTATTACAAAATTAATTAAATCTCATATGTGATCATGTTCAATGTAGTCGTACTATATCAATAAATTCACACATGATTAAGAAAAAATCATTTATTGAATTAATTATAGTCTATACTTAAATAAAGTGTCCAACTTTATTTATCAATTATAAACTTAATTTATTTAATTATAAGATAACTTGTATTTATGTCATTTGTGAATCCACACGGTGATCGCATAAATACATATAATATGATTAAATGGACTTTACTCAAAATATTAATTCAATTAAGATATTTAAAGAAAATTCTTATTTATTTTATTAATTAGAAAAATTATTTATTACAATTAAATAAATACATATTTTTTTAAATAAAAAAATTCCCAACAGCATGCATGTTTTTCACTGTAGGCTCTAGGGAGAGAAGAATATTAGATATCTTGAAGGAGAGAAGCAAAGAATTGACTATTTAGTTGAATTCTATGATCTTGACTCTTGTGGACTTTCCTAGCTCATTTTTGGAATTAGTTTATGTCTTAGAATTTTCCTTCTTCTTTGATTCAAGGATGACTGGTCAAAGTCATGACATGGGTCTTTATTACAGATATAGCTTGAAATTATTATTTTTGGCTGCAGATTACAACATTCAACATCTCATTAGTTGTCCACGGAACTGTAGCTGAGAACAATGATTTTCCGAAGGTAAATTTTGTAGAAGTTTCTAGTTGTGGTTACAAAGAGTTGACCACTGATTATTGTGGTGCCAAGATACACCTTTTCGCTGACAGATTATTTTTGTTGTATAGGATGATGGCAATCCATACGGTATTCCAATTAGCATGGGTATCTTCAAAGCTCTGGAAAGTCCACTCGATATTACTACTGCCACGATAATTAGGAGGATTGTATCAAATCACGAGGCATATCAGGTTCACCTACCTTCAAAAACCTTGTTATTTGATGCTCTTGATCAACTTTGCATGTTTTCACTACATGTTTTAAGAAAGGAGCCACTTGACTATTGGCTGAAAGAAAAGAGTTCACTCTGAAAAACTTGCCTTTTAATATGTGCCTGAAAAAAAGACCTATTCACTGCTCTTCCGACCTTGGGAGCATGTGATGGTTGTTCTAGTAGTTGGCCAAGTCAGTGTAACATATGTATGAAGATGGGAGAATCAACCTGTTTAAAGCTGTTGTATGTGTAATAGGTTTGTCTTCTCGAAATTATAGTATGGGAGTTATGGGCTTGTTCTAACGTGTCCAGTGAGCAGTTTGGTGCTATGGCCATTAAATGCTTAATGTTTGTTTATTTGTTGCGTTGGTGTTTTTTTCTGTTTAATCCACGGAGAAATGAAAATGTGTTTCTTTCTTCTGCAGAAACGAAATGAGAAAAAGAATGCAAGCGAGAAAAGGTACTACGAGGGCAAGACTTTTGTGTCTGGTGATTGACTGATGATATATCATCTGGTGCACATACGTGGCCAGTCATTGGATGCATACTCATTCTTTCTGTAGTTATCACTTGCAAGTAGAACGGATTTTTGTTGTATTGGCAATATGGATAACTGAATAGGGTTGGCATTTGCACAACGAACAATCTCAAGATCATACAATTGCTGAGTTAGTCTTACAATGCAATTCTGTACTTGTATTTTGTAGAGCCGGATTCTTGGAATTTTGTTCCAAGGTGATAATTAAAAGTTTAGGATAGGAATTCTGCTATTTGCACCGGGTCAAACCCCGAAAACTAAAGCAAAACGACGCCGTTTCCTCTTCTATTTGAAACGCTACCGTTTCACCATAGCAAAAGCTCTCCTCTTCGTTTTCTCCTCTTCGTTCTTCGTTTTCGTCTTCTCCTCTTCGTTTTTCATCTTCCCCTCTTCGTTTTCTCCTCTTCGTTTCACCAGGAAAATTTGCCATTCATTTTCTGCCATTAGTTTTGTCCTCTTCGTTTTCGTCTTCCCCTCCTCTTCGTTTGTGATATCCCTCCAACTGACCTAAAAATGGCATCAACATTTATTGGAAACTCGACCTCGATTCAGGAGATGCTCAGGCGTGTGAGCGAGCAGTTCACAGCTATGTTTAGGAGGAAGGCTTTCCTTCATTGGTACACCGGCGAAGGTATGGATGAGATGGAGTTCACTGAGGCAGAGAGCAATATGAATGATTTGGTTTCTGAGTATCAACAGTACCAAGATGCTAGAGCTGAAGAGGATTATTATGAGGATGAAGAAGAGGAAGTTCATCACATGTAGACCTGATCATGTTGTGTCTGATTTGGTAATGGTTGGTCAGAAGTTTTAATTTCTGGTTGCCAGTCTTTGGCAATTATAAATCCAGAAGGGTGTGCCAATTATGTTATCTAAAAGCTTTTGGTTTTGTTATTTCATTTTCCATTTTGTCATCGCAGAGAACTGAGCAAGAAACTTAGTCTTATGTGAGAATATTAACAGCTGCTGAAAAATCGAAGAGGAAGAGCTTCAACTTAGTTGTTTCTTTGCATAGCATCTTCGTTTCTCTGCCTTAGGAAAATGCAATGCTTTAGTTTGTTTTCTTTTTACTAGATAAAACAACTACGTTTCATGCAACCAAAAAGAAAAAAAAAAGCCAAAACAATGCCGTTTTGAACTAATTCGGGGTTTGACCTGGGAAAATAACATTTTCCTAACTTCTACTTTCGCTTAATTGTTATCTTCCCTCTTTATTCTCAAACACACTCTCAACTGTTATATTCCTTCTGGGCAAACGATTAAGCTTCTTTTAAATTTTGAAAATTCTTATTTACCAAGCATAAATCTAGAAAACCTATGAACAACATTTTAGGAAACAGAGTACCACCAACTCAAATAGAATCAGCTTATCAAACCACTATAACCCAACTTACGTATTTCTTTGTACATATTTCTAAGCCTGCCAACTTCTTCATCCATGGGCTGATCAAGCTTCTAGTCGAAGACCCATAAGCTGCCCTTGTTAGTTTCACTGTCTTCATCAATCTCCACTCTAGCAGCCATTCTCAATCTCAAACTCGACTTCAAATGATTGTTTATAGATTAAACCCACAAAACATTTCCAGATTACCCCCACTTTCAAAATCCTAAAACTAAAGCAACTTAAAATAGGAAAAAATAACTTATAACTCAATTTTAAAATTTGATCTTTATTTGAAATTCATACTCCAACTAAGAAATGAAAAACCCAAAAAAGAACAGATGAAAATGGCCAAAACAGGAACTTGATGCTTTAATTCAATAAAAAAGAAAAAAAGAAAAAGTTAACCAAATAATCAAAGAAGGCAAATTCCCAAAAAAAAAACAACAACAACAAAAGACAACAACCCAGTTGAGAAGGACAGTGGCGACAGCTAGGGTACTTTGGGACAACTTTGGTTGTGGCTGGTGTGACCTCGATCAATAACGAAAAAGAGATAACTCTACAAACGGTGCGTTTTAGCTTAAGTAAAACGGTACGTTGAAGTCGGGGTTTAATTCGGTGCAAATAGCTTTTTCCTAGAAGTTATCTTTAGTATAGTGCAGATAGAGCTTTCGATTGAAAAGAAAAAGAAAAACCTTAAAATGACGTTTTTAGAATCTTCGCGGTTTGACCCGAGATTTGACCCGGGGCAAATAGCAGCGCTGTTCATGTAATGGCACATACTGTTTTCGACACGACAGATTTATCATTTATGAGGTAATTTGATCTCATTTCCCCTTCAGTTGAGATTGAGAAGAGCACTTTTGTTTAGGACTAAGATAAAGGAATTATCTACCAAAAAAAAAAACTTGGGCTTTTCCCTCTGATTCTCCGACCTATTGTTCATCCTCTGTGACGAAGGACATTAACTGTACGATAGACTTGTATATGACTGTTTTAACACTTCATCTTTTAACCAGCCGCCAAAGAAATATTAGTTGTTAGACCACATTCTTAATGCGTAGCTATCTTTTGTCAACTCCACAATATATATATATATATATATATATATATATGTTTGTAATTTGAACAAAACTAATGTTTCCTCTACCTAAATTCAGCCAATCGATTTTTGACTCCTTTAATTAGCTTGGAAATTAGGAAAATTATTGCAATGCAAAAATTAAAATAATAACAGAAAACTTGTCATTGTTTAATTCAGATGATTTCTTCCCTTGATTCCGGACTACTGACCGAATTTAAATATATCATTATTTATTTATTTTACAAGATGAACAATCGTATCATCAATTCAAGCGCAATATTGCATGCTTGTGAACAAAATCTTTTGATGACTCCTGTCCAGCTATCTCTTCTTTCCCACTGACCATGGCCAAGGAAGCAAAATGCAAAACTTGTATGAATTATTTACGTGGGCTTTTTGTGTACACAAAAATGAAAAAAAAAAAGTACAAAGTCATCAAGAACACAAAGCAGGAGTATACGGCTTGGTGGAGATGCGATCCAGTACAATTACAAAAGCCATAATAAGTTCACTGCTATAACCAGGTTGTATAACTAAGCTAAAAACGTCGTCGCTTAGCATTACGGTAGAGTTCATGACTCTCTTCCTCGCAATCTTGGCCACGACTTGTCCTTCCGCATTACTTATCTTGCAGTTTCGATTCCTGAAAGAACCCTCAATCCTGAAATCCGGCGTCGTCCCCCTTTGTTGTCTACCTCGTCCTGATGCTGACCCCATGAACACCTCCGCCTTATCCTTGCCGCCACCGAAAAACGCCATCGATGAGCTCCTCATCGAAAATACTTTACACCTCGCACTGCTCTTCCACAGTCATCCTCTTCCCTGTACGCGTTCCACTGGTTTTGCATGCTCAGTATCTGTCCATAGCCATGCACAAAAGTTTCATCAGAGATTCATAAAGTGCGGTGTTGTAAAGCCTTTGCACAATATAAAGACATACACACACACAAACACAACACGTATAGATACCTGGGGTTTTAAAGAAAGCAGAGCATTGCCAGCTCCGTTCATGAGCACTAGACCGGAAGCAGCAACACAAGGATGATTCCGCGAGTAATTCTCAACACGGAAAACTAATCTCCCTTGCTGATCAAACACTGTGAACCCATCAGTGCCTTGGAAGCTCATGCTTGATCTCTTCCACACAGTGAGCGTGCTCGGGCGTAAACGGCAATCATCATCTCCTTTCTGTTTCAATTCATTGCGTTTGTTCTCACTGGGATAAATTTTGGACATGGTTGCCTTGTGCCGTTAATCTTGAATGAATATTGATCTCCAATAATGACTTGAAACCCAAATTAAGATAGCTATAGCAAGTACTTTAATCTTATTTACATGTACATATATATAGAGAAAGAGAGAGACGTGAGTGGAAAGAGAGTTCCTTTGTCTCGGATGTTATGTCTCCGTTGTTGGCTTACACAACTAATTCCCCAGGCCCCCAGCTTTATGCAGCTATCAGTGACCTGGTTTAATTTTTTCTTTAAATTATTCATCACCACCAATCCATGAATTGGTATTTAAGATACAGATATAATGAGTTATAATTATCGTAATATGTGTAGGGCTGCTGAGTTAATTTGATTATTAATGGGACACGCCTCCTTTTTGCGAAGTGGGTTGTTATCTAGTTATGAAATGTTTAGTGCACGAGAGAAATAAAGAAGAAAATGGTAGAAAGAGAGTGAGTGGGTAGAGAAGAGATGATAAAATTCTCTCATCTTTCTCTCTCGTGCTTCTCTACACCTATCACTGTTCTATCTAGTTTTTATGCTGCTCCTGGTTTTGCTTGTTATGCATACTCATCATTGTAGTTTATATAAGTTGTGTTGGGGGCACACAAAAAAGTTGGCGGTCTAGGAATTAAGGAAAGGAAAATCATCATTTTCGTTTATCCCCCCGTGTGTAGCCACTACCAAACATCATAAGTAGACTTCTAAAGTCACAAGAATCACGACCTACATGCATAGGGCAGTAGGCCAGTACCTTTATGTCTCATATGTGCAATACATATATTTCAAATTGCCAAATGGTTTTTATTTTTCTTTACCCACCGAATCTTGCTTAGTACTCTTGCGAGTAATGTGTAATCCTCTAATAAATAGATAGATGAATTCAAAGAAAAAGTAAGAGAGAGAATAAAAATGTTGTACCAAATAATATATTACTGAAGTTGTCTTAATTAATAAATTGTGAGAAGATTTTATATTTTAGAAGCTTCCTAGACCTTGCATGCATGTGACCGATAATTTGTCGCGACGATGAAAATTTAGCTCTCAACTTGCTCCCAAAAGGGGAAATTAATTCAAAGCTAGCGGCGGGAGACCTAGTACCCACTCTGCGCCTTATATTCATGTGGGCTTTTTAGTTGAATGCGTAAAAGCTTATTAATTGGTTGTTTTTTAGCTGCTTGTCGCTACTCGAAGAATTCAAATGATACCCTCCATAAGCATGAAGGCGATAACAGTTGTAGTAATGTTTGATTCCTCTACGTGAAATCTTATGAATGAAAACAAGCGAGATAAGGGTTTGAATGACAGATGGTCAATCACACCCAAGGTCTTTTTTTCCAACATTAACCATGTGAAAACGAGTCTTAGTGCCTCTAAAATATTGATTTAATTGTTAATTAATTGTCCAACTTGGCTTAGTGCCCTCGGTTTTGAGTCATCAAAGCACTAACTCCTCTAACCACCGAGTTGAATTTTATTTGATTTGGTTAATCTACGTGGTATCATTTTCTCCATGAAATTAAAATATAAGCACTCCTCTAATTAGGTCATTGTCTGTAGCCCGTACTAGGATATATTTCTATATATAAGGGGTCATTTTTTATTACTGCAGTAGGGATGATAATGGTACCTGCAAATTTGTCCAAACTCACCCATCAAAATCCGTCCGCTACAGATAATTTTACAGATTGTGGGCGGATTTATTATTAGAAATTGAAACTCGCACTACGTAATGAGTGGGTTTGATATTAGCTAAATATTCGATGGATAGCCGCAGGGATATCCACCAACCCCGTAATTTTTTTTCCCAATCATTTTCAATGTAATTTTAATTAAAAAATAATTAAATCTAAAAATATATAAATAAAATAAATGTAAAGTGTAAACATATCAAGTGGTGTGTGTAAATTGCAACTCATAACATAACCTAAAGGAAATCCGAATTATTTCTATTTACATTGATTAAATTTAAAATTGAGTATGTTATGTGTAATTTCAGGTTATTAATATAAATTTACATATTGAACATTTGTGATTTTATATGTGAGAACCCGTAAAAAATCTGCTGGTAATTATTCCAGGTTTGATAATTGTCAAAACCCATAGTAGGTAGATTTTTTTTATAAAAAATTAAAACCCACAACGGGTGCGGGTGCGGATTTGGTAATAACAAACTCACTGCGGGCGGTGTCCATTGCCATCCCTATACAGCAATTATAAAAATTACTGTAGCGATATAAATAGATACAATTAGATTTGATCAATGGTTCATAAAATTAGAATTTAGTTAGAATAATATTTTAATTTTGATAATTAAAAATTTAATCAAGATGATATCCAAAAAAGTTTTTATTTAAGATTAAATAATAACAACAAACAAATATAGTTTATCTAAACTTCTATATTTTACATCTTGTTCTCGCTTCTTCACAAAGAATTGCTAGATTAGTAAAGATTGGGGTAATGCCAATGAGTAAAATCGAGTATTTAAAATTATACTGTTACAATTATACATAATAAAAGGCATCACAATTCTATTAACATGCATGTGTTGTTGAAGATTTTCTAATTCATGTTTATCATGTGCACATTAACATGAGTGTGTGTGTGTGTGTAAGCTTATTTAATGTTTTATTTTTTGGTGATTTAGAAAACATTTTTTTAATTACTTAAAAATAAAATTATATCTATGAACTTACATATAACTCAGCAACTTCAATATTACACAGTAATTATTATTAAGTAGTTAGTTATATATAATTCTAGATTAAACCAATGGTGACTTAAATCTAAAGGTTCACAAGATCATTATTTTCAGTATTGTAAAAATCTTCATACAAAATAAGAAAAAAAAAGTTATAAAATGTCACTTTAAAAGGAAACTCACATCCAGTATACGACACATGCATTTTAATTGCAGGTGGTATTTGGTAAGCATCCACCATGAATAAAAACCAAATTTAACCTGGATTAGGATTAGAGGGTCACTAGAATATGTTTGGGAATAGAAAATTCGATCACTTTGTGGTCCGTATGGGATTTTGTGTGTGTGTGTGTGTGTGTGTGTGTTAATTAATTAATTTTATTTAGAAGGGGAAAGTTTATGGAGGTAAGTGGCCCTAGCGTCATCATCATTAGGTCGATCGCTCGTTGTATTGTAAATAATCTATTGATTAAATAAACGGTAATAAAAATAAAATAATAATTAATGTCATAAATATAATAATTTATATAGTCAAAAGGAATGTGAAAAATTCATAGTTTAATAAACTAAAAACATGTGGGGGTAGATGGTTAGAAAAAATGGAATTATTTTATTAATTAATTTTGCCTCGATCAGAATTGGAGGCACAAGAAGTAAGAAAATTGACTAGTGTGTATGCATATGCTATGCGGAATTAATTAATCTAGACGTTCCTTATCCCCCAAAACAAAAAAATATATATATAATAATAATTTAAACGTTCCATCATCATGACTTTCCTTTTCTCCTTTAATTTTGATCACCACGTGTAGATGGCGATGGGGGGTAATTTGAGTGATATCCAAATTGGCATGAGAAGTTGGGATTCATCTTTTGAAATAAATAAAAAGACTAATTAATTTGTTATTTATTTTTTCACAGTGCTCGATGGCAGCATATGATTTCACCTCAAGGGAAAAACTAAGAAAAAGGCAAAGCCAAAAGGCTATCCGAGACGATAGTGAGTTCTGGTTCTGGTGCCTAATTCATTACATTAAGCAGAGATTATTAGGTTCACATGCGCCCATGTGGTTGTCTTAGGCATCGTTTGTTTTGTAAGCTTTTTGGCAGCTTAACTACAAACACTTTAATAATAGATTATTTTTTTCATTGAAAGAATTATTCTAAAAATGATTATAAATAATTTCTACTCGATAGTTGTTGATATTTACTAACAATTTTTTGGATACTCATCCTTCTTTTCATTACCCATACCAATTCCCACAGATCCTTAATTAAGACTTACTTGAGAGTGATTTCAGATTTAGATGATAATTTTCCGGGCTTTGATTATACAATGGATATCCATATCCGAAAAATTGTCATCCTTGAAAATGACAAACGCCCATCAACTTTTTCCGTAACTCTGTTACAATTTCTATTCCCCGTTAGTTGTGGTTTACATACGAGCCATATACTATAATACCAAATGAAACCCTAAATTAATCCTCTAAATATTTTTTTAATTCAAAAGGCATTGGGTTCGGTTCATTGATCAATAAATAATAAGAGCATCATAGCAAGCGCGCTTTTGATGCTTTCATTCATTGATTTATTAATCACTTTTTTTGTTTTTGGCTCTCCTAATTCCCATATTGCAGTACATATCCATCAACAGCTGGTAAAAAACCATTAATGAAGTTTATGGACAAAATAAACCTAACTTTATTGCTAAATTATTAACATAGAATATGTTTATATATAGTATATACTAATTCGGTGATGCATGCACTAAGATCATATCAGAAGCATAAAAAATTGTTGTGACTTGTGAGATAACAAAAGTGCATGCTGTCCCTGCAAATGCCATATACTAAATTATTTACAAGAATAAGAAAAATTAGAACTAGACATGATCATGAACTAGTTATGATCTTGATCAGCGAAGAGGAATTGTCGAGTGGTGATAAAATGAATGGTTTATCACAATATATTAATTTTTTCAAAAAGCTGAATGAGTAGTGACAAAATACAAACATCAAAGTTGTAAATATGGATAAGACAATTGAGAGGACCATGATGATGAGAATGGAGGATAGTGGAAATTAGATCGTGCAAACTGATAATTGGGTGTCATTGAGGCTAAAGAGGACCAAACAATCAATATATATTTGTTCCATATAGTTCGTTTCTTGGATTACAACCAATTAAAAGTACTTTTCCTTCTTTTTCCTATCTCTTTTTCAGGATGTTAAAAAAGCTTTCGTGTAAGATCTTTTTCTTATTTCATGTTTGGATTTTGTACTTTTCTATTAACCATTATCGGGTCAAGAGAAAAAGCTTAAATGTTATTATTTGGACCCTTTTAAACTTAAGCTTAAAGGTTTTGTGTATGGTGGTTTCTCGGCATGGTATAAGGCCATATGTTTAACCTAAGGTTTTGTATTTAAATCCCGACAGATATTAATCAAATTTACATAGAGTGAAATGTACCCTCTACGTTGGATTCACTTCAAGAAAACCAAATGAATTTTGCGCACATATATGTTGGATACTGGATCCACTTAACAAAAGCCTAATGCATTTTGCACATGAATGGACTTGCTAAACAAGCTTAAATGCTTGTACTTGGACCCTTAAATTTCTAGTTCCATTTGTTTTCAGCATAGCCCACTTAATACAGAAGAAGTAAAATAAAAGATATCATCGTAAATAAAGGTGTGATTGGGATTGAAGTTGAGCAGTTGTACTTTTTAAGTTACAACATTAAAGTATTTAGTAAACACTAATTGCTATAGTTAGGAAGTTATGTTGATATGATTTTTATATGTATGATGAAAATTTTATTATATCTTTACTAATTTTGTTAAAATTATTGTTTAAAATTTATATTTACTAAATATTATTAATTTTTATTTCATAGTTACAGATTTTTCTACAGCAGCTGTAGTTTAAAATATACAACACTTCAATTCCAAATATGACCTAAATGGATTTGGATTTGCCCTACGGAATCTAAAGGCCCGTTCGGTACCTTTTTCCAAGCAATGTTTTCATTTTCATTTTTATAATACACACATAAAACATGTTCGCACAATGGATTTTTTTTCACAAAATCCAGATTCATTATTATAACTACCAAACTGAAACATGTTAAACATGTTCTCTAAATTTTACAAACTAAACCTAAAAATGAATTAAAAAAAAACAAAAGAATAATTGTGACCCTCCTCATTATCTCTTCATTGTCGCTCTCTCTTCCCCGCAACTTTCTTCATCCAGTTGCAGCAATCCGCACTCTCTCCATCCCCTTATCTTCATCCAACATCTTTCTTTGTCTTTATTTCTCCTGATCCACTCTCTCCTCCTTATCTCTTCACTACCTCTCTCTCTTCCCCCGCAGCTTTCTCGATCCAGTTGCAGCAAATCTGCACTCTCAGCCACCGTCGCTGCTCTGTTTCTGCCGTAGCCGCTGCCGCTCCGACACCACCCAGCCGCTGCTACTCCGTCTTTGCTCAGTCATTGCTGCTCGTCTTCTCCCAACCGTTGTTGCTCTCCCAAATATGTCACTTGTCGGTATTTATTTTGTTGAAGTTAAAAACAATCCACAAAATTTGTAAAATGGGTCCCAACGAAAATGAAAGAAATTAGTAATTAATTATTTGATGATTCAATTCGTAATTCTATAGTTTTTTAAAAAAAAATTAAGTGTGTACAATAGCATGATTCCATTGCAATTGATGCTGCTGTTTGTCATGTTTTGCTTCTGTAAGCATAGACATCATTCCTTGGAAACCAATTTAAAACGAAAAAAAGGACATTATAATTTACAAGATTTCTGACTTAATTAACTTTTAAATATTTCTTAAAATAGGATTTTTTTTGACAATGATGAATTTGTATATATGATATTTTATAATGAAAAAAACAAGCTTGAGAATTTAAAATTTTCAGAAATTATTTGAGTGATTTTAATTGTTTTTAATAGCATGTAAAGATGATATTGTTCACGATTGTGATTGCCATGATATTGATTTTCCTACAAATTCCATTTTGTTGATGATGCACAAGTTGAATTTATTGTCTGTCACTCCAAAAAATAATTTTATTTCTTTTTACAAAGAAAATGCATTAGGCAAATAGGCTTTTGTTATTAGAGAGAAATAGAGATTTTTCAAACTTTGCCCTGTGATAGAATTCAGTCAAACAATCTGTAATTTAAATTTATTACTTTAAATGGAATTCACAATTTGAATTTATTGCCTGTTACGCCAAAAATATTGCCTAGATAAAATTCACTTCAATCTGTAACTTGTAGAAGTGAGAACAAAAAATAGAAATCCATTTTTTTTTGTGCCCTGAACAAATTTTGATGAGAGCTTGGCCTTAATTTAAATTGGCTTTGTAATTTATAATCTATGTATATGTAAGAGCAATGTTAACATTCAGTTTTTAATGTATGACATGTTGCTGAAATGGCTTTCATGCTATGTTGAATTTGATTAATATTTGATATGTGTTTTTTTTTTCTAATTTTTTAAGATATGGATCTACATGATATTGATGTTGAGGATAAGGCTGATTGATCTAGCCGGACTTTGATGTGCAAGATTTGGTTACCAACGAAGAAGGAGACTAACACTAATATGCCACTTACTAATATTGATTTATCTCCAACAAGTGTCGCAGAGATGAATGCTACAAGAGATAGAATTGCAACTTCTATGTGGCATGATTACATACATAATGCATAATGTCTATTATGTAATTTTTTTTATAATTATTTTGTTTAAATCATGTGTTGTAATATATATCTTAATTATGATGTAAAAACAATGACAATGTAAAATTTTTTTTAATTAATGTTAATTCTAAAACTTTATTATCATGTAATTTTTTTATAATAATTTTGTTTAAAATATCATGTTGTATTTGTGTATGTATTAGCTAAATAATTATTTTATAACTATAAAAATGATATAAATATTGTTTTGAAAAAAATATTACCGAACGCATATTCTCTATTTTTAATATTTTCAACTGTGTTTACTGAATGCATATTACTGTTTTCAGTTTTAAAATACCGGATACAAAAAATGATACCAGACATATAATTAAATTCAAAATACAACAACTGCAAAACACCATTTTTATTTTTATTTTTATTCTCAGAAAATACAAATTAAGAAAGAATACCGAACCGAACCTAATTTTCCATACCCTTTTTCACAATCTCAATGGGTAAGATTTTTTTATTCTTGGCAGATAACTTCTAACCATGTGTTCCATTTCCTTATTAATGTCCCTGTAATTTTTATGTAGAAGGATAATGGTAGGACAACAAGTCAATGGCATTATTCCATGCGTACATTTATTTTTAGAAAACAACTACTTGACAAAATATTTGTCCGCGTTTCACGTATTACTAATTAACCAGCTGTCATACAAAAGAATTTCTCGCAAGGAAGTAGCCAGGTAAAGGATTTCGCGACAAAATTCAGTTGCTTCACCACCACTATTGTTAGGCAAACTCATAAATAGTTTCGTCTCAATTTCTCAGTCAATAACTTTACCAAAAACTGGAAAAAAAAAATGTAAAAGATGCGATCAAGTACAAATTAATTAAGGGCTATACAGGCAGCTGCTAAAATGATGTGTGTGTGTGAGTGTATAGATTTTGATGCGTGTGGATATATTTGTGACACTTAAGTGAATTAATTAATCTCATTAGAACTGCAAATGAAAAGGTATAGTTCAACTAGTCAGCAGCACAGGAAGCACAGTTACATGTTTTGGGGACAAAAGCGCAGACCCCAAAAGGCTTGTTGGGAAGGTGGCAGTCAATACCAAAACAACAAGGCATGGTGATGCAGGTTGTGTTGCCCGCACAGCACTTGCACAGCAAGCACAGCTCGTATGGTGCCAGCCTCCTCCTCCCCACACTTACTACTCTTTTGTTATCTTCTTCGACTTCAATCACCCTGTACTCTGTTTCCCCAGTTGGCCTTAGTTCATCCCCAGTCAACGACCACGGCTCATCAACTGCACTTACATGTAAATTATATGTAACCAGCATATACATGTATATGTATACAGAGAGAGAGAGAGACGCACACATATAATTCAATATCAATTGTAATACAATAACTTGTATGGTAAGTAAAGTGATTATAGATTAAACAAATCAGCACCTGGTCTCTGAGCAATGATGAAATGGACGATTGAGAAAAGCAGTACTAGTAGTTTCATCGTATGATTATTCATTGTGTTATTATGCACACACACTGGCAAGAAACATGCAGCCGGGGGGGAAGAGCGAGAGAGAGAGAGGGGGTTATTTTGCGAATAAAAATTATGTGTGGTTGAGGGTTGTAGGGGAAGAGATTTATTGAGGAACACAATTCAAGTGGGCCAATCTTGATATTTATTTGTCACTCAAAAACCGCAATTATTATCGTGTATATTATAAATTTTGTATGGCCAATTGTAGAATCTTATTGTAGAATCTTGAAAGTGAAATCCAATCATACGACGACAATTTTATTCAATTATCACGAAAAAGCTGATTAATTGTATCAAGTTCTCCTGTTAATGTTAAGCCACGCATCTGATCCCACCACGCAAGAACAAGCATCTTATCCTTGAATGAGTATTGAGACAGAAGGAAAATCATTTTAGTTAATAATCAACGTAGTAGAAAGTATTAGTTCTAAATCAAATCGAAAGTTATACCATATTTTTTCTCAATTCTTGAATCATCTATCTATATCATCAACAGAATCAATAACTATACCTAACATATAAGCACGCCCTTTGTAATATTCTATTGTAAACAGCTAGCATTATCACGGTTGCCCAAGTTTCATTATTGACAATATCAGTATGATTAAGAACAAAAAGGTTTCAATCTACAAGCCGCAAATATGCATATGTAGAAGAACACTTAATAGTATTTCCACAATGCAAATTTCCTCCGAGAAGCGAACACAATTAGAAAATTTGATACAAGCACCATGTTAGACAGCAATTAATTAACAGTGGCTTCGGATCAACATGATATTTTGTGCATTAAGTACAAAGCAAAAGCACCCATGATTTATCAAGAAAATTTGGTCATTCTGAAACAGGTCATAGAGGAAAACCACACACCCCACGAGTATACATATTTAGGTGACGTTTCTCATCTAACCCTGCATGCTGCAGGGCCACCTGGGGAACAATTTGGATTAGGAGAACGACAACTAGAACCAGGACCAACATTGTTGCTGAACCTTGGACGTGTTCGGTAACCTGGGATTCCTCCCATTGCAAAAGCATTTGTAGCACCACCAGCAGCAACAACGAGATTTGCAGTCAATGATGATGAGATTTCATTACCACCATCGTTAGCACATTGTAGGGGTTCCAATGTTTCAACTACATCACTCATTAGAGGCCTTGCTTTAGGATTCTGGCTTAGACAATAGTATGCCAAGCTACAAGCTTTCTGTGCTGCCCTCACTGAGTACTGATTTTCCAATCTAGGGTCAATTATTTGCAGCATTTTTCTCTTGTCATTTAGTTTTGGCCTGGCCCAATCTACCAAGCTTTGCTCTTTGCTAGGTCTTGTCTTGTCAACAGACTTCCTTCCAGTCAATAGCTCTAGAAGAACAACTCCAAAGCTGTATACATCACTCCTGGCAGTCAGATGGCCTGTTCAATTCAAACAGATCTCAGTAGTGCACTCCCATAATTGAACTAGCACACACCAGATACAAGACTTCTTCAGGTATTAGAAACAAAAAAAAAAAAATGCAAAACATGCTCAGTTGCTCCATTTACAGCCTATCTGAAAGGGATTCATTAAAGACATGAAAAGCAAGACAAGCTCGGTTGTTTTCAATTTACACACTAACTGAAAGGGATTCATAAAAGATATAAATCAAATTTTAGTCAACAAAATGAAAAGCAGTCAGTAATTGTGTGCTTATCACAGCACCAAATTCAGAGAATTTGCAGGTCACTGGTCATGTCAAACACACAATGCGATGTTGAAGGACTAGGGAATTGCAATTATACTAGAGTTTTCATACTTGGTCGGGTTCACTAGAAGAAACAGATGCTTCAAAATCCATTTTGAGCTGCTTTAGTAGACCAACCTATGTTTTCCTAATTCAACAAACTGTTTCTGTTGTGTGATTTTACTTTTTATTTTTAGTGAGAGAACATATTATATCTTCTAAAATGTCGAAATTAATGAAATAATGCATGGAAAATAACTAACCAATTGTAAAAGTGTGATGACACAGCATCATAACCCTCACACAAGTCAATATCTCCTCATCTCTTATCAGCTGGCAAAAGATGTCATTTTTTTTTTAATGTACAGGATACAAATCCAAAAGAATTCTCAGCTGGTTGTCTTTTCATTCTAAAAGCCGCCTTTTGCATTTTCTAACCCAAAAAAAAATCTAATAAAGTTTCATGTCTAATATATAAGGAGGGCATACCAGTCATCACATATTCAGGGGCAGCATAACCATAGGTACCCATTACTCGAGTTGATACATGAGTCTCGTCACCTTGCGGTCCAGCTTTTGCAAGACCAAAATCAGAAAGCTTGGCCGTATAATCCTGCAGACCACAAGACAACTAGCATTGGTGAACAAGAACAGAAAAATATACTAGAAAACCATAAGAAAAATTTCTTAAACAATGGGGCTAAGAAGTTCAACTCACTGAGTCCAATAAGATATTAGAGGTTTTGAAGTCCCGATATATAACTGGCCTTTCAGCATTGTGAAGGAAAGCAAGCCCTTTGGCAGCTCCAAGAGCAATCATCATTCTTGTGGCCCATGATAGTGGGACAGTTGCCTCTAAATACCCCAGGAAAGACCATATCAACTTGAGTTAGAAAATATTATTCGAAAACTAAGAAAGTATTATTCGAAAACTAAGTAGAAATTTTTAAGTTCCTAATAACAAAAAAGTTAATTTTTATGTTTTTTTTTCCAGCGGCGATGTTCTAAATAAACTATTAAAAAAAGATAAGAGATCACCTATAGCATCTCTCACACTACCATGTAATATGTGTTACCTAAATGACAGGGCAATGCAACTATTTTGAAATGATATCTCACAAGACGAATACGACAATGACCCCAATTTCAAATATGAAGCATTAAAGTATAATTTCATTTAAACTATTTAACGTGGCAGGTCACCAAAGTTCTAGTCTAGGCAAATGACACTAACACCTCATCGCAAATTTTTGATACGTTAGTCTTTCATTAGATGTACCCGCCATTTTTTTTAACTTGAATTATCTATCAGTCTCTGTCTCAAACAAAAGATGGTAAAGCCTAAATCCTTTACAATCTATGAAACATACGTCACATAGGATTACCTAAACTGATGAGATTATTCTTTCATGATGCTAGAAGGATGTCCAATTTAAAGCAAAAGTCTTGATTGGTATCTTACATGTGAATCAAGTAGATAGCATTCTAAAGTTAATGGGTGACTCTGTTAGACCTCAGCTTTATTGAGACTGCAATCTTAGCTGTGTGGTATAATCAAAGTGTTGCACTCTAATTATGGATTATAGGCAAAAGGCACACAATTTCTAAACATAGAGCTCTCATACAAGAAGCGGGCACTATATTTAACTACCCAGTCTAAGAATCGCAAAAAAAAGTTTGTAGAAATTAGGAAATTGAAGCTCTCAAAGCAAAAGAAGAAGGTAAATAACACAAATGCCTACTTCGAAACAAATGATTCTCAAGGCTTCCTCTGAACATGAACTCATACACAAGTAACCTGTGATCATCCTCGCAACAATACCCAATCAATTTAACCAGATTCGGATGCCTAAGTTGACCTAGGAAGTTGACCTCCGTCTGAACCAAGCAATATCACAAGTTAAAAATCAAATTGAAAACAACAAGAAGAAGAAGAAGACAGCAAGCGAAAGCAGAGAGAACGACATACAAGCCATTCACGGTGTCCCTGAAGGCCTTCCTTATTGAGGACCTTGACGGCAACGGGTAAAGACTTGAGGCCGACCCTCACATTCTCATCAATGTAACCTTTATAGACGGTGCCAAAACCGCCTTCTCCGAGAATATAATCAGAGCGAAAGCTCTTCGTAATGGTCTCGAGTTCGAACAAAGAGAAGGCAATTACGTGAGTATAGAGCACAGCATTCTTCCTAGAGTCCTCTAAATTACGCGGAGTGGAAGGATCGCTCAGATCTGATAGCGAACGGTTATGCTTCCTCTCAGGTTTAACAGGCAAAGAAGAAGATAACATATGAAGCTGTTGAACTGTTTTGAAAATTAAATAAAATAAAACAAATAAAACAAATAAACCCTAAAAAAATCAATTAAATAAAACGAGGAACCGCATTCAGGAGAAAATGTAAAAGAGTGAGCAGATCTGGAAAGGGGGGGAAAACAAAACCTTGAACAGTGGAGACAACAGCGGATTCTTCCCTAGTGCCACAGTTGCCCATTCTGTTGCTGCTGTTGAAACTGGAAGCGAGTTTGAATTTGATTAATTGCTGAAAACGATAGCTGAGGTAGTTGTTGCAGTTGGAGTAGTGGTGCTGAAGTGGGCGACCAGATGGCGCTGAATTTCATTCTTAGCAGACTGGCTGCCTTTGCTATCTTTTCCTCCTTCCTAAAATTTCTCACACTGTTGACTGTACTATGACTTTTAAATAGTAAAAAAATTATTAATCTGCAGAATGCACACACGCATATTTATAGTGGGATACTCACGTGGGGTAATTTTTTGGATGCCTCCCCTGAGATTTGTCCTTACTACAATTAGATAAAAGCTATTTATATATTGACGTAACACCCCCCTAGACTTATATTACTATTAGCAAGCCTTTAGTAGTTGAGAGTAGTTACGTAATTGTAGCCATTTATAATTTTTAAATCTTAATAAAGCTGATGCACGGTGACCGACTGGACAAGTGAGTGTGCGCCTAAAATTGAGAGATTACCTTTCGAAATTAAAAATAAAAATAAAAATGAAGAGATTAACTCCTTTGAAAAAAAATAAAAATTGAGTAAAAACTTATTTTCCTCCTCTCCCCTCTTAATCAAATGCCGCCATTATCATCATCCAAACCCCAAACCACATTACTACCCTCAGCCCCTAACAACTACAAAATCATCATAACCCCTGGACACTAATGCACAAACACAAATTATGGACACCGTCGTCGTTGTTTGCTTTCAAAACCTTGATGTTACTGCTAGCTAACACTAAGCAAATCGTAGCGTCACCACCGCCCACTAGCAAACATCAAGCCAAAAGTCCCCTTCGCCCACCACTCGCCGACACTTAGCACCGTGCCAAGCCACGTTTGCAACCGTGTTTGTCGCACCAACAGTCAGGCCACAAAAGTTGAAATATAAATAAATACTAACCAATCGATTTTCTTTTTTGCTGTTTGATTTTTGTGTTTCTTTTGTCAATAACCAAAGTCATAACTCACAAAAAGTTAGTTTTGTCTCCCACCATAGAGCTTGACAAGGCGCTGAATCAGATTCCAACTCATTTTATGAGCCAAATGCACGTATTTTGGGAATTTGAGTTCACATTATTTAATTCATAATCCAACTAATTGAATTTGAAGAATAGTATGCAAAATTTAGATTCCAATAGATTAGATTTAAAGTGCTGCATTAAAATTTGATTAAAATGGGTTGGTTTTAAAGAGAAGTATATTGAATTTGGATTCAAATTGTTGAATTGGGGATCAAATGAGATTTATGGCTGAAAAAAATAAATTTTTTAGGTAATTTTGATTGGTTGCTAAGAATATTGGAAAAAATAATTTCTTTTTTAAGGAGTTTTAATATATATATATATATATATATATTAATCTTCGTTGCACGCAGAAGTGAAAATATTGTCGAATCTTGTATCTGGTGTAAGGGTAATTTGATAATTTCAAAGTCAGATAACAGTTAAACTTACGGTCATTTATGTTTAAGGGGTAATATGTCAATATATCGATAGTTTTTCTCCAAGTAAAGTAGGGTGAAAACTGAGGGGAGGTATCCAGAAATTATCCTAGTCAGATACTCAGATATATAACTACCAGTAGGAGAAAGGCAGAGCCAAACCTAAAATTATTTATTAATTACGCGTATGGATACAAAGTACAAACAAGGCGAAGGCAAGGTAGTTTGCTTTGGTACTGGCGGCGGTTGAATGAGAATGACAGAAACAAATTCCTGAGCTCAGTGGAGACTGGAGAAGACTGAAGTAAGAACTACACTACCAGGCAGCAAATTATTCAGTGTATTAATGAAAATGGAAAACATAAATCCTCCAACTAAATTAAAAAAAAAAAAAAAACTGCAATAATTTATGGTCTAAAATTAAGACGAAAAAGAACTCTTTGGGCCGAAAGGAGGGAGGCCAGGTAGGCCCATGTAGATGAAACGAATGGGCTTCAAGGAAACTCGAGCCCAATAATCCCACAGCGTCTGTACTTGCATCCGCATACGCCATAGCCTCTGTGCTCTTATCCAAAGTTTCAGTCATCTCGTTATCTATATTCTGGTTACTTAACAGCAGCTGAAGCGGCGATGGCGATTGCAGTTGCAGTAGCAACGACAACAGCAGCAGATTGTAGTAGCAATAGATGGAGTATGCAATCCCTAAGCTCAGCTCTCCCTTCACTTAACTCCATTACGTGTTCTTCAATCCGATTCTCATCATCGTCTCACTGCCGCCCAAGTCTCAGTCTCACCCGCACCCAACAAGCACCACTCCTCTTCTCATCTTACACGGGTCTCGCTTCTAACAACCCATTACTCTCCCTCGGCTTCTCCGGTAAGCCTCCCACTTTTATTAGATTTGATCAATTTTAAAACTTTGCTACGGATATCTATCGATTGCTGTTGTTGTCATTGCAGACCTGAAAATTTTTGAACATGGTCTCGCTTTCGTGGATAATGGGTGTCGAATTTCTGCAATGAGGCACGGCAGGCGAGTTCCGAAGCTCAACAGGCCTCCTGACCAGCGGCGGGCGCTTCTCCGTGGCCTCACCACTCAATTGCTTAAGCACGGTAGGATCAAAACCACTAGAGCTAGGGCCAGTGCTGTGAGGAAGTATGTTGACAAGATGATTACGCTCGCTAAAGATGGTTCCCTTCATAAGAGGAGGCAAGCTCTTGGGTTCATTTATGAGAAGCAGATTGTACATGCCTTGTTCGCAGAGGTTCAAGAAAGGTATGGTGAACGGAATGGTGGGTATACTAGAATTATCAGAACACTTCCTAGGCGAGGTGATAATGCACCCATGGCCTTCATTGAACTTGTCTAGGTACTTTGTTTGTTTCTCTCAAAATTAATTTGTGGCTTATTTCTAATGAATGTATAAACAATTTGACATTTTTGTGATTGAGATGGTGCCATGCCGATGAAGGTGATGTATTTCAGTTGTAATATGGATGCGCGTTGTTGCCAACTTATGTTTAGTTTAACCTCGCATTGGTATTCTGGGAATGTAAAGCTGTAGTCATTATATTTATTGGATGGATGGATGGATAATCATATTTTACCATTTTACTCTGTACTAGTTGTGTTCATATTATTTCATTCGAATGCCTATAGTTAACCTTCCCTTTTGTCTTCTAAAGTTCTCATTGTGACTTTGGTTATTTTGGGATTGAGAGTGTTGTGGCTTTTACTCCAACGGCTTTCACAAAAGCTCCTTTGATCGGTGCTTCTCCTGTCGACTCATAGAAACTAGAGCCAATCTGTTTCGTTCCACTTTGAAACATGACCAGCACTGGTGCTCTTGCAACGGCCATCAGCAGCAACAAGTGGTGTCATCGGATAAAGACTTCCGCTTATCTCTCTAGTATAAACGGGTGGGTGCCTAAAAAAAGTGAACTTTAGCAAACCTTTTAGCTACTATGTTTTCAAATGACGCAGAAGCAAACATACACTTTGTCAGTTATCAGTTATCAGTTATCACTTACCCCTACATGAATATTTGATTGTCTGTTTTGATCAAGAGGAGAGCATCCAACTAATTTTTTGCACTTACAGCATCATTGTATCTCTCATCCATGCGTACACCAATCAGTTACTCTGGACCTAATCTTGTTCGTATCTCTCTCTTGGTAGGGGAATTTGTCATTTCATCTGGTGCGTTAGAAAGTCATTTTTTTCTTAGAGGATCTTTAGTTTCAATCCGATGAAGCAACACTTCAGTTCTTCATTTTGCTACACTCACCAGTTCATGAGTGAGTGCTAACTTAAAAATCTGTGTCCTTTAAGAATGGTATCGCTCTTTGTCTCCAATTCTTAGTTTTTATCATGTCGAATTATTGTAGTAAGCTTCACATGCTTCCTAACATCTTCAAGCTGGCATTGTCTTTATACTCTTATTATATTAGAATTTTGTCAGATCAGAGTAAGATGATTAAGTTTTGGGTATGGTATTGTTGATCATTGATAATCTGGAGAGAGATGTGTTACTGTGGTCTGTGGTTGACCATGGAGGTCATTATTTATATTTTTTGTAAGTGGGTATTCATTGGGTGTATAAGGTTTTAATTATCATAATGGAGAGGAAGTTTGAGCTTAAAGAGATTTTAGTTGGTGGAATGAAGTTTGACAGAATTTTACTCTGAACATTTTTCATGTTATTGACTGGCTGTTTTTGTGTATTATAATTGGCTCAGTTAATCATTTTTAACAATTTTATGTGTGCCTTAGTTAATTAGCTGTTAGCAAACGCAATGTATCCTTATGGGATCATTCTCATCATCTCCTTCTATTAATTTCCTCACTAGATACTGGCTATAATAATCATCCTGATGCTAAGTTTTGTTATTATACCATTACATAGTGTTTTTTTTTACCATGTGCATGCTCCTGTATTTTGGCTGTTCTACTCAAATTCTTATAGGCAGGAACAAAACATATAGAACTCTTTTTCATATAAGCATAAATATATGCAATATTTAGTTAACAAATGATTTCCAAGTTGGAAAATCTTGATCTTTTTTCATTGGCATCAAATCTGTCAAATGTTGATTAACTGTCAGTGCCTTGTTTTCCATTTGCAGCAACCACTTTGAAGGGCTGGAAAAGTTTTTGAATCCCCTTGTTTAATGAGTTATGTATTTGACTTTGTGCTTGATATTTTGTTTCTGTTTTACCCCATCATCTTTGTTCCCATGCAACTGTATATTAAGTTAGATTGTTACCCTGTAAATTCCATATGCCGTTCCTTCCGCATACTTTTCAGCCTATCTGACATAACTAAATATTGATATGGATATATAAAAATTTAGATACTGATATACGTGTAGAATGAACAATGTTGATATTATCCTTTCAATTTAGGTACAAAAGACTTCATAGCCGTGGCATGCGGGGATATTTCTCCTTAGTTTGGGAGTAGACACTGCCCCACCTTGGGCTTAGAGATCTGGATTGCTCCATTATGATATTAGACTTAGAGGCTGGGCCTTACTACGCGGAAAGCACCCCAAAAAATAAAAATAAAAAAAGCCACCAATAGTTGACTGAATGCATGTTGAAAATGAAGATTCTGAATTAGTTTCTTTCCGCACAAGAACAAATGCATTTTAGACGTTTATATGTTGCTTGTCTGACTTTAAAGCTTGAAAAATGAGGCAGGGCCACATTACTTTATTGTTTCATACTCTTAAAATCACAGTCTTGGGTGGTCCATTTGGGTGGTGTGGAATCCATGTCAAGTAGTTGTAGTTGACAGACTGGTTTGTAGATACTTCTTTTTGCACATGTTTAGTGTCTTTGCTTCCAAGTGGTTGTTTTCAAGTTTATAATGAGTTTGAAAGTGGGGACGACTAACCAGTGAATTGAAGTTCTTCATTTTATCTCTGCGAAGAATTGTTGGTTCCTCTCTTCTTTTTGTCAATGAACTGGATGAGAATTATTTGAAAATATATTTGTGATTACACTTGGCCTTACAAATTTCATTGCAGTTAAAAATATATGAAAATGACAAATTTGAAATGCATGGTAGCCACTTAAATATGTCAAAGCTTGTTAAACTTGTCACGAGTCTTTCTGGTGGATGATCTTGATCGATGTTCAATGCTGCGGCTTGTCTTGTTGACATAGAAACATGTCACATGTACCCTGAATAATTATTGATGGTAGGATGTTGATATTAGAACACAAGCAAGGATTTGTGGTTAAGTATTGGCAAATCTAAAGGTTTGTGATAAAAATATAGTGTCGGGAACACAGTGCAGGTTTTGTCTGTGTGACTGCGATTTTCTTGTTTGGTAGTTCATAATATTTGTTTCTCATCAAGGATATTATGGCATAATGTCTTGTTGACATAGAAACATGTCACATATACCGTGAATAATTGATGGTAGCATGTTGATATCAGGACGCGAGCAAGGATTTGTTGTAAGTAGGCATAATAAATCGGCAAATCTAAAGGCTTTGTGACATAAAGGTAGCACTGGGGACATACTGCAAGTTTTTGTCTGTGTGATTGTGATTTTCTTGTTTAGAAGTTAATAATATTTGTTGTGATCGGGTATATTATAGCATAATATGTGTGGTGTTAAACTAGGCAGATTGGTGTGAAAAGCTTAACATGTAACTGAGGAACTCATGCAGAAACTTTTACCAAAGTGAAAAGATACTAAATTTATAAAGAAAACAAAGAGAAATGATTGGCTTGCAGGATAGAGAAAAAGAAAGATTTAGCTTGTTAGATTGTGGGTAGCGAACTTATGGGAATCGAATCATATTTAGTGTTTGGTAAGAACGTGCATAGCGTATCATGTGGTGACAAATACAACAGTGGGGAATACTAGAATTTGCGATTTGGGTGTCTTTGCTGAGCTGGTAGGTGCCGTTCAGTGTCACCATGAGCATATTGACATTACGGGTCTCCTTCATTTCAATTGCCTTTTTACATATTCCTTTTAACTTTTCTGGGAATATGGAACTTTTGATCACTCCAGTTTTCACCTGGTAATCTGAAGATGAATGAACGGATTCAACTGACGAGGTAGAAAGGAAAAAGGTAAGCGTTGTATAAATAAATGCTTATACTGCTGATTGCTACCGACCATAAGTAGCCTCCAAATTTTTTTTCCAACGTTAAAAAATGATTTGTTCTCGCTGACAAATCTTATGTTGTCGCCATCTTCTTGGTTTCTATCAAGCACATTGGATTCGATTTTCCATTTGGAGCATTGTCGACTCTGATTTTGATGTTATTGTCCAGGTACCGACGTTAACAATAGTAATTAGTGTGAGATGGTGACTTTTTATCTAAAGATGCTTCTATAAAAATGCTGAGTATCCACTGAGATATTCGTCATTCTATGATATTTTTAAAGCTTTTACCATTTCAATTTTGAAATTTGAGCATCAATCTCTCCACTCTGTTGCCGTCAAGCTCCAAATTGAGTTTGTTTGCTTTGACTTAATGGATTTTATTTCAATCCGTTAATTCATTAAATTGTTTTTTTTCCCACACAATGAAAATTTTCAGTTATTCGGTTATTAAGTAAATAAGTCTTAATAACATTATTAAAAAATATTCTCTAAAATATTCTTATCTAATTAATTAATTTTCATCCATACTTAGATGAAATTTACAAATTAATATTATTATCTATTTATATAACTTGTGATAACATAATGATAGATTATTATTATCTTTTTGTTTTCTTTAAATTAGTATTATTTATCTTTAAAATTTTGTGTGAATATTTTTTGTATAAAAATGTCATGAACTAAAATAAAATTAATTAAGATATACTAATTTAGAATATTAAAGGGTTGTACTCAGTTCAACATGACATATGTTACAATAATATGTTTGTTTTATTTATACTCTTTAAGATATTTATTACTTGTCTAACACTTATAATTTGTAATGGCACGAATAGAAATATACTTGTCTTCATATTTTTTAAGTTATAAAATAATTTAATACTTATTTTTAGTAACTTAGACAAAAAAAAATGTGTCAATTAAATTCAGACATTTAACTCTCTTAAGAGTTTAGAGTAATTTAAGTTTATTCATATTTCAAACAAAAAAATATATCAAGCTTAAATTGCTAGTTTATTAAAATATAATAATAACACGCCTCTCTATATGCACACACACACATTTACAATAGTCACTATATATAATGTAATTTTACTAATCAATTGTCGCTGATCGCGATGTATGAAAGACCATTTCGTTGAAGGATAACGATGTTAATAGCTGTACAAATTAAAAGTCGAGAATTTCATCAATGGCTAGGGTAGATAGATTTTTTTGATCAAAATACATTCAATCTATTTTATTAGTCGTAAATATAGCAGACAAACATTGATGAATAGGGGGAAAAGTAGTGTTGTAAGATTAGACACAACTTATATTCTATCGAATTACTCTTGAGCTCTTTTAATCATTTTTACATCTAGTGTTTTGACCGTCATTTCATACAAAGACAAGAGCGCATATAGGTCCGATCTTATAAACCTACTTATTCGATTGTTGGATCGCCATTTGATAATTTGATACAACGACAGGTCTCCCACAAGACCGGATCTTATAAACCTCGTAACTTGATACGACGACAGATCTCCTATTGGATCAATCTAGCCTGTAATTTTCTGGCCTTTTGTAAGAACTTTTCAATTAACAAGCTGTCTTTTACTCTTTCTTGCCATTTTCAGCGCGAGAAGTGTGCTTTTTATCAATTTACGTGAGATGAGGTGCCCACTACTAACTATTAAGGGATAGGGGAGCCTAACTTCAGAGACTAGGTCTAAGGAACTTTTGACATTACATTTAAATAAAAATTAGCATTAGCTCAGCCCTTACATGATATATAACGCCAAGCTCCAATGAGATTGCACTCGGCCAACTTCAATACGTTATCGTACTTAATTTTTTTTAATCCTCTGTTGATCTAAATATAATAATTATACACCAATTACTATAAACTATTCATTAAAATAATATAAGGGATTTATTAGTATTATGAATTGATGGCCTTTGTACAATAAATCCAAGTGAGGAGTCAAAACGGTCATAACTAAATGAAGGGAGTCACTTAAAAAGGATCATGATCCTCTCTTAATTTGAGCACTTCTGATATTTTATAGATTTTATATTACTTATATTTTAGTATTTGTGAATAATTATAATTTAATTATTTTTTTAATTTATTAATTACTAGTCATATTAATAGAATTCACTAAGATGAAAATCAGAAAGAATTCTGATCCCAAAACCGGCCTTGGCCAATCGGATAATTCTAACCTTGATTAAATTTGACATTAAATGATAAATTGGTTAAAGAAGGGAAATATCTTAGACCAATCAGCGGAAACTGGACACCTGTCCCTTCCTGCACCGCAAATTAGTACTCAGCCACACAAATTTTAACATCCTTTATATTCAATCATTATATTTGCCTTTCAAGTGAAGATAGAGGCTGCCTAATGATAACATATTTTACAAAAATAATAATAATAATAATAATGATTTCTTATCATTGTGGGCGAGTGCGACTCCAACTGTTATTTTATTTTAATTTTTAAAATTATGTTAATGCTTGTTTTTATTCTTATCATCGGCATCGATCCATTCAGGACCATCGCTCACCACCCACGCTGTTCATCCCTTTTTTTTTTTCTTTGATTCTTCCAGTTGCGTCCAATTAAAATTCAAAATTTCGTGTCGACGTCACGTGATTGGAGCGTCGCACCCGTGTTAGACTTTTGCCTGCCTTTTCGATTGTGCGCCTTTTTGGTAATTTAACCTTTCCATTCTTCGCGAGATTAAAGGTAAACTAACACTTGGGCCCCCTTGAATTTATTCAAATAAGAAATAACAGTCAAAACTTTATTATTTCATAAACAAACCACTAAATATCCAATGATTTCTTTATTTTTTTTTTTTAAATAGAGAATGGGATCCATCTATAGTGTAACTGTGATACCATACATGGATGGATCTATTAAGAGACTATCATGGGTCATGGTCCTTATAAAAAAAAATTTAATACTCAATATTTTATATTAAAATAAACATATATTAATAAAATACCTATTTTATAGGTTTGAAAAAAAAAATTTGACCTCTCTAGTCAAGATTGGCTTGTTTCTCCTCTAAGATTATACCACAATTACTTTCACACCACTGGATCTCTTTTAATGGTTATATTTAATGGCTGAAAATAACTATGGCACCACCATAGCTAAGTCCTAGAGAATGAACAAGATAAAAATTAATTTTGATACTTATCTCTCTCAAGATTCAAAATCAAGTGCCCAACTCAGCTAAATAAAACTGTTAAAAAATTATATAATTACTTTAACAATTAAAAAAAATTAACATTCAAAATATTTTATTAATGAGTTTCTTCTATTTATTATTTTATTAATTTCAGTAGACTTTAAAATATATTAATATTCTCAACTTTATGTAAACAGGCAAAATTTACTAACAAGAGAAAAGGAGTGCGGATGTTCATTTTTGAAACGGAAAAGGTCCATACGTTTATTTCTGAAATAATTGTGTAAAATTGCCTATTTAAGGAAACAATGCGGGCCTTGGCGTATTTTCTCCCTAAAATTAATTAAACCACCCACTGACCCGTAACCCACGGGTCATGACCCGTGTGCCACTTGACACTCTCTATATAAAAGCATAGATCGTTTATTTTGTTATTCAAGACGTAAAAAACCAAATAGCAAGCGAGTGCCTATAAAAAAATTTAGGGCTACAGCAGCTCACCTAATTTTCATAAACTGGAACCATTCAAGCATTGGAATTTAGGAATGACAAAGGTCTATCCAAACGCCAACGTAGCAGCAGCCGCCACCGCAACTGCCCCCTCTATCCCCGCCAAGCCCCAGGCTTCCGACTGCGAATGCGACGGTGCTGACTGTCTGGAAGAAGTCTCTTCTCTTCAACTGCAAAGGATTCACCGTCTTTGACAGCAAAGGAGACTTGGTTTTTAGAGTCGATAATTACATCCAAGGCGTAAAGGGTGAAATCGTCCTTATGGACGCCGGTGGCAAACCCCTCCTCACCATCCGTCGTAAGGTATATATATATATATATATATATATATTTTTTGTAGCTGTTGTGGTTTCGACTTAATTTGATGATCGCGATGGTAATTTAATTAAATATAATTTAAAATTTACGTGTGATCATTCAGAGGTTGAGCCTTGGAGACAACTGGCTGGTGTACGACGGAGAGAAAACGGACGTGAATCCGCGGTTCTCCGTGAAGAAGCACGTCAACATCCTTACCAACAAGTGTCTGGCGTACTGTCAGCTGCAACGGTGGCGACGGATCGTCGTCGTCGTCGACGAACAACAAGAACGTGCTGTACGAGATTGAGGGGTCGTACGCACAGAGAGCGTGCGCGGTGTACGACGGGAGAGGAGGCGCGTGGCGGAGATAAAGAAGAAAGAGGCCGTCGGAGGAGTGGCGTTCGGCTCCGACGTGTTTCGCCTGATAGTGCAGCCCGAAATGGAGACGGCCGTTGCCATGGGTCTTGTCATTCTCCTCGACCAGATGTTCGGATCTTCCGGGCGCCTTTCCTTATAAAATTTTAACTTTAGTTTCATCCAATTTATCATCTCTTTTTTTTTTTCCTTCTGCATAAATAGGAAGGTATATATATATATACACATATATATATATACTGCTCTTGAGTCTTGATCAGCTTTTTTCCACCAGCGGGAAGTGGCAGAAGCACCGACAGCACCACCGTCGTCTCTTCACCCCTTTTACCACGTCATCATTTTGTTTTTTTGGGTTTTTGTTTTGCTTTTTTTTTTTTTGTAAGTCCTTAGCTTTGGTTTTTTTCCTTTTTAATAAAAAAACCAAGCTAAAAATGGGGGGTGTAGTATATACTCAGACAGAAATTATAGTTTTTTTTTTTTTTTTGGGGCTTAATTTTCCTTTGTCGTGGTGTCTTGGTGTGTGACCATTTCCCAATTTCCTTATGTAAAAATCCATTTTTCCTTTGTTGAAATAATGAAGGAAGAAAATTTTATCAATCAATCGGAACCCGAAATTATCCTGTGCTTCTTCTTTCAAAGAAATAATTTTTTATGAATCAAGCTGAGCATGAAAATCTAATCCCTCCGTTTCATCTTTCAAAGAAAGGAATTACCCTGCTTACAGGATAAGAAAGAAACTATCCTGCTTCAAGGAATAAATATGTTTACGTTTACAATCCATGCACGTAATGTGTAAGCTATGATTATCGTCTATCGAAAGAAAAGTAAAAGAAAATGATAATTGAAGGGTGGTATTATTTACATCACGGCTTCGTAAATATGGAAGGGGAAATGGCCCAACAAATTATTTTTTCTATTATTGTTTTTAGACTATTAATAAAATGAAATACTAAAAAATTATCAAAAATTTAAGTGATAAATTATAAACAGGAAGGAATATAAAGGTTCTGTTTATGAAATTATGAATCACGACTTTTGTAATCATGAATGAAAATTATAGTTCTCTCTTTTTTGACACCGAAACAGGAATATCAATGATATTCGTGTAGATATTTAATTTCTTGATTAGTTGAGCTGTTTCACGCTCCTTAGAAAAATAATGATGCATAAGCTTGTGTATAGATGAGTAAATCCACCTAAAAATTTGGTCTTTTCAGTTGGATATTTTTATATATAAATATTATATTTACTTAACGATAATTAATTTAAAAGCCAATATTCGACTAAGGAATGCTCTTCATTAACTAGAGCTTTGTCTAAGAGAGGACTATTGAGTAATTGAGCTACCTTATATTGACAAAAATAATAATGAGTGACACTCATGGAGTTTCTATAGAAGATAGACCACTTTATTTAAAAGTTAATCTTATAAGTTCGATATTGGAATATCTAGACCCACCTTGCAACACATGTTTTTATATCTATGATATAGCGCTTACTTTTGACTAAGTTAAACACGTCTTCAATGCAAAAAAAAAAAAAAAGTATTTTTTTTTCAAGTATCTTTTAATTGTTATGATGAAAGCTTATGAAAAAGAAGAGAATGAACTTGTAGATGAGTTTATTAGGATAAACTCAAATATATTGACATTTGAAATTATATATATTCATGAATTTTTTGGTTAGATAACTTTGTTATGTACAGTCTATGTTTGGTTCAAAACGAACCAAATATAATATTTCCCTAATAGATGGTTCCTGTTTTGGTAATCAGTGAAACCTTTTTTTTACTTTTATTTTGAGTTTTACATACCATTTTACAGCGTGACCCTATTCTATTCTATCTGACTTTTTGTAGCAAAGAAATCATTATAATATTTATATTTACTTTTGTATGAAAACTTATGATTTAACTTTTTTTTTTTTATAGATAAAAGAAAGAGAAACAACAGGCTTTGAGTTTATTTAGGCCCACTGACTTCCGCCGTTTATAAAGGAATTCGAATAGAATGGGCTTTGAGTTTTGCGACAAAATGGGAAAATTAAAAGGGTTTCTCAAGAAAGTTAGTGGGTGCTAATAGCACTTCTCTTGTTGCACAATTGGCTGCCTGACCCAACAGGAAGTCAAGAACTTACATATGAAAGGAAAATTATCAGCTTATAGATTTACCATGCTATAAAAAATATTATAAAAATTTAAATTTGTTTAATTTTTCATTTTAAATTTTAAATTTTTTAATTTATATCAACCATCCATCAAAATATTAATATTATTAAAATATTAAAATAAGTAAAATAAAATAACCACTTTACTCTTGAATATTATAAAAATCATCAGTCATCTATTTTAAATTTATCTTGTTATTAAAAATACAACAAAAATTAAATTTATTTAATTTTCGACCTCAATTTTATAATTTATATCAATCTTCCACCAAAATGCTAACACTATTAGAATATTATGAATATAAAGTATATAATTGATAATTTCCCTGTATATAAAATTAGGAATTCCGCTAAGCCTTGGAAAGGGAAAAACTTCTTGATATATTTTGAACATAGATTCAAAACTAACATACATGGAAAATCAATCATTGATTAACCTAAAATATTGATAATAATTATATGCATACCAGAATGCTTTCTTCGGTGTTTTGCAAATTGCAATTACGTTTATGAAGGCAGCTTAAACTGAGAATATTGACGTACCTGTGACAAAGAAAAGCCTGATGCATGACGGCATGAGGTTTGGCTTTGTGTTCGGTTAATTTTAATCATCATTATTCATATCAGTTTCGTCGAGCATAATTATGAATAATAAACAACAACAATCAAGAAAGCATGCCCATAGATTAATGCGTGCTGCGTGACTCATTCCAAAAAGGTCACCGCAAAACCGCCTTCACCATTTAAATTTACTAATTAATTAACACCGGCCCGAGAACTGATTCTTTAAACACGAAGACCCATCGCTGCACCTAACACACTAAAATTTACGCAACCATAGAAATAGAATATTCGTGGCTAGAAGATTCTTCTTCTTTTTTTCTTTTTTCTTTTTCAAAATTTCTAGAAAAGTATCACGTGATGACGCACGGGACTGGAGTCAAAAAACAGGACTACGTGTCCCCTTGGTTTCTAGATCCAACGGCGAGAGGCGTGCTCTGATTTTGCTATTCAAAGACGTATATAATATTCACGCTCTAATATCAAAGGGATCGTCCTGCCGTTCTCTCTCTGTATAATATTTACTTGTTTGTTTGTTAGCTTTCTACGGACGCGCGATTCGCCTTCAATCCAAAACTAATTAAGAGGTACGCATTTTTTGATTTTTTTTTTCAGTTTTTAGTTTTTTTTTTCCTTATTTACAAGTGCGACGTATTTATTATTATTATTATTATTATTATTATTATTATTATTATTATCATCTTCGTTTATTTGTGTTGTCGCGAATAACGAGGAGGAAAACTGATTTCAGTTTTAGTTGTGTTGTGACATCAAAAATCTATTTGATCATCGTCGTTGATTGATTGTTTTGATCGCCCAGTGAAAGATGGATAACTGGAAATTAAAAGAGCATCCACAGCTGTCGAGGAATAACATTGTAGCCGTTGTGGTGTTGGATGGCTGGGGTGAGTTCAAGCCCGACAAGTATAACTGCATCCATATCGCCGACACTCCCACCATGGACTCTTTCAAGAAGGTAATCGTAGTCTCAGGCTTAATTTATTGTTTTAGATCTGTTTTCACTACGGATTTGATTTGATTTGATTATTCAGTGGCGTCAGTTGGTTTTTTTGTATGTTGATTCGAGGATCTGCTGACTGAGTGTTTGTGTATCTTTGTTTTCTCCGATAGTCTGCACCTGGGAGGTGGAGGTTGATCCGAGCTCACGGTAGTGCTGTGGGGCTTCCAACCGAAGATGACATGGGTAACAGTGAAGTCGGTCATAATGCACTCGGTGCTGGTCGCATTTTTGCTCAAGGGTAATTGCTTTTATGCCTCTGGAGATGTGTTTATGTTTCTTGTATGTTGGTTTTACACTGGCAAATATCTAACTATGGTATATGTTATTCAACACGTGGTACCTAGAGAAATTAGATCTTAAGCAATGCAATCTGCAGGACTTTGCCTCAATATTTTAACTGTCAATCTTTTATCATAGGTTTATCAAAAAACTCGGGCAATACAATTTATTGATAATACTTTTCAGAGTGGAATTCTATTCAGTTAAGATATATATTGTTGCTTTGTACTTAGTGATCTAATTTTGACTAAAAAATTTACCAATTTGACATTTATTACATGCTTTTTAGCCTTCAGTAGTAAGGTTTATTAAAATCTGAATGCAGTGCAAAGCTTGTTGACCTTGCTCTGGCCTCTGGGAAAATCTATCAAGATGAGGGATTTAATTACATTAAGCAGTCTTTTGAAACCGGCACATTGCACCTTATTGGGTTACTGAGTGATGGTGGAGTACACTCTAGGCTTGATCAACTTCAGGTAAGCCTTTTACTTGAGGTCTTGGTGCCATTTTCTCTGTTCTTGATCTTCTGCATGGAGATATTTATTTATTTATTTTCTTGTAATTATTTTGTGCAGTTGTTAGTAAAAGGAGCTAGTGAGCGTGGTGCTAAAAGAATTCGTCTTCATATTCTTACTGACGGGCGTGATGTTTTGGATGGTTCAAGCGTAGGATTCGTAGAAACTATTGAGAAAGATCTTGCAGAATTGCGTGGGAAAGGTGTTGACGCGCAGATTGCATCTGGAGGAGGCCGCATGTACGTCACGATGGACCGTTATGAGGTGCGAAATAATATTCACTTAGGATATTTACATGCTTGATCACGGCCTTTAATCTAATATTATTATTGCTCTTTTATACAACCCCTTTGTTCCTTTTTTCTTCTTATTTTGTTTGTTATGCTGCTGTTTTTCGGTTGTTGTTACTTGTCGAATGTCCCCCCATTCTGGATATATTAGCAAGCTAAATTATACGTGTGATGCCTGGGAGATGTTCGAGAAACTGTTCTGAGTCGAAGTTAATTTTGTTTACTGCACAACTACACTCATTTGTTCACAGAACTTGGTACATGTTTTCCCTTAAAGATAGGGATTCTATCAGTCAACTCATATTTAACCTTGGACGTCCCAGGTATCTATGTTGTGAATATAATTATATTAATTGGATTTTTTTGCAGAATGATTGGGATGTTGTCAAACGAGGATGGGATGCCCAAGTTCTTGGAGAAGCTCCACACAAGTTTAAGAGCGCTGTTGAAGCTGTCAAAAAACTAAGGGAACAGCCCAATGCCAATGACCAGTACTTACCTCCATTTGTCATTGTTGATGAAAATGGAAAGGCTGTGGGTCCAATAGTAGATGGTGATGCAGTTGTAACTTTCAACTTCCGAGCTGATCGAATGGTTATGCTTGCTAAGGCCCTTGAATATGAAGATTTTGACAAATTTGATCGAGTTCGGTTCCCGAAAATCCGTTATTCTGGAATGCTTCAATATGATGGAGAGTTGAAACTTCCCAGTCGTTACCTTGTGTCTCCTCCAGAGATAGACAGAACATCTGGTGAATATTTAGTGCATAATGGTGTCCGTACTTTTGCTTGCAGGTGCGTTATTTCTCATGTTACCAATATGTACATTCTCTTTTACACAATTTTATTTTGAATTCTGTTAGGCATTGTAACTGGATTAACCATAAATCAACGGCCCGAGTCAATCAACAATTGTTTCTTGGCGGATGGTGAAAAATAATGATAACCCTTCTCTGTGGGAAGACTTTCAGGCCCCAGTTTATGGTGAAAATATAATGATAACCCTTTTCCATGGAAAGATTTTTAGGCCCCAGTATATGGGAATGTGTAAATTTGCTACCAGCTTTGGCTGGAAGAAGGATGGAGGATGAATTTTTCATTTGTTTGTTTTGTATATTCACCTTTTTCTGATTTTTTTTTTTAAAATTTTTCACTTTTAAATGATTGAGAGATGGTTGTCTAGATAGTGGGTTTTCTGTACTAGGGCTTATTCTGTGTTAAAGTCCTGGTCAATAGATATTGCTTTTGGCTTCTGTTACTGAATTATGTTAATGTGCAGTGAGACTGTCAAGTTTGGACATGTCACTTTCTTCTGGAATGGAAACCGCTCTGGGTATTTCGACTCGAATTTGGAGGAATATGTGGAAATTCCTAGTGATTCTGGAATTACTTTCAATGTACAGCCCAAGATGAAGGCTTTGGAGATTGCTGAAAGGGCAAAGAAGGCCATCCTTAGTCGCCGGTTCCACCAGGTAATTGACATATAGTGTTTTATGCCGTTACATTCGAGGCAGATGGTTGAAGTTGAGTTGGTTGACCTGTTTCTTGGCTGTTGTTTAGGTACGTGTTAACCTACCAAATAGTGACATGGTGGGGCACACAGGAGATATTGAGGCAACAGTGGTGGCATGCAAGGCTGCTGATGAAGCTGTCAAGGTATGATGGATAACACCAATTGACCTTCAGGATGTCCACTGGTTCTTGTCTGTTTACATATTTTGATAAAGGATTTGAGTGTCGTAAAATTTGCAATATTGATTGTACCACTTTTCATTATTTCTAATGTGTATCTTACTGGTTTGCAGATAATCATTGATGCAATAGAGAAAGTTGGTGGAATATATCTTGTTACTGCAGATCATGGCAATGCTGAGGACATGGTCAAGAGGAACAAATCTGGGGAGCCTCTTCTTAAGGATGGCAATATTCAAGTGCTCACGTCTCACACTCTTAAACCTGTAAGATTTCGTAACTGTCTACTGGAAATGTTTTAATAACGGAAAAGAAAATACTCACGTTTCACACTCTTCAACCGTGTTTTAATACGTTGGATATGTTGATCCAGAGCTGTAAATTTTTAGCTTTTATTCTTCAGAGTGGCTCAGTTTATTAATATCTACAATAATATGTATTTTTATTTTGGGTGGCTTTAGGTTCAGGATGATTTAATTAATAGATGTTCGTGAAATGTAACCTCAGAATTGGATTGTTTGAGTTTGTTCTGGTTCCTTAATCTATGACTTGCTGAGATTTATGTGTCAAAAGCAAATTTACTGATGCATTTTTTTCTGAATATTCTTGTACAGGTTCCCATTGCAATCGGAGGTCCTGGACTGCCAGATGATGTCATGTTCCGCACAGATCTCCCTAATGGTGGGCTCGCCAATGTAGCAGCAACTTTTATCAATCTGCATGGATATGAGGCCCCTAGTGACTACGAGCCAAGTCTTATTGAAGTAACTGACGACTGAGAAGTAACTGACGACTGGGCGAACAATGGATCGTCGCCTAGATTTTATAACTCCGGAGGAATTCGGTTAAAACGTAAAACAATAAATTGAATTTTGGGGTCTTGAATTCATTTTGATACGCGTGCTGTTTTTCAGCTTACATTTCGATTGCTGTCTGTTGGAGGCAGACAGAACAAAATAGCTCAAAATTTATTTTTGTTAGAACTATTACTGGCTCCTTCTTCATCGTATTGTTGTCTCCATGATTCTCTTCTCTTAAGCCATCCAGCCATGTAGAGAGCATGTCTGGGCGAAAAAACCTGGTGTTTCTAAAGGCCGGACTTACTCATCACAAAAAGACATATATAAAATATGACAGGAAGTGTTGATTTTATTTTCTATTAATAATGTAATAGTATTTTTTACCACCAATCACCAATCATTCTGTTCCACGTCACGTGCTGCCATACCTGCAATGGACAACGATGTTATTAAGCTTGGTGCTCCTGCTCCTTCTTCTTCATGTTTTTCTGAATGTATAAATTTGGATGAAAAAAGGAAAAAAATTAAAAAAAAAATAAAGTAGGGGAAGAAATTAGAGATGATAAAAAATAATCCAAATAAATGAAAGAGAAAATAAAGGGGAAGGAGGGTGGGGACAGCGTGGAATAATTTCAAAATTCAAAAGAGAGGGAAAGAGGGGCACGTGGTGTTCGCCCAATTTGGCCGTTGGGACATTTCCGCTCTCCTTTAATAAACGAATGAAGGGGAGGCGGTGCTACTGAAATTCAAAATTCTAGGGTTCGCAGAGCAGAACAGAGAGGATGGACAAGTACGAGAAGCTAGAGAAGGTGGGAGAAGGAACGTACGGGAAAGTGTACAAGGCAAAGGACAAAGCGACCGGGCAGTTGGTTGCTCTGAAGAAAACAAGACTCGAAATGGACGAAGAAGGCATTCCCCCGACCGCTCTCCGCGAAGTGTCCCTCCTCCAGATGCTCTCTCAATCCCTATACGTCGTCCGCCTCCTCTGCGTCGAACACGTGGACTCCTCTCTCAAATCCAACAACCCCAGCCCCGACTCCGCTTCCGCCTTCGCCACCTCCAACAACGGCAAGTCTAATCTCTATCTCGTGTTTGAATACCTCGACACCGATCTAAAGAAATTCATCGACTCGCACCGCAAGGGCCCCAATCCGAGGCCGCTGCCCCCCACTCTCATTCAGAGCTTCTTGTACCAGCTTTGCAAAGGCGTCGCCCACTGCCACAGCCACGGTGTCCTTCATCGCGACCTGAAGCCGCAGAATCTTCTCCTTGATAAGGACAAGGGGATTCTCAAGATCGCCGATCTTGGCCTCGGACGCGCCTTCACCGTTCCTCTCAAAAGCTATACCCACGAGATTGTTACTCTCTGGTATAGGGCTCCCGAGGTGCTTCTTGGTTCCACTCATTACTCCACTGCTGTCGACATGTGGTCCGTTGGTTGCATTTTCGCTGAGATGGTTAGAAGGCAGGCTTTGTTCCCTGGTGACTCTGAGTTTCAGCAACTGCTTCATATTTTCAGGCAATCGATCTTTGGTCTCCGTTCTTGTTCGTAAAGTTGATAAATTGTTTACTATCTTTCTGAGGAATCTAATTGTTATGGACTTTATATTTGATGTACTTGAAGGATGCTGGGAACACCAACTGAGAAACAGTGGCCAGGTGTTTCTACTCTGAGGGACTGGCATGTGTATCCACAGTGGGAGCCGCAGAACTTGGCACGTGCTGTTCCATCTCTGAGTCCTGAGGGAGTTGATCTTCTGTCGGTAAGTTTTCTTATTGAATGCATTTTTGGTTGTTCATTTTGTTTGTAGTATTAATGTGAGATTCCCACAAACCGTACTAATAATTATTATGCCTTCTCAATTGCCCAAGTTGGGATCTCCTTATTGTTTTGTATCCGGACTCAGGATGCGTGTCAAGCTTGACTCGTTTAAGTAAACGTGAAGGCTCTAGATTTTTGTGTTTATGGCCCTAGGTAGGAGGCGGATTTTATTAGTTTATTCCCTCGCAATTATCCATTTAGGATGACAGGAATGAGGCTTCATGCTCTTAGGAGTCTAATCAACTTTATAGGCTATTGTTTTTATTGTGATAGTACAAGAACGAGGGGATTAATTGCTAGAGGTGACAGCTATGGAAGCTTTTTTCTCATTTGATTATGTTACTATGAAGCATTAGATTTCTTCTCTTACTTGAAAAGTGAGTCATGATCTGTGGAATACTGTAGATTTAATGCAGTGAAAAATATCATGCTGGCAGTGCTGCGATTATTTTTATCTACTTTTTATTGCTTAAATTTCTGGGGTTAATAGTTTTTCATTTCATTATTGTAGTTAATGCTGAAATACAATCCAGCAGACAGAATTTCAGCGAAAGCAGCTATGGAACATCCCTATTTTGACAGCCTTGACAAGTCTCAATACTGAAGTTGCACTACCCTGCTGCCTATGTGAAATTCTATTTTTCTTTCTTCAGTTCTTCGGTTGTGATACGGTTTGTTGTAGGAATTCATTTTCTTGTATTGAAGTTATAGAAGGGGTGACTTGTTTTAAACTCTTAAACATAATTCTGTCAAGTTAGTTGTCATCATCTTGGTGATTTCACCATCTGAACTTTGTAATATGATCGTTGTCAATTTATACAATCTTTCTTTTATGTGAGTATCTTCAAAGTTTATAACCCTTTTTTGTGCTGTTAGTGGCTGTTGTGAAGATGTTTATTGAATTCTTATATGTACCTCTCATCGTGTTGATGAGACAAATTCTCTGCTTTGGTTGTTATCCATGAAGAGGCGGGTCTCTATTTAATACCAGGCTGGATTTTGTTTCGTTTTTAGTAAACCAAAATAAGAAGAATTGCGGAATCAGGGAAAAAAAAAAAGAGAAAAGACTAAGAAGCATTGCTTGTTGTTTATTAAGGTCTCTCTCTTATAAGTAAATTAAACATTCCCTGAACATGTTGCATGGCAAATTTGCTGTTATTCTGATTCCAGAGAGTTCCACAAGATTGGAGGTCTCTAATTTTCATTTTTCTTTAATGATTTTACTCTCACAAACGGCAATGGATTCAACTATGTCGAGAATATTTGGAAAGCGTCAATTTATAAAGCATATTGTTTCTAGTTTTTATCTCATTTTCTAGCCACTTAGGTATCAGTGGAACTTTAGTTAGTAGCAGGTGTTAATTTATTAATGGTTATTATCCAAATAAACAGGAATTGTTTTGTTGGGGTATGCGCGCAAGTCGGAGGGCTAAGGCTCATTCTTTAATTAGTTGGCAAATGTGAGCTGAGCTCATTGATTAACCGTTAAAAACAAAGTCAAAAATTAATAAGAAACAATTACAATCAGTCACCTTCTCCTAATAAATCTCTAACTCCGCCTATTCTTTTGGAAAGCTCTCACTTCCTCTCTTTCTTCTCTCCGAAATACCAATAAGCTAAGCTTAATTATGATTCTCATTCCTTTTCTTCTTCATTCTCTCTTTCTGCCATTATTTTGATTGAATAAACATAAAATTTGATATGTTCTCGGTATGAAAGAAGAGATTAATGGATCAAATGTAGAGAAAGAAGAAAATTTTCAAGTTAAAAAAATTTCATAAGGGCAATGGAAGGACTAGAAGGGCTGTTAGAGAGGCTTTTAGAGGGAAGATACAACAGAGGCAAAAGAATTCAGATGAATGAAAGTGAAATTCGGCAACTTTGTTTCACCGCTAAGCAAATCTTCCTTGCTCAACCGAATCTCCTTGAATTAGAAGCTCCCATTAACATTTGTGGTGCCCTTTTTCTTCTTATTCGTTATTGTTGTGCTTTCTGTTCCTGTTTGTAATCATCATTCTATTTGTTTCTTTGTTCTTTTTCTTGTAGATAGATACAAATTACAAAACAGTCTCATGTCATTTTCTTTTTTTTTTTCAGAAGAATTTCATTGGTATTGGTTGGCTAATAATCATAGTAACTGTGTCACCATCCAACGATAATGAAATTGTGCTTGCTTTTCCATGTTCAAATAGTCTCTTGTAATATGGTGAATTTAAAAGTTTATTTACAACCATGAAATACCATTCTTGTAGAAGGATTATATTTATTGTATTACTTGTAATGATGACGATGATGATGCATGATGTCGTGTAGGTGACATACACGGCCAATATCCTGACCTGCTACGACTGTTTGAGTATGGTGGATTTCCTCCAGATTCCAACTATTTATTTCTTGGAGACTATGTGGACAGAGGAAAACAAAGTATAGAGACAATATGCCTCCTCCTCTTGTACAAAATCAAGTACCCAGACAACTTTTTCCTCCTCCGCGGAAACCATGAATGTGCTTCCATCAACCGAATATATGGATTCTATGATGAATGCAAACGGCGTTTCAGTGTGCGTCTTTGGAAGCATTTTACAGAGTGCTTCAACTGTTTGCCCGTGGCTGCAGTCATTGATGATAAAATTTTGTGTATGCACGGTGGACTTTCACCAGAAATGGAGAGCTTAGATCAGATCAGAGCCATACAAAGGCCAATAGACGTGCCAGATCAAGGTCTCTTGTGTGACCTCCTTTGGTCTGATCCCGATAGGGACATCAGAGGCTGGGGTGAGAATGACAGGGGTGTTTCCTATACTTTTGGAGCTGACAAAGTGGCCGAGTTCTTGAATAAACAGGACCTTGATCTCATTTGCCGGGCTCACCAGGTCTTTCGTTTTGTTTATCTCTTCAGCCGTGCTTTCACTGAGTACTCTATTTAGGTCAAATTTCCAATACAATGCTGTCTTTGTGCAGGTCGTTGAAGATGGTTTTGAATTCTTTGCAGACAGACGGCTGGTTACAATATTCTCAGCACCAAACTACTGTGGAGAGTTTAATAATGCAGGAGCTTTCATGTGTGTGGATGCTAGTTTGCTCTGCTCATTTCAGATTCTTAGGCCCTTTGGATAGACACAAAAAGAAACTTTGTAATAAATTCCAAGTGAAAAGAGCAAAGAATCAAGTTGAAAGCGCTCAACTATTAAAGGTGATCGTGGTCATTTCCATTAGCTCTGCCTGTTTATGCTAGTAAAAGTTCAGTGTTGAGTTGAGAGACTGTTCATCAAACTGTGTAAAGCATCAGAAAGCTGTGTATATAATACTTCGTGTAATTGCCTAAAAACAAGCATAAGCCAATGTGAATGCTAATAGGTCACAATATTAATTACTTGGGGTTTCTCTTCTTCTGTTCGTTCATCATAAGTTCTATATACCTGCTTGTAACATTTTCCACACGACTACAGTTTTTTCCATCTTTTCTTGCAATGGTACTATTATTGTGATATTAGTTACCATCTCCAGCTAATCGTCTATTGCAGCAAAAATAAAGTTTCAAGGAACATATTTGGCTTTCCATTTCTGAGGCTAGGCAAGCATGCAAAGAGAATTAAATTTTAGTGTACATACAAATACAATGATATCTTGCAAGATTTTACTTCATCTCAATAGGAAGGCAGGCTAATTTCACTTCATCTCAAAAGGAAGGCTATCTACAAGTGGCTACATTCCAATTTTACTCGTCTAAGGATACAAGTTGAAAACAATTTAATTCGATACACTATGTCGACCAAACTGCAGCCAACTCATCAGAATTATTGGATTTTCAATTAGACCATACGTGAACAAGCCCATGTCTGTTCCCGGTGTAGATCTCATTGCGCTCTTCATCATAGAAAAGAGAAGTTATATCTTCCAATGCCTCTCCTACCGTGCTTCTTATATAGGAGGATTTATTCAACTTCTTTGACTTGCCAGTACTGCTGCTTCCTAACTCGTCATCAACCTTGGGACTGCAATTTGTCGCATTTATTTTAGCCAGGCATTTCCCAGTCAAAATACTGCTGACATTGATTGATCCAGCTGCACCCAAAAGCAAGGAGAGAATTGCTCCCATCATCAACAATATTCTCTTCATTGAATTACAAAACCAAGTTTATCAAGAAGTTACTTCAAATCAACAGGTCCAAATCTCCGAGAAAACCGGTGATGGCAACTTCTCAATTGATGAAACATCTTATAAGTAATAAGGCAATGGTTGAAAAGAAGTCATTGAACATGTTTTTAAATAACAATTATATCCTAGTTCATCCACTTCTCTAACTTAATAAAAAATAGCTCTAATTACAAGATAAAGAAAAATCAGACTCAGAAAAAGGATGAGCAACGAACAGCATGTCAGAAAGTAGAGTTGCACTATGCTGTTAGAACTATTCAACTTTTACCAATCATTGTTATAAGATTGATTCAAAATAAGCTAAGGCTGATTAAATTCTAATAAGCCAATGTTCGTACCACAAACCATTAGCGCATTAAGGCATATCTGTTACCTAAAGGCAAGTAAAAGAATTACCACTTCCTTCCATCCATTGATCCTCAGGTTCAGCCTTGCAGTAAGAAATAATAAGATCCTGATCACTTGTTATATAAATGTTATTTGTGTTACAGTCTGGATGCCATAACAGGTGATCCTCAAATGAAGTTACAAGCTCTCCACGAAAATTCCATACAGCAACAGTTCGATTTCTGAACGTTAGGAACAGCTGGTTCTCATACAGAAAGATAAATGCTGATGGAGTCATGAATTCAGTTCTGCTAACTTCCATCAGCTCAGCATTTCGTACCTATACAGAATACACGTTACACTTGCAGGCTCATAAAAATAACCAACGCCGCAAGTGAAATGCCATAAAAGATCATCGATAACTTACATCAAGGATCTGGAGATTCTCGTTTTCTTGCTTGACAAGAAGCTTTTCATTGAATTGTTCAATGAAATCCACCTTCTTATTTCGATGCAGCAGATGATAAAAGACCTTGAGAACTGTGCCATCTTCTATAGATAGAATCTTGAGAGGAACATGACTACTAGATCTATTGAAAATTAATAGCATGATGCCCGGACTGTTACAGGTAAAGTAAACAAACGAGAGTAAGATGAACATAAAGAAGCATTACATAGAAACACAAAATAAGAGTTGAAGGTAGTTACTGGTGCAGTAATCCTAGCAACAAGCAACAGTCGGTGCATAAGCGTGTTTGAGAGAGAGAAGGAGAAATTACCTAATTTTGATTTCTTGCACATGTTTGTCTGATATAGAGTACAGCATCGTATAGTTTTTAAGGTCAAACACCTTGTATATACTGTCAATATGACCAATAATTAGAATGTATATTTAGTCAGTTAACAAATTACAGCACATGGAGTGGGAAAATACCTATCTTGTGCAGAGTAAGTCAGGACCTTTCCATTAACATCATCAAACTCCACAAAGCCAGGCCACTTCAAGGACTCTGACTCAAAAAGAGCAAAACCCGAATCTGGCTTACCCCGCCTTATGTATCTAACCCATCACAGAGACATTTACCAGCATGAGGTAGGTTAACAGCTCCCCAAAGAATAGAGGAAAAAAGACAGAGAAAATATGCACTCACTCAATTTTTGTAGATCTGCATTTCAAAGAGCTGAAGTTATCAGAAGCATAAACAGACACAGTGATAAGTGAATCATTGTTCTTGTTATAGAACAAGCTTCGTATGACTTCATCAGGACTAACATTCAGAAAACAAATCCTCCTGTTTGTCTCTGCACTTATTACAACAAATGAAACACCCAACAAATCAGCTACAGAATCAACAAATCTTTCCTCATCAGTAAGCGACGTTGATGTTAGTACCTCTACTAAAAGCTGCACAGACACCAGAATGCGCAAGGGCAAAGACAATATCACGGGCGGCCACAATCTCAATTACTTTAGTTCTCTTCATTAAAAAAGGCAAAACAAACGGACAGTGCCCTTTGGGATCATGGGTATCATATTCCTCCTAACACACACAAGCAAAAATACATACCTCCTTATCAAACAAAACCCTAACTTTCACAGCTGAATAAAATAAAATCCAAGTAATCAATCAAGAAATCTAGTATCTTGACATTTTACATTAATAAAGTGGAAAAGAGAGAGAATTTTGTTGAATGAAGTACCACTAAATGCATATTGCGAAATCGCTCTTGAGCATTGCTGATACTAAAAGCACGATCTCTTTTAGAACAAATCTCCCGCCTTTGAAGCTTCTTTACACTGTTAACGAATCCATCAGAACGAACCCTTTTCTTCGCCAATACTCTTCTCCCAGAGCACGGCCTTGGACTCGCCGATATTCTCCTTCCTAATCCTTCCATTTTAACTCTCAATTTTTTTTTTTAACAAAACCCTAATTTTACAAGTTAACACAAACTCAAGCAACAGCGAAACATAATCAAAATTCAAAATTTGATCCACTAAAATTATAATTATTAACTCTCTCTCTCTCCCTCTCTCCTTCTCACGTTCCCTCTAGGGAACGGAATCTTGCGTATGATGAACAGCAGTTGGGGAAGGAGAAGAGTGAGATTGTGAGGAGAAAGGCCAGAGAAGGAGAAGGGGTCTCTGTTGAAATGTCGGGGGTTATTCAATTTTTTTTTAAATTACTTTTAAAAGTACAAATTTTGATTTTCAATTAAGTTTGGCCAACCGTTGTAAATTCAAATTTTAATTTTAAAAAATTTGTACGGACAGTTCAAATTTTATTTTCACGTTGAACATTTTTTTTTTTTTTTAAGGAGTGGAGCTTCTAACACCCACGGAAAAAAGAATTCTTATCAAAAGTTACATTTGTGGATCTTCTCTTAATCACAATTACAGAAAATCATAAAAAATTACAATGGAGTTTTTATTAAATTCAACTATAAATTAATTAAATTTTAAAAAATATTTTTTGATAATGAAAATTAATGATTTTGTGTTTATAAAAAATTAATTATATGATATATTAAATTATAAAGAGAATAGGCTTGTAAATACATTTTAATTTAATTAAACTTAATTTATCCTTTTATGTAATTTCAACTAATAATAGAAATGTATCTACAGAACTGAAGTTTCATAAAGATTTTAAAAGGGGTGTGAGAAGCTTACCTCTCCTTTTTAATTCAATTATGTGTGAAGGCCACTACTGGAGCCTTGATTTGTAAGGCCAGAGTGGGCTGAACCTGGACTTGGACTTCCAAAGAAAAGTTGGGCCTGTTTAAGAATCCTGGGTTTGGCAAGCCAGCCCATATCCCAGTCCATTTGTTGTTTTCAATAAAACTTGTCTGAGCGTGTAAAAGTCTGGGTTACTTTTACCCTAAACAACAATTAATAAAAAAAGAAGATAAAAGTATGCATATATATAGTTCAAAATTTTGAATGTGTTGAATACAGACGTGTTATTGATAAATATATAATTGAATATTTGAATAGATATGAATTTAACTTGAAATCTTAACAAATAAGTTAAATAACTCATGTATTTATTATTATTATTATTTTTTATTTTTTTTTGAGCCAGAGCACAAAGTTTTGGGAAACATGTTGAACTTGAAAAGATAGGCTATGCCTAAGCCTAAGCGTAAGCGTTAGTGATCGACAAAATAAATCAATTATCGCCCTTCGTAATACAGGCCCAAGGCGTCACTTGATTGATCATATGCCCCCATCGCTAACTGCTGTCTTTTCAGAAGCGTCCTCAGTTAGCATTTGTCATTTCTTAAATCCAATTCTGTTTTAAAGGGTCCAACAGCTATGGTGGCCCTTTGGCACCATTCCCCATATTTCGTCCTTTTATTATCAATTATCATTATTAAAAATAACACAAAAAGTAGTTCAATGGCTTGAATGGATTTATCCTAGCTCAATGGCCTGAGTAGAAGTCGTAATGAAAAAAAAAACATTGAATAGATAAGAAATGAATTGATGCATGCATGGGTAATTTTATAACACATGATTATCAAATTTTCAGTGTAAATTTAAAAAAGTAAATGCATTCGAACGACTGAATTAGTGAAACTAAATGATAGAAGTTGTTTTAGTCCTACAACCAAACAACCCCTAAGCCGGTTAATAGTTCAACATACCCACTACGTAATAAAAGCAATTAAAAAAACAGCTTAGTTTCCAATAAGGACAACATACATTTCATTTGCAACTTATATAATCACATGTTAAATTGAGATAGTCAATTAATTACATGTAAGAGTTCCATTACAGATGGTATGGATCCAATACCTCCTCTTTCAAGAAGAGAGAGTGCCAGCTCGCATTCATGCCATCCTCTCAATCCACTTGCCAATTTCCTCAGAGTCTCAGGCTTCACTTCTTGAATCCATGCTGGAGCAGAGCTTACTACTAGCCCCACTAGACAGGAAACATAAGCTCTCCAAGTAGCAGGATCACAGCCAAGTTTTATGTTCCCCTCCAATGCCCTCGACAAATACTCGAAGTGAGTCCCAATGAGATATCTCCTCCTAGAGACCGCCCATGATGGCATCTTGGCCTCAAAACCCCATATCAATCCCCCAGATAGAACCAACATATAAGCCATTGCATAACCTTCCATAATATGGGCCACAGCACTCACCTTGCCAAGTTTTTCATCCCTGGATGATAGTAACCAAGTTGGTATAGTTTCCCGGTAGAGTTCTTGGACCACCTGCAATCCAGCAGTGGCAGCCAAGAGGCTTGCTCCCAGTGAAGCTACCTCTCTTGCCTTGGAAGTGGCAAGGGACAGTGACGCTTGACTAGACTTCAAGCGGGGTAAATCTGAGCTTGCCCATTTCGCAGCTGCTTCCCGAGCAAACTCTGCTACAAGCCCTACAATTACATCATTCACATGTTGGACGTTGTGTATTGTTCTGCAAGAGCGAAGGTAAAGATATCCAGGTGCTAGAGAAGGACAAACAGCACGAGCTGCAACAACACTTCCCAGCAAGTTATTTACACTGCTTTGATTGGTCAACAGAGAAGACACATGAAGGGATCCAAGGAATGAAGTGAAGCAACTTCGCAGAAGCTGGGAAACTGCTTCTTGGTTTTGCCAGAAAACAGAACGAGAACATGATACAACTATGAAGTCATGCCAACGACGGACCTTTTGTGCCCACAGAGAGCCAATTATTGGAATGCAAGGCCAAGAGCAGCCTGCAGCACAGTTCTCCAAGGCCGGCCCTATGACAGCATGGATGTACTCCAGGCTCTTAGTGAGTTTGAAAGTAATGGTTAAACTGACAAGAACTGCAACTGGAAGTGGAAGAGTTAAAGGTGATGTCCCTGCGACAAGGTTTGTGCAAAAGCATTGGCTGTTTAGCAAGAGAAAGGCAGCCGAACAATCTATAATAGAAATGTAACCTTTTACTTTGCTAAATTTTGATTAAAATAAACATAAAAGTGATCCTTTTTATGCCCAGTTATAGAGCAGCAGCCAACAAAGTAAAGGGGCAGTATAACTTCCCTATGAGGATAACATACATCATATACACAGAAAAGTTGCAAAACATACCAGCTGAACAGCATGGAACAGACACACCTACAGCAGCAAGTATTTCTTTTATTTCAGACTCAATTGAAGGAAGCATTGGTGCTGGACTAGGCCAATCTGTTCCATTCATTGGGACTGCTTTCCATATACCACGACTAATTTCTGCAGAGAAATAACTGACGATTGTGGCAATCGAGGCAGGCAAAAAGTCCACAAGCTCCCTCAGGCCTGCAAGCATTGAAGAGCTTGGAACCAGTAATCTAAAGCAGTTGAAATATACATAAAATTACACCCGACTCCCTGAGCTGTAATATCATATTTATCTAGTAACAGATCAAAAATAACACGAGAAACCATCAGGATGGACAAGAAAAGTATTGATGTAGCATGAAAATAGAGAAAGAAGGCAGAAAAAGAAGAGCCCCTCATAAACAAGTTAAGACACTAAACCTGTTATCAAGTCCCGAGATGAAAGCCTTCCATAGGCACAAGCACTTAAAATTGCCTCAAGAACAAACGGGATGGCTTCCAGCACCTCCCATGCAGGGAGCATAGGTCTCTGGTAAGCATCTTCTCCAATACATGCAGGGGACTCAGATGCACTGCCGGAAGGTGGTGTTGAAGAATTACTTGACGATGTCCCAGTTTTAGTCATTTTCAAGTAAATCATACTCAAAATCTTATTACCAACTTGATGAACAGGATTGCCACTGCAAAGGCCAGAAAGCGTTGAAGCAATGCAAGTTTTGTTTTGACAGTACCAAGCACGTAGTTTTGGAAAATGATCAATGTATATAGGGTCATCTGACACAGTGTCAAGCTGGTCCAAGTTACTGTTTCTTTCACTCTGGGCAGCAGAAGTACGGGATGCGATGTGACTATTATGCAGTAACAAAAGATACTCTAGAGTAAGTTCACCCGCCAGTGTTCCGCCACTCAGGCACAGCTCATGAGGTGGTCTATAGAATTTCCATAGACGAACAAGAAAAAGAAATGCACAAGAAAAGACCATGTAGACCGAGGGCTCATCACCTGTACTTGATTTGCTACTTGATGTAGGTACAAGTGATCCAAAGACCTCACAAAGTGGCATTAATGATGCCACAACTTCAGGGACCTGCAGGAGCAGCAATTTATCAGAAAGTATATGGACCTCAATCTGGAACAACCAGATGAAAAAGAGTAATGTTAAAGCTACAAACTATTTTTTTACAAACTGATGTGGCATTATGTAATAACTTGAATGGAAATACAAAATAATAAAAACAAATCACGTGGCTCAAGTGATGTCTTCATTCAATCACTCAAGTGATACCACGTCAGTTTGCACAAGATAGTTTTTAGCGATATCGTTGCTTGATGAGAAAATAATTGTCAAGCAAAAACCATAGCTAAGGTCAATGGGTAGAAAAAAAAACAAAAATCCAATAGATCCGGATCAAGTAGATATTCAACACTAGGAGTTCAAATGTTTGAATAAACCCCCACATTAATTAACCTAAACATATTCAGCAAATTGCATATTTCACCTAACAAGATCTTTTGAGCTATAATAAATGGAACAATGACAATCAATAAAAAATCCATAACACAGCTCATGATTCCATTCAAAAAAAAAAATTCTACAAATGTTAGATTTCAGATATAAAACTCTCAATTACAGAATTCCTGGCATCCTGCATAAATAGAAGATCCAAGTAATCAGTCACATCAATATAACTGAACCTGAAACGCAGGCAACCTCCAAAAGGAAATTTTGACTCAATTGAGAGATCCCAACTGTGCAGGCTTACCAGTTATCAAGACTGCAAATTCTATTAATCCTAATCAAATTATTGAAGGCTTATTGTGAAGACTAGAAGAGCTTCCTTTTTCAAACTTAGAAAATGTAATATTTGGAATACAACTTCAGCCTGCAATACGAAAAATAGGCAGAATATTTTAAGTTATTTAGTTCATCTTCTTCTCTCTGTCTTTCACTAACTATGCTCCTACGAGATATTGCATCAGGCAATAGTTTATTGAAAAAAGTGTTCTTTGGTTCCACCAGCCCCAACACATAAGTTTTAGTTAGAATCAATGACTTGATAATTTGATCAAAATTTTCAATTCAAACATAAAAAATAAGATAGAGCTTTTATATTAGTCTCAGACCATTACCTAAAAGTTCAAGTGTTTGAGTCAGGTGATAGTATTATTGCCAATCCAATCATTCTACATATCTCATTTCATATACTGATAAATTTGGATAAATACATATTCAAGCCTCTTGCCTCTTGCACACCATATTAACCAGCTTGAATATCTACAGTTAAAGACACATAATAAAAATATTAAACAGATCATTAGATCAAAATGTGACCGTGCATTCTCTCCAATCAGGGTAAAACTAAGTAAAAAAGAGTGCCTGTATGCTTTAATGGTTACAGGGGAAAAAAAATCACAACTTGGCTTTACACCAAATCACTTCCTTGTATTTGAAATTTTTAACACAAGCAACAAAACATGTCAAACCTGAGGATTACGTGATAATGATAGTGAAAAATGTTTGCTGATGATGAATAAGGATGCATGAAATATGAAATTGAATTGACCATATATAAATTCAAAGACATGTTGAATTGTCCATCAAAACCAATGCAATACTTGATTTCACTTACTAAGCCATGCAAAGAAAGTATATGAACAGTATCAACTGAGGATGCTCCAAAAAAGATAGCAGTTAGCATGGGCATATGATCAACCAAGTGACTCCTTGGACCAGTATAACCAGGGGGAATAGGAGGAGAAAGAAGCTTGACCACAAAGCGCACCACATGTTCCTGGAAAAGAAACATAAGAAAAGGTGAGAAAAAGAATTAAATAATTGAGAACACACACAAGAAAGGATTCGAGGCAACTATCTTGAAATCATCAATATCGCTGCATAAATGTGATACCTGAATATTCCATCCACGAGCAAGGGATGCACCACAAAGAATTTTTGCAGCTGCTGATCTCTCCTCTGCTGATCCAGTTAATGCAATGTGATATAACTTCTCTATCTCCGCTAAACTTAAATACAGGAGAAATGAAGGAAAACTAATAAAAAAATCTGCTAATACTGGATTTTTTTTTAAAGGAATTAATACTGGAATTAAACAGGAAATATTTGTCACACCTTGAAGCAGGAGTACTAAAAAGCAAATTTACTAAAGAACCATTTAACAGAGCTCCTTCCATAAACATGGACCAAGGAGATTTTTGAACTGGTGAAAACTCATTTAGTGCGATAACTGATGCGGACACATAACCCGGCCAATAATATGCTGATGTGTCAATTAAATTTCTTGCAATGCAAGCTTCCACAATGAGATGCCTCATGTTGCCACCTAAAGATAATAAATCAATGCTAGAATATTATTACATCAAGCATAGGACATTTTTCATGGGTAAAGGAAAATAAAAAAATACCAGACACATTTTGTATTGATCCTAATATGTAAGAATAGTAAGAGTTAGAAACACACACTTCTGATTTCTATATTACCTGAATTTAGTAATGTTTCACTAGGACTGCCACTGCATATACCATCCTTCATATTCTTAGAAACGGATATGAAGCTTGCTGCTTTTGCAGCAGCATTATTAGCTTCACAAGCAACTGATGCTGGAGGGCATAAGAGTGCAGAAAAATTTCCAAGTGCCTGTAGAGAGGAAACTAATCCCTCTTTCTTTGAAGCAAGACTTTTCTCTTCCATTCCATGTCCACATCCAGTCTCTATAGACCCAGACGTCTTAGACCCCTGGAGTGTAGACAGTTGAATGTTGGCCTGTTCAGCCAAAACATTAGCAATTGCCAAGGGAACAATCGACAAAAGGATTCCAAGGCGGGCCTCAAGATGTGGAACAGGGCCTTCAAGAGGATCACGTTCCTGCAGTGAAGCAAGAAGCATAAGCAAATGTCACCAACATTATAACTTTTGTCCAACAATGAAAAGTTATTAGGTTAGACACAACTCTCTGCACAAGTCGAAGAGCGGAAAGCCAAAGCGCGAGAAAAGTTTCTTGCCAGCTTGCCCGGTTAAGTACTTGGAGTGTAGTAATAATTTCTGCAGTCATGACACCAACATTATGACATTATCATTTCCTGCAGCTTTTAATCAGACCTCATTTCTGAAAAATGCAAAAAACTAGATATGCATACTGCAGAAACAAGACAGGATAGCAAAAAGAATACGACTACAAGATATTCTATTTATATGGATTTACGTGTAAGCACAATGATGGCTGATGTGACTGGAAGTTGTTTCCCATCCATTGAATTCTCCATAAAAATATCAAAGCTAAGCCAACAAGAAGACCAACTGGATTCAGAATTACAGCTACGCATTGGCCTCAAAGATTTAGTATCAATCAGCATTCCAATGAACCTGTACTTATTTAACTTATAGTCATAACTGGGAACATTTCGGACGTTATCACACAACCTAGCCAAAAGCTGGCTGACCGTTATCAGGTTTGAGGATTCCAACTTGTTGGCTTCCAGAAACTGTAGCCTCTGCAGAAGTCCATTGAAACTTTCAGGCCTACAAAAACAGAACCAACTAAGAAAGAGAAGACAATACAGATCACATTTGTGGAAGCCAGCAGATTTATGTATCCAATACTTCTGGGAAAGATAGGTTGAGAACAAGGTACCAACGCCAAGGGAATTGCCAGTAATAATAGGCAATTGAAGTTACAACACCATCACAAGAAGTTTGCCCTTTTTTAAAAAAAAAAAAAAAAAGTCAATCTAACTACTACAATGATCAACAAACACTTCATGATAGATTTCCCATAAGAGTTATTTTTTAAAAAAAAAAAGCTCCTAAGAACTGCAGCAGAAAGATCAACCTTTTTTCAAACAAATCTAGGAACAAAGCACATGCTATATATCATGGAATTACAGCAAGTATGGATTGATCATATAAAAGTTGGCAAAAAAATGATAAATGTCTTCACATGCCCACTTGAGCCAAGTATGGATTGATCATATACAACAACAGAAAACTATACATATCTCTTCTACTGTTCTAGAACTCAAATTTCAGCTCCATTGCAGACTGCTCGCCAAGGGGATAAATTAAATATATAAATGATTAAGGGATTCCAAGACTACCAAAATTGATGATTTAAAAACCAGAGGCAGCATTGATTGAGGAACTTGAATAAAGCATACTGTCAGGTCTCTTTACGTTATTTACCAATAGAATGCAAAGTGCATAATTGAGAAGCAAAGAAACATAATCATAAAATTGATTGATGCCTGGCACAGATACCTAATACATTATTTAAGGCTATAACATGACGACCCAATTTCATGATTCAATTCTGAAAACATACTCAAGAGCGGCAAAACTAAAGGCAAGTTAAAGGAAGATAATGGTGTGCTGCACATACAGGTTGAAGTGAATGAGGCGAAGTAGAACCATAGCCTTACTGCTATCCGTCAGTTTATTCAACACCTCAATGACCAAAAGAGAATTCTTTCTCCTAATCTGCTCAAAATGTTCGTTATTTCCCACACTAAAATTCCCAATAGAGTCAATTTCCATACTCTGTTGATCTAAAGACCCCACTTGCAGTCCCATATCCTCGAACAAGCTATCAATCAAACGAACAACAAGATCGAAAAAGGACAAAACTAATGCATGCCCAAACTCCACAACACGCACATTGTAAGTCCGAGAAAGCTGAAGACAAGCGTCAACAGATTCTATTATCCTGCAATTGTCATTTCATCAAACACTAGTCCGCAAGCAAAACTTCAAATTAAAATTAAAAAAAAAGAGAAGATAAATAAATCAACTCACTTGACATTACAGTCCTCGGAGGCAACGGCGTGAAAATTAAGAGCGTAACGAGAGAGGAGTTCGAGATAAAGCCGAAAGGCCTGAGGCTGAGATCGACGGTGAGGAATTACACGTGAAGCGAGAAGCGAGAGAATATGAATGGGCGACAAGAGATTGGACGTTAAAGCGTAATCTAGAAACTTCCAAAGGGAAGGGTGATTATTTTGGAAGCAGAGATAAGAAACCAACACTTCTCCTAATTCAACAACGGAGCCCGAGCCCGACTTTAAGCATCTGGTCATCTCTACTGCCCACATCACGGGGCTGTCGTGGCGCTGCTGGCATCGCTTCGCTGTCTCTATAACCCTCTCTTCGAACGCAGCGGCGCTCAACAAGCACGACTCTTCCTCCATCATTTCTTTCGATTGATTTGCCATGCAGTGTCTGTCACTTTGATTTCTTTTTTATTTGATTAATAATTCACAGACTTGCAATTAGCAATCGCTGCTTTTATTGCTTGCGCCGCGCACCTAACTATTTCTCATGTGAATGGATATACTGCTTCCTGCGACTTCCGTTGCCACTTGCCACTTGCCACTTCCATTTTCGTCTTCGCTCTAACTCCTAATTTATTAACGTTATTATTATAATTATTTTCCTAATGGTTTACCTTTACCGTATCGATCTATTGTTTGCTTACGTGAAATTCTTCATACAAAAGTAATAAAAAATACGTACACTTTGACTTAAGATACAAAAAGTTCATCGAAGTGATTGTTGCAAAAATAAAAATAAAAATAATAAATAACCATCCATTGATGGTTCTTACTTCTGTCCTCTTGACGTACGGATGGTAATTGGATCTTTTGGGATCTCATCTAATTTAGAATAATGTTAGAATATATTTTTATTTAATAAAAAAATTTAAGGATAAAAATAAGATATTTTTTATCTCAATTACATATGCGGGGCGAGAGTGTAATTGATAAATTTCGTCTCATTCCGTCTCGTTACTAATTAAGAATATAAATTTTTTTAATTAGGATGAAATCCCGCAAGATCTTACCTCTTTTGAGATGAGATTTGTGTATATTTTTATCCCAAAAAAACATAGGAATGGGACTAAAACCTTTTTTTTTTTATCTCATTTATATATACGGGATGAGATTAAATTGGTAAATCTCATCTTATCCCATCCCATTGCCAACCCTATCTTGACGACGGTAATTTTGTACACGACTAGTGAATTTGTTTAAAATAAAAAAAAAGTTAATTTTAGATTACCTTAATGAATTGATTATTTTTAAATATTTTTAAAAAATATTTTTTATTCTTAATAAATATAGGAGATAAATGAAATTTTTTTTAAAAATAAAGAAACCTTTTTTAAAAAAAACTAAAAAAAATATTTATATGACGTGATTATTAAATAAAGAAATAATTTCAATATAATCAAATTATGAGGGAGTAATATAAAATGTATCTTAAAAAATTGGTTCGACTTGGTTAAAAGCTGACGCAATTATTAAACAAACTGTATTTGTGTTACCTATTAATAATGGTATTGAATTCAAGTTTCAATTCTTTGACTTGGACTTGATTATTAAACAAGTTATTGTGTCATTGTAACATGTTAAACATGTCAATCCGAATGACATTTTAGACTTTTTAAACTTTCTTTTACAAAAATTGAGGATACACTTATAATTTAACAAAAAATGCATCTAAACCCAGCAAACTCATGTCTATTTTCATAAAAAAAAAAAAAAAAACGTATGGTCTATTGTTCAAAAACATAAATGGTGCTAAGCATGTTAATGAGTGATATTCATACTAATTGAGTTTAATAAATTCTAAATGAGCAAGTAAGGCCATATAGCTTTTAAGATACTTTGCCGAGAAAAAAATTATAATTATTAAAGAAAATTTAATAGTGAATGATAAATATAATTTTAAAATAATAGTTTTGTCAAAAAAATATTATAGATTTTTCATTATAAAAGTAGTAGATCAAATTAAATTAACTTTTAAGCAAAAATAATTAGTAATTATTAAATATTTGAGTACTATAACAACAGGTCAACCTTAACATCAAACAGTGTCTAAGTCATGTCATCACATGTTGAATGATACTTCTATTACTCTGATGGATTAATTTTAGATTATTTCAACTTATCCCCATTTTTTTTTCAAAGGATAAGAGAAAAATAGAGGCACGTTTATGATTTTTTTATTTTTAAGAAAAGTAAAAATAAGTTGACACTCATAATGATTTAGAGATATTGTTAAGATTGTCATTTCATAAAAAATAATTAAAATTAACCTATACTCAATTATTAAATCTAACACAACTCAAATAAAATACAATTGTCCCTTTATTTTTAAGTAAACGATTTAAATTCACGTTGATTCGAAAAAATATTGTAAACCTATAAGTTAGTTTAATATTCAAATATTCCATTGATTCTATAGAATATCGAAATAAATGAATGGTCTAAATCACATTGATTAAAAAAAAATACATTAAACTTAGAGGGTTAAGACCGATTGGTTCCAAGAGCGTTGATAATTATGGGAGATTGCCACTTTCCCCCCTACAGAAATCAACATATACCATTTACCTCCTTACTGTTTTTATAATGGCAAAAAATCCCCCTGACAACATAAGTTTACATTTTTACCCTTATTTTTAACTACTTTTTTATTTACATTTATTATAAATTAAATAAATCACATGAATATAAACTAAATAAAAAATTAAGCATTAAAAATAAGAAATATATGTTTTGATATGAGCAAAAAAATTAATAATAATTTTTTTTCTTGTACTAATTTAATTTGTGAAAATTTTCTTATCATAAATATATAAGAAAATTATTATAAAATAATAATAAAATTATTATAAGAAAACTTGAATGACAAATAAAAATTTATTATAAGATTAATAATAAAATATTTTGCCTATCTTTTTACATTTAATTTTAAAATATTACAAAACGTTTATTATAAGAAAACTTTCACAATTTAAATTAGTACAAGAAAAAAAAATTATTATTAATTTTTTTGCTTATATCAAAACATATATTTCTTGTTTTTAATGCTTAATTTTTTATTTAGTTTACATTCATGTGATTTATTTAAATTATAATAAATGTAAATAAAAAATAATTAAAAATAAGGGTAAAAATGTAAACTTATGTTGTCAGGGGTGTTTTGGTCATTATAAAAATAGTAAGGAGGTAAATGATATATGTTGATTTCTGTAGGGGGAAAGTGGCAATCTCCCTTAACTAAAATAAAAAACTTATATAAAGTTTCGAAAAACAAAAATATTATTGAATTCAAATATAAAGTTTATTTTAAAAAACAAATCAATAACAAATAATCAATATTTACTTTTAAAAGCTAAAAATACACTTTTATTATATTGACTACAATTTATCTTAATTTAATTAAAAAACTTAGTTTTAATAAGACTCATAATTAAATTAAGAATAGCTATAACTTATAATAAATCTGTAAATAAGCAAACAAATTAAACTATAATGTCTAAATAGAATTTCATCATTTTCTTGCCCTGCATCAGCATCTTTCAAATTTCGACGCGTGATGCGATGAAATTTAAAAAAATCACGTGTGTGTTTGTGAAAAAACAAAAACAAAACAACGTAAGAGACAGAAGATTTTTCCTTCTGGGCCAAGACTCGGCGGCTAACCCGGTCCCCGGGTTCTAGAAGGTCAGGCGACGGCAACCATTCTTTTACCTTTATAAATTATAATGAATTAATGATTTTAACTTTCAAAAGAAAATAATTTCTTTATTTTCAGGGGGGGGGGCTGAATTTATTATAAACTGAGTGTAGGCCACTGGGCCCTGACCGGTAGCCCACTTGCCACGTCACCTAAGTACGTTGAGAGTTTGGGTTTGAAGCCCACAGAGTTTTGACTTCCTAAAAGACTTCCAAAATTTTAACGAGGGTGGGCGGATGAATGTGCCTTCTGTATCCGTGATAATAGATTTCTCATTTAATGCTTAATAATGTCCTTTACAAAGTCAAAAGAAGGAATATGAGTTTATGCACATATATTATAACTTAAAATTTTCATTTTAAAATTAAGCGTAGTAAATATTTAACTCAAAAATTCATTTTAAATGAGGCATCGTTTATTAATTTGAATGATCAGATAATTATAATTAATTCACTTAAATTTTATAAAAAATACTCAACAAATCATTAAATAATACATCACATGCCACGTTATTTAGGATAAAATTTTTAAAATTTTATAATTACTCAAAAATTAAAAACAAATTTACATTGCTTCATTTAATCTATAACAATTTTTCTTAAAAGATATTTATGGTTAGACAGTCTATAAAAACTTGACTAACTAGTTCTTATATCATGCAAGACATAAAATGATGAAGGCTAAAAAATTAGTTAGAGTTTAACCTACCTACCTATCTTATCTTTTAAAATTTTTAAAGTTTAAAAAAATAAAAAAGTACTATCAACTCATTTAATTTTTTTTCTTAATTTTTATGCAAATAGCTTTTAACTTTATGATTTTGAGTTAAAAGAGTAACTACATATAATTTTCTGAGACTTCTTTAGTTTTTTTTTTCTTTTTAAGTTCTTTTATATCTTTAATAATTCTATCATTCAAAATTATGTGGTTGCTATCTTTTCAAATTTGAGGACTTTTTTTTTTTTTTGATAATTTGAAATTATTATAGGCAAATGTACACCGCGTGGTTCCTCTCTTTTCAAATTTTGTGACTGTTTTGGCGAGAAAGATTTTATTTTCATTCATTGACTGAATGCCGGTCTTGCCATCTCTTGCATTGTCACTCAAAGAAGATTCTAAATCGTAAGCGTAAAGGCCGTGTTGTTTCTTCTCAGGTACTCATTTATTTCTCAAAACACACCTATTTAATTAACTTAACTTTTGTTTAATTTCCATATTTATGTTTGAACGCGACACTTCCCTTTAGTCTGCCAATGCTGAATCAAATCCCTCGATAATTCGATGAAGACCCGCCAACTACGAAAGGGAATATAAATATGTATAATTATATAAATTATTTCAGCATTACGAATTAGATCAATAATCGATTCTCTTTTATCCAATAGAATCCGGACGCTTTTAAGTATAAAATCGAGTGAAAAGATATTTAGCATTATTTCCTTTTAAGAACTCGCACGCAAGCTCCGGGGCCGTCCTCCCTCTCATGCCAACAAATCACTGCTGTTTTAGAGATAATTAATTCCATTACTTCAGGCGCATCTAAAGCCCGGTGGATGCTTAATTATAAATTTTTTCCGTTAATTAATTCGTAATAATTACTGATTAATTGCTTATAAATTAACTGCTTATCTTGCTACGGCCTTAGCTGTAAAGCTAAAAGGGATCGTGATCTTCTCTTTTTCTGATCTTATTTTAAGTAAATTTTATTAATGTGATTGATCATTGGTGATTAATAAATTAAAAAAAAATAGTTAAATCTTAATTATACATAATCTTAAAAGACAGAAGGTATAAAATTTGTAAAAAATTAAAATATTCAAATCAAGAGATGATCGTAATTCAGAACTCATAACTCTTTAAACTTAATCTCATGTATAAAGATTTTTATTTTTTTAAAACAAAATATCTCGTAAACTTAGTCTGCATATATTTTTTTTAATATTTAGAAGTAGGTTTTTATTTTGAATATTGATGATAGATAAATAATTTAATTAAAAAAAAGAAAGTGGTAGTAAAAGTAACAATAACAGTGAATAGAATAGACGCTTAACAGTACCCAAAAACTCTTTGGTCAACAAATGACTATGAGTAATAAAATACTTTGAAATAATTTCAACGTGACTCAGTGAGCATAAATAAAATATTAGCGAAAAACAACTATAAAATATCGACAATATTACCCATCGTTTTGGAAACCCAATTTCTCCATAAAGAGAAACACACAGAAAGAATCAAAGAAAGTTGCAGCAGTTGGCGGAGGAAGAGAAAACAATGGACCCCGAAGAAGCTCCGATTGCCCCCTCCGCCGCCGCCGGTCAAGCAAATAAACCAAAGCCTCCGAAGAGTGGACGAAGCCATCGGAAAAGAAACATCTGTATCGGTATTTTAGTAAGCATAGTCGCGATAGTATTACTCATCGTGATCCTAGCGTTAACGGTGTTCAAAGCCAAGGATCCCAAGACGACAATAAATTCAATCACCGTCCAAAACGTTTCGATCGCTTTAGACACGGTGGGAATGAGAGTCAATCTCAACGTCACCTTAGACGTGAACGTGGGCATTAAAAACCCCAATAAGGTCAGCATGAAGTTGAAGAAGGGCAACGCTGATATCATGTACAGGGGTGACACCGTGGGTGTAGTACCGATTCCGGTAGCCAAGATATCGGCGGATAAAACGACTGCGTTGAATATGACAGTGACCCTTTTAGCCAATCGGCTTCTCTCGAATCCCCAGTTGTATTCTGATGCTACGGCCGGTTCGATGCCGATGAGTACTAAGGCCAAGGTTTCTGGAAAAGTTAATATTGTGGGTATCAAGATTTCGGTCTCTGCTACCTCTACTTGCTATTTTACTGTGTTTATTGGTAACAGAACGGTCAGCGATCAGGATTGCAAGACTAAGGCCAAAATTTAATTCATTTTTACTGCTGTATTGATCTCGATGTTATTTGTCAGTTGTTGCCTTATGTTTGTAATAGTAGTTTGTCTGATGATATGATTATAATAGGAAATTACACGGTTCTGTATGTAATTAATCACTAAATTTTTTGTTATGTGCTTTTCCTTTTTTCTACGTTTTTGGGATATGAAATTGAAATGAACCCTTGACTATTTTCAATTTTGTTATTAATGGGTTGTGTGCGAAATTGATTTGTTTTCAAAATGATATAGTTGTTGGTTGGCAAAGATTCATTAATGGGTTAGTGCCGGCTGGAATTAGAAGTTTGACAAATTTGCTAGTGCAGCAGCTCCGGTCAATTAAGTAACAACACATTCTTCCAAAAAAAAATATATGGGTATTTACCCAATTTGTCTCTTCATCATGAGCTATGTGTGTTCTATGGAATCTCCGGTTTCTGAGTGATATGCATTTGCAATGGTTAAGGCGCGGCCCCGTGGGTTAGGTTTACAGTTCTATCAAGATATTTTGGGGCAGAAGCAGAGTATTGTTCACACCAACAAAGTCAATTTATGGCGCATGTAGATGACATTGGACTCCTTGTGTCTCCATGCTCCTCATTTTCTTTTTCTCCTATTGAACTCAACTGTATCTTTCTTTATCGCCCACATTTGTCAACAAAGATACAACCAAGCCCTATTTCCACTTTCCAAAAAATACTTTTCTACACCTGTAATAATAAATGCTACGGTCTTTATAATAAGACGACTCCAATAAGGTGACAAATCTATTCGATTACTCGATAATTTGGTCACTATAAATCGTATAATTTGGGTTGATTTGTTTTGTCCGATTTGGAGTTATATGCAAAGTCCAAATTCGAAAGTACTTTCCCTTTTGCAAATAGTAACCACTTTATTCCTCTTGATACAAATTTCATTTAAAAAAAATCTACGATTGAATTATTAATTGATCACATATCATTTTAGTTACTGTACAACGGTAAACAAATCCTTATTTGAGCGAAATATTAGCTGGCTAATTAAAGCCATAAGATGGAGGAAAGCGTCGTTTGTGGTAAGATCATGTGGACTGTTGATTGCATTTAACGCATTCAACTCCCTACCACCTCACCTCACCTCACCACATAAATCAATTTTGCTTTTCCAATGCTCCACTCCCACCTGTTAACTCCCAACTCTCATCTTATCTAAAAGACTCAGACGAAACAAACTCCCTTACAATTCTCTCAAAAGATCATCCGAAAAGCAATGACAAAACATAATGAGGAGCAAGTGTTGCTCCTCCGCCGAAGGAGACGCCGCTGTTGCCTTATTGCAACTGGGGTAGCAATACTGATGCTGTTGGCGTTTTTCATCATAATCTTGATCCTGGCATTGACTGTTTTCAAAACGAAACAGCCTATAACTGAGCTTCAATCAGCAAAGATTGATGGGATCGCTCCCCGTGTGACTTTTCCAGCCGTTGATATTCAACTCAACCTCACACTTGATCTTCAGATTCTTGTTAAGAACCGGAACCGTGCCAGCTTCAAGCATGGCTCTGGCAAGAGTTTGCTTCTTTACCAAGGTAAACAGGTTGGGGATGTTGATATTGATCCGGGACTGATACCGGCTAGGGGCTCTGCTGTTCTGCCCTGCCGGCTGACACTTGAGGTGGACAAGGTGGCATCCAATCTAGGTGCTTTGATCAGAGATGTGTTGGATGGGGAACTAGTAATGGAGACGCGTACGAGGATTCCGGGCAGGGTCAACTTGCTGGGGATTTTTAAAAAGCACATAGTTGCTACTTCTGAGTGCCAGTTCACCTTTGCTGTTCTTGCCTTCAAGATTCGGAGTCAAGAGTGTAAGACCAAGGCTAGGTATTGATTTGCAGGCATCGGAGACTCTTCCCATTGCTTCAGATGCAAGTTTGTCGGTTTAATATTATTGCTTAGATGCTGGCGTGAAACTCAGTTATCTTTTATATAACGTTTGATGTATAGAGTTTATTAGAAGAGAAGAGAGTAGATGTATAAAAACGCTTAGTTACCATATTCGTTATTCCCATTCTTATCTAGTTTACAGGAAGAAAATACTCTTATTCATCATTAGATTGAATCTGTGGTTCTGCCCAAGAACAAGCGCGTCCATTTGCAAATTATGGGCTGAGAACAAGCGCAAATCTTTTACTGGTCTGGTATAACAGACCTGTGAAAAATATATTATAATAATAATAATAATAATAATAATAATAATAATAATAATACAAGAACAAATCAGTTAAGTAACTGCCTTCTTGAATATGCTTATACAATTATACAACAGCTAACTCACCAATCTACTCCCCACCCACCATTCAACCAAATAGCCATCGCCTCTGTCATCATCTGGGAAATTTCTATTCTACACAATGCCTCAGACATGAATCAAGAGCATACTGCTTGCTCCCTTCATGATATTGCCATTAGCTTTGTGAAAGAAAATCAGCAGATCCTGTCACTACCCAAAATCTTGATCTAGGCTTTCCCACATACAATTTGAGCCACTATGGAAGTTTCCACATTAAGTTTTGCCAATGCAGAATTAATCCACAACAATTTCAGACCCAGACAAATGCGGATTTGGCATTGCAAACTCTTGGACAGATTGCATCGCACAAATGGAGAATCCACCATTTAATAGATAAAATTACATTCTATATAAGTTTGGTACTCCAATCATACTAATGCATCTTGCAGACTTCTGCAAACAGAAAAGACAGAAGCCACAGTGCAAACAATACGTGATACAAAAGAATCAAGGAAGTAATACTTGTTACAATCGTTGAAACAAAAGGGACACTTGCCAACTTCCAAATAAGATTAATGTCAACAATACTATACAATGCTAATAATACACTTTAATCTAGGTCAGATTCCCCTAAAATAAATTCTCTCAGTGCCACACAGTAATAACTTAGAGGAACAAAAGTTAGGGCTTCAAAACTACAACATGATGCACTAGTGCAAAAATTAGCTATGGGTGCTATGTCATACTATCTGCATCAAACCTCAACACCATCAGAACTCAAGCTTCCTGCATAAATCCAAATCAATCTTCCTTGATTTTGCCGAGGGCTTCATTGGAGCACCAGGGCAGGTTTCAGCAATTCCAGTCAGTTGAGTTGTTGGAGGTGTCTTGCAAGAATCAGGATCCCATTCAATGTTTGAAATTTCAGTGAGGAGATCCTCAGCCTGCTTTGAAATAATGGCTTCCAAAAGATTATTATACACAGATTCAAATATCTCCTCATCCGAAATTGATTCCATATCATCTACATCAGTACTATCTTCCATTAACTTGAGAGAAGAATCAAAATTCAGGCGACGTGCAGCACTAGTTTTCATTTGGCAAACATATTTCTTACAAAGAGGAGCCATTGCCAAGTGATCAGGCCCAGGTGCAAAAGGGTCAAAAACAACATCCTTGGGTGTTCGAGGACTGCCATCATTGACAGAAGCAACTTGGTCCTCTTTCGTAATAGTTTCCACCACAAACAAAGAAACTTTGGTGGCCTCAGTGAGTGGTGAATCACAATCAAAGGGAACATCAACTACCTCTCTCTTCAGAACAGGAGTTATTGGTCCCTGAGGAGCTGCCTCACCAGCCATAGTGGATGACTCAACAGCAGCCTCCTTATTGCTAACTTCATCCAATTTCTCAGAAAAATTTCGAGACAAACCTTGGCACTGATTTGATTGATCAGCACAAGCTCCAGAGTCCATAACACAAATAATTAAAACAGCAGGCGAAATAGCTGTCGAAAATGGGAACAAATTAACATCCCAAAATCCAACTTTGGGGGGAACAAGAATAAAACCCTACCTAACAGCACCCAAATTCAAAACTCGTTTCTAATTGAACTTAAACACCATTCACATTGAAATATCAACTATTCTAGAATTAAAAGACAACAAAAGCAAAAACAAAAAATCCGAAACAAAACCAAAATCGAGAAACATATAATTACAAATGCGTTGGGCCAAAAACATCAACCAGAATAATGATGCACGAGGCTCTTAAAGGAACCTACAATCAAAGAAGCCTAAGAAAAAAATGGTATTTTTATTACAAAACGAAGCATCTAACTGTAGATCCAGGAAACAGAGGGAGCCAAACAGTTTCAATTTTAGATAAAAACAGACGAAATACAAAAGAAGAAAATGCAAAGAGGAATAGAGATTGAAGAATAAGTTACCTGAGAAGGAGGTTGAAGAAAGCCAGCAGCCGCGGCAAAAGAAAACACAACTCGTGAGTTAGTACTTCGATTTTTTTTCCCCTCTTTTCGGGAACTGAAAGTGTTAAAAGTGGAGTGAATGTGAATTTCATTTACTCTCTCTGTCTTTAGCTTTGCTTGTGCCCCATACTCTATCGTCGCGCCCCAAGATCCGATTCCCGATTGAGATTATTCGGATCTCACCATTTCCACTTGGACAACTTGGGCCCATTGTCGGTCACGCGTCCACATTTGTTGACCGAATCCCACGTGGATCCGGAATTGAACTTCAGAACGTGGCATCACTAACGTTGGCCAATAGACAGATGGCACACGTTCTAACTTCCAACTTTCTGCACTCTCCATTTTCTTTCTCAACGCGCATTTTCTTTCTCAACGCGCATTTTCTTCTTTTTCCATTTTCTTATTAATTAGCGCGTATGGACTACGGACTTTTAATCAAATATTCTAAGACCCCCTTTAAAATATATATATTCGAAGACGCTTGCGCTATGCGTTTTCTTTTTGGGGAATTTCTATTTCTTTTAAAAAGGGAAATTTTAGAAAATGTAATAGAAATAGGGTTAATTTAAAAAATCAACCTATTTCTGTTATCCACACTTTTAGTAGTTAAGAAAAAAATATTTTGAAAAATAATACTTCTAAGCAACCAACCGACGGTATTTATCTATTGCAATTGCGATGAAAAGTAATTACGATTTACAATATATAATGTCTTCAGATTTTGTATTTTATCAATTTTTTAGTGTGGGTTTCTTCAATTTTTTTATGTGAGCATTCTTTTAAGCTGTACGGCTTAATAGAGTTAAATTTTAATATTATTAAACAACATAATTTTATAATGTATTAAAAAATAATTTTATTAAGTTGTACCGATTAACGGTGTATCTGTATTTGGAAAAAAAACAAAAACACTTGTACCTATGAATGATTATGTATTAATAAAGTGTTTTTTGCCGTAAACACTATTCTTCACAACTAACTTTTTTAAAATAATAATAATAATAATAATAATAAATTGATGGAGCCTAAATTTAGACAATTCTGCATAAAATTTAACGGGTTGGTCCATTCACCTAATAAATACCTACTGCTAAGGGCAAAATTCAAAGGAGAACGAGTGGAACGAAGCCCAACAATTGGAAGACAAAAGAAATGGTCACAAGTGACATCCCACATGGACTGCAATTGCCCAAATCCCCCAATATACAGCCTTAACGCCGCCGAACGCGTATCATCCCACATATTATAGTCAATGAAACTTTAAATTGTTTCCATATTTGTGTAAACCTGTTAACCCTTCTCCTTCCCCATACTCCCAAAAAGCTCGTTCATTCTTCTTCTTCTTCTTCTGTCTCTCGGGGATCATCAACTGCCTGCAACTACGTCCTTTGTTTAAAAACACAATGGAAGTAGCTGCAGCAGCAGGCCCCGGGGCAACTCCTACAGAAAAGCGCCGCTGGAGCAGGAGGCCATCATCTTCCAGCTCCTTCCGATTACGTTGCCCCAGCCTCAACACACTCCGTCTCCGCCGCGTATTCGACATGTTTGACAGAAACGGCGACGGAATGATCACCGTCAAGGAGCTTCACCAGGCACTCAACCTTCTCGGACTCGAAACCGACCTCTCGGAGCTAGAATCCACCATCGCCTCCCACGTCAAACCCGGCAATGACGGCCTTGAGTTTGAAGATTTTGTATCCTTGCATGAATCTTTAAATGAAACTTTTTTTCCATTAAATGATCTGACATCAACCGCGACAACTGATGCTGACGAGGGGAACAAGAAGGTACTGTCGCAGGAGGAGGCCGACTTGTCGGAGGCGTTTAAGGTGTTTGATGAGGACGGAGACGGATTCATTTCTGCACACGAGTTGCAAGTGGTTTTGGGGAAGCTAGGCTTGACCGAAGGCAATGAAATTTCCAGAGTTCAGCAGATGATTGGCTCCGTTGACCGCAACCACGATGGCCGCGTTGACTTCTTCGAATTCAAGAACATGATGCAGAGCGTTCTCGTTCGAAGTTCTTGATCTATCTTTTATCTTTCAATTTTCAACTTTTAATGCCATCGTCGTTTCATGAATGTATGTGTACGTTTGTGTCTTTTTTTTTTTTTCGGTTCCTTGTTTAATTTCTTGTTCTTGGCTAGTTAATTTTATCATCGATGTCATCTCTGCGTAAATAGAATCAAAGTAACGTAACAACTCAAATTTACAATTGCACTCAGAGTTTTTTTTTTTTAATTCAATTGCACTCAGAGTTTGAAAAGCTTATACTGTCCATAAACAATTTCACTGGAATACTATTATCAATTCAATTAATGAACCAAGAGAATCCACCTCAACATTGCTTTTTTCATGTTTATTATGCGTGATTGGCACATGTGCAAGTCATCAAATAGGATCCAGCTATGTATTATACTACAGCTGGATCCAGTCATTGGATCTAACTGTGGTGACAGCTGTGAGCTGAATCTAATGATTGGATCCATCTGTGGTATAGTAACACTGTGTTACCATAGTTTCGTCTCATCAAATAACAATGATATATGGAACTAAAAACATCTCTAAAAAATCTTTAAATATTTATTTGCTTACCTATGTGATAAATAGAAGATTGAAAAAATATGTTATTCTTCAAAAGACTCTTCAAATAAAAATAAGTTAATATTATTTTAATTAAATAACTATTTTTTAAAAGAAATAGTCAATAGTAATTAAAACACACCTCTCTTTTTCTCCAATAAAAAATAATAAAATATAAATTAAAAAAGGAGAAAGTAACTCTCCAAATTTGAAGAGAAATCATCATTTCTTATTTGAAAAATCTTAATTGGAATGTCTTTTGGAGTTTTAAATGATGATGTACCTTTTCAAATAAGTAATAAAATTTTATTTAAAGAGTTTTTAGTGATACTCTAAGGGTGCGTTTGGGACTGAGATTGGACAGCTGTATCTTAAAAGTTACAGCACTAAAGTAGTTTGGTAAACACCAGCTGCTGTAACTTTTAAGATATGTTGATATGATTTTTCACTTATATAATATAAAATTTATTATATTTTTAATAATTTTATCAAAATTATTATTTAAAATTTATATGTACTATATATTATTAACTTTTGTTTCATAATTACAGTTTTTTTTCACAGCAGTTGTAGTTTAAAAGTTACAGTAGCTCAATCCCAAACACACCCTTATTGGTATTGGCTTTTTCCAAAACGAATAGTTTCGCCCACCAAAGAAGAAATATGTTAACAAGAAGTTAAAACAACCAAATCGAAAAGTGATTGATTCCTTCCTTGGTTAAAGTCTTAAAGAGAGTCCCCAATACAATAAATCATCCAAAGTTGATATATGCCTGAGAGAGTGTCCACTAGCTGATAATAGATGGGGACGCAACTTTTAAATTTTCTTTTATTTTTTTAAAGGGAGTGACAAAGTTTAAATAAGTATTTTTTTTTCTTTTATTATCTCCACAAATTTAATGTTGTAATCAACTCGACTACGCCTTGGGGACGATTTTAACTTTTCTTTTAGTTTTTGAAAAAAAACAAGGGTTGCACAAAATCTAAATAAGTATTTATTTTTCCCTTCTTACCCCCTACAAATTTAATGTTGTTATCAACTCGACCACGCCCTTAAGAACGACGCAACGTATAACTTAATTTTTGAGTTTTGACAATTTCCCATTGTAAGTTCCAACTTCTTTATTTTTCAAAGTCTATAATTTAATAGGCTTATTTCTGCTCTCTTTAGTAGCCCGAAAATTAAAGCCTATTAACGTCTATTTTTTTTTTGGTTAAATCACGAGGTATCTGGGTAGGGCCCCAACTGTGGAAGATACCTTTAAGCCCGTACCACAACCCAGACTAGAAATCTTCGCTCGCACCGGGTGGTAGGTGCTCCCAATAAGTGCGACTTCCCTACGACTCGAACTGAGAAGTAAACCCAGTCAAGCCACTTAAGGGGACTCCAGTTGTCAGAGGAGCCAACACTTTGTTGGTCTATTAACAACGTCTATGAGCCCGTTACATGTCTGCAAATTTTGAAGTTAACGAACAAATTGAAAGAAATTTATTATATCTCCCCTGCCACGGGACATACAAACCCTTCCACCCATTTCCACCCAATATCATGACGTAGATTTTCAAGGCATGCTCAACAAATGCATGAGTTAAATATGCACCAAGAGCAATGACATGCACCCCCGCCAATCCCAACCCTACCTCTAAGAGCAACCAAATTAACGAAATATTTTTAATAGCCCTTAAAGTTTGAATTAATTTTAAAGTTACCTAAAAATCTTATTTGGGATTGAGGTGTTGTACCTTTAAACCTACAGTTGTTGCGGAAAAAAAATTGTAATTATAAAATAAAAGTTAATAATATATAATAACTATAAATCTTAAATAATAATTTTGATAAAATTATTAAATATATAATAAATTTTCTATTATATAAGTGAAAAATCATGTCAACATAAAATTTTAAGGTACAATATCTACTGTTTATCAAACACTTTAGTGATGTAATTTTTAATTACAAATACCCAACTTCAATTCCAATCGCATACTTAATGAATTTTTTTTTTTTAGAATAAACCTAGAAACCTAGGGAAGTTATTATTAAAATATAAAATAAAAAACATTTAAGAGAATGGGAAAAAAACAGTCCCTAAACCCTCAAAATAGACACTATAAAATAAGAAAATATTAAATATATAATGTAGTACGAGTAGGCAATCAAGATCAACGTCTGCTTTCGAAAACCGACCTTAGCGAGGTCCAACAATGGCTGAATGCATATCATTTTTCATGCTATAATTGTATCGATTGAGCTCATAATTATGGGCTCTTGATTGGTAATGTCAATGAATTGAATATAATTTTTTTAATAAAAAAATTATTTCTCCCTACTCATTAATTCTACTAAATTTTTAAATATATTTACAAAGTCAGTCCATCAAACGGAAAAATGAATTCAATCTTATTTATATGAGTAGGTAATTAGCTGAAATGGATCAGATGTAACTACTACAACTCCTATTAGATTAATTTGTTCAAGGATGACATATATGGGGTGAATTTTGGCTAGAAGGATAAATTTGATTCCATAATATTTTGATTGATAGTTATTGGATAAGAAAAAATATCTATGTTATTAAATTTTAAAATATTATAAATACATGCATGAGAGGAGATTATAGAAAAATAAGCACAACTCAATTCAATACAGGATCCAAATTGGATTATAAAAGCTCGGCACAACCCGATTGGGACCCTAAGAAGATGGCAGCAGCTACGTACATCACAACAGATGGGAACCATCGATACGGAGCTAGAACTGCTGTCAACAAATTAAAATCACATAAATTAATTAAGCACCGTCCAATGGTCCCTCACATTCAAGAATTGTTCGATTTTTCTAGTAAATGTGATGATTGAGAATCGTCATTGTATTAAGAAAAATAATTAATGTAAGCCCAAACTGGTTGTTTGAATGCCATTTTCAGCACTAAAAAAAACCCCAAAATCTGGTTCAACAATCCATGGGACTTTCATAACGTACTCGAGACATGATGCCTCATTTTTGGTTCCATTGCTACCTCAATTTGAATCAGTACAAGAAAGTTCCGAATATATAAATCAAAGAGCATACTCTGTGTGCGTGTATCGAATTACGCCTCATTTTCCGAATTAATTCCTGGAAAAGATACATTGCTTAAATTGTTTGAATATACAGTAACAAGAAACTGATCACATGCCTACAATTCCAAATCACTTTTTCTTTAACAAGTAACACGTGCTTACACGTGTCAGGTGAGGTAACCCGTCACCGTCTGTACCAAATTAAAAAATTTCGAATCCTGAGATAAAAACAACTTAGCATATGTAGCCGAATTGGATTCTTCTAATGAATGACAACCGTATTTTCAGAACACGGGGTTTCAGGATTTGATGTTTTCAACAAATTTTAATAAAACCAAGTGAATTGGTATTAATTAATTACCAAATACGACTGTTTTATATTGGTGTAATTTACGGTCTAATTTTGAAAGGACTCTTAAAATTAAACTAACATAACACAGTCTTATTCGGACCTTTCAATAAATAATTAATACAAAATTAACTTTTTTCTTGGGTTAATTTTGCCGTGCCATGCACATGCGTCAGTATCCTCGTCCTCATGATCACCACCAACTCTGATCTTGTGATCTGTTACCATTTCTTTTCCAAGTTCAACTCACAAATATCTCACGGGAAATATCTCTTTTTTTTTTTTTTTGTCTGTTTATCGCATATATATATCTCATTTCGGTGCGTTATTTATTTGCTTGATTAACTACTTATAGTTCGTTATACGCGAACACACATGGAGAGCATAAAGTATCGGGATCCAGAGCTTGAAGCAAGTTTCTCTTTCAACTCGGCTTTCCATGTTTTCTCCGATAATGACGACGACGACGAATACATCGAGATTGCACTTGAACAACAACCCAAGATTAATACTTTTGAAGAAGATGAATTGGAGCTGCGGATATCGTTTTCATCATCGAGTTATAATCATTACAATATTGGTCTGTCAGGTACGAGTACCGTCGAGGAGTGGGAAGTTGCAACGACGACGACAACAACACCGACGTCGTTTTGCTCTTCATCAACAACATCCACTTTGACGTGTTCTTCCGCTGAGACTTGTTGGGGTGTTGATGATCAGCCTTCAAGAAGAGCTCACAAAAGTACTGCTGTCAAACGGAGAGTTCAGTATTTCCGGGCAGTCAGCCGCCTGCTCAGTGGTTTTTTCTCAACTCCGTTGACATCATCGGAGCGCGACGAGGGAGATGGAGTTTCTCATGAAAGCAGGCAAGCGGAGATCCGAACAAAAACTAGCCAATTGGACTTTTTACGTAATAGGTAACACATATATTAAGATCCTCTCCTATCTAAACTCTAAAATTCCTAGTACTTAAAGATATATGTTACATATTATCTAACATCTGCATGCATTATAAAATGCAGATCACGTATATGTCATCATTATTTATTTATTTATTTATTTTGACGAGTACTGTTTGACTGTGATTAATCAGGAGATCAGCTGCAAAGAATGTGATCACAAAGGCAACCAACGGTGGGATAATGATGAAGTTCTTGATAAAGTGCCGATCTATGAATATTCGGGCAGTGCTTGCATCGTTTATGAAACCTTACCAAGTAATAATTTCATCACCCCAAAGCAATGGTATTAGTAGCGCAGGACAAACGAAGAAGAGATCCAAAGAGACGACTGCCATTCGGAGGAATCAGAGTTTGCCGGTGAAGCCATTTGATGAATGGTTAGTGCAAAGGGAGAAACAAAATCCTGAAGATACTAAAAGTACAAATTATTATAGCTCGAGTTCTAGTAATTATTCCTTGCCACCGCCAGTACAACAAGGTTATGCGGGTGATAGTTGCTCCGTTCAGGCTGCAATTGCTCATTGTAAGAGATCATTCGGCCAAACATCAGAGTTTCATTTTTAATTAATTACTCTTTACATATGTTCCTGCTCCTGTTCTTATAGAGTAATAATTAAATTGTTTTGTGCGGCACATTTAATTAGATCGATTTTATGGTTGGTATATACATATGATTATTTCATAGCTCAAACTTTTAATATATGTATATCGGCAGCCGGTATTGTCGATAGCTATCGTCAATGTACGAGTGCATTTTTCATTGATTTCAATCTCCTAATTTAATTAGTTTCTCTAAATTCCGATCCTAAATAGAGATACACTTTGGTCATTGGTACATATAATATAAAAATAGTTAAATCTTATCGATGCTAAAAAAAACTCAGATTAACAAAAAGATTCTAGATACATGATTTCACCATTCGGTATAACTTTTCAACTAGAACATATTTAATTAAAATTTTTAAATTTATACAAGTAAAGCTTTTACTATAAACCCATTAGTTGTTTGATCATCAAGGAGAGGATTTATTAGACACAAGCTTTTTAAAATTATGTTATAAAATAAATGAAATGAGATTGTGAAATAAATTAAGGGTATTTAAATAATTTAACACTTCAAATAATCTCTACAACCTCTACTTTCAAAAACCCAAATTTTGAGTTTTTCCTAGTAGAGGCAAAATGATTTATTTAATTTTCAAAAGTTGTACTCAAAATACAACTAAATAAAACTAAAAATTTTGAAGAGAGCTTATGGATGAAATAAATTCTTTCACTATTAGATAAGTCATAATGAATATACATTAATATATCTAGTTCTACTCTAAAAAGTTTAGATGTCTTGTTTCACTTGAGAAAATGATAAAATAGATTTTTTTTTAGTACTACAATGTAATTTTATTGATATTACACCATAAAAATTTTACTTTCCAACTATATAGAGAAATTCAAACCCTTTACCTCAATAATGAGGTAATGAAATGTCAAAAACTAAATCATTAAGGTCGAGGATTTGAGTCTTCCGATGCAGTCGTGTGAATAATATTTCTTTTAATTTAAAGATAGGTTTTCCATTTGTTTATGGAGTAATTTTTTTAATTGGGCTTCTCGACCGGCTTCTAATTGCATTATTAATGTACAAGACGTAATCGACCTAGTCAAATCCTCTCTATAGGGCGGAGACTGGCACAAGGGCATGTTTGGTCGTTAATTTCAAGGTAGTATAATAGTAAAGGATAATTATTATTTTTAACTCTTCTTTGTTTAACAATTAACAAAACGTACTTATCTGATCTCCTCTAGATTTTCAATCTTACGCAATCACAGTATATGAAAATAAATATCATTTATTTATAAATAATACTTCCAACTCGGGATGTCAAGACTCAAGAAAGTAAACGGCTCGACTTATAAATTTATAACAATATTTACCTCCGTAGAGACAGCACACACAGAGAGAGAAAGAGAAAGATGGAGATGGATAGTGTTGTAATAAAGCTATGCTGGTCTGTGTTGCTGATTGTTTCATGTAGCAGCATCTTGTTGAAGTTGATAAAGAAGTGGCTGCTGAAACCCAATAGAATTCGCTCAATGCTTTCCAAGCAAGGCGTTGGAGGTCCAAAGCCGTCTCTCTTTTTCGGAAATGTTAAAGACATACAAAAGATCGAATCATCATTGAATCCTCTTTCATCGTCATCATCATCAGGCCCTGTCTCTAATCAAGACTGGGTTCTTTCCATCTTCCCTCATCTCCAAAAATGGACTCGCGATTATGGTAATTGTTTTGTTTACGCTTTATTTATATAATATATCTCTTTCATATATTTATATGACGTAAATTTGGAGCCAGCAGAGGTTGCATATGCTTGATTGTTTGTTGTTATTCTCTTTCTGTTTTAATCTTGTTTCTTCTTCATAAGTTCATATTGTTATCCGTGCAAGCATGTGATTGTTTAAAATTTATTTTATCCTATCATAGGAAGTTAAAATTAGACATTTACAGAGATTAACTTAAATCAATTCTATTATGAAAACACCGATCCCTTATTTATCTACTTTATTCTAATATAAACAATTTTAGTGAATTATATAGTTAATTCGAGTCCCAACACAAAGACTGAGAGTTCTTACCTCCAGGCCAAAGACCATGGTAAGATAGACATTTGGCAAGGGCAGGTGACATTTAGAGTTTAGACAGCTCATTCATGTCTAATTTGAGTGGCATCTTGTACCAACAATATTGATGATGCATGCATAAACGATAATGGGGTCACATTCGTTTGGCGTAACATCCAACCGCGTGGTAAGGCGACAATATCATAAATTATTAGGGCGTGACTTGCGATAATATTAAATGCTCATGTGTCATCCACTTATGGTTGATCTAAGCAAACGGGCAGGAGCAATGTATTAAGCTATCACTTTCATATTTTAGTTAAGCTTATGATTACATGCTTTCAAATTTAATTAGCTTATTAATCAATCAGGTATATAAGCCAAGCATATACCTATAATAATTAGGTACATAGGTATTTACATAATCTATTAAGTAAATATCTCTTCTCCACTCGCATTTCGTAAGGTAGAAATACTTATAAATAAACTCTATACAATCATATATAACAATCATATATAATACTTAATTGAGAGAGTTTTGAGTCCATGGGGACTCAAACCCTTACCTTTACCATCCTTCTTAACTGTGAGAGTAGAGGTTCACCGCTGGGCCAAAAGACTCGTTGCCTTAATAATTACCATTCTTATTGTTAAATGAGAGAGCACTTTTTATTAGTACTGTGAAGACTCCTAAACATATTACCAACATAACAATTAACACAGTCTAATTATAATTTTAACACTGTATTTAATTGGCGTACAGGTGGAATTTACATGTTCTCAACAGGAAGCCAACAACACCTGTTCGTGAACAGACCAGAGTTAATAAAGGAACTGAAGATGCACAAGTCATTGGATTTAGGTACACCTGGGTATCTCAGCAAGGCACTTGAGCCCATGCTTGGCAGTGGCATCATAAAAGCAAATGGACAACAATGGGCTCATCAGAGGAGACTTATTGCTCCGGAGTTCTTTCCCCACAAGGTTAAGGTACTTGTTATAAAATTTAATGCAAGCTAGTTTAAGCAACGGTTATTGGCACTTTGGCATTCACAGATGGTCAAATAATATAAGTTGAATTGTATTCTAGGGCATGATTGGACTAATGGAAGAATGTACCATGTCAATGATTAGTAAATGGGAGAGCCTGTTAACAGAAAGCGAAGGAGGAGTTCTGGACTTGTTAATTGATCAAGATTTGAGAAGCCTTTCGGCTGACATCATCTCTAGAGCTTGTTTTGGTAGCTCTTATGCCCAAGGAAAAAGTATTTTTTTAAAGTTGAGGGCCATGCAAGAGGTCATGTCCAAACCCAGTTTACTTTTCGGACTTCCCAACATCAGGTAAACATTTATAGTAGTATTTCATACTGACTTTTGCTCTTTTTAAAATGCGAATTTAAAAGGAATCTATAATCTGCTTGTGCAGATGGCTTCCTACAAAAAGTAACAGAGAAATACGGAGGTTGAAGAAAGAGGTGGAGGATTTGATACTCAAAGTGGTCAAAGATCGTCAAGAAAAGAGTCTGAAGGATGGCAAAAGTTCCAAGGACTTACTACAGATGATACTTGAAAGTGCTGATGCCGATAATGAATTGCACCAGTATATACACAAAACAGATCGGTTTATAGTGGACAATTGCAAAAACATCTACTTTGCTGGCTACGAAACAACAGCTCTTTCAGCCTCCTGGACGTTGATGCTTCTTGCATTGCATCCTGAATGGCAAGAACGCGTTCGAGCAGAGGCTATAGAGATGTTAGGTGATTGTACTGATCAGCCTCATTGCTCGCTAGACGTGGATACAATTAGCCAGTTGAAAATGGTACTCGAACTGTCATAATCTTTACTTGCTTCATCTACATACTTGCATTAATTATAAAATTAACTTTTGTACATTTTATTGGATGTGTGGCGCTTAGCGTTAGCTATCGCTTGTCCCCGAGAGTCAGGATGGAGTGAGGTGAGACTTGTCTTGTAAATTCTAGAGAAATCCTGCGGCAGATGTTTAATTGGTGTCTGATTGCTTGCTTTCAGTTTTCTTCAATCCATAACATTCTTCACTTTTAATGTACAGCTGACGATGGTGGTTCAAGAAAGCATGCGGCTTTATCCACCGTCAGTGGTGATGGCAAGGGAAGCATTTGCAGATATTAAGCTGGGAGATTTTGTGGTGCCGAAAGGCCTGCACATATGGAGTTTGATTCCTGCATTGCATCGTGATCCTGAGAACTGGGGTGCTGATTCCAATGAATTTAAGCCCGAGAGATTTGCAAATGGGATCTCTGAAGCCTGCAAGTATCCACAAACATATATTCCATTTGGCACGGGGACTCGATTGTGCGTGGGACAAAACTTCGCCATGCTAGAACTCAAAATAATGCTCTCTCTACTTCTTTCCAGGTTCTCTTTTTCACTATCCCCCAATTATATCCACTCTCCAGTGTTTAAAATGTTATTGATTCCGAAGCATGGGATGAGACTCCTTGTAAAAAGAGTATAAATGGAATCACTTGGCAGCTGTATGTACAACGCTGAAAGATTAAACAGCTGTACGTATGACAATATATTAAATTCAGTACTCGTTTAACTTACTATCATATCTTCCGCATAAGAAAGATAGGTCGGAAACTTTTGAAGTAAGGTAACGATCTGTTTTTTATTTTTATCAAAAATCTGAATAGATCAAAATTTAAATAATTTTGACCGTAATATTCTGGAAGTTTAATTGTGTTAACAATCTTATAAAACTTTAATACCCACTATTTTTTTATTTAGTTTTAGATGTTATAATTGTCCACAATAAATCACAATTTTAATATCTAATCTAATCTAATATTTACTCTTAATTTACTCCGACTTAACTATTGTGCTGTACAGAGAACAATCCGCATGTATAAAGTGCTCACTCCACCATTGAAAAAGTTAATTTTGAATATAAATTTAATTTTTATCTGTAATAATTTTGTATTATCTTATTAATTTGTTCACGACAGTTTATAAAAAAAATTTGTATCCTTGCATGCTGCGTTGTTTATTAATTTAATTTTTTTTTTAATCCAAACCATAACAATACAAGATGCCTAATTATAATTTACAACATTCCTAATCCTAATTCAGATCAGACAATGAATGCAATTAGTAATCCTATTCTTGTTAGAAAAAGAATTTCCAAAAACTCAATATCCGTCTCGGATTTTGAAAAGCTTGCCTATAAATACAGGGCTCCTCGTTCTTGTAAGTTCCAAATTAAAAAAGAAAATCCCAAGCGCACCGCGAACGCATGCAATTGTCTTTGTCAAGTCAATCTTTGCAAATTAATTAAAGTCTCTGTGGGACAGTACTCTGCTGCGATGGCTCTTGTAATAAGGAATTGCTTTGACGTGTTGGTTGATGATGAAACAATCGAGTACTCCAATAATATTGATGATGCTGTCCCCAAGAAAATGCCTGCGGCTACAAATCCTCCGCTGCCGAATGCCGGGACGAAGAAGAATCAGAAGCAGAAGCAAGCGCCTGGAATGAAGAATCAAGAAACTAAATCAGAAACTACTTCAGTGATGAGGCAGGCAAAGCCAAGACAGTCCCATGGGCATGATAATTTTGTGGGGAGATCGGGAACGAAGATTATTCGAACGCCAAATCCAAAAGAGAAACAACACGTTACCAATTCTGGTGATGCCATGCAAAATCATCATCAGACGCAGACAGTGGTTAACGATGTTGAAAGAAAACTGAGTCTGAAAGAGTACGAGGAGGAGCTTCTTGAAAAGAAAAAGACCCTGAATCTGAATCTGAAAAACGCAGCAGATCATGAGGGGAGGAAACTCAGTCCTGATAAAGATTTCGAGTCGATGACACTCGTCGGCAAGAAGAAAGAAGATTGTGACGGCCTTCTCATCAAGCCAGCAAAGCCCAATACTAAGGCCAACAAAGTTCATAATAACAAGGCAGTGGATGTTAGTAGGATCTTTCAAGTACCAGTTACGAGGAGCAGGAGGCCTTATGCTGTTGATAATGGTGAAAGCACGAGCACAGGCACAACCAACAAGGCTGATGCAAGCGCAGCAATTGCTACTGTTAACATTGGGGATGGCGCTCAGTTTCCAGCACTTAAATAAAGTGAGATATTAATGTCGACAGAAGCACAGGGTTTTGTTTAATTTCTATTAGCCAGGAGTCTTGTCTTGATTTCTTAGATTTTTTAATTTTCGAGGAATGTGTTGCGGAATTTTCACATTATATTCTAATTTTCCTTTCCGATTAATTGTTGATTTTCTCAACTTTCAATTATAGTTTTGATTTCTATGCGCTTACTAATCTTGATGGGCGCAAGTGAATGTGACCCAAATTCAACGTTAATGCGTATACACCACGAATCATACTAAATAAGAAAACTACCTACACAAAATCACACTAATGCAGAATTTCTTGAACATTTCCAATTAATAACTGGACTGGACTTTTTATTTGGGGTCTGAATGTGGACTATCTTCGCTGCCCATTACAAGTGGGCCCAATTGAATATGACCCAAATTACATTCGCCGTCAATGAATGCTGTGCTGTGCTGGCTCGCACATTTCAACTGCAGTCATTATCATTATTGTGTCATAAAAATAAAAATGATATAATATGGCGATTTAATTGGATGCGACAAGACGGCATGAACACGGCTCATCCAATTTCAACAACATAATTGGTTCTTTTATCGTTTGGCTAGGCATGCCTTCAAGGCTCGTCAACCTTGAATTGATTAAATTAACGGAATATTCTGTCTGTGGTTATTGAATTTTATGAATAAATAAGAGAAAAAAGTTCTTTTTTTTTTAATTAATTTTTTCCTTTCACTGAAGCTTGATGACATGATGGTTATAATAATTTATGGGTTCGCTTTTATGAAAAGAATTAAAAGTACGTAGCAAGAGGAAATGTAGGTTGTCCAGAAATTGTATCTGAGGAAACGAATGAAAGATGTAGCTTCTTCATTCATTTCAAGAATCAGTGTTTATTAATCAATTAGTTAAGATTAAAATAAAAGGTTTACTTTCAGGATTTAATTATTTTGTTTTTATCTTGCTCATTAATCTATATTAATAATATGTGTAATTAAATTTAATATAATTATCACTTGCATGATAAATTTTTAAAATAAATACACACATATCATAGTATTATTTATTTATTTTATGACTGATATGATATTTCTTATATATTCTATAATTTCTCCAATATCCGATCCAAAACAATCAATCCAATTCAAATGAATTAAATTTTTGTCAGGTTGATCTTTGATTAGATTGGATTGCAAAATGAAAAATTCAATGTTATTGAATTGGTTTGTGGGTTTATGTGTTAAAATCCAATATAAATCAGCCCAACCAATTAATTATTTTTGTCTATTTATTTTTTAAAAAAGGTACATGTCACTTTTATAGTTGACTTGAAAAAAGAAAATCAAATTTCCCTAAAAAAATATAATTTTTTTTATAACTGAATTATTATCTAATGAGAACATTATAATTTATTAAAGTGAGGATATTAGTAAAATAAAAAAAATATTTTTATATATTGGAGATTTTTTTTTATCTGTTGGTGTATTGAAATATGTATTTTTTTTTATTTTAATAGCATCATAATTTTAATGAGGATGTCCTCACTAAAGAATGATTATTGTATAACTATAGATATATAATAACAATGCATAGTAAAACTGCAAGCTGCAACCAATGGTTGCTGTCAATATCCAAATTTCAATTATTTTTCAACTATATGGTAATAAAAACATGAATCATAAAATTTTAAAGGAGTTGATAATTTATTTTTTCCAATTGCTAGTAATTAGAATATTTGAGAGCAATTGAGCATTTTTTTTATTTGTAAAATGTTAGTTTAATCATATTGAATTGGATTTGAATTTTTATTAATTTGGATTATATTATTAAATTTCAATTAATAGATTAGATTTAAAATATAAAATTCAATATATGATAGATTAGACTGGAATTTGAATGATTGGATACCCTTAGTAAGAGAGGAAGGGCAAAAAAGATTGGGACACTGTTTTAACCGTACACGTAGACAAATGGCCAAATATTTCAGTAGAAGCCTCGACATAAGTAGTCTTTAGACAATACGATTTGTTTATTTATTAGATTTGCTGACGTGCGGCAATCGCCATATAATTTATTGGAGTATAGTTTAATGAGTCGGAAAGTAAGAATAATGCCAGCATGTTCTTATTGATAACGACTGTAAGATTGTCCCAAAACTAATAATTGGAATCATATAATAATATATATGATAGGAAATAAATCCTTAGTCACATGATATTGTCTAGTTGATGTGCAATTTAAATACGATTCACAAAGAATACACAAATTTTACTCATATTCCAAATGCCCGGCCACCACCATGTTGTGGGCACTTGTGTGCTCAATCATTAGATCATTTTCTTTTTAAATTTGTCTACATTTTAATATTGACTCGAAGGATCCAAATGACTAAAACCATGCATCATTCAATTTTTTTTTTGTCCCCAAAAAAGCAATCAAAATTCAAAGCCATGCATCAACCTTTGAAAAAAGATTCATCGAAACAAACTAGAGCACCCCGAGGAGAGCAAAAGTTTGAATTAAATTGCCATTATATATGCTAATATTCAACTTGATCACGTTCCCAAAGTAGAAACTTTAGAGAAGGTTTATCACAACGCGTGTCATGAAACTTCATTAAAGCCCCCATTGCACGAGAAGTCAGCTTGAATTCTTGCTGGAACGAGAAGTCTCTCTACTCTCCAATGCACGACTCCATTTTCGTGAATCACGATCAAGCTCGCTGTCGCGGACATATTTATATGTAAAAAAGTAAAACTCAACGGATGTTCGGGAAACGACACTTCTCCCCTTACAGTTTTTGGGTTCTTATATCAAAGTTTAAGTCTCACGTTTGTCTCAATCTTTTGCTCCATTTTTGGGCTGTATCCATAGTTCCAAGGTAAATGACATTATTAAAATTGGATTAGATGGCTTAAAATATCAGCATCGTCACATGATGAGGCGGAAGCAGATACATCATGACTGCTGTCATAAGCCCCTTAACGACAGAGCAGTACGGATTGTCTGTCCCATATATGCATGCAAGCAAATGCAATACTGGCGTCGCGACTCACAAGGGTATTGTGGGAAACCCGTGACGCCGATCGTCATAAATATTGAATGTGACTTCGTTGCCGCGTGCGCGAGTGAAATCGTTAAGAGTATGGACCATGAAGCTTCCAGCGTCCCTCACCAATCTGGCGCGGCGCCCCGCTTCCACATGTCCCCCCGATACTGCAGCTTTCGCAACTACATATGGACATAAAAGTGCCATGTCTTTTTTTTTTTAATCGTAGTTAGGTTGCAAGTAAACCTTGTCCGATGGCTTATTATGGCCGCCACATTTAATTCATTGGCCCTCTCCAAAAAAAAAAAAAAAAGAGAAAAAGTTATCACCCACCATTCACCGAACATTCTTATGATTGATTTGAGCTTTTGCTGTTGTGATCCTGCAAAAAAAAAATCCCATGAAATTGAACAATGACGGAAAGCAAACTAGCAAGCAATCCAGTTTGAGGAAACTGGAAGCATGTATCACCACAAAATTAAAACTCCACACGGTGGCAGTACCCACTAAGTTCCGTAATACGCTTTGCTTCATCTACTTGTTATTATTGTATGTCACTGTCACTGGTCAATATATTTGTACTCTTAGGTAATTAATTAATTATTTATTTTTATTATAATCCAAAATTAGAAAAAAAGAAAAAGAAAAATTAGCAGCAGCTTGCAGATGTTGTAAACTAAACTAATGATATCTTTTAAAATTAGGAGTCCGGTTTGGTTTCATGTAAAAAGTATCCTGTCGTTTTATTTATTCTCTTTATGTACCGCCCCGCTCGTTGGCCGCCTAACCTACACCTCAAAAGCCAAAAGGACTTGGCTGTGACTAGAAGGTGGAGTCGACACAACCCGCTTTCACTTTTCTTTTTTTCCTTTTTTTTAAAAAAAACTTTTTCAGTTCATCAATCTGTCGTCACACCTACTGCTGTCCTTGCATTTGAACATATTTAGGAGCGCCAATTTTAATAATTTAAAATTTACCCGACGACAACACTAAAATTTGTCTTAATATATAGACAGACTTTCAATGTTTTATACATTGGCACATATATGTATTTTTCTATTTCGAATTGCTGCTGTGTAGGGATGACAATGGTATCCGCAAATTCGTTCAATTCCGCCCGTCAAAAACCACCGGCAATGAGTAATTTTATGGGTTGCGGGTGAATTTTGTATTATAAATTGAAATCCGCATTAGGTTGTAGATGAACTTGGTATTAGCTAAATATTTGAGTATCCACCAACCCGCAAAATTTTTAATTATTGTTTAATTAAAAAAATTTAAATCTAAAAATATACTTATATATTTATTATAAATTTGATTGAATTTTCTTTTAACTTAATGCATGAATTATTTCACTATTATAATTTTGCTCTTCGGATTAGTTTTTAAAAGGTATTATTCTTTAAAAAATATTAATTTTAATCATTATTGTAGGTATCATATTGGATGGGTGCTAATGGTGGTGAATGAAATGAATATCTTCTCTTGGAACTTGTGTTGAATGATAATATGAAGAAATAATAATTATTTTTACATACTAATTTGTGACTTTTTTTATGGATTTGTGTATTTTAATTTTCCAATTCTATTGATTAAATTTAGAATTGAGTATGTTACGTGTAATTTTAGATTATTATTATAAATTTACATATTGAACATATGTGATTTTAAATGCAGAAACCCCTAAAAAAATCTATAAAGTACCATTGCAGGTTTGATAATTGTCAAAACCCGCAACAAATTACGGGTGAGTTTAATAATTTAAATTTTGTACGGATGTAGATTTGGTAATAATAAACCCGCTGCAGACAGACATGTACCCAATTGCTGGGGTAAATGTTGTGCATATAATTCTTTTGTTGAAATCTGAACCCAAAACTTGGGGTTAGGAAGACCACCACTTATTAATAGAACTAAACCTTAACTTTATTTAAATTTGTCAACGGAAATTAATTGCACCGTAAATAAGATCTTGGAAAACAAAGCTGGGATGGCACAGTCAGTGCCCCCAAGCAAACGAAAATACTAACATTTACCTGGAGTCTACCTGTATTGGAGGTTTTCAAGAACAAATTGTTGTTATTTAACAAAGTTGTCAAATAAAATAAATTAGCAAAGTACAGAGAGAGAAAAGGCACTAGGAAACAGGAGGGCCACAGAAAAGAAAATAAAATAACTTGTTTTTTTCCTTTTTTTTTTTTAATTTTTAAAACGTCAATAACACTGATTAAAGAATTGACAAAAGGCGTGTTGCGTGCAGCGGGAAGAAATTTCCGTTGGTACGGAATAACAGTCAAACGAGGGTAAACGCGGCAGCTAGAGTAAAATCAGGGGCAGTTTGGTAATTTGAATTCAGTGTTTCTCAAAAGGACGAAGTCGATTGCAAGCCAGTATAACAAACTCCAGATTCCATCTACGTCATCGTTAGTGTAATTATATAATTACATATATATGATGCCTCTTTCTTTCCCAATTTCTCAATAATTGCATTGCATTTCAAATTACTCACCGAGCATCTCAGGTGATTGAGTTTAGCTTCAATTCGAATACTGTCTGATTTGATTTCGCATTATTCATTGAATTTGTGTAATTATCTGATTGATTGATTTTAATTTTGATTTGTTGGAGCAGCTGCAAGGAGATTATTAAAGATTTGTGCATCTCTCTTCAGAGAATTTGGATAATCAAGCAGGGAAAGAAAAATAGAGAAAAAAAAAAACATGAGGGAATTTATAGGGAGAATGATTATGGAAACTCAAAAGGCTGGAGGAGAGTCTCTGTTAGGAACGGTAAAGATTGCAGTTTTGCCAATTGCAAAAGTTTTCACTATTTGCTTTTTGGGATTTCTCATGGCGTCTAAGTATGTTAACATCTTGCCTGCTTCTGGGAGAAAGCTTTTGAATGGGGTCAGTTTTAAGTTTCCATCTTTATCTATTTTGGGTTTATGAATTTGATGGCTTTTTATTGATCTGTTTTTAATGGAGTGGAGTCTTGATTGTTCTTGTAATGCAGTTGGTGTTTACACTTTTGCTTCCATGTTTGATTTTTTCACAACTTGGACAAGCTATTACTCTACAGAAAATGATTGAGTGGTAAGAATAATTGTGTAGCTTTTTGTTGTTGTTTTTGTTTAGTTTGATTGGCGATTAGCAAAAGGGTTACTGAAGTTGGAATCTTGTTGTCTTGTTTCAGGTGGTTCATTCCTATCAATGTTGTTCTGGGAACAATTTCGGGCTCGTTAATAGGTTTAGTTATTGCTTCTATAGTTCGTCCTCCATACCCGTACTTCAAGTTTACCATAATACACATTGGAATTGGTAAGCCGATTTCTTTTGGAACATGCCTTGGTGTTTGCATCAGATGCATTCTGTGCTATACTTGATTATGGTTCTTTTATTGGCTTTCAACTGAGGTCAAGCTTTAAATTACTTGAATGATGGGAGGTAATGATGTTTGATAGACATAACTGAAGAAAAGTATCTGCCTCCGACTTGTGGTGGACCATATTTTGATTCTCCTTGTGAGAAAGCATATGTTTGCTAATTCCCTAGAATTAGGAGCTTCAACTTTATCACGTTATTGTGTCAGAGAATGCAGTCCTCTCAAGAGGCTTTATCTTATAGGTGTAGGTGCTTAATCATATCTACCCAGCAGAAGAACTAATATTAGTATGGTATCTTTAGTATATGATAAACCCTTTAATTCCTTATAAACTTATATAAACTGCCATGTAGCATTTCTACACATGCTACATCTGTTTCTTTTACTTGTATTAGCATTTAAGCATTTTGGGTCTCCTCAATTACATGGGTTTTAATATTGAAAATTTTACAGGGAATATTGGCAACGTGCCACTTGTTCTGATAGCAGCTTTATGTAGAGACCCGTCCAATCCTTTTGCTGAACCAGAAACATGTAGCACACAGATGACTGCTTATATTTCATTTGGACAGTGGGTATGTTTCAGGAATTCTCACTTTTTCAGACATTTTCTTTGTTTTATGTACTGGCACACGCACACAAGTAGTGAATTAGTGACTGCACACGTACCTGTTCATGAAGAAGAAATTTTTAGATCACATTGAATTGTTTATTCTTATGAACTTTTATTGGTTTTATCTTGTCTCCTGCAACACGTATGTATAAGATTTAGGTGTTGTTTTTAATGCAATGGAGCCTGAGTCTAATGCAGCAGTATTTGTTCATATTGTCATAAAACTGGATGTTTACTGAATATGTTGCTGTTTGGTCTTGCAAATTAAAGTCAGGTTTTCTTTTGTCTGGTTGTAACTGTTGTCTAAATTAATTTAAATGTGCATGTGTAGGTTGGTGCGATCATCCTGTACACATATGTATTTCACATGTTGGCACCTCCACCTGAAGGTACCTTTGACATTGACGAAGAAAGCCTTCCCATCAAGAACTCTTCAAAGGATGCCACTCCTGCCCCTGAACAGATTCCATTGCTGACTGAGGAGGCTGAACCAAAAGATTCAAATAATCCAAAGAGCGGAAAGGTAAGAATCAACTGGATTGTGTGTATTCAACTTTTTGTTTCTCTGGCTCAACTGAATAACATTCACAGTTTTGCCAGTCAAATGTATAGCTTTCTTATTGATTTTTTTTCCTCTAGGATGCCACTCCTGCCACTGCACAGATTCCATTGCTGACTGAGGAGGCTGAACCAAAAGATTCAAATAATCCAAAGAGAGGAAAGGTAAGAATCAACTGGATTGTGTGTATTCAACTTTTTGTTTCTCTGGCTCAACTGAATAACATTCACAGTTTTGCCAGTCAAATTTATAGCTTTCTTATTGATTTTTTTTCCTCTATGATCAACGGTGTCAGTCTCATGTAATGCTTCCTGATGCAGATTGCAGAGGTTCTGATTTTCATTTATGAGAAGTTGAAGCTGAAGCAAATCCTTCAACCTCCTATCATTGCTTCGGTAAGTTTCACCTCAGCTGATTAGTTTCTCTTTATAACTTCCCCCGCCTCTTTCAAGTTGTGTGCTACCATAGAATTGTGGTAGTACGATTCTTACAATTTATAATTGAAGCTGGATTGACATGTTTGCTTAAGGTTAGAAAATTGTTAGAAGGCACATGTTCTGGATGTGTTCCCAGTATGTTGACAGATAGGTAGACTGCCTGATTCGAAATTTTTGTTTCGAATCTTTAAAATTGAATCGATTTTGATTCTATGCCCAATGAACTTCTACACCAATAGATCTGCATATGAGCTATAACTTACCCCTGACTTTTGAATATTCTCTATTGATTATGCTTATTTATTGAATGATTTGTTAATGTTCCTAGTATGACTGTATGAATTAGGTTGCCTTTATAACTGGATTTTCTGTTGAAGGAAGTGTGGTTCTTTCCTTATCTTTTGTTAATTGCTGTGCTCCTATTTGCTGCAGATCCTTGCCATGGGAATTGGTGCGGTACCCTTCCTTAAGAAGCTGATATTTACAGATGATGCTCCACTTTTCTTCTTCACTGACAGCTGTATTATTCTTGGGTATGTTTGTTTGCAGTTACACAGAAAAACAATTTGCTTTGTGCTTTCTTGTAGCTGTTCCTTAGACGCACTTTTGCTGTTTCTGCTGATTGCTAGTCCGTTGAGCAGTTATTGATGATGCTTGCAAGTAGCAGATAGACATACTAGTTTGGGCGAAGCCAAAAGTTATGATCTAAAAGTTGAAAAGAGTGGTTGTGCAGAATTAAGAATCAAATTTAAGTATATAGTTATAAAACAAACTATGAATTTTCATGTTGAATTCATAATGATTCGGTTAATTATTTGAATAGGGTTTGAATATTTATTGGTTTATCTTAATACATAGGTTGGGTTTATGTTAATAGATAGATGAGATTTATTTGTCTTAATAAATGGATAAGATGTATCTTTTAAGTTTATTTTTGGCATGATGAATGAAATGATGCATTCTTGATTATTTCTTCTTGTTCTTTTGTATCTCATTTTTCATGATTTTCTTCTGTTGAACCTTTCTCTAATTTCTATCTCTTCTATTTTGAATCTGTGATGTCTGATCATTTTTTTTTCTCTTCTATTGTCTCTCTATTTCTTTTTCTTTCTGTTCTACATTTTTTATAACATTGCTCATGATGTTTTCGATCATCAGGGAGGCCATGATCCCGTGCATTTTGCTGGCATTAGGAGGTAACCTTGTTGATGGTAAGATGTGTTCCTAATAGTCATCTTTTTATCTTCTCTGTGGCTGTTCTTTTATTGTGTCCAGAAATAAAAGAGTGTAAAAAGTCTACTTCGTCATAAGAGTCCTATATTTTGATACTAGATTTGAAGGCATTGGTACTTAAAAATATGGAACTTATAATGTCTGCATATGTGATGTGCTAGATACTTTTTTTATCGTTTCAGTTATTATTGGATTTTGATTGTTGTACCACTTTAGGATATGATTTAAATTATGTGGCTATTCTTTGTTATGCTTTCAGGACCTGGAAGTGCAAAACTTGGTTTTCGGACAACAGCTGCTATTATTTTCGGGAGGTTGGTTTTGGTGCCTCCTGCAGGACTTGGCATCGTCACATTAGCTGATAAGCTTGGGTTCATCCCTGCTGGTGATAAGATGTTCAAATTTGTCCTACTCCTTCAGCATACAATGCCCACATCAGTTCTTTCTGGTAAATACACAATTCTATTTTCTGAACTTCTTTTATCAGCTAAATAGTATAATTCAAATATCGAAACTAATAGTCATGATATTTCGGCTTTACGGGCAATGCATATGTGGTTTCAAGTTTATATCTTTTGGCTGAAATATGTAGTGAGTAGCACTGATTTGCGTGATATTTTGATCTTGATCTGCAGGTGCTGTGTCCAGTTTACGGGGTTGTGGAAGGGAGGCAGCTGCAGTCCTGTTCTGGGTTCATATATTTGCTGTTTTCTCAATGGCTGGATGGATTATTCTCTACCTCAACTTAATGTTTTAAAGGTGCATCAAATTGATGCTTTATCAACTGTTATTGTTTATTCCCTGCCAATTAATGTTAATAGTTCAGTAGATTAATTTAATACTCGGAAGCTTTTCTTCGCAGGGAAGAGGGGGCAATCTCGTCGCCCTTCTTTTCCATTCATTGAATTGCACTTCGTTTAGAAGGGTGATTAAGAGGAAGCTTATCTTTTCAATTTTCATTCTACTAAGATTTCATTTAAAATCACTAGCTCTTTGTTTGTTCTTATCAATCAACCAAAAGCAAACGCAATTGAGAACTATAAATACTGCAGACGAAAATATTTGCGTGCACCAACTTTCACTAACAAGTTTTGACTGACCCGCATCTGAATCATTACAACTGGTGATACAACATTACAAACATGAACAGCAACCAATCAAGTCAAAGCCTATAATTAATTCAAGTGAAAAAAGCCTATAATTAATTATCTACCAGAACCCTTAAACCGTTTAAAAGAGAGACCACCATCTCCTGCTTCTGTTCTCCCTTCGGCTTGGAGAAGCAGAGTTGTGAAAACTAATTTGAGGCTGGGTCACTGGCCCCCATCTGGCAGTCAGAGGATTGCCTAACCACAACACCAGAACAAAGCCCACCAGACTGACAATAGGAGAAGCCGCAAGAAGAAACCATCTTCCTCTACCATTCTCCCTGCCGGAGTTGCTAACTGCAGGTAGATCTCTCAGTCCAGATCTTCCCAGACCAAATTCACGAGCCTCAACAGATTCAGCTTCATCTGAGGCATCAGAGGAACTGTCCTCAATTCCACCATGCTGCTGGATTCCGTGAACCTCTATTCTACTGCTTATGTGTCGCTTTCCCTCCTCGTATTCTTTGTCATCAGTTGGAAGCTCATACCGACAAAGTGGGCATGAATTTCGTGCACTCAGCCATGGCAAAATACAGGTCTGGTGATATAGGTGAAAGCATGGAAGCTGGATTACTTCAGTGCCAGAAGGTAAAAGATCTTTGCAGATTGCACAGACTAGATCTTCTTGCTTCTGATGTTCCTTGTTAACAATTACTCGAGGTAGACTATTTACAAAAGACACGGCAGCAGGAGGTGCTCCTCTCCTTGAGTTGTCAGTCTCAGCCAGATGTGAAAGAAGTTCTTCAAAGCCTCTTGCATTGAGATAATCCCCAGAAGTCCCAATTAACTCCACTTCCTCCAAGTTAGCAAATATATTACGGGTTAACCTTCGTCTACCTTCCCCAGTTCTCCAACGAAATATACCCTCAAATTCAGGTGACTGAAACGGCCAACTTCTGTTAACTGGGACATTTCTTTCACTGGGACTGGAAAAATAGTTTCGAAGTTGAGGTCTTACAACCACAGATTCAACGGTGTCTTCCTCCATGTCAGCTTCTTCCCATTCCCCATCCTCTTCTTCTTCCTCTTCCTCTTCTTCTTCTTCTTCAGGATCATCTGAGTTCCATTGCTGGTGGCCACCAGCATGCATTGGATCAATATCAGAGTCACTATCAAAAATGCTTCCATATTCTGGTGGAATAAACATGTCTCTATCAAGGAAACTATGCCCATCCACCGATGCATCAGAGTCGCCTCCGTAAGCACTATAAGAGACAGCATCACTCTCACCATGTAAAACTCTATAGCGGCTGAAACTAAGATTTGATTCACTCTCTGGATAAAGAGAATCCAGACCGTCACTTTCACCATCAGAGACAATCCGTCGCCATCTTCGAGAATCACTTGGAGTTGTACGAGAGCCAGAAGGCTGAAATAACCTAGCACTAGCATCACCATCAATGGATTGATCCTCATGCCCAGAGATAATGGGTTGGTTTTCCAATGCCAAATTAATCATATGCGAGAACCGATGTGAGAAAATATTTTCAACAGACTCACTACTGCTATACCTCGTCCTCCTTCCTCTAGGAGGTAGCCTCTGATGAGAGTCGTGAGTGGGTGTCCCAACATCTTCAAGAAATAAAAATTTACAGTCCCCACATAAATGCATATTTTCATGATCATCAACTGACTCGTTGTCAGGCACAAGGGTTCTCCTGCATAGTGTACATGAAGCCAACTGACTAGAATGGTCAACTACCAAATCACCATCCATTAGGCCAAGGGCTGTGGACAACGAGGACGTACTGATTTTTTTTGTAAGTCTACATCCATGTAACCAAAATAAAGAAAATGAGATCAATAAAAGATAAACGGAGTGCAGTCAAAGCAAATGATACAATGACGTGCAGACACAAAGGCCAAGTTGACACCAATATAATGTAAATGCTCTAGTTATCAATATATGTTGTAACCTACACCCTAAGATTGGTTTGTTCACGATAACCACAATAATCTAACATACTTCGGTATTGCATACTGGATTTTAATGTATGATGTGCTGGTTTCTTTTATTCAACCTGTTACAAACGACATGCATAACCCATCCATGAATATTTAGGATCAACTTTCAAGGGGTTGAAATCAAGCATGAAACACATAACCCATCCATGAATATTTGCAAACAACTTTGAAGTGGTTGAAATGAAGCATGAAATTAAAGCTCTATTTAATGAACTATCAATTCCAGAAAAAAGAAGTGATTGACCGGCTGATATCGAACATCCGTCCATGCACCGGCAATTTTGTTCTAAAAGAATATTTTAGGTCAAATTCCTGATTTTCTGCTGCAAGAATTTCCCGGGAAACAAAGCCTAAGACGTGGCCAGACAAACTACTGCACCAAATCTCATCCATAGAAAGTTACAGGCAGTCTGGCGCACACAAAACACAAGAAGGCTACTCAAAAGCATCTCCTCACATAGTAATTCACTATCCTTGAAGAAAGAAAAACCTTTGAATTACTGTTCATGCTACTATAATTGGAACCTTCCCTCCATATGTATGTATAAATAAGAAAATAAAGAGTACATTGTCATCTGACAAATCTTCAATGCCACTGTAGTTCACTTCTACTCAAAAAAAAAAAAAAAAAGCACCTTGCATTAAATTTTTTACTGCTCATTGTATTCTCCAAAGGGCAAGCAAATATTTGAAACTTTCTCCTCAGTCCTCACAATGCAAAGTAAAATCCTCAAGTTTTTGCCAATAGCCCTCATTCAATAAAAGATTGTTCTTTTAAGCACCCTTTTTCTGGAGCTATCAACAACCAGAGCAGGACAAAGATGCGGGATGAAAACCGAGCCTTTTCCTCAATTATCCCAGAACCCATTTCCGCAAAACAAAATAACTTCATAATAGAATTTGGAAAGACACCAAGAATTGACAACACCGGACTCCATTCATTCCCCCCCCCCCCCCCCCCAAAAGTAATTGAAAAAGAAAAGAGCACTTTTCTCATAAAAGAAAAAAATTCCCAAATTGTATCCAAACATGAAGTCAATTGTACGATAGCATCAAACAAATGCCATAATTTCCTTACATAGCAAAGCAAAGATGAAAACTTTGAGCTGAAGCGCATAAAAGGTAAAAACATGAATAATAAATCATATAATACAAGTAAGAAAAGAACAATTACCAGAAAAACAAAATGGTGAAGAACATGGTCCGATCTTCAGGCTCACAAGACAGCACGTAAATCTGATGACTCAATGACAAGCAAAGGTCGAGTACGGAAATGGGTTTGTAAAATTGTGGCCTATCAACAAGAAAATAAAATATATATATATAATAGACACAAAAACTGAAAGGATTAAAAATGTGGGTTAGCTGGAGAAAAGGGAGGATATGATATTAAACTAAGTCTCTTTTTTCATTTTTTTTTTCAATTTTATAATTCTAATCTACAATAGAAGATGGAGCCTCGCTAACTACGTGAATTAGTCTATGAGAGCGGATCCAAAGAGCTGACCCACCAACTCCGTCTTCCTTCTCACTATAATCATATGATGAAAGTTGAGAATAACTCTATTTTCTGCCCCAATATTTTGATATAATTACACTTTACTCCAGCTAATGTGCAAAATGAGTAGATGTTTTCTAAACTCTTGTGTTAATTAAAGACATTCAAAAGTTTATCACAAATTTCATCACAATTCACAAATGATATAACATGCGAGGTATTTGCTACATCAAATAGTTAATAAATTTTTATAAATTTCAAATGAATTACTTATATTATTTTATCATTCACTCGATGGGTCATTATATAATACTGTAATTAAAATCACGACATCAATACCTAATTTAATATAAATTTTGTAAATAGAATTAAGACATGTAAATTTAAAATAAAATTTATAAATTAACATTAAATGAAAAATAAACCATAAATTATATAAATAGAAAATAAGACTTGTAAATAGAAAGTAAAATAAGTAATTTAACATATGAGTAGTGAACTGGTGTAATATAGGTAAACAAAACAAAAATTCATAAATATAATATAAAACTTGTAAATCAATATTAAGTGTAAAATAAAACATAAAATTAAGTAAATAAAACATAAGACTTATAAATGGAATGTAAAATAAGTAAATCAACATAAGATAGGTAAATTAATATATTATTAGTAAATAAAACAAAAGCTTATAGAGATAAAACAAAACTTGTAAATTAACATTAAGTGTAAAATAAAATATAAATGATACAAATAGAACATAAGACTTGTAAATAAAAAGTAAAATGAGTAAATTAACATAAAAGTGGTAAATTGACATATAATTGATAAATAAAACAAAAACTTATTAATATAATATGAAACATGTAAATCAACATTAAGTGTAAAATAAAACATAAATACCATCTTAATTAGTATGTCTAGCACTACTCAATGGGTATTTTCACATCACTAAAAACCTTAGAAATTATCGGATACTTTTAGATTAAAGTGTAATTATACTAAAATCTAGAGGAGACAAAATATTTATCCTTAATATGTTATTAATATAATATAAAACGTGAAAATCACCATTAAGTATAAAATAAAATATAAATACCATATTAATTAGTATGCCTACCACTACTTAATGGGTATTTTGGCATGACTAAAAATCTTGAGAATTATCTACTACTTTTACACTGAAGTATAATTATACTAAAATTTAGAGGAGACAAAATATTTATCCCTAATAAGGTGCTGTACCAAACAGTAAGGCTAGCCAGTACCTAACCTTTAAATTGGGCTGGCTGTAGTAACACGAGGCCCATCATTTTAGGATAGATGGGCCAAGTATCATTCACGCGCTATGATGGCGCGTGGAAGATTCAAACAGTAAACTGTCTGACTATGATTCCAAGGTTAAAAAGTACAACAACTCAACTCTCTCTCATGTTAAATGTCATGCTCTTTGGTTCTCTTTTAACTTTCTTTTTAAATTTTTCTTCTTTACCTATTAATTATTCAAACAGCTGGGTTTAAGCAAGATAGGAAGCAAAGCAAAACAAGACAAGAACAAAATTTTGATGTGGTTAATGTATTTTCCTTGTCTGCAATATTCATATCACTGGAAGAAACAGAAACCAAATCAATTACAACCTGTACACCTTAATGCATTCTTAATTTTAATCTTTTTTTGCCAATTACATTACATTCCCAATTTTTTTTCCTTTCTTATTTTTATTTTAATAAAGCAAATCAGGTGAGTCACCTGTTGACCTCCCACATTTCAGTTTTCAAGAATGTCTTCCAGGTGGGTTCGGTGGGCAAATAACAAATGCATGTGAAAAAAATGTTTGCTTTACAACATTTTGTTTGTTTATAAATAATTTATGATGTGGGTTTATGTTTGTTTGTTTTTTTCCTTTCTCTTTTTGGGGGGTTTGGTGGGCTGCGTAATGATGTGCAATGTGTGATGTAGGAGAAAAGTACAAATGTCGATGATGTGGAAAGAATCAAATGTGAGGAGGAGTCCTCGAATATCTGGACTGAATTTGAATGAGTGTCAGGGTCAGCAGCAAATGGGGCGCGTGAAGGTTGACAGTACTAAGAAGAGTACGGCTGCTAATGCTAATGCTGCTGCTGCTGCTGTTGCTGTTGGACCAGCCTCTCGCACTAGAGCCAGAAAAAAGAGAAAACTCAAACCCCTTCAAGATGTTGCTGCTGCTAATACTACTTTTGTTTCGCCTATTGCTCAAGAGGTCTGCTTTTTCACATCCTTCACTCTTTCTGTAAATGTTCATGGGTACTTGCTTTGCCTTTGCTTCTGTTGTACTTTTGTTTTTGTGGGCTTTTAGTTAATGGATGTTGAGTTATATTTCAGTCAGTTTGATTTCTCTGCATATTTTTCATATTTTAGTATTAGAAGAGGTATTTAATCAAATGAAGACAAAAATAACTGTCGGCCAACCGACAAACTCACTCTAGTTTGTTGTGCAATGACTCTCTCTCTCTCTCTCTCTCTCTCTCGATTTTCACTGGTTCTGTGGTTTTTTCCCTTCCACAATGTAATTTAGGTCTGTTCTATTTATGGATGTTACCAACATTTTAGCTTTTAAGAAACCGACACAAAGATTCTTAAGTTTGTTTCTTGTTTCTTACTCTGAATTTCCAAGGCATCTTATTTGGAGAAATGCATTCTGAATGGAGAAATTTCTCCAAATTTATGAGATGTGGTTCCGTCTTGCTGAATGAACATTGTATTTCCTTCAATGGTTTGCGAGCCATTATGTTATTTGAGCAAACAGAATTAGCAATATGGAATCCTGTTTCTACAGGATTAGTTGTAGGACTCTAGAATTTAGTCTAGGTAATGTTTTACCATTGTAAAATGTATCAAGTCTTCATATTGTTGCGTTTATAGTCTGAAGATGGCGATATGAATGGCGCGGAAGATGGTGAAGAGCAAAATCTTAAATATCAGCCGAGTAATAGTGGTGAGACTTTATGTATCTTGCAAATGTTTTAGTAAACTACCCACTTCTACATTTCTGTCACATTTGATAGATTTATTATCTTATATGACACAAATCACTTCCAGCATGCGATGGCAGACATCAAGGTACCAACCTTGTTGCTGTAATCATCTCATTACCACATATTAAATGTTGACAGCCATTTCAAGCTATAGTGATATATTAATGCCCCTTCTTGATATATTTATAACTGTAACAGATCAACCATCAAGTGTGCCATCTGCCCCACAGATGCCAGAAAAACGCGTACTTGAGCTTATCCTCAACATACTACAAAGGTGGGAATTCTTTTGAATAAAAAAAAAAAAAGGATCTTTTTGAAATTTTGGAAGATAAATCACAATGTTTATTTGTTTGAATTTTATAACAAAGTTTATTACACATGATGCATCAAATTTTTCTTATTAGGAAAGACACCCATGAAATATTTGCTGAACCAGTCGACACTAAAGAGGTTTGGAATTGGTTATTAGTTCATAATGTCAAATCATAAATGTTCCTTTGTCTTTCTTGAGCAATGTATGATGAGTCATTGGCTGTGGTTAGGTAGAAGATTATTATGAAATCATCAAAGAGCCTATGGATTTTGGCACTATGAGGGCTAAACTTCATGAAGGGATGTATACAAGTCTTGAACAATTTGAGGTTTGCTCTTTTTTATTCTCTGTCTCAAGTTCTGGACAATAGGCATTCTTTTCCTTTCTATTCTTTGCTATTCAATTAAACGATCAGTCATTTGATGTTATATGCTTTCTTTCAAGTTTATGAATTTCTAACACAAAAGCTTCTATCGCATGGATCATTCTTTTCTCATCAGAGTGATGAGATATATAATATCTAGGTGTTGGATCATCATAATTGTTGCTTTTGAGTTATATTTCTGAGATGTTTTACATGTGAAAACATGATAATCTATATATTATAAAAATTACTGCAAACATTGATGTGTTATGTGGCTGATTGAGGACTATTATGCAGCATGATGTATTTTTGATATCCGGAAATGCAATGCATTTCAATTCCTCAGGAACCATTTATTTCAGGCAGGTATGACTATTAAATCGCTGTCAATGTCTGAAAGTAATTTTTTGCGAGTTCTATGATGACTCCTTACTGTCAACTGTTTTCAACTCTTGCAGGCTCGTATAATACATGAACTAAGCAAGAGGGTTTTTCATGCTCTTAGAACTGACCCGGGCAATTTCGAATTGGAATTCTCAGAGACACGACGAAGAACTGGTAGAAGACCTCAAATTGAACCAAAGGGTCAAATTAGTAGCTCAATTCTGAAGCCTGCTACAAAATTCATAAGCAATAGCATGACTGCTAATGTATCGTCAAAAACTGTGAGTGGTGCAACAATTCTTAGGAGAAGATCTCAAAGAAACCCTGAGAAGCCTAGTGCAGCATCTACTCTTACTGCCAGAGATAATAAAATGCTTTTGGGTAAAATTCTCGTGAACTTCCTAATTTTTTTATTATTACTCTGCAGAATAGAGAACTTTGAAACTTCCATGAGATTTTAGAAATTAGTTCTCATAAAGTACCAAAAGTCCAAAACCTTCAGCGGCTAGTGGCTCTGATTGAAGCTTTCATTATGAATTTTTATAGCTTCCTTGAACTTTTTTTGAGCAAATTCCCTTTTTATCATAGCTGCTGCTTTCTACTTGTTTAGATTTTGTTGACTTTTAAATGATGGTTTCTTCTCTAACAGGTGCTACAGGTGGTAGAAGAACTAGTTTTTCTGAAGCAGATAGACGGAGTACATACAGTCCTAGGTCGTTATTTCTCAATGACAATGATTCAACTAATTTGTCAAGTAATAATCATTCAAAAACTCTCAAACATGTGAGTGTTTTCCGCTTATGTCACATTTTGGCATATAATTTAGTTTTTATGTGCCAAGGGTATCCTAAAATTCAATGAAATAATATGTGCATGGAATTCACATGAGGCTGATGACTCAGACACATCATACACTCTAATAGTCATGAGATAGATGGACCTTCTTGTGGGATCAAAGCATGCTGCACAAGAGTTATTCCCATTTCGGAATTGTGCCAAATATTTTGATCCTAGCAAAACAACATTAATCAATGAACCCACTGATTGTACCTTCTCTACTTGATGAAAGCATTGAATGGTCAGTGTTGTTCTTTTGATCTTTATGTTGTTATCTTTGGGTCCTTATTTCTTGGACCCTACTTCCAGTGGTTGCTCCGTCTTGAAAGATACATGGTGTTTAAAAGCCCCCTCAATCATATAGTTCCCTTTCTTTTTTCTTGACAGGGTGTCAGATAAGTCATTTATGTCTAATCTATTGCATTCACATAATGCAAGAATACTGAATACCTTTCTATTTCAATTGGTACACTACATGAGTACAAACTCTTGCCTTTGTTATTTTTTCACTGCTTTAAACATCTGGTCTCTCTCCCAGAAAGGTTGGTGGTTCCATTAGCTGGGCCAACCAATTGAAAACATTGGTTGGGCCTGTGAAATGTATTCAATTGCAACTCCACAAAGATCGTGGGCCTTACTTCTAGTGCCCCTGTACAGTTCTTGGGCCTTCTGATTTATGAATCCAAGCTTGTTGGATGCAATAACTGTCCGATTTTTACTAATAAGTTGGCTTCTTTTTCCAGTATTTTAAAATTTCTGCTTTCTGATATTGAACTGAAAATCCATTTCTCATTCATGTAGGTGAATCAGCAAGATATGGGTTATAGAGAAAGCTTGATGTTGTTTGTTAGAGATTTAGGACCAACTGCCCAAATGGTTGCCGAGCGAAAGTTGCATGGTTGTTCAGCTGAGGCTCCCAATTTTCAGTCTTCAAGTTCAAACTGTTGGTTTCAGGCACCACAATGTCATAACCCTCCTGCACATGCCTCTGTCCAACAGAGACTGGCTGCTCTGCATAATAACTCAGGTTCTATAATGTCTCAAAATTTATTGGAACACCATCTTGGGAATCAAACTGTCCCAGGAAACAGCTGTGGTAGGACAGAGTTGTGCGACAGTAGTAAAGTTGGTGGCAGAATGGATATTTATGCTGCTTCTGTAGAAGTGGAACCCAATGGTGTGAAGAATGTTCCCCACGCCTTCAAAGAGGACATTTGCAGGAGCAGTGCAACGAAGGATTCAGGAAGTGAAATGGTTGAAAAGAGCAGAAACAATATGGCTATGTCAGGTTCAAATTCTCCCACTGCTGCGGCCAGAGAATTGAACTTTTCAGTTGCTGGGTTAAAAGACAAGGGCAGCCTGTCAGCGACAATGTTTTCAGACAAGAGTATGTTGGATAATCAAGCTCAGTCATCGAAGTCAACCTCAGATTATTCTCATTCAGATTTGCTTTGTTTCAGCTTGAGAAAAAACCACAGTTCATCATCTTTGTGGCCACTACGAACCACGAGCATGTCAACTTCTCCTCAAACAAAGGGCTCAATAAGCAACCCAGGATCACAATGTTTAAGACGAAATGATCAAGCCATTACAGCACAGTGCCAAAGCCATGAAGTGAATGATTCATCAAGGTCAAGCCAAGACTTAAAATCAAATCAACATTTGCCACTTGCTCCCCCGTTTACATTTGATCTATCATATCTGAAATCGCGACTAGGTCAGATTACTACCCCAACGCGAGATAAATCGTTGCTGCCAACTGGTAGGTCCTTTCTGGACAAAATGAGCTACCAGAAACTTGATGATCATCAGCAATCCTCATTGGATTCCAAGCATACTGATTTGGTACTTCAGCTGTAAGAAATTCATGCAGAAAAAAGGTAAATAGATAACTGATCTCAAAAGAAGTCCCCTTCTGCAATTTATGAATCAGTAATTAATTTCTTTATTTAAAGTCAGATAAGGTGAAAAGAATCATTATAATTATGTAATGATAAACAAGAAAGAGACAGGCCCCATTCCATCCATGTTATCAATTTCCATAAAGCCATAGATTAATGAAGACATTAACAATCTGAACAGACTTCTGAATTTAATTGTAATCTGAGAATGGTATATAGAGTATGAACAAGCTGGTAATGTCAGACCATGGGCGGACCGGGAAGGGCTTCAGCCCTCTTTGGAAAAAAGATCCATTAAGTGCAAACACCAACAACTGGTACAAAATCATGCCACAGCTGTATGACTGTATCCTACTTGCAATTTCAAACAGAATTTGACCAATTGCCAGTTTCGGTTTCAGCCATGGTTGTCATTATTATTTTCTCCGTCATATCGTGTGGTGGCTATCTGCTTAGGATTTCCCCGCTTTTATTTATAATAGCTTTTTATGTTTTTAGCCTCTTTTTAGTTTTATTTACAGAGGGAACAAAACTGATCTGATCTCAAAATTAAGTGCGGTTTATTGGTTGCAAAACGGATTTCGTGTTGGATTTGGATTCAGATAGTTCCATTTCCATTTGTAACTGGGAAAAATACTGTCAGTTCCCTAATGTTTAGGGGAAGCCACAAAACCCCCCCAATTGTCTTTAAAAATATATTCAAACCATTTCTTAATTTTTTCTATCTGTTCCAACAATTAAAAAGTTAATATTGTACATTCCCCTAAGAAAAATAGGTGAGCTTACAAAGAGATGACTTTGCTTGCCACATCAAAAAATAAAAATAAAAATTCCACACAATATATTTAAGGGTCCAACTATGTTGGAATTGTTCTACGGTAGAATATTTTTTTATAACCACACGATCAAAGTTATAACGTATTTTTTACTATTTATAACTTTACATGCGGTTATAATTCGTGCCCTACTTTAGAGTAACTTTAAACTAGCCATAGCCTATATTTAAATATTGCCACATGTTGTAATATAATGCTCCCTACAACAGCTTGCAGTGGTAGTTTTGTCCTTTGTGCAAATTTCAATTAGTGCTTGTTTATTTTCAAAATTTTGTAATTTTTATATTTTTAATTTTTTTAATAAAAAATTTGTTCACTTGAAAATTGTTATTATCATAACAATGATTTATGTTTGAAATTGATTACGATTTTCATGATTTGGTTTTGAGTTTATTTGAATAAAAATATTATATGACCCCGTTGTTTGTATGCCCGTGGATCTCATCTATCTAGTAGCGGTGTTCGCAGATCGGATTTTACGGATTGGATATCAATCTATATCTGATCAATGATTTTGCGGATTATAATTTTTCAATCCAATTCAATTCACGGATTGATAAAATTCAATCCAAATCCAATCCATACATCTGCGGATCGGATGCGGATTTGACTTAATCCATATCTAATCCACCATTTTACATATTAGTTTTCGAATTAAAAATTTTTAGTTCTCTCCAACTAATGAAATTAAAAAAAAATCTAATATAAAAATAATTTTGCTACCAATTAAATTTAAAATTGAATAAAATTTAAATAAATTAATTGTTTAAATAAAACTAAAATAATACATTTAAAATTTCAAATATAATACATCGAGACTAATTATTCAAATAAAGTTACAATAATACGTTCATAGTTTCAAAATATAACACATCAAACTTAATTGTTCAAATAAAGTTACAATAATACGTTAATATAATATCGAAATTAATTGTTCAAATAAAGGCATAATTAATTGAAATGACGAAGTTTCGGAAACCAAACACAATCTGATCCTTCATCAGGGCTGTTGCGTCTGTCGAAAAGTCGTGATTACGGAGCCGTCCACAATGGGAACCAGGAGAAGACGTACGGGTAGCGATCTTGAAGGTTGTGATAGTGAAATTGTTCAGCTGGAACCAATGAATGTGAAGTGGCTCGATGGACTTGGGAAAGAAGATGGCTTGCTCTCGCCGAAATCGCACGACCGATGTCCTTTAAATCCATGTCGAGAGTGTATCCAACCAGTATTGAGTGCTGCTAGTGTGTGTGACGGCGGGGAAGCTTAGGGTTTTTTGTTTGCAAATTATCGGTGACTTGGTTTCATATTACTTTACTTTTCGGTGACTTTACAAATTGTTAGTGACTTAGCGTTATGTTACTTTTCTTTTGCTAGTGTGTGTGACTTTGCTTTTATTTTGTTTTACAATTTTTACAAGTTATATTTGTATATTTGATTATTTAATTATTTTTCATTTTATATTATTATTGGGCAATGGCTAAGATATGTTATAGTGCTTATGTAACTATGTAATGTCACATTTATAATTTTTAATTAAATTTATAATAATTTTTTAATTTAATATATATATATATATATATATATATATATATATTTTTTTTTTTTACGGATTTACAGAAGTAAATCTATATCTAATCCATCGACTGCGGATTTTTAAATTTTCAATCCATATCCAATCCACCAATCCACGGATCAAATTTATACAAATCGGATTGAGCGGATCGGACAGATTGAGTAGATTGGATTGAATTTTGAACACCCCTACTATCTAGTATATTTGCATTATTAAGAATATTCTCATATTGTACTTACTAGATCTCTATGTGAATTTAAATACTGAATAATTAAGTACGCGATCATACACTTAATCACTTTTATGTGTGTGTATATTTAAATGAGTAATGATATAGTCACAAACTTTTGTACAAACTGATGTGGCATGATAAAATTGGTTAAATTAAATATCTTTTAGCTCACATGATTTATTTTCATTATTTTGTATTTTCATTCAATCAATGAATTGATAACACATCAATTTGTATAAAATAAATTTGTACAAAAGTTTGTAGTTATATCATCCCTCATATTTATATATACAAAGAAACCCTCCATTTTCTCATTAAAAATGATAATAAAAAGGATTGATGAATTAGCATTTTCTTTGTATTAAAAGCCACATGGGAAATGTTAACAAATGAGAAGCACGAGGTAAATGACATTGAAGAAGATGGAAGGTTCTTTAAATTTCATTTAAAAAAAGAAAAATAGAAAAAAGAGTCATATTTTAGTCTAAATAAATAACAATCAACAATAAAACTTAATGAGAAATTTTACACTACATATGATATTCCATATCAGCTGATGATGTGGAACCACTAACCAATCATTTTTTTATATGTGTCAATCAATTTTTACACTTTAACTTATTAAAAGTCAAACAATTCCCTCATTTTCTCCATCTTTGCGCTAGTTTCAAAAATTCTTCTACCCTCCTCCAAATTCCAAGAAACATTAATTTATTTAGAAATTATAAAAATAATAAATTGAACAAATTGCCTACAAAGGGCCTAATTTCATCCTCCTCCTAGTTTCCATTCACAACTTCATTGCCCTGCAAAAACAAGCATTTGGTAATATTGATTTGATGCTCCTCTTGATTCCCATTCGCATCTCTATTCTCTTGCAAAACATTGCCACTAGCTTAATTAGAAATGTCACAACATTCGATTTGAAAGGCTTTTCAACTTCTTGCAAACTCCTTCATTATTCTCTCCTCAACCCTCAATTTATTTTGCCATTTAGCAGGTAATTGCTAATTTATTTTTTATTTTCTCTTAATTCAAAATTAATTCTACTGTGTCATGGTTCTCTTATCTTTTTATTCGAATTAATTATATTATTCGTAATAATAATATGGGCATATTATTTTCTAATGACCAGGTTGAGAATATCAATTGATGCTTTGAGTGACAAAGAAGAACTCATCAAAGTGGGGATGAAAGTTAACTCTAACAAAGAAGCCTATGATTTATACAATAAATATGCTTTGAGAAAAGGCTTTAGTATCTGCATATGGAACATTCGAAGAGATACATCAAATAAAACTCGGCAAAGTGAATTTGTTTGTTCGAAACAAGGATTTCAATTAGATGAAGATTTATGTGAGGTGAAGAAAGTGAATAACTTGGAAACAAGAACATGTTGTAAAGTTATGATTCGATTTACTGTCAATGATGGAGAGTGGGTAATTTCTCATATATACTCATATCATAATCATGAACTTGCAAAACCTGAAGAAAGGCAATTTTTTAAAATATAGCCGAAAAATACCTAGTGCTCATGGGGTTATAATAAGGTCTATGGTTAATGCTGGGATACGAGCATCAAAGTCGTACTCCTATTTAGCAAATGAAATTGGTGGCGCTGAGAATCTCAACTTCTTAAATAAAGATATGAGAAATTTCTTGCAAAAAGATAAGGATGACATGATTGAAGCAGTGGATGTTCAAGCTTTGCTGAACTATTTAAAGCTGAAACAAGGTGAGGATCCTCGCTTCTTTTTTTTATTCAATACAAGTTGATCAATATAATCGCATGAAAAAATTTCTTTGGAGAGATAGTAGACCAAAGTTAGATTATGACTGCTTTAGTGATGTTGTTTGTTTTGATACTACATTTCGCACTAATAAATATAATTTAATATGTCCTCCATTTGTGGGTGACAAATCACCATTAGAAGAATGTATTGTTTGGTTGTGCCTTTTTGTGTGATGAGACCACAGTGTCATTTGTATGGTTGTTCGAGATATTTCTGAAGGCAATAGGAAACAAACAACCAAAATGCATTTTTACAGATAATGATAAAAGCAATGTCAAGTGCAATTAAAATAGTGTTTTCAGAGACACGTCATCGATTATGTACCTGGCATATTGCTAAAAATGCTGCACAACAGCTTGCTACTTATTACACAAGACTTGAGTTAAAGCAATATTACAACAAGTACTTTTATGGGTGTAGCAATAATGCAACAGAATTTGAAGCTTCTTGGGTTGAGATGATTAAAAAAATCAAACTAGAAGATCACTCATGGCTTAGAAAGTTGTATTCACTTAAAGAGAAGTGGTGTCCAACTTTTAGTTTGGATACATTTTCTGCAAATACGAAGTCAACCCAGAGAAGTGAGAGTACAGATAATGTTTCCCATCAAATTTCAGCAAAAACAATTGAGCTCATTACAGTTGTTTGGCATTATGACAATGAAGCAAATGAGATGTGATTAGAGGAGTTGTAAGCATGGCATTCGTTGTCTCATAGTAAAGAGTGGAATTTTAAGTCATGCAGTACAAACTTACACGAATAAAATGTTTAATATATTTGAAAAAGAATATCTAGGTTGCATGGCCGTGAGGATGGAAGACATTTTTAAGAATGATGAGGTATAATTATGTATATAAAGCAAATGAAGAAGGGCAACAAAGAGTGTTTACTATTGATTATAATTTAGCTACAATGGATATTTCATGCTCGTGTAAGTTATTTCAGTCGATAGGGATATTATGTCGTCATGCTCTAAAATTTTTTTATTTACATAATTTCATGAACTTACCACAACGTTACTTATTAAAGAGGTGGACTAAAGAAGCAAAAAAGTGACTTGTGGTGGGAAATTGTACTGCTAAGTTATCAGGCAACAATACCAACTCTAGGCAAGTATTGCGTCTTAGTGAATTGATGCACGCAAGAACCGAAATTTATAGTAGGAAAATGCTATTTTCCTCGGGTCAAACACCGAATTATTTCAAAACGACGTCGTTTTGGCTTTTTTTTTTTCTTTTTGGTTGCATGAAACGTAGTCGTTTCATCTAATAAAAAGAAAACAAACTAAAGCATTTTCCTAAGGCAGAGAAACGAAGACACTATGCAGAGAAACAGCTACTTTTATAGGAAACAATGTCGTTTTTTTTTCATTTGCTGTGGAAGATTCAAGATTAAAAGGGGTAAATTGAAGGGATATCCTTCCACTGTTTCCTTTTCGCATATGGTGAGTGCTGAACCTCCAAGTAAGAAGAATGAATGAGTACACCATTCTTCCCAGGAATGGTGAGATATGGGCCTTGAATAAGAACTGGAATACTGAAATTAAATGTTCTGACTTGGAGAATTGTGAATATGATATAGTTGAAATCATTGAGGCGCAAAACTTACATATAGAAGTCTTATTTTTTGAGTGTGTTGCTGGTTTCAACTCGGTTTTTAACGGCTGTGATAACTGTGACGCTTCGTGAGTTCAATGAGGTATGCACGTGATGGCTGCCATGTTGACGGTGACCGTGCTTGCGCAAATGGCAGAAACTTTCAGATTTGGGTGGAAAAAGGAATACGAGAAAACGAAGAGGGGAAGACGAAAATGAAGAGGAGAAGACGAAACCGAAGAACGAAGAGGAGAGCTTTTGCTAGAGTGAAACGGTAGCGTTTCAAATAGAAGAGGAAACAACGTCGTTTTGCTTTAGTTTTCTGCGTTTGACCCATGGCAAATAACAGAACTCTTTATAGTATAGTATCATTGAGTGTTTCTGGAACAAGGATTGTTAAAGAACAATTAGCACATACAATGAAGCTTTTGGAGGATGATATGGAAACAATGAGTATATTCGAGAATTCAAAGAAAATGGATGACCATTCTAATCATAATGTTCTTGTTAATGATAAATTGATTTTGAATCCAGCAAAGATGGTAGAATAAAAAGTAATTTGGAGAAGCGAAAAAGGAAGACTACAAAAGGTACAATTTTTTTTTATATAAACTTCATTTGTTTTAATAAGTGTTATCTCTTATACAGGGCAAAAGAAAAATGCAACTACTAACGGTCCATCACATCCAGTAGCCCTGCAACAATTTTCAACATTCAATCCATCGATTCATAACTTAAGTTTTACTAGCATCCTCCAAGGAATTGATCGAATGCCTCATTTGAATCAGGTAATACTTGAAAATCATTATACCCACTTAAAAATCTCTAAGTTATTTTAACTAATAGAGCATATTTATCTATATAGCATGGTCCATCTTCATCTTTGCCAACAGTTGCATTTGGACCATGGCCTCACTTAATTCAAGTTTTAATTCTTTTTTTTAAGCCTTTCGAATTGATTATTTAAATAACTATCTATACGTTCTCTAATATATAAACATACAATGTAGGATTCAAACAACTACAGTGTGGATCAATTTGAATGCCAAAAAAATTGAAAGTTATATAACATCTTTTGTCCAAGCACAATGCTATGTGGTATGTGTCTCCTGTTAGCATAATATCATTGGTTAATATTTTATTTTTTTTTTCCTTTTTGCATGTGTAGGTTGCCAAGGCATTTACTGAATTTGGCAATATGCGGATTTACATATTAGTGTGGTTAAATTTTTAATATTGCTATTTTATACAAGAATCTTAGTTCACTTAAGAATAGTGTATTGTTTATTGTTAGATACTTTTTTTTTCAGCTTCTCAAATTTATTCAAAAAATATTGTTAATTCTATATAAGTCAGAAGCTTGTGAGTTTTCAATTTATAATTTATTTTTAGCACTAGTGCCAACATTTAATTTATTTTTAGCACTAGTGCCAGCATTTTTTTATTTAATGAAAAAAAAAGATATTTTGATACGCTTAGAATAATCTTGAGCAACAGTGAAAAACTATTTTATGTCCTTTTAAATTATTGAACATTTGGTTTTTTGTTTTTTTCACTGAAGTTGATTATAAATGATTCTCTTTCAAATGGCTTCCCTACAATATTATTGAAAATTCAAAACAAAATTCCATCCATGAGGGCATGTTTACCAAAGGAAACATACATATTTTACTTGCAATAATTTTGGAATTTACAAGAAATATATATAATCGTGACACATGTTTGTCCATAAAAAAAAAAAAATGAATCATACAATTTATAAGTTAGACGTTCCATGAGCTGGGCCAACCAATTGAAAAACATTGGTATTTGGTTGAGAATCCAACCTTGTTGGATACGATAACCGTCCGAATTTAACTAATAAGTTGGCGTCTTTCTTCTTTTTTTTTTTTGTTATTTTAAAATTTTCGCTTTTCGGTGTTAAACTGAAAATCCATTTCTTGTTCATGTAGGTGAATCAGCAGGATATGGGTTATAGAGAAAGCTTGATGTTGTTTGTTAGAGATCTAGGACCAACTGCCTGAATGGTTGCCAAGCGAAGTTGCATGGATGTTCAGCTGAGGCTCCCAATTTTCAGTCTTCAAGAACAGACTGTTGGTTTCAGGCACCACAATGTCATAATCCTCCCACATGTACCTCCGCCCAACGGAGACAGGCTGCTCTGGATAATAACTTTGGTTCTATAATGTCTCACAATTTATTGCAACACCATCTTGGGAATCAAACTGTCCCTAGGAAGCAGCAGTGGTGGGACAGTAGTAAAGTCGGTGGCAGAATGGATATTTATGCTGCTTCTGTGGAAGTGGAACCTAACGATGTAAAGGAAGTTCCCCCTGCCTTCAAAGAGGACATTTGCAGGAGCAGAGCAATGAAGGATTCGGGGAGTGAAATGGTTCAAAAGAGCAGAAACAATGTGGCTATGTTGGGTACGAATTCCCCCACTGCTGCGGCTAGAGAATTAAACTTTTCAGTTGCTGGGTTAAAAGATAAAGGGCAGCCTGTCAGCGACAATGTTTACAGACAAAAGCGTGTTGGGTAGCAAAACTCAAATCATCGAAGTCAACCTTGGATTATATTCTCAGTCAGATTTGCTTTGTTTCAGATTGAGAAACAACCACGGTTCATCATCTTCATGGCCACTATGAACCACCAGCATATCAACTTCTCCTCGAACAAAGGGCTCAATAAGCAATCCAGGATCATAATATTTAAGACAAAATGATCAATCCATTACAGCACAATGCCAGAGCCACAGAGTGAATGTTTCACCAGGGTCAAGCGAAGCCTTAATATCAAATCAGCATTCGCCACTTGCTTCCCCGTTTACATTTGATCCACCATATCTGAAAACACGACTGGATCATGTTACTACTTCAACGCGAGATTAAATCGTTGCTGCCAATTGGTAAGTCCTTTCTGGACAAAATGAGCTGCCAGAAGCTTGACGATCATCAACAATCCTCATTGGATTCCAAGCATACTAATTTGGCTCTTCAGCTATAACAAATTCATGTAGGAAAAAAAAAAGGGTAAATAGACAATTGATCTTAAAAGAAGTCCCCTTTAGCAATTTATGATTCAGTAATTAATTTCATTATTACCATCTTGATTTATTTAAAGTCAGATAAGGTGAAAAGAAGCATTATGATCATATAATGATTAAAGGAAAAAAAAGACCCATCCCATCCACTTAATCACTTTCTATAAAGCCATAGATTAATGGAGACCGATTCAATGAAACATATTGCAAAAAACAGGTATTGGAAAATGCTCCGCACGAGTTGACGAGCAGTTCCAACATGTTTGAGTTGTCAGACCCAAACGACAGCAAAGAGCACAAATGAGTTGGGGCCAAACACGTCTTTTAAGTTTAAAAGTTAGAAACCCACACGCCACATCACCTATATCCAAGCCAGAAACGAAAATAAATAAATAAAACAAGAGTGACCTTTGAACCCTTAATTTTCTTTTTTTCTTTTTTTATCAATTAGGTCTCTAATAATTTTTTTTTCTAATATCCATGTCTGGGAATTAGGATTATCAAATATGATTTGAAAAGTGATTGTCCAATGAGTCTATTTGGCATTATAATATTATAGTTCGAACTATATATTAAAAATTACACGATCAGTTATATTGTATCTCCATCGTAGTATAATTAAATATGTGTAACAACATACATGTAATAAAAATCTAACGTAATTATAATAACATGCATTCAGCGTTGAAGATACTACAACGTAATTAAACCCTTAAAATATATGTGTGAAATTTTTACATACAAAAAACTTATCTTTTAATAAAATCACATTAGCTGACTGTAGGGTCCTTTAAAAAAAGTCAAAAGCTGCTTTTTTTATCAATCTTTTAAGTTTTAACCTTAGGATGTAATTGGCATTGCCGTATTGGTCCTATTGGAAAATAATTAGGGACTCAGGTGGTAAAAATGATAAATATTGGGGACTTAGGTGTCATTTTAAGCAAATAAAAAGGTTTGAAATGATGATGTGGAAGTGCTTCAAACCGTATGATAGGAATAAAGAAGTAAACGTAATGAGGAAAGAGACGGTTGAGATGGCTTGAAAAGGAAGAAACAGATGTCACCTTTGCATTACTATTATTATTATTATTATTATTATTATTATTATTATTATTATTATTATTATTATTACTACTACTATTATGGTATGTGCCTCTCTGAGAGGGTAGTATTTTTTTTTTTTTTTGAGGTTACATTAAAAGAGGGAGGAGTTCGTTGGACGTAAAGATCTTACATCTCTGACAAATTGTTCTTCGGGGACTGGGTGGGTGCCGGTGAAAGGCGTTGCCGGTGGACGTAACTGGTGTGCAGTTGGCGGCGGGAAAAAAAGAAAAGAGAGAAACGACATGGCGTACAGGAGGAGGCAGGGGATAGCAAGAGCGTCAACTTTCAAAGAAGAGATATATCAACCACCTACGGGTAACAAAAGCAATGATAATAACAAGTCTTCATTGCCGGCGTTTTCTTCTTCAAAATCGTTTTCGGCATCGTCGTCAGCATCAGAATCTTTAGCGGCTCAGGCGATCCGTGCCTCTGCTGCCCATCGTGAATCTTCCCTTTCTTCTGCTTACGTTGGTGCTGGTGCTGACTCTGCTTTTGCCTCTGACCATCAACGATCCAAGGTTCACTCCTTTTTCCTTTTCCTTTTATTTTACAAATGGATCAAGACCAATGCGTTTCTATTGTTATCGATTTTGATCAGAATTCACACACACAATAAATAAATTCCTTTAGCTTATATTGATTCTGATTACACATAACCATTTGCTCCATTCTTCTGATTTTTTTATTCGAGAAATTTGTGACGTGGGAAACAGTATGAGCAATTGGGTAATAGAATTCATTAGCCTTTTAGTGTTATATGAACCTTGCTGCTTTGTCAAGAAGTTTAATAGGAATTTGGGCAATATTGTTTGTTTTTTTAATTTTTTTTCCCTTTCAATTGTCTTTTGGTGGGATTGTTTGCTGGTGTATAATTTGTGAATGTGATATGACGCCTGCAAAATTCAGGGCTTCTCTGCATATGAGTATGCATCAACAAGAAATGAAAATACCGGGTTTTGGGGTGTTATAGCTCGAAAAGCCAAGGCAATTCTCGAGGATGATGATTTAACCCCACAATCTGAACCACCAGCCCGGTCTAGATGGCAGATGGCTGACACTTCAACTGGTGGCCAGGTGATTATTATTAACCTTTTGGAACATTTTATGCTATCGTTTTAAAAGCAAAAAATAATTATGAAAATTGAAAATATAACTTAGTCTTCACAAGCAAGCCATGTTGCTGCTCGTGCAGTTGCCAGTTAGCTTTTTTTTGCATCTTTTAATTACACAATTTTAATTGCAGCATTCATCTGAGGGCTTTAGAAATTTGGAAAATCCTAGACTACGGAAGGGTTTGGATAAACTTACATCTTCCCTTAATCAAATTGGCGATACCTTTGAAAAAGCTTTTGAGGTAAGATGTCTTGGATTATATTTCGCTAAAGCATTGTGCTCTGATAACTATAATGAGTCTGATTACGTTAATCGTAATGTTTCAATTATCTTTTCACTATATGCTTCGAAACAAGTGGAATTTACATAAGGGACTGCGAATAAGGATATATAATGTTCCAAGTAGTCAAAATTGACCTCAAGTCTTGAACGAAGTAGTTTTCAAATTTTTATGGTTTTTCCAGGAAGGTCGGACAATGGTGGAAAGCAAAACTGCAGATATCCGCAAACTTCAAATGAGGCGAAAGGGTACTACTGAGGAACAAAATCAAGCTTCCGGCGAAAATAGCCCATGGCAGCCTCTGCAACCACAGAATCAAACTCACCATGAAACGCAACTCAAGGCATCTCGCGACGTAAGGTTGCAACTATGCTATTGTGTGTAAACAGTTCATGCAGGAGAAATACTGATTTTTTTAATTTGAAAAAGTACATTATGTTAAGCTTGTTAAGTCATATCATGCAACTTAAAAGGGAATAGTATCTCAATTTGTCTTTGGCTAAAAAATACACCAAATCTGAAGTCTTCAAAGGATATTTATAATTTCTTCGTTTAACTTTGGCAACTCTGGTTTGTTTAAGATAATATATAATTTAAGCATCGGCTAAAGCTTTAGGTCATTGGGAGTACAAATCACACTAGTAGCTATGTATTTAATAATGGGAAGTTGAAATCTGGGTATTCATATCTCATCCCTACTGCTCATTTTGAATCATTAGGATAAGGAGAGACGTAATTATTTGAGCCAAGTTTCTTATACCTCCTATTCAATGAAATGCATGTTGGATTTTGTTTTGGGTCTCAGGTTGCGATGGCAACAGCTGCCAAAGCAAAACTTCTTCTTCGGGAGCTAAAAACAGTTAAAGCAGATCTGGCTTTTGCAAAGGAAAGATGTACTCAGCTGGAAGAAGAGAATAAACTCCTTCGTGAGAGTCGTGAGAAGGGGCAAAACCCTGCTGATGATGATTTGGTAAATCTACTTCTTCCCTTGTGCCGAAATAATTTAAACAAGGATAACCTATTGTTTATTTGGTTCTTATTATGCGTACAATGTTTGTAAGTTGAATAGTAAGCACACATTACATATTCTTTGAGAAACTGCAAAATAAATTATCGATTGTGTAGTTGAAGGCAGAATCAAATCTGATTTTACATTGATAGCTGTCTTGGATCTTCATATTTGTTATTGCAGATTCGGCTTCAACTAGAGACTCTTTTGGCTGAGAAGGCTCGTTTGGCACACGAGAATTCAATATATGCTCGTGAGAATCGCTTTCTTAGGGAGATTGTTGAGTACCATCAACTCACAATGCAGGATGTTGTGTATTTAGATGAGGGCACTGAAGAAGTGACAGAAGTTTACCCCACCTCTACTTCACCACTTTCCAAGATATTCTCTGTTTCCCCACCCTCGTCCCCATCATCACCATCAGAGATTCCTCCTCCTTCAAGCCTGCCAGTGACAAAGGAAATTCTTCACGTCCCCACCCCATCTGAAGAAACAGATAATGATGTTCCAGTAAAAGAAGTCCCACCAAGTTCAAATGCTGAAGTACCCGAAGATACTGAAGTAAAGAAACCCTCAGATCATGTAACAGGAAGTGAAGTCCCACCAAGTTCAAATACTAAGGCACCTGAAGATAATGATGCAAAAATAAACTCGGTATCTGCTGCTTAATTAATTTGTGTCATTGCCACTGTTTATTGGGAAGGATTTTTGTAACATTGGCCCTTTTTTTTTTTTTCCTTCTCTCTTTACATTCTTTTTCTTCCTGTTTTTATATGTGAGGAAGGAGTGGGGCGAGGGGTCCTATTTTATTTTTATTTTTTTGGCATGCATTTGTTGGTATTTTGAGAATGTACTTGTGTATGCAGTGTTCTGGATTTGTTATTAAATAAAATGCTGAATTTCCTCTTCTTTCTTCCCTTTGCATCCATAATCAACTTTGATATCCATCGATGTTCTCTTCAGCATCACATTGCAGAAGTTAAATCATTCACACGATTGAAACCTTACGAAGTTTTTAAGACTCAGCCAGACCTGCAGACCCTCAAGTTGTGTACTAATTACTAAATATCAGGCACAAAATTGTTTGCTCAGACACGTAAGTGATTGTTGGACAATTTTGTATGAGACCATCCTCCGTAACATGGCACAAAATTCTGGTTACCTTATATTCTTGAAAAGAAAAGCCAATTGAGCCATCAATATCTGTAATCAACGAAATAGGAGAATATGACTTGCGAAGAACACGGGAAAAAGGATGCTTTCTATTTAGGTGCTTTTCATTTATGAAAAATTAACATTGACATATATTGTTAGTCTTGGGGGGAAAAAATTCCTGTAACTTAATGGCCTCATTACATACATTCAACATCTTTGCCATCATTGAAGAAATTTGACAATACAACATATACTAACGGAAAGCCAATTTGATTCTATCCATCATTTTGCTTTAATTTCCTCAGCAACTCATGAACAGGGTTGAGTACGATACAGGACGGCAATCTGGAGAAGGCAGCTTCAATTAAATATCTAGATCTTCAAAGCAAAAAACTCCGGGTTTCTACAGTAGTGCAATCAGAATATCTGGAAAAACAAACTAGTTGATCCATCACCAAATGATCTGAGATCTGCTGCCTTGACCAAAGCTCTGCACAATGGGCACGTCCTTTCCCTCTCAAACCTGAAAAGGAATAAAGGTTAAAGTCCTCCAGAACAGAAGCAAAATAGGAGGGGAAAAAAAATCCACGACATTGAGGAAAATGAAAAGAGCAAGCAATAATAAACCCACCACTCTGAGACACAGTCTTCGCAGAAAATGTGTTTACAACGAAGCAGAATTGGAGCATGCATCTTCTCCTGACATATAGCACACAAATCTCCAGCTGCATTCACCTGCATTAGATCACAGTCAAGCTTTTAAACGCATGGATAACTTTCAACTTCAAGTAGAGATTAGAATGCTTTAACAGAAAGGTATCAAAAAGATGGCACATACCCTTTTTTTTTGGGTTGGGGGGGGGGGGGGGGATAAAAAAAATACAAATTAAATTGATGATGAAGAATCATTACAAGAAGTAGACCATCTGTCCACTGAGAAAGCAAAATAATGAAAACTTTTCAGTGCTAAACAAAATATACCAATCACCCCTCTACAATACTAGACCAGCCTAGACACCTATCTCAAAACACTCTCCCAGCTTAAATGAGCAAAGCAAAAAGATGAATCTTGAAACTCCCTAGAAACTAAAGCCCACAGCAAAGCTAGAAGATGAATTCTATCTCACAATTCTTCAATATTATCCACATTTTCTCCCTCAAAAAAAAAAAATCCTACCATATAACCAAAATAGAGCTGCCACAGCACAGATCCAAAGGGATTTGGCATTTTTTTCCTTTAATAAAAAGCACAGGAATATAGAATGACAAGAACCCGGAATGCCCACATTTAGCCTCTTTAAACAACCTATTCCACAACTTTGAGGCCATAAAACAATGAAGAAAAAGATGATTAAAAGTTTTTGCACTTGATTTGCACATCACATGCCAAGATGGAGATAGAGACAAATTAGGTAACTTTGTTTGAATCATTTCTCCAGAAATTAATTTTCCTTGTGCCAAGGCCCACAAGAGACTTGAACTTTAGAGGGAATACTAGCCTTCCAGATCGTTTTGGAGGGTAAAAAATCAGCCAAGGAGACATCATTACTCAGCCAGTTAAGATAAGATTTGCAAAAATTATGACCTGATATCCCCAAACTCCACAATCTTTTGGCTTACTTCATTTCATTGATATCGACATTGTATAACAACTCCAAGAGTTGAATCTACCTATCACTCAAATTTCTTTTGAAGTTGAAATTCCAACGTCAATTCAAGAACGAGGAAGAAAATTTATAGGAAAATTTCTTGTACGACAGAACCTATAGAGGTAAGGGAAGCACTCACACAAAGAAAAATCTCCTAATCATTTATCCTCCCAAGGTGATCCTTTATCTCCTTTCCTATTTATTTTAGTAGTGGATGATTTGAGCAGATTGATGGGAAAAGCTCTTGAAGTAAACATAGTGAAGCGCATCGAAGTTGGTAAGGAGAAGACAATCGATGATACACTTTTTCTCTTCATTTGAGATTCAGATAATACATGATCTTCTCAAAGTAATTGAAGTTTTTAGTCTTATTTCAGGGCTTAAAGTGCATAAAGTTAAAAGCTTTGTTTTGGGAATTAATTCTGCCAAAGAGAAAGTGAATGCCTTAGCCAATCAGGCTTGTCAAAGTAAGCTGGCCTATGAAGCATTTAGGTCTTCCTTTAGGACAAAATCCTAGATCTTCAAGTTTTTGGAACACAATGGTGGAAAAAATTGAAAAAAGACTTGAAGGATGGAAAAAAGCCTTTCTTTGTAAAGGTGGCAGGCTTAATTTAATCGACTCCACATTGCTGGCTCTTCCTATCTAATTCCTTTCCTTGTTCAAAATTCCTAGCGAGGTAGATAATAGAATAGAAAGGTTGATGAGGGACTTCTTACAGGAAAGTAATGAATAATTGAACAGCTCAAGATCTAAGTTTAAAGGAGGGTTAGGAACCGGAAATGTGGATAAGAAAAATAGAGCCCTTTTGGCCAAGTGGCTGTGGAACTCTTGAAAGAGATTCTCTCTGGCATTCAGTGATTAGAAGAAAGTATGGCCTCCACTCAAATGATTGAGAATCTAATGTGGTTAGCAATGGAAGTCTTAGGAGCCCTTGGAAAGCAATCTCAAAGGAATATCCCTATTTTCTTTCTCACATTAAGCATAGACAAGGAGATAAAGGATAGCACATACCCAGGCATATTACTAGCTTGCTAAACTATAATGTTTTGGCATACAGATTTTATATGACATCACTCTGCCTATCATCTAAAGTAAAGTGTATCAGAGATGCGGTCTCCTAAAATCAAAAGATCTAACTAAAACAAACGAAACATCCACCAGGAACGTGGTAGACCAATACAGTCATGCTTTTTAAGAAGCATGTTCAGTGAATCAAACATATGAATGGCAATTTGCAACAAGATTTGGCTGGAAAGGCAAGCAAGCCTATCTTTTGAGCTCAATAGATATTAGTTATATATTTCACTATTTTCTCCTATTTTTCTTCTTCTTTCAACGAGTTTATTCATAAAATACATAAAACTGATATAATGAATGAAGGGAATATTGATTTGCATGTAGATATGCAACCCCTGTAGTATTATAAGAACAATAATAAAATAAATAAACAGATAAAAAGAAAGGAAGAAAAATTCAGGTCATTCGTGGAGTTCAAATGAAAATGGCAAATTCCAGACTACCTGCTCTGTTGTTGCATAGGCCCCATAATGCACCTCTTTACGCGACAATGCCTTCAACGCAGCAAAGAAGGATTGCACCTGAAAATCATGCATTCATGTAAATTCTAAGAGGAGAACAAGCTGAACAGTAAAGAGAGAGGAGTGAAACACACATGATAAGCCACTGCTTTACCTTCTCAACCACAGATGTAAGCTTGAAAGTTAAGTACAGCCCTGTCATCAGCGATGAGAAGAGACTCCCATATTCTTTGTTCAAGAAGAAACGATACCATACTGGTGTTGGCAATAACGCACGGTACAGAAGCATCAAATACTCAACCAAAGTTAGCAACTGACCCTGGAAAGAGAGAAGTTCTAAATTAGAAGTTATGGATTCAAAAGCAATATGAAAATCAAAGGCCAAACTCATAATCTATTAACATATATACTCTTCAAATTCCATGCTACATGTTACCAACCTGCTTCCGATAATTTCGGCCTCTGCTGTTCTTGTAATACATTAAAAGAAAACACTTGAGCACCATTGATGCCTGCCGGACCAAAGTATCTGAAAGGAAATATTAAGATGTTAAAAGAGATAACAAGAATTCTAGTATATTCAGCAGACATGGACGTCCATGAAAAAAGAGTTCATCTAATCATTAAAGAAATGCATATTTTATAGATATAGCAACCACTATTTTTATCCAGTATTAAATGAAAATAATGATCAGAAATTTTCCAGGAAAAATATTTTAATTTATTGGCAAAATCAGAAAAAACAAAAACTTTTTTTTTTAATTTAAATCAGAAAATGGAAAAGATCAGAAACCAATTAAGCAAGATTTCATTTCCTTCCAAAATGGTTAATATTGTGACAGAGCATCCCCCACCCAACTCCCAACACCTTCTCCTTACAACCTTCTAAGTACCATTGTTATAGTAAATTTCACAACAGCAAAGTGGGGAGGGAAAAAATGACCAAAGTAATAACTTGAGGACAAGAATATACCATTCACCATGATGATGAAAATGGCATGCCAGAAAGGTGGTATGGATTTGGGAGGAAGCATGACCAAAGGGTACAAAAGATCATCATTCCTGTACCACCAGTAGACGCCAGCCACATGAAGCATGAAAGCGATAGAGATGCCAATCAGAACAGAGACCTTCCTCTCTCCCTGCAGCCACCAACAATTGATATGCTTAATCATACATATTTTAGTAACAGTAGAAAATGTTTAAAGCTGTTCTCATTTCTATCAACCAGTCAAGCAGAGATCCTATGAAAAGAATAGAACAAAGAATTACTTATTACAGCACCTTCAAAGCTGTTTGTTTCCGTAGAACGTCATTTGATTTGAACATGACAGCAGCAATCCAAATTGTAACAAAGAAACCTGCAAGTGCTCGCAGAAATGTAAATATCACAACCTAAAGTACAGATGGTTGAAAATTATATCAAAAAACATGCTAAGACTCAAAAAAAAAAATTCTAACAATTGCCATTTTAGCCAAGGCTTTAATACAAAAAGTATAGATGCAACGGCATCCTAAGTAACTCTATCATTCTTTGGCATAAACCAACCTACGAGAAAACAAAAACATGTGTAGAATAACTACTATACCGACAGAAATGGAAAGTCGGCTTTAATTGTTTAAGTCGACATGCACTTTTTGCACATGAGAACCACACCTCTGTCATTTGTTATCTTTTCATGTGTGTGTGTGCGCGCGCACGCGCATGAAGCCATTGGGGGGAGTGGAGGAGAAAGAAAATAGTTTCATATCATATAAATCAATATAGAAGTTGGAACACTGCAAAACTAGAGAACTGACAAAGTCACCAAGATAAAATTTATAAACCAAAAACCCAAAAATGATCAACGCAGGGCCCATCAAAGTAAATCAATGTTATAAATAACTGTGATCAAGGGATGAGAAGGATACCTTGCAAATGCTGGCGAATGAAGACAACCAAGAGAAGCAAAGAGAACGGAAGGACCTGTTCAATCCACCTAGCAGCCTGCTGAATATCATATCTCTGATAAGAAGAGTCTCTACCATTAACCGCAGCACCATCCCCAGCTTCCGCATCACCATTCCCATTAGAAGACTGTAAAACACCTTCTCCAGCACCCACCCCACGATCAGTCCTACCATCTCCCTGATTATCACCTGCCAACGCAACGGACGCCACATCAGACTGCCCAGTCCCTTCCCTTACCTGCCCAATCACCAACCCTCCAGACCCATCCCTCTCATGCTCATGCTCCCCTGCCCCAATTATCCTAATTGCCACCTCCCCATTGTTCACAGTAGGATCGTCAAGCCGATTATGATTGCTAAGGTGAGCAGAAACAGTCGAATTAATCAAGGGTTCTGATTCCTGATGACTTGACCTCGTTCTTAAAAGACCTGAGTACTCCAATAACGTTGATAATGGAGCTTGAATTATGTTAGAAGCCGAAAGCATTCCATATCTTCGCGAATTGCTACTCGTTCCAGAAGGACCTCTATAAGCGTCAGGATTAGTAACAGACGCTTCCATTTCTCTTGATGCCCTAACCCTAGCCATTCAATTTAGGCATTACAACAGACATTTCACAATCAATCACTCTAAAGATCGCAAAACTAAAACTGAAAACAGAAAAACCAAACGCATTGCTAAAATAACGGAAATATTAACTTGCAAAAGAAGCAAACGTGGAATATTAAAATATGTAATAATAAAATTTTTTTTTAAAAAAGGAAAGAACAAAATCAACCGTACCTTCGAAAGCGAAACTCCGTGGAGGCAACCTCGTAATCAGACAAGGAGAAATTTCATTCGACGAAGACCCTAACCCTAAATCGAGTCAAATACAGGGGAAAAAAAAGGTCAACCAACCGAACGCCGTGCTTCGACCGGAAACGGTTCCAATGTTACCATCCGGTGATTAAATTGAAGCTTTGGTGGATAAAAAAAAATTATGCGATCGAAATGAGAATGTTCAAAAGTGAAACCAGTCATGAAAATAAAATCCTTTGTTTTTTTGTTCGGTTTTAATTCTTAATTTTTAAATAATTATGGTTGGCTTTTATTTTTGTTATGGTGTTCGTTGTTTCGGCTCTCCTTTCCTTTTTCGCTCTATTGGCGAGCGCGAGGAAAATATAGAGAGAGAGAGAGAGGGCCAAATGAATGACAAAAGAATACCAACTTGTTTTAATTGCGATTGGTCCCACTCTCGTTGAGCTCGTCAGTTATCACCTTCTATTCTACTGACCAAATTAATGGTAAAGTCCAATACACACACACACACACATATTGACCCAACAATCAAATGGACCTCATGTTCGGCCTATTTTTTAACGGGTTCAACTGACGCCCATTACATAATAGTTCTATTGGGCCTACTCTCTACAATGACTTTCGGTTTCGGTCAGTCCAGTACACCTTCGAGATTCACAGACAAATTTAAATTAATTAATGTATACAGATGATTGTGCATTTACAAAATACGAGTTTTTTTTTTTTTTTTTTTTGCCCTTTTAATGAAAAAATGTGTCAAAGTATCAGTATATTTATTTAGTATATCTCAGTTCTCTAATAGTATCTCACCATTTTCATATCAGATATTGAAACGACATTCATGTAGTGGGTATTATAATTTCATAACTGTCAAATTATTTAGTAATCCCATCTTACAATCTAGTCGATCGGTATCACAACTCAACAAGTATAGAATTATGCGTTTATATGTTATTGCAAAAATTTTGGAAAAAAAAAATCATCACCAACATATATAATAGTATGGGATCCACATAATATTTAACTAATTGAACCAATTAGCACCCACACCAATGATTTGAGATTAATATTCTATTATCATTTTGTTTATTCACTTTTTTGTCCTTGCTACTTGTTTTATCTTATCATTCAAAATTATGTTTTTATTTAGAGCAAAATTTCATTGGACCGTTAAAACTAGATGTGCCACCATATCTACTTTTGTTGCACTAATATATATATCCATGACCTGTTAATCAACTTACCTGTACATAGATGATTTATCTCTTTAGCTGAAGTAGATCGGTCAGGTACGTTGATACATCGATTTTTCACTAAAAAAAATTATTTATATTGAGACTTTTAACATGTTTTTAAGCTTTGAGTATATTGTCTACTTCCAAATGCATTACTTAACTACTTGAATCTTTAGAAAGACTCGAGTACATACAAATTTTCAGGGGTGGCAAAAAAATATGGGCCCGCGGGCTTAGGCTCAGCTCTCACCCATGAGGGCCTGGACAATGACTTAAGAAAAAAAAAGTCCGAACAAAACCCAAGCCCACTACTTTTTTTTTAATTTTTTTTTATAAATTAGAATAATATAATTAAAATTGAAAAGTAATGTAAAAATAAAAAAGAAAACTTAAATTTTTAACTTATAAATCAATTATGATTCAAAAAAACTAAAATTATGATACTAAATTCTCTATTTTGTATCAATTAATTAAGAGAGCGTTTGGATTAAAAAATTCAATATTAAAGAAAATTAAAGTTATCAATTTTTATTTGTTTTATTTATTATTTTAATTTAAAATATTTATTTTCTTTAATTTACCTATGATTATAATAACTTATTAATCATTAATTTATTTTAAATTTACAATAATTTTAAAATTTTAAAATAAATAAAGTTTAAGTCCGGCCAGGCCCGCAATGGACCTAACCCGACCCAAGCCCGTAGACTTAACTTATAAAAGGCCTTAACATAAGTTTGAAAAAATCCGACCAGTCCCGCTGTTTGCCATCCTACAAATTTCTATGGCTCTAGAGCACGAGTGGTAGTCAACTCTCTATAGGTGATGCATACTATTAGATGCTAACTTAGCAGCCAAAGCTTATCTCCTCTCTTATATTCTCCATTTCTCATTACCGAGTTCCGTCTTTTTTCCCCTTAAAATTTCGTTTAAAGTAAAAAGTTTTCACCTTTACTTGTATTACCCGTTAAGCCTTTGGATCCATTATCATTATCATAATCAAATCAGAAGCAAGCATTTGTGCCCGTCGGCCACGGCTCTTTGAGTGCTGGGGTTTTAATCCGAATGCTGCTAGTTCAGTTTACAAGGGAATTGAAAAAGATTTTATTTTTACCCTGCCAGTCACCTACTTGCATTGTTTCGCTGTGAGTGTTCGTGATCTTGCCTCGAAGTGAATCATGATTTATCTCAAGATTCTAGGGTTTCATGGTGGATTTATGTGAGTCATTGTGGCATTATCTGTCAAAGATTCGGTGGATAGCACGAGAAAATCATCAGCTACCTAGTAAGTAATCCAATATTATTAACTCTAGTAATGATGGATTGGCTGTTCAAATGAGGCGTTTTATTTTTCTTACTGGCTATTTATTTCTGTCATTATATTGTTAATTACCGTATCATGGGTAAATGCTGGAGAATCATGGGCTTAATTTCTGGGAGAAAATTAAAATGCTGTTAAAGATTCTATTTTGAGTCACCAAGTCTTCTTTTACAAGGATTCCAAAAGAGAAAGAGGGCTACAACGGCTGAAACCTTCAAAGCTGCTTTATATAATCCTTTGAGAGTGTGAGGGCATATATATTTTTTTTAATGCAGTAACCGTTGTCACTGGCAACGTGACACCAACTTATTGATTTGGTAATGCCCAAGTTGTGAGCTTGAAGCTTCTTTCAAGGGATTTGCCACATTTATCTGTCTACATTTCTGTTATGGTTTCATTTGGATCTTAGGTATTTAAGTTGGTGTTGGAATTTTGTTAATATAGTCTTTGTGGGTATTGAATATTTCACTGGAGTGTTACAAGGTTAATTTGATTGGCAAGTTGGAGGATTGAAAAGCATCAATGGGGCTTCTTCGAAGTCTCGCGATGCTTGTTTCTATGACATGGTTTTCCTTTCTTTCACTGGATGTTGTGGCTCAATCTGGCTCTGCTCCTGCTCTTGATGCCCTTCTCCAAGACTATGCTTATAGGGCTTTTGTTCATCCCTGGACTGGTATTCCCGTTGAAGGGGTTGTTCCGTCAAATTTGACTGGGATTAAGATTGCAGCAATGAGGCTCAGGAGTGGCAGCTTAAGAACGAGAGGTGTGCCTATGTACAAAGAGTTTCATATTCCTAAAGGGGTTATTGAGAGCCCCTATGTCGAAAGGCTTGTTTTGGTGTACCAGAATTTGGGCAATTGGTCTGGTACATATTATCCATTACCCTCATACACTTACTTGGCTCCTGTTCTTGGTCTTCTTGCATATGATGCTTCAGATTTATCAGCTAAGAATTTGCCAGAATTGGATATTAGGGCATCTGGTGACCCCATGTTGATTGTATTCCAAGATGTGATGCCGGCTCCTGATGGGTCTGTCCAACAGGGGCATTTCTCTATAGTAGTTGAATCCATTGCCCCAAGTACACCACCAGGTTCCCCACCACCACGGAGTAAAGGAAAGAAGAGTAATTCAAAGGTCTGGATAATTGTTGGGTCTGTTGTGGGTGGATTAGCATTGTTGGTGTTGTTGTCATTACTAGTGTTTGTTATGGCGTGCGGTGTTTCCGCTCTTCTTTCCTTTTTGGCTCTATTGGCTTGGCGAGCGCGAGGAAAATATAGAGAGAGAGAGAGAGAGAGAGGACCAAATGAAAGACAAAATAATACCAACTTGTTTTAATTGCGATTGGTCCCACTCTCGTTGAGCTCGTCAGCTATCACCTTGTGCTGACCAAATTAATGGTAAAGTACACCTTTGAGATCCACAATCAAATGGACCCAACAATCAAATGGACCTCATGTTCGGCCTATTTTTTAACGGATTCAACTGAAGCCCGTTACATGAATCGTTCTATTGGGCCTACTCTCTGTAATGACTTTCGGTTTCGGTCAGTCCAGTACACCTTTGAAATTCACAGACAAATTTAATTTAATTAATGTATACACATGATTGTGCATTTACAAAATACGAGTTTTTTTTTTTCGTTTCTTATCCTTTTAATGAAAAAAGGTGCCAAGGTATCAGTATATTTATATAGTATATCTCAGTTCTCTAATCGTATCTCACCATTTTCATATCAGATACTGAAACGACATTTATGTTGCGGGTATTATAATTTCATATCTGTTAAATTATTTAGTAATCCCATCTTACAATCTAGACGAGTATCACAACTCAACAAGTGTAGAATTATGTGTTTATATGTTATTGCAAAAGTTTTGGAAAAAAAATATCATCACCAACATATATAATAGTATGGGATCCACATAATATTTAACTAATTAAACCAACTAGCACCCACAAATGATTTGAAATTAATATTTTATTATCATTCTGTTTATTCACATTTTTTTCCTAGCTATTTGTTTTATCTTATCATTCAAAATTATGTTTTATTTAGTGCAAAATTTCATTGGACCGTCAAAACTAGATGTGCCACCATTTCTATTTTTGTTGCACTAACATATATATCTATGACCCGTTAAGTCAGCTTGCCTGTACATAGAGAATTTATCTATTTAGCAGAAGTAGGTCGGTCAGGTACGTTGATACATCGATTTTTTACTGAAAAAAAAAATATTTAGATTGAGACTTTTAGTATGTTTTTAAGCTTTGGGTATATTGTCTGCTTCCAAATGCATTACCAACTACTCGAATCTTTAGAGAGACTTGACTACATACAAATTTCTCGATGGCTCTAGATCACGAGTGGTAGTCAACTGTCTATAGGTGATGCATACTATTAGATCCTAACGTCAGTGATGCGGCTTTGGGTTGCGCAAAGGAGAGAGTCTACAAAAATGGAACCATCCCGTATCTTACCAATTCAACTAAAATCATTGACCCCAATTAGGCTGAAGGCATTTATTCAAAGAGATGGGAGTGGGCAGTCTTGTATATGTGTTGTAGAAATCACCACCGATTCTCACCAATAAAGAAGCTATCAAATGCACACAAATGTAAAAGAGTCGCATAGCTTGTGTCGTGAGCTATGACAGTTGTGTGATGACAATCAACACATAATAAAAGTAAAGGTCAATTTCACAATGTGAAAATGGGGAACTTTGCTCCCATGCCATCAATACATTCAATGAAAGACAAAAAGAGTCGCATAGATTGTGGAATCATTTAGAGGGAGAATTTTTTTTTTCTCTCATTTTTTTTTTTAAGCAGCCAAACAAATCAACCCATCACCATAACTATCTGTTTAAAACCTAAAAAGTTATAATTTATTATAAATGTGAGGAAGTTGGTATTTGCAAAATGTTAACGACAGATGAAAGTGGACCCGAAAGACAGCAAAGAACAAAGAGGCCATTCAAGCACATCGCACGTATAAGTTGAATAATCGTATACTTGCTAGCAAGCAAAGCGGCGTCGCTTTTGTCACGAGCCTTGGTTGGTCTTGTTAAGTACCAAAAGACATGGGTCCTTTTTCTATAGTTGTTGTATTTCCCCCCAGTATAAAATTCGTATTTTAGCATTTGATTGTGGTACCACTTGATGAATGGGTCAATTCGGTCCCCGTAACGCAATTTTAGTACGTTGGATTGAATTAAATTGAACTCAATTTAATTATACAAAATTATATTTAGTATTGTCTTGTTTTACATTACGTAGAATTAGACCGAATTATAAATGTAATTGTATAAGGAAAGTATCAGTTGCAGTATTGTAATAGCATACGTCAATCTATACGTGGTTAATTGTATCATATTCAAGTTACCTTGTTTATCTAATTATATTGGTTAATATTTAGAGTTCTTTGGAGTAAATGTATTTCGTTAATGTGTTTTGAATTCAGTATAACACTATGATATTTGTTATACTAAATAATTAGAAAGTGCATGTGTAAATTTGGAGTAAGGTACGATGAGAGATTGAATAGGCAGTACCAAAATATTATGCACCATATGTAATGATATCTTTAAAATATGTTAAATTTGTGTCACCACTACACTTGTTCAACAATTGTGTTGATTTTGTTTGTACTTTTTCATATGAATAATAAACGGGTCATATTGGTTTACTTTAATACAACAAATCAATTCGAATTGTAATATTGAATGTGGTAGATCCAATAAGAAATAAATAAAATTAAAATCAGATGAGATAAAAGCCCTCGCAAGTCCCAGCCAAACAATATAAGCACTCAACACTAATTAGTATACAAAGTTGAGTTCTCTCGTAAAATGAAATCATTTGCATACATATATTCGACTAAAATTTTTGAGTAAGTATAATGATTTCAACCTTTAAATCTTAATTGATGTGGTATTCATCTTTTAAATGAAATATTAAATTAATAACTCATCAATGTTATCATCTATTAGATAAAGTGACGTGTATATTGAGACTCAAGTTGAAAATCAAATTGAAATCATTAACATTATTAAAATCTTTTTACCAAATTCTTGTGTTTTTATGTCTACATAGACATTCATCTTAGGAGTTGAAAAACTTAAAAAAAAAAAAAAGAAGAAGAAGAATTGCTTTGCTTTTCTTTTTCTTGACTCTATCCACGTGTGTCGAATTTGTTAAAATGTATCTCAAGAAAGCATCGATAACATTTATTGGATAAAGTTTTAAAAAGGAAAATAATATAAAATCATAATCCGATAGGTGTAAATCATAAAAAGCGATTAACATTAATCCATTTAGATAGAATTTAATCAATTTTATAATTTAAACGGATTACATAAAATCTTAAATCAGGGTCAAACGGTGTCTACTCGGATTGTTGCAGGGGGAAGTTACCAAAACAATCATTATGGCGACAATCACATGGGAGGCACGTGCAAATGGCGTGCTTTGGCAAGTGTGGACGTATAGGAATGATTGCAGGGATGAGTCAGATAAATGGGCTGGCAATTGCAATTTTTTTTTTTATTTAAATTTTATAGGTGGCCACATAAAGAAAAAGAAGATTGATGATTTGAGAATTCCTTTTCTGCTAAATTTGTTGGGAATGTTTTTTGAAAGGCACAAGTTCTTAAAGACTTGTTCATTTTTTTTCTAATTAATGAGAGCATATATATATATATTTAATTATGTAATTGTGAGGTTAAAAAATTTCGATGATAGAGACCTTCAATTTGTTCACTGATTTTGAAAGGAGCATTTGTCTATTGTATATTATTTGTGCAACTATTTCGTCGGCAATTGAGAATGTCAACTTTCAAAATTAGAGAACAAAAGGGTTTTCACATCATCACGTGTTTGATGATTAGTAAAATTGCGATAATAAACTCAAATTACAGCTTTAAAGAAAACTCAATATTACCAGTATCAAAATCAACTTATTTAATTTTCAATATTATTAGAAAAAAAATATTTATTAGGCTTGGAACACCTATTGAAATCTATCGGAAAATTGAACAAGTGCACAACAAAGACAAAATCAACCAAAAATATTTAACACGCTAACATAAACCGAGCCTAAGGTCAATTTACATGATGGGATAACAAACATTAGTCGAAGAAGAGTCGTTAAATTTAATCGAACGGTTGGAAATATAATTTACAGTAAAAGAGGAGTTGTGAAATATGGTGAAAAATTGGTGGTTAACTTATTAATTTCTTTGATGTGCGCAACGTATAATGTAAGGTAACAAGGTCTGTAAATCTATTATCAACTGAACATCAATCAATCTCAATTAAATTTAAAAAAATGAATTAAAAAATATTTTATGAAATAATAATTTTAAAAGTTAATTTATAATAATGAATTTCACAAAATAGGTACGATAATAACACATAAAAGTCGTAAACGGACATAAATATTGTATCTAACTATATTATATTATATGACAACGCAGATTATTATAACATTGACAATATTGCTAACTATATCATTGTTATAAAAATAAGAATACGTTACGGTGAAAGACACATTAAGTGAAATAAGAATACGTTAAGTGACATATAATGTGATAGTATAACCTACTGTAAATATAATTTACTTGTAATATAATCAACATTATCCGCCCTTTTACTAGGGGCAAAATGAGAGACGGGTGTTTTTGGAAGAAACGCAGGGGCAAAAGGGGAAGGACAAGAGAAGAGCATGTGGGGTTTAAGAGTATTCAGCGACCTGTTTGGCTGACTAGCCAGCTGTAAATGAGAGAAGCATTTATATATAGTTGGCAAAAGCCATTTTCTCAAACTTTTTTTTTTCTTTTTTTCTTTTCTCTCTCTCCCATCTCTCATTCTCTTTCTTCTGTCTTCTTCTCTCTTTTCACTCTAGTCTCTACCACTACCCCGCATCTACTCTTAGCAGCCAAAGCTTATCTCCTCTCTTATATTCTCCATTTCTCATTACCGAGTTCCTTCCTTTTTCCCCTCAAAATTTCGTTTAGAGTAAAAAGTTTTCACCTTTACTTGTATTACCCATTAAGCCTTTGGATCCATTATCATTATCATAATAAAATCAGAAGCAAGTATTTGTGTCCGTCAGCCACGGCTCTTTGAGTGCTGGGGTTTTAATCCAAATGCTGCTAGTTCAATTTACAAGGGAATTGAAAAAGTTTTGATTTTTTACCCTGCCAGTCAACTACTTGCATTGTTTCGCTGTGAGTGTTCGTGATCTTGCCTCGAAGTGAATCATGATTTATCTCAAGATTCTAGGGTTTCACGGTGGATTCATGTGAGTCATTGTGGCGTTATCTGTCAAAGATTCGGTGGGTAGCACGAGAAAATCATCAGCTACCTAGTAAGTAATCCAATATTATTAACTCTAATAATGATGGATTGGCTGTTCAAATGAGGCGTTTTATTTTTCTTACTGGCTATTTATTTCTGTCATTATATTGTTAATTACCGTATCATGGGTAAATGCTGGAGAATCATGGGCTTAATTTCTGGGAGAAAATTAAAATGCTGTTAAAGATTCTATTTTGAGTCGCCGAGTCTTCTTTTACAAGGATTCCAAAAGAGAAAGAGGGCTACAACGGCTGAAACCTTCAAAGCTGCTTTATATAATCCTTTGAGAGTGTGAGGGCATATATATTTTTTTTAATGCAGTAACCGTTGTCACTGGCAACGTGACACCAACTTATTGATTTGGTAATGCCCAAGTTGTGAGCTTGAAGCTTCTTTCAAGGGATTTGCCGCATTTATCTGTCTGCATTTCTGTTATGGTTTCATTTGGATCTTAGGTATTTAAGTTGGTGTTGGAATTTTGTTAATATAGTCTTTGTGGGTATTGAATATTTCACTGGAGTGTTACAAGGTTAATTTGATTGGCAAGTTGGAGGATTGAAAAGCATCGATGGGGCTTCTTCGAAGTCTCGCGATGCTTGTTTCTATGACATGGTTTTCCTTTCTTTCACTGGATGTTGTGGCTCAATCTGGCTCTGCTCCTGCTCTTGATGCCCTTCTCCAAGACTATGCTTATAGGGCTTTTGTTCGTCCCAGGACCGGTATTCCCTTTGAAGGGGTTGTTCCTTCAAATTTGACTGGGATTAAGATTGCAGCAATGAGGCTCAGGAGTGGCAGCTTAAGAACGAGAGGCGTGCCTATGTACAAAGAGTTTCGTATTCCTAAAGGGGTTATTGAGAGCCCCTATGTCGAAAGGCTTGTTTTGGTGTACCAGAATTTGGGCAATTGGTCTGGTACATATTATCCATTACCCTCATACACTTACTTGGCTCCTGTTCTTGGTCTTCTTGCATATGATGCTTCAGATTTATCAGCTAAGAATTTGCCAGAATTGGTTATTAGGGCATCTAGTGACCCCATATCGATTGTATTCCAAGATGTGATGCTGGCTCCTGATGGGTCTGTTCCCAAGTGTGTTTGGTTTGATTTACATGGTTTGGTAAACTTCAGCAATGTAGTATCAGGCAACACATGTTTAACTGTCCAGCAGGGGCATTTCTCTATAGTAGTTGAATCCATTGCCCCAAGTACACCACCGGGTTCCCCACCACCACCACCACCACCACCACGGAGTAAAGGAAAGAAGAGTAATTCAAAGGTCTGGATAATCGTTGGGTCTGTTGTGGGTGGATTAGCATTGTTGGTGTTGTTGTCATTACTAGTTCTATGGCTGCAGAAATACAAGCACAGAAAGAAAATGCAACAGATGGAAAAGGCTGCAGATGTGGGAGAAGCTCTGCGCATGACACCGGTTGGGGATACAAAAGCACCAGCAGCAATGGTGACTCGAACTCAGCCAGTCCTCGAAAATGAATATGTTCCCTAACTTCCAAAATATACATTCAAGCTTTCTTCCCCTGCCATTCCACAAGCACATTCTTTATCAAGTTCATTCATGTATTCAGAAATTCTTCTATTCAACCTTTTTTTGGTGGTGTCCTTTTTTATCACCTTGTTTGGTCTTGGTAGGTTCTTGGTGCTAGCGTGGGTAATATAGGATTTTTGTGTAAATCTGTTATCACTCACAAATCCTTTATAGTTTTATGATTCATTATGTGTGCATGTAAGTTCAAAGCGATTCTATGTGATGAATTTAGTTGTCCCATTGACAGACAAGTAATAAAAAATTTTATGGTGCCCATTTTTCTAAAATGATTTTTCTTGGCTTGCCTGTTTGGCATGTGAAGCTCTTTCTGCTACTGTTGGATGCCTCTTCATGAAAGGGGCTTGTGCTGATTCAGTGGCCCTGTAACTTAATGTTAATTTGACAGGAAACATATAGTCTACACATGTATGTTTGTTTGTTCACTGTACACAATAATTTGACCTACCACTAAGTCCAAAGCTATGGCCAGATTAAAGTCATTACCTTTTCCTTTTCTTTCTAGGTCATGTTTGATTTTCTGACAAGGGAAAGGACAAGGGAATCATTTCTTCTACGATGACTTGAGCTAGGGGCATCCAAATGGGAACATTTCTTTTCCTCTGCTTAATTGAAGTGCTGTGGTTGCTAGGGCCATCACATTGAATCATATATTATTAAAGGGAGAGAATACATGTATAAAAAAGAAAAAATAAATAAAAGGCAGCTTTTATCAAACCTGTAGTTATCTTTAATTGATTAAACAAAAGACTATGCTGAAAAAAGCCAACAATAACATTAATAAACTATCAATGGACCCTGAAGTGCACAAACAAGATTATTCAAAGATTGGAGTCTCAGTTTCAGGAAATCAATGTGCTGCACGATTATAATAAAATCGGTTGGTGAAACCATTTGGAAAAAGGAAAAAAATTATTGAGACACCTGTCATGTTGTTTGTTTTTCCCTCTTAATTCTAAGAAATGCTTTTAAGCCAACTAATAAAAAATAGGGCAGATGAGTCCAATTTTGAGATTCTATTTGGTTGGGGACCATGTTCTATAGATGATCTAGCTAGCGAATTATGAAATCAAGTCAAATCATGAACCAAAATGAAATATGGTGCCCAACTTAAGGCCAATTAGGGTTTATCTTTGAAGACTTAAATTAGGGTTTATCTTTGAAGACTAAAGTGATTTTAAAAAATTAAAAATTAATTTTAGTGTTTGGTAAATTTTTAAAAAATTATTTTAGTAAAATCACACTTACTTACAGTAAATTTTAAATTATAATGAGATAACAAAATAAAAAATAAAATTAATAATATAAACTATTTATTTTAGTTATATGTACACAATAAAAAACATTTACATACATGTTATAAGTATTTAAATAAAATTTATTCAACATTATGTTCAATTTAATTATATACATTCTTCCAACGTTTAACAGTAACATTTACTAAACACATACGACTCTTTTTAAAACTTACAACACTTTTAAAAATAAATTTTAACAAATATTTAACTGATTTTCTTTTTAACTAATTATTTTTAAAGCAATTGCAATACAAAACTGACCCTTGGTACCATCAACCCTTTTATTTTTGAAAGAGTTATGAAAAGTTTAAAAAACGATAAAAAGAAAAGAAAGGGTAATGGCATCCAATTTAGAGCTGTCTGTCCCAATTTGAATTGAGAGGAGCTCGTTGTCGTTGACCCCATGTACTTCTTGCGCTGAGAAATTATTATTGACTGTAGGCGCGCTAGGTTGTAATGGGGGAATCTAGGGCTTTGCTTTGTAACGATGATTAAAAAGCATAAAGCCAACGGTGACATCACGATGGGAGCGCATTCACACTTCATAATGCTCAATGCAACTGTTTGCCTTAGCTCGGCGACAACACAAGACACTCGCATTTGGTTCATCAGCTTATAATGTATATGCTGCCATCTTATACTTTTGTCTCATCCGACACAACTCTAGCTCACTTTATACACAGAGAAGAGCTCCACTAAAATTAAACAATAGCACGTGGGTGGGATGCTAAAGCTCAAATGGGTTTGCTTGTGATAAGAATCTGATATTCAGTAATCATCAAATTAAGAAGGCAATTAGAGTTCGGTCAATTGCGGGCATGTGTCGGCGTGTCAGCTTCTACGCCTTAAGTCGCCCGTATGGTCCAAGGTTGCATTTCCCAGCTTGAATTTGCACCATAAAACCTTAACTGTTAGCCATCTTCTTCGGGAGCTATTAAATAAAAAGAAGCTCTCATTTCACAATACCTCCCTATTTCTAAATACCTACTAGAAACTCCTTCTTTCACAAAAGCGCCACCAATTCTCATCATTCTCCCACCATGCATCTCCAAAGCTCCACTTTCAGTTTCAGACAATATGTAGATATCATGCTTACACTCTCAGTCATAATTTTAATTGCACCACTTGCAAATTATTTACATGCATCAACACAAGCGAGTGTAACGCGGGCATTTCTTAAACAACAAAGTTTTATCAAGCCAATTTCAAAACGTCAAGATTAATAACTAAATTTATGGATGGACAAAGTGTTTTTTCCAGAAAACAGTTTAAAAGCTTAAGTAGAGTCACGTACAAATGATAAGAAAATGAACATGATTGCATCCCCTTGAGTCTTCATAAGCAAAGCTAGAATATCAGATGAGCACTTTATTCAGTCCACTGGCAAAGCTTCCTGCATTATCATGAGATTATCAATTTCATGGTCATAATAATATCACTCACATGCACACACCAAACAGACACACTGACCAATCAGAAAAAAGGCAATGGAAAGGAGCAACAAGGAGGGAGAAAGAAGGGCTCTGGTAAACTTCCAAAAGTGAGCAGAACTTGGTGGGATGTCTCACCTCTCTAAAAGTTACAAATGAAAGCAGATTGGAGTCCTTACTGAAGCCCATGATTGGACTTTTGGACATGCATACGATCACACCCCACATTCTTAACCAACCCCAACCCCACCCCCAACAACCACAAAGTAGTAGGTTTCACAGTAATCACAAACTGAGAATACAACAACCTCCACTAAACTTGTAGAATTGTAAATATTTGATATTTTTTAAACATGCCATGATGTACCAAGTTTTGCAGATTAATTGAAAATGCTCATCTTCTACACGATGGAGGTTAACATGATGTCCTTGTACAGTCATATGGCCAATTATATAACATTTATAAGACAAATTATAAAACTCAAAATGTAAGAAAAACAAACATAGAAAAAAATCAATTATTGAGCAGGCCCCAAAATAAAGATATTTAGAATAGTATTTTAACATGAGATGCAGCTCATAGTTCCCAAGGACCCAATCCCCACTTCAAACAACACATTATGCAGCGGAGTTACCTCTCTTTCTAACTATTTTGGCCTATTATGCATTTAGAACATTAAACTTCTATTGAACTAACTAACGTGTTGCAGTTACCGAAGGTCCAAAAATTTTGGGTCAATTATGCATCTAGAATGCATCTAGAACATCATATTTTTATTGAACTAATTAATCTGCAGTTTTCAAGGGACCAAAAACCTAAGCTTTGAGAATACGCTTAAAGTTATACACAACTGACAGGCTTTTAACCGATAGAAGATGCAAGATCTTAAAACATTTCTTTTGGCACCATCAACTTTACAGTGAGCTCCATCATTGCGTGGCTATTGCCTCCTCCCAAAATCATGGACTTAACTAATGTCCTACTGTTCGCTGTTTCAATGAAATCTGCCTCTATAAAGCTTTTCACTTCAAAGAAACAAATTTACTGTGGCAGCTGACAGGTAGATGTATTATGGGGTTATAATAAGATGGAGGCTCAAAAATGTTATGACTTCCACAAAGATGCAGGATGATGAACACAAAGACTCCAGGCCATGCTATAAAACCACCAGCATAACCACTGTGGAAGCAACTTTTTCCTTTTATGATTGCCGGAACATACCGGCTCCACCGAAACTTTGCAGGCTACTATTATAACTGCCAAAGGAAGACTGTCTTGATCAAATAGTTCAAGCTTTCTCAACAGAGGAGAACCCTAAAATGATGAAAAATTATTGAGAGAAATAAACTATTTCTTCAAACTTCTGTTAAATTATTAACAATCCTTCAAACTTCATTTTATTTTATGTAAGCCTTAAATTAAATGTCAGGAGAGACACAAGCTACTAATATATGAAATAAAAAGGACAATCAAACCTATTAAGCTTGACTGCACTATCTAAAATACAGTCATTCTTAGAATTGAAACCTTTCATAAAGAGGATTCTTTGTCTCCAAAAGCTAAGGAGATTACATGAAAGAAATCCAAATCCTCCAAAATATGTTTTCCTTTTGAATGAGGATTAATGCTGGTGATAATTATAAGAAAAAGCTCATGGTTATGCTGATGGTGCTAATAGGGTTATGATTGAAGCAGAATTGCAAAAAGAGATAAAGATGATGCACATTGCATGGAGCATTTTGTGTGTGTGTGTGTGTTGGCTCAGAAAAGGAGCATTGCGTACAGGATTACATGCATAAGCAAATAAGTATTAGTGTGAAAGAAAGAGAGGAGGAGTTGTGCTCTTCTGAAATATGGAAAACAAAACATGATGAAAAGGGTTAATTAGTCTAAGAACACCATCCATGCTCAACCCATTTATCATTTACAATTATTAATCTACAGAAAGGCCAACTGTCACAAATTAGAAAAAGAAAAAAATATTCTTCTTATTAGAAAGACCAAGTAATATCTAATTTGTTCTTCAGGATATCACCTTCCACCTTTTCTCCATTAAATTAAGCACCAGTGTCATCCATGACTCATATCTTCAGAAAAACTTTGCAGTTTACACTACTGCTAAAACCAAAGGCAGAATAACTATCTCACCATCTAAAGGCCAGAAGAGTTAGTCAAATATATGATTTAAGTTTGTCCTGATTAACTGTGTTCCTTATCTCTCTCAGTGACTTTTGAAAAATTTTCCAAATGCTCAAATTACTCCTAACATCTTTAAAATTTGTTGCGGCTCTGAAAGGTGCTTATGATACTTGCAAAACACTTTGAACCATATCCCAAAATCACATTGAATTCGAACACTCTAGGATCTAAAGCAAACTACTTTTTAATAGATACTGCAGAAATTTAAACTCTGCAAAGACACCTTAAATCTGTCAGCAACAAAATAACAGAATCCCAGCTTTCAAAATCCTAGCCAATCAATAATCAATTTTTAAAGCTCAGAACCCGAAATTGATTACCAGTCCAAACTCCAAATATAACAAATTCCAAAAAACTGACTAAAGTCGCATCAAACAAAATCCTAATCTGCCGAATCGGAAGTAGTGATTAAGATAAGAAAGTACCAGAAAGGCGAATCAACATCTAATTGGAGGAAGCGCCGGAGAGCTGTTCCACAAGCTTCTTGTCCCTTCTCTCCATCGCCACGTCCCACATATCATTACCGACGTGCTTCGGCTGAAATTGATAAATCCAACCCAAAAAAAAAAAAAATTGAAAAACAAATATTTGAAAATGAAAATGAAAAGTGATTCGCATCTAAGAATAATAAAATTTGAATTGAAAGAAAAACAAAAATAAATACACACTCGTCCGTGAGCGGCTTTGTGGATTTGATACTGAGCATTTCCTGCAATTGTTAGCATTGCTGCTATGATGCCCAACGGCAGTAATCCTTCAAATAATAGCCACGACATGTCGTTTTTACTTCTTCTTCTTGATCTGTCAACAACTGCTCTGTTGGTTAACGAAGATGCTACTGGCCACTGCTCTCCCTATTGTTCTTTCCTCCTCTATTTCACCATTAGTTGATACTGGGCCCCAATGGGCTGATTAGCCCAATAAGAAAATGGACCACCTTCTCGACTCCTCGGCTCAACAATGGGGTAGTTCTATTACTACTCGTGGCCGGTGGCTTAATCCAATAGCACGGGTCTTTTTGTCCAACTACTTAAGTGTGTCATAGTTTTTATGATCCTTAAAAAAAATAAAAAAATAAAATAACTCAAGTGTGTTATAGTTTTTATGATCCTAAATAATATTACATTTATTCAATATATGATACGTTTAAGTAATATAAGTGTCTCCATAAGTTATGAAATTAATTATTAATAGAATGGGATGAAAATAGTGGGATATTATTTAAAAAGTCTAGTCTATCATTTGAATCCTTGATAATCAAGTGATAAAAACTTTTTTTAATGTATAAATAAAAACCAAACTAATCTTTCACATGCAGGAGTGAGTTTTGGACCTCAAATAGTCATAAAAATTTTTATCCATTGAACTAATTAACATCACTCGTCAATAATATCAATGATTTGAATGTTATATTATCAAAATACTCTTAAACAAATAAATGGTTAAATAAGATAGTTTCAGTAGTGCCGTTCTAGTGTCATTGGCCATGAACATAATTTGTGCTTACAATTATCCAAGTCCAGAGTAATAACATGATAATAGGGATCAAGATTGGTGTTTAGTAAGTGAGATTTCTCATTCTTATCTAAAACTTTGAATACTTTGTTTGAAAGATGGTCTCAATAGTAGAATAATTAAATCATCGACTTTGTGTTAAAATAAGTATTCACGGCATGCACTTAAAAAAGAAAAATGCAAGTTATATTCTATTTTGTGATTTTATTAAAAGTAAAGGATCCAATTGTTCTTGTCTCTTTTGTTTGTAGTTTACATTTTTTAAATTGGAATATAATAATACTAATTTTTTTAATAGAAAAAATTGTTAAATATAATTTTTTTGGGGGGGGGGGGAGGGGGGGCGCTGAAATGTACTTTTGATGTGTAAGCTTTAGAATGAAAATGCTCCAGATTTGTCATAGTTATTATGCAATTATTGAATGGTCTTATGATCTTTTTGTTAATAATATTATTATAGGGACCTTCAATTTGTCAATAAGAGTATATACAAGCCTTGTTGATAAAATTCTAGAAGAACTGTTTGAAGTTTCAAAGTATATGATAGACAAAACATTCATATCATCTAATAAATGCGTGTGTGTCCATTTACATGGACTGATGTTTGTTTTTTTCACCCGGCATTAAAATTAAGTAAAACCACATAAGTCAAATAATTAATGACCCACATCAAATTTTTAAAAAAACCCATCAAATAATAGTAATTTTCTACAAATCAACTGAATAAACACTCATTTTAAGATTAATAAATAATTAATTTTATTTTGGTCAAAAAGTGGTCAAACAGCGTGTTCGAACCCAAAACAAAAGGGTGGGAGTGAATAAGAATTGAGAACGAAAAGGCGAAGAAAGATCGACGTGAAAAGGAAATTTTTACTTCGATGATAAAAGAGAAAACGACGCAGTATTATTAAAGTGTAGGACACTCTCACAGTCCAGCTACGCCTGCGTTGGCAAACATCATTATCATCTGCCAATCATCTCTAGCAACGAGTGGGCCCCAATTTGCACTCCTCCAGATTGCAACCTTGATTCCTGCATGCTTAACACGTGTCTACATCTCATACAGAAACTTCAGAACTGTGCATACACACTATATACACGCACATCACTAGCCACCCTCTCCGGAAGGTAGGAACCAAAGCAGTAAAAAAAAAAATCTCTGCCACTGTTACAATTTTTGCTACCTTAAATCACCAAACTTGTTTCCACTTCTACTGTCTGCCACAAAACAAAAATAAATAAATATATAAATAACGAGGCGAAAATAAAAATGAGTTTTTTTTTTTTTTGGAAGGGAGAAAAAAGAGTTACTATAATTAAAAGAGATTCGTTTTCCTTTCTGCAAAATTTCACAGGGGCTGTGCGTGCTCTGTGATTTTGTAAGCCCTTTTTTCTTATTATTTTTTTAAACTGTAATTTTTTTTTATTTTAAAAAAAGAAGATTTAGATTGATTAATTACAAAACACCTCCTTTACTGATGCTGCTGTGTTGTGTTTCTCCTTTTTATTCCGCAGAAACCACAAACTAAAACTAAAAAACTTAAACCAAAACTAAAACCCTTTTCCTTTTTTTAAGAATCCCATTCTTTTGTTTGTTCTAAATTCTCTAAAAAAGCAAGACAGTCACAAAGCCATGTCAGGTTTGTATAATCCCAACTTCTCACCTGCAAGAGCTGCTTCTCCACAAATTAGAAGCACCCCAGATATTAATATTGACAGGTACGCCCCCATACTCAATAAAGTTCATATCTTTTTCGACACATGAAGCAGGAAGTCAGGTTGTTGAATTATTATTATTTTTTTCCACTGTGTTAATTAATCCATATGCTTGATTATTCTGAAGAATTGTATTATTTTGATCTGTGTGGGTTGGCTTTCTGGTTTGCAGTCAATACTTGTCAGAGCTTTTAGCTGAGCATCAAAAGCTAGGACCTTTCACACAGGTGCTTCCGATATGCAGCCGACTGTTAACTCAAGGTTGCTTCTTAAGTCTTTGAGTTCTGGATCTAGGTTTTTCTGGAATTCAATGGTACCCTTTTTTGGCTTTTTGTATGTTTCGGTCTGCACAACTACATTACTTGACATGCCACTGTGCTTGTTTTGAGTGTTCAGATCGTCCCAGTTGTTCTTCTTTGCATCAACTCTATGCATCCGTGTTTGTTTTCATTTTGGGATTGTGTTTATGGTCTTGGCTTGATCACATAGATACACTTGTTTCTTCAGTTCCTGTGATCATTTTACCGTGTATCAGATGGTGCCCCCGGTACCTATATTTAGTTTGTCCAATTGCATCAATGGCTGAATATATCTCAGACATTCAGTACAATGTGGAATTTATGAAAGAAAAAAGTTTTGACTGTTACATTTGGTTTCTCTGCTTGCACCAAGTACAAAGCTAGCAATTGCAACGAAGGTGTGATTCTCGACAATCTGTAGGCTTCATGCCTGCTCCAGTGAGCATGAAATATTGCTCTTTTGTGGTTGAAATCTGAGTGCATGATGGAGTTTGGTACAAATCAACTTCCCAGTGTTAGCTTGAATAAGATAAGTGGTCTGTTACTGAAATAAACATAGAAGATGTGATATTGTCTCAACATTCCTGATTTGTGGCTGGAGATAGTATTTTCTTAGCCTCAAATCCTCTTCAATTCTTTCTGGAGATGTCTAGTTTTTCTTCACAATGAATTCTCTTTCATAGTTTGTCCTTGTTGCAATTCTTTTCTTCTTGTTGTGCCTTTTTCTTGGTTTTTGAGTGGATTTCTTCTGTCTTATTTTAATACGTTTATCATGATTTCAGATCATAGTCTCATATAAAATGTTCTTTCACAAGCAGAGATATTTCGGGTTTCTGGGATGATGCCCAATCAAGGATTTGGTGACTTTGACAGACTGCGGCATAGAAGCCCCAGTCCCATGGCTTCTTCAAATCTTATGTCAAACGTTGCAGGTACTGGGTTAGGTGGCTGGAATGGCCTACCTCAGGAGGTAATCCTTCCTTAACTTGTGTCATTGTTAATTGTTTTACTTGAAACCCTGGATAAAAGGTTTTTGTCTCGAATGTGAATCTAGGCGGTCACCAGGCTTTCAGCCTGCTTTTAAAGATCCTTATAATACAAGGACAATAAACAAATCCTCCAGGCTGCATAGTTATACCAAAGTGATTATTTAAGAATAACCTCTTCGAGAAAATCATGATAGGATTTTGGTGTATTATTGAATATAAGAATGACCTAATGACCTGTCTAAATTTTGATAATTTCCAATGATGCGCATTTATGCTCTAATTATGTGTATTGTGGTTTAAAACTTCAAAAAAATTCTATTTCCATATTTCTTCTCATCATTACATGATTTTCATGGGGTTTCTAGAAAGATCAGTGACACATTAACTTGTTTGAGGGGAGAACTTTATACCTGAGGGCAAACAGATATTCATGGTCCTGTTTATTTCTTCTCTATCATGTCTTCAAAGACTCAACTCTTGGGCGTCCATATGCTCAAATGTATAGTAGTTGCAATTCTTGAATGTAGAAAAATATACCTAACAAAAGATATGTATTTTTTTTAATCAGGAGAGTTTTCCTTTTGTGATGAAACTCATACATAATGCACAGATGCCTTTAATTTGTCTGCTCTGTGATACTGATATCCTTGAAAATTGAAGTTGGTGATCCCGTGCAAGAATGGTTGTGGCAGGTTACTATATGTTTGAATGTGCTTGTCTGTGTGTGGATCACTTATCCACTGCCGATTGGCTGGCTATCTAAATTGTAAATACTGATCCTTTTTGCTCTTGTAACCTGTATACTAATCCTCATATTTACCTAACAGAGATTAGGTGGACCTCCTGGCATGACAATGGATTGGCAAAGTGCACCTGCAAGCCCTAGTTCATATACAGTCAAGAGAATTTTGCGTTTGGAAATTCCAGTGGATACTTATCCTAACGTAAGCTTTATACTTAAGATGCTAGTCTATACTTCCAATCTCTTTTGCTTATCTCTGTGCTTGGTTATTGTTTGTTAGTTCAATTTTGTTGGACGGCTTCTTGGTCCAAGGGGCAATTCACTGAAACGGGTCGAAGCTACTACTGGCTGCCGTGTGTACATTAGAGGGAAGGGCTCAATAAAGGATCCAGACAAGGTAAGCACACCTGTAAGTTTCTTCTGATCTAAGACTACTGAAATTTTAAATTTTAGAATGACTAGTCGAAGAAAATGGCATATTAATACAGTGAATTTCCAAAGAATTTGTTATCAATTTTTTTGTTAAAGATAGGTTCTGTTTTCTGTGCTTAATTATTTCAATCCTTTCTCATCTCAAGGAAGATAAGCTAAGGGGAAGGCCAGGCTATGAGCATCTCAATGATCCACTTCACATCTTAATTGAGGCTGATTTACCTGCCAACATTGTTGATATCAGGCTGAGACAGGCGCAGGAGATTATAGAAGAATTGCTGAAACCTGTGGTAGGCAACACTGCTAGTACTTTTCATTTTTTAATTTGAAAGTTCCATTTGTGCAATTTGATACCACCAATATTTATCTTTTCATGTGCTTGTGCTAAAACGTATTTTGACTTCTCAAAACACTCTGCCTGAAGAGCAAGACTTGGCGGGCATGTGGTTTTATATCAGGAAATGTGTTTTTCCATTCAATTAGTCATGTGTGGCATGTGTGTAGGAGCAACTTTAATGTTGGTTTATGTTGCGGTTTGCCACTTCAGGAATTTAATTGTCACTACTCTTAAATGAAGTGTGTTGCATCATTTACATCTAAGAAGAGTTGAATACAGACTACCTTGGGTTTTGGAAAGGGTAGTATTCACTTGGAAGATACTATTTGCACCCACTTTCCCCCTTCTCCCTTATCAGCTCTGCCAAAAGTAGATGCCACAGCAATTTATTTTGTTGGCAGCTGTGTTCATTCCTCACAGAAATCACTTCCAGTTTACTCAAATAATGATATGCAGACTGAATGAGTCCTCTGATAAGTTTGTTTGTCATCTTTTAAAAATGGAAATTTTGTTGTGCAGGATGAGTCACAAGATTATATTAAGAGGCAGCAGTTGCGTGAGTTGGCAATGCTGAATTCAAATTTCAGAGAAGATAGCCCGGGGCCAAGTGGCAGTGTTTCTCCGTTCAATTCAAGTGGAATGAAGCGCGCAAAAACAGGACGCTGAGAGTTCATATCCATCACTTTGTCAAATGGTTTTCACCCTGCTCCAGAATTTCAAACTTGAGTATACCGTCTGATACCTCTCAGCTCAGCACAGCTACCAAAGATTAGGCTAACAGTTCTTGCTGGTGAGACTTCTGGTGGGTTTTCTTATATTTTGGTTTTCTTTTGGAACAAGAAGAAAAACAACAATGAAAGACATTAAAAAGAATTATATAGTTGGTTCTTGAATTTTAGGTTTGCTGAGGTCAGTTATTCCTGTAAACTTAATACATTCATTTGATTTATTCTTGTGTCAGTAACTTTGAGGAGTGTGGAATATATATATAATATATATAAATTAATGGTCCAAGTTCAAGATCTCATTTCCAAGAAACTGAGTTTTGTAGGTGTGTTATGTCTATATGTTATATATATTATTAAAGCATTGAGATAAAAATTATGTAAGCTGGGTCTGTATTATTCCCATTTACAATCTCAATCATTTGGATTTTAATCTTATGTGTCCAAAGAGACATCCTCCTTTGTTAAATGTATGCAGAGTTGCAAGGCTGTTGCCCAAGTATTTGAATTCTTCTCTTTTTCCGCCCTAGTTATATTACCTCAACATTTTGTTAGGTATAGATTCCAATTTCTATTTGGCATATTACTCTGTGAATGCAGATTCCAATGTGGGGTTGTTCAATCTTGTCTGCTTATGTCATGTGATCATTTATGGAATCCTATGAAGTGACTTTACCTTGTTCAATTCTTCTGAGAATTGAATGTGTGGTTGCACTTGTTTTACTGAAAATAAAGTTAGCCATGATAACTGCTTCAATAAAAACACCAATAATAGGAATGCAGAGGAATTTTGGGTACCCACTTAGAAAGCAAGTAGAATAGGTGCATTGTTTTTACATGTTTATCATGGCTGATATCTGAAAATACGAAAATCTCCATTTTTGGATTTTCAATGGACTTCTTTTATTAGAAAATTCTTCCCAAGACAAGTAAAATTACGTGAACATCTCTCGATACTTCTGCTTCCGCATGCTCTTGGCTTAGCAGCATATTATTGACTTGGATAAGTATATTACGTGAACAGCCTGTGATTGACTTGGAGCATGGCATCTTATTCGTTTTCAGATATGTCATCATAACTAAAATGTTCTCGTTGTGTTTCCAATAATCAATTGTCTACTGTGAAAATGGGGCATATCTTTTTTTCTTTTTCTTTCTTTTCTCTTCCCTCATTTTGAAGTAGTATGTAAAGGCATGCATGAGTCCAAGAAAACTTTGAAGTCTTCATTTTAGACCATGATGAATCCAGATTTATAAAGCTGGATTGGATGGGAATATCGAATTTGGAATTATAAATCTTGAAAAAGGGAAGCCCTTTTACCTTTTTCATTCGCACGAGCTACAACAAAAGCAAAAAGTAAAAAGTGTGGGCGGACGACATATTTGGCAAACCATCTTTGGAAGTAGAGAAAGCCATGATAGGTGGAGCAATCTTCTGTTTTGGCTTTTTCATTTAAAATATTAAATATAACTTTAATGGAAAAAAGAAAAAAAATATTGCGAGGAATATTTTACTCATTTTTTTCCCTCCCAAATGAATTTGATGATATTGTGTTCTAAGAGTATGCTTAGGGATGTTGCGCCTCAGCTTAGTATTGAAAGTATAATAGCAAAAAATTTTAATAATCATTATTAGTCACTCTCTCACCTCATATTTAACATTTATGTTGCACTTAGTATTAAGTTTTGGTAGTTGGAGCATAAGGTATTCGGTAAACACTTGTTATTGTGTGTTGTAAGTCAAGTCAATTTGAACTGATATTTATACGATAAAAAACTTATAATATTTACTAAAGTTAATATTCAAGTGTCATATTTATTACACACTATTAACTTTACTTCAAACTGCCTTGATAAATCTATCAACCTAGCCTTTAAAATGCTCATTACATTGTTCTTATTTTCTTTGTTTCTCAGTACAGTATTAAGTTCCTTTCTTGGTAATTGTTAAGTTACATGATCATGTAACTTATGGATCAAGTAATTTGTTTCATGTAACTTATTTAACATTTATGTTGCACTTAGTATTAAATTTTGGTAGTTGGAGCATAAGTTATTTGGTAAACACTTGTTATTGTGTGTTGTAAGTCAAGTCAATTTGAACTGATATTTATACGATAAAAAACTTATAATATTTACTAAAGTTAATATTCAAGTGTCATATTTATTACACACTATTAACTTTACTTCAAACTGCCTTGATAAATCTATCAACCTAGCCTTTAAAATGATCATTACATTGTTCTTATTTTCTTTGTTTCTCAGTATAGTATTAAGTTCCTTTCTTGGTAATTGTTAAGTTACATGATCATGTAACTTATGGATCAAGTAATTTGTTTCATGTAACTTATTTAACATTTATGTTGCACTTAGTATTAAGTTTTGGTAGTTGGAGCATAAGGTATTTGGTAAACACTTGTTATTGTGTGTTGTAAGTCAAGTCAATTTGAACTGATATTTATACGATAAAAAACTTATAATATTTACTAAAGTTAATATTCAAGTGTCATATTTATTACACACTATTAACTTTACTTCAAACTGCCTTGATAAATCTATCAACCTAGCCTTTAAAATGCTCATTACATTGTTCTTATTTTCTTTGTTTCTCATTACAGTATTAAGTTCCTTTCTTAGTAATTGTTAAGTTACATGATCATGTAACTTATGGATCAAGTAATTTCTTTCATGGTTCCATCGTCTTTCAAAATAATAATAACAACATTATCATCATATTATTATTGTTATTATTATTATTATTTCTCTCTACAAATCATTTTTGAAAATGATACCAAATATATTTTTAAATTTTTAAAATAATATTTTCATTCTCATTTTATTTCATGAAAACAACAATTGCAACACAATAGCAAATCGCGGCCTAAATTTGTAGTGAAAGCAAGGAACCAAAAGATAAAAAATAAAAACAGTGAAGAAAGAGGGAAAAATAACTTGGCATGGACGCAGTAAAGCATGTCACAAAAAGAGTAATGACATTTTAAGACTCCTTTGTCAGTATTTAAAATTAAAAGCTGAAACAGAACATCGTATGCCAATTTTGTTGCTCCTCTGTCAGCCTTCGGGGTGAAGATTATCGGGACTCCACAGAAAAGGGTAAGTAAATCCATTGCAATAACTATCGTCGTATTTCTAGTTGTAATTATTATAATTGTGAATGATCGATTTCTTTGTGAATTTTAATATATATATTTTCTCTCTACATATTTTTCTGCAGGACATATTTTTCCGTCATGCCGTTACTAACGTCCACTTTTCATATTCTTCAACTCCACGACTTAACAGTATATCCACAATAAAAAAAAAATGAGAGCATCTATACCTGAGAATGATTAATATATATATATATTATTGCTTTACATACAAAAATTCTTTGTGGATATTAAAGGACCTACAATACCAATTTTACCTGGGCTTGCATATGAAGTAGTAACAGAAACATATCTAAATTTGAGGTTTGTCAAATTCAGATATTCTTTGTATTCATGAGTTGTGAAGGAGGGTGTGATACATCCTTCATCCTTGTGTCAATATTTACAATAAAGAATCATCTGATATTGCCTTGCTAACCTTCTGCATTGAATTGGGGACTGTTCTATGACAGTGCATCATTTCAATTTCTTGGTTTGAATCATCTACTGCATGAAAATAAACAATATTCGTATAAATATGAAGGAAAATTAAGAATTTAATAAACTTTCTTTGGTAGGGAAATGTTTAAGTCATGCTGGTCTTTTAAAACATGAAATCTTAGCTAGATATGCACAGTAATACTAGTTTTAAATGAATGATTGACTTTATTGCAGGTTAAGATGGAAGAATGAAACATGTTGAAGCCCACCTCAGATATAATGCTTTCTTATGAAATCTGCAATCCAAAATTTCTTTCTTTTTGTTTGGTTAATTTTTCTCCTCTTTGTTAATGTTTATCAATATCAATTTTATATAGATAATTTTTGTTTTCTTTTCTGTGGACTATGTTTTGACTTTTGACCTTTTGTAGATTTATCTCATAATTTATAGGCAGTGGAAAAGCAGCAGAATTTGGCCTCCTTAAAGATGGCTAGTATGTTAGAAACTTCAACTGATCGATCGAGAAAGTTATATTTTTTGGTTCCCCTATTCTAACTCATTTGGGATGTACTTCAACACAAACGAACATTGTGTCACTGCAGCAACAATTATTAGCTTTTAGGCCTGAATTGAACCTCCGTTGGCCAGCCTGAATGGCCGGGTTTACTGCATGCTTAGTTGAGATGCTTTCTTCTTGCAACTATTGGAGTTATGCGATGATACAACCCTGCTAACACCCTTTTATTTCCCTCAGGATTTCGTATTTGATCTAGGTGAATGCGGTGTCTCCCCCCCTCAGTGGTGGTTGTTGGTAATGCCATCGTGAACTCAGAATCTTTGAGCGCGGTGCGGCAGAAAATTATGATGGATAAGCTAGTTCAGAGAATTAAGTGATCAAGTTCTGGTCTGAATTTCATTCCCCCCTATACTTATTTTCTTGTTAATCTTGAAACATTGTCTCCATGAATGTCGACAAATATCTTCAATAGTTTTCAAATTACCTCCAATGGTGCCTTCGGGGATTTGTGCGCGATCGTCGCCCTTCGTGTAAATGTGACTGTATATATATATATATATATATGTGTACATTAATATGGATCAAGCTACGGTACCAGTGGTATCGTACCACTGTTTTTGTCTTTTGTGATAGCATAACTGTAAATTTTCATAAAACACTTTTTACTAAATTTTATTTCATCTTTACTTTACAAATATTAAGTTAATTTCTACTGCATCCATATGAACATTTTAGTTAGCACAAATTATTTACTATTTACACATTTTTATTCTATATTGCACATACATCACAATATTCATCTCTTTATCACAATACCCACGAACCTGACCCGGATTTCGTTTCAGTTTCCGGCCACTCCTCCGACCAAGGTTGGTACCGATCAAAAGCTCATGCGATGCTAGTCATCTTCATGCCATGCTTGTCGCAAAAAGAACCGGTTCGACCCGAACTCTCGAACTCATCTCAGATTATGTTTCCTTTTCTGACCACTATATCGGCGAAGGTTGGTATCGATAGGAAGCTCATGCGACGTCGGTCATGTCCATGCCATCCTTATCGTAGGAAATTGTTCGGAAAGCTGGCGATCGAAGCCTTGAAAAGCCACGGAATCACCGCGATTTCGCCGGTTTCCGGTGACGGAACCACTTGAGTTTTGTTTCTCACAATTTTCTCTGTCTTTTCCGACCAACCACAGCCACCGGAGGAGCCAATTTACCGTTGATCGGCCATTGAAGGATTAACGGCTTTGGGAGAAATTAACTTAATATCTGTGAAGTAAAGTTAAAATAAAAATGAGTAAAAGGAGTTTTATAAAAATTTACATTAATACTGACACAAAAGATAAAAACAGTGATACGGTACCATTGTGGTACCGTAGATAAATTCCATTAATATATATATATATGAGTAATAATACAGCCACAAACTCTTATACAGACTTATTTTTTATAAACTGACGTGGCATTAATTCATTGGTTGAATGAAAATATAAAATAATAAAAATAAATCATGTGGGTCAAGTGATATTTAATTCAACCAACCTTATTATACCACATCAATTTGTACAAAATAAATTTATATAAGAGTTTGTAACTATATCATTACTCTCAAAATATATATATATATATATATTTAATTTATGAAGCACCACTCATTAATGAGTAGTACTCATTAATTAAATATTAATAATAAACAATTTCGTCCACATGGGCCACCGATTTTGAAAAGCTGAATAGAAATCAAATCTGTGTTAAATTCAAATACCTGGCACATTAAAAGTTGCTGGACCATGACGAAGGAGGAGATGGGAGGAGTTATTTGGTACCCGGCACTTAAAAATCATTAAGGTCGGAGCCCTATAGTGGTGCGGCTCAAATTAAGATTCTCTCGTACAATAGTCTTATTAATCCCAAAATTCTATAATAAATGAAATGAATTTTATAATAAAAATTTAAGATATTTACTATTTAGTTGTTTAAATTAGAAGCAACTTCATTATCAATACGTCGCACTCATAAATCATAAAAGAAATTAGTTTTGCAATCGACGGAATTCTCTTGAAAATACACTCGAAATTATGGACCAACAAAGTTGATGGTAGTTATTTTTAATTACAATACTCAATTAATGTCTTACCAAGAAACTACATTACCTCTAATCTCACATGATAGAATAACAAAAATAAGTTGGTAAATGAGAGATTTATAGAGAAATACAAATGGTCCGAAATTAATATCGATCAACAAAACAGTCCTCTACTTCAAAATTTTCCCCAAAAATTCCGACCTGCCGGATTCGAACCAGCGACCTAAGGATGGCTACCAGGCTTTGACCCACTACAGTCCTCCGCTCTGCCAACTGAGCTAAGGTCGGTACTTGAGAGTAAGTCCCAGTTTATATTTTAATAATTACAAACAGTGACAGTAGCCAATTACGTGAAAATGGATCGCTTTGCAAATAGAAATTAATGCAAACCCCTGAAAATAATAATATTGAAAGGTACGCGAATTTATACTTTTGACCAGACAACTCTTTGTTGCAATCGCCGCCGGGTATCGTCTTCCCTCGCAGATACTTTTTAATTGCAGCCACCAGATCAGCAGATCTCTCCATTGTCCCACTGATTTAGGTACATTAATATTCTCACGCTATTATTTTCATTTCTATTTGGATCATATTATATCATATGTTATGTTCGTTTAATCGATATATTTCATATTAATAATTAATCATGTTTATTCGAGTCTTAGATTCTTGTAAAAAGATGGCGACGGCAGCCCGGCTCCGCTATCATCCGATGGCGTCATCTTCGGCTCCCAACACTCAAGTCCCCAATTTCACCCGCCAAAGCCCTAACTTCCCCTACAGATTACCCAATAATCCGGCTTCGTTCTCCCAAAACCACTCCCTCCGCATTCTCCACAGCAAGGTTTCACCTCCAAGATTCGAGCTTTCGAGTACCGGAGGCGGCGGAAACTACGGAACCGGCCACGGAAAGGGCGGCGGAGGTGGCGGGGGAGATGGGAGTGGAGGATTTAGCGGAGATGGGGATAATAGTAATTCCAAAGATGCTGGGATTTGGGGGCTTTGGCTAAATGGGTGGAGATCAAGAGTTGCCGCTGATCCCCAATTTCCTTTTAAGGTTTTGATGGAACAGTTAGTTGGAGTTACTGCTTGTGTTATTGGTGACATGGCATCTCGTCCTAATTTTGGTCTCAATGAATTAGATTTCGTTTTTTCCACTCTTGTAGTTGGGTCCATTATGAATTTTACTCTTATGTATTTGTTGGCTCCAACATTGTCTGCTTCGCCTCAGAATTTGCCTGGGTTGTTTGCTAGTTGTCCCACGAGTCACATGTTTGAACCCGGTGCTTTTTCTTTCGCTAATCGACTGGGGACTTTTGTGTTCAAAGGACTTGTTTTTGCTTCAGTTGGTTTTGCTGCCGGCCTTGTGGGGACTGCAATCTCTAATGGGTTGATCAAGTTGAGGAAGAAAATGGACCCCGCTTTTGAGACACCCAATAAGCCTCCACCGACGGTTTTGAATGCCCTCACTTGGTCGCTTCACATGGGGATCAGCAGTAACTTTAGGTACCAGACGTTGAATGGGATCGAGTTTTTGTTGGCTAAGTCGACCCCTGAAGTGGTGTTCAAGAGTTCTGTTGTGGTTCTGAGATGCTTGAACAATGTTCTTGGAGGAATGTCGTTCGTTTTATTGGCTAGAATGACTGGTTCGCAAAGTGTTAGTGCAGACAAGGCCGTTGCTGCAGCGGAAACTGGATCAGCTGAGGAGAAGCAAAAGTTGGTGGATCACAATGATGAAAACTAGGAGAGCAGTTAGTTTCTTGAAGCTGGAGTATGTTCCGATTTTCTCCATTTTCTTGGCCGTTCATGACTTGGATGCTTGATCAATATAGTTGCAATAAAAATCCAAGATGATAGCCTGGATGTCTAATTATGTACTTGTAGTTTTAGCTGTTTTGAGGGTTAACATCTGTATGGGTTCGCCAACTCCGATGCTTGCTCTGGTGAACGTTATTTTTCATTCTACTTGTAATTTTCAGTTCCAAGTTTTATAGGCTTGCACTTCCTCGCAAGCAGCAAGATTTGAGCATATTTGTGTTTCTGGATGTCGTTTCTGAAAAGAACTGGTAGATGGATATTTCGATTCGAGTGGATGAAGTTCATTTCCAAACTAACATGCTTGATAGAAAGACAAAAACATGTTTGTTCTGGGTGTCGGGATGCCTGGCTACAGGACGGAAGTCACATTTCAATCGCATTAATGCTGCTAAAATGGCAAAGATATAGATTATTAGCAGTAATTTTGGCAGGATGATAAGTAATGCGTTAGTTTTCTATTCAGAGAAGAATAACAAAAATTATATTCTGGTAATGTCGTCACTTTGAATATAATTATTGTTAATTACACTATAAAAATAATCTGCAGCAAAGAGAATAAATTAATAAAATTTATTTTTAAAAATGTTATGAGTTATAAAATTTTTGGTAAATCTCATAATATTGAATAAACATGTATATAAAACATTCTCTATATTATCACGTGTAGATAATTAAAATTAAAATTTTATATTATTACTTTTATTTTTATCTCAATATACTTTGTAATAATAATAATTTCTATATTTATATACAGTATAAAAAATAATTTTTAAAATCAAAATTTTAGAAATTAATCTTTCTTTATTTTGTAAATTTTAATATATGATAGAGTGATTTTATTAATAAGAATTTCACAAAAAATTATCAAATATAAAATTAATTTTTAATTTTTTAAAATCACTTTTTATCTTGTGGAATGCAACAACAAACTCCAAAGCATCATCGAACGGGCCCTTAAAAAAACAGGCCCTTTAAGCCATTACCAAATGCGACTGAGAAAATGCGGAAATAGTCAGCTTGGAACGCCCTACAGCCCCTACCCAAGTTAACAAATCGCATTTGCAATGGCAATTGTCACCTACTGCTTGTTAACAAACAGCCCCTATACCGAGGAAGTTCAACAAGAAGCTGGACTAACATTTAACATTTCACTTCACAATCAATTTATGGCCATCGGAATAGCAGGTCTTGACAACTCTATAAACTATGAAAAAATTACCAATCTTACTATCAGAAGAGAAAAAAGTAATATTCATATCCAATGGAGATTCTGAAAAGGAAGCTGTGTCGTGGGATTTCTTTTAACTTCAATGTAAGATGCTGTCTGAATCTCTTGGTTAAAATTCAAAGGCTTGTATAAGATGACCACAAAGGAATCTCCTAATAACTTCCATTTATAAATTTTATGAGTATGCTCTACCTATCCTGAAAGCATAACCTATCCACTTCCACAGAAGCACCTCAATGTAACTCACCAAAAGTCATTAAGATTTTACCAGATTCATCTCATCTGACAGCCTCAGGTGCAGAATTGCAGTAGGGGGTGTGCAAACAAACCAACTTGGTGCATGTTAAGCACAGAGTAGCAAATCCAACTCCAAAAATAAGCCCGCAACTGCCTTTCCGAGTGTCCAAACTTGCCGCCCTCTTTACTATTCTTCCAAAACTCGGGAGTAGTCCGCCACAAGCAAAAACCATGACATGGTCTAGACCACTGTAGTCAATTCCTGCAAGTATGGCTCCAATAGCAGATGTTGGCCCCATGAATCCTATCAAAGCAGCAGCAGCAAGGGACGCAGGCAAACTGGCAGTTGCCCCATATATGCAGCTTGCCACAGCTGCACCACGAGGAAGGCCGTGTAGGGAAACAGGAAGGACCATGTGCTGACCGAGTCCATAAGCTTTTGGTGCAGCCACTCCTAGTGCAAGCCCCTCAGCCAACGCATGGAGAGCCACTGCTCCACATGATAAAAATGATTGAAGGGTAAGAACACTCACTGGAAAACTGTTTACTGTAGGCAAGCTAACTGATGAAGTTTTTTTACGGCCTGCAAGTTTCAGAATGCTGGAGCTCGATACATGGACAAATGCAGCCCCTGCTGCAAGCAGAAACACAAGGGGTATAAATCCCATCTTTGAAGACAGAAGTAGCTGTACTGGTCGCCAGCCACCAAGGACAAAGGCAATGCCTGAGGCTGCACCCATGAGAAGGGCATGCTGAAGGCTGAAAGCATGAGCAAATGCGACAAGAACAATGCCACCGAGCAATGGCCCCAGACCAAAAAGCAAAGAAACAAAATATCCAGAAGCATCCTGTGAACTGCAAAGTAGAAAAATTAGCGTCTTAGTGATGGTGGTGGACAGACATGCAATCACAATTAGGTCACCAAGAGAGTAATACAGAGTCCACAGGATACAAAATTGTGTTTCAGATCAGGTATCATAATTCAAATACTCTGTCAAAAGAGAAGAAGACCTCCAATGAAGGACGGACATGCAATTACAATTGGTCTGGAGGTAAAGGTAATTTGATTATGGCAGAAATACTTTCACAAAATTAGAACCATCAGTCATCAATCATCATGTGAGCTCCAGAACATAACTTTATGATAATCTCATGAGTTACAGCCAATAACAAACCTAGAGAGATCGAATGTAATGTTAAAGATGTTAATAGTGCTTGCCATAAGTAAAAAAAATAATTGCTACTAATCTTGTATCGAATATGACGCCTGCCATAGCACTACAACTTGTGAGGGTAATCAATACACTCAGCGAGAGTTGCTGATATCATCAAAGCAATTTCACTAAAGATGAAAAATAGATGTCCAAAATTCACATTCAAACTTTTTATTATCATAGCTAAACAACTGAAGTACATCCATAAATTGCATAAAGACAGAAACTAGAAATCACCATACAGTTCTGCACCATGAGCTGCGAGACAGCAGTTGTGGAAAAGAAGCCAGTAAACTGACATAAACGGATGTATGTCCACGAAATAGAAAAGTAAAATGACTGTGAAACATCAAACTGTATTATAATATGTAACATAATTGATGACCAAGGAGCAGATGCCTGAGAATAATTGAGTCGGGCAACCTATTAACTAGATGTGAAAGAATCCATGAATTCAAAGCTAAAGAATAAATAAAAGGTACAGACAACAAACTGGAGTGCGGCGCTTAAATCATACATAAAGCTTTTGAGTCTGTCATCCAAAAATAATATCCACTAAAGACTACCACTATAAATAATGATTCAACCAATCACAAATGCAATATAGTTAAATCTGTTCATTCATTGTTTTTTACAAATAAAATTCTAAAACAACTCACTTATAATCATGGCTGAGATTCTGGAATAAAGTGCTCAGAGCTTCCATAAAAGCTACAGAAATTGTAGCTGCTGAAGCCACTGGAGTTGGTGAGGCTTCCTATGATAAAAATGCAGGGAAAAGCAAACATCATCTCTCTAATCTGGGAAATAAGGTTAACAAATTTGAATTTAAGAAGTTCAGATACAACTGGAAGATACCTTGAATGCATCAGGGAGTACCTCAGCAATAACCATCCAGATCATACACCCAGCAGCAAAGCCAGTACAGAAAGGCAAAAACTTGTTGAAGGCATCGGCACATATGAATGAAGGAACTGCTACAAGAGGCTGCATGGTAAAATATTCTGGAACTTTATCCTCTTTTAAATTAGTGACTTCATAACTTCTTCCATTTTTTGTTACAATGGAGAAACAACCTAAAGCCCAAGAAATTGCAGGGGACCATACATTACCTGAGGCAAGGATGTAATTATACTCCATAACATGGCATTTTGTGGAGATACACCTTTAGAAGCAAGCATCATACTCACAGCTAAACCCTCAGGAATATTGTGCACAGCTATAGCCAAAGTCACCAACAGACCTTGAGAAAAGCCTTTGGAGCCAGCAAAAGAAACTCCAACACCAGATCCTTCTCCAAATGAATGAAGAGTCATTATTCCAATGACAAGAACAACTTTAGTTGCATCCGCACCTTTTATGTCCAACATACTTACTTCTCCATATTGTTCAAGAAACTGAAAGCCAGAGACGATGCATGGTGTTAGATATATTATTACATTAACATGGGTACAAACAACCCAAGATGCAGCAAGTCAGTTTTACAATGAAATAAACCAAACTTGATAATGAGAAATGAAAGACCAGAGCCATCACCTTTTTACAAAGTAAAATGAAAATGCCACCAGATAAGATCCCAATAACGACCCAATTGCTTGCACCATGTTCCTGCCCTTCCTGTATGAGATCGAAGCTTGCAGCCAACATTACACCAGCTGCCATTCCATTGCATATACCAGCCCATTGAGGACCAAGCTCCACAAAGAAGAATGGGATTGCACCTAACCCTGTAGCAGCAGCCATTGCCAATGTAAATAAAGCTACAGTAGACACTGAAACTCTGCTGTGACTGCCTTTCATTTCATCCAGCCCAATGTTATCAAAATCTATTTCATTCTCAGCACCAGTTCCATCTATAACACTTCTTCCTACATTTTTGTGAGGAGCAGCTCTTATCTTCTGTGAAATTCCACCTTCAGTTTCTGCCGCAACACATCCACACAACACTATGGAGAACAGCAAAACCAAAAGCAGTTTGAATCTGAACTGCATTGTTCTTTCTGTACACATCAATGTAGAATTGATCACTTATTTCAGCAGAACTTAACATAAAATTTCACTAATACCCAATAAAATGACGTACAAATTATCCTAAATGAATGTCTTCATAAGCCAATTACGGGGCAGAAGTCAAGCGCAACACGGCTTGGTCAACATCTGCAACAATCCAAAATGCAACTTTTATAAGCAAAGAGCTCAAATTGACAATATTAATCAAGGGTCAATTACACTGAAAACCTGAAGTTGTAGACAGAATTATAACCAGGTTCGAAGAAGCAATCTTAGAAAGCTATTAGATTTTCAAGATAATAATGCAATTGAGCATTATCTGAAGTAAACACAAAATGCTTTCCTGAGCTAATTATCAGAAAATTATCACTATAACTCTTTAAATTATAATTAATCCACCCAAAATCGGGTTCCTATTTGCTCGTATTGAATTAAAAACATCACTGCAAGAACCTCAAACAACTTAATTAATGAGATTAAGAGTCATCAAAATCCATAACCCAATTGAAAAAACACCAGAGAAAGAAATGAAAGTAACATTTTTTATTTTAGATAAATAAATTAAAATCCCACATTTGATTTACCATCAATGAATGAAGAAAAAGCAAAATGCTCAAAAATCCAAAATCAATCCCAATTCAAACCCTAAAACATTCAACAGCAAGATAAGACGTTTTCATAGACCCATCCAATTAAATTGAAATTGGGTTCAATACCCAGTTCCAAAAGTCGCGTTAAGAATTAAAAATTAAAAAAAAAAAACAAAACTTACCATCAGAAACCAACGATCCTGATTGATGGTTGACACAAACCTTTAGTATAAAAATGAGAGACAGAGAAGGTTCCGAGGAATAAACCGAAACCCCCCCAATAAAATTAACAGTAAATGTAGATAGAAGATTTACTAACAAGAATCAGTTAATTTGGGTTTTTTTAATTAATTAATTTTTTTTAATTTATTTATAATCTGACGGCACGTTGTTTTCAAATGAAGTCCCAGTCCCTAGTCCGAAAACCAGCGACCCAATAGCGCTTACTTCGGTTACACGGAATTTGTATAAAAACAAACAGCGTTTATGACGTCATATAGCGGTTTTCAGACAGCATAACACGCGAGTGTTTCGAAAGTCAATTCCTACGTGGAAAAAAAAATGACGTGGAGAGTTTTAATAAATAAATAAATATTTTTAAAAAAATTCAATTTGCTTGTAAGTAAATAAATAAATAATTTTAAAAAAAAAATTCAATTTGCTGTTGGCAACTGTTGTTTCACATTGTAGAAACGCTACAATTAATCAAACAACAAATCACATGTTCTTTGCATAAAAATTGAAAATTTTATACGTTTTAAAATACCGCATTTCTAATACATGAATATTTTTTAAAATTATTTATGGTTAACCAATATTTTCAAGATATTTACAATTTAGCAAAAAGGGAATTATTTTTATGAAATTTCTATAGATTTTAAGCAAAATTCCATCTGTAAATGCATAAAAATGGATCTTCTGAATGTCCCACTAGAGTTTTCGCCTTTGTTAAAGTGTTCGATAAAAACCTATTTTATATCCATTTGTTGTGCTTGATATTTGATAAGTCCATTATACAGCAGAAACTTCAATTCGAATGAAGAATCCTAATACAAACAGCAAATTTATCACCCTTTATAAAAATTTATTTGCTTCATTTTGCATGATAATATATTACATAAAGATACAAAATCCATGTTACATTCCTCATATTGATTATTGTACAAGGTCGTAACTTATTGTCTTGGTGTCAACGGGGTGAGATGGAGGGAACTACACCACTGATAAGATCACTGCCTGAAACATTGGACGCCGACGCATAAGGATCCCTAGTAAGGAAAGACGAAGAAGTTGATGCTGACTTGCCAGAAAGCACGGAACCCGATTCAGATTTAGAAAACATGGAATCAGTTTCTGGAAACATTTTGAGAATGTTTTCGAGCTCTCTGACAATATCTGACATGGATGGCCGATGTTCTGGCTTGTCATGGCAACATCTGAGTGCCAAAGTTACAAATCTCTCTACACATTCTGATGGATAAGAGCCCATTCTATTGTCTATGATCGAGAACACCATACCTGAATCACGGGCCACATTGACCTGCACATATAATTCTCATATGCTTAATGTATACTGCTAAATGTTTGAGCTTTGTCAAAATGAAATCAATGCTGTATAGCGCTGGATTTTGATTAAAGATATTGTTAGTTTATGCTGAAAAGATTGGCTGCTGTTGGAAAGTTTTCTAGAAAGGAATATGCTCGTGGTCATCAAGTAAAAAGTTATAGAACAGAGAAGAGATGTTCAAGCAAGCATTTTCGCGTGAGAAAGTACCTCGCGGACAATATTTTTGCCATGTGATATTGGTTGCATACCCGTCAATAGTTCCAGGAGTACAACTCCAAGGCTATAAACATCACTTTTATCTGTCAACTTATGAGTCAAAAAGTATTCTGGATCGAGGTAACCCTGCATATACATATGATCAACATATAAGAGAGCTATGCTGTTTCAAATTTGGGCCTAGTAACCAGCCAACAGAAGCCTGCAAATAACTTCTATGGAACCAAAACATGTTAATGACAGATTAAAACTTACCGGTGTACCCTTCACAATTGTGGAAACATGAGTTGGCATTGTTCCTTCATCATCCAGGACTGGAGCAAGCCGCGAGAGGCCGAAATCAGCAACTTTGGCATTCATATTGGAATCCAAAAGTATATTGCTGGCTTTGATATCTCGGTGGAATACAGGTGGGTGTGCTTCGGTATGGAGGTAAAGAATTCCCTTAGCAGAATCCAATGCAACACGTAACCTCAAAGCAAAATTCAGGTTTTCTCTAGTTCTACCTGCAAATCATAGTCACTGCCAATTCAATTACCAAGAAAGTTAAGTTCAACATAAGCATGCCAAAAAACTAGATAGTTAAAAGCGAAAAGTAATGCAACAATACGTTACTGAAGGCAGCATTACGAAGCTAGGTATGGGCTATTATTTAGAGTTTTTTTGAGCAACAACAGATGCAGTAACGAGCCATAAATCTAGAAAATTTACATACCAGAAAGCCAGTCCCTCAATGTGCCATTAGACACAAATTCGTACACCAACATCTGCACAAGCGGCCAAAGCAGGAGCAGGTTGTTTATATCTATAATTGAACCGATTTTAATATACCCAATTCTTTATTGGGAAAAGTATATGCAATCACACATCTTGTAAGACAAAACCCTAGAGATGTACTAGTGACATTCCATAAATTGACAACTGCAAATGAACATACCTGCTCCCCTTCTTCATCACAGTATCCCAACAGTGAAACTAGGTTCCGGTGATGCAACCTAGACAGTAATTTTATCTCAGTCAAGAATTCATTTTGGCCCTGTAAGGATCCTTCTTCAGCGCGCTTTATGGCAACAGTTGTATTGTCAGACAAAATGCCTTTATAAACCTTCCCATAACCTCCTTGACCAACTTGAGTTGAACTGCTGAAATAGTCAGTTGCCATTGCCAATTCTTTAAACTTGAAGCCTTTCACACCATCAATTTTCATAGATATCTTTGTGGCTGCAAAACATAAGGAACATCACTCTTCACTCCCACAGAGATATGGGTTATATGGAAGTATTTGCATAAATTAATCCTAAAGAGTTGCATTAAAAAACTCACATAATCGTTTCCTTGATAACAAGTGTTGATATCTAGCATGCCTTTTCATTACCAGAAGTGTTACAGCTGCAGTTATTGCCACAGCAGAGGCAACGGCCCCTACTACAATTGCTGCCAAAATGCCCCCACTAATACCTTTGCTTTGACTGTTGAAATTCACTGTAGGAAACAAGAAAATCAGAAAGGAAATATAAATAGAATTAATCAATCCAATCAAATGGCATCAAAATTTTATATGCTTAGATAATATATCCACCCAGTTTCCTGTTGACTTTCAAGCTCAGCATAAGTTTGATCAACCTTGCCTACCCAAGCACAAAATATCTATTTGAAGCCAAGTTTTGAGAATAAAAAAAGAGCAATTGCAGGCTTAGACACATACGATTTGAATAAGGCCCCAGGAGTGTGAAGTTGAGCAGCTCATATGGGCCAAAGATGTCACTTCCTGGAAAGTTCCAGGATGTAAATCTGTCTCTAATTCGCCGAACTTCACTGTCATCAAACGTGCTTGAGCGGTTCAATGTAGGAAACAGCTTCAAATACATCCTCAGACGAGGTCCATTCTCCCAGGCAAATGAATCGATTGACAGTTGATAGAGTTCCAGGTTAGAGTATTGGTCAGGTATTCCTCAAATGGGTAAACATAAGGAGGAAAATAAGTGAAACTGGGACTCTTTAGCCGATAGCCAATTCTCAAAGGTGCTGCGCAAAAGCATGGCTCAGGGGATGCAGGGACATATTCAAAGAAATTATCCACTGGACATGCTTGAACAGGACAATTAACTTTTGAGTTTGTAAGTGTCTCATCTCCTCCAGCATCAGATCCACAGAATCTGCCTGTATTTGGTATGTTTGCGCTGGTGCAGATAGGATTGCCCCCAAGCCTAAAAAGAAACTGCCAAAATATGAGAAATGAATGATGGAATTAAGGAATATACATAACAAGCCACATAGTTTTTTATTCTTAATATCCTTATAATTTCATCTTGACCAAGATTACTGACACAAAGAAGATGGGAAATAGTGATATATAGGGGACCAGCATACCTTAGGGTGACATTGTTTGGAAGAGTTAGATCTCCAACAATGTTTGAGAATGAATTGTTCCTCAGATCACTGTATTTTGATTGTGCAAAAAAGGAGAATGTTAGCAGAAGTTATGTTTTGAAGAATTGGACTAACATATGATGTTCACTTCAAAACATATGCAAACACTAATATAATTTTCATTATCTTTATGGAGTAGCAGGCAATCAATGCTGCGTGATCATAGATAATAAGACAAGTCTCACATTTTAAGTCTAGCTTTTGTACTGAAGGACTTGTTTTGCCATATGGTAGCAGGGATGGAACCGGTCAAAAAATTGTTCTCCAGTGACCTGAAATACATAAGAACTTGAAGGTCATATTCAGAGTGCATAGAAGAACATCCCCATATATACTATTCCATTGAAACAGTTGTTTTTAGATGTAACAAACAGCATTATATAATACTCTCTTAACTATTTTTTAGTTTTTACCCCATAAGAGGAAATTGAAAGAATGATAAGAAGCTTATAGATTCTTACAGTGTCTGAAGAAAAGGCAGATTAGAGATACTTTCCAGGATGGATCCATTAAGATGGTTGTCTGACAAATCACTGCAAATCAACAAGAATGAATTTTTCGACACAAGGATATCTTTATTTTTATTCTATTTCAAATAAAATACCTGACAATAGATACAAATTTACTATGCCATTACATAGTTGTCACGTTTTCAGAAAGCTTCTTTGATGGTATGGATCCAGTTAGATGATTCCGGCTAAGATCCCTGTCATATGAACCCAGGAACAGTATAATACAAGTTACATATAGCTTTTAACAGAATAAAAATAATAGCATCAGAATGTGAAGACCTTAGAACAACCTTTGGGAAGTGAATATTAAAAATTTTCAACGCAATACTCAAACTTACAAATAGTATAGGTTTGGAATCCCGCTAAGATCAGGAACAGCTCCCTGCAAGTTGCAGTTCCTAAGACTTCTGCCAATTTGAAAAGAGAAGAATAAATCTGCATCAGTTTTCCTTCCAAGAATATCTAGGCAAAAATTTCTTATTCCATTTCTTTTGAAGAATGGCAGTATTTGTACTTGCTAATTTCCATTTCATAGCAAACACTGGTACTCAAGAGAGCTGATTGCACAGCAGCACATGTATTAGAAAGAAGCCATCCAAGTTATTTGAAAAGTTGCCTGAATCATCTGACTCCTTTGGAATCAAGGTCTTAATAACTGTATTGTTAATTATTTACATATTATCCATCATAAAAGGGCCAATGATATTGTAACTTCAAAGAGACAACTGCATCTGTATTTTTACCAGGATTAATTCCAAGATGTTGATTTCTTTCTTAATACAGGTCACGTGTTATATGACTAGGTTCATACTCACACTTTTTTTGTCAAAAAACTTGGATTCTGAGGCTTAAAAGGAAGCATAATTTTTCACTGGAAGAATACAAGGCAGCATTGAAGGCAAAGAGTGATAAAATACTTACAATTTTACTAATTTGGAAAAGTTTCCATAAGTGGCTGGAATTTCAGAAGCACTGAAGTTATTGTTATCTAGTTGACTGCAGAAAGGGAAAAACTATTGCAGTTAAACAAATGGCAATATGATAAACGATGAGGCTAGCAAGATACAAAGGAGTTGAAAATTCATACCATCATTCATGAAGCACAATGAATCAATCAGATACATAACAAAAACTGAGATTTAAGTGAAAAAAATAAATAAATAAACAAATAAAGAGTGTGGAGAGAACATACAGAATGCGCAATTGTGGCAACTCTGATAACTCTGGTGGAAGATTTCCAGACAAGTTATTATTATCCACAAGCCTGCAAGCATTTGTTTCATTTATTACTTACCATTTATAACTAATCAACATCTCTCAATCTAACAATCTTCCAAGCCAAAAGGTTATGGCGGATAATATAAAACAAAAAAATAAAAATAAAATCTGTATAAGCTCACAGATGAATAAGAGTGGACAGTTTGGAAAGCTCAGATGGAATTTGACCACCAATAGAGTTGTTGTTCAAGTGGCTGCAATGGTTAGATATAAAAGCAGATAAAATGAGAGTAGAAGACAAACAGCCTCCCCTATAAATTGAAGTAGCGTTTTGGGGTGATAATCCACTTACAGGTGTCTCACTCTGCTCAAGTTAGCAAATGATTTTGGAATTGTGCCTGTGATATGATTCTCGTCTACTTGGAGTCTATTCAAGTTAGATAGATATCCAAGCTCATCAGGTAAAGAACCAGATAATTTATTTCCATTCAAGAGCCTATGCATATAAACGTGACATCAGACAAACCATATAAAAGCCTTCAGATCTATTCAGAGAAACTAATCCATTAAAAGAGAAGGGGGGGGGGGGAAGTGGAACTAAATTAAAAAGATCGAAAAAAAAAAAAAAACCTCCAAGCTTACAAGAGTATCAAGGATGAAATGTTTCCTATCTCCTTTGGTATTGTTCCCGTCAGATCATTCCACATGAAATCTCTTCCAGTGGCCAATGAAAGAAAAAGAAGTAAGCATCAATGAATAGATTACGGAAAAGTTTAAGATATTATATACTTTTTCTCAATAAATCAACTTATGAAAATATTATGTCTCACAATATTTTAAGCCGAGATAGCTGGCCAAGCTCAGGTGCTAAATTTCCAGAGAGATTCATACTAAGCAGCTGGCTGTATCAAAAGATACGGAAGATGGATACTTATAATCATTGTATGGAATATATTAAGAATGCAAAGGTTTAATGATACAATTCAGGTAAAAAAGGACATAGAGTAACATAACCAAAAAAAAAAAAATTGGAAAGAAAAGAAAGAAAGAAAATCAAGAAAAGCCAAAAGGCAAATGGGAACATGTAAAACATACAGCTCTCGAACATGCAAGTGACCATCAGTTTAACTGTATCAAAGCATAAAACTCCTGTCCAATTTGACATGCAGGGATCCCCCTTGTTCCAATTTCTGAGGTGATTCATAGAATCAACTAAACTGTTCTTGATTGCTCGCAATGCACTTGCTGCAAACAATACTAATCATTATTTGGATCTCAACATGAAAGAGATCAGCAAAAAGATAGAACCCAGATACCAAGTAAAGTTATCATCCAATTTACCAACCTCCATAACAAGCATTTCAATAGGAAAGCAATTCTCTTTCATGCCCAATTTTGTCTCATATCATGGATATTGTCAATGAAGGATAACTTTCATTTAGTTATTATGTATATTATACCCTACCATCAATCACCATATTTGTGGCAACAAATTAGCTGGGCACAGGAATTACGAATTTTTAAATGCATAAGAACTTTTCTTGAGGAGTAGAGGTAGCAAGTATGGCAACTTCCCAGCTAACAAAAATTCTAAAACTCAAGCTTGCAGCAAATACCTTCTTGAGGATCTGTAGTCTGAGCAGCTGCAAGAAGCACCAAGTAACTAAACAACAAGGCATAAAGAAATCCAGAAGCTCTCAACCCAAACATCATGATACCCTACAAAAACACATTTTCAAATAACAGGGAGAAAAAAAAAAGATGCCACTTGTCAACAATCAAATTAAAAGAGCATCAGTGTCCAACATAAAATTCATTCATACCTCAACCACAACATTCATCTAAAATTCTCTCCTGTTTGGTCGTATAAAGCGGAAAGAGCAGCTACAAGGGACACACAACTCAACTACTCTCAGTTTATTTTTGAAAAGGTATGTTCATTAGAAATCAATTAGCAACTTTATTTGACTTTTTTTTTTTTTTTGTGGCTAATAATTGGGATCTTAACAGCAGAAGATGCAAAAACAGATATGATTCCTGCCAAGAAATAATAGTAATAATAATCATCAAAAACACTGATGAGAGAAAGCTTCTTACATGAGAAAGAGACCAGTGACATATATATATAGCCCGACAACCAAAACTCAAACCCAGGCCTTTATCCTTTTCTTGTGGTGGCGCATAGCTGACGCAAATCCAAAAAAATATTGGATTATGTTGTGACACAGTGTGGCTGTCATGTGCATGAACAAATTGAACATAGACTTTTCTTGCTTGAATAAATGATTTGTTAGATGGCATTGTCATCATGGTTGGTTCATCCAATTTCTTTTTTTTGTTTTTGTTTTTATCCTAATCAAGCAATTTTAGCTAGCAAAACAAATAGAGAATAAGATGTTGTCCTTCCTTTTTCTTCATTAAAATATGTATGACAAATAATTTGTCACTCCATGGACCTTTCCTAAACCTTAAAATATCATATAAAAAAATGCGAGAGGGTTGCTTTCAGTTCAATTTTCAATTCCATTTCATTTAGGACAGGGAACTCAGAAAGTACAAAATTGTCAGTCCCACGTGGTGTCCATTGACAATTTGTCAATGATTCAAAATCAACCTCGGGGTTTGATTTGATATCTAGCGCTCCATGAAAATTACAAGGTGGCTAAGCCAAGAAATGCCATTTACTTCTGCCCATATTTTGGGACGTATGACAGAGAAATACTATGTGGAGTAACCTCTGTGGAATCGAGTTGCCGTATTAGAAAAATATGGCGTAAATAGCCATTTATGATGTGGTTGTGGTGTAACCTTTCTGAAATCGACTCTGTTACTGTGGCTGAAAATGTTTCCCACCAATAGGTGATTTTGTCCCTTTACGTATCGAAGGGGTTGCAACAGATAAGATCAAAAGCTGATAAGTCCACTAGTCCAGTATATAAATGAGGGGGTGGGGGAAATTAAAAGAAAAAAGACAAGAAGCGAGTTTATTTTTTTTTTTTGCCTAAAAAAGTCACTATTATTAATTTTAATAAAATTGTCACTTAAATTTGATGATACTTTTTTAATAATTTAATAATCATCAACCTTCGGACTTTTAATAAGTCCAAAAGATAATTAGAATCATCAGGATAGTTTCACACTAAGGTAATGTGAATTTCTAATTCATCACTTGCTCACTATATGGAATCAACTCACTAAAGCACCAAGTATAAGAAGCCGGCGGATAGAGGGTAATATAAATTAATTTGTTGTTGAGCAAAGATAAGTATTTATCATAACTTCTTTGCCGCAATGCTTTAAAAATTAAATAAAAGCAACACATCACCAATTTAGAGAATAACTCTTAAGCTCCGTATGGTATTGCTGTGAAGTAGCTTAAAAGACACCATTATTGTGGACAAGAAGTTCTAGTTGTTGAGAGAAAGTTGATAAATATTTGGTAAATAATATCATTGGTAATAATAAAGTTATCAAGTAAAAATTATTTGTTATCTTTTCAAAACTTTATTTTGAATAAGCTACAGAGTTTTTACCCAAATACTTTGGTAGCTTAGCTGTCCAAAATGCTGAAGCATATGTAACCCTAAAATATGAATTGGAAATTCTCCACCATTTTGGAAACAGTTTCTAGATTCAGAGAGAGAGTGAGCTATATACAAACTGTATAGACACACAGTACACTACACGCATGGAATCAGAGTTCACTCTGACTTGTTTCTAAAGCACCCTATAACATGCATGAAATGACTGATTCCTGATAGAGAACATCATCCCAGTTTGTCATGCTTCATTTACATATACATGATGTAACATTCATGCAAAAAAAAAAAATGCTCATTACCCTTATGAAGGAGAATAAAAAAGGATATTTAAAGAAAAGCATCAAGTGAAGTACGTCCCAGACAATGTTTCTACCATAAATATCACTCTTCTCTGTCAATTGTTGAGTCTAGAAGTACTCTGGATCAACATAAGCCCACATTGAAGACAAGGGTTGAATGGTACACATACAACAAAGCAAGAAGCATATTTAAATGATATAATTATTCAATATTGTTATGAGATGGTACCCACAGGTGTGCCTTTGACAACAGTGGATACATGACCTACAACCCCATTAATATTTGGTACTGGTGCAAGCCTTGAGATTTCAAAATCAGAAACTTTTGGGGTGAATTTGGAGTCTAATAATATGTTGGTTGCCTTGATATCCCGGTGGATTAGCTTCGGCATGAAGGTAGATAATGCCCTTTGTTGAACCCAATGCAATATGCAATCTCATAGCCAAACTCACATATCTTTTGAATCTAGATGTCATGTATGCATGTCACCAACAATGTTAAATTCACAGCCTGATACTAAAAATTGATCATTTTATTAAGGGAATCAGAACGATAGACCATTCAGACTATATTTATATTCATTAGTGTTCAAAGATTCGCGCATCTACCCACGCAAACTATTAACCACAAATGTAACTTCAGCAAGAAATTACAGAAAGTATACCCGAGAGAAGATCTTAAAAGGAACCATTTGGCATAAATTCATACACTAGCAAAAGACACCAAATAATGCATCTTGAAGTAGACTTTGATCAATAAGCTTATGAGTATATATGCATTTAATTTTACCTAATTAACTAAGTTAACTTATTAAAAAACATCAAGGTATTTTGAATTCGAAAAAAAAAACCTTGTATATTTAAGCATTTTGAGGAAACTTAGAAGTGCTAATTTAAAAAATGTAGGTGTATTGCAGCATTATTCTTGACTATAATGCATGGTTAAGTTTGTTATGCCATGCATTTTTTTCTCATAATAGAACTGGCTGATGTTATGGAGGGAACTTGTTCTCTTTTTTCATTGCAGTATCCAAGAACCGGTTGCGATGAATAAACAGCATTGAAGTTCTTTGTCAGTTTTAAATTCTCTCTAAACCTGCAATGATCCTCGTTGTGCCCGCTGAGTGCCACAACTGTTTCATAACTAAAATGCCTCTGTAAACCTTTCCATAGCCTCCTTGACCAACTTGAATGGTCAAACAAAAACAACTGATGGCTTCTTCAAGTTTTATGAAACTGAATCTCTTGACATTATCAGATTTGATTGGAATTCTCTGAACTGTTAAGAGAAAACATCATTACTATTCCAAGTCCATAAAAGAAGAGAAGGTAATAGTATAGGTGATCATGACAGTTGTGAAAAAACTCAGTAGACTGTCTCCCTGAAACTTCATTTTTGTACTTTGTGTTCTTTACATCGAAAAGAACCACAGTGGCCTATGACACTGTAATTTGGCAGGCAATCGACCCCAACACAATTCCAATCATGACACTTTTTCTCATTCCTGATTCTTAAGGGTCAAGCTTTACTAAAACAATACAAAGGAAAAAATAAAAAGAGAACAGAACTATGTGAGTTAACTATTTACAGCAAGTCTCAAACAACAGTACTTATCTAAAGTAGTAGCTTTATTTTTTAATTATCCCATACAAGTTCCATAAGGTGAACGTAAAGCTGAGCAGTTCACGAGGGCCAAAGATATCATTTAAAGGAGGATAAAGCGTTGCAAGTATGTCCCGGATCTGTTGCATCTCACTGATATTAAAGGTATTGGTAGAATTATTATTATACTAAGGGAAAGAGCTTTTAAGTAAAGCCTTAGCCTAAGATCTTTCTGCCACATAAATGATCTGATTGCCAGTTGATATATAGAGCCAAGCCAATACTAGATATTATGTACACACGATAATTGTTAATGTGTGGAAGAAAACTAGATATGCTAGGACTTCTCAAGCGTAATTCAACTCCAAGGGTCACAGCAAAAAAACAGGGAACATGAGATTCTGGGACAAATTCAAGATTCAGATACATAGGACGAGATTGAGGTAGGCAGCTATTTGAAACATTATTTGAGCTTCCAGAAACCTCATCATCTCTGATTTTGAGTCCATAGAATTGGACTATACTAAATTTATTTGCACAAAGAGGTTTACGTTGAAACTGTTGGGAAATTAGTGGGTGAAATAAGGTCACAATTAAAATAAAATTAGAAGAAAATAAAGAACAAGCACAAAAGAGGACACCAGAAAATTATGTAGTTCTACTTTTAGCCTATGTACACGGACGAAAACAGAAGAAAAATATTTCACTAGTGATATGAGGATTACAAGTATTGTAATATTTTGCTCACTGCCCAGAACCCCAATACACTCATTCTCTCACTCACTAGATTCACAAGAACTTTATAATTTTATGCTTTTAAAAATCACTCAAGCTCTCTCATTTCTTTCTCACAAAAATTGAATACAAAACGAAATAGAGAGCTCCCTTTTTTATAGCAAAAATTTTGATATTAAAATATTATTATGATTATTTTTAACCGCCTTTGATTTTTCTTGTCAAAGTTTCCTTTTTTTTCTTTCCTTGGGCGGCACCTCTTTAAACTTCAATTTGGGTGGCTTTCTTTCCATTTCTTTTTCTTCTTCAATCATTTTGACACCACTAAAAATGGTGGGTCGTGTTGAAAATGTTAATAGTTTGGCACCACTCATCTAGAAAAGTGGTGCCAACCATGACTTTGACATTCTCCCACTTTGACTTTGACTTTGATTTTGACATTCTCCCACTTGGTGCCAACCATAACTTTGACATGTTTTGTACTGTTTGAACACTTGAAACACATTGAATATATCCAACGTCTCCTGGAATAATCATCAATGAAAGTCAACATATACTTTGCACCTCTCATGAATATATCTGGTGATTCTCAAATATCAGAATGAACCAAGTCTAAAATGTATTTACTTCTAACAACAGATATACTGAACTTTAATCTATATTGCTTATTTGTAACACAATACTCGCAAAATGATAAGTTTACCGATTTGAGTCCTGAAAGTAATTTTCGCTCAGAGAGAATCTTTAAATCTTGTTCTAGCATGTGGCCGAGTTTGATGTGTCACATCATCGTTGATTCTTCTTCATTTGGCACTACACACGCATCAGCTTCCTATAGTGTTTTCCTTTTAAGTATGAGCAGATTAGCATCGATATTTTCTGCCTTCATCAATACAAGCGCACTTCTAATAATTTTCATGATCACATTTTCAACATGAATTTTGCACCCATGATTATCTATTTGTCCCCAACACCGTTGACATGTTGTACCTCACTAATTGTGTGAATTGTACCATCAAATATTTTTATTTTAATAGTATCAATGTCAATGATCTCAAGGCACGATCATCTCTCATATATACAGATTCTCCTAAAATAAGTTCATATGTGTGGAATCATTATTTCTAAGAGGTCATGTACCAGGTAGCTCTTGAGTCTATGAGCCAGACGTCAGATAACCGTTTTCTGCCTTTTGAAACAGTTGTTGCCTCGTTAGAAAGAATTTCGTCATCATCCAAGGTATTTGCTACACATCCTTGAGCATTTGATGACTTAGGGTTTTTGCCCTCTCTTTTCTTCTGGTTATTCCAATAGTCTTTCTTGACGCGTTTTTTTTTTTTGCCACAGTTGCAGTATTTAATATTCTTCTTATTTTTGGATTTTAATCTACCATGATTGTGACTCTCACTAGGGTCACGTTTTGTTGATCTCTTTCTTGTCACCGATAACGCTTCTACTTATTGCGAACTTACTTGTATGCCTTCCTTACTTTTCTGCATGCTCTCATCATTTAATACGGAGGCTGCAACATCATCAAAAATTAAATTGTCCGCTAGATTGTTATTTATCAGGTTGATGATGAGTTGATTATATGAATCTGGTAGACTTTGAAGTAGAAGCTCTGCACGTTCATTTTCCTTAATTTTATGACCCAACGTTGTAAGTTATGAAAATATAGTCTTCAAGGTGTTGATGTTGTCAGTTACCAATGTAGATTCTGTCATTCGAAGAAGGTAAAGTCTCATCTTTAAAGAGATCTTGTTGTGTAGTGACTTGGTCTTATACAATTTTGTAAGAGTATCTCATATTTCTTTTACTGTCTTTTTCTCTTCCACACTGGATAACACCACATCTGTAAGTGCCAGGTGTATATCAGTAATGACATTGTCGTCCATGTCATTCCACTTATCATCATCAAGTATCTCCATGAGCCTTTCTCCAATTGCTGCCAAGCAATTATTTTTTCTCAATACAACTTTCATTTTCCACAACGAAAATTAGTTCGGTCAAACTTCTCAATTTCGTATTTTACCGCCATCGCTTTTCACCACAAACTAACTTTGCTAAGATCGACTCACACTATTTCATGTGAACAGTAACCGTATACGTGAATAGTGTCGTATATGTGAACAATATTGTATACGTGAATAGTATCCCCGACTCCAAAAAATGCAACTAGTAGCTCTGATACCACTGTTGGAAAATTCGTTAGTGAAGCCGAGCCACAACTAAAATGAAATTGGAAGAAAATAAAGAACAAGCACAAAAGAGAACACTAGAAAATTATATGGTTCGGCTTTTATCCTATGTCCACAGGCGAAGACAGAAAAAAAATATTTCACTAGTGATATGAGGATTACAAGTATTTTAATATTTTGCTCACTATCTAGAACTCCAATACACTCAATCTCTCACTCATTAGATTAACAAGAACTTTATAATTTTAAGTTCTTAAAAATCACTTAAGTTCTCTCTTTTCTTTGTCACAAAAATTGAATGCAAAAACGAAATGGAGAACTCCCTTTTTATAACCAAAATTTGGCTATTAAAATATTATTATTATTTTTAATCGCCTTTGATTTTTCTTGTCAAAGTTTCCTTTTTCTTTCCTTGGGCGGCATCGCCTTGGACTTCAATTTGGGTGGCTTTCTTTCCATTTCTTTTTCTTCTTCAAGTATTTTGGCACTACAAAAAATGGCGGGCTGTGTTGAAAATGTTAATGGTTTGGCAACCATGACTTTGACAGAAGCCTATACATCCAGTGATTAGACTTCATCAAAAACATTTTCTTTGCAAGAAATATTCACGAACATTTCACAAGGAAATATAATGTTTCCAATCAAAAATGAAAAAAATTAACATAAAAGAACCAATTGTACATTTCCAACTGATTAGTCAACTACATTTGCTGCATGGACTTAGATGTGAAAGTAAAGACTTAGAGCATTTCGAATGAAAGATAGTCACCATCAAAATGACAAAAGTAACGGAAAATCAATGCTTGCAAACGCTCAAAGGATTCATCAACTTCTGTAATTAATCGTATGCTACTGCCTTAATCTCATTCAAACTTCCTCAAATGATGCACAATAGTCTTATTTGCAAAATATGGGAGAATATGAAAGAAATTGATGAAGGCATAAAAAAAAGGTTGTAATTGTAATACCCGGATTTTTTGTTAAAAAAAAAAGAATTATGAGAGGAGAAGAATGGTTTAATGTAGAACTTTCTTCTCTATATCCCTAATTAAAATTCATAGGATAATTATGGAAAAGATTTATTCTTTCCAAAGTTAATAGGATTTCCTATGGTTCCTATAAATTCATACTTTTTATTCCCTCTTTCATAACTCTAAATTTACAATGGCATTTTTTTATTCTCTCGGCTGCTCATTACTCTTTGCTCGGACCCTAGTATTTAGACTCTTGCTTAGGAGAGAGTCTTAATGGCAGGTAAGTCTTACTCATCCTATGCCCAACTAGTTTTCCTATAGTGTATTCTATTACGATTCAGAATATTACATACCTTTAGGCATGATTTATGATGTGTTCAAGTTATGTTTAGTGAGTTGATTTATTGTTAAGTCTTGTTAGTTAATCCATGATACAATAATCACATTGGATAGTTTCTGGACAACATAAATATCTCTTACTTTTCTATAAACTAGAAGGGTTTATTGAATAAATTTTGTTTTATAAGATTTGAACTCGTTTTATATGGATTTTAAAAAAAAATCCATTGTATTGAAAAAAAAAATACAAGTAAATTTTTATTTAACTCGAAAATGTAGAAGTTTAGGTAATTCTGAAAGGTCGGTTGGTACTTGACCATTGATTGAATTGTTGTTCATAGGACTGCACTTAACAAAAATCTATGAACACAAGCACCAAGAATAGCATCAAAACTGGTTAATTTCAAAACATTTGACAAACTCGCAAGTGCATGGCTTTGGTCAATTTTGCACATGTTTTGGGCAGTGGTCCTCATATATTATTATCGTCCAGGTTTAGTATTTCGAAGTTAAGAGCAATTACCAAGCTCGTCAGGTAAAGACTCTGATAACTGGTCTCCACTCAATAGCCTGCAAGAGAAGATTCATTGTGTGATAAGCACTTGAAGCAATATGATACCAAGTCGAAACCTTGAGATTCTAACTTACCGAAGATTTAAACGAAGCATATTCCTACGTCCTTCGGCACGTTACCATTTATATTGCTCCACATGAAGTCCCTGGCAAAAGAATACACAAAGGAGAAAAAAGTAAATGATAGATTGGAATGGTTGAAGATTCAATGCATGGCAATTTGCTTTTTACATGACGGACTCACAGTATAGCCATAAGAGATAGTTTCCCAAGTTCAGGAGATAGCTTTCCCGAAAGTTCCATATTTAGCAACCGCGTTAATCGTATAGCAACCAAAAATATATATATCAGCCAAAACAAATCATCTTTGATAAAATGCACAAACCAATCTCAGTTCATTCAAAACATTCAAAATACAATAGTAGAACTTCTCTCATATCTCTGCAACCTGTTTGTGATTTACTATAAACTCATATAGCAACTTCATGTGCTAATTAAGCAAGACTGCTAAAAATATCTGTTGAACTTACAATTCTTGGACATGGTAATTGGCATCATTTGGATCGAAGAGTGCAGATTTCCACGGTCCAATTTGATTTACATGGATCGGTCTTTTTCCAATTATTGATATTGTTCCCTGTATCTTTTTTTTTTTTTTTTGAAAGATTTCCCGGTATCTTTAAGTTTGCAGCGGATTGACTTCAAAGCATCAACAGTGACGCATGACAAACAACTTTACAAGATGATCGAGAATTTAATAAGAAAGATTCGACAGGAAAATTTTAGCTTGCGGTGTATGTATTTTCAAGTACAAAATGAAATCAACCTTCTACTGGGTGAGTACGATTCTGTCCAGAAACAAGTAGGAAAAAGCAACAAGACCATGCATGAGGCGACTGGAGTTATCCTAATGAGATAAACTCCCCGCCGTGCTATTTATGTAACACAAATTCAGCACAAACCCGAAAGAAGATTCAGAAACCTTTTAAGGCCCTCGAGAGGAAAGTGCTTAAAATACCACAAGAATGTTTCTCTCTTTAACCCAATTGGGCATTTAGGCCATTGTGATTGTTACTACAAGAAAAGCTTGCAAGAAACTCAGAAGCTTGATGACTAACAAAGCCAATTTTTTGCATGGAATATAATGTAGAGCTCTGAATGGAATGAGGAGTGGGACAGGGTATTGATTAAGTTTTAACTCAGTAAAAGGATTTGGTAAGTGGCACAGTCCAGGTTGGAGGTAGCTGAAAGCTAGCTTGGCCTCGGACTTCGTCCTTTGAGCATGGCGCCAAAGCTTAACTTCTTTGTACGCATATAGTTGATAACATTTGAATCACTGAATTGTACTAATATTGCAACTTTGCAAGAAACAACAAGGTTTATATTTTTATTTGATGAGGACCCTTGTCGTTAGATTTCATACAAGCCTGCCCATCGACTTGTTAAAAGTGTATATATATATTCCGATGAGAATCAAAAATCATTTTTTTCATGTGAGCAAAGTTCGACTCGAATTTCACGTACCACTTAATGAAATTTCATAAATTGAACAATAATTTAACTATTTATTGGTGAAGCTTTTAAAAGCAAATCAAGTCTGTGGATAAGTTGATTTCAATATAACGGTCTGACTATTGATTTTCAATAAATTTTATAACAGAGCCCAATGGCAAAAATCTACATAGAAAAAATTACAAATTTTCTTAGTAAATTTGGTTATAACTTAGGGACCGAAGAAATAACGTTAAGAGATGAAGAGGAAGAGGTTGAATAGATTTTATTCCTGGAGCCCATTTGACAATCCACGGATGAACGCTGCATCAGCATCACCAACAATCTAATAGCTAACACTCATTTTAAGATATTCAATAGTTTATCATTTGAAATTTATTTTAGTTTTAATCAAAAGGATCAGATTCAAAAGTCAGTTAAAACATTATTGATTAAGAGCACAAAGGTACATAAGTTATGATTTGTTTTAAGGAGTCATCACACAAGTTTTATGGTTATTTTTGTATATTTTTTATTTTTTTTAGTGTGAAAATTCATGCATTTTAATGTAAGTTTGAGTTTTTTTTTTGAAGAGAGGTTTGAGGTTAAATAGCGCTATATGGTTGTATTCATGTATTAAATTATGAATATACATTGTTCAACTAAACTATACTTCTTTTTTTTATATCTTCTTTTACACATGTGTTTATGCCGGTTAAGAATTAATTACCTTTGTATTCTTATATGATACTAATCGCATCTATCAAAAAGATTTTTTTTTTTTTTTTTTCTGTTAAGGACTGAATTCAACCCTTAAATTATAACTAGATGGTACTGGATAACTACAATGTAGTGTTAGCTTATAATTAAAGAGTATTGTCTAGCTCAAATCTCTTCCTTTTCGTTTTCTTTTTCTTTTTTTTTTTTTAGAGAAAAGTATGTCTTTCATTAAAAGACTAATAACGGCTCAAAATACAATGTCATATAGACGTAAATACAAGATTACATCAAGCTTAAGTACAATTATAAGACAATACCTAAGACTCAAGTTGGAGTTACGACAATGCCTATCAATAATTCATAACTTCAAACAATACTCCAAATTTCTACCAACCGAAAGGAGAGTAAATGATTTCACACATTAAGATCCAACAAAGCACTAAAGGAACTCACTTTCACTACTATAGATGAAATTGCTTTCCAATGAAAAGAAAAAAAAAAAATCATATTATCTGGTAATATAACAATTCTAACCACAAAACACAAACAAATAATAATAAAATCACAAAACCACCCCTACGATTCACCAAAAGGTCTCAAATCTCAATATGAATGAACCCTACCCCAAGGTCATGAGAACCTCGCCCCAGGTCATTGGAATCTCGATGCACCACTATTAAAGCTCTCAACAGCTTTAATATAGGCATACCCTTCTAATCATAACACTCACATGATCCTAATCCGGACACTGAAACGACGCCATCTATGCAGACCACTAGAACCATCGTAGAATCAGTATAAAATCATGCAAAAAAACACCACTAAAACACAAGACTAACACAACACAGCATCACAAGAAGCACAATAAAAGAAGCTGATACAATGGTGGCTGGTGGCAGCAGCGGTGGTGGGGGTAAGGTGCTGTTAGTTCATGGTGGCTAAAAAAGAAAGAGTTGAACAGCAGATCTAAAGGTTTGGTGGTTTAAAATTCTGGCTGTGGTGGCTATGTAATTACACACGCAGTGACTGATAAGGTCCATTGAAGTTTAGCCGGTAAGTAATGGTGGTTGGCTATTACATTGAGAGATAAAAGAATTTTTCTTTGCTCCTCAAATCCATATTTCAATGCGTGCAGATGCACTTTTTCCAGTTTTGTTGGAAGTCTTCATAATACCAAATTCTTATCTTTCACTTTATCATAGTTGGGAAAAAAGGTCATTCAGCACACATGTTAGTGATAATTTCAGTTACCCAGAAACCTATCAGAAAAAAATCAGAAGAACTTATCAATTGGGTGCTTGGAATTGGAATTGAATGGGTTTGGCAACATTAGTCACTCTACGAAAATATGTACTGAAATGTTGATGTCGATATGGCCGAATGATTCTAATGTTTTCATACTTCAATTACCAATTAACTAATCAGTTGAGCCCAGTAGAGGCAAGCAAATGCCATAAATCAGATAAAAATATATATGCCCACTTCTCGGACTGTCTTCATAATACAACACTTTGGGGGCATGGAGCATTATTTATCACCACTCTTGGTCAAAAGCTGACACTCAATGACAAATTGTGGCTCCCATTTAATTGAAACTCTTAATAAATCACGATAAGGAAGATCATGTTACGGTCTATTACATCTAATCTTTGAATAAAATCATGCATCATTTTGAACATGACAAAGCAAAATATTTCCCTGATCAACTTCCATTTCCTCGATCCATGCCATTGAAACTAAATATCTAATTAAAAATCTAAAATGACGTGCAGAAAGGCTGTACATGAAATTTAAATCATGAAAGCACATTTCAATGCATTGCTAAGCACAAATAAAAATTAACCCCACTAAATCTAAGAAGTCAATTTTTAGATTTTTGGTGTTATGTTCAACTAGTTTAACGAGCATTGATACTAAACAAAGTTTCATCTGTCAGCATTTGTATTAGTCAAATTAACCGACAACCTACCTTCACCAAGTACATGTCATTCTTGAAAGTTAAGTGTTGATAAATTAGAAGTAATTGATAAGGATTTGTTTGTTAGAGATTTGGATAAAATCCTAAGATTTAGGGATGAGATAAGTTAGTTCCTAAGTAGGATTAATCCTTTATTTTTTCCCTATTTAAGTAGTTTGTTTTCTCTATTTTTGGGAGAATGGAATAAGAGAACTTTTCCTACTTCTTCCTCTGTAAAATCTACATGGTATCAGAGCCTAGGGTTTGATCATGAATTTTAAGGCCGCCATGGTTGGCTCTAGTTCAACCTCTTTGGATGGCAGCAGTAGTAGGACTTCATCGGAGGAAGTTTCTCAGCCACTTCCTGCTGTTTCTCTTTCTGAAAATTCTCTTCAAATTACCATTCACAAATTGAATGGAAAGAATTATTTTGAATGGTCTCAGTCTGTTCGTTTGGTGATTGATGGAAAAGGGAAACTAGGGTACTTGAATGGCGAGGTAACACCACCAGCCACTAATGATCCAAAATACAGGCAGTGGCGTTCAGAGAATTCAATGGTTACTGCCTGGCTGATCAACTCAATGGATTCTATTATTGGAAAAACCTTCATGTACTTGAAGACTGCTCGTGATGTCTGGGAAGCAGTTCGGGAAACCTACTCAGATTTAGAAAATCAGTCACAATTGTATGAATTAAACACCTGTATGTGGAAGATGCAGCAAGGTAATCGTGATGTAACAGCTTATTATAATGATATGATGGCTGTTTGGCAGGAATTGGACTTGTTTGAAGATGAACAATGGAAAAATTCTAATGACAGTGCTCGATACAAAAAGAAAATTGAAAGAGGTCGGGTATTTGTTTTCTTGGCTGGTTTGAACAAAGAACTTGATGAGGTTCGAGGACGTATACTAGGGAAAAAACCTTTGCCAACTATTAGAGAAGTTTTCTCAGAAGTGCGCAGAGAAGAAGCACGACGGCAAGTGATGTTGAAGAATAACGATGAACCAAAAATAAATAGTGAAGGATCTGCTCTTGTGACCCGAGGTACAGACTCAGGGGGAAAGCAGAAGCCCTGGTGTGACTATTGTCGAAAGCCGTGGCATACTCGGGAAAGTTGCTGGAAGTTGCATGGGAAACCAAAGAAAAAAACAGGCAGCGACACCAAGTCAGGGGGAGATGTCCGTGCTTTTCAAGCTAGCAGCACTGATCCAGGGCAGCAATCATCCTCAGAGTCTCTTCCTTTTACCAAGGAACAGATAGAGCATCTATATAAAATGTTTCAGTCCCAATCCTTAGAAAAATCTAACCCATCTTGTTCTCTAGCACAGTCAGGTAATTCTTTCATTGCAGCCCTAGCGTGTACTAAGTTTCATGGCTCCTGGATATTAGATTCAGGTGCTACTGATCATATGACCGGTAATTCGCAGCTCTTTTCCTCATATATACCTTGTGCAGGAAATCAAAAGGTTAAAATTGCAAATGGTTCCTTAGCTACTGTTGCTGGAAAAGGAACAGTTACTATTTCTCCTTCTCTAGTCCTTAAGAATGTTTTGCACGTCCCACATTTGTCTTATAATCTTTTATCTATCAGTAAATTAACTTTTGATCACAACTGTCAAGTTATTTTTCAATCTTCTTGTTGTAAATTTCAGGATTTAACCTCGGGGAAGATGATTGGGGGTGCTAAAATGGGTGGTGGACTCTACTTCTTTAATAACGGATCAACTTATGGAAGGCAAGATCTGCAGACTTGTTTTAATTCTATCTCTGTTGTTAATGACAGTAAGATTATGTTATGGCATTATCGATTAGGACATCCAAATTTTCAATATTTAAAGCTTTTGTTACCCAAGTTATTCATGAATAAAAATCCTTCTGGTTTTCGATGTGAATCTTGTGAATTAGCTAAACATCATCGGGCTATTTTTCAATCTCAACCATATAAAAAATCAAAACCATTTACCATGATTCATAGTGATGTTTGGGGTCCTTCTAGAGTGCCAACTTTTTCTGGAAAGCGCTGGTTTATTCTTTTTATTGATGATCATACTAGAGTCACTTGGGTCTTTCTTTTAAAAGAAAAATCTGATGCTGAAACTGTGTTTATAAATTTTTATAATATGGTTCAGACACAATTTCAGACTCAGATTAAAATTTTTCGAAGTGATAATGGAAAAGAGTTTTTTAACAAAGTGTTAGGAAATTTTTTTTGCTGAAAAGGGGATTGTTCACCAAAGTTCTTGTAATAATACACCTCAACAGAATGGGGTGGCTGAAAGAAAAAACAGACATCTCCTAGAAGTTGTTAGAGCTATTAGTTTTACGACTAAGGTTCCTAAATACCTTTGGGGAGAAGCAGTGTTAACAGCCACTTATTTGATCAATAGACTGCCTACGAGAATTTTGGACTTTAAACCACCAATTAAAGTTTTAAGTGAATGGTTTCCCACAACTCGGCTAACAGCCGATATTCCCTTTAAAATTTTTGGAAGTGTGGCTTTTGTTCATAATCATGATACTAGACGTTCAAAACTTGATCCAAAGGCACATAAATGTATTTTTGTAGGCTATCCTACAAATCAAAGAGGTTATAAATGTTTTGATCCAATTCTGAAAAAAATGTTTGTGTCTATGGATGTCACTTTTTTTGAAGGACAATCATACTACAACAATTTCCATCTTCAGGGGGAGAGCACTAGTGAAGATGATTTTTTGAATAATTTTGATTTAACTTTTGAGTTTGTTCAAGTTGATGATGTTTCTTACAAACAGTCACCAAAAGAAAATGGGATGGGAAACACAAAATCTGTGGAAACAAATGTTGAAAATATTGAATCCACAACTGAACAACCTTTGGTAATCCCATCTCAAAATCAAAATACTGAAACAACCGAGATGTGTACAAAACGGTTTAAAGGTCTTGTATATTCAAAGGAACATCTAGCACAAAAAAGAGCCACTATCCCACAGCCCTATCAAGAATCTGACCAGAGGTTGGATCATGAAGTTTGTGACGATTCTCCAAAAATCCCTGAAAACAATCCTCCAGGTAATTATGAGTCAAATTCTTCTAGTCAGCTTGATCTCCCCATTGCTCTTAGAAAAGGTATTAGGTCTTGTACAAAACATCCTTTGTCAAATTTTATATCTTACAAAAATATTTCTTCATCATATTGTGCTTTTATTTCACAAGTGTCCAGTGTGGTTATTCCTAAAAGTGTCTATGAGGCTCTAAATGTTCCTGAGTGGAAAGAAGCTATGCTTGAGGAGATGAGAGCCCTGGAGAAGAATGCTACTTGGGAGAAAGTGGATCTGCCGGATGGAAAGACAACTGTCGGCTGTAAATGGGTGTTTTCTGTGAAGTACAATTCAGATGGGTCCTTGGAAAGGTACAAGGCTAGACTTGTAGCCAAAGGTTTCACTCAGACATACGGAGTAGACTACTCTGAGACTTTCTCTCCAGTGGCAAAGCTAAATACAGTTAGAGTACTCTTGTCTATTGCAGCTAATCTTGATTGGCCTTTGAATCAGCTGGATGTGAAGAATGCTTTTTTGAATGGGGACTTAGAGGAGGAAGTCTATATGGAGCCTCCACCGGGTTTTAATGAGAAATTTGAAAGCAAGGTATGTAAGCTAAAAAGGTCTTTATACGGCCTTAAACAGTCTCCTAGAGCTTGGTTTGAGAGGTTCACAAATTTTGTTAAAAGCCAAGGATATGATCAAGGGCAATCTGATCATACGCTGTTCACAAAAAGATCTATTGAAGATAAAATTTCTGTTCTTATTGTCTATGTAGATGATATAATTTTAACTGGAGATGATATAGTAGAAATGAGCAGATTGAAACAAAACCTAGCCAAGGAGTTTGAGATTAAAGATTTAGGCCAACTAAAATACTTTCTTGGAATGGAAGTGGCAAGATCAAAGAAGGGCATTGTTGTCTCACAACGGAAGTATATTCTTGATCTCTTAAAAGAAACTGGGATGAGTGGTTGCAAACCTTCTGACACTCCAATAGAAGCCAACTCTAAGCTTGGGGAAGTAAAAAATGGTGTTCCAGTAGACAAGGGGAGATATCAAAGACTAGTTGGGAGACTAATCTACTTGTCACATACTCGTCCAGACATTGCTTTCGCTGTAAGCATGGTAAGCCAATTTATGCATTCCCCATATGAAGAACATCTTGAAGCTGTATACCGAATCCTTCGTTATCTGAAAAGTACACCAGGAAAAGGACTCTTCTTCAAGAAAAATGAGAAGAGGGGAATTGAGGTGTACACTGATGCTGATTGGGCAGGTTCAGTCACTGATAGAAGATCAACTTCGGGGTACTGTACATTTCTATGGGGTAATTTAGTCACGTGGAGAAGCAAGAAGCAGAATGTTGTTGCTAGAAGTAGTGCAGAGGCTGAATTCAGATCAATGGCGCAAGGAGTATGTGAGATTCTTTGGCTAAAAAGGGTTCTAGAAGAGCTTAAGAGGCCAGTGAGTTTGCCTATGAAGTTGTATTGTGACAACAAGGCAGCTATCAGCATTGCTCATAATCCTGTTCTACATGACAGGACGAAACATGTTGAGATTGACAGGCACTTTATAACAGAAAAGCTTAAAGAAGGAATAATTTGTACTCCATTTGTACCGACCACACAGCAAGTTGCAGATGTTTTAACTAAAGGCTTGCTGAGACAGCCATTTGAAGTTCAAGTTAGCAAGTTGGGCATGACAAATATATTTGCACCAACTTGAGGGGGAGTGTTGATAAATTAGAAGTAATTGATAAGGATTTGTTTGTTAGAGATTTGGATAAAATCCTAAGATTTAGGGATGAGATAAGTTAGTTCCTAAGTAGGATTAATCCTTTATTTTTTCCCTATTTAAGTAGTTTGTTTTCTCTATTTTTGGGAGAATGGAATAAGAGAACTTTTCCTACTTCTTCCTCTGTAAAATCTACAGTTAAAAACAAAGAGATTATCATTTTATTTACCATCAACCTTACAATAATAAAATTGAACAGAGCAACAATTAATTTAAAATTATCTTATGCAAGCATAAATCCAAGTTGATAATGTAGATGAAGTGGGATTATGACTCCACCGTAAATAAATAGGAATATATACAAGCTGTAGTACCAGTAGACGTCATTATAACAGTACAAGAAATAGAAATCCACTTAGCAAGAAACAACTATTGATTTTGTAAACTTGTAAACTCATGGCAGATGGCTCACATATCATTGATTTCTTATCCAAAAGAAACAATATATATCTTTTACAATTGTATTGTTAGTACAGATTTACATACAGTTCATCTGCTGCTGCTGTTCCATACAAACTTGCCAGCTGACAGATAAGAGTCATTGCCAGTGGTCATTAATACTTTGGGTGCCAAAACATGCCCTTAATGCCCTCCGGATCAGGTTCAAAACCTAAATTCCGATAGAAATCCACAACTGCAATGAAAATACAATAAAATAAGTTGAAACTTCAACATTCAGAACACTACTTTTGCCACCCGATTACTGGCTGTAACTGGCAAGGCAACAATCTCTAAGTAATCAGCAAACACAGCATATAATAAGTATAAAAGTGAACTAACATTGATACTTGAAATGAGAGTACAAGGTCATGAAATAAAACTTGTTTAGAGGTAGTTATACCTTGACTATCAGCGAAAAGTGATATATTTCCAATATCCTTTTGGAGTAAAGCCCTGACAACCTTTTCCACAAGGGCTTTACCAAGACCTTGGCCCTGAATGGAAAGAGCAGTGTTAGAAAAAGATACACTGCAGTCAACATAAAAACTTAAGCAATAAGTTATCTATTTATCACACAAATGGTGCTCTCAATCTAACAACACAAGTTCTGAACTCCCATGGTAACCTTAATTTTTTATCAGAATATCTAAAAAGATTTTTATATCTCAAATCACCCCCAAATTGAAACATTTCTTGTAATGCTTTCAAGGAGATTCAAGAGCCATTATATTAGAGTCAATTCTGTGTTATCTCATATTTGCAGTTTCCCATCAAATTATTGGCCAGCTCCTTGTTCCTGCCCAGGCTGAAAACCTGCTATATATCATTCAAGAACAAAATCATGATTACAGTGCTCTCATTAATTATCTAGTTCACGTTTCTCCAACTCTCCATAACCATCATATGCACTATTTCATACATCATATCTTAATGTGCATTTGTTGTCACAGTTCTGCCCGAAAAGATGACCTAGATACCCACACAAGCATATCTGCCCACCTAGTGTTGCATTTAGGTATGTATTAGTCCATGTTCATGTAATAAAAATTTTACCTGGTAGCTAGGATCAACAAGGACATCCCATATTGTAGCATTGAAAGCATGATCTGATGTAGCACGAGCCATGCCGATTAAGGTCCTTTGCTCATTCCCCTCTGTCAAATAACTTCACCAAGTAATTTAGTGGTAGATACAATTGTGCATCTACAGCTAAATATACCAATTATAGTTGAGGAGAAATAGTTATCATTCTTAATAAGTACCAGATCCTGGTGATTTCCTTATAGAATGCAAGGTGGCTACCAAGTAGCTATTTTTCAAAGCTGCAGCTAATTTTGACAGCGGCCTCCGAGGCCAGCCTACCTATCAGAACATGTAATATTATGCATTTTAATGATCTAGATTTCAGAAGTAGAGCAAAAGATTACGTTCAAATTTAGAACTAAAAAGCACTTCAAACACAGGAAACAATTTGATGCACATGTGTGTGTAAAATCAAAAGTAGCTTGGCTTGCAGGTTCTGTATATATACATGCAGCATTCGCAAAGAGATACCTAGTGCCCATAAATACCTTATCGCATAAGGTTTGAAGATCATATACATCAACATCTCCACCTGATGAGAATATTATTTGCTCAATTACTCCATCTGGTTGAGTCTTTTCAATAAGAACAAACTCCTCAGGCATCGGTTCTTCCTCCTCTTCTTCAAGATCAGGAGGTGCTTCCATGACTTGTGTTGAGTTGTTTTTCAAGAACCTGTGATAAGAATAAAACAACAGAAATGAAGACAATGATAAGATGGCGAAGTTTAATTCACGTTCCATTTGAAAGAACTAGAGAGAATAACTGACTGAGAAACAAAGCCCACACAACCCAAGTCTAGTGTTGTAGCCCCGAAACCAAATGAATGGAGGGGCTGAAACGTCAAACTAATGAAGGAATTACATAACCAAATGGAAACCTGCATTCTTACTAAATCTCTGAACTGGAAGCTACATGATTATCTCTATGGTGATAAAAACCATCCCAGTCATAAACATGTGTTTAGATATTCTACTTCTGACTAAGAAGTCCATGAGGCTCAATTCTTGTAAATTATGTTATGTCATGCTATTGTCAATTCAACAAATTGGTGTAAAACATGAGCAGTACAGAAGAGAAAATATACAAATTGAACCATAGCACCATAGTGTGTGGTGGAATTTACAGGAAGAATAAACATCTACTTTACTGACTAAACCAGAAAATACCAAGCAACAAATATCATTTGTTCACTGAAATATAATTTTTTTCCTTTTTTTTTTTTTTTGGCAAAGTACAATAACACTCTTGCCCAAAAGGAGGAAAGATGTTAACTTGACAACTAGATAAAAAACTTCCAAACTTGGACATTGAGTTGTGTTTACGTTTATATCAACAAGAAGGAGCATTTGTTAGCATGCACGAGAGGACAGGTGCACTTGTGCATCCGTGTCCATGTAGAGTTGAAAAAGAATACACATATCACGTTACCCTGATCTGATGGATTCCCAAAACCTAGCCTTGAATCGGGAAACCTTTAGCTTCCTGCTTGCTGGAAAAAAAAATAAAATAAAACAAACAAAGACAGACAGTCAGTCCAAACTCAAAATCATTGTATCCCAAATTCAGAAAAAAAAAGTGAAAAAATTTCCATTTTTGAGAACATTAATAAACTAACTGACTAAAAATATTGAACCCGAAATTAGAAAATAAAAATTAGAAAGAAGAGATAGCGTGCATACCTTTGGAAAGCCCATAATTGGGATTGCTGGAAAAAAATAACTGATTAGATGATTGACACTGGCAACCAAATGAAACAATCGGCCATCTGCAAAACAAGAATCAAAGTCATAATCAAACCAAAAACAGCTAAAAATAAATAAATATATAAAATTGAGACTCATGAGAAGTCAAAAGGAAAGCGAAGTGAAAAAAGGATAAAGAGGGTCTCAGTCTCACCGGGAAGGAGAAGCCACAGCATTAGAGCTTAACATTTTTTATCTTCTGGTTGTAGTAGAAGATACAGGCACTCTCCGCCTTTCAGTCCTCTGGTGCTGAAACCAAACATCAACTTGCGCCCCTTTTTTCGTATTTTCACTTTTGCCCTCGTTGTTTTTTCATTTCTCTCATAAACCCCTCAATTTGGATATTGCCAAGTGGCACCCTTAAAGTGAGGAGATTAAAGTTTTCAAAAGAAGTTAATTCTATACTAGTAAGGGAGTTTCATTTTAATCAAGCTATAAACAAAATTAAACAAAAGAAAAAAAAATTGAAAAACTTCAATAAAATATTCTTGTCATGCCTTGTAATACCTTAAAGTTTATACTTTTTTTATTATAATTTATTCTTTATTTAATTAAAATGAAAATTCTCCCATTAAAAAAGTGATTTTAAAAAACACCTTGTATAAATTTATATACACCATTAGATATGAGGCAAGACAATTAAAGACTTTGGTACGCTCAACTTTGGAAGCTTGACATGTCATAAAATTCAAAAGAAAGTCCATACCCAAAAAATGTTTTTTATAGTAAGGAGCCAAAGGGCAAAGGGAATGCAACAGTCTCTATGTTGGCCTCCAAATTACCTTCCTTCCCTCTTTAGTCATGTTCATGGAGATGCGTCAACTGCACCCATGTCTCCTAAAATTCCATTATACATGAGCATATATTTTATTTAAATAAATTAAAGAAAATGCAGTTACAAATTAAAAAAGAAAAAAAAAAGTTGGCACCCATTATTTCTTGCAATGTACTTCTCTCTAATAATTTCTCTCTTTATTGAGTTCCGTGCCATTCAAGCCCCCCCACTCCTCTCTCCTTCCACGCCCTCACACCTTTTTGTTTTTGTTTTTTTTTTAAAAAAATTTTAACAGTAATCAATTTTGAGAAAATTAACGCGCTGCCAGAGCCAATGTAAATTGATTCCCAGTTTAGCTTAATCACTCCTAATTAAAATGATAACAGAGCCGTTGAAAAAGGTTCAAATTTACCAGTCAAAGAAAGCAAAAAAGTAACGTACGAGTAGGACGAGCCAAACTATTTGGTAGCCATAACATTAACGTTCGTCGCTCCACAGGCTTCAAACTTCGAAACTTTGAACGTCTTTTGTTCAATTTCTTTAATCTTTATTCTGTCCCTCAGCATGGCGTGAAGTTAGCTGCCTCTGTTATTTACTTACTGCAACATCACTCTTTTTATTCGTTTCTTTATCAGACGTAACATCATAAAGTTACATTATCTATCTAAAGACACCCACAAAGCGCACATAGTGGGGACTGGGGAGAGGAAAAAGAAGAAGAACGGAGAAAGCAAATTAAAGGTGACTTGCATTGATCAGCAAAGCAGTCTGTGACCAGAAAAGGGAGGGTGACGGGTGACCGTGACGCAAGTAAATTTGTTCGGACAAAAGGGTTATTTACGTAAGTTTCGATGTTTCCCTCCATTTGACTAGAGAGACTGTTCTTGTTACATTTTTATGTTTCTTTGACTGTTTTTGACTTCTGTCTGAAAGAGAACTGAGAACTAGAGAACTTGCGGATGATATAGAGATAGAGACAGAGGTGGAGGTAGAGATGGTTTCTTCTTCAGACAGCCCTTTCTCTTCTTCTAGCAGTACTAGCCGTTCTCCAGCTCCCAAGTTCTGCAACAACTCCTTTACCACTCGGTACCATAATCAAAACACGTGCTTGTGCTTTTTTATCAGTTTTAGTAATTACTAATAAATTATATAGTTAATCTGAATACAATTATATATGTGTGTATTTGTGGGTGTGGGTGTGGGTGTGGGTGTGTTTTGTCTTGTTTTTAAGTTAGTTATGTAGTGTGTGTGTGTGTGTGTGTGTGTGTGTGTGTGTGTTTCTCTTGTCCTGTACATCTTCTGTTAGCTATAAACGTGGGGTTCAGTGCTTGGATTAGTAGATGGTTTTTCTTTCTCTTTTTTTAATAGATAATTATATAGTTGTTTTAGTATGTTTCTTTGAGCTTCCATTTAGTTTTTTAAAAAGAAAAAATAAAGTAAAAATAGAATTCCTAGGTTCTATACTGAGCTGATAATTCTCTTCTTCACAACATTCTTCCAACTCTATTTGGTTTAAAATTATAAATCTTGAATTATTGTTAACATGGTAGATCAAAAATGTCTCAGCTTTAGAGAAATGAACAGGGTTTCAGGATCTGAGATTATAAAGTACGTTGATATTCCCACTTTCTCTGGTTTGGTCCATTGATTTTTTTGGACCATCAGTTTATTTGTGCTAATTTTCACCTGAGAATGGTTATAATGTTGAATCCTTTTGCATGCAGAATCTTTTCAGATGTTGCCGGAGACATTACAATTGTTGTTGATGGCGAATCTTTTCTACTTCACAAGGTAAGATCTTTGTCAAGCAGTTACAACTTACAAATTGAAGCAATTTTGTTTGTAATGCATTGGTATCTGCTTTATATTCTTCTTGAACTTGGTTTGGTTTCATGGCAAGCAATCAAATTAAATTTGTGTTATTTGTTTTGGATGCAAAGTTTCCTCTGGTATCGCGAAGTGGAAAGATTCGGAAAATGGTTGCAGATGCTAAGGATTCCAATAGTTCGAAATTGGAGCTCCATAACATACCAGGTGGACCGCAGACGTTTGAGCTTGCCGTGAAATTCTGTTATGGCATGAACTTTGAGATCACAACTACCAATGTTGCCAGTTTGCGCTGTGCTGCAGAGTACTTGGAAATGACTGAAGACTACCGAGATGAAAACCTCATTGCGAGGACTGAAGTTTATTTGAATGAGGTTGTAGTACAAAGTCTCGAGAAGTCTGTGGAAGTGCTTTCAATTTGTGAGATGCTACCTCCTGTAGCAGAGGAGGTGGGGATTGTGAACAGATGTGTCGAGGCTGTTGCCGTGAATGCTTGCAAGGAGCAACTAGTGTCAGGATTGTCCCGTTTGGATTGCAATGGTGAGTCTGCTGAGCTTAAAAGTGGGTGTCTTGAGTGGTGGATTGAGGATCTCTCAGCACTAGGAATTGATTTTTATCAGAGAGTTGTATGTGCGATGGGAAGAGCAGGCATTAGACCTGATAGCATTACCGCATCTCTAATGCATTATGCTCAAGCATCATTAAAGGGTATTGGAAAATTTCAAATTTGGAATCCGGCAAGGATGAAATCGAATCGTACTATGGCAGAAAATGACCAGAGGACTATATTGGAAACTCTTGTAAGTCTTCTGCCAAATGAGAAAAGCTCTTCCATTCCACAGAATTTTCTGTTTGGGATGTTAAGGATGGGAATCATGGTGGATGCTAGTATTGCCTGTAAGCTTGAACTCGAAAGGAGGATTGCTTTTCGGTTGGAAATGGTTTCGCTTGATGATCTGCTTATACCATCTATCCAGACCGGGGATTCATTATTTGATGTTGATACTGTCCATCGAATACTGATAAATTTCCTACAGCGGATTGAAGACGAAGACAATGAAGATTGTGGGTATGAATCAGAAGGCCTCGGTTCTCCAGGTCATGGTTCTTTGTTAAAAGTTGGACGGCTCATTGATGCCTACCTTGCAGAAATTGCTCCCGATCCTTACTTGAGTTTGCAGAAATTCATTGCTATGTTAGAGATATTGCCTGATTATTCTCGTGTCATTGATGATGGGCTTTATAGAGCAATTGATATATATTTGAAGGTAAGATCTTGAAGATGACAACACTGTTGATTCCAAAACATTTATGTTCTCTGTACACCAGTCTTTAGCAAGAACTGTTAAAGACATCAAAAAGTAGGTCTTGTTTCAGGAATTGTCCTATCTTATTATTATGCTTTTGGAATTTTGATATGCTTTGTAATTGAGGTCTAGCTTTAAATCAGTTCTTACTCACTTTTCGTTTCAGTTCTGACTAGTACTGTTTCATTTTCTTGCTCAGGCTCATCCAATGTTAACAGAACATGAATGCAAGAAGCTCTGCAAGTTCATAGACTGCCAAAAACTCTCCCAAGAAGCCTCCAATCATGCTGCACAGAATGATAGACTCCCAGTGCAAATGGCAGTTAGAGTCCTCTACTTTGAGCAACTACGTTTGCAGAATGCCTTATCAGGAAATTCAGGAGATGGATTCCTGTCACAGAGAATGAGCAGTGGTGTCCCAAGTGCAGCCATGTCCCCTCGTGATAACTATGCTTCTTTGAGGAGAGAAAACCGAGAACTTAAACTTGAAATTTCAAGAATGAGAGTGAGGCTGAGTGAGCTGGAGAAAGAGCAAATGTTCATGAAACAAGGCATGATAGATAAGTCAGGAAATGGAAAAACTTTCTTAACTTCAATCTCCAAAGGAATTGGAAGGATTGGAATATTTAATGGTCCAACTGGAGGTAAACGTCAAAAATCCAGCCGAAAATCTCGAGGAGACGGGAAGACTGGCAGGAGTAGGAGGTATTCTGTTTCTTAGCTAAGATTTTGAGTAAGAATTTGTAGTTCAATTGTATATTAGTTCATGATTTATGAGTTTTGGAGTGATTATGGCAGTTTATCATATCAGCATGATAACAAAATCCTAGTTTTATTTCATAGATTTCAAACAATTAGTCTAACAAAACAGGGCATTATGCCCTACTGAAAGATCCACACAAAACTGATGAACCATGAAGCTTAACGTCTTCAAGAAATTAATCTTTGCACTTTAAGAGGTGAAAATTTTTGCTTAATCAGTCGGTCATACTCCAACTTTTCCAAGAAGCCGCTTTCTAATCTGCAAGGATACAAGAGAACAAGCATAAGCTCAATCTTGACTTCTTGAGGGATCCAACTCCATAGAAGAGAGCACTTACTCAGATAAAAGTTAAGATCAGGAAAGAATATCAATCCAATCCTTTTAGCGGAATACATACCTCAGGGAGATTTTGTCTGAAAGCAACATTCAATCTTGCATCTAAAGTATTCTCTAGGACTATCTTCCCATCTTGTGAAGCCACAACAACTCCACCCGAGCTTTAAAACCATGAATCAACGATACAAGCATCATAAAAATAGAAACAACCATTTGATCATTCGATTAAGTAATAATTAAGAACCAATGATCATTACCAATAAGGTTCGTGAGAATCAGCACTCTTAGGGGGTGGTGGAAGAAAAACTTTATCATCCATGGTGATTTTGGGAGCTTGTCCTTTGGTTTTCTCTGCAAATTCCTTTTTAGCTTCTTCTACAATCGACTCCACTAGCTTACGATCCATCTCTCTACACCTCAGCAACACTGCTTTCTCATTCAGCCTCAGCATACTCTACAAAATTGGAAGGCAAATAATTGATCATGACAATTAACCAAAAAATAACGTGCAGACGTTCGCACTAAAGAAGGACTTTTATCAGTGTAATTATTACTTGAACAATCAAGCCTTTGAGAACGGTTCTGTATTTGTTTTTGTCATTGGAAACATTTAGCAATTCTTTGCTCGCAGCCTCTTTCATGGCATTCACCGCATCATCTTGAGCTTGAAGAAATTTTATACGAGCTGCATTCAGCTGCATTGAGTACTCGCTGCCGTTGCAAAACATTTCAAAATTCATTATAAAAATAATCATAAGAATTTTTTATTTTTTATTTTTTGGAGAAACACTCACATTTTCCTGCGAGCTTCAGCTTGTTTTGACTTGCGCTCGTATTCCTGTTTGATCTTTTTCTTTTCAGCTTCAAATAGTTGCATTTTCTCAATATTAAATTCCTGTCAAAGCATTTGCATAATTACATTGCATGCCCCAATAGAATAATTTAAGAAAAAAAAATTACAGAACCATGGAAAAAAAAAATGAAATGAAAATTAGGAATTTGTTGAATTTTTTTAATATTTAATAAACCTCCTCGGCAGAAACAGAAATTTCATTGGCTTTCTCCTCTGCTTCCTGGCGAATGAACCTCACCATCTGTTGAATCTGCCTCGAAACATCTGCATCATTCATTGTTTTTTTTTTAAAAATAAATAAATAAATTCGTAAGTTAATTGAGGAAGACTGTTGTTGTTCTACTAGAACATAAATTGTTGCTTAGTTTTATTTTATGCACTTAAAAGAACATGAATCATATCTCTTCCGTTCTTGTCTATTTGTTTGATCCGAAATTCCTTCCGAACTTATCTCTCGCGTGGACTTTTACCGAATCCAAATCTATTTAAGAACAAAAGCTCATAATGCAATACTTATGTTCTTAGATATAATTATGTAATTAAATGATAATATAATGTCATGATAAGTATATATTAGTCTTTTTATTCTCCGGTTCAGTATTTACTTTGGCCGGAATATCCAGGTAAATAATTACTAAATTGAAACTGGATTAAAGTCGAGGGAACAAAAAACATTGCAAGTGATGATGTTTCTGTTGGTGGTATGTACTTGTGGGGAATGACAAATATAAAGAAATACAATAATAATGGTGGAACTTTATTACATAAAGTAATGTGTTTATAACTCTATATGTAATAACAAAATAATAATGGATGATAAACTTTAGAAAATGATGTGTACTTTAAGATATATTACAAATGTCGTTTTCCTTAAGACGTTATTTGCCTCTACCAATTAAGTGATACACATGGGTTAAGTAAATACGCTGAATCCCTTGTTTGTTTACTTGTGTTGTGCATCGACGAAAGCAAATCAAAATACTCTTAAATATTACAAGCCTACCAAGAAATAATACATTGTTTATGCAGAAAACAATATATTGGATTTTTAATGCATAAAAATAAGAGTTTTATTATGAAATTTGTTCTAGAAAAGAGGGCTAAGAAAAAAGTGGTGTAGGATCATTGTTTTCATATCTAAATGGCTTAAACATGACCTCTATTTATACACATACTTGTGCCCCTTCATTTAGGTTATCATCTTTCACGATATCATTTCATTCATGGTCATTAGATCAAGATTTAATTTTAATCAATAGTCCAAATTGAATCATCACCATTTCAAATGAAATACCATCATGAAATGATATATGTTTAAGTGAAATGTCACTGTAAAAAGTTATATTTTAAAGTGAAAAGATACATTTTTTTATAAGGCATAATTAATTAGACATGTCCTTATAATAAGACATCATTTATTTAGACACGTTTTTACAATAAGACATTATTTTATTTAGACATATCTTTACAATAAGACAGCATTTATTTTCAAAATTTTTCCAACAATTTCTTCATTTGTTGTTTATAATATGTTCTACGTCTGATAATCATATTTCATTTCAGAGACATATGACAAGACCATTTCCAATTCAAACTTGGATTTTGATGACAAGAGAGTGAGCATGGAATTCAATCAAGGAACAAAGTACATGGGATTGGGAAGCTTGAAAGTGCGATTGCCAGTGCATTCTCCTTGTAAATCGCTCCATTGATCGCCAATATTGCCCCAAATTTTGTAACCTTGTTCCACTAACTGCTTCCGAATTTCAGACTTGTAAGTCACTGCATTTTTTCCTTTGTCGGCTGCAGTCCTGTGGCCACCAATCAATTGAAATTAAAAAAAATATTTAATATAAAAAAAGACGAAAAAAATTAAAAAAAAAAAGAAAGAAAGACAGTGAATGGATAAAAAAAAAAGATAAATTTCAATTTCTTTCAACATTGAACACAACGCTTAGAAATTAAAATGAGGTGCGCAGCGTTGTCATTTCCACGAGGCAAAAGCGAAAAAACTGTTGTCCATCGCCGTCGTTGATTTGGACAACTTCAACCCCGTGACTTAATAGTATTGTACTCTACAAAGTTTGTATTATTTTATGCTAAAAAACAATTCAAAAAAATTCAATAGACCATTCAATTTAGTAACGTCTCACGGCGTATGACAAAACTGTCCACTACAACACGAGCAGTATCAATTGCCCACTAATATATATATTTCAGTTTCATCAAAGCTAGAAACTAGTGATTAATATTAATTAAAACCATTCCAAGTTACCTCATAATCAGCCGCTCATAGCCAACGAACCCCTGATTATGCAAATTATCACGAGTTACTTGCCCAAAAGTCTCTTCATCTCTTCCAGTAACCAAAACCACTTTTAATCCACCTTCAATCAACTTGTTAAACAAAACAAGCACCCCAGGAATCGCAGGACACCCTCCTTTTAGCGCCCATGCCCTAAACCCAGCCGGGTCATACGGGTCACATCTACATATATATATATATATACATCATCAAAGCAACCAAAATATATATCAAAAATCACATCGACGAAATGAGGGGGAAAAAAATTATTCATTTTATCAATTACTAATATACCCGTATCGTTTTCCTTTATAGTAATAAACATTGGAGATGCAAGTGTCATCGACGTCGAGAATCCAAGCATCCATGCCGTCACCAGAAAGAACAACTTCATTGACATAGATCAAGATTTGCTCGACGACCAACTCGACGTCTCGGTCGTACTGCCCGCCGATCATGTAACTCTCGACGTAGCGCAAGCACTGAGTGGGGACCGTCCGCCATGCACGCACATTGTTGGCCTCAACAGCCAGCCTCCAGCTCAGGCAATAGCTCCCGCCGTCACCAGGCATCCTATACCTAGAGTAAGGATAGTCCTTCGTGCCAGTTGCCTTGGAAAATATTGCAAGCAATAAGAACAATAGTACCTCCTTTATAGGCTGCATCATTGCCTTTTATACCGTATGTGCTTATTTCTTTTTCTTTTTTTTTTCTTTTTCCTTAGTTTCCTGGAAAAGCAATCAAGCAATAAAGATTAATGGATAAGACATGATAATGACCAGGGAAAGACTTGTTGAAATTTTTTTTTTTTTTTTTTTGCCAAATGAAAACTTATTTAAAATCAAAGTCTAGTCTAGCAATTTGTCATCATGCATGTGGAATAATAATCTTAACAAACACTTTCGAAAATGACAGATTTGACAAAGATTTCGCGAATTTTAAGCTGAATTTTTACGGCGCATTTAGCCGCAGGGAGATTTAAAGGGCAATGATGGGGCTATCAGAGAAGATGCATGGAAGGTGTCTTTTATATTATATAATATTATATTATATTATATGTTGTAGGGAAGAATTTGGACTGGTTCTAAATGTAAGATGAACAAACCACACGACCGAGTCGTGAGACGACGTGAGTCGTGAGCAATTGGAATTGGTGAGGGCGACAAGAAATCTTATTGCGTAAGTTGGGGGGCAATATTGCGTGTGATTTTGTTGGTGGTTTCCTTCTAGTGGGAATCCTTAGCTAAGAAAGTGATGAGAGAAGTTTCCATCTTTGATTTGTAGCTTCATTGTCTGCCACGTGACTTTTTGATGATTTAAATGCGTCGTGTCTCTTCAGTTGAATGATTGAGCTACATGAATGAACTAGTAATGATGGGATAGATAAGCCAAGACGTGTAAAATAATGAAGAAGTTTTACCATTTAACCGAAAATTAAAATATAATTTGCAAATCAATTTTGGCAATTGGCCGGCTTTTAAGAATGATTGATTTTTTTTTTCCACCTCAGTCTCCTTACCTCCATTTCCAAAGTTCTACCAACCCGGTATATATGTTATTATACGACTCACTTATCAAAAACAAAATTTAAGAACAATATTTACAATTAATATATCGGATTTTGATGTGTCTTTATGTAATGGCGGAAGAGGATAACAAATGCTAAGTGATCACCAAAGCAAAGAAGATATTAATTATATATGTTCAAGTGAGGAAGTTATTCCCCTCCCAGCCTAAAAAAAAAACACTCTCTTAAAGAAAATAGAACCTCAGAGGATATATTATTATTAATTGAGCACTGATATTTGGAAGAAATTGAACAAGAGAACGTATCGTGTAATTATAAGTTAAAAAAGGAAAGGTATATATTTGACAATTTGAACCAATTATTAAGCTCCATGCATGCAAAAGAGAAGAGACTTTTTTACTGTGGGGGTAACAACCTTTCGTACGTAATGCGCACTAAAACAGCAATTGCATGTGAGATTGTCTTTGTTCCTCTTCTGCTTTTTCCAAAATAATTATTAAGTGCATGCAGCATACTTAGACTCCAGATAGAAAATAGTTTCTGACTACACTAGCTTGGTTTTGATATTATGTCCTATAAAGATTCATGGGTTTAGTTTATACTCAAAATTTAGCTCATGAATTGAAGATTACTGTAAGTATATTCGTGAGCCAAAGTGTGGCTTTCTTGGATTAACCTAGAATAGAAAACAAAAATGGATAAATGAAAATAAAAGAGAAGAAAGAACGAAGAAAAGTGACCTATACAATCAAATTACGTAAATGTTGCAAGAACTAATACATATGTACGTGGTAGCTAGTCTGGAAAATGGCAAAGATGCTCGAACAAAGTTTGGATGATGAACACAAGTAGTAGCAGATTAAAACCTAAAGAGAGAAAAAGGAAATACAAACCTCAACAATTAATTGTAGCTAGCTACAACAATGTTCTTCATTATATGTACCTGGGAAGAGTGAGTCGATTAAGGTGGCGGGGCCCGTCAGAAAGCAAAAAAGACATCAAATTGATGAAATGTGATTGGATTGCAATGGCCGAGGTGGGGGGAGAACACATAGGCGGCAGATCCCAGTGGCCCACTAAACAAGTTGGGAGGAAAATTTTGATCAAATTTAAAATTTAAAATCAACCGCTAGGGTTTTGTGGGTGTAACTAATGGAGACGGAGTCAGAGGGCATCAACTTCCGCAAAAGTGGAAATTAAAGCAACTATTTGCATTGTTCGGTTAAGTCTTTGCCGTCATCGAGTACTATTTATTATAGGATGCCACGTCAAAATAAATGTGTATAACATAAGCATAATATTAAAGAAATTAAGGCAACCATATGTTGTGTTTAGGTAGGAGATAATAGTGTTCATAATGCTTCATATGTAGATTTATATATAGCCCTCACTTGCATATGTACCACCACCGCCTACATATTCCCTCTTGATAGCCTTAATTCTTTCTTAACAAGGGTTTAATCATCTTAATATATATCAAATATTCTGGATCATTATCATTAATTGAAAAAAAAAAATTTATTGTCATATGTGTCTATATTCAAAGTATAAATTTGAGATTAGAGTATGTTACATTGTAGTTAGACAATGTTATGTCAAATGTATATTTCACATAAAGTCTTTATTAGTTGGATTCAAAGTCCAATTAGCACATAAATGTGGAAGAATTGAAATTTGAAGATGTATGTATGTGGGGAGATGGGAATCTATCTATTATTGCCCAAAAGCTAAAACACTCACCCATAAACCTTAGATGGTTGTTTTTTTAATATATATGTGTGTAAGATTACGGAGACTTTTGAGTTGTGAGCGTGAGACTTGTAAATTTTCTTTTTCCATCATAACTTTGGCGAAAGTGGATTTTGCTTGCCTTTCTTTTCAAGTTATTGCTTTGTGGGGGGGGGGTAAAGGAAGATTCGGGTTTTAATAAATAATAATAATAATAATCCATAACCACAACATAACATTATATTGTCAAATATGTACACACACACACCCCCAAAAGAAGATATCGGATCAATGGAGTCGTGGAAGTTGGTTGGTGAGGTAGAATCAATATAACAGGAGAAAGGAAAATCCAGAGACATTGTCACTTGTGGATCACACGCAATAGATGAAGGAAGAGTTCTTTAACATCAAAGCATGCCGAGGTCAAAAGTCAACCGAATAAAATGGAGAATCTATAAAGCAAAACTGGTGGGGGACGGAAGATGGTGAATTATCGGAAGAGGATTTAGAGAAGTTAATGCAATTGGAGTGGGGGAGGGGATAAAACTGAAAAAAAAAAAAAATTGAATAATCCACATGGCAAACAGATATAATGTTGTGATAGGGCCTCAAACGATTACAGTTAATTGAGATGACTTGCCACATACATGCGCCATTAATCGTCGGCCGTCGGCTACCCACCACATTACATTGCATTATGAATCATTGTTTTGCCGTCAACTCGAGACTTATTTACTCAAATCTTATGGTTATGGATTGGGGGGCACGTGTTCAAGTTGAAGCCTTTGTGCAAAGTGTGGAAAGCATTTAAGCGTGTGGGATTGTGTTTTTTTTCAATCTAGTTGTTTGTGTTCGACGCCTTGCAGTCGGATGCAGCTTTTGTGAACACACATGCGGAGTCAATTTGTTTAGCCTGCTTTGAATTTTCGTTTATAATAAACCGAAATTCAACATTAATAGCAACCATTCCTTGTGAACGAGATGAATCGGGGTCAACTCAATCAAGCAGCTATTTTTTACTCTAATGAAGTCGACTTTCTTCGGTTCGTGTTTAATCGTTCAAGAATTTCGGCATCGATTCGACTGAGCTGGATTGTTGGCATCCCTTAAACATTCTAGTGAAATCCTTTGCATTTGGATTTACAATTATAAACTTTTGTTACACGTGCACAGTGATAAATAAGAGAGGAAAATAACCAATTGCGTCACATTATTAAACTCAATTAAGTTATTAGGTCAAAATTTTTCATTAAGTTAAAAAAAAACAAATGGATAATGACTCAACTGATTAAAATTAAGTCAATTAAGTCATTAGTAAAAAAATAAAAATAAAAAACAAAAAACAAACAAACCACCTCTTAGTTCTAATTTTTTACCCATCACTCATAGTTCGATTGAGTTGACCAAATCTATGAATTTTGAAAGACATTGCACTATTGAAAAATATTGGAATTAAATTAAAATATTTATAATTTTCTATGAAAATATGCAATAACTCAAAGGATGAGGTTATTTGAACCCACCAAACTACTCATTAAACTCACTTTTGAAAATATTTTTTATGATTAAAACACCCCTAAGTTAAATTATAGTTATGGACATTGAAATATAATAAAAAAGGAACAAAAAATAAAATTTTTACTTTTTCAACCCACTTCATATTCAACATAATTTTATTAAACCCTAATCATATTTTAATTAAACCCTAATCAATCAAGATGTGTGATTTTCCTGTCAAGCCATATATTTTTATATTTGTTCTCTCTTTAAATGTTTCTTTCTCATGTTATTGCTCTATCACATGAAAAATTTATGAGCAATAATTTGTCAATTTAAATTTAAATTTATGAGTAATTATTGTAACTTCAACTAAGAAATCAAGCCTGCTGACATAACTTGATGATATCCTTATGCCTTGTTGGTTGAGCATTATGAAATCATATTCCTTGCATTTTCTTCGGAAAAAACTTTTTTTCGAAAAAAATTTCTTTAAACAAAAAAAAAAATAGTTTCAATGAAACATTTATCAAATGGGTTTAATGAGTAAAATCACTATTATTATAAAAATTGGGTTTAGTAAAGATATATTAGGTATTTAAGTGGGTTTATTGAGTAAAATTTAAAAATTTGAGGTTGGGCTTATTTAGTAAATGAGTTTAGTGAGTAATTTAGTGGGTTCAAATAACTTCACCCTAACTCAAAATATGAATTTGGTGAGATTGGGTTAAAAAAATTTATTTGAACATGATTTAATCTATAAGTAAATATAGGATTGGATTTTATTTCCACTTTCAAAAAGATATAACCATATTTAGAAGACATCAATTTTTATTTTTTTTTTGAAGAAACAAAGTTAGAATAAATTAAGATAAGAAGATTTAAGTGTGAACTATTTGTTCTCAATTCCGCTAATGGGGTTTCTTGAAAGGGAACAGACGAAAAAAGAAAGTTAAACAAAGGCTATTAATGGAACTACAGTGGGTTTTCTATTTTTCTTAGACATAATATAACCATTAAATATTTCGAATCGGGTTCTCTTAGTAAAATGGTTTTATCGGTTTAACAACGGCGTGCCAAGAGCGCCACTCTTCAACTATTCAACATGGATCGTACTTGGGCCCAAAGGCCGTTATACAGAAAAAAAAGCCCATGGGTCGTAAACGTTGAACGCTTCTTGTAAACTCCCAACTCGGCGCCCGATCTTCTCAAGTCTCAAATACTAATGACTTAAATTTCAACGCCCGACATGTTTCTAATAGAGGGTCCTTTTATGTATTTATGCTGGGTCTACTGCTCAAGTTAACCTTATTCGGGGCATAAGATTTTAAGGTATTGATTAAGGGTCTCGTTACCTTAAATAACACTACTTGTTTATTTGGAAATTGGAAGTGTCAGAGAAAGCACGTGAAGGGAGAAGCAAAATATGAAGGTGAGTGCGATGGCCTTTTGTCATCAATCTTCGAAACTGCTTGCTTTCTCGTGGCATCTCATGTTTCCACTTTCCATCAATAATGAGTCGCTCCACCTTTTATTCTTTTTACTATAAGATATATATTATTATTATTATTATTATTTCTATATCTTTGCTTCTAAGCAATATCTTGGTGGTTCAATTTCGATACATGGCCCCAATTTGCAAAAATTTTAGATTTTATGAAAAACCCAAGCTCAACCGTCAATAGATCAATTATTGAGGCGTGGGGCTTAATGCGTGTACTAGTTAGTGGACAATTATATCTCATTGGCAAATTTGGTTTTATTCAATTCATCAAGAAAAACTAAAAGACTAAATTAATGCAACCTCGTAAAAAAATTTCTTCATAACTGACATGGTATTTTTATATCGTAAATCAAGTATGTATCTATGAGAACCCAATTTGTAAGTTGCGTCGGTCTATAATATAACTTAAAGTTCTATACTTAAACAGATTGTGTCTGTTTTTATTAAGATTATTGTCATGTCGTAGATTTGTCCCTCGAAAAATGTTGAGAGCACTTGTATATATTTAATTCTTGATAAATATTAATAATAACAAAGAAAAAAAAATAATTCGGTAATTTATGTAGATTATTAAGTTATGTCTCCCGATCTAGGTTCTTTCGAGTTTTTAATACCTTTATCAATATCTTACTAAAAAATAACATTATTACAAGTTTGCATGTAACTGACCGATATAAAGCAGCTTGTTTATAATAAGCAAACTTGCTAAAATTACATTATAACACAGCAATCAAGTGGGGAAATTGCAAAAATATCAGTCAATAACATCAGCCGATCATAAATCATAATCATGATCCAATTGATGGGGGTGTGGCGTTGTCGGATTCAAATGAAAATGAACTGTGTTCCCGCAAACAAACCATCATCCCTCACATGGCTTAATGCCGAATCTTGTGATTTTGGGCTCTTAGCGGCAGTATGTTGGCCCATACCATTTCTCACACATCGTTGTCCCAAATGGTCCATAACATCATCTTGTACGTATATAATGCGATGACTTGGTCACATGACTCGTATCTTCATTTCTTCTTTCTTTTGGAAGGGCTTTGCTTCCGTGGCCCCACTTTTTTTATTTTTTGTCAACATTAAATGATGTAGTATGTGCCACTGTCACGTAATATGTCATTTCAATTTGTGCTACATATGTCGTTACATTTGCTTTGATCAATTTTTTAAAAAAACAATAATCCCTACTTATCAATGTCCTCCAAGTATTATTAATTAGTCGTCGTTGCTGTAGAAAGTTTCTGTTGACAGAGATGAATCAATAATAGTGATTAATTATGGATAAAATATACTGTTGGTAGTTGCCATGTCTCTTAAAACACACCATAAAAATGCCGCTTGGATAAATAAAACAATATGAGCTTTTCAACTTTATGGGTAGTTTTACCTACTGCATTTCAATAACCAGGGATCTTCAAGCTTATAAATTTCAAAAAAAAATAAAAATTGCTTCAAATGTTTAATATGAAGAAAATGTGAGATTCATTCCATTCTTCCACTATAAAATTAAATATAAAACTTACGGAACGTTTGATATAAAAAGAATCATATAATTGGCAAAATTTAACAACTAACTTATAACTTTCTTAAAGAGTGGTTGGGGGGGGAATCACAACATGACTGATTATCTTTCTTATGGGTGAGAGTTGACGCATCAATTTTCTTTTCTATTTTAGCTAATTTTTATGCTATTTAAGTAAATTAATTAAAACAAAAACAAAAACAAAAATGTCTTCACCCGTGGGACCAAAAATCTAAAATTCAATCATAATACACATAAAATTTTGGATAAAAATCTCAGCTTCGGTTGCTTCTAATTATTGTTAATAATAATTACATAAAGATGAGATACGTGGCACTGATTAAAAGACGAAAAATGGGGAGTCCATGTGAGGTCCGTAGACCCTACATTTCTGGTTTGTTATGTTCCACAACAAATAACCAGACACCTTCTATCGAAAAATAAATTAAAAATAAATAACCAGACACCTAAGCTCAGATCTTAACGTTAATTTATTAATTTGATTTCATCAAAAAGCTGAAACTTAGATCTGCCCATGCCATAACGGGAGTAATGACAGCCGGATCCCTATTTTTGATAAAACTATAATTAAAGACATAATTTTATAATTTTCATAACACAAGTCCTCCTAAAATGGATGATAACTGATTATCATACTCTCGAAGTCAACTTGCCTCTTGATTTGTTTGTTTCAAAATTTATACATTCGTGGATTCTAAGTAATTGGGATCGTTTGGGTCAGTTGCGCTGCCACCTAAGCCAACTTTAAGGGAATATTCTCTTAAAATTGGCCAGAGGAGCAGCTACGCGACCTCAAATGAGTCTTTGATCTCTAACATGTTTTGAACTGACGTACTGTAAGTCTATAACACTTAACTCCCATATTAGTACAAGAAACTTAAATTCATTCTCATATGAGTATAATAAAAAAAATTTATTATTGGACTATTAGTTTTAAAGTGAAGATAAATATTTACTAAATATTTTAATCATTTATTTTTAAATTTAATAAAAACACGTCAATTATTTATTTATTTTTAATATCACATTATTGTATATTAAAATATAACAAACATATACTTTGACGTAGCTCAAAAATACTAATGGATTAAAAAAAAAATCAAATACTAACGCATTAAAAATTTACATTGACGACACATAAAAAATACTCAACTTTTTTTAATCTCCTCTAGGCCAATCAGAGGTTGACATTTCCAAATAGACTATTTACTAACGGATTACGATGGGAATCTACGATAGCGACCATTCAGGAAAACAATGTAATTAATGCCCTCTACTTGTGATTTATCTGAAAATTAGGGACCTAAATGATATACTCCATACGTAATAACTAATAACCGAGTCTCCCTCTCTCTGTGTCCCCCCTCCTCCATTTCATATGATATGACGAAAATGACAAAAAAACTAAAAATAAAAGAGAAACAAAGAGAGCGAGGTTTGCACATGCTGCAGTCGCGGGAGCGTTAGATCTCTAACATCCGAGAGAGAAGAAGAAAGAAAGAAAGAAACCAGTAAAGCGCATTTTTCAAGTAGAGAAATGGTGAGGCAGATTTAGTAAATAAGTGATTAATCATGAATAGATATAGTAATAACCACCTCAGGGAGTCGTTGGTCGGTGGGAGGAATATTCCGGTGGGAATGCACCTGCATCACCAGCACCGCCGCGGTCATAGTTTGACCGGCTCGACCAAGGATACTTCCGACGAGAACCACCTCGACTTGTTCTCCAAGTCTCGCCGCTCTCTCTCTGTCGCCTCTTCCGATGACTCCTCTGATGGTAATTAGTTGAATTGAATTTTTATTCTTTTTTAATTTTATTCTTCTAATAAAAAGAAAAAAGAAAAGAAAATGGAAGAAAGAATCGGTGTCGTTTTACTTATGCGATATTTCGCGAAACGAACAGTTTCGGTGAAGCTGGGGAAGCTGTCAGTTGGATCAGCGAAACTGGCAAAGAGTGGGGTGGATGATCTGTTGTCTTCCACTGACGGAGGAAAGCACGACTATGACTGGTATGTTTCTCGTGACTCTCTTTTCTTCGTTAATTATTCATTTTCAGATCTGCTTCACTCCTAGTTTCAATTATCAGTTCCTTTTTCATCCTGATTTTCTCATTTTAATTTCCCCTTGCCTGTCACATTGTTCACTACTAAATTTGTTTATTTGCTCTGAGCTAAGTATGGATTCAGTTACAAAGTAATGAATTCAGTGTTTGGAACTTGAGCTTTTAAGTTAGCATATTATTTTAATCTTAGATGTTGTTGGATTAATGTCTCTTTTACGTTTATTTTATGATATTAGGCTTCTCACTCCTCCCGGCACTCCTCTCTTTCCTTCATCTGACGGAAGTGAATCTCAGCCGAATCCAGTTGCTCCAAGAGCCAGTTCCTTGGCCAGATCAGTTTCTACCTCAAAGGCTTCGAGGGTATGTTTTTTTTTGGGGGGGAGGGGGTGTCATTTACTTAACTCCCCACCCTTCCCCCTTCTCTTGTTTGGGTGGAGCGGAAGGGTCATGGATTTAGGATGAGTATTGAATATTCGTTGTTGCTGCCTAGGATTCTAAAACCGGAAATAATTAATTAAGAATTAATGAGGGTGATAATTTGTATGTACCATAGAATCAATTTTCAAGCTCATGTGCATGAGTGACTAAATTCTCTGACTTTGTTTCAGCTTTCAGTTTCACAATCAGAAAGGAACCATTCTGTCCATCCCTTAAGACCGGCAAGAAGCAGTTCAGTGACTCGCTCTTCTATCTCTGCTTCGCAATATAGTACCTATTCTTCTAACAGATCCACTTCGATCCTCAATACAAGCTCAGCTTCAGTCTCATCTTATACTAGACCAGCCTCCCCAAGTGCACGTTCTGTATCATCAGCTAGACCATCAACACCATCTGCCCGCCCTACATCATCGAGATCCTCAACTCCTTCAAGAACTCGTCCATCTCTCACCAGCTCTTCCATGGACAAGACTCGAACATCCCAAACCTCAAGGCCATCCACTCCAAGTTCTAGGCCACAAATTCCTGCTAACTTGAATTCCTCAACTGCTCGATCAAGTTCTCGTCCATCGACTCCCACTCGTCGCAATCTAATAACTTCTACATCTCCAGCAATGAGTTCTTCAACTTCAGCTGGACGTGTTATGTCAAATGGTCGCAGTCAGGGACCAGCATCACGACCAAGTTCCCCCAGCCCACGAGTCCGGTCACAGCAGCCAATTGTACCTCCTGATTTTCCTCTTGACACCCCACCAAACCTTAGAACAACTTTGCCAGACCGGCCAGTGTCTGCTGGTAGGTCCCGCCCAGGTGCTGCTCTCACTATGAAGAGCAACCCCGAAGCTACAGGATCGGTGAATATGCCAAGAAGACATTCGTCACCTGTAGTCACAAGGGGAAGACTCACAGAGCCCCATGGAAGGAGTCGAACACCCGCCAACGGGCACACCGCTGATGCGCATGAGTATCGAAGGACCCGCACATTTCAGAGCAGTCAACTCGGAGACCTGTGAAATCCACAAGTACAGCCTCAGATGGCACTGGATTTGGGAGGACTATCTCAAAAAAATCACTGGACATGGCTATCAGGCATATGGTATGTATTTTCCTCCCGTATCATCCATGGCATATTAACTTGTTAGGTCACAGTGTAAAATTCTGCCAGTTACAGCATCAGCTAATCCTAGTTTTTGCTGCTTGGCAGAGTAAGAGACTTCGTCATCTTAGGGTTCCGTTATGAGAGAATGTCTGTGTCCTTGGACATAAGATTCTTTGTGTAGGATAAATCATAACCATTTATTTATCTTTGAATGTAGGACATAAGAAATGGTACAGGGAGCATTCGTCAGCTTTCAGGTACCACCCTCTTCCCTCAAAGCATACGGTCTGCAACCTCTAAAACCCGTTCTGCACGGGCTTTAGAATCTGTACATACCAATGGAATCTTAAAAAACAGAGACATTTCGGAAAAAGGAAACAGTTATAGTGGGCCTGCAGAAAATGGAAACAATGCTCATGATGGACGATACTCTGCGAAGTTGAGTGAAGCCGACATCTACGAGAGCTCCCGTTATGATGCAATCTTACTTAAAGAGGACTTGAAGAACACAAACTGGCTGCACAGTTTCGACGATAAATCTGATCAAGGAGCCATTTTTGATACCGGATTTGAGCCTCTACCTGAACCCTTCGGCTTATTATAGCAATTGAGAAGTGGGTGATTTGTTTTTCTTTGATTTATATATATATATATATATATATTTTAAACATCTAAATTATACCTTATGCTCTTACAGCTATTTTGTCACTTCGCAAGAGTGGAGTGTGTCAACGTCTATCACCAAAAACGTGAGTGAAGAGGCTGTGTCTTCTGCAAAATTAATGCCTATGTTATTGCTCTTCAATCATTTGATTGTATATTTAAATTTACATGTGTGGCTGTGGCCATCAAATGATCTTTTAATTTCCCTTCATCGAACTGAAGAAGTACATACCATTTTACGGCTCTGGCTAATGCTTGTCATCCCAACTGGATTAGAGTAATTAGACATTGGCTCCTAAAAATAACAGAGAGACAAAGCCTACTGCTAGTAACCATTACAAAAAAAAAAAAAACTTGCTCATCTCCATGGATGACTTGCATTATTTGGATTAGAAATCCGTCACGGCCTATTTACTATCATGTTATTGCTCGAATAAATATCTGAGCAAGGAAAGACTAATTTGCTTTAAATATATGGAATGTGCACACATACAAATGCTCTGCACTTCATTAGTTCATTTAACCTAAGTTTAGGCTTATGAGCCCATTGAAAGGCCTTCTATTGTGTTAAAATGAAGAAAGGCCTAGAGATCAGTCCATCGAAAGCCCACTTCATCAACTTCTCATGCATGAGCATGACATTTTTCTTTTTCTTTTCTTAATATAAACTCAAAATTCCATCGAGGTTATCATTAGATTATTCACCTTAGCTTTAAAGAAGCTCACTAGCGAGATTCTAATCTAACATATCTGCCCAGGATAATTAAAAATGAAAATAAGAAAAGATTATTCTCATAAGAAAAAAATTCGCACGTGGCACAACATAAATTGAAAATATTGCATCGTCAAAACCTACTTTATGTTTCAATGTCATATCATATTCAACTAACGTTTGATTTGGTTTGATTTTTGGGTTGTCGAAATTAAAACGTTAAATGATTCTTTTCAATAACTCAATAATCTAGTCCAATTATTCATCAAATAGCTGTGGGTACACATTATGTTTGGATTTAATTATTTGTTAAGAAAAAAAAAGTATCTTTGTGTATCAAAAAAGCAAATGGACCTACTATTAAATATGTGGTGTGAAATTGGAGTGGATTTACTAATCCACGTGAAACTTGTACTATAATAACAGGGCAGTTCCAACAACTTCGTTCGAATATCACCATCTATCTTACCAATGTATAATTTGTGATACTACTTTCCTTCAAAATTTAAATCATCAAGTCAATTTAGACCCCCATTAAAGTATTTCAAATTGAGTTTTTTTTTTTTTTTTCTTTTTGAATGCACACTACTGAATTCCGAAATTATCCCTAAAGCAAACAACAACTTCTTACACTTCTTTCTACATAAAATTGCTTTGCAATTAGAAGAGAAAGCAAAACCCTTTTTTAAAAATCTCTGGAATGAAATTATCATTCATTTTTGGTTAAGTTGTTAACTATGTTGATGATACAATACTCTGGGGGTACTCCAAAACAGAACTAAAAGGATTTACAACTTCATCGTAACAGCTAAATTTGGATATGCGGATTCAATAGTTTTAAGTGAAGAAGTTGTAATAACTTATGAAGAGATGAATTCTCCCAAAAGTTCCAATTAGTGGATGTTGATTTTCCAGGGGAATAAGAAATAAGACACTCTTTGATTGTTGGTCATTGTTCCACAAATGTCATCTCTTATTTTATCAAAGATGTGACAAACATGACAACACAACTACGCAAGAAGATTTATGTCTTCTTAAGAAAATCAAATTCAATTCCATATCCGAGTTCGGGCAGGTATGGGCCGCATGGCTAAAGTAGAGAGCTTGAAAACGAAAAAAAGAAGTGTGGGGACAGGGTCGGCAATAGGATAGGGAGAGTGGGAATTTGTCAATCTTGATTCTGTTCCAATTGATATTTGTTATCAAATTAAACTTCCTCTCAAGATTATTTCAAGCAATTCATTAAGTAATAAATTAACAAAAAAATTAAATAAAAAATACATCAATCACACAACACAAGATTTATGTGAAAAACTCTAAATCCGGAGAAAAATCACGGCTGTTGTCACAAGACAACCAGAGAAAAATATTCACTATGTGAAAAATTATTACAACCATACTCTCATAAATAAATTTCTCACCCAAATCCCAAATACATAATCCTGAAAAATACCCCTTAACAAAACAAACCCATAATACCCATATTGAGGAGCTAAATGCTCCTTCAATATAACTATATACTTAAGAATATTTATCTCTCATGTTAGAAATTCTCAATGCTTCACTTGCATTCACCAATTGAATGCTCTCAATTGGATTACTTCTCTTGGATTTGGGATACAAACAATAAGGAGGAGCACTCCTCTATTTATAGCCACTAGTGACTACTGTTCATTTTATTTTTTTTCTCTTTTTTTTAATCAATTTTTAACATAATCGAAATAAAAATTATATCATGAATTATTTCCCGAACATTAAATCGGAACAAAAAATGTGTCCCGATTTTGGTCCAAATAAAATTCTAAATTTTGATCGGTATCATGAATTATCCTACATAAACGTCGTACACATATGATTGTCATGTCATGTGTATTTTATTCATGAAAATGACTTATCACATACATTTGACTAGGGTCGGCTTTAGAGAATTGGGGCCTTTGTTGAAATTTTTTATGAAACCTCATTTTATTCCATATCTTCCATACTGAAAGGAACTTAAAGAGCTGAAAATTCAATACATTTTTAACTATATATTAAATAGCAACAAGTCAACAATCAACAAGATAGGAAGAAATAAAAAAAAAAAGTAGTGAAGAATATATCTTTTTTACTTCTTTTAGATCTATTATTTCAAGATTTTTTTTTAAACTTCAAAAGTGAATTAATAAATGTGATAAATTTCTTTATAGAGAAAAGCGCACGAATTTTCACAATGTTAAATAATTATGAATCTTTTTTAACAGATAACGAAGTTAATCTTTTGCTTAGAAAAACTAATAACGAATTAATTGTTAGATAATATTATTTTTTTATAGCTCTTTATCATTAAGGTTAACAAAAATAAAATTTGTATAAAAATTCTTAATTGTATGATAATTATTAATTAAAGAGAGACCTAAAAAATAGGCTTTTTTTACTATAAATAACTTAAAATAATCTATTATTGTGATTATATCAAGAAAATACTTTAAAAAATGGGTCTTCCTAATATATGGGGTCTAGACAATCATACTAGGGCTTTCCTAACATATGGAGCCCTAGAGAACTGGCTAGTTCGCTTATACTTAAAGCCGCTCCTCTTGCATTTGATTAACACATCAAATCTAAGTGATTTATCAAATCAACTTGTCATACAGTTATGAAAATCTAAATTTTAGGACATTAAAGATCCTCATCAAAATTTTTTAACGTCCCAAAACTCGTCTTAAATAGTGAATTAGGATGGATTTGTGTTTGAATCACGACCAAAATGATAAATCGAGACAAATTTTTATATTAAATCTCGTTCACCAGAATCGCAAATCTCAATTGGAATTTGGGAAATTCTGCCGACCTCAAGTGGAAGGCATAAGTAAAACCACTCAAAAAAATAAATTTATAGAAACTAGAGTGTTTTTACACAAACGTGGAAGCATCACGATCCGACAGCTAATCCTAATCAATTTTCTCTTAATGATTCTTTGATTTTATTTTATTTTAATATATAACAATGATAATAACGACAATCATGACATCGATTTCTAAACCTTGAAGTCAAATCCTTTATCATTTTCATATAACTTCACAACACCAATAACCTTCACAATCATGCGTGCTTCAATTTTTTAAGATTCTCTCCGACACTTACCATATTTACTTTCAATTAGACAATAATTTCTGTTTTCCAGCTCACAAATTTTTCTTTCTACGACGGTTTTTGTTTTTTCAAATCAATTTTTGAGCTACGTTTATCGTTATTGTGATGTTGATTTACTATAAGTCATAATTTATTTAGTGTAGTTTTGACAAACAAACAACAACATTTAGTACCTGCTCATATTAGGCCAGTATTCATTTATGGGCATTTTGTCCTTCCGCTCCATAGCTTCCAAAGCCAATTATTCACCCAACAAATATTTAACATATTCATACAAAAATTTTTCACGTGATGTTACAATGTCACTAATCAAAAGTCTAAATAGAAACTAAAAACGATGAAATGTAAAGTGACCCACTTACTGGATTTTGCGAAATCTATAACAAAGACAGGGCTACATCCTTCCAAAAACCACCCACCAAACCCAAACAGAGAGTCATCTGAGTAACCGTGATGTGTCTCCAACTCCAATTATCATTTTCATTTTATTCCATATCTTTTTTTGTCCTAGAGTTTTCCAATTGTGGGTCCTCTAATTATTTTGTTAGATACCCAAATATATATATAACAATTAGTCACTTTGTCAACCTTTTTTGAAGTCAAAATTTTAAAAAATAAGCTTCTGATCATAATCTTTTGTGCCTGCAGGCTGCAATTTCCTGAATTCAAGTAATAACAGACAGAATTTTGGTGTTTAATGTTCACGTTATAATGAATAATGCGACCATATTACGTTACATGATTGATTAATTTCGTGCTTAAATTCACATAATATGGTATTTACCAACGTGGACAAAAGTAGAAAAAATGTGACTGTGAGTGGAACCATCACTTTACTCTTTATGGGAAGGAATCATGAACTTGGAGTGAGCGCTGAGCAAACTGGTGTCTAGTTGGTCTACTTAATCTTTCGTGTGTCATTTTCTAATTAGTGTTAATGTAATTACCAGTTAATATTATCTACTAAATCTTAGCACGAGCAATAAGAGCTAATAATAATAATAATGAGAAGCACAGTAGCTGAAGCTAAAGCTAGCTAGCTGTAGCTGAAACGAGTATCGAGATCTGCGTTGTGGTGGCTACTGCGACTGTTACTAAGCAAGTACTACGTTGGCTTAACAAAGAAGCTTTCAAAGATTTATGAGAATTGAACGTTGAGAGAGAAACCCTTTTCTTTCTACTCTCACTGAATCTGCACCAACAACTTCTTGTTCACTTTTAACTTTTCTTTTTTTTTTTTTATTTTTTTTAGAGCGTGTTATTGAAGATATGCAGCCGTTAAGGTTCATTCAACTCATTAAAAACAAACAATTTCACTGCTCTTCACGCACGATTGTGACTCGCATCTGCTTCAGCTTGAGCTTCTGACATTTAACGTTAAAAGACAAAAATCAGAAAAAAAAGAAAAATTATGTTGCTGTCTTTCAGCCTCCGTTTCAGACCGCCCACCGCCACTTGAGTCTGCTCATTAGTCAAAGGTATTTTTGTTTTTGTTGTGTTTTGTTAATATTCTGTTTTTTGTTTTCTTTGTTTTGTGGAGGTTTAGTAATGTTCGTTTTAAGAGTATTTAAGAGCTAATTGTGGAAGGAATGTGAGTTTTTTTTTCCTTCCTTTTCTTTTTTTTTTTGGGGGGGGAGGGTAAGTTTGTTGGAATTTAGATGTTTAAGGAGGAATGTGAGAAATCTTTGTTTGGTTGCTGAGAAAATTAAGGGAAATTGACAAAAAATGGAAGAAAATTTTCAAACTTTTTGAAGTTTCTTTTTATCTTGAAGAAGTCGGAGAAAATGGTGAGTTCTGGTTAATCGAGGTTTAATGGAGATTTTCTTACCGTTTCAGACGAAATTTAGTCAAAATTTTGAATTTTCATGGAGTTAAAATTTATTTCTCTCTACGATTTGTGGCCAAATTGAATGTCTTTCCCTTAAAAGAAGAGATTTTGACAAAAGGGCATTGAAATGCGATAAATTTTCACCAAAAGTTTGTTTAATGTAGGTGCTTTTGGATGGAGATTGACTTGTTCTACAACATTTACCACACAAATTTATAAATTCTCAATTTGCATTTAGGGCTTGATCAATGTCGCTACATTTCTTCTTGTTTGGTAATTATTTAAAAAAATAAATGAATAGATAAATGAGCTAATGTCATTAAGTTTCCAGTATTTTTTTTATATATATTTTTTCAAATTGGGGTTTTAATGATGTTGTTTATTACCTCGTATTCCATTTCAAGCATCTGTGATGAAACTTACTTCCTTTTGACAAGGTGAAGGATAACGATGAAAGCTGAAAAGAGCATGCTTTTTAGGATTTTGTATTGTATGCTTTAGTGCTTTTGCATTTTTTTTCTTTTAGAAAAGCCTTATTCTTTTGCATCTTTCTCTATAGTGGCTTTTACTTTAGGTAATATTGATTAATAGAAGTACTTATTTTTCAGAACTACTCTGAAGTTTCTAATCTCTATATTCCCAGTTTCAAGGCAAGGTGACCAAGACAAAATTGTGGCACTGCAAATGTCAACTTTGTTTAGTTTTAGATATTGTTTTTGGTTCTCTAGAGACAATTCTCTTGTTTTTAATTAAGAAGGTATCCAATGCTGTTAACCAAACTCATAAAGTATGTGAGGCTTTTTCTTGTGATTCATATATATCTTAACTGGAATATACATATTGTATAATACTTAATCATCAACTAGGTTTTATTTATCCTTCTCTCTGCTATCTCATTTTATTGCACCACCTGTGATAAAATATAAGTTTCTTGTGCAGAAATTTTCCTTTAATGCCTGTATGGTTGGCTACTGTTCTTACCTGTAATAAAGATTAGGAAAATGAACAAGCTAATGTTCTAAAACCTTATGTTGCCAGGGGAACTTGAAGAATTCATGAAACTACACTCACATTCATAGCCTCAGCTGGAGAAGTTTTGTTGGCATCACTATGAAGTTACGCTGTGTTTTTGCAGCGTTATCTTTCATTTGGCTGATTCCCCAAATGATTGCCGACTTGAATTCAGACAAACAGGCTCTCCTTGACTTCGCTGCCAATGTTCCTCATGCCCGCAAACTGAACTGGAATTCTTCTACCTCTGTTTGCACTAGCTGGGTTGGCATCACTTGTACCAAGAATGGTTCTCGTGTGCTTGCCGTCCGGCTCCCTGGTGTTGGGCTGTATGGTCCCATTCCAGCCAACACACTTGAGAAGTTGGACTCACTCATGATCCTCAGCCTTCGATCAAACCATCTCAGTGGGGATCTTCCATCTAATGTACTCTCACTTTCTTCTCTTCGCTTCTTATATCTTCAAAACAACAACTTCTCGGGTAATATCCCTTCCTCCCTCTCACCCCAACTTAACTGGGTTGATCTATCCTTCAACTCCATTACAGGCAATATTCCAGCTTCGATTCGAAATTTAAGCCATCTCGTAGGTTTAAACCTCCAAAACAATTCCCTCACAGGATTTATCCCTAATTTTAATCTTTCAAGGCTTAGGCATTTAAATTTGAGCTACAACCACCTCAATGGTTCAGTTCCACTTGCCCTCCAGAAGTTTCCTCCGTCCTCCTTCGAAGGGAACTCTATGCTGTGCGGACCGCCTCTAAACCAATGCTCTACAGTTCCCCCAGCACCTAGTCCATCCGCAACTAACTTCCCCCCTCCACCAACAGTACTCCCAAAACCAAGAGAGGGCTCCAAGGAAAAACTTAGTACCGGGGCTATAGTTGCCATTGCAATCGGGGGTTCGGCTGTTCTGTTCCTTCTATTTCTCATGATAGCTTTTTGCTGTTTGAAGAAAAAGGACAGCGAAGGTACTACTGCCACGAAATCAAAGGGTATTAGGAATGAGAAACCAAAAGAAGACTTTGGGAGTGGGGTACAGGAGGCTGAGAAAAACAAGTTGGTTTTCTTTGAAGGCTGTTCATATAATTTTGATCTCGAGGACTTACTTCGAGCTTCCGCAGAAGTTCTAGGAAAGGGAAGCTATGGGACAACTTATAAGGCCATATTGGAGGAGGGAACAACAGTGGTTGTGAAGAGGTTAAAAGAAGTGGTGATGGGGAAAAGAGAATTTGAACAACAAATGGAAGTTGTGGGGAGGCTCAGTCAGCATCCTAATGTTGTGCCTATTCGTGCTTATTACTTCTCCAAGGATGAGAAACTCCTTGTTTATGACTTCATAGAGGCTGGTAGCTTTTCTGCATTGTTGCATGGTATGAATCGTCCAATCATCTTTTCTTTTGCTTCCAATTCCTCGCTTTCATATCAGAGATGAAAGAACACCACTGTTCTGTAAAGATTTATGATTCTTTTTCTTTGCTCCTAATCCTTAATTTTTTATATGGACTACAGGAAACAGGGGAATTGGACGAACGCCACTAGACTGGGAATCTAGAGTAAAGATTTCCCTGGGAAGTGCAAAGGGCATTGCTCACATTCATGCTGCAGTTGGGGGGAAATTCATCCATGGCAACATCAAGTCCTCCAATGTGCTTCTCAGCCAAGACCTTCAGGGATGCATCTCTGATTTTGGCTTAACTCCGCTAATGAATACCCCAACTGTCCCATCAAGAAGTGCAGGCTACCGAGCCCCTGAGGTGATTGAAACAAAAAAGCATACCCAAAAATCTGACGTCTACAGTTTTGGTGTTCTTCTCCTAGAAATGCTGACTGGCAAAGCACCGATCCAAGCACCAGGGCATGAGGACGTGGTCGACCTTCCAAGATGGGTTCAGTCGGTTGTCCGAGAGGAATGGACTTCTGAGGTGTTTGATGTAGAACTAATGAGATATGAGAATATTGAAGAGGAGATGGTGCAAATGCTTCAGATAGCAATGTCCTGTGTAGCAAAAGTGCCAGACATGAGACCTACAATGGAAGAAGTCGTTAGGATGATCGAGGACATTCGACCATCTGATTCAGAAAACCAGCCATCATCAGAGGACAAGCTAAAGGATTCAAATACTCAAACCCCATAACTATTTAAGCCATGCTCTTCCTATGTATTAAGTTCTATGTTACAGTTCTCTTTGTTCCAGTTCGAGAATGAATTTATCTGACAGGGACACTGCACCAGCCTTTTCTGCAAGTAAGTAGTTTCTACTAGTCAATGTGTGATTCTTTCAGGGTATTTGTGTAACAAAATTCCCAGAGTAGCATTTGATTTCCTCTGGTTATTTGTGATTATTGGTGATAATTGTAATGAAGTTATTTCAGAATAATTATATGTGATTTCCTGTATGGCTATGTTCACTTTACACGACATTATCACAGGACTGGTGATCCTAATTATCTAAATTATCACAAAATTTCAGCAATCACAAAATAATGTAGGAATAATATAAAGCAGGCATCAAAGATGATCCTGTAGTTTACATTTCCCAGTATACCTAGAAAAAAAGAAAAGAAAAGAAAAGAAAATAAAATTAACAACAATAATAATGTAAATAGCCCAGTGTAGGCAGCTTTTTTTTTTTTTCTTTTTTTTTTGTTTGATAATTACTCTTGCACCGATCGGGACCCCATGAGGCGTGAGACAACAAAGAGTCTCTGCACCAGATCCCAAGCCCCCCAACAAACTGAGCTGCCCCTTAGGGGACCAATGTGGGCGGCTTTAAATCTCTAACTCTTGAGGTATATCATTCTTGTACACAAAAATGGGCAATATGTCATAACCAAAAGAAGTTAAGAACCTAAGTTTAGTTTGAAGCATTCTTGTTAACCAAGTCAGCCCCGCTAACATATTTCGCAACAAATGATACTAATCGGAAAGGAGCACCGATCAGTGGAGCATCTGTCAGTGGCACAGCTGCCACTTTGTCAGTGTCACTTTCTACAACCTGCAACTCCAAATCCTGAACCTCCTTATCATCCAACGGTATTTGGACAATTTCTCCGGAGTAATCAGCTTCTGAAGAGTTTAAAACTAAAGGTGGGGGATCTGCATGCACACCATTAATTCCATTTCTGTCTTCTTTGACAGCTACCACTCCCTGGGTTTCCAACCTATTGTTCAATGAGGACATATTATCACTGGATTCAGACATGGGTTCAGTATCACTGGTGAGTGCAGTCACTGCATCACTTCCAATTGCTGAAGAAAGCCCAGCTGCCACACTCTGTCTATCAAGCTTAACAGACAAATCATTCACCTGAGATATAATGTAGTCCAAGAATGGAGGTGTGGTTATGCATGGAGAAGATTAAATCAGGAGCATCATAACTACTATTAAAAGGATAAAAAAGTTGGAAAAGAAAAATAACTTAAACTATGATCCACACAATTCATTATGACAGTACTTAATTGAGTATGTACATGCATAACTTGATAAATCAATTCGAGCGACAGACCACTGAAAAACCATCAGCATTAACGAAAAGAACTAGCAAACTATCATCATATATTTGGAGAAAAGCATACAAGTACCTTCTCCACAAGCTCTATGTTCTCTGTGATCAATTTATCAATCAGTGCACCTGCTGCTTCAATCTGAGTACTGAAGTCCTTTTGTTCTGAAGTAGCATGCTGTAACTGCAGAAAGCAAGATGTTATTCATTGGACATCACAAAATTCCCTATCATTGCTTAAATCAAAACAAATAAGTTCTTTACCATCAAAAGTAATTTTCTTCTGAAAGATTTGATACATAACCAAACATAAGAAACAATTCGTCACAATCTTAAACTTGAACGTTTTGTTCTCAAATTGCAACAAATATGGGAAAAGACCAACTACATTCCAGATTAAACCAAGAAACACGTATTTATGAAGAGAATCCCCAAAGTTCTGGAGGTCTTAAGAACAAACCTTCTTGCTTTCATCAGATGAAAACTGTGACCGCAGACTGGATACGTTTTCTTTCAGTTGGTGGTTTTCTTGTAGGAGATTATTACGAGATTCTTCCAACTCCACTACCTGCCAGACTTTGTTTTTATTCTCATATCAGAATATATAGAGAAATATGAAAAAGAAAGGCCTTGTTCTTTTCGATCAGCAAGCAATTTACCATGCTCTGGGATAGGAAAACTATGTTACAATAAACTAATTGAGTATCCTGTGTACCTGCATCCTTAGCTGGGTAATATCAACACTCAGGCCAGCAATTGTTTCTTTGGATACACTCTGTAAAAGTAAAGATATTGAAAATTAGGAGTATAAAATAAGTGCCTTAACTAGAATTTACAGGACATAAATTGAGGATGGAAAGAAAAAACCAGTAGTTGCTGCAAATCATAAGATGAAAAAGTATATTAAATAAAAGCCACTTTTCAGGAGCCTCAAAACAGACCAGATTCCAATTAAAACCCAAGCCCTCCGGTCAACAACTTGACTAAATCTCAAACTAGCTGGGGCTGGCTAATAAATCCTATTTGTCCATTCTGTCTGATCGAAAGCCACATGCTGCCCTCAATATCACTATGACAAATCTCCCTTCAAATCAAATATTCATCAATTTTTCTCATTAAATTGCTAAATTAATTCAAAATCAGTCATGTATTTTGTATGATACAAATAAAGGCTATATCAAAGACCATCAACCAGACAAACAATTTAAGGTTAAAAGAGAAAAGGAAGGGGGGGGGGGGGGGGGGGGCAAAGCTGTACTAGTACCACCAAAAATAAAAAGGAGATTTTGCTACCTCCATTTGAGTCCAGGAATCTTTGTCTGCCTCTAAAAGTTTTAGTCTTTCCTCCAAGCTAGCCTGTGGAATCAAAGTAGCTTTATTGCATACCGGAATTTCAAGGAAATAGCACATATTCATATACAGGGAGACACCATGACAAAGAAGAAGTAATATATTCATAAAGGGAAGCAAAAGAGAAGATCTTTCAATTGGTCTGCTTAAAATTCATCAGAGAGAGAACTTTACCCTTTTCATATTCAGTGCAGCACTTTCATCCCGTGACTGACTAATTTTCTGCTCCAAGGCAGCCTGCATGCAGCAACATATAGCTTACAATTCTATTTAAGTTTCTGGAAAATCATAAAATTGCCAGCTGTTGAAATATAAATCTCTAATATTAAAGAAAGAAAAGAGAGAAAGACATAATGCAGCCTATCATCCAATACAAAGTACCTCTTTTTGAAGCCAAAATTCTTTTTCACTCTGTAAATTTGCAATATTCATCTCTAGACCACCCTGTAAATTTCCGCTTAGATAGGTCAGTTCGCTAGCAAACATATAAGAAAAATACAAACCACTTGCAAGTCTAAATGGAGAACGTCCAATGATCCAGATCAATATTATCAAAATATTTTTCTTTCCGTTCGGACAATTAGATTAAGCTAATATTACCTCTCTTTGTATGTGTAAATCATTTTGATTTCGCAGTTGTTTGATGGTCTCTTCTAGGGTAGCCTGTAAGAAACAGTGAAATGTTATGTGTTTCACCTGCGTGGGGGGGAGTGTTGGGTGGAAGTGGCAGAGGAAGGTCCTTAATTAAAGATTGTTAATACACACTGGAATTTTTTAAATAACTGGAAGTTACCAGAAATCAACCCAATGAAAATAATATATTTTTCACCTCTTTCTGCATGCGTAAATCATTTTGTCTCTGTAATTGCTGGATTGTCTCTTCTAAGGTGGCCTGCTGAGAAACATAGAGTAAGGGTGTCATCACAATGAATATAAACAAAAACAGGGATTCTGTAGCTTAACTGTCAAGATAAATAGATAACTAGATTAGACTTGAAATTACCACTTTCTCTTTGTATAAATCACATTCATTCTGTAATTGTTGGACTGTCCCTTCCAAGGTAGCCTGTCAGAACACAATAACTTAATGGTTCACAGTGAGGATCAAAGGAAAGACAGGTAATTTGAAGAACGATGAGAAAGAAGCATCTAATCTATATCAACTGAATGGCCTACTATTCCCACACATAAAATTAAATTGTTGCTTAATTATGTAACCGGATTCAATTTACATTACCTCTTTCTGTATATGAGATTCTCTTTCATTTCTTAAATGTTTGACTGTCTCTTCCAAAATGGCCTGCAAAAACAAAAATATAAATTCTTCATCTATGTGACTTAGAAAAAGAGCAGAAAGAAAAGACAGCAATTCAAAACAACCATTACCTCTCTTTGCAACAAATGCTGTCTCTCAGCTTCAGCTAAGCTTGCCTGTAAAAAAGGAAAAAAAAATCTCTGCACTCAGCAGTCACTCATTAAAAAAAAAAATCAATTTTTTTACTGTAAATATCTGTCAATATTAAACCAAAAACACATATCTAATATTCAGTTAATGAAGTGTAATTGTTATGCAAAATCCAGCAATTCAGAAATGTAATGATGCGGTTAAAAATAAATAAATAAATAATAGAAGCTTAATCACATATTGAAAATATAAATTTATGTAAATCCCAAATCAGTTAAAAGCAAAACTTACGCTTTCAGCACCATTGGATTGGTGTCTATCGGCGTCCACTTGAACATTTTGAATGTCAGCTGGCTCAGAAGCTTGGCTGCGAACGTCATCTTTCTGTCCATTGGTCACGTGATTCGGATCCTCGCCGACGGCCACATCATCCGTCGTCGTCTTGGTCTGCTTGTTCTTCTTCTTCTTGTTTCTCTTCTTCTTCTTCTCATCCTCCATTTCACACTCGCTCTACTACTGACAAGAGATCCAATTCAATCTCTCACCTGGCAGCGAAGCATATAAGATATCAGCATTTGATTCGCAAATAAATCAATAGAAACCCTAATCCTTCACATACAAATCCGAAAGTTGAGATTCAGACGATTACGATATGCGGATACAACAAATCCAGTAGAAAATTTTGAGAACGCTCGTTAACTGGGATTACATTACAGTTTGAAAAATTTGTCGTTATTGACCTCTTTTTTTCTTTTTCTTTTTCTTTTTTTTTTTCCGTGTGGGAATTAACTAACGTTGTAGAGTAAATGAAAATAATTATTTAAATAAAAAAAATTCGGAAGTTTTTTGTTTGTGTTAGGTGAAGCCGTAGGTGTTCCTGATTTTGTAAACGTTTAATTGGCACATAGGGCGAGACCCATTACACATGGGGTGATGGGAAGATGGAGAGTGCAATAGTGCAAATTACTAGTTATCCAATTGCATATTGATTAATTTTATAATAATAATAATAATAATAATAATAATAATAATAATAATAATAATAATAATAATAATATGATTTTTAATTTAATTTGATTAATTTTTTGAGAATATTATATATATATATATATATATATATATATATATATATATTAATTGAAGAAACAATCGTAAATTCATAATGATACCATACACGACAAAAAAAAAACGAAATATATTTTAATTGAGTTAATAAACGAGCTTGGCATTTGTGGTTTTTTTTTTTTCCTTTCAAATATTTGGAGATAAACTTGGTCAATTTAGCCTAGATATGAGATATCTGAAATTATGATATTGCATGGTTAATTTATAAGATTTTTCTAAAGAATTTAAATTTGTAAACTTCAATAAGATTATTATGTAATTTAAAAAATATATAATGAGGGAATTATTAATTATTTTGCCTACATTATTATGTGTATATCAATTAAGACACAAAAGTTTTTAATATCAAAGCCATCTAATCAAAAGCTGATAGATTCGTTTGATAGGGTAACATAAGTTTCACACTCAAATCTAATTGACAAATTGTCACGTGAATATTATACTATATTAAAAAAAATGATTGATCCCATTCCATCTCATTTATAATCTTATCATATATTGTATCTTTTACTTTTATCATCATTAACTTTCTTTCATATCATGTTAACTTTTATCATCATTAACTTTCTTATCATATATTGTATCTTTTACTTTTATCATCGTTAACTTTCTTTCATGTCATCAACTTTCAAGCGAGTATCGCAAAAGCTTTTGCCTGATGAACAATTTCTTCCAGTTGATGCTGAGTTAATTCTGAAATTCCTCTTCCTCGTGTTTGAAGATAGGACAAAGTTACCAATGAGTTTTTGGTTCAGTAGGAAAATTTTTATACTTATAATATTAAGTATAAGGATTCGAGTCTTCATAAAAATATTTATGGAGTTTATTTATAATTCTCCTTCAATTATCAAATAATTGAGTGGAGTCAGTTTATCCTTCACGAAATATGAATGAAGTGGATAGCTCTCGAATATTTAAGAGAGATTAAAGAATTTGAGCAGCGCTTCAGATGAGTAAATACTACGAAGAATATTTTAATTATAGAATTTATTTATAAATATTAATTGTAATACTTATAGTCATATATAACAATATTAAAAAAAAAAAAAAGAAGGTAAGACAAAGTTAATCTGGCGTGATGATAAAAGAGGAATTTATTAGAGAGAGAGAGAGTGCTTATCAAGTGTATCTTTAATGATGAGATTTCCTAAGATTCTTAGTTGCTCCAACAGTGTTCCAAGGTGGATTTAAGTTGTTGTGGCATTGCTGTGTGTCAAACAAAAATTAAAATATATTTTTTGGAGTGCCACCGACAACTTGCCACCAACTTCCGAAAATCTCTATGGGAGAAAAATTTTAACCGACTCTTGGTGCCCTAGATATGTACACTTGATTGTGAGACTACTATGCATGCTCTGTTGAAGTGTGGTTTTTGCTAAAAAGGTATGGAAGCTCTCTTCCATTGGTGCTTAATGGGAAATTCCTCACTTAAGCTTCAACGGACTAGCCTGGTTTATAATAGAAAATGGTAATAGAGATGGTTTTGGCTTGTTTATGGTGACATCCTAAATTATTTGGAGTTCAAAGAATAATGGATGTCTAGAAAAAGAAATTGTTGTCTATTATATAGAGCTATGGATCTATTGCATTCTAGTATGAAACCCTTCCATTCAACATTGATTTCCCCCTTGTATTCTTTGGTATAAAATGAAAGTAGATGCGGCTGTAAATTACGATGGCGGATTGGTTAGCTTAAGAGTAATTATAAGAAACACTCAAGGAGTTATGGCTATAACAACTTGGAGATGTCATTTCTCAAATGATGTTGAATTGGTTGAAGTGTTTATTTATGAAGGATTAAAGATGATCAAATTAATGGGGCTTTATCCGTTAATTATTGAACCAAATTCACAAAATGTGATTAGGTTGATCATTGACAAGCTCGCAAATTAGAGTGAGATTGAATACATAGTCGATGGGATTAAATATCTAGTTAAGAATGTTTCTAATATTGTGTTTAAGATTGTCCCCGTAATTTGTAATTTAGAGGCTCAAAAGTTGTCTAAATTGGCATTGCCAAAATCATATTGTTGTATTTAGTTAAAAGAAGTTCCTGTTGAACCCCGAACTTTGCTATCTTGTGATAATTATTTGTCTCATTAATGAATAATTATTTTCACTCAAAAAAAAAAAAATTGTATTTTTCATCGTGTGTCTTACTTTTTCCTCCTGCCGACTACCAACAGATTATAATTCTGTGATCATTTTTTTCTGCCCTTGTTTCCTTTACTTATAATTAGCTTCTGACAGCAATGTCAATACTAAAATTATTAAGTTATATTTCAAATATGTTTCATACTAAATAAGAGGTATAGTTTGAGACACTACTAATTTATCATGAAAAAGAAAAATTCAATGTGTAATATTTTAAAAATTTTGTTTTAAAATTATTTTAATAATCTTACGTCATAAGGACTTTTTTTTCAAAAAACAGAAGAAAAATCTATGAATTATAGCGATTTACTTGATTCTCTCGTGAAGTTAGTGGAATAAGTGCCACTTTTGGACGGAGGCGTAAAGCACTCAGTGAATCCATGTGATCGCAATGATTAAGTGAGGCCTCTGAGTGTAACCTTTAAAAATTAAATTATTATTAACTTCGAATTATTTTTTTCAGTTTTAAAAAAATTATTAATTTTCAGTTAAAAAACCTTTAAAATTAAAACTAAATTTCCACAACCCAACGCGACAGAGATAGAAAAGTAGGTGGCATCAGAAATAAAGAAGATAATTAAAATTAATATTATTTTTTAAAAGAAATGGGACAAGAACGATAATTAAGCAAAAATTACCAACCTAAAAGAAAATAATAAAAAAAATTGCCACGTATATAATCATGTAAAACAAGGTGGAATTTTCTCTCTCAACGACCTCTGCCTTGAAGAACAGAAGCAAGAGATTGTAGAGGAGAGAGGTCGGGACGGCCAGTAGCTGCCGCAGATCTGCTCCAAAGCCGTTCCCGTTTCTCACTGCTATTGCCCTCCGATCTCCTTCTTCGCCGCACAAGGTCAATTTCGTCATTATTTTTAAGTAAATTTATTTTCTTTACCTTATTAAAATAAATTAAATAATTTGTTGTTTATAAGCTTGGATCGTTGCATTAAGTAGCCGTATGTGGCTTAGCTTACAGTGTTGCAGATCGTAGGTTTGTTGTGGCTTTAACTTTTAATAATCCGTTGAAGCATCATGGCTTCGAAGCGTATTTTGAAGGAACTCAAGGATTTGCAGAAGGATCCTCCCACCTCTTGCAGCGCTGGTATATATTTTTGTTAATTGAGAATTTGGATCATATTTTAGTTGATTTATATTTAAATTAATCGAAATTTACTTCTTGTGTTTGTTTCTATCACTATTTGGCTCGTGGTTATTAAGATTGGTTGTGATTGGCCACCGATATATTCCTTGTGGGTGTATTCTTAAACTCTTTAGCTGGGCTAATTGTATTGGTGGCTGGTTGTTTTCAAACTTTCAATGGAAATCAGGAATTTTATGGTCAAAATCCCCCCCCAAAAACAACACACACAAACATTTAAATGAATTAAATATACATTGTATTACACTCTCTAACATATAATTTGATACTGAAGGTTTTTGTATTCTTCAGCCATAGAACTATAGTATCATCAATCAATAAAGTACTTGTTGACTTTATTATATTTCACTAGTGATATGTCATTAAGTAGCACCTCTCAATGAGTGGCACTTCATATTCTACATCAAGTGGGTACAAACATTGTATCCCAGTCATGTATGTGCAGCTTTAATCTTTTTCCGAATCATTTGTGTTAACTAAATAAGTAAGTTTTGGTAATTGTTCCAAAGCTTGTTTAACTATTTAACAGTGTATGCTGTATCAGTTGGCTACAAATGTTGTATCACAAATTTATATAGTTGTTTTACTCTTTTTTTGAATCACTTTATATCATCTAAACTAAATTTGTTATTTTTTGCTGATTGTTTCTATCTTCTTTAATTGTTTAACAGGTCCAGTGGCTGAAGACATGTTCCACTGGCAAGCAACAATTATGGGCCCCCCTGATAGTCCATATGCAGGAGGTGTATTTTTGGTTACCATTCATTTTCCTCCGGATTATCCCTTCAAGCCCCCAAAGGTAATTTTCGTCTCTTATGCAAATCATGTGTTTGATTTGGTTTCTTGTCAACAGCAATCCTGTATTGATTTGTTTTGACTTATTAGTCCCATGGTATTTTTTCTATTTAGGTTGCTTTTAGGACCAAGGTCTTCCACCCAAACATCAACAGCAATGGAAGCATATGTCTTGATATCCTTAAAGAACAGTGGAGCCCAGCTCTTACCATTTCAAAGGTTTGAATTTCCTGCTTTTAGATTTACATTAGTAGTATTTTATGTGTTTGGAATCTCTTTATTCTAGTTTGGTAGTGGCATGCAACTCTATGATCATGCACAACTGAATAAAATCAACCCTGGGATCATATAGTTATACTCCCAAGTCCATCTTTTGGATCTTTGAAAGAAAGTCAGATGGTAAATATGTGCTCTATTTATCATATCTTTGGGATAACTGAGTGAGAGGAACAGACATCGCCAATTCGTCAATAAATTGTGTCCATCTTTATTTCTTAGGCATTTTGCTAGTTTTCTTCCCTTGTACCCAGGTTCAATGCGCCTTCACAATGAGATTACACCTACGTAATAGTTTCTTATATGTCCCACATCACTCCCATTTTCCGATTGCTCACCTAGTGATTGTGCTTTTGTTTTGGGGTGAAATTATATGACATTAACTGTACGAGTCATGGCAAGCTTTTTATCCTGTTTACTCCAGAACTTTCAGTAATTCTATTAAGTAGTATGCCAAGGTTGGAATCTGGAGCGGTGTTGGCTGGTGGTGAATTGAGGGAAAACTCTTGAAGTTGACCTAAGAAAATTATTTCAAGCAGTGAATTTATTGCAAGATATGAACTGTTTGTTAGTTATCTAACTATGTACGTATGTGTATCAGGTCCTGCTTTCTATCTGCTCGTTACTTACTGACCCAAATCCTGACGACCCGCTTGTACCGGAGATTGCTCATATGTACAAGTCGGACAAGGCCAAATATGAAGCCACTGCCAGGAGCTGGACACAGAAGTATGCCATGGGATAGTTGTTTGGATATTGCAGAAATGGAACTCATTTATATGAAATATGTTGTGTTTTTTTCTCCTTTTTCTTCAATCTTGCTTCGGGAAGGGGATGTTTTGTATTTTAGTAATGAGGAAGGATGTTTGGGGAGGAGTTGCAAGGGCAAGACGTTTTTGTTAATGTTGAATGTTTATTGTTTGAAACTCCTATCATTCAATGTAGTTTATTGTCCTAAAACTACTTTCATTATATTTGCACCGAACATTTTACATCATACAAATGCCTCCTCTTTTGATGAATTCTATCATTAGATAAAATTTGCAAAAAAACAAAAGGGGAATTAATGTTAATATTTGAACTGCTTATGGGTTATGACTAGAGAAATCTCTTTATTGTGTACCATATGTTTTATTCCGTGGTTTGACAAGTTCTACAAATTTTGAGGCTTAACGTTGTTGCAATACCCTGGCGGCTGTACCTGGTCACTGAAAACCTCTTCTGCGGCAAACGAATATTCTTTTTTTTTTTTTGGAGTTATATGTATGGAAAATAGTATAAAAAACACAAAAGATGAGAAATTTTTTTATCTTGTACTGAATTTTTTGTCATGTAGTTATTTTATTTGTTTTTTTTTTTAATCTTTCGGTGATAGTGAGTTGTTCTTTTGTGTTATGTTCTGTGCACATATCACTGTAGGTGGCCAATTGTATTTTTTGCGATTTTTACTTTTAAGAATTATTTAATGAATTATACTAATAAAGTAATAATTACTTATGTATTTTTCAATAAAAAATTAAAAAACTTTTTAACTAAATACAAATTAAAATCTGTGTATGATAATTAAATTAAATATACAAATGATAATGGTTATTTACAGCCTATGAAGCATATCAATTGGTCATGTGTTTAGCTACATACTTTTTGCAAGAATTGTATTTGAACTTTGTTCAGTAAAAACCCATGGGAGAAAACTCCCCCCGCCCAAAAAAAAATCATCAATGACTATATTCTTTGCGATTCCACAATTTCAAGTGTGAGTGAAGACATTTCATCATTTTCAGCCTGTACCTCTTCAAGAGACTTTTCAGAATTTATGGTCTTATCAAAGACCAAATACTCTTTTAAAATATTATCTTGAGTCGATAGAAACCTCACTGTTTCTAAACTTTTATGTCTTATCAAGACTTTATACCTCATAAGAGATATTATTTTATCAATAAGGTGTATATGTTACATTGTATTATATTATTTAATACAGGCGTATTGTATAATATTATATTAATATTAATATTATATTATAATAATATTATACAGTATTTGATGTTACACTATACTATATTAATTTTATACTAATACTAATGGAATATTATTTAAAATTACTATTAATTGTATTAAATAATTATTCGTATATTAATTGTTAAATATATAATTGTATAATGTTATATTAAATAGAGTATAATTAAATAAAGCAATAATATCATATGATATTTTTATGTTTTATTTATTATATTATTATCTAATACTAAAATAATTATGCAAATAAAATAATTTATATTTATAATGTTATAATGTACCACAATGATCCCTTAAATTTTATCAAATATATTATTGGTATTAAGTTAATATAAACAATATTTTAATCTCTATAATATTATGTTTCAAACACATTCTTCGTGAATTAATTAGTGTGACTTATAACTTATAATATGTTTTAAGAGTTGTAGTACACACATAAAAAATCACTTGTTGTGCTTTTACAATTCACGGCCTAAAATCCTTAATACGACACATATGTTATTGAGGAGTGAATAAATGTATCTCATATCCAAAATTGATTATAGTCTAGAATCCAATCTCCCTTCCTACGGAATCTATAAATTTTCAAAATCAGCCCTTAATAATTTATAATTAAAGTTTATATTTTATTTTGATCTCACTCTTGTCGTTGGGCATCAAGATCAACTATGAATTTAAAGAAAATAAATATAGTATATAATATATCTTTTATACGAATAAGTTGACTTTTGTACCCACGACCATGGGAATCCATGTGATTATAAAACAAGGAATATAAATTCTAAAGGCAGTAGTAGCACCGCAAGTTCCTTTCCAGATAAATAAATAAGTAGTTATATCACCCTAAATAACGAGATAAATAACGAGACTAACAAAACAAACAATATTAATAAACTGGATAAGAACGATAATTAAAAAATAAAAAAATTGCAAGAAAGAACAAAAAAATGGGGAAAAATAAATTTTGCCACGTATATAAATATATGCAAAAGAACACGAAACGTTCTTTCTCGACGATATTTGTGTTGAAGAACAACAAAGCAAGGGGTTGATAGAGGAGCGAGGCGGGGGCGGCTTGACGACCTAGATCTGCTTCATCGTTTCGTTTTCTCGACGCTATCGCTCTCCGATCCTGTTCTCTGCCGCGCAAGGTCAGTTTGCGTAGTTATATTTTTAGTATTTTCGAAATTTTGATTTAAACTTTTTTATTCAGATGCAGTAGATCAAATAATTTGTTGTTTTACAGGCTTGGATAGTCTAATTAAGAAGCTGTATATGGATCTGTTTATAGTTTCGCAGGTCTTAAGATTCGTTGTAGTTTCAATTTTAATAATCCCTTGAAGAGTCATGGCTTCAAAGCGTATTTTGAAGGAACTCAAGGATTTGCAAAAGGATCCTCCCACGTCTTGCAGCGCTGGTATAAATTTTTGTTACTTTTCAATTTGAACCACATTTTAGATTACTTATATTTCGTATCATTTGGTGATAGGGTTTGCTTGATCTATATTTGCTGTTTGTGTCAACACGTCGTTGAAATTTGTTACGATTGATTCTGAATTCTGATTGGCTGGCTACCGACGTATATCATGCTGGAGTAGTTTCATTGGCTGCTGGTTGTTTTCAACCTTTCCAAAGAGAGCATGAAGTTTATGGTCACTTTTTCTTTGTATGTATTAAAAAACTGAATGAACTAAATCTGCATTTATATTTAATTCCCGAGCCTATAATTGGATAACAAAAGATTTACATGTTCTTGAATACTGATGTGAAATTAAGTAAACCTCTATCAATGAGGGCCATGTCAATTGGGAACAACGCCATATCCCATCTTTAATGTGTAGTTTATAGGAGGCTGTTGTCGATTTTACTATTTCATTGTTAATGCGTAATTAAGTATCACCTATCAATGAGTGTTGTCTACTAATGCCACATCAATTGGGTAAAAAATGCTGTGCCTGTATTGCCACTGAATGTGTAGCTTTATTTATTTTTAATCAATTTATGTAATCTAAACTAAATTTGTGATTTTGATAGTCTTTCAATGCTTGTTTGATGATTTAACAGGCCCTGTGGCTGAAGACATGTTCCACTGGCAAGCAACAATTATGGGCCCTTCTGATAGCCCATATGCAGGAGGTGTATTTTTAGTTACCATTCATTTTCCTCCTGATTATCCTTTCAAGCCCCCAAAGGTGACTCTTCTTTTGAATGCAAATCAAGCGTCTGATAATATATATATATATATATTTTTTTTTTTGACAGTGGTCATGTATGGGGTTGTTTCGAGTCTTTTGACTTAAAATGTATCATGGTATTTTGTTGTTTAGGTTGCTTTTAGGACCAAGGTCTTCCACCCGAACATCAACAGCAATGGAAGCATCTGTCTTGATATCCTTAAAGAACAGTGGAGTCCAGCGCTTACCATTTCAAAGGTTTGAATTCCCTCCTTTTAGATTTTAATTAGTAGCATTTTATGTGTTTAAAATCTTTTTATTCTGGTTTAGTAGTGGCGTACAACTCTCTGGTCTTGCACAGCCAGGTAAAACTGACCTTGGGATCATAAAGTTGTACTCCCAAGTGCATCTTTTGGATCTTGCAAAGTAAGTTGGATAGCAGATATGTGCTCTTTTTATCTTCTCTCAGAGATATTTGAGGGAAAGGAACTGAAATTTCCCAGTTCATTAAGAAATTGTTTTGTCCTTCTTTATTTCTAATCATTTTGCTAGTTTTCTTCCGTTCTACTCAAGGTCCAATTAAGCCTCCACAATGAGAATACAGCTATATAAAAAATATTTAAACAATCAACATCACTCTCATTTTCGTCACACCGATCAGTGTCCTACAGATACGCTTCTATTTGTGGTGAAATTATTAGACATCAACTGTACAAGTTTTTTCAAGCTTTGTCATCCGTTAAGTATATTTCGGTACATCTATAAGTATATGCCTATGTTGAAATCTGGCTTGATGGTGGTGGATTGAGAGGAAACTCTTGATGTTAATGTAAAAGTACTATTTCAAATATTGAGTTTATGGCAATATAGTAGTTGGTTGTTGGTTATGCAACTGAAAATTATATGCATATCAGGTCCTGCTCTCTATCTGCTCCTTGCTTACTGATCCAAATCCCGACGACCCTCTTGTACCGGAGATTGCCCACATGTACAAGTCTGACAAGGCCAAATATGAATCCACGGCCAGGAGCTGGACACAGAAGTATGCCATGGGATGAAGGTTGTTGGGATATTGCAGAAAAAGGAGCATTTATTGAAATATGTTGTGTGTGTTGTCTATCTATTTTCTTTAACTTGCTTTGGGGAGGGCAGACGTTGGTGTTTTAGAATGGTGTTGGGAGGAGTTGCAAGGGCGGGACGTTTTTATGTTAATGTTGAATGTTTGTGTTTGAAGCTCCTTCGATGGAACGTAGTTTATGGTCTTAAGTACTTGTTTACTATTTTGCACCAAACATTCTTACATCGCCGCGTCTGTGTTCATGCAATAATCATGAAGAAACAAACGCCTTCGCTTCCTTCCTTGGAAATTTCTTCCATAATAGAAAACTTGCGATAAAATAGGCGAATCATGTTGGTACTTGAAATTCGTAAGACTTTTTCATTCTATGATATCTTTATTCGTTTGTTTTCACTTATAAATTCTGGCACATACTGTGTACTGTTTCAACTTTGTATCTTAGACAATCCAACTCAACTCCCTCTTCTATAAAAAAAAACTACTGTTGAGGCGTTGAAGCTGACTAGCCCATCAGATTCGATTGGCTCTCTTTGTTTTAATTTCCGGGCTGACTTTCTAATTCAACAGAATAAAAGGTTCCCATAGTTGCATCGCAGCATCTCGTTGTCGATTGGTCCGTTTTCATGGATTTGTTTGTAGGAAACTAGAAATTGGATCGGGGTGCCACAGTTGATTTCAAATTGCAAGGCCCTTGACCCCGTCGTTATTACCAGTGATAATTTCCTACAAAGGCTCAGCGTCCCCATCAGAATTCACATTCACCAATTGAAAATTCGATGATTCCAAGAAAATTCTCTATCCAACAAAACAGTTGATATTTTCTGACTTATGCCCCCATGACCGTTCTATTTACTAATTACTAGCCACATACTGACTCCATTAAACTTGACCATAACGCCCCCGATGCCTGCTGGCTATAAAGCCTACAATCACCTACAACTAAAAGGAAGGGTATTCAAGTAAATACGATCCTTGCTCTGACAGAGGTCTGGTTAGCAGTCAAAACTAATCATTTAACCGACATGGTGAGGTTAATAAAGTAATTACAGCTTGGTACCCGAATTTAAAAACAAACAAAACACAAATACATTCACACTGAAAAAAACGATGTCCACGTTGTTTGGTAACTGTGATTTATTCCCTTAATCATCTTTTAATTCCATAACAACGAGACGTTTATTTTTAATCGCAGATAGATACTCTCCCATCTTTATTATATACCTGTATAGCCTTCTCAATTCTGTGAACGTCGGCGTTTTGTTGTCTGGTAAGGTTTTGAAAATTTGAATCTTTCTATTCTGATTTCCAATTTAAGTTAGTCTCGAATTTCTTTGCTCCTTTAATCGATGATATTGTTTAGGTTTACGGTAAATTCATTTAAATTTTCGTTCCTATGTTTTGTTTCGGTTTTAAAGATTTCATTTTTGAATTTGAATTTTTTATTTTTTTGGCCTGATCAATGCCAATTAAGTTCTAAGATTGAGCTAATCTTCTAAAGCAATGGAATTTGATAGATTTGTGTTATTTGTTGTTGCTTATAATTCATTTTGTTAATAGGAAATTATTACCTGCTTTTTGTTCGAAAGAAGCTGGAAATTTGATGCGTTAAATGCTAACGCCTGGAGTGCAATATTTTTGTTAGGACCTTTTTTATTAGAATAATCTGAACTAGCAATAGAGATGCAAAAATTGTATTTCTAAATTTGCTCAATATCTTCTGTAATTATGGCTACTGACGCCTATTTTACTCTGCTCTATTTGGACAAGATCATTAGTTCTGAATTTGTTTACTTAAATAGGACTTTGAAGAGAAAGGATTTGCCGGCTTCATTTGCGTTATTGTTTTCAACTAGAATGAACAATTAAAGAGAGTTTATCTGCAATTCCAGATATGTCACATTGAAGGTCTTCAACTTTCAGGTTTTCCATCTGTTAACTGTTAGCTTTCAGGAATTTGGCCTTCAAAGCTTCAATATGGGAACGTGTTTGTCCAAGGTAATTACTTTTAGCCTGGTGTCTGTAGAATTTTTCTGTTTCTCTGCACATGAAATTCTGTTTTTTCTCTTATGGCTTAATCTTAGTAAATGGATGAAAATCTTTGAAAGCTATGAAATCAATGACCATATATGCAAATATTTGTTGTTTTGGCCGTTTTACTGAAGCAACTATATAAGACTTATCCGTTTTCGTCCTAACTCTGCAATGTTCATGATGTTTGTAGCGTCAACATGATGAGGAGGATGGTGAACATCCTGTTGAGTTTGCTGGTGGGAATGTGAGTCTTGTTACTACCAAAGATATGTGGGACCAAAAGATGTCAGAAGCTAGTAGGGAAGGGAAGATAGTAAGTTATCTGTCACCTTATTTTCAGGCCAGAGAAAGAGCATTTAGCATATGCTGTCTGGGATTTTGATGATCATGTTGAATGGCCTGCTTTGGTTGTTTTGACCAGACTGTTTATGTTTTGTTGAGCATTCAAATCCTATAATGTGCCAACAAATCTGGCCTTTATAAAGATTGGCACCCTTGCTCAAAATTTCACATTTGAGAATCAAAGATTTACAGCAAATATAAGTCCTTATTTAAAAAAACGTCAAATGTCATGTTTGACGTTTGCATCACAGAATACCCGGCATCAATTATGAAGCTGGGAATAATCGCTAATATCTTCAGTGAATGAATTTAGGTCAAATATAATGAGTTCTGTTCTAAAATTCTTTTAATATTGCATTTTGTGGATTCACGAAAAGAAAGTTGAGTACATTATGCCTCATCACTGTTGCCTTTTATGTTTTCCTTTTCTGAATAGATTGCTTCTTGGTGTCGCTAGATATTTGCTAGAATTTTTTTCCACCTCTTACGGACAGAATACTCAATCCTGGCTTGCAGTTATAGTTCAATTAAGACTGATTAGTGAAGTTTAATTTGACTTATCTGATGAGTCTTCTTTCATAAATATATGATTGAACAGGTGATTGCGAACTTCAGCGCAACATGGTGTGGTCCTTGTAGAATGATTGCACCATTCGTCAGCGAGCTATCTGAGAAATACCCTTCGTTAATGTTCCTTTTGGTCGATGTTGATGAACTAGTTGTAAGTAATATACTATTTTTTTGAACTTTGAAGAAACCTGACTTAGAAATTTTAACAATTGATCTTAGAATGCCTTTACTGATGCCAATGGACTGCACTCATAAGTCATAAACAATTTTCCTAAGAACATTCACAAGATAGGAAATCAAGAAGTAACAATCCAGGCAAATTTATTGTGCAAATCATTCTATACGCTGATGTTATTGGGTTTGTATGGTAAAATCTGCTGAACTTCTATAGTGATGAGATTTGTCCGGGTGAAATAGCAATTATTGGAAGCATGGCTTCTTGTGTGTGATGCAGGAGTTCAGCACTTCATGGGATATCAAAGCCACTCCAACTTTCTTCTTTCTTAAAGATGGGCAGCAAGTTGACAAGCTAGTTGGAGCAAACAAGCCAGAGCTACAGAAGAAGGTAGCAGCGGCTGTAGACTCAGTTGTCCCAAGTTAAAAATGATGATTACAATGGTCATACAATCTGTGTTAGCATTGTCACCAATCTGTGTATGTTTGTGTTAGTAGTTAGATAAGATTGCTTGATTGCAAGATTTTTTTTTTTTTTTTTGGTTGTATATTTATGCATTACTTTCTGTAGAAATGGCTGCTTATGTGATTTGTGATTCAATGCAACCCTGTTCATGAAACAATGAAATGGAAATATGAGAATATAGCACCGTTACTCTTTTGGTCACCACTCTTGTGTCGTCAATAGACCTCAAAGTCTACTTTTTTCTGACTTCCATACCCATCACTTACAATTTGTACTTGAATTCCTTTTGTATCAGCATGTTCCGTAAATTTAATTGACCAGTTATAAATTCGGCGAGAATATTGGGGTGCCCATAAGGATTTGTAATTCGTGTAATAGCAATGTTTATTTTTCGATTCACACAATTAAGTTCTTTTTGTACATTCATCTGTAATTCTTCAATTCTTCGCGGTCTATTTTCTAGTAATAATTTTGGGAACCCTATATAGATTATAACTTGAATTAGATCAATTCTTTTTTGAATCTCTATCCGTGCAATTCCCTCAACACCGGAAGATATTCTGATATTTTTGCTTACAAAATTTGACCCAAAAAAACATTAATGCATACAGCTTCCTACCCATTGTTGACTCTTTCCTCCTCCGTTCGGTCTGGCTGGAACCACTAAAGGAAAGAAAGTGGGTGGATGTACTGTTTTTCCTTATCTGTTCGGTTGTTTCTGCTTTAAATGTTACAAGTGGCGGTGCCTTTCCTAAAGAATTTGCCTGGACCAAATTAAGTTATTTTCCTTTTTTTTTTTTTTTTTAAGATTTGCTTCTGCTGGAAAGAACTTCACTCATTGAATCATAGCTGTGAATTGGTACAAGTTCACATGCGGTTATTTATTTATTTATTTATTATTATTAATTTGTTTTTGTGACCTTTTATTTGTTTTGCAGTTGCGAAATGAAATTATCATAAAACGAGTGGTCTCACTTTTCTACTTTAAATGTTGTGTCCAGAATCAAGCACCTTACGTGCCAACATTAAAGTCAAATCAAACTAGCAATATAAAAGCTTGGTGAAAATCAAAACTGAAAGCAGAATAAAAAATTAGTATTATATATTTCAAGGACCTTGCTCTGTCACAAAGGTCAATTATTCAAGAAAAGATATAGCCGCGTATAAAGAGGACCCCAAGCCAGCTCTCTCACTAGCCCCTTCCCACGTTTGCCAGCTTATCGGAAATACCCTGCCCCCCAATTCTTTTTAATTTTTGTATTTCTAGTAATCTAATTAAAATGGGAAATAAATTGAGAGGATACTGAATGTGGTCGTTGCCTTGCATAATGGCCTTTCTATAAGATCAACTAACAAGGCCCCCACTCACATGTAATCAGCCGAATTTTATGGCAGAGGGCACATAGGTTTTATTATATACTGCTACTGTTGATTCTTTTCAGATTTGAGATTTGAGTCATCAAACGGTTGTCCTATCACAATCACAACCCGGCTATATGAAACTAAGCGTGATATGAAAAATATATAGACAATATATATAAATAACAAAATACAAATTGTGACATAATACTCGTTGAACTGAAGTGAAAACAAATTGCTTTTACACTCTTTCATTTAATCTTAGATACTAGATACAAATTGACACATCATCAAAACATGTGAAGAGGGGGAGGGGGGGAAAAAGAGAGAAAAATGATTATTGGTAAATAAATGAATAAGCCAAAGTGAACTGAAAAGTTGATAAGCAATCCAGTAGCATTACCGGATTCTGGCAAGGACGGTTGTGATTCTATCGCCCTTTGGGGTTCATGATCTGTGAGAATACTGCACTTGGTGTTAACCCATCTGAGTCTTCACTTGCTAAGCTCCGGCCACCTATGCTCATGCTCATTCCAGTGCTCCTTGAATCTGTGATGTTGCCATTAAAACCTGAACATGCGTTGGGATCTTTCTTACCTTTACAGTCGACATCAAATGCTCCTTCCTCAATGTCCATTCCTCCGCCAGGAACTTTGCCGCTTTCCTCTGCACTCTCTTGTAGCTGCAAAGCGAACTCTAGGTTCCACAGCACATCGCCCATTGATGGCCTCTCAATACCTTGATCAGATACACACTTCATTGCTGTCTCGGCAAACTTTTTGAAGCATTCGGGTGCAATCTTTCCCTTAAGATAAGGGTCCATAATCTGTTCGAGGATTCCTTTCTTGTGACAATGAGCAGCCCACTCAGCCAAGCTCACTTGCTCCTTGGGCAAAGTTGGGTTTAAGGCTGGTCGAGCACACAGGATTTCGAAGAGCACGACACCAAATGAATAAACATCAGACTTCTCTGTTAGTTGCTGACGCCTGAAGTACTCTGGGTCCAAATAGCCAAAACTACCCTTCACAACAGTGCTGACATGAGTGTGATCCAACGTAGGACCTGTTTTTGACAAACCAAAATCAGAAACCTTTGCCACCCACTTCTCGTCCAAAAGAATATTGGTAGTCTTAACGTCTCTGTGGATAATCGTGTGTTTAGCGCCAGTGTGGAGATAGTGCAAACCTCGAGCAGCCCCAATACATATCTCAAGCCTTTGCTTCCATGGCAGAGGGGGCTTTTGAGTTTTGTAAAGATGCTCCCTCAGTGTTCCATAAGCCATGTAATCATATACAAGGATCATTTCACAGTTCTCTTCACAGTAACCAATCAATGAAACAAGGTGTCGGTGTCGAAGTTTTGAGAGCATTTCAATCTCAGTCTGGAACTCATGCACACCTTGCTCAGAGAGTGGGTTCCCACGCTTGATAGCAACTTTAGTTGTTGCACCATCGATTTCTCCTCGGTACACTTTGCCAAAACCTCCAACCCCAAGAAGTAGAGCTTCATCAAAGTTGTTAGTGGCAGCTTTTATCTCAGCAAATGAGAAGTGGCGGCAAAGATTTGAAGGAAGGGAAGATGCATAACTTCCTGTAGTGTTTGTCTTGGCTGATCCAGCAGAGTGTGAATTTCCATAGAGTGAAAGAGGAAGCCAACCAGATTGCGCATCACTTGAGCTCGGATCCTTCCCTTGTCTGCGGCAACGAGATGCAGCAAAAACACAAAAACCAACGACAAGGGCCAGAGCAATTCCTCCACCAACACCCCCACCAATTATTGCTTTCTGCTTTGAATTACCCGAGGAACTCGATGGCAGAGCCAAAGACGGATCAACTACATCCTGTTTAGGAGCAGGGATAGGATTTGGCCCAGCAAGATTACTATTTGGATCACTTAATTTGAATATCTCAACTCCATTTAAGATTGCATCATAATACTGTGGCTTTGAAGCCACATTTGGATGTAGCCCAAGCCATAGATCCTTCTGAGGTCCATTACCTGGAACAAAAACCGCAAAATCCTGATATAATGGAACTCCATTACCCTTTGTCAACCCAGCCACATCAAATGCAGGAAAAGCAGTTTGATTGTTGAGCAAAATGTCAAAGACTCTCTGATTAATTTTGGTTATCTCTGGAAGAACCTCACAGAAATGAAGCCTAACCAGATAAGAGAATCCTGAGTCAATGCTGAAAACCCAAGACAACTCGTAATTTAAGTTGATTTGAGGATTTGGCCCCATTTGTCGAGCGGTGGCATAGACATCAACAGGTGCAACATAGGAAGGAATGTTACTCGGGTACCTAATCGTCATATTTGGACCAATTGTCACCGGCACCCCCAACGCTGCTCCAAAAATGTATGGCTGGTCGTCGTACCAAGACCTAAACAGACCCGTATCTCCCGAAGGGGAGATATCTTTTCCACCCACATTCAACCGATAAACATTCTCAAGAGCAGTAGTGTTATCAATGGAGATAGGAGAACTTTGACCCACAATCATCAAATCTCCATCAGTATTTTTATAAATATCCGGCATTGACATCACCTCAATCCCATTCACAAACGCATACGCATTTGAAACATTCATAGGACTAAACGTGATATTCAAAGTTTCCCCATCGACAGGAATCGCATACTCCTTAATAACATAAGCATAATTCAAAGCTTCTGCAGTTTGAGCAACACTAAAGTTCTTAAGAAGAGTATAAGGCCCGGTACTCACCGAAAAGAGAGCATCGGTTGCATTAAGCCGATTGTATGAATTCGGATAAAAATAAAGCCGCACAAACTTACGACCAGCAACAACAGGGAAACTGTAGGTAAACTCAGAACGGAAAACCCTAGCGGTCATGTAAGGAATTGTCGGTGTAGAAGGGTCTTGAGTGGCAGCTTTGGAGGTTGTGGAATCCTTAGTTGATAACAAAAACTTTGACCCGATATCAGGAGTCCAACTCCGTTTATCGTCATCACTGAGTATTGAGGATTCACCACAATTTAAGAGAATTTGTTCACTGGGTACGTAGTCAGCAGCTAAGGTGACATGAATAGCAGAAGCTAAGGAAAGAAAGATGAAGACGGTAGCAAGAAATTGCTTATTTAAGTTCTTCATGGACACAAAAAGCTGATTTTTTTCTTTTTAACAAATCAGCTTAGTTGACAGGAATTTTAAACTAGGAAAGATTTATATGAGCAGAAGAATTCAATCAGGACACTGAAAAAGACAAATGAACAAGCAAGATCTGACTCTGTAAATTCAAGATCAGAACTTTTTTTTTTAATGAGTTATGAGCTCAAAGGACAAACTTTTCAGCTAAACAAATTATGAATCCAAGCAGGAATTCTTCAGATCCAAAGACTTTGAGAAGCTGAAACAGAGAAAAAAAGAAAAATACTTGAGAAATGGGAACATTTCAAGTCCGAAAGAAAGCTTTGGGTACTAAAGGGGGCAGTTAAGCGAACGTTACCTTAGCATGAAGCGGACTGACTCACTGAGTCGAATCGGACAGAACACGAGTTAAGAGCTTCCGTGGGGGGGCAGAGAGACAGAGAGAGAGACAGAGAGAGAGAGAGAAAGAAACGGAGGTTTGTAAGAACGAGAAGCTAGAATCGAGCTGTGTCCGAATTTTATACTGGCAAGTGGGTGGTTACTGCTGCTTATTTAACCGATAATAACAATTGTAACCCTGAACTCTAAATATTCCCCAAAGGAAGCCAAACTTAAAAATTTAAATGCTTTATGGTCGAAATTAATTAAAGTTAGCTTAGTACAATATGTAATTTTATTACTCTACTATTATATATGTAACCTGCTCAAAATCTTGAAAATTTGGATTACACTCATTTTATTATATTTAATCTGACGGTAGGGACTTCATGGGAAAAAAAAAACCCGTATGCACTCATTCGATATTATACTAAAATGAAAGGGGCTGGATGTTTATTGCAATTTTGCACAATATTTTAACTCGTCGATTAGGTCAGTAATCTGCGATCGTTTTTTTTTAAAAAAAATGAAATTTTAATCAATAAAAGACAACCTGAAGGGTGGAACTGTGGAAATGGCTGGAAGGACCTTGGCAACTTTGGTCTATTACGGGATTTGCCACTGGGTAGTGGGTAATGACGAAAGTGGGTTATGATAGGGTGACAGATCATCACTCTTAACGAGCTGTGAGTTATCAGGAGTGCATGTACAATACAAATAGAATAATAAGCGCGTTTAGGGGAAGCGCCTACGCGGTTTGTGATCATTTGCGGAAGTGCTCGTTAATTGTCATTTGGCGGCGTTTGATTTATTCCACCGGTTCAAACTAGGAATCTGTAGGTCCAGATTGCGTGTGGGTCGCTTTATCAGAAAAAATCTTGCGAGGGCCCAGAACAGGACAGGAGGACGGTGGTTACTGGTTTAATGCTTTGAAGGCGCGTTTTATGAAGGGTGGGTTAAAAAATCTATAAATATTTCCAAATTCGTAAACCTAATGTGGAATTCACACTGCACTCTGTGAGAATCAAACTCCTTACCCCACCCAAGTCATCTTTCCACGACGTCAATTTTTGGAGACTTTTAAGAGTGAGAAAACGTCCATCAGTGGAATCGAAAAAATTGAATGACCGTCCTTTTTTTTTTTTTTTTTTGGTTACAACTTTAAAATAATAAATTATTTCGTTTATGTTTGTCAATTAGTAAAAATTGGTGATGTATCTATCTTCCATCAACTGAGCGATTAAATTCATAAATGAATTTATTATACTATCTTTATTGAGTCTATTCAATGAATGACACATGGCCTCTCATATTATTTCTCATATTTAAAAAAAAAATTTGTCACTTTTTTTTTTCGTTAGGGTTGGTTAATTATCAGGTCGGGCTCGAGCCTAACCAAATCTGAGCCCGACCCAATCACACCAACAAAGGCCCAACGCTAAAAACAGTTTCACATTATGGCCCAACTCGATCGGGTCAAGGTCAGGCTCGGGCTTTATTCGAGCCCAACCAATTTTTTTTAAATTTTTTAATAGTTAAAACATTAAATTCAGCTCCCCTAATTAAATAATAAAATCACAAGCGATGTTGGTGATAGAAGTTGCAGGCTTGCAGCAAGCCAGTAGCGCCTATTGTGGGCTTGTGGCGTGGCGTGACGATTCGCAATGGTGCGGCTATAGTGTGTTGGTGGCGTGAGTCACGGCTGCGCTCAAATTGGTCGCAAGTTGGTGGCGTGAGCGTGGCAGCGATTGCTTCTCTTGCGTTAGGGTTTAGAATGGGAAATGTGTGTGTTCGTGTGTGATTGTGTGACGTGAGTGTGTGTGTTATTTGTTTGTGTGTGCACAGACAACGTGTGTGTGAAAAAATTTTTTATTAACAAATCAGGTCGGGTCGGATCAGGTCAGGTCAGGCCATATAAGGCTCGAACCTTGACCCAAATATAATCGGGTTTTTATTTTTAAGTTCGAAACCGAATTTTGATCCTTAAATTCAAACCAAAATACTAAAATTTCGAAATAGATCAATCAACTTAAAATTCGGATCAAACTTTTTTGCCACCCTAGTTTCCTGTTTTGAGGATCACTACAAGTTTTTAATCGTCAAAAATGTAACGAAAAACTATTTAAAAAAAATGAAAAAACTGACAAGTGTCGCGCAAGACCAATTTCCAAACGCTGCTCAGTTTCAGATATGTTGTTTAAGCACATGAAGAATGGGCCCTATAATGGGTCTATGTTATAATGCGGCCCAGCATCCGAAGACGACCGAAACTAACGACGCCGTTTATGTTTAGTCATTTTTCGGCTCCAGTTGCAGAAATAGACTAGAGGCTAGAGCATACACTGAAATGGCTGAAGAAATAAGTGTGGAAGTAAAAGAGGATACATCACAAGGTAAAATTTCTTCCTCTAATTTTATGTTACGTCTGCTATTTGTTTTGATAGTTTGTGACTCATTTACGTTAGCAAACTTGAGCTTGTGTTAAAAATAAGATGAACACTCAGAATATAGTTACTAGTGGCGCCAATTTTGCATTAACTTTATTAATGCAGATAGTTTATTTGTTCTAATGCATAACAGCAACGAGAAGACACTTGTTAGTTTATTGCTTTCTGGCAAAGTAAAAAGCCCGTGGCATGTTAATTCACATTAATTTGATATCCATACGTACAGGTGGAAGATAATATCTTGAATTATGAGAATTTTAGTCAAGAATCGGATTCTGACGGTAGTGCTTATTGTCTATTGTAAAGTTATTAATCTTGGGTAAAGGAATATAGCTCAGAATCCTTAAAATCTTACGACAGATCAATTAAGATGACATTTATGTCATCTTCTGGAGTGATGTAGGCAAGGAAGGAGGGGGAGAGACAGTCTTGTGATATCCTTGGGAAGGATCTGACTGAGAGTATAATTATGAAGAGGTAAATATTTCGTGTTCTTGCAGTCTGAGGATTCATTCAATAATTCAATACATATGGTTTTGTTGTATTCTCTATGTGTTGAGTAAACTTTATTTCGGGTAATTAGATAGGTGTTTATATCGTGACTTATCATATACATATTTTTCATTTCTTAAATGTTATATGCCCTGCATTGTTGTGAGTGAGATTTTACTGCAAGGAATTGTGCTCTTGTGCTCTTGTATTATTGTCTATGCCTATTGTGAAACTGCAGCTTCTAAATAGATTGTTCAGTAGTCTTTTTGAGAATAACCCCAAGATCTCCAGAGATAAGCAAAGGACTGCCATGAGCCCCGCCCTCCCCAAAAAAAAAAAAAAAATCCCATGTTCTTAGAGAGGGCACAAGGAAGACTGCTTTTGTGAATTTCGTGGATCTCTGCATATCGTATGATGAGTTTGGAAGTGTTTACTTAATATGTTTCTTATCATCAACTGCCACCTCCATTGATAATTTGTTATTTCTCTTCATATTGTAAATATTTAATTCATTTTCAGGATGCACAGGCAGCCAGAGAATGTGGTGACATTTTTACTATCTGAAATGGGGACAAGTGGATCTCTTGATGGACAGCAGCATTTGGTTGTGAAGGGTAGATTTGCTTCTAAATACAGTGAAGGGATTCTACGTAGATAACAAGTAAGTTCGTGTATTTAACTTTTTGACATATTATAGCAGTAGTTGATCTGCAACCATGTTTGTGGCACCCCTTTCTGTTAAAGCCTATTTTTCTGATGATTCACTGTTCTATGTTTTTGGTTGCAGATAAATATGTCATATGTGGTTGCTGCAAAAGTCCAGATACTATACTTACAAATGGGAATCATCTCTTCTTTCTCATATGTGAGCAGCTATTAATAATATCGGTACCGTATTTATTTATTACTACTAGTTCAAACTCATATTAACAATACATAAGCTTGATTCTTGTTTATTTGTAGTGTGGGTCTGGCCATTTTGTAGTTCCCATCAAGGCTGGTTTTGTTGCGAGGTTTGGGCGTCGAAATACAGGGACATGAACCATATCTACAGCTCTTTTCCTTCGTGGCTTGTATAGAGCTATATTGTTCAAATTCTGTGTTTTTGCGACAGAATCTTCATTTCGGCCCTGGGCTTCATGGTTTGTTTTATAGAGTTTTATCTTGCTAGCCTAGATTGTATCTTAGATTAGTCAGGTTTCATGGCTTAAGCTGCTTTTGTTCAGTATCTCCAATACTACAGAAAATTATCAAGATTGCTTGACGCAACTGTTGCCACATAGGAATTGATAAAAATTTGTTACAACCTTCCTCAAATCTACGAGCACTGACACTACACTCCTATGATTCTATACAACGAACTAAATAGTGCCATCTATTTCAATAGAATAACGTAAATCTAAGCAATAGCTCAGCATAGAAACATTTCAATAGCAATTCGTGTAATATATATCACATGAAGAGTTTACTGCGATTCATTAAAAAAAAAAATTCACTTAAAATAACTCCGATCGCATGCCGTACCTGGGTAAAATCAATCACCAGCAGAACCGACACAAAGTCTCAAACCAGTACGTATCTTTCTCGTTCCAGCTTCAATTTACCTTCTTTCTCTCTCGAGTAATGATATACTCCGAAATGGGTTAATCATATATGTGAAAAGTAACAGTTTCCTTTTAGCCTATTATAGAATCGATCATGTTTCTCCAAGAAGAAAGATCGTGACATCCGAACGATAACAGATGTTTTGTCTTTTGGGTCCCATTGTTTATTCTTGGAAGTGAATTGAGTAAGTTCGCGACTTAGCTTAGAGTGTGTGTCACAATCTTTACTACACCAAACTTCCGTATCTCTCTATACCTATCTGTATCTGCAAGAGAAAGTGAAGATAATGGCCGAGGAAAGAAGGGAAATTCCTTCGCTTCAAAGGTAAAGTGTTTTATCTTCTCTTCTATACTCTTCTTGTATATCACAATTTGGTTCCTTAGAAACAAGGACCCTTTGATGGGAACATATAAATAGGTGGTCCTAGGAAGTTCGAAAAATGCGGCTTAGTTGCTTAATACCATGGATTATCACAAGACAACACTTGGGTCTAAGTCCTTTTTCTCATTGGTTATCTTCACGATTTTGATTGAAAACTCAAGTTGGACAGTCTTTGGAGTCGATGGTGATTGGGGATTTGAGTCAACAGTGGAGGAAACAGAGAATCATTTGTCATATGCTAGCACACATCGTGGGTAATCCCATTGGAGATCATTATATTTGGCATATGCTGTGGTGATCATATTTTCTTTGTGGTTGTAATGGTGAGTTATTTTGTTCCAATGTGCAGGATTTATGACTTGCAAGTTAGGGAAGATGATGACTGGCAAATGGTGCAGAGGCAAGGGAACCAATTTGTGGTTAATGACCAGCCCTTCTATGTTAATGGGTTCAATACTTACTGGTTGATGGTATTTGCTGCGGATCAATCTACAAGAGGAAAAGTCAGTGAGCTTTTTCACCAAGCTTCTTCAGCTGGTCTAACAGTTTGTAGAACTTGGGCATTTAACGATGGCCAGTGGCGAGCCCTTCAGACATCTCCATCGGTTTATGATGAAGAAGTTTTTAAGGTACTCTTGCTTCTCAATTCTCATGCTTCCAAGGTTATTCCTTTCCGCTAAACTTTATGGTAGAAAACATAGCCTTTTCCTAAAGTTGGTTCTGCATTCTTTAGGCAATTTTTCTTCTTGTTATGAATTCTCTCCATTTCTATAAAGCAAGACTTTAGATGCTCTTTATTTTCATCATTGCTTCTCAAATTCCAGGCCCTGGATTTTGTGATAAGTGAAGCAAAGAAGTATAAGATCAGGCTCATACTGTCATTAACGAACAACTGGGATGCATATGGTGGCAAGGCACAATATGTTAAATGGGGAAAAGCTGCTGGCCTTAATTTGACTTCGGACGATGAGTTTTTCTCTCATCCAACTCTCAAGAGCTACTACAAGGCCCATGTCAAGGTAACCATCTTTTATATGTTGCAGCAGAAATTGAACTTGGCAATTGAGATTGTCTGTTTGTCAACTATATATATCTAGAATTCCACAAAAATTGCCATTGATGTCAAAATTATATTGGTTGCAAAACTAAGTGTGTTAATCTCTTTGATATTTTGGAATGTAGACTGTGCTCAATAGAGTCAATACTTTCACAAACCTAACTTACAAGAATGACCCCACAATTTTTGCTTGGGAGCTGATGAATGAGCCTCGATGCACCTCAGATCCTTCTGGTGATACTCTGCAGGTATTTTTCTTCTCTTTCTTTCAATGATGGCGTAATATTTTATGTTTGCTGTATATGCATATCTAGTTATCTACATATCCTATTGTGGTAGTTGGTAGCAAATCACTTTCGTATTCTGAAGTAGTTGAATAACTTTCTTTCACAGTCATGGATACAAGAAATGGCAGTTTATGTGAAAAGCATTGATGCAAAGCACTTGGTGGAGATTGGATTGGAAGGATTTTATGGGCCCTCAGCCCCTGACAGAGCTAAATTCAATCCAAATTCATACGCTACACAAGTTGGAACTGACTTTATAAGGAACCATCAGACTCTTGGTGTTGACTTTGCTTCAGTTCATATTTATGCTGATTCTTGGTAAAGTATTTATACTGCCCTTGGAATTTTGATTATATGATTATAAGAACTTCTGTTAGACTGATTAATTTTATTGATGAAGGATTTCACAAACTATTTCTGATGCCCATCTTCAATTCACCAAATCATGGATGGAAGCACACATAGAGGATGCTGAGAAATATCTCAGAATGCCAGTTCTATTTACTGAGTTTGGCGTATCTGCAAAAGACACCGGTTATAACACATCATTCCGAGACACACTGATTAGCTCAGTATACAAAACTCTCTTGAACTCAACGAAGAAAGGAGGCAGCGGAGCCGGCAGCCTCTTGTGGCAGCTCTTTCCTGATGGAACAGACTACATGAATGATGGGTATGCAATTGTTCTTTCGAAATCTCCTTCAACTTCAAACATCATTTCCCTTCATTCCACAAGAATTGCAACCTTCAACTCCTTGTGTTCTACAAAATGTAAATGGCGTTGCAAGAAGAAAAATCCTCTGGAGGAATTCCTTTACCATGATGATCAGTAAATTTGCACATGAATCTTATCATGGATGTTGAAAACAATGCTATTGAGAAATGAAGTATATGTGCCAAAAATCTTTTCGTGGTTTGGTTATTTATTCCATTTGCTGTCTTTGCTGTTATAGTTTTTAAACTCTTGTCAAATTTATTTAGTAACAAAAATAGATTTAGCAGCAGTATGTAGATGTCATCACTGTCCCAGTTTGATACTATGGAAGCATTGCAATTACTTGTTGGTAAAGAAATTGTACTGACTACTGAGTTCTTGACTATGCCTAGCTCTGCTATGCAAACTTTCTTCTCAAGACTTGGAAGGATGCTTTGCGGAATCAGTCTTGTTGCCGCATGTGCCTTTACGTGTAGTTACATAAAAAATCATAAGAGAATGTGTCCTGTCAATTTCAGAATCAAGCTTGGATTGGATATGTGGAATTATTTGTTGTTGTAGTTATGGCTTCTAAATATTTTTCTAATGTAAAAAGAATAACTTCCATTGACCGCCAGATATTTGACAGAGATTCACGTTCTACTTTCTCGAAGGTTTCAATAGTTACACATGTTAGTTATGATCACTCAAAAACACATGTTAAAATTTATTGATAATGCATTTGGACCTACTGCAAATTTATAATTTACTAATAAATTTATCATGATCTACTTGACAAATCATAGTATCATATCCAAAATTGAACAAAGTCATGATCTCATCGAATTGTTTTGCATCTGCAAAATACTTGAAGTTCTCAAACTAAAATGGGGTTTTGTTTTCCAAGTCTCAAGTATCTTCATGTTGACACATCTTGACCCAGTTACAGCTGCTTTACTGAAAGGTTCTTTACCATCTGCCCTATGCTTGAAGATATGTCTACAAACGTTCATTTGGGTGATCATACTAAGCCATTTAACCTTAACATTTCATTACCTGCTTTGAAGAGATTAACCTTTTTAGAAAAAGAGTTCCGTGCAAATTACGAGTATCAAGTTATGACTGGAGCTCCAAATCTTGAACGCCTGTCTACCAATGACAAGACCTTGGTTTAATAATTATGATTTGGTAATTGTATTTCCAGAAATTATTAATGCTTGAAAGAGGCTCTAAAGCCTGTCACGTTGAGTTCCTTTAAGCCATTGGTACAACATGAAGATTGAATGTTAAATAAGTATACTGTATATTTTTGAATTTATAAATCAAACAAATCCTCATTTTTATAAAAATTTAACTAAATATTAAAAACTTTCTATGGATTATGGAGACTGACATTAGACTTATGACTTTGGTCCTGGTCAAATGAATTAAAGCAATCATTAATTCGATATATAGATGGAAATACAGAAAACGGCGCGTTTTGTCCAGACGTTAATAATAATCATCGAAAGTCAAACCGCTGGCAATTGATCTAAGGCTCCTCCTTCTGCAACAAAGTGATCGTCGTTTGCTTGCTTGGCAGTGATCTTGATTTGCGAACTGGGAGCATCGTGTTTATCTCGTTCATCTAATCAGGTTCTTTCATCTTTTAACTTTGTCTTTCCCTTATCTATTTGTCTTACACTTGGGTTTGATTTCAGAGTAGAGCAGGTGATACTATATATATTGTTTTTACTTTAAAAAATGAAAATGAAAAGTGATCAAACAGAATGTCGAGCTGGAGCACACATTCATGATGATGGAAGAATCAGAGTCAGACTCAGACAGTAGACAGCCCGAATTACTTGAAGTGGGCAGGCATGATAGCGAAGATAGGATCACTCGTTTGCCTGATCCAATTCTTTGTCACATTCTTTCATTTTTACCCGCAAAACATGCCGTGGCTACTCGCATTCTCTCTTCAAGATGGAACTTTGTTTGGACCTGGCTTTCTAATCTTTGCTTCGACGACGAGTTATGCGAAAGGCCAGCTATTAACATGCATATTGATGATGCTTTGACTAAGGATACTGCTCAAAGGTTTGATAAGTTTGTACACAGGTTAAGCTTGCGTGCTCTTGATCCCCTTTTCGGACTTACTAATACTTTGGCTGGCGTGATTGCCTATCCTCGTATTGGATTTGAGGATTTTGTGAATTGGGTACTTGATCGTACTAACTCGGCAACCCTTGCCAAGTTCTCCCTCCAATGTTCGAATCTCACCGATTTATCTCTTCTAAAATTCTGGGTTTCTTCTGCAATTATGCGTAATGTTCGTGAGATTGAAATTTATCTTGAGAGTCACGGTCTGCATACTCTTTTTTATTTTTTTGAGCATCAAGATCCTGTTGAGTTGCCTGAGAGCCTCTGCACTTCCACAACACTTGAGGTTCTTGTACTTTACTCGGATTTCGTTATCAACATTCCTCCCTCTGGATTGTGTTTCCCATGTTTGAAATTCCTTCACATTGAAATGTATTGTCCCCATAACAACTTGACTGAGAGGCTCTTTTCTGCTTGCCCCGTGCTTGAGGAATTGTCCATAGTGGGACTTCTGATTAATGCTGATGTGGTGACTAACTTTAATATTTCCTCTCCTACTCTGAAGAAGTTAGGCATAAGGTTTGACATCGGAGATCAGGAAAGTTCTTACAATGAGCACAAAATTTTGATTAGGGCTCCAAATCTTGAACGCTTCCATATTATAGATCATGCTTTGGTATCCTATATGGTGCATGAATTACATTCCTTAAGTGAAGCTTTTATTGATGTTTCCTATTTTAAGTGGCCATCGCCTTCCTATGTGGAGCGGCCATTGCCTCAGGCTAAACGTGTGTTAGAGCTTCTTGAAGGAGTCAATGAAATAAAGTTTATGTCCTTGTCCGCAGAAACTATGTTTGTAAGTTCTTTCTCAACCCAATGATTGATGCTTTGAAGCTTCTTATGCTTAATTTTTTTTTTTTATCTTTAATTTGCTCTACAATCACCTTGTACTGACATTTTTTTTTTAAATAGGATAATCTAATTATTCTCTAGGAAATTCAGTTAGCTGCAGTTTTGTTTGTAATTTATTGTTTTCTGAATTATTATTATTTTTCTCTCTATGAAAGGCTCTTGATTTGGCTTATGAGGATTTCTTTCCAACATTCCCCAACTTGACATATTTGGAAGTGCATATTGGAGGAACTTCATGGAAGCTGCTTCTTGCCATCCTCAATAGTTTGCCAAATTTAGAAGTTCTTCTCATTCACAATCATGCGGTGAGAATGTGATGAACTTTTTTAAATTAAATGGTACTCAATTTCTTGTCTATAATATTTGTTTTCTTCGTAATCAGGTGCGTGATTCCGGGTTTATCTTTGAAGAGCCTGTACCCCGTTGTCTGCTGTTTAATGTCAAGAAAATTGAAATGAGGAGTTTTGGAGGATACGAGCATGAATTTCAATTGGTCAAGTACTTCTTAAAGAATATTGTTAGTTTGGAAAAATTGATTGTTAAATCTTGGGCACGGACTTCGCAGGAAAAGCTTAAGCAGTGTCAGGAGTTATTGATGTTTGAAAGAGCTTCCAAGTTTTGTCAAGTTGAATTCCTCTGAAATTTTCCTCTAAATGGTTCCTATCATGCTGTTGATGTACATGAATTTGATTTTTTTTCCCCCCATTTTTCATCCTTTTAACTATAAATAAATGTTTGTCATCTTCTTTCGAGGTGATGTTTGTAAGCTTTGGTGTCAAGTTTGTTTTAAGGTCCTTCTTTTGCTCTGCATATGTTACTTCTGACTTCTTTGGTTGGATGTGAAACATAAAATAAAATAGTTTGTTATGTTTGCAATGACAATCGGAGTGAGGGTTTTTCTTCAAATAAATCACTGAATATATCCACAATTTATTAGATATATTGAAGGAAAGATCAACTGTTTTGTAATTATCAAGACCCTCTTGAAATAGTTCTTCAGCTGATACAACGTTAATATTTTATACTTGCTTTCCTAGTTGTCTATCTTCTGACACCTGTACATTATCAGCTACATTACTTGTTGTCAAGATCTGTGTTCTTATCTTTGTTGCTGTTGTTTTAGCTATGATTGTTTCTACCTACAATGATTTGTTACCTAAAAAGAATGCCTCCAGAAACACAGATAACCTGAAAGTCATTATTTAAATGTTAAAGAGAAAGTACGCTCGTGATTTAGCTGAAATTTCAACTAAAGATTTCAACTATTCTGTGGAGGTCCTCTATAGCATATTGAGTGACCTTATAAGAATCTGAGCCAGGTTGATAAATTGCAGCCCTCCAAGTTTTAGAGTCGTATTACAATCCTGTAGAGTTGCCGGATAGCATTTGCACTTCAAAAACACTTCAAGTTCTGAAACTGAGTTCGGATTTTGTTATCAAGATTCCTCCCTCTAGCATTTTTTTTTCCACGACTAAGGGTGCGTTTGGGATTGAGGTGCTGTAACTTTTAAACTATAATTGATGTGAAAAAAAAAACTATAAGTATTAAATAAAAGTTAGTAATATATAATAAATATAAATTTTAAATAATAATTTTGATGAAATTATTAAAGATATAATAAATTTTTATTATACAAGTGAAAAATCATTTCAATATAGCTTAAAAGTTACAGCAGTTAGTGTTTACCAAACACTTTAGTATTGTAGCTTAAAAACTACAGCTGCTCAATCTCAATCTCAAACGCACCTTAATCCTATCTTCTTTAACTCGATTGCCCTTTGAATTTTCTACGATGGGAATGTGATGCATTCATCTTGACTATGGTGCAATATGCCAATCCGATCATTGTGATTGTGAAGTTTCTATTAAAGTTTCTAATAATATTCAATATTATTGTTAAAAGAATACTTGAATAATTTTCTATATTTAACATTCAATATTAGTTTAAATTAATTAATTAATAAAATATTAATCCAAAAATGAAATACCAGTTTAAATAAATTGTTTATTGAAATTTTGTGTAGTCTTTGCGTCGGGCTGTTTACGTTTGTGTGCATCTCCAACAATCAGTCTACACGCTGCAGGAAAGCCTGCCGATTTTCTTCCATCTCAGAGTTTTTTGTTCTTTTTTTTTTTCCTCCTCTGGCCAAAGAAGCCTTTAAACAAATTTCTTATCGATAATTGTCCAATCTTTCTCAGTTTGATCCGTTTAGAATAGAAAGCAGACTCTTGTTTTCTCCATAAACTTTTGAAACTGTTTCTGCATAACTCGCCTATTTTTGGAATTTGAGGTCATGTTTGAGAGTGAGTTTGGACTATAACACTATAATATTTTATAAACATTAGTTTCTTGTAACCTTAAAATTAAATTAATTTGATTTTATAATTATAAAATGAAAAATTTATTATTTCTTTACTATTAATTTTATCAAAATTATTATTTAAAAATTATATTTATTATAACTATTAACTTTTATTTCATAATTATAATTTTTTTTACAGTAATTATAATTTAAAATTTACAACACCTCAATACTAAATAAAATCTTTGGTTTCTTGAATGCACTCAAAAATAAATTTTTAGCATATCTAATTAACTGAATTTCTAAATTGACAAGAATTTTGCTTGTGAACCAATAAAAATTCAGAATAAATTTTACTTTTAAGAACATAATTCGTCATTTTTTATTAAATAAACCTTTTTTGCTTCATGAGACGGTTACTTATTTATTTATTTTTTTGGGGGAAATTTAAAGGTTAGATATATTATTACAATTTTCACTCTAGCCATTGCTAATTAAATTTTTTTTTTTAAAAAAATCAATAGTCTGGACCTACTACGTAAAATTTGACAGGTTAAATATGTCTTTAATAAATAAATAAAATAAGGGACATAAACGATACATTTCATCTACATTATTAACGCAATCCTTTCCTTTTCCTAAGCTGAATAATTTCGAGGGGTTGATTACAGCACACTGCCTCAGGTCCGGTTCTCTTTCATTTATTCTAAATTTATCAATTTTTTTCCCCCTTCTGTTTTAATATTTTGGGGTAAACTTTGTATATATTAATGGGAAATTTATAAAGTCGGGTGGGTTTTGACTGTTATGAATAACTGAAAATGATAATTGAGCTGTAACCGTTAACCAGTGACCTTTATGGAAACTCATTTTAGTGCTCAATAGTTGGTGGTCTTCTTAAGATTTTTGTTTTCGGTTTTGGAAACTTTTCTTTCTTCCATTATTTGCCTTTTTTTTTTCTTTTTTCCGGCATGGCATTTGCTTGTTAAAAATCTGGTGATTATTTATGTGACTCGATGCAATTTGAAGGGTTCTGAATTATTGTTAAATTTTTTTTATCTAAATTTAGTGATTGGTGATGGTATTTTCTATTCTAACAAATTTATGGAAGCTTGTAATTGTCTTCATATATCAAATTTGTTGCAGTTAATTGTATCATTGTCAGAGAATTATGAATCAGAAAAACGTTGATAAAGGCAATGCAAGAGGTGACATTACAAGTAGATTACCAGATCATCTTGTTTGTCGCATCCTCTCATGTCTTCCAACTGAAGATGCTGTCAGGACCTGCATTTTATCATCAAGATGGAGGGATCTTTGGACTTCAATCTACGGTCTTTACTTTGATGGGGGTAATGAAAAATCGAGGAGTTGGTTCCTGAATTTTGTGGAACGAGTACTTGGTCTTTGTCAATCGAAAAATATTCACAATTTTCATCTTAGAAGTTCTACTCTTCGATAAAAAGATTTTTCTTGTGTTAGTGAATGGATATGCTTTGCAATCCAACGCAATTTCCGCCACCTTTTTCTTGATGTATATAGTACTAGTAACTTTACTAGACATAAAAGGATTCTAGAGTTGCCTCAGAGTATTTTAACTTGTGAAACACTAGTGGAGTTAAAACTGTGCAGTGATATTGTTATTGATATTCCCGGATCTGGGATATGTTTTCCGAGTCTCAAAATTCTTCATTTTGGCTTTTGTCATCCGGATTGTGGCCTAATGCAGAAGTTCTTTAGTAGTTGTCCTACACTTGAAGAGTTGACAATTGAAGGGATTCTTCACCCACGTGATAATGTACAAACTATTAACATTATTGTGCAGACTCTCAAAAGGCTAAGCATAAGTGTATTCGTAATGCAAGGATACGTCTCTGAGCGTATATTTGAGATTAGAACCCCTAATCTTGAATACCTCAGCATTATTGCTAATTCCTTAGCATACTTTGTATTGGATGAAATACCTTTTCTGAAGAAAGCATTTGTGCTTGTTGAATTCAATGTTCTTAGAAGAAATTCGTCTGGTATCTTCGAAAATGATACTAGAAGTGCACTAGAACTTGTGAAAAGAATTAAAAGTATGAAGATTTTATCATTACCTGATTCAATGACGGTATTTCCTGCACTTAATATTTTCTCTGGTTATCAATTTTTGAATATCTTGATATTTTGCACAACTGATTTGGTAGTATTTTCTTTAAGATTAATATTTCATTTATACTATATCGTTATTTAGTTCTTGTACTAATTTTAGTGGACAATTATCTTTTTTTCTCTTGTAGGTTTTAAGCTTTGTTTTAAATAATAATTTGCCAACGTTTTCCAATCTGATCTCATTGGAGTTGCACATTGACTCTTGCTTTGGCTGGAAACTGTTGACACCATTTCTCAAAAGCTCGCCAAGTCTGAAAGTTCTTAACTTGGACTTCTCAAAGGTGAGTTAAGAATATATAGTTTGCATAGGTAATTAATTGCATTACTTGTTCACTTTGTTTTTGAAATGTGTGATTCTTCTTGCTTCATAGGCTCATAAATTGACTCCTAACACATTACAAGACATTGTATTTGAGGATCTTGTTTGCATTGACCCAGAGTGTGCACCTCAATGTTTGTCATCATGTGTTGAGGTGATTGAGATAACAAACCTGAAGAGGGAAGATTATGAGCTGGAAATGGTCAGGTACTTGTTGGAAAATAGTAAAGTATTGGAGAAGTTTTCAGTGGGTTTTGCGGAAGATGCACCAGAGGACAATCTCCAAAAAGAGATTCTCATGTTTCCAAGGGTCTCTAAGACTTGCAACATTGAATTCTTTTGAATGTTTGTGAGATGATGTTGTAAGGTTCTCTCGCTTAACATTTTCTGTTTTGAGTTTTGGTCTTAGCAAAGTACAACATGCCTCTTATCACCAAATGTGCATAACATACTTGTTATGTACACTGAATTTTGTTAGGAGTATGGCTCTTAATCTTCATAATGTGGTGATCACTTTTCAGGATTTGTAGTGATTTCAGAAGCACCACTAAAGGGCTATTTGATTATTTGCAGACTTGGGATTGCTTCATCAGCCATTGTTTTTGCAAATTATGAAGTCTATTGATGTGATCTTTGGAAGTTCAATGAGAAAATGTATTAAAGTCCATTGTCTTCAGTCTTCACCAATCATGATCTAATCATCTTTGTTTGTCTTGTCTCGATACAAGGCCAAACAAGGTTGTCCTGTATCTTCATCTGGAGTACCCTATGGTTCAGTTCCTGTTGTTGTAATTATGGTTATTATAAATGACTCTATGTGATCAATGGGGACAATGCCTGTTTGGCCAAGATCACTGAGAAAATGAAACCTGAGGACTAGTTTGATCATGAATTTTAATTTTCAAACCAACTGCCAAGTGGTACTTCATTTGTTTCATTTGTTGTGTATGATCTTTTCTTTCAAGCGCTAAAACTCTTTTTTTTTTTTTTTTTCCATTTTAGCTTGGTTATTCCATTTTTTGTCTTTTTTTTTTTATAATATTTCTCTCTTATTACTTTAGTGTCCAAACTCAGTCAAATTTAGTTAGTAACAAAAAATGGATTGACTGTATGTCGTATACTTCACTATCCCAATTTCATTCTATAAAAGCATTGCAATTACTTGTTGGTAAATACTAAAGAAACCATCTTGAGTTGACCATGCCACATATAACGTTCATCTCAACGTGAGATTTTCAAGTATTTTTGTTGTACTACATACACTTAATGTATGTATGAAATGTGTATATGAATTGGGAGAGTTTGCAAGGTATCGGTAATTTCGTCGAGCTTACGATAACGATCAAGATGCTTCGTCAACACTTGAATTTGTTTTGATAGGAAACTGTTAACTGCTATCTTGATGGAATTGGAATTATCTCCTTACTTCGTTTTAATCTGCAACAACAGAAAATTGTCGGGGAGCGTCGGATTTTTCCCAACGAAAATCCTTTAACACTCAAGTCAGCAATCGAGTTTTCTTACAAGGAAATAAGAATGGCACAACACTCGTGATCTTATTTTTCTTTTTTAATCAGACCTCTTATCAGCCAAAAAAGCCCCCTCTTTTGGATTTTCCAAGGTTTTTACAGGCGCCCAAGATCACATCTTTTTCTATGCACATCTGTTATTGGATTGAATGCACCACTTAAATTATGAGTTTGTGTAGCTATTGAGTTGCAATTATAATGTCCGGTCATGCTTAGACGTTAACAACCGAACTTCCAAGCGGAGTTCAACGATCTAAGAACTAACCAAGACCGCAGGATTAAACGACCTGATTCTAGTCTGCTCGCATGACTCTGGTCGTGCTTGCATATGCGACCGGTCAAATTTCTCCTCGATATTTCATATTACCTTTACAACATCACTATTTGGTGGCTATGTTTCTATACCCCAAACATCAGCAACAATTGGTTTCATTGCGGGACAGCTCATGATGTTCATATAGATCTATTATGTATCTCTGCATCTAGCATTGGGTAGACTGCATTCAATACCTCCTTGCCTCTCTCAAGGTATCAATGGTTGGAAATATGTAATTGAAATGACTTCCCAGAATTTGTATTCATTACTCGTTTGAGAAGCACCATCAGGATGACACTGTGATGTCATTTGCTTATTTGCAGACGTGGTTGTAGACATATAAAAAAAATTAAACAAGAACGAAGAAATTAACAAATTTTAGCTGGAAATTTAACTAATTGTTCCACCTACCTGAAGATATTATCAGAATTTGGGCCGGGCTTGTTATGGGCATAGCTTAATTATGGGCCAACTGGATGGCCCCATCCCCCTCCTTGTTTACACTGAACCGGTGCGTTCAAGTAGAGACTGTCAGCGTTCTCCTTCTTTGCACATCCTAAACTCTGGAGCAAAGCTTTCCGATTTGTTGCCTCTCAAATTATTTGGTGTGGCAGCTCTATGGTTCTATTGTTTCCCTAATCAGGTTCATTTCTCTCTCTTGTTCTATTGTATATTGTGCTTTGGTTGCTACATTTAGAGGGAAAATAAAATATAAAAGGATCAGAAAATTTGAGCTAATGCTCTCTCTATTGAATTGGTGTGAGGTAGAATATTAATCCACTGTAATTAGTAATTTCTCTCTTTTAAGTTTTCTCAGGAAACAAACAGAATTTTAAGAAAACCCATTTAAGCCCAACAAAATCCTAAAATTTTTGTTTTGTTTCTATTGTTGTTTCCCTCTCAGGCTGGTCGAGAATCACCACGATGAAGAATTCCATTCCCAAGCGTGGAAAATCCGAAAGGCTTCAAGTGTTGAATCAAGAAAAAATGGATAGGATAAGTAGTTTGCCCGATGAAATCCTTTGCTACATTCTATCATTTTTACCCATAAAATTTGCTGTGCAAACTTGCATTCTATCTTCGAGATGGAAGCACCTCTGGACTTCACTTCCCTGTCTTTGCTTTGATGACAGCTTATGGTTTAAGGTCAAATGTCCCGGTGAATCCGCTCAGGATGTTTTGACTAGGTTTGCAAATTTTGTAAACAAGGTGCTCCTTTTTCATTCGGCGGACATTAATAAGTTTTCTGTCCATTGTTCTGAACCCAATGTCTATTTGACTGATTTGCCTCCTCTTAAATCCTGGGTTTCTTCCGCAATAGAGCGTAATGTTCGTGACATTGAACTTAGTCACGCGTATGTTGATGTCCTTATCGAGATGCCTGATAATATTTGCACGTGCAAAACACTTGAAATGCTCAAACTGAAATTGGATTTTGATTTCAAGATTCCTACCTCTAGAATATGCTTTCCAAGTCTTAAGTGTCTTCATGTTGAAATGTATTATCCTCATTCGACCTGCATTACTGAGAAGCTCTTTACTATTTGCCCTGTGCTTGAAGATTTATTGATAGAGATTCATTTGGAGGATAAACATTCAGTGACTAACCTTAACATTTCATCCCTCACTTTGAAGAGGCTAACCTTATCATTAGAAAAAGTTTTGTTTAGTAATACCAAGCATCAAGTTATGATTAGGGCTCCAAATCTCGAACACCTCTGTATTTACGACGATACCTTGGTTTCTTATATGATGCATGAGCTAAATTCCTTAACTGAAGTGCATTTTGATATTGAATTCGATAAATATTTTGCGGAAGACTTGCAAGAATTTGATCCACCAAATATTCCAGCTGATCGTATGCTACAGCTTCTCAAAGGAATCACTAACACCAGGTTTTTATCCTTGTCTGCTGGTATTATTTCTGTAAGTTCTCTTTTAAACCACATTGTAATTTTTAATGTTCTGTTGTGCATATTATATATTCTACATGTTTCTTTCTTCCTATTTTCTTTAATAATTCTCATGCATTTGTTCTAGTAGTAAATTTTTTTTCCCTACCAAATTGGTAGGAAATTTATTAACTGCAAGGTATTTTTCTACATAATTGTTTTCCAATGATTGGCTTGTTCCCCGTGTAAGGCCCTTGACTGTGCTTTTGAGGATTACATTCCTACATTTCCCTATTTGACCTATCTGAAGGTGGATATTGAAGAATCTGGATTTCGGCTGCTACCTATCATCCTCAGTAGTTTACCTAACTTAGGAATAATGGTGAGTATGTGAATGACTTTCGAGGCAAATGGCACTTAATTTGTTGTTTATGATATTTTTCTTTTGATCAGGAAATTGATTTCCTTATTGTGGGCGACAACCTTAGATGGACTGAGCCACAATGTGTGCCCAATTGTTTGTTGTTGCATGTCAAGAAAATTGAAATTTGTGGATTTGAAGGTTTGAAACACGAATTGGAACTGGTCAAATACTTATTGAAAAATAGTGAAGTTTTGGACAAGATGATCATTAGATCCATGAAAGGGGCTTGTAGCAAAAAGCTTTTCCAGAAGTTATTAATGTTTGAAAGAGGCTCAAAGACTTGTAAAGTTGAATTCCTTTGAGAGTTTTCACATCACGAGTTTGGGTTTCGTGGGGGGTTTTTGCATCATGTGTGTAAATATGCATATTAGCATTGTTGATAACTCAATTGCAGAATATGCTTGACATGGTTTCAGGATGAGATACTTTGTGTATTTTGTGATGCAAGTACATTGTCTTATTCTTTATTTAAACTTTGATGTCCGGAAACTAGAATAAACATTGTGGAACAATTTCATGCAAGGGTAAACGATTGATTCAAATTAGGAATTAAGTGGGTTGATTGACTAACAGGGCACTTAAAGGGTCCAATCCCATGGAATGAACTGGGGATTTTGCTAACACAGTCAATGAGAAATGCACTGCCTTTTTTGGCAATCTGCTTGTGGAGTTTCTATTAAAAGGGCACATGCAATTCTCTTCAAGTCTCAATTGCAGTCAGAAAAATATTGCGGCTCAGTGTCCCGTATAGAAGTAAATGTTCAACGTAAATGAATATTATCTTCACTTTAAATTTTTTTATTAAATTTTAATTATTACTTTGGCATTAATATCCAACAAATCCTCATGTTCTGGGCTGGGCTATTGTGCGAATTGTTGACACCATTTCAAAAAACACAAGTTCTTTCAAACAAGCCAACCTCCCATTTGTAATTGTTATTTCACATAAATTTTGGTACGTTTGTGGTTGGATGATGTGTTCAATTGAACCAAAGATTTGTTAGCAAAGTGTATCTTCTAGTCTCTTGCTTCTTAGAGGTTTTGGCTTGGAAGTATCATGTTTGCTTATTTGCCTAATCAGGTTCTTTTTCTTTTCTCTCTCTTAGTAATTTTCTTATTCTTGTGCTTTATTGCTGCCTATGATATGAAAGCGAAATTTGGGAAGATTAATGAGAGGAAGAGAAATTTATTAGCAATCTTAAGTGAGTATAATAAAACAGAATAGTCCGAATTATCTATCTTTTCTTTTATTTCTTAGAGATCAAAATTTAGGGATGGTAAAATCCTCTATACCCATTCCAAATAGGGTAAATTTTGAATAATTTTTTAAGAATGAGGTGGAGAATGGAGGTAAAATAGTTCCCAAATTCTTAATGGGGTAAGGTTTGATTTTGAATTCTCCACCCCCCTCACTGTAATTCCGATTATATATAAATATTCTTTTAATTTTTATTTAATAATTTTTGTTTTATCAATTACAATGTTGATTAATAATTTTTTTTAATTTTTACCTAATATAAATAGGATTAATTAAAGAAAACCCTAAAATATAATTCTTATTCAACCTTAAAACATTATTATGTTTTTTTCTCTTTTAAAGTATTGTTCTCTTCAAACATTTTTTAGTCAATATCATTTTAAAATATTGTTTCAAACTTTTGGAGTTTTTTTTTTAAATAATTTATATCCTTTATAATATGACGATAATTTTATTTAAGTCTTTAATTTTTAATTTATTAAAATTATATATGTATACATACTATAAAATAAGTAAATAAGAAATAGGATGGGAATGAAGAAATCATTCCCCACATGAGGATTCTCCATTCCCACCATCGCTAAAATCTATTAAGGAATGGAATATGAAATAGAGGCAAAATTTTTAACAAGTGGGGAATGAAGTAGACATCCCCACCTCATTGTCTAGATCAAATTCAAACAGTTAATCCTCATTTTTATTATTTTAGATTAGATTGATTGGGTTCTATGTCCTCATGTCAGTCAACCCAACCCAATCCCATGGTTACCCAATTAATTCATAAAAAAAAGTGTTAAAAATATCAAATGGATCGCATGGTTACCCAATCAATCGATTAAAAAACTATTAAAGATATTAAAAGGAACATATTTTATTTTATTAAATGATACTCCCCATCATTTGGGTAGAATATATATTCTTTTAGTATTATGTGAGGGTAAAACTTGTCATAATAAAATTATCATAGAAAATATTAATCATAAATATAATTAAAATTTTAATTATAATATACCAGTGTATAAAAAAAAAAAAGAGTATTCCCATAAGCTCGGATAAATGCTTTTTATATTTATTTTAAATTTTGTCATTGGCAAATGGCAAGCAAAATAAAAACGGTGTGTTTATGGTGCTACTGCTGCGTTTTCTTCTCTGGTCCCCACTTTCCAGTGCAGTAACCGAGGAATTGGGTTGAAATTTGAATCTTCTGTAAGAGTTCTTGTCTTTCGCTGATTCTTAGAGGATTTTTAAATTTTAATTTATTTATTGATATAGTAAATAAATATATAAAAAAATATAATTTTTTTTAAAGACTTATTAAATAAGAATAAATTAATATTATTTTAATTAAATTTTTTTTATTATCAAATTAAATTATTATTATATTTTTTAAAAGAAACATAAATAATTATTATTACAGTCTTATCTTTTTAATAAATAATAAAAAAATATTAATAGAAGATAGAGAAACTCACTCGGTATTATTGAAAAGTGAGAAATAAATCTTATTTTAAAAATCTAAATTAATATGTCTTTTAAAGTGTTTAATATTAATATGACTTTTTAAATAAAAAGTAGAATGTTATTTGAAAAGTCTTTTGAGATGCTCTTATTATTGGGAGTAACGGATTATCTCTTATTATTTTAACAAGATTCGTTACTCTTTTCAACTCTACCCTATGATCTATTATATTAATCTTGTGCCTAGTTACTTACAAATTGATGAAAAGAAAAGATAATAAATCGTATTAGCTAGTTATGGCGAGTTAATGTAATATAGAGTAACCCACATTGTCCTTTCTCTGTTGTAGTTTCCATCATGAGTTACTTAGCGAACAAATCGCAATTTATGAAGAACCGATTTTTAGGTTATAAAGATTAAACCCATCAAAACCCTCTGTTTCAGTTTTGATTTTAACACTAATTTTATATTTGTCAGGTAGTTTGAGAATTTTCATTATGAATGAATCAGAATCACATTCCAAATTACTTAGAGCGGGGAATCAAGATAAAGAAGATAGGATCAGTAGTTTACCTGATGGAATCCTCTGCAACATTCTCTCGTTTCTACCCTTCAAATATGCTGTGGCAACTTGTATTCTATCTTCAAGATGGAAGTGTGTTTGGACTTCACTTCCCAATCTTTGCTTTGACGAGGCTTGGATTATGACTGATGATAGTTGGAATAGTTTTGAGAAGTCTGTAAATATGGCGTTGCTTCTTTCTGATTCTGCAATTAACAGGTTTTCTCTTAGCAGTATTACTCGCTACAATTTGTCTCAGTTGAAGTTCTGGCTTTCCTCTGCAATAAGCCGTAATGTCCGTGAGTTGGAACTTAGAATTTATAATGACTGGCGGCCAAAACGTGACAATTTGAATTTTGGGGGGATTGAGTTGTCTGAGAGCATTTACACTTCAAAAACACTAGAAAATCTCAAACTGGATTTGAGATTTTTTATTAAGGCACCTCCCCCTGGAATTTGTTTTCCAAGTGTCAAAATTCTTGATGTTTTAATATACCCTACTAATAAGAACTTGAGTGAGAGACTCTTTTGTAATTGTCCCATGCTGGAAGATTTGTCAGTACTGGCAGATTTGGATTTTGAATGTTATCAAACACTGGCCAACTTTAACATTTCATCCGCTACTCTAAGGAGGTTAACGTTAAAAAACTGGATACAGTGGGTCTCTTGGAATGAGCACCAAGTAGTTGTTAGGGCTGTATCGACGATGAAAGCTTGTCATCCTATGTGCTGCATGAACTGCATTCTTTAACAACAGTTTCTGTTAATATTGATGAGGACTCTCTTTTGCATGATATTGAGGATCTTGAATCCCTAGATGCTCAAGCTGACCGCCTGTTACAGCTTCTCCATGGTATTACCAACACCAAGTTTCTCTCCTTTTCTGCTGGTGCTATTCACGTAAGTTCTCTGTCAATCCCCTCCATGTTGTTTGGAGGCTCTGGTATGCATATTTCATGTTTTGCATCTTTCATCTTCTTTCTTAGTAGTTTTGAGGCATATCTTGTAGGATTGATATCCCCCGCCCCCCCTCCAAGAAAAAAAAAAGATTTGACAGTGTAGGTTCCATTTAGTAACTGCTTGTTCTATTTCTACTCTATTGAATTAATTTGTTGTCTTTTTCAACATGAAAGCTCCTCAACTGCACTTCTGAAGATTTATTTCCTACATTTCCCAATTTGACATCCTTGAAAGTGGAGATTGCAAAATCTGGATGGCAATTCCCTCATTTCAACCTTATTAGCATGCCTAAATTAGAAGCTTTTGTCCTTCAGATGGTTAGTACGTTATGAAATTTTGAAAGAAATTAATTGTACTTAATTTGTTGCGTCTGGTGCTTGTTTTCTTTTTAAGCAGAATTTCAATTTCAAGTGGATTGAACCGCATTGTGCGGCCCAATGTTTGTTGTTACATGTTAAGAGAATTGAAATTTTGGGATTTGGTAGTCAGAAGGATGAAATGGAACTAGTCAAGTACCTGTTGAAGAATGGTGAAGGTTTGAATAGGATGATGATTGTATTCATTAACTCAGCTAGGAAGAAAAAGCTTTGCCAGAAATTATTAAGGTTTGAAAGAGGCTCCACGACTTGTGAAGTTCAATTCCTTTGAGATCTTTGTCAGGAAATTTTATGTTTTTTGAAGCTGATTTTAGGACATATTTGTATTTTGTTTTCTCCTCGAAGTTTGTATTAACGTCGGTAATATTTTGTTGTCAAAAGGTTGGACTCTTTGTTTAATTTTAACCATAGGCTCTGCCTAAACAGAGTATTGAGCAAAATGAATCGCACACAAACACATGGCAAAGAGATCGGTTTCTCATTTTAAGCAGCGATTAACATTAATGCAATATGTATTCACCTCTTATTATGCCTCCCCATAAAATTCATCAAATAACATATATATTTGAGAAAGAAAGCATGTAACAGAACAAAACTTAAACACTAGCAAATAGTATTTTCTAATTTTTAATACAACACATGTTTATTATATCTAAGTTTGAACTTTGTTACTTACCATTTTATAATGAACTTTGTTACTTCCCATTTTTATAAAATTATTTAATCTTCTTAATACACTAGTCACGAATAGCACCCGATAGGGGTGTTCGGGGATCGAATTTTACGGATTAGACATCAATTCATATTTGATTTACGATTTTGTGGATTATAAATTTTCAATCCAATTCAATTTATGGATTATTGAAACTTAATCCAAATTCAATTCATACGTCTGCGGATCGGATGAGGATTTAACCCAATCCATATCTAATCCACCATTTGCTAGATTGATTTACGAATTAAAAATTTTTAATTTTGTCCAATCTACGAAGTAATTAAATTAAAAAATTCTAATATAAAAATAATTTGTTAAATACAAAAATTAATGTAAAAATAATTTTACTACCAATTAAATTTAAAATTGAGCAAGATTTAAATAAATAAATTATTTAAATAAGCTAGAATAATACATTCAAAATTTTAAAATATATCACACCAAAAAAAAATCATTTGTTTAGATCAAATGCATGAAAATTAATTAAAATTATAAACTTAAATGTTGAAACTTGAAAGATTGGATGTAACGAGAAGAAATTAAGAAACTTGAAGAGCTTAAAAAAAAAGTAAGAAATTAAGCTTAATTACAAGAAATTAAGCTTAATTACCTCAAGTGGTGAAGTGAAGTAGAGATTTGGTGTTATATGCCAAAATGTTTTGTTTGGCTTAGGGTTTTTGTTTTGCTTTAGAATTTTTAATGTTTAGGAAGCTAGATTTGCTTATTTAATTATTTTTTTATTTTATATTGTTATCGAATAAGATGTGATATTGTGTTAATTTAGCTATAATTTAATTAATTAATTAATTAATTTATTAGTAAGTAGAATTGCTACATTGATGAGTTTTTTTTTAATTAAATAATTTTTTTTGCGGATTTACAGAAGTAAATTTATATCTAATCCATCGACTGCAGATTTTTAAATTTTCAATACAATCCAATCAATTAATCCACATATTGGATTTTTATGGATAGAATTTTTGTAGATCGGACGGATTGCGCGGATCGGATTAGATTTTGAACACCCTTAGCACCCAAACTCAAGTTAGGATCCTATCATTATTATCATTTATATAAATTGACATGAAATCATTATAATCACAATCTTTATCTTTCAAACAATTTTTTCAGACATTTTGAAAAATATACTAAGGCCATCTCCAATGCTTAACACCATTTTGTTGTAACACCAACACAAAAAATGTACATTTTTCACACCAAATTACTATTTCATCTTCAACCCATTTACACCAAAAAGAATATTCTTCTTTTTATTCTTTTAATTCTCAAGAATTAATTTAATTAACACAATAAATATTACTATTAATATAGATAATTAAGTAATAAGTAATTTTATATCGATTAACTAAAAAAATAAAGAAAATTATTAAATTTCATTTAATTAACTAAATTAGTACATTATGAAAATTAAACATTACATTAATATATAAAAATACAATAACAATAATAATATTCTAGTTATTCGAATTACTAAATTCATCCAATAAATGATCAATTAGTGCATTTCGGAGTCTAATATTTTGATAATATTGAAGGATCTAATAATGATCTCCCAGATTACTAAATAATTGTTCTAATTTATACTAGTAGTAGTAGCTTTTTAATTTGTGTTAATTTAATTTTGTATTTTTAATTTTGTAATATGTAATCTAGTAATTAATGTTTTTGGCATTTTATTTTTATTACTAATTTTTGTGTTGAATATTTTTTATTTAAAATATTAGTATTATATTCAAAAATTAAAAAATGAAATTAAAAAATAACAAAATAATAATAATAACTTAAAATATTATATAAAATAAGACATATATGTAAATAAGAAAAAGTAATAAGGACATTTGTGACTTTTTTTCCCTAGCACCAAATGAATAGTGTTGCACCATATTTGGTGCAATACTATTTATAACACCATTTTAGTGTTGATTTTGGTGTTACATTGGAGAAACATTTTACACAAAAATGATATAAAAAGTGATTTGGTGTTAGATTTAGTGCTACATTGGAGATGCCTTAACAATGTTATATTAGTGTAAAAAAATTTATTTTTTAAACGACATGGAACACAAATTTGTCATTTCGAATTTAGATAACATGGCGGCATGTCACTCGTAGGCAGACGAGTGATTATATTAAATAATTATTTAATTTTTAAATTACCTATTATATAGTTCACATATTTGATTTAAAAATTAAAATTGATAAACAAAATGAAAATACTCATACATAATTTGGATCGACCTATTGAAAGAATGAAAAAGAAAAAGAAAAAGAAAAAAGAAAAAAATAATATAGACTTGTCATTTTTTTACATCGTTTTTTAATAAATTAATTTCATTCAATGATGAGTTTCATTTTATTGGATTTTATTTATCTACATTATTATTATTATTATTATATTCTTGTGCTTGATTGCTGACAAAATCGAGTGGTAATAAAATAAAAGAAAAGAAACATAAATTCTTTTAGCTATAAATTTGTGATGGAGGATGAAACAGGAGATTCCATACTTTCATTTCGATCGAGATTTAATATCATCTTTTTATCTGTCAGGTTGCTTTGGAACTTTCATGATGGATGAATTGCATACATTTGATGGGTAGGAAATCCAAAATAATTAAAAATGAAGATAGGATAAGTAGTTTACCCGACTCAATCCTTTGGCCACATTCTTTCATTTCTTCCCACAAAGTATATCTTCAAGGCGGAAGTTTCTTTGCTTCGATAAAAGGCTAGTCTTAAATCCTGCTCCTAGGAGATGTGATGATGCTTTGACTAACACGGGGGTTGGTTAGATTTGAGGATTTTGTGAACAGAGTGCTTCTTTTTGCTTACCCATGAAACAGTGGCAAGTTTTCTCTTCATTGCTCCAAACCTTTGATATATTGGGTTTCTTATGCAATTTTGCTTAATGTTCAAGAGATTGAACTTAGTTTTGAGCGTAACCTCCGTGTTGAGATGCCTTAGAGCAAATCTACACTTCCAAAACACTCAACTGGGATCTCGTTATCAAGCTTCCTCTTTCTGGAATTTGTTTTCCAAGTGTTAAGATTCTTTATATTGTATTAGTTGATCCTAAAAACAGCTTGGCTGAGAGGCTCTTTGCTAGTGGCCCTGTGTTGAAAGATCTGTCAATAAAGGCATGTATACTGTGCGATGATTCAGTAATTAAGTTGAACATTTCATCCCTTACTCTGAAGAGGTTGACCATGGGAGTGGAAAGAGAAGGTAAGAACCATATTGGCCACAAAGTTATGATCATTAGGGCTCCAAATCCTCGATATCGAGGATTATACCTCGGTGCCCTATATGTTGCGTGAACTTCGTTCCCTAAGTGAAGTTTCTTTTAAGCTTTCCTGTGTGAGAGAGAAACAAATCCCGGCTCCACAAGTGCTTCTCAGTTTCTCAGAGGCGTCACAAAAGTCAAGTTCTTGCACTCGTCCGAAGGTGCTGTGCATGTAACTTCTCTCTCAAATCTTCTCCTTGATGATCTGAGGCGCTCCTGTTATAATGTTATTTTTCATGTTTCTTTCGTTTTTTTCTTTTTCTTTTAAATTATCTTATTTTATTTTATAATTTTGTTGTGTATCCACTAGTAATAACATAATTTTTAGATGGGACTGGTATAACAACGTCTGTTTGTCAAGGAAGTTGAGTTGCCATGCAAGTTCTATTCGTAGTTTTTTCATCCGGAAACGGAAAGAGGTGAAAGTATAGAATATATAATAACTTTTCTGAGGCCATGATTCGATGAGTACATGATATCAGAGTTCAATTCAGTTTCTGAATTGCTACACAGACAGCAGTAGCAGGAATACTTTGTATAACGGGGCCTTTTATGTTACTTGTTGGATTTACATTTTTGCAGCTCTCTTTGTATGAGTTCATTAACTTTTCCTCTTAACATACGTGAAAAAGGGGTTGAAAATATATATTACATTAAGCCCAACTAATGATCTATAATGTTCACGATGCACAAAATCGAGTTGTTGTTATGAATTGGAGGGAATAGATGTTATAATTTAAAAGAATCGGATATAAATAATTATTTAAAAATAATATTTGAACAAATGATGCTTAAATCACATATAGACGAAAATTGAAAAAACAATAGCAAAATACTTTAAAGAAAAAAATGAAAAATTGCACGTTTTCATTAGCAAAGAAAGAGTAATATATATAGTTATTAGTGGGTGGAACATTTAGGATTGTTAATTATAAAAAAGATAATGGGGAGAGTAATAAAAAAGATAATGAGAGAGCATTATTTAGTGGAATCCACCATGATTTACAACAGTCATCACTTTTGTTTTCTTTTTCATTTCAGAAGATAAGGATTGATAAAATTCAATTTGATTTTTAAGCCCCTTACTTCTACACAATTTAAATTTGGGTGATCAGCAAAGAAATGTTACTTAAAATTCACTTAAGATCATCAGCAATTTTATAATTATAAGCTAAGCCTAAACGTAGTACTCTGATCATTCAATGAATCACACTAAAAAATAAACAAAGAGATTTACATATGTATACCTCGAATTTGATTGAAACCATATTGAACTGATTTATTTTATTTTTTAACAAAGTACCGACTTACGATCACTATTAAATAGTTATGGATCGATTCTATCTATCGCCAGCTTTTTAATATTCATTAATAAAATCTGAATTTTAATTACTCATCAGCCGAAGTCAAAAATAGAGCGTATGTATGATATGGTGATAAATGATTTTTTTTTTTTTAACCAATAAAAAAATTGTACTGACCATAGACATTGGGCCGGGCTTTTGTGTAAGAAGTGATTTGGTTTAAGACCAAAGTAAATGGAGGCCGTCCAACTTCTGCTGGTTTGGAACTTTTGGGTTTCCAAAACTGTCCAAAAAGCAACTAGTGCTGAGTACAGTCGCAATAAAACAATTGAATTCCATCTTCTTGTATCGCAAAGTTTGGCAAATTTCTTGCTTCTAGAAGGTACTAGTTTTGGGGGAAGAGTCTGATGCTTACGTTGTTTGGTTAATTAATTCAGGTTCATTTCTTTCTCTTGCGTTCTTCTTTTGCTGACAAAATAGAGGAAGAGAAAAGGAAATGAATCACATTTGATGGTTATGAAATCCAAAAGACTTGGAGGAGCAGGCAATCAAGGTGTAGATGATAGGTTCAGTAGTTTGCGTGATTCTGTCCTATGCCATATTCTTTCGTGCCTGATTCTGTCCTGTGCCATATTCCTTCGTATCTACCCTAAAAAATATGCTGTTGCTACTGCCATTCTCGCTTCAAGATGGAAACTCGTTTGTTCTGCACTTCCTAGTCTTTGCTTCGACGATAGGTTATGCTTTGGCTGGGATTGAGAAATTTTTTACAAGGTGCTTCAACGAACCGACCCGGCACATGTTGGTTAGTTTGCTCTCCATTGTTCTAAACTAACTGCTTTGTTTGGTTGAAAATTCTCTGTAATTATGCATAATGTTCTTAAATAGTTTTTGAGAACACCAAAAAATATTTAATCCTTAATTTGTTCTCAAACTTAATGATATTAATAATTCCAGTATTATTAAATTGGAGAACACCAAAAGTTTAATCATTAATCAAAATAAATTTGATTCACAATTATTCAATATGAAAAATTTCTGATACCATTTGTTTGAGCAAGAAAACTAACCATCACCTATAATTTAGGAATATTCATGTTATATCACCAAAAATTAATAATAAAATATATACGAAAATGTACTTGAGTCCATAACACTGAATTGCTCTCTTGAGTTGTGTGGTTGCCTTTCCAAATCTACACGTTTTCTTAGATAATCCTTTAAGTTTCTCATTGTTCTCTCTGATGATAAGATGTCAATAGAGAATAAAAATATACGTGTGATCTGGGACCATAATAACTTATATAGCTAACTTTTTACTATTGTCATTAGGTATTTTTAATTCTACCCATCATAGAATTAATACCATTGAATCTCTACAGATTAAAAACTCACTCTTTATTAGATACATTAAAGTTCATAATAATAAAAACCTTAATAGATCACTTTTGATAACATTGTGCTTCGTTCTTATTATTTGTTTATTTAACTTCTCTTCTTTATTTTATGATAACATTGTGCTTGATTTCTGATAAATCAAGGGAATTTTTTTAAAAAAAAACTAAGAAACTTAACATTAGCTATGGCGAGTGTCCAAATGAATATACAATAGAAGATGGAACAGATGTTTGCCGACGAAAAAAAAAAAAGAGGACAGCAATACCCTCTCATAATATTGAAAAAAAGAATAAAATCTACTGCCTACTACGTTTTTGATCTTATGATTCTTTTGCTTGTTTCTCTCTCTCTTTTTGGCAAGCATGTGTTTTTTGATAGCTTTTGTTGTCTAAAAAATATTGCAGTTTATGATATCATCAGTAAAGAATAATCAAATGCAAAAAGCCTTGAAGGAGCAAATAGAAGAAATGACATAATCAGTAGATTACCTGATGATGTTCTATGTCAAATCCTCTCATGTCTTCCTATTAAAGATGCTGTACCATCTTATGCTCTAGATGGAACTATCTTTGGGCTTCAATCTACAATCTTGGCTTTGATGATAAGGAAATATGCAGGGGCAATGAAATTTCCGGGACTCGCTTCCTGAACTTTGTCGACTGTTTACTTATTCTTTGCCCATCCAAAGCTATTCACAATTTTAGTCTTCAGGAGGATGTTCGCCGTTTTACTCTCTGTCGATATCACAAGTAACCACAGTAGACTTAGAGCATTTCTACGTTTGCCTCCAAGTATTTTAACTAGCAAAACATTGGTGAAGTTAAGACTTTGTAATGATTTTTTTTTTTTCAAGCCAGGTTTCGTTCTCTCTTTTAATTTCAGTCTTCTTTTTTTTTTGCCCTTCTTGTCTGGTGCTAAGTTGCCGGCAAATTGAGGGAAACTGCTGGTATTAAATTTAATAAAAGAAAGCCCCATTTTAAACATAACAAGAAAACCCTCTTTTTTTTAGTTTTAACATTACAATTTCCAATTTGAATTTATTGGAACTGGTGGTTGGAGAATCCGGATGGTGATTTCTTTCCATCATCCTCAGTAGCATGCCTAAACTAAAAGCTTTTGTTTTGGAGAAGATGAGGATGAGATGAACTTTTGAAAGAAATGGTACTTATTGTTTTCTGATGTTTGTTTTCTTTGTAATCAGAGTAGGGTTTGACATATTGGGTGGAATAAACCGCAGCGTGTGCCACATTGTTTACGGTTACATGTCAAGCAAATTGAAGTTCAGGGATATGAAGAAAAGGAAGATGAACTGAAGCCAGTCAAGTACTTGTTGAAGAACAGTAAAGTTTTGAAAAGGATGATCATCAGATGCAAGGAAAGTGCTTCCACAAAAGATCTTTGCCAAACATTATTGATGTTTGAAAGAGGCTCAATGACTTGTCAAGTTCAATTCTTTTGAGATTTTTCTCTCAAGATCTCTAGTGAAACTCTGTCAGTAAAGAAGAATATTCTTGACATGTTTTGAGTAGAATAAACATAGTAACTGGTAGCTTGTACTTAAGTTTTTGTAACATACTAATCAAAGTCGATGGCTAAATGTTTGTCTGTGGAGCAGCTTCTATGAACTTATGTCACAATTGCAATGCATAAATTATGACCTCATTTCCTTCGTGCAATGAATTGTGAAAGAATGAAGTTTTCACATTGACTCCCTATTTTTGATCTAATGTTAACAGTCTATGATCAGATCAACAGCTATCTCTCAAGCACAAACAAATACCAAGCCTTTTTATCAGAACGTCTGATTTGAAAATCCTTATCAGCCCTAAACTTCAGACGTGAAACCAACTCTCCCATTTTCAATATAAACAGACATTCCGAACCGTGACCACTAAACCCAACACTGCCATGAAATTCATCGAGTCCCAAAACCATTGTTCTTTCTTCCTTGCTTGGCTTACAGTGGCTTGGAAAGAGTAGGCTTTATGGGTTGCTCTTGTCACTTGGTGTGCAACAGAAACAAAAATATCGTACAATTATAGTTTTGACTGTGTGATAGTACTGTTGCTCTTCTTCAGCATCTGGCTTGGGTGTCGGAGGGAGGTTACTTCTGAAGCTTTGGAGTAACCATCAGAAGAAGACCACCTCCAAAGGAACTCCATAGCATTTTACCTGGCAGCTGCACGGTTGCAGACTTCTAGATTACCCGTGTGGTTTCAATAATTCAGTTTCGGCTATTGTAATAATTAGTCAGATTTTCTTTTGAGTACTAGATACCCCATAATTGGCAGGATGCCATCTCATTGTAGTGGACTTGATAGAATCCAATTAATCAACTGTTTGATGTCTGGAATAGAACAAGTGTAGAACTCTGTTCAGTAAATGTTGTGAAGATTCTTAAGTTCCATTCCTCGTTTTTGGTTTCTTATGAATGCAAATAGCAAGCCAAAATTTTCTTCTTGGTTTGTCCGTTCATCACTAATCACTAAGTTCATTCCCTGGCCGTATTATTTGGTGGTAAGCTCTTTGTCAAATTTAACCATTAACAACTACAATATTTAGGTTGTCATGCAGCAACCACCAAACTTTTTATAATAGCCATTGTGATCATTATTCTTTCTTCCATTGAAAAGTTAAAAGCCATGCCACGGCTAGGAAGAACACCATGTTTTCAGCTACTAATGACAGAGTCAACTAGTTTATGGCTTTACCTTGGGTGGCTCTTACAAGAACTTGGAAAAATGCTTTATGGTATCACTCTTCTCACTGGGTGCGCATTACTGACATACTTATTGCATAAATACATCAGGAATTGTGTGCTGATATGGTCCATCTTCTTCAAATTTTGGCTTGGTTTTGGTATCGGAGGAGACTACTCACTCTCTGCTGTAATCTTATCGGGGCCAAAGCAATCAGGTCTATCCGGTTTTTCCTATATTGGCTACAGCACACTCGCAGAGCACGTAACTGCCATCTTTGGCGCAGTTGCAGCAATTGTAGCTGTTTCTAAGATGTTTGTCAAGATGTGCAGATTTAATCTTCATGGTAGACTGGATTTGTCAAAGGATCAATCTGTAAAACCCAGGCAGTGTTTCTGTAATGCGCTGAATTAGTGATCTGCCTTCTTGTTAATGTTTGTTAACACTTGATTGGCTTTATTACCCACTTAGTTTTTGTTTGTTGGCAGTATCCTCTTAGTCAAAGATAGTCGTTAGCATCAATAATATGACCATGAACATTAGTCTCTATTATCATCAGGCATTGAAGAATTAAGATCGTCCATATTACCAGCCATGCCTGCTGCCAGCAAGCTAACCAACTATTCAGCTGATAAATTCATTAACTTTTGTCTTTATGTCCTGTGGCTGTAAGAAAGCTTCCGAAAAGGGAAGCTTCATGGTTCACCCTCGTCACTGTCTGCACACTGGCAACATATTTTGCAAGTACATCGAATTGTGTTGTAATATGTGGTTCATGGTTTTCAGATATTGTGCTGCAAATATTATTGAAGAAGACCATGCATTTTTCTATGTAACCTTAATGAGAATAAAACCATCAGGGATTTGCAACTTTTCCATCCATTTGCTGCGCACTTTTGGGGCAAGGGATTGCCACTTTTGGTATACTTGCTGTAATTATAGTTGTTTCTAAGATGTTCATCATAAGTATGTACAATATAGAGACTCTTTACTTTTATTCGCCTTCTTTTTGCAGTTTTCTAAACCATTTGATTTGCTTGCAACACATGACACAGTTCACCAGGTTCTTTGTTTGGTAGACTAATGACAGGGAAACAGAGATGCATCCACACCAAAACTGTTACATGCATGCACATTCAAGAATTTTTCAGCCAATGATTAATATAGAATTAGGAAAATTGTTGGGATCATGTCTTGTAGAACTTGTAACATAATTAAGCAATAAATTTAGGAGATAGTAGTACGAGTTTCGGTGAAAGATGGAAAAGCATACGAAGGATACATTATCGAACAATAATTTCAATATATTAGATCCCTGATTGCTGATGCTAATCAAAGAAATCTCAGAAACACAGATATGCGAATCAGAATTGGAATGTTTGACTGTAATCTTGTGTACACAACTTTAGTTTTATCATAGCCGCGTCACTGAAATAGCATTAGGGACTGGTGGTGCTAAATGAAACACATAGCAAATTTACATGGTTTAGAGAGGAGAAAATTAAATGAAAATTTTAATCACGGGAAAAAAGAGTGAACTTTGATATATGCAGTTCCTGAAAAAATATTGGATGTCACCTCTTGTATTGGCACCAAATGTGCCTACAGAATGAAAGTATTTCTGCAGAAATAGGTATACCTAGATCATCTGCTGAAGTAGCAATATCAGCAACTTCTTTCTTCATTCTGTCCCGAGTGTAAAAAAATACATAAACTGTTTTATCTGATAATTTGAAGCGTTTGAGCAGTATAATCTGATAATTTGAAGCGTTTGAGCAGTATATTTACTCAGCTTAACTGCTGAGGATTGACAGAAGAAAAGGTCACTGAAGAAAACAACAAAAAATACCCACCAATGCAATTGACCCCTCAGAACTTTCTTTTTTGAGCATCCCCTTCATATTACCAAATATGTAGCTATTCTCATTCTGCATATGATGAACAAGTTGTTTTGAGAATGTCCTGAAACCTATCAAAAAACATGTTCATCATATTGAAAATGCGTCCTTTGAAATCTAGCAAATTAAGCTATAAAACACTGAAAAATGCAAAGCAGATTTGTTAGAACCACATACTCACATCAGCCAAGATTCCACTACTTGGTTAAGCTTAGTCTTGAAAGAACTGCGGCTGCCTGGTCACCACTCAACAAGAAATAAGGATGCCTCAAAGCAGCAGCAGCTGATAGACGCCCCCTTCTAAGGAAGCCTCGCTCTGAAATAAGCTTTGTCGCTAGATCCCAACCACTACCCGAGTCAAGATCAAGAATGGTGAAGTCTGACCTCAATCGAGTGTACTCTCTCCATTTATTCAAGTCGTATTGAGCTGTCTTTATTTCCATATTGAAATTCTTTAAGCCTGAAATAGACCTTAAGGTTGGTATGGCCATTTGTAAGAGTACAATCCCAGCAGAGTACATGTCAAACAGATCAGGGCTGTTCAGCTGCAACAATCATTACAAACTCAATTTAGTGCATCAACACACATACACTATGTACAGTGGTTTGTAAACGAAAACGCGTTTTGTCACTTAGATGGTTTGCTTGCAGACTGAAAGTGAGCTAAGTTAAGTCATCATCTGAATATAAACAGGATTTAATGGGATTATTCAAAACACACAAAGAAGGTTGAGATTGGACAAATTCAATCATTATTGAATGTGCAGATATTAGATACCTGCCACAGAATTGGAGAGAGTAAAGCAGCAATGGGCTCTGGAGGAGGACTTGGTGTTTCTTCCGGAAGTACATATAATTCCGGAGGACAATAATCAGGATCAAGCAGTGTACGGTTGGGTACATAATTTTTACCAATCCGAAGATCCGTTGCTGCTCCAAAATCTATGAGCTTGATCTGGCCCCTCTTTGTCAGCACTAAGTTGGCTGGCTTTATATCCCGGTGAACAATGCCCGTATCATGGATTTTCTTAAGCGAAGTAATAATCTGGCGTAGTATTTGCTTGATGATTAATGCACTCCGTTTTGTAGAATCTTCACCTTCTAAGACACGCCCAAACATGTAAGTCTCTAAGTTAAAAGGGAAGGTGCGATCTTTCATGTAATCAGCAAGAGTTCGATTTCCCTGTACATGCACATCCCTACAATTAGTGGAGGGAACATAAATTCAGACCTCTGAACTTATATGCAAGCATGTAGGAACAAAGTTCACTTAATCAAGGAAGTAAAAATATATCAGGATAGAAAAAGCCACAAACTCGAATCTGAATATCCTCCATGCACATTAATATAGTTGAGCTGGTCATGATGCAAATGGCAGCTAGAAAATATTTTCAAAATGGCATTGGAAATGCTTACTAAATTTGCACGAGTACCTCAAATTTCCAGATGAGCCACTTGCCACCTTTAGTAAACTGTGAGTTTGTTTTATCAGCAACAAAACTTCCAAGGAACTCCGCACATGTTTCAGGAGCAGCTCTTGATAGCCTGTAATTAAACCATTCCTCATAATCACCAAATTCTTCCGCCCCCTGGACTCCAATTTTCACCTGCATGTTCCCATAGGCAAGAGCTTAACATTATCAAAAAGTATATTAGGTTCCCACAACCCCAATCGAGAAGGAATTCATAGACACAAGCCAAAATTATTTGGGATCAATCATAGAACTATGTAACTACCTTCTTAAGAATGACCTTTTGCTTGAACCTGCCATCCAACTCTAATGATTTTCCGTTTCCTCTTCCTCTTTTCAGTCCTCGGTCTTCAACAACCGCATTCTTTGGTACAATGGCTCCAGAATAAACAACACCAAAAGACCCTTCTCCCAGTTTATCTCCTATCACAAAATCAGTCCTCTGCAGGTTCCTTCTTCCAATCAAGCTGTCAAAAACCAATTGCAAAGGAGCGAAAAGGTATGCATCAATGGCACCTATAAGAACACCTGGCCTTGCTGTCAAGTATATCCAAGTTAACCCACCAAAAACCAGAACCCCCCACCTCTGCATATCAGATAAATCTTCAGTAGCTCTCTGAAATTGCCCAAAAGTGGATTGAAAAATGGGCGATTGAAACAATGATTGGTCCAAAAGATCATCTGGGATGTTGTCAAGAAACGCATTGCACCGACCTGAATTACTTGAACGATTTGATTTTGATGAAGGACAAATGCTGCTCCGGGAAGTCGGCTTTAATGGAGAAAAGCAAATTATTTTTGGTTTCTGGTGAAGTGTAATTGTATTTGGAGACAACAGAAAAGCCATACTGCTGGTGGTATGGCACTACAAAGTAGAGCTGAAATTGTTTAGCTTGATACTTGAAGCGTCAGCAGAGGATGGTCGCCTGCCACGTGTCATGCTTAACTCTATCCATTGAATAAAGCGTATGTGGTCAGAGGATAGCCTCTATCGTGTCCAGGTTTCCAATGAGCGGGGTGTCCTCCGCATTTAAAATGACAACAATGGCCTTCGTCATTAGAGGCTTCGCAGTTACCAAAATGCCCCCCTAATTACTGTTCACTTGATTAATTGCAATTGTAATTAAGATTACAGAAAGCACCATATCCGCTGGATAGAAAATAAAGATTATACAATTTAATTGCGGAGAATAGACACCTCCGACATCTGCAGAACAAACCTTTGAAGTTTGAACACAACGTAGTACAACAGAAAAGCTTGTCTAGCGGCAATACTATGAACACAAAGGCATCCCACATAACATAGACCATATGTACCAATAGCAAGCAGCTTTCAGTTTTAAACCACCGTAATGAAAGTTCACACTATCTATTAGAGAACAAAAGCGGTGATCCTTCAAAGAATGCATTCAGATCAATGCACGCTAGCACAATGGGCTATTACTCTGAAGGAAAGAGGCTGCTGGCCTCACAAAAGAAAAGTCGGCAAATGGGTTCGTATTATTCTTTGGGGTGGCAGCTGGAGAGTCCGACAGCGGCATATCAGTCCATTTCTTTTCAAAGTTGGCAATGCAGTGCTTTCCAGCCACTTCTGGACAAAAACCGGGCTGAATTTCTCTTGCCTCCAACTTCTTCCAGTTGATTGGCTTGAACCACTTGTGACTCTTAATTTCTTCGCTTCCTTTAGGTCCAGCACCGAGACGCTTACCAGGTTCCTTTTGTAGAAGCTAAAACAGCAAGCAGATATTCTTAGGTTAATGATAGCTCCAAAAAGCAGGGTGCAAACCCTTTCAAATACAAGAGAAACAACTAAAAACCCAGATCGTCTAAAATCATCACCAATCAGCATTTACAACAAAACTATTAGCTTCTCATCTGTACATCCTTGGACATAAAGTTTGAGGAAGTTTTTTGGAGACAGCAAGTAGAAAAATAAAAGATTAAGTTAAGGATTCAAACATTTACCCCTTTCAAAAGAGAATGTGCTTCACTTGACAAAAATGCTGGCAGCCTCATTTTATCCTTGACAATCTTTTGCTGGATCTTTGCCCTGTTCCCACCAATAAAAGGAGGCTGCACAACAGTCTAACAATTAGTGCAAATTCCAAAAGAGATACAACCTAAATCTCCTGAATAAATGACTGAACAATGCCAACCTTCCCAGTGAGCATCTCATATAGTAGAATTCCCACACTCCACCAGTCGGCAGCCTTATTGTGGCCCTTCCCAAGGACAATTTCAGGCGCCATATATTCAACCGTCCCAATCATCGAGTTTGATCTGGTATTCTCATCAAATTGCTTTGCAAGGCCAAAATCAGTCAGCATTACCTAAAAGAAATGTTATAATTCCATGAAAATTAAACAAGAAGAAAAGTTAAAGAGTTCTTTGTTTTATATCTTGTGTGTTTGCGAGCATATTGTGGAATAGATAGATAAATAGGGAGAGAGAGAGTACATGCCCATCTGCACCCAAAAGAATATTTTCAGGTTTAAGATCCCTGTGCATTATGCCATTAGCATGAAGGTGGGAGACAGCAGAAACAATCTCGGCAGCATATATTCGTGCCAGGTCCTCTCTGAAACAAAATCATAAACATTAATCACGCTTATGCCTGGAAAATTATAAAAGTTTCCCCAATGACAAAGACAAACATTACCTAAATAGGCCATGGTGATAGAGCTGGAAAAAAAGGTGGCCACCATTTATGAAGTCAAGAACTAGGTATAATCGATATTTGGTCTGTGTTCCAAGAAACAACTCTATGTTAGTCATGTAAGATATTTGAACTGGGATCTATTTTTCCAAGTAAGTCATGTTAAAATATGAACGAACTTTTCATGAAAATTACTTGGAATGAGTATTTGAGCTGGACAACAAAGGGGTGATCTATTTTTGTCAAAATATCCCTCTCAGCTTTCATGTATTCTGCATGATTCTTCTCCACTATCTTGTCCTTCCGCATGACCTTCATTGCATATATTTCGGATGTATTCTTTTTCCTCACTTGATATACCCTTCCAAATGCACCCTGCCCAACAACTTTCAAAACCTCAAAATCCTCAATCCCTACACAGCAGACAGTCACAGAATCTCCTTTGACATTTTCATCAATGGAGGATTCATCAATTTCTTTGATGGTCAATCCATCAACACACTCAAGTAGTTCCTCCGCATCCTCTGATTCACGCAGAATGAGCTTGGTCAGCTTCGATGATTCACTAACACAGGAAGAGGGACCAACTAGAGAATGTGATCGGTTACATATGATAACTGGATCTTCATAAATTATCTCACTTGCATCTGCTGCAGCAGATACAGCATTCACTAAATCACCATAACTCACTTCTGGCGAATCCTGAACTGGAACAGGACCAAATACATCAGAGAAATCTAACTCAAGCGAATCAGACACAACATCATCTGGGGGACTCACAGGAAAAAACAGCTGGGTCTGAAGTGGTTTATGCATGCAGGTTTTGGTCAAACCAGGTAATTGGGATGAAACCATGTTTGTCAAACCTTATTGAAAGTACTACAGATGATGTGATGAATCACCACCTGGGCTAAGTTTCCCCGGAATTATCCAAAACAAAAGCAGATGAAGGACTCCTATCGACAACCTTAATAAAAAAGAAGGGCACGTAAGCAATAGGAGTCCCTAGAAACTTTGGCAGTAAGCAAAACAAAATCCAGGAGAAGAAGTGGTTCTTGTTTCCCGAGTAGCAGGAAACAGTTGATGCTCCAATATCTTTCAAATTCATGAAGATCACACTGTCAAGTCTGCAATTTAATGTCAAAAACACAGGCATAAAATCAGTACTCAAAACAAAATTCCCACAATTGCATCCAAAAGAATCATGTTAAAAAAACAGATCTTGAAAAGGCAGATAATTAAAATAAACCAACAATCACACAATTCAAAAGCAAATCCGGTTGAAATCCTAGCAAAATTAGAAACTGAATTACCGTCAGATTGAAAGAACCCCAAGCACAATCACGTAAACTTAAGTTCTAAATCCGAATATATCAAAAACAAGATAAAAGTACGAACTTTCCCACAAAATCATTAGCTTTCTTTAGTTTTCTTTGCAAAGAAACACGTGAAGAATGTTCTAATTAATGATTCTATCACGATTTATTTTTCTTCTTTTCTCTTACGATTTCCTTAGTAAACAAACAAGGGAAGGGAAGGTAACGTAACGTAGCATAATCGACGGCGTAAAAGGAAATGAAAGGTAAAAAGAAGACGGCAAGAAAGCAATCACCTGGGCTGGGAGAGGGAAGGACGCAGGGGAAGAGAAACGCTGAGAGTCGGACTTTTAAATTGATTAATCGAATAACTCGCGCAGCCACGTAACATACATGCCCAACGTGAACAGTTTTTCTTTGTTTCCGACCCTCCCACGTGGCGTTTTATTAGTGGTTGTGGTTGATCAAATTGGTCTCATTGTAATTATATATTATGCTGTTGGAGCGTTGAAGGTTGAACCAACTTGGTCTTGGAATATGCGTTCCGGACTGGGCGTGGGGACAAAACTACGTTACAGATTCTGTAAGGTACAGACTGCAGCATCAGCCGTTGGATGTGGTTGGATGTGGAGTGAGAAACTAAACAAAAGAAAATCGGATGGTGGGATGACGGGAGATGTTTGTTACAGAATCTGTAACATAGACAGGTCCCTGGGCGTGGATGTCTTTAGTGGATCACATCTCCTTCACGCAACTCTTTGATGAGTTTGATCTGATCTAATCCTCCTAGTGCCTTAAAGAAAAGTAGGCATATAGTCCAAGTACGCATCCGCCCCAATTTTTTTATCTTACGACATTTTGGTTTCTGTGAAGTAGAAGGGGCATTACATAGACGATCATTGTTATCAAGGAAACGGTATGCTTACAAAGTCATTGGAGTTGAAAGCATCCACACTCGCTTGCAAGCTGAAAGCTTCAAAACTCAGAACAGCGTTTATAAACTCAAATCCTGTCAAGTATAATCCAGATTATGTGTGACGCCAGAGAAAATTCACCAAACCTACATCTAATTATCATATTTTTGAGATGTGTAACACTGCTCATATCCATTAAGGAAAACAAATGTCAACTGGAGATTTATGTTTTTTTATTAATTATCACCAAAAACACAAATTGGGAAGTTATAATAATTCTGCTGAAATCCAATCATAAGCCCATAAATGATGGTGCACGAGTACCATAGGAAACTCTAACGTCAAACTAAGCACTCAAACTAAGAACTAGAAACAAAAAAGAAAGCCTTCTTTTTAACTTAAAAAGGAAATTCAAGCATCTTACATAAAGAAAAAGAAAAAACAATACTTCTTAGAGAAAATGTTTAACGGCCCCTTTCAAATCCTATGCGAGATCTACCAGAACCTCCATAATCATCTCGCATTGAAGATCCGGCACTCGCTCTCATTGTCCCTCCAGTACCAACTTTGTCCAATGCTTTCTTCCCTCCCTTCTTCACCTCTGTCAAGAACTCATCAAGACCAAATGGATCGGCTTCTTCAGCCTCCTTCTCAAACTCGACTGGTCTGTCTCTAGGACCAGACCTCTCAGAACTACCAGCAAATCCCTTGTCAGGTTTGAACCGATCAGTCTTCATAATCTTCTCCATCTGTTCATCTGCGTTTCCTCCATACATGTCATCATCTGCATCTTTCTTGGGCCTATATAGGGTTGAAAGTGTGGGCTGAGCAGTAAACAGGCCCTTGTCATACACATTGTACTGGTCATCAGTGGCAAAACCAGAATCCATTCCTTTCTCCTGGTTGAACAGCCTTTGATCATACATAACCTCACCTCCTCTTGCCGCCCCAGTGGAGGCCATGCCAAGAGCAAATTTCTCACTAATATCACGATCTCTGTCTCTAGTAATCTTACTCTTCTTTCCCATAGCAGCATCCTTGGCCTCCAACCTTCTCTCCCTTTCCCTCTCCCGACGTCTCTCCGCACGTAGTTTCTCCCTCTGCAACCTCTCTTCCCTCTCCTCCCTTGTCTCCTTCGGCATATCCCTCTCTCTCCCTCTCTCTCTCTCCTGCTCATAATCCTCTCTCATATCGCTAGTATCCATTGCACTCTTCTCAGATGGGATTGGAACAGATGCTGGGGGTGCTGCTCCAGTTCTCTCTGAACGAGCTTTCTGAGCTAATGCACGCAGTTCCTGCTCTTTCCGTTCCTTCTCCTTCATGAGCATCTCCTTCTGCACCTTTGATCTCATTGCAACAGCTTCCCTAGCCTTCTGCTCCGCAACATAAAGAGCCTCCGACAGCTTAGCAAAGTTGTCATTAATCTGAACATCTTGAAGGCCTCTGCCATCTGCTGCAAGACGCTTGTCTAGGGGAATTGTGTAACCCTTCGGGTTTTTCCAATTCGATATACAAGGAGGAATTTTCCAATCCTGCTGATCTTTCACAGTCACAGGCCTAGGTGGGGAATGCATGACTGGAACAGGTGGAGAACCAGAAGCCCTCGGAACGCGCTTGTGCTTGAACTTTGGTGGCTCAAGTGGGTCCACAGGCATCTCCATCATTCTAATAACCCTCTCCTTAGCACCAGAATTAAAAGCTACTGATTGCTGAGATGGCTTATACTTGATATACTTCGAATCTGATGACTGTTGAGGTACATTCTTGGGCTGCGCCGCACTCAATTTCACATTAACAACCTTTTCAAGACAAGCTTTTGTTTCCTGAGTAGTTTCATCAATCTCCCTCTGCATCTCTTCATCGGTTTCTTCTTCCTCTTCATCATTCCTCAAAAACTTTGGAATAAGATCTTTATGTTGCGAGTAAACTATCTTCTTGGAATTTTCATTTTGCTTTACAATTGCATCATAAGCCACACTCCCATGGGCATCAACACTCACTGGCAAATTCTTTGATCCAGGCTTGCCAGATTTATTCCTACCCATGTCAAGCGGGTACTGCCCAATATGAATTTCTGGAAAAGCACCCCCATCACCAAAATCCTCAATTTTTCTAGGAACAAAACCTTGACGCTTCAAGTAAGGAGGTACAGGTTTTCGCTTGGCCTCAAGAGATTTTTCCTTCTCGGATGAATTATACAGATTCTTAAACCACATATCATTTGAATGGTCATAAAATGAGGCGTGGTTGGATTTCACAGGAGGTAGAATCTCCTTCAGCGACATGTTTATAAACTATCCAAACACCACCAAAATATAGCTTCTGTAGTCCACACCTGCCAGCGAAACCCAACACAAGCACAGAATCAATAAATGGATGCCAGTAAATCTATCTATATAGCTAATAAGATAATTAATTCAAGCAATAATAAGCCTGTGCTACAAGAATTTGAACAAAACACTAAACGTCAGAGGTATTAAAGTAATATTGTATTGTATTACAAAAACAATTATAAGGAACCTTCGATAACATTCTGGAACATGGCAATAAAATTTCATATCAAAGACCACAGAAGCAAAGTCGCATAACAATGAATATGTAAAAATTAAGAAACTCAAAACCCTAATCTTTTTTCTCAAAAAACATATTGCACCGACATAAAGCATCGGGCGAGAAAGAAGAAGGAATTATTGCCATATTAAAAATAATATAAAATAAACTTTACATAAAGCCATAGCATACACCCTAGTTCAAGCAATTAAAATCAGATCTTACACACAAAAATCACCGAGCTACAAGTTTCTAAGAAAGATGTTTCTCCGATAACATAAGACTTACACAGTCAAACAACTAAATATTTCGATCGGCAATCGGTGGTGGATAGCGCGCGTCCGTCGATGATCAGTCGTGTATGCCGCGGTGGCGGACAAAATTAGGGCAAGTCCAGATATTGAGAAAATTGTGAGTACAGTAGAAAAGGCTGGGATACGAATTGGGGGTCTCATATATGGAATATGGTCGGTGCGGTCCGTGCGGATATTAATCAGGGACAAAATTATGTTCACCCGAAATTGTAAGGGTAATATCGGAACTAAAAATAATAAATATTAAAATTAAGTGTAAAGCTATTTGAATCCATCAAATTACTAATTAAATTTATTTTAAAACCCAATCATAAATCACCACTCCTATTTTTTCACAAATTTATTCATAAAATGTGTGTTTTGCTAGCCAACATAAATGACTAATTTTCTAAGTTAAGGTGAAGGATGAAACTTAAGGTTATGTATCGCACATGATTAGATTGAACGAATTATTAGGATTGGAATGAATTATATTTAATTAGATTATATAATATTATCTTATGTTTCGTACAATATTAGATTGGATTATATCAAATTACTTTTGAATGAAATTAAATAGCATTTAACTTGACATTTAAATATAAATATGAAATATTTATGAATATTTAGTAATAAAATAATTATTAATATTATTTTCAAAGAAATTAATTAAACTAAATATTTAGAAAATTAATTATTAGGTAATTACAATTATAATAAACAAATATAAATTTTATTTTATTTAAATATTTAATTTAATTTTTATTAAATATTTTAAATATGTCTTGTTTCATCAAAAAGTTAGCAAATAATATAAAAGCAATCAATTATTGGCATTATTAATTTTCATGATTAATTTTAATATAATGATTATTGAATTAAATATTACAGATATTCAAGTAATAATTAATTAAATAGACAATTGTTTTTAAAGTTAATCCTAACTAAACCCATGTTTCAATTGGGATTGCTAATTCCATGATCTTAAGACTAAATTCACTTTTATTCCCATAATCTAATCCAGAGTGGAGCTTGCCAAATATAAGACAAATAATTATTCCCAAAACTAATCTAATCCTACATATAATCCTAACTCCCAAACATAGCTTAAAGATTTTAGTTGTGGAATTAATGACTCTCTCAAGTAAGTTTTAAATTTATTGTTTTTAATTATATATTTATAAATTGTATTCCCATGGGTTATTTTCATTATATGTTTATTTATAAATTTGGATTTTTCTTGGATCTATACGGGTGCTTAGACCTAAAATCAACACATCAATACGGTAGTGGGATCATTTTAATATGGTTGTGGCACATTATGTACTTAATCCTATATTTATTTATAAAGTAATTAATTGAAAAACAAGTCATATAATTTTCAAATTGATAAAAAAAGTAAAATATAAATACGAGAAATATTATGATCATGATTTGAATACCAAAAGTAGATCTTGTAATCTCAATACTTTTTTTTAATTTTAGTTATTCCTTCTTAACTTCTTTTTCTAATAGTATTTTCATTTGATAATTAATAACTAAATTTTTAATTTCCTGAATTTTAATTCCAATCTCATTAAGCTATATTATAACTAAATATTTATATACTTAAAAAAAAGTAATAACTTTTTTATTGTGTCATTCAGCTACCTTAAAAGTTTGAATACAAAACTTTTTAAATCCTTCATATATTATTTTAAATGTCATTATACATAAGAAACATAGTAATTAGAACATAAACCTCACAATCATGAGGTTATGGGTTCGAGCCTCTTACAATATATTGTGGGGGTTTAATTTCTTTCCTCAATTTGAGTGAAAATAGTCTTCTCTCGTTCAAATGTGAGTGAAGTAGACATTCATCGAATATTATTTCGAAATGTAAGTGAAGTTGACGTGTCTAGAATATTATAGTTAATAAAAATATGTAGACGTCCCTCGAATATTAAAGAGGGTAAAAATCTATAGACGTCCCTCCAATATTAAAAAGGATAAAAATTTAGGTGATATTTCATGAGAATTTATATAAACTAGTTTCAGTAATAGTCTTATTTGTAAATATTAATTTTAATTTCATATAATATGAGTTGTATTCTTGAATAATATTTTTATGTAATAAAAAAATATCATTTTACGTAAAAACTCTTGTACCTGTCGGTCTTTAACACTTTTCTTCGATTTTGAAAGTAGAAGTTTAGGTTACTTCAACATTTTTGCAATGGATTTTAAGTTGCAGTTCTTTTTCATTTAATATGTTCTATTTTTAGATTCCAACTGTTCATTAATAAATCTATGTATAGCTATGTATAGACAAGTAGAATCATGAAAAAAAGAAGAAGATGATGGGTGAAAGTATAATTGATTCACTGAAAGAAAAATGGGTATTTTTAAAATTATGATGGATAAATGAAGTGAATATAAATTTTAAAATTTTAATGATGGGTGAACTGAGAAAATAGGTTAATGAGTAAAATAATAGGTTCAAATAGCACCATTTAAATAAAATAAGAAAGAAATGAATATGCTTTAATGCTATGCAGTACTTTCCCACTTGGTCAAGGATATTTTTATTTTCTTTCAGATCCAAAAATTGTTTAGTGACCTTTTTATAGTAAATGTAAATATTTTGTCATTATTTGAGAAAATATAAAAATTAGGGATCAATAGGTTAAAATCCTATTCGTAATTCATATTTCTCTCTGAACGAAGATTCAGTCATCATCATCAATCTTCTTAAATCAACAAATTTCGGGTGGCACGAAACATGGGATTGGAAGTTAGGGTTTCCAGAATGAGTGAATGCATAAGCTCAATTTCTCTATCCAATTCTGTCCCTGTAACCAAAATTAGAACTTTATCTGGTAGCAAGTGGAGACCAAAGAATGGAAGTGTGAGAAATGGCAACTTACAATATGCTATGTGCACTTTTAAGCCACCCAGTAAAAATCAAGAGCTGTTTGATGAATTGGGTTTCAAGGACAAGTTTTCTGTGAATTCTGCAGAGGAAAATAGTAGAGAAATTGTTGAAGTGAAGGAAGAGAAGCGTGAAGAAGAGAAGGATGGTAGTGATGGTTCATCAGAAAAGGTGAAGTTGAGAAGAGGAAGGCAAGTGATCAGGAGATCAAATTTGTTGGCAAAGCAAGTTATTAGTATTCAATCTGCTATGTCTTTGGGTTTCGTTTCCCAACTTTGGGTTGATACTACCTCTGTAAGTGTAATTAGTCCATTGTTTAATTGTTAACAAGTTGAGAACTTACTTGCTATAGTGAAATTCCTATGCATATTTTTTTTTTCCTTTTTTCTTTTCAGTGGGTGGTATTGGTAGTTGAAGTGAGGCCAAATTTGCTTTCTGGAGAACCAGAGAGGCTTCTTCTTGAGGATATTAGCCAGGTATTCTTCTTTATCTGTGTTGTTTACTTTCCACTGCATGATATGGTTAGCAAAGATTGAAGCTTTATTCATTTTAGAGAACAGATAAAGTTTAGTTTGGCAATTGTTTCACTGCTGACATTTTTTTCTTTTAATTTGAGGGTCAGTACTTTTATTTACATTTATCCATTTTATTGTCATGCTTATGGCTCGGTTTCTTGAATCACAGAAGAGTAGGGTGAGTTATGAGTTAACCCAGTTCTTGTTACTATTTTCATTTTTCACTTAAATACCTTCCCTTTTTCGGTTCAATGAATTTTTGACTCCTTTCAGATTTTTAGTTAACGTTTAATAGCTTCATAAATAATAAGAACAACCACCATTTGGTTTCATGGTATATTTTCTGCTTGGTTCATTTGTGGTCCAAGGTTCATCTGACTACGCAAAGATACCCAGCCAGGCAGCCAGTGTATCTATTGATTTTTACTTTTTATGGGGGAGGATTATGCCATATACAGTATAACGGGGCTTTAACCCGCTTATTCCTGTTGTTTGTTTTCTTTGCACATATATCAGCTCATTTTTGTTCTGAACATATTGTTCTATTCGTAAATTATTAACAGGTTGGTGATGTTGTGCTTATTGAGGATGAGAGTGTTATGGAGAATGATTTTAAAATGGTTGGACTTGACACATTGGTATGTTTCCATCTTCACCGATGATGGTCGTTTTGTGCGTACTAGGCCACCTCATCCTATGATACTCACTACATTGCTCTATTTTATTAATTAAATATGTCTGTCCGTTTGTTATACTTAACATGTTATGTTTGCTAGGTAGGATACAGAGTTGTGACACCGGGTCGGCAAAACATCGGGAAGGTAAATCAAAATTTCAAGCACCATACCTGGTATCGATCATATTCAGGGAAAAAGTCTTATCATATGCATCTTTTAATTCTAGGTGCGGGGATACACTTTCAACATCAACTCGGGAGCTGTTGAATCACTAGAGCTCGATTCATTTGGCATTTCAATTATTCCATCAAGTTTGGTAGGTTAACTGCTTCTCTCTGTTTTTAATAGCAAATGCCTACATAAATAATGTTCACACGATCACTTTCAGCCATCTACTACAATTTATACTTGATTGATATTATCCTCTTCTTAAAAAGAGTTCTTGATATACAAAGTTCAACTGCAATCTGCTTGTCATAATTCCAGGTGAGTACTTATGCTTTGCTTGTCGAGGATGTCCTAGAAGTTGTGGCTGACATAGTAGTTGTTCATGAAGCTGCAGCCTCACGTGTTCAAAGACTAACAAAGGTAATTAGACTTTGCTGATGCTCTGTGTCTGCACTGAGCTCTGTGGGTTAATGTATTTCCTTGCCTAGAATGAAGTAAAGCTTAAGGAAGCTGGATGCATATGCATGATGCATTAGCACACTAATGTGCGAATGCATGTGTATAGGCACTCAGTTTGACACCACAACCACAGACCTATGAACCATGAATTTTACGCATTTTATATTCTTTTACCAATTTACAGTTGTGTACTGTTGATGAGAAATATTTTTTCATTCAAGGGACTGCTTGGAAGATTATGAACCAGGTTGCATTTAATTTCTCTTGTTATCTTTTAGATTGTATGCATCCTTCACATTCAACTGGTTAAACATCCACTGCCATCTCTGTTTCAGAGTTTCCCAAATGGCTTTGTTGTTTGAGAAACTAAAACTTTTTGCATTAAATTTTCATCCCAGCTTATGGATCTTCCTGCTTGTTCTGCATACCTCTAATTAAACCTCTGACATGCTCGTACCAGGGTCTATGGGACAAGCAGAATGTAGGAACTTCACTAGATGACTTTGATGGATATTCCAACTTTGAAAGGTCAGGTACATTTGATCATGGTCAGAGCGCAAAGAAAGGTGTTAGGAAGAAGAAGCCCCGTCCAAAGGCGAGAGACTCAGAGGATGATTGGGAGCTTCCAATGGATTACTTATGATATTCATGATTACCAATGCCTATCTGCTTTTAACACCTTGTTATACTTGTAGATATTTGTTTCTTTCCCCTCTATTTTTTTGTCATCTTCCCCCCAATAGAAATTATACAAAAAGATGAGACCTTGATAGGCTTGTACTACTATGTCTTTATTCTTTATCTTTTGCTTTTGATTTTTGTAGCCGTCGCTTTATGTGATTATGTTCAAACGAATGGGCTCGGAGATCAAAATGCGGAGATGTGATTTGAACATATGAAGTGAGGAGATGTGCGGGAACCAACTACTAGGCACCAACCACCATGTAAAATTATATTTTGGCCCATGCAGGTCTCGAACCTGCGACCTTCGCGTTATTAGCACGACGCTCTAACCAACTGAGCTAATGGGCCACGTTGATTAGAGCTACATTTGTCCTTATAAATCTGTTTGCAAATGGTGAAAACATTACCACTATCGCTAGACATTAAACTAAAGTGACGCGAGTGCCTTTGAAACAATGAGTACTAATGATTCCATTGGCCGCTTAAAGCGGTGTATTTTAGACAAGATCCCATTAGCATAATAATCGGAAGTTGCGGGCTGTTCTTTGTTGGATACTTGGATTGAAGAATTAAGTTAAATAAGTTAAATAATTGAAGAATCTACTGTTAATGTGTGGTCTCATTGAAATTGAAATGTTGTAGTTTTTAAATTATAATTGTTATAGAAAAAAAGTTATAAATATGAAATAAAAATTAATAATTTATAATAAATATAAATTTTAAATAATAATTTTAACAAAATTATTATAAATATAATATATTTTTTATAATACAAATAATATAATATATTTGATTTAAAAGTTACAACTGCTTAATTTCAATTCCGAACGCCCCCTACATTTCCAAAAGCCCCATGATATAATTACCCCCTACTTATATTTAAAATTAAATAAATGAAAATAAAAATTCTGACTTTTTCTTAAAAAAAAAAAAAGAAAAGAAGAAAGAAAAAGTAGCCGTTGGCACTTGGCTTTGGCTCCATCCAAATTTAAAAACTTCTTATCGTAACACCTCTGACATTATTCTCATCTCCATCGAACAAACCCATAACTTCGAAAAATGACAACCACCGCCAAAGATGAAAAGCTCAGACCCAGATCAGGGCGGACGCCTCTCAAGCCGATAAACTCTCCTGTGACACCCATTACAGCGACCAAGCTAAAGCCAAAGACAAAGCCAGAGCAAGAATGCATCGACAAGAATCAGAATCAGAATCAGATCCCTGCAGCTGCAGATCTCAACAAGGAGGAGACTGAGAATAAACCCGTCACGAATATGGAATCTCTGGATACGTCGTTAGCGGAGGAGCTCAGCGCTATTAGAAAGAAGCTTGAGAGATTGAGATTGGAGAAAGAGAGAACGGAGAAGATGCTGGATGAGAGAGAGGTGATATTGGATATGCAGATGAAGGGGCTGCAAAACAGAGGAGAGATTCAAAAGATGCTTGAGATTGAAGTTGATAGATTGTACAGATTAAATCAACTCAAGTCTTATTGTATAGTAAGTTCTGTTTTCATTAATTATATCATCCAGTTTCTTAAATTTTCTTTCTTTTTTCTTTTTTCATTTTTAACCCTTTTCCTTTAATGAGTATTGATTGTTTGATAATCAGAGGGTGTCATCTATACGGTCCCTGAGAGAGAAGGAACAAGAAAAGAAAACTACTGGGGCAGCAAACTCCCAAGTAAATTTTCTCCAAATCATGTACATTATTATTATATTATTATTATTTAAAAAAAAAGGAATTACCTTTTTGGAGTTCTCTAATTGACTAAAAGAGATTTTTCCTTTCTTTTTTCTTTTCTAATATCCAGGAGCCGAATGCGGCGAATGAGGAGGAATCCGAAGGTGAAAACATTTTGGAGAGTCCATGCTCGACTGCTTCAGAAATTGTTGAAAGGGAAATAATATTTCCATTTTTAGATTTCTTCTGATCCAGAGTTTTATGGTTTTTTCGTTCTTGTTTTATGCGTTTTCCCCCCTATCTGCACTGCATTGAAAGCATTGGAAGATAATATCTCATTATAATTCATCAGTGGTTGAACTTTCAAATTCTTTACGCTCTCTTTGTCTAAACACGTCCCGCAGGCAATTTCTTTTGTTAAATTTAATGATAGCTTCATTTAAGAAACTCTTATCATGCATTAGTTTTTATTTAAATGTATAATTTATAAGACAGAAGACTTCATCATTACAAAGCTCTCCAGTCCAATGTTATGTTACTCGTCAATCCACTTCCACCCCAGCATAGTAACACAGCAAATGATGTAAACAAAAAATTGCTCAGAAACAGCATAAACCATCAAGAAGTTAGAAAGCAGAGTATTTCTATTAAAATTATTTAAGAGTACACATAACTGCCATATTACCCTTACCCCAGCTAATTCTACCAGACTCAACCCTCCTCCCCAACAAAAATTAAGACACCACAATGTCACAAGGCCCGAGGTTAACACAAAGTTTATGTATTTGATAAGGACATTAATTTCGATCCTAAAACCTAACATAAAGAAGAAGCTATCGGAAGCAATACAGAACAGCTCAGCTCCCTTGGGCGAGGGGGGTCCTAAAAATTGAGATGTATTGTTGAGATTTTCAAATGGAATTTAAATCAGAACACCTCATAAATGCTAAGTTATCGCTAAAGCAAACACATAAAAATTAAAGGACAGTTTTCTAGACCTCGCAACCACTGACTCTATGGATAAATTGTTACAAAAGAGAAGGGAGTTTCTGAAATAATCCACTCCATGCCTTCTCTGCATCTGGTTCTGCAGAACTGTAGATACACCGGAAATTGGATTAGCAGAACTTCCAACGCTTGCCGCAGTTCACACATGTTACATACGTTGTCATAGGTTCATCTGCACTCCTAGTCTGCATCTGATAATAAGTGCATTTACGTTGTCCGCATCTAGAGCACTTAAATTGATCAGTTGTCGCAGTCGCTTCACCACCACGTTGACACTCAAACAAAGCCTTCTCTTTAATATTCTCAATCTGGCGTTGTCTCTCATCACTTGCCATTTCTTCTGGGCTCATGGTGACAAGCCTCTCTGGTTTGACCTCTCCAAGAAGAACCCTTTTTCTTAAATCAGGGTTTTTCTCGTCACGGATGTTGAACATAATAGATCGATACTTGAGTTTCTCTGCACCATTAGAGCGCCCTAACTTTTCAAACATTACAGATTCCACAGAAACAGCAACTCGAATTGGGTCACATGCATTAACTTCATCAATTATTTCCTCATCAGCCTCACTGGTAACTTTGGACAAGGCATTCGCAAGAAGTTCCCGAATTTTGTCACGCGAAGAGTCATTACATTTGATCAATTGGGTCAGTTTTGGGGTTGCAATCGTACCTTGTGATGGTTTTCTTACACTAGGAGCTTGTTTCTCCTCCTCAATTATCTTTTCAACCTTGACAGCCTCCCTCCGATCCATGACAGATTCCCCATTTGTTTCCTTCTTTTCCACCTTCACAGTTTCCGACCCTGAAACACTCCCAGTTTTCTCAACCTTGACAGTTTCTGCAGTTGACACCTTTTCGACCTTTACTGCACTTGTCTTCTGAACCTTATCAATTTTGCCAGAATCTGGCTTCACAACCCCAGTTGTAACTGAAGACTTATTGCCAGTGCTGCCATTTTTCTTATTTCTGGTTGTCTCTTCAATGACTATTTTCTTCCAAATATCAAGCAAGTTAGAGGCCACAATTTGAATCTTCTCTCTTGGATGTTTGGTGAGGGGTCGAAGCCTCTTCCCGACCTGTAATATGGTATAAAACCAAGTTACACTGATTAATACATTTGTGCACACATAAAGGCCAAGTGCAGGAATCTGAAAGATGTGGTATCGTGTTTTGTTTTGAAATCTAAAGATATCTGAAAAATAAAAGGAATAGCTACATGAGAAAGAAGCATGCAACAACTGCTGAGATAACAACCAAAAAAATAATTTTATAATATTGCAAGGAGGAAAATTTTGAAGTCACTGCCATCATCTTAAAAAAATAGGCTTAAGACATAATTGGTTATTCAAAACCATGGATTTGGAGCTTGTAAGTAAGATTTAGAGGATAATTTCAGTTCCGATATGCTATCCTTCCTACTACAAAATGAGTATGGTAAGAATGCTTCTTGGAAACCTGCAATCATCAGTGAATATGCCCAAAAACGTCAACCAAAAATAGAAAGACCAGCACGAAAAATCTGCAGCAAAAGAACCAACCAACAGCGAAAAATGGCAGAAATCAGCTAAGAAAAATAGAAAACTCCAGAACAGAAAAACATCAGGCACAGAAGCAGATTGACAACAGCAGATAAGAACTTCACAGCAGCAAAGAAATGCAATAGAGTCGGGATAAAGGAAAGCATTGAGGCGTGCCAGAGTGCCACTGTCCTTAAGACCAAATACCACCTCTCTGGTAAGTCAATCCAGTATAAAAAGGGCATATACAATGTTCTGAACTCTAGGATACAATGAAAACACTGCTGCAAGGATGCACTTACAAGTGCAGCAGCAAAGAACAGCGACAGGTTATCAAGATGGTGAAGAAGCAGCTAGTGATCGATGATCCAGGCTCAGCAACTTCTGAGAAGAGAGAATGAAATTTCTGCACTTTGAGTAGCTTTGGAACCACTCTATGGATACTTTGCAGAACAGAGCCACAGCCTTTATGTTAGCAAAAATCAGTTCAGAAACACTGATTCAATGCTAAAATCAAGGTAAGTGACAGATTAATGTAGGATGGATGACCCACAGGATAACTATAGACAAAGTGGGGAGAAACTTAGAAGAAAGAAGGAAAATAAGAGTAGAATTTAGTACAAAGACCAGAAATTTAGAGAACAAAGAGAAGAGACTCATAGAGAATGGTAAGGAAAAAAATCAAGAGGAATAATCATTATTTTATGTGAATAACCGTCACAATCTACTTGAAAATGAAAACTAAGGCCCTAGCTATAGTGGCCAAACCCTGAACATCAATCTTAGGCAATCTACTTCCCGATATGAAATGCAAAATCCTACTCAAATAAGAAAACTACTCAAGGAAAATATATATTTTTTAAACACGTAACTTATATAAAAAATAATTATATCATCTTTATTCCGCATCATTGGTTGAAACTCAAAAACCAATGGACTATTCAATAAAACAAAAATTTAATCATCAAGATGGTAGAAAACAGGCCGAGCCCAAGCACACAGCACACACGGTGGCCAATTTCAGTGGATTTGCAACCCTTACACATGAGTGGTATCCGGTGCAGTCACTCAATTAACAGATTATGGAATTGGGCCCCTTGGGCCAGCCTATCTGGTGGATGTGGGAGCCCTCCGTTTGAGCTTGTCAATAAATTCAAAGTAAGTCTTCACATATAAGCCCTTAAGTGAGCTTGTTTAGTTCCGCGTAGGAATTGTGGGTATCTTACAACAGCAAATGCAAATGTCACAACACACATGCCAAAAAAAACATTTTGAAGACAGTAGGACTGTTATGCGTGCAAAAATAAAAATGCCACTAAAAGATTATCCCTTAAGCACAACCAGCTGCACATAATACAGTTCCGCATGTGAACACAACAATCACACAGCACAAACAACTGAATTGATCGACCAACAATATCAGGTTTATTGACATAAAAGTGTGGCCACACCCTAAAATAGGAAACAGGTCTCCTAATAATACCTTCAAACATCAAATTCCAAGAGATTCTCTACTTCAAAAATTCCAAATAAAAACAATTGAATAGCTAAGAAGAAAAGAATCTATTCCTTTCTTTCATCAACAACAGTTACTTTTCAACTTTATTTTACAGAAAAACACAAAACCAACCAAAATAATCAAAAAATTAACACAACATTATATATTTTCATCTACTGATTACAATCAATCACAAATCAGCATTCTATTCAAACTAGATCAAATTCCCACAATCTGCAGTACCAAACTAAAAATAATAATAATAATAATATTTTTTCCCCTGATTACAACCAATTCCCAAAATCAAACAACATGAAAAACAAAACCACAAAATGAACATTTAACAATACCTGAGTGGAGACGAGCACATCATACGTAACGGGAAAAGACTTGAGCCGTTTCAAGGCGTCGACACATCGCGACACCTCGGGCCCACCGGACGACACTCCGTCAATGGCCGCCGAGTCCGCCGCTTTCTTTGCAGCGTCAAATAGCTCCACCAGTTCTTGCTCCATAGCTGCTCAAATCCCCGAACTCTTACCTAATCCCAAAAAAAAATTAAAAAAATAAAAAAAAATAAACGGTAGGTGAGCAAACGAGCAAGCGATGACAAATCTGAAAGATCTAACGTAAGAAAAAGAAAAATAACATATTAGATAAGATAGAAAACTTACCAGTGGGATCTGAAGTTGTTGACCACGTAAACTGGAAGAAGCAAAATCGAGGCTGAAGAGGAGGCTTTGTTTGATGATGTCTTTCGAGAAGATTGTGAAAGCTGCTTCTTTTGCGAGGCCTGTGCGGATGAACGGTTTCTGATGCCGCACAGCGGCTTTGCTAGATAAATTACCATGTTATTTTATTTGTTTGGGCTTGGGCTTCTTTTGGGTTAATTGCCTCCGAGTGCTTCCACTTAAATGAGTGCCTTAAAACAGTAATTAGTAACAAAATAATTAATTTTGATGATAATTATAAATTATTGATCTTGTGAACATGATTATCCCGCGACATCATTAATTATATCAATAATTAAAAAAAGACTTGAATTTTTTTTCATTTTTCTTGTAATAAATATATAGATAAATATGACTCAAGCCTCCAAAAATTCAAAAAGGTTATACTTATTTGTAACCACCATCATTAATGACTAAAGTTTGTTGTTTGTTGTATATGAAACATCAACTTCTACTAGGGCACATTAGGAGGTGATTAATTATTTTGAAAATTTTAAGCACTATCTGAATTTTTAAATATTCAGTGTCAGTCTGTTAGATTTTTTATTTATGATGGAAGAGACTTTTATCAATAAACCTCAATTTATTTGAAGTGATCATTACAAATAAAATGTGTTGTTTACGTTATAGGAGATATTCCAAAATTACTCATATAAACACACTAGAAGGTAATTAATGATTTTGAGAGTAATTGATACTAATTAAGTTTTAGTATACCTGATGTATAGTCCAATCAATAATTGAAAAATAAATATTTGTCAATAAATCTATAATTATTTTAAGTATTTACACATAAAATATTCTGTTAAAATTGTTCGTTGTACACACGCCTTATAGTTAGGACTTAAAGGTTACATACTCATCATATATACCAGCTTAGTTTGTCTTTGAGAAAAATAAAATAGGAAAATGGTAAACAGACGTAAGCGCGACGATGGGACGACAGAAACGGCAGCATTGGCTGCCGTTTCACGCCTTTCCTCATTCAATTTTCTTTTTTTGTGGGACCGATAACAATTATTAAAATAAAGAATAAAAATGAAAAAAATGCTCTTTCACGCCTGCTCTCATCTAATTTTTTTGTGGAACTGACAACAAATATTATAATAAAAAATAAAACATGAAAAAAATTTCAAATATTTTTATTATTTAAAATCTGATCCACTTATTCTCATCCTCAATTACTCGTTCTCCACTTACTTTGTCCCCTCTACTCATTTTCGTTACTTATTTTGTTCATTCCGCTTATTTTTCATTTGTTCCTTTCTCCACTCGTTTTGTTTAACCCTCTCTATCTCTCAGTCATACAAAATCAATATTTTGTATCAATTTTTGTTAAATAATTAAAAAATAATATTTTGTGATAATTAAAATTCATATAAAAATCTTAAAACTAAAATTTAAATAATTTAATTCATACATTATAATAGCCTTTTAAATAGCATGGGACCCAACGATATCTCCCCTTGTTCAAAAATTATTATAATTTATTTCATTATTTCCAACCATTTAAATTTAAGAAATCCTAATATATATAAAACACATTCATAAATTATTATAATTTATTCATTATTTCCAGCCATTTAAATTAAAAAAATCATAACAATTCATAACAATTTAAATATATAAAAAGTAAAAATCTATGAATTTTTACAATTTAAATTAAATATTCTAATCATTTAAATCTGTTTGTAGATCTAGATCTAACTTATTCCTTATGATAATTGAGATGCAAAGACGGAACTGATTTGAGTTTTTTCTTCCTGAACGTAGATAGCAGAGGTGAGAGACTAACTCAAAAAGTAATCTTTTTATTTTCTTTACTTTTCTTTCTTTTTTTAATTATTTTATTTCTTTTATTTCGTTACTTTTTTATTATTATTTTATTTTTTAAATTTAAAAAGTAATAGACAGTCGATGAAATAACAATACCAATTTTTTTGTCATTCTTTTGTCTTCGCAGAGTTCAAATAGCAGAACTCAATAAAATAAACGAAAGAGAGAGAGACTAATACAATGACTAATTGCATTTAATATTTTATTTAATTTAAAAATATGTAAACATTACATAACAATTGAACATATAACTATATTAGTAGTCTATTTTAAATTAAAATTATTAGAATAATTTTGTATTTTCTTTAAAAAATTGAATGCAATATTTGTTTAAAACAAATGATTTAGCGTAACATAATAATATTTTCTTGTTTTGCTTGGCATTGAAAAAGATGTCTTCTATTTCTCAATAACAAGTTTTTTTTTTGTAGACTAGTAGTTTCTAAGTACCTTTTTCGATGAGGATTTCTTAAAAAATTTTGGGTGAATTAATTTTGAGTGCGTGGATTTGAGTTTAATAATGATTGAAATTAAATTTTCCTCTCAATTAAATTAAGAAGAGATAAATTTTATCTCTCATTCATATGAATGGAATAAATATCTCTCTAATATTATGTGAATATAGAAATTTTAAGTTGTGTCATGTTAGACTTTTTCAGGATAAGTTTGATACGCTTTTAATTATAAATATTGGTCAAATTCTAATGGTAATATATTAGTGTAAAAAAAAAAAAGCCACCAAGCACAGAATAAAACAAATATTTGGATGGGCATCACGGGTGAGACAAAAATATTTTACCATAGAAAGTGCAAGGACAAAGGATCTATCTCTAGCCTAACAAGATTTTGTAACCCAAACACTACGACTACTGCAGGGCTCTACTTTGAGTAAGAACTCGGCAAAACTCTCTCTCTGCACCGCAACTGAAAAAGCTAAAGACAATTACTGTTGTTTAGACAGAGGAGAAGAATGAAATCTCCCTTTTGTACCTCCAAAGCAACATCAACCGCACGATATTCCATCTCATCGACGGCCACAGTTCGATAAGATGTACTCGCACCGCACCACCAAACAGTATATTTAGTAAGGGGCATTTTCGAGATTTAGAAGCAAAAATTTTGAACAGCGGACAGAGGCGAAAGCGACGTGCCAAAATTTCACAGGCTCCTCCTATCCGTTTCGTATCTGATTATCTGAATTGACGCTGTTCCGTCAGCCGTTCCTTTAGTACGCGCCGTACGTCAAGGGCAGTCTCGGAATCTAAAATTTTTAACCCGACGCCGAGGAGGACCAATTAAATTCCTCTTTAATACACGAAGATTTGCTTTACTTTTTTGGGTCCTTGTAGGTGTTAGTCGTATCCACATTAAATGTGGCCGTATTAAAAAATTTCAGTCGATATTAAAAACTAACAAAATAACTTTAAAAAATGAATCAAATTTTCAAGTTTCATTTTTTAGTAAATTAAATTAGATTTAACAAAATTAAAGAAAAAAAATTCAACAAACATCAAATCAATTTCAACCCATTAATCAATTAAAAGAAAAACATACAGACATTAGGTCGGTAGAAGATATTTGTTAAACAAGTTAATAAAAAAATTTTGATCAACCTCAAACTTATCGTCACAACTAATTAAGTTCTAGATGCCGCGAATGCTATTAACATATCAAACTAAATTATAATAAATTCACCATTTCTAAAACTTTTATCAATTATCTGAAGGCTAATGCAAAAACAAAAAATGCATGTGGGACTGCGGGAGGAGCTGGTTGTGTTCGCTAATAGAAAATAAATATCAGTGTTCATTGAACAATATTTTTTACTCAATCTAAAATTTTTTTATTATAAAAATGATAAAAAAAGAAATTTTAATTTTTCTTTTCTTTTCAACATATAGAGGCATGGCTAAAGATGATATTAATTTTTTTAATCTCTGCCTCTCTAGGACTCAAACTTGGATTGTAAATCAAAGAAAGGAGTGTGTGGCCTATAGTCAAGTGTGAATCTATGTACTCACACTAGAGGCATGTATTTTCCCCGCTAGTTTATAGGTAAAACATATATTTCTCAATATATATGAAGAAAAATTTAGACTATCATATAATAAGTAGTTTCAGTAAATATTTCTCTAATATTTATAAGGATAGAAATATAAGCTACATAAGTAGTCTCAATAAATGTGAATTAGCTTCTATTTATGTAATATATTTAATGATTTTAAAAAAATAGTTAAAATTTTGGGATGAATATATATATATAAGAAAATGATACTTTAGTTACGGCCAATAAATATAAACAATCTTATCTATGAAGTCACGATATAATGGGCTGGTCACGTTAGAGTAAAAAAAAAAAGTACTGCCCGCCAAACTCTGTAGGTAAATTATTTATAAGAAATTTGAATAAAATTAAAAATTAAAAAATACGAGGCAAAAGCGGCAGAGATTGGTATATACACATGGGTGTAAATAGTATTGTATACATTAACAATAACATAACGTATAAAGGTGTGTAGGGAGGGGGGGGGGGGGGGGTGACAGGGCAAAGCCAAGAATTGAGGCACACCACTCATCCGGTCATCGTTCGTTCAGTCGTTGTCTCCGATTATTTTGCTGTTTCTTTCCCCCCTTCCGTGCCGTTCCGTTGTCTGTCTGGAGGGCCCCATTGTTCAATTTTCCGTTTCGTCAAGCCCTAGACTGAGTGAGTGAGAGAGAGATCTGATTATTATTATTACTTTTATCATCTGTTCGACTCTGATCCGTCGCTCTGCCACATCTCCACGATTTCGTTTTCAGTGCATTCATAGCCGTCTGATCTACACTCCTCCCTTTTAATCTTAATCCCGAGACGATAAGCTTTTATCATTGCCTCCTGCCTCTGCTTTTGAGGTGCGTCATCATTTCTCATTGCTGCTGTGATTTTTGGGACAATCAATCGCGTTTTGTGTTTTGTGAACTATGAATTTTTATTTTGTTGATTCAGTTTAGGGTTATACAGACTCTGTCATTTTCTGATACGTTTTAGTTGCGCTGCTTCTCTGTGTGTAGTGTGTGTATTTGTCTTGTGTGTTTTTCAGTTTTGGCTCATTTGGAGGGATTGATTGCTGTGTTTCTTTCTTTTTGCTGGATCTGATCAGGAATTTGTCATCGTTTGATTCAATTCTGCTGTCCAGATTGCTTTCTGTGGAAAAAAAAATTTGGTCTGGATTTAGGGGGGAAAAGTTTTCTGCTTTGCCATTAAAAGGGAAGCTTTTGATCTCTTTCTGAGGGATTGGGGATCATTTTCGTGAGGGTTTGTTGGAATTAAATTGTATGTTTGGATTAAGAGGGAGCGATGGTGCGTTGGTTGATTGACTAGAGAAGAAAAATGGGGTTTTTTTGGGTGAAAAGTTGTCAATTTTTGACAAATAGAGCCCAGATTTCTCAGGCTTCTTTAGTTTGGCCGGGAAAGGCAAACAATAGGGAATTGTTGGGTGTGACAAACCATTGCTTTTAGTGGGTGGCTTGGGTTTTTGCTTTAGCATTGGGGCAAGTTATCAGTCGAATTCTCCAATGTGGGCATTTGAGAATAATTTATGAGCCGTGGGCAGCAGCCATTGCTGTCAGCCTCATCTGTGAGATATCGTTCTGATAATTTAGGCTATATTTGCTCCAATGCTTCGTCCTCTTCTTCCAATACTGATGACACTCTCAGCGATATTGACTTGAAGGACGAAGACATTGGCACCAACAACGTTAACGAAACTGCTACTGTAGACCCACTTTTACCTAAGGAGATTTCATTGGCATGCCCTGTGAAGAAGTCATTACACCTGGTTTCAATGGAGCTGGGTAATAGCAATATAACTTCAGCCACCTTTGAAATCTCCAAAGGTTCATCTCTAGGGCAGGAAAAGGCATGCAAATCGCAGAGAGTATGTCATAAAAGCACTGAGTTTGAAGATAATATGTGTCATGAAGAGAATCCCAGATCAATTTACATTAACGATCCGAGGAAAACAAATGACAAGTATGAGTTCACTGGGAATGAGATCCGAACTAGCAAATATACCCTGATCACCTTCTTGCCCAAGAATCTTTTCATTCAGTTCCATCGGGTAGCTTATTTATATTTCCTGGCTATTGCTGCTCTTAATCAGCTGCCCCCTCTCGCAGTCTTTGGGAGAACAGTTTCCCTTTTCCCCCTACTGTTTGTGCTCTTTGTCACCGCTATTAAAGATGGATATGAAGATTGGCGAAGACACAGATCAGATCGGAATGAGAACAACCGTGAGGCACTAGTACTTCAATCTGATCAATTTCACTTGAAAAAGTGGAAAAATATAAGGGCTGGCGAAGTTGTGAAGATCTGTTCTGATGACACAATTCCATGTGACGTGGTGTTGCTGGGGACTAGTGATCCTAGTGGAATTGCTTACATTCAAACTATGAATTTGGACGGTGAGTCAAACTTAAAGACAAGGTATGCCAGGCAGGAAACAGCTTCTATGGTATTTGAAGGTTCTATTGTATCAGGGACTATCAAATGTGAGCAACCTAATAGGAACGTTTATGAGTTCACAGCCAATATGGAGTTCAATGGCCAAAAATTCCCCCTTAGCCAATCCAACATTGTTTTGCGTGGTTGTCAGCTGAAGAATACTGATTGGATAATTGGTGTTGTGGTATATGCTGGACAGGAGACAAAAGCAATGTTAAATAGTGCAGCATCACCATCCAAGCGAAGCAGACTGGAAAATTACATGAACAGAGAGACCCTATGGTTATCTATTTTCCTTCTGGTGATGTGTCTGGTTGTGGCACTTGGGATGGGTCTATGGCTTCTACGCTACAAAGACCGGCTTGATACTTTGCCTTATTACAGGAAATTATACTTCACCAATGGGAAGAATAACCATAAAAAATTTAAATATTATGGGATCCCTATGGAGACTTTTTTCTCTTTTTTGAGCTCTATTATAGTTTTTCAGATAATGATACCTATATCTCTGTACATTACCATGGAATTGGTTCGTTTAGGACAGTCATATTTCATGATCGAAGACAAGCATATGTACGACAGTAGCTCTGGCTCAAGGTTTCAGTGCCGAACATTGAGTATAAATGAGGATTTGGGTCAAATTCGCTATATATTTTCAGACAAAACGGGGACACTTACTGAGAACAAAATGGAATTTCAAAGAGCTAGTGTCTGCGGGAAGAATTATGGGAACTCCTTGCTATTGGCCGAACAGGTCTCTGCAGGTATGACAAAGTACCCATTTTATCATTTGATAGTTTTCCTTTCTTAATAACAGGGACGGTTTGACTGCATACTTGATTTAATTAACGCCACCTTCTATTGTCTCATGTGCTGTAACTGATTGACTGCAATCTTCTCATTTTATTACCATTTGTTAGCTAGAACCTTCAAATGGCTTGTGTATTTTATATCTTTTAAAAGATTAACATAATTTGCTGGAATTCAGAAACATTTAATAAATGAGGAAGCAAACAAGTTATTTGCAGCTGCAATTTTTGGCCGTCTGTGGGTTGACAGTGATGGGCTTGAAAATTTGTAAAGTTCCTGCGGTTTATTTTGGCTTGTAATTGTGCATTGCTTCCTTTCAAATTAGGGGTTTCTGAGGTATTTGACAGTCTATAATGTGAAAATGGTGTCTTCTCAGGGACTGCTCATCTCTTAATTGCATTTAATCATTAAGAAAGCAAAAGTATTCTCCAATTGCTCTTGAAGAAATTTTTTTCTTAGTGTCTATATTAGATCTGCATTATTTTCTCAAGGTAATGCCTTTTGGAAAGAGAGAATATGAAAGCTGTCGCCAGTAATAGAATTCATTTTTTTTTTTGGTCGGTTTTCTATCAATGAACTTAAATAATTTGATGATTCTATAAGATTTATTTAATGTGTTAGTATTTATCATGTGTAATTTCTCTCTTTTTTGATCTTTTGCTCTAACAGCTGCTATTAGGAGATGGAAGCTTAAATCTGAAATTTCTGTTGACTCTAAACTCATGGAGTTGTTATCCAAAGACCTAGTTGGAGATGAAAGGATTGCCGCTCATGAATTTTTCCTTACACTGGCTGCTTGTAATACCGTGATCCCAATTCCTACTCCAGTAGATCTTCCGGATGCACAAATGGATTACTTGAAAATGTGGAAGCCATTGACTATCAGGGTGAATCTCCTGATGAGCAAGCATTAGTTTCTGCAGCCTCTGCTTATGGATATACTCTCTTTGAGCGCACATCTGGACATATTGTGATTGACATTAATGGTGAAGGGCTAAGGTAAACAGTTTCTCACTTCTTATGTTCTCTTTTCTTGTGTATGACTTTCATCAGTCACCTGTTCATCCCAAATTACTTACTAAAGTTGGGTATTTGAATCTTCTGGTGACACACTTTTTATATTGTCAGAATGGATGCTCCATATGCTAATCTATAATGTTGCATGTAGGTTGGATGTACTGGGGTTGCATGAGTTTGATAGTGTTCGGAAAAGAATGTCTGTGGTTATCAGATTCCCTGACAATTCTGTGAAGGTGTTGGTTAAGGGAGCTGATAGTTCAATGTTCAACATATTAGCTAAAGATTCTAAGAGGAATGATCTTATAAGGCATATAACTCAGAGCCATCTTAGTGAATACTCATCTCAGGGCTTACGCACTCTTGTGGTTGCTTCACGGGATCTTGCAGATGAAGAACTCAAGCAGTGGCAACACAGGTATGAAGATGCAAGCACTTCTCTAGTTGACAGAGCTTCAAAACTTCGTCAGACAGCTGCTCTTATTGAATGTGACTTGACTTTACTTGGAGCTACTGGAATCGAGGACAAGCTACAAGACGGTGTACCAGAAGCCATCGAGGCCCTCCGGCAAGCAGGAATCAAGGTCTGGGTTCTGACTGGGGATAAACAAGACACAGCAATTTCAATTGCTCGCTCTTGCAAACTTCTGACCCCAGATATGCAGCAAATAATTATAAATGGAAATTCAGAGGAGGAGTGCAAAGATCTTTTGGCTGATGCAAAGGCCAGATATGGTGTGAAATCATCAAATAGAACAAAGTGTAACTCGAAGTTGAAAAGGAGTGCCGAAATTGAATATCTTGCGATATCTAATGATGCAAAGTTTTCTGATGTGCCACAAGGGCATGATGTGAAGGAAGTAGCAGCGAATGCATCATTAGCACTCATCATTGATGGGAATAGTTTGGTATACATTCTGGAGAAAGATTTAGAGTCAGATGTATGAACCTTTTTCTCCTACAGTCCTACTTCAGTGAAGTGCTTGTACTACATTTACTTATTTCTGCATAATGATTTGGTTAATTAGCTTCCTTGTACTTTGGATGTTTATAACTCTTGCTTAATATGATTGATTATTATTTTTTTGCAACAGCTTTTTGATCTTGCAACTTCCTGTCGGGTTGTGCTCTGCTGTCGTGTTGCACCATTGCAGAAGGCTGGAATTGTTGATCTAATCAAGAGCCGCACTGACGATATGACCCTGGCTATAGGTGATGGTGAGTTGTCTTTCTGATGGTTCTTTTGCTGTTGGGGAGGGTAGTGAGCTTCATCTTGGTTGGTTTGATCTGGCCACCTTGTATTAATTCAGTGCTTGGACATGGAACATATACTTATTACCAAGTTTCAATTTTATCAAATTATTCACATTGTGAGGACACAAATCAGCGTAAACACTAAATCACTCTTGGTAAGCTGTTCTTACTTTTATCTGACCAAATGATATTTTTGGTAGGGGCAAATGATGTTTCAATGATCCAAATGGCGGATGTTGGTGTTGGGATATGTGGTCAGGAAGGCCGTCAAGCAGTGATGGCATCAGACTTTGCAATGGGACAGTTCCGGTTTCTGAAAAGATTACTTCTGGTGCATGGCCACTGGAATTATCAGCGAATTGGATATTTAGTTCTATACAACTTCTACCGTAATGCAGTTTTTGTGTTGATGTTATTTTGGTATGCGTGGCTCTCTTTTATGTCCGATCTAAATCTTATGCATCATAGTATGTGTTACATGTTTAGGTATTGCCTTTGGTGGGAGATATCGTTGATGTTTTGGCATTACTTATACAGATTTAAGAATTCTGAAAATGAAACTGTTATCAGTAATATGCAATACTTTCATTTGTATTCAGTGACAAATAAAACAATATAAGTTGACCAGTATTTGAATTAAGTTCCTGTGTCGTAGAATCTGGTTTCCTGTTTCTTAAGTAGGAAAAAAAAGAAATGGATTCTAGTTTATGTTAATACTTTGGTACTTCTGGGCTATCTTGCCCTGGGGATTTGGATGGAATTAGTTCTTTGAATTATTTTTCCTGTTTCGTAACTTGTGGGGGAAAAAAAAGTGGATTCTAGTTTATGTAATGCTCTGCTACTTTTGGCTATCATCAAATTGTCCTGCAGATCTGGACGGAATTAGTTGTTTTAATTTTTCCTTTTTCATGATCTGACTTGGCTTTTTATGTAACACATTTAATCCATAAATGTAGGTAGTAATTCAGTATTATGGAATTCCAAAAAGTGAAGTTATGTTCTCTTTGGATCACAAATGCTGCAGCCCTTTAGGATTGCTGGTTTCATATTAACATGGTTTTACTTATTTTTGTAGGTACATACTATTCACAGGATTTTCAACAACTTCTGCATTAACAGATTGGAGTAGTGTATTTTATTCTCTTTTATATACATCTGTGCCCACTATTGTTGTTGGTATTGTCGACAAGGACTTAAGCCATAAGACACTAATGCAGTATCCAAAACTTTATGGTGCGGGGCATAGACAAGAAGCATACAATATGCAGCTCTTCTGGCTCACAATGTGTGACACACTGTGGCAGAGTCTTGTTCTCTTCTATATACCTTTATATGCCTACCAGAACAGCACAATTGATATTTGGAGCATGGGTAGTGTATGGACAATAGCAGTGGTCATCCTTGTTAACATACTCCTGGCAATGGACATTCAGCGTTGGGTATTTGTTACTCATGCTGCGGTATGGGGCTCGATAATTACTACGTATGCCTGCATGGTGGTGTTGGATTCTATTCCTGTATTTCCCAATTACTGGTTAGTTTGTTGCTTCTTAATGGGACATATTTTATTGCCTATCTCATTCTGGTTTTTATGTGATTAAGCAAACAAACTTTTTGCTTTTGGCAGGACAATCTACCATCTGGCTAAGTCACCTACCTACTGGCTCATCATTTTGCTTATTTTAATTGTTGCATTGCTCCCTCGTTTTCTTTTCAAAGTTGTACAGCAATATTTTTGGCCATCAGATATCCAGATAGCCAGAGAAGCTGAGGTACTAAGGAAAGGGTCCAATTATTTGGTGCTACAAGCAGATCAAGTTTCCAGATAGATTATGCTTACATGTTGTTCTTGATCCATTCTTAAGATGGCTTCCCATGTGTTTATCCATCGTATGGCATTCTTACAGCATGTAGCTCTGAACTTTTATGGTAAGTTCTTCGTTGTGTATACTTCTTTATGAAGTCAGCTGAAAATGATATGAGCATACCTTGTTCATTATTTTCTCAGGGCATGGATGATTATTTAACTGATTTAAATGTGTGAGAAGTGATCCAAAGGGATCCTGATCGTACATAGAATAGGTAAATGGCTAAATGCCATTTATAGCGCAGGTCAACTATAAGTTTACTTATGTTTGAGAATGTTTCTGCAAGTTATTTTGTGTATATTAAGGATTTTACAGCTAGTCTTGTTACCCTTCATATGTATGTACCGTCAATCAAACAAATGTAATTCTGCTTGTTTCATTTTCATGAGAGGAATTTATTTGAAATGATATTAAATTTATGATTATTGCCAAATTCGTCATACTTGTGTTTTGGCAGAGATTTAATTACTGTTAGAATCAAAGGAGTCTAAGTATGTTTAGGCGAAATTTGTTATTGTTTGTGCTGCACTCTACTTCCCGTGTTGATGGCACAACTCTTAATAGGGATTAACATGGAGCACAAATTGTTTTAAAACATAGAAATGTAAAGCTGGCGTCCTGTGGATGATCATGACTTAAAAAGTTTAGGTGACTTCAGAACACTGGATGAATAATTTAAAAAAATCAACTATTCCAAATGATGTAATGGGAGATGCAGAGATTTTTTTTCTTGCATGTCTAACTTAATCCAGAGTGTTTCACATTTATTGTTGACTGCATATGGTGTAACTTTTAGTTTGTAGATGTTATCATGATATAAAATTAACATTATTTATTTCTTGCTTTAACATTTGAAGTTCTCTGTTATTTTGCTGAACCCTCTTGATGTTTTGCTGTCTCTGTTTCTCAGGTGAGTTACACAGTTGATTTTGCACCAGTGTGCATTTGGTCAGAGAGGCCGATCAAGCCAAGAAGAGTGATTTGGCGTGTAGAAATCAGCAGCTGATGATTCTAATGGGAAGGCAAAATGAGTGCGAAGTGCCGGCGAGGCAACTTGTTTCTTTAGCATATTTGTTGATTCTTTTAGAGTTTGGGTTGGCAAAAATGTAGTAATGAGGTGATGATGATCAGAGTACGATCGTGATGTTAGGGGACTCTAATGGCTTGTGTAGAGAATGAAACGGTAAATGAAGAAAAATGGTGAGAATGTATTTAGTATATAGTAGTGTAAAGATCAGATTCGACAGTTTTTACACCTTCACATTTTTACGCTTGAAAAATGCATTAAAAGAGTTGACATCAATGCGAGGATATTCAGTTCAGTCTCAGTTAACTAGGCAATGTGCTACAATTAAATGAGTTTTGCCTTTCTGCTGTAGAGTGCTGCTGCTACCCCTCTGCCATTGGTAGTGATTAATTACACCAATTGTTTAAACGTCAACAAATTAGACATTTCACCCCAAATGTGAACATAGATATTTTCGGAGAAGGGTCAGTTGTCAACTGTTCTCATCCACCTTCCCTCATGATTCACGTGCAACCAAAACTTTTTATTATTCTGTAAATCAAGCCTCTCTTTGTTGTGTTGAATTCAAATTTCGAACTTGACATACCATTTAATATTACCCGTTGAGCCAATCAGTGCTTTTATATATATGTCATATACATAAAACACATGCATGCCAGACTGTCGAATTAGAAGAAAGGTTTAAAAGAGTATCTAACATTGGCTTTTGGATTTATTATATGGCCAATACGACATTTGATCATTGGGAGTAATCATAATTGGGAAAAATCTGTGGTGCAACTGTATTTAGTTGTTTCATGTCCGTGAACCCCATCCATTTAAGTGCATCTAACGGATGGATGCAATTATAGCACGGCACCACAATTGTACTGTAGTCAGACTTAATTAATTGTTATATATATAATATTATAATGAAATCTAGATGCATTTATAATTAAAATTTCTAAATGTATTTATTTAGTCATTTTTATGTGAATAAAATTTTAAAAATAAAACAGAATTTAGAAGTGGATGAAAATTAATTTAGTTTATAAAATCTTTTAGTTGAAAACAAGAGATCGAAAGTTCAAGCATCACTGAGTAGAGGGATAAAATTTTGTCGCGATTAAGTTTCTAATTATAGTAAACTATTATGTTAAGAAAGTGCATCTATTAGTAGAATAACGTTGTAATAAATGGATATTTATTTATTCAAAGCTGAGTGAAGCAATGTTATAGATCCTAATATCAGGGACCTGGGCACATGGGGGCGTGTAACTCAACTGAGTTAACAGCTCTACTGTTGTCGTTTTGTTCTAATTTCCAAATTACCCCTCAAGCACGGCAGCAGTAATAGGGTTATTATCGTCTTTTAAGAATCCGGGTCTGAAAGGATAAGAAGAAATATGGTAGTGTACGAGATAATCAAACAACTTGGAAATTTTTTAACAAGTATGGGGCCCATCCATTCCAGAAGCCGACGCAACGCAATGACGTAATGCTATTGCCTCACACCCCTTCCGTCACGCAAAACTCTTTCCCACGCGCTATCATGAAAGTAAAGTTTAACGCACGGTGCCACCTAGCATTTTTCTCGGTTAGAAAGTTAGAATATTCCCCGCGAACGGTAAATGCGCGTGGGATTAGTAACTTCTTTGATTGTGGAATTTTCCTTGTTAGCTTCCTGTATAATTAGCTGATGGAATCATGCTTCTCACATATTTAAAAGCAAGTATCTGCCTTTTCTCTATTGCTACTCTCTACTTGGAAAAAAAAGGGGGAAAAAAAATCATAACTTAAAATGGAGGCCGGTCAGGCCACATCTTCATCTTCTTGGCTAGAGAATTCATCTGTATCTTCAGATCGAAGAAGGGCCATAGAAGAGCTTATCAAAGGCCAAGAAATGGCACTCCAGCTTCGAAATCTCATTCACAAGTCCACAAAAAGTGGAGAAGGGTCAAAAGGGATGATCATCAACCAAGATCTCGTGGCAAATATACTGAGCTCATTTACAAACTCTCTTTCAATATTGAAAAATGGTGACTCTGATGAAGCGTCCCAAGTTCAAGAACATACCCAATTGAGCTCTCCTTGCTGGGAGGCTTATTTGAAGACGGAGGATTCAGGTGAAAGCAGCAAGAGCTCAACCGTTAAAGACCGGAGAGGATGCTACAAGAGAAGGTAATTATAATGTATAAGCCTTTTTTATTTATTTCTATGTTTTTCTTATATGATTTCAATCACTGACAAAAGAAAAGGGCAATTTAGTAAGTTTGGCATGAAAAAAAAGTTAACTCCTGTTTGTTATTTTTTACGGGTGGTATTTTGTGTGTTCATTTTCTAGTGACGACGGTATTTTCTAGTGACGGTATCTAATTATCTATGCTCTTGAGTTACCGTTATGCCCCTTACCTTGTGCTGATGTAATGGAATTCTTTTGAACTTAAATTTGCAATTTTATTGATTGCAGAAAGTGTGCGGAGTCATGGACAGAACATAGCTCCACTCTGACAGATGATGGCTTTGCATGGAGGAAATATGGGCAAAAAGTGATTCTCAATGCCAAATTTCCAAGGTATAACAATTTTCAATAATGAAAGCTCACAAATTAAGATAACTTAAATTATATGTTCATTAAATTGATTTTATAAAATACACATTCAGGAGAGTTAGATAACCTAATTGGTGTTGATTTTCTTGTGTGCAGGAATTACTTTAGGTGCACTCATAAATTTGATCAAGGCTGCCTAGCAAGTAAGCAGGTTCAAAAGATTCAAGAGGAACCTCCAGTACACAGAACAACATATTATGGCCGCCACACTTGCAAAAGTTTGATCAAGTCCTCTCAACTGATGCTAGATTCTACTACTAGTGATCAGTGTCCAATGATCAGCTTTGGTAGTGCCCACATCACTGAAAATGATTTTAACCCATTTTCATCATCATTCCCATCAATAAAACAGGAGTCAAATAAGGATGATCAGGCACCTTTAAGCGATATGACTCGCAACCAATCATCATCATCTGATGAATATATTGTGTCACCTGACTTCCCAGCATTTGAATCAAATGAGCACATGAAAGTACTTTCTGCTGATCATGGGGATGTGATTTCTGGAGTCAACTCATCATGCACTGCTTCTGCTCACAGCTTGGACTTGGCAGTGGATATGTCTGTTAACTTTGATGATGTTTTGGAGTTTAATTTTGATGCTTAATTAGTTGCTGCTACCGCTAGTCCTTTGCAACTTTCATGTATAAACAAGTGTTTGCTCTTAATTAGTTTCTCAATCTAATGTTAGTTTCTGCAACCCCTTTAGGTAAAATTTGAATTAAGATTTAAGCTTCTTTTTTTTTTTTTTTTTTAAATTCTTTTTCCAATTAGTGTGTGCATAATTTTGCAATTGATGACAACAAGAGAGACGTCGATGCTTCAATGAGGAAACTCTTTAGTGATATGTACAATGGGTAATTATAAACAGATAAGTAATTATAGATATTTGTTGAACAGAAATTTAGTAATTATAGAAAGAGAAGTAATCCAAAATTAGAAGAAAACGAAGAAGAAGTAGAAATTAATATGGTAATAGAATATAGACCTAATTAGAAATAGAGATAAAATTATAGACCTAATATTTAATGATCCAAAAAAAAAATTAAATGAACAATTACTTGAAGAATTATGTAGTAATGATAAATTAACAGATGATAATATAGACAGAGTTAATAAAAAATGTAGATTTTAAAGATGATAAGGATCGCATGTCCTTTCAAAATAAAATTTTTCGAAAAGAAATGTATGACAGGCATTTTGCAAAAGTAAAATGGTCCAATATTGAAAGATATTTTGAGTCTTATTACATGCCTTTTTTTTTTCTTCAAATTATATCATGAAAATAATTTCCAAAATCCAGACAATCTGGGGATAAGGTTTTGAAAAAGGTAAGTGGAGTGACGCATAAAGAAGCTTCTTGCTATGCAAATAATCTCTCTAAGACAACAGCTTGAATTAGAATAGGAGATTTTGCTTAACAATATTTAGAGCCACAGACATTGTATCTTGCCGAATCAGCGGATAACCATTTAGATGATTAAGATTTGCTTTTGGTTCAATGGGACCAAAAGGAGTAGACCCATCACCGAAATCACAATAAATTAGCCAAAGCTCACCGTCGCACTCAATTCGCTAAGCTAACGTATACCAAGGGGATTGGACCAGCAATTTATATTAAACACTTAATCATTAATATAAATAAGCTAATATTTATTATAGTAATTAGCTTATTAATAAATAAAACACACATGCTTATAAGCTAATTAAGTAATCTTTCACTTTGCTTCTAGCCTTTTATAATCATTAATTTGAATCTTCTTCCGGAGATAGGTAAATAGGATAAAAACCTAAATAGCAGAATATTATAAATTTTTAAAACAGAGCAATGTGTAACTATCTATCGTTCCATTTATAAATTCTAAATTATAACAACAACAAAAAAAAATTGTGATCATTATAGTGTACGAAGTTTTGTAAGACGTAGATGAGAGAGACCCAGGCAAACATATTATCCAAAACAAAATTGGGTGATGAAAAAGATGTTGATTCATGCATGTAACCGTGTTCGTGGGGCAAAGGCTATAATTATAAAGAGAAAATTCACCAAATGTATCCACCAAGGATCTAAAATTGAGACGACCCCACGTCACATGGAAACAACAAAGTAATTTCATGCACGACTGATGGATGCCGGCCCACTGATAGAGAGATACACAAGACAATGAAGGAACAATTTCACGGCACCCACTGGCTACATCCAAGCACTATCCCCCATCCATTTTAGTTCACCAATCCACCCTTTAACAGTTACGTTTCCCCTGTGGAATTTTGGCCGCCGTGAAACGCGACAGCAGAGAGAGAAAGCAGTCACGTATTCACATTTCCTTTTTCAAGATTCAATCCTCGTGGTCGCCCGCTCACTCTGTGGCCCCATTTTGCCTTTTGCTAAACGACGAGTTGGGTCCTTCAAATCTGTCCAATTTCGGGCTCCACATTGCGCCAATCATAGGGAGCAGATGCCATGTTCGCACTCCACCTCTAGGAAAGCCGGCCCCCTGTGAGGACCATTCTTTTTGCTTCGAAAATATTTGTGCAAGGGAAGCTTGCACATGAAGTGTCCATTCATTTTCATTTTTAGGCCGAGAAAAGCATTAGTTACATAACAATCAATGCATTTTTTGGTTTTTGGTATTGTCTTTATTCATTAGCGCCGTAATTGATTTCATGTAATTAGGTGGCCGTTGTGTTGCGGCCCCTCATTCCCTTTTGGGTGTCAATTGGTATTTAATCATGGGTTTCACCATTCTTCCTTGTGTTACATGGTACGCCAAGTTGTTGAGCTGAGGCTAACAACATTAAATTGTGTGCATTCTTAACTAGCTCGGGCGGGCGTGTTTGGTGGTAGTATTAAAGTATAAAGATTGTGCAATTTTTTTTACCCAAGTATGGCCATTGCTAGGATTTGATAACACCACTAATTCATTGTAATCGGAACCACCATTTAATCCGTAACTACACCAAAAACTTTATCCCATGAGCCTCGTGAGATAAGTTACTCGGTGCTATTTTGTTAAATTAAATTATAGATTATTTGGTCATTATAATGACTGATGATTAAAAAGTAAAAAAAAAAAAAATTTATCTATTAGAATTATAATTGAAAATTAAATACTATGACTATTACTAAAAATACTACTTTTTTTTTAAAAAAAATGCAACATTATATTAAGTTATTAATTAATTAAAGTTATTGCGAGAAAATAATTCAAATTATTTATGTTTTAAAATTAAAACTATTATTTACGGTCCCATCTAACCATTTACTACAACAAACGCAAGACAATAACAATCATAATCATTACATGCAATATCCTAACATATACTAATTCAGTTTAATTCAATGCAATCACACGTGCGTGTAAGCAACAGCAAGACAGTTTCTTTTTTGTCGTATGTATCCGAAGAGACAGCTACAGGACAGTACTTTTACTTTTTCTTATCGTATGCCTCCGAAGAGACTCGGAGACTGCTACAAGACATGAAGACGGTACTCGAGAAGTTGGTTGAAAATATTTTTTTTCCCAATTGGTCCCGTAACATTTGGGCCCTAATTCAATCTCAATTGTGTTCCAGAAGGCCCAAAAGTGGTAACCACCTCTCAACGTTTTATTAATCCTTCAATCTATAATGACACAATTGGTAAAATCCATATTGAAAATTGAACCATAAGCTCACATCTTTGTTTCTTTCTCGGATATCAGTAATTACATGGTTTCAATCAATTACCAACCGAGACAAGATTGCTTTCGCGTCTCGTGGACTTGCCTGCAAAATCAAGCTCATAAAGCCCCCAGACAAGTGCCACGGAAGCCAAGGCAACAGGCAATGGGCCAAACATCCATAACAACATGGGAAAGCTCATGCAAAGAGACCGGTTCCCAATAAGAGCCAGCGTGAACCCTCTTTCAAAAATCGATTGTGTGTGCGCACGATATGAGAATTGATGATCATCACCACAAGCATTTACCATGAAGTTGGCATCCGTCAAGAACCCCAAGGCCACAGAGCTGCAAAAAAAACTTACGAGCAAAAAAATAGATGCTGAGCCGTACTTTAAAGCAAATATTCTACCAGATTGTGACCCAAAAATTGCACTGTTGAATATGTGGCTTCCCTTATAAGCATTGTTCATCAGAGCTCCCATTGCCAAGGTTATGAGTATGGCTATTTGGGCAGTGAGTATTGTTGCCATTAATGTGTTTCTCAAGCTTTGAACCACTAACATTCCCTTCTTATCATCGCCCTAAACATGCATGCGCGAAAATTCATTAGCCAAAATAAAAATGATGATGATAATCATAATCCGTCATATTAGGATTAGAATATTCCCTTCAATTGAAGGCTTACCTCTTTTATGCCTTGAAACCAAAATTTTCTCCTTAATGCATCGATTCCAATTGAAGTATGCAAGGGCTTGGTCTTGAAGCTATGCCAAAGATTGGCATGATAACCTAGCATAAGAAAGAGACTCAAAGAGATTAACACTGAGTCTAGATACAGAAGCACTTCCATCTTTGATTTTGGAAACCAAACAAACCCTATTTAATCTTTGAGCACAAAATTTTCCGATCAGTGGATGCCGCTGTAGTGGAGTTTTTGTCATCGCGTAATGCAACTTTGCTCTATTTATTTATTTTATGAGTGGTTCGGTTTTTTATTTTATTTTATCCTCTTCTTTTCTTTTTTTCTTTTTTTGCCTTTTAGTGGATTCCACCGAGTGGACATTAAGGTGATATTGTGGCAACTGTGCAATATATAAGATGCCAATTAATGGTAATTGGGTAATAGAACTTTTAATTTGCTCCATGCCATAATGCCCATCAAAATCTACATACCGAATATATACTGCCCAAATTTAATTATTAGCTTTAAAGCCTTTATTTAGTGTTTAATTATCATTATTATTCTTATTCTTAATATCACTAGTTTATGGTGGAGGTGAAAGGATAAAAGATAGTGCATGTACCTAACAAAATAAATGAGATTATATATGGACACACACACGCAAATTAGGCCAAGCTTAAAACTTTAGATATGTGGACCTTAAAAACACGATACGATTGGAGATGAGTTAAAACATATCATATAAAAAAATCCATAATAAGTACGTTTTATTTTTTAATGAAAATAAATTTATAATTTTGTAATTTTATAAATAACTTAAAATTGAATATTTTAATATATTTTATTATCGCGAGTTTTTAAATTCATTTAATTTTTAGTTTCAAAAAAATACTATAATTGATTTATGTTTATAATTTATTAAATAAATAATTGATATCATGATTTTAATAAATAAAAACTATAAATATTGCTATTTTATAAATATGCATTAATATTATTATGAACTACAATCTATAACTCTATATAAGTCCAAGTTAATAATTAAGTTAACCCTTAAGAAAATTTATTATTATTATTATTACTTACTACTACTGCTGTTGTTAAGTATTAAAAAAAATTTAATATCATAGGGTCAAATTTAGTAATTAATATTACATTCTCTTAGTATTATTAGTTTATTATTATTGAATATGAACTTAAATTTTGAATTTTCAATTCTATTAATTTTGAATAAAAGCACATGAACTTAAAAAATACGCCTACAACTGAGCATGCACTCTAAAAAAAAGAAAAAAGTTTAGTATGTTTTTTTTTCTTAATCATGGTCCGGCATGGCCTACGGCACAACACGTAGTTATAACTTGTTAATAAATGTATAAAAAATTATTAAATTTGAATAAAGTATTTTAAAAGAATTTTAATATCATAGGGTCAAACTAAGTAATTAATATTACATTCTCTTAGTATTATCAGTTTATTATTATTGAATATAGATTTAAGTTTTGAATTTTCAATTCTATTAAATTTGAATAAAAGCATATGAACTTAAAAAAATATGGCTACAACTTAACATGCACTCTAAAAAAAAGAAAAAAATTTAGTAGGTTTTTTTTAGTCATGGTCCGGCGTGACCTATGGCACAATACTTGTTGTCACGACACAAGTGGGTACAACACGTATGATGGGTCAGGCCTAAGCTAAAAAACTAAGGCACGACATGGCACGGCACGAAACACATAGTCGGCATGGCACGAGCATGAGTATGAGTATGCATGGATTTTCCGTTGTTGGCCTGGCCTGTTGGCTATCTCTACACACACACACACACACACATATATATATATGTAGGGTGCTTTTCCAATTAGGGATTCCTGATTTTAATAAAGTCAGGAATTAGGTAAAAGACAAAATAAACACATACTCTAATACACTATATTTTTATCTTTTAGTTAATTCCTGACTTTATTAAAATTAGAGATCCTTAATTGAAAAACTATTATATATATATATATATATTGTGCTTTCGGCCCTTATGCTCTTGAGCAAAGAAGCCCAATTCAGTTATAAATGAGCTAGCAAGGAGCCCAATACATTTGGGCGTCACAATTGATTTAGAATGTTTTAAGTATGGTGTTATGTCATTGTCATCGTCCTAATAATAGCTATAACAGGTGTTTGTTAGCTAGCGGGGACTACATGCAACTGTTATCTCTCAACCTTTACCAAAGTGTTTTGTTCTATTGACGTCACACAGGAGAAGAAGAGATTCTAGAAACTAACAAAAACTACGATGCTTTGGTCGGAAAAATTGAACTGTGTAGTTTTCTATTTTGTGGGAATTTTGTGTGTGTGCTGTCTAATCACAAACGTCAGTGGGTCGATTCACGAGTACAAAAATGAAGCATTTTATCCAAAGTCGAATGCTTTCTTCTTCCATGGCGGCAGTGAAGGTCTTTACGCTTCTAAGCTTCTTCATTCCCCTGATGCTTCTTCTTCTGACAAGCCCCTCAAGGGCAAGTCTTTCATTAGGTACTTATTTTATTTTTATTTTTCAAAAGTTTTGAATTTTAAGTATCTAATTTTGGAACGCTGATTTCTTGCTTTTATTTCATTCACGGTTCAAGAAAATATAATTTGTTGTACAATACATTAGTTTATATGTATGCTTAATGAATAACAAGATGATATGTTGGTGGTCTCTGATGGATCATCATAATTGATTAAGTTATATGGTTGAGGGGTTTAGGTTTTTTGATGATATGAATTTATTGAATTACATATTTTGGCTTTTTAATTTTAATGATAATTAGCGAAAATGGGTTTTCAGGTTTGAGACTGTTACATTTGTGAGGCCAAAAGAGTCTGCTAGTAAGCAGAATGAAATGCAGACGATCACTGGGATGGTGGAAGCCATCATTCTTGAGGTGAAAGAGAGGGAAAGGATTGGAGGTTCTTTTCTGAAAACTAATCTCTTATGTTGCACGCATAATCTCTCTAAGGAAGGGTCTTGTAGTGTAGGAGAGGTTATTATTCACATAGACCCAGAAAACCCCAAGTGGCCAAGACGCATCAAAGCTTTCTTTCAGGGGACCAATGAAGAAACTCAAATTTCTGAAGAAGTTGAAATTGAGAGGACTGGAATGTACTACTTGTATTTTATGTATTGTGATCCGCAGCTCAAGGGTACTATGATTAAGGGAAGGACAGTGTGGAAGAACCCAGATGGGTATTTACCTGGAAAGATGGCTCCTTTGATGACATTCTTTGGCTTGATGTCTTTAGCTTACCTTGTGCTTGGCCTTGCCTGGTTTCTGAGGTTTGTCCAACTTTGGAAGGATATCATACAGTTGCACTATTATATCACTGGGGTTATTGCTCTTGGAATGTGTGAAGTGGCTGTCTGGTACTTTGAGTATGCCAATTTTAATTCAACTGGAAGCAGACCTATGGGAATTACGTTGTGGGCGGTAACTTTTACCTCCATTAAGAAGACTGTGTCTCGCCTTCTGCTGTTGGCAGTTTCTATGGGCTATGGTGTGGTAAGGCCAACTCTTGGTGGTTTAACCTTCAAAGTTATTTTTCTTGGTTTAGTGTATTTTGTTGCATCAGAGGCTCTTGAAATCTTCGAAAATTTGGGGAATATCAATGATTTCTCTGGCAAAGCAAAATTATTTTTCGTGCTGCCTGTTACCGTTCTGGATGTCTGCTTTATTCTCTGGATTTTCTCATCATTATCTAGAACTTTGGAGAAACTTCAGGTAATGTTCTGCTTCATGCTCTCATTCCATCCAGATAGATAGATAAAACTTTAGACAGTGCATGCATCTGCTGATTAGGGCCCCATCATGGTATTAATCTGGTATAAAATAATATCACATTCAGTACCTTCTGGTACTATTCTCTCTGTAATTTTCTTGTTCTCATATGGGTTTGGGGTTTTGGAATGTGGATAGAACCCCGGCACTAGATATTTTATGAATCTTCCATTTATGTCTGACCATTAAAGTGATACATTTATTCCCCTATTAGTTTTTGTTATTTTTGTGGATTTTCTTCTTTCTTGTTGTAGATGAGGAGAAACCTCGCTAAACTGGAGCTGTACAGAAAGTTTACCAATGCCCTTGCAGCGTGCGTCCTGCTCTCTATTGCTTGGATCGGCTTTGAGGTAATAAGTTTTATTGCAATTAAAAATGCTATTGTGCTCATGAAAAATGAAATTTGCTGGAATATGTTCACTTATGCATTTATCTAAATGGCACTGATAATTGTAGTTTGCCTGAATTGTCTTGGCTCAGCTATACTTCAATGCAACTGATCCATTAAATGAGCTGTGGCAAATTGCCTGGATAATTCCAGCTTTCTGGGCTCTGCTTGCATTCATTCTTTTGGTGGTGATATGTGCTCTTTGGGCTCCTTCGCGTAACCCTACCAGGTACTTGCTTTGACGCATCGCCTTCATTGCTCTTTGTTGTCTGTTACTTGTTGCTCTAGCACTTCGGTTGCAACTGTTTTTTTTTTTTTGGGGGGGGGGGGGCGCACTTTCATGGTTGAGTTGCAGCTGGCATTCTGCCATAATCAGTGTATTTATATCATTACATCCTCTAATTTTTTAACCCAAGCCGTCACCAACGTTTTCCAGACAGATGGTTCTCTTTTTGTTTTTTTCCCTGCTCTTTACACCCGACCTCCTTCCTCATCACACATAAACAGAAATCAAACATAATAATCCAGCTCGACATACAAAAAGGGAATTATCAGAGTCCCCTTGGAACTTGCCTGATATATAGCTCTTCGATTATAAGTTTAGTGATATTGCAAATGAAGTTTAACTTAAAGAATGGCAAGGGAATAGCTGCTTTTTCTTCTGTCTGTTTTTTTCACAAAGTGTAATTCTATTTGCCCCAAATATATTGAGTGTGTATTCTTATATGGATGACATACAACAGCCAAAGCATGAGAATAATATACTACTACTAATTTGGTGTGGAATTGTAGATATGCATACACAGAGGAAATGGGAGATGACTTCGATGAGGAGACTGTCTCACTGACCAGCAGTGGAATAAAAAACGTGGAAATGGCAGCTAATCTTGGAGAAGATCTCGAAGAGGATAAGCGGGAATAGATTGTCATCCTCCCTGTACAAGGCAACTCCCTTTTAAAGCATCAGCTGCACCTCCTGGCAATCTCTCTGTGATTTTTTTTGGCTACACAATTTGTGTTGTATGTACAAAGCACTAGTGAATGTGAATGTAAAGCAAACAGTGAAACACAATTTTTACAGCTGAAACTCTAGTCTTCTGACCATCAGAAATTTAGGCAATATAATAAAACGCAGAGAACTTGAATCTATTCTCAGATTCTTATATTATATAATATATATGCTCTTACTTTCATGACAACTCTGTGCAAGCCTATTTGTTTTGCTCACGTTTTTGCTCTGCACAGTGTTTGTAGCTTTTGATTCTTCTACACTTCCATAGATTCTTTGTAAGCATGAAACTCTGCAGGGCTGCGGCCGAATCAGCACTACCTTTTACACTTTGGACAACCTTCTCTGGGCTCGAAATAAAAAAAAAAAAAAGAGTTGGAGTATTAGTACCCCTTCAAAATCTTATTGAAATCACTCTTTTAATTATATTTTATTTAATACTAAAAGTATCTTTTTTTTTTTTTTTCTAAATGAACTCTCTTTTTATTTATGGATTTTTCAGTTTCTAATATTTTTCTCACTCTTTCAGTTTTAATATTTATATTCCTCTTTTCAAACTTTATTTATTATTTAATTTTTAAAGAAAAAATCTAAAAAAGGTAAGACAAATATTATACTTATAAAATAATGAATATTTTATGGGTCTAATACAATTTTATTCCACCTATAAATTTTTTGTTTAGCAATTAGTTTGAAAATCTTTAAAAAATTATTTTCAGTGGAATAAAATTTATTTAACTTATTTTTCCACTGTATTGTATCTTAATTAATTTGTTATGTTTATTACAAGAATTTTGTTTTGGGTTAGAGGATCACTTCTTAAATTCAGATTATTTTACTGCTAATAAAAGATATTCATATTGTGCAAGCAAAGTAAAATTGAAGAGAGAAAGAAAATAAAAATAGTTTAATTCTATTTATATTTATTCTTAAATGTATTTGTAATATAATAGGGGTTTTATAAGATTAATGAAGGGGAGTCAATAATCTAACTCAAAAACAAAGATCAAAAAAGGGAAAACGGAGAGTGTCCGGCTTACTGGCGGCCCAATTATATTGGGCCGAATGAGCAGAACGCGCAACTTAATCCAGTGCCCATCGATTCCCACCGAACACCCGAAAGTACTTTCCTCCCTCAAAAAGTCAAAATGATTAAACCTACCCTTTTCAGATCTTTCAAATTTCACATTATCCACTCGTCAAAAAAAAAAAAAAAAAAAAATTCACAGTCATCTCAGTAACAGATAATTGTCCACACAATAGAGACCGAAGGCTTCGACTACTCTAATTACAAGGTAATTTAATTCATTCAGCACTTGTTTATGTATATTCTTAGCCTTTTTTGACAAAATTTGTTGCAAAATCGTAACATTTTCCGTGAAATTTATTGTCGTATGGGACCATTTTCCCAAAAGTTGAATGAATGTTCCTGGGTTAAAAACTGGATTTTGATTAGTGGGTATTTGTTGATTCCTGTTGAACAGTTGAAGGAAGAACATGGGTAATGACCATCATTATAATCACCATCATTATAATCAGCATCATCATCATGGAGATAGCCCATATGATGATCCATTCTTGAGGTGCTGTTGCTGCCCTTGCTTTATGGTCTCATCTATTTTCACTGGAATCCGTAGATGCATATTTGTGGCTTGTTATCCTCTCCTTCGCTGCTTTGGATTAGATGATTCCAGTCACCATCATCATCATCACCACGGCCATTTCCATTGAACCCATTTACGATTTTCCATTCAATTCCTGTCGTTTCACTATTCAATGCTCTCTCTCTCTCTCCCTCTCCCTCTCCCATAATTGCAAGATTTGCATATGATTTGTGAATTCGGTTTACAATTTTTCTTGTATGCAATATTGTTTTGTTACATAATCGGCACCCGTAAGATTCTTTACTATGTTCCATTTTTAATGAACTGTTCGTTGACCAAAAATTTAGCTTGTGCTAGTTCTTAGATTCTTCATAGTGTCTATAATTCTTAGCAAGGAAAATTTTAAGAGTATCTCCATGATCCTAATATTTGATTTCTTTCCTTTTGAGCTACTGCCTTGAGATGTCATTGCCGGCTAGAAATAGAGTCAGATTTTTCATTTTTTTGGGTAAAAAAATCTTCATGATCAAGATATGCAAGTCATTTTCTTAAGATGGAACGCACTCAAAAATGGAAAATCATTCCCCTTGAGTCTCTTTTATAAACTCTGCAACATTAGACTTCTCAGTCACGAAGTCAACGGTTCCAATTCATTATGTATACAATCTGCTATGAATTCGATATGCCCAAACTCTCCGGGCTTGATTGAAATTTCAGATGATGTGATCATGCAAAATCATGATCAAAACCTGCACCGAGATTGGGGTTTACATGCTTCGGCTGCCTATCAGCAGCAGCTGTTGAAAGACCATGGCTTTCTGCCACTGCAACAATCCCTTCATCCACCGTTCTACCCTAAGAAATCGCCTCATACATGACACATTACATAACGATGATTGACACGAGACCAACTTATAGCCCAACAATGGAACCACCTGCAAGGCTGCAGCGAGAAGGGGAGTGATAGTGGAGAATTATCAGTGTGGCAACTTCCTCCTGACACACCTTCAGGCCATTGATGCTTCATATAATCTTTCTGGAGGGCAACAATGCGGTGCCGTCTAGGAGAATGTCAGGGCAACGATCCTCTGCTTATACGTTCTCACAGGACAACTTGGCAATGCAAAAAGTTGTTTTGCAAAGTTCTGATCAAAGTGCTGGTACTTGTCATTTAAAATAGAACCGAGTTCAAGCTTTGATCAATATTATTTTTACTCGTTAGCTCTGCTATAAGTTTATTGTACAATTTAGAAGCCTCTTTAAGGTTCAAGTGTTTGCAGTTAGATTTATTTTTATCTAGCATGGTGATTATGTTACTTACGGGGAAGTAAGAGTATTTTCTTTTGCAACATATAACCTATGGAACTCTGGATTTTAGTAAGCTTTGTATGCGTGTGGTGGGTGGGGGTAAATTCGGGCGTAGATTTTAATTTTAAATCAGTAAAGCTAAAAAGGATAACAAAATCATAAAACCCGAACATTGCACAAAGCTCAACGTTTTACGTGTCCCCTGTATTGTCTCTTTCAGCCACATGTGATTCCACTCACGTTTTACATGCTCCTGCCTGCCTGTTTGTTTTTATATAATAATTATGCAAAATTATATAAAATCCTGGATATTATATTGCCCATCAAATCTTATTCATATTGATGGCGATGTAAATCTTTGAACTAATTTTTTTTTAATACACTTTTATATTATAATTCGAGTTCTAGTAATACTTATAATTAGAGGTCAATTAAACTTTTTTTAAATAATTTTATTATAATATAGTTTGAATTTAACTTTTAGTTAAAATAAAAAAGATATATTCTCACTATTAATAGTAGAGAAAAATTAATTTTATCCTAATATGAAAAAGAAATAAATAAACCCCTGAGTTAAATTTCAGCGTTGAACTTGAACTGATGCGCGTAAGGTTGTTAGGCGCATCGGTGTGACAATGCGCTACGGGCTTATTGGCTAAGTTTTTAAACTAATTTAAATTCGTAGGTTTGTAATTTTTTAATAATCAATTCAACTTTGTTGGTTGCAATGCAAGTGATATTATCTTATTTTCTTTTGAAAAAAATGGAGCTCGAGCGATTTTCGGCTAAGGGTGACGTGTGGGAGTACGGTAAATAAAGACAACACGTGGATAACATGCAAGGATTACGATCTATTAATTCGGTGGGTCCCACGCCCGAGCACGATATGATATGAAAACGACAATAAAAACAAAATGTCGCGAGGAGAAAAAAAATAAAAAATAAGGGCATTGATTAATTGAATCAACGGCAATTATCCCACCACGTCCGAGCACGATATGATATGAAAACGACAATAAAAACAAAATGTCGCGAGGAGAAAAAAAATAAAAAATAAGAGCAGTGATTAATTGAATCAACGGCAATTATCCCACCACGTCCGAGCACGATATGATATGAAAACGACAATAAAAACAAAATGTCGCGAGGAGAAAAAAAATAAAAAATAAGAGCAGTGATTAATTGAATCAACGGCAATTATCCCACCACCTGTAATTCAATCAATCTCATCTCAACTTTCAAGTCCGCGATGGGGGCGTCTACTTTTTTTTTTTTTAGTTTTTAGATGAAGGGACCTTTCTTTTTTATTTCTAAATTCTACGTATTAACATTTAAAAAAGAAAAAAAAAAAAAGGACCACCCTTGCAGTAAAAGGTTGATATTTTTTTTATTGTTCTAAAATGAGGAAAAGATTAGATTTTGCTGAGAGTAATTGACACGTATTTGAGTCCAAGTCTGATTTTACTAATAGAAATGACCCCTTATTTACGTTCAAACAAATCCTTTTGTAAGCTACTATAAGATTTCAGCTGGAGATTACTTAACGGAGACGGAAAAAAGGGTCCTCTTTTATGCTTATAAATTGAATTTTTAAAATAATTTTATCGAATTTGTCGGTTTGTTGATTGATAATTTCTTAGCTTCCAATTGTTTTTTCATCAATTTCATTTTTTTTTTAAATCTGGGTTGCTAAAGTCAATAAATAAGGTTTGGTGATCTGGGTAGTTCTCTTTCGATCAGTTGGTTGAGGAGAAAGATTGAAAATCAGCTGCAAAGATGAGGGAAAAGCTAGGGTTTTTGGCGGGTATTTTGTTTTTACTATGTGGTTTAAGTTTTGGAAGATTTGTTGTGGAGAAAAATAGCTTGAAAGTGACATCCCCAGAGAAAATCAAAGGAGTTTATGAATGTGCAATTGGGAATTTTGGGGTTCCTCAATATGGAGGAACTTTAATTGGTACCGTGGTTTATCCAAAAGCCAATCAAAAGGCTTGTAAGGGTTTTGATCAAGTTGATCTTTCCTTCAAGTCAAGGCCTGGAGGATTACCCACTTTTCTCCTTGTTGATCGAGGAGGTGAGATTTTTAAATTTGATGATTTTGTTCGTTCTATGACGTTTGTTTTGAATGAAGTTAAGAGCTTGTTTGTTAAATTCATTTAGTTGTTTGTTCATATGTAGCTATGGTTGGTTAAATTGTTAAATTGGATGGCTTGATGTAATTAAGGGATCTTGTTATATATTTTCTTTCCTTGTATATTTTCATTTGCTTCAAGTCTATGGTTTTGTTTGTTTGATTAATTTTTTGAAAGATCGTGGCTAGTTAAATACTTTATGCACGTTTGTTGGCGCTTTTTCTTTCCTATGAAAATTCATCAAGTTAAGAAAGTAGACGTTTTTACCAGTCTAGCAGGGGGAAGTCAGGTCTGGTATTCGGGTTGGTCTGAGGTCCGTGCTTTGGGAATTCCAGTAGTAAAAATTTGTTAATATAACATTTCATGAAAATTTACTTTGTTGATGTCTTGCCTGAGTCAAACTATGGTATTCCAAATCATGCTTTTGAAATTTTTGTAACTATATCATGTAGAGACTGGCTTAGAATTTCAGTTGATTTCTTTGTTCCAATTTTATTTATTATAGACAAGCTGGTAATGTACCTGGACCACTCCCACTTGCAGATTGTTACTTCACCTTGAAGGCCTGGAATGCGCAAAAAGGTGGAGCTGCTGCTATTCTTGTGGCAGATGATAAGACTGAACCTTTGATTACCATGGACACCCCTGAAGAAGAGAATGCAGATGCAGAATATCTACAAAACATCACCATTCCCTCAGCCCTTATAAGCAAATCTTTGGGTGACAGTATCAAGAAGTCTCTAAGTGGTGGGGAAATGGTCAACATGAATCTAGATTGGACAGAGGCTCTTCCGCATCCTGATGAGCGTGTGGAGTATGAATTCTGGACAAATAGCAACGATGAGTGCGGGCCAAAGTGTGAGAGCCAGATTGATTTTGTTAAGAACTTCAAAGGAGCTGCCCAGATACTTGAGCAGAGGGGTTACACTCAGTTCACCCCACACTATATAACTTGGTATTGTCCGGAAGCATTTATTCTTAGCAAACAATGCAAGTCCCAGTGCATCAACCATGGTAGGTACTGTGCGCCGGATCCTGAGCAGGACTTTAGCCGAGGGTATGATGGAAAGGATGTTGTGGTTCAAAATTTACGTCAAGCTTGCTTCTTTAAAGTGGCCAATGAAAGCAGAAAGCCATGGCTTTGGTGGGACTACGTGACTGACTTTGCAATCCGTTGCCCAATGAAAGAGAAGAAGTACACCAAGGAGTGTGCAGAGCAAGTTATCAAATCTCTTGGTAGGTCAAAGCCTTCATATTTTGTGGATGTTCTAGATTGTTATGTGTGACAGTATGTTCTATTTCTATCTCCCTAGTAGAAATTGTGGATTCTGCATTAGTTGCTTTAGCTCAACTCTTATGTACTGTTACAATTTCTCATTTGTTTGCTATATCTTGGTAAATTGCACCACAAGTCATAAGCATAGGCTTATTGTCTTTCTGTCATATTCTTGGAGACTCCAAATTTCAATTCTTTTCCAATGACCTTTTGCATTCACACTTTTAATAGTAGGATGCTTCAGATACTTGCATTTTACACAATGTAGTGACCGTGAAGTGTTGCCATCATTTTAGTGCAGCTGATTTTTTGTTTTTCTTTCTTCCCTTGTGCATCACCTTGTCAGCATATATGAAATGGCATAATTTATTTTGATTAAATGCCTCTGAATTTCATCTCTTGTTATGTTGGGGCCCGAGAAATCTCAGCTACTTCATTTTCTGTGAGAGACTTATGATTTATGCCTAGCTAATTGAGTTCTGGAGGTTGTAAGCCTACTGTGGAATGTTTTAAAATTTGCTTCTTTTGTGATGCGTTTTTTTAGGTGTTGACCTCAAGAAGGTAGAGGAATGTGTTGGAGACCCTGAGGCAGATGTGGACAATCAAGTTCTTAAAACTGAACAAGATGCCCAGGTTAGCTCATAAAAGACCTATATATATCCTTTTTCTTTCTATAGATTAATATATTTAATATTTGTCTATCCTATTTAACTCTTCTTCATGTGTGGTTAGATTGGAAAAGGCTCCCGTGGAGATGTTACTATACTGCCAACACTTGTTATTAACAATAGACAGTATAGAGGTGTGAACTAAGAGCTGGGTTGAATATATCTTTAAGCTATCTGACTGCATGCTGCAAATATTTAAATTCCATTTTTCTGATTTCAGGTAAGTTGGACAAGGGAGCAGTTCTCAAGGCTATTTGTGCAGGTTTTCAGGAGACTACAGAGCCAGCCATATGCTTAAGTGAAGGTTAATGCCATTATTTTTTAGTCATTCAATTTGTTGTATGATCACCACTGTTTTACTGGTTGGAGATTGTTATTGAGGCAGTATTCATTGTTTTGATGTGATTGTTCTCGGCAGATATTGAAACTAATGAATGCTTAGAAAACAATGGTGGGTGCTGGCAGGACAAAGCCGCTAATATAACAGCATGCAAGGTATTTTTGTACTCAACCTTCTGTGGGAAATCATCTGTGAAATCTTGAATGCTTACTCCATTTTGTCACTTTCTCCCCAAATTTATACACATTTATTTTGTTATAGGATACTTTCCGAGGAAGAGTGTGTGAATGTCCTATAGTACGAGGTGTGAAGTTTGTTGGTGATGGTTATACCCATTGTGAAGGTAATGATTCTGCATGGAGTAAGAGTCACTGGCATTTATTTTTAGTTTCTATAATCAAGCCCTAAAGCACATGCTAGTTTCCAGAACAGCAAAATCTGTAGGATTATGGGACTTGGGAACTGTGGGCATTTTTCGTCATTGTGCTTTTGGGTCTTATTTTGTCTTTGTTTGGAAGTTAGTTTGTTACCATGCATACATTTCCAATATCAATCTTTGGGTGGTGCTTACATCTATGGATCTTTACTTGAAGCATGGTTTTCAGCATCCTGCTTCTATTTTTAGGTTTCCCAGCACACTAATAAAACTTGCTATTTCAATCATGACTTGTATCTGTTTGGTTATATATAAACATATATTTGCACACACCCATTTATCATGTCTCTCTTTGTTTGGTTGAATAGCTTCAGGAGCTTCACGCTGTGCAATTAATAATGGAGGGTGTTGGAAGAAAATCCAAGATGGGAAATCTTTTTCTGCTTGTGTTGTAAGTAACATTTAACTGTTGATCTTTGTCTCACTCTACCACAAAAGAATTGTTAAAAAATAGCTCTTTCTAATTTTTATTTTATTTTATTTTTTTGTGGGGTTTATAATGGATTCTTCAGGAGAATAGCTTGCATGGTTGCAAGTGTCCACCTGGATTTAGGGGTGATGGAGTCAACAACTGTGAAGGTACTGGCAGTTGGTTTTTCCAGTTACATCATAATTTACTTTGGCGTTTCACTTCGTGTAATAGTCAAATTTGAGACATTGCTTACCATTTTCTCTTCTTCTTCTCCTCCTTGTTTCTCATCTCTCTCTCTCTCTCTCTCTATATCTCCCTCTGCCATCTTTTAAAAGTAGTTTTGCTTTGTTCACTTCCACAAATATTCTTGGATTAAGATCTGGAAAATGATTTTAACATTCTGGTTTTAAATAAGTCTTCTCTTTTTCGGATTTGTGTGCTTTTCAAGGGGGACAGCAAACTTATGGAATAATTTTTTTCCCCCATAATTCAACTCTTCAAGCTCTTGGACAGTTAAGTTGCCCTGTTGGAGAAAAAATCACGAGTTTTTCTTGCCTTTTGAGAATTTCTGCTGTTTACTGCTTCCAATTGCTGTGGGCTCTCTGTACAAATATGATTGAACCTTTTTTTTGGCGGCCAGAAGCACGTCGCTTTTGTGGATAAAAGGGAGATTACAACATGATGGTTTAGGCTATCTTTTCATTTACCTTAATTTTTTTTTTGGGGATTTCAGATGTGGATGAGTGCAAAGAGAAGCTGGCATGTCAATGCCCGGAGTGCAAATGCAAAAATACATGGGGCAGTTACGAGTGCAGCTGTGGCAGTGGATTGTTGTACATGCAAGAGCATGACGCCTGCATAAGTGAGTTCCCTGGGACTCAATTTACCTGTTCAACAAATAACGCCTAATGTTGGCAAACAGAAGATCTGTCTTTTTAATCCCGGAATAACCTTTAGGACTTCCTGTGAACCCATTTTAATGCACTCAACTCTCTCTCTCTCTCTCTCTCTCTCTCTCTCTATACACCAAACTATGGTTAGAACATCCTGGTGCCAAGTATCTATACAAAATATATTTCTCATTCTCCACATTGTGAACATTTGCTTGAAACACCTGTTGTTTATGATGTTTCTATGTTACTGCTACTCTGTTACTGCCCTTCCACCTTTATTTCCTTGCCATTGATTATTGTTTTATTTGAAAAATGCAGGCAAAGATGTTAGATCGGAGGCTAGCTGGGGCTTTGTATGGATGGTCATTCTTGGCTTAGCGGCTACTGGCGTTGCAGGATATGCATTTTACAAGTACAGAATCCGGGTATGACCTGATTGTTTAACTAATGTCCAAGATCTTTCTTTTATTTAGTTCAGGTTCCATTTTTCAAATTGAAATTGAAGTTGTCAGCCCATCCTCAATTCAAGTCCCAATCAATATGATTAGGGCGCTACTGTAGTAGTGAAAGTAGAAAGATTGTAATGCTAGCGCACTGATGGGTGATGTAGTTGAAGTTTTGCTAAAGATGGTCGATTTAAGAGAAACTTAATTCAGGCTACTAATAACAATTTGTTTAGGCTGGGAGTTGATTTTAGCTAGATCACTGATCATACTAATGTTTGTGAATCACTGCAACACTAGGCATTACTGTATCACTGAGATTAAGGACAGCTAACATTATTACCGTATTCTGAGTGGCCTATTTTTTGGATGTTGGAATGAGTTTGTTAATTCTACTTTCAAGTTTCCATAGGAGTCTCATCATTTACAGTCTTATTTTCAACAGAGATACATGGATTCAGAGATACGGGCCATCATGGCACAGTACATGCCATTGGATAGTCAAGCAGAGGTTCAGCATGCTTCCCACGGTGATGTTTAAGAGCAGGGCCCGTCGGCCCAGAAAGAAGGGGACAATGTCAGAAGAACATAATGCTCTATCCACATCTTATTGATACTATGTGGTGTAATGTTTAATTTATTACCTGGCTTATATGCTCGGTTAGCGTTACAATTTACTGTGAGTGGAGTTAGTTTATTTGTAAATTATTTAAATTATAACCGACGCACATAATACCCAGCAGCACAGGCAATTTTTCATTGAATGGAAAAAGTTTGAATGATTATCCAAGTTTCAGTCCGATGGCTCATTATGTAATGCTGCCTGGGAGGTCATTCAACTCTTCCTTCTGTAACTTTCCTGTGTCTTCAGTTGGTAATGGTTTGCAGATTTTATTATTATTATTATTTAGGGTTTGCAGAGGAATAAGCAAAGGTAATAAAAGTTTCTTTATCCATGCACGCTAAGCAAAATCTTTTAGACATCATTCGGATCATTTGAAGAGTTATTAGCAAGTAATTTTATTTTCTTGTGTCTTATTTATTTATTTGAAATTATCTTTGCACCATTGTTATTGTATCATATTATCTTATATATATTTAAACACCACAAAAGTTTGACGGTCCGCCTGCGTTACATTAAATATAACGTACAACGTACACTCAGCTTGTGAAATTTTATTTTAGTCTCTTATACTTTATGTTATTTATATTTTATTCATGAATATTATAAATTCTTTAAAATATAAAATTTCGTTTAACTCCTTATACTCAATTTTATTTTATTAAAACCCTAAAGTATAAATTCGCTCATATAATATTAAATTCTCAAAATAACTTCTATTTAATTAAAAAATATAATTATTGTTAAATAAATTATAATTATAAGTATTATTTTATTATAATCATAAATATTTTTTAAAATAGATTATTGTTATTATTAATAACAAGAATAAAAAGTATTATAATTAATTAATCTATTAACAATAATTAATAATATTTTTTTATTAAATTGTTAATAATAATAATCAATGATAATTAACATATTTATGATTATAATAAAATATGAAAGGAGAGCGGAGACTTTTATTTTGAATAAAATAGTTCCGATTAACATATTTATGATTATAATAATATTTTTTGAGTTGTTTGGGCAAGGGGGTCTCATGCGTGTGTGGACTTTTAAGCTGACAGGAGAGCGGGGACTGGAAAAATACCTTGCGTTTAGATAGTGACTTGTGTGTGAGTAATAACAATTTTTATTATAAAAATAAATTTTATACCAAATATTAAAAAAAATCTAGATAATCACTAATTATTATTATTATTAACAATTTAATAAAAAATATTATTAATTATTGTTAATAGATTAATTAATTATAATACTTTTTATTCTCGTTATTAATAATAACAATAATCTATTTAAAAAAATATTTATGATTATAATAAAATAATAATAATAATAATTTATTTAACAATAATTATATTTTTTAATTAAATGGGGGTTATTTTGAGAATTTAATATTATAGGGGCGAATTCATACTCTAGGGTTTTAATAAAATAAAATTAAGTATAAGGGGTTAAACGAAATTTTACATTTAAAAAAATTTATAATATTTATGAATAAAATATAAATAACATAGAGTATAAGGGGTTAACGAAATTTTATATTTAAAAAAATTTATAATATTCATAAATAAAATATAAATAACATAGAATATAAGGGGCTAGATGAAATTTCACAGGCTGATTGTACGTTACATTTAGGCGGACCCAAGTTTGACATATTATTTGCATCACTTTTATTTTTAAATTTATATTAATTAATAATTTTAACACTAAAAATACCTACTTTATTCTTAAACAAATTAAAAGATTATTTTATTTTAAAAAATTTTAAAAATAAAAAATTTAATTATGAGAATTCTTAAATTTAATAAAATAAATAAATTTAAAAATTTAAGATGATAATTTCTAAATGAAATTATAACTATACAAATTAACATCTTGCAGTTATAATTTTTTGTAATTAAATTAAGTATAGAAAAGTTTACGAAAATTAATATGAAGAGAAAAACTCTATGTAATTATTGTAAACTTTCCATAATTAATATTGAGAAACTTCTCTGTACAAATTAAATGAAATAACAAAAAATTAATATGATAATTTTTAAATAAAATTATAATTATAAAAATTAACATATTAGATTGGAGATTTATTTATTATATTAAATTTACATATATTTTTGTAATTGTAATTTTTTTATTTTTTAAAATTTCGTAGAATAAAATAATTTTTTAATTTATTTATGGATAAAATTGTTCATTGTTAGGGTCAAAGTACTTTATTAATATATACTTAAAAATAAAGATGGTACAAAAAATATATCAAAATTTTAAAGTGGTTAAATATACACATGATAAAATAAAAGTAATGCAGAAATAATTTTTACCTTTGTTTTATCCTTCAAGCTAAAAATTTTTTTACCTAGTTAACAAAAATATAATTTATATCTAAAGTATCAACAAAAAGATAATCCTTAATCGTTATTATTATATGAGGGAAAAGAGTTTTGAAAAAAAAAATTAAAAATAAATTTTTGTTTTGAGAAATATAATAACGACTTACTAAAAATTTCTTTTTAAACACACAGTCTCCATGGTTTCGTCAAAAATTTATTGTTGAAAGAGACATATCGGATATAAGTCAAGAAGTTAAAAGTATTTATAAAAAACATATTTTTAAAAATAATTTTGATGAACTTTTGAAGGGCCAACTGAAACAACTTGCTCTTTCTTCAGTCCGCTTTATGACGCTTTTCTCTTCTTTCATATCGGGTTCATTGTTTACTGCTGGAGGTCATTTGTGTATAGCGCTTCATCCAGCTCTGTGGGCATGCCCCACTTCATTAAAGGGTGGTCCTTTACATACAATTCACAGTAACAAGCCATATTGATATTGATTACGAGAATTCTTGCAATCACAAGCATAAACTGTCTGCAAAAAAGCGGGAAAAAAAATTACTACTACTGAAAACTCTTGAATCCTTGTAATCCCTGATCAAATCAAACCAGAATCCAGAACAAGCTCACTGGTTCCTTATTCCTGTCGTCAAGCTGGAATTTTACAACAGTGCAAAGTAAAACTACAACGTCGAGGGCTTATACTCCAGATCCATCATCTTAGTCATCATGTTTTTGCTTCAGATATCTTTTGAAAATCCACTTTGTCACAAGATATGAAGTACTCTAGAAATTCCATATGGAACTTAAGAGCATATTCCTTTTATTTCTGCAACAAAGATATGGAATCTGAATCTCTTATTAGTCATTATGAAATACTTCATTAAAATAATGAGAATAAGAGGCTGTTATTAAAAAGAAACAGACTGATTTACATTTGTCTGTAAGAGAGTACCTCAAAATTAATAATTCTGAAGAGCCAAACAAACTAACCTTGACCAAAGGGATCAATTTTCGGTGCCATATTCCATATCCGACCCTTTTCTCCACTTATTCTCAACTGTGATTCTATAGAAATAGAATGCTACCATTGCACCACTACACAAGGAAGCAAAGTCAAACAAACCGAATAAAAGTTAGTATAAACTAAAGTCAAATTGATAGTCCAAGACTGATGTTATCTTTCAAGGTATGCTATAGAAGTGTAACAACATAAAAGGTAAGATTAAAAAGCTTTCAAACCTGACAATGGTTATCAAAAGATTTGGAAACATTAAGCTCTGAAATGTGTCAAAATAAAGAAACAAATTAATAGTCCGGTATTTAATAGGTGCATTAAGCATTTATAAACAAAATGAAACTTCTGAGAAAAATCTTTACCTGAAACAACAAGCGTATCTCCCTTAAGAATATTATAGTTGCTATTGCTGCATATCAATATCATATAATCCCATTAAAATAAAAATAAAAGAGTAAGATAATACCATTATAACAAATGAAAGTTTCCATTTCAATTTCTTGCTCCAACTTAAAAACAAACGGTAAACCTGATCCCACAGTGCAATCACTATACATTATGTAAAGATAAATTAAAGAGTAAGTCATTATGACAATAGTGTAGACAGCCTACCCCAAGAGGAATACAATGACAAAAAGCTACTCATTCTTAAAGAAGTGCGCTCTTTATTGAGAGGTTAATAAAACTTAGCATGACTCAGCACATCATAGTGGATTTAAGAGTTCCAAAGAAAAAATGAATTCCATCTTTTGCCACAGAGAATGAATTAACAACAGTGCAATGAGTCCAAAATACAGTGATTTACTAGCTGTTTTATTAATATGTTTTGTTATCTCAATTGTAAAATAAACCACGTGCTGACCTGCTTGTCCTTTCAAGGCTACAGGAAATGTTTTCCCTTTCTTATGTGACCGCAAACTTGCTATGCTTAAAGCCAAAAGTGTACCCCCCAGAATAATACCGAACCTGATGGCAGGTATGCTGCCCGTTACCATGAAAGAAATGAAGCCACCAAGAGTAAGAAGCAAGCCTGCAACAAATAAGAACTATCATAACATGTACAAGAAAGGTCAATGGGCGGAAATGCATTGTAAATCATCCAGTTAAACACTGTCATATACTAAAAGTACCATATGGTATTCCAAGGTAGAAGTCACGGAGTGTAGAAAATTCTTTCACATCATCAGTTGGTAATGTAAAAGTTTCCACAATCTCCTTCACTTCAGGGTTATTCTCTGTAGCCTCTGTCAGATATTTTTTACCGTCTTCACTGAGTTCCTTTGCTACAACAGTCAGATCCTTCCTTGCCTTCTCTGCTTCAATTTTCAACTGCTCTGCAGTTTCTTTCAAGATGGCAGTAGCTCTCTTAGAGTATATCTCATATGCTTCTTGTGACACACTCTGCATCTTTATTGCTTGTTCTCTGAAAGCAGCAACAGTCTGTTTCCATGCTTCTTCTGATTCTTTAGCAGTTGCCTTGATTTCACTGCTCTCCTCTGAAGACTTCTACATGAAAATTAAGGAAGCAGGACACTATTAGTGCATAGCCGCAAGATAAATCCTAGGAACTCCCCTAAGAAAGGCGTGAACATGAAAAAACTGAGGCTCCATAGAATAATAGTAGTAAATTTTGCAATAAGTAACAAACTCTTCTCAATTAGCGGCGAGACAACAGTTCCGTAAGAGGTCATAACAAACTGTTCCTACATGGAACTTTTTGCTTTCCTAAATGCCTCATAAAAATAGGACGAACCGAAAAAAAAAAAACCCAATTCAATTGCCAAGTTTTCCCAAAAAAAGGTAGACTGGTTAAAAATGCAGCTTCAGAATGTTAAAAAATTAAGATTCATGTGTACTATTCTCTTCACAGAAATCAGCAATTATCACCCACGTTAATCGCACGCAATAAATAAAAGAGATATTTTTATTGAATTATCAATTTAGCAGCGCCAAATTCCCCACGCTAAGGTACTAACAAGTGATAAGAAGAAAATAACAGAAAATAGAAAGCTTACCGATTCCTCGTGGGAAGCTGAGAAAACGACAGTGGATCGATAAAACGACGACCTCCGTCGTTCTGGCAACTGAAATCCGACTCCAATCCCTTTCGCGGCAACTTTAACACGTGGAGCAATCGAGACTCGTTGACCGCGAGACTGGACCCGCATACATGGTGAACCATACAACGCCTCAGAACCAAAGCTAAGTCTGGGGTTCGGGTTAGGGTTCTTGGTTGACAATAATTCAATTGAGACACTCATATCGCTTCCTTCGTCTAGAGAGAAGAAAAAAAATGAAATTACAAATTCAGACTACTGGCGAAGCAATCGAGAGGGAATAAGAGCTAGCTTACGTTTAGGGTTTTAAAAAGTTAGCCTTTTTATGACAAAGCTTAACGTTTGCCTAGCTAATTCACTGTTTGTGTTTGGTATAGTTTATCTAACTGTGTCAAGCGTGCTCATTTAATCTTTTTTTTTAAAAAAAAAACTTGTTATTATTAGATTTTATTTTGGATGAATTTTTGTAGACTAAAGAAGGTATTTTATTTCTGTTAACAAAATAGAGGTTAGCGAATTTAGAGAATTTTTTAAAAAAAAATTGAATTACTTAAAATATCTGCTATTTATGTTATATTCTTATTTTATTTATTTGATAATATAATTTAAAAAATTTTATCCGTTAATAAAAATTATATTAATAATTAAATAATTAAATATTTTTAATGAACACTACACTCCACTTAAAAAAAATTTACTCAAGACTAAATTTTATTGGAATAGAGGACCTAGCTACGTTACAGATAGAGTTAACGCCGGCGAAATGCGTTGAGACGTTCGAAGTGTGAACCTTGTAATGCAATGCTTTAGCGACACGTAAACAACAAAAGTTATAAGTTGTGGGGTCCAGTGTGGCTTTGGCATTGGTGTTTCGATATGGTACAAGAAGTAATTGCTGGTCCTCATGTAATATTTGTTAGATTTCTTTCACATAAACGAGAAAAAATATTATTATTATTATTATTATTATTATTATTTTAATTTCTCTCACTCTACGGATATTTTTTTTAAATTACTATTTTCACAAAAGATATTCGATTATAAAATTTTGATAAAAAAATATAAGATTAAAATGTCTAGACACAAAAATAAGTTGATTGATAACTATCTTGATATTTTAATGTTTTTGTCAAAATTTTATAATCTATTTTTTTTTTCAAATCAATACAGTATTTGAAGGATGAAACTGACATTTTCTCCACAAATTAAATAAATAGAAAGAACAAACAATTGAGAGTAAACACATGCATTAAATATTGATGGTGTCTTTATTTAAGATTTTAGGGAATTAGAATGAAATCAAGTTTATTGAGAAAAATATAATTTGAGAATGAAAATAAAATATACGGTTCTATATAATTTAAAAATAAAGAATAAAAAACTTATTCCCATAATAAATTGGGATTAAAAATAGAGATTCTTGCATCCCTTTAATTTTTTCATATTTTTCGAATTATCTTCATTCAAATCAAACGCTTGAATGAAGCCACTTACACGAGTTCTATTATCAAATCGCAAGGCCCTTGAAACCTGACCATCAACAGACTTCACAAAACAAGCCGTCATGAATTAGCCGTTTGCCGTCGTTCTGCTCACATCTCCAGTGCCACCTATCGTCGTTGCCTCCACGCTATTGATCTGCTCTTGACATACTTCCATCTCAGCAAATTGAAACGCTTGTTTTGTTTTACTTAATTTTTGTTTCGACTCTCTTTGTGCTTTAAGTTCTCTGTGTTTCATGTTGTTTTGCTTCTCAGTTTCGTTTGTGTGATTATTCTTTATCCAAAAAAAATTATTATTATTCAATTTCACTGTTGCTCTCTTAGTGTTCTGCCCCTTTTACGGTTGCATCAAATTAGATTGAGAGTGGGCTATTTAATTTAGTTTAATTTAATTTAATTTATTTGATTATTTCGCATGCAACATCACTAATCGTTGTTTCGACAGTCCTTCGCTGGTCAACTTTCTCTGCAAAGCTTCGCTCTTTAACTTCTCCGGTACTCTCTCTCTCTCTCTCTCTCTCTCTCTCATTTGTGTTATGGCTTTGCATTTTTATAGTACTTTTCTTTATTATTATTATTATTTTGGTATGATATGGGTTTTATTCAATTTTATCTGGGTGTTAATAAATATTAGTGGGCATGACTTATTAGTGAGGATTGGAATAGTAAATTGTAAAAGTTGAAGTGGGTAATGAGAAATAAATTGTTTTGAGGCTGTTCATTGCTCCAAATTTAAAATGTAGTAACAAATATTACTATTAGGAAGGCAAAAGAATAGAGATAAGTTTAAGTGGATGTGAGTTGCAATGTCTTGATAGCATCGCAAAGCTTATGGATTCATTGTTTAAGTCAATGTACATCATTGCTTGATGATGGATAATGTTACTGAGAATTCTTTTGATTTTGGAAGAAGTTTGCTTAAGGTCTTTTTACCTTGTTCTTGGTTGGCTTTGCTTATGTAAGAGGGAGGCTAAACTCTATAAATTCTGAATTTTATGTATATCTTTACTGGGAATGTCTTCTATCATTAAAAAAGATAAATGAGTTTTTTGAGTTCTAATGAATATTTTGTGAATTTTCAAAGTTGTGGATCTCTGTTTTAGTTGTTGTTGGATAGTTTTCTGGTTTTGGTTAAAAGTCAGTTATCGAAAATGCTCATCACTTGTGTTGATTTTTATGAGTAATGCCACACCTGTGCACAGTAACTCTGTAAATTTTCATGAATTTTCTGACATATTTAATTGATATTATCATTATTACCTTAGAATTTTCTTTTCATTTTATGATTTTGGAAATATTATTTTACTACAGATATTATGTATTTTGCTTTCCAAAGCTTTTTATTTTGAATTGTATATTTATTTTTGTTTTTATGAGAAGTATTATTGGTTTCAAGCTTTATATAGTAATTAGTTTTTTATGTTATGTTGAGATATAAGAATGACTCGTTAGTTGGCAAGAAAGAAGAGAGTCTTGGTAGTCATACAAACTGTGGTTATGATGTACAAATGATATTGGTTATGTGTTCTGCAATGTGTTCCCACCTTACTTTAATTAATGAATAGAGAGTGAGAAGACCTATATCGATCAATAGACTTTGGACTAGAATGGGCTTTTTGTACGATTTGATTTTTGATAACAATGTGAAATGTTTTTCACAATTAAGGATGGATAGGCAAACATTTACAAAATTATGCAACATACTTCATGAGGAGGGGGGTTTGGTTGGTAATAGAAATGGGTAATTGGTTTTAATTTTACAAGATCGGGACAAACAATTAGTCAATGTTTTCATGAGTGTCTGAAAGCAATGATTAGATGTCAAAAGAATTTTTGGAAAACACCCAAACCAGTGATGGAGGATTCAATGGACTCAAAATGGAAACGGTTTAAGGTGCGTTTAAATTATTGAAACACAATGTCAAGGTTGTTAAAATTTTTAAAATTAATAGACTTGTGAAATTTTTTAATTTAATTTTGTAAAATTGTTTGGGAGCATTGGATGGTACTTATATCAAAGTTCACGTTTCGAAGTCGATAAATTGAAATATAGAACTAGGAAAAATGAAATTGCAACTAATGTCTTGGGTGTTTGTTCCCAAGATATGCAATTTATTTATGTCTTACCCGGATGTGAATATTCAACTCATGATATGCATGTATTAAGAGATACATTGACGAGAAGAAATTATTTTAAAGGTTCCACATGGTAACTACATATTTCAAAACAACGTTTCCTAATGCATAATTTTTTGATTAAATTTTTATATTATGTAGTTTATTTGTCTTAGTAGGTCATTATTACTTAGTTGATACTGGCTACACAAATGGAAAGAGTTTTCTTGCACCATTTAGAGGTCAACATTTCCATTTGAGTGATTATCATGACGGACACCAACCTACTACACCTACAGAGTTCTTCAATATAAGGCATTTAGGTGCTCGCAATGTCATCAAAAGATGTTTTGGGTTATTAAAAAATAAATTGGTTGTTTTAAAGAGTCTTTCATTTTATGATATTAAAACACAACGACACATAATATCTGTTTATTGTATGTTACATAATTTCATAAGAAGGGAAATGACTTATGATGATATGCAAATGGACTTTGATGATGAACAGCTTGATGAATGGACTACTTGTAGAGAAAATTTGGCACAAGAGATGTGGAACACATGGAATGCCAATAGAGAAGCATGAAGTGATTTATTTGTATTATTGTTTGTTTTATCTTGTTATTTGACATTGTGGTGTTTTTTTATATTGTTGTTTGACATTATAGCGACTGAGATGTAATGCCTTTCCTTTTTATTGTATTTCATGACTTTGACGTAATTCCTTTTACGGAAAATATCCACCGTCTACTCATTTTTTACACATTTTTTAAAAATACACAATTTCTTCATTTTTTGGCTGGAATCCACCTAAAGTTACATTTTGTTTCACTTTTCCACTTCCGTTTGAAATCCGTTAAGAAAACTAATAGAAACTTAAAAAAATGATCATTTTACCTCCAAAACGAAAATTACAATTTCACCCTAAAAATGCCAAAATAATAAGATTTAATGATGAATATCATTATTGGTACGTTAATGAAGTACAAAAAAATCTTAACTATTAGAGATTATAACTCAATGAATAATAAAACTCTACTTATCTTAAATTCAATTGATGGTTGCGAGATTAGGCTATTTTTAATACTACTGTTATAATTTAGCATTCTAATTACAGACATATTTAAAAAAAATCTGCATTTAATGGTTGTGGAATTAATTTCTTTATTGACTGATGAGAAAAATAATTAGATTCAATTTGATTATTTTTGGTAATTTTTAAGGTGAAATTGTAATTTTTGTTTTGGGGGTAAAATGGTCATTTTTTAAAGTTTCCGATAGTTTTCTTAATGGATTTCAAACAGAAGTGGAAAAGTGAAACAAAATGTAACTTTAGGTGGATTCCGGCCAAAAAATGAAAGAATTGTGCATTTTTGAAAAAGGTGTAAAAAACGGGTGGACGGTGGATATTTTTCCTTCCTTTTAATTTGATTGTTTTATATTTGGTTGTGTTAAAATTATTTAAATTTGTACATGAAATTGTTTGTTAATGATATAGAATGAGTTTTTCTCCAAGAGATAGAGGGTTGAACAAGTATTTCTGGACTGAAGTTGAAGATGCAACCTTGGTTGATTCATTATTGGAATTAAGTCAAAGTCCCTTGTGGAAGACAGATTGTGGATTAAAAAATGGCTATTTGCAAAAATTGAAAGCTATTTTGGAGGAAAAGTTGTCAGGTTGTGGTTTGAAAGGAAATCCCCACATAAGATCTCGAGTAAAGACTTTGAAAACTAAATGGAGTGTTTTGCACGATATACTATGTCTCAGTGGCTTTGGCCTTTGGTTGGGACAGTGAAGTAATGAAGCTTATTTGCAACAAATCTGTTTTTGAAGATTATGTCAAGGTATTAATATTTGTTATGTTTAAGATTATATTAGAATTATTATCTGTTTTTGATTTTTTGAATTATGTGTGACAATTATTATCATGTTGGATTAATATTTTGTTTCTATTACAGAAGAGACTAGTTGCAAGTGGTTTGTTTAACAAACCATTTCCACATTATTATACTTTGAGTGAGATTTATGGTTGTGATCGTGCTACTGGAGCTAATGCGAGGAATGCTGATGATGATGAAGAAGAGGTACGTCAAGAGGACAATTTGAATGTGAATTTGGGAAATGACTCAACTAATGAGGTTTCAATAAATTATTTTGGTGATGATATATCTTTAGCAAACAAGAGTGCACCCTCTCAAGCTGAAAATGCTCATAACAGTTCAGCAAATAAGTCCAAGAAAAGAAAAAACAAAGATAGTGATACTAGTGGTATGTACTCAAGTGTTAAGGTAATGGCTGAGTCAGTGGCTGGGATGATACCCAAATTAGATGGTTTGATTAATGTTCTTTCTACACAAGATAAGGAGGTAGCAAATTTACTAACTAAGGTGTTTGATGAGATGCTGAAAATTGATGGCTTGGATGAAGTGCAGAAAATGAAAGCTACTAACATGTTGGCAACAAAGCCTAAACTATTGCATGTGTTTTTTAATATGCCTAGTTTGATGGAGAAAGGATATGTGCTTCTATTGCTAAGTGGTGATATATAGTTTCATGTGATAAATATGTTTCAACTTTTAAAAAAAGAAAAGCTTAGAGCAAGGCCCTCGGCCCTTACCTCAGGGAAGGAACCTCTTGCCCCCTCTAACATAGTGTTTTTAGCATACGAGATGATTATGATTGGAAGAGGCCATTTATTTTAATTTTAATTTATAAATGACATAACACTATTGTAGCCTTAAGAAAACTGGATTTTATAGCTATAAAATAATTATTGGGTGCTTTTAAATAGTTCTTAACTACATAGACTAGTTGAATAATTAGTTCAAACATGTTGATGTAGGTGACAATAATTATGGCACCTATAAGGATAATATTACCTTATTCTAAATGGAATAAAATTACCACCCACGTTGTAAAAGACTTATAACTTGTGAGGATCCCTGAAAAATATGGATAAGTAATAAGAAAATGTAATGAAATATTTCATTACATGTTTGAAAATTTGTCAATTTGCCATCCTTATTGGTAAATCACATTATACATCATCAAAACCATTGGTTACGTATGTAATTGTGGTACACAACACTTTTACCAAATTTGAACTTGACCAAATGAATTATGATTTATGACTACAGGGAACAATACTTTGAAATCTAGACAAATTAGAGATTTGGTTAAGTACGTAATTCTTACTCCATGCCAAAAAGCAGCCGGTATGGACATGATTACGAAGGATTAATAATGAGTTTAGGCTCCATAAAACCGGACAGCTTTTCTTTTCTTAACTTGTCATTTAAGCCTTGCCGAGTGCCATTTCTATGATTAGAGGAGATTGCAAGCAAAGCCCACCCATCTTCGGTGAGCCAGCCCAATAGAACATTACCAGCCAAGCTTCCTTTTGAGTATTTCTTAATTATTAAAACGATTATGTTTGTTTTTTGATTTGATCTATGTTGTTAGATTTATAGATTCCGCGCCACTTACGCCACTGGGATGCAGTAGTCTACATCAACTCTCAAGATGTGCATTAATGTCACATTTTCATATACATATGATGCATCATTAATTAATTAATTAATTAATTTTAACATGGGAGGAGGGAGACCCAAGTGTGGAAACGGAAAAGTGAAGTAGAAGCTTTCTAAAATATAATTATTATAATTTCGGCATTAAAACAATAACAGAGTATCTGAAAGTCAAATCAAGTAAAAGAAAGAAAACAGAACACAAACAGCCAAAGTAAGTTGGTACTTGGTAGAGTTTGTTTTAAGTAATTTTAAGTAAGTCTCTGTGTTCTAACTGTTGCAAAATAAAGACGAAGAATTGGAAGAAACTAATAATAATAAAGTGGCACGGCAATATGGCATGTCTAAATGAGTCGAATTAATGGAATTATGGGCACGGCCCAGAAAAGAGAGACAGAGAGTATCGAGAGTTTTTTTTTTTTAAAGGATGTGTTTGTGTTATTATTATTATTATATTAATTATACAGAGGAATACAAAAGGTAAAGCAAAAGAGAAGCATGCCGGGGGTTGTCATTTTACTGTCTGGTAAATTTTTAATGGGTGCAAAATTTTGATTTGCAGTGTAATGATGAGTCAGGTCGGATTGGACATGGTGAAGGAATGAGAAGTGCCATCTGTAAATCACACATCGGATTCTCGTTTGACTCGAACGAGTTTTTCGACATCAAATTTGGAAAATAACGTGCAGCCCCCTATATTTGAGAAGAATCACAAATATATATATATATGTGTGTATATAGTTTCGCATTAATTTCTTAAATTCCTCAAAATTAACAATTTTAACTAATGTATGCTCTTGAAAATTTTAAAATAATTAAGTTTCTAAATTAACTAGTTTAAGTGGATAGTATTTAGATCATAGATTTTTTTTCAAATTTTTTTTTGGACAGCACTTGTCGTAAAATATCAACTAAAGTAAGTTTGAATTAATTTAATTTTCTGTAATTTTAAATTTAATTTTATGAGAAAAGCATGATTTTCATCAATTCAACTTTGTGAATAAGTACATAAGATGTGCTGGGTAAGTTTCAAACCATTAAATAAAATCTACAATATCTAATAAGTTTAATGAATGGGCAATGTCATTCAAGCGCGAAATAAAGGATTTTATTAGGGTGGGTTAAAAAAATTTAATTGATACGGTACATTATTTATTAAAGTCTGCTAGGAATTCAATAGACTAGGAATTAGTTACAATTTTTTCTTTTGATTTCTTTATGTTGTACTTATGTAAAAATAATAAATAAATAAAATATGTGTTTTATTTTCTAACATGTGCGGCTAGCTTATTTTCAATCTATTATAATCATTGTTTGACTTTGGTTACAATTTTTATTTTATAGTAATATAATTATTGGGTTTTGGATGTTAAGATTTAAATTGTTTTAGTTTAAAAAAAAGAAGAAAAACTAAAGGTGAGAAACAAATCATCTTTGGTAGGTATAACGAGTTACTGAATTTTAGATTAAATTTATATGGCCAAATTTTTAAATTGAATGGAATGATAAACTTGTAAAATACCATTGTGACAAACTTGAAAATATAATAGTGGCGAGTTCATAAAATGAGTATTAATTACATTTCTATAATTAAAAAAAAACTGCATATTTTGAATGAGCTCAGCCAACATATAGTGTCGCTCCTAGTACCATTACAATTTCTTAATATGTGTTTCTTTGTAACTTGATTCATTGTCCTCATGATTTCTTGAACTTCAAAAATAATTTAAAAATTCTGTTACAATGCTCTTTTGCTTGAGATTAAATCTACAACTTTTAACAATTTATTTTAATTAAAAATCTGATTGTTAATTCTTAATCTTAAAAATAAGCTACTTTTACATATATTAGAAAAATACTTTGTTGAGAATGACAAAAAATTATGGGCTTGATTATATAAACAACTCAGTCGTGCGCTTGTCAAATCACATTTTAATTTTGTTACATTGTAATAGAATCCAATAGGGGAGACCATTATGAAAATAGTGAGAAATTATATCCATAATTGTAATATTTTTAGAACTTTTAGGGGCCTCCTTGATGTTACCTCACATTTGAAAAGCCAAAAAGAGAAGAAATGGTAAAATAAAAAGACTGACAATGGCTCTCTGTTTTCGCCGTTCAGAAGCTTTTAATGCTTTCTGCTTTACTCTCTCTCTCTCTCTCTCTCTCTGTGTATTTTCCATGTCACTATTCAAACCAACCAAAGGTTTCATTTTTCTTGCTCTCTTCCACTCATTAATGTCTCCTCTTTCTAGGGCTCCATTCGCTTGACCTTCTCTCCCGTTCCTTTCGCCGCGAATATCTCCAGAAACCATCTCGAGTCCGGCACCCCTTTCTGACAATACCAAGCTTCTTCTTTGTCTTTTCCTCTGTTTCTCTGTCTTTAGTTTTAAAAAAAAGCTTTCATTCTGTTGAGGAAATGAAACCAACTGTTTCACAAAGGTGACTAAAACCAACCAAAACAGAGTGGTTTTGCTGGCCGGTTTCATTCTTGCTTTTGTTCTTTTCTCTCTAATGGCTAAATCACTATCGCATGTACTCTGTTTGGCTTTGGCAAGCCTCAGTTTTTGTTGACATTATAGTGCGTTTTGCAAACTTATACAAGCTTTTGCTCCTTTGAAATTGAGTTAAGGATGCTACTTAAGCTCAAGTTATTCTTTTTACTTGTTTTAGCTCCAGTTTTTGTGCGTTCTTTAGACCCCACATTCAACGACGATGTTTTGGGGCTAATCGTGTTCAAGGCCGGGCTTGAGGACCCAAAAGAGAAGTTAACATCATGGAGTGAAGATGATGACAATCCTTGCAACTGGGTCGGCGTTAAATGTGACTCGAAAACTAAGCGGGTCGTTGGGCTCACTCTTGATGGCTTCTCACTTTCGGGGCATATTGGCCGTGGCCTTTTACGATTACAGTTTCTTCAAGTTCTTTCTTTGTCTAATAATAACTTTACTGGGACTATAAATGCTGATCTTGCTAGCTTTGGGACTTTACAAGTTGTTGATTTTAGTGAAAACAATTTATCTGGGTTGATACCAGATGAGTTTTTTAGACAATGTGGGAGTTTAAGAGAGGTTTCTTTTGCTAATAACAATCTCACTGGCCCAATTCCTGAGTCTTTAACCTTTTGTTCATCCTTAGAGTCTGTTAACTTTTCTTCTAACCGGCTTTCGGGACAGTTGCCTTATGGAATTTGGTTTTTGAGGAGTCTTCAGTCTCTTGATTTGTCTAATAATTTATTGGAGGGAGAGATTGTTAAAGGAATTTCCAATTTGTATGATTTGAGAGCTATAAAGTTAGGTAAGAATAAGTTCTCTGGGCAGCTTCCGGAAGACATTGGAGGCTGTTCAATGTTGAAAGTGCTTGATTTTGGTGTGAATTCTTTATCTGGGAGCCTTCCAGATTCATTGCAAAGGCTGAATTCATGCTCTTCTCTTAGTTTAAAAGGGAATTCATTCACAGGGGAAGTTCCCGATTGGATTGGCAAGTTGGCAAATCTTGAAAGTTTGGATCTTTCTTTGAATCAATTTTCTGGTAGGATTCCATCTTCAATAGGAAACCTTGTATTTCTGAAGGAATTAAACATATCCACGAATCAGTTTACTGGAGGATTGCCGGAGTCAATGATGAATTGTGGTAATCTTTTGGCTATAGATGTTAGCCAAAATAAGTTGACAGGTAATATTCCTACATGGATTTTTAAGATGGGCTTACAAACTGTGTCACTTTCTGGAAATAGACTTGGTGAAAGTATGCAATATCCTTCTTTTGCGTCGATGAAGGATTCCTATCAAGGTCTTCAGGTCTTGGATCTTTCTTCAAATGCATTATCTGGTGTAATCCCATCTAACATTGGGGATCTTAGTAGCTTGATGCTCTTGAACATGTCCATGAATTATTTGTTTGGTTCTATTCCTGCAAGTATCGGAAAATTGAAAGCCATACAAGTTCTTGATTTCAGTGACAATTGGCTAAATGGAACTATTCCTCCTCAAATTGGAGGAGCTGTTTCACTTAAGGAACTGAAGCTGGAGAAGAATTTCCTGTCTGGTAGAATTCCTTCTCAAATCAAGAACTGCTCATCTCTGACATCTTTGTAAGCTCTCTCTTGCTGTCTGATTTCTGCTTTGATTCTGTTTGATTCACATTGTTAGTTGAATGCTTTTAGCTTTTTAAAGTTTTTACATACTTACATTTGTACTTCATCTTAGTCCTTCAATAGTCTGGGCACCCACTGGATTGACCTTTTAACTCTTACAATATGATTAACTCAATGATACCTTGAGCAATATTCCAGAGGCCTAGATAATTTACGTAAAATTATTGTACAAGACATCAACAATAAGCTTACAATCTTAAAATTACAGCCTTGATATTGGTTTGAACAAAGATGCGAGGCAGACGCATTTGACTAATTTTATGTTGGCATTTTCACCTTGAAACAAGTAATATTTTTGGTGCAAGTTGATCTTTTGCTTGTGGCTGGCATCCTTTTAGAGCATATAGGTGAAGAAAGATGGGCCAGATCACCTGATCTTGAAATGTAGAATACAAATATGGTCCTTTCATGATTTTCAGTTCAAATACAATTTCACTTTCTTTAGTACAAGATTTGTTTCCGATTTTAATTTTTTTTCTTTTCTTTTTCTCTTTTCAAATTGTTCAGGATCCTGTCTCAGAACAACCTCACTGGTCCAGTCCCTGCTGCCATTGCAAACCTTAGCAATCTTAAGTATGTAGACTTGTCTTTTAATGACCTCTCTGGAATATTACCCAAAGAACTTATAAATCTTTCCCACCTCCTGTCCTTTAATATCTCCCACAATCACCTACATGGTGAACTACCAGTTGGGGGCTTCTTTAACACCATTTCCCCCTCATCTGTCTCCGGGAATCCATCCCTGTGCGGATCTGTTGTTAACCGCTCATGTCCTGCTGTTCAGAACAAGCCCATTGTCCTCAACCCCAACTCTTCCAACCCCTCCACTGGCAACTCCTCCCCTAATCACCATCGCAAGATTGTACTCAGCATCTCTGCCCTCATTGCCATTGGGGCAGCTGCTTTTATTGCCATTGGTGTAATAGCTGTTACTGTCCTCAATATCCGTGTGAGGTCTTCTATGTCACGTGCTGCTGCTGCACTCTCATTTTCCGGTGGGGAGGATTACAGTTGTTCTCCCACTAAGGATCCAAACTATGGGAAGCTTGTAATGTTTTCTGGCGATGCTGAATTTGCTGCTGGAGCTAATGGGCTGCTCAATAAGGACTGCGAACTTGGTCGTGGTGGATTTGGAGTTGTGTATCGAACAATCTTGCAAGATGGTCGTTCTGTTGCCATCAAGAAGCTAACTGTTTCAGGTTTAATCAAGTCCCAAGAAGATTTTGAAAAGGAAATGAAAACACTAGGGAAGATAAGACACCACAATCTTGTAGCTCTTGAAGGATATTACTGGACTCCATCCTTGCAGCTTCTCATTTATGAATTCATCTCCAGTGGAAGTTTATACAAGCATCTCCATGATGGATCCAGCAGAAATTGCCTCTCTTGGCGACAGAGGTTCAACATAATCCTGGGAATGGCAAAAGGTTTGGCCTATCTACATCACACAAACATAATTCACTACAATCTGAAATCAACCAATGTTCTAATAGATAGTTCTGGTGAGCCCAAGGTTGGAGACTTTGGTCTGGCAAGGTTGTTACCAATGTTAGACCGCTGCATCTTAAGCAGCAAAATTCAGAGTGCACTTGGCTACATGGCTCCTGAGTTTGCATGTCGAACGGTGAAGATAACTGAGAAGTGTGATGTGTATGGATTCGGGGTCTTGGTTTTGGAGGTGGTAACAGGGAAGAGACCAGTGGAATACATGGAGGACGACGTAGTGGTTCTCTGTGATATGGTTCGAGGAGCACTGGAGGATGGGAGGGTGGAAGATTGTGTTGATGCAAGGCTTCGGGGCAATTTTCCAGCAGATGAAGCAATTCCTGTGATAAAGCTTGGGCTAATATGTGCATCTCAAGTGCCTTCTAATCGGCCTGACATGGAAGAGGTCGTGAACATTTTGGAGCTGATCCAATCCCCTTTAGATGGGCAAGAGGAGTTGGAGTGAAGCAAATTTCTAGAAGGATGATGAGATTTCCGGCGAACAAGAATCCGGTTTGTCAGTTAAACAGAAGGAAAAAGATAACAGAGTGCTCAATATCAATTTCTCTTCCATTTTTTTGTTTGTTTTTCCTTGTCATTGTATTTTTCCTTTACTTTTACATTTCTTTCTCCCATCGGAAATTGTTACATTGTCCATTACCGGATTCTTTTTCATCGGTTGAACGTGGAACTTACAAAATATTGTTCATTTATATATCTCCATACATTCCACATTCATTCCCATAATCCCTCTTTGTTTTGCTCTCATATTGTCCATGGGATTTTCTGTAGTGCCCTCACAAGTCTCTACTGCTTCTTGATAAAATGGAAAATAGTTTAAAGTGTCCCAACAAGTTCTTGTCATTCTTTAATTCAAAAGAAAACAAAAGGGGAAAAAAGGAAGAAGGAAGAGGGAGACAAGAATAAAATAATAAGCTGATGATGGCTCATAAGTCGAGTTCTTGCCAAGTGACTCGAGAAAATTGAATGGTATTAATACATGATGCTGTTGAAAAAAAAAAAGGAAAAAGGAAAAGCACTTGATTCCTTTTTTATATTTCTAAGCTTGAATTCACATTGAACATTACTTTTCTTGAAATTTTTTGGCATGATCAAAATCTTTTGCAATTACACCACCAGTCATGCACCGGAAGCAGTGACAGTAGTCATTATATCAGCAATGAAATCATTCGAGGTTGGTCCAGAGACACTGATTCTCTCGTTTCTGCAAGCATGGATAATAATTAACGCTTAGATGTTAAGTTTAATATAATCAGGTGGTGTTGGACGCCTGGGAACCTAATGAAAATAAGCTAGGACATCATCAGAGCACAACACATGGGGGCCCTGAAAAGCACTTCTAAAACTTTATGAATGATAGTATTTAGTGCGCAACAATCATCATGCTTGCCATGGGAACTTTTAAAAGCGCTTTTTTAAGCTTATGGGTCATGAAAATAAAAAAGGAATTCTTCTTATATATATAAATTTCTTAGTAGTTCATAAAACTAATTGAAGCCCTAATTAAAACATGGGAAGTAAAGCCAAAATAAGATGAAGAGTATTTATTGGTTTCTTGCCTTATGGCTTATTTGTTGCTTAGAAACTAACTGTCATCAGATTGCAGCACACACACATTGAATTTTGTGGCAACAGTTGAAAAATTTGAGTCTCAATTCAACTTCTTAACCATTTTCTCAAAGATACTTTGATTCAAAAATCTAAAAGTAGATCCACTAATACAATTAGTGCTAGACCTCAGTTCACAATCTAATCAAAAGCTTGGCAGTATCTACTTCAGATTATGAAATTTGGAGTGATCTGAGAATGATAAGACACCAATTTCATGGAACAAGGTGGCTAAAAGTGAAAGAAATATACCCATATCCATTGTGGGAACAGATTGAATGGAGTTTTGAATTGAATGACAGACACCATTGATTCTTGTTTCTGCTTTTTGGTTCCAACCAAGCAGTGTGATTACTTTCCAGTCAAATGAGAGCTTGAAATAAAAAAGTACAGCATGTAAAAACAAAAAAATATATATGTATATAACCAACTGTGTATACAGTACTTTTGCCATCTTCCCAAAACTTATTCCTAACATTGAAGGAATGGGGAGGGGGGAAAAAAGAAAACAAAATTGTGGAAAACCACCAGTCTAGTGCTGTTCATTCACAGAACAAAGAGAGCTAACAACAGTTACAAAATGCATAAATATTATGCGCCTCACCATCCTATTTTTCGAATTCTCAGTACTATTTGTTATAATACTAGTCTGAGAATGCTTTACATTCAGTATATTAATTCTCCTAATTTTCTGTATATCTTGGTCCTCATCCAAGTCCCTGGTGAAACACCCATTTTGTATCTCATCTAGTAAAGTTCTACTCATTCCAGTCATGTTCCCAACCATCTCTGTTTGGAGACCTGGAAGTAAGACCATTGGCTGAAATGCTCCCTATACGAGATGCTCCTGGTGATTTCACTGCATTATTCTCATCCCAATCATCATCCCAACCTTCATCCCAACCTTCTGCTGTTTCCACATTCATAGCTGAAACAGATTCAGGCAATCCCATTTCAAGTTCTTGATAAGGAACTCCATCATTCCATCTCCTCTTCCTACATTTGCAGCAAGCCCATGTCACTCCAAATATGAGGACAGAAAGAATCAGGAAATATGCACCATTGATCGGTGTTAATAGCTTGTCATAAGATGGGAGGTAGATGAAAAATTTTTCTTCAGATTCAGGCCGATCCATGTGAAGCACGCATTCACCATTTCCAGCATTCAATACAAGTTTGGTGTTCTTCCTAGCAGATAGGGAAATATTTATCTAAAATGAACAAATGGCGAAATAAAATGATCAGTGAAGTTTCCCATAGACTGTTTACAGTAATGCACAAACAAACAATAAACAACTGAGAGCAAAGAAATCTTAAACACAAAAACAAAAACTAAGTTCAAATCTTGTTGTATCGTCAAATGAGCATGAAAAAATGATCAGGATCATAGATCTCAGCCAAATCAGCAACAAAGAAAGTATTCTTCTAGTTTATCCAAAATTTTCCTTTAGCCTTCATATATATCTTAGCTTTGTTTCTAGTAAAAGACTTAGTAACAGTAGTCGCGATCTCCCCCCCCCCCCCCAAAACAAACAAAACCAGCCATTTTTACTCATAAAATTTCCAGACAGGCCATCTGAACTTAGCAACTTGCAGATAAAATCATTTCCTAAGAGTAACACAAGAAATGCCACCCGTTAAAGTTCAATTTTCCTTGTTTTTATTATATATTTCAATTGACAGATACACTCCACCCGCTTAACCTCAATTTTCATTTCAAACCTTATAACTACCGATCTAACAGTTCCATTGAAAAATATAAAGGAAATTATCATTTGTCCACCCCCATTGTTTAACGCAAGTTTTAATATACTCAAATCCTTTTAAAATTATTAGCGGTCCCCCCAATATTTGCAAAGTGTATCAATTTTCCACTTCGACATTAATGGCTGTTAGTTTTGATGACATCACAGGGTAAACTAGAAAAAATGAGAAAGAAATTCCCCCCCCCCCCAAAGATTTTTTTTTTCAAATTTTCCACCTTTTTTATTCTTTCCCCTTTTCTTCTTTGTTAAATTTAGTTATCTATATATTTTCTAAAACAAATTGATTGCTTATAGAACAAAATTTTAGTTTAACAGCAAAGTATTTTTGAACTGTGATTAAACATTGGCTGGACAAATGATGATTTCCCAAAATATAATAAGCAGCAGAAAAAAAAAATTAAAAGAAAAAAGATTCACTACCTTTTGAGTTTGGTGTTTAGATATTTTTAGCTGCTTCAAAGGGTTTTCAACAGCAGTTGGGATGGTAATAGTCACTATCAGAGTCTTTTCTCCTTCATTTTGGACTAGAATAGTTAATTCTCTGGACCCTGATAACAGAAAAGGAAATTAGATGAAGGATTACCGTGTTTTAAACACCTTAAACACTCCAAATAATGAAGAGCTACGATCTGCCTGCATGAACGTAGCTATCAAACTCCCAGACACATAAATTGGGACAGGGCAAATCCTGAAATCACAAATGAACAGATGATGATATGAAGTGTAGGTGCTCAACCTAACTAACAAAGCATTTATTCAACTAAATAAGCTGCATGAATCCTTTTGCACTATTCTCGTCCAATGAGAAAATATCTAAAGTAAAGATTGAACTAAAGGAAACTGTGTGCTAATAAAGGGGCAAAAACATGTAAGTTATTCATTTGTTTATTTGATAAGATTAAAAAATGTAACCTAGTGACTGCCAAAACCCTACCTTGCACCCTGGAGCTAAACCTAAGAGAAGATCAAATTTATCTACATATTTAAATCAACGCATTCGGGAAGAACAATGGAAACTAATACAAAGATTTTGTTGACATGACAGGGAGGCAAATAAACTTTATCTTTGACAGTACTTTCTTAGCAGAAACACCAGGAAAAAGGATCAAAATGCCAACTATGCTTCCACTAGTTTAAAAGATATTTATAGGAAGAAGCAGAACAAAAGAAATATCATATCAATAATCATATTATTTTTGAAGCATAATAACTAGTTGATTCTCATGCCAGTTGCAATAAAAAGAGATAAAATGCTTAAAAAGTTTTAGATTGCCATCAACATTTTGCATATCAAAAGGAATAATTAACTGAATGATGAATGATAAATCACACCTTCTTAATGTACTGAAAACAATACTACCTAACGACCAAGAGATTAATCAACCTTCGAACACAACTTCAATAGGGCAACACACTATTAAAGATGCATATTAATCTTACACGTCAATGACATCTGAGAATTAGTCTCCAGATATCCTAAGCTTTTCTAGAGCTGGTTTACTTTAATTCTAGAGAGCATTAATCTTATAGATGCAAGGAACATTGCAACCAAATAATCATAGCAATCACTAATATCCAGGAAAGATATTAAGCCAATGTCTAACACCTAATGTAATATCAGTTCTCTCCTAATAGACACTTTCAAACTCTTCTCATCCAAATATAAATGCAAATAAATAATTCCAGATCAATTATCTTCTCATCCTCAACATTGCAAACTAAATCCTACAACCATTGTCCAAGTAATTGCATAATCTCTTAAACACATACTATCCAAATCCTAAAGTATTTCGTAACATCAAACAAGCATTTCTAGTGAGAGAAACAGCATCCAGAATACCTCTTAAAATTACACAAATGCATACAAAAACCAAACTACACAGGAAAAAAAAAAAAAAAACAGGCTATATAAATTACCAGTGTCAAAATTTTGAATGCAGGCAATCAGTCCCTTCAAATCCTCGCACTTATGTAACCCATTGCATGTTTCATTAACCCCGAACTCTGAACTGCTTTTATCATCAATAGTCTTCTCTTTAACTCCACCGTTCTTCCCATTAACCATTTCATTGCTTTTATCATCAGTATTCTTCTCCTTCACTCCACCATTCTTCCCATTATCAGTTTCATTGCTTTTATCACTCTTCTTTTTAACTCCACCATTCTTCTCATTATCTGTTACATTTGTTTTATCAGCAATAGGCTTCTCTTTCGCTCTACCATTCTTCCCATTCTCTGTTTCATCGCTTTTATCATCAGTCTTCTCTTTCCCTACACCAATCTTCCCACTATCTGTTTCGCTGCGTTTATCATCATTAGTCTTCCCTTTTGCTCCACCACTCTTTCCATTTTCATTGCTTTTATCATCAATAGCTTTCTCTTTAACTCCACCATTCTTCCTATTATCCGTACCATTAACATATGTCTTTACTGGAGATGGACTCAAAAAATCTGTACCACTTACATTTTCCTTTACTGGAGAAGGACTCAACAAATCCATACCGTTTACATGCTCTGGACTCTTCCCCTTATTAGAAGGACTTAACAAATCAGTACCACTTACATGTTCTGGATTCTTTCCCTTATCAAGATGACTTGAATTCTTTCCATCATCCTTATGGTTAACATCCTTTGGGACTATTTGATTTTGGCCAGTGGAACTTCCTGAATGCGGAAAATTCAAATTTTTGCTGTTACCTGTAATTGGATTTTGAGGTGGACTAACTAAATCCGTTTTACTGATCGGTTTCGGATCCAAAGGCGGTGAATTGTTGGATGGTTGAACGTTTTCTGGCTTTTTCACTGGTCCAATCTGATTAGGATCCTGTTTATTTTCGCCTGTAACCTAACAAAAAAATTAAAAAGAAAATTAAAATCATCCATTTAAAAAATAATCAACACAAAATGAGAGGAATGGAGAATTACTTGGGCTGAAGTGGTATTATTTTGTGGGGGAGCTGCAGCTAAGTATCGAAATGTAGCATGGGCAACATCGGCAACAGAAATCGAAAACAAGAAAAACACTGCAAGGGCTACATTTTTATCCATTATTATTAACCAATTAAACTACCTCTAACAACTTGCTGTTATAAGGTTCCAAAATTTGAACTTAGCGGCTTCGCCCGTGGAAATCAAATCCCCAAAAACTGCGGCAATTTTCGATCCCAAAATCTCATCTTTGTTGCAAAATTAGAAGCTTTAATACAGTTTTTGATACATCTGAGCTTGGATTTGAAGCAATCGAATAAAAATTGGACAAATTAATAATAAATTGAGAGGGGGCAAAATTTTGGGTCCCGAATTCAACTGAAATTGAATAAGCAAGCACATTGATTGGATCAATTAGGGTTTACGCGGGTAAATCTAATCTGGGCATCTGGGAATGGTGACGTGTGCATGATTTGCGTCATTTTGAGTTCTTTTAAATATGGGCCTTACGTTCTACCAAAAACATTTAAGCCTTACTCGACAGGCCCATTGAGATTTTAGCAAATTTTAGGATCTAGATAGAGTGTTTTGGTGCTGTTTTTCAGACAATATTTTTCGTTTTCAAAACTGAAAATGACGAAGCTTTTATTGAATTTTTTTTTTGTGATCATGGTTTTCTTTTTTTTTCTTTCTTTTTTTTTAATTACAGCTTTATGAAGAAGATAAGAGTTTAGATTTACTATTAAGGGAGAGAGAATGCGAATATGATAAATGAGAGTTAGAGATAAATTTGATGAAAGAAAGAGAAGAGGGTTAAAATAAAATAAATATTTAGGGCGTGCCTAATAATTTTTTTTAACTAGGGTTTTTGGTTCTTATTTTAGAGAAGGAGAATAATGTTTTTGATGTGATATTTTTTACAATGAAAATTTACTTGGTAGTTTGTTTCCAAAACAGCATATGAAAATAAAAACAATAAAAAATTCATGAAAATATAGATTTTTTTATAAAATAATTTTCTTTAATTTATTTATACATTTTATTTTTTATTATTTTAATTTTAATCAAAATAAGATCAAATTTCACGTAATAATAATAATTTTCAGAAAAATCTCTCATAATTCACTAAATTTAAGAAATTAAAATAAAATGAAAAAATAAAATAATAAATGTAGAATTAATTAAAATATAACAAAATAAACAACTAATGCTTTTAGTATTATAACAAAGTACATACTTAAAATACAAAAAAAATACATAAGCACGTATGAATTTAAATAAAATAATTTAAAATAAAACACCATTATTCATTCTTACTAGGTAAAAAAAAAAAAAGGATCTTCATGTCATATTTGACGTAATAGAAAATCATATAAAATTTTAATGAACAATAAACAAAATTAGAAAATTAGAAAAAAAAAAGTATCTATATCTTATTACGAAGAGATCAGGGTTGTTGAGTAATTATAATGAAGAAGAAAATAATATGATGTAGAAGAAGTAAAAATTTGAAAGGATAACATAAAAGTGCTTAAATAAAGAATCAATAAAGTGATAATTGAAACAATAACAGTTAGCACCACTTTTTGCCTTACCTTTTTTTAATTGTTCTTCAAACAGTTAAAAACTTCAATTTGGCATTTTTGAGTTTTCTTTATAAAAGTTAAAAAATGAAAATGTTTTATTCTTTAACTTTTTTACTAATTATTAGAAAATAACTTAACCAAACAAGAAACACTTAACAAAAAATGTTATCAAACGCATCCTTACTTATTATGCTTTGGACAATGCATGAAAATTTGTTTCTTCATTTATTTTAAAGTTTGTTCTGCAAATCACAAAGCTAACGTGTATAACTTGTTTTGGCTTTTATTATTGTAAAAAAAAATATGTTCTATTTGTTTTACAATTTATTTTTAAGAATGGTTACTACAAAATTTTGAAAATAAAAATGAAAACATAGGCTATAAGACAACATCGAGTATGCTATCATAGACGCATTCTCAAATCCAGAAACACAAGATGTAGACCACTATTTTCATTTTTCAGAAACATCAATGGTGAAAAATTGACAAAATTAAAGCACGTATTAGATTAGAATAATAAATCTAAATCAGTTTAGATTTTGTATATGTTATCAGAACCTTTTGTGTGAGCCAAGACTCTTAAAAAGGAGAAGAATGTTAGGGAATAAAACACAATTTGTTCCCTACAAGCAAGCATAAAGTCGTAAACTATGCTTTGGCTTATAACTATTGCCAGCCTGGCTCAAAATATTCAATTTGGACATGGGATTTAACTCTTAAAGGGGACAAAAAAAAAAATAAAAATTATATCATTAAAAGTTGCAATAAATTGATATTTATGGTTGAATTCTTTTAAGGGAACTTCTGGTTGAATTATAAGAGAAAAGAAATGAGATTTGGTTGGTAGCATTGCATAATGGATAGCTATTTCCAAAAAGAATACGGCCCATAATGTGACCGAAATAGCGTCGCATATTTATTGCTTGAGACAACTGGGAATCTGCAACACTTCACTTTGATTTGACAGCCTTTGCAGTTTCAATGCAGGCACTATTTCCTTGATTCTTTTCCCCCTTTGCTTCAATCCAGCTGCTTGGCTTTCCAATTCCAAACTCAGCTTCTTTCAAGCTGAAGCCACTTTAACAGGATCAAAAAAAGAATCCTTAAAACCTTCCATCTGACATTTCACATGACTATAAACAAGTGATGCGCAAAACCATAAACCACATATGCTCCTATCACATCACATCATTTGACAATGGCTTTACCAAGCGAAAGAATCAAGAACAACAAGAGCAAGAACAAGAACAAAAGCAGCGTTGACGAAATAGAGGTCGTGTTAAGGAGATTTGGGGACGAGCAGAGCACGCTGCTGGATCAATTCGAGAGACTCTCATTTGAAGTGCAACTGAACCAAGCCATTCTGCGTAGGAGCCTCTCGGAACCAAGCCTGCCTCAGTCGAAATACTTGGCATCCGCACCACTACAGCTACCGGTGCCGGTGCCGGTGCTGCGCCAGCTGATGAACACTCAGGTGAGACAAGGCCGACGTGGGTATGGTTTTGGTAAGATTCTAAAGAAGTTGTTCAAGCCCATTCTTGGCTTAAAGGCTAGCCACAAGAACAACCACAACAACGGTGGAAGAAAGGTTAAGGAAGTACCAGATCCCAAAAATCTAAAGTATAACAAGGCCTTTAGTAAATCTTTGCGCTTTTGATTAACCAATGATCATTTGGGCATTTAGCAAATTCTCACAACAAATATTATGTAATATGACTATAAAAGATACAATCTTTTTTTCTCTACAATGATATATATTTATACGCAACGATGTTGATGATTGGTAGATGATTTTGTTCTTTGATTTGTTGAAAGCTAAAGCCAATGACTTGTTATGAATATATAATTCCTACTCTGGGTTATCTAGTTGAGCAACTGATCATTATGGTCTTATTTAAAGTCCCCCCATTAATCAAGAAACGAAATGACTTTAACAAATTAGTAACTAGTTGTCGTTTTGTTCAAAGCAGCAAACGACTTATCATACAGCAAAACGAAGTAGTAAACGACTGGTCATGCATATATCATACAGCGAAGCGATATGTCATACAACCTGCTGCTCCTCCGGTATAAATGCGGAAGTTTGGTAAAGAGGATAAGACCCTGCTCAGCGTGATGTCTTCTCTTGTGCCTAGTAATTCTTTCATCTTCACCAACACCAACAGAAGAAACCACAACAAAATCCCACAATTCAACAAGCTAGTTGTTTTTGCCGCTGCGTCACTATCTACGGCAGAAAGCTTGGACTTGAAAGAGAACCCTCGTAGTCTACAAGCGCAAAGGTTCGTTGATAGAATCAAAGCATCACCCTTGAAAGAGAGAATCGATATATTCGATAGCATTAAACAGGATGGGACAAATTGGAGTGTGTCTGACTTCAACGACTTGCTCATGGCTTTAGTCATGTTAAATGAGCAAGAAACTGCCGTGAAATTTTTCTCTGAGGCATCATCTTATGGGTTAGCGCCAAATTCTTGGACATTTTCGATTATGATTAGATGTTATTGCAACAAGAATGATTTCTTTGAGGCCAGAAAGGTTATTGATTGCATGTTTGATAATGGGTATCATCCAAATGTTACAACTTTTACTATTCTTGTAAATTCATTGTGCAAAAGTGGGAGGTTGAAGGAAGCTCTTGAGGTTCTTGACCAAATGGGTAGAATAGGTTGCAAGCCGAATATTCAGACGTATAATTGTTTGTTAAAGGGTTTTTGTTATGTGGGAAGAGTGGAGGAGGCATATGAAATGTTGATGAATGTTAAGAATGATGGCTTGAAGCCTGATGTTTATACGTATACCGCTGTTATGGATGGGTTTTGTAAAGTGGGTAGGTCAAATGAGGCTATGGAATTGCTTAATGAGGCTATTGAGAGGGGAGTGACGCCCAATGTGGTCACTTTTAACACACTTTTTAATGGGTATTGTAAGGAAGGGACGCCTATGAAGGGTGTTGGTTTGTTGAAGCTTATGAAGAAGAGGAATTGCTTGCCTGATAAGATTAGTTATAGCACCTTGTTAAACGGGTTGTTGAAATGGGGGAAAATAAGGCCAGCAGTGAGCATTTTCAAGGAAATGGTGAGATTTGGATTTGAGGTTGATGAGAGGATGATGAATAGTCTGCTAAGAGGGCTATGCATGAAATCATGGGAAGAGAAGGACTTGTTAGAAGATGCCTATCAAGTGTTTGAGAAAATGACTAAAAAAGTTTCTGTCACGGACCCTGGAACGTATGGAATAGTGATCCGAACTCTTGGCAAGGGAAAGAAAACTGATGAGGCTTTGATCCATTTGCATCATGCGATTGAAATGGGTCATATTCCTCGGACGATCACCTTTAACAATGTGATTCAAGCGCTTTGTGGTGAAGGAAAGATTGACAAGGCATTGTTGCTCTTATTTCTCATGTATGAGCATGGTAAAATTCCAAGCAGAACATCATATGACATGCTGATTACAAAGCTAGACCAACTGGAAAAGTCTTACGATGCTTGTGCTCTATACGGTGCTGCATTGAAACAAGGCGTAATTCCCCAAAGGAAACCACAGGATTGAACCTCAGGCACAGCTTGTTCTACAGAAATGTTTATCTGATTGGAAAATGAATTATCTAGTTATCGTATTATAGAAATTCTTTTACACTGATAAGTGGTAATGATTTTACTGGAATTTTAGCTTATATTTCCCATAGGGAAATTTGTAACACCAGCAGATAAATTGAAACTCTTGCTCAACTGAGTTCTGAACTAAGACTAATCCATAAAGAAGAATTATATCGACTCATATTTCTAAATTAAATGGAACTAACTACTGCAGAGAGCCAAGGTTTGAAACCCCTTAACTATTGCAGGCTCGTGTACATTTCTGGCATCAATGAAGATACAACAGGCTACCATTACAGCAAAAGTATATAAAAAATTTTGCCGATGAAAGAGATCTCCATAAGCTAGGCCTATGCACGAGTCATGTATTGCCCAGTTCTTGTGTCCACCAATATTTCATCACCTATATTGACAAATAATGGTACATTCACCACAGCACCAGTGTCTAGAGTTGCTGGTTTTGACCCCCCTGCCACAACAACTTTATTTCTCAAACAAGTTCAAGAAGAATTTGGACATTAAATGAAATTGCACCAAACAAAAGTCATACACCAGAACAGAATTATTTAAACATAAAACTTCAACACATGAGAAAGCACTGAAGAGACTTTAGTTGTTGCCTTTTCAATAATAATTAGTTGTTAATTGGTTTTCTTCCCTACATAACCTACTGAAATGAAATCAAGTGCATCCGAACTGGTCACGAAGCTGACTAATATGGTATAGCACTAGGTTCTGACCCGTTCAACTTAGTCATATCAAAACCAGATCTTGAAAAAACCTTCTGGCTTGTCTCCACGATCATTACGTAATGCAACAAACTTACAACTATACCAAAAGGATAAGCAATCGAGAATTTCATAGAGAAGCAAAATGACAATACCTGAAGCAGTGTCACCCTTAAGGCCAGGATCAACATCAACCACAGTCAGCTGAACTGTAATTGGAACTTCAAAATCAATAATCTGCAAGCATATCGATCAAAGGACTGTTAAGCAGCAGATAGTGCAAATGGCAATGCAACTTTATCAAGCAGTAAGGATGGCACCACCCTTATGAATGTAAGCACATGTAGCTAACTTGTGAATGTAAGAATACAGCTAATATACATGGATGGAGCTTCCTAGTCATCAAGGAAATGTCTATTTAGTTATCTAGGAAAGATTCGCCTTTTTAAATATCTAAACTTAATAGAAATTTACTTTTCCTTTCCAGAATAGCAAATTGCAGTCCATCCCCTCTTTCAGCCACTTTTTCTTATCTCCGACATCTGTCTCATTAAGACGAACTTCTTCAAATGTGGTCTGTAAAAGGTATGACATTGTGGATTAGAGACACAAAACGGGTGGAAAAAACAAAAAAAGAAAGAAAGAGAGAAACAAGATACTGAATGTCAGTCATTGCTCTTTGAATTCAAAAAATGAGAAATAATTATTATTTCTTTCCTTTATGATGAAATGATTCCAACATTCCTCAAATCTACCAAACAAAATGATGCCAGAAAATGTAATAATGCATAATACTATTGCCGAACACAAGAATAGATGGGAACTAAGTATATTTAAATTTAAAAATAAAGTAAAATATATAACAAATTAGATGAAGCTGGATAAAAATTAATTTGAACAATACCAGATCCATAAACACAAACATGGAGCCATCTTTGTATGTGAATTGCTTGGTTTCCTTGAATATATCTGCCTCTTCAACCTGGAGAAATATTACACATATAAATGCATATAAAAGATACAAATAGGGATCCAATTTCAATATGGTGTAATGAAGTCATAAATGAAGCTTGTCCGTGCACAATATGAAATCAGTTTCAATGAACTTTAAAAAGCTGGTACAATATGCTATTGTCAAGACTTGGCATGCACTATGCATCTACTAAGAGAAACATCTAAAAGATCCAAACCAAAAAAAAAAAAAATGGTCATCTTCATTCATCAATCTCTAGTACAACAAAGTGCCCTCGAAGCAGCAAGCACAACTGAAGGGGTTTTCAGTACTTCATCCCCTTTCCCAAATGCCAATCAACCTTCATCATCTTTTCTGGTCTTCCAGACTTAAATTTTGGTTGCCAGGAAAGCACAATAATTTGTCACCAGAAGAATTATGGCTAGTTAATAAATGTGTATTAACGGCAAGTAATGTCTTTAGATCACTACTTCTATCCTTGACTCATTGAAAGGGCACAAAATATGGGCATCCTTGTTCTGTTGGACACGATGTATACAACTGAACAGCTGTGAATGATCAACAGATCAATAACCATGACTGCATGCTGCATTGAAGCATACAGTCATACCTGAGAAACCCAACCTAAGATAACAATGTCATGCTAAGAAATATTCTATAACTCTATGTAACTGCAACATTTTGATCATATTATGAATGCACCCAAATCTTTTTCAGTCTGAAACCACTGCACACCACTTATAACAACTGGATTCGAATTTCCAAGTCACAAATATATTACCAAAAAAGCTTGCACCTTTACAAGATTTATGGAAACCATTTGGGCAGTGAATTCTTATTACTTTGAAATCAACTAGGATCATTGATTCAGAAGCAATTAATCCCTTCAAATGACTAATCCTCAACAACTTACAATCGCCAAAGTGAAGAAAAATACAAAACCTAAATGCACGAACAACCCAGAAATTTTGGTGTTCCTTATAATCCAAGGATGAAATCACTAAGCTGGCAAATAAAGTTGGTGTTCTTTTGAAATGTAAAATGTTTGGCCGTCGGCACTCTGCAAACCCAGTTAAACTCACTAATTGGAAAAATTAGAATTGCGGTTTAAAATAAGGATACCGTAATCCCTGCACGAAAAGTTCTCTCAACAGTGGTTCCAGTCATGTAATTGCGAAGCTTGGTCCTCACAAATGCTGCTCCTTTCCCAGGTTTCACATGAAGAAATTCTACGAATGATAGCAAAAAAATTGACCATGAACTATTATTACTAACTTGTTGAGCTAAAAGTAACCAAACAAAAGAGATTACAAACATTATACCCAAAACACGCCACGGAGCTCCGTCAACTTCAATGTTGGAGCCCACTTTGATATCGTTGCTACTAAACGCGTAGATTCCTGCAACCGAAACCCAAGCACTTAAACAATTACCCTCACACAATTTCAATACCCATATCTAAAATAAAATGACAGGGCTATCAATTTTACTGGGAAATTTGGAACGTGGTCGCATTGGGAGTACGGACGGTTTTGACGAGAGTGTAGTAAATGAAGAACGGCGGAGGAGATAGGGCGCTGATGAGAGATTAACGGTGCTGGCGGTTCCCGCCATGGTGGTTGGTTATCTGTGAGAAATGATATTTGGTTTTATCAAACCAAATACAGAAGGCCGCGACACGCTCTCTTAGATAAGGAGTGTGTCCCGGAATGAGAGCCTGGGTACTACCGCCTAAAGCATATCGAGACTTGAGAGCAGCCAATACCTTCTTCCTTTATTATTATTATTATTATTATTATTATTTATTTTGAAAAAAAAAAGAAAATAAAACAGTAGTAGAAATGTAGAATGTACGCAGCGTATCATCTGACGTTATGCGATGTATGCAAAAAACAAATTGAGTTCATTTACTATAATCCAGATTATATTCAGTGGCGGATCTACAGCCCTGCTGCCTAGCTCAGCAAAAGTTCATTTATACCTTTTTTTTATTTTTTATATAATATAAAATTTTAGTTATTTTCAAGTATATGTCTCTCAATAAACTTTATTTTATAAGATGATTAAATTATATATTTATTAAATAAATCGAAAGTATTAAAGGTTAAAATATTATTCTTGCTTTTATTTATTATAAAAAAATGTAATTATTTGGTCTAATTAAAAGAAAAATATGTTAATATATTATAACAGGTTAAAAATCATTCCTCCTTTAATTTATTAAAGAAACTGTTATGATTATTTTTTTTAACTAAAAAAACTACTGTTATGATTTGGTCTGATTGAAAGAGAAACATGTCAATATATTATATTAGGCTAAAATGCTATTTCTCCTTTGGTTTATTATAAAAATTATTGTGTTTGGTCTAATTGAAAGAAAAACATGTCAATATATTATAACATCATTACTAGTATTATAACATTTTCATAATTTTATGATTTATTTCCTTCATAATCATACTTACTAATTTTATTTTATTATACGGAATTATCTAAATATTTCACAATCTCTATCAATAAAATAAACAAGAATTTTATAAATTATTTTTTAATCATAATTTTATAATTTTTATTGTACACTTATTGTTGTACTGTTGTCATTTTTTTTATTAAATATATATATTTTGGTAAGATTTTTTATGTCGTATTGCTTAATACATATGTTATTTTTATTCTTTTATGTGAACCGGTATTCACACAAATATTTATAATAAATTAAAAATTATCTTGGGCTGATAAAAGGTCTTCGATCTGTAGCCGCATCGAAGTTGCATTATCTGTAACTAACAGCCCGGCCATATTATTCGCTGGATCTTGACTCGTCAAATCCAACGGATGGAAATAATTACTATAATTTAAAGTTGAGGACGGGTAATCGGCTGAAGTAGTTAGAGGATTATATTCTATTAAAAATATTTTATTATTACACTTCTCTTAAACGAGAAAGAGACAAATAATAATTATAGGATTTTTAAATTATTGGTCAATTCTTTTTAATAATTTTTATTGTTAACTTAACTTTATTTTATTTTTTCAAAAAATTTAAGAAATTTAGTTTTAAAAAAAGAAATTAAAAAAAGAAAAATTAGTGGCAAGAATATAAAGACATATTATTATAAGACTAACACTCAGTGTTGATCTAATATAATATTCGTATTAACTTCTTTTTTTTATATAAAGCTGTGACTAATAGTTAAGTTATTGAATAAAAACTGATAGGAATTTTCCTTTTCATTAGACAATTCCAATTTAATGAAATTTACGTGGCATAAGAATAGCTACAAACATATTATGTCAAATATTTAAATTTTACTCTCGGAACTACCCTTACGCTCTTAATATATTTCCTACCATATAAAAGCTTAATTTACTTATTTATTTATTTATACAATCGATTATTTATCATAGTGTGATTCTAACCAAATAATTCAGGACATAAGAAGGGATAAATCAGAGTTTTAAAATTTCTTGTCTTATGTAATACTGTAGGGTGTTTGCGCAAATGGGACACAAATCCGCATCCAATTCAAAATTTTATGAATTATAGAGTTTTTAATCTAATCTATTTTATGATTAATAAAATTTATGCTTCGAAAATAATATATATTTATATAAAAATTTGTTATTAAATGATTATACCATTACTCAAATTGTTGATGCTGACCCTTTAGTTGGTACTATCAACCACAAATTGTTTCCAAATAACTAATAATTATAGACGGTCAAATCTACCGATAAAATTGGTCGTGCCTTTTTTGTTTTGTTAGCTTGTGTCATTGTTCTAATCTAAGGAGTGAGTTGTCATTAATTTGCTGTTTTATACAAATAATATAACTTAGTCAGACCCCAAATTATAAAAGTCCCATTCTCATTTTAAAGCAAAATTATATATGGAGCTAATTTTGATTTTAAAAAATAGAAAATCACAATCAAATGAAACGTAATCAATAATCAATCAATAGTCATCATGACAAAAAAATATCATTCTTAGAAAACGTCATACATGTATACATTAAATGATTAAAATAATAAAGTAATAGTAACTGGACAGAAAGAAAGTTGAACAGTAATTTTCTGTTGGAACGATACGATGCCGTGGCCCATGAGCGTTTAAAATGATGTAACAGACAAATCCGAGCTTTTGGAAACAAAGCAACTAAGCATCACAATAAAATAATTACTAATAAAGCTCTATAATTAACATTAATTTCATTTGTTTACCTATATAAAAATTTCAGAATAAACTTTACAAAAGGCATATAGAATGATAAAGTTATAACTTATTTTGTACGAGTTTATGTGACATAATTTAATTGATTAGATTAAATATTTTTTGTTTCACATGATTTATTGTAACGATTCACTTAAAATTTAACAATAAGTAAAATATATACAAAATCTTTTAAAATTATTAAGAGTCTTTATAAGTTTGCAACTCATATCATCAAGCCGTTTTTATGCTAAAATATTCTAAGATGACCATTTTTATATTTTAAATGTATTTTTTAATAATATTCTATACAATACCGTTATAAATAGCTAACACTATTGAAACCAAGGATTCAAAATTAATGAGAAATAAATTCCTATAACCATTAGAAAGACTCCAATCATCTACTTAGAATTAAAAGACTTAGAAAATTTATCATTTTCTCTATATGAACAAGGTTAGAATTGTTACAAAGGAGTTCATATATTAAAAAGAAGCAAAGTGTATTGGTGAAAATGGATGGTCAAAATTTATTATTTATATATGTGTTTTTTCCTTGACAAATTCAATGACAAGAAAATCTATGTATGTACAATAAGTTTAATAGTAAAGTGGTGTCTTTTTTTTTTTTCTTTCTTTAAGGGTGGGTTTAAAATTGAGATTAAACAGATATAGTTTAAAAGTTATAACACTTAATTTCAAAGGTTGTTAATTATAAAGTGACTTTGTAAACTTTAAGTGACCATTGTGATTTTGAATGGCATATGCACTAAATCTTTCTGATAATTAACACCTCAATACATTATTACTCAAATTAAAATTATCTTAAAATATGTTACTCAATAAAGTGGAGGGGGATATAGAGAGAGCTATGGCTATTGGCTACTCGCCCGCTTCCACATAACGTGCATCGACAAACGGATTTGTAATCGTAGCAATCATGGCCATCACTAAGTCGTGAGTAATAATGAATCGTTATCGATTTAAAAACCGTTTTTGTGTTACAAAAGCAAAGCCATCGTGTAATCCACGTGTGGCGACTCATTCGTCACGGCGCGTGTGTTAGCGTTTCTCTTTCAGTGTAGTAGGTATTGTTTACAGTTTTAAGACACCTAACTACATCATCACCTAATAGCCTGACATCATAAATACCACATCCACTGATGATATTTTTTTTTTCAAAATCTTTTTTATACCATCGTCCATCGTTGACATTTGACACGTGTTATAACATTCCTTGGACGGCGCAAGGTTTTGTAATAGTGTCAAGGGTAATTCTCAAATTCATCCCTTTAATTTGTGAAAGTAACAAAGTGGTCCATAAATTTATCGCTGGCCTTATATTATGTTATTCATGGTAATGCACTTTCAAGAAGAGGAATTATTTGTATCACTGATAAGAGATTTAAAAGTTGATATATAAAATTCATGTAAGTAAATAATATGCATTAAATATTTATTAACTTTTTATACACCCATTATTACGATAGTTTATAAAATTAATTAATAAGTATAAAACTAATTAATAAGTAATATACACCATTCTATATTAGTTGAGAAGTAATTATAAAATTATAAATTTATTTTATATAAGTTGATATAACATTATTTAATTGATTAAATTAAACAGTTCATGACCCAAAGATGTATTCTTATTATTTTATATTTTTATCTAATTAATAAGTTTATCTATTTTTATTTGTATAAAAATTTGTAACTCCCCTCATCACTCGTAGTTGAGATAAAATTGTACAAGTCGTTTGATTTTTGGGTGGTGAGGATGGATTTGAGGTTAGTGGAAAACTTTTGAGGATTATTTGTTACTTGTGTAAACTATAAAGACTAGTTTGATAATTTCACAAACAGATAGGGTAAGAAGAATGACAGGGTGTTTTTGGTAATTTGATTCTGAACCTTATTGCATGCGAAATGCAGATGCTGTTGGATAGAACAGCCACCTGGTGGCGCACTTTACGGTGATGTCCACACGCCGTATTTTTATACTCTCGCGTAATTGTATATCTCATCCTTCCTCACTCGCTACAGCCTTGTGCATGTCTTACTCGCCATCTCAGTTTCTCTACCCCTTATCCAACAAGGCGTGTATTGCACTTACTTACTCGAGAGTAGGAAGTATTTTTGTGAATACACTGTTTCTGATTTTAAATTTTTTATTTTATAAACTGGCAAAATTGAAATCAAAAAAAGAATCGAAGGTAAGTGGGAAAACAATAACATCAACAAATAGGGAGAGTTCGCCGAGTCTTGAAGCATCATCGTGCATGCATTTTTTGAATGTACCAAATTCTAATCTCTCTTTTTTATTCTGTTACTCCTGCATGCACAAAAGTTTTTTTTTTTTTTTCGGTTGTTTTCCTTCTGATCGCCGATTCATCTTTTAACTCGCCGGAGTTCTTAGTCAACTGGCCTCGGCAGCTTTTATAGTCAAAACACTTCAAATTTAAAGTTGCGAAAACGACAGAGGAAGCGAGTACGGAGGTTCAGAGTTCGGAGTAACGTTTCATAGAAGAACGTGAAGCTAGCAACTGACGGTGTCGTTTTGTGGCAGACACGAGGTTAGTCACTTTTCTTTTTTGGCTTTATATGGAACCGACGAGTCTAGGTAGTTTTGTCTTTGTTGACTAATTTTTTGTAATTTCTAGGGATTCATTGTTTGTGATTTGATTTAGTTTTGTAGAAAATCTGAAGATTGAGCTTCGGAGAAATGGAGTCGAGGACTTGCATGAATGGAAAATGTAGAGCTTCGTCGTCGATTGAATGGAGAAAAGGCTGGCCTCTGCAATCTGGCGGATTTGCTGTTCTCTGTGATAAGTGCGGGTAAATATTTCATTCATATAATGAAATTTGTTAAAAAAAAGTTCAACTTGTACGTACTGTTGCTTAATTATATTTCTACTCATAATTTTGGATGATTTCAATTCGATTAAGCAGGAATTAGTTTGTCCCTTCTGTGGAATTTATTTCTAGTTTACCATTTTTGCAATCTTTCTACTTTATTATGTGAAAATTAGCCATTACTTGTCATGGCGGATCTAATTCTTCGACAAATCAACTTGATTTTGTTGAGGTTCTCATGTAGGTGATAAAAATTAGTTCTTGTTATTGATTGTAATCTAATTTGGCATTTTTGTATATTTCAGGTCTGCATTTGAGAAGCTAATTTTCTGTGATGAGTTCCATTCAAAGGATTCTGGTTGGAGGAAGTGTGCATCTTGCAGCAAGGTGAGAAAATCATCTAAGAAATTGTTTACATATCCTTACTTTCATTCTTGTCATTTGTACATTTATTCATGTCACAACGGCATGAGAGTGATTTAAGTAGTCTGGCATTCGCAGCGTCTCCATTGTGGATGCATTGCTTCCTTTTCTTTGATTCAGCTTCTTGATGGAGGGGGTGTCTGGTGCATAAACTGTGCTAAAAATCCAGGACTTGACTCAGTAAGATAAGTTTACTTGCATATGCACTAATCTATGCCATCTTCTAGAGATTTAGAGATGTCTAGTGTTTGCTGCCTGGGAATCACAGTATGATAGCCAGTTCTTTTTCCTATATTTCTATTAAACAAGACTTCAAAGATGGCATCCCCTATTGTATTACTGATGTTAATATTTCAGTATTTAAAATATCAGGGATGCACTCTGTCAAAAAGTTGTTGTATTTGTGGTTCCAACATCCAAAACTATCCTTGTTTGTCATCTCTATGCGTCTTTGGATCATAGAAATGATGGAGGATCACGATAAATAGTGACAAATGAGTCTTACTTGCTTATATCAGACAGTAGTAAATAGTGCTTGAATTTGGAAATTGAATATTAAAATTCAGGTTTTGATGATGTTTTTGAACAATCTTCATTCAGATTCCTGGTGATGATCCCAATGGATTTGGCACTGTAAAAACTGATAATGCTGGCGACTTGCCATCAACCTCTGTGGACAACCAATTGGGTGGTAGTGACGACAAATTTAAGCTTTTGCAGTTAGGAAATAGTTCAGAGAGTGTGGGGCTGAGGCACTTGCTTCAATTTCAGAATGATGACCTAGATGGGTCTTTCAGGAAAGTGAAACCAGAGGAAGCTGCGAAGTCAGATATTTCTAAGGCAAATATAGGAGCAAAAGATATCTATGGACCATTCGCACATACAAACTTAAGCATTACCCTGGGTTGTCCTGGAGTAAACTCGAATTCTTTTCCCAGTGCTGTTGTTGATGAAAAAGAACACAGTAAGACATCCGCCATCATCCATCAAGGACCCAAGTCTCGCCATCTTTTGCCTAAGCCTCCAAAGTTAGCCCTTGCCACAGGTTCCGAGGCAAATGCAGGCATATCCCAAATTCGTGTTGCTAGGCCACCTGCTGAAGGAAGGGGCCGAAACCAGTTGCTTCCTCGCTATTGGCCCAGAATTACGGACCAAGAATTACAGCAATTATCTGGAGAGTATCCTTTGTACTATTCTTTTTTCCATATTTTAGTATTTCACTGCAGAGGTTTTCTCCTCTTGTTTGTTGATAAAATCATTTATCTCCAGTACAGATTTTACACCAATAAATTTTCCTTTGTCGCCATTCTTGGCATCTAAGGATTTTTTAAAATCTCACAGCCAAAACTATGTTGTCTTTCTAGTTATATTCTATGTGAGACGTTCACATCCTTGACGATGATTTTGTGAAGTTCAAATTCCACCATTGTTCCATTGTTTGAAAAAGTTTTGAGTGCCAGTGATGCTGGTCGCATTGGTCGATTGGTTCTCCCTAAAGCATGTGCTGAAGTAAGTTACTATCTTAATTCCATCTGAGAAACTGTTTTACTATAATATCTTTTTGATTAATGAATCTTTGCTGTATTAAAGTTTAACAAAAGCAACTTTGCAGGCATATTTTCCTCCTATCTCTCAACCAGAGGGCCTTCCTCTGAGGATTCAAGATGTAAAGGGAAAAGAATGGGTGTTTCAATTCAGATTTTGGCCTAATAATAACAGCAGGATGTATGTTTTGGAGGGTGTAACTCCTTGCATACAGTCAATGCAGTTGCAAGCTGGAGATACTGGTATTGTTTAAACTTTTCTGATCATAAATTCAATGCCTTGGTCCTTGACACTTTCAGCTAAAAGTATAGACCAATGCAATACTTTCATGCCAGTTAACTCCTCACACCCCCCCCCCCCCCCCCCAAAAAAAAGTAATTAATTTTACTGTTATTAGAAGCAAGTTTGGTATTACTTATGGTTTTATTATCACAATTTTTGTTTTGATATACATTATATACAGTGACATTTAGCCGTATGGATCCGGAAGGAAAGCTTGTTATGGGGTTTCGTAAAGCATCTAATGCTGTTTCAGTGCAGGTAAAAGTCAATGGCAATTTTTGTAGTAGGAAATTTGATCATATAATATTAATATAATTATCGAATAAACAGGATACGCAACCATCTGCCATTCCTAATGGCGGTCATTCAAGTGAAAGTTTCTTTTCGGGTGTTTTTGAGAACCTATCTATTTTGAGTGGTTACTCTGGCGTTCTTCAGTCACTAAAGGGAAGCACTGATCCCCACCTAAGTGCACTGTCCAAACAACTGAATTCGCCTCCTGGTGACATCAACTGGGTTAAATCTGAGAAGCATGAAGACAAAACAAGGGAAGGCTTGCTGCCACCATCGATGCTAGTTCCAGAAAGAAAAAGATCTCGAAATATTGGTTCAAAAAGCAAGAGGTTGCTCATTGACAGACTAGATGTTCTAGAGCTTAAACTTACTTGGGAAGAGGCACAGGATATGCTCTACCCACCCCCAAGTGTTATGCCAAGCATTGTGACGGTCGAGGATCATGTTTTTGAAGAATATGAAGTGAGTTTCTTTGCTGATGTGTTTTATTAAATGTTGCCCGAAACTCTCTCTCCCTCGCCCTCTTGGTGAACCTACCTTGTACCCTTTTGGATTATTATTTGACTTCTATTTGACTTTCTGAGATTTTACTTTTTGAACACCAATTAGTCAACCATATGTTTGTTTTGGTATGTTTACATATTATCTTTTGATATTGCTCGGTATTTTTCTGTTATTGTAAACTGAGAAAAAAGGAAAAAAAAAAGGCTATTTTCTTCTGTAACTTTAAGTTTTCATTGTATGGTTTTGCTTCTTAAGAGTCCTTGCTTTGTACAAAATGTTAAAAATTTAGGTGTCAAGGTCACCCCTTGGAGACTTCTCCGATTTGACTAGAAATGGTGGGTAAACTTTCAACCACACAAAACTTTGGTATAGATTCTGTGCAAAAGATGTCATTATTTTAGTAACTGATTTATCTTTGCAAAATAAATGCACATCCTAGCCCCATGACTTGAATAAGTTCTCATTTGAGACATGTTTTAGTAGAATTTACCTCTTTATTGATATAATTGCTTAAAAGATATGGGAATGCTTGTATTAACTAAATTAACCTAAGAGGAATACTAGTAAATACTAGTTTTGTTTTGTTGATTAAAAGAGGTCCGTTTAGCAGAATTTTATTAAACACAACAGGTATAGGAACTGAGTAATGATGCAAAATAAATATTGACAATAATAACTAACATTCATTAACCATTTCTTCCCATATGTTGCAATGCACCTTGTTCTATTAAGTATTCTAGTGCAAAGCTTAGCGGTATTAGTGGTCCCTTAGTAGTTGGAACAAAACATATCAGTCTGATAATCAAATTGGATTTTGCAGGGCCTTTTTCTACATGGGATGTTAAATATATTGGTCCGTCACCTAGAAACATATTTTGTTTCATATTTATGTTGCTATTAAGTTTCCAAAATTTTATGTTTGCTCTTTCCACTTCTAGAAACTTCGATTATGAGATGCACCTTATTGTTCGAGGATCAATTGGGGTTGATTTTTATTTCTGGAGCCTGAATACTGATTTTAACTTATTATTATATTTGTTTGTCATACAGGATCCTCCAGTTTTTGGGAAGAGGAGCATTTTCATAGTTCGTACATCCGGGTAAGAATTTTAGCAACTAATTAATTGTTTGTTTTTACATTATGGCACATAAATTTATTCATATAAGAAACTTATAAAGAAGCCATCTGGATCATAGGTCTCGGAATTTCTTTGCCACGAAGGAACCATATTTTCTCGAAATTGTTTCTTAAATTTATGTCAATTTTATGCTAATGGAGATTTGTGCTCGAGAGTTTTTCTTTTTGAAGAAATGTTAATAAGCGGAGATGTAGGCCGACTTATTTTTTCCCAACTTCCTTATGAAGCTTCTGGTTTTCTAATGCAATCATGCGTTTTTGTTGGTTTTGTTTAAAGGACCTATATCTCTTCCTCATGGCCCTGGTTGGGTAAATTCATCTGATCTTGAATTGCCATGCTTGATCTTTCAGGGGACAGGAGCAATGGGCTCAATGTGATAGTTGCTCGAAATGGCGAAGGTTGCCTGTTGATGTACTTCTTCCTCCTAAATGGACGTGTATGGACAATGTCTGGGATCACAACAGGTGAACAATAGGTTTTTCCATGCAAGATATTTTGTAGAAAGCAAGCTTCTGGGAAAATCTAATGTGTTAATGGTTATTTATCGTCAGGTGCTCGTGTTCAGCACCGGATGAACTAACTCCCCGAGAAGTGGAAAATCTCCTCAGACTAAACAAAGGTACGATACCAGCATGCATGCTTTTAAGATTATTATTTTATAATTCTGGTGGGCTTGTAGCTTGCTGCTCTATCAGGAAAGGTTTCCTTTTATTCATGATGTTAATGTAAAGCTAAGATAAGCCACGTCACCCACTAGCATAAGTCCGAACTGGCAATTTTCCAGTCGAAGGTTAACAAAAGATGCTTGAGACTCATCTGTATATTTTTTAAGAAGAGTTTCATACCCTTGCATTCATGAGCAGGCTAAATAGTTGGCATTTTTCTGCCTCTGTGTGCCTTTTTAGACAGCACAAGAGTTCTGCCAAGAGCACCCATTGACTTCTATGCATGTGGATTAAGCGGTTTCGTTCCAACTGCTTGTAAAGAAACCTTTAAGACATGAGTTTAGAATTAAGTGTCCCAAATGCAAGGCCATTTTATTGCCTGCAATTTGGAAGGGAGAGCAGAATTGTTTGTGTAGGCACTAGGCAAATATTTGTTGGGATTATGGTCTCATGATATATGTGCTTATGCGCACATTTATTCTGTGTAAACAAAAGGTGCTGATAGAAGTCTTTTACATTAAAATTGATGTTTTCTGGTGCATGCCTTTTTGTCTGCAAAATGTTGGTACATATTGATACAATTAAGCCTCATTGTTGTATAGATTTCAAAAAGCGGAAAATAGCAACAAGTCATAGGCTGAATCAGGAGCATGAACCTTCTGGTCTGGATGCATTGTCCAATGCTGCAGTTCTAGGAGAGAACATGGGTGACCCTGGCACTGCATCAGTTGCAACTACAACCAAGCACCCAAGGCATCGTCCTGGCTGTTCATGTATTGTGTGCATTCAACCCCCGAGTGGGAAGGGCAAGCACAAGCCCACATGCACATGCCTTGTGTGTATGACGGTTAAAAGACGTTTCAAAACCCTCATGATGCGCAAGAAGAAGCGCCAATCTGAGCGTGAAGAAGAGGTTGCGCAAAGAAATCAACCAACTTGGGGTCCCAAGGAGGAAGCAGAAGTAGACAGCAGTTCCAAGCATGTATCATCACACCTTGATCCTTCAGAGAATGAAGCCAGGTCTGCGAATGAGTTAGAATCAAAGAGCCAAAACAACAATCTGTCCGGAAAATTGGCTGAATCCAGCAAGGCAGAGTTAGACTTGAATTGCCATCCCGATCGTGAAGAGGTGCAAGCCGGGTTGAATCGAGTGAGCATGATGAAACTTCTCCAAGTAGCCAGTCATCCTTTGGAGACTTATCTGAAGCAGAATGGTCTAACAAGCTTGACATCTGACCAACAAGCAAGTTCAGGAACACATGCTCCACCACAAGCTGCAGGAGAGAGTGAAGGACAGCTTAACGAGCTTGCTTCTGCGACTCACGAGCGAGAAAGCGGAGGTGAAGACAATTGTGAACCGGTTTCAGATCAAATCCCAGATGATCCTGAATGAAGTTTCTCTTCATTCATTTATTCTATTTTTAGTGCTTCTTTTTATATAACTTAACATGATAGGTGTTCTTTTCTTTTCTCTGAGTCGCAAATATATATATTTCTGTAGTTAGAGGGTGCATGAGCTTTTTAACTAATTGTATAAAGTATATGATAAACACACGAATTTTGAATTATGAGGCTTATGATACCATGGTTTCGAAACACTGGTTGCAGGAACCAAAGGAGTTCAACTACATGATTGCACTCACTTGGAAAGTTTTACGCGGAAAGAATTTCAACTCGACACAATTTCTTTAAAACAAATCTCTGAGAATGTATAATCAAATGTCACCCAATAAAAAGTTACAGAAGAAATTAACAATTAGAGAAAGTGCTAAGATAAGAGTAAATACAATAATTGCTTGTTGTGGTGATTAATTCTTGGCGCTTTGTATAATTCCTCTCACGAGATCTACATTGCACGACTAGCTTCATTTTTGGTGATTCTATTTGACTTTCTAAGTATATATAGAGAAGGCAATTTGCATAGAAGCTTTCCTTACATCGTGGTGTGGGTTGTGAAATAAGTTACAGATGTAATGTTGCCAGACAAGAAAGGGAACCTAGTCTTAGCACAGTACTGTTAGCCAGATCATCTGGCGACTCTAGATCTAACATAGCATGCTAAAGCTTCACAAGTAAATGCTAATAATACAGAACTGATCACTTGTTATATTCACAAGTAAATGCTTCATTTTGGAAGAGCTGTACTACCAGTGGAACTCCATCGACCATCGATAACTCTTTAACATATATGGCGTGCTCCCCAAGCTTCTCAACATCCATGCTGATTCTCGCTTTGGTCTCAAAAACTTGCCATACTCCCTAAGCTCATCATAATTTGAATCCTCTCAAGTCTAAAATTACACATACACAAAAGCCCTTTCCTCAAAACCCCCATTAAGTTATTACACACACCTAACACTCTCTTCTTGCTCTTGCAGACTGTGGAGGAAACAAAAACTTGTGATTATACGACGTAGTATCTGGAAAAAAACATTCATTCATCACATGCCCAATATCATCATTTATCGAAACAAAAAAAAAAAAATCACCCGTACGTATTACAGTATTAGCATATCTCTGGAAATTAACCGCCATTGTTGCCTAGAACCTTAGAACACGAACAACTTACATGCCTTTAGTAGTTGGTAATGGCTAAATAAACTTGGCGGGAGGCGATTTTGGAGAAACTAAATAAATAAAAGGGTAATTTTCTTTTTTACTGCTTAAGTTATTATGAAATATCAATTAGGAGCAACAAGTATTGCACCGTAATATTTTACAATTAAAGAATTATAAAAATATTACATTTTACTATTTTACATTTATTGACCTATGAAATACAAATTTACACTGACTTTAAGGGGGGGGGAAAAACACATAAATTCTAATTAAACATAATAATTTTCACTATTGTATCCCAAAAAAATATAAAAGTTTGCATTTATCCAAAAAAAAAAATGTAACCCAGGTTGTTTTTTTTTTTAACTTATCACTTATTGTCAAATAATTTTATCTGAATAACAAAAGTAGAAGAAATCCACTTTTACTTGAAGTCTGAAATCTAAATGAAATTTTTAATTTTAATATAAAAAATAAGCTTAACAATTCATGTATTTTCAATATTATGGATTAACCTAATATTTTTGTAGTATTCTTGAAGTTATTTTTTTAATTTCTTTAAATTTTTATTCACATGGTAACATCAACTAAATTGAAATATTAAACAAATCAAATTATGTTTATTGTGATTAATCAAAACTAAAACAACATTGTTGACTTTATAATAAAAGTTGATGTTATAATTAAATCTTTCATTAAAAAATTAAAATAAGATCAATAATGATAGTATATATTTTTTAATGCTACCAAACTAATCAACTTGTGAAAAATATAAATTGTGAAAAATAAATATATGCACCACTTAAAAGAATATTTATGTCAAACTATTAGTTTTTAAACTTTTCTGTTCAAATATTTAAAAAGAAAAAAGAAAATATTATTCAGACATTTTCATTCAAATATCAGTTAAATTCAGACCTACTACTATTTCAAATAAAATCAAAAGCAACCTAAGGTATTCCCTATTGTGAATTTGATTGACTGTTGCACTATGCGGAGATATTTTGATGGATCCTTTAGATTTAGATTTTGATGGATAATTTAGTTAAATGTCTCTGAATTTAATTGCATTTTGTAATTTAGTATGTTTGTGTTGTGAGTTCACAAAATAATTGTTGCTATTACCATTTTAATATCTCAGAATAATAATCAAATACATATGTTACTGCATAAAAATTATATAAGTCATCATATGTTGAGTAAATTGACATTTCCATGACGAATATATTATATTATTTATTTCGAAATTCTTTTGTAAAATATGGTAATTTACTTTTTTATTTTTAAAAAAAAATATGCTAAGGGGCCAATATCACGTTAGCGTCTTAGATTGCACTGTCAATTTTTTTCTTAAAAAGTATTCCAGTTTTTTTTTTTTTTTAAGTCATTCTCTTCTTACTGCAAGTGTTATTGCATTAATCTAACTAAAGTAAAAACAAACTAAAGATACTAACATATAAAGTTGCTCTTATCTTTCAAGTAACAGAATTTTGAGTGATTTCAACTACTTTTAAATGAAAATTTTGTTAAATTTCAAAATCAATAGCTTTTAACAAACAAAAATAGTGATGTCTCTCCATATATTTACTCTGTATACAGCCACAGTGAAGCTGAGGAGACACAGGAGAAGTATAAGAGAACTAAAGCAGTTATTTTTGGTAACTGAATATGTCAAACTTCACTCATCTTCTTCAATATAAAAAAATTCGGTAAATTTCTCCTCTCTAAGCCTTTTAGGTTTAAATATACAATAAAATCCCTCTATAGTGATACTTTATATAGGAACAAAACATCTATGTAATCATAAAAAATTATGATCCTAATTTGAGCTACTTATATATAAGAATAACCGTAATAAGTTTTTCCATCTTAAATAACTCGTCTCCGCATAGTAATAATTAATTGTATAATATATAAATATATAAGTTACGTTAAAGGATTAATATGGAACAAAATATTTTTCAAAAATTATTTGAAATAATGATTTATTCTTTAGAGTTATTAAAATACTTTTGAATTTTCGGGCACTTAATAACTCATTAGTTGAAGTTAGAATATTTCTACCTTATCAAGCATGTTATGTTATTTGAGCATGAATCTCAAATCTGGATTCTTGATCAAGTATGACAAGTCAGTCATAGACTCAGGAATATGATGACATGTTGTTTGTAACTTAGCTGCGAGCTGTATGATAAACTAGTTATGTCAGCTAATTGAATAAGTAACACACGTGATTAAACATGTGAGTTACTCACTCAAAACGGAAGATGAAGTTGGCGTTTTGGTTAATAGATTGAATGAGGTATTGACATGTGTCCAGCAGAAGTTTCAAATGGCTGTTGAAGCCGTTCAAAAAGCAGGCAGCATTAGCATCAACATCAGCATCAGCTGACAATAGGTTTGGCAATGGGATGGGATGAGACGCGATTTATCAATCTCAGTCCCTTCCCGTATATGTAAGTGGGATGAAAAAATGTCTCAGTCTTGTCCTTATATTTTTTTTGGGATAAAAATATGTCTCAATTCCGTCCCAAAAGAGATGGAATCCTGCAGGATCCCATCTCAATTGGAAAAATTTACATTCTTAATCGACAATGAGACATGATAGGATGAAATTTGCCAATCTCACTCCCGTCCCGTATATGTAATTGGGATAAAAAAAGTCCCACTCCTTTCCCTAAATTTTTTTATAGGACAAAAATATATCTCAATCTCGTCCTAAGTGGGATCCCATCCCATCGAGAAAAATTGCTATCCCTAGCCGGCAATATTTACTAACAAACACCAGATATTATGAGCTAGCTGATGGGAGATATTTGTGGATCGGTTTCTTTATGCATATAAGGCCTGATAATCTGTTAATTGTTCGATGTGGTTCAGTTACATCTTCTTTGTATCTCTGTATCTTGTAAAGCTTTGATAAGTAAAACTTACTTCTCTTTTCATAGTGGGTATAAGCCTGTTAATGGCGGAATCGCTATAAACTTGTGTGCATAGTATGAGATTGTTTCTGATCTTCATTCATCTTGGTTAATTTATATTGTTTGTTTAGATTCTATCACATCGAGATTATGTTGTTTAATTGCCATTAAAAGATCGGAGTTCTTTAGAGTGGATCTTGGGGAGCCAAATCTAGTGTTGTACTGGTTCTTAATTCAACACATGTTTTGAGATTCATGGAATTGACTTGTTCCATTAATTATTCATTAATGTATTTACCTCTATATTATTCAGGCTCAGGATAATTAAGTCAAAATAATAATTTTTGAACTAAACTCCTACCAAGTTATATCTTCCCTATAATAATAAAATTGGTGGATCTCAATAATATCACTATAAAAGAATTTTACTGTATGCTTCATCTAGCACCACCGGCCCCAAAGGCTATTCAATAACAAGGCTATATGATAAAACTAAAGTTGAATACTCAAATCATTGAATTACATTTTGTAGTTGACCATTCCAATTCTGATTGAAATAACTGTGGCTCTATATCTTGAAATTGTAGTTGGATAACACGTCTTTGGTTTCCTTTTTCATCTTTTACGCAAAATTACCAATTCCTTAAGTTTACTGTAGAGTATTACAAGTTCGTCAAGACATAATGAATTTCCAAATTCTATGCTATAATTTGTCTTAATTAATTTCCTATTGGTCTAAAATCTAAATATAAATCAATTCTTCCTTGAATTACCCACTTAGAATTTTATACGTATAATGGGTAATTTCCAAGTTGTATGTTACCTCTAACCCAAAAAACATTCAAATTTTTATGCAACAAAGAGTCTAACCAGCAAAATTTAAATTCATCTACTTCAAGAGAAAGTATGTGGGTTACAATAAATTAATGATAGGAACCAATCAAAGATCAAGGATTTCAACTAGACAAGTCTTGGAATCTCTTTCAAACATTAATATTTTTTGATAATTAGGGTGTTTCTCTTGACAAGTATTGATCCAACAAAACCTCTGACTCCAAAATTTGGTAGTTGACATTTCCAAAATTACACTATTCTTCAGTAACTACTTGATCATTTCTAGTTCTTTCTTACCATCACATCCGCTAATTTTGATTCTCTTGACATGCGACAACAACAATGGGGTACAGACTGTGGTTTAATCCATACAACTTCTTGACCGTAACGGATATTGATGTCCTGTATGTAAAGGAAAACAAATATCATAAAAAACAAATACCATATAATTATATACCATTTGGTTCAAAAGTTCATTCACAGTCTTACCGTCACATCTAATTTAGGCAAACATTTAAGTATGGTGGAAAGCAATCTCCCTTTGCTCTCTCTTATATCTACTTGCAAACGGGTCAAATTGGAAAATGTTAGAAATAAATTCTCATCAGCACAACTACGAAGGTTCTTCATGGAGAAAAAAGAAATAATGTTATAACATGGATATACAACGTACAAAAAAAAAAGAACACGAAGAATAACAATTGCTAGAGATAAGTAGCCTCAGAACATCAATACCATTGAGAGAGAACTTACGTGCATAATGCCTCCAAACAAGTTCATAACCTTGGCTTTTGTGATACGTTTAAGAAGCTGTAGGGCATGGTCAGCCTGTATTTCCTCATAAAAAATGTGTATACTAAAGTGAACTTGACTCAAGGAGTATAGTTCGAGCCACATATAAAGAATTAATGAACGATCAAGATTTGGAGCCGTAATCATAACTTTATGCCAAACAAACAATCTTTATTGTAAAGGTTAACCTCTTCAAAGTAGGGGATAAACTATTGAATCTATTCATGAAATTTTATGACTAATAGTTGTGGCTATTGACAAATCTTCAAGCAGGACAAATAGAAGAAACATTCTCAGTCATACTGTTATCAGGATTAGATATTTCAACATCAAGAATCTTGACACTTGGAAAACATATTCCATAAAGAGGAATAGGGCAAAAAAAATTTAACTCGCAAATTGAGAACTTCGAGTGTTTTTAAAGCGAACGAAGTTTCAGGAAATTCAACAAGCTCGGCCTACGAAAGATCAAGTTTAATATGTTGAACGTTACACATAATTGTGTGAGAAACCCAAAATTTCAAAATTAAATTCATGTTACTTATCAACCTAGTCCTTCAAGAAGGAAATACTCCGTTCAACACAGAAAAATGGTAAGGAGAATATGTTATACACTCATGAAGCAAATTATCAGCCAACGTAGGAGCAAATTCAGAAAAAGAGAGTTCGAACAAGAACTTAGCCAACAATCTAAAATCAACCAACTTAGGAGTAAATTCAGTACCCAACAAACATGGTCTCATGTTAGATTAATTGTTTTTCTTCTTGCAAGCTTCTATGAAGTCTAACGATTGACGCTGATGACCATCTTAAAAAATCTCAATATCACAAGTGTGTGAAGCTATTTCAAACTCTAATATCATGATAGGAATCTCACCGCCTTCAGAATTAAACTTGATGACCATCATCTCTAGGACTTATGCATTCTTCAGAATGTATTCAATCATCTTCACTTCAGCAATCCTACTAGTGCAACCTTGAATTATTATTTTTTTCAAACTTGCCTTCAGACAATAAGGGACTTCTGCTAGCTCCATCCAGAGAACTTGATCACGATTAGAAAATTCAAGAAGACTTCTCTGAACAAAGAAAACAAAGATAAAAGGCTAGTCACAAGTTGCTTAAAAGAATAAAGACATTACCACATTCTTACCATTACTTTCAACCTAGGTGATCGATGCAAACTAATCACACGTTGCTTAAAAAAATAAAGACATCACCTCATTCATACCATTACTTTCAACTTAGGGGATCGATGCAAGATGGTGGCAAGCATAGGCAATCCAGCCTCTTTAATTGACACATGCAAATGTGTCAGATCATTGAAGTTTGGAAGCCAATTATCAACAAAACTAATGACCTTCATGAGAAACAAAATGAAAATAGTTTAAAAAATAAGAAAAAAAATGCAGAAAGTTAAAAAAACAATATATGGAGAGGAGTAAGGGACTTCTTACAGACAGGACATCCTCACACAGGTTCAACCACCCGATAGTAGTGATGATAAGGAAAAATTGTAGCAACCATTGAATCTAGACATGCTAGTCTCATGTATACGAGAAATCAAGTGAAGCCTCTTTCAGAAAGTGAGCCTCATGAATAAAGTAGTTTACCAACGTTGAATCCTTAACATAGAGTCATTCAAGATTCTTAGGCTTGATATGAACTGTAAGTAAAAGTTGGAAGAAAATTATCAATAAAACTATAGACCCTCTTAGAGAAATAAGGCATACATGTACTCTAAAAGGTTTAGCACCATTATACTCTACACATGCACCCATAAAGTATTTCTTCAACGATCAGCACAATGCTAACATACAATATATCACAATTGTGGTCCATAGTATACTTCTACCGTTATCAGTATGTGCATCCTCGTGCATGAAAAGTGTGCGTTGCAAATGTGCATATCTACTAAGAAAACATGTATACCAACTTGCATAATCTCACCCTAACTCCATGCTTACTAGTTCTTGCTTTCAAAAGAGAAAATATACGTGCAAATCAGCATGCGGACACCATTCCACTAAGTGCGAACACTTAGGAGTGTGAGTACTTATCTATTCATCCCACTTGTCAACCCTTGCACCTAAAAGAGTGGAACCTACATGGTGTGACATTAGAGCACTTGACGAGCTCGTGGGGAGAGTTTTGAAAGATGGCAAGTACAACTCTAACACCATTTTTTTTTTGGAAGCTTTTAGAAAGTCTAATGATTAATGCTAATGAACCTCTTCAAAAATCTTAATATCACAATTACATGTGTGGGGAACTCTTTCAAACTCTACTATTGTGGTAAAAATCTCACCTCCTTTAGAATTAAACCTGATCGCCATCATCCCTAGGACTTATGCCTTATTCAAAATGTATTCAATTATCTTTACTTCAATTATCACACCAGTACAACCTTAAATTTTAAATTTGCTCGGACTTGCCTTCAAACAATAAAGGACTTTTTTGTGGTTCCATCCAAAGAACATGATCACGATCAGAAAATTTGAGAAGAATTGTTTGAAAAAAAAATAGAGATAAAAAACTGACAAACTAATCACAAGTTACTTTATAGAAAGACATAACTGAATTTTTACCATTACTTTCAACTTAGGTGATCGAAGCAGTATAGTAGCAAGCATACATGGGCAATCCAACCTCTGTAATTGACACAAGCAAATTTGTTAAATACGTAAAAGTTGGAAGAAAATTATCAACAAAACTAAGGACCTTCTTGGAGAAATAAGGCCTACCTGTACTCTAAAAGGTTTAGCACCATTATACTTCACACATGCACCCATAAAGTATTTCTTCCACGATCTGCACAATACTAGCATACAATACATCATAATTACAGTCTATAGTATGCTTCTACCGCTATCAGTATGTCCATCCTCGTGCATGAAAAGTGTGTGTCGCAAAATGCACTTCTACAAAGAAAACATGTATACCACATTACATAATCTCACCTTAACTCCATGCTTAGTCGTTATTGCTTTCAAGAGAGAAAATATACGTGCAAATTAGCGTGTAGACACCATTCCACTAAGTGCGAACACTTAGGGGTGTGAGTACCTATCTATTCATCTCACTTGTCAACCCTTGCACCTAAAAGAGTGGAACCTACACGATGTGACATTAGAGCACTTAACGAGCTCGTAGGAAGAGTTTTGAGAGATGACAAGTACAACTCTAACACCATTTTTTTTTTGAAAGCTTTTAGGAAGTCTAATGATTAATGCTAATGAACCTCTTCAAAAATATTAATATCACAATTACAAGTGTGGGGAACTGTTTCAAACTCTACTATGGTGGTAAAAATCTCACCTCCTTTAGAATTAAACAAGCTCGTAGGGAGAGTTTTGAGAGATGGCAAGCAAAACTCTAACACCGTTTGACACAAGGTTGTAGCCTCTAATCTCGTAATAGTCTACTTTTAAATGTTTAAATAGTATGCATGTTCTTACAGTCTCTATAGCTGACATAGATGAAAGAATCAGTCCCAAAATGTCATAAGGTGATCCATTGATTCTATCGTTAACTTTATAAACTCTTTTATGCCAGTGAGATGAGAGAAAAGTACTTATAACCTCCTTGTCCGGCAAGAAGGAAATGATATAGGCTAGAGTTACAGTGGATAATTTTTCAATACCTATTACTTACAAAAGAAAACTTCTAAATTAAGAACAGATCATTCTATGCCAACGTGCAACAAATTTAAATAAGAATCATAAAAAAGAAAGCAATAGATAACCTTTGCAAGAATATTTCAATAATGAAAAGTAAGTAGATTTCATTTTAAATTGGCTTATGACATATCAATAGAACGAGTTATGCAAAATTGTACGAAACTCAAACCTAAGAAAAAAAAATTCCCCATTTCAATCGATTTTTAATATAATAAGTGAGAAAATATATATGAAGAACAATGATATATATGAAGAACAATGAGAGCTCGATCTGAGGATTAAGCTCTAAAAGCTTATGAGAATAGAAGTGACACAATTTTCTATAAGTAACAGCTGCTAACTGATGTTGGTCTCACATCAAGTATGCGTTTGATATATTGTATTGTATTATAGTGTATTAAATTTTGATATTATAAGGGATGTTAAACATACTCTAAGGAATAAAAGCAGCACCTTTTTGTTTAAGGGCAATTGTTATTATGCGGATTTAGTGCTAAGTAATCCAACATAGCAAGTCACTAGTAGGTATATAAAATGGTAACAAGATTGTGGTTACAAGTAACTATAATTTATAAAAAATTAAGGCACATGCTTAGGTTTTAAGTTTGCATGCCCCACCCAATTACCAAAATTAAAACTCAATTATTTTCTCAATACACCCTAATAAATTCTAATACAGCTATCATAACATTATGAGTGCATTTGACAGACTATATTATATTGCATTATGTTATATTGCATTTCTACTATATTAAGCTTTATAATTTAACATTTATTTATATTTTATTATTATTTATATTTAGTTAATAATTAAAATAAATAATTTTCATTCTCAGCCACCACAAGTCATCGTGCGTTGCCACTAGCTGTCGTACTTTATGTTATTTGAACTTTATTTGATATTATTAAAATCTTTATTGTCAGGACAATGTAACTATTACTGGCAAAAGATTTATCACATGTCGTTGATCTATGGTCAAATTTTCAATTTTCACAATTTTACTATAAATTTATGACATTTGGATACTTTTTTGTTGGAAATAATTGCAGTATTGCGTAGCCCTAACTATAAGGTTTCTAATGATACTAAATTTTAGTTCAAACCATGATGTTATGCGACGACCATCGTCGAGCAGCGATTGTCTAATGGCCGCTTTCAAACTGTTGCTAGCATTTCATCAACACCAACAGTAGCGTATTTGAGTTTTAATTTTATTTAATATCATAAATTTTTATTTAGCTTTATTATTTTAATTAAAGAACTAAAAATAATAATGTGAATAGTGCTGCACTACACAAATCCAACTTCTCCCTCGAGTTTGCTTAATGTAGCACGGTTCACATTATAGTGCATTATCATATGCCATGATGTGAACAAAAATATTTACTAAACATTGGATTGTATTGCATTAGTTAATGTAAGTACATGTAATGTGTTGTGCCAAGCACACCAGTAACTTTTGGAGGTGCTAATATTTTACGTCTAAACCTGACTTGATAAAGAGCAAAAGATCCAATAAAAAAATTATCATTATTATTATTATTAAGGCAAGTGTAATATCTTATTTGTGTACGAAATTATATTGACTTATGCTACGTAAGACTGTGATTGCTAATACTTCAAGGGATGAGATATACATTTCGACATATAAATTGAAGTAATGCTCCTAATAATAATAACTTTGATTCAATGATATTTTGTTAAATTAATAAATCTCAAATATTTAAGAAAATAAAATATCGAAAAGTCATTGTAATTTCATATAAGACCATACGACTTTTTACATATAATACAATAAAATCTATCTATAATCATAATGTTGGAACCAAATAATTTTATTATTGTAAGGAGATTATAACTCAATTGAGGGTGTAGTTACAAAATTATTGTTTTGACTTAATTATCCTTGGTGTAAGTAATATAAAAGTAAAGAATACATTACATTAATAAGTAATATCAAATCCAATGTATAGATATTATAAAAGGGATAGACTTAGTTTCAAAATAATAATACATATGTTTATGTGGCATTAGGAATATGCAAGTAATTCTAAAAGTCTAAATATTTTCATTTTCTTTACTGTTTTTCTCTCAATGTAAATTCAATAAATGGTATACAATAATTTGGTAACAACTTTACAGAATAAATCATAGTACCAAATAACTTTAGAGAAATATTTTACTCTATCCTAATCCTTTAATGTAAAAAGATATATATACTCTACAATATAAAAAAAATTATTATTATGTGGAAGCAAGTTTATTAAGTCACAAATTATGATCGAACCGATATTTGTCCAATGGATACAATCTGCTCATGGTAAAATTTCATATGGATTCAATGTACTTTTATCTTCAACGGATGGCCCTGCATTCAATGCGCGTCGAAGTATATGGTTGCCTAGCTGGTTAAGTGTTGTTAACGAGAATAGTAATTCTTTATTCTTAACAATAGGCCCTGGAGACTTTTTGGTTCATCATGCTATTGTTGTAGGTTTACATACAACTACATTGATCTTGGTAAAGGGGGCTTTAGATGCACGGGGTTACATGAAGGTTATTCTTATATAGAATATCACTATAGATAAGTTTTATTGTAACATGCAACAAAATTCAAAGAGTCGGACTATTAGTACCCCTCCAACTCCAATATCCTATTGAAACTCTTTTTTTTAATTATATCACATTTAATGCCAAAAATATCATTTTTTAAAAAATTAACACTCTTTTCATTTATGAATCTTTCAATTTCTAATAATTTTCTTACTCTTTCATTCTTAATATTTGTATTCCTCTCTTCAAACTTCCTTTTTTATTTAATTTATAAATAAAAAATCTGAAGGAAAAAATGCAAGAAGAACATTATACTTAGAAAATAACACATATTTTATGGGTTTAATACAATTCTATCCTACCTATAAATTTTGGATTCAACAATTAAGTTGAAATCCTTAAAAATTTATTTTCAGTGGGATACAATTTTATTTAATTTTTTTTCACTGTGTTGTATTTAATTAAGTTATTATGTTTAATTACAAGAATTTCGTTTTGGCGTAGAGGATTAATTCTTAGATTCAAATTATTTTAATGATAATAAAAAATTTATATTGTGTAAGGAAACTAAAATTGAAGAGGTGCCAATAGTCCAACTCAATTAAAATATTATGTACTAATTTCTAAGAGGTCTTCATAAAAATTGTATTATTAGTTAAAAAAATTTAATATTATATTTTTGGAGAAATTTAATATATCTTTGTAATAAGTAGATTAATAAATTTCATTTAATTGAATAAATTAGATAGAATACAATTAGTTCAAAATATTTAATTCGTTTAATTACAAGAAGCTCTCTGTCTACAAATTTCCATCAGGGCAATTTCATTGTCTACATAACCTCGCCAGAGAGTAGCAAACAGTGTATCAGAACTTGGTACTGTTCTCCCATACTTCAGACCCAATCGAGGCTGCTTTGTAAACAATAAATAAATACCTATTCCCATCCTGCAAATGATTACCAACTCTACTAGATTTACAAGAACGTGGAAATGAAGCCAAGGAGACACCAAGCCCTACTATTACTAACATTATGTATATAAACTCAAACCTTTGGCGCAGAAAATTACCAACTTCAAAAGAAACTTCTCAAGGGAAAACAAAGAGAAGACGTGCATCTCGTCAGGAAAACGTTTTGTGAAATTAGGTCGATCTTCTTCGGCATCTTGCGCCAGAGATTCTTGATGTAAAGGTGCTAAAGATTTGGCGGCCTGATCGCAACTTTGTGCTTTGTTTATGAAGATTGTTTCCCAAGGTCTTCAAATACTAATGTTAACCACTTCAGAGTTGGGAATGATACATTGAAGGTCACCGTCTGTTTACCACTTGAATATCCCCTTATCTTTAAAACTTCAAGCGCCAGAACAATTAGAAAATAACCTCTCAGTCAACTTTTTATCATATGATTACGTACTGAAACATGAAGAATCTTGACACATGGAAAACAAATTCCGGAGGGAGGGGTCTTGATGAAAAAATTCAAATTCAGTTCAAGGACTTCAAGTGCTACGGAAGCGTAAATGCTCATGGGCAATTCAATTGACTTGTCATTGTCAAGATTAAGTTCAATATCACAAGCATTTCGCATAATTGCACGAGAAACCCAGGATTTCAAACGAGACATCTCTCTGGGCTTGGAACAATGGAGATAAAACTTGCTAATCTTTCCTGAGTTACGACGGGGAAGCGCCCAATAAAGAAAAATTATCAACCGAGTCGGATGCACAAGAATTACCAAGTTCATCGAAACTTTATGTCAAGAAATCAGATTCTCCTTCAACGTAATTTCAACACAAGAGGATACACATTTTTAAGGTTTCATGATACCGAGAGCAAACACATTGGTGCAACAAATAAATTAGTGTCTTTTTAACAAGTACTTCTAGTTCACTTAAATAAAGATGGTATCATGATTAATTTCCTGAGGTAATTTGTAGTTGGAAGCAGAGGATTTTTATACACACACACAGAGATATAATTGCAAAATCAATGATTCGTCATTCAATGCTTTTGTTGAAGAGTATACAAAATTCTTCTTTTTACTAATTAATTAATAACATCAAACAAAATCTATTGCAAGTTATTTAAATCCTCTCTCATCAATTACAAATTTAAGCGTTGAAAGCGCTTCTGCTTGTCTAAACCAAAATTATATTCAATCACCAAAACAAAATGGAAAATTATTTATGAGTATCTATGCTTTAATTGCTTATTTTAACTACTAAATTTGGAAAATGTTACATGGCCTCCTTTTATAATAATGGCCCTAATTTAAAGCCATTTTTGTAATTTTACTCCAACAGATTGAGGACATCCCTTCACCGCACATGTAAATTCAAAGTTTTTGTGAATGAGGACATTTCTAATCATAAATTAAAGTTTCATAAAAACTGAATTAATGAGCTTTGTTTATCAGTATAATAATTAATTTCAAACCTGTGAATTTCAGGGATAGTATTTGTTACAAGTACATATTTATATGCTCGGTTCCATTTGATTTGGTCGAACCAAAGTCGTTAGAATGTATGTTCAATTCTTTAGAAAAATAATATGCAATCTTACAATTTTATTTGTTATTAAAATCTTTTCTGACTCATGAATTGCATTTATTAAACTGAACCATACTCATATATTAGAAATTCTTATGGCAATGTGTAAGCAACACATCATTCAGGCTTCCCATTTGTAAGGCTTCAAACCTTCAACATCAACAAACATCAAAAGGATTGAGGACATCTTTCAGCACACTTGTAAATTGAAGCTTTCATGATTCTGTGAATAAGAGGGCATCGCTACCCATAGATCATAGTTTCACAAAGGCTTCACATACTATGTATAAAATGAATGAACAGTCTAGTTTTGTCCTTTTTCTTTTCCTTCTTTTTAGTTATTAACTCTTACTCACTAACTTTGTTGGGCCGTTTTGATTGATCCTCCGACAAAAACATAAAATGCATGCTATCTAATATCTTCACTTTTGCTTGTATTGTATCAATATAATTTCAAAAACTGTGGGTTTCAGCATTTCTATTTTTGAAACCAAATTATATTTGTAGCTGCTCTGCTGACAAATCATTCTGATTCTGCTGCTTCACAAGAAATTACCAATTTTAATGGAATCTTAACAAATTGAGATAATAAAGTAGATAATGTATTTGCATCATAAGAAACACAAGTATATCATCCAGAAATCATCTTCTTCGGCATAGTTCCAACAAAGAGCACTCACATTTTTTTCTGTTTCATGATACCAAATCCGTGAGAAGGATTGTGAGAGAGTGTATATATGAAAAATCTTATCTATAAGTTACCATTATCTCAATTTCAACATCTTGAGAGAAGGCAGTGTGGAAGCACCACAGCTTTTATCCTTCTACATATGTGTTCAAATCACCAAAAGAATGAGCAAAAGAAACAAATGAAAAAATGCATATCATAGACACTCGAAATCCTAACTGATACCAAAGATTGCATGCATATATACATGATTTTTTAATATGCAAGGATTTATCAGCATAACTTTGAAACTGTTTATGTTAGAAACTAGAAAGGCAAAAAATAAACAGTATATCCAAACTGGTAATGTCATTTTATATTTCAAATGCAATTGAAGCTGCTCTACAGACAGAATATTGATTATCCGGCTGCAAACTTCAGACACACAAGAATAACCTACAAGTAGAAACTTCAAAAGATGAAAGCAATACAAGGAATGCATTTTGCATCTCAAAATTAAAAAGTATATTATCAGCAAATATTTGAAGAAATCAGATCCATGTTCTTCAGCATAGCTTCAACAGAGAGCATCCATACATCTAAATCTTCACAAAACAAAAACCAGTGGGGGCCTAAATTGAAAACTCTCAAAGGACTATAATTTGACAAGTCTTGGAGACTCTTCTAAACACTGACAATTTCTTACAAAGCTTTTCCATCAAAACCATCTTCTGAACCCGCTTTTTCTGAAATTTAATTATCATTGTATTCAAAACTTCACAATTCTTTAACAAGAATTTGATCAATTTCAGTTCATTTTTCCGACCCGCAAATCCCCTCATTTCAATTGTCTTGACATGTGGCAGCAAACAATCAGGCAAAGCCAATGGTTCTTCAGCCCACCAACAATCAAAATCAGTATCCTGATTACAGAAAAATAAACATCAGAGGCAAAAAAAAATTGAGTAACCGTTCATGAAAAAGCTCATCACATTCTCACCTCGTCAACCTCAAAGACAAATGACTCCAAATTAGGCATTCTGCTGAAGATGAGAGGAAGTAGATGCCATCCAGAATCGTCAACCGCCAATGCAAAATGGGTCAGAAAGGGAAATGTCGGAAAGAAATCCTCAATCTGCCTAGCGAATACAAGAGCCTTCAATGAAGGAAGAAAAAACAATAATTGAGAAGCAATCAAGGGGAAATAGAACTTCCTGTTAATGTTTTTTTCTGGAGAAATAAAATTATAAATCAGTCAGTTTCAAAAATAATGATTTATTACAAGATGGGATCAAATGTTTTTAAGGAGAAAAAAAAAACATGCATAAGTATAGCAGAGGTTCAAAACATTATAGAGCAGGGTATTTTGGGGTAAAACTTACATACAGAATGCCCTTAGCCCAGGACAAAAATTTGGTATTATTAACACCTCTGAGAAGCTGTACCACTCCTTGCGCCACAGCTTCAATTGATAGAAACTCTCCAATGTACTCACAGTCAATATCAACAACTGCTTTAGTTAAAGAATGTAGTTCATCCACCATATATGATATTGGGAGATAGTCCTTAATGTAGAGGTATTCAAGATTTGGGGCCCTAATCACAACTTCGAGTTCTGTATCAGAACCCGCACAATCTACTAATTCTAATGTTAACCTCTTCAAAGTAAGGGATGAAATATTTAAAGTCACCAAATCACCAACATACAAATATCCCTTAATTGACAAATATTCAAGTACAGGGCAATTGGAAAAGAGCCACTCAGGGAAGTTCTTATCAAGATTATTTAATGCAACTTGAAGAGTCTTGACACTTGGAAAAAAATTTCCAGGAGGAGGGGTCTTGATAAAAAATTTCAAATTCAGTTTAACAACTTCAAGTGCTCTGGAAGTGTAAATGCTTTCAGGCAACTCAATAGCCTCCTTAATATGTTTGTAATTGTCTAGATTAAGTTCAATCTCAACAACATTACGCATAACCGCACAAGAAACCCAGGATTTCAAACGTGAAAAATTTATGAGCCGGGAACAACGGAGAGAAAACTTGTTAATCTTTCCCGAATCACAAAGAATCACCCGATTTACAAAGTCTTCAAACCTAGTCGAAGCATCTTCTGTCAAAGCACGAGTATTTTCATACATTAAGCATAACCTGTCGTCAAAGCAAAGATTAGGGAGCAATGCCCAGACAAGCCTCCATTTTGAGGATAAAACGCAAGTTGCCACAGCATTCTTTGTGGGAAGAAATGAAAGGATGTGACAAAGGATTTCATCAGGTAAACAGCTAATCCTATCTTCTTCAAGACTTGTGGAATTTCTTTCGCTGGAATGTGATTCAGTATTCATCATGAAAATTTGTTAACCAACCTGATAAGATATAAAGATAAAGACTTGAGTGTTAAAAAAGTAAAAGAAAACAAAGGGTTTTTGGAGGGTTCCAAATGGGTTCTTCAAGAAACCACAAAAGAGAAAAGATAATGTGGGATACAATGTCATAACTAAACAAGTTTTTTTATTCTTTTTTCAAGCTTCAATTGTCAGCAAGCAAAGCAAGTAGAAAAATGAATAGATTACGAAGCAAAGAAACGAACCTGCTTATACAAAAATGAAGACGCATGTACCCCCACACCACACACAATCTATGAGAAGCAAAACACCAGCGCACTTTTTCTCTCTCTTTCTCAAATACAGGGCGAGTGATTTTTTTCTTTTTGTTCTGAAACAAATGAGTGAATTAATATGTGAGGGAAGAGAGCACTAATGAGCGAATTGATTTGGGAGGGAAGAGAGCACTAAAGGTGTGTGCCGTACAAAACGTACCGTTTCAGTTGGCGCTCTTTGTATAGCCAAATCATGGTTAAGAGAAAAATGAAAATAATATTTATATTTTATTTTTGCATTAAAAAAGTTTTTTTTGTTCGTTTAATAATATTATTAAAAATAACCAATCATATCTAAACCGAGAACACGATTTTCATTTATTAGTAATTGGGTTCATGTACAATTTTGAGTCATTAGTCATCAAACTTCAACGAACAAAAGAGAATCGACTCTTTGTGAACTGGGGAATAAATTCAAGAGCGAAAGAGAGAATAAAAAAGCTCTTATGTAAATGGCATCTGGATTGAAGCAAACTAAGCTTACATTACACCCTTATCTACAAAATGCCATCCTCTCAATTTCATCAATCACGAGGGAAGGCAAAGGTGGAAGCACCACCACATCCTTTATCTTCTATATATGTGTTGAACAACCAAAATAGAACAAAAGAACAAATGAAAAAATGCATATTATAAACACTCAAAATCCTTCAACACTTGCCCGTCGAACAGTTGATGATGATGATTTCCGACTTTCTTGCCTATCTAGTTCCTCGAAGGTGACAGTGGTGGAGCAAGCTCGCGGTGGAAGAGACAATGGCAGAGCCAGTGGTCTTGTCGGAGAAAAAGATGCTCGGGCTCCTGATGGTGGAGATGGTGAAAAACTTAATCTAGGGGCCGGGGCAATGATCCCATTGAGACTTGGTGATCGTGACATTTGTTTACCCGCAATTACTGCTGGCTCTTGTAGAGGATAGCGGCAATGGTATTTCACGTCTTGTATGGTTTTGAGATTATCAACGATGCTTCTCATGGTAGGTCGTTCTGATGGTTCCTTTTGTAGACACCTTAGAGCAATATCAGCCACTGTCCTGGCTGCTTTCAATGGGAAGCGGCCTTTTAGCTGAGGATCCATGATGAGTGAGAGTCGGCAGTCATCAGCCAGGAAAGGCCGGCTCCACTTAACCAAGTTCCTTTCTTCCTTGGGATGGCGGCTGTCAAGATTCTTGCGGCCTGTGAGTAGCTCAAGAAGAACAATTCCAAAACTCCAAACATTGCTCTTAGGAGTCAGCAGTCCTCTCTCCAATGTCTCTACTGAAAGATTTGCCGCAGCCTTTATAGAGAAAAAAAGATGAAATTTTTTATCAGCTGTAACAAACTAACAGATCATGACAAAAGTCGATGATATTACAAAACAGTTGAAAATTGAAGATCTAGTTACACTTACCACCGAACTATTAGAGATATCAGTCTCGGGAATATGACCAGCACAACCATATCCTGAAAGCTTCGCACTAAAATCTTTGTCAATTTGTATGTTGGCAGTTGAAAATTCATTGAACATTGCCTGTAAACCCCAAAAAAAAAAAAGATATCAGTAATAACATTCAAGTACCAATCTTAAACTACTGACAACATACACAAAAAGAATGACTAATACTTAAGCAATCCCTTCTTCTATTCCAAGAAACAAGTTATATGATGAACATGGAATTCATTACGCAATTGTCTTGGAACATCCAAAAGAATGTAAAAAGTTGTAACAGAGATAAAACATAGACTGATAAAACTGTACAAATCGCCAGTCACATTACCAGGGACAATAAACTTCAAGTTACAAGGCACACATGCATTATTTTACTCAGTTTTAATCATCTCAAAATAATAAAAAATTACCTGAAAAGGCCCTTCTTCATGCAAGAAGGTAAGACCTTGTGCGGCACATAATGCAATTTTTACCCTGGTGTTCCAATCAATTGGAGGCCCATCTGATCTCCCATAAATAAGACGGTCCAAGCTTCCATGAAAAAGTCTCTCATAGATCAACATTCTCTGGTCCGATCCATCACGTGCATGAAAACCAAGCAATTTACAGAGATTTGGATGTTGCAAAGATGCAAGGGTGTTTACATCATTTATAAATTCCTTCACACCCTATAAGAACACAGAAATCATGAGATGTAAAATAATGTTTCCATAAATTTGAGGGGAATGTATAGCATGATTAGGCAAACATGATACAACAACAACAAAAAGAGCAACCATCCAAGTCTCAAACAATTCTCAGTCTTCAACTGGAACCATTCAGAAAGGCCAAGAACCAAATGAAAAATTATGCGGTACATGCATGAATACATCCAAAAACCCATATGCTCATATGTTACCTGGCTGGATGGATTAAGGCGAGTAACAGTGGCTTCAAACTTTTTTGAAGTTGAAGCATCATCTCCAAACGAAGCCCTATACATTACAGAGGATAGACCTTCTGAAATGCATCGGTCTGAAAAGAAATTATGGCAAGCAGCTGCTACTTCGTCGAGTGGAAAGTTTCGGAGTGTACCAGTTCCAGTAGGAGGCAGCGGTAAAGGTCCAGAAGCAAATAAAGGACCACTGGCAGTCCCTGATTTAAAGCTTCCGGTAGCCTTAAGTGAGGCAGCACTCTGAGTATGAGGAGATGGAAGTGGAAGAGGTTGTGGACTAGAGGACCGTTGTTCCTTCGTCAATCCAGCTCGACTCTTAGATTCTTCTTGTTCTTCAAATTCAACTGATGCAAGTGCATCTTGCTCTGCTTCTGCCGCATCAAGACTAGAAGGGGCAGATAAAGCCCGTGTTCTATTGTTAGTGGCTTTGGTAGTATTATTTAGTGGAATAGGCTTCACTCTGGTCCTAAAGCTTGGAGGTGCTGATTGCAATGATCGCGTAGGAATTTGGGGTTCGGGCAGTGTGGTGGGAGTATGCTCCTGAGGATTAACCCGTTTCAAGTGAACTGTTTGCTCAGGTTTCTTCTTTTTACTTTTCAAAACTGTGAAACACCCCATCTTATGTACAAAACTTCAGAATGTATCAAGGTTCAGCGCGTTTCTGCCCAAAGGAAAGCAAAGAACATACATATCAACCTAAGCCTCGGACATTAGCGATTCCAATAAACATATTAACAAAACAATACAACTGCTGCGAAAGGCAACAAGCAAATCTTAGCAAACAAAAATATCAACTAACAACACAAACAGTTTAGTCACACTAACATTTACATCTGCCAATAAAATTAATCAGCCAATTCCCCAACTAGCCAACAATATTAACTGAAAAACACATGTTCACTTAGAGACCTGTACCACAAAAATAAATAAATAAATAAATAAAAGCCCTACTTCTCGCAAAGATAATAAGGAGTCAGTTGATAGGTTCAGACTAGTAGCGCAGCTCATGGTGATTAGTTAATGCAAAATTCCACTCAAGTATAATAAGTTATTCATTTACATTTCCATGGTAACTAACCTTTATAATTATAACACTAAATTTCCAAATAATCAAAAATAAAAAACTTCCCCACATCATCAGATACACATATCAAGGCAAATATGATCTGCTTTTGACCTAAACAAATTAAATAGCTGCAACTCAAGATTGAGCCGAAAAAACCATTAATGCTCCTTCAAAAGACGACAATAAAGTTACAAAATCGTCGCCAAACCAAAATAAAAAATAAACTTCCAGGAAAATACCCAGATCCAAAATCAGCAGAAAAACGCAATTCATACATCAACCACGACCAATCAGCTTGTTGAATAATCTTCCATTACGCACAAAACAACAAAGACAAAAATTCAAACAAGAAACTCCCAGGTTTTATTTAAAATAAATAAATACCCAATTGACAAAACTCACCAATTAAACACAACATAAAGGAATTTCAGAAAATAAGCTACCAAACAAAGGGGAAAAAAGAAGAAGAGAAATTACTGATCATACCTGAAATTGAAGTTCATAAAAGAAAAGTCCAACAACAGCGGCAACAAAGGGAGGACTAAAATGGCGAAACTGGGAACGAAAATAAAACCTGTGGTGCTTGATTAGATGAAAAGGAAAAGGCTTTAACAAGTCAAAGATGAGAAGTAAGAAATTGATTTTTCGGAGAGAGAGAGAGAGAGAGAGAAAAGTAAACAAAAGAAGGAGCAAAAGGGAAAGAAAGCAAAGAATGGAGCCCAATTAAGCAGTGGTCAAACAAACCAACCAAACTCTGGATTTAAATTTTAATTAATATATCATTAATAATTCTGTTCATTCAACAGCAATGCTTTCTCCTAAGATGGTTTTACGGGTTTACCCTTGACGGTGTTTTCATATTGCAAGGATTTGCCATTTTGTTCAACTTTTGAAATTTGAACTGTGTTGTTGCTGTTTTTTGACCCGATCGGTTACTGAGAAAGAGAAAAATATGGCCATTAAAATTGAAAAACGTTTAATTCGCTTCAATTCACTGCTATATAAATTAAAATTAGTTATATGTCAATTTTCTGTGTATTCAACAGTATGATGATACAAACCTAGAGCCATCAAAATTTTCAAAGGAAAATAGAATGTTAATCACCAATTATATTATTAAAGTAATATAATTTAAAGTCTGATTATGATACAATTATAATATCATATTACAGTTGTTTTCAACTATTAAATTCAGTTTATAGTGACAATTATAATTGGATCCAATAACTGGATGCAACTATAATATAGTATCACAGTTGTATAATAATTTTATCCCATAATTCATGCCATAATTAATAAAATTGTTGGCTCCTTTCAAATAAAATAAAATAAAATTGTCACAATTTGAACAGAGACTTCCAGCCTCTAGATTTCCTTCGGGGGGTAAAATGGCAAACAGTTCAAGAGTATAATAGTCAATTCACACAGAACCTCGATATTCAATGCAGGGCACCTCGATTGGGGTGACAATCCAGTCAAACTTTAGAAAATTAAGTAATTAAAAAAGCATGTTTCCGGTGTGGTCAAAAGGACCTATCGAGATAGCTCTTTGACTGTGAACGAAACCCGTCAGATATGCGCGCGGCGGGAGGATCGACGGCCAACATGTAACTTCTAAAAGGCCTGGTGGGACCTACTGACATCAACAACTTTGCCCTCAATCGATTGAGGAGTACAGAGGGTCACGCGCCTCATTTGCGTGGGCGGAATTTCCCATCATCAACACAAACTGGTGGGCCTCATTGCTCTTTCGCTTTAGACTGTTCATTTTTTAAGCTTTAGATTCACTTCCCACCGTCCGGTTCATGAAATTTCGTTTGCAAATTTCTATCAATTAAATATTATATTAAGGAATGAAAAAGGAAAAATCATCCGCGAGCCACCTCATGTTTATCAAAATTGCAAGTAGACTCTAAATTTTCTGACATTGTCACTACAGCACAAATTCTTTTATGCTATGTTTATTTTCTAAAGTGTGAGTGAGAGTGTGGATTTTTCCACTCCAATATTTACTTTCTTAAAATAGGGAGGGATTGAGAATCCAGATCCCACCCTTTTTTGGAGTGGGGAGTAGGAGTGGGACTCCCATTGAGGGAGGTGAGAGTGAGAATCCACACTCACCTCTCCCTTTTCTATCATTTTTTTAATTTAATATTTTATAATTAATAAAATAAAATAAATAATATTTTATTTATTTGAATAATAATATTATATTTAACTAAATAATAATTTGCATTGATTCTAAGTTAAAATTAATATTATTATATTAATAGAGAATTAATAAATATAATATTATTATATTTATTTTAAAAATAATAGTACTATATTTATTTAATATTAATAATAATAAATAGTTTATTCTAAGAAATATTAATTTTGTACTAAATAATATTATATCATTATTTTATATAATAATAAATTTAATATAATTATATTAAATAAAATAAAATAATGTTTCATTTTATATTAAAATTAAAATTAATAATTTATTGTTCATAATTAAGAATATTAATAATTATAATACATTTACAAATATAATAAAATAAATATTATTCATTAAATATATTTTTAATTAGTTTTGTAATTAAAAACTATAATTCTTTAAATAAGGATAAAATTATAATTTGAAACTATTTACTCCCAATTCAAGATAAAGTAAACACATAAATTGGATTCTGATCTCCATTCCATACTTTCATTTAAGTGTAAGTAAACAACTTACTCTCACTCCCAATCCTAGAATTCACACTCCTTAGAATTCTCAATGCAATCCAAAAAGTAAACGCTACCTTAATAACAATAATGCTATATTTATTTAGTTAAGATATTTAATTTGTATCCTAATTAATGTGATAAATGATGTGATATTATTTGATTAACTTTAGTAATAGTTAGTTATTATTTTTTTATTTCTTATCCAACAATGAAATTTTATTGATGATAGTTAGTTGGGATACAAAAATAAATATAGTATTACTCATATAATAACATAATAAAATTTTGATGGAAGAGGTAATTATTGATGCGGGCAATAATTTTCATTAAGTGGTTGATAAATTTTTAATATTCTAAAGTAATTTTAAGGGAAATTATCATTCGTATATCATAAATATATGTTTTTATCAAAAATATTATAACACTTTAAGGATGTATTAATCGTCCACCCTAAATTGATAAAAGTTATTTGTCGACCACTAAACCGTTAACTGCCATTTGAAAGTTAACAAAACTGTAACGAATTGACGATTTTACCCTTTAAAATTATCACTTGTATACCTTTAAAATCTCTTATTATTACTCATATATCCTAAAATTATCACTTTATCATATAAAAAGACCAAATTACCCCTATGACGTCATCATATTTAAACGGTAACTAACGATTTGGTGGATGACAGATATATTTTGTCAACTTAGGATGGATGATTGATATACCCTGAAAGTGTTGTAGTAAATTTGATAATAGAGTAAACTAAGGGTATACGATTAATAATCAAAAGATAGCTAACGATTTGATGAATAACATATACATTTTATCAACTTAGGGTAAACGACTAATATACCTTAAAAATATTATAATAAATTTAATAATATAATAAATTAAGGGTATACCATTCATAATTTTTTTAATTTTAAAATATCTGGCAATACCCTCTTATAAACCCGAAAACGAATCTTGAAATAGGTGTAATCAAACAATCATAGGTTTGTCCATATATACGGGCTGGGCCATAAACGCTGCTCCGTAACCCCGGCCCAGTCATAGCTGTCACAGAAACAAGTGGGCTGAAGCTCAGCGCCGAAGGTTTTTCTTTGTGGAAATTTGAGTAGATCCAGATGTGACAAATTCAAATTTTATCCAATCAATACAACAACAACCAAATTCTGTATAATATTTTGCTTGGAAAACTGTGTCAGCGATTGAATGAATGAGATGTCTGTATGGTATGAGGAAAATATTAATTGGATGTTTGAACTCTAGACTATGGACGGCGTACAAAATGATACATAATAGTGTTCATAAATACAACTCGTGCTCAAGGCTCTCGCAGCTCAATGGGAAAAATACAACAGTGAAAATACACCTTAACCATGACTATTGAAGGTGTTGCAGCAAATCAATTTTGTTCCATGCCTTCCGAACAAGCTCTGAAATCCAGTCTTGATGATGATAATCATAATTCATAAACCAATAATCTAAACCTGAACGAACTGCCGTTGCAATTACAATTGCAACAGCTGAAAGTGTCAGCACAGTCCTAGATTTTTCAGGTATGCTTTTCCCGAGCAGTACAGCAAAGCAAATCAAAAGAAACGAGCTTAGAACTATAATTCCTCTGTGATGGTCCTCAAAACTTGATTGAAACAAAAATGCAAGAATCCCAACAGCCAAAGATCCTCCTTTACTGACCGGCTCCTACAAAACAAAATAATAATGATAATAATACGAGAGTCTAGGTCAAAAGAAGAGGAGAAAAGGGGTAATTATCGTGTTATTACCTTGGAAGCAAAATGTTTTAATCGGTCAATGGGAGAATTAACTTCAGTGACAGGGTGATTCTTTGAACGACGATGTCGGAGTTTGTGGAAGGCGGCGAGCAATCTGGATTTGATAGTTGTGCGTTGACGGGTGAGAAATGGAGGAGTCTCAGAGTCTGATCTGAGCTGAAGAAGGAAATTGTGGAGCTTGAGGAAGATAGAAAATCGATGGAATTTCCAAGTGGGTGAAATTTTTGTTGCGTTTAATCCGAAATTGAAGTTCTTGAATTCCGCATGGACGCTGATCCTCCATGACTGCTGCCGCTGCTGCTCAGCTCGCCTCATATTCTGTTTTCAGTCAGATTCAGAGTGAAGCTTTTTTCACTAGCCGTTCTGCTTCCATTATTTCTATTAATTTAAAAATAATAACAACATTAATAAGGGTTTAGGGTTACAAGTTACATCTCTAAACTTATAATTTATCTGAACTGCTTTCTACTTTTAAGCTCATTTTTTGAATTTGAAAATCAAAATTTTATTCTCAATCACTTTCATAAATTCCAAAAAAAAAATCCTAAGAAAAGATGAGGGTTAAACTGTGGTGCAACTGTGGTACCGTGCCACAATTGCACCCAACCGTTGGATTTTTACTTATTTAAGTGAACCCCACTCATTTGAGTGGATCCAACGGCTGGTGCAACTGTGGCACGGTACTACAGTTGCACTGTAGCCTGACCCAAAAGATGATTGACATATAAAATTCAAAATTCTAAAAATTTGAAGCAAGTTTATAATTAGTGATGGAGAAATTGACTTAGCCAACTAAAAAAATGTCACATTGCATATGAAGAATAAAAATATCTCTTAATAGGGGAGTGGAAGCGCGTTTGTGAAAAAAGATTGATTTAAGGACATTTATGTAATAAATGTTTTTATAATACATTTACTAATCAATATTTGGAATGAGTTGCAATTGAGAAAAATTAAAATTGGAATTGGAATGAACTGAAATCAAAATGAGAAATATGAATTAAAATAAGATATTTACTTAATTGTAGAAATCGAAATCCGAATAAAATATATTACCATTGATGTATTTATTTTTATCTTAAAATCAAAATGGACTATTATAAGCTGTTAAAATGCCCTTAATAAAATTATTATTTATTTGTTATAATAATTTTGATTATTATTATTATTCAAAAAATCTATTACTAAAAACATTTATTGTCAATAATAAAAAAATATTAATAACAATGTCAATAATAATAATAATAATAATAATAATAATAATAACAAAAACAACAACAGTGGCAACAGTAGTGATGCCAGGAAATTTTTTTTTTCAAACATATGTAGAAAGAAAAAATGAAAATTTTAAAAATTAAACAGTCACTTCAGGGAATATGATTTTGATTCCCATTTTTCCGTGAGAATGGGAACTGTGAGAATGGGAACTATAATAATTGTTATTAACTTTTCGTGGGGCTTATCATTTTGATTTTAATTCTCTTTTTATTTAAGTAAGTAAATACATAATTTATTTTTATTTTTATTTTGATTGTTGATTAATAAACATACCATTATTGTGGGCAAAAGATCCTAGGCTAATTCGGCCTTCCACATGGGGGCCCTAACAAAGGCTTAAAGAAAAAAAAAACTCGGGTCAAGCCAACTCTCTTTTTCTTTTTAGAAAATAAATTTATAGATTATATTAATTCTAAACTTTTATTTACTTTATTTTTTTATAATTTATAAATTTTTTATAATTAATTTTTTTATAATTAATGCTTAAAAGAGAATTTATATTATAATTTGAGGTTTTTTAAATTCCAATGGGAAAGGTCATGGGCCATGAAATGGGCTGGATTTAGATAATACCCAATCCAATTTAACTAGGTGCCCATTTACCCTTTGATAGACACACACACACCCTCACATTTTTGTACAATAAATAGAATTAGAGGTTGTCAAAGGACTGCCGGAACTTGCCAACATTAAGTCCTCACAGCATAAGTACAGAGGTGACAACTATCAAATCAAACTTAATTAGAAATTTAAAAATTAAAATTGTAAAATGATTTTTTTTTAACAAAGAGGGTACTTTTGTAATTTCCTCTTTCAATTTATTTCTTTTTATTAGCAAATTGATTAGAAAGAGCTTTAGGTAGCACTAAAGTGCTATGTAATTATTACATAGAACGCATATTGTATAAAATTTTGTCACATGTGGCAATTGAGATACATGGAAAAAAATAAATAAATAGATGGCGTTACTTTTATTTGAAATTGAAAACTAGTTGTTCCACTGAACTAACTAATGGATCATGCAGTGGATGACATTAATTACGGCCGGCGGAGCTTTATCTATGAAGATGATTCTTTGCTTGTTCTATAAGATTTCATCTAGTTTTCTATTTCATCGTCAACAAAATTCATTGCTCGCCTAACAATTGTATGATTACGGATGGAGAACTAGAAGATAGTGGAACCCCATTATTAATGATGCAGTTGAAGAAATTTAAAACCATGTAAAGCGATATGTAACTGAATTTCTTAGCCCAAGTAGACAATTTGAGAAGAAAGTAATGTCAAGTGAAATTGCATTGTTTCAATAATACTTGTGACCATCTAAATTTACTGCTATTAAACAGTTAATAATTTTTCATTCGCAGCTAGCTGATCAAAACTGCCATCAATAATTAATTAATTACTTATGGATGGTTTTAATGCAAATTTGGCCTCTCCTCCTAAGAGATTCAGAGACCACCCCCCCCCCCCCCACCAAAAAAAGTGTTTGGTCCAATTCACTGTTTTAACAGAACAAAAATAAATTATGCCACAATTTATGCCTATGATTCAAGCTGCACATGCAATACAGCTATAGTACCGTCAACATGCCGAAACTGAGTAAAATTAAAAAATAATAAATCTAAATATTTTAAAATTTATTCCCTTTTTTTTATTATGAGATTATAAAAGAGTGCAGTAAATTATTTATAAAATTGTGAAAAACTTGTGTGCTAAAAAATTATGAGATATGTAAATAACTATTACTCTATAAGCTTGCTAAAACTGAAAAACATAAACATTAATTTCATTTGATCCTATTATGAGTTCTGGAACAAGTTTGACTCTAAATTGTGTGCCGCATGTGTATGGTTCAAATTAGATACATCAATCAGGTCGCGATGTAACATGTAACACTAATTGTCATTTAACCTTTCAGGTTTAAATACCTTTAATTGGCTCATTAATTAACAACTACTTACAACAACCACGGTGGTTTGCTCAGCGGCGTCATTTCCCGGCGCCGGACCTCCGGCAGGTTCCTCCGCGGCACTTGAACTTGCAGTTGAGCGTTCATTATTATTAAGCAAGGAATGGCGACAATTCGGACACGATGAGTGTGACAAAAGCCACGTATCAATACACCTTACGTGGAATCCGTGGTTACATTTTGGCAGCACTCGAACTTTCTCTCCATCAACAAATTCTCCAAGACAAATCGGACACTCGGTGGCTGGAATATCCACTCCTTCCCCGTAAACAGCCACCGGAATTCGCCTTAAATCCCGCTTCTTCAGGCCTGTTGCGGCCAGCCGTGTGGCCGCTTGCTCCGGTGTCTCCATAGCAAGCCTGTGGCTACACCGCAGAGCGCAACGGACTATTGAATTTAACCCAAGTGCACATATTAACGCACATAGCAACGCTGCCAGTATTATCACCATGTTGGTATCAAAATTCGCCTCGTTAACGAACGAATCGTGGGTTCTGTTCCCACTCGCCGTCGGCGGCGACACGCTTAGCTCTGTCTCAAGCAACCGCCTATGCATATTCGCTTCTAGCCGCTTGCAGCTTGCTAGGGTTTCTTTCAAGATAAGAAAAGAGAGTAAAAAAAAAGTGAGGGGATGAAGATTTTTTTTTTTTTTTGGTAGGATTCAAAGCTCGGACATGGTTTTATTTGTGGCTTTTTTGAGTTACAGTAATGTTGTAAATATTCCAACTAGAAAGGGACATACAAAGTAAGGTGAGTGGCTGTTAATGGAATCCGGGACCGTTTTTGCTGGAAATGGTCCTGTATGGACACTCAAATTTTATCTAGAACCGAAACCCAACAATATTAGAACAAAAAAGATGAAGATTCAGAAGGGAAACATAAATAATTATCAGCCTTACTTGGGGATATTTTCAAGTTGATATGGTATAACTCATGAACTGAAATATCTGAAGGTTTATGACTATATATATCAAGTTATTTGAAAAGTGACTTTTGTGGGTGCACATATGAGTAGTGGAAGCTAGCTTATATTGATTTATATCAAAAAGGGATCAACTGCACCCCAAGAAGGGGTCAAGTTGCAAGACATTATTAAACACTTTTGATACTTACAAAGTGAAAAAGTTTAAGATATTATAGTAAATTTGTATTAGATTAATAATATGCCTAACTAATCATGATTATAAGGCACTTTAATTAGCACTACTAAAGCCTATCATAATCCTTGGATGCAGCAGTTGCACCAAAACCAAAGGCCAATTGCAAACGGTTTTGGGTATATGATTTTCATGTGAGAGGTAGCTTGAATTGTAGTGGGAGGTTTGCTGCCTCTATCTCATTTGCTAGTGTCTTGCTTTTGACGCATCATACAAATGATGATAAGTACTATGTTTAATGGGGAAAAGAATATCATCATCGCCCACAAAATATCTCTCCACCTTTTGCACGGCAACGGTAATTTCGTATGCCTGTAGCCGGTATTGCATAGGAAGATATTTTTTTTTTGTCGTTATTATAAAAAAACATAAATGAATTTAGTACGATCTCTCATCATTAAGATTAATATTGCGCCTTTATCTGGCAACTTGAGTTTATTAGATTAAGTATTAATTCCACTAATATAACCGCCAAAAGCAAATTTCTATGCTAGACCTTCGATCCTTATATATAGTATTGTTTGGTCTCTGTCACGGTTTTTAAAGATCTAAATCTTAAAAGCGGATCATTAACTGCCTTCGCTACCAGCTATAGCTTTTAGCTTGATGTTAGTGGTTGATCTTAAAACCAATGTTAGGTCTTGCTTATTAAAACTCAAGCTTTTGGTTAAACTATAACGCAATCAAAATTACCCTATTCTCTTAGAATTGATTGAAAAAGACCAAGGAAAAGATAAATTGCATGATATGAAAATGGGATTGGGACAGATAAGAGAGGGACTAGAGATTGTAGTGTGTCTGTTTAGTGCCGCTGCTGTAATCTGTGATCCAATAATTTGTAAATTTGTGAACCGAAAATTGCTATTCCCTCAATGGGAGTGGACACGTCGATGACGATGGGGCCTAATTGTGTTTGGGTTAGGCTAACGTTGAACATCTGTGAACCTTCATAGAATGCACAGTCGTCTTTTCTTCGTTGGGTTTGTTGAATTCAGGTTACATCAGAAATATATGCCATTTACTTAACTTTTTAGGTAGGATTGAATTAAAAAGCTATTGGTTTTGGCGGTTGGACCAATTCCATGATCCCATCACTTTTTTGAAGTCTTGCTAGCTACATGTAAAATTATGGTTAAACAGAACCGATATTACCAAACTTGTAATAAAAATATATTATAAAGAAGAAGAAGAGAAGAATAAAGAAAGCTTTGTAATGTGTAGTCACTGTACATGACTTCCCAAAAGAATAAAATGCAAACTATTCTATCGGACGTGTGATGGGTCAAGCAGTCAAACCCCCAGGATCCAAGGGGCCTAACTCTAACCGAGAGTTGTCGTCCAACTTATTTAACAGTTGGAAGCCATGGCATACTTATTCCATGCTTGCTGGTCGCCATTTTGTTTTTGTTTTTTCCCCCCTTATTTTGGCTTCCTTCTGTTTTGTTTTTTTATGCTTTTTGCAATTGCTATCCATTATCAGCTCATTCGTATATACATCCTTAAACTTATCATTAACTTAAGGTTATAATAAAGTATTTTTTTTTCTTCTTTTACGAAAGGAATTAAAGTGGGATGGAAGAGAAAAACCCACACAAAAGTTGATTGTCTCAATTTTTGCCAATCAATATAAAAACTATTTATACTTTTTGTATCTTTCTCTTTCTCTCTCATCTCCGCAAACAAAGCATGAACATCTCCTTTCCATGCCGTCAGAAGGAGAGCTCCTCTTCTGGCGGCTCTACGCTTTAGTTTTTTCTTCTCTTTTTATTTTTTTTTTTCTTTGTGCTTTCTTCAACTTCGTGGGTGAAGGTAAACAGGGGCGGAACTAAAAAATTAATTCATTGGAGGTAAAAACTATAATAAAATTAATAATTTATAAAATTGACACTAATGTCAAAGGGAGCCCATAAGTTATGTTAGTCTGTAATTTACGCCACTCACTAGGAATAGTAATATCAATGTGGACTCGTAAAATGTGTGTGAGTGGTGTAAATTATAGTTAAATATAACTTAGCATTTACCAATATTAAAATTTGTTTATAAATTTATCGTCACTCAAACATAATTTTTTTAAGAATTAATATGAAAATAAATTTTTTTAGCACAAGCAATGGTCCATACTAATTTGTATGCAGATCTGCTCCTGAAGGTAGATCTCCTTCTACTTCATCTGTGAAGGTAGCTCTTTCTATGGTTGTGTATTCACAGCTTCTGCTTAGGATTGTCAGTTTGTATAAACGTGTCATGTTTGTGTTGCGACAAATTTAAACAAATACAAATATGACTCATTTATGAATCGTGTTGAAACATCAAAACATGGATACGACTTGTGCATTAGTTATGTTAATCATATTAACTTGTTTAACATATTTAATAAAAAATTAAAAATTAAATTAAAAAATAATAAACGTATCAATATTATTCTTAAAAATAAGTCACAAATAAATTAACATGACGGAAATATGACATGAACAAGTTTACAATATAATAAGAATAGGACACAAATAATTAATTTAGTGTCAGTGTGTACATTAATTAATTTTTAAAAAATAATATCATCACATATTAATTGATATTTATCTCATAAACATGTAATTGTATTGAGATAGGTAGCACAGATTTAACACAATTATTTATCATGTCTTGTCATTAATTAATCTGTCAATATTTGTCAATACGAAAAAGTTGTGTTATATTTGTATCCTAAACTTATTTTACCACCTCTACTTTTGCTTCATGCAAATATTGTTACTACTATTATCCATCAAGATGCGTGTACTTTTTTATAATAGATTTGAAGATTTTCAGCTCTAGATCTGAAAAAGAAAAAGGTTTACTAGGTTTAAGTTTTACTAGAGATTTGTTACTTGATTAGTTGGTGAAGCTAATAGAAGTCTAGATATATTCTGAAAAAAAAAAATTTAAGGAATATTCTTAGTTATACTCTAAAATATTGTATGCATCTTTGGTGAAGATATCATTTTCTAATATCCCAACACACTGTTTTCCTCCTCGTTCCCGAATAAGTAGTCGATGGCGCTTGTGTCTTCAGGATTTGAATTTTTATATTTTGATGGAATCAGGGAAACAAATTCATTTCAATCTTTACTTTCTAGTAAATGGAATATGAAACCCGATTTTCAACCACCTTGGCGCTTGTGTATCAAGCATTTGAATTTTTATTGTTGCCATAAAAAAAATGAAAAAAGGCAAGACTGTGGCTGATTGGTCACAACTTCAGATTCTTTTTGGTCGGATACACCCCCTTCCACAATTGCCAAAAACTGGCTTGAAGACTCTTGGGGATGCCCAAATATGGGTTCTTCATGAATTTGATTAGTTCTGTACTATTTCTTTCCCCACTATTTTTCTTTCTTATATGTATGTATGTATGTAAATAATGTCCTGAAAATTATTATAATTAAAAAAAAAGAAATAAAAACCCAAGTGCTGAGCTCATTATAACACATAATAACAAAATGTCACTCCATAAACGTAACTTACAAAATCTTATTCTTTAGTACTTATGGTTCGGACAGAACCTAACAAAACATGAGACAACATAAATCCCACCAGATGATGCTAACAACTTCTATTTAACACTCTTATTCTCTCACCCCATGCTTGATGGCTACTAGTTCATCATTCTCACTGCACCCTGCAAAAATCACAAAAAAAGAAAAAGTTAATAAATAAAAAGATCAAAACAGAAAATATCAGAAACCAAAAACAACAAATTACAATAATATATAGCACATGATACGCACGCACACACATACATATACATTTACATATATGCATACATGCATGCATGAATGCATCCATACCTGCGGCAGTCGGTAGAAGGGCTGATCTGGTAAGGAATGTTGAGTCCACATTTGGCGGGAAGTCCAGCTGCGAGTCCGAGCTGGTACCTGTTGTACGAGATTCCGCTGACAGCTTGTTTCAAGCACTTACACACGGTTTGACGGTCAGCTGTGGACCGGGCGGCATTGTAGAGTGTCCTCACTCCGTTGCAACAGTTCGTCGGCGCGGTTCCGCCGTATGACACGTAGGATATGCATGGAGACAAGTCACTCACCACCATGCCACATGTTACTTCTGCTTTGGTGGACATGAACGCACTGCCCATCAAGCAAACAAGCACCAAGCTGCAGCCTGTCACAAGTTTCATCAGCATTACGGAGCTAGCCATTATGATACCCCAGCTAGTGTTGAGCAACACTGAGCGTTGGTGTGTTGATATATATAGAAGGTAAAATAATGGTGTGTAGCTAAGTTAGAATATGTGAGGTGGTTGATTGAATTCATTGCCATTCATGAATTGTAGTTGAGCGTGTTAAATGCTGTGATTTATGGAATTCAATCGAGTTTTTTACCATTCCTGAAAAACTGGGTCCAGTCAAAAAGAGAGTAGAGCTAGCTTAGTGTAGTAGCAAATTAAATTCAGAGACTGAATTCTGTGGGTAGGTGACTGACAGTACTTATTTATTAATTTTCACCTACAACTAAACAATAATGCTACACATCCTAAATTTTTTATTTTAAAAAGTTATTTCAAATAATGTGACATTTATTAATTGGTTGGTGAGATAATACAATTAATTTACTTGAATCTTATAAAAAATTATCAACTACTCAATTAATGACATATCATTTGAGATAACTTTTTAAAATAAAAAATTTAAGATGTGTAGCATTATTGTTCGGAGAAAGTTCATTTATGAAGAAATGGGCAGACAAAAGATATGCAAATGAATTTGAATTTTGTAAGCCAGCTAAACTTATTAGTACTTTTGTTTTTCTTTTTTTTCAGTCTTCCTACACGTTCGTTCATGATTAATATTAGAAAATTAACAGTTAATTACCTATTTATTTTTATCTAATCACTATCAATTAGAGCTTTCAAAGAAAGTAATTAACACAAAAATCCAATTTACTTCTTTATTTTTTTCCTTTTAGGTCATATACTAGCGTAGCTAGCTCTTGGGTTCAATGAAATGGCATATTTTTGAAAAGAGATAGAGTGAGCCTTGACAATAACCTCCAAGAAATTAACATTTGTCTATAGCTAAATAAATAATAGGAATTATGCTACGTTTTTATTTGAGAAAACGCATTTGCTGCCGATTCAGTAATTAATGCTCGTCAAGGTCGGAATTACTAAATAAGATCCAAGGGAAAGGTTCGCAATGATAAAGGGGATCTTCAGGGTGGAAACTATAATTGTTCGAGCGTGGGTTAATTTGGTCAACAGCCGGTGCGAATTAATTAATAATAGTGACAAACTAATTCACATGGTTAATGTTTGTTTTGCTTTGGCTGGTCTCTGAAGAAAAGCATGTTGCTGTTGCTGGGTTTTAATCTCGGCTCGGGTTCACACTCGGGCTCAGGCTGAATCTCTCAAAGCCCAAATGGAACTTACTGTAATTACAGGGTTCATTTTTACTGAGGCCCAGAGTAGTTAGCTAAGCCTATGTAAAAGATTGAAGGAGTAATGAAATGCCCATTTAATTCTTTCTTTTTTTTTTCTTTTTTTTTTTAAACTCTATTTGATTCTTAATATGTCAACCTCACGACCACTGACTTAAGTGTCAAAATTTGGAATTAGCTGATATTAACGAAAAAAAAAAATTGTTGATTCTGCTGCTTTGCATTCTCATTCTTGGGTGGCACCAAGTGGTCTGATAAAATTGAATGTTATTGATTCTGTGTGTAATATTGTGGGTTAGCTAATGAAACAATCAATCTATATCATGATAAAAGAGAGTCATGAATACCGTGGACGTCAAATTAATTCGTTTTGCAACTTTGCTTCCACATTCATCCTTTTTCTTGAGTGTGCTTCCACAATAAACTTTAATACATGTCCAAACATGATATTAATTGGACAAGTTTGGAGTAGAATAATTCATGAATTGTTATTCTGAGCCAATTAATTTGTATTTTATTTCAATTTTATGGTTAAATTTTCATATTTATGTCGTTATTTTTTATCCAACTTAAAGAATTGAATCAAGAACAATAAGAAAACATACCAAACATAATACTAATAAATTTAAATAATATTAATTTAATTTATATATTAATATAAATAATATTATTTTATATTATACCGTCCATACTACACCAAACATAATAATGCATTATAACGTAATGCAATGCATCCTAATGTAATATACCTAATAGAATATAATGTAATATAGTGTGCCAATGCACCCTGTATAAACTATTTGATAAATAAGAATGAACTTTAAATGTTTTTAATAATTATTATTTCTATTACTTGTTTAGATCCTTAAATTTTATTAATTAATCATTACATCTTTGATGTTGTAGCCTTTACATTCAAACATTATTTTTAAATGATTGAATTTGACATTTTAACATAGAAATTTTTTAATACCTTTTGAAAACATATCACAATAAAGTGATAGAGAGTGCATAATAGGTAATAAAAACACATCAGATTTTTTTTAACCGTCTTAACAGCAAGATGTAATAGGTAATGAAAATTATTAGCCAATTGGGATTGAATGTAATAAAAGTGAGAATATTTAGGGAACTCGTGTCATTTTCTCCATTAATAATGTATGATTGAGATTACAATTTTTATTGTTTAATGTATCATAACACACAAAATCTCAAGTCATTAAAAAAATTATTTTTTAAGTAAAAATAAAATTATCTTAGAATTTAACAGGAATTATATTATTACACATATTCTATACCACACAAGATTACGATAAACAAGCTGATGACACTTAGACGCATAGTCTAGAAGATTTGACTTCTCCAAAATATGAAAAGAGCTTGAAACACCTTAAATTCAATAATTAGAAAAAAAAATCTAGAAGATTGGATTTCTCCTAAGTAGCAAAAAGAGCTTGAACTTAAATTCAATTTAAAAAAAGAAAAAAAAAACTCTCTTCAAACCTATAACAACGTCGGATATAAAGTATATCATAGAGAAAAGAGTAGGTAATAAAACTTTAGAAAAAATGAAAATCATCATTGATTTGACCTAACAAGGTACGTTATGTTTTTTATTTGATTTTGGTTCAGCCCAAAACATTATGATAGTTTGTTTTTAAGAGATAGTTTTGATAATAGTATGGGTTGATTTGCCTTGTAACAATTTTTCGAAGGTGAATAGAATTGGGATGGACTTGAAAATAAGACAAAACAATCATTAAAGGCGACGCCAATGATGGCAGTTTGACGATGAGGTTAGATAAGTGTTGGAGAGAGTGATGGGTTTTTGAGAAACCCTAATATAAATAAAAAATTGAGAGTTATGAGGAAGCTAAGTTGAAGTTGTTTTGTTGAGATTGACCTGACATTGTACAGAGAGTGTCCTTAGAGAACATGTTAATGTCTTTTTAGACACGTGCAAGTATAATAAGTAAAGATGACAAATATCTAATTATGGATAGATAATATTCATCCAAATATAAATCCATAATTATCTATAATGGATATATTCATATTCATATTCAGTATTTAATATTGGACATGAATATGAATTTTATCCATATACCTATAGAGATTCATGGATATTTTATTTTTATTATATAAAAATAATAATATAAAATAGTTAAAATTCCAATATCAAATTTGGCTATTAAACTATTTATATTAGTAATAAATATAATAATAATAATATTAAAATGGCGGTCCGGTGGTCGTTGGCGGCGGTCCGGCAACTTTCCGGTGAATTCCGGCGGACGTCTGGCGACCTTCCGGCAAGGCCGACGGTGGTCTGGCGACCTTCCGGCGAGGTCCGGCAGTAATTCCGACGACATTCTGGTGATGTCCGATGGTGGTCCAGCGAGATCTGGTGGTGGTCCGGCGACTTTCAGGCGAAGTCCGCGCGGTAATTCCGGCGATTTCCGACGGTGGTCCGGCGAGGTCCGGTGGTGGTCCGGCGACTTCCGGTGGAGGTCCATTTATAATATTAAATTAATAAAATAAAATTATAATTATTAATAGTATTAAATAAGTTAAAAAATTAAAAGGTAATTTTGAAAACTTTAATTTTTAATATAAGAAGAATTTAAATTTTTCACTAGTTAATATAATATTTTTACAATTGTTTGTTTATTATATTTTTATTTTTAATTTTATAAAATTAAAATTTTTTAAACTTGTGTTGGGTTAAACAAATATCCATTGGATAAAAATAATTATCCATATCCATCTATATCCATCTGGATATAATTTTAAAATATCCATTTCAAGATCCAAATTTTTTTGGATGGATATTATCCGATCCAATTGGATGGATATTGTGGATATCCATTATGGAGTGATTCAATTGCCATCTCTAATATTAATAAGTTATTTTCCTTCTCAGGTAAAGGACTTTTGGGTAATTTAATTATCCAATTTGAGTGTTTCAAAAAAAAAGGGCCAGACATATGCTAGCTGAGAGACTATGTTTGATAACATGTCTTAATCTCTGATTTCCTTATTACAAATGAGTCAATTGATCTTTTAGAGTAGTTGACTCCTCTATTGATAGGTCAGATTACAACTGGGGTGGTTCTCTCTCTTACTCTTGGTGCATGTGATTGTTGAGGAGATCCACGTAAGGACCATTATAATTATGTGTAATTTTGGTGAATGGGTCATTATTATGATCTCATGGTCCTCCATTATTATGTAGCAACCTTAAGGCATTTTAGGAGACATTTTCTGTTTTAGATTAATAAGGTGGCGCATGTACTTTTCTTGAGATCTTACCATTTTTCCTTATACTTTGAATTTTCTCTTCACATTTTGCAAGGTACAATTTGTCATTAGGGTTGCTGCACGCATGTCACGCTCTAATCGGATGACCCAAATTCTACCACTAACACGTTCCATAAAATGCTTAATTTTTATTATACTTCAATTAATTATGAAATTGGTATCCAGATTAATCATTAATCAATCGTGGACATCTTGCAGTTGCATGGGCTTGTTTAATTTATATATCAAAGGAGAAAACTTATAAAACGTAGGAGGGAATATGTCAAAAAAAAGAAAAAAAGAAAAGAAAACATGTTTATTTGTGCGCTCTCTGGATTTAAGTTAATTCCAATTTTCAACTTTAACCTATGCTAAAATTAAAATTTTGCCATTATCACAACTTCTTCTTTTTCAATTTTATTTGGTCATTAAAAAAAAAACTTTATTTGTTAATAATTTATTTAACAAATAAAACAAGCTCGTCATTAGCTCCTACTTGGCAGTTGCGAACTAGATGGCTGAATTGCCGTTATTACATTTCTTCTCTAAACTTTTTGTTTGCTCACTTTTTTGCGGAGAATAATAAATAGCAGTTAATACAGTTGAAATGTTGACTGATTATCTTGATGAACCTCGAAAATACAATTCAGATAGTTTTTGTCTGACGATATATGCATGTGCCAAGTGATTTCACAGTTCATGTGGACGTAGTTAATTATTAATTTAATTTCTTTTACGGAATTGTATCATGATCAGTAATTTTTAAATATAAGCCAAGAAATTAATCAAATAAGAAGTGTAAGAAACAGAAGCCATTAAATAACAGAGTAGTATATTATATATGAGAATCGTGACAAGGGACAAGATACAACGACTCGGTGTGGATGACACTCTAGTGCATATATGATATATGCGTAGTACTAATACTCTCTTGACCTAGGAGAGTCCATATCACCCACTTTATTATTCCATTTTATATTCATATTATATATAATAATCCTTCAGCGTATATTCTCTTTTCCAAGATCTTCATCTCACTCTGCAACACAACCAAAAAAAAAAAAAAATCATTAAACAATTTTGTGAAGGAGAAATTAATGAGTCGTGCACGTACAATATATACAATAAAATATTATTTAAGGGTGAATATATAATTACCTGCTGCAGTCAACGGATGGGCTGATTTGGTAAGGAATGTTGACGCCACACTGGCCTGGGAGGCCAGAAGCGAGGTTGAGGTTGAGGTTTTTGATGGAGCCAGCAGCGGTTTTCAGCAGTTGCAAACGCTCTGGCGGTCGGGTGTGGTGGTGGCTGCGGAGTTAAGACTCTTAATCCCGCTGCAGCAGGCTGGCGGCACAGCGCCTCCACGGGGGCCCGTCACATATGGTATGCACGCTTGAAGAGAGCTTGTCACTTGGCCACATGTGACCGCAGCTTGGGCAATGGGCGCACCCATCACCATGCACATTAGCAGCACAGCACAAGCAAGCTTAAGAGCCATGTATAATGTTCTTAATTAGCTCTGAGAAATGAGAATGTTGCTTAACTTGGAACTTTTCTTCAGATCGTTGTATGTTGTGTGAGGATTATGGTAGCTCGGGCCTCGTATTTATATACGATTAGGAATACGAAGTGTGTGGTTAACTTAGTTGGGAGTTGAGTTTGATTTAATGCTTTCATTTTCAAATACGGTTATGGTTATGCAATTTAAACAATGCTGTCGTAAATTAAATTAATTTCTGAGGGTACAAGTGTACAACTATGTAATGTAATATGTAACGTGTACAAGTCTTAACACACTCTCCCAATTTATGAGTCCCACGTATTTATTTGACGATTGCATCATCATTCCAATCATTCATATACGACAGAGACATGTTAAGTAGAAACATTAAATGATCGATGGCCGTACATACTTCCGGTCGGTGACATTAATTTTTGGGGTAATGTTAAATTACATGCATGTACCTTACAACCCTCTCATATAAATAGTGTATAAATACTATTTATGTGAGATGGTTGTAAGGTACATGCATGTAATTTAGAGGGATCCTAATTTTTATCGTGTAAAGGACAACCCCACCAACCCCTAGTTATTAGTTATGGTCAAAAAATGATTCGTATATGCTTTGTCCGATTTTATTAAGTTATAATTAATATAATTTATAGTCCTTATAAACATGTAAAAATTTGTGATATATCAATGGAATTTATTGTCATGTGTTATATTGATTGTAATTTAATAAGACAAAAATTCTGTACATAATTAATGGAATTTGTGATATATCAATGGAATTTATTGTCATGTGTTATATTGATTGTAATTTAATAAGACAAAAAAAATTCAACAAGAGAATTCTGTACATTATTAAACTACGACAAAAATTATTTTATAACATCATAAAAATTAAAAATAATAAATTAATTATATACAAGTTTATATCGTTATAAGTTTATTCTGTATTTCAATAAAATGCATGCCAAATTCTCTATAGAAGTTGACTTATATCTGTATAATTCATAAAATAATTATTAGAACCATTAGCAAGATTAACTTAGATTTTAAACAATAACGAACTGCTAAATTATTTTCACCATATATCGCTAAATTATTTTTTAAAAGGATAATCCCATGATCTTTGTATTCACAATCAAACACGTCTTGAGAGGGAGGATACATTTGTTATCCTGATATGCCATTCATGAGTTAATTGTTGATCACTTGAAATGTTGCTGAATCAAAAGCCTATTTTATTCCAAATCAACTACAAATTACAGTTTCATCATCATACAGACAAAAGCAAAAGCAAATGAGAGGGAGAGAGATGATGACAGCCGCACACACTCTTAACCGAGAGTAGACAATGACAAAAAGTGAATTCCAATGTGCTAAAGTCACATATATACTAATGTGAAGATACTCGTCTATTAGTTATAAAATTATTCATCCCATTGTAAGCCGCAATAACACATTATAAAGTTATATTTATCCATAATATACTACCTACTACATAGAGAGTGTATTCAAAATTAAGCTCATTAACATCATATTTGATCACATTGTAAATAAGTCTATCAAATTTATTCCTTAATATTTTACATTATTTAGCTATGCATTAAAATGATTTATCCTAATCCACTATATATGAGAAATAAATACAATAGGAGAATCTTGCATATCCTCCACATGAAAGTCATTATTGAGAAGCATAGAGCAGGTAAGACTCGTAATGAAAGAAATTAATTTACGATTTGCAATGGTAATAAAATTAAACTAAGAGAATCTTTTGTTAGTTAATTAATTTCTTTGCACAATAATCATTTTTGCTACACAAGCATACCAGTTGGTTCTCGCATAGAAAATGTAGGGAAATCATAATAGGGTAATTTTTACTTTCCTCCCTTGAGCTTTGGGTCTTTTGCACTTAGATGACCAAGATTCATTTATTAGTAAAAACCCCCTTACGGAATGCAAACGGTAAATCTCATATGATTAGTTATGGGTAATTTAGTAATTTTAATTTGACAAGCTAACTTTTACACATTTTAGTTGACATGAGCCCAGTGAATTGTCAAATCATTGTGAAAAAAATCGTGCCTAGTGATAATTGATATAAATAAAAAAATTATAAAAAAATCAAAGCTTAAAACTTTTTCTCTTTTCTCTTTTCTTTGAAAACTACACGTTTCTCCTTTTATGAAGATGAGTTTCATGAAGCTCAGACGACGAAAGCTCTGTTGAGAAGGCAAATTTTTTTTTTAATTTCTAGCAAAGCAATATCTATTACTTGGGTGAAGTGAAGAAGAAACACTAAACCCACATCATGTCCCGCTCTGAATTTCATCGATGCTCGAAAGATTTGAATCGGTATGTTGAAACTAATTATAGGTTAGTTTTGAATAAAACTTTTTTTTTTGCTCCATTTAGAGCGTATTGATATTATGGTGAGTTGTTTGTAAATGTCAAGTTTATGTTTCATTATTTGTTCATTTACACATCTTTGATAATGTTTATGGAACTGTGAAATATAAAATCGACTCAAAATTTTCCAACGCCATTTTGGGTATTTTGCAAGCATATGGTTTTAGCTTATGTTACGATTGATTATGCATTTGCAAGCATATGATAATATTCATGATGTAATTTTTAAAGTGAGTTTTAATAAGCTTGAAATAGATGATATGCTACATTTTTGTGCTACTACCAGTCAATTGCACTTTGCATTTTCTATTTACTAAATTTTAGCTTTTTCTTTAACATTAATAGCATTTATTTATGTTGTTTTATTGCATTACAGTGTTGCGCATTATGATGTTGAAGTAGTAGTTGATGGCAAGGTGACTGAGATAACTCCTGAAAATCAGTTTTCTGTCAACCTCAATGCCGATCCTGAAATTAATTGGAATGAACTAGATGATGTTGAAGAAATTAACAACGAGAATAATATGATGGAATTCATTATTCGGAATGGTTATTTATTCGAAGATGATATGACAGTAAACTTTAGCTCTGAGAATTCTAGGAAAAATGGCAAAGATTCAACTGACACAATTTATACTTCTAAATCAGATGGTGAAGAAAGTGATGAAGAGAATGCAAGATTAGATGGTGAAGAAATTGACTATATTCTTGATGATTATCAGTCAGGTGATGAGACTGATGATGAATTTGATTCGTCTGATAAGGAAATTGCTACTTGTGTGAGATATGACACCAATTCAGGTGGATTTGAGTTCACACAAGATGGAGATAACCTTGTTCTACGGCCTGATCAGTTGTTTGTAGATGTTTATGAGTTTAGGAAGGTGTTGAGGGTATATGCCATCAGAAATAGCTTCAGATTGTATAAACTTAAGAATGAAAAAGCCAGAGTGACAGCTAGATGTGCTAAGTCAGGATGTACATGGAGAATTCATGCTAGTCCAAACTGGAACAACAACTCATTTCAAATTAAGACCCTATGTGATGTTTATACATGTGGTGGGATTGATGATGATAACAGAGAAGCTACTTCAACCTGCCACTTATCTTCATATCTTCAAGTCAACTTCCGAAGTCAGTGTCAAGTTAATAGCAGCTGAGCTTTTGAAAAAGTATGGCATTGAGTGCAGTGTGCATAGGTTATACAGAGCAAAACAAAAAGCACTTGAGTTACTTGGCCAAGATCACAAGAAAAGTTACAGCAAACTGAGTAGATACCAACAAGCTTTGATAAAGTATAACCCTGGATCCACAGTAGCTATTGAGAAGGAATTGAATGGAGATACAACTCACCCAATATTTAAAAGATTTTTCATGATGCTTGATGCAAGTAGGAGAGGTTTTTTTGAAGGCTGTAGACAGTTTGTAGGGGTTGATGGTTGCCATCTAAAAGGGCCATATAAAGGAGTTTTATTGACTGCAGTTGGGATTGATGCTAATTATGGTATATATCCACTAGCCTTATGTGTAGTAGAGAGTGAAAACACTTACTCTTGGGAGTTTTTCATGGAAAAGCTATATGACCAGATTGGTTGTAATGGTGGAGAAGGCCTATGTTTCATGAGTGATCGACAAAAATGAGTGATCAATGCAATTGATAGAGTATTTCCTAATGCAATCAAAAGATACTGTTGTAGGCATATTTATGCCAATTTCAAGCAAAAATTTCCTGGTACTTTGTTGAAAAAAGGTCTTTTGGAAGGCATGTAGAAGTCCAAACTACTCAGAATTCAGTGAAAGCATTGAGGAATTGAATAAAATCAGCGATGCAGCTCACCGGTGGCTCATGAACATTCCAACTGTATATTGGGCTAAACACACTTTTCCTAACCACACTAAGTGCAATCATGTGACCAATAACATGACTGAATCGTTCAATAACTGGATTAACAGTTTTAGAGGCATGCCTATTGTTAGGATGCTCGAAGAGATAAGGAGAAAGATCATGAAACTTATTCATAAAAGGAATGATGATGCAAAGAAGTGGAATGGACATCTACCACCTCTTGTTAGGAGAAAGATTGTGGAAGCAAGAGCTGCAGCAAGAGGTTTAACAATGATATTTGGTCATGAAAACACCTTCGAAGTGATAGAAGATCTCTGTAAAGTATTCGTAGTAGATTTAGGTAAAAAAACTTGTGATTGTGGGGAATGGCAAATATCCGACTTACCTTGTAAGCATAGTGTTTGTTTCATTGATGCAAAAAGGCTCAATATTGAAGATTATATCCATAATTATCTGAAATGTCTAGCTTTTATCAACACCTACAAGTATCAATACTTTCCTTTACCTAATGAGAAGATGTGGCCACTGGTTCTACATGATAATTTGCAGCCACCTATAATTATCAAGTCTGTTGGCCGGCCACAGATCAAGAGGAGGAAAGAAGCTGATGAACCAGCTGCATTCAAGAGGAGTTCAAGTGTCAAATGTTCTAAGTGTGAGCATTGGGGTCATAACAAGAGAACCTGCAAAAGAACAAAAGTATCTAGCAAACAGGTTAATTATCATCTCTCTTTCATTTAGTAGTTAAATTTAATTAATTTAATTGCTTATGATGTAATGGGTGTGGCATAGGTTGTGAATGGTGAAGGCACTTCTAATTCTAATCAGCCTATAACTCAAAGGGTTGCTTGCAATGCACTATCTCAGCCTACTGTCCATGACAATGGTGAGTTTTATTCATGATTCTTTAAATAATTTTAGTAATCAGCATTTATTTATTTTAATTTTCATATGTAAGTGTTTGTTTTATTCATGCCAGGACATGTTACTCAAGAATGAAACCATTAAAGTGATAGCATCCAGCATGAGAAGCAGATCAAGACTATTCCCACTAACTAATTTTTTGAAGGGATCAGATGATACAACATCTTGTCATGGACAGAATAATAGAGCTGGTGTATCATCTTTTACTCATACTGACTATAGGTTTGAGCCTTTTGTTATTTTGTTTTTTGTACATGATATTATTGTGATGCCAAAGACAAGTAATATGATAAGCTTGCTTGGTTAATACCTGCAAATTATACATTAGTTTACAAGAAGCTATTTATATTCAACTGCTTCATGCTTTGTGACAGCTACTTGAATGTAACTATGTATGATACTGCTTAAGAATTTTAATGCTGGAATGCAATTAATGGATTCTCTTCTCACTCGTTCTGGATTGGTTTGCTTTTTGCTGTTAAAGTTTAACTCACAAGTTAATTTTGCTATTGTTAATAGATATTATTATAACTAAAGTATTGTAATCCTTTTAATTTTTAGCTATATGTGCAGAATGCTTATGTTAAGTTATTACATAGGAAATGTAGTATTGAAGACTAGGCCATATGCTCAAATCAAACAGGATACTTCACATTATATACACTTAGTTAGCAAAGATAAGCATTATGAAAATAGAGCATTACAAGTTCATTAAATTTTCATCTTATCATTACTCATTCCAGTAGTTAGAGTACAACTTATTACAAAATTCATGCTAGTAATTTAGGTTAATCACTTTAGGAAAATAACCACAAGAACACTCAGTTAAAAAAAAAAAAGACATTCCAACAGAGCACAGCTTTCAGCAGCCCACATATCACCCCACCTTGTTCGATTTTCTTTGAAGTGAGTTTATGCACATCACTTAAGTCTTGGTCACAAACATTTTGAGTTTGATAAGTTTTTTTCAGTATAATCTTCACTTCATTCAGGGCACCTAGTATTTCTTCAAGTTCTACCTGCACTTGTTGTTGTGCTACTGTACAACTTCTATGACTTTCAAAGAATGCACCATTGTCGAAATCACTTGGTTCTGGACACCACCACTGGAAAAAGTCACATGCATCATAAGGACAGTTGTAGAATTGCTTGTTTGGATTATCTTCAGTCTCTGAAATCCGAACAGCAGCACGTACTCTGCAATCGCATTTTAAGTTCCTGAACTTGATCATATTTCCATTAACTTGACTCCTCCATTTCATACTGCCTTTATTATATCTATTCTTCTTGTTAGTTACTGCACTTGAGCTCTCTGAATCCATGTTGTTGAGATTGAAAGATTGAGAGAAATGTAGTTGAGTTTGCAAAGTGTTAAGAAGAGGTAGAGATGCTTGTGAACAAAGCTCTGTATTTAAGCCTTTAAATAGGCAAATCTGTGGCAATGTGACCGTTGGGATCCAACAGTCAAATTGCAACAGTGAAAATTACCCAAATAGAATTATCATTTTATTTGTTGAATGCAATTGTAAATAACCCAATTTGAAGGGGTATAATGGTAATATTATAGTTGTTATAGTTTTCGCGCCAAATGTATAGCATGTTCAGTTTTGAAAATCCAATTGGGGGTATTTCAGTCTTTTTGAATTCAACTAACAGTCAACTACAAAATTAACTGACGGTAGGGGGGTCTTTACTAATAAATGGATCTTGACCATCTAAATGCAAAAAGCCCAAAGCTCAGGGGAGGAAAGTAAAAATTACCCAATCATAATATAGTTACTTATCAGCTACATTCATCGGTTATAATCCAAAAGAGCGTGATTCCGACCTCTGGCCAGTGCTATTAATGAAATGAACGCTCTTGATTTCACTGTGCACAGAAGCGATGCCATAATTTAAAATTTAGGGAATCAACAATTATAGAGATAAAATTTTGGAGGTTAAAGTCTAGAAAGAGTACATAATGAAATATTCTGTCCTCAACACTTTGCTCGTGCTCTGTTTGGAGATAATTTAAGAAGTTTAGCTAATTTAATACATTTTTCTTATAAGGGATGATGGGATGAAGGAGAAAATCTTGAATATATACATCCAATGTAATACAATTACCCCATGAGAATACAATACGTCAATTTTATTTTAAAATAACTACATTGTCCATTTGTCCATTTTTTAACTTAATAAAGTTGCTTATAAATGAATGTATATGGCTTCTGAAATGAATGATGAGGGTACCTTTGGATATACTCGATTTCTGGAGAATGAAGTCATCTAAATTAATATTTTGAAACTTCATCATATCTTAGAATGTGTTTGGGTCATGACGAATTAAAAATGATTGATTACTTTAACTATAAGGGTATCTAGTTTTTCTGATTCTAAGTATTATGAATTTAGGAATTTACCTATAAAACACAAAAATCATACTAAAAATAAAAATAAAAATAGATGATTTATAAGACAGGTTAGAATTTATAAATGTGATGAAATTGTTAGTGTTATCAACACTATAAGTGAAAAAAAAATTTAATCTTTATTAAATGTACACTTTCTAGTGTTAATAATGTCATTATTTGATCTTTTAATGCTAAATTATGGATGCGTTGTAATATCTCAATTCACTTGTGATAAAATGTTTAGCTAGTAAGTATAATCTTGGATTCTCTTAACTAGTTAGATATGTATTTTGGATTGTAAAATCGAACAACAAAACTATCTAATTAACGAACACTCACCGTAGTCTAGTTATTTAAGGTTGTTAAAAGATAAATTTTACATATATTTCATACTTTTAATTAGAAGATTGCAATCCAATGGAATATACTTTAGTCAAATTGGTAAGGAAGTGGCAAGATAAGAACTTTCATATACATTTCTTATTTTTAATTAGAGAATGCAATCCAATGGAATATACTTTAGTCAAATATGAAATCACAATTAATTTCCTATTTTTAATGGTTTAATTTTCAATCTGATGAAGTTCTAATACGATAATAAATACCATCACTTATTAATTTCTTAATCAAGGAGAGCCCTTAACAAGTAAATAGTAACTCCGATTTTATATAGTGTATCCTGATGCAGATTATAACTCCTCCAAGAATCTCAATTCACCGTACAATACAACAACAAATCGTAAATTAATCATCCACGTTTTAAATAATAAAATAATTAACAAATCACACACAATGTAATATCAGTTATGTTCTTTTACATGTTATATGTATATATATGTGATGGTAAGTGCTAAGTTATATTCAATGTAACTTAAATAATTCATCTCAACCATATAAAATTTTAGGACCTATAATGTTGTGTGGTTGAGATAAATTGTATAAGTTACATTAAATGTAACATAGAAGCTCCCATATGTGATATAATTAGAGAACTAGTAATTACTTGGCACATTCGGAGTTTGGGCTAATCGGGTAAGGACCTTTGACACCGCACTTGCTAGGGAGGCCAGCTGCGAGGGCGTAGTTGACACCAAGGATGCTGGCGGCCGCAGATTTCAAGCACCTGCGCGTCGCCTGGCGGTTGCGTGTTGTGTTGGCCGCCGCATTAAGACTCTTGACTCCACTGCAAGCCGGTGGCACATAGCCACCAGCCCTCAGATATGGTATGCATGATCAAAGAGAGCTTGCCACTTGCCCACATGTGATGCCATGTGTAAAACAAAGAAGTTAATTTGAAAGTAACGTCGCTCACAACAGAAGTGAGACTTATTTGTTAAAGACGGAAGTCCGAAATCTCATCAATTTCAAATTTTAAAAACGTTTGTTTGTTTGTTTGTGTTCTTGTAACTTATAATTAATTTTCAGATATTTATATTTAATAAAAAAATAAATTTTTGTGACTTTTATCTACATAGGTAAATGCTTGAATGACAAATAAATATTATATTCTAAATATATATTATATTTTCTTAACTAAAAAACCTAATCTCTTTATACATTTTGACTTATGAGAACATAAATATCAAATAATTATATTTTAGATACTTTTATTTATAAAAATAAATAAGATGTATCTTCTATATATTCAGATATTAAAAAAATATAATTCAAATTTTTTTACTCACATCCGATCATACTTCAATCAATTTCAAACCTATTTGATGGAAAATTAAAAAACAAGCACAACTTAAAAATTTTAGAAGGGTTAATTACCTTTAGGTGACACATGTATTGAAAATTTTTAAAAAGTAACACATGTTTTAAAAATACTCAAGCGGCGATAAACCGTCAACTTTAATGTGAATAGTAAATTAATTATAAAATAACGTTTTGTCCCTAGAATTAATTATAAAATGACATGTATTCCCCTATAGTAGTTACAAAATGACATTTTTAACCCTACAATTAGTTACAAAATACGTTTTTCCCCCTACTCAATTATTTTTTATCTTTAAGTAGAAAAATTATAAAAAAATTACGTCTAAGTGTATCAACGGGTTTTTTTTTTGGTTAAATCATACAATCTTTTTTTTTAAATTCTTGTTCAATAAAAAAAATTCTTATTAAATACGACAAAGTTTGATTCAACAAGAAACTTTTTAAAAAGAATTATTTGATTTAACCAAAAAGTGTATCCACTAATTACACTTTTGTTTTTTTGCTTGAATCTTTTAATCTTTGGCATGGTAGATTAGGACATGTTAATTTTAATTCTTTGCGTAAATTAATTAACATGAAACATATTCCCAATTTTCAAATTGATTTAAAACATAAGTGTGAAACTTGTGTTGAGGCAAAACTAACAATGTCATCTTTTCAAATAATTAAAAGAAACATTATGATATATGTGATTTTAAATCCATTCAAACAAGAGGTGGTAATAAATAATTTATAATTTTTATTGACGACTATACAAATATTGCTATGTATACTTGTTGAAAAGTAAAAATGAAGATTTAGAAAAGTTTATTCTCTATAAAAATGAAGTTGAGAATAAATTTAATAGCAAAATAAAAAAAAAGGAGTGACCGTGGTGGTGAGTACATCGTTCCGTTTGGGACATTGTGTGAACAAAGTGGAATCATATATGAAGTTACGACTCTATATTCACCTCAATCTAATGAGATTACAAAACGAAAGAATCAAACCTTAAAGAAATGATGAATGCAATGTTGATAAATTCCGGGTTACCTCAAAATATGTGGGAGAAACTATCATGTCAGCTAATTATTTGTTAAATAAAATACCCTGAAAGTAAGAAGATAAAACCATGTATTAGTTATGGAAAGGTAAAGCACCTTTTTATAAATTCTTACAAGTGTAGGAGTGTTTTGCTAAAGTAGTGGTTCATTTAAATAATGAAGTAAAAATAGGATAAAAAACTATTGATTGCATTCTCATTGGTTATGCACATAACAGTAGTGCTTATTGATTTCTTGTGCATGAGTTTAAAGTTCCAGATGTCTACAAAAATATGATAATAGAATCAAGAAATGTATCGTTTTTTGAATATGTGTTTCCCTGTAATTCTAAAGTAGAATCGAGAGAACTACGACAATTTCATAAAACAATCATTAAAAACAGTCAAAATGAGAAAATGATAAAGCTCAAGAAGAAGAAGTTCAAGAAGAATAACAATAAGTTAAGGTCAGACGTAGCACAAAAGCTGGAATAGAAAAGTCTTTTGGTCCAGATATTTTGATGTTTTTGCTAGAAAATGAACCTCAAAGCTTCAAGGAAGCTGCAACTTCACCTGAAGGCGCTTTATAGAAATAAGCCATTAATAACGAAGTTGAATCCATTTTACAAAATCATATTTGGGAGCTAGTAGACCTTCCTCTAGGATGTTAACCTTTAGGATATAAATAAATTTTTAAAAGGAAAATGAAAGCCCATGGATCAATCGATAAATACAAGGCTAGACTTGTAATTAAAGGCTATAGGCAACGAGAAGACCTTAATTGCTTTGATACTTATTCTCCTGTTACGAGAATAAATTTCATTCAGATGATAATAACGATTGCAGCTTTGCCGCAATCTCGAAATACATCAAATGGATATAAAGATAGCTTTTCTAAATGGAGATTTCGATGAGGAAATCTACATGAAGTAGCCTGAAGGTTTTATAGCTTCAAGACAAGAAAAGAAAGTATGTAAATTAGTAAAGTCATTATATGGCTTGAAACAAGTATCAAAACAATAGTATGAAAATTTTGATCATACAATGATCACAAATGACTTTAAGATCAATAAATGTGACAAATGTGTTTTTGTCAAAGAAACATAAAATTGTTATGTTGTTTTATGTTTAGATGTTGATGACATGCTCATTGTTGGGAGTGATGATGACATGATTATATCCACCAAGACTATGTTGAAGTTTAAGTTTGACATGAAAAACATTGGTCTTGCAGATGTCATTCTGGAGATCAAAATCTCATGGGTTTTAATGGACTTATTCTAACCCAAACTCATTATATAGATAAAATTCTTGAAAAATTAATAAAAATGATAATATTGTGTCGAAAACTTCATTAGATATGAATTTACATCTATCTGAAAATAGATGAGAGGGTATTTCTTAAATAGAATACGCTAGAGTGATAGACAATCTGATGTACTTGATAAATTGTACTAGACCAGCTTAGTCTACACAGTAAGTAAACTTAGCAAATATACGAATAATCCAAGAGTTGATCATTGGAAAACTATCGTAAGAGTATTCAGGTATCTTTGATACACTCGTAACTATGGACTACGCTATGTTATCTAACAATATTAGAAGGATATAGTGATGCTAAGTGGATATCAAATGTAAAAAATTCAAAATCTACTAGTGGTTATATATTTACACTAGCAAGTGCAGCTGTATCCTGGAGGTCTTCTAAATAGACAGTATGGCTAGATCTAAAATGGAATCTGAATTCATGGCGTTAGATAAATGTGGTGAAAAAGCATAATGGCTACGAAATGTTTCAGAGGGTATTCCAAAGTGGCTAAAGTCTGTGCCTACAATTTATATTCATTACAATGGACACAAAGCAACATGTATAATGGTAAGTCTAGATACATACGTCGTAAACATAATACAATTAGATAATTTATTTCTAACGAAGTTATTTCTATTGACTATGTGAAGTCAGTAGAAAAATCATCGATGGGAATGAGATTAAAACCCATTGAATGATAAGTCAAAAACGAAGGAAAACTCAACCTCGTTGATTGGAGATCTCAAGATCTAGGTTTAAAGGGACAACCTAATTGTTAAAAACTAAAGTTGGATCACTGTGGAGATCATCCTCTTGTGAGAGTTACCTCATTGACCGTTCCTATGATGAAACAATGATGCATGTAGGGAAAAGATTGAGCTAGGCTCTTAATGATTTTTATGCGTCAGAAATCCGAGTAGAGTAATGCATGTTACTCTTACTTAAGTAATCACCTATGTGAGAGAGAAGTGGGGTCGTTTCAAAAGGAAATGATAGGTGTTCAGTTATTAGAAACTCTTGCAGAACCAAGTAGATGTTCAAGGCCAAAACGAACATAACCATGAGAATTCAACAGTGGTAGAAGAGATACATGTGTGTAGTATATCATCGTTTACACAAAAGGCAAAACAGTTGAAAAACATTTACTAATCAGCCAGTAAAATAAATATATTATCATAAGGGAAGATTCAAAGGATAAGAACTACCTATCCTATGCAATAGTATGCATGATATTGATCCATTGAACTCGATCATTAAGGTCAAAAGTGGTTTTGATGTCAAAATTTAACGGCTTTCTGTTTTATTGCCAATTTTTATTCATGTGAGGGATTGTTGAAAAAATAGCATATTATTATGTTATTTTGAGGGCACATTTTAAGTGGGATCCACTTAACAAGAGTGGAAAATCTTCAGAGGGTTGGATTTTACTCCGTAAACATTTCGAAATGGTATATTTATTTACTCAAAATGATGCTTGGGTAAATGAGAAATTGACTCTCAAAATACACTTTTGAAGTTGGAAATTTGAAAGGAAATGGAACTTATCCCACAAGGGAAAAATAAGTTAAAGGAATTGTTTTTATATATAGATATTTATTCATACATGAACAAGAATTTTAAGGATAGATGTTAAGGGATTTTTTATTTAAGGGACTTTTATAAGCTAAAGGATTTTTTATTTCCTTTTAAATTTTGTAAGAGTTTTCACAATTAAAATCAAAAGCAGTTTTTGATTTGTGAATAAATTTTGAGCTATTACATAATTGAATTTTTTGAATTGAATAGGTTGTTCCAGAAGCAAAATTAAATCATATATTGAATTCGAATATTCAATTTTATACAACAGTTACATACCCTCATGTGCATAAAAGGTAGTCTTCCCCTTTTGTTTTACACACAACAAAAACACACAGAGCACTTAAAAAAAAAAAAGATTTCTTCTTCTGACATTCTATTTTGATCGAGATTCTGCACTTTGTTGTTCGCTGGAATTATTTGTGTGTGTTTGACGAATAATTTGTTCCCGTTATATCCTGAAAAATAGATACCAACAAAGTTACAAGCACCGTAGTAGGTGATATCTGTTTTAAGAAAATTGTTTTTTAATAGGCCTCGAGTTTTCCCTATATTTTATTATTTTCTTTTCTTTTGTTTATTTGTTGTTGTTTTGATGATTTGCAGCAGCTGATCTACTAACTTTTGCCATTGTTTCTTTTATGTTGTTTTAAGAATTTACGTTCTATTATAACTTGATCTATAAACTTTTAATTGTTGACTCACTGCAATTTTTCCAATATCTCATATACTGTTTAGTGAGAAGCAGCCATGAAACGAGAACATAAATCAGGGTGAAAGTTTTGTTTTTGGAAGCCATTGGTTTGAAAAAAAATGGGAGAAAATGTAAGATTAGAATAAAAAGATACCGTTGCATGTGCTATTGCTTTTTCTTGGCTATATATAGAAAGAAAATGAAGGCAAAAAATTACCAATTACGTTGATGAGTTTACGATGACGACCATATAAGTAAGTAAAATGATTAAGAGTAATTGATAAAGTTGGGATACCAACTTTACATTTTAAGTGACGTGTTTGAATCTTGTGAGAAGTAAGAAAAAAAAAATCGGTTCGACATGCCCCCCTTCTTATTTTTTAATTTTTTAAAAAATCAACCTGATACGTTTCATAATTATCAATTTGTAGTTCTTTTTATTAAAAAAAAATTATGAAAGCAACAGGAGAAAGATATGAGATGATATAATTTCTTATAATAAAATTGAAACAAGAAGAAATTTTAGAGAAGAAAATGAGATGGACATAAGGACTGATTCTTTAACTCTCATACAATCACATCTAATGAATTACATCATAATGGCATGCTTATGGCGCCACTTAAATCAAGCTTTGTCATTTGCTTGGAATTCAGTAATTAATTAAAAATTTTATGTTACATGCATTAGCGTTTTTTTATTCCTCCATTATAGCTCGCTTTTGTAGCCTATTTCATGGACTAAAAACGACTTTTCTGTAGCTCACTCTTTGATTGATTTTATTTAAAGATTTCTCAGCTGCCCAAAATAGTGGCATTTAAAGTAATTATTTCACAGTTAATTTAATCAGTTTTGTAGTCATTTATTATTTTGGTATACTTAGAACTATAAAAGGATAATATATAACCCAAAGTATATTTTGAACTCCCTGTTGCTGTTGTTAATTGAATCTCTTTTAAGGTTATTTGGTAAGGAAGTGTTATCTTTAGAAAGTCAGAGTCGCGTGTGTTTGTCAAACACTATGCATCTGTGCCTTCTAAGTTGTAGCTCCCTTCACATATTTATTTATAGAACTCTATACATACGTGGCTTTTAAACTATATAGCTCCCCAACAACAGTTCCAAATGAACCCTTGTCTTAATTTAAAACACAAGCTGATTGTTATTTTAATTTCTTATTTTTGCTTGATTCCTTATCTACAAAATTGGGTCTAATTTTAGAGCTTTTCAAATTTTGATTTGAATCGATAATCGGACGACCTTTTGCATGCATCCAAAGGAATATGCGATTGGCTTTTATACTACCCCATTTCAACAGTTTTAGGATTGAAATTTGGCTTCTTATTTTGACGGGCTGGTAATATGTTAATACAAGAGTATACATATATTTTCAATAACACAAATTTAAAAGTTTATTACATACCAAATTGAAGCCTGCCAAGGCAGAGCCATTGATTGTAAAAGAAAATTTTGTTACACAATGAAAGCACAACAACTAGGGGTGGGCATATTTTAACCGAACCAATCCAAACCGACGGTTTGGATCGGTTTTATTAATAAAAACACTGATTTCGGTTTATTGGATTGCAAACCGACATCACTCGATTTGGATTTTAGATAGGAAGGATTTCAAATGGATTCAAACCGATCCAATCCAAAATTTACACTTTCATATACAAAAGAAATGTACACTTTCATACACAATAACATATCTCTTACTAGAAAAACAAAAAGATAAACCTAATTTTCCAAACACTCACGGCTCCGCCTCCACCTCCAATGCTTCCTAATTCCTATCATTCTCTAACTCTCTCAATCTCAAATTCTCAATCGCTCATTCTCAAGTCTCCTGAGGTATGTTTTGATTTTATTTTTCTTGCTAAGATTTTATTTCATTTTAGTCAAAAGTAAAAATGGATTTTAGTCTAATTGATGATAATTTATTTAATTAATTAATTCCATAACTAATTTTTTAATCTTTATTAATTATAGAAGCTCTCACCTCTTGTCGTTCTCAACTCTCTCAATCTCAATCGCTCATTCTCAAGTCTCATCGTCATAATTTCAAAAATAAGAACTTGAGCTATGTTTTGCTTTTGAAAGGCTCGAAGAAGAGGAACATGGTGGACCATATATGAGTTTTTTCAATGAGAGGAAGGCAGAACAGATCAGGCCACCCACTGCTGAAGATTGGAAAAATGCTTAAATATTTATTGAGTTTTTGAAATTTTTCAATGATGTTACAGTTGATTTCAGTGCTTCATTATTAGTGATATCTAACTTGTATTTTCATCATCTTTGCACCATTCAAACCCAATTGCATTTGTGTATTGAAAATGAGGACGTGCTTCTCAGTAAAATGGCTGAAAAAATATATTCTGTTGTGAACAAATATAAAAGCAGCATGTATTCTGTTATTAGAAATCAAACCGAAGATCCAAATCGATATCGGTTTGGATCGGTTCGGTTTATAAAAAATTTATGTCGATATCGGTTTGGGAATATTTCAAACCGATAAGTTTGGATCGGTTTGATAATACATCTCAAACAGATCCAAACCGAATTTGCCCACCCCTAACAACAACTGCTTCTTCTTATTCAATATTTTTTTCCCAAATGAGCAAGACGTAGCTAGCCAGGTAGCTAGAGTACTCTGTCATGGCAGCGGTCAAGGTTGAGATCCAGTTGTATTGGCGTTGTGATGGAGAGGGTTGGGACCTGAACGAACAGGTCTCGAACCAAAAGCAAAAACAGCTTCTGAACCTGAGCCTGAGCCGTGGCTGGAGCTGCTTCCTTTCTTAATATCCTACTAATTCCGAAAAACGAACCCAACACACAGATTATTAAAAACAAAGTTAAAAAAGTAAAAATAAAAATTTATTTATAATCAAAAAAGAAAAATCGACGCGTTCCTTAAAATTTTCGCAGTGTACTGCTAATAATCAAAATATTTGCAATAATATTTTAAATAAATCTAGTTAATAGGACCTAAAAATATTTTACGCAAAACAAAAAAAATCGACTGTAACAAAACGAAAACGCAGAAAAAAGTAGCGTATCGAGGTTGGCGTAGGATTCAAAAATCATATTTGGTCCTGGATTACTATCACCTGTACCGTATGCTCACCGCCGTTGCTGCTTGTGACGGTGCCTCCAAAACCTAACGACAAAATCAATCAACAAATCACTTTTTTTTTTTAACACTCAAAAGAATGAACTGGATGAAGAAGAAGAACAAAAGATTGAATTAGATGAAGAAGAAGAACAAAAAATAAAATAAAAGGTTACCGCTGAGAGAAGAGTAGGCTGGCTTAGTGAGAAGCAGCCATAGAACGAGAACAAAAATCAGGCTGAAAATTTTCTTTATGGTCGCCATTGGGCTCGAAGAAGATGGGAGAAAATGTGAGGTTAAAAATCAAAAAATACATTTGCATGTAATGTTGCAATTTATAGAAAAAAAATAAAGGAAAAAAATTTCCCAATTACGTCGATGAGCTCACGATGATGACGATAAATTGCTGTCATGAGAGTAAGCTAGCAAAAACGGTAAGTCAAACGGCGAAGCAGCAAGAACTTTTGACCAGGCAGCTAGCGTGCTTAGCTAATTAATTAGCTTTATCTACAAAATCGCCCAGCAAACAAATGACAAATTGCAGGTCTAACAAAATCAAAGCAATGAATCTAGACTGTTCAATCTATAGCAAATTAAAAAAATTCATCGAACAATATAATTTCTGCAGCTACACAAAAAATAATATTTTATTACAAAAAAAATTTATTTTAGTGGAGTAAAAACGACTTTTTTTTAAATTAGTAAATTACATTTAAAGGGTAAAAATGACCAACATTACATCGCTACATAAAGCTAAATACAAGATTTTAAAAAATTTATATACCACTTAGGATAACTTAAGACTGAAGTCTAGTAGTTAAGGAAAGCAAGAAAGTCAAGAAAGTATTGTTAGTTTGGGGGCAGAGGACTGGGGAGAAGAAAAGAATTTAATTTCTTTTTCATTTTTTAATGTTTGGTTGGACCAACTTCAATCGAATTGAATTCAATTTCCATCAAATTGTATTCTTTATTAATGGGTAAAAAATTTCAAATTTCAATATTATCCTCTAATAAAATTAATTTTAAATAAATTAAAGTGCAAAAATAACTTATATTTATTTTTTAAAATTAATAGGGTAGTTTTTTTGGAAAAAGAAAAAGCATTAGAAGAGATAAGAACGCATTCGTGATGAAAGGGAAGCAAGAAAGTCAACAGGAAATATTTGACCGAAACAAATGGCCCATTGTTTTGAAAACCGCTTATAAACTATTGGGACTTCGCCTCTTTGCATTTTGGGCTTGGCGTTCAAAGACTTGTACGTTTGTTGCCTCTTATAATTGAATCTAATATACAACTTACATGTGGTCAAAGGAGGTTTTTTGGATGCCGACTGAGATTCGAGAGAAGAATAAAGACCATAATGCGATGCGATCAGGATTCATTTTAATCCAAAACTAAAAGTGGTCTTTATTTAATAAAGCAAAGGGCGGCCACAAATAAATAAACAGTATGTCCATGCTCAATAATATACATCATAAATGCCATTACTGTCGAATGTGAAGTAGAAACCACGCCGCGTGTTAATGTTATGAGAATTGATATTAGAATAGGATAAAAGTTCTGTCGATTTTGTCTTTTGAAAAATTAAAAAAAATAAAAAGCAAGAAATTGGAGAGCTAAAATAACAATAATGTAATTTGTAAAATTGTTGAATGCTAGCTCTTGGATTCAGTCAGAGGCTAAGATTAAAAGTGCACATAATATCAAATTCAGGACTCTTGTTGAGAAAATGTACTATATGTATGAATAAAAGAGAAAAAGCATGAATTTTAATAATATTGTCTTCTAACTCAATCCGTATTTTAAAATAACATATCTGAATGTTAACTCAATCCGTATTCACCGAAATGAGTACTAAAAATAGCACAGAAAGTATATATGACAAAAAGAATTATCTTGTAGTGAATATATTTTTTTTTAATCCTGTAGTAAATTTTTTTTAATCTTTCAATGGTGGTGTGTTATTTTTTTTTTACTAATCTTTGTAAACTTATCACTACAGAAGATTTTATAATGACTTAACAGTTGTATTGCCATATCTTAAGAGCTCGTATTTTGTTCCTCCTTGGCGTGTAAGGATTGTGTGGGTTAATTGTTTGCGGCTCATTCGGAATATTCATTTTGTTTATTCACTTCCATTAGAAAGAATCTTCTTGAGGTGTAAGGAATATTGTTAAATTTACAATCTATAACCAGCTAAACCATTTAACAGACATGACAATTAATAATAACGAAACTGAGCACAAAATATCAAAACGAAGTGTAAAAAAGGTGGAAAAAAAAAAAAAAAGAGTGCCAATGTTAAACACAAACCTCACAAATAATGAAATCAATTTTAGAACGATCGTAGTCAATGGGCTACACACCCATGCCCTCAAAATCCTTGAGGGCATGGATTTTCTACATTATAATAGGGTAAAGATATCTCTTTAATTTTAAGTGATGGTTAATAATATTCGAGCGAGCTGTATTATAATAAAATTATTTAAGAGAATTTTAATTGATTTTTTATTATAAATATTAATAATGATCTGATATTCATGAACGATCATCGATCTAAAACCTAACAATTATTTTCTTTGATCTACATTGAAGATAACAGGAGAGTGCGTGGAGAATGTTTTGACACGTCCGTGCTTTCTCACTGGCTGGTGCAATTATTGTGAAAATTCAAAATCATTCAACAAGCCAGTTAGTTGTGTGTGTGCAGACAAATTAGAGGTCATCAAAACTAACCAATTTCAAGGTCAAAGGTATTAACCATAAAAGACGAGGGCCGGTGAACAAGTAATCGACAAGTGAAAATAAGATCTCATTTCTAGACGTTTCAAAACATGCTACTACCTACTACCACTAATATATAGACAAAATTTATGTTCGGAATACAGCTTTATCTCTTGCCATATTGGGGGCGATGATTTAAGTCAATATTCATTTATTCAGTTCAATTAGATATGAACTAGTTTATATTTTGTGTCAGAGTTACTCATTTATGACACTTGTTTAATTAAATTAATCATTTATGTTTATACTCTAAAATTTATAATTAATTACTTAAAAAATAAGGATAAAAAAATATAATAATGCATCACATTATTCATTAATACGATTATTTTACAAATTATTCATGTTTATATATATATTCTTTCATAATAATTTCTTGTCTTTTATAAGTATTATTATTGTGGATAAACCAACAGTTCTGGCAACTTCAGAACTTTACCCTCATTCTAATTAAATTTGCATTGATTTGCGATTTTTCCGCGTGATGCCGGTCCGGTGTTTTAGATACTTACAATTTTCGAGTTACACACGTTTCACTGACTTGCTTTTTGATTAAGCGTGATATCTATAAAGTTGATTAAGGGCCAAGGGTCATGCCGGACTACGTTTACCTCGGCCTGGCTGAACTTCGACCTAATTTTAAGGGCCAAGATTCGGGCTTGGCTCAATGTTGTAGAGCCTGGGTTGGGCTTAGATAAAACCTAGGCTCGGCCTCTGCCCTGCTCTATAGACCAAGAGTCGAACCTTTTGAAGGACCAAGCTCTATGCTACGTTTGGAGGGCCCAGCCCCTCAGCCCTATTGTCATCTTTGAATGTGCCCTCGGTGCTCTTTGTCATTTTCCCCCTCAAAAATTAGGCCCGGTCTATTTTTCCATTTTAAATCGCCTGACAAAAAAGGGCAATGAAGTGTTTGATTTAAATAGCCGAACAAGTGAGGTCTGAGCCGCTTATTGAGTATTAATCAGAGGTTCATAATCACGTCGAGGAGGCACCATCAGGGCCATCCATTCGTGGTCAATGTAAGGCCAATCTAAGCTCTAGAAGCGACGTCAATGCGCAAACAAGAAAGAGTGATACATGGTGCGATCCGGTACGTCCAAACCACAAGCGGTCATGCAAATCAACAGACCAAACATGCGCGTGTCAGTATCCGGGTCCAAATGTCTTTAAGAGACCATGTGCAGAATTAATGGGCTGGGCATTGGCAGTTGGGATTGTTAAAAGAGTGGGGCTATGGGCACCCCTTTGATATCCTTTTTAAACACCTTTTCTGTTTATTTCCTCCTCAATTTCTAAAATAGCCTTTATCCGTCATTTTTCGGCAAATAATTTCAACCTCCTTTCCGTTATCACTCTTCGACAACTCTCACTTCAAGTTTCTTCTTTTTCTAGGAAAGGATGTTGATAACAACCCAATATTTTTGTATCCCATGCGCTTAATTTATTATGAGGTTTCTATTTGTTTTAGTTTTATAACTTTCAGTTTATGACATTCTATTTCAAAATAAATATGTATAAAATACACACAAAGTTTAGTTATCTCCTAACATTCTAATAACGTTAGTAATTTATGAAAATTTTATAAAATTATCTTTCCTACAAAAATAAATTGTTAAGTGAAAAAAATATTTTATATCAAATTCTTACTCTTTTACAATTGACCTTTTTTTAAAAAAAAATTATAACTTTAATTTAGTGAGGTGCATCTAGTACTTGCTTTGGAAAGGTCCAGTTGTTATCAATAAGTTAATTTACATGGAGGGCCTTATAAAATGTCACATTTTGAATGTTTCTCATGCATTATATTCATAATCATCTTACAAACATTTCTTATTGAAGAAAGCTATAAAAATTTTAAAGTAACTTCCTTTTTTATGTCTACCCTGCCGGTAATCCATTTTCCCCCCTACTTATATAAGCGAAATTTAAATTTCAAACATTTTATTTTTCATACAAAAGATCTTACCACCTTAGCTAGTTGGTATTTTAAATTGAATCATTTACATTACACTCCAATTTGTTTCGGGATCAATGACTTGTAAAATAGAAAATGAATGTATGTTCATAAAGTTTGCAATCTTGACATGCATGAATGATAATCTTTAACTTATTTTGGTGTATGGATGGAAGATTTTTCATACCACTTTACTTATAATCTTTTGAGATTTTGATATATGATTTATACTAGTTTCCATTAAAAGAATGAATAAAAACAATTAATAACACATTCAATTTTTATTCAAAACTTTTTTATTTATTTGAATAATCACTACAGATTATTTATATATATTTGGTTAAATATAATTAAACGTCTTATTGATGTTTATGTACACTATTTTGATGGGTTTATAAAAACATAGTTATCATGATAATTTAATTTACTAAGGTTATATTTACATCTAGGTGGATCTATATCGTAAAATTTAAACTTTTAAAATTTTAGTTCATAGATTTAGTAAGTAAATGAGTTTAACAGTAATTTGAGGATTAAATTAGTGCATCAGGCCACGCTTCAAATTAAATTGGGTTTAAAGAAAGAGAAAGCTGAAGGGGAGAGGGTGCTAAAATATATTTATACAAAATCAAAGTACAAATCTTGGAGCACAATGGGCCTGGGCTACAAGAAAGCAATGGCGGCTCTAGTATTTTACCGATGAGAGAATTGCTTAAAAGGACATAAACATTCATGTAAGTCAATTTTTTTTCTTTTTTATTTTAAAGACAAAAGGTAAGTAAAATTAAAAAATAAAAAATGATTTTTAAAACTTATTTAACTCTTTTAAAGGATTGGCCGACAAAAAAAAAATTAAACAGCACTGGCCAAGGCTATGTACCATGCACCGCAAAATTTAGTTTGCTTGCCGACTTATTTGTTAGCAAGCAGTAGGCCGCCACGTGCTCTACAGTGAATAAGATTAGGTTAGGTTAGAGAGCTCGATGTTTCCCGAAACGAAAGGTTTGTTGGAATACTAAAAGTGAAAGATTTTAAAATTAAATAATTAAGTTTTTTTAAGACATTGAAAAGGTAAAGTTTTTTTTTAGAAAGACTAATAATGAATGAAATAATGGTAAGATAATATTAAAAATTATATCAATTAACACTAAAGTTATCAAATATAGATTTTTTATAAAAATAATTTTTAATCTTAGAATAATTATTAATTAAAGAGATGTTTAATAGGTTGTCCTACAAAAAGTAATTAAAAAATGTCTTTATTAATAAGAGAATTATTAAGAAAATACCAGAAAAATAAAAATATAGGGCTTTAGGCAACCGTCTTTTTTGCCTATACTTAAAGTCACCCCTATATGATATAAGTTACATATGTTGTAATTCTGAAAAGAATTTATGTCAACGATAATAATATCCCTAGACACATCAAATTAAGTATTGACTAAGCTAAAGGTTACAACCTAGCTATTTAATTTTCAGAACTATTTTGAAAATAAATAATTGAGCAAGCTCTAGAAAACACGAAATTAAATTTAACATATTAATAAATATAATTCGTTGAAGGTGGAATCAAGCATGTTTAGATGTACTTCTCTCTTATATCTAGTTACTCAGCCACCATTACAAAACGAATCATTATATAGAGTTAAAAGATTATGGAGAATAGAGACTCTTTTTACAAAATTACTTTGACTTGTCATCTAATTAACATATGGACTGTTGGAGTGGAGTATCTTAATTGTTAATTCAAGGGTTATATTTTACCTATTTAAAAATTGATTCATCATTTATACATGGAAAGAAAACATATTAATCATCCTGGAAAATTTTGATTTGGCATAAAATTTTAGATTTTATTAAAGTCTAAAAAAATTATTATTGTATAGTATATGGTGTAATAATATAAACCACTTGGCTCAGCCCGAGTGGCCAGGGCTGCTGCCCTCCAACTTGGAGGACAGCAGTTCGAACCCCACAAAAGCATTGTGGGGGTATTTCCTTCCTCAATTAATTTGAGTGAAGGTAGTATTCTCCATTACCCATGAGTGAGGAGTAGATATCCATCGAATATTTGTGAGGGTTAAAATCTGGGCAGAGTTCCATTAGCATTTATGTAAGTTGGTCCCAATAATAGTCTGATTTGTAAATATCAGTTATAGTCTCATATAATATTAGTTGTAATCTGAGTAATAGTATCATGTAATAAAAAAAATAGTGTAATAATATAATAACATTACACTAATACACTATGTGATGTTAATATGTTATAGCTTTACCATTATAGTTGGATAATTTTTAAACCATCCTAATCTATATTTATGGAAATAATAGAACCTTTAGTCATCAAAAGACAAAAGAAGAAAGAAAAGGATTTCTCCATCTCCGTTATCTGTTCATCTTCCCTAGACCTTGAAAACAACTTTCAATTTATGGTTCTAAAACAAATTCCCTTTTGTAAGAACCTTCTGTGACTTCCACCTCTTCGTTAAAAAGCTGGCCACGCAACAACGCAGTCATTGGGACCATACGTACAAAGCTCTAAGGAGACATTCATTATTGTTCTAAAACAACGATATGGCCGGTGTTCATTAATGAAACAATGGACCAACCCCATCGCTTGCCTTACATATATCACAAATTTATATTTCTGAACGGTCTGAATTTCATTATTAAGATCTCTTTTTATCTAGCTACGGTAGCTTTTAAAGTACATATATATATATATATATATATAATTATGAAATAAAAATTAATAAAATACAATAAATATAATTTTTAAATAATAATTTTAATAAAATTAATAAAAATATAATAAATTTGTTAGTATAAAATTAAATAAATTTAATTTTCAAATTATAACTGTTAGTAATTTAGTATTATAGTGTTGTGCAGAAATATATGAAACAACGATTTGAGATAATTCAAATTTCTATTATTATGATGAAGGTGGAGCACAACTCTCTCAACCTCACTTCCCAAATCTCCAATAAACCCTTTGTCTTAATTCACAAGTATCAAAGAAAAAAAATACTCAAATTATTCGAATTCCTCAAATAATAAGAATTGAACCTCGCAAATGCTTACCGGAAGCTCTTAACTAATGCTTATAGAAAACTCACAATTATTTTTCTTCGATACATAAAAAAAGGAACTGTAGGCTATTTATAGCCAATTTGCAAACAATAGCCACTTTATTTTAGTCCAAAATGGTTACTTAACTTGACCAGTTACTTTACCAAAATGCTCCACCAATAATTATTTAATGACACCTAATTTGGTCACTTGGCTTACTTCAATCTCAAATAAAACTTAAGATCAGTTCAATAGTTAAATAAGTTACATTAAGGATGACTAAGATGTCGTTTCTTGTCACAAAGTAGTACTTAATTTCTTGTTCGATTTGGACGCTAGTTGTAATATATTTTGAACCAAACCATTATATCTTTAATTCCTTTTTCGGTCAAATATTATCCGATAATATTGTCGTTTATTCCACATAAAATATGTTATTCATCTCTGAATTGAAGTGGAAGCAAGAGTTCAAAAGTTCACGTGAATGAGATACTGGAAACTGTGGATAAGTCGTTAAACTGAACACAAGGCAAGATTTCATTTAATAAACAGAACATGAAACGAGACATGAAAAGCAAAGACAATAAGACAGAACATGAAACGAGGGCGCGAACGAGACTCGCAGTACAAAGTGTAGAGAGAGACTCATAATTCGGACACAAAAATGTCCTTATTATTATGCATTTATTCTACTCCGTCAAACTTAAACCTGAAAATCAACGGCCCAGATTCCTGTTCACCTGACCCTGAAACACAATAAAACAAAAGTAAAAAAAAATTGAAAATTGAAAAAAATAATAATAATGATGTGGAGATTTAATTGAAGTTGAAGACATACATAGAGCAGTCAGTGGAGGGGCTGATCTTGTAAGGAATGCTGACTCCACAAGCTCCTGGAAGACCAGCAGCATTATTAAGGTTGAGGTTAGGGACTGCACGGGCGGCTTGCTTCAAGCAGTTGCATGCAGCTTGGCGGTCAGGTGTGGTTCTGGCGGCGGCGTTGAGAGACCTGACGCCGTTGCAGCATGGCCCAGGTATAGGGCCGCCCGCTCTCAAGAAAACGATGCATGGTGCCAATGCGCTATTCACCTGCCCACATGTTATGGCCTGAGCACTCAGGGGACCAGTCACCAACATGCACAGAACCAAAGCTGAAACAAGCTTGAGGGCAGCCATTTGAGATTTCTCCTGAGATTTTCTTTTTCTTTTTCTTTCTTTTGCCTTTGTTTATGGCTAGCTGTGTTTAGAAGCTTGAGTTGAGTGAGTGAAAGTGTGGTAAGGGCTAGGGTTTATATAGAAGCTTTAAAGAGTGACTACTGTACTGGTTAGTTGGTTGTTGAAATAATTCAATATTGCATTTGATGCCTTTCTCTTTCCTTTTCGACCGATGCGAGTTTCAACGACATTATTGGACTTTTTGATCGTCACATCCTGGACGTGGAAAGCCATTAATTAAAATGGGAATTAGATTCGCATGAATGTGCCTACAATTTGTGTTATTCTTTTCTAAGAAAATGTATGTTAAAAAGAAGGCTCATGAAATTTCATATAGTATCCAGGTTTGATTTCATAAACATATAGTCCAAAAATCATGTGATGGGGGGAGTCGGAGCCGACTGGTTTACGTATACACAATAGCTAAAGCAAAGAATGTCTTTTGTTTGCAATATTATGAACAAGTTTATTGTCCTTCAAGAACTGAAATTACAATATTAACATAAGATAATTTTTCTGTGGGAAAAGGATAAACACACCCCTAGCTAACGTTTAAATAAACGGACAAAAACCTTCCTAATGTTTCAAAAAAGATATTTACACCCTCATTTACTAAGGGGAATAATAACTTTTAATAAAAATTACCGCTATACCCTTCTAGCATATAAAAAAAATTATTGATTATCCAATTTGTCCATATATTATTAATAAAATTATAAATATACCTTCATTACCCAATTTCTCTATTTAAATTTTTATTAATTTCCCTCTTCAAGCCAAATAAATTTAATTCATTACTCAAGAGTAAAAATAAATAAAATTGGTTATTAATGTTAACTTGTATTTCAATTAATACCATAATAAATAACATAAAAATTAGTTATAAATATACAAGTTTAAATGATAACATGTGGAGAATTGTTAAATACACAAGTTTAAAATTTAAATAAAATTTTATGGTATTAATACCACAAGTTAAACTTGTATATTTTTTTTATATGTTAGAAAGGTATAACAGTAATTTCTGTTAAAAATTATTGTTTCCGTTAGTGAATATGGGGTAAATGTATTTTTTAAAACGTTAGGGAAATTTTTATCTCTTTATCTATACATTGGGGGGGGGGGGGGGTGTTTGTCATTTTCTCTTTTTCTATCCTTCTAGAATTTTCAATCAAATCACGGGGCAGCATGCAAAGTTAGAAACATTTTCAAAGGAGACAGATAAATTTATATTCAGTCAGTAATATCTCATCACGCACACACACACACACACACACATTCGTTTGGAAATAATTAACCATCACAATGGAAGGAATGAAAAATAAACTTTGAATAGATGATATGATTATTTATTGCATATTTTCATTTAGAACATTCCACACGAGTCTTACTATCAAGTAAAGATTAGGTAATGGATAAGGACATAGATGAAAATTATTGAGTGATCCAACTCTTCGGCTTAATTGAGAGTGCCATTTTAGTAGATACTCATGAGCTCAACTTATAATTAAACTAATTAGTTGAGAGTTTCAAATTTATATTTTTAGCTTAATAATTTATCTCAACTAATGTTGAATATTTCTTTAGTCTGGTTCTTGTTATGTAAAAGGAATAGTGTTAGACTCGCATACGAGTGAGTTTAACTCGAATATCATGTAAAATAACTCGCTTCAAAAATAAATTTTAAAATTTTATTGTTAGTACAGTAACTATACATGTTCCTTTTGAATTTTTTTAACCAAGAGTTAATTCTGTGATGTGGACTTGCTTTGAAAATTTTGAGGAGAACTGTAGAAGGATGGGACGGAACATGCACAGCTAAGTTTTCGGCAGACTGCATGTAATTGCTGGATCATCAATCTGCCACCTCACAAATTTATGACTTGAACAAAATTTTACGACATAGCATAGTTGAGTTAATTCGATAGAAATTAAAAAATTAATTTGTAATTTTTGCTACTCCTACTTTGGAAAAAAAATCAGAAAACAGAAAAATAATATTAAGAATTGCCTCTTCATCTCAGGCAAAAAGGGGGGAGAGAGGAAAATTAATTGTTTTCTTTATTGCAATTTCCATGGCCCATAGTTTTGTGGCACCTTTATTTTTATTTAATTGTATGTTTTATTTTTAACAATTATATATTAACCCCAAAAAAAATGAATCTCTCACAAATTATTTATTTAATAATAAAAAGAAAAACAACAATCCCGTTCATTTCTTACCGCACGTGCTGTAACTTCAATCAGCTATAGCTTTAATCAACTTTCGGTTTCGATGTTTTGAATAAGCACGTCTCTGAAGTCTTCGAAATCTGAAGAGTGGTGAGTAGAAGCACAGTATCCGAGGCAGCCACCGACGGAGATGAGAGATTTTAACAAGTGAACGCATGTGGACACTTGGCAGCAGTCTGATGGAGTTGGTCAGATCCCGTGCGCGAAAGTCTCGTCAAATTAATTGTAATAATTCACTGTTCCTGAGCATGGGAACAGAATGGGACTCTGTCAATTTTTGGTGCCTAACTGGCCGAGGCTGAGGCCGATGAACATTGATTTGGATGGCTTTGTGATTGCCCCTTTTATTAAGATATAAAATAAATTGCTTGAAAAACATTAAATATACACACTTAAATTAAACATTTCTCTGAAAAATTCCCATTCATGTATTTGTGCAGGTTACTATATTGCAATGAAAAGAAATATTATTAATAGCATTTTAATGCGAATATACATCTATGTAAAACTAAATATTAGTAAACCTTTTTTATTTTATGAGAATATTTCTCAATACAATAATTGATATTTACAAATTAAATTATTATTAAAATTAATTTATATGAATTCTTATAAAATATCGTCTAAATTTTTATTCTCACTAATATTAAAAAAATATACACTCCACTCAATTATTAATAACTGAGAAAGGAATAAGTCTCTTATGGGGGTCGAACAACTGCCCTCACTTATTTGGCCGAGTGGCAAATATTAGTGAACTAAATACAAGTAAAAAGAGAATCGCAAAATGTAGTAGTTTGTCACTTTTGATTTAATTTAGGGATAGTACAAGTTCGGGTCGTGAACAAAATACAAGCAAAAGAAAATAGAAAATGTAGTAGTTTGTCGCTTGTGATTTAATTTAGGGATAGTACAAGTTCGGGTCGGGCGTTCCTTTTGCACACCCAGCAATTCGGCTCGCGGGCAGGCCCAGGGCCGCATGTCTATGCTATTAAAATTAATTTTTTTTTTTTCACTTTATAACATGTCTTAGTGTTACTGATTTAAGCTTTTCTAGATATAAATTGTGACACTTCAGGAGAAAAATTAGAAATAAGTAATTTATAGAAATTAACTTAAGGTACCAACTAGTAACAAATAATTTTGTTAATGGGCTCCTAATATTACAAGTGCATATAATTTCACAATGAATGAGCAGTTGGGCTAGGTTTAAAGGAATATCATTTTTTTGGGCCGGTGTATATAGTAATTAACTAAAGTATGTACCACAAAAAAATACTAAATTTTTAATTTTTATGTCCAAGCTCCGGGCCGGGCTCTTTACTTTTTGTTCGAAGGCCGGGCTGGGCCTTAATCACAATCCTGCTGACGGGCTCGAAACTGTCGAAAATGAAAAAAATGAAAAATTAATTAGCTAAAAGCTATTGTTAAAGCCATGCTCTGTTGTATCACAGATTTGTGGATCATTTAAAAAAAAAATCAAAATCTACTTTAATATTTATGGGCTAGCTTCTTTTAATTATAATTATATAACCATAAGCAATTGGAATTGGGACTTGAGTGTAATTTACTGGGGAGTAAATGAAAATTATTGGGGGGCTTGAGTATAATTTTAGATTGCAATTTCATGATTTTTTTTTTTTGTTTTTCCCCATTACAAAATAGAGATCAAAGTCCATCCTAAGGGCCCTCCACGGCTCCACCCTACCGGCCAATGCAATCACACGCACCTATACCAATTGGTTTGTTATGAATTAATTATAGTGTCTCAAACTACTTTGAAGGTTTTTATTTTCACTTTTTTATTATTATTAATTGTGTAATATTACATTTGTCAATGAGATAATCTAACCTCGACTAACAACAATTCTTCAGCTAATTAGTATTTTGATAAAAGTACATTTTACCGATCAATACTGTAGGATTAAAAACTGTTAGAACCATTTTGTTAATTCCTATTTTTTGTCTATATATTTATAGGAATTAGATATTGTGTTAGCTTGAATTAGAGGATTCGGAATTGTCTTTTTTTTTGTATATTAAATCATCTGGTATTCGAAAATCACATTAGGTCTCGATTAATCTACATTCGAGTCGGGTAAGACCACTAGAGCGGCAAAGCTCTCCCAACAAGTATTTGACGCAGCTGCATTCTTAAACCTTGAACCGAAGATTTTGGTTAAGTTAGAACAGTCTCATAACAGCTTATGTATGCGCTTGCTGATAATTAGGAATTGTCTTTATAATAATTAGATTTGGAATAGGAATTGTTTTTGCAGTATGATTAGGAATTACGGTACACGCTCCATGACTTTAGAACATAATGCTTATTGAATCGAGATTCTCTCATGATGTAAAATGATATAGAGATGTCGTCAACATAAAATAAGAGAGAATTTATAACATAATACCACAAAATAACTATAATTCATTACTCAAAACACAGATCACGATTATATATTTAATATGACATAAAAAGCAAAGATACAGCATGACATGAGAGTGAGACTCGCACAAGTAGAGACTCATTCGGACAAAGAAATTAACATAATTATTTAATTATTATTATTTATTTATTCTTCTCGGTCAATACTTAGGATTAAAAACTGTTAGAACCCTTTTGTCAAATTCTATTTCTTGTCTATATAGATATTGTGTTAGCTTGAATTAGAGGATTGGGAACTGTCTTTGTAATAATTAGATTTGGAATTGGAATTGGAATTGTCTTTGTAGTATGATGAGGAATTGGTGGCACTGTCTCCATGACTTTAGAACATAACGAACAATGGTTCGAGATTCTCTCATGATTCAAAATGATAGAGAGGGACATAAAATAAGAGAGAATTTTTAAGATAATACCACAAAATAACTATAATTAATCACTCAAAACACAGATCGCGTTTACATATTTAATATGACATAAAAAGCAAAGATACAAACATGACATGAGAGTGAGACTCATACAAGTGGAGACTCGTTCGGACAAAGAAATTAACATAGATATTCTTTATTTATTTATTCTTCTCAGTCAATCATACTTGGAAAGTCACACAGCTCCAACTCAAGTTTACCTCACCCTGCATCACCGAAACATGAAAAACAAAATTCTAATTAAGAATTACATAATTAACAATCAGAAAATTGAAAAAAATAAAATAAAAACAAAAAGAATTAAAGAGGGTGGAGTAATTGATTAACATACCTAGAGCAGTCAGTGGCGGGGCTAATCTTGTAAGGAATTCTGACTCCACATTGACCAGGAAGGCCAGCGGCAACATTAGGGTTGATGCCGCGGATTGTTCCGTAAGCTTGTTTCAAGCAGTTGCATGCAGCTCGGCGGTCAGGGGTGGTTCTGGCGGCGCCGTTGAGAGACCTGACGCCGTTACAGCATGGCGGTGGAGGAGCACGCCCTCCAGTTCTCAAGTAACCGATGCATGGAGCCAAGGAGGCAGTCACCTGCCCGCATGTTATGGCATTAGTCACTGGGGCAGTCACCAGAATGCACAAAAGCAAAGCACAAACAAGCTTAAGAGCAGCCATAAGGATTCTTCAGGGAGGCTTTTGCTTGGTTATAGCTAGTTATCAGGTTCTGTTTACAAGCTTGAGTGAGTGAAACTGCGGGCAGGGTTAGGTTTTATATAGAATTTTTGAGCAACGGGAACAAGAAAGAGGGAAGGGGAAAGTGAGTTCGGGGTTGGTTGTTAGTTGAGAAAATTTAATTAATGATCCGATGGTTTGTTCTTTCGTACTACGCCCTCGATGTGCGTTTGAGTTTCGATAGTTTTACTGGACTACAAGTTGATCCTCGAATCGTCGAAGTTGGAAGCTATTATTGATTAATGAAAAAGGAATTCGACATACGTTTGCATGACCCTGCAATTCTTATTTATTATTTCTCAGGAAAAAGGAAAAATAATAAGTGGCAAAAGAAAAAAAAAATATATAAAAGTATGATGCACATATTCCAGTGATCATGTGAAGGGATGTTGACGGGTTTACGTAGACTACACCGATTGCAAAAAACATATGCCGACATTACATTACTCATTAAATATTCAAGCGCATGCACATGCAAAAGTAGACCGAATAGAGAGACTAGCCGATGGAATAGTACTGTTGTGGGATCGTGGCATGTGGAATGGAAGTATTAGATGTCGAGGAAAATGCGGTGGGTATTCGGAAAACTGTTGAAAATGTTAAAGAGATAAAGAGTTGATAAAAATAATGATAAATTATTACTGATTTACTGTGTTTAACGTTGTTTTTATCAGAATATATATCCTTTTTTTTTTCCCAAAATATCATTGCTCTTATTTATATTTTCAGAAATTATTTTTTATATAATAAATAGTTGGGGAGAATAAACCATTTATATTGTCAAAGTCAAACTGAAATTACATTTTAGGGCTCGATTTAATAGATTCAATTGGATTTTTGCCATCTAGTTACTAAACACTAATTATGCAACTAGACTAATAAATTATTAATGAATGAGAACGGTTTCTGACTTTAAAATAAATTTTCAACTTGAATTTGTTGTATTTAATTAATTCCAACGGGAGCAAATTTATAATTTAACAACTTACTAGCTAGATTGAATATGTCATCTGAAATTTTTGGACCACCCGCTTATCCTTTGGTGGGTCCATTACTTTGAACTCATAATTGAGATCTCAATTGATGAAGATGTGATTTAATGAGCTGGAATCAAGCCCGTATTGTCAAAAGTACATTTCTAACCATGACTGAACTCCATGAGAAATTTGCGTAGGACTGAAAAAAAAAAAAAAAAGCAACGGGAAATGGCCAGTCGAAATTTTCGGCATTAGAATTTGAATGCCATTGCATCGAAATTAAACGCCACGTGACAATTTTGACATAAATTAAGATTACACATGGGGCACGCTCGTTTTTTAGGTGGCTAGATCATCAATAGAGCAGAGTTGGGTAGAGGCAATTCTTTAATAATTGCCTCCTCCGTCTATTTCAGGTAAAAATCAAAGAAAAGTATTTAAATGATAAAAACAAATCATTCATTCATTTCAGTAATTAAAGGAAAAAAAAAAACATTATGTTTATATCATGTGGTATTTGGACCTGTCTATGTTACAGATTCTGTAACAAACATCTCCCGTCATCCCACCATCCGATTTTCTTTTGTTTAGTTTCTCACTCCACATCCAACCACATCCAACGGCTGATGCTGCAGTCTGTACCTTACAGAATCTGTAACGTAGTTTTGTCCGTGGTTTATTTACTGCCTTAGGAGACAATATAGGGCATCTTCTGATCAGGATTGAAATGCATGAGTGTTCCATATTGATTATCGTGTCAACGTCACTCTCTCCCACCTGCTTATTAATAATAATAAATGCAATGTCGACCGTCCAAAATAGTTTCGTCTTTCTGTTCCAATGAATCTCTTCGCTGCTACGATTTTGGTTCGGTGGCAGCTTTGTGCCTTCAATTTTGTGGGGCACAATTCTGAGTTATCATCGAAATTTTAATATATTTTTTCTCAAGTAATTAGTAGGAGTATGAAAATTATAATATTTAAAAAAAAAAAGAAAAAAAAAACTCTGGCACCTTGGTGATATAAATCAATTAAACCCAACTCCTAATGGTCAAAGAGTATTTCTTTTTCAAAAGTCTGTTCAGATGTTCTAATACTAAAAAAATTAAAGTCGAGTTTCTACATTTATCAGCTAAAATATATCAATTATATGTCAATTCATTATTAATTAAAAATAACAAAAAATCAACGATAGTTTGAATGTTTCAAGTTTTTTCCTCCCGACGCAAAAACGGCAAATCGAGAAGTTTGCACGTAACACTGCAACGTGGCAGAAATCTGTTTATTGAAGCATTCACTATGATGGGAACACTCTCCTACAAGCGCAAAACAGTGAAAACTCCACGTAACACTGCAACGTGGCAGAAATCTGATGGAGTTGGTCGGATTTCGTACGTGAAGGCCTCTTGAAATTAATTAATAGTAATATCACTTCATGAATGGTTGGGACATGGACGTGGTCCAAATTCGCTGTCCGTCCGGTGAAATCGCGGACACCGTACCTTGACCCATTATCGGTGCCGCATCTTTATGGGAGTACTGATATTTAAATTCCTTTAAGGGTAGGTGAAGGTCTTCAAATTTTAATTTATTCTATCTATTTTCAAAATCACTCTTATTTAAAAAAATAAAAAATAATATAGACCCTTTTAAAAAAAAAAAAAAAAAAAACCTTTCTCCTATCCTTCTCCCTCTCTCAATCTAGTAGATTATCAAATTTCTTTATATGTAAGTATGTTGATTTAAAAAAAAAATGTTGAAATTTTTTAATAGATTAAGGGATTAATATCAAATACGGAAAAGAATCAATTTTATATTGTTGAGCATAAATCATTCAAAGCCAAGAAGAAAGAATGAAAGGATATATATCAAATAAAAACAATTAAAAAAAAAAACTCAACACACCCTCTCTTATTTGAAAGCGATAGTAATTTGTTTATTGAAGCATTCACTGTGATGGGAATTCTCTTTATTATCGTTCTCAAATTTCAAAGGTCAATTATTGAAGGTTTCTGAAGGTCAAATATCTCCAGCTTCTGTCGAAAATGCAACCCTAGAAAATGACAAAATGATTTCGAGAAGAAGAAGAGTAGCACGTCAAAGCAGTGTTATTATGTGAATGTGAAGTATATCAATGGAAAGATCGCCATGACCAATTATCTACTTGAAACTCTAACCTAACCCAGTTATGCTTCCAAAATTTTTATATGTGAAAAAAAAAAAAAAAAAAGCATCAGCCCATTTAAATTAATGGTGTAGGGTTTTGGTCCGGGCGACGTTGTATGTGGCAATTTATGATTGAAGGCTCCCCCAATTATGGTTTGTCACTGCGCCGCGCACTGACTTAATCCTTTTCAAATACAATACAAATCAAGAGAGTGATACGGAAGACCCCCCAGTAATTTTCTAAGTACCCTGCCACCCCTGCAAATGTACAGTTTGGGCAAGAGTGACTACGTGAGTCCATTTCGGTTTAGGATTCGTTGAACAGTGGGCCTGTTAGCATCCCTCTACACTCTTGATCAAACTCCCTCGTGTACAATTACAGTAATAACCTTGCCATTCAATTACTTAACTAAAAAAAGAAAAGAAAAGAAAATTTGCCATTAAATTACTTCCTTTAAAAAAAAAATGGCATGAAATTACACCCCTTATGCATTTTTGCCTTTTATCATCTTTTTTTTTTATAGTGATATTGAAATAAATAAAACAAAATTCCATAAACTGTAAAGAACCCAAAAAAAAAAAAAAAAGGGTCACCACCATGAAATCAGAAGGCCGAAATTCTGGGTTTAATATACAGTAGAAAGTTAAAAAAAAAAATGTTAGAGAGAGAACTAGATTTTATTAACAGAAACCTTGTAAGAGTTGTTTACTATTAATTTAAGTTTCTTTCAAGAATGATAAGTTATCTTACAAAGAAAGAGATTTATGGAAACTGGAAAGTTTATTAATGATGAAACTTAAAATTAAGAAAACTAATTAGTTATATAATTCCATTAGTGTTGGGAGTTTGTTAATCATATATGTGAGAATCGTTTGTAGTTGCACACTTGAATTTGTAGAAAGAGAGTCTTATTAACGAATTCCAATGAAACATACAAATGAAGGATTAGTCGTGAAATTAAAAATGAGTGTATTTACAAGTGATGCAATATTCGTATAATTATAGTGGGGTACATTTGGTTATTTATAAAATGAGTGGCTCCTCTTAGAAGTCAAAATACCCTATTTTTTTTCTCAAATGGATTACGATTTACATATAGTTATAGTCTATTACGAGTTTACACTTTATAATTCATTTTGAAAGTTCACCAAATATAACTTAAAAATTCACATTTATTAAAAAATAAGATCTCTATCTTAATGCATGAAGATATAATTCACTTTAAAGGTCCACTAAGTATAGTTCGAAAATCTATACTTCGAGATCTTTATCGTAATTAATATATGAAATATCTCTATCTCAATACATAAAAATATAATTCACTTTAAAAGTTTGTCAAATATAATTTAAAAATTTATACTTCGAGATCTCTGTCCTAATATATGATATACATCTATCTCTATCCATAAAACACGAGAGAGAAAGAACTTTGATTCTTCAAGTAACGACTCGAATCAAAGCTCTCACCTTTAGCGAGAACAACGGTTACCACCCAGATCAAAGGCCTAGTCGGCAGAATTCTAAATTTCTGTCAAAACAAGCATATTCCACCTACTCCATTTTACTTCATGTTCTTTGCTCTTTAGGTTAAGTATTTTCTCCCTCCAAAGTAAGTAACTAGTGAAACTGTGATTGTTGCAACTGGACCATTAATGGCAGCAACATCCTTGCGAAGGGAAGGTGCATTTCGTTCAAAATTTGAGGAGGCTGCATTACTTACTTACAAGAAAGATCATGCAGCATTTTCTGTTTACACATGAACCCCCCCCCCCCACGTAGTAAATCATATTAAATGAAATCATATTAAAGTCTTTTTGTTTTTTGTTTCGGGTTGTGATTATAATGAATGAAAGCAAAAGAAGATGCACCAAATATTGACCATCAGAAGATTTTCAAAATCAGAAAAAGGCATGAAACCCGGCTACACGTGCACAGCCCAGCAGGGACACGTCATCACCACTCTCTTATTTTGGTCAGCCAGCATGTCAACGACCACCCAATCAATATGGGTCACATGTCACTTAAAAAGTCCAAAAGTTAGCTGATGTGTCACTCTCTACTCTCTGCCACGTTCGCACGAGCTCCCTCCCGTGAACTTTCAAACAACCAATAGGATTTCCCTTTCCTGGTCTTTCTACCATAGTCAAAGAACCATCTAATTTTATCAAATATTATTTGATTAATTTTAAACTTGTTTAGGGCATGCTTGTGATCCTCGTATATTTTGCTTGATTGCTTCATTTCATTTTCAAAGAATATTTGCAAAGAGATTTTTATAAACGATCACTTCTATTTACCATTACTGCTCAACTAGACATCCACATATAATCGAAAAAGAAAAAAATTATCGATTCTATTTCATAACACCGAAAACCCTTAATAACAAATATATCATGAACTATTATCGTAATACTTAGTGACATTATTAGTAAACTTTTTTTTAAAGAATAATAGAGCTGAAAGCAGAGGGCTAATTCATATACTATTATCGTTGACTTTTTTTTTTAATTTTAACTAAATTAATCGGTTACTGTTTACCATTATCATATTCCTCATCAAGAAGTCAATATAATGATAAGATTAATATAAAAAATAAATGGCGTAGGGAAAATGCTTGTGATAAGAGAAAGGAGAGAATTATTTGGCCGTGTTTGCTGTAACGCAGGCACGTACCTTTTTAAGCTTTCATGATGTACTCCTTTAATTAATTTTAATATCAAAATTTATAAAAAAAATTTACTTGGGCAGTTAGGTCGGCACAAACGTGATAACGTTTTCTCTCATAAAAAAAATAATAATAATAATTCAATTCCCCTCTTGGTCTCTCAGCATGATCACAGATAAATAGCCTCTGCTTCGTTTTATTTTCTGTCAAGCCTTGGTCTAAGCAGCAAAATATAATCGATCAACAGAAGCAGAAGCATATAATCACAATGGCCACTAAAGCTAATGCCATGAAAAATTTTCCGTTTCTTGTTTTGTTCATTTTCATCAGCATTTTTGTTCACGCTGTAAATGGGGACTACGGTGGCTGGCAAATTGCACATGCCACATTTTATGGTGGCAGTGATGCCTCTGGCACAATGGGTGAGTTCTCATTTGCATTTTCCATTTCTTTTCCCTAGCTAATAGGTATATATGTGTGTGCACTTAGTTATATGTATATATTAATGATTATTTACTTTATAATTAAATTTCTAGGCGGAGCTTGTGGGTATGGAAACTTGTACAGCCAGGGTTATGGCACAAACACAGCAGCTCTAAGCACGGCTCTGTTCAACAATGGCTTGAGCTGCGGTGCATGCTATGAGATACGTTGCGCCAATGATCCGCAATGGTGCCTCCCTGGCACCATCACTGTGACTGCCACCAACTTTTGCCCTCCTAATTATGCTTTGTCTAATGACAATGGCGGCTGGTGCAATCCCCCTCTTCAACATTTTGATTTGGCCCAGCCTTCTTTCTTGCACATTGCACAATATCGAGCTGGAATCGTCCCCGTCCTCTTCAGAAGGTATTTTTGTAGTTGCTTGCTCCAAAAAACTTAAGCTGCCAGATTGAGTCTTTTAGGTAAAACTAGACTTGATATTGCTCAAGTCTTTCTACTATGATTTGAAACTAATGCCTGCAATCCAAGCAAGCACCCCAATTTCCTAAACATTGCTAAAAATCAGTGTCGTCGTCGTCATCATCATCATTATTATTATTATTATTGTTCTTTAAATTTTTGGTTTGTGATGCAGGGTACCATGTGTGAAGAAAGGGGGCATAAGATTCACCATCAATGGTCATTCATACTTTAACTTGGTTTTGATAACAAATGTGGGAGGTGCTGGCGATGTGAAGGCTGTGTTCATCAAGGGGTCAAAAACAGGGTGGCAAGCAATGTCCAGAAACTGGGGCCAAAATTGGCAGAGTAATTCTCACTTGGATGGCCAAAGCCTCTCCTTTAAAGTTACCACAAGTGACGGAAGAACTATTACCAGCTACAATGTTGTGCCTGCTAATTGGAAGTTTGGGCAGACTTTTGAAGGAGGTCAATTATAGAAATTTTGCATGTTTTCCAAATATGTTTTTATTGTAAAGCAGTACGGGAAGGGTTTATGCAGAGGTGACAAATGGGCACCAGCTGGGCTTATGTGTGACGATGGTTTTATTTTATCATTTATGACCTGCAATTGGGTTAAATTAGCAAGTTGTGTGTGTTTTGTATAATACCAACTCTGTCAAACAGAGTTTGGGTTGATTAATAAATGCCACTTTGATTTAGTAACTTCAATTGAATATCAGTGTCTCACATTCTCCGTCTTTTGATATGTTATCCCTCTTTTGTGGGTCAATTTGTAAGCAAATCGTTTTGTGGTTGATCTCTGAATCCCTTCGTACTTGAGAAGAAGCTGGCATTGCTTCAAATTCACAGAATTTCTTAGGGAAAAGGAATTTGCCACCAAAAATGGAAGAGTGCATGTTCAAAGCCACCTACATTACACATCCTCCAGCACCTCAACCATTCAACTCAGTTCATCAAAATTGGATCTGTTTACAGGCATGATGAACACAAAACCTTATGGATCTAAACACCACCTTTTTCCTGCACACTATCATTCAAAAACTAAATAGTTTATACACTCAATAATTGAGCAAGGAGTATTTGACTCTCAAAACAATTTTGCCTCTCTCAACCCCAAGTTTTCCGCCTGTCACCAACCAATGACCTGGAGGATCTTGTGGACCTTTGGTCATCTCAGACATGTCAATCAATTTCACCAACTTGTTGCCTGCAATGTTTTCTCTTGAACCTGTACTAGAGTCAGCAGAGTTGGCGGTTCCTGTGGAAGCAACTTTTTTAGGCTTGTCATTTGGAGAATGGTCCCATAGAGATCTTCGTATGGTGCATCCTGGTAGCCGAGAATACAAAAGCTTCATGTACAAGACATTTTTTGAACCAAAATCCCATACTCCGAGTTGAGCTCCAGTGACTATGTAGACCCCAGAGAGGTCATTAAAAGTTTCAGGGTTCTCAATTGGTGCAGTGCTCACATGAGAAAAATTCTTCCACTTTACTGGCTCAAACCATCGACTGTCTTGCTCTTCGGGACCCTGCCACTTTGGAGCACCAATTGCCACATGGGTGTCCCAGTAGCGAAACAAAATCTTTGGAAGAGATGCCAAGTGCTGAAGATGAATACTTAATCGATTCTGCTTGGCTCCTTCCAGACATAACTGCAAGCCTGTAACAGGCTTACGACCAACTGATATCTGCATTTTCATGAATCCAAAGTTAAAAGCAATCAAATGATCTGCTGTTCAGCACATAAATGACAACCTTGGTAGTTTAAACTATTAGTGTTATGGAGATAATTTCATTCATTCAAGTTTTAGAAAAGTCAGAGTGGAAAAACTATTAGGTCATACAGAAGATAGTAAAACACCAGATACAAACTCTGGTTGCCACAGCAAATGCAATGACATGATTCAATTTTCTTGAAGCTACCAAATACTACCTAACATCATATAGAGTGAGCTAATAAAACCTTTACCTGCTCTTGGCTGATGTAAAGCTTTTGCCCCATCATGCTGAATTGCAAAGATGGGCAAACAGGGTCCTTCCTCTGTTGGCCAGGAATCTTGTTCTGTACAGGAGCCCACACCCGAGGGATCTGAAACTCTAGAAAATATCTAAGCTCTTCAATCTGAGGCTTGCCTGTGCAGAAAATTTTTTAAGCTAATGGTTAGAATTATTTGCACTGCTATTAACAAAGCGCATGAGCCTCTATTACATTGTGTCAACTGTCTTACATTCAAGATAGAGACCAATAGCACGAGTCAGATGCTCCTTTCCAGTTATCCCATCAAGCAGAGCAGTGATCGGAAAGAAAGTCATCTCAATGACATCCGGAGAGGAACGGACAGTTCTTGCCCATTGTCTGTGGTTCTGTTCCAGATCATCACCTCCCCTTCTCCGGAAAATGACTGTAACATCCTGCATCAATGAGAGTTCCAGAACGTTCTGAGTTCAAGAGTCAAGACTTCACGGCAATTTAATAACAAAATATAAGAGTCATAGAAGAATAAATAGACAATACTCTAAAGAGAAAATGGATCATTGGCATATAAAGTAAAATGGGAATTCTGAGAATAATAATAGGAAGTCTACATACTTCTTTCCCCGTAAGATATGGCGCACTTGTTGGTTGAGGGTATATTCCTTGGCTGTTGAATAAGCCAGGATCAAGACCCTGCAAACTCAAAAGTTACAAATAGTAAGTCCTTGAGGATTAAGAAGTCACAGTATTATATGGAAGGAAGACCAAATACAAAGAGATATTGGGAACTAACCTTATCCTTCAATTTCAATTGACCTGAACTTGTGAGACTGTCCTTGTCAGAGAACCTCTGATTTCCAACATCCTGAACATAGGTTTTAATCTCCATGGTTGACAAAGGTGATGACTGATGTTGTTTAACGTATATCACATCTTTACCACCAATAGTCACTGATGTTATGACGTGAGTCCCAAAATTTTCAATAAAGCTGTCAACAGGAAAACAAATATATATATATATTTAGGTATGGTTCCAAACTAAATTAACAAAACTTTCCTCTTACTGATTCAAGCATCCATACCTTGCCAATGAAGGTGAGTCCCAAGATGCTGGGATAGCCCGTTTTACATTTTCTTGCAAGACTAATGGAGATTTAAGCTCAACTTTGGCAAGTGGAATATAAAACCCATCCATTGACAATGTCTTTGTGGCTGCAGCATCAATATGCTTTGAACCAGTGAGGCTAAATGCAGCATTGAAACTTCCAAGAGGAAAACCTCCAGAAAGATTAGCCTTCTCATTAAAATACTCTACCATCTGCAGTTATTGATTGCCAGAAACATATTAGAATGAAATAAAACAAAATAAATAATGAAATATGCTACAAACAGCACTCTTAAATTTTATTTTTTTTAAAAAAAACTCCTCTCTGATTTGCATTTCCATCCTGATGCCAACAGAATTTGGCAAAGTCCTCTCACCCTTCATTCTCCCACCACCCTCCCCACAAAACAGCCAAGCCAAGTTTCTAGGTTCATAAACTATGCTTGGTTAAAACAGAATCATTTCTAAGCCAATTCTCATGGGGGAAAAAAAAAAAACTCGGTTACTACAATCCAATGTCTATTCACATATATTTTAATTTGTCTGCTCCCAAGCTACCCAACAAATATGGTTTGGTATCCATGTCAATGTCTGAAACTAGTGGCAACGAATGCCTATCAGTACCCTCAACAAACTACTTGTCATCCATCATTGAATTCCATCAGATGTCAAATAAAAATAAGAGTGCTTCTTAAGTGCCATGAAGCTATACTGCAAAATGCTTGCCTCAGATTGGACTGGTTCAATCTTAATTCGTCAAGCGTCTAACCTATTTTCTTCTTCTCGTAGCCTCAACAGACCTAGAAAAATGAGCTCGGGCTCAACCTGTGAGGTAGTTTCCATGAATAACCAGAAACCTACTCCCTTGTTGCTAAAGAGCTGCTAGCCCTTGGAACAATTCAACACATTCCAAATACGAATTCCCGACAGAAATTATAATTCTGATTGACATAGGAGGCAGCTTATATAGGGCAGTAAACTAGAGTGATGACGATGGAGAAAATGATTATAACAATATATAACTCAAAAAACTTCAAATCACTCGGCTGTAAATCATTTTTTTATCAATATCAAATGTCCAATCACCAATTTGCCTTTGAATCAACATCTCTTTCTCCAAGCAAACAAATAATTAAAATTTTAGAGAAAGCCGGCATCATTACAACACCAGCCTAAACACAATTCTCGAACACCTAACTCTAATCTCAGAACATGAAACAACAAAAACCAATACATATTGCGTTAATTAGACAAAAAATTGAAAGCAGAAAAATAACAAACTTACCTGAGGATAAGTACAAACCCCAGAGCTCTGCCTTCCAATAGACTCTTGAGAGTTCTTAATGTCCCTAGAAACATTAGGCACAACTATTTCATCATACAAAAACAGATCCTTCTTATGTTCTTCATCAACCTCAACTATTCTAGAGCCTGCAACACCTTTACAGTACAACAACCTCGTGTCAAAATTCACATCAAAACCTCTCCCCAAAGCCTGCACTGAGTTTGCAGCTGTGTGCAAAGCTGCTGCATTTTCACCCATCTCTCATCAAACCTTAGGCGAACCAAAATCCGACCCAGGTCCCACGACACACCAAATTCAGGTCGGCCAACTTATTATCATCAGCAAAGCGTCGAAATTTCGAAACTTGAAGCAAATCAAAAACAGACCCAGTTCCTTGAACACCCCAAAATCAAAAACCCAGTTCGTGGTTTAAGTAAAATAATTGATCATTAACATCAACAAAATTGTTGACTGATGAAACCTTTGAACAGAGATACGGAATTTGAATCTCTTCCAGATCTTGAATCGAATGATAGATTACCTATATAATCTCAGCAATAGCTATATCTACTGTGTCTTGTATGTATATGATTCCCTGTTTCTTCTTCTACTTTAGGTAACTCAAGGCATTGACTCTTAGAGTCATTAAAAATTTTACAGAGGAAAAAGATATGTTTTACACTTTTGGCGTGTAAGTTTTGTCTAAAATGTTGACCTTTGAATTGCGCTAGATATCGGATGAAGCGAGCGTTAGATGTGATCCAACGGCGGTGATGTAATGAAGAAAAACAACGGATTAATTTACTTTTGATTTCTTGGTCCACGATGACAGTGACAGGTTTCTTTATAGAGAGAAAAGAAAAAAAAAAAAACTAAATTGGACTACTGTATATTAGTTTTCTTTCTTCAGACAATTTTCAAGAAATTTCTAAAATTTTTTTTAAATATAATAATTTTTTATTATATTAATAAAAAATTATATTAACATATTTTTTAAATTATAATAATTAATATTTATTAAATATTTTAATAATATAATTTTTGTTTAATTTTAATTTTAAATACACTCTAAAATAAATTAAATAATAAATAAAATTTAAAAAATTTAAAAGTCTTTACTTCACTCTACAAGAATGATAAATTTGTCCCAAAAATACAATTTTTGACGCGCGCAAGAGTTACCCAACTTACCTTTATTTGAAACGACCTTTGTAATTCTACCAAAGCACCAATCAATAAAATTTAATTTCCTTTAGGTACACAGTATTTGACTCTTCCAATTTTCAGGATAAAAACGAGATTAGTACCCAATTTAGAATTCAGTGAACGTAGAAAAGTCTCATGAACTTTTAAGTATTTTCAAGGAAAAAAAAAAAAAGAAGAAGAAAATTACTTCGTTTTGCCTTCAGAGATTTAAATTTTATTTTGATACAAGACCTACTGTCAGCCTTAAATTGAATTTTAAGGACTATTCAAATATCTACATTTGACCAAAATTCAAACTGTTGAAATTTTTTAAATATTTAAGTGCGTGCTCGTACTTGAAGAAAGTTATAGCTAATCCCTAATTAAAGACAAAGTTAAGAATTTGAGAATCTTTTTACAACTTTACCCGGTAACTTCCAAACGGGGTCGTTTGCTCCATTCAAAATCGAAGACTGAAACTTTGATTTTTTCTCTTTCTCCGGTCAAACCGTCCAATTTTCTACTTTAGTCACATTTTTAATCTGTCCAATAGTTTTAATTTAATTTTTTCAAAATGGGGTATCTTGACCAGGTCACATAGACTATATTATCTTAACCGATGTACATTACTCGGAGATTAATATCAATCAGATCACTATCTTACGTATTAAAAACCTTGCAAGTTTTGACTTTCATGTAGAGGGATAATAAGGCGTTCGTTTTCATCGCAAGCCCTGCATGTAGACATTCTAGCATATAAATGGTGTTGAAACTATCGAGTATCGATTGACCAGACAACATCACGTGATATTGCGGTTCACTAACTATGTTATGGATCCAGATATGCGCAAAACTGAAGATAAATTTGCTTAATTGCAATATAACAACAATTTTGAAATGAAGTAAAATTGATATGAACACGAAAGAGTTCAAACCATGTATCTACTTTACAACTAGTCATGTAAATAATTATATTTTTGTCTTTTTCCTTATTTTCCAGATGAGTTTCCTCACTAACATGATTTCGTTTCAACATTTTTCACTTTTCATCCTCAGCTAATCGTCATCGTTAGGGTAATAAACCAGAGATTCGCCAAAAATATATACCTACTATTGCATGCCAGCTTTCTTTGAATTGGAACAAAAGAAATTATCCAAAATTTTACCCACTTATTGCAAGTTCTTGCTCCTCTTAGCAGTGAAAAGTTGGCGAAGGAAAGCAAACTTTCCTCTTGCACGAGCAGAGAACTCAGTCATGGCCCCATTACTTGTGGTGGCTGCCTCGTTGGTATCAGATTCTGGAACAGATGGTGAAGGTGGTCTGAGCGTGAAGAGGAAAGCATTGAGCATGCGGATGATCTGACTGAAGCTTGGTCTCAAGTTAGGGTCCTCAACCCAACACGACTGAACAATAAATGCAAGATCCGGGGATATATCCTCCGGAAGACCTGGTCTCGTATGCTACGTCACAGACAACAATGATTATCAGGTTTGAAATATATTATTTTCAATATTCATAGTTTATAAGGAACAAATGCTATGTAGAGAATTATGGTGCATATATTGATTCTTGAACCTTAAAAGCAGCAGCATAAGCAGCCTGCAAGTTCGACATGCCTTCGAATGGCAAACGGTTGGTTAACAGTTCCCATAGCACAATTCCAAAGCTGTAAACATCAACCTTGTTATTGTAATGCTTCTTCTCTCCCTGACGCAATGTCACTGTGCTGTACAACTGCAAAGAGATGTACATATTATAGGTGATAGACTAAAAAAGTTACCATTGGGCGGGAAAAGTTTGTATAAAGCACAGGTAAATCCTTAGTCTCTCTGATGCAATAGATAAAAATAGAGAAAGCCAAGCTTAGTTTCTCCGATGCAGTAGACAAAAATAGAGAAAGCCAACCAGTCTAACACCAGTCATTCAACATCTTAACTAAAATAATTATGTCCTAGTGTTTTAAGATTGTCCCTGAGTTTGTACTTCAGCATCTTGAGCAATCAATCAAATCACATATGGTTCAAAAGCAGAAAAAGCAAAAAGAGATGCTAATCACAGAAAAAAGATATAACTGAACTTTTACATACAAGATAAACCATCACAAACAGTACATGCAGCCACTTCCAGATTATAGGAGGGGGAGTATTGTAGCCACAGCATCAGAAGGGCAGTGCGGAACCCTAGAAATGCACCACTTTCATGATAAGACTTTAAGCATAAAAATTTTTAGAAGAATCTTCTACTATGTTCCCAACCAAGTGAATGAAACAAAGGAACAGTTCTAGCAAACAAAATCTAAAAATTGCTCATACAAGGAGGACACAAACCTCAGGAGCCATCCAGCGATAAGTACCGGTTTCTGCAGTCATCATCTCGGTCACAGTTTCTTCTCTCGCAAGACCAAAATCCGCAAGCTTCAAAGACTTCTGATCTGGTGTAAGCAACAAATTGTCTGCATAAATTTCAATTAAGAATCAGACATTGACCTTGAACTACAATAAATACAATATACAGAACAACAGTTGACATTCTGCATTCAGTAACTGGGATTTGCATTAAAATTACAAGTGCAGATCATCCCATCTGAAAAACAACCAGTTAAGGCATCTAGAGATATGCAAAAACCATATTTAGCACAAGAAGGCCCTGAATACCACATTTGTTCTTATCATACACATAAAACAAAGCAGAAGAATGAAAGAAGAAGAGAAACGAGATTAAAACTGAACATCATTCTATGTTCCAATTGCCCCTAAAAAGATTTAAAAAATTAAAAAAATTAAAACTAAATGACCCCTTAAATGAACCCAGGATCAATACAACGAAGCCTATGGGAATGTAATAAACATTACCCAGACAGAGTATGCTCAAGATATACCAGGTTTTAAATCTCTATGAATAATCCCATTGGCATGCAGACAATCCATGGCTCGAGCTATGTCAAGAGCAAAATTTAAAGCCACATGAAGATCTAATTTGTTTGGACGAAGGCTAAATAAATACTTTCGCAGTGACATCCCTGGTAATAGCTCCGTCACTATCACCATTAGTGGATCCTTACAAGCTCCAAGAAACTGCGAAGGCCAAAAAAACAGACCAAGTTCAGCAAAATAGATATCATAGAGGAACTAAAGGGTTGGATACAACCATCAAAGCCAAACAAATATGACACATTCTCGATTTTGAAACTCACCTTGACAAGATTGTCATGTTTTACCCTAGACATCATATTCACTTCACGAATAAAACGACCCTCAAGCAAAGCTCTTTCATCTGAAGTGCTCCCACGATTGAGAACTTTGATAGCAACAATCCGATCGCCATACCTGGAAAAGTATTAGACTACATCTGTGTAACTAAGACACTAGCTCCGATTCAAAGTATGTTTACACGCCAATTGCACAGGACCAACAGTAAAATTCAATTCATAAGTAATAACATTGTTTGTAGTAGCGACTTTATCATATGTAAACGAATACATAACCTATTTCAAAAAGAGTCTTCTTAAATGCAAAATATAGCGAACTAAAACAAACTATTATTAAACCAACGAAGCAGAGTTGACACTGACCTTCCTTCATAAACTTTCCCATGAGCTCCTTCACCAATTTTAGAGCCAATAAACAATAATTTCGGGTCAACAAGCAGACTTCGATCGATTGTCAATTGCGGGGCCGTTATCGATCCATTTTTCACGACGGCTCTCGATTCTTTCTCGACAGAACCCCGCAAAACACGCTGGTTTTGCTCTTGTTCCCCCTCTTCTCTTCCTACTCTGTTTTTTTCGCTGTTGCTGCAACTCATGCTTGCCACTCACACTATCCCTGAATTCCTCATTATTTTTTTCTCTCTTTTTTAATTACAAAAAAAATTAACCACTAAATCAGGTCGAAATTAACAATTTTAACTCTAAATTTCATCAAAATCCTCATTCCACCGGACCAAAATCCAAATTTTCTATTCACAGTCACCTCACAGTCCAAATTAACCATCCAGAAACACCAACAATTCCCCCCAAAAAAAAAACAAAAATTTAACAATTTTTCCTCGATTAATTCCGGGAAAAAAATACTTTTCAGTAGAATAACTTCTGCTCTGAACTTAAACAGATTTTTTAAGCTTGAATGAAACAAGATAAGACAAAGAAAAAAAAAAACAACTTACACTCCACGTTAAATTTTGAAAATTTTCTTCACGTAACCAACATCAACATCATCTACAACAAGAGGGACAACACGACGTCGTAGTTTAAGATTCTTTTTGGATGAATCTAATTTCGTATTTGACGGAGAAATACCGCCGTTTCTTTTTATTTTTTTCCCGGCGAAGAAAAGATATATAAGAGTGCTTTTTTCAAAAATGGAGGGGGATGAACAAAAAACAAAACAAAGATTGGGAAATGCACAGAGAGGAGTTGATGTTAAGAAGAAACTAGTGCTGCCAATTGGGTTACGACACGTGGACACCACAAGAATCAGGCTTGTGCTTTCGAAACATCAGCGATTTGGACGTTCTTGGTCCAGGACGTTTAAGATGGAGCTCTCATACAAATTAATCTCTCTTTTACGGCTCGGCTCTGTTTTCTCGGCTCGGCTAAAGTTTCCATTCGTTTCCCTCGTGCGCGGAAAAGGAATATTTTCTAATAATAATGTTTCCAATGTCCACTTGTACCCAACTTAATAATGAAATCTTATATTTTATATTTTGACATTTTTTTTTTTCATCATTTTAAAAGAATAACGTTAGTTTGTCCCTTTAATTTTTATTGAACACAAACAAAATATTAGAGAAAATGGCTCAAAATTTTTCCCATAAATTCACATTGCTGTTATTTATCTCTTGGCCTACCCCTTGTATAATAAAACCTCATATGGATGTTTTTGTAATCGATGGTTTAATTGTAAGTTCCAATATCGCTTATTGCATAAGCACTTTTGTTTTGGTCGTGTTGTGAAGCCAACACAGTCATCAACTATTTCGTGAATCTTGGGGTCAGCATGTGAGTCGCCGCCGCCGCCGCCGCCGCCTCCCACCCCAATTGAGATTATCCGACTCTTGGTGCTTAGAATTCTCTCGTATTCTCATACTTTTTGTTATCCAATTGACCTCGAGTTTATTGTTATGTCTCTCCTAAATCCTAATTACGTGTTGCTCGCTTTTTCTTTTTCTTTTCATTTTTTTAATGCAGTACCTCGTTTGATGATGATTATAAGGAAAAAAAAAATCCGAGAAAGGATTGATTAGAACATTATCTCTACGTGTCTTTTATAAATAATAAAAGATAACAAAACATCAATGAGCATAACACAACATAAACAATTATATCATTTACATTTTACCGGTATTTACCTGAACAACTTATGGCTTTTATAAAATAATAATAATAACGTAAACAACAAAACATCAACGTATAATAATATTTATGATCATATAGTTATGGCGATGATTGATACTATAAATATTGAGGGTATTAATATTTTTAAAAAAAATCAATATTTGATCCTATAAATTGTTCATAACATTCCTACTTATCTCTTTAATTAACATAAGAATACAATAAGCATTCTTTCTTAGTATTTTTCTCTCGTAGTTTCTCTAAGTAAAATAAGTGGTTAAATTCAATTTTAACATTGATAATCAAATTAGTTTTTTATTTTATTTATAATTAAAACAAATTTTTTAACTAAATTTAAAAGATTAAGAGAGAAAAATGGGTAGGAGAGAATGATAATCCTATAAGAATAATCCATCAAGCAGTTTAACAAACCAACGAGAAAGCAAAATGTATTAATAAAACTTTTGTTGCCTTAAGTAATTGCTGAGTGAGTCAACTACCTGACTAGGCTCCTAATGTACTTCAATAAATTTGAGCCGTTGTGATCTTCTATTCACACCCTTGTGACGATATATTTTTTACTTTAATGCAATTTACTAAAAAAAAATTCCAAAAGTAATTGTTGAGTGTGTTCCTTTTTTTGTTCTTTAAAAAAAAAAAATCTCTACCGACTAATAAAATTGTAAAAGTATATCCACACTTTAAAAAATAAATAAACCCATGACTTTTCTGCAAAGAGCACGACCTTCTGCCACGTAGGTGTATGCACTGTGTGGGGACCAACATCCTCTGTCTGATTTAATTGTTTGTTTTTTGATTGCCTGTCAAAATATTAATTGATACGTGGTCCCGGCTTGGCTTTCATCCGTCGCCCTTCGATTAAGACCAGCGGGTGACTGTTTGACAGTCACAAGATGAGATCGATACCCGCGTGCTTGTCGAAAAATTTCAATTGCCTTTTTTTTTTCTTTTTTTTTTTTACAAGAAATTTTTCAATTGCTTGCACGTGAAAAACACATGAGAAATTAGTCGACAACAAAATTTCAACAAAAAAAAAAAGATTTTACCTAATAAAGTGTAAAATTAAGTTGAATAATATATAATTATATCTGAATTATTTAGTTTAGGAAACTAGTACTTTACAATCCTTATTTGTTTAGACAGTAATAAGCTTCTTTATTTTTTTAATCTCTAATCAATTACAAAATTTTCATTGTTAATAAGTACAACGAAAAAATTGCAATTGGTGCAATACTGCAATGTATAATAATTGTAACGAGAAGCTGTACAGAGAGCCTAACATTGTATGTGATAGGAATCTTATCATTTTAACACCTAATGATTTTTTAATATATCACTTTATCATTTAAGTTTTCTAACAATGATTTTTTACCCACTTAATATTTTTATTTTTATTATTTTACCATCAAACTATTAAAGCTAACCAAATTTTTAACTAAAGTTATAAAAGTTTGGTGTAATTTAACCTTCTAAAATAAAAAAAAAATACAAAATTAATTATATATAAAGAAATAATAATTTTATCAACAAAATAATTAATTAATAAAATTATAAATATTATACCTCATGAAATTCTTAAAATACTAAATATACTAGAATTCTTAAAATGTTCCTTTGACATCAGTAATTTAGTAATGGAACTAATGGTTTACTGGTAAAAATAAAAATAAAAATTGAAACTTTAAATGAGAAATAGAAATTGTCAGAGAAATTTGTTAGTAAAATAGTATGTCAAAGGCATTAGTTGGTAAAATAATAATATTCCTATATAACATTAGTTGCAAATAAAATTTGAATTTTATCTTATCAAACATTCATTGTGCGTCACTTATTAATTAATACTCATAAACAATAATTATCAGATTAATATATTAAATATCAACTATAGAAGTAGCTCAATTCTAAATCTCCTACTATAATATAATATGAATATGAGTTAAGTGGATGTACTTTCTAGAATAATTGATTTATGAAGTTATTTAGATTTCTAGATTTAAATTGTAATAAGTTTCCTATATGTATGTAATAATTGTATGTGTGCTTTTATATATATATATATATATAACTTGATAAGTCATTGTCATTGATTGATGTCACATACAGTAAGATAAGATGATTACATTTCAACTCTAGAAGTATGGCCTAACTCCCCCTACTAGGTTAGTACTTAGACTCAAAAAGTTAATTGGCTGTCCATTTCGCTAGACCATAAGATCAAATGGATACTGTGTTGAGTTACCTAACCTAAGTTTAGTTATCTGGAAAAATTAAATAAGTTAAGTTATTTTTCTAACATTTGTGATATTATATTATACTTTGTGTCTGTTCAGTTTAATGTTTTAAACATGGGGGGTATAGTTTTGTCCACTTTATTTTTCTTTTTCTTGAACAAAAAATAAAAATTAGGGACCGACCTTTGGACAAAATTGAGAAAAATGGACAAACGTGGACCAACAACATTCATACCTAATCATAAAAACAAGGTGGAAAAGGCAAAAATATGTGGGCCTTTACAATACTTATTAGGCTGCTGGAAAATTGAATAGTTTGTTAGTTGAAGTGTTGAATCCTCGTGCACAATTTATAAAACATGGGCATGACTCAACAGGCAGCCCCTGCCTAATTCGTCATCAATGCGATTTGATATATTCCTCTACCTTAGCTTCTTCCTTTATAATTTCGGATATCTACACTCTTACATTAGAGGTTAGCAGGTTCGAATCCAGGTCACACTAATAAATTCACACTTGATTTAATTTGTATACACGTAATATTTAACATATGATGTTATGTGTCACATGTATCTTGGTAACGTTATTGGGATAATGGCATATTATATTGGTGTCATTTTATGTGTTAATGCTAACAATTTTAGACATTACAATAAGCATACAAATAATGAGATTACGTGTCCCGTGTAAAAATTTTTCAAGCTCGATCAACCAAACATCTCTAAAGAGACTGAATCAATAGGAACCAATCAATGGGATTGCTCTTTCTTTCACCGGCTCAATACATAAAACTAAAAGGGAAAGAAAAAGCAGAAGTTGATTCATTAAAGTGACACATTATTGAAGTAAAAAGGCGAGTAGGCCTGCGGTTTTTAGGTTGATGGGTCTCATTGGCGTTATTTTAGGTCTCCAAAACGAAGAGCAACTTTGAATTCGCAGCCTTACTCGCAATAATACAATTTTTTTTTTTTTTTAAAAGGCCATGCGCCTTCTTCTCTGCCCCTTTGAATTTTCAAAGCTGAAAGCTCCAATTAGGAAGTGCTTCTGCTGCTGCGACCCAAAAGCTAGAAGAAAAAAGCACTTTTGAGGGGGTTTAAATGGCTATTATCACTTCGGTAGGCGTGCCCGGCTTCCCAAATTCGGCTTCGTGGCTCAAATGGCTTAACGAAGCAAATTCCTGTGAAACCGGTTACAGATCATTAATGGTAAGCTCACACTTTGAACTGATGAAACGACGTAGTGTTGCAGTCGTTGAGTTGCTAGAAGTTTACTGATGACGAGAGCGGCTGCTCTGTAGAATTAAGTTACATTACATCATACCATTAGAAAAGGCAACAAAATTTTGAAAAAATAATAATAATAATACAAAATCGGAAACAAACGTAAACTTATAAATTTACGATGCAAAATGGCATGCCTTGAGTAGCAAGTCAATGGTTTCAAAATGTCAACCGAAGGGAACATTGATTTTGACTTATTAATTAATTCAAAGCAAATATTTTTTTTTTTTCATTTTTCTGAAAGTAGATGATAAGTACTTATGTAGTAAACAATTTTTGAATACTTCTCCGATGATTGATGATCTAAACAAATAGTATAAATATACCCAAAAAAAAAAGCATTTTTTATTGTTGATTAATTTTTCAAAGGCGTTTTGTTAAAAAGTCAATGTATATACAACATCTCGAGGAATTTAATTTTTTATTTGAAAATTCTACGCACAATAGTCCAATTGCCATTTTAGCATAAAAATAAAAATTTAGTAAAATTTCAATTTGATACTACTCAATCTTAAAAAAAAACAAACAAACAAACAATGATGACCATAACTAGGATAAACAGTTTTGAGTAGTGCTACGCATTATTAATATTTTATCTTGAAATTTTTTTTACTAACTATATAATTAATTACACATAATTTGAGATTAAATTTAAATATAAAAAATTAAGTTATCTATTATTATTCAAAACTTTTTTAATCCCTATAGTTTGATCAAAGTGTCTATTCCATCCTCACATTTTGAAATATATCTTAAAGTTAAAAAGTTAAAAATTTCTTTTTGAGTGTAGAAGAGTTCTTTTGAATTAAAACAATTTAAAATTAAGAAAATCACTACATTAAAAAATGTAGTTTAACAATTAAAAAAATAAATTCAAGAAAATAAATGACGTTAACAAATTAAAAATAAATTCAAGGTAGATTAAAAAAAATGCCCACCACATCCCAAATCAAACTCAGAGCTTTCCATGTTACCTCTATTCATGCCATCACTATTTCAATTTTCAAGACTCCATTATGTTGGCGCTAATCGTGCTCCCATGCCGCACTGCGGTAGATTAAAATGAAGTTGAAGCAGAGAAAAAAGAGTGGTGATGGGGAAAAATTGAAAGAAGCTTCATGTGGGTGACTGACGGAACACGCCAGTAACTAAAAGAAATTCTTTATTTCATTGAATTTTGTTGGTGGGGTTGAAATTGCTTACTTGAAAATCATATTTTAAACTTTGATTTGTTTGTTTCCAACAAATATCAATGAAATTTATTATATTTTTATTTTTATTTGTGTGTATATATAATGAAATTTTTTGCATAGCTAAGATGAATCTTTTTTTTTTAAGATTTATTTGTATAATGTAAATATTAATTTTTTTAATAATTAGTTGTTTTAAAATATTTGAGTAGCCGTTAGTAGATCCATTTATTATTACGTCAGTTAATATCTAAAGAGTAAAAAATTAATAATAATATAAATATAACTTTTAACTCAAACAGAGATAACAATAAAAATATTTTAAGATATCTTTTTAAAATATAAAAATTAAATAAATACTTTAATTAAATTATAGGGATAAAAATAACTTTTACCCTATAATCATAATTCAAATTGGTTATGGACCCAAAAGGGCCAAAATGAAAAGGAAAATGATGGAAACCCAATCATGAGAGGTGCCACGTGTGCAAAAATAATGGATGATGACGTGGCAGAAGACAATTTGTAAAGCTCCAATGGTGGTGGGATGGGGATAGGGTAGCCCAAAGGATGAAAATCTGGTTGCTGACAAATTCCAAACGGAACCCCAACACAAAGAGAGAGTCACAAAATAATCTGATGCAAGTGGATGACATGTCGGCAACCCAACAAAATATTCTTTTCAATTTTTCATTTTCATTTTCATTTTCTGTGTATGCAGTCTACCTACTCTTTGATGTGACAATCTCACTTGCAAATAACGTGATACAAAAAATAAATAAATAAATAATTGTGGCTTTGGACTGGGTCTCGGGTCCCATGGCTTCGGTTGTACTGTTGTAGACAAAATTTGTGCATCAAAACCACAATTATATGCATAAAAATGATTTGGCTAACAATTTCGATCAGACGATCACATAACATTATCTAATAATGTGGAAACTGTGAATTAATTAGATAATGTTACTTACTATCATTTTAAGTTTTGAATCAATTCATCGAACAAGCATGATTTTTACTATTAATTTTTTTAAAGACAAAGAGGTGCTTACTCCTTTTGATTTAATCTCGGCTGGCTAGACAAACATTTAACAAATATGTTATTAGAGCAAAGTAATATTTCAGCCTCCGTTTGCTTCTCTAGTCCCTTTAAATTCATGCGACCTCAAAATTTGATCACCCAATTGATCAAAACGGCTAATTAGAACTTCCTTTTTATAGTTAAGTATTTCGGTTGGGTTTCTTCACTTTTAAGACTGGAGATTAGGGTTATTAAGTTGTGGTATGGATGATTTAACAAGTCAATAATTTTTTTTTCTTTTAGATTGATGCCTGCAACTCAAATTATGAGGTTGGATCGAATTAGATTAGTTATATTAGTAATGGGTTCAGTTATTATATCCTTACTTAAAAATAAAACATCGTTAGATTGTCGAAAAGTTAATAAAATCAGATCATTTGACGGTGTTTAGAGTGTAAAGTATTGTACCGTAATTATATAAATAATAGATCCATCTACAATGTCTTACCCATAACCTAATTCCATCGAATGGTTAAACAAAATTGAATCGAATCATCCGATGATGCGGTGACTATAAGATAAAGTACTTTAATTATGCAAGAAACTCCTTACCCAAAACAACTCAGGGGGAGTGGAGGCTGGAGGGGGAGACGCGAGCAAGCCAGCAACCAAACTAGCAAAAGCTCGAAGTTGAATGTTTATATGCAGACCCCAAAATGAAAAATTAAAAAAAAAAAAAAAGGGAAAAAAAATCATGACTGTGAGAGGTTGGAGGGCGGAAGAGATCTGAGGTAATCTAACTTTCTTTATCTAATTCGCTTTCAATGTCAATTTAGTTTCGTAATGTTAAAAAATGGAATGGATTTGGTGTTTCCACGCTGTCTGTCAAATTGTCAATGGTCTGATTTGATTAGTTAGAATAATGCTAAAGTTCCGTTAAAATGGTGAATGTGTCGAGCAGACTCCACCCAAAAAAAGAAAAAAGAAAAAAAAGAAATAATTCTTTGGTGGTCTGGTGTGTTAATATAAGATGGACATCTTCTCTTTTGTAAAACTAATTTTCTAGTGCACTAACAATTTTCTGCACACATTCAGGAAATGACAAATAATAGTCTTTTGCAAATTTCGAATGAAAGAATGCTTCTGCTTTGTTGATCACTAATAAAAAATAATAATAATAATCCAGGGATCTGTGACAGAGTGATTCAGCAATTTTTTTTTGTTTCCCCCATAGTGAAGAACATCAATGACCCAGCAATTTCTTGTCAGAAGGAATGTTTTGTACTGGTTTGTATGTTTTAGTCTACCTCTGAACCTGTCAAAATGTTGTCTTTGAGGCATCTTAATTTTTAGTTTTCGCTGCTAATTAATCCACTCTCTAAATCTTCCCCATCTCCTGCAGCGAGAGTCAGCTCGTCAGCCCTCTTAGCCTGAAGTTTCCAGTCTGTGTGGATCAATGTGTATACCATCAAACACACACAGGAGATCTGCGCTGACAGTAGCCCAAACCAGAGTCCTTGGAAGCCGACTTTGAATTTGAAAGTCAAGAGAACTGCAATTGGTAATCCAACGAGGTAGAATGAACATAAATTTATGCGTGCGCCATCTTTAGGACGTGCAGTTCCTGTTAAGACCCCGCAGGCAGCCGTTTGTGGAGAGTTTCCCATTTCACATAGACCTACGATTGGAAGTGCAACTGAAATCAAATCAAGAATCTGAGGCTCGTCCGTGAACAGCTTCCCCCACATTGATTTCAGGACGGTCGTGAAAACAAAGGCAGAGATCCCTAAACCAAATGCCATGGTGATGCCAATTATGGCTGTCCACTGCGCACGCGAAGGTTGGCCAGCACCCAAGGCATGGCCAACCCGTGTTGTTAAACTGCAGCTTAATGCAAATGGGAACACATACAACAATGCTGTTGTTTGAATAAGGATGCCCATAGCTGCAACACAAGCCTCTGGATTGCTGAGTAAGCCGCAAAGAAACAGCATTATTTCATACCACCACCATTCCAAGCACACAGAAATGCAGCTAGGAACTGCTAGTCCCAGCAATGGCCCCCAGCCTTGAAAGAATGAGAGAATTGTAAACCCATGCCAAGGTTTGAGTGAATTATTCGACATGATCACATAGATTATCAATCCCAGGTTCAAATTAAATGTATTACAGGCCAGAGCCAATGCAACACCTTTGATCCCCAAATTTAGATGTATTGCCAGAATGTAGTTAATGGGAACGTGGAGGACGACAGCACAAACGGCAGCAATTGTAAGGGGAGCCGTGAGGCCTTGTGTTCGTAAAAAAGCCCTCATCGGATGGAGGACAGCTTGGGCTAACAATTCTGGAATGGAGAACACCATGTAAACTTTAGCAACTCTGGAGATATCAGGATCTTGTCCTAAGCGTTGGAAGATCGGTTCAGCATTTAGCCACACGAGTGCAATGGGTATGCAAATAAGCAAGAGGAGGCACAGAGTTTTCTGATAGATTTGGCTGAGAACCGAGAATCGTTTGGCTCCGTAGGCTTGGCCGCAAATTGGATCCATTCCCATAGCCAGGCCTTTGATGACTGAATTGCCTGTGATATTTGCACACCCAAGTGCCAGGGCGCCTCCAGCTAACTCTATTTTGCCTAAATGACTCAAAAATAGCATAGAAATCACTGATCTTGAATATATAAGCAGTGTTGTTAACACTATTGGGCCTGCAATTTTTCCCAGCACCAACACCTCCTCTCCAACCTGCATCAAATTCATAAAGTTAAGTGTTAAATAGCATACAAACCGAGTATACAGAAAGATTTAGTGCATATTTGAGATTGAGGTGTTTACACTGTGTGAAATAAAATCATTGATTATAAAATACTTTTAACAGTTCTGCTTTTAAAATTAAGTGCCTTGAAAATCTAAGTACGTTCGGAACAAAGTCACATAATAGCTTGAGAATTGGACTTTTTGTTGTCTCCCTTTTGGCCAATGTTGGAATCAGACTACAGTTGGTGAATTGACAAATATTCGGTCACCTTAAAAATATAAAAATAAAATAAAATAAGAATTGGAACTCAAGAGCCTTTTCGGTTTATTAAATTCCATGGGTCCAAAAGTAAAGTGCAAAAGAGCATGGTTAACTCCTTAAAAGTATGTACTGGAAATTATTCTACTGTGCTTATGAATAAAAATATTTTTAAAAACATAATTCTGTCACGTCAATAGATTTAAATAAGGATCTAGCCATCTATAATTATCATTTTTATAGGGCAAGGTGAAAACTTTTGAGAAGCATTTCATATTTTTATTGCCGGAAAATAAATGGGATTGGGTTTGGGATTCACAGGTTAATGGGTCCTTTCGTACCCAAATGAAATTAAAAAAACAAAATCAGTATGATTCAGTGAATATATAGGATTGATTTGAATGTAAAAACAAATGAATACCGTCTAAGTTGTTATGACCACCTTCACTTCTAGTCAAAATACGTACAACAAATATTGCTTTCTCAATAAATAATTTTTTATTTTATTTTATGAAGTTTAACAACAAAAAATGTAACGTAGTACAGATTGATGGCCTAAAAGTGGAATCCACTACCCACCTGAATTACACAGTTCTTCGTATGGACAAAGCATATCGGACAATATTTGAAAGTAGCACGTACTTGGTTTTGTTTAAGAAACAGAGCATCACGAATTCCCAATCATAACAACTAAGCTCAAAGAATCAACCAAACAGTAAGTACGCTGACTGCTGGCAAGCTTTCTGGCCCAGAAATCAAGATTGAAACTCTAACTCGTCTTCCTCGAAATGGGTATCTATCCATTTCTAAAACCCACTATCCCATTTCAGAAAACAAGCTCTTAATGGGAAAATCACTTATTTTCAGTCAAGAGGGGTCGTCGTCTAGGGTTATTAAGTGTTTACATTATGTATCATATGGGGTTAACGGGAAAAAAAAAATGAATATTACTTGTGTAGGTTTGGTGAAAGCGCTTATTTGGTAAGAAAATCACTCTCCTTATATTCATAACTTGTTTCCAAAATAAGCATAAGCTAATTGAATTTAGACATGTGAAAAATGGACTGTAAATATGAAGAAGAAGAGAGAGGCTTGCCTCATTCAATGGCAGTCCACGGAGACCATTCACCGGAAGTTTTCTAAAAATTTCTTGAACGAATCTTCTTTCTGTTCTTCTTGCTCTTATTCTTTCTTCATTGTAATCCCCTTCTTTTGCAACGATAATTTGATCACCACTCACGATTTCTGATGACGCCGTTCCACTTCCCGGACACATTATTGTTTCGAAAAAGTTGACGAACAAAACAATGAAATTAATAAACCCAGAAACAATAGAACCAAGGCCAATTTTTCAAAGAATAAATATCTGGATTGTCGTTGGAAACATGTTAAAAATTTATTAATAACAAAATCTTAGCATATATGTGTGTGTACATATATTTATGTGAAGGGACAAAATCTTTATAAATAAAAAAGAATCCCAAAAGAGAAATATTGTGAAGTTGTGTTGAGTGCTTAAGCTTTCAAAGCAACGGCATTGGAAGTAATTTTGAAGAAAGAACAGAGAACTATGTGCATTGGGACATGAAAATAAAGGGACCTAAAAACCTTGAACATACAAATCCTAGGCCTTGAAATTTATACTCAAGTTGATTGCGATATGGCCACTTAACTTTTTGCTGCATCCAGGAATCTTTATTGTCTTATACAGTGTCTATTTATTAAAAAAAAAGAGTTGATAAATCAGTGGACAAAGCAAATAATACAGCACAGTGCTTTTTTCTTTTTTTTTTCATTTTGATTTCTTTTCCCTGGTCAATAAAATAGGAGAATTCTACACTGAAATATATACACTCTAAGAGGCCACAAATTATGGATCATTGTTTTCAAATTTTTATTAATTAAACACAAATACAAACTACTCAAACCTAAGACCTAAGCTTTAAAAAGATCGCCCACTAACGAATAAAACTAGGGCCTGGGTCTGAAATGATGGAAGCATTTGTTATGACTTAAGTATTGTATTTTTTTTTTAATTAAAATTGAAAATGCTTTTAAATAGTGGCGTGAGTTGCTTAATTATCAACTGAGGGCATTTGAATTGCTATTAAGTGCTTTATTGCTATGGTTGTGGGATCAAGGCTGAGTATATATAACTTCCCAATAGATCACTCAACATGTTGCCAGGGCTAATATATCTATGAAGCTTTAAAGAAGGGGTAAATTTTGAATTATTCATTTCCTCATCAACTGATTATCTTTATATTATTCTCTTGTGTTCAAAAACTTCAAGCTAACTTATTTTTGTTCCAAGAAAAAAGGATGAGTTGATGATATATATATATATATATATATATATGTATTTTCTCAACAAAAGATGAGGTTTAAATTGAGATTTTCAAAAGTAAGGAGAATGATTTAACAATAATCAATTTATAGGAGATAATTTGAAATTAATCCTCTAAAAAATTGATTAAAAATCATTAACTAATTAATTCTCATAATGCATGTTGTTACCCTTACATGAGATGAATTATTGCATGATTAATTTTCACATAAAAATAAGCTTAATAAGCTTCTTAATTTTCACATACCGGGTCCGGACCTGTAGATTTGGATTGATTTAGACCTGTCACTTGCTGCATTTTAATGCAATTGCTACAAATGGGGAATCAATATCTTCTTATCAGATTTTTTTTCACGTTATGGGTTTATAATAAAACACACTTAGAATTGTACGTGGACAAATTAAAAAGAGGAATAAAAAGATCTTTCACATGATTTCCCTAAAGCCAAGAATGATGCTGTCTGCAATATTTCTGGATTCTATTGCTTGGCTGTTTTCCCATTTCATCAGTTATTTGACAGTAAACGATTTCTCAAGTTTACCAAATTTTATCTTTTTATATTATGAGTTTCATAGATTGCATTAATGTCGCTTAATACAAACTCAGTTGAGATGATCACAAAATTTGGTCCCAACAATTTTAAAGTTATACTGTTCATTGGGAGGAATCAAATTTCGATATTAATTTTTCCGCGAGTAATTTCATCTTGGTGGGCAGTGTCAAAACGCGTAATGGTAATTAATAATTAGAAAGAAGAAGAAGAAGAAGGAAAAAAAAAAAAGAAGCTACCAAGTACCAACATTGCATCTCTAAAAGTAGACAAGTGTTAGGATACCCATACATTCGATTCGAATAATAGGACATCCTCCAGCCAAGAGGCCGACTTTCAGTTAGTCAGCCAAAATCCTTTACCAAACTTTTTCTTTTCTCTTTTTTTTTGGGTTTTTTTTTTTTTGGTTCGTTTTAGCATGGAAGAGGTAATATCGTGAATTTAATGAAGGTCCGACGAAATTGAAATAGGTGAATTATTGAGACAAAATGATCACATTAGAGTTTGAACACAAAAAAAAATTATTTTAATACCAGGTTAAATGAATTATATGATTTTCAAACTTAAGCTAGTAGGTAAGAATTCAAAATTGAAACGATAATTAAAGTTAAATCAAGAGGGTTGATTAAGAAATAAAATAGAGAAAAAAGTCTAAAATCTACTTTTGCATTGTGCCCAACAATAAGCATTATGCAATAAAGCAAAAAGGTTAAAGACATCAAATCACACTAAAAATTAATTAATTTTGAGACGGGGCAATAATATGTGGGTGGATTTTAAAGTTTCCTAGGCATGGCTAAACTTAGCACAAAAGTGTAAAGCCTTCTCTACCAGAAGAATTCATATTATGCAAACGAAGCTCTATCATCTTTCTTATCTTTAACTTGTTTCCTACATAGAACATGTAATATATATAATTGAACTTAAAGAGTCAAAATTAATCATAGATTCCTCTTGCGACGTATACCTAACTTAGCCAGAAAAGAAGATGACAGTGATTGTAAGTGGGAAATGATCTTTGTCCCCACATGAAATTGCTGCCTTTCGAAATCAAAAAATTCAGCTGATCAGGCATGCGCATTAATGCAATTAAGAATCCAAATTAAATAAATATAATTACAGCTTATTTAACTTAACTTTTCGGTTTAAGTCAGTTCATTTCTGACAGATTACAAGATTTAAGGTGAGATTTAGCCCCTTTGTCTATCACCATGGTCACTTTCTTTTCAAGTTGGTCCTTGCAAACTGCTGTAAGGTCTTAGCTGTGCTGAGTACGATTTGCTTTTCTTTCATGGGGCTTAAACTCACTAAGCTCACTATAAATGGAAAAGAATATTTCTACTTTCACACATTTCTATCTTGAAAAAAAAAATAAAATGGTGGGTGGAGCACTCTTTATTAATATCTTTATAATATTACATAATAAAGATCAAGCTTAAGCCTTTTTCAGCCTTTGGAATTTTTTTTAAAGGACTCCTTTGAATTAAAAAAGGAAAAATATTAAAGCTCCTTATCATATTTCCCTTCTCACTGCTGTTGTGTGTGTGGGTATTTATGTGTGTATATATGTATGTTTATGTTTATGTATGTATGAGTGTGTATAAAGAAAGAGAGAATAACTTTTCAAGAAATGATTCATGACTATATTAAAATTATAGATGACTTAGAAGACAATAAAATACAGACTCCTAATGCAGTTTATTTTATCTTTCAGTATATTAAAATCTATATTTTTTTTATCTTTAACTTATCCAAAACTCTAATATAGTCAGAAATTCTTAATTGGAAATTTACACTTTCTCTTTTCATATATATGGAGTAATGTTCCTATAAGAGATTCTTTACTTTATTAAAGTAAAGAATGTTTAAGAATAGAATATTAAAATACACAACCAAAAAAGTTAATAGTTAACAGTTTCTTTAACAGAAAAAGAAGTTTAATTGGATGGATTTTCAAACATGACTGAAGAAATAACGTGTTTTGATTAAGAATAAGTGGTTGGATCATATTTTTTCAAATAAGTTATATTGAACCATTTTGAACTCTGATCACATGAGTAGGAAGAAGATTAAATTATTTTTAGACTAAATAAAAAAAAGAATTATACAGAATCATTCTACTTGCCTTTCCATTGTTAATTTTAGAGTCTAAAAGTCGAGTTCCGATCACAGACTTTACTTCTTTACACCTAGGATTTGTTCCTTTTAGGATCTCTGAGTAAGAGCCAGCATTATATATGTTGGTAGTATGGCTTTTCAATTGAAAGAATACATGTTTTCCCCCCTCCCCCCCCCAAAAAAAAAATGCTGCTAGAAGTATGGGAACTAATAAAAAGTAGGTTTAGCCATGAGTACCCTTTTCTTATCGATTGGTTCTTATAACTTCCAATTATTTGAGGTTTATTAACAAAATGATGATGGCCTATAGTGCCCATGTCTCCTTTTATCCCCACAGTCACCTAATATTGTTAATTCAACTTCAATTTTAGGCGATTCTTTTTTCTCTATTTACCTCTGGCTCTGAATGTCTTGATAGAGACAAGTTTCAAATAATTGTTTGATGACTCAAGTGCTTCAGCTGCGGCTTCATTATACGCACGTCACGTATATACTTTGGAATAAAGTTTCATATATGAGCCAATAAGATTTGATCGAACTCAAAACTTTTGTTTCAGATTGGGATGTAAAGAATATATTTTGTATGCCGGGTCTGATGAGCCATTATTGGAAGCCATGCATTAATCAAAGTTTTGAAAATGTACATAAATCGGCACAAGAGAATGATTGTATTACCATTTCTTAATAATTAACTAAAGTAATAATAATCTCTTTGAAACAGAATAAGTTCAGCGCTGGCAACATGAAGCCAAATTTGGGTAGATAGCTTTGGCAACAAAAAGGATTAAATTACGTTGAGAGTTGACGGCAATACTAATAACCAAATACATTAAAATCGCCCAGCAGGAACCTTTGCCTTCTGGTCCCGTAACCTAAAACTTGCTGCTTGTTAAGGATCTTTATGATTCTTTAGTTGTTTTAACAAAGTAATTTTATAAAGAGAGCCGTACTTTATTTCTGCATGCGTGCTAAGTCAAAAAATTGCATTTGCATGTTTGCATTCAATCGGGACCAGGACCTTAACGGTACGAAAGATGCCAGATTGGCCAACCAAAGCTTCAGCATATGCAATCCGAAAATTCTGAAACTCTTGCACCAACTTGTCCATTTCATTCAAGCAGCAAAGATGTAGGCAATTAATTTGATCATTTGTATTGCATTTCTTTTAACATTAATTAACCTACTTTCTTTTTTGTTTTTTAATGAATTTTAATTGACTGTCTCTGCAACTTCGTTCATGTATTCATCACTCTTTGTTGATAATCAAAAACTCTGAGACAACATGAAATGATGACATTGCTTTTCTTTTTTAATTAAAGGGTAGTAATAAATATGTTTGTTTGGCTTTGCTGAGTATTTTAAATGTTTAATTGTGAGGGTCATATGGAAAAATTAATTATTACACATCATTAGGTTATATTATCTCATTTAACTAAAATATTTTAATTTTCTATTTGGATAATGTTTTTCCTTGAAAGTAATTAACAAATCCCATAAGATGATAATAAAAACTGATTGCAAACACTTTATGAATTAGTTTATATGTGTATATAATTTGGAGGGAATAAGGCATGCCCTATAGGCAAATGGTCTCCACATGGTTAAGGTTTTGCCTCAGCTTAATTACACGACAAAACATGCTCCTCCTGCTTAACTTATTCTTAACTTTACATTAAGTGAGTTTAAAGTAGATGATTAATGTATTAACTAAACTATTTAAATATCCTCTAATGTAAGTGCAGGCACTCTGAACATACGAATAAGAGTTCACTTAAACAAACATTTAAACAACTAATGTTTGTTTCTAAAACTTTGTATGTTCAATCTTTTATTATTCAAACAAAACCTAGCTAGATGTTTTATACCAAGGCAGTTTGCTTCCAGATCTGGTTATTAGTCTACAACTGCTGTATGAAAGTTCAAGTGATTTCTCATTTTCACTCCAAAGTTATCTAATGAAAAATCTATATAATTCTTGTTATTTTGGTAAAATCAATAACTTGAAATAATTCAGATTTGCTATTGTTATAAATTTTTATTCTAGAGTTGTAGCTTCCATTTTTTTAGCAGCGGTAGTTTTTAAGTCACAACACATAATATTTATTTCAAATTACTTGCATTCTTTTTTTTTTCTTTTCTTTTTTAAGATAAATTGCATAGCATAGCATAAAGTTATTGATAAATACTTTTGAATAAAATCTACGGGACTTAAAACTTAATCCAATATCTTTGGAGATTTATCTGATCTCTTAAAGTCGAAATTCAATCGAAAAAATCAACTCTCGAGGAAGAAAAGAAACATGCTCCCACATAAATATAGGAAGATTCAAAATTTTGACCCCAATAATAAGGTAAAGAAATGTTGTCCGCTGAATTAAGAGGACGTCATATCCCACAACCTACAATTTTTATACCAAATTTGAAAAAAAAATTTCCCCACCTTTTTAAATATAGCTGTGAGGATAAAAGCATATAGCTAGAGTACCTTATACAAAAGTGGTTATTAACAGCTTTTTCGGAAGGAAAAAAAAAAAAATGCTTTCGTAGATATGCTTTTGAGAAAAGAGAACACTTTTCCCGGACATCCCCTTGATCAATAAAGCCCTGTCATTCATTTTCCCACCCGAACTTTAAAAAGCCCTTGTGAGCCGAGAAAAAGTTGAAGACACTGTATGTGTTAGGTTTTTTTTTTTTTGAAAATAACTTTGTATTCGTAGAAACCCATAGATTCACCGCAGTGGGGACAAGCAATGCTCCTCCATTGTCATCCCACTTTCTTTGATTTTTTTTTTTTTAATTTTTCAATCAGGAAAACGTCTAATCAAAACAAGTGGGTCCATTTGGCTTTTATGTTTTCGAAAAACAAATTGTTTTTGCTTTCGGGTTGATGATGATGAATGATGACGATGATGATGCACCAAAAACTGGCTGTTGCCATTAGCTGCAAACTCAAATTATGACAAATGGCACTTTTGTTGTAAAGTCAAAACCTAGATGCTGCCTTGTGTTGTCGCAGCAACACCTGTACATGTCATGAATTTAGCAGCAAAAACAGTTATTTCGACGTCCTCAAGATTCATCGCAGCAGAAACACAATACCACAACCCCAACACGCGCGCACACAGCTCTGCAGAAGAAAGTCTCCAAATCTCTGTATTTTATGATAATGTATGTATAAATTAAAAAGAAAAAAGATATTATTATTCCTCTTCTTTTTTTTCTTTTCTTTTCTTTTCTTTTCTATTCTTTTTGGTCCTGGGTACGCAGCCTGCTACAAGCCAGCGTACTCAAGTCACCGACCAAAAAAATTAATTTATAGAATTGGCGGCCATGTGATTTACGTAAGAATTAATTAAAGTTCCAATAAAAATAATTAAATTAGCAATGAAACTGGCAAGTTGAAATAAAAATTATGATTTCAATCTGTTTTCGCAAACTTGTCTGAAATAACAAGAGTGAACGTTGCTAAATGCACCCCACCAGTCTCCCCATACCCCAAACTTGCAAGCAAATGCAGCAGTTGTAACTCATTTAGAAAAGGGTTTGATTAGGATATAAGTAACGTTCTTTCAGCCTTTTTTTTTCTTTCTTATTTATTTATTTTTTAAAAAATGTTACATTAATATATCTAAAATCCGTCTTAAATTAAATGTATCTCGGTGATCTTAAGTAAGTTTTTAGCATGAAATAATGCGGACAGATGAGAATGGGCTTTCTTTTGATCGTTTTGTTCTAGGCCCAAGTTTGATCCAATCTACAAATGTGGAAAGTCGGCCTGCTTGGAAACTTGCTACTGCACCGACCGCTTGGATAACTAGTACGCAACTAAATTAGCATCCAAGAAGGAAACCAAATTCCTATACCCACATGGTTTTGCCACCTATAACTATAAATATGTCAATGATTAACCCATGCAACTCTCCGTTCTCATCATCAAATTTATTAAGCCAAAAATGAAGATGGGTTCTTTCTTCAAGAAAACCTTCGGTGGAAGCCATTTGAAGAACCCTAATTACAAGCGGCTCTCGGGGGCTGATCACGATGCTGAGGAATCTGTTCGCATAATTTACAGAGCCGGTTACGTGCCGTTTTACGTCGGTGAAGAAGAGAAGAAATACCAAGTTCCTGTGAAGTTTGTACACTTTCCTCCAATTAGGGAACTGATGAAGCAGTCGTACGATCATGATGTGTATGACATTAAAATCAACGGTCCCATAAAACTTGCATGTACCCCCAAGGCGTTTGAAGAGATATTGAAGCTTGCAAAGAAACTTTAGCGGGCATGCAGAGCAGCGGCTCAATCGGAGAGCGGCCACTTTACTGTATATTTTTTTGTTGAAGTTAAAAAAATAAAATTGAAGGTTTTTTTGGCCAAAGAATAGAATTTGTCAATAAACTTGATAAATTGGTAAACATTGGATAATTTGTCAATTAATTTGACAAATTGACCAAAACAATACCTAATACTTTGACAAATTGTAAAGGGATTGGTGCGATAGTGCCATTATTTTTTATAATAGATGACATTCTTTCCATTCTAATTATCTCAAAATTTGAGAGTTTAAAAGAAATTACAAGTGAGTCAATTTTAGAGTTCTGAAAGTGTGATAGTAATTGAAGAGTGTGTGTGTGACTGCTTTGAATGTATTTGAGTTTTGAGAAGTGAAGTTTTCATTACTCAAATATTGTACTCCAATAATTGTTTATAATACAATTATTTTTCTCTTGCTACCGGAGACGTAGGCATAATCACCGAACCATGTAATTCTTGTATTCTTTATTTTTCTGTGATTATTTGATGCGTTTAATTCTACATTCTGCGCACAACACTTTTTTCTTATTATTGTTTTCCTACTATATTAATTTTTGAGAAAGAAGAGATTGGTTAATGTGAATTCTTTGTATTCTTTTTAATCAAGAATCAAAGATGTTAATATTCTTTTATATTCTTTATTGTTGCAAAAGCTTGCAAAGTTACATGTGCGTCGAAGCAATTAAGTTAATTTGCCAGGAGCTTTTAGATGGATAATTCGACCTAAAAGGAACTTCCATTGAATGGATTAAGTCGATTTATTCGATCAGCAGCTTTCTAAATGATACATAAGCTTAATTATTCATGAAATATTGAAATATATCCAACGAAATCAAAACTTTAGATTCTTTATTCTTCCCCAAAATTTTTTTAATATTAATTTTTTCGCCATTTCAAACAAAACAATGATTTTAATATACTTTTATTTTATATAAAACACTCAACAGACTACTTCGATCCACTCAAGTATTACAATAGAGGATTCAAGTTTATCATTAGGTGTTTTTTTTTTTACATCAAATTATTAGTTTATTATTTGTTTCATTTAATCATCTTTGGAGTCATTATGCTGCAGGAAAATATTACTAATACGTATAAAGGTCACCCTAGTAATTATATATATTTCATAACTGTCGGTTCAATGTTACAAGAGGATTTTAATCATAAATTACAATCATTTATCCATGAACCTTTTGGATAGTAGAATATTAATTTTATTACTTATGGAGTTCATTATCTAATAGATAAATGACACATAACAGTTGGATTCATATTGGAACTCAGTTATTAGGATCTCGAGCATTATTAATAAAATATATATTCAAATAACAACATTAATTAAATAAGTTTTGGATTCAAACAAGTTTATTTAACTCATCATCTAAGTTCAAAAAAGTAATAGAGATAGGAGTTAAAAATTTAATTTGAATTTTATAAAAAATTATCTAATGAAGTTTTATGAAAATTTATGAAAAAAAAAGGAAAAGAAATATTTAGGCTAATTATGATAAAAATTAAAATTTGAGTAGTTGCGTGTACTGTTGAACCATAATGAATAACAAAGACAATTCTATGAATCAAGATTTGACAAAGAACTAACAAAAGAACTTCTGCTTCTGCAAGAAAGAGGAGCGGTTAGTTAGGATAGCAGAAAAGATGAAAAAAGACTTCCAACTCTCTAGTCTAGAGAGAGATTCCTACTTCATGGTCCATCATGGAACAAAAGAATAGACAAAATACCAAACAAGCAGAAGTATTAAAACTCACAACTTTATTGCGTTAGAAAATACAACAAAAGTCCAACTCCATAGAGCAGACATCACAAGCTTCGAAATTACACTAATAAAAGAAAAGAGGTAGCTGGAAATGACCATTGCATGAAGGAGCAACAACAACAAATGTAGCGGCTCCCATCAATTCCACTTTATGATTCAAGTCTTGGATTTGGATCTTGCATTAGCAAATTTTTTACTCATCTTAGCCAATTCTGCTTTCAGCTTAGTCACAAGAGTTTTCTCCTCACTCAAGCGTCTCTCCAATTCAGCAATCGTTCTTTCAGAAGCTTAAGCTGACTCAAGCAGCGCGTGTTTATCTCCATCTCCAGTGTTCTCATTCTCCTCTTTGATGTTTGGATAGAGCAACCAAGCTTAAAAGAAAGAAACGAAAAATATTATCACTCAGTGGTTTCCCATACCAAAAATGGCACCAAGATAAAAAATGGTTAACAGACCTGACGGAAGAAATAAAACATGGTAATGTATCACAAGGATCAGAATTCTTGATGTATCTCGCCTCCTACTTGATTTTTGCAGCAGCCTGTGATGATGATGCTGTGGTTAAATATTGTGGTCTGTCCCCAAGTAATCTTCTCAAGACCGGGTACCTACAAAAGGTTTTCTTCTTGCAAGCACCTTTGTTAACAGGAGGCATGGCTAAAAGAAGGGGGAAAAAAAATGGATGGGGCATGACAGTCTTTCAAAGTATAATGCCACCACGATAGGTAAGAACAAAAATACTTAGCAGTTCAGTAAGTATTCAGAATTTGATTTAGCATAAATAAGCATATATAGGACCATGCAATATAATGAATAAGACTATGTTCTATGAGAATGTATACTTAGAAGTAGAACAACACCGTTTAATTCACATTATAACAAGAAGAGCTGGCAAGTACAAACCATTGAATTAACAAAATACAAATATATACTTGTAATCTTCGCACATGCTTTATGATTAAAACTTTAAACACATGTAACTACAATCGTCTTGTTACTAAATTCATAATCACTCTTAACATATATATATACAAACAGGGCTCTTGCAACAGCATAGCATTTTTAAGTTATCATGAAAGATACAATCGTTTTTCAAAAGGGAATAGAAGATATATTTTACCTGAGTGATCAGCACAACATCAACGTTAACTTGATAACCCCGCAAGTTTAAAGCAGTAACTCGTTCTTGGCCGGAGCTAAAGTCGTCAATTATCACTATGCACGTACTTGGCCTCTCGGCTAGATCGTTGTTTCTTTGAAGAATGGAGATGTGGGTTTTTGAGGATCAGCCTTTGACAGTGAGGAAAAATGATTCAATCCACCTGGAGTCGGAGGATAAAGTAAAAGTCTGCTCAGCTTTTTGTTACCTTCGTACTCGTTTGTGTGGTCACCAAATGGTTCACATCTATTTATTCGGATAAATTTTGAGAGGGTTAACACTATTGTTTGAATAATGTTATTTGCACTATTACTCTAGTTGTTTTGTTCAAATATGGACTATATGTTGTATACAAAGAAGATGATCCATGTAAGCATCAATACTTTACATGATAACTTTGTGTCTTGTGAATAATATTAAAATTTTGAATTAACCAAACAGTGCTCCCTTTAAGGTGAGCACTATAACTTGCTAGATCATTATTCACATACATTATACAATAATATAAAATATTGCATAATACTAAATCTCAATTGATGTGGTATTTAACATTACATTAATTAATTGGGTTTTAAAAGGTTTAACACCCCAGTTATGAACACTAAAATCAACCAATTAACCATATATGAACATCTTTTAAAATACAAACTATCTCGAAATTTTTATCAACTAAACCATCTCCCAACCTGTTGATGATCAGAATCTCATCTCTCTTTTACCACCTCAAAGTTTTTACCAGTTACCCATCAAGTATCGACACAGAGTACAAGGCCACACTCAAGGTTAGGCAAGAAATATCTAGTTACAACTTACAGAGAGCTGTGAAAATGACTAAAGAAATCACAAAGAAATTGATAGCTCTTTCACCTCTGGTCACCAGACTTTTATGGCTGCAAATACTAGTGAATCACAGCCTTCATTATTAAACTTCAGCTCACTTGGAAGTAACTGAAATTTTTTAACTGCTTAACAACAGAAATTAAGGTAAATACAGCCATTCTTCTTCTGGCTAAGGAAGCAGTAAACAGTTGCAGGAAGTATTGGAATTTCAGATAACCACTTGATTAATCTCAAAGTAACCGAGCCATCTTTACCAACAAATGACACTTCCTTCTTCAGTTCATCATGTAAATCAACTCATCAAGTAGCAAATTAGCAATTGCCATCGGAATCACATATCTTATCAATCACTGCCCAATATTACAAATTTAAAACAAATCATTGTCTACACTCGCTGCACAATACAAATCTAATATTTGAGTTTGCTTAGTCGAATGATTATTTGTTTTATGCATCAGCGGGTTGCTTGTATTGTATTTGCCAACACAACCGGGTTCAAGATCATAAGCTTTAGCTGGTTCCTTAACCCGATAATCCAGCAAGTAGACTGCACAGGAAAAAATTGATCATAATAACAACAATCGAGGCCAATGGATTCGGGAATCTTGAGATACAAGAATGAAGATAAGAGGGCTTTGGATCGTGTTAAGGGCTTCAGAATGGGAGAGTGGATCTTTTGATGGACGAGGCAGACCACTTTCTGTGATTGTGTCCGTGTTCATTTGGGAAAGAAGCATGAAACTGTAACACACAGAAAAGCAAGATGAAAGAGAAGAATTGGCGAGTCATTGAGTTGTAGTTTAGTCTTTGACAATCGCGAGTGATACAAAGAGTCGGTGCACTTGAAGAGTGACAAGTGCTATAAAGTAAGCTAAATCCCCGCCGTAAGTGTCGTTGGTACTTTTTGTGGCGCTAATGAGACGGAACATCGGACAAATGTTTACTGCTTTTTTATGTATGGTCATCATTAAAGAGAATCTGTCCTGGTTGCATATCAATTGTCCATATCAAACAAACAATAGTGGACCAAGTATTGAGCATCATTATAAGTATAATCCTTGATCTGGATTCAGCTAAAACGTTCTTTGAGGTATTTTTTTCAGTAAAAAATTACATACAACATCGGAAGCATTTTCCCAGTCTTCAGCTAATATGTCTAATTTCTACAAAATCCAAAATCAAACAAATTCATTAAAAAGGTTAAAGCATTACTTGTATTGTGTTTGACTGCAGGTTCCCTTCAAGACCTAAGGGAGTTTCGGTCTCCCACTTCTAAATGGACAAAATCCATGTTGACAGGAGTTTATCCAATGACTTCCAAGCGACCATTGGCATGAATAAATCTGGAACCAACAGAAAATGTTTTGATGTTCCATCATTCAACCTTTGCCACTCCATCACCAGGCATGCTACTTTCTGCAACAGTCTCCTGCAAAAATCTGGAAACAGTTGCAGCAAACTATCAGAATTTGGGATATTAGTTGCTTGGATTTTCACATCTTTTAGGTCTTGTTCCAGAGTGAAAGGAGGCAGAAAGAGTACCTTGTAAATTTTTCCCGAGATGATTCCAAGATGTAGATTGAGAGAATAAAAGACAACATGAGCCCTGTTTGCATGAATGAAATATGTTTAATCTCCAGTTGTTATATAGCATTTAGTTGTGTCCTTGATTGAACTGAAGAATTCAACAAGCTAGAACCAAACTTAGATAAAGTCAGGAAGAAATATACAGCAAAATAAAACAATGAAGCCATTTAGAAATCTTTCCCAACAAATAAAACACAGAAAAGATATAGAAAGCAAAAGTGAAAGTAGGCTACGAATCACTGCCAACAGCAAACAGCAATTTCTTTGAACTCTAATCATTTTAGCGAACTTTTGCTTTAGGAAGTTAAATGTAGTTGTCACAAAAAGTTTCTACAGAATCTACTGGCTAAGAAGTTAACACAACAACTATGGGATATTAGAGCCCTGTATAGTAGCCAGTACCATTTAGAACCTTGATTTGAGTACAAACTTTTACCTGATGCAAACAGAACATAAAACCCAGAAGCCACGTCTATCTCTGACTGCTCTTCCCTGTATTCAAGAAGTTACATAGTCAGGCAAACATTTTATTGCAATTTTAACTAAAAAGGAAACGAACTTCTAAGACTTCTGATACACCGCAAACCATTAGGAAGCACGAAACAGATGGTGGGTTGAGAAGTTTATAGGCTTTTTCTCTCTGAGGAGATGATGATAATTGTCAAGAATTTGGTGGATATAATGCGTAGAAAATCAAATTCGACCAATTCACCAGAAGAATCAGAAAAAGGCCACAAAAAAATTAATACCAATCCCATGACTCTGAATTCAAACCAATCAACCAAAAAAGATACTTGTAAAATTATTTAACCTAAATGCCATGATACTAACCACGTGTATCTAATAAGCACATGTTTTGGCCAACTTTCAGGTTGCCAAAAGTATTTTGGAAGATCGGGATGAATTTCGACATCTGTTCAAAACAATGAAAAATAGAAGCTGGTATCAAACCCGTACAAAAAGATTTAAATTGACTCCAATAAATCACTGAAAAAAAAATTCACATCACGGTACTACAATTTATAAAATGAAAATATTCAAGTGACATTCATTCATAAGAATATCATGCTATCTAACAAAGATGAGCAGTTTCAAAATTAGTTTTAAGTCAATCTCATTTCCTAAATAGCATTAGCATATTCAATAAAAGCAATTATAATAGAGCAGCAATCTGAAATAACTAGATGCACATTTCTTTGATGGTATTCTCCTTTCTCTTTAGAAAAGATAAATAAACAAAACTATTGAACATAGGGCACGTAAATGCATCTGCAGAAAAGGGTGATTGTCGGTCACGAGCGACCTTGCCTCACATCATAGATAAGGCGAAGCTTTTTCTTTCAAAAAAGCATCTAAGATAGACAAGAATCATGAGTTATACAAAACAGAGAGGACCTAAGGCAAAGTAGATAACTTTGAAGATGTGAAATAACATTAACTATGAAGATGTGAAATGAATATCTAAGAGTAGCCACTTTCTTTTTTCTTTAAAGCTAGAAATTGAAGACATGCGCACACTGTGAAACGAGTAAGAGGGGTATAAAGTAATACATGATTATTTACATATAAGTGCAACGTAGAAGTTCATAACTTCCCATTTGAGATGATAGGACAGCAAGAAGCACTGTTAAAATAAGCACCTAGATGATTTTCTGTGGACATAAGAAAGATGCAACCATGGACTTTTGAAGTAAAATTATTGTAGATCAAAATGATTGTAATGCGAAGAAAAAATTAAAAACTACCAACCACAAACAAGCACCTGATTCAAAGTGGAGACTACAATTGGAGGTTCAAAATGCATCGATTGAGGTAGAGAGGAAATGCACAAGGCTCTACAATGTCAAAGTACAAGAAAAGGCGGGAAAAACATAATCTCAATAGGGAGACCCTAAAAGCATATTAAAAAAAAAAATTATTACAGTTGATGTGAGCATGATAAAGCTCTCCTTGGTTAACAAACTGATATAGAGAAGAACTACTTAGGATAAAGCTACATACAACGCTGGGGCATATCCACAATTTTAGCAGTGACACCAAGCAGATCATTTCCTGAATACCTCTGCATCAGAAAACCACAACACAAGCTCAGCACATGATAATCGAAAAAGATACAAAAGAATTTTCTGCATAAACCGAGAGCCATACCAAGTGCACGTCGATCATCGGAACCTGAGAGCTCTTACGGTTTATCACAAAAAGCCACGGAACACGAAACTTCTCTCGTCCAACTTGAAATGATCTGCAAATAAATCATTTTTATTTAATGAATATAAATTGCTATTTCAGTAATAACAATAACACAATTCAATCAATTTTTGTTTATATTTGCCGATATAAAATGAAAGAGAGGCTTTGTTTCTCACATTTTAACTGGATCAGCCCCGGTGAAGCCAGTTGGTTTTGCTATAGGAATCAATGCCTACACCAAGTAAGCCAAAAATTAAAAATCATAACAGATATAGGTAAAATTAAAAATCAAATATTTTTAAGATTACCTACCTCACGATTTACGGCGAAAATTGGACAGTGTTTACCGATTACATCATGCCACACAGTTCTCGACTGGAATAATAAAATCGACGAATCTTAGTTAGTTTAAAATTTGCAAATGAAAAATAATTGAAATTAAATTTGAAAAAAAAATTAACGTTTTTGTAAACGGACATTGTGATATTGACTCATCTTGCTCATCGGAACGATGTCTCCAGGGCGGTAAGCGAGGGAAATCGACGGCAGAGATAGTAGCAGTAACAGAAGTGACGTCATAATTGTTCTTCTTCTCGGTGTCATTATCTAATTTCTCGTTTGAGAATCGAGATTTTGCTTGAATTGAATTACTGAAACCCTTTTTTCAGAGTGGAATAACGCGGAATGCTTTTTCTCGTCAGCAGTTTTCGGATGAGTGTACATAGAAACTATATGAAATCATATGGGCTAGATAGCACTGGATTCTGGAATAGATTCTTTTTCAATGAGTGTAATTAGAAAAAGATAGGGTACACTTAGTATAAGAAGTTTCGCCCAACAATGTGGACCGAGAAGAATGTAAATAAAAATTGCTGTTCGGTGATTTTTACTTTTGTTTTTAGAAGTGGTGTTCGGTGATTTGAATGTTCCTTCATAGAACCCTTTTTTTTTTTTTTTTCTTTTGAAAGTCCTTCATATCACCTTAAAATTTAACAAGTGCTTTTTATCTTGAGTAAGAATTTTTTTTTACTAATTTTATGTCAATTAGCACCTAAATTTTTAATAAATGCGAAGCATTTTAGGGTCACCGTGAGTAAGAAATTTTTGGTAAAATAATTACTAATTTTACGTTGATGATTTTATCTATACAATTGATCAAAGATAGCGAAACTTATGAATCGACAACATTAAGTATTAATCTTTGACTTTAGATTTCATTAGGAAATTTGTGTTTAAATTTAAGACAAACACTTTAGGCCAAATAATTCACGCACACATACTATACATATATGGGGAGAGATTATTTCAACTAAAATTTTTTACTTAATTTCGACATATATTTTGAGAAATTAATTTTATACAATCTGATGTTGGATAAATTGGCAAAATTAAATATTTCTTTAAATTTGAACATCTATCATTGAATTGATTGCGATCACTGGCCAAACTTTTTATTGAAATTTTAAGTTGAAATAATCGCTTCCACACAAGAAAAATAAAGTTTGTATAGAATACTTTTAAATTATTTTTTCATTCTAAGAATAATGCATCATACCTTAATTAAATAATTGAAAACAAAACAATGCTCTTAAATTTAAAAAATAACACCAAGCCTAAATGTGAATCCAACTCATAGTGACAAATAAACAAATAAATTGTTCTTCTTTTTTATTTAATATTATTTTAGGTGAATAAAGCGATCTTCTAATGGCCAAGAGTAAGAAGAGATCTCCATATATTAAAAAGAAAAATGGTAACAATTAATAATGTTACTTTGCACATAATATAATAATTAATGGAAATTTGGCATATAAGATTTCCAAACGTGCTCTAATAATAAAGAATACTTAGCTTTCGAGATTTTAGATATTATTTTCACAAGTAATTGTAGATTTTGCAATAATATTTAGTAATATATATTATGGGCTTCAATGGGTTTACATTCCTTTGTAATTGCCAAATACGGCAACGCGATCAAAGGTCGCGATGCCTAACAACGTTGAAATAAATTCCATAAAGCCAAAGCAGAGACAACAAGCGCATGTCACTTGTGTTCCCCGCCCACGGTTAAAAAGTGAAAACTTTGTCGTTGAGAAAACAAAAAAAAAAAAACTGAAAAAAAAATCCAAAATACATAATCCCAAAATTCACTATGATCACTTTTTTGTGCTTCCTTTTAAAAACCAACCTACCTTCATCGCCACCTGTTCACAAAAAATTCTCCCAAAAATATTTTCATATTTCACCTGTCGTTTTATTGTGATTCGCCTGTCGTTTTTCGCTCGCTGCACTCCGACCGCCGTGGAAGCCTGATCGCCGATTATTTGACACCGTTTCAGATCGGGAACTCGATTTTTGTTATCTGATAAGCCTATTAACCAGACACGTGGATGGTTGTACGGTTTATTCGTTGATTACGTGGATATTCCCGGTGTTTGTATTATTTCGTTGATGGGCGATCTCCGAGATTGGTCGCCTGAACCTAACGGCGCCGTTTTGGGAGAGAGGCCTTCATCGTCCTCGTCATCAGTTCCTTCAAATCAAACGGCAATTGGTGCCGAGTACTGGCAACGAGCCGAGGAGGCGACGCAGGGCATAATTGCCCAGGTTCAGCCCACTGTTGTCTCCGAAGAGAGAAGGAAAGCCGTCATTGATTACGTGCAAAGATTAATTAGAAATTATCTTGGTTGTGAGGTAAGAATCTATTTACAGTTATGCTGTTATGTTAAATGTTAATTACAATTATCTTGTTATTTAAATTTTTAACTACAATTATGCTAATGTACTTCCATTTCAATTGATTAGGGTATTTAATTGATGTTTATAATTTGGTTAATAGTTTAGTAAGAATTATTAATAACCCTGAATGTTACGTGAAAGGCTGAAATTTGGTTGCTGTGATATTATTAATACAGTGCATTAAGCAAATAGCTAGGGCTTGTCATTCAGTACTTTGATTTTGTGAAGGATTGGAATGCGTGTTAAGTGTAAGGTGATCGTTAAGTGTAAGGTGATCGATGGTTATGACTAAATAGTCAGTGCTGTCATTTATTGTGATATATATGGAGTCTTGACGTAAATGAATGCGGAGAATATGGATAAAAATGGGCTTCTTTTTCTAACTTACATTTGTCATAGGTATTTCCATTTGGATCAGTTCCGTTGAAGACTTATCTCCCTGATGGAGATATTGATCTGACGGCTTTTGGTGGCCTAAATGTTGAGGAAGCTTTGGCCAATGATGTGTGTTCTGTCCTCGAGAGAGAAGATCAAAACAAGGCTGCTGAGTTTGTTGTGAAGGATGCTCAACTAATCCGCGCTGAGGTTCTTTGCTTCAATCATATGTTCACTGGAGATATTTGTTAGCATAACTTTTTTTTTTTGAATTTCTTGATACTAAATTTCTATGTTATTTGGAGAAATTTCGTTACTGCTTCATTTCTATTTCTTCTTTCCCTGCTTTTCTAATTGGAAATATTTTATATCTTCTATGAAGTGTTGATTATGTAAATACGAGCATAGGCGGAGCCGCTTTATCACAAGATGGGGCAGATGCCCCAAAAGGGTTTGGAAGAACTTTGTGATGTGTGGCATCAAAAAGCTCTTCTGGTCTTAGAATTTTGAAATTGCCCCCTCTGATTTTTAATTTTCCAAATTAAGCTTTGTGGAAGTCACCCTTTTGCTTATGTTTTGAACTTGCCGCACCTAGAGTAAACGCCTTGGTACATATACGTGGTGCGTGAAACTAACTTGATAACCCTTTTGCGTATTTAGGTCCCTTTAACTTTCAAATCTCCTAATAAATATTATCATCTGTCACTATTGTCGTCCTTCATTTGTTCACTGGTCAAACCATTCAAACATGATAAATGATATTTGATGTTCTAGAGGTGGCTCCATTCTCCCTCTCATAAATTGATTGATAACACTCTTTAGAAAACTTGTAATATCCTTAGTACAACTGGATTTTTGGCATGCTTGCTTTTATTTCCTTTGACAGGATTGTTCTTAATTAAACATCTACAGATGCAGTGAGGACGATATCGTTTTCCCCTTTGGAATTTATTATCCACTCTGTCCGTGTTGGCTCAATCTTTGGTGGTGCCGTGCATGCATTTTTCTTTAGTGACTGCTTGTCTGGGAATTGGATCAGAAGTTCAGATTTTTCTAATTATTTTCGCAAGCTACTCTCTGCTATATCCAACCACCTGACAACTATTCTCATTAGCTATTGTGAATGGTTGCTAGTGTGTGTGTTGTATGCTATTCTTCTAGGATGAAATGACAGCACATGATTGATTTAGATACATCATTGGGTTTCAAACATCATTTATGATTTAGAAGTCCATTTTTTATGTTTCATTACATTTGGCATCTTAGACCCCCTTTTTTTGGCTGCAGGTTAAACTTGTAAAATGTCTGGTACAGAACATCGTAGTAGATATCTCCTTTAATCAGTTAGGAGGGTTGTCCACACTATGCTTTCTTGAGCAGGTAGCATTCTTCATAAATTTTTTGACATATGTGAGTGGAAGCGTTTTGTTTTTCACAGTTTAATTGAGTGAATTGCTATGTGTTACTGTCTATGGGTATTCCTAGTGCAAACTCTATGCATTATGGGCACCTTTCATTGTCTCTTTCGGTAATTTTACAAGCATGCTTATTGACCAGTGGGTTAGGACGTGAGGAACATATGTTACCTCAGAATTTTACTGTAAATGCAATGACATATAGTCTGATTAATATCGTGATTCAAAACTTTTTAGATTTTTTGTGTTCGCATGCTTACTCAAATTATACTTAGTAAAGTGTAAATGCACAGCTTATCTTCAGTCTTGTCTGTATATCTATTTTTCTTTTGTTTTGATTGGTAGCTTTTTGGTGCAGAAATTCTCTTATTCTACTCTCTATTGCAAATATTGGAAACATCTTTAGTTTTTACTATAAAGAGTTTGCGGATTGTTGTTGTATAGAATATTTTGAAGAAGTTGAACTCTCTACTAAGATCTATATTACTCTTTAGTCATATTGGGTAGGGTGTGATTGTACTTGAGCTTTTGAGATAGAATTCTGCTTGTTGTACAGGTTGACCGTCTGATTGGAAAAGATCATCTCTTCAAACGCAGTATTATTCTAATTAAAGCCTGGTGCTATTATGAGAGTCGAATTCTTGGTGCTCATCATGGCTTGATTTCTACATATGCCTTGGAGACTTTGGTTCTGTATATCTTCCATCTCTTCCACTCTTCATTAAATGGTCCTTTGGCGGTGAGTTCTTGCAGGAATTTGGATTGGTACATTGCTCAAATTTATCTGATAAAATTAACTCACTGATTTCGTAATGATTTATAGGTACTGTATAAATTTTTGGACTACTTCAGCAAATTTGATTGGGACAGCTACTGCATTAGTTTGAACGGGCCTGTCCGTATTTCCTTACTGCCGGAAGTTGTAGGTGAGCTGCCAATTTTCAATTTTGTGCTGCATGTATTTGTATATGTAACTTGATTGCTAAACTTCTTCTTCTTCTTCTTCTCTTCCCCCTCCAACACCAACCCCAACCCCCCCACAAACTCTCTTATTATTCCTTTTGCAGTTGAGACTCCTGAAAATAGTGGAGGTGACCTACTGCTCAGTAGTGAATTCCTCAAGGAGTGTGTGGAACAGTTTTCAGTTCCTTCAAGGGGATTTGACACAAATTCACGATCATTTCCACCAAAGCACCTTAACATAGTCGATCCGCTGAAAGAAAATAATAATCTAGGACGCAGTGTGAGCAAAGGTAGAGATCATTTCTGTAGTCAAGGTGGAGAGGCCAAGAGGCTTTTTTTTGTTTTAAATTATTATTGTTATTATTTTCAGCTAAAATTTTTCCGATGAAACCAATTATATTTTGGGAAAATATTTTGACAAAGTGAAGAATGAATATGCCAGTTAGACAACATTAATTAATTAATAGATTGCTGCATAAGAAACACTAATGGTGTGAAAATGTATATTGTTCTATTAGAAATTGCTTTTCTTGAAAATACTGATTTGACAATGTGCTGTTATGAAAATTTAAGATTTTTGGAATCTGGAAAATTATGAAATTAGTTCCTATAAGTTAATAAAGTGGCATGTAAGTTGCTACTGTTGATGATTAGTTAATGCTAACGTATTTATATATATATATGATAACATGAATTAATGGAGGAAAATGGAACTGTCAATGTAAATCCGCCATTTTCTGTACAGGGAACTTTTATCGGATAAGGAGTGCTTTTACTTACGGGGCTCGAAAACTTGGGCGCATCCTTTCCCAGCCAGAAGAAAGTTTAACTGATGAACTATGTAAATTTTTCTCAAACACTTTGGATAGGCATGGAAGTGGACCGAGACCTGATGTTCAGGATCCTGTTCCACTGTCTAGACACAATGGCTTTGGTGTCTCATCCACTTTTTCGGGCACGGAGTTATGTCGGGAAGACCAGACTATTTATGAATCAGAGCCTAATTCAAGTGGCATAACAGAGAATTGTAGGATAGATGATGAAGCAGAGTTGTGTGGTGGTGTTGGTAAAATAAAGGTATCGGGGATGGAATCAAGTTATTGCAGAGCCATCAATGAACCACACAATTCTGGAAACGGGACAGCTGTTTCAGAAACCCGTCTCTCTGGGGACGCAAAAGACCTAGCTACTTCCAAAAATTTGAATCTAGTAATTCCAAATGAAACCTCTAAATGTTCCTCTCCTAGTGGTGAAGAGAGTACTTCCCTTTTGGGTAAAGCACATCATGCACCGCATCTTTATTTCTCTTCTTCAACGATGGGAAATGGAGAAATAAGAAATGGAATTGCAGAGTGGAAACAGCAGTTGAACTCTGGTTCTGCTGAGAAGAACGTGACATCTGGGATTCTGCCTACTCATAACAAGGAAACTGGCTTAATTTTACTTAATGGTCAGGATGAGAACCGGTTGGATGTTAATCATGGTGCTTCATCTCCTGTTGGATCAAACCACCATCCTTCACTCATGAGTGCGATCCCTTGGTCGACAGAAGAGTTTAATTTCAGTTATTCTGGTTATCATGCATCACCTAGGACTGTTGGAAGTCCCAGAGCTGCAAACTCATTATCAGATCTCAGTGGGGATTATGAGAGTCATCTAATTAGTCTAAATCATGTCCGGTGGTGGTATGAGCATGCCTTGAATTCATCCTATTCTCCCATGTCTCCACAGTTGCTTTCTCAGTTCCAAAGCAAGAATTCATGGGATTTAATGCAACGGTCACTACCATTCAGGCGAAACATTATACCCCAGATGAATGCCAATGGTGTTGTCCCAAGACCGTTGTTTTATCCAATGACCCCACCAATGTTACCTGGTGCAAGCTTTGGTATGGAAGAGATGCCAAAGCATCGTGGAACTGGGACCTATTTTCCCAACACGGTATACTTATTCTAAGCCTTTGATATTATGGGCATTTGAATTTTATGTTATGTTTGCTATGTGGGGCCAGCTCAGTTGATGTTGCTGTCAATTTGCAGCATCTGTTTTTTGTTAAATTGTTCAGGTGGTGGCCCTCGTTGTCTCAAGTGGTTTTATGCTTAAATTTTTGCAGAACCATTACAGGGATAGGCCCTTGAATTTGAGGGGAAGGAATCAAGCACCAGTCAGGTCTCCCCGTAGCAATGGTCGTGTAATGACACCCCCTGAAACAAATATCCTTGAGGGAAGCAGCCGTGAGCCATCACCAGCACATATCCATGTTCATCAAGTTGGTGTTAAGGCGGGACTTTCAGAGCCCTGCCACTCTAGTTCTCCTGAGAAAAAGACACAACCTAATGCCAATGGTTTGGTGCATCCAGTGGACAGGGTCGTAGAATTTGGGTCAGTTGGGCATCTATATTACGGGCCACCCTCACTCGACAGCAACAGGCAACCAAACACATGTTCTACCATTGGTCAGGACTCAAGTGTAGGTCTCTCATCACCAAGGACTCCAAGGTCCAGACCTGGGCTGGGCACGGATCAAGATAGGTATGATAACATTATGAATTTTTTTTTTTTTTAAACAGCTGTTATAACATGTCTGGAATTCTGCTTAAGCTTTCGCTGTGTCTGGAATTCTGCTTAAGCCTTCTCTCTCCTTTACTCGTGTAGGACTGATGTACAATACCATTTGAAAGATGAAGATTTTCCACCTTTATCCGGCTGATTGCAGTTGGAAGGAATGGTTTTTGCACTGTTAAGTTAATAGATCGGTAAATGCTAACAAACCAGCCTGTGCCAGAGCTTCCTGCTTGTATGGCTTCTTACGGCAATCCCAGCGCACTATATACATGGAGTATTGGAGTTCATGATTTTGTGTGTTCAAAGGCATTTTGTACATTCTACTGATTATTTTTAACACCTTAAAATGTCTTGATAGCTGTGCATTGGTTTGAGTTGTTTTTGTGTATAGGATACTTGAATTACGGTTTTTAACCAGGTTTTTCAACCAACGGTCCCCCGTTGTAGGATAAATATAGACAGAAAAGATTGTTGTTGCTAATGTCTGTAACTTATACTAGAAAATAACTTTTTTTTTTTTGTCCCCCACTCTTGTTTTGGCAGCTGTAATGGTATTCCATTTTTGGCTACCCGTTGGTTGCATAATGCTTTGGTGCTAGAGGGTTGTTTTGAAATTTGGTTTCCAATGTCAACGATCCCTCTTTTTTTCTTTTTGGACACATCCAGTGCGATGAAGAAGATACATTGTCAGATGTCAATCTCAGTTGCTGGCTTCAGGTTGCTGCTTCGGTGCTAATAAGGAAATTCTTTTTGCCATCATTTGAACTCTTAAGCCAACACTCCATCTCTCCTAATTACTTTAAATCATCCAATGTGGATGTCTTCACATTTAAAATAGCTATTTAAGATTAGATATTATAATTACATGCTATTAGATTCACATTTGCAAGTTTGTACGTATTATCTAATAATTGAAATGCATTGCAATATATATATATGTGTGTGTGTGTGTGTGTGTGTGTGAAAAGTATCAGAGACTTTGTAATTAGCTAATGTTTCAATTATTATTCATTAAACAGCTTCAAAATGTTTCGGATCATTGACCCAAAAAAAAAAAAAGTTTCCAAAAGAGCAAATTTAAAAGGAAAAAGACAAAAAAAAGAATGAACACGTTACTTAAAGTTAGCAGATGTTAGGGCTATATTGATTGTCGTGGAAAATAAATTATATTATGGTTACAAATTATGTACGTAATGCTTACCCAAGAATCTTGAATGTGGCGTCCATCAACAACAAGGGCGGCAGATGGATAATTCCTGGAGCTTAAATGCAGCATAAAACTAAAATACCTCTCTTTAATTGTATTCTTTTATTTTTATTACTATTTTAATGGAATTAATTAATATGATAGCCAGGTACTATGCATATTAATACATATATTATGATCAACTGGGAGAGATAATTGGCAGATATTGTCAACTCTTCATTAATAAATCTTAGGATGTGACAGAAAAAAAAAATTGATATTCATGTATTTAAAAATACTCGGCTACGTACAGATCTGTGAAGCAAAGAATAAATAAAATGTGGGGATTTTTCCAAAAAGTCCATAATTCTAATCAAATGGGAAAAGTGAAAGAGAAAGGTTGTTGTTTTGTCAGCGCAATACTCATGACCAAGCCACCAAGTACACCTTAGTAGGCGAGAATTAGTGCCACATTTTTTTTTTTTAAGAAAAAAAAAACAACTGAATTGTTTGCCTAAAATTGCATTAGAGTTGTTAAAGAAGAGTTATCCTCAACATTTTTTCTCTAATAAAATTTCTCTAATAAATTACATAAATCAAAATCCTCTCAATCTTATTATGGTCACAATTTATACTCGATGATATTTTTATTACAAGCATTTTTCAAGCACAAAATGTTAGTAATTTTTTTTTTTTACAACTATTGCTATCATATGTATGCGTATTCAAATGTTCAATGCTTATAGGTTTAACTAATAAAATTATTGGAGTGATTCAAAAGATTTGATGTTTAAACTCCGATCATGTAAGTGTAGATGAGATTTAATTTATATTAAGACACACAAATTTAAACAATAATAATTTTTTTTTAAAAAAAGATAAAAATAAATTGACGCTATTACTTTCTATTTCTTTAAAACACGACTTTTCCAAATTTAATTGCGAAGACAAATTTGAAGACAATTACTTGCAAAATTATTGAACAGGAAGGAAGAAAGAATAAATAAAAAATGATTATTGTCTACTCTGCGTGACGTGCGACTTCGAGAAATCATACAATGTATTTGGTGATAATTATCATTAATCAATGGGACAGATGGCTGCCGATGAAAATGCTTTGACAATTTGGCAATCGGCATTCGGCATTCGGCATTCGGTGTGTGCGTGTCCTTCTGCTTTTGCTTTGCTCACTGGATCACCACACACTAATATCCTCGTCAACTATCAAGCTGATTTTTTTCGTTAGGGTTCCCATTGTTTCTATTTATTTCATTTAAGGCACGCGGTTTAAAGAAACGGACACTTAAATCTCCTATAGTTCAAAACTTAGCTTATCATTTGAGTCCCTTGATCAATCTGTCACCAAGAATGACAAAGACAGTTTTGGCTATTTCTTCAAAGATTCTATTTAAAATAAAGTAAACATAAATATTGAGGATTTGAGTGAAAATATCCCAACCAATGAACTAAGCAATTTTGGGCGTCATCAATAATTTGACATCTAAGCAGCTCTCTTATCCACTAATTGTTTCAACCTCTTTCTAAATGATTTAAGCGAGAACTTGGTGTTTGAGATTATGACAGCAAATAATTTTTAAACAGTTTTATTTTAATCGTAAAGATGCTTGGGTAAAAAAGTTTAATAATAATTACTGAAATACTAATGACAATCATACAATTATATAGAAAAATATTAAATTTGTGTTTACTTTTACGATTCGACATTCATCATCAATCCTCCATGGTAGAACAACTCTACCGTAGTCACTACCATGAACTAATTATGCTTCGAATGAAAGTCCGGGTTGCTGAGCTTTTTGTTTAGCCAATCCTATAATTCAATTCACACAACAAAAAGTTAGACCCACATTTAGCAAGATTAACCAAAATAATAATATTTAACCTCCTCAATTTATCAAATTGATATTAACTACATTTAGTATAAGTTAAAGGCACATCAGGGCCCAAACCATATTTCGACCCGTAATCAAGTTATATTATACCAATTGAAAATAAATAACCACTCAAAACAAGTACATGATCGAGCATCACTAACCAACTCTGTACCAATTTCAATTCATTTCAATATGAACAATAACGCAAGTAATATGATTGCTTAAAATATATGAGATACTGAATACTAATCCCATTTTTCAATTAATTTTATTGATTTTTTAAAGTAGTCCTAATAAAAAAAAAGTAAAAATTAGAATTTAAGAAAACTTGCTTTTTTTACTCTGTCTTCTCGCTCTCAAAACACACCCTCTCTCAGATTGATCAACCTCTCAATCGCTATGACAAGTATCCAACCAAATTGCAAATCCATTCAAATATGTGTATTTCTGTAACATCATTTCAGCCACCATGACATTGCCAGCAGTTGCAGCAATTGAAGGTGTTGTTAGTCCCGTCGTTGTTTATGACCTAGATGCGAGGCTTTCACTCACAATACGTTCATTAATTAGCAACAATTCAATTTTGAAAGAAATGAAAAGACTTGTGTCAAAGGAAAAACAGCCCAAAGAATTTCTCATAGAGAAGTATCAATTCATGATCCAGCTATATTGCAACTGTGGTATAATATTACAGTTGCTTTTAGCTGTTGGATCCACAGTTGCACAATTACATTAACTAAATTTAATGTAACATAATTTTCCACAATTGCAACATAGTTTTGCCCTCAATTCAATTATGAAATTCTTATTTTTCAATTTTTGGTTCAGTTTCCGAGTCAACAAACTTCATATGGTACAAGTTTTGTTCCCACCGCGGCTTTTGATTGATATGAAATTAAAGTGAAAAAATAGAACCATTAATGGACAAGTTTTCCAAAAGTAAAAAAATAAAACAATAATTTTCTTATTCTCTTTTGTTTTGTAGCATGGTAAGTCCACAATCATTTTTACTTAAAATGAAACATAACTTTCAAGCCCAATTTGGAGGAGTTTACGGAGAGATGTGAGATTTTAATCCAGTTGGTGAGAAGGATAAGTGAATAGACATTTGTGGAATTAAATAAATTTATTAGAAAAAACTAATAATTTATTAGGGTAATTTCAGAAATAAATGGGATTAATTGAAAAGTGGGGGTTAATGAAATAAATGAGAGGTTAAATATTACTACTCTATTAAAGACTCACATTTATTAAAAGGTGAGGCTATTTAAATCCAAAAAATTTCACTATACACCCATTAGAAAATTTTTTAATTTTATTTTATAAACTTCTTTTAATATCCTAATTAACCTATATAAAAAAATAATTAATTTACTTTATAGTTTTCTCGCCACGCTCCTAATTTTTCTTTTGCCGCAATCATACTTTATCCTCCTTCCATCATATTTTTTTCCCAATCCAAACATGTCATCCTCTGCTATTAAACATCAAATTTTCTTTTTCCTTCATAATTATTCTTGATACTTTCAATAAATGAAAGCTTTAAAAAGAAAAATAAAAAAGGTAAAATCACTTAAATTTTAGAAAATAAATTCTTCACAGATGATACATTACAGTAATCAATCCTTTTAATTTTTTATTTCAGAAAAAGTTCAAATCAATTTTCTTCTTTCTGTTAGATTAAATTTACCAATTTAATATAATCAATGGGTGCAACTACGATGCCTCTGGGGTTTGGTGTCCCATTTTTTGTCTTTTTCAAATTCACCGTTGGATGCAACGCAAGACTTGCATAATGATTTAGATGTGATTTTAGATTATTAATATAAAGCCCCTCTTGTTCACGCTAACTAAGAAAAATCAAAAGTTTTATAATTATGACATAAAAGTCCACAATATATATATATATATATATATATATCTATATCTATATTTTACACTATTGAACTGAATTTCCAATTAAATGACTTATTCTTACATGTATTAATATCTATTTAAATTAATAAATTAACTTATTAATTAATAAATTAACTAGTTTATTATATAGTTAAATTATGTGTATTATTTACGAACCATAATTAATGATAAATCTAAATATGAGTTTTTTTTTTAATTTAACATAATGACAATTAGTTTCCTCTCACCCATGTGACCAAGATTCAAACCTCATAATCTTTTTTATTCCAACACGAGATTTTATTATCTCAAGTAAATGTAATGTACAAAATATGAAAATAAATTTAATTTGATATTCTATGTAGTTAATTCTTTTTGGTATCATAAGATTTATTTAATATATTATCAATTATTTAATTATGTAGTAAAAATATATCAATTTACTAATAATAATAAAGTGTTAGTTTATGAATTTGTAAAATAATTTTTGTTTGTTTGAACAATGAGTTTGTATTTTTTGTTGAGTTTTTGTCCTTAAATAAAAGAATAAATTTAATTACACACTTAAATAAATTAATACTTGTTACTCCACTCCAACAGTTTAAATAGTTATTAGCACACGTCCATATGGTTGAGATCTTTCACTAATTTAACTAAGAGAAGGATAAAAATTTCTAAACAATTACTCTATTTGAAAATAATTTAAATATTTCCTTAGGTTTTTATTTAAAATAATTTAAATATTTTAAAAAAAACTTCTTTTAATTTACTAGTGTTTGTGTGTATAAAGAGAATAAGTGCTTGAATTCTAACTAAATCATGGCTTCCAGAAGCATTAATGTAATTAAAAATCTTTAGGTGCAGGACTAATGTGTGAAAATTTAAAAGTATTTAATTTTTTATTTTATTTTTATAATCAATGACAGGACTTCATTGTAATTGACCTTAAAAAGACAAAAGAAGGGGTATCAAACCATGTAGCAACGTAGTTTTACCTTATAATCACTACTTACGTAATAATTTTTTTTAAATAAATATACATACATCATAACGTTATTTACATATTTTATTGTTGATATGGTACTTTTGATTTTATTCTTAAATTTTTTTCGTAAATGATGAACTGGATATATATATATATATATCATCAAATTCTAATTATTTAAATTTAAAAATGCTAATTATTTATTTTTATTAACATTTTTTCGAAGTAGGATCTATGAGTAATTTATTAAAAAATAGTTTAATATTATAATTATTATTAACAGGTGAATTTAAAAAATATTTTTACGATTACCAATAACCTCACCCACGTTAAAATCCTCTGTAATAAATTATTATTTCATTTTTGGACTGCGTCAATTACCGCCGTCACATTCAGAATCTTGGGGACCGCCAGTAACCCCCCCCCCCCCCCCAACACAAAAAAAAAAAAAAGAATTGACCAACCACCATATAATTTCTTTTTTCAAAGAAAGTTTCTATTCTAGAGCTATTCGGTTGTCTCTTCACACATTCTGTTCAAGCTCCTGTGTCTTATCTCTCAAAATCTATATCAAAAGGATAAAATTTTCCTTAGATTCTCAATATCTCAGAGTCTTTTCCTTATCTGGGTTGCTCTCGTATCCACAAATGGCGCTTTCAAAGCGTAGCCATAGGTTCTTCAAATTCAGAATAACAATTATAAGCCCCCTTCATTTCACCACCTTATATTTCAAGCATTAATTCTCTCTCACAAAGAGATAGACACAAAAAAGTTGTTCTGTGTGCTGACACAAAATATTCCTTCAATAGCTTTTATTCTGTTTCTTTAAAAAAAAAAAAAAAAGATCTTGGATATATCCTTTTTTTGATTCAATTTGTGTAATATTTTTGAGACAGATGATTTCCAAAAACTACGAGTTTTCACGTGCGGTAGTAGAGATGGCATGGATTATGCTTAGTGTGGATTACTCTAGGCTTTTTTGGCTATTATTTGGAGTATTTTCTTATGAAAATCACGAAGGAAAGCCGCGGATCATCTAGCATACAATAGCTCCCGCTTCTGTGTTAATTGCTTTTAAATTTCATATATATATATATATATATATATATATATTAGAAATAAGTAATACATATATATATTCAAATAACTAATAAAAATTAAGCTTGGAAAATTTGGCTTGAGGGTGCTTGATTATTCTTAGCCATGTATAAGAACAAGAGTACTCGTTCAGCAGGATGTGTTGATGGTGCCAAGGCTCCGCTTGGATACGTCGAAACTGATCCTTCTGGTCGCTACGGACGTGTAAGTTTTTCCCTTTTTTTTTTCTTCTTATTTGATGGATGATTTTATTTGGAAAATTTGCTTTTAAAAATAATTGTAGCAGAGTCAGATATTATGTTATGATCATGTTTTGGATAACACTTCCTTTGTATTATTCTCTGCAACATTTTGACTTGTGCATGATGCAGCTGAAAAGTTTGATTAAGGAATCACTTTCAAGTAGAAGAAGATTGAACTGCCATAGTCCTGTAAAATGAGCCCTGTGGAAATTTTGAAATTGCTCTACCTTTTTCTTTTTTGTTCTCGGTCCAGGTCAACTCTTCGTTACAAATTGGAAAAATTAAATTTATTGACTTTGAATTGCTACAATTTTTTCTTTTTTCTTTTTTGATGATGATTTCATGTAGGAGATGTTAATTTTAATGAGATAATTTTCTTGGCAGTTGGCTGGGGCAACACTTTTGCAATCTAATTAACTCCGTCCCTCCCTAAGACTGAGGAGGCACTTCTTTAATTTTCTTCATGTTGCTAATCAATTTTTCATTCGATAATTATTTTGTATGACAGTTCAGAGAAATTCTTGGCAAAGGAGCTATGAAGACTGTGTATAAGGCGTTTGATGAGGTCTTAGCAATGGAAGTGGCGTGGAATCAAGTGAAGCTTAACGAGGTCTTCCGTTCACCGGAGGATTTGCAGAGGCTCTATTGTGAAGTTCATCTTCTCAAGAACCTCAATCATGATTCCATCATTCGATTCTATGCGTCTTGGATTGATGTTGATCGAAGAACCTTCAATTTCATCACTGAAATGTTCACCTCTGGCACCCTTAGAGAGTAATTACAAAGACCCTTTCATTACAGTTATATGCTTTTGCTCAATCTTGAAAGCACAGCAGCTAACACGTTGAACGCTGTGAACCTGAAACAGGTACAGGAAAAAGTACACGCGAGTGGATATTCGTGCAGTTAAGAATGGGCGCGACAAATTCTGCGAGGAATTGCTTATCTGCACGGCCATGACCCTCCAGTGATACACAGAGACCTCAAATGTGATAACATTTTCGTCAATGGCCATCTTGGGCAAGTCAAAATTGGAGATCTAGGCCTAGCAGCTATTCTCCGCGGCTCTCAGCACGCTCACAGTGTTATAGGCAACTCTCAATATGCCCTGTCAATGCTAAGTAATTTTGATCTAATAACCTTAACAATATGTCTGACACATGTTTGCTATGGACATTAGGCACCCCTGAATTCATGGCCCCCGAATTGTACGAAGAGGATTATAATGAGCTAGTTGATATTTACTCCTTTGGCATGTGTGTGTTAGAGATGCTTACATCCGAGTACCCATATAGCGAGTGCTCCAATCCTGCACAAATTTACAAGAAAGTGACTTCGGTAAGCTTTATTCTTATGCATTCACAATTATGACACCACAGTAATCTGATGAATCTGTATGATTGATGGCAATAATTGTGTCATCGCCAGGGGAAATTGCCAGGAGCATTCCACAGAATTCAAGATGCAGAGGCACGGCGTTTTGTGGGGAAATGTTTGGAGAATGTTTCAAAGAGGTTACCAGCTAAAGAGCTCTTGCTTGACCCGTTTCTAGCTTCTGATGCAGGGGAGCCCTTGCTTATCCCAAAAGTCCCAAGTTTTCAAAATTTAAATCCTAATGGAGCAGTGACGGAGCTAGTGCCACAGTTTGCGGTTGATTCTGATCGAAGGAAGAGTACTGATATGACCATAACGGGCACAATGAATCCTGAAGATGATACAATTTTCCTGAAAGTACAGATTACAGACAAAGATGGTAAATTATTGAGCTTCTTCAGTGAATTGTTTACTCTAATAAAATTTTCAGACTGTTAAAAGAACACCGTTTAATTTCTATATTACACAGGTCAAGCTAGAAACATATACTTCCCCTTTGACATTTTCAATGATACTGCAACTGAAGTTGCCTTGGAGATGGTGAAAGAATTGGAGATTACTGATTGGGAACCACTTGAAATCGCTGAAATGATAGAGCAAGAAATATCTTCTTTGGTCCCGAATTGGAAGGAATGTGGCTCTCCCCAATTCTGTCATCAACACAGCTTTAGCTATGAAGATGAAGATGATGACAATGACGACGACGGAATCTACCACCCTTTCTACTCTAACTCTTCCCATTCCTCGTCGCACGCTTCTCTCCCAGCTTTCTTCACAAAAAATGCGAATTCGCCTCCCAGTTGGCTTCAACAAGGTATTTTTTATAAACCCGAGACATCTGTTGAATCAACCAGAACCCCCGCTAATTAATGATCTTTGGTTAATGCAGAAGACTTGTTGGGCAATGATGATGCGAGTTCCAATGGTTCTGTTAATTCTTTCAAGTACTCAAGCTGGGATTACCACTCAGGCAATGAAGATGATTATGAGTTCAGCCACAGAGCAGGAGAGCCACTCTGCATTGCAAGGGCAACTCAAAAATCTACAAGATTCTGCCCTGAAGCTGCCACGAACAATGACCGCTGCAATAGTGAAGATGTAAATTCCTGGAAAGCTTGTAGTACAAACAGTGATAACCACAGGAAATTGTCCAGGATTCGGTCACTGGTTGATGTACGGAGCCAGTTGCTGCACAGGTCACTGGTGGAGGAAATCCACAAGAGGCGATTGTTTAAGACTGTTGGTGCTATTGAGAACATTGGGTTTCATGAACCAGCTAATTGTGCTGCTTACGGAAGATGCCCCGTTTCCAGATCATGACGAAAATTTGAAGCAGATTCCACGATGATGATATTGTAAAAATTGTTATTGCTTTCTGGTGTGTTTAATGAATGCTTTTGTTGTGTAAAATTAAAAACTATTGAACTTTGTGAGCTGTGAAATTCTTGGTCTGTTGCAATAATTAAAACGACCCCGTTTCCAGCTGATATAAATAAAATAAAATGGTGGGCTTGATTTGCAATTATCATAATGAGGAAGGATTTTTTTTTTTAATCTAAATTTCGGATATGGGTAATTTTTAAAAATCTCCCTTGAGGTTTGAACATGTTGCAAATAAATGGTAAGAATGTATTTATTTATAAACAACCCCCTGTATTTTTACTCCGTTTGATTGCCGTTTGAGTAATTATGGGCATTATCGACATTTCGCAATAAAACAAATCTTTTGCAACTTTCGTTGCCTCGAGAACAATAACTAGTCATTTCAATTACTGATGTTCTGACACAAATAAAAACCAAACTTGCAAAAAGAAGTTTGGTTTCGTTTCAAACAATGCATCTCTTTGCTATCATTTTTTTAATAATCTTGAAAACTAAAAACAAAAAACGAAAGCAAAAACAACCACCACCATCATCATATAAAACCCTGGATACAAAGACGATTTTTTATCATCACAGAGGATTACTGAATTGATGAACAACAGCTCACAGTGGCAACAAGCAGCAGCATAAACCACAAGCACGAACCACTAGTCCATGATGTATCGCAGTGAGTTTCGCCGGCGACCCACAAGCACAAACATCTATGTCGAAGCAAATCAGAGGTGAGTTGTTTGAAAACACACTCTTATATACTTTTTATTTGTAGATAACTCAAAAAGATATTGTGATTTATATACATGGCTTAGGTAAAACCAGAATTGAAATTAGAAAATTTTGGCTCTGTAATAGCAGTAAAACAAGGCAAAATTTGTTTGATCTATATATTGCATTTGCTGCATATGGTCGTGGACTTACAATGGTTAAGCCTTAGAGTTACAGCTTATAGGAGAATTGGTTTTTGGTTTAATATTAGTGGAAGGAATAATAAGAGCCAAGCTATTTGACACCGGACACTTGATTAATGTAAGAAATTCTACTTAAAACTGAACAGTCTACACTTAACTGATCATAACTTACTGTAGATAGCTCCAAATTTAGATTAGTAAAATTCATTGAAAAGCTAACATAAATATCTTTCCAATGATGTATCGCTCGAAAATTAATTCTATCTCATTCAGTACAGTTTAATTCCCAAAGATGTCCCTTCTGCACAGAAATTCTGCTCACTTGATTAATGTAAGAAATTATACTCAAAACTGAACAGTCAGTACTTAACTGATCATAACTTACTGTAGATAGCTCCAAATTTAGATTAATAAAATTCATTAGAAAGCTAACAGAAATATCTTTCCAATGATGTATCGCTCGAAAATTAATTCTATCTCATTCAGTACAGTTTAATTCCCAAAGATGCCCCTTCTGCACAGAAATTCTGCTCACTTGATTAATGTAAGAAATTTTACTTAAAACTGAACAGTCTGCACTTAACTGATCATAATTTACTGTAGATAGCTCAAAATTTAGATTAGTAAAATTCATTGGAAAGCTAACAGAAATATCTTTCCAATGATGTATGGCTCAAAAATTAATTCTATCTCATGCAGTACAGTTTAATTCCCAAAGTTGCCCCTTCTGCACAGAAATTCTGCTCACTTGATTAATGTAAGAATTTGAATACCAAATATTTCTACCTATCTGGAATTTTTACCTATCACTGTTTTTGTTGTCAAACAATGGAATTTTTACCTATCTGCTATCATTGCCTCTAATGCATATGTTGATGACCACTTGCAGCTGTGTTTTCTTTGATGTTGAAGCTGTAGTTGATGGCTCAGTAATTGAGATTGGTAGTGTTCTACCTGATAAGTACACCCTAACTAAGTTGTGGGCAGACATCATTGACATATGTTGGGATACACCTATCAGGTATGCATCTACAAGGGAGTACAAAGTGATGCTCCCTTGGTCTTCTGAGTACCATAACCTGTTTAATGATAATGACATGCAAGATGCATTTCAAAAGTTGAGGGAAAAAGAATATCGTTGGGCTAGGTTTATTGTGAATACTTCTATTAGTCTAAAACCAACTTATAAATCATCTGAACATCCAATCAATAGCAATGATAATTCCATAGATGTGGCTAAAAGTCGTGCAAATCAAGTTTCTGTTAACTTAAACCTTGAACCTGACATGGATTGGTCTAGTTTTGCTGATGAAGAAATCTTGGCCAAATTTTCTGCTCTTAATTCAAATATGCATCCTGAAAATTAATATCAGTGCTGAAGAATGAGATTTCACCTTCAAGTACTGATGATACAGAAAATGTAGTAAAGTATCTTGGTAATATAGTACCGGTACCGGAACCTAGTGATGATGAGAGTGATGGGTTAGGTGATGATGAAAGCGACCATGGTCTTGACGATTACCAATCTGGTGATGAAAGTGGCGAAGAATCTGATAATGAAAATGATGAGGCTGCTTGGGCGAGATACGAAACAAGCTCTGGTGGATTCGAATTCACTGGTGATGGGGAGAACATAATTCTTAGGCCTGGACAATTATTCATAGATGTGTATGAGTTTAGGAAAGTGATAAGGGTTTTTGCAATTAGAAATGGCTTTAGGCTTAAGAGGATTAAGAATGAGAAGGCAAGGGTGACTGCAAGGTGTGCAAAACCAGGATGTACTTGGAGAATTCATGCAAGTCCTAATTGGAATAGTAACTCATTTCAGTTGAAGACCTTCTGTCCTGAGCATACATGTGCAAGAGATGATGTTGATAACCGTGAAGCAAGTGCAGCTTGGATTGCAGCCCAGTACTTGCATGTATTCAAAGCAACTCCTGATATTAGTGTGAAGGTGATTGCTGCTGATATGTTTAAAAAATATGGGATTGAATGTAGTGTGCACAGGCTGTACAGAGCTAAAAACAAGGCAATGAAGCTGCTGGGACAGGACCATAAGAAGAGTTACAGCAAACTCTTTCGATATATGCATGCTCTATTGGAAACCAATCCTGGATCTACTGTCTCTTTAGAAAGGGATTGGCTTGGTGGTGCTGCAAATCCGGTTTTTAAGAGGTTCTTCATGTTCATTGATGGTAGTAGACGAGGTTTTTTCGAGGGATGTAGACAGTTTGTGGGAGTCGATGGCTGTCACCTCAAAGGTCCTTACAAAGGAGTATTATTAACTGCTGTCAGCATTGATGCTAATTTTGGGATATACCCCCTTGCAATGTGCATTGTCGAAAATGAAAATACTAACTCTTGAGTGTATTTTATGGAAAAATTATATGAGCAAATCTGGTGTAATCAAGGAGAAGGGTTGTGTTTTATGAGTGACAGGCAGAAAGGGATTCTTAATGCACTTGAACAAGTTTTCCCACTTGCATTAAAGAGGTACTGCTGCAGGCATATCTATGCCAACTTCAAAACGAAGTTTCCTGGTTTATTATTGAAGAAGACATTCTGGAGGGCTTGTAGAAGCCCAAATTGTACTGAGTTCAGTGAGCAAATGGAGAAGTTGAAAGCAATTAGTAGTGCCGGCCATAAATGGCTAATGGAGATACCTATCCAGCATTGGGCAAAGCATACATTCTCACCATTCACAAAATGCACACATGTGACTAATAACATGACCGAATCTTTCAATAATTGGATTAATGGCTACAGAGCGATGCCTGTTGTGAGGATGTTAGATGAAATAAGGAGGAAGATTATGAGGTTGATTCATACAAGGCATGAAGCTGCTAAAGGATGGAATGAGGAGCTGCCACCATTGGTGAGGAGAAAAATTGTTGAGGCAAGGATGGAGGCAAGAGGGTTGTCTGTTATTTTTGGTCATGAAAACACATTTGAAGTATTGGAAGATGCATCTAAAGCATTTGTTATTAACATTGGTAATAAGAAGTGCGATTGTGGGGAGTGGCAAATCTCAGGGCTACCTTGTAAACACGCGATATGTTCTATTGATGCGAAAATGTGGAAAGTTGAGGATTATGTGCACAATTACTTGAAGAAGAATGCTTTTTTAGGCACTTACCAGCACCAATTCAAGCCTGTGCCAGATGAGACTAAATGGCCATTGGTGCTAACTGACAATCTACAGCCACCACTTGTAACCAAATCTGCTGGGAGGCCACAGAACAAGAGAAAGAGGGAGGTTGATGAACCTGCTGCATTCAAGAGAAGCTGCAGTCTAAGGTGCTCCAGATGCAACCACTGGGGACACAATAAAAGGACCTGCCAAAGTGAAAAGCAATCAAGCAAAAAGGTTAGTCAAATTAAGCTATTTACTAATGATTTCTTATATTATTGCAGTATAAAATATCTAATTTTTTGTCATTGTTTGATTCAGAGGAAGAATAGAGAAGGAAGCCTAAGGCCCCAACAAACTGCGACTGAAGTGGCTACATCACAGTCCACTGTCTTTGACAATAGTGAACTTGGTTTCCCTTAAATTTTGGTTTCGTCTTTTAATTTGATTACTTAACTACTTTTATAACTAATATTAACTCTTTATATTTGTTCTTTTAATCATTTAGGACAACTCACTCAAGAATGAAACTGAAACAATTAGAGCATCTAGCATATGGCAGATCAATTAATGGTGTAATGATAAAGGAAGGCATACTTACCTAATCCCGCTAACTAATTCTTTTGAGGGATTAGATGATACAACACCTTTTGGAAATGCAAGGCTTTTGAGATGGTGTATCATCTTTTGCTCAAGCTAACTATAGGTTTGAGACTTTTGTTTTTTGTTTTTTCTAGATTATTAATCCACTGTCTTTATGTAATCATGCCAAATACAAGTAGCTTGGTGGTGCTTGTTGGGTTATCAATTGTAAAAGTGGAAAAAATGAATGCATTTCTTGCATGTTGTGCGAAGGTTGTATAGAGTGGCCAGAACTGATACCGCTGCTATTGTACTAGTGATGGATGGTTTCATTTGAAAAAAAAAATTATTAAATCTAGCTTTTGTACGTGTGTTATGTGTGATGATGATGAGAAATGTTGTGAAGAATGACAATATTTAGAGTATAAGGGTAATATTGTCTTTATATAATTAATTAACGGTCAACTAACGGTCAAAGTAAAAGTTAACTGATAATAGGAGGTTTTTTACAAATAAATATATTCTTACTATCTATTTGCAATAAGGTCAAACCTCAATGGAGGTTTTTAAAAATTACCCTTTCGGATATGGATCTCCTTTTCCTTTTTCCTTCTGTAATGGAAAATCCGGATCTACTTTGATGTATGCTTTAAAAGGATTTCATCAAGCAAATCGATTATGTAATTATTTTTTTCAATAAATAAATAAACTTACCCAAGAGACTTTGCCGGTATGAGCCCATCTTACGTGGCAAAATCTGAAGTGGAATTGGTCTTCGCCACGTGGCAAACTCCGTGAGCAGTAGAATGATTATTATGCATGAACTCACTGCAAAAACAAAGAAAGAAGACGTGCCTACTAAGCCAAACGTGCGTTCCCCCCCACCACCGGGCCCTTCCGTTTTGCATTTCGCGTTTTCATTCCAACCCATAAAAAGCACTTCCGTGAAAAGAAAAAAAAAGTGCTTTTCCAATTAATCAACCTAGTCATAATCATCAGTCCATGGCCATGAATATGATGCGCTCCGAGAGTAGTTTAAACATCGCGGCGCCGCCTCCTTCGCCCACCCCGTCGGCACCCCCGTCTCCGATTCCGAGAGCCGCAGGATCGCGCTCGGCGGCCAATCGGATCTTAGCCGAGTTCCTAGAAAAATCGCTGCAGGTTCCGGAGCTAGCATTGCCAGAACCGCACAGCCACCGAGTTCCCGAAGAAATCAACCTGCGATCACTCGTATTGGGAGAGAATTACTGGCTGGATCGGGTTATGAAATCGGCTCGTGAATTTGGCTCGTTTAGGATTAGATGTCACGGCATTTCGGGGGATGAGTTACGTGCATTGGTGAGAGAAACCGAGCGAGTCTTCGGAATTTTGGAGGAGAGAGACACGGGATATCGGCGAGACATCGGGAGGCGAAATGACAATAAGGAGGAGATTGTGTGGGTTCGTTCTGGCAAGGAGAGAATGGAGTGGGCTCGGGAATATATCGGACCCGAATTGTTTCGGAGTTTTAGGTAAATTTCGGAACTTACTTTTGATGAAATTAAAAAAAAAATCTTATTGAACTTCGGGTCTAGTGGGGTGCGCCTTAAACTGAGTTCATGAATACTACTAGCTGTCACCGTTACATAAAATTATGGGCCGAGTTACGAATAATAATTTTTTTTAATAAAATTTATTTAAGCATACATGTTATATCAAGGAAGCGTAAGTACTCGGTAAGTTGATATTACAATGTTAATAACACAAATGATTTTGCAAAAGACATGATAGTTCCAAATTAGTTAGTTATTTGATTCTTAAGTAAAGTTGACAACTAGGGTATGTCTGTAACGGCAATGCTTCTACTTTAGTTTAAAAGCATGATCATTGAAGTGTTTGGTTACTATATATATATCTGTTTTTACTAAGAAATTATTTTTAATTTACAAATCATTATTTACACTTAATAACGAGCGATTCTCTATATTGAAATTCATGTAAACATGCTTCCTATCTGCCTTTCTCTACTCAAAGAAAGGCTCTTGATTACTCTCATTGCCATGCAGTTGGTCCAATTATTCCCAATGTGTGTGTGTGTGTGTGTGTGTGCATGCATTATGAACTCTCGTATAATCAATTTGTATTATCAATTTGCAGTGAGAAGGTGGAGGATGTTGCAAGTAAACTTGATGCCATTGCCCAACTATTGGGTCAAGTTTTTGTACAACAGTTGGGTAGGCAACTTGGGAAAATGTGCCAGGAGCAGTCTGTTCTAAGCATATACAGATACAACCACAATAATATTATGAGTGAACAAAGTCCTTCACCCAGTGAGAGACATCACAACCATTCGTGTAATCAAGTTCTAAGCCTCCACCTGCCCTTCAGGCAATGTAAATATTGGGTGGAAACAACACAATGCCCTTTCTCTTTCCATGCAGGTCCAGATGTGATCGTTGTCACAGTGGGAAAGCAGCTTGAGGTAACTTGCTTTATTTATCTTTCTGGACCAAGTTTTTTAGCTCCAATAGAATTAGTATTTGCATATGTACCGCTATGCTTCTGCTTAAGTTTGAAAGCGTGTACTCATTGTCATCGTTGGAAAGCACACTAAATTTCACTTCGCATTGGCAATTACTGTTTACCCAACTAACCTTCTGATTATACTTTGACAGCTGATGATTTCATCTTGACATTTTGCAATTGTGTGAATGATTTTCCGTGAATGTAGGGCTATCAGGGTTAACAAAATTTTTGCACTTGTGATGACAGGAATGGAGTCTGGGAGAGTTCAAAAGTGTTTATGGGGAAATGATCCATCCTCCAGACCTTAAAGCCTCTTACTCCTTGGAGCTCAAGTGTTCATCTCTAAATTTAAAACAAAGTTTTAGCAAAACCCAAAAGAAAATCTCCATAGCTGATCAGATTCTGATTGGGCTCGTCATTGCTGTCCTCTATCATATTTTCAAGCTTCTATGGTCATGACTCATGATTGAATGAATTAGGTATATATATATCCATGATTGAATGAATTAGGTATATATATATCCATGATTGAATGGATTAGGCATATATTCTTGCATTCAGAATGCCGTCTCAGTGTTTCATTTGATAATGCTTCTATTTTGGTATGCTTGATTGGGATCCTGAATCTTTTCAATTGTTTCTTCTTCTCCAAAGATCTGCTAATTTGCTGTAAAGTTGGTGACCAATGGTTTCAAGAGTGTTTGGTTTTGAAAAGGGTTGGTTGTACACATTTTTTTCTTTGTTTGTTTGTTTTTTTGTTTTTATATTAATTGAATGTAAATACAGAAATCATGTTCTGTTCTCTGATTGGAATAAAACGGTTGCATTGCTTTTTCATTTGAATCGCGTTATTTTCATAAATTTGTGTTGCATTGCACATTACAAATATTATATTTGAGTTGTTTCCTTAATCACACAGCTAGATATGCTAATTTTTGTGGGTGAAGATACTAGCACACACACAAGCTATTTCAGTATTGCTCATTTAAGAATAGAATTACATAAATGTAAATACAATTCATTTCCTGATTTTTTACAAGCGTCATCTAAATGTAAATTTCTCATATCACTTCAAAAGATTTTACCTATTGAATCATACCATTGAGAATGGACAGCCTAAAGTTGTTATTTCATTTATGTTGCTTGGTAAACAAGGACTAAAATCCTCTCCTTTCTTTCGTAATCTAGCGAAAAAAATTTACTTGCTTCTAATTAAAATGAAAAAATAAAAATAAAAAACTAACCTTATTCGCTGGTTAAACAATGTGAGGATTTTCTTCATTGAAGTCCAGTAAACAACCCATAGGCAGTGCCGCAGTGGGCTAGAGCTATTCAGATATATGGGCTTCTTGAAACTGGCCCAAACTGCTTGTTCTGGTTAGCCCATTTGCGACCCGAAAAACATTTGGTCTTCGGCTGTATCAAACCATTAAAACAAACAAACTCTCACTAACTTCAACATCTCAGTCTTTAAGTTTTTTTTTTTTTAATTAAGAAAAAAAGGGAATAACTACACATAAGAGGTTTATTTATTCAGTTACAATTCTATAAATTTGTAATGTTATGCTAGTCAATGGCTTGAACTAAGAGCTCGTATAGGAGTATGGTGAGGTGGCAGCCCAACTACTAAGGTGTTTGGTAATACTTATAGTTAAATTTTGACAGCTTAATAAATTTTTTTTCTCAACTTCTACTCCACAGCTATAATTTTTACTCCACAACAACTGCATCTTAAAAATTACAGCACCTCATTTTCAAATACACCTTAAAAGCCTTGTAATTCAAAAGCCTACGTTTGAAATAGAAGGCCTACTAACTGGCTTGTTTTATATGTTTTTTCCTTCTTTTTTTGTTATCTTTTTAGGGCAAGGGCAGAGACTAATTGCCTACTCTGTCCCGATTGAGGACAATAACACCGCAAATATCAATCATTTTAATTAGGTAAAATTTTATTGTTACAAGTCAGGTTCAAAGCTACAGTACGGATCTGTTGAATCCAGCATCCCGCAACAATTAATTCCCTTCCCTCTGAAGATTCTCAAATTGATAATTCCGTTGATTACAAGCTGATTAGGTGTCTGACAAGATTGTTATCTAATTTTAACTGTCGGTTTCTATTTTTACTGCTTAAGAGAAAATCAGATCAGATGTGTTTAGTTGAGACGTCACACTAGGAAGGCCCAGCATAATCTAATCAAAGAACAGCATAAGATTCATCATATATTAGCCCTTAAATGCATGGACGCAAATTATGTGAAGTACCTTGTACTGTGGTGGGGCAAACAAAAAATCTCATGAAAACAACCCGTTAGATTTTGCTAGTCACATTGCAATCACATCCATTGCCTGCCCCACGTGCCAGCATATCAAAACAACTGTTAATTAATTGATTAATTAATTAATTAATTGATTGATTCTACTAACCATGGGAAAAGTCTACGGTAATTAATTGGCAATTAAGTAGCCAAAACTTATATGTATGGCATGCTTTCAAATCCCATCTTTGAAGAAAAGGACCAGACAATCACACGTGTTCCTCTACCACCTTTATTTATTGTTGATTTGTTTCGCATTTACGCTGCTTGTTCTCGAAGTGTTACGGTTTTTTCAGCCTCCACGTTTACAAATTTGAGAGTAAAACCGATTGTGATTTGACCTCTAAGTTCTACTTCTTCTTTTTTTTCCTAAAAACATTGTCTGTGTGTTAATTATAATTCATATCTCCAATTCTAAGGCTGAAATATGGATATGATATAAATTAGGGGAGTTATAAAGTTAGCGATTCAAAGGGGGCGTTTCATGTATACAATACGGATACTTTTATTTAGTTTAGGCCCCGTTTGGAGGCGGCTGCGCTGCCACAAGCAGCTGTCCCATGCCCCATAAAAGAAGAAAAAATTTATAAGCGTCGGGTAGCTGCATCGCAACAGACGGGCTATTAGCAAATTAGATGTTTGCGGTACTCCAATGATTGTTCTTTCATATTTCTAACAAATTGCCCAAAAAGAAAGAAAGAAATAAACGGGGAGAGGGGGCCGGGAAAAAATTAACGGGCAAGCAATGCAAAGAGTCAAAGGTAGTGAATGGGACGGCACTGAGGCATTGAGCCTCAAAAGTGACACCGACGAATTCCCATGCACGGATTGCTCGCGTAATGTAATAATTGTGTGTGAGTGATAGAAGTTATGGTCCAAAATAAATAAGAATAATAAAAGCAATCGTCTTTAGCTTTGGCATCTGATGGGGGACAAGGCATTTATGAATACGACATAGGCATAATGTATACAAACAGTAACAAAATTAGAATGGAGACAACTGCACATGACGTAAGAGGAAGCAAATCGCAAGTCAAAAACTACTACAATTGCATTAACATGGTCATGGAGGCAGAGGCAGAGCCACCCGTGCACACAATGACAATGCCCTCGCTCTCCTTCTTAAGATTCCCTAAGATTTTTGTCTCCCTTTCCCCCTCGTGCACTTTCCACCCCCCCCCCCCCCCCCCCCTCCCCCTTCTTTTTTTCTTTCTTTCTTTCTCAATCATTTTTTTAGGATAATTTTTACTTTCTTCCCCTGAACTTTGGGCTTTTTACACTTAGATGGTCAAGATCTATTTATTAGTAAAGACCTCCCTACCGTCAGTTAATTTTATAGTTGACTGTTAATTGAATTCAAAAAGATTGAAATACCCCCAATTAAATTTTCAAGACTGAACATGCTATACATTTGGCATAAAAACTATAACAACCATAATATTACTATTATACCTCTTCAAATGCAATAAAACAACATAAATAAATGCTATTAATGTTAAAGAAAAAGCTAAAATTTAGTAAATAGAAAATGCAAAATGTAGTTGACTGGTAGTAACACAAAAATACAGCATATCATCTATTTGATGCCAACAAATTTAGTACATAACAAGACTATACATATTCAACAACATCTAACTAACTTAAAGAGACTAATCATTCTAAATGAAAACATTTCAAGTTGTCAAAATAAAATTTTATCAATTATCTAATTAACGACTATTGAGGCATATATTATATTATGTAATTAAAAACAATGATCAAGTGTTTTAAACTTAAGTTTATTAGCTATGTATAATTGTCATTAAGACAAAAAAAAAATTGTTTATACTTTCATACATATTTCGGGCCTATTAAAACTCACTTTAAAAAGTACACCATGAATATTACAACGCATAAATCAAATGCATAATCTACTGTAACATAAGCTGAAACTATACGCTTGCAAAATACTCAAAATGGCATTAGAAAATTTATTCTCGATTTTATATTTCACAGTTCCATAAATATTATCAAAGATGTGTCAATGAACAAAGAATGAAGCACAAACTTGACATTTACAAACAACTCACCATAATATCAATACACTCTAAATGGAGCAAAAAAAAAAAGCTTTATTCAAAACTAACCTATTATTATTTTCAACATAACGATTCAAATCTTTTTGAGTATCGGTGAAATTTAGAGCAGAACATGATACAAGTTTGGTGTTTTTTCTTCACTTCACACAAGTAATAGATACTACTTTACTAGAAATTAAAATTTTTTTGCCATCTCAATAGAGCTTTCGTCTTAGCTTCATGAAAGAGAAACGATTTAGTTTCGGAGAAAAGAAAAAAAGTTTTAAGCTTTGATTTTTTTACAATTTTTTATTTATATGAATGATCACAAGTCACAATTTTTTTTCACAATGATTTGACAATTCACTAGGCTCATGTCAACCAAAACATGTGAAAGTTATGCTTGTCAAATTAAATTACTAAATTGCCCATAACTAACCATAGGAGATCTACCATTTGCATTCCGTAAAGGGATTTTTACTAATAAATGAATATTGGGCATCTAAGTGCAAAAGACCCAAAGTTCAAGGGAGGAAAGTAAAAATTACTCTTTTTTTTTTTTTTAATCACAACACTTCATTAATTGGGTGATTTACATATTTTCGAGCTCAACTTCAACTAAGATGCGTTGAAATTGGTCTCAACGGGTATGGGGTTGAGCTTCAGGTCTTGACAAAAAAAATTTATACTTCTATCACTAAATCTGATTTTTTTTTTAAAAACAAAAAATGTGTCTTCTTCTGATTTATTGAGATGAAACAATATTGTTGACATTATTTATTAAGATAAAATAAGAATTGATTCTATTCTAAGTTAGACATTCTTCATTTTACAAAATATGAATTAAGACTTATTTTCAACACACTTATCACATGTTTAGTCGTTATAACCTTCTGAAGACATATATTCAAAGGGGACAAAAAGGACTTACACGTACAAAATAATTAAATCTTTAATAATTATTCACCGAATTTTACATCTAAATATTTCAAATTGAGTCATGTCACATACCTCTTAAATGTTGACATTTCGTGAGAATAATCTCTTGAGATAATTAAGTGACAATTACATGCCAAAATGAGGACAATAAAAGGCATATGGTAAAGTACTAACACATACACGAAAGATGTATTAATTAATTTATTTTTGAAGTAGTATATAAAATGTAATAGTTACAATCAAAGCATTAGATCTAAATTCATAAATATTATATGACCTAAAACGCTCAAATGTGAATGCTACACTATATAAAGTGTAAATTCTCCCTTTTACATCGATGTGAAGGATTTTTATTGCATCAAAAATGATTTTTCCATCAATGTGAGGGATGAGTTGAGGCTTTTACATTGCATAAAAAGTTAAGTTCACGTTTTATAAAATAAGGACGTATGCACCTGAGCATTACTTATTATTATGAAACAATGTACCGGTATTACAATCAATAAACTAGTTGAAAATCTGAATTTTTAAAACTGTAACACGGTTTGGGGATCTACTTGGAAATCAAACTCAGTGGTTGGTACACTCAGTAAACTAATGACCCTGAACTTGAACAACTGGTGTTTTGTAGGCGGCTAGCAAATGACAAGAACTATAGCCTCTGCGGATCACTGCAAATCCCTTTATCAACGAAAAAAAAGCCTCACGACAAGCTAGCTAACAGGCAGAGTACCTGGCTAGAGCTAGACTAATGAGCGTGGCAAACGTCGGATGCTGCCCAAAAACCAAAACCCAGAATCTGCGGATTCCTGTTGGTCGTTTGGTCTTGTCCTCAACATTTACATATCCGATTTCAAAAATTAATAAGCCTTCCAAAATTGAAAATATTTTCTTTGACCAAGTCTCTCCCTGCGGCTCGCCGACACATGCTTCCTCATTTTCTAATGATTTTATAATCAATTCTCCCTTCATCTATCCCTATCCCCCACTCGGATATATATTAACACGTGTGCTTCGTCCCACATTTTTCTTGGTCCAGTGTGACATGGCAAAATGTATGGATTTGTTTTGGCTACGTGGCAATATGGGTAAATTGTATATGTTACAGATGCATTGCATTCAATTGGAGAGGGACTGAAAACAAAACGCTAGTGTACAAATGTTTTTTTACATGTTTTTTTTTTCTGGCTCCGTATTCTTTAGCAGCTAGCTCTAGGGTTTTAATATAATCATTGAAGACTGAAACACTCTAGGAAAATTATGGTTTTTTTTTTTTTTTGTTCCGATTAGGCCAGTGTATGGTCCAAATAAAACATTATTGTCATTGCAGGATTTTTAATGCCTTGAGCTTTCACCAACCTGATAATAATTAATAGGTGCCGATATTTATATCCATTCTCCTCTAGGGAAGTTGTTCTTCAATGTTCATCAACCATATTAATTTGTCAAAGATAAATGAACTGATGACATACAGCTCTCAGAAAAAGCAGATTTTAGTTGACCCATTACAATGAACATGACGACTATTTTCTTATGGCAAAATTAATGAGAATTCTCGAGGAGCAAATATATTTATATATTTGATATTAAACGCCCTTTTTTTCTAATAACTTATTATCGGTGTGTTTAGTCTTAAATTCGTTTAAAATTTTGGCATTAATAAACTGTATGATGTGTATATGACATAGGAATCAAAATGAGTTTTATTTCCCCTTCTATTTTTTATAATATAATGTCTACAAGCAATTGGCAAGTTGGAGATTCATAATGGGCGAATCTGTTGCGTGTTGAGAAATCGAATTATCTAACATAAAAACGATGGCAACGTTTGGTAAACTTCGAAATTTTATAATTTATATAAAAAAGCAGTGTTTCAAATTTTTTTTAAATAATTCTCGGAAACCGGAAAGTTAGGAATGATTCAGAATAAATCCCGCTAAGACAACGTGATTTTTTTTTTCTTGTTTTATTATATTTTTAGGTGTGTCAAGCATGAATCTCTTTGTCTCGCAAAGGGACAAAACTTTATATCGGTGCTTTTATCAAAATTGGTTAAGACTCAGTTGCTGTCACACGTTAAAGTAGCTTTCAATCAAGAATATCGACACAATAAATTTATTGCCTGTTTTGTAATATGATTTCTAACTCAATATTAATTCTTTACCTTCCATTAGGTTTAATATTAACATTTGTTACTCATAATAGATATTATGAAGTCAAGGTGTGGTGGCTTTTAATCTATTATTTAATTAAAGATAATTTGAGATGAAATCATTTGCTGTCATATTATTATTATTGATGTTGTTGTTGTTGTGGCTAAATGCAATCTAATTTCTTCTCTATCCATACGAACATAGTTCGAATTACAAATCCCCTGTTTTGAATTCAAAAAAATTGATAAATATTAATCGTTGATTAATAATAAGTGTTTACTAAATATTTTAAAAATTAATATTTTAAGTTGGTTAGAAACATGCTCTACGATTAATTTGAAAGTGTTTCTGCTTTTGAAATTATCGAAGTAACTTTAGCTTTTTAAGACATCAAATTTCAACTTTAGCCAAAGCTATGAAATTTTGAAAGCCTTGTTCCAACAGGCTATGGCTTTAGGTTGCCCACTCCAGCTTTTGTGGTTTCACACTGTGTAAAGAAATTTGAATTTACCTTTTCGATTTCATAAGCCTGTTTTATCAAAGTGCTTTTTTTCACCCTGAAGATTTTGAATTTACAGCTTTTATTTTAATGGCTTCTCTCTCTTTAATGGTGGAATGGAAAAGCTGGACATAGTGCCCAGAGATTGAACAGACCTTTAGATAATGTGATGAAATCTTAATAAAATAAATTAGAAATTGAATCTTTGTCCTTGAAAATGGATCTTCTTTAGAGGAAATTTGTGTAAGTTGATGCAAAATAACAACTGTCAGTATTTGTACGTGAGGGTCCCTTTATATTTCTATTTTGTTTAGTTATGCGCATTGAGCATGCAAGTACTTGGTGCTCAGAAAACTGAATTTCTGTCGTTTTGGTCTCTTTGAAAATTATGAAAAAGCAAAACCCAGCTTCAAATATCACCTCAAGTTCAAGAAATTAACTTTATTTTGCAGCCCATTTGATATTGAATGAAGCATTAAACTTTGAACAAGAGCTCTACATTGGCCTTGTAATTTGTCTACGAAAGCTATTTCAGTACGTAATTTGATGTGAGTGGGCTTCTTGTATAATTGTTATTGTGGGGTCTAGTAGTTTTGTCAAAATGTTCATTGGAGAACAAAATTGCAATGGCAATCGAGCTTAACCTTTTCCAATGTGAGGAATTGAAACAGAATTTCTGTTTGCTTCTTCAGCAATACTATGCTTTGTTGATTAATAGAAGCACTGAAAATTAGAATTTTACTACAATAATACATTATTAAAAAGAGATTTAAAAAAAAAAAAGAGAGAAGGGTTTTGTACATATTGTTTACTGAAGCAATTATGGCTTCAATTTGACATCAGTCAAATCAAACCAGATTTGCTTGAACACCTTGATGATGAGTTCATGATATTCATCAGAATTCAAGGAAAGGTAACAAGCTAGCAAGTCTTCCAAATCCTTCGATGCTCTGATGTTATTCTCTACGATCATCTCCACCATTGATTCTCTGAAGTCTCTCTGAGGATCAAATGATGACTTAACAATTGCAAAGCTGTCAGACAAATTGCTTCTTCTTGAGCTTGAACTTGAATTACTCGATGAAGTGCTTCTTCTTCCATGAGCCTGAATCTTCCTGTTTGCGATTCTCGGAGAGTTCATTTTCATTCTGAGCCTTACACCAGGAGAATTAACAGAGTATTTCCTCAGAGGACTGACCTTGTGCTCTTTGTTAAAGATTCTCTCTTCTTTGACGACTTTAACAGATAATGAACCGTGAGCATGTGAGTCTTCGAATTTGACTGAGCTTCTTCTGTATTTCGTTGGCTCATTGGAATCTTTGTTATCTTCATCTAACTTAGAGGGCTTGGTTATAATTGGCGGAAGTTCAAGCTCTGATAAACTATCAAACCCATCAAGCTTACCAAGATTCTTGTCAACTGAAGCTATCCTATCAACATCAACCACTTTGATATCTTTTGCATTATCAGAACTGATTTTATTGCAACGACAAGAACTTGACCAAGCGACCATGTTATCAAACGATTCAGTAACAAGAACATGGTCTGACCTGTGGCAATTTTCTTGAACTCGTTCTGGCTCTGGAGAGCTATCAAGCGTTGAAGAAGAGGAGTAACCCGGCGGAGACTCGGTCTTTGTCCAGATTGTGGCACGGCAGCTGCAGCCGGCAGAGATAGAGGAGCTAACAAGCTTTGGAGCTGGCCTGTTGGTTCTTTTTCTGTTTCTTTTCTGTTTGGATGATTTTCTTGGTGGGTCAGGAAAATGGGTGTCTGTGGATTTTGTTTTTGTGGGAGAATTGTAGAATCTGTCACTTGGGGTAAGCTCTCTTGTGAAGTAATACGATTTTCTAGGATACTGAGATTGGTGATTTTTTGCCTGCTGCTGTGTTGTTCCTGTTGTTGAAGCCGATTTTGATGGCTGCTGTTTTTTCTTCACAGACTGTGTGTTGGTGGAGGTGGATTTATGGCTTCTTGCTTTGCCCATGTCTTTCAGCCTGTAAAACCAGGCATTGGGCATCATATCTGATAATCTGAACCTGTGATTTCCCATCAGAAAATGGAAGATGAAAAATGCTACAAAATCTAAAAGAAAAAAAGAAATCCTTCTTGATTTTTATCTTAATGTAAGAGAAATGATGAAATATTGAATATATAATATGAGACTCTAGATTTTGCTGTGGAAGAAAGATAAATAGACAGAATTTGATTTTGGGTCCACATAAAGGAGGAAAAAGTTGGCATAAAGAAAAAAGAAATGGGCCACGAGGTCAGGTGGTAAATGGCTTTACAAAGCTAACAACGCCCAATCACCTAACCAAATTGAAATTTGTTCCTTCATCATCATTACTTTACTTTTTGTTTATTTCTTAACAGAAAATTTATCACCAGCATTAAGTTAATTTATAACCTGGACTTGTCTTCACTAATTCTATGCTTTCGTACTACGGTGGATTAAGCGTTTTCTTTTGACGTGGCTCGCATGCTGGCCCTCTGATACAAAGGGCCCCCACTGAGTCATCTTTTAAACTTGAGAGTTTTTGCAGCAAAGGGCCAGGGGGGTCAGCTCGTCGTATCCTATAATTCAGGTTTCTGATGCAATTACATTTTGTTACTGTAAAAGTGCTTGATGAAATTTCTGTATATTAGTGCTTTCAATCTTCTCTTTTGGCCACTAGGTTTCATGCTTTTAAGATACCGTCGGTTGACAAGCAAAGTGAAAAAGAACTTAAGGACAAGAAATTAAAGGAGGAGCTTTTGGAATTGGGACTCCGTGATATCAGTGCCAAACTTAAGAGAAATTCCTATAATACATTAAAGATATTGCGTTAATCGTATAATAAATAAATAATTATATACTATCTATGCATTTATTTTGAAATATCACTATGTAAGTGGTGGTTATATTAAATTTAATTATACATATCATATATACATTAGTTGATTGTATTACTTCTGATGTATTCTTAAATTCTTCATAATAAGAAATTCTACAGTATATCAAAAGTATCGTGTCGGTTATACAACAAGCAAATAATCATATAACATACATGTATTTATTTTGAAAAATCACTGTATAAGTAGTAATTATATTAAATTTAATTACATCTATCATACATATTTTAGTATGATGTATTCTAAAATTTCTCTTAACTTGAAAAATTTTTCATGTCCCATCAATATAAATTACGCCCATTGAGTTTCATGGAGCTTCCTTTTGCCTACCAGGGTATGTAATGAACTTAACATGAGTGATTAGTGAATAATGCTACACATATAAAGCTGAGATTTAAAAACTTTTGGTTTTCGAATTTATAATGTACTGTCACGCTATTTCCCACTTCATTAAAGAAGTTTCAACTTTTGATTCTGTTTACAAATTTTGTTGAATTCCCTGCAGCAGCAATCTCATGTTATTGAATCATTGCCAGAGGACAAGAAAACAAAAAAATCAGGCCCAAAAAATCAAAAAAAAAAAAAAAAACCTCATGTAGCCGAAGCAGCTTGTAAAGTAAGGCTGAGAGATTGGTAGAAAGAGTAAAAATATGGAAAATTTTTTAATAAATATGATGGGTCACGGCATCATCAAACAGGTCCCTAAAACGGCCAACTTCATGTGTGATGCCAAATGCATATCCTATCGTTTTCTGAATTCAGAACATCATCAACTAGGTAATGCAAAGATGTGCTAGCGAGGATCCTGCTAAAGCCAAGTTCATGGCTTTGACGTTGATGTCCATAATCTTTAGAACGTAGTGGCCTGAGATTTTGGCAATCCATCAATCAACTGTTCTATATTTAAGCTTTACGACAAATATTTTAGCGAGAGCATGTTATATGAAGTGTGGATGCATCTAGTTCACGAGAATATGCAAACAAATCTCACACACACCAAACTTTTAACCTGATATATTTTGCGATGAATTCACAGTGAGTGAGCTCATATTTTTGTCAGGACTGCCAAATGCAAACCACACGGCGGTAGTTACTGAGGGTGATTAGGTTTTACACGTAAGGAAGACCTTTCTCAAAAGCCAAACCATAATTACACGACTACCCGAGCCAGTACAATAGTATAAATTGTCCGATGTGATCAATGGGCAATTTGCATGTCTATTCCCATGGTATCGTACAATTAAAAAGAAATAAAAAAAAAAAAAATCCTTTTCTTAATTGCTGGTTGGTGCGCTTATATCTTCAGCTGCTGAGACGTTTTTATCAAATAAAACTCGAATGGGCCAGCCAGGGTGAACCCTTAGGTAGTTTTTGAAGGTACAGAGAAAAGTAATTTGTATTTCTCTCCTATTTTTGTTGTTTGGTTGGCCATAAATTATAAAAATTTAATTTTTATTAGAATTTCATATATATCATAATGTAGAATTGAGACTCCACACCAAACAATTTTTAATTTTTCTTCTATTGTAAGCCAAAACATTCAAAATTAATCCTTCAATCTTTTATTATCTTGTTTAATGTTATCAAATAATTATTATTTTATAATTTTATTTTATTAATTTAATATTGTAAATAATTAATGTTACATTAGTAAAAGTTAAAGTAATTGTTTAATAAAATCATTTTATTTATTTTATTAATTTGTAGAAATAGAAATATGAATTTAGTAGTCATTTTAAAATAGAAGTTGTCGCCATTGGACTACCGCTGCTGTCATTTATATAGTATATTAAATAAATTTATTCTTTAATTTTTTGAATTATATTTATGATAAATATTGAAAGTTTGACACAAATTATCCAAATAAAAAAGTGAGGCATTTCCTTTCTTTATATAATTTTGTAACAAATTAAACATTATAAAAGAATTTCAATGACTCTCCTCTCCTTTCTTTCACTTTTCTCTCCTCTCATTTCCTTACGTTTCTTTTAACTAAACACCACTTTAGGTCAATTTGGTCCCCTACATCCAGTCCACTTTATGGATCAGGCCTGGGTTGGGTTAGCTTGCCGTGTTGATTGTGCCATCCACTAATGAGGGGGACCGAATAAATTCTTCGTCTTGCCTACAAGAAGTAGTGGTTAATGATTCTTTGTTTTCACCCTGGAGCAAAGGACAAAATATTAATCTCAGGCAGTTAATGCATAGCTAGCTCACCTAAGCCAGCCAGAGCTTTCTTCTGATAATGATGGGCATTCACATGCTTGTTTTGCTTAGAGAGTTAAGAGGGAATGTTTTTCCAAGCATAGAATTCACAAACGAGTCCATTCTGTTTGAAAATGTAAGCCCAAAATTTTTGTTGCCAAACTGTTCTTCAGTTGGCCCATAAGCATGGATTTTTGACATGAAAAAAACTAAAAATGGGTTATGCATTTGATCCTGGAAATTTTCACTTGGACCATCCTAAAATGGACCCAAAACTACCCTGGTCTTCCTGGAAGTGGTCCCATATTGCCTTCTTTTTGTAATTTGTGCATGGATGTATACAGCAGTATCTGATAATTGATCCGGGGATTATTCAAGACTCTGTAGATTGGACCAGTAATGTTGCTGTGTCACAATTTCAAGCATAGGTGAGAAGTCGAATCAGAAATCAATAATGTATTTAATGAAATGAATGACATTATCTTTGATCTTAGCTGACAAAATTGGAACGAAACGTATAATTTATTGTATATGAAATTACAATATGATTGTAACTAGCGCGAAAAAGTGTATCAAGTAATTGAAAGAATGATTAGAGATCAATCAAGATAGTTGTTGATTCGTTTGCTGGGACCAGAAGGTGGCACACGAGTTCCTTTAGGAAGGACATTGAGAATTAAGTACTCATACTTGCTGTTGCTGACCTTTTTCTCTGGAATAATCTGAGATTCAGACTCAACTTTCTTCTTCATAGGCATCTCCAGAGATCTTGATGGAACTTCAAATTTTTGCCGAGGGAGAGAAAGATATAGTACTTGTCCCTTAATGGGAACATCTTTTTGGAGAAAATTACCCACCAGTACTCTGGCACAAGAAGCTTGGCATATGACCATGACACACAAGAAAGCTGCAATAACAGCAGGGTCAACTTTTTTTAGTCCCACCATTGGAATTATAGATTGAAGCTTCAGTTTTGACACAGAATAAAATAATGATCGAAGAAAAAAGAATGATGTGGGCTGAGTGAGTGAAAGTGAGATGCTTTCAGGCAATTTATAAGAAAACGATTTGGAGACTTTGACAAAATTGGCATTCTTCTTAGATGGTGAAACTTGAAAGTCAGCAGTAGAAGGTTCCTGCTGGCAGCCATTTCGGTGTGAGACCTCCGTGTTTTGACACTTTAAATATTTGACTTTGAAGCACCGTTTGTTTCAGTTGACAATCTAATGTTTTTCTTTTTTTTTTTTTGCGTCGGTGGTTGCAACCCCAAGGCTTGGACCTAGGAGGAGTCGTTTACCAGGCTTAGCTGCAATTGTGAGTTGTGAAAAAACAAACCATTTTCACAGAAGGAAATTAAGGCGAAATTGCAGAATCTCTCCGTGTATGGTCTCGACTACGTAGGTTCTTGTTTAGATTGAAGTAGTGTAGTTTTTTAATAGCACCAGTTGTGGAATAAATCAATAGCTATAAAAAATAAAAAAATAAAAAAATGTTGGGCGTTTGACAAATCGAATACCCGTGCAGTAAAAGTTTGGTGATTTTTTCACAAGCCAAATGTGTGAATTCTCGTTGGAAGGGCTGCCGAGGCTTTACCAAACACCGCCTGCGGCCTGCTTGACAAACATCAATCCCCAAAATATACTTCTAAGTACCTTTCATATTATAGATTTGTTCTTTTTGGAGAATTGTTGCAATTCGTGATTTACTAAAAATATTATTACAGAGATAAAACCTTAAATCTCATATTAAAATATATATATATATATATATATATATATATATATATATATATATATATCTAACCTTACCAGTAATTGTAAAAAGAGAAATCAATAATTATTGAAAAAGTCTTGGTGGGCATAATATAGAAAAATTTACGCCTGATCTAATTGGACATTATATTGCTATTGAAAAGATTAGATGGTGGCGTACTAGAGCAACATTTTGGATAAAAAAAAATGAATAACTATATTTATTTTACAGAGATTACGGATCGAAGAACAAACATATCAACTTAATTATTTGTAGCATAATTTACAATTAAACTTGGGAGTAAAACATAATTGTAATTAAAATAATAATAATAGTAGTAATAGTAGTAGTAAAATTGAAGTGTTAGCTTGGCAATATCATTCTTGAATTTGTCATAGCTGTTGTGGTGGTGGTGGTGGTGGTTGAAGAACTACGGGCATCTAACCCAGCAGCCCATCTTCTAAGAATCCTCAACAGCGCTGCCGCCTTTCTTCTTGCTCTCGCAGTTCCACTTTCCATTAATTCCCATATTACCCTCTCAATCCCCGGCACCGCCGCAGTCTCCACCACCATCTCCGACCCGCCTTTTCTACATATAGTCACGAGAGTCGCCGCTGCACTTTCTCTCGACGTGTCGGACCCTTCTCTTAACAAAATGCACAATTTCTTTATTGTATTATACGCCGCCACAATCGCCGTCAGCCCGCCTCTCTTCACCACGGCTTCGAGTATGGTTACCGATTCTTCCGGTAACACGTCCTATCGCCTCAGCTACGATCTCCACAATTCCTCTCTCTACTAGCCGCCCAACAGTCTCTCTATCTCCCGCCAAATTCAAAATTGCCACCAAAGCGTCCCTCTTTGAACTCGTGGGCCCCCCTTTAACCAAGTCCATCAACCCCTTCACGACACGTGTCTTCCTCCCCAGTGTCTTCCTGTGTGCGTGCACACCGGATAGACTGAATATGGTTGCTGCCGCGTTTCCTTTTGCCTCCCACGTGGCACCGGATCTTAACACCTCGATAACGCCGTTTAACGCCCCTTCAGTTTCCATTATCCTCGTTTTGTTTGCTTCTAGAATTGAAAGGTTGAGGATCGTTGTAACTGCGTTGACTTGGAGGTTCGGGAGCCGCGAGGCTGTATCCGGACCTAAGTGACGTGCAAGTAAGGCAATGGCTCCACCTTCCGCTATGCAAGCGCGACTATCGGAGTCTGTTTTAGAAAGGGCGCGAAGCTCGTAAACGGCGTCGTTTGCTGCCTCCATCGACTGTGAAGTAGCCAACTTATTGATCAAAAACGACGCCGTCATTTTTGTAGCCTCTAACGCCGCTTTGTTGGTTACAACTCCGTTAACTTTTTCGCTACTTGCCGCGTAATCGAAAGGTATCCTCTGTTCGCGACACCACAAACCTATCAGTTTCTTCAAAGCCGTGTTCGCCACCAAATTCGTGTGGGCCAAGGTCTGACCTGTCTTCGGACACGTGTTGTGTCCCGATTCAATCCACAAACTTATCGACCTGACGATCGTACGTCTGCCCCGTCGCCACAACAACCGGGTTCAGCATCAATTCTAAACTTATGGGACACCGGAAATCCACCGGAACATTCGCATCCGACGCCGATTTCTTCCGCCGTCGTCTCGAATCCGATTTCTGAACCGAGGCGCCGAAGAGAACGCATTTTGTGTAACGCACGAGTCCAATCAAAGCAGCAGCGAAATGTTTCGATTTTTGATCGGTTTGATTTTGAATTTCTTCTTCTAGACTCTCGATTTCTTCGTTACAAGCAGAAGAATCGCGTAATCCCAAGCTTTCAAACATTTGCTTAAGAATCGAATGATCAGGAACGATCTCTTTCTTGATCTGATCAAGCATGGTTAAAACTTGGAGCCTTAGCTTGTCATCCTTCGAATCAACGAGAACGCCTTTGGTTTGTTTCGAACACTGCTTCTTAATCAAAACGACGACGTCTTCGACGTCCTGGCTCAAATGGAGCTCTTGCAAAGGCATGATATCCAACAGCGTCGATAAATCAATCGTCAGCTCGTGGAAATTGTTCGCCGCCGTTTCGATTTGCATTAACAGCCACATCTTGCTGCCGTTATAACAGTCTTCGATCAGCGTCTTCATTCTTTGCAAAACTATGTACATTTCTTCAAAACAGAGAACCGCCGGCGGAGAGAAAAACGAAGCTTGATTGGCCAAGAGCTCTTCGAAAAACAGAGACAGGAGCTTCACTTTTCGAATGATCGAAAGACAGCTTCTCTGAAGAAGAAATTGAAGCGGCTTCATTGATGAGACTTCCTGCGATAAAATGAGAAGCGATTCGACGAGTTTCAGGTCTGAGAGCGTCGGCGATATGAACGCCCCCGCCGATGGCCGCCGTTTTCTTGGCGGGAAAATTTGCGGCGACACAGCCATGAAAAATGATGATACGACGAAGGAAAATGGACGGTCTAATTTTGTGTTAGAGAGCGGCTGAAACTTGAAGGCGTTTTTCTGATTCAAGAACAAGAAGAAGAGATAACGAAGATTGATGAAGTCGGTTTAAGGAATTCGTCTAAAGATAAAGAGTTTTGGATGAATATTAGTATTTAAAAATAAAAAAAAGTATGAGTCAGCAAGATCGATAGTTGGTATTTGACTGTTTTCCGTTGTTTTTGTTTCTGAAAACAAAAAAACAAAAAAAGGAGTGGGGGGCGGTCTACAAAATTAGAAGAGTTCAATTTCTGTTTTGGTTTTGCGTGGAAAATATCAACCGTTGGATGGATCGAGTCCGTGACCAAATAAAAAGGATAAGCGGCCGGCAACGGCAAGAGAAAACAAAATGATAAATTAGTTAATTAGTTAATTAAGATGATAATAAGATGAACTGGGAAGCACTAAAGAAATTGAGATATGGAAACAAGTCGGTAAAGGGGTTGTTGTGGACTTGTTCGAGAGGGTTACGAATTAATCAGCACCCACTTGTGCATGCCAATTAAAAAATTTTGTGCCTTTCTTTTATTTTGCTGTACATATAATATAATTAATCCAGCCAGCCAGCCAGCCAGGGTGTTAAAAGAACACTTTTTCTTTCATTTCCTTTCTAAAAAGCGTACAAAATAAATATAAAAATATCATCTTTCCATAACCAACACCAATTATTAGACCAGAGAATGCTGATGCAGTGATGCACTACTAGAAAACTACACACACATAGATAGAGACTTTTTTCTTTTTTTTTTTAAAGAAGTTTTAAGTTATTGAGCTTAATTTTATATTGATAGGGCTAATTACACTTTACAATATATTTTGAATACTCTTAATTTAATTAAAATTTTATATTATTAAAATGTTCATTATGTAAATTATATATTATTCACACCCATTTAAAGCATCCATTAGATTAGAGAAAGTAAATCAAAGTTTAAAATTAATAACTTTTTTTTTCTTTTTAACACTGATTGTGGTCCAATTTTATTTTTCTTAATTTATTCATAGGGCATGATAAATTAGGTGTTTCAATTTCATCCATGACTCAAATCTGCTATTGCAATATCTTTAGTTTTCTTCCTTTATCCTACTCGGTAAACGCTAATCGAGACCTAACAACAAGCAAAAACATTTTTTTAACAAAAAAAAAACAAATTGTCATAGGCCCATACTCCTATTTTAAAAACAAAAATACCTCTATTTTTTTTTTTTGAGTGATGATACAGCCACAAACTCTTATACAAACTGATATGGTATTAATTCATTAGTTGAATGAAAATATAAAATAATATAAATAAATCATGTGGACCAAGAAATATTGAATTCAACCAATAAATTAACGTCACATCAATTTGTACAAAATAAATTTATACAAAAGTTTATGACTGTCTCATTACTTTTTTTTTATCCACTGTAATTAAAAATTTGTGATGAACATTTTCTTTTGTATGTGTTTTTGTTTAAAAGAAAGAGAAGAATAAAGTTTGTTAGGTGTGATAAATAACTTTAAGTAAGTAATTCGATGGAGGACTATTTGTGCATTTGAAAGAGTGTCCAAAATTAAAAAAAAAATTAAAATTGTTCAATGAGTTTACAAAGTAAAAGAATGTAAATAATAGAATTTAGACCACAAATAACTTTATGCATTTTATATTTAATATATAGTGTTTTTGTTTATCTGAAACTTTTTTTAACTTTCCTTGAATTCACAATTCACCTTAAGCTAAGATCATGTTTGGTATTATGATCGGACAACTATAGTTTAGAATATTCAAGTATCTATTAAATACTTCTTGTTGTGATTTAAAAGTTGAGCTGATTTTATTTGTATATTGAAAAATCTATTATATATTTATTATTTATGTTAAAATTTTTATTTAAAAATTATTTTTTTATAATTAATATAAACTTTTATTTTATAATTATATTTTTTTTTCACGTAGTTGTATCTTAGAAGGTACAACACTTCAATACCAAATAGACTTTAAGTAAATGGCCACTTGTTTTCAGTCATTGTAAATTTGTTCAATTTTTTAGGTCAAACATTTCATCAATTTTTTTTTTAAAAAAAAGAAAATGCAAGGCAAATTGAATTTTACTTGAACCTTATTTTAATCTTGGAGTACATTAAGTCAATTTGACTTAGCTAGTGGTGAACATCTCGTTCGTTATTAATCGAAGGTTGGTAATTAATTGATTGTCGCTTTCTATGCTAGGCATTTTCTTACAAAATGGATAAGGTTTCATTTTCTCAAGGCATTGCTTGTATGTCTTGATTAACTTCTAGATTAAGTTTTATTGATTACCAAAATCAGTTTTTTTTTTTTTTTTTTCAGAAAATGAGATAACCACCAATCGAACAAATCAACGGCTGGTTCGCCATATATCATTGACTTCACTTGGCTTCATTGAAAATCTTTATCCTGTGCGCACAATGCTCATCAACAATCCTGAGAAATAAATGCTGCTTAATTTTTCTGCATTTATTGGCAGATCATGTTAAGAATGATGATGATTGATGGTGATGCAATGGAAGCTCTATTTGGTTAGGATTAGTCGGAACGGCTTCCATGATTGAGGAGGACATACGGGCCCTAGCAATTGCATTAAAAAGAGTTAATTCTGTTCTTATTTATTTCTTGTATTCTCCTCTCCTCTACCAACCAACAATAAAAATAAAAGTGGATTAAAGCTTAATGTTGACTCAAGTAATTAGGTACTCACTCTGCTCATCATTTTGATCTAATCATTACTAGCTCCAAGATTTTTATATTTATTAGTTTTACTTTAGGGATTATTATTTGTCATAGAGACGGTTAAGCGATCAAAGACTAGATAGGGAATATTTATTTGTTGGTTTGCTAGACAATATTTATGCAACATAACGAATAATTTGTTCCTTACCCTTCTATTTTATTGGAATATTTGACGCAAATGATGATTAAAATATATATAGTGGTTTAGCTTTGGACATATTATATCGAAATTCGATGCCCCTTGTGTGGTTTGCGCCTCTTGGAATATAATGTAAGATATTGTTCTGCTCAATAATGTCATTCTAATCAAACTAATTTATTAAAATTTTATGTCGTAATACTAAAAGCTAACTGAACAGTTCAATAGAAAAATATGAAATTAGTGAATTTCAATATTTCTAATATTAATAGATATATATATATACATACACACATATATATATATATATATATATAGAACACGTGAATCCACACGTTCATGTCCATGGTGGCAATGAAGTTCTAAAGAGCAAGCTAAAATAGATCGAGAGAACTAAAACAGTCAATTTACTTTTTTTTATACAAAAAGATTTGTCTTTATTTAACAACTTAAAATTATTTATTTTAATTAAGTGGTTCCTTCTCTAATATGGTCCTAGAGTCCTATATATATCTTTAAACCTCACGCCCACCCTTGTCTTATCCCCATACTACCCGTCTACTATATAGACAGTATAAAATTAAAAGTGTTTGTAGTTTTATGTGTATAATTAATAAGGGTCGATGCTCTAACCAACCTTGTGCGTGATGGCTCCCTAACACCTAAAATAAATCGCCCCCATGCTCTCTTTGAAACTTAATTTGAAGGCTTGTTCAACTTGCTAGCTTATATATAAAAAAAAATGAAAATGCAATACAATCTGCTACAACACTTGGTCATGTATTCAATTCAACCACTTTCCCATGAACTTAAAAAATGAATGAAGGATATATATGAGATTACTACTCCTTGCATTGAAGTAATATTAGGCAAGCACTGACTAATTAAAATGATACCCTCTCCTGAGTTCTATTGAAGTACATGGCGTTAAGCTATGATAGCTGTATTGATACACGCGTAGCTAGCTAGCCCTTGCCTACAAGCAACATATATGTTCGAACAGATAGTGTACCTTCTTACCATCCCCTGAAGCATCAATTTGATGATCAGCTTCTGCAGCCCAAGGAACATTGCTTCTAACAAATGGTACACTTATGTACTAAAAGCTTAAAAGAAACCACCTCGGTCTCATGGGTAGCATGAATTAATGAAGGTCAAAAAGTCAAAATCAAGTTATATATATGTGTGTGTACACCCACACATATATATACATATACATATACATATACATATATACATATATACATATACATGCGCGCGCGAGAGGTATGTACTGCTAAGTTATACTATATGTAACTTACATCAATTTAAAATTCTTTTTTTTTTTTTGCATGGTACTTAATTTTAACTGTTAAACAATTAAAAAGTCGCGAGAGACTATTTCGGTGAACTATAAATTACAAATAATTTAACTTAGCAACTGCATATATATGAACAATTAGTAAACATCACATACTCTTTTGCTAATTGTCTATCCACAGTTCAATTGACGAATTTTGTTTCAAATTATGCTCTTATGTGTCAAGCGCAGTGGGGGAATCAGATTTAGCTGGATAGAGACTATAATTTAAAGATATTTAACATAAAGAGGAGGTAAGATAACAACAAAATAACAAAATTACGTATAAATAAGTCAAATCTTTAGCTAAAACTTAACCGTTATCTCTTTAATTCGTAATAAGAGTAATGACCTCAGTAACCATATATATTGTATTGTATTGTATTGTATTATTTGATCAGTACTCACAAATTCCATGTCATCAACTTAAGCTTTGAAAACGGATAGTACGTAGATTGATTCTCATTTTCAACCTTTATGTACGAGAAAGTCAAAATTGAAATATTTGACCGGAGACAATTAGGCAGTTGGGCAGGAAGATCATGACATTTTCAGGGAAATTATTATTTATTCACACACACGCATACACACACACACACAAGAGGAACGATAACGAAAAGTAAGCATTCTGCGGCGCCAATGTTTTGTGTTATGCTCATTTCAGGATCCAAAGCAATGAACCTGCGCATCCTTGCCAATTTGAAAATGTTAATCCTACCTTCAAAAAAAGCAGTTGTATTATGCATATTTTAAATGCGTTCGCCTTTATCTTACACAAAAAGTTAGAAAAATAAAAAAAGGTCGCCTTATCCAGTGAGGGCTCCATTACTTGAATAAAATGTGGACCCTCTTTTATTAAGGCCTCTATTATATCGATCAATCAGTGACCACATGTTGCTATTTATAATTACAAATCTATCAGGATCAATCATTTAATCAACTCTATTGTAAGTAACATAATCTTTTTTTTGCCCTTTAAGCTGAATACAGTTCACAAATATTATTATGTAAAATCTACTGAAAATCTAAGCACATACCCAATGAGTAATTCCATCCTTTTTTTTTTTTTCTTTTCCTCCCACACTCGTTTTAAGCGTCTGCTTTTGGGAATGGATCGTCTGCTTTTTGCGCAGTTTTGCCTATTTGTCAGTAAGCTGAACTTTGCAACTACAGGCAACAGCAGGACCATTCAGCAGTAATGTAATCTGATTATGATTGGACTTGAGAGGGAGGATGAGAGCGGTGCAGCAACAAACTAAGCTAAAGCAGGCCCAATGAATTATAGGGTGCGGCAACAAACTGAATACAATTCGATGAGTTCAAAATAATTGGACTTCGATTGCGTTCGCTTATGAAAAGAGCAGGCCTTTTGAGTTTGACACCCCAAAATTTTGCATAATGCCCATTTTCAACGGAAATTACCTAAATAACCCAAGAAATTAATTTTTTTCTTTATTTTGAATTAAACACTTAAAAAAATTATACTTTTAACAAATTTTTGACACACAACCCATTTCACAATTTGAATATATTTTTAATTTTGACTGAAAATTTAAGAAGATTATAAAAATTTAGAGTTATGGAGATAGAATCTATATAATAAGAAGAAAATAATTTAAGATTTTCATATATTTTATAAATGAAAACTTAAAAGAAATGTTTTTTAAGGGTAAAATTTTGTGGATAGATAGTTAATTTTAATACATAGATTTGCATTTTACAAATTAAAAGGGAGATGTTTTAGGAAATAAAATTGAAAAGGGGTGTTGAACGGATTTTAGAAGGGTGTTAGAAGCTCCGCTGGAATGAAAATGAGCCAACTTAGGCAGGATTGTAAAAGTACACTTTTTTTTTTGGGACCCAAAATCAGTGCTAAAAAAACCTTGAATTTGGTCAAGAGTGGTGATGCTGCCGCCTCTCTGTAACAATTTTATATAAAGACATTTCCTCTTCTTTTTTTCTATAAAATATAAAAACAAATTCAAAGCTAATTAAATTCCACAATTCTAAATATCACTTTTCTTTACAAACTCTTCAGATCAAAAGTCTAAATTTTACATCTCGATCACGAATTCTTAATTCGAGAAAGAGGGTAAATAGCAAAGAAGCAAAAAAAAAATGATACTAAATTAAATTTATTAATAAACTTTGTACCTTTGTTGTATGAAATATTTTATGAAAAAGGTTTTTAGAATATTAGCATCATAACATCTTAGAAAGACAACATACTTTATCCCCAACTATAAGTCTGGTTTTTTTTTTTATTTATTAAACTTAACCATTCAATTCCCTATGGCCGTATGGACTCATTTCCTTTCATTATTTGATAGGGGTAGGGATGGCCGTATGGACTCAATTCAATCATTGATGCCCAGCCTTAGATAGGGATATATTATCTCTCTCACAAATGTGATAAGAGTGAAATGCCCCACTATTACTGGCGAGAGTAAAAGATTTGGGTTGCGCAGCAATAAACTCGATTTATTTAAATCTAAGTAAATCAATAAATTAATTTAGATAGGGTATATATATAATTACACTTTTAATTTTAATGATAACATTGTAATATATATAAAAAAAAAAAAAGTAACCGATTTGGAGATCTTTTGAAATCCATAGACATGGAATATGTTGAGAGGAAACTAAGAAAGAGAGAGATTTGTTATTGTTGTATGATTACTTTTTATAGTTTTTGGGAAGTGATTTTTAGGATTTATAGATATTTAACTCAAAAGACTAACTTATTTGGTGGAGCAATCTACCCTACTTATAAACTTAAGGAACTCCACTTTAATTATTACCTAAGGTAGAATATAACTCAAAAATTCTCCGGATGGAACCACCACCAAATCCTAATAATTTCCTCTTATATATTTAAGTTATTTTACCACTACATTTCAACTTCTAAGATCTAACTCTGATATTATTTTTTGGAGAGTTTGAACTAAATTTTTAGATATTCAATACAAAAAATTAATTTATTAAGTGAAGAAGTATATTCTACTTATAAACCCAAACTAACTCTCCTTTATTAGCTAACATCTCGATCCAAGTAATTAATTTTCTGTTACTTGGGATCCTTTCATTCGTTTTCTATAATTCATAAAATCTTTATTCGAGTTCAGATGGCACCGAAAATCCTGAAAGTTAGCAGCGATTGCAGTTTTGCAAATTGGCAATGACATTAATTGTTGCTGTCGCCACCAAACTTCATGTCCATAATTTCACATGCAAGCAGAAAAATGGATAAAGCAGCGCCATTAGAATCTTGTGGATTGCTCCTTACCCAAGCTCACAGAATCTGTACCTACGTCACCTACAATAATTGAGTATTGCCCACTAAATTCTATAAAAAAATATATAATCAAAATTTTGATAAATTTGCAAGCGACCCATTTCGATGCCAAACGGTTAAAAACTTTTTATTTTTTTTGGGTAGTTTTTGAAACAACGATTTTGTCTTCTGGGTGACGCAAAAAAGTTCAAACTCCGTAAAATGGGCAACTTTTGGATGATTCAATGAGACATAACGACGCAAACACCCAGACGCCGCATTCCCCTACTGTTGGAACTTGGAATTCAAATAATGCAATCATAATAAAAAATTTCGGCCCTGGCCTACTTATTACATATAATAATTTCTTATTTTGTTTCTAGAAAGCTGATTAAATTGCAGCCCCACGCAAGCCCTATGCTTGTCTAGTTGTCTGTCTCAGACTTTAAAAGAGAGTATTGGCTTTAACGTAAACGAGTGGCCGTATCAAAGAATAATCTTGCAATGCATCCTACGCCATTCCATGAATAATGAACTTGAATCCCACTTTTATATCATGAGATGAGACCTTTTCTTTCAGTATGAACCCTAACTGAAATTATTGTTCCACCCATTTTCTTCTGATTTCGGCATTTACTATTGTTTTCACTCAGAGAAATCGCCTCCGCAGATCAAGTTTAATACATGGTGCGTTTGAGATTGAAATTAGGTAACTGTAGGTTAAAAGTTACAGTACTAAAATATTTGGTAAACACTAACTGTTATATCTTTTAAGGTATATTGATATGATTTTTCACTTGTATAATACAAAATCTATTATATCTTTAATAATTTGATCAAAATTATTATTTAAAATTTATATTTACTATATATTATTAATTTTTGTTTCATAATTACAATTTTTTTATAGTAGCTGTAGTTTCAAAAGTACAATACCTTAATTCCAAACACACCCACACTAGAGTGAGGTAAACAATTTTAAATTTTTTTTTTTTTACCTTCATCCAGCCCTAATCTTTAAAAAGAATATGTGTAAAAAAACAAATTATATAAAATGCAAAATGCAAAATATATTAAATGTCTTCAATGAACAATAAAATGCAAATGCAAATTATATATAAATTTAGGCATTGAAAGTGTGAGTTGTGTATCAGTGGCCGGCATCGAAATCTTTTCAATCATATATATAACAAATTAATTTTTTTTTCTTTTTTGTGAAGATTATAAAAAATATCCACAGTGAAATTTGGCCCACCTCGTCGACAGTTGGAAGGTGTACTGTGTACGCAATCCACATGGGTTGCTTTCTTAAAACTAATAATTACTTGTTTTAGAATCTATAAGTATATATGTATATATGTGGCTGCTTACAAACAACATACAAGTTTACTCCATGCATGCCCCTTTTAAATTATGGACCACCCACGTGTACTCTTCTAACTTCATGTTCATATCTCTTTCCCCAAACCACTTCCGGAGAATAAGAGAGTAAACAATAAATGTTACGTTAAACTTTAAGATACATAATCAATTTATATTCCAAGTGATGAGTCACTAATAATTAATTGTGATGTATATCCATTGTCAATTTATATTATTTATTATCAATATGTTAATTTTATAGGAGTTATTAGGGAGTGACGTGTCAGAAGATGGTAGGGAAATTGAAATACAAACCGCTAATATTTCAACCATATAAATGTAACATCACTCAACAAAGTAAACAAATAGCTAAACCAAAAATTTTAAAAACAACAAAAAATGTAAATAAACCAATAGCTCTTAATAAAGAGCAAACGTTATTGATTTCACACGTTTATATGCCTTAACATGTAAATATGAGAGGCCAGAATATATTATTGAATTCTAATTAAAATTATATTATAATTAAGTAGCCTTGTTTAAATCTTTATTTAACATTTAAAAGATCTTTATTTTAAAATGTTCCAATACCTGTATTAGAAAAATTTTAAAAAATACTCAAAATCACATTCAATTTATAAAAGTAATTTACCGTATCATTTTCTTTTCAAATTTCAATAATCAATAAAAATATTTTTAAAATGATAATATTTATAAGTATTGTAACTGATAAATATTATTTACGACGATTAATATTGTCTTCCGACCATCATACTTTAGTCTAAAAGATCTTTTTTGGCTTCTAAAATAATAAAATTTAAAAAAAAAAAGGTAAGCGAACTATTTTACATATATGAATCATAATTGTGAAATTTTTTAATGTAAATTTTCCTAAAAATGACTCCTGAAGGTAGTATTTGTAATTTTTTATACTATCGAAAGACGAGAATACGGTGAAATCTTAAACTGTGCTAATGGCGGTTGTTTCGGTATTTAAAAGTCAGGGCATTTTGGATTTGGGGGTTGGTTGGTTAGCTCGTGAAAAGGAGCATTTTAGTTGGCGAAGTAATATTATATTATTTAACGCGTAGAGCACGTCACTGTTGGCATAATTTGGTTTTGACTCTTGAAGATTCAGGTGGATTTTCTATATTGGGGAATCTTGAGATTTTATATGAAAAATTACGTGGCGATATTCCATTCGATACTAGACCTCTATCCTGGTATCCTCCGGTGACGTTTTCAAAATAAAAAATCTAAAATTTCTCTTGCAATCAAATATATGTAAAAAGGAACTATTTTATTTATTATACTAAACGGTAGATTTGTGAAAAGATAGGTACATAAATTAATCTTACATTTCAATTTAAATGTAATTGCAATTTAAACTTCAAACCTACTAGTCGTTTAAAATTTCCAGTTGAGCCAAATTAAAAGTCACGACGGTGGAGTCTTTTAAAAAGATTAGAAAACCGGAGATAGTGTATAAGACAAAGCGGAATATTGAGAGGCAAAAGCAATTGAGTCCTCCTCCAAATGGATGGCAAAAAGTTAATGTTGATGCGGCTGTGGATGTTGAGAATCAAATGGCAGGGTTGGGGGTTGTGGTGAGAGACTCAGATGGAAACTGCAGAGCAGCTGCAATTAAAAGTCTGAGGCTTCCTGGTAGTGTGGCCATGGCAGAAGCAACAGCTATGGAATGGGGCCTACAAGTGGCTGAAAAAGCTAATATTACTGTTGGAATTTTTGAATCGGATTCATTGGAAGTTATTGACTTAATCAACAAGAAGTCTAATAGCTTAACTGAAATTGGATGGCTGATCTCTGACATTCAAGAAAATCTACAGAATTTCCAGAATTTTAAAGCTCAACATTCCCCTAGAGATTGTAACTATGCAGCTCATTCATTAGCAAAGTTAGCTTTACAAAAGAAGGAAACTGTAATTTGGTTGGATGAAATTCCACCGGAGATTATGTACTTGTTCTTAAATTAATCAATCGAAAGGCATACTTTCTTTTCAAAAAAAAACAAAAAAAGAAGAAGTCACGACGGTGCAAATTTAAAAGACTACTAACTCAAAGAACTTATAAAGGCAATATTTAGAAGGTAAAATTAAACCTTTTTAAATTTTTTTTTTTTTGTATTCATATCTTATTAGCATATATTTACATTTGAATAAAAAAACTAAACTTCTTTTTTATTCTTATTTGAGTGGAATTTTTTTTGAATAAAAAGTAAATCTTATATTAAAAATATCTAAATAAAAAATAAATATTATATTAAAAAAATCTTTATTAAATGTACTTATTTTTTAAACTATAAAACCAATTTCCTTTATTCATTTTCACTTAGAAGAACATATATTTTGTTGATACCAGATTTTTTCTCGCTGGACAAAAAATAGTGAAATGGGACCAAAAAAAGAGATTTACGGCGATTCCACTCTAATGCTTAAGTCAGTGACTATTCGCATTATAAGGGGAGTTATTGACTTGTGGTAGACTTTTTTTTCTTGGTGGGAATAAAGTGATCTATGGGGTTTACAATTCCATCTCATTTATTTTAAGAGGTCGTGGGGTGGCAGTACGACTAGCCTAATCTGACATTCGGAATGATAGATTCTCACATGTCTTCACCCTCCTTTCCCATTTTAATACCTTTTGAGAAGAGGGTGGAGCATACTTTGAGGAGTGGGGGTCGTGCCCCTACTCTACTTTCGTGCACTAAGTGGATTTTGTAGTCAATTTCTTTAATTACTTTGATTGTGTTTTAACAATTCTTTCCACTATTAAGTCTTATCCCTATATTTTCGCCTTGCTGGCTTAGTCGTTTTTAACCAATTCATAACATCCATATAAGATTTCTCGTTTCCTCCCTCGAGAGATATTTAGTGCCCATATAATGGTTCTTATTTCTACCCTCAATGGATCCTTATTTCTTATTTGGTGGTCCTCATTCCCACCCTCGAGAGATCCTTATTTTTTATGTGATGGTCCTCATTCCCACCCTTGAGCCTTGAGAGATCCTTGTTGCCCATCTAATGATGGTCCTTATTCCCACCATTGAGAGATCCTTATTTCTCATCCGATGGTCCTCACTCCTCGAGACAACGTGTTAACAAAACTTTCTATCAACATATGTCAAATAATCGTGTTTAATACATTTTTTATTTATAAAAACAAACAAGAAATTACTTGTATTCATATATTAAAAATAAATAAATATGTTATTTAAATACTTACATCGTACTGATTAGATCAAATTCTAACTTATTCATGTCATTTAAAAAAAAAAAAAAAGGCAACAACAACAACAACAACAAACAAGCTTCACCTGCGGGTTCTGTACAATTAGAGATACAATTTATGTATTATCGTGGCGATAAAATCATACAGAATCAATTGGTTATGTATAAGAAAAATTACTATAATTTTGACGGAATGGTTATGTATAAGAAAAATTGAAACATTAGAATGGAAGATGCCAATGTGAAGTCAAAGCAGCGGGAAGCCTTTTGCATTGCTCGCGTGATTCAAGAGTAAGTGATTACAAAGAACGCTCATCTACTCATACAAAATATTCACCAGTTTAATTACAAACGGTGTGTGATCCAAATCAAACGTCACATAAGACGTCGGCTGATGAAGCAAAGTAAGGTGAGATGAATCAACATGAATGTAAACGGTGTGCGTGTGGCGGAAATCCACTCAAATAATATCATAACATTTAATATTAATCGAGGCCGGATAATACAATTAATTCAAGAAATTTTCCAATGCATATGACGAAGGAAAAAAATCTTAGATCAGACAGAGGCTGTCATATAAATAGTATTTGAAGACTCATCTGATCACATTTTGCAGCTAATGAATTTATCACGATTTATTAGATTTTTTTTTAAAAAAATTATTATTTATTTACAACCAAAAAAAAAAAAGTACATAGTATGTAACTATCATTTCCAAAGAATATCTTATCTGAGTATATTTTGTTATGGAAATAAGAGATCAAGTGTTAAATTTTTTTAATAAAACATGTTTTGTGTGATGATGTGTATAATTAATGCATGGTAGCAAAACAAAACAAAATACAGAATTACTCTATGACTACTGCATTTTGGACATCGTCTCTACATCTAGTAAAACGGCTCAATTAATAACCTAATTTGAAAATTAACAGGGAATTCAGATTTTTCAATTAATAACATTCAAATTCAAGTGCATATTGTTAGGAATAGTTTGTTCACATACCTACTAAAGCATCCCTAATTTGGAACGTTAATGAAGTTGAGACCCATTTAATTAAAACAAAATTAATGATCTAAAAATACAATACCAAATTGTTTTGGTCCAACTTTCATATTTTTATCATATAATAAAAAAAAATATTAGTATTGAATAACTCAATTGAGATGATTGCTAACACAAAAGCACATTCACGGTCGAGACATTGTTGTAGCTTTTCTTAAGCAACACTGTTACTGAGTTTTTTTATTTCGCAGCTTCGTAAAACTAATTAGGGTCGTATGACTTATATATATATAGGAATGTAATCTTCACGTCACTTTTCTCACAAGATGAAAAATTAAAAAAAAAAAAAAAGTCTAAAAAAACAAAAATGAATAAATGATTGAGCCGTTTTTAAAAGAATAACAAAATTACCCCATTTTCGCTCCTCCTTTTAAATAGCTTAAGCTTAACCAAAGATAAGCTGTATTATCTTTTTTGTATCCGTAATCGGTTTCGCTATTTCTCAAAAAACTCACTTCCTTCCTACCCTCCTCTTCCAACTCAATACTAATCAGTTTCTTCAAATCTTATTTATTTATTTATTTTTTTTATGTTTATCCAAATCCAATTTTTCTGTTCAAATCTTAATCTAAACAAACTTTCCAAATAATAATAGAAACTAACCGGTATGGTTCTGTTGCAAGAATTTTGGAGAGGCGCATGAGCGATTAGAGCTGTTTGAATTCATGCACGACGTTAACAGCAACCATGGGTGATGACACTGGCGATATTTCGCGAGAAGTTAACTTGTTCGGGAAATACGAGGTGGGCAAAATTATCGGCTGCGGTGCTTTCGCCAAGGTCTACTACGGGAGGAATGTCCGCACGGGACAGAGCGTGGCGATCAAAGCCGTTAGTAAACAGAAAATCCTCAGGGGCGGTTTGACGGCGCACGTTAAGCGGGAGATCTCTATCATGAGCCGGCTGCAACACCCTAACATCGTGAAGCTGTACGAGGTCCTGGCCACGAAGGCCAAGATCTATTTCGTGATGGAGTTCGCAAAGGGCGGCGAGCTCTTCGCCAAGATCTCGAAGGGACGTTTCAGCGAGCAGCTTAGCCGTCGGTACTTTCAGCAGCTAATCTCAGCCGTTGAGTATTGTCACTCCAGAGGAGTCTTCCATCGAGATTTGAAGCTCGAGAACCTCTTGCTCGACGAAAATTGGGACCTGAAGATATCGGATTTCGGACTCAGTGCGGTGAAGGAGCAGATCCGACCGGACGGAATGTTACACACTCTGTGCGGCACTCCTGCTTACGTGGCACCGGAGATATTAGCGAAGAATGGTTACGATGGAGCTAAGGTGGATATGTGGTCGTGCGGCGTCGTTTTGTTCGTTCTCAACGCAGGTTACTTGCCGTTCAATGATCCTAATCTCATGGCTATGTACCGGAAGATTTATAAAGGCGAATACCGGTGCCCGAAATGGACGTCTCCTGATCTGAAATGGTTTATTGGCCGGCTTCTCGATACGAATCCCGCTACGAGGATCACCGTTGATGAGATTCTCCGTGATCCGTGGTTCAAAAAGGATTATAAAGAGAGGAAGTTTCGTCACGAGGATTTTGATTTGAAAGACTCGGTGGGATGTAACGTCGGGAGTGAGAAATACTTGAATGCTTTCGATCTAATCTCGCTCTCCTCCGGTTTCAATCTGTCCGGTTTGTTCGATGACTTCAACAACAACGACGCGCCCTTTTGCAACGAGCGATTCTTGTCCAATGAAACGCCCGATAAAATTTTAGAGAAAGTGGAGGAGGTGGCGAGACTCGTGGCTGATGGTGACAGACTGGCGGTGACAAAGAAAGAGTGGGGGGCAAAGCTGGAGGGGCAAAATGGGAATTTTACGATGGTTATAGGTATTGACCGGTTAACGGATGATCTAGTTGTCGTGGAGATAAAGGAGAGGATGGGGAGGGGCAAAGAGAAGTGGAAAGATAAGCTGAGACCGCTGCTCGGTGATTTAATTTATCAGCCGGAAGCGACGGTTGCCGGGGTCTTGAAGTGAGCTGGACTCGCCTTTTGTATATTTAAGCCGCACGGCGGTTTGTGTAATTCGTATGTGAATCGTACTAATCGGGATTTTATTAATTTCCGATAAAATAGGAACAAAAATGCTCCGGCAAATACCGGGTTACTGTATCTATATTTTTTCCCGGAATTATTGGAAGTTGTAATATGTTCCGTTATCTCTACGTTAAATCCACAAAAAAAAAAAAGCTTGATTCTCTGAGAACAATCAGAATAATTTTAAATAAATGTAAATTAAATCCTTCTCGATGGTGTGGAAGTGAAATTAATATCGGCAGCAAACATGTGTGAGTCTTTTTTCAAAAAAAGAAAAGATTGGTTACTAATTAGTTAAACCAACATATATCCAGGTATTGTTGTGTCCTGATGCTTGTTTCCATCTCTCGAACTTTTTTTTTTTAATTATTTGATTAATTTCTACGAATTATGAATGTGCATGATTGATGGACTATACATTTTAATTTTATTATTATTCCCAATTTATTCATGTATATAATACAGCCTTTAGACAATTGGACAAAATTCTACATCACGTTCAATAATGACAGCGACAAGTTATATAAAGGGACCGATAGGTGAGTGCATGTCTTTATCAGGTATCGAACCCCCTTGGCCTCTTATTAATATTATTATTAGGACACGGCTAAGTTGCAGAAGCTGCAACTAACAGCCTTGGCATATTGACCTTGCATCAACGGCTCCCTTGCCTAGGTTGCATCAGCACCAATACCCGTGGAAGATTCCCATTGACTATGTTACTTGCAGAAGCTGTAATATAGAAAGCTCCTTCTTCTTCTTCTTCTTCTTCTTCTTCTTCTTCTTCTTATTATTATTATTTGGAAGAAGAAAAAATCAATGGTATAGAAGAATTGCATTAAGCATTAAGGGTGGTCACCTACAATTTTAATGACAAAATGATACACAATTGCTGCATTATGTATTTGAAAGATACCAAAAACCACACGATCAATTTTTCAAAGTAGTTTGGTATGGTTAACTTCGGTGACAAAGACACTGAAACGAAATAAATTATTTCTACAACGACCATGTATTTATTTTGTGTTCTCGTTGAGTAAAGACATTCCTTGTAAAATTCTCAAGAAAAGATGATACTCATATTTTTTTTAAAATACAACACTGAAATAATTTTATCTCTTTGGTTCAATTAAAGATCTGAGTTAGAAGTATTTTATGTTTTGTGGATTTTAATTTGGATCAGCTCATAAATCTATAATATATGTTAGTATAAGATACCTAAAATTTAAACCTCGCTTTCATGAATTAGGAGAGAAATTAATTTAGTTATGTTGTTCTTATATGTACTTAAGATTTTAACACACTTTTGATACAATATTTAGCTAACAGCTTAAAGTTTTATCAATTCTTTATTATCTATCAAGTGCGATATTAACAACAAATTATATTCCGAGTTTAGTTATGTTAAAATTGTTTTACACGATTGAAAACTAATAAGGGTAGGATGATTATATAAATAAATATTAAATTTATATTTATTATTATAATTTGACAATCATCATAAATATTCCAATAATCACTACTATACGGTAGATGGAGCAGCTCCACTAGCCACTGCCTTATGTTCCGGTGGAAAGCCGATGAATTAATTTGAGCTCACCGAAAAGTTCATGCCGTGTGTAGCCGCCTGATCAGTTGGTACGGAGAAATCAATCAATTGATCATTATTCATCAATCCACTCAAGAACTAAAGGAAGGAGTGGATAAGGCTTTTCAAGTGTTAAGCGTGTAAAAGAAAATGATTGCCCGCCACGCGTTTGTTTGCCGCCAAGTAAAGTCCTCGGTGCAAAATGAAAGGTGCGTGTAGTAGCGTCAGCATAGCCGTGGCATGAAAAGATTGACCAGGACTGGGTGTAAAATGACTCCCGCTTAAGTCTCTTCCTTTTAAAGAACAATTATTATCAATTTGTCATGGTTTATACTTATTTATAGTGATTGTTAGTGGCTTTTATACCCACATATATTACATGAACACTTTGAATAGACCTCTGCGTTTTCAAGTTTCAGCAACGTGTCATGTTATCTACTAGTCTTTGGAAGTTACGCACACATACACATACACATATGCATATGTGTATATCTTTTTCATCTCTAAGCACATGGAAGCTTTGAAACTTTGGAGAAGCTGTATCGTGTTAGTGTTGGTCAAATGGTCCTTTGCGCTTTTCCTGGCTTAGCTTGTTTGTGCACCAATTAGGTTTATTTACGTAAAGCATCGATGCTACGTAACTTTGATTGCAATCATGTTCCTTCCTTTTCCTTTTCCCTTTTCCCTTTTCCTTTTCCTTTTTGTTTTTTCTTTACCACACTTCGTTTATATTCGTGGTATAAAGATTTGACGGTTTGTACGTGCCAGATACATTTGAACGGTTAAAATTGAGTTATCCATTGTTGGCTCACTAACCTATTAGACCTTTTAATTTTACGAGTCTTTCTCAATTGACTCTCTCTCAGCTTTAACCCTATGAATCCTTGATTAAAGTAGATAAATATTTGCTTATAGATCGTCAAAGTTCATTAAAATCTTAATGCAAAAAGTGATTGTTTAGACCATGTCGTTCAGTGGTAACAAACAATCCCATCTGTTGAAGCAGGAAATCCGTTTAAAGTTTATAAATAATTTTATTGAGAGTGTCACGAACCACTTACCATATGCATATCTATGATATTGAGGACTCATACGAATGACGAAAAGTTTATAAATAGTTTTCTCAAAGTATTGAAAAATAGTAATTAAATCTTTAATTTAACAAACATCCCATCTGTTGATGATTGTTCTACTCAACGACCCATCGGAGTAAAGAAGGCAAAATGAAAAAGGAAAGTTGAAGATCAAAATTCACTAGTTATTGATACTATTAAAGAAGACAATCGACGACTTTATAAAATTCTTAAAAAAGTCAGTGAAGACAGGCAATAAAATTATCAAATTTAAATGATACGAGCCCAAAATGAGAAAAAATTTTTTGAAGATGGTCACATATCGTGAAGAAAATAAAATTTTACTTAAAGATTTAAATTCGATAAGTGATCCAAACTTACGTCAATATTTTCAAAATGAACAAATTAAGATTTTGTAGAAAAGATCTCATTAAGGCCAAGTATCTCAAAATACTTCCAATAATATTGGCCAATATTTTACTGATATTGGAGAATCTAACAATGATCTCACAGATTATTAAATAATTGTTCTAATTTATGCTAGTAGTACTAGCTTTTTTAATTTGTGTTAATTTAATTTTGTAATATGTAATCTAGTAATTAATGTTATTGGCATTTTATTTTTATTATTAATTTTTGTGTTGAATATTTTTTATTTAAAATATTAGTATAATATTCAAAAATTAAAAATAATAATAATAATAACTTAAAATATTATATAAAATATGACATATATGTAAATAAGAAAAAGTAATAAGGATATTTGAGACTTTTTTTTCCTAGCACCAAATGAATAGTATTGCATCATATTTGGTGCAATACTATTCATAACATCATTTTCATGTTGGTTTTAGTGTTACATTGAAGAAGTATTTTACACAAAAAATGGTGTAAAAGATAGTTTGGTGTTAGTTTTGGTATCACATTGGAGATGGCCTAATAGTTGAGTATTAAAAGTTAGAGTAACTTAAGCTCAATTTGGCATTGAGGTTGATGAGTTGTAGTTTACAAATTACAGTACTAAAATATTTGGTAAATATTAACTACTGTGCCTTGAAAGCTAAGTTGATTTTATCCACCATTACATGATGGAAAACCTATAATATATTTAATATTTTGTCAAAATTATTTTCGAAAGTCATAGTTACTATATGTACCCTATCAATTTTTATTTTCATAGTCACAAATTTTTTTTTCACAACAATTGTATTTTTAAAGTTATAATACTTCAATATCAAATAGGTTTATAGTTTCAATCATATTCTAAACTTAATTAAATTTGGATACTAGCTGCCTAATAATTAATCGAACAAGTTTTAAAATATATTCTCATAAAAGAAGATTTATGCAATTACAATGGTCATGGTAGTATTAACAAGATGGATATTTTATTATCAATAATAATATGTATACAATTTATTGTATAAACTGATAGGGATGGCAATGGGGAGGGGAGGGAAGGGGACCAATCTCCCCGTCCCCGTCAAAATTATTTAAGAGAATCTCTATCCCTCCCCGAATAATAACAGGGGATCCCCGAGGGTCCCCGATCCCCGATCCCCAAATAACTAATACATCTTTTTGTTTTCGATTTTGAGTTAATCATATTAAAATAAAAAATTCAAATAAAAGTAAAGTTCGAAATATATCTTATATTAATATCCATTACAAAAGTCACATACATTAAATTAGTAAGTAACACAGCATGCAAGGATATAAATTATCATGAATAAATTAATAATCTAATACAAAATTGTTACAAATAAAATCAAATTTAGATTCAAAATTAATTTTTCAATGGTGGCGTGGGCACTTTATAAATGTGGACTATTCCCTTTACAGAACAATAGTTAAGTTGAAACAAATCAAGAGCAAATATTAGATTAGATTAGATATTAAAATTGTGATTTGCTGTGGGCAATTATAACATCTAAAAATAAATAAAAAATAGATTTAAGTTTAAAATATTTAATGAATATTAAAATTAAAACAAAAGTTTTGGGCTAATAGAATTTGTCTGGTCTTTTTAATGTCCTAAATAAAAATTTAGAACTTTAATTAGTTAATTAGGCCTAAAAGTTTAATAATATAAATATTTTGATATTTGTTATTTTTACCAATACTTATAATTTTATAATTCAAATTTTATTATTTATTTACTAGTAATTTTAAAAAATAAAAATTAAATTAAAAATTAAAATGGAGAAATGGGTAGGGAATGGGGATTCCACCTCATCTCCGTCCCCTCCCCGAATAAGAAATTGGGTATGAAATTATCCCTATACCCTTCCCGAATGGGAAAAATTCCTGAGAGTACTCATCCCCGTGGAGATTTTTACCATCCCTATAAACTGATATAAAAATACGTTATGTGATTGCCAAATTGTCTCATATTATCTATTTTCTTTTAAACCTCTAAATCGTGAGAAATATTCGAGCTAGCCTCGGTAGTTGTAGCCCGGGCTAGCTCTTGAAATTTTCTCTGAGCCATAGTAATGTTTAGAAAATTTCTTATGAACTTTATTAAAATAAGTCATGTTTATATTGGTTCTTAACACAATTTTGTACGATCTCAATAAAATTAATATTTGTTCCTTCAAAAAATTCACATATATAACTAAAAACATTCATATTAGTCTCAATAAGATACTACTTTAGTATTTGTTAAATATTATTTTGGTTTATTAGTTTAACCCGAGTTAAAATTCCCACTTCCAAGCTTTGATATTGATAGATTAGCTTGTACGATTAGTGTTTGCATACGTGGCATCTCTATTAATTTCCGTCCTCTTTCCCGAGGACACCGATGCATCTCCTGGGCCTGGCCGGGCCAATTCGGGCTTTTTGTTTCACAATTTGCTGGAAACGTCTCGGCTCCTTGTCAGTGTGTTCAAAGGGTATGCAAGAGTGGCGCTACTTCCTACTCCTTCAAATCCAGCAAGATAGAAATCCAAAAATTTACAATGGAGCTTTTTCTCTTATGCCTAAATAAAAATTTTCCAAAGAAAAAAGAGAAAAAAAAAATTGATTATTGTGATGGCTATGAAATATGCTAATCTACAACTTTTTTTTTTGTAAACTTCTATTCATAAATTTTCCTCAAAAATCCACTATTACTGTATTTTGTATATCCTCTTTCTTTCTTTGGCCATTTCAAATACTAAAATTACAATTATAGAGAAAAATGAAAAAAAAAGAAATGAAAAGACTTTTTTTTTTAATTATTTACAACAAAAATTCAGGCTACTACAATTTTTTATGACGATTAGAGTAGTTTGTCTTTCTATATAACTAAAATAAGGTTAAAGTAGTCATTTTAACTTAGGTTAAAGCGGCAAATTCCCAACAGGGGTTTTATCGGGATTTTTAAGGGGTGGTAAAAAGCATTTCTCGGTATTTAATAAAGTAATTTAGAAGGACTGGTGATCCATAAACGTCCACTTGCCTATTGGGCCAAATGCACAAAAAGCCACATCCATTTTCTTAGGACCTATTTAGGTTTTCCATGAAACGTGCAGCCATATGCTATTCTAAAACATAGACAAATATTATTAAGTTATATTATTACTCAATGCTGGCCCTCTTTAGTATTAAGATTGTAGTTTAGAAGTTATAATTTTTTAATATTTGATAAACATTAATTGTTATAATTTAAAAATTAAGCTAATTTAATCAACCACTTTTACAATGAAAAATAATATAATATCTTTGTTTTTAAAAAAATTATATTTATCATATACTATTAACTTTTATTTTATAGTATAATTTTTTTTAACAACAGCTATACCATCTTAATACCAAATAGTATAATTGTTTATTCAAAAGAATAAAATTAAAATAATCCACTCCCCCTTCTATCTTTTTATTTTTTTTTTCATTTTTTAAAATATCGCAATCTATGATATATAAAAACTCATAAATCTATGCTTATTAATAGAAAAGAGTAATGATACACTCATAAATAGTATTGTGCAAACTAATGTGGTATGTTATCATTGAATGAATAAATCATGATAAAATCCATATAATTTATTTTTATTTTTTATATTTTTAATTGAAAAACTGTATGTTACCACCTCAATTTATATATTTGTTTGTGGTTCAACATATAATTATTCTTTATGATAATTAAAAGAATTCCACCCTTATTCCATATTTCGATTAAAAAACAAAATCCATTTGTTGAAAGAGTAAGTTGTCCTTGTCCCACCTTAAGGTAGAATAAATGAATCCTAAAATACAAAGACGAATTAGACAAATGGAATCAAGCTATAAGCCTAATATTTAGGAGCGACGGTTAAGACAAGGGAAGTAGCTACCCTGTCTCTTGATTTCAACACAACAAAGACCTTCGTTGACGAAGAGGTAGAAATATACTAGCTTGGAGAGTTATACCAGTTGGAACAATAACTCGTATATGTAAATCAAGACAGACTAAATGATAAGACACTAGCCAACCACTTTCATTTTTTTAGTAGCCACTCCATCTCTTACAGCAACCACCTAAACTATTTTCTTCAACTAACTTAAAATCTAGGAAAAACTAACATGATTCACATGAACTAGGTGTGGTTAATGCACATCTCTTAAGATATAAGCCCACTGAGAGACCTTGTAAATCATACAATTTAGACTAAATGCTAATTTAGTTTCTCGTAATTTTATATATGTATAATAATATATAGCTAAGATTTAATTAATTTTATCTTTTTATTTATCTAATAACTGTTAATTGTATTTTTATGAAAAATTAATAAAAAAATCAAGTCAGTACTAATTCCAAAACCCTATAGCATAACCCCATGTCACCCTAAAATTATTCCCAAGCATACGAAACTTTCTATAGAATGAGAAAGACTCTCCAAACGAGGTAAGTGCACTAATGCCCGAAGGTTGTCAAGCTAATTTTATAATATTATCTTCAAATACTTAAGTACTGATTTAACCATTAAAATGGACACACCAACCCCACCACTCTTCATGCAGCTAGCCAGCTACCAAAGTAATAGAATAAATTGTAAGTTAAAATCGTGATTCGCTTGTGGGATAGTGATATATTTGATTGGATTTATCATCAAATTTCAGGTTATTTCCATAAGGATTTAATGTTAGAAATTTAGAAGAAGTTCTTTCACATTTCATATAAATTAAGGGCTCAAGCAATTAAGATCCTTTTTTTTTTCAATGATGTAGTAATAAAATTATATCTAATTTTGAGTCTGATGCAACTTTATTAGTTTTAAACTTTCTACTTGTACTTATAGATCATTTAGGACTGTTATTAAGGAAATTTTGAAAGATACAAAATACTCTCATCTTAAAAAAATTATAAAAGATACTAAAATAATTTGTAATTATTTTACAAATAATTTGGAATTATACAGAAGGATATACCTATAAATGTGTGCAGCCCCTCATGACCACTAGTGGACATCCTTCTGTTAAGTGGACATAAGGGGTTGCACACATTTTTAGGTATATACTTCTTTTCTACTTTTCTCTTGTTTTCATCCAGTAAGTAGAGTCTTCCTTCGAGACCATGCCAAGCGTCAAACAACCCATGATCAAAGGTTAGAGTTACTTTTTGTTGTATATCAGATATTTTTTTTCAAGTGCTGCGGGTCATTCGATTTATCAGTGGTGATGTCAATCCCTCTATTTCTCAAAGCCTGAAAACTTCCTTGTTGCTGGAGAAAACCTTGTTAGTCTCATTCTATAGGTGAAAATAAAAATCTAATCATTAAAGTTTACTCACTGAAGGATGACATAAAAACTTCTCTACTACATTCCCACCAACATATTTATCCCAAAGAGGGGTGGTATATATTCATAACTTAACTTCTCTTTCTGCATTTTTCCTTAACCCTCTATGACTGCATCTTATCACATTTCCTCCCCTTTTGCCGCTTAGTGCTGGGGTTATGTTTTTTAGAGAGTAAACACAACAAATCTTCTGATAAGGTTTCTATCTTCACTTGCGCTATATTAAAAATGTAGTTTTAGCATTACCAACAATAATAATACAAAATAATTCGCAACAATATGACATTCTTACCTTTAAATTTACAAAGAAATAGTATCAAGATGTAAACATTAGTAGCATCGTAATTTAGCTAGTCTTAACTAAACGGACGATTAGCCAATTGCTTTTCTATTGATCCTAAGCATTGAATAGATTTTTAACAAATTTAGTAAATTAAATTAAAAAATAAACTACATATTAAATTGAATTAAGAAAACATTTTTACCTTTGGAAGTCTCACACTTAGCAAGTCCTCACAAACTTTTAAGCACATGTCCCCATTCAAGTACTTATAATTCTTATATACATCTACGAATGGGGAAATATAACATAAAATTTACATATTAAAATATTAATAACTAAAAAACAAAAATAAAAATTTAAGTGAAAAATTAATACCTTGTTACATCCCGCAAGTCCATTGTATATTAATGTTAAACTGAAATTTCTCACATCGTTGCGGCCGTCAAACCCAAGTTTTAGCATATCGTCAGCTTGGAATATATCCCTTAAAATATCTCTAACTTGCTTGGACAAAATTTTTCTCATGTCCAGCAGATAAATTACACAATCTTCTTTGTTCTTTCTCATTAGGATGCACAGTTTTAATATTTCAATTGGATGAAAATTATATCGCTTACCATCAATCTCTACAAACTATTTTCTGTCTTTATCCCACTCAATTGATTCCAGTAACGCTACAATTTTCCAAACTCTGCTTAAAATCCTCAATTTCATCATTGTTGTTGATCACCCTAGAACTCCTTGCTTTATCAAGGGCAAGAGTGGGTAACAGAATACATTCTAATTTTTCCTGCAAAGACAAAAATTTCAAGATTAAAACGTGTCATAATAAACATAAAGAAGAAAGCAAATTTTAAGAAAATTGAGGGATTCGAACTCGAACCTTGACAAATGACTTCAAAATAGGGAGCGCAAATACATGATAGTTGCTAGAAGACATTTGTCCAATTTCCAACTTAAAAAGCTTCATCCTGGCAATACTTCCCATTACCTTGACATCGAATACACGAATATGTAGCATTGAAGATGGAACATGGTCAGACCAAAAGAAAACAAAATATAATTTGTTCACATGAATATTTATTTATTATTAATTTTGATGATAACAAACTTGATTAAGATTGATTAATCGTTTAAAAGCTCAAATTAATTTTTATATATTTTAAACAAATCATTATTTTAATTATGTAAAGGTTTTACACTCAAATGGAAAATGATTTTATGAAATTGGTTGATTTTCAAGTTTATAGTTCATGATCTAATTGCAATTTTTGAAAACCTTGATATTAACAAGTACTGCTTAAAATTTTAAAAATGTACTTATGTGACAAGTTTCATATAGTTTTGGGCCACAACATAATTTTATAAAGTTTTAAGGCAAACTATAATTGTAGAAAATAGTTCACTGTAGTAGTTATTGTAGCAGTCATTGTAGCAAACGGCTAACCGACATATTGATAATGGTTAGCCAACATCGAACAAAATTGAATATTAGCCTCTGGACACTAACAGCGATCCGATATCTTGAAAACGGTGATATGACGATTTGAAGTTCTATCCAATGGTAACTTACTCAAGTCAAAACGGCAATCCGACTTAGAGTTAATGGCGATCCAACTTTGAACATAAAGTCAATAACGGCTAGTTTTCAGCTCCAACTATAAATAAGTTCAATCAAATTCAAACAAAGATTGACCACAACGTTATCACTGAACTTATAATCGAGAATACAACATCCGTTGAGCTTTAAATTCATTCTTGTTTCATTTATTCACATATTGGGCATTAATTTGTAATCATATATATATTGTGTGAGGGAAAAACAAATTTGTAATCTTTGTTTTGAGTAATTGTGAGTGTTGGGATACACTTGGGTTAAGAGATTTTGGATAATCTCTTGGTGTAAAGGTTGATTAACACATTTGAAATCAATTGTAAGTGTTTTTTAAGCCTTGAAGACTTGACTAGTAGAATCCTCAAGCCTGATGTGTTTGAAGGCGTGGATGTAGCCGAGGTTGGCTGAACCACGTAAAAATCTCTATGTTTGAATATCTCTTCCCTTATCTTTTTGTATTTTGGTTGATTTACGTATTATTGCTTTAAATTCGTTTCATATTTGAATTAAATTTTGTTTAAGTTTTGTAAAAATTTTAGAAACTCAATTCACCCCCTCTTGTGTTGCTTAAATAGTATTTCAGAATTATTTCGCTAATAGAATTAAAGACAATGCTACTCACATCAAATTCAAGCTCCTTTCTCCATAATAATATTCTTTCTCATGGATACTCATTTGATTGATTCAGATTGTCCATCATTTCAAATTGATATATAGTGACAGTTTGGTCTGTTTCCAGAATATTCAAAATAAAATCTAACTCAAATGGATAAACTGTTGCAACATCACAAACACTCTCTTCTAGCTCTTTTTTCCATTCTCTAAGCATGGATGTAAAAGGTTTCCTCGCATACTCTTGATTATCTTTCCTTCATAAAGTTTCATCATTATAGATACCCTCAACTACCCTTAGTGCTTCCAATTTTTGTAAATTTTGTCAACTTTTTTCATACATTCTATAAATCTTTAAATGTTATATTTCAAAATACTCAAATAATAACCACCTGTCTTTTAGTAGATTCTCTTAGACTTCCCCAACCTCATGGCCTATACATAACCATGGCACTACGTCATCATGCACAACCAATTATCCCAATGTTTCCATTCGAACTACCACACACATTCTGCAACTTATAGATAATGCTCTTAAGTTGCAAAGATTCCAAAAAGTAAACTATCTTAAGGCTGTTTTAGCCTAGACTGCCCATTTGTGAATATGAAAAATCTAGTCCTAAGCATGCAGATAATATCCCTTATCACCCATCAACATCATCTTGATGAAGACAATTATGTGTAAGAAGTAATTGCAGTATGCCACACAAATTCACAAGAAGAGTCATACGTTTATTGTAGTCACTAAAGGGCAAATTTAGACCGTTTGTGGACTTTGTAATTGACATTTTCCTACCGTTTTCACTATCTAACTGTTTGGTGCGCCGACATCTTCATCATAACAATCTTTATACTCATCTTGGCCCTTTTCTGCACATATGCCACTGTCATCATTATTATGATAGTTTTAATCTTGATGGACTCTCCATAATACGAATTGTCGCTTTAATATTTGAAGGCTTCCAATCATCACTAACAATCATTTGATGATAACGTTCATAAAAAACTGCTGGAAGGCATATTGATAAAATATCATCCTAGATCCTCAAGTCATGCATATCATAAAGGTGCAGCATGAAGGATTCCTTATCACCAAACTTCTTAGAATCCTCATAACAAAACCAAGACTTTTAATTTCCCCATTTCTTAATATAGTCCATCGCTTCCAATAGAAAATCTTTTGCATTTCGATATGTTAAATGTTCTTTTAGATCTTTTACTTTCACTTGAAGCAAACTTAGCTTTTCTCGTCACTCATTTCATTTACCTAAAAATATTCCGCTTTCTTGGCTTTTACAGAATCGGTAACACTTGGTTTAATCGATATTCTCTCTTGAGAATCCCTCAAACTTGCAAGCCGCTTTTTAGTCCTATCTTATATGTCATTTTCTTCTTCTTGATACTCTTCAATAGTTAGCCCTGAAATCACTACAACCCAATTTTTTCTTCTTTCACATAGTTTAATTAATTGCATGAGTTTTCACTTAATTGTTAATGTTTCCCACTCTTGACTCAAGTCTTTGAAAATAGAAAAATTTCTTTTTGGGTTGGGACTACTAATCTTTAGTGCCCTAGAATACACTGCAACGACCTCGTTATATTGCTAATTATAACTTGCCAAATCATATAGAGAACAGGCGTAAACGTACACTAAAGGAATTGAATTAGGGCATAACACAGTGGCTTGCCTAACCGATATAACGACTCCTTCCAAAGAGTTACAACTTTTATTAGGAAAAGCCATTTTGTGTAAAAGAAATCCAATTGAATGATGATATATTGCGCATCATATGTAGAGTAAGTTACGGTTTATAAGTTCTTTTAAAGCTTTCACAAAATCCTCCTTATTAAACATTACAATAGCAGACTTGCAACATGCGGCGGTATGGAGTAGTTGCGGCGACAGGGACAGTGGCAATAAAGGAATGCCCATTTCGATGATGGACATTCTTGGGGCTTTTATTTTGTTTTCTCTTTTTTTTTTCAATTAACTTTCCTTTGCATGGGGATTCATAATGTGAGTGGAGAAGAGACATCTCTATTTTGTGAGGGTTATTTGTCAGACATGTATTTTATAGAATTTAATGTAATAATATAAATCTCAATTATATATCTGATTGTAAATATCAGTATAATAATCTACTGTTATAACAATTGTAAAATTTATGTAATACAATAATCTAACGTCTAATTAGAATTAAAAAAAAAAAAGAAAAAGCTTTTCTCCTGTGCACTTTCGAGTCAAAGCTCTATGCGGGAAAGAAATACTGCAGAGTCCGTTGGGAAATAAAAGGAAATGTACTACACTACTAAGGTTCGTGATCTAAATGGGCGTCTTTCTGAAAAATCTAACTGGACCTACGAGGCCCATATAATTGGCCCACAAATACTTGCTCTATCTGTGATCTGTGATGACAACATAACAAGGTGAGTATAAAAAAAAAATAACACAAAAAGATTGTGATTAAAACTCATGAAAGCAAACTGTGTTGACAAATGGAGGGTTGACAAAAGACTTTTCCCTTAAAAGCTATATAGAGCAACCCACCGTTCACAAGATCTCCATTAAAACTTTAGCCTATGCAGCTTCATGTGACCATTATTAGAGTTTTGTAACATATACAACTGAAAAATGAAAGAAATTGCAAGAACAAGATATGAACTTACATGAAACAATCGTAAATTAATATTTTTTATAAAATGGGTAAAATTACAGTAGAAAAAAATAAACTCTCCTTTCTATACAATTATTTGCAGCCCTAATCTAATTAGACTTGATCAGGTACTTTATCTTGCCCTAATTGTAACCCCTTGTCGTTTGTGTTTCCATTTGTTGCTTCTTCCTTCAACGAAGGATTATTTGCCTCGGACCTTTTCCCAATTCCAATTCTGCCCAACAAAATTTCAGCCCAATCCGAAAGATGCAACACAATATAAGTCCCAATTCCTCCAATTAAACCATAAGCTACCGAATAAGTCATCGGCATTAAAATCAGAGTCACAAATGCCGGAATCGCTTGCTTCATGTCATCCCACTCAATCTCCACCACAGATCTCATCATCAAAACCCCAACTAAAATCAACGGTGGCCCTACCGCCCATGCAGGAATTGACGCCAGTAACGGCGTAAAGAAAAACGCCAAGAAAAAATACCCCGCTACCGTTATCGCCGTTAGGCCCGTTCGCCCACCTTCCCTTATGCCCGTTGATGACTCGATAAAAGTAGTCACTGGCGACGTGCCCAAGAGCGACCCCACCACAATTGATGCAGCGTCGGACATGAAAGCAAAATATTGACCCTCGAAATCACCGTTGAGATCCGAGAACCCCGCAAATCTAGCCATTGAATATAACGTGCCAGTGGTATCGAGTATGTCAACGTACAAAAACGTGACCAGAGCCTCCCAAAAACTCCCTTCGCCCATTCCGTTAAAGCTGAGGGCCCCAGCCGTGCTCTTGATCACGTGAACATCAACCACCTTTTTGAAATACTCATAAGCGGAATTTCCCGACTCCGTGCTCGGAAACGCCGTTACGGACGTGTTACGAAACCACGATATCCCCGTTACAAAAACGATGCCGTATATCATTGCGCCTTTGATGTTTTTCACCAAGCAGTAAGCAATTATAACAAAACCAACAATGCCAAGCCAAAATGTGTGACTCTCCATGCGATTGTTCAAGCACATGATATCACCGGACACTGAACCCCCCGGTAGCAAGCTGACGGTCCCGTTGATTGCCGTCATAACGGGGGCAAGGGATGCCCTAGAAGATCTGGGACAGGCTCCTATAGTTACCAAAGTTGAGGAACTGTAGCTAACAAGTCCGATGCCTTCATTGTTTTGTAAACCGATAAAAGCAAGAAACAAGCCGATACCGGCTGATGAAGAAATTCGGACGGGTTTCGGGACGAATTTCGTGAGTTTGGTTCTTAACCCGAGGGCTGATATGAAGAGAAAGATCAAACCTTCGATGAAAATGGCCGTGAGGGCACTTTTGTACGGGACGTTACCAGAGCCATGAAACCCTACGACGGAGTAAGCAAAGTAGGCGTTCGTGCCCATGCCAGGAGCTAAAGCCAAGGGCAAATTTGCGAATATACCCATAATGAGGCATCCGATTAGAGCAGAAGCAGTAGTGGCTACAATGAGATCCTTTCGGGTTTTCTGGAGGCAGTTTTGGTAGCCCGGGTTGACCGGAGGGAACTTGCACGATATATCCGGTTGAATGATCCGATAACTCGGGCCAGTGCAGTTTGGAAGAGGGATGTTGGGGTCTGAACAAAGCGGGATACAGTCAGATGCGCTGCAGGTGCCGCCTGAATCAGTGAGGATGCTCGCGTTCACGGCTAATATATACGCCATAGTCAGAAACGTCGCCGTTCCGGCTCGGAGTTCCGTCGTGAAACTAGTGTTCCGCTCGGCCAGTTTGAATCGTTTTCCAGCACGACTGTTGGCTACGAACGTGTTGATCTTCGTTGGAAGAGAGGGTTTCTCTGGTTCAGGTAGAGTCGCCATTACAAGAACTTGAGAAAAAGAAAATATTTTTAGAAAACGTCTTCTTTTGTAGTCTTTTGTTTTTGTTTTTTATTGGCTTTATATGTAATCATGAAACCTCTGTTGCCGCTTTCTTCTATAAGGAAATGGGAAAGAGCCACGAAGTGGCGAGTGTTTTAAGGGGGTTTAAAAAACACCAAAAATAAATAAAAAGTTTCAGCAAAGTGGGCTTTCGGTTTCAGCTTTCCGGTCGAAGATAGATTTCCTTATGGTTGAATACCTTACTGATAATTTGTGGCCGCTGGATGAATGATTAGTCTTAATTCGAATCATGATTAACTGTTGTGGTGTCATTATGTTTAGGAAAATAAAGACGAGGCTTCTACAAATTGGTGAAAAAAGCAAGAGTCAAGATAATGGAATTTGGATTTTTAACTATTGAGTTCTATGTGAGAGAGATTTCGCATACACATGCTCACACACACACACACACACACACACACACGTATATATAGCTAAATTCTGATGTGCATTAATGGATTGGCCATATGGGTTGGGTCCATGCACAGCTTATATTGCCCCCAGTGATCTATCATTTTTCTTTGTCGGTTTTGCTTTTTATGTTTTCGTTTTCGAGAGAAGTGAGGTTAGTGGGAAATGCCTTAAATCAATTTATAAGTCAACTTCTTTTCTTTTTTTATGTCTATCAATCTCATTGATTCACATCTATCCTGGTGTCTTCTCTTGCTTGTTTTCCCATGAATATCAAGTAACAACTATATTGTCTACTTAAAATTAATTTGATCATTTTAGTAGTACACGAATATTTAAAATCAATTTGATCATTTTAGTACTACAAGAATATTTTATTATAGTGGTTGATGATTTTGTTATTCAATGGTATTTTTGTATATTATAATTGCTGGTACAACAGTGATACAAAAATGACAGGACTGTGATTGAAAAAAAAAAGATCACGATAAATAATTTATGATATTATTAAGTCCACTCAAATCTAAAATTTAATCAAGGAATTGATCGATTGAAACAAAGATGTAAATGATTCAATCACAAAATTTTGTTATCAAATTAAAAAAAAAACACCTAATTAAAAAATATGGCATGCATGTGATATATCTACACAAGCAAGCAGCATTCGCAGAGTTAGCCATATTAAACCTAATCGGAAGGGTGTGCCAATGCCAACTTGCTTGATTTTATCATTCTCCCGAATCCTTTGACTAGCTAACTAAAAGCACATAATTGCAGTTTTCCTTTTCCTTAATCGGCACAAAAGGTTCTTTCTCCAATTATAGCAACTTGCTATAGGACTGAAAATAGTTCCATTTTGGGGGGTCCATATCCTGTTATGTCATGGATATATTTTGAAAGGACTTCAAGAAATGAGTCACTGTTTTCTGTTACTTTACAGTTTGTCACATGAGGGCTCGACTAGATGCCTTTGCTTTCTCTTAGAGGAATAATATTATGATGGGTGGATGAAGAGTACTAAATTCGGCTCATGATTCTTTGTCGATTCCATTTTTTCCCGATTAAGTATAGGTTTGTAATTGTTTATTACTAATGAAAGAACTATATATGCCAAAAGAATAATGCAAAACTTTATCCAGTGCTCTCTCAATGCACTCCCTTTTCAATTAGATTATTGTCACAATTATATTTATTTATATATGTTAATTGAAAGGTGAGGTGATCCAATAGGCGAAGCATTTTCATTATATAATTATCCAAGACTTTTGCAAAGAATAAATATTCATTATAGGTGATTAGCAATGTTAAACAGTTCTTTAGTGCAGATCGCCCAGCCATATATAACTCAAAATTATTTCAATTATGTTGTTTAATTAGCCGCAAATTTTGCATTTTCATAGTGCGGATGGGTACGTGAATGACTTTGATAATTTTCATATGAGTTCTAATCAACAAATATCCAAACTACTAAATTTGAGCTTCTCTAAACATCTCCATTTTGTGCCAATTGAAATGGAGGAAACTCCAGTTACTAAGAGTGATGATTCACTTTCTATGTCTTCATTGGGTTAAATGCCTATATTGGCACTACAAGAAAAACTATTTTTTGTGATTGTTAAATACAGTCAGAATAAATGAAATGCCATTACAAATATGTTTTCTTAATGGCTAAAGGCAGTTGCAGGCCGTTGATAATACTTAGGGTAGAAATACTTTTTTTCTAGCCAGCCGCCTTAAATAGACTTTTTTCGAGCAAAATAAGCCTTGGAAAAATGATGAATGCATATTAGAAATGACACACACACACACACAACCAATGAATAATTTTTATGATCACTTTGAGCCATCAAAAATACTATTTTCAATTGGCTCTAGCGGTAGTTTTTGCAATAGCACTTTCAATTAAATATGACCATTGAATATACATTAATTTTGAGGGCTGAAAGTAACCGAAAAAACTAAACTATAGTTGGAAAAATGTCTTATTCCAATTGATTTTGCAATTGAAAATACTACATATTAGTCGAAATAAGTAATATTTGTAAATGAATTGTTCTGCTATAAATAACAGTACCAAAATTAAAGAAAAACTTCCTAACGATCTTTTATTAATAATATCAACCGTACATGAATTGGTTACAACGACATACATATTCTTACAATTCATACCACTACCATGAATCATTTGTAAGAATATTACACAATTTCTTGGTATTGTTAAAAATTAAAACCAACATCAGTATTTGACAGAATGTGCATTTGAATCTTTTTTACTGGAAATTTGCTGATCTCTTGATTCCCTGCATATGAATATGTATAAACTTTAGAAAGAATGCACTTTAGGAAGTGCATCAATTAAACCAAATCAGAAAAATGAACTAACCTTTAGAATTTATTCATTTGACGCCAAGCTTGAATTCATCTCTACATCTTGTTTTCCCATTAATAAAATGTTGTAGTAATCCAAGCTAAATGGTTTTTATATCCAAACTATAATTCTATTTAATGACTTTGAAGAGAGAGGATGAAAAGATGAGGAGAATTTAGAATTTATTGATAAAAGATGAGGAGAATTTATCCAAACTGTAATTCCATTAGAATTTATTCATTTGGTCAATTGTAATTTTTAAGGTACAATATTAAAGTGTTTGGTAAACATTAGTTGCTATAGTTTAGAAACTATATTAATATGATTTTTCACTTCTATAATGGAAAATTTATTATATCTTTAATAATTTTATCAAAATTATTATTTAAAATTTACATTTACTATATATTATTAACTTTTATTTTTTGGTTACAGTTTTTTTTTCGACAGCAGCTATAACTTAAAAGTTACAGCACCTCAATTCCAAACGCACCCGAATTCTACTATGATTATGGACTTGGTGGCGTGAGAAGATGGATTAAAGAGAGAATGGAGAACGTGGGGTAACTGTAATTCTATTTAATTATTAAATAATATAATTTAGCCTAATTAAGTTATTTTTATGATGATAAGTACTAGAATTTAGCTAAAAAGGATAAAAAGAAGGATGCCAATATATATTTTTTTAAACTATTAGATGAGATCAATATTAAAAAAAAAACTATTAGATTAGATTGGATAATAATAAACAACCATTAGACAAATAAAAGATTTTTATTCTTGAACAGTAAAGAAAATATCACTAAGATTCAATAAGTTAACCAAAAAAAAAAATTATTTATGTTGTAATGTTCATAGCTCAAACTCTTACCCCTAGTTAATTATAATACTCATTTGTGACTACCTTGGTATTTGGTAAAAAAAAATACAGTACTTTTGATAGTCAAAATCTTACCATTGCAAATAATAGTGGCACTAAAGCCTACTATGGTCAAACATTTTAAAATTTCACTACTTATTCTCAACTAATTTCATATTTGGTTGAAATTAAACTTGTATTATCAATTGTGAAATTGTGTGGTCATAAATAATCATGTATTTCTAAAAAATTAATAAGACTATTGAAATATTGTTACATTTTCGATAGTAACTTCCTATCATTGAAAAAGATATTGGCGCCATTGATTTCCCCCAAAAAATATAAGTATTAGCGATTAATGATGAAATTATTTTTTACTGTTTTTTCCCATCGATAATATGGGATATTATTTTATTCTTTTAGCGATAAACTAACTTTTTCAATAGAAAATAATCACACTTGCAACTAAATTTTTCCTGTAATTAATAATGTTGGTAAAAAAAGACTATTTTTCTTGTAATGTGGGTACATTAATTTGCTTACTCTCAAGCAGCCATATATACAATCGCGCAGCGTCATGTCTCGGTTTTGATTGCTAAGTTCTAACTCACATGACACATACGATTTAGAAGAAGCTGAAGCCATAGAGTGGGGATTACAAGTAGCAAAAGAAGTAGCTTTATCTTCTTGGATCATTAAGACGGACTGTTAAGAAGTGGATGACTTAGTGAACAAGACAAAGTGCAGCAGCACAGAGATTTTTTTGGATAATTTCATAAGTTCAAAGATAAAGATAGAACTTTTATAATATTAAAATTCAATACACTCTTAAATCTTGTAATGCTGTGTCCATTCTTTAACTAAATTTGCTTTAGAAAGAAAAGCATCTACTATTTGTCCGGATTCAATACTAGCAAAATTTTTTAATATATTTAAAGTGTCGCACGAATGAAAAATATAATTTGCTTTCCTATTAAGGAAAAAAGAAAAAAAAAAGAAAAGAAGGCTTTCCAACGGCCTCTATCCATCCACTGAGCCAGACAAATGATCTATAAGACTGTAATATCCAAGAGAATGACTTAAATAATTCACTACAAGACAGCAAAAATCCTCAATCTTCGGCAATATTTCTGGTTGAAAAAAGAATTAATTATACACTCATTTTCTCTGCGTGGCGTGCCAAATGGACACCCACTAGACAATTCAGATACAGCGACTGAGCTTTGAAACATATCACATCATTTGTGAGAATTGATTGAAATTACGAGTAATATGAGTTCCTTGTAATGGATTACAGAGATCGGCACCATTAAGTTCCCTTTCCTTTTCCACTTTTTGCAAAAGTGAGGCCAAGGCCGAAAAGGTGAAAAAAAGAAAATAAAAAGGTTCTTTCCGTTCCCCCACTTTTTTGCATGAAAATTTCTCATGATTTCTTAGGGTTTTAGGATCTGACCCATGATTAGGATTTGTCATGATGAAAAGCTGAGATGCGTGTATAAAGTCAAATGAATGAGGAGTAGTTTGGAGTTGCCAAAAGCCCAAAAGTGATATTGACCCTGTGAATGGAGGCAGCTAAGGTGTTCAATCGGATATATAAATTAACTAGACAGCAAGGGAATGCCCCAATAACTATTCCATAATCTGGTTGTTACGCTACCAACCCATGCCTTTTTATTTAAGATAAGCTTTCGGCTGACGGTACGTTTGATTTTGTTGTTAAGAAACGAGACAAAAGCAAACTTACATGATCATCATCCACTTGCGTGTTCGTTCGTCATATTTGTGTGTGTGTCCGCCTTGTCATTTTATTACTGGGTTTTCTCCTCACGTGTCCTACGCTTTTGGACTGACTGGAATTCTCTTATCATTCTGGGCTGGGCCTGATTCTTCTTGGTTGAAGACTTCAATATTTGAAAGAAGCAAAAAGCCCGCTGCTTATGCTTTCAATTTGGGTTGTGCGCCAAATTAAAACACGCATCATTCCACTCATCTCTCTATGAAAGTTTTTGAGGTTCAATCCAAAAACATGTCTTGTTTCAAATTCTTTTTCTTCTTCTTGCCCGAAGAGCAAAGAAAGAGTTGTGGAAGGCGACGTCGGTAGATCGGCGGTGGTCTGTTGGACGATGATACTTTGATAGTGTCGAACCCTCCTGACGATGGCACGCTTGTTTTGGTCTGTCTATGGCCGGAGAGGTCCGGTTCTGTACATTGTCTCTTTCGCTGAGTCCGTGACCGTCTTAACACTGAGCCGAGTTGGACCCAATCGACTCATCTCTCCTTCTGAGCATGTCAATTTGTACAACAAACAAATGAGACAGCCTCGGAATTTAAGGATATCCTGAAAACGACTTTGGCAGTTCGTATCTCTTCTTTTACCTCTATCTACACTTCGAATCAGGATTTTCTTTTGTTATGCTATCAGGATTTTCTTTTGTTATGCTATTTATCTGAGCAAGTATTATTAATATGATTGATATTTAATAAATAAAAAATAAAAAGTAAGTAAATCTTAATTATTCACTAATAATAAAATACATGTGGTATAAAATTTATAAAAGATTATGAGTACTCAAATAAGGAGAGGATATCAATCTCTACTCTTCACGATTCCCTCTTAATTCATCTTTCTCAAGTGTGTCGGGGTCAACTGAAATTTACTTCTAGAAGCTAGTAGCTCTTTTAAGAAAAAAAAAAAAAAACAAAATAAGAAGAGAAAACAACCACACTCTTCTTACTAAATCTAAATGGTAATAAAAAAATGGCAACAAAAAAAAAAATAAAGAAACAAACAAAACCATCAGCCCTTTCTCTTAATTTGTTAGCATATCCCTTTTTTTTAAAAAAAAATTGTAAGATATGTATAACTCCTTTTTGTTTATTAAAACAAAAACGAGTCCATGATTTTATGGTTGATTTGAATTTTTTTTTACTAATTAATTTAACATAACTCTTTCCTTTTTAAAACTCACCAAGGTACATGCGGATAATTTTAAACACACGCTTTCTAGGACCATCCATCGAACTCTGAAACCATTGACAGAAATTCAATTCAAAATAAATTGACCACGTCACGCCTGAATTATTTTTTCTGAATTATTGGTGAATCACGAATTTCTCAAAAAATAATGACCATATAAGAGTAACCGTATCTCACGTATCTAAAATTTAAGCACCCTCGTGATTAGCATTTAACGATTTCGTTGGCACTCCTATTAAACAAATCTAATCCAATTATTCATTAATTAACCCTCACGCAAAATCTAATTAATGATTTGATGATTAAACCACACGTCGTCCTCGTGCTTGCACACCTCCATGCATGCGTATTTGCCAAAGACTCACTCCCACCTCTTCGTCCTACAAATCCCTGTTATGATAAAAGGGATTATAGCAATCGCTCCCCTAAATCTTTACTAAAATTACACATAAATACACAATTCACGTTTCTTTTCAAATAAAATCTTAAGGATCCAAACATATAAATAAATAATTCTACTTTTTAGGTAATAGTTAAGTACTACTAGCTAGTAAAATCTCTTGTGGTCGTAGAAAAAGTTTCAGGAGTAAACTCAACTCACATTATTGAGGACAGAATTAGCTTACTATCGTATGTTTGTATATAGAAAATATATCTATTATTCATACTCTCATCTGATATATTGTTGTCAGAATATACGTTGATTAACCATTCATAACAATAACTATAATGATAAAACAAAAAATTTAACATACATGACATGATCATATTAGATTGTTTCATTGGAATTATTCTAACTATAATTTTTCTTCTTTTTGTACTAACCCTTATCAGTATGTTTTGTTATCAAAATTTAATAATTTGATTAAGTAAATTACCAGTTTTGGCATTATTGAAATCAATACGTACTACTTACCTCCCTATTATTTTTATAATAGTCAACAAATGCACTATTATCATAATGTAAGATTATAATCTTTATTTTCAATTACATATATTTAGTATTAACTAAATAAATCATATAAAATAAATTAAAATAATAATAATAAATTATAGGTTCCAAAGTGAATAAAAAAATTAATAATAAGATATTTTTCTTATATTTTTTTTGTTATTTTTAAATATTTTATTATAATAAATATGTACCTTTTATATTTATAAGATAAAATATTAAACAAATAACTCATTTACTCCTATTTTCTTTTAAATTTTTATATCAAAAGATTATTGGCTATTATATAAATAATAAAACATTAGAAATATATTTTTTTAATAGAAAAAAATTGATAATATATTTAGCTATTGTATTATATCTAAAAATACTTTTGAAACATCTTTGTTTCCAACGAGGTAACTTTAGATACATTGATTCTGGGAATGTTTATTAATGATAATATAAAAAATGACTCGAGTGAAAAAAATTTAAGCTAATATTATATAATTCTATTAAAACCTAGAAACTCTTGTTATTACATCCAAAAAGGAAAAGAACCGTCCAGTTACAACCAAACCGGGTTCAACTGCCCGGTTCAGAGATTGCTTATATAATTTGTTTTCTTTACATTCCCTCAATTTCTTCTCCATCTCCCTTATCTCTTTCTAATACCTCGCAGTTTCGTCGCTGGTTAAAAAAAAAAAAAGAAACAAACGAAAACGAACGCACCGACACGTCGGCCGAGAAGACCCGGAGCGCCGGTTTGCAAATCGTTACCGATATTTCGCTCTCATTTTTTTGTATTATCAATTCCTAATATGATCATATGTCTATGGACTCCAAATCTGTAAGTCTCGAAACTCCTCACCCATTCGATTAACATGAAACCCTCAGCTCGTTACGGCACCGTTTCATTTCTCCGAACCCTACAGTCGATCCATTTCCAATTGATTGTTTAGTTATTTATGCTGGATTAGGTTTCTGTTTATTTGGAGGGATTTCATTTTCCAGGAAAGGAGTTAGGGTTTATTCGAATTTGGTATTTGATTTTGATTGGATAAGAAGCTAAGGTTAGGGTTTTCGATTGGGGAAAAGTGAAAATTTTTGGATTTTGTCATATTCTAGGGTTTGATTTGAATATATTATAATAATAGGTGTGAGTTCAGAGGAATGTGTATATTGTGTGTGATTCAGAAGTGGTCTCGCCGGGTTGCTACGATGCTACCTTGGTTAGTTATTCCACTTATAGGTCTATGGGCTTTGTCTCAGATTTTGCCACCGGCTTTTCGATTTGAAATCACTTCACCGAGGCTGGCATGTGTTTTTGTGCTTTTGGTTACTCTCTTTTGGTATGAGATTTTGATGCCGCAGCTGTCAGCTTGGCGTGCGCGTAGAAATGCAAGGCTCAGGGAGAGGAAGAGATTTGAGGCTATTGAATTGCATAAGCTAAGGAAAACTGCCACAAGGCGGTGTAGGAATTGCTTGACTGCATATAGGGATCAGAATCCTGGTGGTGGTCGCTTTATGTGTTCATATTGTGGACATATCTCGAAGAGACCAGTGTTGGATTTGCCTGTGCCACCTGGGGGAATCTCAAACTCTGGGATCATTAAGGATCTTGTTGGAAAGGGTGGGAAGATATTGAATGGAAAGGGATGGTCTGAGAATGGGTGGATGTGTGGGCAGGATTGGTTAGAGAATGGTAATTGGGTTGGTGGGTCTATTGCCGGGAAGCCTAACTATTGGCGGAAGAATGGTAGTGGCATTTTTGGAGGAGATGAGAACTGCTTGGCAGAGAAGTCTTATTCTGGTGTTGTTATTTTTGCCTGCAAGTTACTGACATCTTTTTTCTTGAGTATTAGATGGCTTTGGAGAAAGATTTTTAGAATAAGTTCATCAAGGGAAGATGCTTCTTCTGATGCAGAACATAGGGCGATGATGGCTAAGAGGGGCGAGAATGTGACAAATTTAAATGAAAGTAGAGGAGAGAAAGCACGTAGAAAAGCTGAAGAGAAGAGACAGGCTAGGTTAGAAAAGGAGCTTTTGGAGGAAGAAGAGAAAAAGCAAAGGGAGGAGGTTGCAAAGTTGGTGGAGGAACGTAGGAAACTGAGAGATGAAAAATTGGAGGCTGAAAAAGAGCGTGGCAAGACATCACCAACTGTCAAGGAGAAAGATAGCAAGAAGGAAGCTGAAAGGAAGCGTCAAGAAAGAAGAAAAGAGAAAGACAAGGGTTCTAGTAAGAGCAACTCGGATGCAGAAGAACTGGAGAAGAGATCAGCAGGAAAGGAAGGTGATCGGAAACGTGACTTTGAAAAAAAGAGTGAGTATGATCGTCGTGAATATCAGAAATCTCTTACAGATATTGCCAAGGGCCATAGCATAGAAACAGGACATACTGGGAAAAATATGTCAGCAAATAATTATAGCCGTGGAAATGCTGGGACTAGGTATCTGGATCGAATGAAGGGAACTTTTTTGTCTTCTTCAAAAGCTTTTGGTGGAGGTAGTTTCTTTGGAAAGGGTGCTAATACTCATGCTGTTGCAAAAGAAAACAAGTCTAATGGGAATGCAGATCATGTGTACACTTCTACTCAACGGAAAGACTTTTATCCATCGGAGCGTGTAGGTGGGAAATTATTGAATGGGGATGATAAAAGCATCACTCGACCTGTAAGTTGTCCTGCTACAGATTTTGCTTTTATGCATTGTTTTGGGGAATATTCAGTTTTCTTATCAACATATAAATGTATCTGTTAATTTCTTGTGAATTTATTGCCCACGACATGTTTGCTTCCAGTACTTATGTAATTAGGGACTGATTTTATTCTACATTTGCCTTTCTGATTTACTGATACTTGGGCTATTGTTGCTGGACTTTGCCTAAGTAATGCCAAATGCAACACTGCATTGAATTTCTTGTCTTTACATAATAAATGATCTCTCTGTTATTTTTCTAAACTCAGGGTCTTGGAATCTTAAAGTTAAGAAGTTGTGTGTTATGATACAGTTTTAAGTTTTAGGTTTAGTTAGAATTCTTTTCCCATTGACGTTTTTCAACAAAGTTTATAGCAGAAGAATAATGCTGTTAACTGTAGGTGCTTTCTGATCCACAACCAAGGGCAGCTCCAAAGAAATCATGGCAACAATTATTCACTCGTGCATCACCCGTTTCTTCTACGTCAAATGCAAATGTCATTAGTAGACCAAATCCAAAGGCATCAACAGAAGTTCAAAGTCCACCGTTACCTGCTCAATCATCAACAATGCAAACATATGATAATCCGATCAGTTTTGGGCTTCCATCACCTTTTACAGTATCTACCTATTCTAATGTATCCAATAGTAGTAGTGTAGGTTTCTCTCCCTTAATTGAACCAATTTTACCTTGTGTTGGAGATGGGCATCATGATTTCATACCTGAAGAGGCAGAGCATTTTGAAGATCCATGTTATGATCCTGATCTTACAACCTTGCTTGGGCCTGTTTCTGAGTCACTTGATAATTTCCAGCTGGATCTGGGGTCTGGTTTTACAACAGATGTAGGATTGCAAAAGCCGCATTCTTTGAAGAATATATCTTCTTCTGAAATCAGCAAGCCTTCTCCAATTGAGTCTCCAATGTCACGACTGAGAGTTGCTGATGACAAGCATAAGAGTTCTAATTGGTTTCCAGGTACTCCTAAGACTCAAGATATGCATACATTTCTTGTGGATGATGCAAATGCAAATGAGAAGGGAACATGGCAGATGTGGAATAGTTCTCCTCTTGGACAGGATGGTCTCGGCTTTGTTGGTGGCTCACCAAGCTGGATTTTACCCCCAGAACCAAATCAATCAAACAAGGAAGATTTTATGCACCCTCCTCAGAAAACTATGGCATCACTGTTTACAAAAGAGGACCCTGTTCTTCCTGGCACTCATTCACCTCAGAAGGCTTTTCTTGGTAGTGGGCAGAATGGTGGGACATTTAGCCCTGTAACTGGTTCAACTGATCATGATCCATGGCTACAGAATGCCTTCTTTCCACCATTGTCAGGCAATGATCACTTTTCTGTCAGATCACCTGAGGACAGTACACCAAATGAAACTATTTACGGGAGTCCTACTGGATCTGCAACCAACCATTCATTTGAGATGTCTCCGGCAAATAGTTGGTCCAAGTGAGTGCATCAGATTTTAAAACTTGCTATGAATTATTTTTTAGTTTAGTGTGCTGGATGTGTATGGTTTGTCATTGTCATAACATACCCTTCATGAAATATGATATTTTCTCACTTGGGAGTTTTGAGCATTACTTTCCCCGCTATTAATGAGTATTTCATGTTATTACTGATGATGTTGTAATAAAAATTTTTGTGCCAAAATGTGGAGATAATAGGAAATAAAATTGACACTTATCTTCTGGTTTGTTATCCTTCGATACTAGGGCAGTTACCAATTTAGTTTATTCTGATACAGAATCTGAACCTCATGGTTCAAAACTATGCTAGTTTTGGATTATTGGCAGATACTGAATGTTTATGATAGGGGTTCAGTTAGTGATTTGATGGCAAAGAAGGTACACATTATGTATCATAAGAAATTGCTTCGATCTTAACTCTTTTTGTAATTTACTGAGGATTCTTACCTGTGCATGGTAATTAAAACCCCAGAAAGGTTACGAAATATGATGCATATGAGTGCTTATAATGTCTATACTGTCCACCCCAATTCCTATTGTACTTTTAAGCCAATAGCTTTTGTGATATTAAGATTTAGGCTAACATTGTCAAGTCTCTCTCACAGTTGTGACATTACATCTGAAACAGTGTTCTGCGGCTAACCATTCTTTTTGGGGAAGCTGTTGCTTGGAAGTGAAATGTTAACCTTTTTATTTCCTTGATGAATATTTGTTATTTTTGGAAAGTCAAGATAAAAAACTCATGTTCTTGGATAATAGTGGTGCAAAATCTAGGAGCATCATCTGGGTTATGCTAATGTTGTATGCATTTCCAGAGTCTATGCGTTTTATAAGGCAACTGTAGTTTTTGAGTTAGTTGAATGAATTGCTGGTAAAATAAGCATTTTTAATAATAAAACTATTAACACTGATAGTTGTATTATTACGATGTTACTGAGAGTAGTGCTGTTATTTCATATTACTGATGCCTTTTTACTTTACAGATCCATTGGTGGATGTTTTTAGTTTATAACTCATGATAATTCCTTTTTTTTTTTTGGTGGTTTGTATGTATGTATGTATGTTTATATTATGTATGTATTGATATGTATTTCTAAGCCAATTATTATTCCCTCTTTTTTCTTCTTTTCTTGGTTATTCTGTATCTTAAGCTTGGTAGTTTTCTGGGGGTTGAATTATTTTGTAGTCGAAATTGTATTGTTAGCATTCCCAAAATTTTGAGGAAATTATGCAAGCTTGATTGGTCTTTTTGATTAGTCTTTTATGTTGACGTGAGATGAATTTACTTGTAGGTTGGGCACCATAATAATTGGTTTAGATTGTTTTGACATAAATTCATCTTAATTATAATTTGAGTTGCCTCCCCACCCCCCCCCCCCCCCCCCCCCCCCGCCGAAAACCAAAAAAAAGTCTTTGCAAAAGTAAAAAAATAAAATCTCACAATAGTTTCCTGATTCTTGTCTTACTTTGTTTTGTTTGGCAGGAAGGAATGGGCGCATGGTACGGGAGAGACTATTGGAAAGTCATTTGTCCCAAGGCCTCATATTGGGGGTTTATTTCCCACCTCAGATGTACAGTCGTCGCTTTGGTCTTATGATTGAAAAGTAGAAGTGACAGTATGAGGGACTTAAAATACACCTCCTTTTCACAAGAGGCAAACAACCTCTTTTTGGGGAGAGTTTAGAATACTGGACACTTGTATCTTCCTTCTTCTATTTCATAAGGGAGATTGACATTTACTTACTTTAGCTTGGATAGCTATACACATGACATGCATTCACTTCTGCATCAGGTAGCTGCTAGGTATCTCACATTTCTTTAAGTTTTTTTAACTTGTGTCCTGCTGGAGGGAAGGGATTCTCACACTTTTTGACAAAAATATATTTACAGCCGAATAGAGCAATTCATCCTCTTAGTTGCTTTTCTACCAATTTTTAGTTGAATTGGTGTGATGGTACAAATGCCAGGTGCTTTTGTTTTTAAATTTCTGCGAGTACCCATTTACCCCTCCTTCCATACTTTTTGCCAACAGATTGTAGAGGCTGACCTGCTCTTCAAAGCAGTGGGTTGATGGTGATTTGATGTTTCACCCATGGTCTTTTAGGATACCATGCAAGGTAAGGATGGTGTAGCTGTTGGACTGGTTAGCATGGTCTCGGCACTTTGCTACTTCCGGCAGGCTATGACCATCTGATAGAAATCCAATGTGAGGATCCACTCGTGGACGGTAATGAAGCTCCGTTACCGGCCATTGTTGAGCCTGATTTATTCTGTGGTGTGCATTTTGCTGGTCATCAATCAAATACCAGCCTTAAGCTTGGTGCATGTGTTGAGTGTCATTGCTTTGGGTTTTCTTTTTGAGTTTTAGGGGAGGAGGAAATTGTGACATTTACTTGCCTTAGAACATGCATTTAGGAAACAAACTCAGATGATGTGATTGCTTTTAGTTCCAGAGGGGTCAGAAGTTTTACTCCGAGACTGCTGGAGATCATTCAGCTCGCCAACTGATTGGTGGCATAGTCATTGAAGGGCAAAATCGTAATTAAAATCAAACAAGATGCATATCGTGGAATATCTCTGGGCAGTATCACAAAGTTTGTAAATAGTCCAAAGACCAAGAGTAAGGCGATGCACGTGCAGTGATTCTAACTAATCTAACCAATGCATGCAAAGTCAGTGTAAATCTTGGACAAAACTACGTTACAGATTCTGTAAGGTACAGACAGCAGCATCAGCCGTTGGATGTGGTTGGATGTGGAGTGAGAAACTAAACAAAAGAAAATCGGATGGTGGGATGACGGGAGATGTTTGTTACAGAATCTGTAACATAGACAGGTCCGTAAATCTTAATTGGTTAGATTTGTACGATTCCATAGGATGGTTTCTACAGCGTACTAAATCATCAGTTTCTCTAATTTTGAGGACAAGAATTTACCTCGCCCAGAAGCAATTGATTCTACACGTACGGTTGATACATTCTTATTAATACCGCAAGGGTTTTAAGTCTCTCCTGCCCAATTCTCGATTTTGCAGAAATGGTAAAACTGTTGAAGGATCTCTCATCTGATCTTTTTTTTGGTAAAAAAAGGGGACACCATCACGTAATCACGCCTACTAACCTTGACTGATTCTGATATTCCTTTGGTGTGCTGTATTTTTTTTTCCCAAACAAAAAAAAATAATTAGTAATTGTGAAAACGGGTTGAACGGACAATTAATAGAATATCCAAGGTCATTGACTTTCAAAACTTGCGTGAAGAAGAACCGCCAATTCTCCTCGATAATCACCGCTTCATGTTCGTTGACTCTTCTCCTCATTGTCTTGTTCGTGCAACAATGTTTGTCCTAAGTAACTCTCATCTCACCCAAAGCAATTGTTTTTAGTAAGTACTGATAAGCTGGAATCTTTGTTGCTTTCGGAAAAGAAAGAAAGAAAGAAAGAAAGAAAAACCTAGGATATTTGTTATCTATGTATTTATTATTCTTTTACAGCTTGTGGCCGCTGAGACTCAAGTATAAGTATCATCACCATCATGATAGATGAATGAAGTTTAGGCGAGCAATATTGATCTTGTTCAAGCACTAATTTCAAAGATGCCTCTCGTTTAAGGAAAAAAAGAGAGAGAGAGAGAAACGGTAAAATCTCAAATTGATTCTTTTAGCTTTCCTTATTCTCCTAAATTCGAACTTAGATGATAACTAAATAAATCTATTCATTCTCCTAAATTCAAACTTAGATGATAACTAAATAAAACTATTTAAGACCACTTGGCTAGAGGATCCTATAAGTATCTCTCAGCCAATAATGCTGAAGAATGTTGATCCTCATTCATAGTTAATGGGGAATATGTTCTCACATGAGCCACACATTTATTATGTTGTCACTCCCGCACAAAATTTAAGGAAAAAAAAAAAATCTAGTTTTTATTTTAATTTACCTTGCAAAACAAACAATTCTTCGACCTTCTAATGCTCAGTATTTCAGTAGTTCTAAACTGACCACCTTATTATCGGAAATCTTATGAGGGATACTAGTAACAAACAGAAGATTTGCCACCCCAAGGGTTGAAGGGCTTATCCACTTAAAAGCACACAGGAACTAGTAACAAACTTGAAGAGGGAATATAAACAAAATTAGAGAAGTTTGATTGAACAGAAATGCATGAAAACAAGGGCACATACTACATAATCTAACAATAGTTTTAGGTCCATATGCCTCAACACACCCGTTAAAAGACAAAGCAGTGTGACATATCATACTGCACTTGTCAGGACACAACAGATAGAGAAATTACTCTAAACCATAAAATTCCTATGAGTCTTGAGGAGGGGCAATAGGCAATGGGTGTGCATCGCAAGGCGGTAGCTCCTGTTGCTCCGGCAACAGTGCTACTTGTTCTTGGCATTGTTGGCGCTGCTCTCCTTGCCAAGTCCAAACTATGTCCTTGAGAGCCGGTCTTATTTCTTGATTCATCACCTTCTGGTACTCCAGTGTATCTCCACTGCTCTTTTTCACCTCCACCAAGTGAAAAAATGGAGTGATTTCAAAGATTTCTGCATCGATGCCCAACACTCCTTTCCTGCCTTCCTTAGAGCCTTCAATTTTCAGCAACCCTCCGTCTTTCTTCTTCACTTTCAGCCTGAGAATCTTAGCAATACCTTCCAGCTTCGAGATGATGGTTGACACAGGCTTATTGGATGTAAATCGCACTTCCTTCCTTTTCTCTGTCTCCTCAAATAAGCCAGACAAGTCAAAGCCGGCAGAGAAGGAGATGATATCAAATGCATTCAAGTTGCAAGGCTTTGCCAATTCATTCTTTGACTCTGCAACAGTACTGGTACTTCCACTCAGACTAAAAACTGCATCAGCATCCACAGGGGCCCGTTCTTTCTCTTCTGTTTTGGAAATAATGGGCTTCACTAATCCCTTGCGGAACCAAGAATTTTCCATTATTTTGGTCATGGATATCCTTGTATTTGGATTTGGGTCCAAGATCTTTGACAGCAACCTCCGCACTTCAGGGGCAAACCAGTTTGGAAACTTAAACTCTGCCTTACCAATCTTCCTATACATTTCCATAAGATTTGAATCATGGAACGGGAGATAGCCAGCCAGTAGAACAAACAAGATCACCCCACATGACCATATATCAGCTTTCGAACCATCATAACCTCTTCTGTTGATAACTTCTGGAGCAACATAAGCAGGGGTACCGCAGGTTGTATGGAGCAGCCCATCTTGATGCTTAGATTCAGCAAGTGCACTCAATCCAAAATCTGATACCTTCAGATTCCCATGCTCATCCAACAGAAGATTTTCAGGCTTCAGATCCCGATGACACACACCTCTACTGTGGCAGTAATCAACAGCACTGATCAGCTGTTGAAAATATTTCTTCGCAGCATCCTCCTTGAGCTTTCCTTTGGCTACCTTGCCGAAAAGCTCACCACCTTTAACATACTCCATCACAAAGTAAATCTTGGTTTTGCTCGCCATAACCTCATAAAGCTCCACCACGTTAGGATGTCTAACCAGTCTCATGACAGAAATTTCCCGCTTAATCTGATCAATCATCCCAACCTTCAAGACCTTCTCCTTGTCAATAATCTTAATGGCCACACTCATGCCAGTTTTAAGATTCCTTGCATAGTGAACCTTGGCAAAGGTTCCTTGGCCAAGTAATCTCCCTAACTCATACCGTTGCATCAATATACTCCCTTTGTTCTCCATCCCAAACTATAATTTTTATACACAACAAAAGCTACTTACCCAATAGCGCAATACAGATAATATAGGCAAACTAAAGACAAGAATTGATTTCTAGAACACAAAGGACCTAACCATCTTCAGAGACATCATACTTTAACATGACACGTTTTCTCAAATTTCTAGACATAGAGAATATTTGAGTTGGGAACTGCAACGGGCTGCCTACTAGACGTTGAGTCTCATCAAGTATAAAGAAGTCCAGCTCAAACGGAGCCAAAACTTCTTTAACTTCAGAGAAGTAATTTTCGACTTCCAAACACATCTTTCAGCATTCCCTGGCTTTGTTATAAACTAAAGAAGCACGCCAGTTATGTTTCAAAATATTAAATCCGGCACCTAAAATCCGAGGCACTAACCTGAAAAAGGAATAAAACAATCAGAATTAGCTAATTGATTTTATTGTAGCCGCGAAACATTAAAATTTAAAAATGGGAAATTTAATTATATGCTGGACAGCTGGAGGCCAGTGATATGATACTGTTACTGAATTCTAAAGATGTTTGCCTAGATAATAGATATTGAAACTAAAAGCAAGAAACAATTGTAAGCGGTTTAAAAGGACTCGAAATTTCCAATTCTTCTTCATGAAAAAAATAAATCTTGTGAAAAAGAAAAAACATCACCAGTTTAGATCTTTTACAATTGTGAACAAAAATCCTAATAATGTTTCTCACATTGAACTCTTGAAATCAACGTAATTGAGAAAATTCACGTATAAACACAAAAATAAATAAATAAATAACAGAGAATACGAACACAAAACAAAAGCAACTCAAATCAGTAAAAGTCAGTCTTTTGAAAAAAGAAAAAAAGAAAGAAAAGAGAGAGAAAAGGAAAGAAACGGTACCGTCTCGGCTCTCGAGTGGTGATTGAGATCTGTCTGTAAGGAAGGAGTGGAGGGGAGAAGATGAGAATGAGAGGCGAGAGCGAGAATGATGAGCTCAGCTGAAAAGGCTCTGAGTTGAAATCGAATTGAAACCCCGAAGCGTTACCACCCTCGGTTTATATTCTGCTGAGCCCACAGAGTCTATTATTATGAAGAATTATGCTTAATTTTATAATCGATTTTTGGGCGTCAGTTACTGCTCGTTTCTGGAATTTACGCAACTGCCACTCTCCCTTATCGCTTGTTAACGTAGGGCCAGTCTGTAATTTACTGTCATCGTTATCTCTTCCTCGGAAGAATATCGTACTGAATTTATAGCATGTTAATCACGATTACATTCCAGCGAGGCATTTTTTTAATTATTTATTTTTAACAAGATTTTGAGTAATATCTTAATTTAACATGTTTGCTTCTTATTATTTTTATTTTGAGTAATGAAACACATTTTAAATTTTTTATTTTAAAAAATTATTTTAAATAATATATTATTTATCAATTAATTAATAAAATAATATAATTTATTTATTTAAATTTTATAAAAAATTATTAATTATTCAATTAATAATATATTAATTACTGTTTTATTTTTACTGCTTTCCTTATTATTTATTGTTATTTTGAAAGCAACGCCGGCTATACGATGAAGCTTCGTCCGACAAAAGGCCATCAAAAGACTCGAAACAGCAACCAATTAGGACGCGCCACCTATGAAAGCAAAGTCTTGGTCTAGATTCAGGTGATACCTTCATCAGTTACTACTGTATGCGCAGTCATATCTGACAGGCGTCAACTGCTTTTATAACCATACACGTGGCATTTAATCATTTACGATGATGCCACGCCCCACGTTAGGTAACCAATAATTCTTTTTACATCACTTCCTTAGTTTGGTTCGTCTGTCAAAATCTCTGTTTGTTTGTTTGTGGCGGCATCAAGATTCCGGAGTTCTCCCTGTCCGACCAGTCTCCTCTTTCCTTTCCCTCGTAATAACCAGTCCGAATGTCTGATATCGGGATGTCATAGTAAAATTACATTATTACCCTTCCAACTACCCTGGTTGTTCGTTATATTATTCGTACTTAGCCCTCTTTACTATTGCGATTGAGCGACTGATGACTCTAATTTAAACGTTACAATACTTAACTATTCGATAAATTTTAGTTGTCATGATTTTGAAATGAAATTGATTTAATCGCTGCTTATATGATAAAAAGAATTTTATTTATTATATATTATTAATTTTTATTTTATAATTACGATATTTTTTTATTGCAACTGCACCTTATAAGTTATAAGATACGGTACTTTTTAATTTATTTTAAGAACATTGAAATGAGAGAGATCTTTTTTTATATAAATTATTCTACTTTTGAGATATATTCTCTTGTTCCCTTAAAATATGTGGAAAGTGTTGGCATCTATTTAAAAAGTTATAATAGAATGATTAATGTTAAGGGTTTTATTATTTGAATCTCAATTTAACTCTAATAAATATTTTTTTAATAAATTGTGAGGAAAAAGTCTCGGTATAAAATTGGGATGTGAACTTTTGCACCCAAAGTTAGGAGTTGCATGCCATTAAGCTCCTCTAATATGATTATTTACTAACATCTAACTTGATGTGGCAATTATAGATGTTAATTGAATTTACAACTCAAATATTAGGATTCTTAATATTTTGTTATGATAGATTTTTTTCTCAAAAGATTTGGGAGTAGGAGTTGACCTTTTTTTAGCACTGTGTACCAAACATCCTGTAAATAAGTTTGGCTCGAGCAAGAATAAGCTTGATTCCCAAAACATTCGACGAATCCTTGACTAAGAAATAAAAGTGACAGCACCAAAAGAAAATGTTATATTTTGGCTTTAAATTGAAGGGAATTAAACTTTGAAGATCAATTTGGAGTACGACATCTCATATTCATTGAAAAGAAAAAAAAAAAGGTGTTAAATGAAAAAATATTAAGATTATAATAGTTTAAATATATTAACCCTACTCAAAGGTAAGCAAGTTTACGTTATCTAACTAATGTATATCTTAAAGGGAAAATATCCACCGTCCACTTATTTTTTACACCTTTTTCAAAAATACACAATTCCTTCATTTTTTGGTTGGAATCCACTTAAAGTTACATTTTTTTTTTCACTTTTCCACTTCCGTTTGGAATCCGTTAAGAAAACTAACGGAAACTTTAAAAAATGACCATTTTACCCCCAAAACGAAAATTATAATTTCACCCTAAAAAATGCCAAAAATAATAAGATTTAATGATGAATATCATTATTGGTACGTTAATGAAGTACAAAAAAATCTTAACTACTAGAGATTATAACTCAATGAATAATAAAACTTTATTTATCTTAAATTCAATTGATGGTTTGTGAGATTGGGCTATTTTTAATATTACTGTTATAATTTAGCATTCTAATTACCGATATATTTTTTTAAAAAAACATGCATTTGATGGTTGTGGAATTAATTTCTTTATTGACCGATAGGGAAAATTATTAGATTTAATCTGATTATTTTTTATAATTTTTAAGGTGAAATTGTAATTTTTGTTTTGGGGGTAAAATGGTCATTTTTTAAAGTTTCCGTTAGTTTTCTTAACGGATTCCAAACGGAAGTGGAAAAGTGAAAAAAAATGTAACTTTAGGTGGATTCTAGCCAAAAAATGAAGGAATTGTGTATTTTTGAAAAATGTGTAAAAAATAAGTGGACGGTGGATATTTACCCTATCTTAAATTATCTATATAATAAATAGTGCTTGTTATCATATATATACGATTTCACCTAATATAATCACCTTCAGGTCTTCATATTTTTAATTGTTGTTCAAATAAAATAAAATTTAAGTTCAATAACTATTCACCTGCCGCTAGCAAGAAAATAAAATTTATTCTAAACGATTCTTGAAGTTGAAGGTCACAACAGGTGAAGGATAATCTAAGACTTAGCCAAAGGTTGCTATACCCTAAGCCACTTTTATTTTTAAAAAAAAAAATTCGCTCTGCAAGATCAATTTGCTTTAATTAATATTACAAAAATTAAATAATGTTAAATATCTTGTCTTTTCGTTTCAATTAATTGGATGATTGATAATCTCAATACTCCACTAGTGAAGGCACAATTACAAATTCTAAAAAGTGCCCTACAATTATTGTTGGTTGTTGGTTGCTGGTTGTTGGTTAATAGAATAATAACAAAAAATAGAAAATGAAAAAAAAATTAAATTGGTCGTAGAGAATGGTGGGCAATTTTCGTTTTGTGGCTTTTGCCAAATTAAGAATTTTTAATTACACAACATACAAAATCATACCATTTTTCTAAAACGATAGTTGGGTAAACGTATCTTTAATACCTAGGGTTATAAACAAATTGTCATTTGATTTTTATACATTAAGAAAATGACTTGAAACATATCTACTACTCTTACTTTTTTTTTCTTTCTATAGTATATTTATCATATAACGGGGCCGCATTTCATTTGAAATTAAATGCATTCCTACAAAATCAAACCTTAGTCTTTGTACACGCACTGTATGAGGCCAATCATTAAACTATCGTCAATGATTACTTCTGTTGATATTAAATATTACAATTTTGGGGGGGGGGGGGGGGGGGGGGAGGAAACTATTTTTTTTATTAATCTCGAGAGCAACGATAATGATGTTTACCATCCTACACCAAATTTTTTTCCTTAAAAAAAATTAATACTTACATAAGCAAAAGCAGAGATTTTTCAAGTAATGTTGAAAATATGAAAATCGATTGACAACTGGTTTACGCTTAACTTTAGGGACTAAATTTGGGGAGTATGTATGATCGGTTCAAATAAATGGGAGAAAAAATATTTTCACTTCAGTCGCAAGCAAAGTTTATAGCTTAGAAACAATGCAAATAGAAAATTGATAGCTGAATCTAATGTTTTCACCCAATAACGAAAAAATAACCGTAATGCTATATAGTGTTAATTAAAAAATAGGGTGAATTTTCGATCTCCAAAAACACCCACCTTGATTACTTATTAGAAAAATTCTCAATTCTCTTTTTGGAGCTTCTACTCTCACATAAAGTTCTTATTTTGTCAATTCAAAAATATGAGAAGACTTTTTATTAATGAAACGATCTTCAAAATCATTTAATTATGGATTAATTTCTCTAACAAAGCAACGGATTTTTAAAATTTTCACAGGAGTCTCCTAGAATTCCTTTTAAAGCTTGTTTAATAATTTTTATGTAAAAAGTTAATATTATTTTTTAATTAACACCATATAATTTAGTTGTTATTTTTGTTACTATTGTGTCACAATTAGAGTTCTTTATTATTTCCCTTACAGATATTCAAGGAAAAAAAAGAAAAGAAATAACAAAATTAAATGGAATAAATAGCGTCAGAGATTCATTTTTGAACATAGAAAAACTATTTGGAATCACTTTGGGTTTGGATTTAGTTAATTTTGTCATGTAGTACGCGTGGTGCTAGCATTTGCACATATAAATATTAACTTCATCTTCAACGATTAATAATGCCCCATGAGAATTGAGATAGCTTGCTTCCATAACCGGGCAACAGATTATCAACCGGTATTTTGTGGTTGCTGACAAAGACTTATTATAATTTAAGCAAGTCTTCGAGCAATAATTTTGCTATTGCGAGTTGCGACCTAATATAGTTCCAGGTTTTGCTTGGAGGGTTTTAAAGTTAAATGGAATAATGAAATGATATCCCATTGGTGTGTGTCTTTTTTGACATATTTTTCACATGCGCTGCCACTTGTTTGCCAAGTATTGAGTAACCCCTAAATTAGGTATGAAAATTACACATGCTTCAAATAAATTGTTGCCGAGATGTAAATAAAATAGGCATAAAATTTTTAAGAAACAACTGTCTGTTAATTTTAACATGTGAATTTAAAATACAACACCGATGGTTAAAATATAAATAAAACAAGTATGAAAATTATTTAGTATGGAACAAGTGTTCACTTACTTTAAAATATAATGTTATATTATGCTTTAATTCAAAACTGTATTTCAAATTCAAGTTTACATATTAAAACGCGCCTAAGTTTAATCTAGATAAGGACTGAAAATTTTCTGTTCATTTACAAATACAAACAATTACATTAGACGTATCGATTCTTTAAGTTTGTGCTTATCATGAACGTGCGAAGATTCAAGGGAGGGGGCGTAAGAGAGTGAAAGGCAGCAAATCCATTTGGCCTTTTATGACTGCGATGACTTTTCACGCTAAGAGAGAGCTGTTTGGCTGCGTTTCAATTTTCCATGTGGTGGAAGTTCAAAAAATTGACGGAGACTTTTGATTCAAGGACAAAACTACGTTACAGATTCTGTAAGGTACAGACTGCAGCATCAGCCGTTGGATGTGGTTGGATGTGGAGTGAGAAACTAAACAAAAGAAAATCGGATGGTGGGATGACGGGAGATGTTTGTTACAGAATCTGTAACATAGACAGGTCCTTGATTCAAATGGGTAATAATAAGAACATTTGATAGGAAAGTTCAAGGAAGGTTATGGGCTTCTTACGTGTAAATTCCACATTCAATTTTATCACGCTGAGGTGATGTAGCGAGAGTGTTTGTCCTTCTCCTTTGCCCTTTTTTTTGGGTTTCCCCCTCCATAATCAAATAATTATGAATAGTTGCACTTCTAGTTACTCAAATTTGACATGTGCGCGATATCCCGTTGCATTGATCCTCGGTAATAAAAAATAAAAAATAAATTATATCCCTCCACAAAAGGTGGAGCCCCGACCCGACAGCGACGACGATAGTAAGACACTAAGACGCGTCGAGTTTTGCTATTTTTGGGTTAATTACCATCAACTCCCAACTTTTTTTGACAAATTCCACTGCTCGCTCAAGTGTTTTTTGAGTTAATCATCGCATGCCATATTTATTAGAGAATTCGCTGTTCACCTAACTGCAATAAGGCAACTCTCAATTCACCGAATAGCTCAAATATATATGGAACAACTTCTTGTTTAATCCTTTTTCGTTTCTTCCACTTCTTTGTTTACAGTTGGGTCTCGCAATGCCTAAACAATCATGTTTCAACTTTTGTTGTTTTTTATTATTTTTTATTTGAAACAAATCCAATCACCGGCTCCTTTATAGTTTATAGTTCCAAAGATAAGCCAAGCCAACTTACAGTTCGTGCATCGCATACTCGGGCGTGAACACGCAAATAGCACATTCTTTACAAAGTAGGTTGAGACTTGAAACATCGTCATGTCATCATAGTTTCATAATTGTACAAACATTTTCTCGAGTACAATAATATTACAACAGTGTTGACGAAGAGTGTGGCGGACTTCTCATTCCACCGAATGTTGGCTTTACCACAATCATGAATCCGCCAATACATGTACCACCCCTGCTGCCGCATCATTAGCATCGGCTGTAGATGTAGACGACTTACAGGCATGGAGAATGGTGCATATATCTGTTGTTTCCAGAAACTGCTCTGTGTTGGCAAGGATCAGAGGCCCGTATTCAAAAACCAACTTTTTGCACTGCCAAGATTTTAGGATCAACAAAAATGATTTATTTAGCTATCTACTCGAAAATGACTTTAAGCATATCTATCCTCAAAATTCGTCATATCTACAATTCATTGAAATCTCTATTTTGAGAAGTAGATGTGCCATATTTCATCCAATTTCTTTGATGCTCTCACCTTTTTTGCAAACTTGTCCACAGAATTACATGCCTTCAAGAGCACCTCGATTATCTCTAGCTGAATGAAATAAAAAGAGCATAAGTAGGCTCCCTTGCAACTCGAATGAACTTCTTGGATAAAATTATTTTTGTGTAAAGCAACTGTGTGACGCATCTCCAGACATATTCCTAGAGATAGCTACTAAGCTACATGATACAATTTTTCTCTGAACAGGATAGCTAAATCACAACACATCACTGAATTTTTTGCAGAAATAACCAGAATGAATCATGCATATACTGAAAACCAACAGAGGAGCAACAAAGATAAGCCTTTTTTCCCCCTCTTACCATATAAAATTAACCGTGACATTGTGGCAATATTCTTAATGCATGACAAAATGCCTGACTACTGCATGCTCATACACTGCCTTCCTTACTCTTTCGAAGTTTTGCATGGTTAAAATGATTTTCATCAATCCCATGCAAACCAAAGGTATAATTATATAGGATAAATAAATGCATGGCTATGAAACCAGAAAACTGACTATCATAATTGTCTAGCATGCTTTACAGGGTTGTTCTTCTCATGATTTTATAACTTTTATTTCGCTGAACAAAATTTCTAGAGCACATTAAAAGTCTCAGCAACTCATAAATCCAATAGTCGTCAGGAGTTTCAAAGCCCCATGCTTATGAATTTCAAAGGCCATAAGTGAATAAGCAGCAAATAGAAAAAAACTGCAGCTTCAATAGCAAGAAATTATTTGATATCACTTTCCTTTTTATGGCTAATGATGACATAACAAACCTGTGTGTCAGGATCTTTCAATTTGGTTAAAACTTCCGAAATAGTATGGCGACAAAGCTCACAGCTATCTTCACGAAGTTGTAAAGAAAAAATTGCCACACGTTGGCAGAGGTTGAACTTTTGGCAGAAATCCGCAGGTTCTATGGTGGAGATCTCCAAGAAGAAGAGAGGAACATAATAGTCCACTACACTGATGCACTGTGCTCAAGAAAAGAAGAATATAAATGATTCACCAATTAAAATCCAAACAATATCCTAAACTTAGATGATTACCTCCTCCTCGAAAGAATGCAAATGGGAGCATGACGAGTGAAGCAAGTTAATGATCCCAGTTTGGGTTTTGTTTTCAGCAAAGTAATCAACTGCCTTGGCAGCAAATTCCTCACACAACGTGCACAGATTTTCATTCCGGGCAAAATTTTCAACAGGTTGGCTTTCCTTCTCTTGCTCATGCTTGCTTACCTGCAAGACTGAAAAGGCAGCCATAATATCAATACACCATGTATTTTTAATATAACAAGATCTTTTACTTCAAAATGCAAAATGCATTCCTACAAATTCAAAAAATTGCAAATAAGAAATCATTTGAAGAAAACATTTTAGCAAGTATATAAAAGTTTGAAGGACCAAACAAGCATCCTTTTAGAAGGAAATAGCCGTTTTACATAGGAAACATCCATCCCCCAAACTTGTTCTCATCAAATAAACAAAATGGAGTAATCTGTGACCAGCGCACAGAGAGAACGAGAAACAGACAAAATTAAAGTCTATGGAACCACTGAAAACTTGCTTGATATAACTGAGTCCCTATTCTTACCAGATAACTCAGGTTCTCCCAGTTGTCGGGCATCACAAGCACAGCAAGCACCCAACAGAAAAAGAAACAACAGCCCAACTCTCCTTTCCATGGTACCTGAACAACCATTTAAAAGAAGCGTCAAAACCTCTTAATGGTATATTTAACAAGCTTTCAGAATAAAAATGTAAACCTTGTCTGACCAAACCTATAGGGTAGACTACAATTGGTTAAACCTATTATAGAAACATAAGAAACACACATATATATATAACCCAGTGAACAACTTCAACCAGCTACTGTACTCGTGGTGCAGTTTTGTATCTCCCCTTGAATTGAATACATCACTCCCCTAGATCACTAGATTATTACCATACATATAACATTCCATTCACAATAATCAATAAGCTTCAAAATAACTAAACTGGATTTGCACTGTACCAGCCTCGAAAATTAAAGGAGCTCCTTATAGCTAGGCAAGCGACAAAAATAAAGCCTAGCCTTTCTGAAATAACTAAATAACTTGATGCTTTTGCATCGCCGTATATTCTGATTTTAAATTCTAAATTTACTCATCATCGCAAAAAAATCTTAACAATAGAAACTAAAACAATTGTTTAGCAACTTATTGAAGCATGGCTAAACTCAGACTCAAGAGAAAATCCAAAAAATAAAAATTTAATTAATCTCTAAATATAGTAATAGTAACAGTAACAGCAACAGCAACAGCACAGCAACTATATACCCAAACCGGAGGAAAAAAAAAGAGATTGCGGCAGAAAGAGGAAAAAGAAGAACAAACGATCCGTTTGGCAGCTGAAACTTTGATAGGCGATTATGAGATCCAAAATTTTCTTTTATGTTTATTTCTTATCTTTATTTCCGAACAGATATAAATTCGAATTTTGAAATAAGGAGCGAAGATGATTAAAAGATTACCTTCGTAGAAGATTTGCCGATATCTATAGGACGAACAGAGAGACGGGAAACTGATTCCCTCCGTTGAGTGTTGTGTGGGTTAAAACGAACTGCGTTGAATTGTGCTGCTTTGCTCTGTCGCTTTTCTGAAGTTATCTGCATGTGAGGGTTCCACTTCTCTGCGGTGAGCAGAACTGCAATGTTTCTACAATTCTACAAGCTCGCTTACGTGTCGGGATCAGAGTGGAAGACTTAAATCATTCACCCATGGTACAGAGTGACTAGGAATCGATGAGCTAAGCCTCCAACTTGAAAAATAAAACACCAATAAGAGATAAATTAAAGAATATTACGAGGCCCATATATATATATATATATATATAGTTTTTTCCTCTCCTTTTTATCAATTTGTTGACTGTAAAAAAATATTAAAATAAAGGATCCCACTATCTTACAATCAATGTATGTTATATTCCTCATATGAATAGTAAGTAAGTCCCACTTATTCACTATTTATTAGTGAGTGATGTACCATATATTGATTATAAGGTAGTATTTACCTAAAATAAATAAATATTTGATAATTAATATGTGTTCTTTATTTGGCTTGCAACAGTTGAAAATTCTCTAATTATTGATTGTATCATGCTTTTGGAGGGGAGGCAAAAATATCCGCTCAGTTTGGACCTGAATTACACTCGGACGTTGTGAATCAGGTAATGAAGTCGGGCCGATCTTAAGCATCACCTAATAAATTCAAAACATAAATTTTATTAAAAAATATATAATATTTTAAATATTTATATTTATTTGTCTAATCTATTACACATATTTAAAATTTTAAACACTTAAAATTTATATTTTCATATCAAATTTTATTGAAATAAATTCAAAACTTATAAAATAAAAAATAAAAACTTTACATATATAATATTTTAAAAAAATCCGGCCTAGGCATCTAAAAGTTACATTCGGGCTGGGTCCGGGCATTGTGTACCCGGACCCGGGTCAACCCTACTTTGGACCAATGACAAGGACGTTGGAGCCTTCGTTTTGAACACTTAAATGTTGTGTTTCTGCCTCTGCTTTCCACTCTTTCATCGTTACTTAAAAATTACCAGCATTCCGAATGCCGTGCAGATTAGCATACACTTCATTAAGGCTATAAGTCAACAATCACTAACCCACCAGCCACGTTTGATCTGCTTAATGCTTCCACTTCGAGAGAATTTAGGCCTTGGTTGTCCATCCCTGAATTCAATTCTAATTTGAAATATTTGAAAATTACAGAATACATGGACTGTGAAAACAATCATCATCGATATCCTTTTCTTACAGACATAAATATATATAATCTAGTCATAGCCATTACATGAAAAGAACAACCCCAGTACAATATCATAAGTAGGCTAATGTTTAGATAACAATCTCAAAGTCGAGGTCATAAATATCATAAACATCCTAACAGACCCGGATAACATCTCCCACAAAAGATAAAGCAGAAACAGTAAGGAAAACTAGAAGTTAGAGCTGATTGAAAGCTAAGGAAGGCCACTCATTGCATTATCTCAAGTTTAAAGTTGGCTTCTTTTTCTTGTTTTGCTTTGCCAAGAGCAGTGAGAATCGAGCAAACCCAAACTTCTTCCTCTTTCCAGAGAATTGCTTGCGACAATTTTCCTTCTCAGCCGTCCAAGAAGAGGGAGTATCCCATTTTGTTTGCTGAGAATTTGGCCTAAAGATACTTTTCTCTTCCCAGTGCCTCTTTCTGCCATCTCAATCTCTTCCGGAAGAAGAAGCTTCCTGCTAAGAATCTGCCCTATTGATAAGGTTGGCTTCAGAGTGGGAGTTGGCCCATCGCTGACGATATTCAGTCCATTTACATCACGCAGATGTGAATCTTTCCGATGGTGAGATGGGTAAGAATTCTTAAACTTGGTTGAATTGTGGAAAGATCGTCTCTTCTGCCCATTTTCAGATCTCCATTTGCGAAGAGCTTCCTCCACTGCCAGCTTCCCCCTATTAGCAGCTTCTACTCTGTTTAGAGCTTCTTCTAATGCCATCTTGCTAGTTTTGATTTCTTCGGTGGCTTCCTCCACCTTTTTTAAAATTTCCATTTTTGAAACATTTGCCTCGTCAACCTGAATCATAGCATCCACCACTCTCTTCTTAGAAAGTTCCTCGGCATCTTGAGCCTTGCAGGTCAGCGACGAGTACTCTTCATAGGTAAGAGTTACTACTCCTTCGGGTTTTGGTGAGAGAACTCCAGACAACCCATCACTGTATGATAAGGCCTTGATCTCTGCAACAGCAACAGCTTCTGCTGCCCTAGCTGCTTCCTTCATCTTTCTTGCAGCAACCAATCTCATCTCAGCTGTCTTAATCTTAGTTTTGGTCTGTTCAATCTCAGATATTGCTCTCAAAACTTCCGATCTTGCTGCATCTCCCATTTTTTTGAATTCTTCTGCCTCAGAACTCAGCCTTTGGAGCTCCCGTGAAATATCCATGGTATTGGTATCATCCAAACCATTAGCATCTTTTGCCAATTGTAGCTTCAGTCTTGTTTGGTTTAGCTCTTCCTCAAGAGATGATACCTTTGAGGAATTCAGACTCAATCTTTCGCGGGTTTTCTCAAGTAAAAGTCTCTCCTTCTCTAATTTCTTGTTACCAGCTTCAACAGAAGCTCGAATGTCAGTGAGATCAGTAGTAGTCCTGGAAAGGTTCAACTTAGCCTGTTTCAGTTCCATTAAGATTAAACCTGGAACTGAAGACGGATGGGTGTTTAAACCTCCCACCAAGTTGTGACTGGCACCCTCAAGACTTTCATGGCTATCCTTTTGTGCTTCTTTCAGCACAGGTGGCATATTCTCATTACCAGAATTCAAATCAGGTGCCACATTCTCGTTAACTGACTTTGACTCAAGTGTCGCATTTACCTCGGATGCTTCTTTCTGTAGTTTCAATTTTAATTCTTCAACAATCATTTTAGTTGCTTCCAGCTCTTTTAAGACTTCCAGTGTTTCTCTTTCTTTCAGAATCAAGTCCTTCTCCAACAGGGATGCTTGCTCCTCCACATTTCCAATATCAACTTCTTCCATGTCATGCTGTCAACAACAGAAATTTCTCAGCACACAATCAAGTAATCTGAAAATCAAACATCTACAAATGCAAATGTAATACACCAAGCCTAATATTTTTATTATGTGAAGGAAATGACAAAGTAAACTTCTAGCTTCTCTGAGGGGCTCAGCGAGCGAAATAAAGTATCTTCCAATGACAAACATAGGTACAATGTAGGACAACCGAAAACACCAACAATTAGGGCAAGCGTACAATTATTGGCACATACGACCCATCTGAGGCAAGTTTTGCACGAAAATGCCTCAGTAGAAGCAGAATCGGAGAGTCACCGAGCTAAAAGAAATACAAGGCTCCGAAGTTTCTCTTTATTGCGGCTGAAGAAAGCTACGGTCCGACCACACACAATTATTGAAATGTTACTTCACTCATCAGGCAAAGTAAATCAGTCAACTGAATTATAAGAACCCCTTGCGGAATCAGCCTTAAGGGGGTAATTGGTTAACAAAAATTTTATACAGGCAACATTGTTTCGCAAATCGTTGAATCGCATTCTTCATAACAGGCCACAATCAACTAGAAGAAGAAAAATTGCTTCCGAGGTAACAATAAAAAAGAGACAAAAGATAGAGAAAATCAAACCTCAGGTTCAGAGAATTTATGTTGAGAGGGTTTCCAGTAACCGATTCCACCGAAACGACTAACGGCTTCTTTAACGGACTCAAACGGCGCCGACGTGTCGATCTCAGCTCTCACACCAACTTCAAAGTGTTTGTGCTCCATATTAGAACTCGAATCTAGGGTTTCAGACATCGACGAAAGCAAAACTAGCTACAGCAGAGCAATAAGTTCAGAAGTTAGAAGTAAAGATTGATTGCAAACAAAAAAAAAAATGTGGTGGATGATTGATAATGGCGAGAGTTTCTGATCCGTTACTGTACAGAAACTGCACACTTGGGGGAGTGAGTGTGTCGTGGAGAGTCGGAAGATAGGGAGTGGGAAGTGAACTTAAAAGACCAAGTATCCGTTTGATTTTTCTCTTACAAATTTACTGAAATGTCCGCAACGTTTGCAAAACTTTTCTGAATGTAACTGCAACACACGGAGGAAATAAGCCTTTCTAATTTTACCCCTGACGGAAAGAGGATACTTAAGAAACAAGTGAAAAGTCAGGTACGAGACAGGACAATACTATGTGGGTCCCACTGCCGGGCGAATATCAGCTGCTAGAATATTATAGGGTTTAATGTGTCTAACGGGCTTGTGGACTGTGGTGGGATCCACTTTGGACATCGGAAATACGCAAGAGATGCGATCGTTTTTCTTTATTGTGGAAGATATAATGTTAACAGTTTTGACTTTCAATGTTACCCGTGACTTATTTATTGAATGGTAAATATAAAATTATTTATTATTTAATTTAATAAATATCATATTAATTAAAATTAAAATATCGAGACCTTTAATATTATTTTTTCCTTAATATTTTTTGAGTTTCGAGAACTATTTTAAGAAAGCAGCCAGTTAGTTTGGTTTCCCCCCCCCCCCCTAATTTTGTTGAGATTTAAGTTTTCATAATAAAAAATTAAATAAAATGAAAAATAGGTATTATTTACGACATTCTGATAATACTGCGCAAACAAAATTTGTGTTAAAACTTAAAGGGTCCTAATAAGTGAATTAGTAAGTATGTAGCGTGGCTCAAGCTCAACAGTGAAATTTGGTGAGATCGAGAACGACAGTACCAATCCTGGTGATAGTCAAGCTGTAGATTCGCGGCACGTGTACAAGTTGTCATTAGTTAAGTTAGTTGAGTGGGGTTCACCCCTGACTTTACTCTTTGCTTTCTCCTTTCCCATTTCTCCAAACACACCATCATTGGGTGACCGTTGCAGTTGTTACATTTTAGGGTAAAAGATGAGCAACGTATGGTGCCGTTGCAAAACAACTTAAATTCAAACTTTACAATTACAATTTTTGTTTTTTTTTTTAGAAATAGAAATTCAATCGGCTAATAGAGAGATTCAAATATAATTTATACTCTCTTAATCATTGCTTGTTGCCTTGTTTATTACAAATGAGATTGTTTGATTAATATAAATATTTATTTATCATTTAAAAAAAAAAAGAATGAAATACACAACTCCAGGGACCAGGACTAAGCCTCGGCAACATAACACTCAACTTCATCCAGGTCACTTAGCCAAGACGAGGAGCGGCGGATAATGCTATGTTTTACGAAGCCCAAAATCTTTTCTTGAAAATGTGATACTAAACGCACCATATCAATATCCTGATTACACCCCTCTAAGTAAATTAAGTACTGCCACGGAGGGTTGCAACAGCTTCAATATATTTGTTATTCGCATACCTGGGCCTAAGGTAGTTGGGCTAGAGACAAACTTGAACGGGACTAGCTCACGGCCTTATCTTGCCGAAGTTGTTGAGAGGGTAAGTTGACCAATCACAAGTTTCATATGGCTGAGAAAGTGGGCTCTACGATAGGATCCCAGTTAAATTGGAAATTAAAAAGAAAACTTCTGTGACTAACCATGTTGGTCACATGAAAACTTGTGATTGGTCGGGATTGAAGTAGGAGTCCATCTCAACAAATATTTCTTATTTTATTAAAAGATCATGGGTATTGATACAAATTGCTCTACCTTATATATATATATATATATATATATATGTTTATGGATCTTTATGAATTTTATAAGGTGAGGGTTTAATTTCAACAGGAGGTTCACCATGGTCAATGGTTAAACTTCTAAGGGGTGGATGATCAGATTCTATGGTTCTACCACTATCATAAAGAATCCACTTAGTGATTTTCTTCCTAACAGTAATGAGATTTGATTCTTTAAAAGGATAATTAATATTGTTATCTGAGGCATATATCTCAAACCAATTAAAAAACAGTATATGAACTTTATGCAAATTAGCGAAGTTATAATAAACTTGTTAGATTTCTTTTCTTTGATTTAAGAAATATTTGAAAAATCAAAGTCTTTTTTCTTTATTATTCTACTCCCACCTCTCCCTTTTTTACCTTTTTATTTTTTTAATTTAATTTAATATTTATAAATAAAATAAAAATAAATATTTTTTTATTATATTATTGAATAATAATATTATATTTACTAATATATAATTTGCATTGATTGTAAGTTAAATTATTTTAAAATAATTTATTATATTAATAGAGAATTAATAAATAGATTATATATTTATTTTAAAATAATAGTACTATATTTATTTAATATTAATAATAATAAAATAGTTTATTCTAAGAAAATATTAATTTATACTAAATAATATTATATTATTATTTTATATAATAATAAATTTAATATAATTATATAAATAAAATAAGGTTTCATTTTGTATTAAAATTAATAATTTATTGTTCATAATTAAGAATATTAATAATTATAATAAATTTACAAATATAATAAAATAAATATTATTCATTAAATATATTTTTTATTAGTTTTGTAATTAAAAGCTATAATTCTTTAACTAAGGATAAAATTGTAATTTGAAACTATTTACTCTCAATTCAAGACAAAGTAAACACATAAATTGGATTCTGATCTTTATTCCATACTTCCATTCCAGTGTAAGTAAACAGCATACTCTCACTCCCACTCCACACTCTCAATCCTAGGATTCCCACTCCTCAGGATTCTCAATCCTAGGATTCCCACTCCTCAGGATTCTCAATCCAATCCAAAAAGTAAACGCTACCTAAGTGCTTATATAATTAAAAAAATAAATGTTATCATTTTTCAGCCAATCTATATGTGCCACATCAGTTTGTGCACATTTTTTTTTTTTTATACAAAACTCTTTGTAGCTCTATTATCATTGATATCTTATATATTAAGAATATTTAGCAACTTATTCAAGTTAAGTGATACTCTTGTTTGTGTACATCATTACACTTTTTGAATCATTACTCATTGCAAAGCAGCAAATTGTGATGCAAATTGTGATGTTCGTCATAGTGGTGGTTACATTTAAACTTATGGTTGGTTGAAATTGAAGTGGTGAGTCCATCTCATATAAATATATCTTATTTCACTAAAAGATTATGGATATTACTATGAATCATTCTACCTAAATTATTTAGGATGAACGATATTACGGAGTACCTTTCTTCTAGCCTCTATATGTGTGTGCGTATTATGTTAGGAATATCAAGTTATTTGATTTTATATCGGATTTAGCAACTTGTTCATATTAGAGAGGAGATACTAGTATTTTGAATACATCATTGCACTTTTGAATCACTACTCATAGTGGAACAGCGAATCGTGATGTTCATATAGTGGGATTCAGTGGGCTGCAGCCTAAAGCAGTATCCAAAAAAAAGAAAAAAAGAAAAAAAAAGTGACATTATCTTGCAATCGTAAAATTGATCAATCAATCCCAATTGCATATTGAAATTTCCTTGTGCATCATGTGCTTGTGGTTTGGTTATTTAACAGCATGTGGGCACCCAATTTTGAGCGACCATTTGAAAATAGTCAAAACTCAAAAGCACAATTTGAGTATAAGCAAAGTACGATAGATGATATTGACTTCATAACAAAGATCTTATAAGGTCACTCTGAAAATTAATCATCTCCACAAGAAAACATTGTTAAATATATAGCGTTGCATTGTATTTTGCATGACGCTTGTTCGATGATACCAAAGGGGCAAAACGTGGGTTTGGTTAAAAGAAATAATAAATTAAAAATTAATTAAGCATGCATCAATGCACGACTTTCTACTTGTGAAAGCGTCATTTACCAATTGCTATTCTAGCTTCAATTTGCCTCTTTCTCCCCAGCTACTTGTAAACTAAGTACCCCCTTTCATAGACTTGTTCTTAGTCGTCTCAAATCTCAAATTTAAAATTAATATTTAGCTACGAAAAGAAACCATCCAATCATATCTCCAAAGATCAACGTTCATGCACCAAAAATATTTTGGTTGGTAGAAGCCAATCGCATCTCAACGCACCTCCATCAAAACTATGTTACTGTTGCCGTGACTTTACTGTAAGTGATGTGCAGAAAATATAAAAACGCAACAAAATACATGAAATATGTAGCGAAAAAATTAATATGAATGTGCTTAATAATTTGTATCATAAGTTGAACTCATATATGATAAGAAATTAAGAGCTAAGTTAATAGATTGTGATAAGGACCACACGGGATAGGCGTAGGTCATATTTTTCCACCGAGTTAATTTATTGAGTGAGAACTATATCCTATATATGTATATATTAAGAGGGACCATGCATGCCCACAGATCTATCGTTACAACACAATCAGGGTTGGTTCATATCATCATCAAAAGGGTCCTACTGATCGAGCCCTTTGTCAGCCCACGATAGTGTGTTGCATGTTAGTTGGGATAAGCTTTCATTTCATGGAAAATATGAGCATAATACACTAAGTAATATCTTTTAATAATCAATCAATGTATTTGTAACATTGAATATCAGGATCAAGCTTAATTAAAAATGACATATCTTGCAAAATGGTACATAGATTTGTATTCTATAGTAAAAATTGAGAAAGTAAACCAACCAAAAGTCAGATACGTAGGTAGTTTTATAAATCTAATGAACTATTTAATAGTTGTTAATGAAATATTTTTATGCCCACTTGCCCTGGAGAGAGTGAAATCAACATGGTTATAAAGCAAGAAATAAGAAAAAACAGTCAAATTTTCCGTAACATCGATCGTTAAAAAGTAATAGATCCAATTAACAGTCAAACTTGGCATTAAAGCTCTAGCAAGGGATGCCACATCTTGACAGATAAAATAGAAAAAGGGCAAAAATAATAATAATAATAATCTTTTATGTCATTTATCAATATATTAATTAATAAATGCATGTACAACTTGTTCTGTATATATTAATCTCCAGTGACTACAATATTTGGCTCTTCAGTATATAGTTCCCATAAGACAATTAAAGATAAAGCTGCCTCCTTCTTCTTCTCTTCTTCTTCCTCTCCAAACTCAACAATACCATCAATAACATTATCCAAAATGTTTAGTGCAAGCCAAGATCATTCCCAAAATTTAATCCAAATTAAGCAAGATGACAAGTTCTTCTTGAGGCTTTTGTCCAAAGAAAGCTCAATGGCCAATCCTTCTCTCAGAGTATACTATGGAGAAGGTGCTGGTGCAGTTCCATTTATGTGGGAGTCTCGGCCGGGTACCCCAAAATGTTCATTCAATGAAACAACTCTCCCTCCTCTCACTCCTCCTCCTTCTTCTTATTTTAATTCTGATAAAAATCCAAACAATAAAAAATATACAAGATCCAATCTCTTACATATCTTGTTTCCCAAGATGAATATGCTTAAGAAAAGTGATCGTGGACCATCATCTCCTTCTTCATCATCTTCATCATCAAACTCTTCAAGGTCATCTTCGATTTTTTCAATGGTTGTGCCTATAACTAGTCCTAAGAAATATCATCATCATGCCCGGAGCCGGTTTTCGAGTAGAGGGTCATCGTTTGATTCTAGGGCAGATTATGAAGATGCTGAAGCCATTGGATCATCACCAACTTCAACTCTGTGGTTTCGTAGAATTAAAGGATGTTATGGATGGTGATTATAAAGCTTTTTTTTTTTTTTTGGCCATGAATCTAGCCAAGGTACTTTCTTAATTATACTTATGTTTAATTTGCTTAATATGGAGTCTTAATCACTATTGATCTTCTGCATGTAGTTGTGACATTAATGTTGTATGATCTTCGTATTTTTTTATTGAAAAAAATGGTATGCTTTTAAGATGCATTTAATCAAGTTTCGTTAATTAGTCATCAGTACTTGTAATATTGTTTCCTCTCTAATTAGTAAAAGAAAATGAAAGAACCTTGCTTTTGTCTTCCTTTTTCTTTTTGTACCAACCGTTTAAAGTTTGCATGTAACAGTACAAACACAAGGGAATTTAGTCAAAGCTCGTTGATTACTTGATTATACGGATTACTATTTCAAGAACAGTGATATCTAAATTTCATTAGTCTTCTGACACTTACTGGGGCTATAACCTAAATCATTTCTATTTAGAAAATATTATTTTGACAAAAAATAGATTACAAGATTTTGAAAAAAAAAATGAAAAAACGTATCTTGATAAAAAGTAAATCATCTATAATTAGATCTGATCTTTTATTTTATTTTTTTATATCTTTAATCAAAATTTTGTAACCAATTTTTATCTAAATAGTAAAAGTTTAAATAAATATTTGGTATTTTAGACATTTAGGGTAGTTAATCAATTGTCATTAAATTAAAATTTAAAAGTCTCTCTTGTGTTTCTCTCAGTCCGGTGATAATTATTTAATGCAAAAAGGAAAGATAGGTAGAGGTTTCCACCTCTATATTAAATTTGCCCTCGCTTCTTCGGAATCTTCTCTTGCCCTTCATGTCTGGTCCTCGTCCATACTCAATATTGTCATTTTATTGAAAGAGGAAAATTTTTGGCTGTTCTTAATCAATAACCTGCATACATTAACTAACCAGCAGTCTCAGTAGTCTTTTTCTTTCTTTTTACCTTTTTGGAGTTAACCAATCGGCAGTTTATTAACCTATTTTCTTTTCCTTCATGGATATTAAGCCGTCTCTGTCCTTCAAATTAACTCCATTGCTGAGTTGCCTTATAAAGGAAATTTTGTGAATTATCAATACTAAAACATATAGAATGGAAAAAAAAAAAACTTTGTCTTACATGCATGAAATGGCACAAGACAGAATGATCGTCCTAATTAATTAACATGGATAACTAATTGCGAAGATAATACTTAATTAATCTATTAGGTATAGTATAGAAGTTTATGGGCCTACATCAACCAAAAAGCTAGTTCATGAGCCTAACTCAACTTAAAACTTAGTTCAAGAGTTAAGGATTGTCCAAGTCTTATATACTTAAGATAAGTTTAATAGTGACTTTTCATTGACATCTCCCTTTATGTGCAAGCCAGTCTTTTTTTTTGGTCCTTGTCACGCAATAAGATAGTGTGAGTTCATTTTTGTATGAGTTTAGTTGTGATATTATTTAGAAGTTTACAGGCTAACTCAATTAAAAAAAATGGTTGTTCAAGTATTATATACTTGACCCAATTTCAATATTCAGTCGATGTGAGATATTTTACTTAGCGTATAGAACTTGACACTTACAAAAGTTCGATTTAGGCATTATTGTCATGTTTACTCGAAACAAGGATGTATTATTTAAAACTAAAAAACAAAAATTGATTTGCTCAAATTTATATTTTGTTGTGGCAAATGAGATGATGACTAGATACTAAACAGTTGTATTAATGCTTTTTTGGTCGAATTTGCACTCTAAATTTAATATCCTTAACTAATGCAACAATAATAGTTGTAGGAGTAGAAGTGGATCTTTGAGTTATTGCCCAAAAAGTTATTGGGGTGCACTACGAATTTGCATATCTAGACTCCCTGCAGATGTTCGATCGTAATGAATTTATACATATAGCAATCACAAACATTTAAAATAATAATAATAATAATGCAAGTATTACGCAACAGCTGCTTGGCCTTGTTACTCGTTTATAACCCCCATCTTCAAATTACAAAAATAGATATCTCTCTGCATAATTGCGAGAGTAGATTTTTGAGTTGATATTGGGAGACTTTCGAGTTGTACTACTACTTACTCTATGTAAGTTTTATATTTACATTTTATAAAATGCCAACATCGCAAGTAATACGATTACTTTCTATATTAATGATAATTGATAATCAATCCATCATAGAGAGCTGGCTACGGTACAGCTTCTATACCTTACAGACTAGCTTAGCCAGCTCCCCAGGGGTGCCATTTGCGTGCTTTGTTTCCACATGCAGGGACACGTGGAGTGCAAGGAGTGGGGGTGTATGTTACAGAATTGTACATATCCACCTCCCCCATCATAGTCTCGAATATGAGTAATTCTTTTAAGTTTTTTCCTTTGGTTCATTTGTCTCTAGCAGCCACACGTCCCATAAGATTTACCAAAAGCTAACACAATGATAAAAGAAGTTGTAGTACATAAGTTCTCATTCTTTTACTTTATTTAATAAATGAAGACGAAGCTTAGCTTTAACAACTCAACACTTGCTGTCCAAATCCTCTGTTTTTTAATGTCCTTTGTCGGCAGTTCTGACTTGAGCGTGTGTCCACAGCTGCGCCACGTGCGCGTGGTTCGTTGTCTGTATGGTATATTTTATACAGAAATCAAAATAATTGTACGTTTATGCCTTGTGTTGCAGGTACTCTTATTTCCTCAGTGATTCAACTAATTTTGGGTTTGGCTCATAAATTAATTCCAAGTCCCAAACTGAAGATGCTGCGGCAGACTGCGCATGTTATTTTTTTTTTAAGAGAATTATTATTCATGATATTTATAATTATATAAATTATTGAGATCAATTTATATTAATTTTGATATGATACCGCTTAGATTTTGTAATCTTTTCAAATATTCAAAGAACGTCCACTCTTCTACTGGGAGAAAAACTGCTTTCACTTAAATTTTGGAGCTCAAATGAAAGAAATTTAAATTAAACTCCTGTAATGCGTCTATGGAGGCTCGAACCACTTCTTTCACACATATTGACAAAATGGCTCTAGCCCAAGTAGTTGGTAGACTGCCCATGTTTGTACATCAAAACTCAGAACGTGTAATTTTATTATTATTATTTTTTTTATGGTAGAAGGTGCAATGTAATTAGTCTTATGGGGTCAAGTTGTCAAATAATTTGCAAATATTATGCAATTATCGAAGATGAAATGCTTTTTTTTTTTATACACTGATATATTACAATTTTGATATTACAATCATAAATTTGTCAGAACTTGTTCTGAGTAATTCTATTATAGCACAACCCGAATATCAATTCTCACTAAATTTTGGAGAGAGATTTGTCCTCACTATTAATATTGATAGAAAATCGATTGTACTCTAATGTAGAAAGCCAACTAACTCCCATTATACAGGGAGGTAAGTCTCAATGCGGAGACTTAAACCATGTCCTCAAGTTTGTTGAAGATGAAATGCTTTGAGACAAGCTATTTCACTTAAAAAAAAACATGAGTGCCATCATTATCTAAAACTATGAGTAAATCCATTTTTCATGTTTCTAGCACAGTAATTTTATCTCGTGCAGATATCCATATATTATAAAAAAGTGAATTTAAATTTAAACTTAAAGAGAACAGTATAACATTATTTTTTTAGTAAAATAACGTTTTATTGCTAGTACCCCAATTTTGTTACACGTATGATTTTCTAGACTGAAGAACTACTGCCTAGTCATGTAGAACATTTATGTGTATATGATTAGAAGGTTCAAGTATCGGGTACATGTGCATTCATTTCACTCTCATATCCTCGTTAATCGATGTTTACAAGAGATTATGCAATGAGAATTAGATAACTGTATAATGTCTGAAATTGGGCATTAGACAGAAAATGACTTTCTATACACTAATACTACAAAGAATCTTGGCTGTTTCCTGCTCAGATCTGGTGACTTCATGTATTGCATTTGCTAGATAATTGACATTGCCTGTAGTTACACCAGCCATGCTGTCCACATCACCACAAAGGTCATATTTTGGGATAGTTCATTTCAAAGCAAATAAAAAAATTTATGGGAAAAAATAGGTTTTTTTTTTTTTAAAAAAAGAAGCATATTGAATTACCAGGTGACAGATTTAACATGTTTGTTGAATAGATTTACCTTATACGGCCATCGTGAGTCATGTATATGTGGAATTCCTTTGCTAGCCGATCAACCTGGTATGGGGTTAAGCCGGAGAAGCAAAACATTCCCAGCTGCCATGGTAATATATCATAAGTTAATTTAATATAAATATGGTCTAGTTTAGCTGGTGCTCAAATCTTTAATGCTATGTTCAGGCACTCATTGCTGATGTATCAATAGAAACTGCAATGCTAGCTACCAACCTGGTTGGTCATATGCTCCCAATTGAGAGAAGAGCCTAACTTTTCAAGATTTTGCCGAAGAGTAGTTCGCTTTCTTTGAATGCGATCCGCCATAATCTAACAAGCAACAACAACATGAGGTAATTATAACCAATTGAATTGAAAAAAAGAAAAGAAAAGAAAAGCAAAGGAGACAACAAAAAGGAGAAAAAAACAATGATTAAATATTGTTACCTTCACCTCATCAATCCAAAGTGACTTCAAGTTTGGGTCACTAAGGATTGTCGCGACCAGTAATATACCATGGACAGGAGGGCTCCCATACATCGCTCTCGCTATCTGCTGTATTTGACTTCTAATTGCAGCTGCTTGCTTTGAATCCACACAAAGGATGCTGAAAAGGTGAAGGCAGTATTAGAAAACGAAATAAAAAATGATAAAAAGTTCAAACAAGAAGCTAATTGAGTTCCTTAAAGCTAAACACCTAATGTATCAAAATCGTTCTTTGACCTCTTCTATTAAGCTTTCAGGCCCTAACAACCAGAAAAAACATATCCAAGCATAAGCTATGAGAGTGTCAGTTGACTTTTTCCAAGAATGAGCCCCAAAAGCTAGAACAATGCAGATGTTGTTGACTGACAATAGTTAAAGTTGAGTTCAAATTTTAACCTCCTTGCTACCAAAACTTAGTTCCTCAATTCAAGGCAAATTGGATGAACTCATGGTTCAAGTTAACTTCTTTAATTCAATTGCAAGGTGCAGCTTCTACCCCTAATTAATTGCCTCTTCATGGGACTGGTGACCAGTCCTACCAGTCTCAGAAAACTGACAGAAGTATACCACTAATATTGCATAGAAAATCAATGATATTTCTATACCTGAGACAGCCAACTCGGTGTCCATACAATCCCATGCTCTTTGCGTAGGACTGAGCGCACCCTATTAAGTGCTCATCTTCAAGAAAAATACGAATAGCTCGAGCATCCTTGTCAAGATCCCCACTGGCAAAACCTTGATAAGCCATGTCAAAAAAGGGAAAATGACCTTTTACCTAAAAAATACCAGATAATAGTTAAAAGCAATTATTTCATATAATAATTGAGGAAGAACACCACATATACGTCAATCACCTTGAATTGATATGAGATTTCTCTCCACTGTTCTTCAGTAGGGTCCACTCCAGTTGGGTTGTGAGCAGAAGGATGGAGTAAGAAAAAGGAACTGTCTGGGGCATTCTACAGAAATCATCAACAAAAATAAAACAGCAGAATTAAATCTTTCATCTAATAGCTGCTTGGCTTCACATGGCATATGACACTATCCACAAATAGAAGAATGCATATTAGTTTCTTTATGCCTTTGTTACAATCTCGGTAAAATGTCAAGGTTAATTTCTCTTTGCGGCCATAACATAAAGTCTCATATTTTGTGTTCCCCATATCCATAATTAGGAGTAAGGAATCCATTTGATTGAACATAGCAATGGGGTCGCAAGGATCTTTCCGTTGAATGATTCAAAACAAAACATCGTCTAATCCATCAGAATTCAATTCTAAAGAGTGTGAAGACTGTCACACCTTTATATCATCCACAAGTGCTGCAAAGTCTAAACTCTTTGAGTCAGGATCGTAGTAGTGATAGTTTCTCTCTGGAATTTGGGCATCTCTCCAGATGTTGTGGTGGCTGTACAACACGCAGGATTAAACTTTAATTACAGAGAAAATGGAAATTTGAACATCAATCTCATTGTCTGATAGGCATTTCACCACTTGGAAAAACTGGACTAAAACTTGTAAAAAACCAAAGGATGAAGAACAGACATACTTGGACCAAGTTGGATCTGGGAAATAAATATGTGATTCAGGATGGAAACGCCTCTGGAACTCAGCAAAGAGGCGGCATGCACCTGTGCCAGACAGAGCTTGAACTCCAGCAGACCTCCCCTCTTTAACGACATCTGAATCCTTTCCATAAACCAGTTTTACACTCTCCTCAACCATTTTTGTGCTAACAGAAGCAGAAATTGATTCCCTGCTAATGCTCTCAAGGATTAGACTCGAATATATATGGAAACTCAAGGGACGATATGGAGAGAATGATCGAACTAAAGTCAAACTGACCAAATGGTGGCTTAACAACTACAAAATACAAGTAGAAATTAATGTCAACAAAGAACTATTTGAAGCATGCAAAATGCTCACTCCTGATACAGACTGTATGTGCAGACCATTATGAATTTTTCCTAAAAAATGCAGGGGAGTTTTCAACTACGCATCCGATGTTCCAACTCCATGCTACTAATTCCAGATTCTCGATGTTATCTAGGGACCAATGCAGCTATTATTTAGCATTTGGACAAGTATCAAACTTTTATACTTGAATACAATGTGATTTCAGTGCATACAAACAGCAAACCAATTAGGATTGGCACTACGGTGACATGCTCACAATACTATCAACAAACAAACAAAATCAGAAAGAAAAGGAACATGATCAACAACTGAATAGAATAATAACAGGGCCCAATATGTCGTATAAACCACATGAAAACCATAAACCTAAAGCATGACGTATAAAATTATTATTTCTTTGAAGTGTAGAAGGACTCGTAATACTCATTCTTTAAATTAAACTTGCCAGAAACAAAAAATAATTAATATCATTAATTTAGCATTAAAAAAGGAATAAAAGAAAGGCAACTGAAGGAACTGAAACTCACAGGAACTCACTGCCAGCGATCTTTGCCTCTGCTTCTCGAACGCACTGAAGCACAACAGGCCTCCCTTTGTCATCCCTATAAGCTCCCTACCAAGATTAAAAAAAAAAATCAAAACTTGAAAAAGATTAAGCAAGTAATAATAAATTATTACCATTTTCTGTTTTTTTGGGGCCAAAACAGCACTTTTGGCAAGAAAAATATACATATTTGTCAGTTTTACATTTCTTATATTGACATCTTGAATTCAAGACACTAAGATAAAATTACACAAACATGCATATAATAAAATAAAAGAAGAAAGAAACCCAGTCATTACAAAAGCAGAAATCTGTGATTTTGTGTCAAGATAATGCCAACTGAATGGAAAGAAGCAAACACATTACCACGCCAAGATTGATCTTGTAGGGAGAAGGGTCAGCAAGAAAGGCCTCAGTGACACCGTTAATGGGGTCCTTAGCTGCAGGGGCCACATGATCCCACCATCCAACGGTCCTTGATGAAGTTGTATGAACACTGCATCTTCTTGCAGCTCTTGTCAAATATCTCCAGTACATTATGAATTAGTGATCAAAATCCAATGCCTCTTCACTTTTACTCTGATTATAAAACGTTATTTTGGTCGTTGGTGTGTTGTTGTGGTTTCAGTGGGCTGCTGCTGAATTGTGTTTCTTTCCCAGAGACCAAGAGAAAACTAGGAAACGACTTTTCAACTTTTCCCTCCTTCAAAACCAACTGAAACGGTTGCCCATAGATTATGTTGTTCCGTTACTTCCGTACCAACGACATGTCGTAAATGCTTGAGTTATACATTCGACACGTCGCCTACAAGTGGCTGATGGTCATGGGCTGAATTGGGTTGGGCCTTTTTGTTAGATCTTTAAAATTCGATCCCTTTTATTTATTTCCCTTAAAATGGTATTAATACTTGGGTAATTTTTAAAAACCTCTAGGTTTTGGCTTGTTGCAAATAGATGGTGAGAATCTGTTTATTTGTAAAAAAAATTTTACCATTAGTTACTTTTAATATTAACCGTTAATTGACTGTATAAAGAAAATATTACCCTTAATAACAGTTTGTAAATAGAATTAACTAAAAAAAAACTAAAATTATTGGTTATTTTACCCTCTTTAAATTATTAATATTTTCTTAAAGTTCCTACAAAAAAAAATAAAATTAAAAAATTAAAAAATTATCTTTAAATTATTGATTTTTTTAAAGCTCCTACAAGAAAAATAAAATTAAAAACTTGAAAATGAAATAGTCATAATTTTTACCTATGATATTGTAAATATTTGGAATTGACAAGGATAAAATTATCAAAAAATAGGGATTGTGCTTTTCGCGCCAACAATTTTAATTTTTTTTTTAGTTATGTCAGTTTACAAACTGTTGTTAAGGGCAATATTGTCTTTGCACAGTCAACTAACGGTCAATGTTAAAATTAACTGACGGTAGGGGATGTTTTATAAATAAATAGATTCTCGCCATCTACTTGCAACAAGCCCAAATCTCAGGGGAGATTTTTAAAAATTACCCTTATACTTGCGATCTAGTGTTAAGAAACAAAAATTACCACTTGCGTTGTATTATTATGAAACATTTGAGAACTAATCCTGTTGTTCGTTAGTATTCACTGAGTCTTGAACATCCAAGTCTCCAATGTGTGTAATAGCTACCTGCATAAGTTAGTTTAAAAAAATAAATAAAAACACAATTTCTAAAAGGGTAAAAAATAGTTATTAACTTGCACAAAAATAATAAAAGAAATACTACAACATGTTTTAAAAAAATAACGAACTTATGTAATACTTAAATAAAAGTGTATTTGGGACTATCAATTGGTAGTGTGTTTTAGTTAGAGCTTTCAAAACCTCATTGGCTTGGCAGTTTATTTTTTGGCATTAGAGCTTATCTTTTCTTTTGTAAAGAGAGCGTTAGTTTCAAAAAGCACACTAACCTTTGAGAGGTAGGTAGTAATTTTTTCTTGCTATTGGTATAACGTTGGGGCGCAGAAGCCTCCATAAAATATTGTGTGCTTTCTTATTCTTTATTGCTTTATTTCGGTCTTCAATAAAGCCGATTGATGATAATAATCAAGTGAATTAAACGAACACATTACACTGAAAGTATGACTCAAATTAAAGATTAAAAATTAAACAAAAAAAATCAGCGTATGATAGCCGCTACATACACAAGAACGTTAATTTTGCAATAAACAAAATATAATTAACTTTTATTAGTAGAAAGAAACTTAATTTATGCAGACAATATTGGTGCGAGGAATTGCAGACTCTCAATTCAAATGAATAATATTTGTAAATTGTAATCTCTTCCACGTGTAGACTCCACGGGAGACATGAAAGCTTCCTTATTGCAAACGGCACATGGTGTTTTAAAACAATTTTCACTCAATTCTTGAACACACAAATTCATTTCAAATAAAAACCCAAAACGACAACGTCTTTAGTTGTTCACCCTCCTGCAGTTCGAACGAATTTGACCTTTATTCCCTGTCAAAACGTTAATGTTCCCCATCTTGATCATAGAGTTTGCAAAATCAGCAGAGAAGGCTTTGAAATTAAGGCTATAAGTTTTAACAAGCCCATCGGTTGAGCCCCCATCGAAAAGTGCTTGATCTGAGATAAGTAGCCCTCGTTTCTGCAACAGACTAGAAAAATATTTGCCATCGAAGGTTAATGGCGTTGGGTCAAAAGGTGCGAGGTTCGAGTCTCCTCCTGTGCTCGGGCAAGTCCTTTGGCGCTCTTTAGCAAAGTCGGGGTCGATGTTTGTTGCGTTGTATATGCGGTTTCGAAAGGCAATGCACCGAGAAAAGCCAATAGTGTGGCCCCCGGAGAGAGCCACTAAGTCCGTCTCGTTAAGGCCTTGTCTTCTGAAGCTGCTGATTAATCCAGTGAGGTTGAGGAATGGCGATGGGATGTCATTGTTGGCTAGGGTTCTGTTTGCTGTTGTTGAGTCTCTTCTCCTAGAGGCACCTTCCATGATGGTCCTCCTAGCTGCAAATTTGTAAAAGACAATTAGCCCAAATTCATGAAAGGGCATGGTTAAGTATCGTGGTACACGATCATTGTGAAATATGTCATTGTGTTTGGTAAAAATTAAAATAATTTTTATAAAATAAATAGTAAAAGTATTATAAGATTTTATCAAAACATAATTCCTTTAGTCTGGGAATCATAAATATGAGTCTTTATCAAATACTCTAAAAATTGTGTCTTTAATAATACAAATAGAGTATTGTCTTACATAAGCTTTCATACGTGTTATTGCATGCAATTTATTATGTGAACAACTGAACATTAAGGGTTAGTTTGGTAATATTATATTTTTTAAAATAAATTCCTATTAGTTGTACTATAAAAATAACCCGTTGTGAAGATAATCAGTTAAATATTCGATAAAATTTATTTTCAAAAGTGTTGTGAATTTTAAAAGTAGTCATATGTATTTGGTAAATCTTACAATTAAACTATTGTAAGAATGTAAATGAATGAATTGAAAATAATATTAAATAAAATTTATTTACACATTTATAAGAATGTGTATAATTATTTTTTTTGTGTATATATAATAATTGATAACTAAAAAATATATTTTATAATATTAATTTTATTTTTTATTTTGTTATCTCAATATAATTGGCAATATTAATAATCTCTCTGAAGTTATTGATTTTAGATTTTTATAATATATATAAAGATATATATGATATTGTATTAAACATAAAGTGATGATGGGTAATTTTGACAAAAATAATTTTTTGAAAGAATTTATCAAATATTAAAATTATTTTTTAAAATTACTTTTAACTTTTCAAAATCACTTTTAAGTCTTCCAAAACCAATCTCAATCGGACCTACGATAGAACAAAGATTAGAGGGAAATTTAACTACTCACGGCAACAACAGAATCGCGAGCTGCTACAGCCAAGATATCTGCACAAGAAACAACTGGGCTTTTGCAAACTTTGTCGACCTCTTTCTTTATCTGGTCGATGACCTCGAATCCTCTAACGGAATTATTATTTGGAATTGCATTCTTTTCACTATCAATGGTGGACGTGTCATCAAGAAGAATGGAGGCATCACAACCCTATATATAGATCACAAAGAACATGTATACAAGAATTAAAACACAATCGACGATGTGAGAACGATAAAGAAAATGTTTAGCAGTTAAGTTAATTAGGGTTAATATGCGTACTTGAACAAAACAATCATGGAAGTGGAGACGAAGTAAGGAAGCACCCATGCGGCCTTCTTTTTTCACAGCAGCTTCAACTATTCGTTTGATTGTTGGCAAAGCTTCGGGACAAACTTTATCATAGTAGCAAGGAGAAAGGGTTGAGAAAGCTGTAGCTGCAAAGGCCAAAATGAGAACGACATGAAATATGCCTCTATAAGCCATGACTAATTTGCACTAATTAGTTCGCTTTAGTTTGATGTGGCATAGGTTTTATATGCTTTTTGCCTATTTATAGGCGAAAAAAATAGGTTATTAATTATTAGACCTGGCAAGAACAAGGCTGCTTCTTTGAAACATTATTTTCCCAGCTGGAAAATGTGTAACCCATCTGTGCAAGTAACCGAGGAAGGCAATAATTAATTGATATGGAATTGTTGGGGTTATCCACTTTAGTAGTGGGAGAAAGTCTATGGTTTATTGTATATAATCATTGTATATATGATATGTATAGTTGAATTTAATATAATTATCATTTGTATGTTGATTTTTAAAAATAAATGAACACATTATATTATTTACTTTTTGTATGACTGATATAGTATTTCGAACATATTCTATAATTTCTCAGTAGTGAAAGCGGTTAAAATTTAAATATTGAGCTAACTTTTTATAATTGAAGGAGACTCGACAATTTAATAGGTGAAATGAATTGTATGCTCTCTCGTCCAATCCCCGAAGTGTGAGAAACAAATTGTTGGGTTTATCTCATAATGATTGTGGAAAGGGTTGGTAGTTAGTTTAAAAGTATGAGAGAAAACCTTATCCATTGAGCATATGTGAGCTAGCTTTTGGGGTTAAGAATTTTCAAGGACTAACCAAGACTAGCATCAATGCGATTGGGTTCACCTAGTCTCGGCTTAATAGTTCAAATAAATAGAAACCGGTTGTCATTGCTCTCCTAACCTTAAGGCCACATGTATATGCAAGGGAAAGATTGTTAAGGTTATTCCACATCGACTTGAAGGGGTTTTATGATTAGTTTATACGTGTGAAGAAAAAGCTTAGTTCTTCGGTTAGTTTTTTGATGTTGAGAGAAGTACAAAATCACCTCACAAAAACGAAGTTCGGACCCTTATGCGCAAGGCTGTTTGAAATAGTAAGCCGATTGGAATGTAAACCGACAATGAAAGTCATTACTTTATTTGATGACATTAGAGTACTTATACAATGTCGTCTTTGATATGGCCAATGTGCTGCAATCTTTATGATGTATTAGTCAATCAAGGCTTTTTCTTACTTAAGAAGTGTCAAATATTTAATCAGGGTTAGGTGCAAACAAACCATATAGTGTGAAAACCGCAGTTTGTGCAAAATAAAATAATCAATGATAGAAAGTCAATCCTATGTATGGGGCATAAAAGGAAAATAAAATAAAATAAAATGCTGGCGTGATTGATTCATTCCAACAGAAGATTTATTTACATAGAATGTGCTTGAATGTGCTTCGTCGAAAGAATAATTTTGCTCTGATTAATTCTATTAAAATTGCACCTACTCATTATAATTGCTTTTTAATCACCTCCCAAATCATTCTTGATCCTGTAGTGATTTTAATATTTTATCCATTAGGGAAAAAAAAAATGGAAAGTGTGTTTGCTTGTTTGCCAAACTAGAATATAAAATTTTAATTACAAATTTTTCATAAGCGATTTTTCTTTTAAAAAAATGTTACGAATGTTAACAAGAATATGTAGTTAAGGATAAATATTCGTTTAATTATATTTTAAAGAATATTTTAAGATGCTCTTGTTGTTGATTATGTTATATTTTTAATTTTAATTTTCTTAAATTTTATAATAATGTCCTTACAACAATGTTAAAGACATTAATGAGAAAAAAATTATAAATTTATTAAATTAACTTAAAACGAGAATAAATGAATTTTTAATGCAAAAAATTAAATAGGCATTTAGCTATCAGCTAATTATATTTCTTTGTACAGGGCTCAAATTTTCTTGAGCATCCCATGTTGTAAATTTTCAACGCAGCCCATGTTGTTATTATTTCAAGTTAATTTTCTTGATCAGTCGTGAATACGTAACCTAACTAGTCTTGCATTGTAGTTTTTTCTTGGTTCGTTTTGAATCTTTTGCATCCCATTGATGACATCGCTAAATAAGTCAGCTACTGGTGGGCAATATATAGCTACGTAATTCTTATATTGAATAGACAGACAATCCTTTAAGGTGTGAAGGTTACAAAAAAATCCCATTTTTTAATATATATTTTTAAAAATAAAATACCCATTTAATGTTTTACCATTTAATATAGTGTTACTTATAAGGATAAATAATTATTTTAATTAAATAAATGAAACTTAACTTTTATTTATTTCTATAAATTTGCTCAATATCAAATAACCTTATAATTGTTAGCACAAAATCTATTCAAAGGGTCCCCTTAGGGTAAAAAATTAATTATCATATGATAATTTGGTTGGCACAAACTCTATTATTCTTAATTTACTTATTTGTGCCAAACACTATATTGAAATTAAATTTTATTAAAATAAACATATGTCACCATCTTTAACCGCATTCAATAGGTCCTAATTGTTGAGATTTTATTACAGAGAGCAAGATATAATTCTTTTCTTATTATAGTAGTAAAAATAAACACAATAGATTTCTTTTAAGAGAATGCAATCATTATTTTTATGAGATTCTGTGTTCAAGAAATTAATCTAATTATGTGGTTAGAAGACTCTTTATTTTTATTTTTTATACTTTAGAAGAATTATATGTTGGATAAATGAATAAATTAAGATCAAAGCAAAACAAAATGATTGAGAAGAAAACCGAAAGAGAATAATTTTTTAGAATTTTAGAATTTTCATATTTTAATTGGGGTTTATTTTGTGAAATTATTGAAATTTATGTGTAATATTAATGTATGTAGAGTTGGTAAAATTTAACACGATTCATTTACCTAATATGAATATAACATGAATAAATGGGTTTAGGTCATTAAATTTGATATGATTATTATATGAGTCATGTCCAGGTCAATATAACTTTTTTTTCATATAGGGTTAGGGTTCAAGTTCTTAATCCATTTAATCAGTTAAGAACAAAATTATTTATGAAGGATGAACATTTATATGATATTTCATTTTATAAAATTCTAGATAGACATTAAATTTCAATGGTATAATAATAACTTGATGTCCAATAATTTGGTAGACATGTATAATTTTTTATATCAATCTACAATAATATTTAGATATATAAAGGAGTGCAATTTTTGTCAAATAGGTGCAAAATATTTTATGTAATTCATGTTAAATAGGTATTAAACGGGTTATTGAATTATATTATGTTAGATAACATGATTATTCAGTTATTGAATAAACCATGTTGTGCCACTCATTTATTTTTTATGCTGGGTTCAAGTTTCAATAGTTTGACATAATAATTAAATGGATCATGTTTTAATCAGCTTAAATTTGACACAACATGAACACAACCTAGCGACCCATTTTGCTAGCTCTAAATATACGCATTTGATGGAGAAAGATCACTGTAACCACGACAATTATTAATCAAGGGTGCTTTCTTTATAATCTGTTTTTACTCCTAAGGTTAAGCAATAAAAAGAGTTCTTAATTTATAATCCAAATATAATTATTTATTTTGAAATTTGAAAGTAATAAGTACAATTTAAGTACTAAAAAATAAAAATAAATGCACTTTGAGATTGACATTTCATGAGGGATCGTTAAACATTAGCCATCAAGTAATAAAGTGGCGGAGTGGAGCGGCGGAACCAGGATTTTGAGTGAAGGGGCGGAACTCGAGCTTAGCAGTTGATGTATTTAACATTGGAAATGAATTATTATAAAAATATATACTAAACCTCTCATTTTAACAAATATGGACAAAAAATTAGTTTGATTCCCCAACCTGAGTTTTATATAAAAAAGTTCGGTATTAAAAAAAAAAGTATCTTTAGTCTAAGATTATGAATTGCTTGTTAATTTTACAAATTGAACTTATGAGGAGAAAAAAATAAAAGGAGAGTTTTCAGGAGTGTTTAATTGAATGGTTTTTAAATAATTTCATTTCACTGATTATTTAATTCAAGTCTCGAAAGAAGTAGGAGTAATTGATTTAGTCGTTAGTCACATACTTATCTATCAACATTATCATCATCGAATAAAGAATAAAAAATTATTCTCAACGTATGTAGCTGGCATTTGATGATTGATAAAGGCAGAGACACGTGGAACATAAGTCGTAAGATGAAAGTTACTGTATAGTCTCTATCTATCCTTGAAGAACAAACGTAAGAAACATCATTTAGATGATGCATTGACGAAGAATATTTAAATAGATTGATGCTAGCTAATAATATAATTATATTATAGAAGTATGTAAGTTGACTTGTTAAGTAATCGGCTATTATGTAATTAGTTCCACATTGATCACAATGTTATATATATATAAGCAGCAAAGATAATAAAAATTTTATTTGCTTTTCTCGATTGAACATACTACCTTCCTGCAATGAAAGAAAATTATTTTATAAACTAGTTCCAATAGACCTAGAACATTTAAAAAAAGAAAAAAGAAAAATCTTGCCTTTGCCCTCTTTCAAAGACAACGTGCATGCACCACGCGGCCAATAGATTCTGTTCATACTTCGGCCTGTCCGCCTCTTTAGTAAAACAAGCACAATGGCCCAATTCCTGATAATCTTCGAGGGCCCATTATTTCATGAACGAGATATTTGGACCACACTTAAAAGCCTATCCTTTGAATGAGCCCAATCAAATGCCCCTGCAAATTCCCGACTCGCCACCCAATCCCCATGAGTGGGCCGAGACCCATTTCGACCGCTGCAAAAGCGAAAATGCCAAATCTCTCAAGAAGAATTCCGCGGCAGAGCTATAAGCATTCGCTGAGGGTTGAGAATCTGTTGAGCCCCCACGAAAGTCCGAAATCGAAAGCCCTCGCAGGCTCAGTAAATTCTTGTAATAGTCATTGTCAAAAGAAATGGGGCTTTGAGACATCAAGGGGAGCAAGAAGATTTACGTTATCACCAGTACTGATACTGCCGAGTGCCGAGACATATTTCTTTTCTCTCAAGGATTCTTCATACAAGGGATCAATGTCGTCGGTGCTTGGCCAATTGTGTTGGTTAAATCAAGACTTGCCGTCGTTGAATCTCTCCTTCCCAATTGAACCCTCCAGCTCGGTCCACCCAGCTGCTTAATCACACTAGTACAATAACAGCGGCGCAGTCAGGATTTTAAAAGAAATTCTTACTGCGACGACGGAGTCCCTTGCGGCGACAGCTAAGATGTCAGCACATGAAACGACGCCGGACATGAACTCTCTAGTTGACATTTAATGGTGTCAATGACTTCAAATCATCTTCCTGAATTGAAATCGGAAAGTGCAGTTTTTTCGCCTGTGAAAGTTGCTGCATCGTCTAATAATATGGATGCATCACATCCCTGTACAAGAAATGTTACAAAGCGATTTATAGTATTATACGCAGGAACAATTTTATAATCAGGTATTCTGGATTGTAAATTTGTGATAAAATCATGACTAAAATATACTTTCAATGTTTTATATTTTATTTTGTAGTATATTAAATTTTTTTATATTTTTAATTTAAGTTATGATGATGTTCAAGTCAAGATCTGTGATTGGAAACTCAATTATATATATATATATATATATATATATAGCCACAAATTGTAACAAGACAAAAAATTATGTCATGGAAATTACTATAAGCCAATATATATAGTCATTCTTTATAGCAAGCGCTCTCATTATTTTTTAAGTGTATTCGCTTTTTTAAACCGTGTGAGTTGATAGAGTCAAATTTTAATGTTATTAAACTATATGACTTTACAGTGCATTTGAAAATAACTCTATTAACCCGCACACCTTAACAACATATCTGCATTAAAAAAATGAGGGATCCTCGTGCTTGACAATGTGGTGAAGTGAAGGTGGGGAGACCAACCTTATTTCCCACCCCATTAAAAAATTCACCTTTATTCCTCAATAATTTTAGTGGGGTGAGGATGAAGAAATCATTCTTTATTTTTCATTTACTTATTTTATAGTAGGTATGGATAAATAATTTCAATAAATGAAAATTTAGAGATTTAATTAAATCATTACCATATTGTATAGTATCTAAGTTATTAAAAAATCTTTAAAATATTAAAATAATATCTTGAAATAATATTAAAACTAAAAAATATATTTAAAAAGAACTGCACATTAAAAGAGAAAAGTGTTGAAATGTGAGCTTAAAAACTGGGTTTAAGAGAAAGTGTTGCCTTATCGTTTTATTGAATAAGTGTTATTTGTCATCTTAGTTGTGGACTGAGCAACATGTCATTGGGATAAAAAATGGAGCAGATGACAATTACATCCTGTCATCCGAGCTTCATAAGTAAGGCATGTGTTTATCACGTGCATTTACACATAAAGCTTAGCCTGAAATGATAGTTTTCATAAGTGTTTTGATTTCAATTATTCTTAAGCATGAGAGCAACACATGTCTAAGGCTGTTATTGGAGAATCATTCTAGAACTCTCTAGTCCTATATATTGGGTATTAGAAGGATTGATTTCCAGAGAGTGAAAGCTTGTAACTTCATCTTTTTGCCTTGTATCTTTTTATTAGTGAGTGCATAAAAGTTGCTACTATGTTTTTTAGTGGATGTAGGATATCTCCAGTAAATTACTTAAATTTTTCGTTCTTTAATTCTTGTTTTTGTGTGAAAATTTCTATGTGTGTTTGATTTGTTATTTCAATTTTGATCAATTATCAGAGAAATTAGATTGATCTTAGTGATTGTTGATTAGTGTAAATATTGATCTGGAAACAAAAAAAAAAAAAAAGAAACATAACAATATTTTATAATTGAATAAAAATTATAATGTATGATTTTCTTTTAGTTATAACATATTTATATTAGATAAAAATTAAAAAAATTATTAACCAACATTGTAATTGATAAAATAAAAATTATTGAACAAAAATTAATAAAATACTCATATATAATAGGGATTGGGTGGAGAGTACAAAACAAAACTCCAACCTGATAAGAATTTGGAGGTTATTTTTCTCCTATTCTCCACTCTATTCTCTCAAAATTATACATTTGAGGTGAGATCCCAAAGGTTCCAAACCTGTAGAGAATTTTGTCAAGTTAATAATAACTTAATGTGAAAGATGCCAAAAAAAAAATAGTAATTAAGCAGTGTAAAGATAAAGACCAATAAAGGCATAAAAATATAAAGAGAGAAAGTAATGACTCGACCAAAGCAGTCATGAAAATGGAGAGTGAGCAAGGATGGCCCCGTGTGAGCCTCATTCGATACAGCATCTTGCACTTCTAAATTGATGATCGATAATACTAAAGGGCATGACTTCTCATAGAATTGAAAAGATAGTTGAGCGGCGGCCATGCCACTTGGACTCAAGACTATTGACAAATAAATGAATTTCGAGTACAAATATTGTTTAGGACTCATGGCTAGAAGATGAACTAGTTAAAGTGTGAGTTTTTCAATGCTATTGCTTGGTAATTGAAATGGCACCATATCATGATTTATATAAGGTTAAAGAAATAACTAGCTATAGCAAGCTGGGCCGATAATTATTAAGAGCAAGTTGTTTGCAGTTATAACTCTTTTTTTTTTTTTTTTTAGAATCTTCTTTTGTTCAAGTGCTTGTATGGTAATGACCAACACGTAATTAACCAAAATACCAAATTGACAAAAGCTAACACCATCTTTTTCATGTACGTTGACTTAACAACACAACTAACATAACTTTCTTTAATATAAGGGAGCTTGTTACTGTGTGTTTTCTAACGATAGAGTGAAACACACCTTCACATTAATTCAAGATCAAAATTGTGAGTTCTCTTTGAAGCATTACTTGTACGTCACAAGTTGATATTGCACAGATTTGCATATTTGCAAAACTCGAAACACCATGATCGATCCTGTATTGAAATTATAAAAATTATAATTGTTTGATTGTAAATGAAAGGTTTTATTAAAAATTATAAAATTATTTTAATAAGTAAACATTTTAAAGTTATATTGTGAAAAGAATAAAATAAGTTTATCAAATAAGTATGTGACATTTTATATATTTTAACATTTAAAAAAACTTTTCAATCTTTGCTCTTAAAAAAAAGAAAGAAAAAAGATAATGTCTAAGGGTCTAATTGAAAGTTATCCATTTCTTTGAAAAATTTAACGTTTGACCTCCTTATTTTATTATATTTTATTCTAATCTTCTAAAGTTTGTATTATTTCTCCACCATAGCCATGTCCAAAATCCTATTGAAAATCATTAAGGGACTGAACTGAAATTTTATCAAATTTTTGTGTGTGTTTCACATTTGGTGCCTTAATTGATATTTGCTAGTTATGACCTACTTAAGTTTATGGTTTCTCCATTATTGTCCTTACTTTCTCCCCTGTCAATTTTACTGATTTTATATTACAACCAACTAAAATTTTTAGATTTTGAATTATGTCCCTAATTGAACTAAAATATAGCTTCGCCATTGGACGTAACTTTCCCTTTTGAAGGAAAATTCATCAATGAACCTAATATGAAGTTGTTCAAACGAATAGAGTTTGATTTAGCTTTGTTTTTATTGTCTTAATTGTTATATTTTATTTTTTCATACTGACATAGAAAAATAAAAACATTTGTTTGTTGATTTTTTTTTATTTAAAACAATATTTGTTGAATTTAGTAATTAGAAATCATATCTTGGAAGCTATGGGTAGTTCGTCTAGTGGATTAGGCCGAACTTTTCCTTTGCAAATAGAGACGAGTTTATCTTTGGTACAAATTGGGCATAAATTGTTAAGATTTACAAAGATATTACAATTTTAATGAGAGTATGAATATATAATATTCTACAATCTCCATATTTATGAAGGAATTTAAAATTGATCTTCGGAAAATTTACTAATTTAATCACCTTCCAACTTTCAATATAAAAAAGGATCACACTCTAATTTTTCTTATAATAGCAACCATATAGAAGGTTCTTGTACCAAAATACCCCTAAAAATAAACAAACAAACCCCCCCAACTCCCAGACAATAGACGAAGCTCTCCACACACCACCAAAACACTCCTCATTTCACCTCTCCCATATTCATAGCAAAGTTATTTATCCAACTATCACTCAACTCCTTTTTCACATATCTCACAATCATCAAACTAATATATTTATCCAAGCATTGAAGACAAAATCAAGCAACAAACGAAAGAATAATAAGAAGTTAATGTTAGTATTTCTTCATTTTTTTTTTTTGGTTGGGTTTCATACAAAGGATCAGTTGCTCATATTATTATAATGTGGATACATTAAATGGTTAAAATTCCATCAAAATCCGACAAAAATGGGTCTTAAACGATGTTGAAGACAAAACCCAAAATTTAAGCGGCAAACACTTGTCGCCCGGGCTACAGGCACTTCTCGCCTGGATTCTGGTATTCGTCGCCTAGGCGATAAGATATTGCATGTTAGGCAATTAGTGCTCGCGTCGTCCAACATACAATTGCATGTAATTTGGGCAATTTTTTTTGTTGCATGGGTGTAGTGTTGTCATCTAGATCACCCAAATTTGTTGATAATTAATTATTTAATTACTATAATAATATTATTGTTTGGAGTGTTATTAACAAAGTATTATTATTATTCTGCATTAGGTTAACAGAGTCAGTAGTACTTAAGATGTATTTTGATAGAGCGTGAGAGACTGTGAAGGATAGTCGTACGGAGTACAAGAATAAAAAGTTACTACATTTTGTTTCCAAAAAGATACATGGCATTCGGGAAACACAATTTGTTGCCCGATTTTTCAGAGAGTTGCATATTACTTGATTTTAATGACTGCTGAAAATGTCAATTGATAATATGAATATGAAATAAGACTACTTAATAGTATATCTTTTCAGAGAATCTAATTCATACATATATTTATAGCAATCAATATAAACATGTATCGCCCAACTAATTATGGGCGACGCAAACATGTCACCTGTGTTGCCAGCCTCTTGTGCCACGCATGGCTATTTGGTTGGGCGATAGAGGAAAGCCACAGGGGTGGGCATATTTTAACCGAACCGATCCAAACCGATCCAAACCGACCATTTGGATCGGTTTGGATCGGTTTCATTAGTAAAAACATTGGTTTCGGTTTATTGGATTGCAAACCGACATCACTGGTTTGGATTTCAATTTGGAAAAATTTCAAATGGATTCAAACCGATCCAATCTAAAATTTAAAAAGCTTTAAGATACATGATGTGTCGATTTTGTATTGGATTTTTAACAAAGGAAATGTACATTTTCATACACAATAGCATATCTCTTACTATAAAAACAAAAACACAAACCTAATTTTCCAACACTCACGACTGCCTCCACCTCCACCTCTAGAGCTTCCTAGTTCCTATCATTCTCAACTCTTTCAATCTCAATCTCTCATTCTCAAGTCTCATGAGCCCTTGATTTTATTTTTCTCTTATTTTTAATTTGATGCTGTCATTTCAGAACCATCAAACGTCCTCTAGTATGGTCAGAAAATCTTTTTCATTGAACTTTAATGATTCTCTTGCTTTGTTTGCATGCCTGTGAATGAGAGAAGAAGAAAAGGAGGGGGTGGGCTGCATCATCGCATTATTAAAACTGCGTCCTTTCATCCTTTTGGATCTTTCAGTTCTTACGTTAGAAGCGGTATTTCTGTGTGAACTGTTTCGTCGGATTTTCTTTATCTAGGGAAAGAATTTGGCGAGGAGAGCATAATTACTTCAAAGAATAATTTTGATCATTATGGGGAAAAAATCACAGAGATGCTCTCTACGATATGAGAAAGATTAGTTAGGATAATTGATGATAATTTATTTGATTAATTAATTTCATAACTAATTTTTTAATCTTTATTAATTATAAAAGCAGTATGTATTATGTTATTAGAATTGAAACCGAAGATCCAAACTGATCCAGTCGGTTTGGATAAGTTTGGTTTATAAAAAATTTATGTCTATATCAGTTTGAGAATATTTCAAACCTATAAGTTTGGATCGGTTTGATAATATGTCTCAAACCGATCCAAACCGAATTTGCCCACCCCTAAAGCCACTCGCGTTGCCCAAGCTTGGCTTGGCCAAATTTTGGGCAACACGGGCAACCACTCATGTTCTTGATTGGCTGGCACACCAATCTTCTCTTTAACCTCAAAATAACTTTAAATTTAGATAAAAAAATTGTTAGGGCCATTTAAAAAAATATTTGGTGTGCCATTTATTAGATATCTCAATCTCAAGAAAACTCTAATATTTTCATATCCAATATATATCCTAATGATGAACTATGATCAATGATCAATCAACCAAGCAATTTAAACAAAATTTATTCTAAATTAATAAAAAAAAATCAAGAGAGTTCATAAGCCGCCAAACTCAAAAGTGAAGGAACTTGCTAGAATCAAACTAAAACTCACACAAATTGCCGCCCGAAGTGAAGCAAATTACTACTGGAAGTGAAGGAAATTGTTGGAATTCAAGAAACACCGGAGATGAAGGAACTCCTGCATGTGTAGTTGGGGTGATGAGAGATGTTTTTGGACGTTATTGGGCAAAATATTTTGTTTGTAATAGTTTTGAAAATTTATGAGTATTTTGGTCTAAGAACCTTGTAAATGGTTACTATTGTAATAAAACGTGGAGTGTGGTTTTTTTTTATATTAAAATTTGGAAAGTGGTCAAACGGGTAAATTTCCCATTGATCTTCAGGTGCTCCAGTGGCTATCCTCACCAATAATCATTTTTGGTGGTCTACTCTACTTTGTTTGTCTAAATTGATTCCATGTTGTTTATCTAAATAATAATGCAACATTTGAGAGGAACTTATATTTTAAGGAGATTGTCAGTTTCCCTCGTCCTCAAATTAATATGCTACTTACCCTTTTATTATTTATAAAATATACAATAACCCTTTTAACACCATAATTTTATAGTATTACCTTCATTGTAAATTGAAATTGAAGTAAAAAATTAATACAAAATTAAATAAGATAGATCTTGATGTCAATAAAAAGTTAATAATAAGATATTTTTCTTGCATTTTTGTTATTTTTAAACATTTATTCTTATAATAAAAATATGCTTTATATTCCTAAGATCAAATATCAAGAAAATCACCATTCATCTCTCTTTTCCTTTAAATTTTCAGTGCCAAGGAATTATTAAATATTATGAAAATAGTTGAGAGATAAGAGGTATTCAAAACACTCTACCTAATTAAGGGAACTAAAGACTAATAAAAAAAAATGCTCCTTAAATTGCCTTTACTAATGATGCATGTTGGGGGTTTCGGGCCTAAAATATCTAGTTATGGACTCTAAAAGACTAGTTTATTGTATGAAGAGATTTATCTTACTTATTAGCCAATTGATCAATACTTATACACTCAATTATTGATTCGCTTTAATAGCTAATATGAAACACAACTTAATAATTTTTCCTCAGATGAAACCACTATAATTTCATCCAACACATCTCTTTCACCAACACATTCCCACTACTAAGGTCTGGCTCTGATATCATTTGTTAGAGATGGAGCCTATAATATTTAGGTATTGACCCAAAATGTTAAATTGGATGAAAAGACATATTTTACTTATAACTTCAATTGACTCATTTTTATTGTCCGTTCTAGGATGTGACAAAAAATAAATTTTTATCTTTTTATTATTATTTTTTCTAAGGTTTTTTTTTGTAACCACATCCTCTTGCCAATAAAGGTTTGCGCTCTCCATAATTGAGAAGTTCAAGTCTATGTTATTGGAGACATATAGCCCCAACATTCACCAGGCAAATCCGATATGTCCCCTTGTACTATCTTATATTAATTATTGCATTTAGCTAGTTAACAGTTCATTCAATGATTCAGACATTGTTTCATCATTTCAATCCTAAGATTCCTTCCAATAACTCCAAGGTCTTCCAACCGGTAGGCTAATATTTGACATTTATATATAATAGCAACATAAAATTAACGAAAATATATATTTGTTAAAGCTACAAATTGATATTCATTTTCTGACCATTAGTAGCTCATTGCGTTACATGCGTTGCGAATCCGTTCATTAACTTCTCCCACTTGGGGCAGAAGTAGATAAATAAGTTAATGACAACTCTTTTATCAACTTATGATTGTGTCTTATTTTATTTTATAAACCTCCATTCAAATGCCGGTGCCCCTGAATTTCACCACAAAACTAGCAGCTTAATAAGGCTAAACAAACATTAATTTGAATTACATTATTAAAATAGTCAGCGTAGTACGACTAAACAAACATAACTTGGGTATGTTTGTTTTAGAAGTTTGACGCTTAGGATTCCATTTCTTTAATGGGTATAGAAATGTTATTAATATGCTAGAGAGACAATATTTCTCTGATCTAGTGTCTACAAATTTTAAGACAAACTCCAGTGTAATAATTGTAACTAACTTCTTCGCGCAGCAGACACTAGCTAGGTCTATTAGCCAATTATAACGAGCATTGTGGTTGTCAGTTCAACGGATAAAACCTCATCATTGGCATTCCACGAAAGGATGAGTTTAGTATCCATTCATACAATACTTAAGGAATTTAAAGGAGCATTGTACTCGTAAACAAATATATAAATTGGTTCTTGACTGAAGGGCTAGCAGTTACCTAGATCTTCAATGGAGCGTGAAGACTGAATTTGGTTGAAATGATACAATCAATAATGTATATGTATGTTATTTTAATATGAGAAGAACTGAAACCTCCCTTCATTAGTTCATGCTTGTAAACTCTAACAAAGGGATGAAGCGGCCAAATTGAGGAAATTAAACAAAAATTGATGGAAAATTACTTTAATTTTCTCATTCACTGTTCTGAATCCTGTACATTCTTGATTGCCTGCAACACAGCTTCTTTCACCACTTGAGCATCGATTCCGTCAGCGTGCCCTTCAGTATGCTGCAAGAACTTGTGCCAATAAATAACAATGAGTAATGTTGTAACAGTCATCTGCTGATTACAGAAAGCGTATGCATTTAGCTTGAGCATACAGATTGAATGAAATTGTAAGACACGCAATACAAGATATACAAATACAGATAAATGAAGAGAAAATAAAATATATTGTTCTCTAATAATGGGAACCACCCAATAGCATTGTCAGTATTTGCAATTAAAAATCTGAGATATGTGGTGCAAAACTGTTACAACTCACGAGTTATAATAGTTTACCCAAGTACAGAATTACAGGAAGCTTCGGAGAATTAGACACATCTGTAATTAATATGTAGGTACTGTAATGAATGCAAGCTTCGGCTATCATGAATTAAAAAAATTCAGTTTCAAATTAAAAGATTTGAAAAAGTTGTATTCCTTACATCTCCTCCAACAGCTTCTAGTTGGAACCTGTCTGAACAAGAAACCCTAGCATCAAGCACTTCAAGCCCCAGATCCTCGAAGGCTTCTAATACTGAGACCAATAAACCTGAGCAATTCTTTTCTAAATACACGTTAATGAGGAAACCCTTTTCTAGAGTTTCCACTGTAACCTGCGGAAGCACAAAAGTAATATAATTAATTTAAGTTATTAAAGAGTATCTTACTATACTCATTATCAAGTAACCCCTTAAATAAGTACAAATTCAAATTTTGAGATAGAGATGTGGATAAAAGAAACAAGGATTATGCACCACAGGTAACGAATTGTCGACTGTTGAAGCTTCTGAGGTTCCAATCTCTTGGTTCAGAGTTTCTACTTGTTGCTTCAACTCCTCTATATATTTTGATGCGTCCACTACGATCGAGGTTTTGTTCATCTGCCAATCACACAAATTCAACATATCAATAATCATTTCAATAGATTGATCCATCAACTCGGTCTATTTTTCACTCTCATCTAAAAACCAGCAGATGGGATATATAATCAAGGATAAAATAAATCAAGAAAAAATAAATTTTGTTTGTATTCATTTCCGGCTTTCTTGTTGGTGAAATATTGCTTTAGGGTTTCTAGTCCAATCTCAAAGCTAAGTGAAATGAAGAGATAAAAGAGATAAGGTTTTTTTTTTTTTACAGAAGTAGAGTTGGTAACATCACGAAGCAGCATCAACTTCTCGTACAAAGCTGCTTTATTTTGCTCCCTTGAAGACATGCTTCTGCTTTTCTTATTATCTGATCTCTTCGGCTTTGCCCATGTTTTCACCGTGAGCTTTACGGGGTTTTAAAAGAAGAGATGAGATCACCAACTCATAGTAATATCTTGTTTTTTTCCTGCATGAGAGCCTCCGTTTCCCCACATGAATTTATTATTATTGACTGCAGCAAGTTTACGAAAATGACCTCATTGTCCATGACAACAATTCTTCCCAATAAAAGCTAGGGTTCCATCCATAAGCATAATCAAGCACATATAGCTGTAATAACAATCAAATTCCTTATTTTATACAATTTCTCATATGAGGATATAATTTTTTTTTCCTCTGGTATGTATCAAAGAAGATTACCATTATAACATAGAATTTCGGTCTTAACAATTAATGTAAAGAGTATTTATATTTGTGGGTGCTGGCTAGTTAGTTGAGTAGGCAAAGCCTCTTGATGTGATACAAGAGACTTAGAGTTTAATTGAACTCACTTACATGGATTAGGAAGAAAGTAAGTTTCCATCATGTTATGCTTTTATTTTTTTAATTAAAAAAAGTATTTAATTAACTCATAAAAATTTGAAAGTGAAATATATTTCAAAAAATTTCTCATGTTCAACTAAGTTGTTCTGAGCTTTTACGATATTAATTATGCCACATATGTATTTACATTACATAGATAAAACTAATTATCTGTACATTCAGATGTATATATATACATAATAATTGAGCTCAGCATAAGTTCATATTAGCATGGAATCCAAATAACAGAAGTTTTGGGCCCATTGACCAAAGATAGAAATATTATGTCATTATTTGAGAAATATAAAACTTATATGCACTGGTAAGTTATTTTCCTATTTCACAAACTATTAAAGCATGCATCCATGCATAGCATAGCATGTGTAACTAAATTAAGATGGTTTAAGATAGGCGCACATGTTCTGATCAAATAATTCATATATATATATATATATATATATATATATATATATATATATATATAGAGAGAGAGAGAGAGAGAGAGAGGAGAATTGCTGGAAATTTTAATGTTTGGATCTTGGTCCTTGGAACGAACCATTGGACGCATCCATCGTCGCTTATAATCATCAATAAAAGTTGAATCAACTAGTTGTGTAGAAAAAAAAAAGATTAAAAAAAAACAAATAAAATTGCTGTAGAACTAAAAAGAAAGAAGAAGGTGAGAGGAGGGGCAATTAGGTATGTACAAGGACAGCTATATAAATTAACGGGATCGAGGATGACATTTTTGCATGAGAGAGAGTGGACAAAAGCGTGACGGCGAGAGAGAAAGAGAGATAATAAAATTTCCCCGTGACCGTGAGCAAAGAGCAGTTCTAATTATTTTATTTCATTTTATTTTTTTAATTTATTTGGGAGGAGGATTGAGTGACAGCTAAACAAACATTGACGCATCCTTCGATGCCTTTCGATACACACTCGACTCTGTTTTGTTCCATTTCTCTTTCACGAGCGAATTCCTCCCCCTTAAACGCGGACCATTATAGCCCCAGTCATCTACTTCTCTCTGTCATCCACGTGGCATGTTTATGCTTTCACTCTCCTTCCCAGAAAATGGGCATCATATTTGGCATACATACTTCAAATTCAACTTCATTAATCACTTGTCTTTGAGAGGTTTCCCGCAGGTTCGATCAGAAGTGAGATTTGCAGCATGCATGTACTATTAGCTTAGATCATCAGAATCGGGTAAAGTCAATACGAAGATCCTTATAAGTCAAGTACTTTTTTAAAAAAAAAAATAATTTTTAAGCTTCTATATCTTTAACATTCGAACCCAGGTGCCTTAATTTAAAAAACAAATTAATAAATTGTTTGAAAATCATTCGACTAAGTCCTTCGACATAAAATATCAAATTACCGTGTTATGCGCATATGATAATGCTAAGATCACTATGTGATGCATATATGATAAAGCTTAAGATTGCTATTATGATATACATGTTACCACAAGAATGGAAATGGTAAGAATCATAACAACCAATTTTTGCATTTAAATATTGAAAATAAAGCCCAATAAATTTTTGAAGTTTATTGTTTTTGCGTTCATGTGTTATGCTGTTTGAATTAGGTCTTGGATCCATTTTGAAATTGGACAAGAATGGAAATACAATTTTCGTAAATGTTCTTAATTTAAATATCTTACGGTTCAAAGTTACTAGAACATGGAATTTATTCGCAAGCTTATAGGATTAAACAGAGAAGCAAGTAGCTAGTGATACTGTATATGCATATAGTTGCTCATATTTTTGCTAAATATTAGCAAGCGTGTTATCATAAAAATCGGGATTTAATTATACCTTACGGCATTTTTGTTACATTTCCCAGCTTGTTTGTTACAAAAATTTGTCAAGTTCTGCTCACGCATCCCAAATTAATCTACATGGAACAATAAACTTGTGACTACTAGTAGGTAACTTGTTACCAGTAACAAAATAATTCTAATGATTTTTCCATACAACTATATTAAGGTAGTTTCTAGCCATCAATCAACGAATAAAATTACATACGCACATATGGTTTTAACTGATAAGCTTCCTGGAGGTTGACCATACAACTTTTTTTTTTTGGGGCCTATGCATATATACTTGTAACATGATAAAATGCACATGCACACACACGCACACACATATATGTATATGAATCAAGAAAGGGAGATTTTATATCCGCGTTGCATTCCTCTAACGTTTATTGTCTCCATTCCACACAAACAAATCATCAGTACTGTGTACGCTATTCACATGTGTGTGCTTTAATCATCACAACAAAACAATACGCCACTTACATAAACTGCTCCAATCTTGTCTGTTGCCCTAGTTCCAATTTGCTCGGTAGGGTTTTGTACAGGAGTCTAGGAGCTATGAATCTCCCCTATAATTTCTTATATTTCTTCATGTTAACGTATTGTAATTATTTAATTTACAATCAAAATCTTGAGATTACAACTAATAGTTGTTTCTTGAATGTTCAACGTTGTGATGAAATTCCACATCAAAGTCGTGCCATGCACAAACTTCTGGTCTGGTTCTGGTGATAATCAGAACTTTTCTTCCTACTTTTGCAAGCCGGAAGAGATGGCCCCCATCAAATGAATTATTTCTAATCGCATCATGCAGAAGGACTATTATTTGAAGAATAATCAGCAACACGTGTTCTCTCTCTTTCTTGATAGGTGTAATGATTAAGTGCTGAGCATGGTTGCAGTGAAGTTGATGTAATTAATTTGTTTTTTTCCTCGAAGGGATTTTAGTCTATTTACTATTTGGCTCGATGAATATGTTGAAAAATTGGACACGAATTACCTAAGAAATTGGATAATCTTCAATATTTTGTCAATTGAGGGTGACTTTGAGCTTATCAACATAAAGCCGTGCGTAATCATATACAAATAAAAGAGAAATTATGAAATTTGTTTTAGGTAACTTAATCAGGGTCACCATAGCATGCAAATCAAGATTATTAAGAATCGTGACCGTTAGGACATACAAATGAATAAATAATCAAAACCATTAATAATGTTTTCTAAATATTGACCATTTGTGTGCCATTTGAATGGCTATTGAAGTGGAAGTTTATATACAGCTAATGTTTACATTTTTTCTTCTGTATATTCATCGTAACTCTAGAATTTGATTCAACCAAACCATACAAGAAAAGAGGAAATTACGTATTTAGGATTTGACAGCAATAAAGAACATAGTTTATACAAAAGATCCAACAACATAAAAATAATAAATCAATTATCATAATTAAAAATCAAAGTTATGCATTTTTGTAAGAGTATTTTATGTGATAAATACACGTTTAATCTCTATATTTTAGATTAAGTACTCATTTAGTTCTCATATTTTAAAAAACGTCTCAAGATTTATTATGCTTTTTTCCTTATATTTTGAAAAACGTCTCAAAATTCAATTTTTTTATAACTGTTGAGGGGCCTTCTTCGTTTTTTATATCCAATTTTTAAGTGCATGTTGTGTTTTTTTTACAGTGGCTGGAGTTCCGATTGAAGCTCCAACAGGAAGCCCAGGGCCCGCGTCACCAGGTATTTAATACAATTACTTCATATACCACATATATTCTCTAGGGAAGGGATGCTCTTTATTTATTTTTGAACCACAATTATGTAAAAAGATTTGATATTGTAAAAGCGTGAATATTTTATTTTATAATAATATAAAAAATGCGTTCATATTATATAAAATGCGGTACGTCTGCACTTGAACAAAACTCTTATTTATTTATTTGTTTGTTTATATAACAATTGCTACTAATCATTTGAAAACATAACGATACAAATTAAATGATGAAGGTACTCAACCGCCGTCCAGTTTAGCTGCCAGCCCTTCAAATGGAAATAATGACAATGCAGCATCAGGCAACGCCGGCTCCGTTCTGGCCCTCCTTGTTGGCTTAGCAGTTGCATTTCTGATTTAATTCTTATTTTATTGTTTTAATTTCATGCATCAATTTTTTTCCTTTTTAAATTTTTGGTATGGTATTTTATGTTTTATTGTATTTGTACCTAGATAATTTGTGTCTAGCTTTTTTTTTTTTGAATACTGATTAATCATCATATTACTGCATTACACAGATATTTACAACTGTTATTGTAGCAGATATATTACACTGATATTTACAACTGCTTGTGACACCAATAAGATTCTCTCTTCGCTACATTCACCCATCTTCCTATAGAATCATTTAATTATGATGAAAAATTATTCTCTTAACACCCTTTATCACATATATGTTAGCCTTTTTGTCTGGTCCTTAACAAATACAAAGGAAATATAGGTCTACTCTCTTATTATTCAAATGGCTCCAATGCCTATTTAAAGAAGATTCAATATCGATCATTATAAATCAGTAATTTATCTTCCAAGTAAGTAATTCATAATAAACATGATTTATTAATTTCAGCTATATTTATCTTTATTGGAAAAAATCTCAAAATTTGAAAAGAAATTAAAAAGTTCATATTCCTTTCGGAATTTTTACCATTTACTCTTCTACAGTTTTGTAGGGTGGGTGTGGGATTGAGGTATTGTATCTTTTAAAATACAGCTGCTGTGGAAAAAAAATTATAATTATGAAACAAAAGTTAATAATATATAGTAAATGTAAATTTAAATTATAATTTTGATAAAATTATTTAAGATATAATAAATTTTCCATTATACAAGTGAAAAATTATATCAACATAGTTTCCAAGTTACAATAGTTAGTGTTTATCAAACACTTTAGTATTGTAACTTTTATAGTAAATGTAAATTTTAAATAAAAATTTTAATAAAATTATTAAAGATATAATAAATTTTCATTATACAAGTAAAAAATCATATCAACATAGTTTCAAGTTATAGCAACTAATATTTACCAAATACTTTAGTATTGTAACTTTTAGGTTACAGTTGTTCAATCTTAATTTCAAACGCACCCATAATGTCAAAACTAAAAAAATTTATAGTGACAAAATAATAATTTTTTCATTAAAATTTTGATATCGTGAAAATAACGAGCTATTATTAAAATTGCAAGAGAATATCTGATAAGAAACGAAAATTATAGGAAGAAAGCGTCAATCTTCCTATTCTTTTACCGAAAATTCGTGAACCTTAAGATGCTTCTATGACAACAAATTAAAAGAGACAACTTGTCAGCCACTGCAACAAGCGAGAGTTTGTGGCAATTATTCTTCTACGATTTGATGGTTCTCCTCCCCCACGATCTGAGAAAAGTTGGTTTAATAATATGTAGCTGACGGCATATGTTGCAAGGCAATAAGGGAGTATGATTTAGAATAATTAATTAAACTCGATGCACCATAATTGTCCTTACTGTGTGTGTCGCATAAAAAAATAAATAACGAGATGCAAATTGTTGGAATGTTGGTACATTGCTGATCTGTAAGCCATTTTTTTCCTGATCAAAAAATACAGAAGAGTGAAGAGAAGAGAATGCATGATTGAATGTCCAATCAGACAATACGGATATTGCAGCAAATGAACAAATAGTGCAAATTTGGAAAAGGGTCTCGTGACAAAACCTTTTATTTTCTGAACCTACTTTTCTGGCAAATGAGATTCCCGTACCTTGAAGTTCGAGACGCTGGTATATATTGAGAGACAATGCTATAAAATAAGCGGCCATATGCAGATGTTCGGAAACAATTAGAATTAACCCCTAGCTACCAACGTTCTCTTAAATGACTTGTCGACTTAGATCATCAGAGAGAAGCTTAGTGTGATCGATCAAATGTTTACTTTCATGGGTCTAACTATCATTTGATAATTTGATTTAGGGTTCGGCACATCAGTACATCCAGAGTAAAACAATAAAAGATTGAAAAAAAAAAGTCGAAACTCCACAGTATCATTTAATCATTTTTTAACGGCACGGGAGTTTTGATGGATTGTGAGGGTTTTGACATTTTCCCTACTCTATTATAACTCATATCACGTGATCAGTGAAGGGACGTATTCAAACTCCACAGTATCTTTGTTTGCATATCAATTTTTATATGTTGATGTAATATTCTTTAACTCTTCACACACCAAAGAGCTGCAATATTTAAATTAAATTATGGCATGAGTTGCATATCGCTTACACATATTAGCTACATACATATCAATGAACTTTTAACTTTTAGGTTTTGGAATGGATCATTGGGTAAACATCATAAAAGAAAACATTCAAGTTTTGATGATGAAAACATATATCTTGAAGTACTTGAAAAGTGAAAAAGTTTTCAAAGGCCTTGATGCAGCTCTCTATTTGCAAAATATGAGTTAATTTAAGCAGGTCACTTTCCATTGTGAAAGTGGCGTAGGGTAAGGGCTCACATCAACCTAGCGAGTAAAGCATTAAAAATAAAAATAAAAGTTAGCAGCAATCAAACGAGCAAAGCCGTGTTCTTAGGTCTCAATCAAGCTTCACAATTCTTGACAGCTCTATATCTGTCCACATACATTAATTGAAGTTTACAGTTCACATACGAATAACCCTATCATGAAGTTAATTGATATACAAAGTGTGCATGTGGGAGTTTGAACATGAAATCTAGGTTTTGATATCATAATAAAGAAATCGCTTAATCAAAAAAAAAAATTGAAATTCTTCGGCATAGACCCAACATTAATTAGTATTAAAAAAAATCTTAGCAGTTAATTTATTGTATACATACTTTCGCAAGCAATTGTATGTCTATAAATGGTTATCAATAATCAACGCCTTTTGGCATATTTTGTGGGGTCTTTGATGAGTGAATGACAACAAACAAACATATATCTGTTGTGACGTGAGACTTTGTGACAATATTAAAGTTCACGGGCTGTGTTTTGGCTTCGAAAGATAACAATTTGATCGAAAACGCGTACGGTTTAATGTGTATCATCATGAAAAGAAAGAAATTGATCGATGCCTAGAGCAGATTTTACGATTAAATGTCTGTGTCTGATTTCCTCACAAGTGGGATGCTCGGAAAATCAAATCCAAGACATGAGTTTGAAAAACAACCAAACTGAATGATCATAGCCCTAGGATCTAAAATTTTATCAAGGATCATGTATATTATTCATTCGTAGGACAGCTACTAGCTAGCTACTTAGCTATTAATTCAATCCCCCACAAAATAGGAGAATGAGTCATTTCTTGCTCTTTGAGTTATAATCAGAAAAGATCGATCGATGACTGCTGCTAGCTAGCTGATCTTTAAGATCATGATACAATGTACAATAATGAATTAATTAGCTCTTGTGATACATCAAATACTGTGTGTGAAACGACAGGGCACCGAATTGTGAACAAATTAAAATCATTATCGATTGGAACATTGTTTCGTTTGAAGTATTTGCAAGAGTTAGGATCCTCGAGAATATAGCTTTCTGATTAGAACGAGGGATCCCTCATTTAATAAAATAAGGACTCAATTAAAATACGAAAATATTACACACTTTAATTCAATGTGGTTTATTAAAGATTGTAGTTTACTGTCCTTCAGTTTGACCCTTATTTTTAAGATATTACTCATTAGAAAAGTGAATCTTTCAAATACTACCTATTCTTGTGCATTGTATAATGGTCAATAATATACTATACAATAATCCCCATGAAAATTGAAAAAGATCAGGATTTTTTCGTCGTTAAAAATTTAAATAGTAATTTGTGGTTGATAAATAAAAAAAATAAATAAGTTAAATCTTATTCATCGATTTCCTATAAAAAAATACGTTTTAGAGGCTTTTTAAAAGGTTAGGAGGGTAACCTAATCCAATTACAAGCGTATGTTTCTTCGTAAATGAGTTTTAATTGTGCAAGGTTTAAGCGATGTTATGTGATATATCTTTTAATTAACCAATCATACAATCTTTAAACCAATTGTTATTCGGCTCAATAAGTCAGATCGTATATATAACATCACAAACTAATAATTAAATCACAGCGGTATGATCATTAATTAGATATACAAAAATCTGTTATTGTGTTCTTTGAATCTATATTGCCCAAACCATTGTACCTAATAATGAAGCTCACTACTCATTTTCTTTCTTTCTCAGTGCGACTTAGAAACATTTAAAAAAACGGGCTTCATATTGAAACGGCAGCCCATAGAACAAAGGGTTCACTTGTTCCATGTGAAGCGAGAAAGCTACCTGTCAGAGGCCCATTGCCATCCCGCTTAACTAAGTCTCAGCATAGAAAAGACATTTTCCCCTTTTTGATAAATAAATAAATTATATATATATATAATTTATTTGTCCAAGATCATAAAGTACAGAAAAAATTTGAAATTTTTTAAAATAATAGAGTTTTAAAGACTTACAACTTTAAGTATTTAAATCATACGGTTTATATATTTTTTTTAACATTTCCGTATTTTAAATATTCAGATTAAAACACTTCTTTATATATATATATATATATAGACATAAACATAACCTTCAAAATTATTAAAAATTCTGATTCAGGGACAAATCTTCGTATGATTTTATATCCCCAAGCACCAAGAAAACAAATAAAACAAAGAGTTGTGTTTATTCTTTACTGCTGATGCTTTTGACGATTCAACGCCAGCAATTACTGAAGAGCTGAAAAGAATTGACTCTAACTCTGTGATTGAATGATATTTCTGGCAAATTTTTTACTTTGTTTCTTTGGTTCCTGCTTCTGAGTTCTGAGAATTAATAGTAGTAGTACTTAGTAGACTAATGTAATTATAATTTTTCTTCCCACTTTCACTTTGAGTCCTGTTGTTTCAAGGGTTTTTAAGAGTCCTGCAAAAACATAAAACAAATGAGTTGGCGTGTCCCACGTCGCAGAAAAGTTTAATCAAACATCAATAGTGTATATTGAATGGGCTTTTAGTTGACCGTACGACGAAGCTTGAGCAAAAATTGAACATTGGACGTTTCAATTTTCATTATCGCCGCTTGGGTGAAACATTGTGCATCTGAGCTCAATTATCTTTCTTGTCATTTGACTGAATGCTGCCTGCTCAGATTAAGTTTATTTAAAGTTCGAGTCATGGCTTGAACTAAAATTTTTTAGAACATAACCATTCAGTCTTGCGAGTATTTGAATTGCATGCACAACTCTTTTTCTTTGAACATGAGCCTGTAAAACCAACCAAAAACTATGGGGTATATTGTCACTATGGACAAGTTTAAAAAAAGAAAAAGAAAAAAAGAATTACTATTTGTTTCCGAATCTGCAAAACCAAAACTCAACAAAATTCACTTGCTGTCAGCTGCTATTGTCACAAGCCAATGACTTCTTTCTTCTCCTTCGTATCAAATAATAAGCAAGGCCACCAAAAACAAGCACAATAATCAAACCATCAACAACTCCCACCAAAATCAAAACCCATTTTTTCAAATTTCTCTTGCCGCGACCTCTCTGTGTCCCCTTTGCAACCTTCACCATATAAATAAACCCACTCCTCTTCTCAACTTGCTTAACGCCCATTACCACTCCATAAACAAAGCACTCTAATTCAGCTGAAGAATAGAGCACACCCACACATTTGCAGTCACTTATGCACATGCTTGCACATTCTTCCTTGCTCACATTAACCATTTTGGGACCATCTCTAAGCACACTCCCAACACCCTCTAATTCAAGCATCTCCACCCGGTTTCTCCCACAAAGCCCTACGGCAATTTCGCCGCAGCCGCAATCAGATTTATCTTTTTCTTTCTTTGTTAATAGTCCAATACATGAACAAGAATTAGTGAATGTACATATTTCACAAGGCTTACAGCCCAATGGAAGGTCACATGTTTTGTTAATTGCTTGAAATGATGCCTGAAAATTTCTGTCGTTAGCTGAGTAATGATACAACGCCAAATTGCCTGTTCTGTTCCCCAACGATAAGAACCTCAAGGGTTGCAATCTTTGTGAATAAATTTGAGCAATTTTCTTGCCTTTATCATTGAACAGACCTAGCCCATTTGAACCCAATGCAATGAAAGAGATGTTACGGTTCTTTGAAGGCTTAAATCCCAGTAAGAATAATTCAACTTACCAGAGTGAAGATACAGAGCAATCCTGTAACGTTGAATTTCAAATGAGTAAAATTCAGTTGAGTTTCCGGGGAACGAAGTCAAGCGAGTGGCAACATTCAGCCTCTGTCCCCAAAGCATTACATTCGTCGGGAAATTGAAACTCTGCCACTTAACTCTGTTCACGACGTCGACGAGAACTAAATTTCCCGTTCTCAGTATCTGCAATCTCTGCACAAAAAGAGCCACATAGTTAATCATTTATACAGCTTATCAGCACTAAAATGAGTAAATCTTGTTCCTTTTTTTTTTTTCCTTTTTACTACCTCAACACCTTGTCGAGAAGTTCCTGACAGCCACCCGACTCGATCATTTGGTCCCTTTAGCTGTAAATCTCCATGTTTAGTTAATTCAAGAACACATTTTTCTGACACATAGAATCTTGAATAATGCCCTGAATTCCAAACCTTAGCGTCTCCAAGAAGCACTTCCAACGAACATGAAAATTTCCCATCAACAGCTTCAACACTCAATGCAGCTCTAAAATTTGGTGCAATTTGGTCAGTCCCAATCAAAAAAGCTCTCCCAATGAACCCAAAACTATACTCAGCAGGAACAGCAAGCGTTAGCTTATATCCCTTTTGGATATCCGAATTGCAAAACCCATTTGAGAACATAACAAAAACGACAAAACCAAACAAATAGTTTGGTACAAAACTTGGTTGTTTCTGAAAATTGGGTTTGTTTTTGGGTGTCATTAGGTTTTTCCGACTGTAATTGATGGAAAGAAAGTGGAGGAAAAGTTTGACATGAGTGTTACAGAAATGTAGAATATTTTTTGTTTAGTACTTTCCTAATCCCATCCCAACTCTCAAAAAGGCTCTGAGCTTTGATTTTTGTCTTAACAAATGCTATTCATGTAGTGGGGTTACTCATGCTTGTTATCATGTTAATTTTGTTTTATTTTGTTTACTAAAATTAGTACCAAATGGCAAAAAGTAAACGTACTATATGCTCATTTTACACTGTACACAGCCTGTCCATGTGAATGGTGTTTCAGTGGTGCACTACTACGCTTTAAATAGGAATAATTTAATTATCCACCAGCAAAAGATGATGATTTTAGTTTTTTTTACGTAAAACGTCTTTTGTTAAACTTTTTTTGAAAATATTTGTTAAATGTTTAAAATATTTTTTTAATGAATTTTTTTGAAAAAAATATTCATTAAAAAAGTATTTGATGAATATTACGTCTAGCCCTTAGTATAAGTTGATAATTTTAAAAATTAATGACATTAACAAGGTATAAAAAAAATTAGTAAGGTGCAAAAACATGTCGATTTGTAAGTCTAAGTTTTAAAAATGTTGTGATTTATGATAGAATATTTACTAATATAGTGAGTGACTAGTATGTTTTAATTAAAAGATATTTTTATACCCTTTTTTGTTATAAGAAATAAACTCAATATTTTATGACCAATCGTTTTTAAATTGATTGTGTAAACAATTTTTTAGAATAATATTTTGAGATATTTAATAGTGATTGGTTAAATTTAATGTTAAAATCTATCTCAATTAGATATTTTTTTATTTTATAGATATTGTTTATTTATGGTTTTTTTCTTTTTAAGATCACATGAGAGAGATTTAAAATTAAACTTTTGCTCACATAAAAAAAATAAAATATGTGCTTAAAATTTTCATGAAATTTACAAAGAAAAAGATGTGTACACTATCAAGTACACATGAATGTGGTAATCGATTGTATTTTCCTGTGGGCCCCACCAACATCTTCATTGTTGGGATCAATTGAGTGCTGCTTTTTGCGAGTGGGTAGCAAAGCAAGCAGGCGTTCTTTTGAGTGGAATTACGAATGTTTTGCTCCTTGTCTGCCACGTGTATCCTTTTCCATAAGACACGTGTAATTCTTGGAATTGCTGACAGTGCTCTACGCTTTGCTGACGCATTGTATGCCACGTCAGTACATGAGCTACCAATTCCAATTGTTCTTTTTTTTGTTTTTCAATTTTAATTTATTTTTTGGTTCATTTTTTACTATTCTAGGCCACGCCTTCCGCATGGTCCTAGACCCAATAATGCAAATGGGCTAAACCGAAAGAAATGTAGGGCACGTTCGGCTACATCGGTCTCGACAATATCATGTTACAAAATTAAATTCAATTTAATTGGGAGGTTTAAACTTGACCAACCGTGATAAATGATAATAATGCACCACAGTTGGCATTGACAACAAAAGTGTTTAGTCATTTATCTTCTCAAACCATCTGTAGAAATAATCGATTGACATGAAATTTTGCAAACAAATCAAAGATTTGGTGTTGAATCACACGGCTCACCTTTTACATGAAACTTTATACTACTGTCTAATATAAAATTAAAATATAACTGGAAAATTACAAAAACGCACACTATTTATTTATTTTTAATTTCAAGCCCCATTGCTTTTTCTCTTTTTTTTGGGTCAAATGCTTATTGATCTAACTTGATTTCAAAAATAAATATGTTACAGGAACAATTGTTATAGTTAAATCTATTTAAATTACAATTACCCAATCACTATGATTTAAAGGCCAGTGCTATATTACGTTTAACGTAACGTAGGGTGATCTTGATTTAAATATATCATCATGTATATATTTAGTTTCCTTATTAACAATTTTATAGTGCCCACAACCGAAAGCTCATTCACTGTATTATTGTGTTAATTGGGAGAGAAATACAAAGTTCATAAATTATTTCTCTTTCATGATATAGAGATAGGTTTTGAGATTCGAGCTTTAATATATCAGTGTCACCTTTGAGTTTTTTTTTTTAAGTTCTTCTACCACTTTTTTCATCCTATTTTCTCCAAAATAAATAAATAAATAAGATTGGTGTCGTGTTTAACGCTGAGCCGTTAAGGTAAGAGGCCCAACAATCGAAAAAAAAAATCAGCTGGGCCTAAGGATGGTCCAAAATCTGAAAAGAATAAAGTCTCCGACCTTTGACTTCAAAAGGCGGTGTCGTTTTAATTCAATCACTTCCCCATTGTCTGTCCCTTCGGCTTCCCCAGGCCTCGCTGAGCTGAAACGACGAGCTTCAAATTCAATGCAGTAACCATAGCTTGACGAACGAGCATATCCCTTAACTCTTCCTCGTAACCGAAACCCCATCAATTATCTATTTAACCGTACCATTTTAATCACATAAAAATGCTCTTGCACCGTCCAACTGAAGCCAATCTCTGCCGCCTATCATTGATATTGACCAAGCGTGTTTCCCGCCATATTCATCTTCGGTTTCTTTCTCTGGCAATTATGAGCACCGGCCAAAACGGCAAAGTGGAAACCGCCCCGAGTGGCAACAACACTTCAGCTCCTTTGCTTTCTGATTCTGTGAATTTTTCTTTCTATCCAGTTCTTCCCCTTTTTTTTTTAATCCACATTTAGGGTTTGTTTGGAATTTATACGTCGTCGTTTTTAATCTACTAACTAGCTGTTATAATATAGGACTTTGTAACTATTATGATTCTGCTTAGATTCTAGCTGTGGTTCAGTTTGAATGAATAATTTCCTGTCAATGCTTTTTAGCAGCATGCAGATGGTAATGGACTCTCTGGCAATGAATTTTACAGCAGTAGAGGTAAAAATGGCCGTAATAGAAGTCGGATGTCGAAGTGGAAGGTGCACCAATCTGCTTCCCCTTCCTTTTCCAATGAGGATTTTCCCCCTCTGGATGTGAATCTTGTTTCTAGTTCTAAGGGTGGACACATCGATAGGATGAAAACAAGGATTGATTTAGGACCAGGGCAAAAGACAGACATTATTGTTTCAACGCAGCTTGAGGACTCGCCTCCTTCAAATTATGTGAGCCAGCATGATGACTCTTCTCCTTCTGCTCCTTTATGGAACAAGGAGATGAAGCATGCACATGCTAATGCATCGCCATCTAAGCGAAACTACTTCAAACATGAGTCAGATGCCAAGAAGTGGGATTCTTCTCATCGTTTGCACAATGATGGACCATTTGATATCTGCTTGTCGAGTAGGAGAAATTTCAGAATGGAAAAAGAAAATGAGTGCAGACAGATTGTGGATTGGACTAGGGAAGGAATTCTGAGGCCTGGAATGGTTCTTCTGAAACATTACCTTACAATTCGTGAACAGGTGAATCTTGGTGCTTTACCCTCAATGAGACCTTGTACAGTTTTGATAATGTATTGAATTTCATTGTATCCAGTAATTCAACTCTGTTAGTATGTTATTGGTTCGATCTTTCAATTTTGAAAATCAAGCAAATTATATAAATATTGTTTTATCATTGACACTATTATTGCCATTGAATGCAACAAACTAACAGTGTACATTTCTAATGCTAGATACCATTGCCCTTTAATAGTCCTATTTTTGACTGTGTGTGCTAATTTTAGCACTTTGTTTGTGCGCCAAAAGTTTTGCATTTAGTTCTGTGATTTTTTTATTTTGATATTTGCTTCTTGTTATGCGTTAAATCTTTGTCCCAATTGGATGTTACAGATTCTAATAGTGAGAACTTGTCAAGAACTCGGCAAGGGCCCTGGTGGGTTTTATCAACCTGGATACAATGATGGAGCAAAACTTCGTTTGCGCATGATGTGCCTGGGGCTTGATTGGGATCCTCAGACAAGAAAATATGGCAAAAAGCGGCAGGTTGACGGTTGTGAGCCGTCTGTTATTCCTAGTGAATTTAAGCAGTTGGTTCAAAGATCAATGTCTGAAGCACATGCGCTTATCAAAATGGATTCCAAAGTAAGCAACGTGGAAGACATACTTCCTGCATTGTCTCCAGACATATGCATTGTTAACTTCTACAATACCAGTGGGCGACTTGGTCTTCACCAGGTCTGTAGCTAACCATATTATGTTCCTCTAAGGCTCTATCTGCAATAGTGCAATTTGTTTTTGACTTCTGAACCACTTTAAGAAGATGTAATACAAATGTTTGCAGAGTTCGGACTACTGTGAGCACAAGTCTCCCTGCTTCCAATATTTAATGAATGGTGTTTAAACTCAAGATAATTTTTTCTTATCATTTTGACTTCTTCGTATGTAGGACCGTGACGAAAGCAGATGCAGTCTCAAGAAGGGGTTACCTGTTGTATCCTTCAGTGTAGGCGACTCAGCAGAATTCCTTTATGGAGATGAGAGGGATGCGAACAAGGCAGAGAAAGTACTACTAGAATCAGGAGATGTACTAATATTTGGTGGGGAGTCTAGACACGTATTTCATGGAGTGTCATCCATCAACCCCAACTCAGCTCCTGGAGCTCTACTAGAAAACACTATGCTTCGTCCTGGCCGCCTAAATCTAACCTTTAGACAATACTGAAAAATCATCTAGCATCAACACAGGTATAGAATTTCATTTATTTGAATGTACAGCATCAACAAAGTTTAGCCTTCATATTGTTATTTAGTGAATTGTATTTATGATTTGTAACTAGAAATGTCGGGTCCTATGAGAATTTATCACATTGGTTGCTCATCATGTTATTTCATCCAATGGAAGAATAGATCCTGTTCTTTTTCTTAACAAAACTGTATTAATGTCACAGATGTCTCCGATGGAAGCTCATTTTGATGGTTAGCTATTTGTTTGGCTAGTAGATGCCTACAGCTTGATAATCATGATTATCTTCGCCTTTCTTGACAAGTTAGGCACCAAGATAATCTATGAAAGTCCTAATAATGTCATCGTATGAATCGTATCAGTAGAGCTAGATAAGATACTCTCTCACTACAGTACAATTATTGTGTGGTTGGTGTATGCATACACAGCATCATCAAAATTATTATTAATTGCTTGACTAGATTAACTAATCCATCAATTTGCTCACCCTTCTCGTCCATACTTGATTAATTACTCCATTATTGTTCTGTCGATCTTTATCTTAGCTTGTTGCTTTCGTAAAGAGTTTGCAACTCTTATTTGATTAAATTATTGTTGCATATTATTGGAAGCTTGTCCTTCACGTGGGCTGCCACAAATATTCATCAACTATTATAGAGAGTTACGTACGCATGATAGAGACCAAGGAATGTGAAAATCATAGCAGCAAGCATAGTTTGTGACAGTTTGAGTTGCGATTTTTATAACTTATTTAATAGGGTTATTGCTATCAATACACTAAACAATGTCTACATCCTCGATCAGGGTCACTTTTCATTTGATTATTATAGTTCTTAAACAATTTAATTGCTGTTGTGTAGCCAGCACTAAAACAGAGTTTAATAACTCTAACAAGATGGTTAGATTCATTTAGATGAAGCATAGATCCAATATTTTATGCCAGGTTCATTCTCCAAACTTTTGTTTAACTTTTTTGTAACGCTCAAGAGCGTGATTGCCTTGGATGTGTCAAAATTTAATCCGAATGGATAATGTACGCACTATCTAATTTTGGTGCCATTTTTGTAGGTTTCCACTCCAGTAATTTGACAAGGAAATTGAGCAATTGTTGATAGGCCATCAGGGTTGTTTTTTCGGCATAATAATTTAGCTTTTAGGGAGAAGTGACACCAACAAATGAGCAATATGTGGTGCAAGCTTACATTACTAGCACTAAGGAATTTATGTCTCTTAGCAATTTTTTGAATTATAAGAGATTATTGTTCATGTTAGAATTTATATTATATGAAATTATTATTAATATTTATAATCAGACTATTACTTGAATTAATTTATATTAAATTTTACATAATATTACTTAGATTTAATCATTTCTAATATTTAAAGAACACTCACGCACGTTGTATCAGCGAGTGTTTTTCCATTAGACCAAATGCCCATTGATCTATCTCTTTGCAATTAGATTAACCTTTTTTGTAATACTGATAGCCCCATTTGCTTACAAGTGTTAGAACCAGTATTGCCCAAAAGAGAAGGAAAAAAGTTCTGCAATATTATCGGAATTATGTCTTATTGGAAATATTTTAAGCTACCCTAGAATTATTATCCAGCAGGGTATTTAGAAGTTAGGGTGACTTTATCGTATGATTGTGTTGGCGAAGTGAAAAGTCTATTATTTTTTCAATTATTATCTTTGAGTCATATTTAATTAACATTATCAACTTTGATTTCACTACTAAAACTTTAAGGTTATGTTTGTCATGTAGGCTTGGATTTGACTAAATTAGATTACATGTGGTGCTGACGTATGTTTGGTAAAATATCGGATTGGAATATGTTAAATTGAATTTAGATGAAATTATGTAATATTTAAGTTAATATTTGAATTTAAATATCAACTATTTATAGATATTTTGAATAATAAATATTATAATTAATTAAAAACAAAACTAATAAGAAAATTATATATACATTTCAATTAGTTACTGGGTAGTCATAATTATAGTAAATAAATAAATAAAAATATCCAAGTAATAAATTAATTAATAATTTTTAATTAAATCATGAATAATAAAAAATAAATTACTTAATTAATAACAATAAATAAATAAATACTTTTAATTTATACATTAAAATAGTGTAATAAATTATAAAAGATATCATAAATGGACAAACATTTTTATTTCTTATTATCCAATCCTAACTAAACCCACATGAAAATTAGAATGACTAGTCCAATGAATTTAAGATTAGAATTAGAATTTAAAGTCCGTTTGGGAGTGTGGTGAAATAGTTGGGTTGCCAAAGTACAGCTACTAATATATTTGGTAACACTTGTAATTGGACTTTGGTAGGTTAATAATTTTTTTTTTCTTAACTTCTACTTCGCAGTTATACCTTTTACTCCACAGCAGTTGCGGCTTAAAAGTTGCGGCATGAGAGAGACAGAGCATGATGAGATTCATCTTATTGGTATGTTTTAACATGTAAATTTGATTAAATACAACAACAATAGTGCATAGCTGTGAAATAGCCAGTAAAAATATATGCACAAGTACAAAAGGGGGTTTGTGAAAATGAACAAAATTTATATTATTTGCTCTGAGTCCAATAACCAAAAAAAAAAAAAAAATGCAATCAACCTACTTTGCCTTTGGACAATATAATTTAGCATGTTCTTTATCAGCTATGCAGATGCTTAAATAGTTTGACGACGACTCAACTTTAAATTGAAGCCATCCACGAGGGCGGAGGCGTCTTTTTCTTTCTTTCCTTTTTTTTTTTTAACTAATTTTCTTTTTCTACTGACCTTGGTGCGTGCCGAATCTTTTTATAAAAAAAAAAAAAAAGAAAACACACCTAATTGTTTTTATTTTTATTTTTATAACTAGTTTAATTTTCTACTTTGGTACGTGCCGAATCGTCTTAGAAAAAGGTAGAATTAGAAAACACGACCATTAGGTGTGTTCCTGCAAACATTGAATCACACTCTGCAAGTGAAAGAGTCCTCGAATCAGATTCTAAGCAATCATATTTCGTGTATTTATTATTTTGTAACGTGTGTCTCACTAAAATGCACTTATTATCCGTGAATTAAAAGAAAATTAAGCGAAAATAAATGCCTTATATTTACACCAAAGTAGATTTTGTTACAGCTCACAAATCATTAAATCGTATTATTACAAATTATAAATATTTTTTTATTTTTTCGTAAAAGGTAGCATTTGCATTAGTGTCCTTTTAATCTTAACACCTCAATGATAAGTTTCTAATTTTTTGAACAGCAAAAAGAAAAAAAAATAGATTACTTCATGCAAATCAGTCACAATTAAATAATTTTATTAAAAAATGTAATTGCCAAATAGTGCTGCATCATGAAATATATTGCAAAGTCTTGAGTGTTAAAGGAGCACTATCTTTTTTTCCCTATTATTTTCTTAATATGTGTAAATAGCACTATTTCATAACCATTTTATGCTCTTTAAATTTTGTTAGGATTTGAATAATTGGTGGTATTTAAATGATTTTCTTGCAAGCTTTTACCCCCGACTAGGAAAAAAAAAATAGATTACACAATCTCAAATAAGTAATTTTCTAAAATATCATTGGAAATAAATTTTCTGTAATTTTAGAAGATAATTATTAATTATATTTTTGTCGTAATCTCAACAACACGTATGCCAACAAACCAATTAAGCACATGCGATGCGGCACGTCATTGACTCCCCCCGCCTATTTAAAAGAATTCCCCATCTCAGCGTCTCCAGGCTCCAGCTCGCACCATAACTAAACCCGCATAAACAACAAGACGCAGAATACTGACTCCCGCATTTTCGGAATCTTTTACTGGCAGAGAAAATGCAGAGATTCGCAGCCCGAAGGGTTTTATCGGAAACAAATTCTCTCCGTCTGCCGCAGCGCTGCTTTTTCTCTCAGCTAGCACAGAAGGAAGAATCATCTCTGAGCGAACATGAAACTTTTCTCCCGAGAATGCCCCCGTTCGATTATTCTCCCCCTCCCTACGACGGTCCGTCCGCCGATGAGATCCTCGCCAAACGCAAGACTTTTCTCAGCCCTTCATTGTTCCACTTGTACAGCAAACCCGTGAGTCCACGTAATCTTGATTAATAATTTTCCTTTTTTGTTTTTTAACATTAAAAGCATGAGTTTAACGTTTTAATTAGATTATGATTAGTAATTATTTAATGATATATTAACGGACGATTGCGTTAAATTTGACGCCGTTAGATCTGAAGCATCTGCGTTTTTGTGTGTGTGTGTATGAGTTGTGGCAGCTGAACGTGGTGGATGGGAAGATGCAGTATTTGTTCGACGAAAACGGCCGTAGATACCTGGACGCCTTCGGAGGGATTGCTACGGTCTGTTGCGGACACTGCCATCCTGATGTGGTCGACTCAATCGTCAACCAAATCAAGCGCATACAACACTCCACTGTGCTTTATCTCAACCATGCAATCGCTGATTTCGCCGAGGCGTTAGCCTCCAAAATGCCTGGCAAACTTAAGGTCCGTCTCTCTCTCTCTCTCTCTCTCTTCGCTGATCAAATGCTCACGTCTCTTCTGTGATTTTTTTCTTTTATTTTCGTTTATTTTTGTTTTTTTGTCATCTTACCTGCACGTTAAAGATTACCGCTAATTTCACAGACACGTGTCCCACAGTGAAGCTATGTGGTCCCACCGGTGTGTGCCCGCAGTTAATGGTTTATCTTTGCGCTTACATAAGCTTACTTAATTAAGTTACTTCTGCAAGCATCAAGAGCTGTAAAAATATAAAATTTTGTTAATTATCTGATCATATATTTCATTGTTCTAGAGTTTTAAAAAAAAAAAATCGTTTCTAAGCAATTTCAAAAGTGGTTCTTGAAAATTTGAAAATGATAGGCATCACTCAGCACATGAAAATTTTAGAAATTTAGAAATCTTGATTTCTTGTGTTTATATGTAGGTGGTTTTCTTTACAAATTCGGGAACGGAAGCAAATGAGTTGGCGATAATGATGGCAAGATTATATACCGGATGCAATGACATAATATCACTGAGAAACGCCTATCATGGAAACGCAGCTGGAACTATGGGTGCCACTGCTCAGTCCAACTGGAAATTTAACGTAGTTCAGGTACCTTATGAAATTAAATAAAATTCAATAACTAGTCTTTGCCTGTAAAGTCCGAAACCTTGGGCTCTTAACTTTTACGAAAATTCATTATTAAATTGGATGAGGATTAAAATAGCATGTTAGGTGGATGATTATGACCCATTGCCTTGCTTTAATGGGAATGTCTTGCTGCTGGTGAATTATTAGGGATCTTTGCAATTTTTTGGATCCTTGCTATTAGCTTTGGTCTACGATTATTGAAATTTACCAAACTAGGTTCATCAGTTTGGCTACTCGACTCAACTTGCCTAATTTTGAATCCTAAATTATTAGATAATAATGCTAATAAATCATAATGATGCATGCACGCTATCTTATCATAAACAGAAAAATCTTCTGCCTTTACTTTTTCGTGTCAGTTATCACCGATTTGTGTTCACATTGCGATAAGAAGGACATATCACATCCCATCCTTGGCTACAGAGAAGGCCCACATATTTTAATCAGGACAACCACAATTGAGCATTCTAGGAACAAAATAGTGAAACAAGTGAAGTAAGAGCAACTTTTTGAAGAAAGGCTTGTCATGTGTTTGTTCTTATGTATCAATTAACCATGAGGCACACTCATAAGAAAATAGGCAAAATTTAGCTTTGTTATAGAAGTTTGTTTGTATAGGACATGTAGAACATGGTAGAAAATTTTTCTATAAATACATCTGTAACTAAAACACGATTATGTTGAGGTCATAGCTCTTTGTACATTTTAATCTGATCGTCATAAACATGAGACGTGATCACCTGCTATTCTCATCTCTGGTTTGGACAACAGACCGGCGTTCATCATGCCTTGAACCCCGACCCATACAGAGGCGTGTTTGGTGCGGATGGCGAAATGTATGCTAAAGATGTTCAAGATCTCATTGACTTTGGAACTTCTGGGCATGTTGCTGGTTTCCTTTCTGAATCTATTCAGGTAATCATCATATAAATTGTTGATTAGAATTAGGAAAATATAGCTATGCATTATTACAGGGTAAGATGTTTTCACTTTTGACAGGGAGTGGGTGGCATTATAGAGTTGGCCCCAGGTTACCTGCCTGCGGTTTATAAAAGCATTAAGAAAGCGGGAGGCCTTTGTATAGCTGATGAGGTTCAGGCTGGGTTTGCCCGAACAGGGAGCCATTTCTGGGGATTTGAGGCCCATGGTGTTGTTCCTGACATTGTGACAATGGCAAAGGTTGGTTTCTCTTATCTTTTTGTCTGAATGTGCCCCGGAAACTTCACTCTCCCTTGCAAAAACCATCATATCACCTAAGTTATGTTTGTAATTTTTAGATTTTGGCTCAAAGTTGAAATTGTAATATACACAGATTATCCATTAACCATTATTAAGCACTATGCCGTTCTGTCTTACCGTGCTACTGGAATCTGTTTCTTATGCATTGAATTATTCTCCTTTATGGTATGATCAGGGCATTGGAAATGGCATCCCCCTTGGTGCAGTAGTAACCACGCCAGAGATTGCAGAGGTCTTGACTCGCCGCAATTACTTCAACACCTTTGGTGGGAATCCTGTATGTACAGCTGCAGGGCACGCTGTGTTGAAAGTGATCCAGAAAGATAAGCTTCAGAGTAATGCACATGTTGTCGGATCCTATTTGAAAGAAAGACTAACTGCACTCAAGGATAAATATGGAAGTATGTTCTCTTTGTCACCCTTAATACTTTCCTGCATTCAGCATTCTCTTGTACATTGCAAATTTGCATCTATTTTACTTTATGGCTGCTGATTGTGTTTGGTCTCTGCAGTAATTGGAGATGTGAGGGGAAGGGGATTTTTGCTTGGAGTTGAATTTGTCACTGATCGCCAATTGAAAACACCTGCTAAAGCTGAAACTCTATATATAATGGACAAAATGAAAGGTATGTGTGCTTTATTCTTCTCTCAGTATTGATCTAGTGATATTGCTTTAAGCTTCTAGCTACAAAGAGACCTCTTTTGTTGTAGAAATGGGAGTATTGGTCGGCAAAGGTGGATTCTATGGAAACGTTTTCAGAATTACTCCTCCTCTTTGCTTCACAAAAGAAGATGCTGGTAGGCCTTTTATACCCATTTTGTTGCTTGTATCATTTACAGTACAATGTCAATATATCACGTGTCTTTTTGGTTTCAGATTACCTTGTAGATGTTATGGACTACTTACTGTCGAAGATTTGAAGCCTCCCACGTGTGGATGAAAAAGTGTATCTGATCATTCGCAACTTAGTCTAAATGAAAACTGTATTAGTTAATGCCTGTTGTGAGTGAAGTATTAATACATATAGGCCACTGCTTGAATAATTTGCTGCCATGATACTAAAAAGCGATGAGTCAACAACTCGTTGTCTCTCGCTGTCAAACTCTCTTGGATTTCACTTAAATTAGCTTTGGAACATTGTGTCTCTTGAATTAGCGTCCGAGCATTGTCTCTTTTGCTTCACCCTTGTTGAACTCTATATTTCTTCTACATTTGGTTGAGAATATTGGGATGGAAAGAGAGCACTATGAGATTAGCCCATGAAAGCGTAAATTCGGAAGTTAATAAAATGGGCAAACTCGCTTTCCTTAAAAGTTTGCGTAAAATGATGTGGTCAAGCTACCTGACCATGAGGGGATTTTTCAGCTCTCAAACTTCTGGCAAGCCTTCTTAACAAAATCTATCGGATCGAACAAAACTATATAGAAAAATATTTTGTGCTGGTAGCCATATGAATGAATATAACATGTAATCCTTTTAATGAAATCCTTTGTGTGTTTTCAAGAGTTCTTTGGAGCCTGAATCTCGACTGCCGGATTCAAAGCCAAAAGGCTACAGCTTTCTAATCTCCAATCATTTAGTTTATTAATTTTATGAACTCTAATCTATAATCACTTGGTTCATTTGTCTTGAAAAGGATTACTATGTCAGACAAATCCTTTCATAAATGTAGGATCGATCGTACTCATCTTTATTTCAACTATAATGCAAAAAGAAGAATAATTTTTATTGTTTAAAAGAAAAATGAAGTAAATCTCTGTAGTTATTGGCAACGATAACGTCCCTCTCATCTAACTCATTCCTTTCCTAAGCCATTAACACTTGAAATTTTTAATCTATAAAGCGGTTCTCTTATTCATTATCCTCTTCATAGAATGATCTTTGCTCACGTCAATAAACAATAATATCTAGAGCATAATTTTCCCAAAGGGAATCATGAGGAAAGAAGGTAAATTAGTCAAACATGCATCACATAATTCATATTTTGGCGAGAAAATTCGTACGGTGAATTTGCTCTCTTGTTTTTACTTAAAGTAGCTGTTCTTGTAATTTTAGTAATTGTTGGGATTTTCTTTCAACTTTTTATTTTCAGTTTGTCACACAATTTGATGAAAGCACTGGGATGGAAATAATTGGCTGCAGATAGTGAAATGCGGCAAAGTTTTTTCAAGAACTAATTAATTTGATAACAAAATTGGATTTGCATTTGCCTGAAGGAACTTTTGCAGGATGACTGGGATATTACTGACCGAAAATGTGATTATATGAATGTCAATAATTAGTTTAATATAGTCTATAGAGTAGCTTATTTTGGTATAACAAGATAATTTTCAAATACAAGTACTCCTACTATCAGTTTTTATTGTTAATTGAATCCATTGTTGGGATACAGGGTCTCAGAACATGAATCTACATTTTTTGGCCGTCATTCTAATAGTTTATTTTGCCTTTGGCATTAATATAATAATCTTAGCAGAGGAGGTCAGTGTTTGGTTCATTGGTTGTGTGAACGAGTTTAATTTTCAGCTGTTATTAGCCGGTGTTTGCGTATGAATTGGTTGAGGAAATTTTTACTCATTTGTGTGTGTGTGTGGCACCGTTAGGTTTGCTTCAATAGACATTGTTTCAACAGCTTCAATTGATTAGAAAGTTGAAAACTATGGGTGCACTTAATATTTTAGTATATTTTTTATAATTTTGTCAAAAATTATTATTTAAAATTTGTACTTACTACATACCATTAATTTTTGTTTTATAATTATAATTTTTTTTCATAAAAATTATATTTTAAAAGTTATAACATCTTAATTCCAAATAAGATTTATGTTCTGATACCTATCTCATATTAACTTATGAATGGCTTAAACGGTAAATTACTCCCTTAATTCGGCATCATAAAATCTGTTTACTTTCAGAGTTCTTCACAATGATTTCAAGATGTAGTGCAAGCAAAGCAATAAGTGATTGAAAGATTGCAACTGTTACAAGTTTATAACTTGAAAACAAGCCACGATACTTGACTCGTGGAATCACTAGTTTACAAGCATTACTTTCCCAAGGCAATAGTCTCATTGGTGGCTTTTATCATACGTGACATGCATGCACAAGTTATGGGCATTCTAAAACTAGTTTATATGATGGCCCCCCGCCCCCTACCATGGTGAATCAACCGGAATTTTGTTATTAACATATGCTTGGACATATCCAATCAATGTGAAAATATATATTGCGAATTTGTAACATTCTGTGCAATGCTAGCTGAATTTGATGGAAACCACGTACGTGTCCTAAGGCTTTCAATTGTAGCAACTAACATTTTACTTTCAATTCTATCCCTTGGTTGTGTTGTGGAGACTTTAATAAAATTTTACATCCGGATGAGAAGAGGGGCGGCAATGACAATAACGTGAATTTAATTAATGATTTCAGAGAAGTTTTGAGATATTGTGGCTTAAAGGATGTCGGGTATCGGGGGTATGCTTTTACTTGGAATAATGGAAGATATGGGAAGGGATTCGTGGAAGAAAGGTTGGACAGATTTGTTTGCTCTATAGCTTGGAGTGACAGATTTGTGGAATGTGAAGCAAGCAACCTGGACACTTGGACTTCGGATCATTGTCCCGTGTTGATGGCTGTTCAAGAGAGAAGGGAGGGCATGAACCAAAGGGGTAGACATTCCTCGCGAATCCATTATGAGGATATGTAGAGCTTTTATGATGTATGCCAAAAGATAATTAAGGAGGAATGGAGGTTGTATAGAAATTGGAGCAGTGAAGATCCAGCCCAATCTTTTCGACAAGCAATAAAAGCTTCGATGGGTAGGCTGTTGGGGTAGGAGCAATATGGAATTTAGAAAGCATGATCGAAAATTGGAGAAGCTAAAGAATTAGCTGCGGGAGTTAAAACAAAGAAGAGTGCAATATGTAAATGGTGAGGAAATTCGGAAGGTGGAGAAGCAAATCCAAAATATTCTTATGGATAAAGAAATCTATTGGAAGCAACGCTCAAGAGCAGATTGGCTCAAGGAGGGGGACAAAAACACAAAAAAATTTCAGGGCAAAGTGATGGCAAGAAGGCAAAAAAAAAAAGAATTTGGGGGATTGAAGATAATTTCGGGAGATGGATTGAGAAACCAAATGAAGTAGAGTATGAGTTTTGCAACTATTTACACCAATTTTTTTACATCAACCCAGCCGAGCCAAGATCAAATTGCAGAAGCCTTGGAAGGAATAACTCCAAGAGTTTCAGCCAGCATAAATGAGAGTTTGGGGGAACCGTTTACAGCCGAGGAGTTTTGGAAGCTCTGAGTCAAATGTGCCCAACGAAGGCTCCGGGACCGGATGGTTTGCCAGCAATGTTTTACCAAAAGCATTGCCATACGGTTAAGGAGGGAGTACTCACCACTTGTCTGCATATCCTCATTTCACAAGGTACAATAGGCCCTCTAAACCACACTTACATTGCTTTAATACCAAAAATCGGAAAGCCTGGGAAAGTGACAGATTTTAGGCCTATTAGTTTGTGCAATGTTATCTATAGAATTGTAGCTAAAACAGTTGCTAATAGATTTAAGCAAATTTTGCACAAAATCATCTCTCCGTCGCAAAGCGCCTTCATCCCCAATAGGTTGATCACTGACAACATAATAGTTGGCTACGAATGTTTGCACAAGATAAGGCATTGTAAAGACAAGCGAAATAGTTTAATTGCATTAAAGCTTGATGTTAGTAAAACTTATGACAGATTGGAATGAAACTTTTTAGAGCAAACTTTGAAAAACTAGGCTTCTCGCATCAATGGATTAGCTTGATTATGAAGTGCATTAGTTCGGTTTCATTTTCAGTGTTTATAAATGGTTCAGTGAAAGGCTTAATTAAACCTCAAAGGGGCTTAAGACAAGGTTGCCCCCTCTCTCCATATTTATTTATCACATGTGCAGAGGCTTTTTCATCCTTACTGCAGCAGGCTAAGCAACAATGACTTATTCATGGGCTATCTTTTAGAAACGATTTAAAGATTTCATACCTTTTATTTGCTGATGACAACCTTGTCTTCAGCAGAGCTTCCATGGCCGATTGTCACAATTTGAAAATGATCATTGAGCGCTACTCCACAGCTTCCGGTCAAATTTTTAATTTCGAGAAATCTTCTCTTTTTCTCAGTGGCAACGTACAGTAAGATCAAGCTGAGGCAATTGGGAATCTCTTTCAGCTCAATATTGTGTCGAGATATGAAAAATATTTAGGCTTGCCGTCTATGATCGGGAGAATGAGAAGCAGCTTTTTCAATGACATCAAGCTGAAGGTTTCCAATAAGATCTCAAGCTGGCAGCATAAATTTTTTTCTTGAGGAGGGAAAGAAGTCTTAATCAAAGCGGCTATTCAAGCCATCCTAACCTACGCAATGAGCGTTTTTAAAATTCCGATGGGTGTTTGTAATGATATTCAAAAAATGGTGGCAATGTTTTGATGGGGCTCCAAGAGGAAAGGGAGGAATATTCATTGGGCGAAGTGGGAAAAGATGAGCAAAGCTAAGTGTTTGGGAGGGATGGGATTTCGTGAATTTTCAAGCTTTAACAGAGCCCTTCTAGTAAAACAAGGCTGGAGGATTCAGCAATGTCCAGATTCGCTGGTGGCAAGGGTCCTGCAAGCCAAATATTTCCAGTCAAAAAATTTCTTGGATGCTAAACTCGGCTTAAACCCTTCATATATTTGGCGAAGTCTTCTGTGGGGAGGAAAATCATTTGCTCAGGCTCTAGGTGGAGAGTTGGCAATGGTTAGAAAATTCATGTTCATAAGGCTAATTGGATCCCACAACCTTCAACTTTCCAGCCAGTGTTTAAGCCATCTTTGCCTCCTGATGCTATGGTTTCGGAATTAATAAATAAGGCAAACTGCTGGGATAAGAAGAAGATTTATGAGCATTTCGACAAAATGGATACTGATTTAATTACTAAGATTCCTCTGCCTCGAACACCAATGGAGGATGAGCTGATTTGGCATTATGGAAAAAATGGCCAGTTCTCGGTTAGAAGTGGGTACCAGACATCTCTCCAAATAAAATTTCCAGTCATGCCTTCAAGCTCAGTGGTTTTAAAAAATGAGTGGAATATTATTTAGTCCCTTGTTTTGCCTCAAAAGATCAGAATTTTTGCCTGGAGAGCAGCCAGAAACCAACTCCTCTCAGCTGAGAATCTGTGAAAGAAAAAAATAATCCAGGAACCCACTTGCCAAGTCTGTAAAATGGGAACGGAAAATGTCTTTCATGCTCTAGTGGCCTGCAAATCGGCTGAGAAAGTGTGGAAGCTAATCCATTTTAAAGATGATATTCATGCAGCTCACAGTCATGATATTTTAAGCTTGCTACATGCTATGAAAAGAACGAGAAGTAGAGATGACCTGGAGCTGTTGGTAACAATTTCTGGGTAAAATGGAATGCTAGAAATCAGTTGATTTCAAAGGAAAAAGGGAAAACCCCCAGATCATGGTAGCTAAAGCTGAAGCTATGATTGCACCTTATAAGAGGGTGCATTCTCCAGCTGAGGCCTGCAGCGAATCAGAGCAGAGGGTACCTCCCCAGATATGGAATCCCCCTCAAGATGGCTTTGTAAAAGTAAACATTGATGCAACTATCAGCTTCGAAAAGAACATTGTAGGGCTGGGGGCAGTGATGATTTGGGGCATGTTACCGCAGCTGCTATCAAGGTTTCTAAGTTTCATGGAGATGTTTCTTATGCGGAAGCAGAAGCTATGGAATGGGGTATGTTGGTGGCGAGAGATGCAAAAGTGAAAGCTGTAATCGTGGAATCAGATTCTCAAGGTGTGGTCAATTTAGTTAACAACAAGCAAGGCAGCAGATCCGAGATCTATTGGGTTGTTTCAGAAATTCAGAAGTTAGTGGAAAACTTCGAACGTGTTAGTATTAAGTATACGCCTAGATCTTGTAATGTTATTGCCCACTCTTTAGCTAAGCTAGTTTTAGAGAAGTGCGAGATTGTTGTGTAGAAGGGTTCATACCATTTACAAGTGATGTATCTATTTTCTTCGTTGATTTAATAGAAATCTCTTTTAAAAAAAAAAAAGAATCACCAAATTAAACTGGATATGGAAATTACAAGAACCACGCGCCATTTATAAATAAAATCACAAACGACCTTGTCATTTAGGGCCTACATGCCCATTAAAATTTAAAATATTATATGTAATATCATTGAAAAATAAATAACTTATAATGTCTAAGGTAAAATTCTATAATGATTATTTAAAAAAAAAGGAAAAGCACGACTAATAATATTTTTTATTTTTAATTTATCGCAGAGTATGAGTTTTTTAGTTTTAAAAAAGAAAAAAAATCATTTTGGGACAAATGTGCTATCTTTGATTTTCCTTTGGTTTAGTTGATAGTTTTTCAATTTTCTAATTTTAATATTTTAAATGGTCGCTCTATCTACATATATTAATATTATAAAAAATAAATATTTCAAATAAAATGTACTACATAAATAAGTACAAATTTTACATTATTGAACCAAATTTAGAATGTGCCTAATAAGAGGGTGATAGATTATCGTCCTATATAAAGTACAAAGAGTGTGTGTCTGTGTGTGTATAACATAGTATATATTCATACTTAAGTATTATTTTCAAGTTAAATATTTTTCTATAACTTTACCTAAATATACGAATAAATTACTTTTAGTGTTAAAAAACAAAAGTGTAAAAATATATGAACAATTGAAATAGTTTATTATTTTATTAAATTGTTAAAAAAATAAAGATCTCTTATTTTTATTAAAATTATGTGCAATTCAACTTAATAGTTGACATGTCACTATCTAGTAAAATTAAATAACGTCATGTCGTCTACACATTTAGAAATTAACATACATGTCGTTTTCAATCAAAATACAAACAATAAATCATCTATAGGATGCACTAATGGCTAATGCAAACTGTTTAAGGTTGTCATTTATGCAAATACAACGGTTGTTATGTCATTTTATCATTATTCACATTAAAGACATGTCATTTAAGTATAATATGACAAACGTCCCTATCATCTACAACCTATTTGTCGATTAAAATTTAAAGTATTGGACGTAAAGTTGTTGAGAAATAAACGATTTGTAATATTTAAAGTAAAATTTCATAATGGACATCTTGAAAAATTGACCAATTAATAGCAAACCATAGTTAACAGTGTTTTTTGTTTTTCATTTTCTACAACGTACAAGGTTTTTTTTAAGAAAAAAAGTATTTTAAGACACATGGACTACCTTTGATTTTCTTTTGGTTTAACTAATGACCTTTTAATTTTCAAATTTTAGTTTTATAAAAGGTCTATCTATCCATATATATTAGTATTATGAACAAGAATAAATATTTAAAATAAAATGTATTAAATATAATATGTACAATTTTTACATTATTGACCGAATTTAGAATGTGCTGAATGAGAGTCCAAACATTGTGGATATTTATACTTAAGCATTATTTTTCAAGTTAAAGATTTTACCTTAATTTTATCCAAATATACGAACAGACTTATTTTCAGTGTCAAAGAAAACAAATATATATGTATGTATGTATGCATATGTACATGTGTATGTGTATGTATATGTATATATGTGTGTGTATATAAATGGTTTATTATTCTATTAAATTCTAAAAAACAAACGATCTCTTAATCTTATAAAAACTTATGTGGAATTCAACTTGTTTGGTAATGGAAAAAGGAGAAAAAAAGGGAGAGTGGGGGCTTAGTCTTTCTTCCTCTCATGGAAAATCCTTTCTTTTACACTCTATTTCATTTTTCTGAAAATTACTCATAAAGCTTTTGGTTTTTAAGGCAATGTTTATCAAGTCATGTGAGTGGTGGCAAAAGTTTTTTTGGCAAAGGCTCAGAAACTGACTTGAGCGTCGGAGGGTTCACGCCGGAAAAACTTTCGGCGCCTCTGACCGTCTTCTATGATTTCAGGTATTCGCAGGTTAATCACCAATAGTTCCAGAACATCTAAACAATTGACCAATTGATTCTCTACCAAATAAATCTAATACTGGTGTAGAAATATGATATTAAGTCGCTAATAGACTAGATCATATTTGGGCATCAACACAACTTAATAGATTATGCATCGTCAACATGTAAAATTTATATATATCATGTCGTATACACTTTTGTAATATAAAAGACATGTCAGATATTCTCAAAATCAAACGACAGATCATCCATTGTATGCGTTGGCACATACTATTTACGCTTGTCAATGACTGTCATATATATATATATCATGTTGATCTAGATTAGTTTGACCATTCTCATTCTCTCGATATTGTTCATCTTTTAATTAAGGGTAAGTTAGTGTTTATTGTTTACTCCCACTAGAATGGTAATCTTCAATTTATCTCCCACCGACCACCACTTTTAGTTCAAAAGATTAATATATATATATATATATATATATATATATATATATATTTCAAATCGCTTCATATATTTTGAAAGAAAATGGGAGTAAATTGATATTTTCATGATTTTAAAGGGTATATTGAAAATTGTAATTCTAGATGGGGTATATAAATTGAAATTAAGATAGAAATTTTTTTTATTGTCAACATTAACTCCTTCCACGACTATTATTAAACTACTCAATTAGACTATTTTAATTTACTTCAATATCTGATATTAACTTAAAATTTTACGCCTTAAACGATAAACTCATTTCCATAAATATGTATTTGTATTAGACTTGGGAAGTTTCTCAGTAATGATTTGTTAAATAACGAGATGATGAACAAAGATTACAATAATACATGTATGTAGAGTCGAGAACAAGTAAATTTAATGTGACTTCTTAATAGAGCAAATTGTATATCTGTAGAACTAAAAAAACTATTTTTTTTTGGGCATAATTTTTCCCATGCTGCAGAAGGAATCATCAAGACGTCTAATTCATCACAATACGCATGACATATATACCATATGAAAGGTTCTGGAGGTCTCTAAATGATGTGATTCCCACTTACCATGTTGAATCAAGTCACGGGATTCTTGGCTTTTATTCGACAACAGATTATCACAATCCAATCCATGCAATTAAACACTAACGAAGAATTCTTTCAAGTAAAAAATAAACTCGTACAGTGAATTCATATAATCTAACATACAATAGTTTCATGAATGCCTTCTAATTCTGCCGAATCAACACGTCATATCTTAAGCTTCACTAGTCATAAGTGATTACACAACTTCTAAATATTTAGTTAATGATTGGTTGGAAAAAATGAAGAAAAAGAGACCTAATTTCTAATTTCATTATTTAATTTGACATGAAATTTATCTCTTAATCTTTTTTTTTTTTTAATTTCTTTCTTCTCTCCTCCTTTTCTCTCTGCTCCTCTTGCTTTCTCTTCTTTCATTTCTTTACACCAGCCATGCCAATTAGTACTTGCAGATCAAGATGAAATTTTAATTATATTATTACACTGCGTTATTAGCAGATTTAGGTGGCGTTTATTTTTTAACTTAATGACTTAAAGTGACTTAACTTAATTAATTAAGTTAATTAGAGGTGTTTGTTTTTATAAATTAATGAGACTTTTTAGATAATTTTGACTTAATAAAATAAGCCAATTTTTTTGACTTTTTACTTAATAGAAAAATCTGAATTAAGTCAATTACTTACTAATGTAAAAAATATCCTTACTTTATAATTTATTTTTCATGTTTATCCCAAACTCACCCATACACATTTACCCCATATAAAAATATCCATATTTTTTCTTTCTTATATTATATATGATAAAATTTAAAATTTATAGTATTTTATATATTAAAATTCCAAAATAATTATATATTCACTTAAATATAATTTTACTTATAAATGTTAAAATATTGTGGTATTTAATATATTATTTATTTGACATTCAAATTTAATAAGGATACAAATGTAAAAGTACATATTTTTATCTTTTTAAGTTGAAAAAAACAAACAACTTAATACTTATTTTCTGAGATTCAGACGAAAAAACAAACATATTATTCAGATTCAGACATTTAGATCTATTTAGAATTCAGATTAATTTAGATCTATTCAGATTTCAAACAAAAAAACAAACGACACCTTAATCTCATTCTTTAATTATGTAGATTTAGTTTTTGTGACTCTTAATTGTGAGGTCACTACAGTGTAATATAAATTAAAAAAGGTACAAAAATACTAATCCAAATCATCAACTAGTATATGAATTTAATCAAGAAGGTTAAGAATCATTTGTATGCATGGTCCTACCTTTAATTAAAAAATATATATGCAACAACTGAACTTTTACATTTAAAAGAAGGTAAATTACCTAGACCAATTTGAAATATCCATCTTATTATACAAACCATATAATATAATAATAAGCGGAATTATTAAACTTAAATCAATAATCATGGCATTGAATTTAATTCCTACTGCAGCATATCATCGATCGGCAGAAAACAAAACAAGAAAATTGATCATCAATCACGTCAAAAAATGAAGTTGATGATTAATTAAAATGATGATCTATCGATCGTGTCGAACAGCAGCCATTGACGATGACGTGGGGAAGTAATCGTGGTACCTGCTGCCGTATAACACGGTGGATCGGCGCCGCTGGAGCATGCCGTAGTATCGGAGAGCTGACGTGAGAACTGAAATTAGGTCGACGAACAAGCATGCAAATTGTCGAAACACGTACGCGCTCTTTCTGAAAACTACGCTCATCGTTACCGATACCGTGTCTTCGAATCTAATCATGTCCTCGTTTTCAATCTTCCTGTCGCATCGAAAATGCTGCGGCTACCTGCAGCTAGCCTTTTACACAGCTTTGACTCGAGGCTTGTGAAGGCATGTTGCATTGTGCAGATCATTTAAAAGTACTTTCATCTTGTAATTACTGAAATATCCTCACGGTATTTGCCTGTCGATTGAATGTCTCTCTTCTCAAATTTCGTTTCGTAATAATCTTGTATAAGTACACATAAGTATTTTCAGTCGTGTAACTGACGTGGTATTTTTAAAATTATAAAAGATTTTTATCTATAAAAAGCTTCAAGAAAATATTAAATGTTAGAGCTCTAATACAATAACATATGCATAGGTGGGAGTGAATGTGAATGTAACTTAAATTTAATATATACTATCTATTAAAGAGATTGATTTATCTTTATAAATAGTTGAGTTGAATTCGTTACATATTATATAAAAGTTAATTTGACCGAAACATGACTTGATTAGTCATATCTCAAGAACCGTAGTTCCATAAATATTTCCGCAATATTTGATGAGAATTCTCTATTTTACAGGAAAAAAAAAATGTGAACGTAAATTAATTAGGAAGTTGCAAAAATTTGGAGTTCTCACGTAACTCAATAATGTGAAAACAATGGGTATTATAGTAAATCCAGATGAATGTCAGAGGGAGAGTACAAAAATATAGATGATGACATAATGGGCTCATTCTGAAGTTATTTCAGCAATTATTAAACATTTCTTATTGTAATTTAGCAAGCTTTAGTTGCAATATGTCGACACACATAAAAATGAAAATCTAATATCTTCATTTTTGTTAAGTCCGTTATACACGGATGTTATCGATATCAGACATTACAATTAATATTTATAATAATATTATATAATTAGGACCACCGTCATACATTAACACACTGAAGTACTTGTCTAAATATTTTAAACCCTTTCTAATATTCGAGAGGTGACTACTCCATTCACATTTCATAAAGGAGAGACTGTCTCCACTCAATTATATTGATAATTGAGAAAGTACTGAAATTAACCCCTATAAAATTCGAGAGGTGCCTACTCCACTCACATTTTGTAAATAATAGACTGTCTCCACTCAATTATGTTGATAATTGAGATAGTACTGAAATTAACCCCTATAAAATTTTTATAAAGGCTCGAACCTTGCACTCAACATTGTAAGTATAAGATTTCTCTCATTAGACCAAAGATCCATTAGTCTAATATCCTCAATTACTAACCCAAAAAAAGAAAAATAATAATTTGTAAAACAAAATGACGAACATCACAACGAATGTTTTGTCACTCCTTGTCATTATCTTAGCCACGTTAATTTTAGCTTTTTGTAATGACTTATGCATACTTTTTTAAACATTTAATAAAACGATTTTGACGGCAATTTGCTTTTTCTATGTTAATTTCAAGATATTAGGACACTTCTCAAATCAAATATCTACATCACTAAGCGAGTTGGTTCAGCTGAGATAAGTTTCAAATCTTAGTCATATGGATGGCAAAGTAAATAGATAATTCATGAGGATAGCAAGGTAATACTTATTAAAAAATAATTATTAAAGATTATTGAAAGAAAGTTTAGATTAAAATTTAAGTATGCATAGCCATATTTTAGTAGAAAATTAGTGAGAATATATTGAAATGAATAGAAAGAAAATATTCCAAGAGTATTATTGGTGCTTTGGTGATGATATGTTGAGTATTATTTCACGACAAAATATGTTCCAAATATTTCTCTTCAAATTACATACAAATCCTAAAATAATCTTAAGTTTTTTCTTCTGATCATATAATATATATCTTCATAATTCTAAACTCTTATAATTTTTCTCAAAAAATATTTTTTTAATTAAAATTTAAAATATAAATATAAATTATGAAATGGGATATGTGCAACAAATTTGTTAAAGAATAATTTATCTAAGTGTTTAATTAAATTTCCATTCAAAACAAGGGATGGGTGTACTCACAAATTGTTGTATTTCAATATTGCATACATTGGCATTCAATCGAAACTCTTTAGCTGGTCTACAAGAAGGCCCGAACTCTACAAAAATGGACCCAAAGTATTAAACCGAGGCCCAGCGGTATTCTCTATTCGACTGTATTTGCCATCATAGTATGTGAATTAGAGATGACAATGGGGAGGGGATCAACATCTCCGTACTCATCCCTAATATTTTGTATATATCCTTATTCTCTCACTGTCCTCGTCTGAATTGCTTGAGGGGATCTCCGTCTCCACCCCTAATAATAATAAGGGATTCCCGAAGGTCCCCGACCCCGAATAACTTGATATCTTTTTTATTTTTTAAACTTAATTTAATCATATTAACATAAAAATATATGAAATAAAATGAGAATGATCGTGAATGAACCTTATTTCATTATACTTCTTCAAACTTTTGGTATATATAATATTCAAATAATGATTTTCAAAACAAAACTCAAATAATGTGATTTTTATACAATAGTGACATGATTGTTGTCCATGAATAATGATACATGCTGATCACCGACTATGGCGCAACAAAGCCGCATGTGTGGCTGCTAGTTGACATTGTAATGAGCTAGCCTACTCGACCATTGACAACACGATGTACTATTGGGTTATGATGGGATGAAGATGAGTTGGGTGCTTGCTATTGCACGAATAATTTAGAAAAGATGAGCAAGACTATGAGAGAGTGATTTATAATTTGATTTGTGAGTTATGGGCTTATGTGATTGTGTGCTTTTGGTTGTAGTTAAGTCTAAATTGTATTAAACATTTTATCTTCACTAATATTTATATTATTTGTATAAATATTGTGATATTTGTTATTTACACCAATATTTAATGTTTTACAATTTAAAATTTATTATTTATTCACTAATAGTTCTAGAAAAATAAAAATTAAATTTAAAATTAAAATAGGGAAATGAGGAAATGGGGAGGGGATGGGGATTCCACTTCATTCCGTCCCTTCCCCGAATAAGTAATTAGGTAAAAAAAAATCGTTCATGTCCCTTCCTCAAACAAGAAATTTGGTATAAAATCATTTCCGTATTCTCTCCAAATAGGAAAAATTCCCAAGAGTCCTCGTCCCCGTGGGGATTTCTGCCATCCTTATATGTGATGATGAAAAAAGAATGTTTATCTTTGAAACTGAGCACATTAATAAGACTTTTGGGTTTCCTAACATTTTCTAAATATAAATATGTAAATTAAAAGAAGATTAAAATTTTGCATTACTTTATTAACAAGATTGTTCATAGAATGCAAGTCGTACAGGTTTCACTCGGGAATAAAAATTATTTGAATGACTTCATCACCTAGATAACTTATCGTACATCTTTATATATAAGATATATATGACATGTAGTCAATTGTTACAAATATAATCTGTCCAAGTTATTATTATTATTACTTTTTATCCTTTTTCACGTGCGCGTCCCGAATTTGGCAAGATTACTGCAAGTCTGCGGTAACTGTAGAAAATAAGTCGATATAATAAAATTGGCCAAACTTTTAGGAGCTATCTTTTACCTGTTCAAATATAACGTGGGTTTTTTTTTTTTAGCTAAATCACTCCCGATTTAGGGATGGCAATGGGCACCGCCCGCAGCAGGTTTGCAATTATCAAACTCAAATCCGTACAAAATTTAAATTACCAAACTCACCCGCAACCCGCAGTGGGTTTTAATTTTTTTTTAAAAACCCACCCGCAGCTGGTTTTAACAATTACCAAACCCGCAATGGTATCCGGCGGATTTTTTACGGGTTTCCGTATTTAAAATCACAAATGTTTAATATATAAATTTATAATAATAACCTCAAATTTCATATAACATATTCAATTTTATATTTAAATACTATAAATGAAAAATTAAAATTTCTACATCAATTCAACACAAATTCTCAAATTTAAGTATAAATTACACAAATTTATTTAAAAAACACAAACTAATATCTAAAAATAATAATTATATTTCATATTATCATTTAAAACAAGATTAAAGAGAAGATATGCATTTCATTCACCACCATAAGCACCCATCCAACACAATGCCTATAATAATAATTAAGAATAATATTTTCAAATACTAATTTGAAGGAAAATGCCTTTAATTTCCTTTAGGTTATGACTTTAGAATAGAAAATGAGTCATATACACACATACACAACTTTGAACCTTTAGCTATTTGGTAATTTGATTAATTACATTATTTTCTTTATATATTTTTATATTTAAATTAAATTAAAAATATTTGAAAAAAATTATTGCGGGTTTGGTGGATATCCATGCGGGTATCCACCGGGTATAAGGCTAATACCAAACCCACCCGCATCATGTGCGGGTTTTAATCTATAATATTAAACCCGCTCACAACGGATAAAATTACCCGCAACGGACGGATTTTAGCGGGTGGATTTGGACGGATTTACGGATTTGCGATACAATTGCCATCCCTATCTCGATTAAATAATACTTAGCAGTTAGCAGCAGCAATGACGGGAAGCTCCTCGTTTAATAACAACAGCCTAACAATCATCGTCGATCGTAGCGACTGCCTTGCCTTGCATGACATCACCCGTGACCAATGCTATTACATCACAAAGTACAAATAATTACGGAGTTAGTTTTGTGGACATTTATCTCATTCACCAACTCATTTGGGTGATGTTTGACCATTTTTGTCCAATTGCAAAATTAGTGGACAAATGTTATTATCAAGCAATTTGGGACTTGTGAGAAAGGGCTTTAAATTCTTTTATGTCCTTATTACTATTTAAGATAATTATTGTGGTCTTTAAACACTTGAGTTGTTCAATAATAAGATTTATTTAAGTTACTTCTCTGTGTAAATAAAATAGATTCTATTTATACTTATATATTCGAGTTGCGTCATAGAATTAGAATTTCAGTACCATAAAAATTCCCTTATATATGATTGATAAGTTCTCTGAAATGTTAAAATGACATCACAACAAGGAATAATCAATCATCAAGCTTTAGTGGGTTCCTACTTTTTACTTTCCAGAGTCTTGTTTTGACTCCACAAATTCTACCTTATTAGTCAAGCCACAATAAGGATTCCCTCCATTGGCATAGCATAAACATAGTGCCGCGTGACTCAGGCATCTTTTGGGAAATTTGTTCCGGGCCATGCGACCTATAAAAAAATAAAACTAAGTATATAGAATCCTCCAACTCCTGGATGCTTTTTGATTAAAAAGAACATTAACCACTCAAACGCACCTTTAAGGGATTGCAGGCTAAAAAGCCAAGCTTGTAGGGTCTCAAAATGGCCCTTCGTGCTTGGAGTTGTGCTCTCACGAGCAATGGAGATGCTTGGAGTTAGTGTCGCACTTTCTTTTTTGGTGTTGTATGATGCACAAAAAGCAATGAAGAAAAGCTACAATTGCTGGACATGACAAAAAGTGATAAAGTTATTAAATAATTCATTAATAAAAAATTAACATTTCTAGGTCAACCATTCTCCTTGTGCATCCGTAAAACAAATATAAAAGTTGGGATAATTTGTTAGTGATCTTGGGGATTCTAATTTGATAAGTTACTACGTCTATTTCTAAATATTGAAATTATATCTTTATATGTTTTTCTCATTTATGTTATGTACACACGAGACTTATTACATTCCTAAGATTTTAAAAAATCTTAAAAATTAGGATAATTTGTTTGCAATATACGAGGGTATTATTTAGATCAGCTCTATATAATTATATGTATGTATGTATGTATATATATTATAATGTTTTAAAATATTTAAAAAAATATATTTCTCTTACTTATGTGTGCATGCGAGAGGTTTAAATGATTAAAATATTTTTTAACTATAAAAAACCCGTCACAATTTCTGGGTGATCATATGGGATGATTTATTATTATCATTTATTGTTTGAGAAAACGATATTTTTGACTCTTGAGACTAAACAAAATTATTGTAGAAATTAATTATTAGGTATGGACTAAGTAGAAAAAGACTAGTTCATCATTTATTTGATTCCTAAAATACATACACATTTGTCTACTTCATGTCGCTCATTATAGACCCACTTGTCCAATTCAATTGTGTGGCTTGATTAATTGATGTTGGCTTATGCAGCAGCCAAACATGGCCAAACACTCATGTGGGTTTGAATTTTGACCCCAAAAATCATCATCAACAATTAAATATTTGACAGTGTTACTAAAATATCAGATAAATTTAAGACAAGATGATAGAATTTGCGCGATTGAAGAAAATGGCACCACTTTCTTCCACATCAATCGAAGAAATATATGGGAAGACATAGGTCATCATTTCAATTCGTTGGGATTAAACTAATGAAGCTATCCCTCCCTACTGAAGTTTCTTCTAGAAGACAATATTTTGGATGAGCTTTCTTTTCTATTTTTACAAAACGGATTTTCTTCGTATCCGATCGCCCTTCCTAATTAATAAACATTAAACCAATTTAAACTAACAAATTAACTCAAGTTTAAGCAATTTTGCAATGCCTTTTGGTCATAATTATTTATACTCTAAAAGTCTAAAAGGGAAAATAACTTTTCCGTGGAATCAACCCTAAAAGATTAATATGACGGCTGCTGTGGTAATCATAAGAGTAAAATACGCAAAAATGTTTCTTTATGATGTTACGTCGATGGATGAAACATTGCTATAACACTATCATTTTAATGCATTTCTTTTGTAGGGTTATAAGATTACAACAACTTACACAAGTAACACAATACCTTCGTTTAAGGGACCATGCCTGTGATACATGTCTGCCTTCCAAGTACAATTTTTTAACTTAATTATTTCACTCCCATAATTTGTTAGATCATGTCTTCCTTCACACACACACACACACACACACACACACACATTATTATTATTTTTCCCCTGAAATGATGAACCTTAATTTGAAAAAAGAATTAATTCAAGTTCTTGTTGTTCTCAAATCTTGTAAGTAAGAAAGCAAGGTAGGGATAAGCAAAGTCATACTTAGATTTTTAGTATTCACTTTATTATAATTTGAATTCGACTAACTAATCAAAAAACGCTAATTCTATCCTAGATCAGTCTTATATGTGCCTACGCAGGGAGTATTTGCTCCCAAATTAAGAGAGCTCAACTTTCTAGTGATTGAATTTCATGAGGGATTCAAAAGTGTATCGAAGACAAACACTTAATAAACTAATCTTATCTTTCAGTGAAGATGATTATGTTCTCTTAGAATGTTACTTCCTCCAAATGAAAAGTGAGGTTAGTTGCCCACTTTTGTTTTAACTTTATCAGGCCATGTGCTTTTGCTCATTTGAGCCTAAAGAACAAAGATAAGTGGAGGACATGAGGCGTCGGTCTCTTCAATTCAATTACAACTATAATGCTACGTTTGGCATTGGGCGGTGTCTTTTTTCTACAGATTTGACATTTCACCCTGTTGATTCACAAGTCCTTATCAATAAACAAAAATGAAAGAAAAATAAAAATAAAAAAACGTGTTCATTTGTGAACACTGTTTGTCACTCTTCGGTATAATATAAATCAGTTTTATACTCGAATCAATCAAGTGAATTTGAGATATCTATTAATTTAATTGTCTGACTGTGACAAACTGTAATAGGTGGACATAAGATGAGATAACGATCGACGTGTGGACGGCCTATTGATAGAGCATGCGTGAAAGTTTTGTTACACAAAATTACAAAGTATTCTTGGCGTTTAGCTTTGAAATCAAGTGCTTAATTATTTTGAATTTTTAGTAAACTTTTGTCTGGACAAGTGATTTAGACTTTCGGGGGGTTCACTGCATATATGTCATTGCTTATGGTCTTGTCTTCAAAATTATTTGAAGCATATTTTTTTGAAGTTGAATATTTTTAATCCTTAATTAATCATGTTGAAATAGTTGGATCCCTTCACATTTTTGTGGTTAAAATGGAGGAAACTAATACTTTTAAACCCATACTTAGTATGTAGAGCTTGTAATAGTTGTGTCTAATAAACTTTGACGACAATATTGTAAACATTCGGAGGGGCAAAGACCTAGATTGAAAAAAAAAATGATTAACCATACGAATAAGAAATGATGTAAATTTCAACTATGGCATAGAAAGCAGTTTGAAAAACACCTAAAGGGTGAGTAAAATCCCTTTTAAAAGAACCATCGAATCCTCGGAAAATAGCCCGACATGGACTCATCCTCAATGAGAGATTTAGCGGATCAAGCAGCATCACACTCGGGACAAACATAGTAGTTATTATTATTTTTTTCCCATCAAACATTGTGGTTATTTGCCTTGAGAAACAATTGAAAAGATAGTAACCCTAGAAATTATGTAGAGGAAGAGTATAGAGAAACCCAAGTGCAGCAAAAAATATATAGTCAAATATCAAATGATAAAGCAAGACTTAAATGTCTAACACAAAATTTTAATTCATGATTCGTATTGATAATGCATTATATTTTGAAATGTTTGAAGGGAGTATATAACTTGTAGGTTTATAAATGTTTCAATATACAAAATATTAGGAATATAATTAACACTCAAGAGCACGCAAAATAGTAAATACAATGGATTCAAAAGAAGATGCAAATTAGCAAATACCACAAAGGTTACATTGTTAGTGAAAATAAGTCTATACTAGCTCATTAAAGTGAGAGGTTCTCTAAGTCTCCTTAGAGTTACGTGGGAATTGTTTTTATCAAAAAAATTTTGGACCAAATTCTCTCAATTTTGGTGTCGATTTTCAAACGTGTTTATTACTTTTTTACCAATTAAGACTCATCCTTTTAGATTTTTAAAAAAGTACAACAAACCTATTTGAGCGTTTTAGTCTTTAGTTTTTATATTACACCACTTAAAATAAACCCCATCAACAAGAACATGGCAAATTTCAACACAAATTTGAAATAATAAAAATCTTTGCAACGGTTAAATTTTGGTAAGAACCTAGAAAGGGCGAATCTCTGTGGCGCATATAGGCCAATCATCAACACACATTATGACTAAAGTTTGGCTGCGCTGGCTGCAAAGCCAAGCCATTCTGTCTTCTTACATCATTCATTCTTCAGAACTAAGCATCTCCTTCAATCACACCTCCACACGCATTTACATTTGCTTTGCTTAGCTGTTTTTTCACATTACCGCATCTCTATTTTATTTATTTTATTATTGTTATTGTTTCTTTTTTTTGCCAAAAGTAAATTCTCTAAATCAAGACAAAAACAATATGAGTGGATGCACCGCCAGCTCTATCTTAACATAAATTATTCTTCTTCTTTTTTCTAATTTACCCAAAATGCTACCATTGTACTTTCCTATAATTGGTGGCAAAAATCTTTGTTGGCTTTTATTTGTATATATATTTCTGCATCAAAGTAATCAGAAGTTGGCAAATTAAGTTTTATATATAGCAAAAAATGTTATTACTATGGAAGAAATATTTCAACAGTACTACAGCGTGACAATTATAATAACCATACAAGTTATAAATATGACTTTATATGTTACTAGCTATCTATGTATTGGTGAGTTTCAAGTACGATAATGGTGTATAATTGAAACATAATATACATTATTAATTTTACATTAATATGAGATATCTTTGTTTATGACTAACACAACCACGTAAATAGTTTGAAGTAGTATTTTGGTTTGGTCAGTTTAACTTTTCTTAATTTTTCTTTTTAAATGGTGTTATTAGGATTTTACAATCTTTGCAGTTATTTTTTGGTGTATTGTCAAATTCCTAGTTTAGGAGTATATATGTTACCACTTACTATGGAATTACATAAAAAAAAAAAAACATTGCATAATTGTACACGAAACAAAATTATTGAATAAAGTAATTTATTAGATAGGAATATTTAATATAGGGTAAAAAGAATAATAATAAACATTGAAATATTCTTTTATCCTATAAAAGAAAATAGGAATAGAGCTAAATTTTATGGCCTACTTAAATGAAATATTATAGCATTGTCGCCGTTATTAGTTACCAATAATAAATTTTTGGTGTATTGTCAAATTCCTAGTTTAGGAGTATATATGTTACCACTTACTATGGAATTACATTAAAAAAAAAGATTGCATAATTGTACACGAAACAAAATTATTGAATAAATAATTTATTAGATAGGAATAAATAGGGTAAAAAGTAATTATGGCCTACTTAAATGAAATATTATAGCATTGTCGCCGTATTAGTTACCAATAATAAATTTTTGGTGTATTGTCAAATTCCTAGTTTAGGAGTATATATGTTACCACTTACTATGGAATTACATTAAAAAAAAAGATTGCATAATTGTACACGAAACAAAATTATTGAATAAAATAATTTATTAGATAGGAATATTTAATGTAGGATAAAAAGAATAATAATAAACATTGGAATATTCTTTTATCCTATAAAAGGAAATAGGAATAAAGTTAAATTTTATGGCCTACTTAAATTAAATATCATAGCATTGTCGCCGTTATTAGTTACCAATAATAAAAGCTTCAAATCTCAATCTAATAAGTTTCAAGAGAAAAAACAAAAATAAAAAATTCCATTGCAATATTTAATAAATGATAAAAGAAAAAGCAATAAATAAGTATTCGAAACTAAAATCATCTAAAATTGGGAAATTTAAATCATTCTCAGAGTAATGGTATACTTTCCCAAATAAGTAATAATAATATTCTTCCATTCTATAATAGAATGGAGCGATCAATAATTTTATTATAGTTTTAAGTTACAAAATTAACCATTTAATAAATGAGTGTTACGAAAACACAAAAATATTGAGGTACAATCGTTCTAAAAGTTTTTATTTAGTATTCATTAATTAGATAATATTTTTCTGTAATTTTTAAAAATTATATGTTACTACATTCATTAAGTAAATGTACATTGAATACGATAAAAAATATATTAGTTTTTTTTAAATTTTAATCTTTATAAAGAGGAATATTATTTATTCTTGGTTCTTATATTTTGCGTCACCATTACAATTACAAACATCAAATGAAAATTAAGAAAAATTATTAAACACGTGATAAATAAAAGAGGGGTAAAAAAAAAAGCACGAAGACAGGAACACAATATACACCAAAACACACACACACATTCACTCCCTTTCTCTGTTTCTTTGACAAAATCCTTAAAATTTCCCCTTTTTATTTTTGTTAGCCGCCACTACAAAATTTTTTTTATATGCCCCACCGCCACGACGGTCGCCATCGCCATCGCCGCCTAGGGTTTCGTCACTCTTCGCTTGTCCCCTCCACTTTTCTCAGAGCTGGATTCTCTTTCTTTTCTCCGTCGCATCTCCATGCGCCGCTGGTTCAGCGGCTTCGTTGATTAGTCTCCGCCCCCCGGCCCTTCCCCTCCCCTCCCCTCACCTCCACCCCATACACATCGCTCACATAATTTGTCGATCCCAAATTTAAAAATTTTCATCACGGTTGTTAGTGTTCTGTGTTATGGTTTGTCGAATTTAGGGCAAAAACGTAAATTGCGTCGATTTGATTGATTTATTTTGCTATTATTAAGGGTTTCTGGTGATTTGGATGGCATTGGGCGACTTGATGGCGTCTAGGTTTTCGCAATCCGCCGTCGTTTCGAATCACTTGAACGACGACTGCGGCTCCGCTCATGGCGACGTCGATTTGAGGAGAGATTCTGACACTGCGAGTAGTAGTTATACCAACAATGCGTCCGTTACGACGATTACCACCACCACCACTAGCTTGGCTTACTTGCCTCAGACTGTCGTTTTGTGTGAGCTTCGTCACGAGGCTTTCGAAGCTTCTACCCCTACTGGTCCTTCTGACAGCGGTCTCGTCTCCAAATGGCGGCCCAAGGACAGAGTAAGTGCTCATTTTTAAACTATTATCGTGAAAATTGTTTTCTTTTGGTTAATTTTGAGTTTATTGATGCGCCATTGGTCGTTTCAATTGATTTGGTACATGAACTAACCTTAGAGAAAGAGTATCTTTAAAAAAAATTGATTTTTTTAGGGTTATTTACTTGTTTTAGTCAAGATTTTGTGCTATTGGTTTGATTTTTTGAGTTCTGTTTAGGTTTCTGATTAAGTTCTTTTTGTCCAACTTGATTTTAACACTTGGTGACATATACCTTGCTTGGTTGCCTAAGTATTGAAGTGGTTCTTTTACATCTGTTAATTGTTACATGCCTAATGTGTAAGAGCAGCATCTGTTGCTCTGCTTATTATGATAAATTTTGGGAAAAGTGTATTTTATACCTTAAATAGGTATGGGTGGAGTATGCAGGCTTGAAATTTGATAAAGAAACTGTTACATGATTAAAAGAGTTACCGAAGAACCGGGATCTCCAAAATTTATTTCAAAAAATGATATATTACACCAATGTCATACCTCCCAATGCTGCTTGAGCCGACGCATAGCTCCTTGCTCAGAATTGTATGAGTCATTGTCTTTCTGGTTGCTCAAAATAAATTGAAGAGACAGGGATGCTGTGTTGAGGGTTGATTTCTATTTAGTTTTACCTTTTATGGTCTGTTGCTCATGTTGTGTCCATTATTTAAGCTACTGCTTTTTTTTTGGGGGGGGGGGGGAGGAAGATGTTCTGAAGGGATATGCTTACTTGTCTTGTTGTAGATGCTATGTTTTGATGTTATTCATTTGTCTATTTGGTTTAAATCTTGTGCAGATGAAGACAGGATGTGTAGCTCTAGTTTTATGTTTAAACATTAGCGTTGATCCACCGGATGTAATAAAGATCTCGCCTTGTGCCAGAATGGAATGCTGGATAGGTGCTTTTATGAACTGCTAATTCTTACTTATATTGCTTTTAAATGTTTGCTCTGGATTCTTTCGCCATCTAAATTTTTTTTTTTAATAAGAAACTCAAAATTGTATTAAAGATGAAGAATACTTGTTTAATTGTTATTACCTAGGAATGGGAATAGTTATATTTTCATGGTTTTCTTGTTTTAACATGCAAGGATTTTAAATGCTTTTGATCTCTTTCCTGTTATTTGCTGATATGTGGGGATTTATTTACCTGTTAAATTGTTTATTCTTTCTATGTTCATGATGTATTTCTTGTGTGTGCAAGTTAGTCCACGCTTGGTCTTTTTTTTTGGGTACCTTTTTTTCATTATAATGACATTGGGTAATGAAACTGCTGTGTAAACTATTTTAATTCCAATTTCAATTATCTGTCACAGTTATCAATTTTGGCATTTTACTTAAATTTGGATTGCTAAGTGCTTGACTTTTTGGAAGACTGCTGTTGACTGGTTTGCCTAAATTGTTTTCATTGATAATTATCTGTTTTCCTGTATTTAATTTGTTTCCTTGAATGAGGTCATGGTTGGCAAATATAAAATTTTAAAAACTAAGCCCCACCATCAATTTCAACTGTCTTATGGTCAGGTCTTTCTTTTTCTGCTAGCGTGTTGGCAAGTAATTGAAGCATAGTAGATTTTTTTTTTTAAACTTTTGCCTCTTAGGCTATAAACTCCTTTATATTGTTAAGATCTCTTTTTTGTTTTTGTTTTTTGTTTTTTTTGGTAGATCCATTTTCTATGGCCCCCCAGAAAGCACTTGAAACGATTGGAAAGAACTTGAGTCAGCAGTATGAAAGATGGCAACCCAGGGTGAGAAGATATCTGACTTCTAATTCTTGATACAAAACTATATCAAGTTCAATTTCAATTTACCTTCGGAGATGTGAACAGGCTCGGTATAAAGTTCAACTAGATCCTACCGTAGATGAAGTTAAAAAGCTTTGTAATACATGCCGTAGATATGCAAAGGGTGAGAGAGTGTTGTTTCATTACAATGGACATGGTGTGCCCAAACCGACTGCTAATGGTGAAATCTGGCTTTTCAATAAGGTTTTTCCTTCTGTTGCTTCTAATATTTCCCAATTTTGTTATTGTTATTATTTCCTTTGTATTATTTTCTGAACTTTTCCTTTCACTAACTGGTGTAATGAGTTCAGAGTTATACACAGTATATTCCCCTGCCGATCAGTGACCTTGATTCCTGGTTAAAGACTCCATCAATATATGTTTTTGACTGTTCTGCTGCTGGGATGATTGTTAATGCATTCATTGAGGTATTCAATGGTGTTTTACTAAGAATTCATCATTAAGATGATCCTATGTTGTCATACATGAGTTTTGATCTCTATCATACTTTTGATGTAATTGTTTGATTGATTTTTAGCTTCATGACTGGGGTGCGTCTAACTACTCTGGATCAACAAGGGATTGCATTCTGCTTGCTGCCTGTGAGGCACATGAGACCCTTCCACAGAGTGAAGAGTTTCCTGCTGATGTTTTTACTTCTTGCCTCACTACACCAATCACAATGGCATTGAGATGGTGAAACCTTGACTCCTTTTCTTTTTTTCTTTTCATTTTGTTAATCTTTGGAAGCTGTCTGTGTTTGTGTGCTTTGGGAATGAGTGTGAACTGTGAGCATCACATTGTTTATCGAAGTAATTATTGTATAGCTTTGGTTCTTATTTTGTCTGGTGAAGAATAATATCTATACTCATTGACATTGGTATTCTCATTTGGGATCAGTCTTGATCTATGCTAGGGCATTGTGGCATTAATCGGAGTTTAATGTATTGCAAGGTCTTAAAGTTGATTTCACGGTAAAGAAATATGCAACAACTTTATCTTTTTGAGAAGTAATTCTCTCCTTGCATTGTTGATGCCTATAAGCAGATCCTGTCATATTTACCAGGAGTTGCTGGGCTGATTGTTGTCAGATGATATGAACGTTTGAACTGTAAGTTTACATGAGTAAACATTTTCACTCTGTTTATCACAAGGACCTTAGTCTTTCAGATCTGGCCATCCTAATTGAGTGCAGATTTCTTTAGCTCAGATCTGTTAAGTGATAATTAAACTTTAGAAGTTGTTTATAGTTGGTTTTAGATGCATGCTATTTTTTGCACCTCGTTGCATAAAGTTTAATGCATGTTTGCAGGCATAGTTGTGTCCGGAAGAATCTTTCCTCTCTCTCTCTCTCTCTCTCTCTATATATATATATATATATATTTATATTTCTATTTCTATTTATGTTTATATTTATATTTATATGTATTGATTGAGCTTGCTAATTTCTGATTATTTATATATATCATGTCTTCCAGGTTTTGTAAGCGTTCATTACTGCATGAGTCCCTTGATTATTCTCTTATAGATAAAATTCCTGGCCGCCAAACTGACCGTAGAACACTTCTGGGTGAATTGAATTGGATTTTCACTGCAGTCACAGACACTATTGCTTGGAATGTTCTTCCTCATGGTATTTTGCTGAGATATACTATGCAGTTTGTTATAATGCAACTTTTAATTTCATGCATGTTTCATTTTGGTGAGCCATATAGCCAATGGTCAGTTCTTCACTGCAGATCTTTTTCAGAGATTGTTCAGACAAGATTTGTTAGTTGCCAGCCTCTTCAGGAATTTTTTACTTGCTGAGAGGATTATGCGTTCAGCAAATTGCTCTCCAATTTCTCACCCCATGTTGCCTCCAACCCATCAGCATCATATGTGGTATTTAGTGGGGTCTTATCTTATTGCTAAATTCATTTTATTACTTTCAAATTCAAATTATGATGGGATTACTTGTTTTTACTGCAGGGATGCATGGGATATGGCAGCTGAAATTTGCCTCTCCCAGCTGCCTTCATTGGTTGCAGATCCTAATGCTGAATATCAGGTTTGCTTTCGTTCTGATTTTGTTTCACACATACAAAGTAATGAGTTTCTTAGTTTCTGAGTTGCCTGGTTTGTGTCTGTTGCAGCCTAGTCCTTTTTTTAGTGAACAGCTGACGGCTTTTGAGGTGTGGCTTGACCATGGATCCGAACATAAAAAGCCACCGGAGCAGTTGCCCATTGTTCTTCAGGTATGATACTTCTCACTCATGGTGAATCAAATTAAACAAAGCCGGGTGTCTGTGACCCTCCTCTCAAGTTTCAAATTTTGAATTGGGTGCTGCCAGTACCTACCTGCACCATGAAATTAGGAAGTTAATTCCATTAGCCAATCAAAATATTCATATTCATGCCCAGAGTGATATACTATGCATATCAGATGGATTATGGCCATTTGAGTTTTAAGAGTTCAATCATTTGTAATTTTCTTGATTATCCTTTCTAATAAGTGGAATTTTTATTAATCATTAATGCTCACTTCTCTACTTGCTCTCTTGGATATTTTTGTTGGCGTCTTTTATATTTTGGTGGGATAGGCTTTACCTGCAGTGCAGTATAGTTTGTGAACAAAATGTTTTCACTCTTTTGTATCTATTGTTTCTTTTTCTCCTCTTTGTGACATTTTTAGAACAATTACAGTGTAAACGAAGATGCTTAATCAGCTGATTATTTGTGTTTCAGGTTTTACTTAGTCAATGCCATAGATTTCGGGCACTAGTTCTTCTTGGAAGATTTCTTGACATGGGACCCTGGGCTGTAGATCTGGTAAGTATTGCTGTCTGCGGTTTTCAGTTATTCTATCTCTGAGAATTGTGTATTTGTTGTGATTAGCGAAGTTTTGTGATTTACTTATGGATTGAATTTGGATATTGTAGGCGTTGTCAGTTGGGATCTTTCCCTATGTTCTGAAGCTGCTCCAAACTACAACGCCAGAACTACGGCAAATTCTTGTATTCATATGGACAAAGATTCTAGCACTTGATAAGGTATATTGATGACTGATTCATAATTCTGGTGTAGATATAGGTTTGTGAATAGCTACACACCAAATCGTGCACACAAGCACAAACATGCTGCTCTCATATGCCTGTGGTAGCTTCTAGCGTTCCTTTCTTGGGGCTGTTTGCTGGGGTGGATACAACGAAGAATGAAATGTCAAAAAAGTATATTTCCTACTACATACATTTTGTTGAGTATTTTTCTGTACAATTTATTGATAACAGAAGGATGGTATAAGGGTGTTAAAAAGCTGAGGAGAATTGAGTATTTGGTTAATAAACTTGCCTTGGCGGGGCCTTAGCCCATATTTTTGCAGAACTTGGCTCTGGTCCAGTTTCTTTATGATTCTTATCTCTCTTTTTCTCTCTTTGCTATCTGAATTTGCAAATGCAAACATGAAAAGAAGGGCAAAAAATATCAAAACTAATGTAAAGATGTGCAGACTGGACAGTGCAGAAGTGCTATTTACTATATTTTTTAATCCATGTCTGGTTATATACCATATTCCTCAATCGTTACTATATCTGAACTTTTGTACAGCAGTAATACTAAAATTCCTTCTTGTGGGATGACAGTCTTGTCAGGTTGATCTTGTTAAGGATGGAGGACATGCTTATTTTATCAGGTTTCTTGATAGCATGGAAGCATATCCAGAACAGCGAGCCATGGCTGCATTTGTATTGGCTGTCATTGTTGATGGACATAGGCGGGGCCAGGAAGCATGTATCGAAGCTGGTCTGATCCATGTGTGCTTGAAGCATATTCAGGGTTCAATGCCAAATGATGCACAAACTGAACCGTTATTTCTTCAGTGGCTCTGCCTGTGTCTGGGCAAGCTGTGGGAGGATTTCACAGAGGCTCAAACAATAGGTCGGCGGGCAGATGCCCCAGCAATTTACGTTCCTCTACTTTCTGAACCACAGCCAGAGGTGTCCTTCTTGCTTTGTAGTTATAATATCCTTCAACTAATAAATCCTTCGATTGCTGCGTAATGTCATATCTTAGTTGCTGAAGCCATTTATTTCAGGTTAGGGCTTCAGCCGTCTTCTCATTGGGTACCCTGCTTGATATTGGGTTCGACTCGTGTAGAGATGGTGTTGAAGGAGATGAAGAATGTGATGATGATGAAAAGATTAGAGCTGAAATTAGTATCATTAGAAGCCTTTTAACTGTTGTTTCAGACGGAAGTCCACTGGTCCGAGCTGAGGTTGCTGTAGGTATGTGACTGATACTAATCTGCTTCTGGATTTCTGTTTATTTTTATATTTTTGAACATTCATGTTCATTTGTGTTTTGTTTAGAAACTTTAAAAGCCACATTTTTTTGGAACCTTCAGATCCTGCATGTTTAAACAATGTTTACTTAATCAAGAGAGTCCAGTGTCCTAAGATTACTGCACAACCTAGTCTCTCACATTAAAATTCTTTTCTTGCTTCCATTTTTAGAATTTTGAAAAGCTACAGTCTTGTGTTTCTTTAGAATTTTGAAGAATATAATAACAGATTATTTAACATTTATTGGCATACTATTTGGTTTACCTTGATATAATTAATATGCAAAACTAGATTTTCTGAACTGTTATTATGGAAAAATGATTTCTTTATATGATTTTGTTTTTCGAAGAAGCCTCTGTAATTTGTAGAAAGAATCATGTTTCTGTCTTAACACATGCATATAAATGGAGACTTTGACAAGTTTATATTTTCGAAAAAATGATCCATGTTTATCCAAATATTTTCTTGCATTGTATCATGTGATTTACATGTGTAACGTAGTTGGACATGCAATGTGCTATATTTGTGATCTCATTGCCTGGCCTGTGGAGTTTATTGGGAATCACAGAGGACAAGTGCTTTCCATTTATGCATTGCAGTGAGGTTTTTGGCAGTTGGCTTGGGGGAGGGGAAAGCTGTATTCAAACTATATCCATAGATTCTGAAAGCATAACTGAGTTGATTTGTTAATGTCTTTACAGCTCTTGCACGCTTCGCCTTTGGCCATAAGCAGCACCTCAAGTCAATTGCTGCTGCTTATTCGAAGCCTCAGTCCAATTCTCTCCTGGGTTCATTACCTTCATTAGCTCATATAAAAACTACTGGAAGTGGAAGTATTGTTTCTTCTCAGATTGGTCCATTAACGAGAGTTGGCAATGAAGCAGTTGTCAGAGATGGAAGAGTCTCCACGAGCAGTCCTCTTGCTAATGCTGGACTGATGCATGGGTCCCCATTGTCAGATGATTCATCCCAACATTCAGATTCTGGAATCTTAAATGATGGTGTCAGCAATGGGGTTGTCAACCATATGAGGCCAAAGCCTCTTGATAGTGCAATTTATTCACAATGTGTATTGGCTATGTGTACTTTAGCTAAAGATCCATCTCCACGCATAGCAACTATTGGTCGTCGGGTACTGTCCATTATTGGGATTGAGCAGGTGGTGACAAAACCTGTTATGTCCATGGGCAACACTAGCCGGCCAGGTGACCCTACAACTGCAGCTCCAACGCCTAGCCTTGCAGGACTAGTTCGTTCATCTTCATGGTTTGACATGAATGGAGGTAACTTTTTCATTGTCCTCCATGCCATCATTTTTAATTCACTAATATGGTTATCTTTGTGTTAGCTTCACAGGACGATTATATTGATCCTTTTGATTGAATTGAAATATGTTTTCTTTTACATTTCAATTTCCATTAGGTGCCTGCTATCTTTGGTGTCTTTATTCTTGTCTGCTTGTTTCTCTTTTTTTGAAAATCATGAAAACATCAATATTAGCTGTTTTTTGGCAGGTCATTTGCCATTAAAATTTAGAACTCCTCCTGTCAGCCCACCACGGCAAAGTTTCTTACCTGGAATGCGTAGAGTTTGCTCTTTAGAGTTCAGGCCTCACTTGATAAATTCTCCGGATTCAGGATTAGCTGATCCACTTTTAGGCTCTGGGGAGCCATCTGCGGTTTCAGAACGCAGTTTGCTTCCTCCTTCAACTATCTACAATTGGAGTTGCGGCCACTTCTCCAAGCCACTTCTCACTGCAGCAGATGATACTGAAGAAATATTAGCTAGAAGAGAAGAAAGAGAGAAATTTGCTCTGGAGCACATTGCAAAATGCCAACGCTCGTGTAAATCTTTTGATTTAGTTTTTTTTTAGTGATTTATTTTTTTTTATTTTTATGATGGTTCTTGTGTGAGGATCTAATTTGCTGTTAATTTTGCTGGCCAGCTGTCAGCAAGCTTAATAATCCAATTGCTTGCTGGGATACGAGATTTGAAAAGGGTACGAAGACGGCCTTGCTCCAACCTTTCTCTCCTATTGTGGTTGCTGCTGATGAGAATGAGAGGATTAAGTATGGTGTTTCCTTTTTCTTTTTTCAACTCTTTACAAGGCTGTTTCCATTTGTTAGTTCACTACACTAATGTGGCTTGTGAAAGAAATCTTATTGTCTTGCCTGATAGGAAGAAATGCCTAGATATGGAGCAAGTCTTAGGCAGGCATTCTGTCTGGTCATGAGTTCTTGTGGTGGAATCCCTCTGTGTCTCTCTGTGTCTCTCTCTCTCTCTTTTTAAATATTAAATAGGGCAGGTTCTACTTTGTTTTGGCTACTGTATGAACTTCTTAGCATGTATTTGATTCTCGCAATATGAAGTTACTGCTGAAATGTTGAATGATAGAGGTCCAGTGTCTTCAAGCTGTATCTTAGGTTGTTAGATGTAGATACCTAGTTCATCTTCCCCTTAGGTATCATGGGAGAGCTTATGAGTCCCACTGGGGATTGTAAGTGAGCTGTGGATGTGTTTGCAATTTTCTTGTTATTGCCCTGATATGGATGTATGTGACACTTAGTGCATTAGATGCATCCACAATACCATCTTACTATCAATTGATTTGGCCACTCATGGGGTTTCTCCGCTGTGAGATGGTTCAGTTAATTTCATTTTTGTTGTTTATTAGATGTAGTAAGATGGGTCCTCTGGTTTCTTGTAATTGCATCTCTCTCAAATGCATGAACTGTTCGGTATTTGTTTCTTCACAGGATATGGAATTATGAGGAACCTACCCTTCTCAACAGTTTCGATAATCACGACTTCCCTGACAAAGGAATATCTAAACTCTGCCTTGTGAATGAGCTTGATGTCAGCCTTCTGCTTGTCGCTTCATGTAATATTGTTTTCTGCATTTTTTTGATTTGTTGTTGATTGGAATGTTAGATGTCCTATTATTTTGGCTTATTTTCTTATATGATGTAGGCAATGGAAATATTCGAATTTGGAAAGATTATGATCAGAAGGACAAACAGAAGCTTGTTACTGCATTTTCTTCAATCCAAGGTCACAAACCTGGCGTCCGATGTTCAAATGCCGTTGTGGACTGGCAACAGCAGTCTGGATATCTGGTACATTTTGATTCATGAAGTCTGTAGGATTTAGTTTAATCGCAGAATTCACCTTTGTAGCGTTGTGATGCATTTTTCTGATGTCATATTGTTAGTATGCATCTGGAGAGGTATCGTCCATTATGCTTTGGGACCTCGAAAAGGAGCAGCAGATGGTCAATCCAATTCCTTCATCATCAGACTGCAGCATCTCAGCACTGGTGAGTTTCCACTCACTCCTGTGCAGTAGCTGAATCATTTGGAGAACAATGATTATTTTCCACAACTTTTTATATTCTTTTAGCTTGTATATTAGGTATAGAAAATCTCTCTAAGATAGTAAAACTTTAAAGTTACTGGACATAAGAAATTTGGGAAATATGTTACAAAATGGGAAATATGTCGTATTTTGACAGATGAGTTCAGCAGGTTTGGAAAACACTGCAAATCTATGATTACATTAGATTTGGTGGAAAAATGTGTTAGCTGGTTTTCTCTTTGATGCATTGCCTGTTAGAAGTATGAAGACAGGGCTCATGGACGCATGTCAGGATGCTAAGATGATACAAATTCATTAGACTGAACTCTTTTCTAATGTGGTGTTTTATCAATGACAGTGTGCTGATATAAAGAGATTGTTATGTAGAGTTAGAAGCTTTTGTTGATGAGTTATATTTGTATCGTGTAGTCTGCTTCTCAAGTTCATGGGGGTCAGCTTGCTGCTGGTTTCGTGGATGGCTCTGTCAGACTTTATGATGTTCGCACACCTGACATGTAAGCATTTTGCATTAATTTTAATTCCTGGCCGGCTGGCCCAACACAGAATGGATATGTTTTTGTGATTGGAGCGTTCCATCAAATTCAGAATTCAATGAGCCATGGTAGATTCAAATATATTTGTTGATGACAATCCTGGTTGCAAGTCCTTGTAACCATGATTTTTTTTTTTTTTACAATTCTACCTAATACTTTATCTATCAAGCATTGTTCATAGGCTCTACATACTGTACGTTCTTCTTTAATAATAGATGAAGTATACATGTTATCAAGTGTTGTTTATAAGCTCTATGTGTTACTGTGGTGCTGTCTTAAAAGTAATGTGAAACTTGTGAGGAAAAAAAGATCTATCTTCTAATTGAAGTTTTTAATGTTTGGTAAATATGAATCTTGACGAATGATTGTCAGTAGTAGTAAATGTAATATAGGTTGTTCATCAGACAACTGTGGAGAATAATCACCTTAACATCCAGGTCACAGTTGCAAGTCTTTACCAAATACTTAGCATCTGTGCTAAATCTGCTACGCAGTAATACTGAATGAAGCCTAAGAGTACTATTACAACCTCTGTTTCATTATCTCTGGATTTGTATAAATTCTGACCATCTGATTTTTGTATTAACTTCTTAAATTCATAGGCTTGTCTGTTCGACACGACCGCATACTCAGCAAGTAGAAAGAGTTGTGGGGATCAGCTTTCAGCCTGGACTGGATCCGGCAAAGGTAAATGGAACACCCAAGTGTTTACCATCTTTTTCTGACTTTTGATTTATTTTCTTGCATCTTGAACTATTTACTGGAAAACTGAAGCTAATTTTGCCTTAGTTTACCACCTCACTTGTTCTTTTTCAGATTGTCAGTGCATCACAAGCTGGTGACATCCAATTCCTTGATATTAGAAACCACAAGGATGCCTATCTTACAATTGATGCTCACAGGGGCTCTTTGTCAGCTTTAGCTGTTCATAGACATGCCCCAATCATTGCCAGTGGGTCAGCAAAACAGCTGATCAAAGTTTTCAGTTTGGAGGGTGAACAACTGGGCACCATTAGATACCACCATCCGAGCTTCATGGCCCAGAAGATTGGTTCTGTAAATTGCCTCACCTTCCACCCATACCAAGTGCTTCTTGCTGCCGGTTCTGCAGATGCCTGTGTCTCTATTCATGCTTGATTTGATGTCAACTCACGTGCAAGAAATGATCTATTTTTACTGGATTCAAATTCCCAAATTTGGAAGGCAGCAAATTGAGGGCAGGCCAACGCGTCAACAATGCACATTTTATTCAAGTCATGAAATGCCACACGTTCTGCTGCCGCAGTTGTCCTTCACTGTTGATAAATTGGAAATACGGGGTCGGGGAAATTCAAAGTGAAGTTGTATGCTATACATTCATTTGCCTCCAATGGGGAGTCTCTAACATGTTGGGTAAGAAATCCTACATTAGGGGTGCTTTGGCAAATAATTTGTTATATAGGTAAATGTGTGTAAATAGGTTTTTTTTTTTTTTACCCCTCCTGTTTATCTCTCCTCCCATTTCGGCGTGTCCGTTCTTCTTCCATCCCTTTTGTTCAATTTGTAAAAGCAGCACACTTGTTGCAAACAGTGAGTGATATGGGTAATTATCTCCTGAAATGTGGGGGTCTTTAACTTAGGCTTTCCATTATGTAGTCTGTTTGAATTTATGGATCACCGGGCCTTAGTCATTCTCAGAATCGTGACGTCCAGCAAACAATTTTGAAACGTGTTCATAGAGAACACCCAACAAACGACCTTTATCTCCTGAAATGTGGGGGTCTTTAACTTAGGCTTTCCATTATGTAGTCTGTTTGAATTTATGGATCACCGGGCCTTAGTCATTCTCAGAATCGTGACGTCCAGCAAACAATTTTGAAACGTGTTCATAGAGAACACCCAACAAACGACCTTGCGCGTGTTGTTGAGGTTGGTTTGTTGCAAGTGACTTAAGAGGACATCAATGGCAAGGCGGTAATCATTAATCAACCAGCTCACTCACAGGAATTGATTGTTTTAAGTTCGAAAGTTGCCGAAAATCATGTCCAATTCAAGGATCAAATCACCGAAAGCTACAAATGACAGTAACAATTACAAACACAAGCCATACCAAGAACCGAAAAGGGTGATCTTCATAACCAATGACACCGCAAAGCTATGACTGACATGGATATATCTAAGGATACATAGATACATTCCAACCTAAACGAAGAAATTTGCATTCACCATATTCACATGGATATATCATATATCCTGTTTTCATATAAAACCTGATGTACCACTAGAATTTCTCACTTCCTCCCACCCACCATACCTTGCCCAGAAGTTCCCGACAAGCTAGGAGATGAGCTGCTCGTCATCTTAAGCCTGGCATCTGCACTGCCTAGAATATTCAGATCTTCAAATAGTCTGTATGAAGGAATAAAAGGCTTCTGTGCTGTCGTTGAGACTGGATTTCCTGGGCCAGAACTTGCCGGAGGATCCCCATGCTTAACTGAGCCATTGCTCCCTCTTATAGGGAATGAGTTATTTGGTTGCAAGGGTCTGTAAGATGTGGGCATGTTGGCTTGGGTACTTGAAAACATATTATTGGCACCAGCGAGATGATTTTGGTTGTTAAAATAACCGGGGGTAGGAGCCCATGGTGGAGGAGGATATGCAGATGAATATTGAGGATATTGAGGCTGCACCCCTGGCTGGAATTGGGGTTGTGATTGTGATAATGGCTGTGATTGAGGCTGGGCCCATGGAGCAACATAGTTGTTGTAAGGCACCTGCCCTTGATTTCCAGGATAAGTTTCGGAAGCATGGGGATTTCCTTGAGTGCTCAAAGGAGCAGGTACCTGCTGTGTGCTCTGACTGGAAATTGGTGGTGTTTGTGGGGTATGCGGGGAGGTCGATGTAGTTGACAAGGTAATACTCAAAAGGTCAATAATGTCCTGTTCTTTTGAAGTCCTCACTGGTGCAGGTGGATCAGGCAGAGCCAAAGCATTGGATGGGGTGGCAGCTGGCAAAGATGAAGTTGCATTGCTATTGTTCACTGGCACAAGAGCGCCCCCAGTTTCTGCAGATGTATTCTGAGAAGGCCCTGGCTTCGGCTTGGAATGCCTGCACATATTATCAAATGGAAAGCACAAATCAACATCCTCAATAAAAAATAAATTAAATCCGCATTTACAGCAAACAGAACAGAGAGGAGGTCAATAAACTATTGCTAAGTAGTCATGAACAACCTTCGAGCTAGCAGTGCAAAGTCATCTTCCTCTTCTTCCTCTTCATCGATTAGGGCCCTTGTCACACTAGCAACAGGTGCAGGGTGGTTACCATTAGGTGTTGGGCTCGAGTCACCAGCATCAGTCGATTTGAGGCTAGATGTGGCACATGCTTCATTTGGTTTAGGACTTAAATTTGTAACTTCAGTTGGTATGGGCAAACCAGATGCTATAGCGTCATGTTTTGCAAGCAAGTTCTGCAGAATGTCATTTAATTCAAGACCCCGGCCAAGAAGTTCCTCATCCCTGCCACATTGCCAAAAATACAATTTTAGATAACCATTCATGACCCCATGGTACTGCACGTTGACAGAGAAATTCCACTCCCACACATGATTACACATCATTGACTAATTCTACGGATGATATAAAGAGCAACATGCAGGAAGCTATTAATCCTTAAGAATAGCCATTTGGTGAGAACTGACCCGGTTGTAGTAAGCATCTGCATGAGCTTTTTTTGATTGGACCGACACCGACTGACGAGATCAACAATTACCTCATCTTTTACTGCCTACAAACAGTAAAAAGAAAAAAGGTAAAAGATTTTACACCTCTGTTAGGGTAATGATTAGAGTTAAAACTATGATTTCACATACCTCACGGTCGCTAGGATTTACAGCTTGCAGCATGTCACTTAACAGCTCCATAACATCTCGCATAGAATCCAAGCTTGAAAAACTACATGGGCAAGAAAATAACAGACTTAAACTATCTCCAGAATAACTAGACAAAAAGCAATATTTCGCGGTAACAAGGGACCAGATGCTGTGAGAACCAAAGTGAAATCCTCACCTTAAAGTTTCAACCTCTGTCGCCATTGTTTCGTCAAGCCTTCTTGAGGAATTGCTAGGCATTCCATAACTAGCTTGAGCTTGTCCTAGAGTGGGGTGGGAAACAGGAGGTGTAAATATAGGAGCAGCATCTGGTGAACGCTTGGGAAATTGTACTCCATAACGCTGCATTCATACAGCCCACAATTATTGAATTATCTAACAACCGAATGATCATCTATACACCGTCCTCACTCTTCTTGAATAAGAATAAAACATTCACTGATCTTATAGCGACAGATGCAATACAGCAATGGTATTTTTCCCAAAAAAGAAGAAAATTAAATAAAGAAAAGAGATTGTGGATCAGTTGTTAAATTAAACAGACACTATACCACACTTCTATAATCAATTGAAGCACCAGGCTAAGTTCACAATATTCCCACCCAAGGCAGAAGAGAGCAATCAAATAAGCAATGGAATAGGAAAAGCTGTATGCTTACCCTTAAATCCTCATAAGCCCAGTAGTACTGAGGATGTTTTCCCCCAGGTCCACCGAATGCCTCTTGCCAAGAATCTAATAAAACCAAGATTTTATCCCTCAGCTGCATATCTGGCTGCAAAACCAATGAGATAAATGTTTTAGTTGAGGCCGAAGGCCTAAATAGACGTTGAACACTGTAAGAGACAAAAGATGCCATAAAAAGAACAGAAGGGAATTTATTACCATAACAGTCCAAGAAACAGATTCAAAGATTTTCTCATTATATCCCACGAATTTCCCATGGCACTCACCCAGATCATGTCATTCTTCAAGTAACGTACCTATTCTCCCAGTTCAAGTAAACTAAACTTAAAGTTACTATCCCTACATGGACATGACAGGGTGCTCTCATCAGTGCACTGGTTATGCATAAGTAAGGAACACAGCAGCTATTACAGAGAAAGAGAAAATTTAATTTTTCTTAAAAGCAATTTCAATCTCTCTCATAAGCCATATTAATCTCTCAGCAGACAAGTCATAGAGAAAAGCAAAAGAGAGAAAAACTAGTGGGCCTGATATACAGAAAGCTATTCAAACTGTACTTCCATATTATCAGAAACTGAAGTTCGTCAATGAATTTAGTTGTAGGATGTTACCAACTGCATAAACCACCACTAGCTGTTTACAAGTTAAATTATCATCTAAACAGTAAAATTCTTTATAATTGATAAACAATTGGAAAAATGACTATCAGAAGGGGATCAAACAGGCAACAAAAGCTTAAATACTAGAATAATAACTGCCTTGCATCTCATGCTGAAATACTACTTTTAAAAGCAAAAGAATGGTTACCTTCTTCTTCACAATTTTAACCATCTCTCCCAAGACATTCCTCTCAGCAATTTGAAAATGAACAAAATCACCACAATTCTTCACCATCGTCTCTAAAAGCTATAAAACAGTTATTCATGACATAGTTAAACAATATTAAGGTCAAAACTGATAAGTTGAAAACAAAACAAATATTGCAGTTAAAGCACCATTTTGCAGACAAAAGAATAAGTTGCAAAACTGAAGTCAGTAGGAGAATAAAAGATAATAAGAGAAAAGACTAGAAAGTTCCCAAAAAAGATAACAAGAGAAAAAACCAAAGGTTTCCAAAAAAATTTACCGTCAACGCAAGAAGTTGCACTTTTGAGTTCTTGTGCTGTAACCTTTTCTTCACTGCTTTCACAACATCTTTCGCCTGCCTGATCAATTCAACAGATAATCCATTAAAAAAAATTATTTTCATTCTTTTGAAACAAATAAAAACACTTCCTTAACACCCCCCCCCCCAAAAAAAATTAATAATTCTTCACCGTAAAGCTTCATATTGAAAAAGAAAAAAAGAAAATAAAAGAAAAGAAATCTTTATACACAAAAAAGCTATATTTATATTTTTTGTTCACTCCAGAAAAAAATATTAATAATTTCATCTCAATTTCATCATCTAAATTCTCAAATTGATTAAGAACACGCGAAGAGATATCTTTATGTTGAGTAAAATCAGGAAACCTAACTTACAAACTTAAGTCAACCGCATAAAACAGTAACTTGTAAATTAACAGAAAAGAAAAAATTGATGAAAATAAAAATACTCCATATTCTACCTATAATCCCCAAAAAAAAAATTATTATCAATTAGCTTTTTATAAATTGAAACCCTAAGATTAAACGAAAAGTTAAAGCTGTTATTCAAGCAGAATTACCACTGATGAGAATTGATGGAATCACAGATATCGATGTTCATAGTCCAATCAGGACTAATCAAAAGCTCGCTGGTCGCCTTGTCAACTGCGACAGTCGCCGAAGACGACGACGACGACGACGATGACGACATCATCTTTACTCTCTATCTCTCCCTCCAAATTAGATAACAGAAAAAGAAAACGAAAACTTTTTTCCGGTTTGTTTGTTTGTTTAGCGAGAAAATTCGGTCCGAGAAAAATACACCGCCAATAAATGCTTTCAAGCTCAAAGAATTTATATATTCTTTTTTTTTTTTTTGACCTTCAACGTTATCGTTGGCTCTCTAATAACGCGCAAATAATCGTCGCTTTTATTCTTTCTTCTCTATTAATAATTTTCTTTGATTCTGTGTTTTATTTCTTTTGCCGAAACTTCGTTTTCCCTTTGCCTTTCTTTTTTCGGTCATTATAAAAATCCTCGTTTTAGCATGCTTTTTTTGAATCCCTTTAATTCCACGCGTCTCCTTCAATAACTGAAATACACGCACCAGTGAATCTTCACAGCGTGGCATCTCACATTTTAGCAACAAAATTATTGAGATAATAACCACTAGCTCCCTGTTTTCTTACATTTTATGAAACAAGGTTATGGTTTTTATTTTCTATTTGTATCAAACAGGTTCCAAAACTCAAAGCTCCTGTTGGAATGACCATTCTACTAACTTTTGAGTTCTGAGCATCTCTTATAAGTGTATGTAATCTCACATTTAGAGTGCATTTGGTGCGACTTTAAAATATTTAATTAGTTTGCAATATATTTTATATTTTAACATAAAAAGGTTAATGTGAGGGGGGTGAGAAAAGTCGTAGATATGGAATTGGGGCGGCAAAAAAGAAAAAAAGAAAAAAAAAAAAAAGGGCGGATAATTATCAGTCACAATCGAGGTTGGCTTTGTCTCCTGTTTTACATTGATTGAGTTGCAGTTTTGTCAGCCAAGCTTCTAATTTTGAAATTTATGGAAATTATTTATTTATCTATTTACTTACCAGTTTTATTTTAGTATTGGGCAGCCGCAAGTACAAGTATGATACTTCTATTGTTCTTGACATTATTTCAGGACTCCTTGTTTGATTTGGACTTCAATTCAAGTCTCTCCTAAAATATGAAATGACATGTTATTATGTTCTCTTATATGAATAATTTTTTTTCCCCAAATAATGTTATAGTATCGTAAATTAATTATATCAAGCTAGCGTTCGGTGTGTGAGGTGATGTATTAATAAATCACCCATTAGGCCATTATAAGCATGACAAAATATTTTTTATGGGGACATTATTTTACAGTTAAGTGACGCTTCCCATGTGTTGTGAGGAGATATATAGCAAGAAAACTATTACTAATGGCCTAATATTATCATAGTGCAAGATTTTTTTGGAGGTGTTTTTTTATATTCTCCAAAGTATTTAATTCATGACAAATATTAGATATTTATAAAATTTGTAAGTGGTTGTTTTGGGCATATGCCTTTATTTAGTTTGCAATTGAATCGTTTCAAAGATTACAGAAAGATGAATGCAGATGTTTACCAATGTGTCGTGAATAGGCTCATCATAAGACTCCTTTGCTTTGGGTCTATAATTATAAATTGAAGACTTTTATTTATTTTTTAAGTTTCTTTCTAGATTATTATTTTCTTTATTTAAGTGGTTATAATTTTATTATATTTTAATATTTTCAATTTTACCTTTTTTATTAATTTCATGCGTCGAGGTTTCACTATAAAACCCTTAATCAATTTAAGAAAAAAAGCTAATAAATTTTACATACTTTGTAGTGTTATTTAATTATGTAAAAAAATTATTTTAATATAGTTTGTATCACTATAATAATAAATCTTATTTTTCCCTTAATAAATTACTAGTTAACGATTTTACAATAACGATGAGTTAACAGAAAGATATTTTAGGTTATTATTTAAAAAGTAAAAATGAAATTGGCTATTGTACTCATGCATTATACCCTAAGGATGAAAATGATTTTCCCCTTATCTTTATTTTGCTTTTGTTAATGTCTCTCCCAGCATGCTAATAGGTCAATGGTTTGTACTTTGTTAGTTGTAACGGATCATTTGACAGTAAGTTTAAATGGACTCCTTATTATACGCTTTCGAGTTGAATCCGTATGACTTTTCTTCTTCTTTTTTTTTTTTTCCCCTGGAAATAATACGAATATGAATGAAAATTGTGCTCTTATTTTAAGGGGGGGAAAAATTACAACTCAATCATTTTCATGCTAGCCATACGCAGCCATACCGTTTCTTTTTCTTCATTATTATTAATGAGGTAGAGTGAGCGTATCCAATCTTTATAGTAATAATTAATGGCCATGAAAAGATGACACATGATTTCTTACAAAAATTTTCCACTCGTTGAATACTGGGAAAAGATAAAGATGGCTACTGGTAGCGGGCAAGGGTAGACCATTGACTAGACCAATTAATTAATCAATATGCTCCGTTCATCATTCTGCTTTTAATCCATCCTATATCCACTAGCCATATCTACATCCATTCATTTTATTCATTTTTCAATCTTTTGCTTTGAAAACGACAACGTATATCGATTAGTATGGGTGCCCCCATTTCCAACTTTTGGACAAGTCATCACCTGAAGGCTGAAATCATTCCATTGGGTTGCTCTAATAATTGCGTGTGCCATTTCTACGATGTCTTCTAAACTAATTAAAATTTTAACTTTCTTCAAATTTTTTTTTTTTTCAATCATTCCAAGATTTTAAAGTATAGGCTTGCTCGTTTGAATTTACTTGCACAATTCATCGATCCTTGATTTCTTGTTCGGAGAAAATTTTCACCTCAAATAAGTAAAATACATAGTTCGATCGTGGATTTCTTTTCTTTTCTCTCTAGTTAAACGAGATTTTATCAATTTTAATATTTAATAATCATGCTTAGAAAAAGAAAATTTAAACTGGAACGAGCGTATAATGTCAGTTATGTCCTTATCCAATAAAATATTTTCACACATATAAAATAATGATATTAAGAGAGAAATTGCAACAATTTCGCATAAAATTACGTTCATTGCAATTTGTAAGGCAAAAGATGTCGGCTCTTCCAAATGAAATGAATACAGATATACTTTTTTTTAATACAAGATAAAATATATATAATATCATTTCAATACATGCAATAAACTTGATACAACTTCTAACAATAGATACACAACTGATCTTACTAATCACAACGTGAAAACATAATTACACCACTCCGTTACAAATTAGCCAGAAAATATCGCACCAAAATCGGCTCCAATATCACCCACCACCACAACCGCCGCCGCCTCCTCCGCCGCCTCCTCCTCCGCCGCCCTACTACTGGAGCTAGAGCTTGCACGATTAATCTCATCAAGAATCACAATTAGCGCCACAATGAATGCATAATCAACGTTGGGATGCACCGTCACCATAAAATTGTCCTTGCCCAGGAAAATGCTTTTAACTGTTTGCTTCTCGTGCATCTGCATATATAATCATTTCCCACGAATCATTAATTTCAATTAATCAAATAAGTACTTTTAGAATGCAAATTGCAATGTTAATTAGGATTTAATTCGATGCACATATTATTATTATGATACCTGAGCGACGATTGCGGAAGATTTGCCAGCATAGATTGTACAGGAAGAAGGCTCAAATAACCAGCTGCTGCCTTTGACGACTCTAAAATCGCAAACATCCTCTCGTGTGTTATTTGCTAAAAACACATCCAATTTAGTTGTGCTGGAAAACCACCCTGATCGAGCTATCTTAGCACTGAAGATCAAATGGCGACGCTCTGTGCTTTCTCCTCTGAACACCTGCCACCTGTGATGCTGAGACATTGCCTTTTCTCTAAGAGTAACGATGGGATTCCCGGCACCGTCGAGTAAAACTCGACGCCGACGCAGGAAAGCGAATACATCTTTAACTTTAAAAAGAATGTTACCATTTGTGTCTTTGACATCAAAGCCGCCACTACTAAAGATCATTACTTTCCTCACAATTGCTAGATCAATAGGGTGAGGGCTGCAAAACTGAGGGCTAATCACAGCCACCGGGTTAGCTGCTGCGCCACCGAAACTTGGCTGCTGTGCCATGGCGGGTCAATATCATCAATCAACAACAGCTTAATTTTTTTTTCTTGAATTGGTGAGAAGTTTTCAATTTGCAATTAAGATATTTATACAGATCGTCGAGAAGGATAATTACAAAGTCATGCGTCTTTCCAAGAAGTTGCAAGAAGAACAAGTCAAATTAATAATTTTAAGGCCGTATTGATTACTTAATAAGTTAATATTTGACTAAGTTAATGAATTTTTGCACTTGGTTTCTTAACTTGTTGTCCCATGGAAGTAGATGTACCACTCAATAGGAATAGATACGTTGTTCACTAGATAAAGTAAGAATTGAAGACTATCCAAAAAGTGTGGAATTAAATATAAATTATTAGACTGCCAAAAGCTTTGTAAGATGCATGGATATAGTAAGATGAGAACCGTCATCATCACCATCTACTGAACATGTGTCGAAACAAAATTGGAGTTGGTGGCGGCGGTGGCGGTGGAGATGGTGCAAAAGTCCAAATGGTGACGGTTGCTAATTAAACCGAAAAATTAAACAGAAGAAAGATAGAATTAGGAAAAAGACAAAATAATCAATAATTATTATAACACCCTTCTGTTTCTTGAACATCTTTCGGTAGTGAAATTTACTTCAAGCTCTTCCTGTGCCACTAATTGAAGAGATGGCTTAAAGACCATATATATGCAATAGCAGCTTCTTCAGCAGCGTCAAATTAATTAATTGGCCTAGCCAATGCCTTTCTTTCCTATGTGGTTTCTAGTATTGGCAATCGGCAGCATATCTCCCCTATGGCCGTCGCCGGACTCCGAGGTACCTACTGGATTGCCTTGAGCTTCTCTTTGGATTCCTGTAAAGCAACTGGGGAAAATTTTTTCCATTAAAATGATGATAATTATGTAGGGTTAAGATATATTGAAATAAAAGAAATGGTCGGTTTTATATATGAATATGGTATAGGACAGTCTGAAGCGGGAAGTCTTTGTTTTTTTTTAGTTTAAGTGGGGCAGTTAAGATTTGATGTATGATACAATTAAGAAATCAATAATGTTATGCTTAGTTAATTGGAATACTTAATTACTAAGTATCTCCATTATTGTGACAAATTAAAATGATATAACATTATTTAATTGAGTTAAGTGATATTTAATTATTTAGTCTCATTATTTTTTAATCAAGCGGTGAAATTTTATTAGTAACATATCAATTGAGATATAATCTAAGTATCTTGACTAAGTATTGCACTACTCTCAAGCAATACATATATAATGCTTATACACATATTCTGTTTGTGGTATGGTTGGTATGGTAACGTATTACCTCCAATTGACATGATTAGGTGACAAAATATGTAAATTGATGCAGTTTATTATATTATATATACATTTTTTTGTTTAAATTTTATATCCAAGTTTCAATAAGGATACACAGAAATTGTTATTTCTACTTGTAGATAGGGTTAAATCTTGCCATTTCCACATATCTTAAAAAAAAAAAAAATTAATTTTGAAAATTTTCAATTATTTCAAGAATTTTAAGCACAGGTTTGTCTGTTTCAGTTTTACTTTCACAACGCATATTGCTAAAAGAAATTTATCAGCTCAAATAAATTATAGACAAAGTTAGATCATGGATTTTTTTTAAATTAAAAAAATCTTAAACATTTAATTCAACTTATGAATCTCAATTAATTAAATAAGATTTCATCAATTTTATATTTAATAATGATTTTTTACAAGAAAATTTTAGGTGGGACGAACATGTAATGTCGTTTATGTCCTCATCCAATAAAAATCTTGTCTTGCATATATGTATTCACTTTAAAATTAACCAATAATCGGAGCTATAATGATATCAGAGTTATTATAACATACAAAAATCGGCCCCGATATCAACGCCCACCACCACGAGTGGAACTGGATTGGGCGTGCTTAATCTCATCAAGAATCACAGTAATCCCCACAATCAATGCACAATCAATGTTAGGATACACGTCACCATGAAATTGTCCTTGCCTATGAAAATGCTTTGAACCGTATGCTTCCTGTGCATTTGCATATTCATTCACGCAATAATTAATTTTAATTAGTTAAAAAAGTTTTACCTTTCAAATCACAAATTAAGTATTCAATGCTCCACAAGTTATTATTATAATAATAATAATGCCTGAGTAATGATTGTGGAAGATTCGCCAGCGTAGATTGCACAAAAATGCTCAGACCAGCTTCCTTTGACTAATCACAAACATTCTCTTATGTGTTGTTTGCTAAAATCACGAACCTGTCTATGTTACAGATTCTGTAACAAACATCTCCCGTCATCCCACCATCCGATTTTCTTTTGTTTAGTTTCTCACTCCATATCCAACCACATCCAACGGCTGATGCTGCAGTCTGTACCTTACAGAATCTGTAACGTAGTTTTGTCCTAAAATCACATCCACTTTAGTCCTGACATTCCACATTGAAGATATCTTAGCACCGAAGATAAAATCCCGAGGTTTCGTGCTTCGTCCTCTGAACACTTGCCGCCTGTAATGTGCAGTCCTTGTCTTTCATCTGAGAGTAACATGGAATTCCCGGCGCCGTCGAGTAAAACTCGACGCAGGTGCATGAAAGCTAGCACACCTTTAACCTTAAAAAGAATGTTACCATCTGTGTCTCTGATAACACAGATGCCACAAGTAAGGGCTATCTTTTTCCTCACAGATGCTAGATCAGCAGGGTGAGGGCAGCAATACTGATAACATAACGCCGCTAGCTTGGCTGAAACTTGGCTGCTGTGCCATGGTATGTCAATAATTAGTGGAGACTGTAGATGATCAATTATCAACTTAATAATTATTATAAAAGTTATATAACACATAACAATTCTCCAGAATGAGCTTTCTACTTTTTTACGATTGTACGCTATTGAGTCATACGGTTTTATAGTTAATTGAATACTGATTCTATTAAAGTACATAATTTAATAGTGAAGTAAATATTGATTTTATTAAATTGTATAATTTAATAATATGCCGGCATGAAATAAAAATGAAGGCATGTTAAGTATAGCTGAAGCTGGTGACGTGTATAAGCTGCTGATGAAGCTGATGAGTTGGCTGGCTGGTGATGTGTATAAACTGAAGGTGCTGAGCTGGATTGGGTTGTTGTTCACACCAACTAAAGATGTAATAGATTATCCAGCTGGCTCTGTTTTAGTAGTTAATTCTGAGTGTAACTATAAATACTAGCTATCACGTTTTCAGTGTTAAGCTTGAGTTTTTAATCAATAAAAATCAATTCAGTTAAAGTTTCTTTGTTAATTTTCTTTCACTTTCTCACTTGTCAAACAACCTATTAATTCTAAAATGGTATCAGAGCATCCACCTATGTCAGGATCTAATCATATAGCTTCCTCATCACTTTCATTCAACTTTGTTCAACCTGTAAAACTTGATAGATCAAACTACTTGGTGTGGAAAGCTCAAGTTAGAATATCGATCATTTTTAATGGACTTGAGAGCTTCATCAATGGTGAGAGTGTATGTCCAGAACGTTATCTCACTGATTCTATTCAAGAACTTCAAAGATCTGGAGCTGAAACATCACGAAAGCAGGAAAATCCAGAGTATATCTTATGGATGAAAACTGACAAACTTCTGCAGAGCTGGATGCTTTCGTCAATGGTGGACAATGTATTAATCATGGTGATCAATTGTGAAACATCACTTGAACTTTGGGAGATGCTTGCTGGAATCTTCATGTCACAATCCAAAGCAAGATATCTGCCTTTGAAGATGCAGATTCAATCAACAAAGAAAAGATCACTCTCCGTCAGTGATTACTTTAACAAGATGAAGAAAATTGCTGATAGCTTGGCCATTGGAGGTAATCCAATTACTTCGAATGAACTAATTATGCACTTGCTTACTAGATTGGATGAAAACTATGAATCCTTAGTCACAAATATACTTACTAGACTAGAAAAAGAGAGACTTACTGCTGAAGAGGTGTACTCTATGTTACTTAGTCATGAAACTAGGTTGGAAATGAGCAAAGGAAAATCACATAATGAACCTCTGCATGATATGACAATAAATTTTGCTCAGAAAGACCAAGGTTATAATAGATCTGGATATAATCAGAAAAATGTAGGTGCTGAAAATTTTGGTGCTTATGATAACAATCAGAACATGAATGCTGGTCCTGGAAGAGATGTTGTGTGTCAAATCTGTTACATTCCAGGCAATGGAGCTTATAAGTGCAAACATAGATTCAATCAAGGGCTTATTCTTAGAAACAACGACTTTGGTGGTTTCAGGCCAAGAGGTGGAGGTCAGAATTATAGAGGATTCCCTGGAAATAATCAGAGTTATTTTGGTAGAGGTTCTGGATACAATGGTTCTGCTTTTGGATCTGAATTCAGGCCTAACTTTCCCAGGCAAGTTGGACCTACTGGACCTTTCTTTGGCTATGTTGCCTATCAGAATCCAAGATTCATGAATCCTCAAGGAGCCTTTGACTTTCCAAGTGCAAATGGTGATTATACTGGTATTCCAACAACAAACATGTATGCTGGAAATTATGGTATTCCTCATAATGTCTCTCCCTCTGCACAATTGGCAAACTTCAGCAATGTAGCTGATCCAGCCTGGTACCTTGACTCTGGAGCAACAAATCACATTACTCAAGATGCAGGTATACTTTCTAAGTGCTCAACTTACCATGGCTTTGAAAAACTACATGTAGGAAATGGTATGGGGCTGCCTATTCAGAATGTTGGTTTTGTTGCTATTAAAACCTTGACTACAACACCTATATACCTAAATCATGTTTTGCATGTCCCTAAAATTACTAAAAACCTTATCAGTGTTTCCAAATTGCTTGCTGATAATAATGTTTTTATTGAGTTTTACAACTATGTTTGTTTTGTTAAGGACAAGAATTCAAGAGTCACATTGCTCAAGGGGATTGCTAGAGGAGGTCTTTATCAAGTTTCAAGCTTAAATGCAGTCTGTGATAACTCCAGTTCAGTGTTCCCAATGCCAACCACTTCTGAGTCTGTTTTTAATTCAATAAGTACACCACCAGTGTCTATGTTTACTCAACTAAGCTCATTTGATACTAAGTTTCCCTCTTGTATGCTTGTAAATAATTCTCAAATCAATAAGAATGTTCTTGTGGCTCACTTTGCTTCATATAATAAGCCTATTGATTATAGTTTACTACACAAAAGAATGGGTCATCCAACTACTCATGCTTTAAAACAAATCATGAAATGCCTGAACTCAAATTTTATTCTTCCCAAAGATTTCAAAACACAGTTCTGTGATGCCTGTCAACTAGGCAAGTGCCATATGCAGCATTTTCCCTCCATAGAAACTTCAACCACTCAGCCCCTTGAATTACTACATGCTGACCTTTGGGGACCAGCTCCCATTACCTCTTTACAAGGTTACACCTACTATTTATCCATCTTAGATGACAGAAAATCAATTGCTGGGTACTGTGTCTATTTTGGCCCCAATATGATTTCTTGGTGTTCTAAGAAACAATGAGTAGTGTCCAAGTCCAGCATTGAATCTGAATATCGAGCTCTAGCAATGGCTGCCTCTGAAGTGTTGTGGCTCAAGTTCTTGTTGACTAAAATTGGCATTTCTCTTGTCTCCACTCCTGTCATTTGGTGTGATAACCAAAGTGCAGCTGCTTTAGCAAGCAATCCTAAATTCCACTCTCGAACAAAGCACATTGAGCTAGATGTTCATTTCTTGCGAGAGAAGGTTGCTAATCAAAACTTCCAGATCCGCTATGTTCCTAGTTCTCATAACTCAGCTAATATCTTTACTAAAGCTTTAGCCTATCATCCTTTTCATCATCTCAGAACCAAGCTCACCCTCATGTCACTAGGCTGAGCTTGAGGGGGGATATTAAGTATAGCTGAAGCTGGTGACGTGTATAAGCTGCTGATGAAGCTGTTGAGCTGGCTGGCTGGTGATGTGTATAAACTGAAGGTGCTGCGCTGGATTGGGTTGTTGTTCACACCAACTAAAGATGTAACAGATTATCCAGCTGGCTCTGTTTTAGTAGTTAATTCTGAGTGTAACTATAAATACTAGCTATCACGTTTTTAGTGTTAAGCTTGAGTTTTTAATCAATAAAAATCAATTCAGTTAAAGTTTCTTTGTTAATTTTCTTTCACTTTCTCACTTGCCAAACAACCTATTAATTCTAAAAAGGCACAAGAGAAAGAGTGTGTGAGTGTTGACTTTGTTAGGAAGAAGTTACACGAAGAAAATGTCCAACAATATAAGGCCGACTAGTTTCATATTTACGTATATTCACTGTATTTTCTGGTTAATTTCTTATTTGTTGTCCTAGATACGTTATTGACTAGATAATCTAATAATTGAAGACACGTTCTGAAATTTAATTATGGTTTTGATTAATTCATCGGATAGGAAGAGCTAGCAGCACCGATCGCTAATAGCTAGTCTACCATATAGCCTTCATTCATTTCCAACAATTGATTGAGAGGAAGGACTTGGCGTTCAGTCGAAGTCATGTGAGGTCTTTCTATTAATTCCTCTTTTGTTATTTCTTTTAATATAATTATATACATTATGGGCGGGCCTATATAATGACAATATTAAAAAGCAATAAATAATTATTAGTGATCTACAGGTTCTTTATTGGTTAAACTGATGTTGCAAACCCTTTTTTTTATATTGATTTTCTATGTATAGTTAAGAGTAGACAGAAATTCAAATTTGCGTTTTCTAATAAAAGTTTTTATTTTTATTTTATTTTTGGGGGAGAGGAGGATTGAATTGTCTAAATAATACCCTATCCTAAAAAACTTAATTATTTATCAAAATAATTATATAATTTCTTTTATTACAGTAGTTGTCATGTAGTTTAGTTGATAAAATCTCTTATGTGAAAACAAAAGATTTAAGATTTAAACCTCACTCATATAGATTAAAATAAATTAAGTCATTTTTGGGCTATAATAAAAAAAGAAATAGTTTCTTTTATTAAAAGAGATAGTAATATAACTTCTAATTGAACAAAATATATTTAGAAAATGTTCCACGGAGGTGATTCCATCTATCAACTCCTACAATGTCCACTGGTCATATTTATTTATTTCATTTACTTTTCAATTTTTTGTTTAGAAAACGACAACGTATGTTGATTATTATGATGCCCCATTTCCAACTTTTGGACAAGTCATCACCTGAAGGCTGAAATCATTCCATTGAGTTGCTACAATCATTGCGTGTGCCATTTCTACATCTCTTCTAACTAAATAAAATTTTAATTTTCTTCATAATTTTTTTTTCAATTATTCAAGGATAATTAAGTATAGGTTTTGCCCATTTGACATCACTTGCACGATTCATCCTTGATTTCTTGTTAGGAGAAATTTAATAGCTCAAATAAGTAATATACATAGTTCAATCATGGATTTCTTCTCTTTTCTTCTTAGTTGAATGAGATTTTATAAATTTTAATATTTCATAATCCCGTTTACAAGATAATTTCAAAGTGGGACAAGTGTATAATGTCATTAATGTTCTCATCCGATAAAATATTTTCACACCATATAATAATGATATTAAGGGAAAATTTATAAAATACATAATATGATTTTCTCGAATTTACCATGTTTTTATTCCATTTCACATGCTCTAACCCATTTCACCTTGAAGAAAATTCCCTTTTCAAATTTGACGTGAGAGGAGCTTGGTTCAACTATAACTAAAAGGGTTATTTATTTTTTTACACTGTAACTAAACAAGAGATAAATCAACTGAAATACACTTCGGTACCCCATTTTGGGATCAACCTACTTATAGAAATAAGACATTTTTTTATAGTAGTTTATTTTCTAAGATCATTCTTTATGAAAATTATAAAGATCGATAAAATCGATAGTGATTGCTAAAAGTTGTTATAGCCGTTTTGGTACTTCGGAAAAATTTAGAAGCATCCAAGGCAGCTACAGAGCGGCGGCAAAACAAAATACATAGTTCAATCATTAAAGGGGACACGTCTTTAGATTAAAAAAGAATGTTACCATTTGTGTCTTTGACATCAATGTTGCCACCACTAAGGACCATTACTTTCCTCACAATTGCTAGATCAATAGGGTGAGGGCAGCAATACTGAGGACTAATTACAGGTACTAGGTTAGCGACCGCGCCGCCGGAACTTGGCTGCTGTGCCATGGCGTGTCAAGATGATGATCAATAAACAACAGCTTAATTTTTCTTTCTTGAATTGGTGACAAGTTTTCAATTTGTACTTAAGATATTTATACAGATCTTCGATGAGGATAATCATAAAGTCGTGCGTCTTTCCAAGAAGTTGCAAGATGAAGAAGTCAAATGATAATTTTAAGGCGTGTTGATCGACTTAAAAATGTCAATTCGGTGCTGCGTTGAAAATTGAAACAACGGCACCGAATTGACCTTTAAATAATAATTTTAAAAAATGAGAGGAAATGAAGCCTATGAATAAAAGGTGAGAAAAAGTCATTTTTTATTTTTAGGGTTTAATTTAATAGCTCATTTCATCCTTATTTTTCAAACAATAGTAAAAAATATTCTTCTATAAACTAATTATTATTATAAAATTGTTAACTAATAATTCATTAAGGGCCAACCAGTTCTCTCTCTCATTAAAAACTGCTTCCTCTCTCACTCAATCCCTCTCTAAAATCCATCATTTTCATTCATTTTTACATCAAATTGATTCACAAAAATCATTCCCCATCATTCTTTGTGCTCAAAATCATCCTACAAATTCATTTCCATCACTTAAATCACTAGATCTCAAATCAAACCTAGGTTTTCAACTGAATTTTCTCTCTCTAAATTTCTTCCTCTTAAGCTATTTTTTAACCGAATTGCACCTCAATATCCCTTTTAAACCTCATTATATTCCTTTTTCATTGCCTCATTTATCTTCAAATCACTCAAAATCATCGTGTCTAGTTCAATGCCGATTAGAGCAAAAGGGAAAGAAATTGTTCAACAAGCCAAACGACCACGACAAGCAGGGGGCACCTCCAATCAATCCAACTTTGAATCCAAACACTTTTCGAACAAGTATTTAGTCAAATGATTTCACCAACAATTCATGACCCGTGAGATACTTTTTTTTTTTTTTTTATCGGATTGGCTTCATAGTTTCAGTATTAGTCATAAAAATTTGTTTCAATTGTTGGAAGACGTTGGTTGGATTAATGCTCTTGTGATTGAGGAGCATGTGTATCTCGACTTGGTGAAAGTGTTTTACTCGAATATGGATATTTTCAAGAAGAAAAAGAATCGAGTAATCACCAATGTTGGAGGAGTTTTGACTGATTTTGATGTTTCAGAGTTAAATTCTATTCTAAGAACCCCCGATTATGGCCTAGAAATTTTCTCCACCTAAGAAATCTCCCAAAATTAGTCATTATGTTCATGTTGACGCCGTTAAAAATATATGCCAGCGTAATGATCTTTCTGACGAAAATTGTAACATCTATTTCCGCACTTAATGTCTATGTCTCTAAACTCGGATTTTACTTTGTTTTATTCATACTATTGTGCTTCTTAGGTCAGGGCATCTAGATGAGGTTTCCCACATGGATATTGCTTTGATTGAATTCATTCTTAGACGTCGTTCGATTAACTTAGGGTACACCATTATCCGAACCAAGCTTTCTATACCTAAGTTGATTACCCGTTCTCTTCCGTATGGTCATTTTATCACTCAGACCTTAAATATTTTAAGGTTCCTATCATTGAATCATCGTGTAAACCTTCTAAGAGCATGGGGGATGAAACTGTATATGCTTAAGGATTTGAGTGGAGAAATGGAGCTTGGGTAAAATTCACTAAAAACAAGTATAATTTTCTTACTCTGAGTGATGATCGACCACTCAACGATGTGGTTCCTTCTGATTAACTTCCTGATTTCTCACTTCAATTTCTGGACCAGTGTAGACGTCGAGGCCCTCCAGTATCTGCCTCTGCATCTGCGTCACCACCTCTAGAGCCTTCTGCCTCTGAAGAGGTGAAGATTATTTATGTGCAGCAGACCGATTTTCAGCAGCACATTCTTGAGCAACACCAGCATCTTATTCATGGACAACACCTCATCTTTAAGCACTTCGTCATTTCATATCTGTTTCCACCTCCATCACCACCATCCTCACCACCTCAGTAGTCTCTTATGCTTGTATTTGGACACACCAACATTTACTTCTTCATGCTCTTTCATTTTCTATTTAGATTATGTGAATGATTATGCATGTTTGTTATAATTTTGGATTATGTGTTTGTTTTAGATTATATGGATTTAATATGGTTGTTGTTATATTTTTCTCTTATATTTTGGATCATATGGAACTAATGTGCTTGTTTTGAGATTTTAATTATTGGTAGGGGGAGCTTTTTACTCCTTTTTAAACTGAAGGGGGATGTATGATATGTAAATAGAAAATTTATTTGTTATGAAAAATATTCATATGCATTTATGCGGGGTATTTAAATTTTTCAATTAGTTTTTAATCCTGCACTTATTAAGGGGGAGCTTTTCATAACTAAATCAAATTTTTATAATGTGTTTTGTCATCATAAAAAAAAAAGAGATTGTTAGTCTATATGACTATAAATGTTGATTTTGATTATAACAAACCACATATTTTGGAAAAACAAATAATCAGTCATTGTGTTTCTATAACAAGACAATGTTTTTTTTGTGAAATTTGTTGTTTTTCAAGATGTGGACTAAAATGAAAGAGTTGCTATCTTTGATTATAATAAGTATTGTTTTGAATTCTAGAGTTAGGTCTATTTATAAATATTTAAAATGTTTTGGACCATATTATAATTTTCACATATTTGGGTCACATCATAATTTCAAAAAGTTTTAGGAATAACAAGCATTATTTAGAATAGGGGTGGGCATGGGTTGGTTTGGGTTGGATTTTAAATCAACCCAAACTAAACCATAAAAATTTGGATCCAACCCAAACCAACTCAAATATTTTTAACCCAATCCAAATCAAACCATTTGGGTTTGGTTTGAATTTTATTATCAAAATAATTTTTATTTTTATAAAATTTAATTATATCAAAATTATAATAATTATTAATTGTTATTAATTATTAAATTGATATTAAAATATAAAAAAATATAGTGGATAAAAATTATAAATTTTACAATAACTTAATCCTTAAATTAAAGAATACTAGAAAATAAAAAAAAAGTTTAATCACAAAAATTATTATTTCTCAATAAATAAGAACGTACACTTTAATAATAAACTTTCACAAACATAACATTAACAATCTAATAATAAATTTTGCCACTTGTTATTTATTTAATTATGCAATATTTGTTTTTATTTATCGTTTTGGTAGTTTTGTGTTATGTTGTCTACTTATATGCTTAATTTTATTTACATTATGATATTATATAGTGTGTATGCTTTATGTTCTAATTTCATTATATGGTAAGCAAAGTTTTGTACAGGGCCTAATATAGGCATTACATTCAATTATTGACAAAAAATTAGCCGCCATCTAGCATATCGTACCCAGTCCAAGCTGAGTTATTATTGATCACTAGTAGAGTCTCCTGCTAAACTATGATGTTCCTTCCATGTGGGAGGAATTATTTTTGTAAATAAGGAAAAAAAATTATGTTATTTACAACAATATTTATTTAATTTAAATTATTTTTACATGTTATTTTCATTTTCTAACTGTTGACAACTTATCACGCCGTAAAAAATTTAATGGTGACCTTTTCACTTATTTGTGTTCATTTATTTTGTTTTCATTTATTTCATTTGAAAAATTTGAGTGTTGGGGTTTTGTCCATGACCCATGGGTAAACTATACCCAACCCATAATGAAATGGTTTTCTATATAAAACTCACATCTAACCCATTTTCATGATTTACCCAACTCAAACCATTTAATTTGGTTTGGGTTTGGGTAAACCCATGGGTTGTGGGTTTATGGCCACCCCTAATTTAGAAATTTTGAAATTGGACCTATTTGAAACTATTCACAACGTTTTGGGTCATAATGCTGTTATAGAAAGTTGTGGGGTGAAACTATAATTTTAAAAAAAGTTCTGTTAGAGTGCAATTTATGCACTAGTTCTGCATTGTTTACTTCCCTTAATATCGATGTTTTGCACATAATAATAATGATTTACTTGTGTTTTACTTTTATAGGTGCAATTCTATGGATTGATGATAAAGTTTAACTACAAGATGATGTTTAAGGATAATTGTTCTTTTGGAGAAATTAGGAGCGGCAGAAGAACTTTGTTGATAAGGCGTGGGTGCGTGCTGTCAACTGCGAACCTGCAGTTTTTAGTTTAAACGTGTTTTGTATTTTTGGCTATTTTTGTAATTACGAATTTAATATTTAAGATATTAGTATTTTATTTTAAATAGAACTCTAAAAGAGAAGAGAGAGAGAGTATTTAAGGAGGAATCTTTTGTGAAAGAAAGAGGGATTTTTGGATTGGGGGAAAAAAAAGAAGAAACCCTAGATCTACTTTTTCTCTTCTCTCTATGAGGAACTAAACCCATTTTTCTGGTTGAAGGTTAATGAAGCTTTGATTCATCACTACTGTGAGATCTTTCTTGTGCTTTAATTGTTTTATTACTTTTTGGGTATTTGTTTATTCTCTGAATTATTTTCATGATTATATTTGTTAATTAGGTAATTGGCCACTATTTAATTATCAACTTAATCTATTGTCAATTAAAGGATTCATCGTATGAAGAATTTAATGTTTGTGACAAATAACATAGCAGAGAGTTGTGTTGTGAGAATAAACAATCTAATTTAAATGAATCATCTTATGTGTTGATTAGGATTTGGGTCTCTCTGGTTTTTCAGGCTGTCAATTGATTAAATCCTATGATCGTATCTAGGGTTGTCTATTGATTAGGGAAATAATCAATGGTCGTACCTTGGTTATCGACTAGTTAAGGAGAGATTGGCTATTAGAGGGTCTCAGTAGCTATAACCGGTCTATTCATGAGTAATAATAATCTATATTTGAATCAATGATCAGTAGTCGAATCAAGCTGAGTTAATTCCTTCAACCAGAGCTTTCTCCAATTTGAATTACAACTTTAATTTGCATTCTTGTTATTTTTAATTTGATTTTTATTATTGTCAACAATTCCCCCATCTTACGTTTCACGTTTCAAAAGGATTTAAATAATTACCGATCTCTGTGGACACGACCCTGCTCAGTCACTATACACAATTTATTTAGAGTAGGAATTTATTTTTGTTGGCTTCGACACCCATCAAATTTTGGCGCCGTTGCCGGGGATTGGTGTCATTTATTTAATCTTTTTTACATTTTACTTGGTGTATGGTTCGTTCTTCTCGTACAGGTACACTTTCGTTTGATCCTGAAATTGAGAAGACAGCTCGCCAGCTGAGATAGCAGACGAAGCGAGCTAAGCAACGATCCTCGTCGCCTTTGCTTTCTGAAACAGATACGGTGCCTGATTTAGTTGAATCATCTAGCGATTCAGAAGAACAAGTGATGGATAGAGCTGCACCTGTAGAAAGAACTCTTAGAGAGTTAGCTGAATCAGACTTGAATCAACAACCACTCTGCATTCAATATGCAGACTTGGAGGTAAATTTTGAATTAAAGTCTGGTCTTATTCATTTATTACCCAAGTTTCATGGTTTTGCAGGTGAAGATCCTCATAAACACCTTAAGGAGTTTCATATTGTGTGTTCAAGTATGAGACCACAAGGCGTGACTGAAGAGCAGATTAAGCTGCGTGCTTTTCCGTTCTCTGTAGATGGGCTAGCTAAAGACTGGTTGTATTACTTGCCTCCTGGATCGATTACAACATGGAATGATTTGAAGAAGCAGTTCCTCGAGAAGTACTTTCCTGCTTCAAGAGCTGCCAACATCAGAAAAGATATTTGTGGGATCAGACAACTTCTTGGGGAGACTTTGTATGAGTATTGGGAGCGATTCAAACAATTGTGTGCCAGCTGTCCTCAGCATCAGATTTCTGATCAACTTCTTATTCAATATTTTTACGAAGGACTGTCATTGATGGATAGGAGTATGATAGATGCTGCTAGTGGAGGCGTGTTGGTGAACAAGACCCCTACTCAAGTAAGGGAGTTGATATCAAATATGGCTGCCAACGCACAACAATTTGGCAGCAGGCAAGATGCCACTTCAAGGAAGGTGAATGAGGTAAATATTTTTTCTGTTGAACAACGTTTAGATAAACTTACTTCTCTTGTGGAAAAGTTTGTTGTAGGCAATGTGCTACAGGTGAAGACTTGTGGCATTTGTTACAATATGGATCATTCAACTGATATGTGTCCTACACTTCAAGAAGAACCCGTTGAACAAGCCAATGCGGTTGGAGGATTTCCAGGCATGCCTCAGAGGAGGTATGATCCTTATGCACAAACATACAATCCGGGATGGAAGGATCATCCCAATTTCAGCTATGGAGTTAGACCATCAGGATTCCCACAACAGTATCCACCAAGACAACCAGCACCTTCACAGTCAAACTCCAAGTCAGGTATATCTCTTGAAGAAATTGTTAAATCACTTGCGACTAACACTCAACAATTTCAGCAGGCAACTACAACAAGCATTCAGAATTTGGAGAGCCAAGTGAGTCAATTGGCAACTACGATGAGCCGTTTAGAGTCTCAAGTATCTGGGAGATTGCCTTCACAATCTGAGGTGAATCCAAAGCAAAACGCCAGTGCCGTCATCCTTAGAAGTGGGAAGGAGTTGGAAGAGCCTAGTAAGAAAGTGACAAAGCATGTAGAAGATGAACTTGAAAAGAATGAATTGATGCCTAAATCTCAAGATGCGCAACCTACCAAAGCGAAACCCCTATCTATTGTGATACATCCTCCTTTTCCAAGCCGGTTTGCAAAATCCAAGAAGGAGGAACAAGAGAAAGACATCCTTGAGATATTTCGCAAGGTTGAGGTAAATATTCCCTTATTAGATGCTATAAAACAAATACCTCGATATGCTAAATTTCTTAAGGAACTGTGCACCTCCAAGAGAAAATTAAGAGGAGATGAAAGAGTTCATATGGGGGAGAATGTTTCAGCAGTTCTCCAAAAGAAATTACCTCCTAAGTGCAAGGATCCAGGTATGTTTACTATCCCTTGCAAAATTGGTAATGTTAGAGTTGAGAAGGCTATGTTAGATCTAGGAGCTTCTATTAATGTAATGTCTCGCTCTATTTATTCGTCTTTGAATATTGGTGCATTAAAAGAAACTGGCGTGATAATTCAACTAGCTGATAGGTCTAATGCATATCCCGATGGGGTATTAGAGGATGTCCTAGTACAAGTTAATGAGTTAGTTTTTCCTGCTGATTTTTATGTACTTGACATGGAAGAGGATAACTCATCTAATTCTGTCCCAATTTTGCTAGGAAGACCTTTTCTTAAGACTGCTAGAACTAAAATGGATGTACATAAAGGGACTCTTACTATGGAGTTTGATGGAGAGATTATAGAGTTCAATATGTATGATGTCATGAAATATCCCAGTGAAGAACATTCGGTATTTTCTATGGATGTTATTAACCCTATAGTGCAGAAAGTTTTTAATTTGGATGTTGAAGATTCATTGGAAGCTGCTTTAAATAACAGTTTGGGCCTCAAAGGATTGCAAAAGGATGAAAATGAGTTTGCTTTAAATTCTTTATTGCAAGAGACAATTTATGAATTAAATTCTTTAAGAACTTTAACTCATCATATGTCTAATAATGAATTACCTTCATCTCATGCAAAACTTCTTCCATCTATTTTGCAGGCACCAAAAATAGAGCTTAAACCATTGCCTAGTCATCTAAAGTACATGTTTTTAGGAGATGATGAGACACTTCCAGTGATCATCTCTTCAAAGCTTAGTACTTTAGAGGAAGATAAACTTATTAGAGTGCTACGAGATTACAAAAAGGCTATTGGGCGGACAATTGCAGATATTAAAGGGATAAGTCCGTCCACGTGCATGCATATAATACTGCTGGAGGAAGATGCCAAACCTTCAATTCAAGCTCAACGTCGTTTGAATCCACTCATGATGGAAGTAGTGAAGAAAGAAATTCTAAAACTTCTTGATGCAGGTATAATCTATCCAATTTCGGATAGTAAATGGGTAAGTCCGGTACAAGTGGTACCGAAGAAAACTGGTATAACAATTGTTGAGAATTCTTATGGTGAGTTAGTACCTACCCGAGTTCAGAATGGGTGGAGGGTTTGTATTGATTTTAGAAAGCTTAATTCACTCACTAGGAAGGATCATTTTCCTATTCCTTTTATTGATCAGATGCTCGAAAGGTTAGCAGGAAAATCTCACTTTTGTTGTCTTGATGGCTATTCAGGTTTTCATCAGATACCAGTTGCGCCCGAGGATCAGGAAAATACTACCTTCACATGTCTTTTTGGAACCTTTGCGTACCGACGTATGCCTTTTGGTCTTTGTAACGCTCCCGCCACTTTTCAGAGGTGCATGGTCAGTATTTTTTCAGACTATGTAGAAAACACTATAGAGGTATTTATGGACGATTTTACGGTCTATGCTGATTCTTTCGATGATTGTCTCTATAATCTGAAGAAAGTGCTTGAAAGATGCATTGAAACAAACCTTGTCTTGAATTATGAAAAATGTCATTTTATGGTAGATCAAGGCATTATTTTGGGTCATGTAGTCTCTGCTAGAGGAATTGAGGTGGATAAAGCTAAAATAAATGTTATTAGATCTTTACCTTATCCCACATGTGTGCGGGAAGTTCGTTCTTTCCTTGGTCATGCAGGTTTCTATAGACGATTTATCAAGGATTTTTCGAAGATAGCTCAGCCTTTATGCAAGCTTCTTCAGAAAGATGTGACGTTTGATTTTAATGAAGCATGCAAGGTAGCATTTGATAAACTTAAGGAGTTATTGACTTCAGCTCCAATTATACAGCCACCAGACTGGAGCCTCCCTTTTGAGATAATGTGCGACGCTAGTAATTATGCTGTTGGTGCTGTTCTCGGACAAAGGATTGGAAGAGCTGCTCATGTGATATATTACGCATCAAGAACACTTGATAGTGCTCAGTGCAATTACTCAACAACGGAAAAAGAACTTTTAGCTATTGTTTTTGCTTTAGAAAAATTCCGTTCATATTTATTGGGTACTAAAGTAATTGTTTTTTCTGACCATGCAGCCCTTAGATATTTGCTCGCCAAGAAGGAAGCGAAACCGAGACTTATCCGCTGGATCCTACTGCTTCAAAAATTCAACTTGGAGATCCGTGACAAGAAAGGAACAGAAAACTTAGTTGCAGACCACCTTAGTAGATTGACCACGGGTGAAGAAGCATCACCTTTGAAAGATGATTTTCCAGATGAGCATCTCTTTAGAACTCAAGGTATGGTTCCTTGGTACGCTGACATTGTCAATTACTTAGTTACAAGAACACTACCTAGTGATTTGAAGAGGGCTCAAAAAGATAAAATTAAGAGCGATACTAAATAATATGTTTGGGATGACCCTTACTTGTGGAAACATTGCTCTGACCAAGTCATCAGAAGGTGCGTATCTGAGTTTGAAATTCCTTCTATTCTTAAGTTTTGTCACTCATATGCATGTGGTGGTCATTTTGGTCCCAAAAGGACAGCATCCAAGGTGTTAGAATGTGGTTTATTTTGGCCTACTTTATTTCGTGATTCATACATGTTTTGTAAGTCGTGTGAGAATTGTCAAAAGACTGGTAATTTAAGTCATAGAAATCAAATGCCACATACCCCTATTCTTGTATGTGAAATATTCGATGTGTGGGGCATTGATTTTATGGGACATTTTCCCTCATCTTTTGGCAATGCTTACATTCTTTTAGCAGTTGATTACGTTTCTAAGTGGGTAGAGGCTAAGGCCACCCGGACTGACAATGCTAAAGTTGTTGTAGATTTTGTCAAGTCCAATATTTTTGCCAGGTTTGGTGTACCGAGAGCGATGATAAGTGATAGAGGCACTCATTTTTGTAATCGAGTGGTGGAAGCTTTATTCAAAAGATATCATGTTACCCACCGAGTGTCTACCGCCTATCATCCACAGACAAGTGGACAAGCTGAGATATCAAACAGAGAAATCAAATCTATTCTTGAAAAGACAATTAGTCCAAATCAAAAGGATTGGAGTTTGCGATTAGATGATGCATTATGGGCGTATCGCACCGCTTACAAAACTCCCATAGGGATGTCTCCTTATCGTTTAGTATTTGGTAAGCCTTGCCATTTACCTGTAGAACTTGAGCACAGAGCATACTGGGCGGTTAAGCAATGCAATATGCGGATGGATGAAGCGGGAAAGCAGAGGAAGTTGCAGCTGCAAGAGTTGGAGGAGATTAGAAATGAATCCTACGAGAGTTCGCGATTTTACAAGGAAAAGACGAAGACATTTCATGACAGAATGATTTTGAGAAAGGAGTTATCTGTTGGTCAAAAAGTTCTTCTTTTTCATTCTAAACTTAACTTTTTCCTGGTAAATTACGTTCTCGTTGGGTAGGACCTTTTATTGTTACTAATATTTTTCCTCATGGTGCAGTTGAGATCCGGAGTCCAACCTCTGATAAAGCCTTTAAGGTTAATGGTCATCGTTTAAAACCTTTTTATGAAGGTTTTTCGGTGAATATTGTGGAGGAAATGGCTCTCGAGAGTCCCAATTATGGAGATTGATGCATAAATGTGTCTAGCCAAAGACATAAAACAAAGGCGCTTTTTGGGAGGCAACCCAAATGATTTGTTTATTTTGGTTTTTGTTTTATATTCTTTTAGTTTTGATTCAAGAAAACAAAAAAAAAAAAATTTTAGTGATGTGTTTGCTTATTTTGGTCAGAAGAAAATTTTTGATAAGGCGTGCCCACGTGCTTATTAAAAAAGTACTTCTGTAATTTTAAAGTAAAATATTTTTAAGGCGTGCCCACGTGCTTATTACAAAAGTACTTCTGAAATTTTTTTATCTCAAAGTGATTCATCACTAAAAAAAAAAAAAAAAAAAATTATTTATTTATTTATTTTAAAAAAAAACGAAAAAAAAAAATTTTTTTTCTCTTTTTTTTTCCTTTCTTTTATATATATATATATATTTAATTTTTTGAAAAAAAAAAAAAAGCTAGACACAAAATCCCTAATTTACATAATTGGTTTTCTTTTCCAGCAAGCAGCCACGTAGCACCAGCAATCCACCATCGTGAACCAAGCTCCAGCCGAGGCAGCAGCAACCGTGCGCGCAACCAGCTCCATCCCGCGCGCGTGCAGACCCAGCCTTTGCCCAGCAGCACGCAGAACCAGCGTCAGCCCAGCTCTCGCTCACACAACAACGCAAACGCAGCAGCGCAGATCCAGCCTTAGCCCCAGCAGCAGCGCGAATCAGCCTCAGCACAGCGCATCAACCACGCGCGCGCAACGTAGCAGAGCAGCAGCAGACGAGCAGCGGGCAACAGATCCGCACCGCAACCCAGCAAGCGCGCAACCACAAGCCCCAGCAACGCAAGCACCATCCCGCGAGTGCAGCACCAGCAGCGCGCAACGGAGCCCCACCAGCGCGCAACGGATCAGCAGCGTGAACCAGCTCTCGCTCGCACAACAACGCGAACGCAGCAGTGCAAGCCAGCAACGCAGCAAAGCAACGCAATCAGCCTACGCCCTGTATTCCAGCCGGCTAAATCGAAATCCGTGAGTGAAATTATTGTAAAAATGCCGAAGAGGAAAGCATCTACTTCCAAGTCATCAAAAAAGACACCCGTCGCAAAGAAATCTAAGATTACCGCTCCCGCTACGGTTCCATGGAACACAATTTCAGATTCACGCCAAGCCGTGAGACAAAGATCGAAGCATGGAAAAGGCATGAGTGTTTTGCCACTTGCGGAATCCAATCTCGGAGGGTGCTTAGCATTTGCGACTCAACAAGAGAAAGAGAGGTACAAAGATATTTCCACGCGAAAAATACTTCCAGCTAAGTATATTCATTACCCGACTCTTGGAAAATTGAATGTTAAGGATAATTTTGATTCTTTGATAGATAAGATTGGGTTGCGTAAATTTGTTGATGTTGATTGTTTGGGTTATGTTGAGTTGATTAGGGAGTTTTATGCTACTTTTCAATTTAATATGCCGAATGATTTCACTTTGCATACCCCGGATGTCATTAAATTTAGGTTAATGGGACGAAATTTTTCACACTCTATCACGGATTTTAACCTAGCTTTAGGATTCATTGATGATGATTATTCTTCTAGTGATGCATATTTAGGATCGACTTGTGACTTTAGTGAAAATTTTGAGCCTTATGGTCTTTGGCGTAATTTATCTGTTGATCACAATGCCTATGACCCGAGTAAATCAAAGAGTTCTTTCTTACGTGATCCTGTTTTGAAATGTGTGCATCGATTCTTAGCATATAATTTTTTAGGCAAGAAAGATCACTCATGAATTTTCTCTAAAACTGAATTTTATTTTATCTGGTGCATGTTAAATGACGTGAAGCCTAATTTAGGCTTTTGGTTAGCGGATCAATTTCAAAGTGTGCTTAAACGGTATAGGACTTTATTTCTTGGTCCATACATTACTTTGTTAGCTATAAACCTATGTGTGCTTGATCCCGACAATAATGATTTGCATCCTGCTTGCAAAAAGGAATTCTTGGATATGTCTGTGTTTGAAAGAACAGGTGTGGTCGAATTCAAGGAGGGGAGATTTCAGTTTACTGAACCAGGACCCACTCAACTTCCGAAGAAGCTTTATGCTAGGAGTGGTGCTGCCTCTGATGACGAGTTTGACGACGACACTGCTGCCCCGCCAACTATTCCTTCTACATCCGCACCACCTTTGAGCAGTCAGTTAGAGAAAATAGAGCACAAGTTGAACAAGATGGAGCAGAATTTGGCCGCATACTTCGAGAGTGTGGGATTTACCCCACCATTTCCACCAAGCCCATAGACGTTATGTGGATCAAAACTCACAATTCAGGGAAGTTTCTTTTTGCCCTTAATCTTTTATCCGTACGCTTTAATTTTTATGTGAGTTTTGATTATCTTACATTGGGGACAATGTAAGTTCTTGGTGTGGGGGAGGGATTTTTTTTTTGCATTATTGATGTATGAAATTATTATTTTCAACTCTACTCATCTATTTTCACTCTACTCATCCTTAAATGATTTTGGAGTTAGTATGCTTCATATATTATTAATTTTCTTTTCCTTTCTCTCTCACTACTCTTTTCCCATCTATCTCAAATTATTTACATCTATTTTTTTTTCTATCATACTCTTTCATTACTCACTTTTCATCTTTCTCACTTCTTATCATTTTTACCTTTCCTTTTATATATCATTCATACATTCTTCTCATTCTACACCACTATTGATGGTTGATTCATTTGAAGAGTGTATATGATTTGATGGCAAATTTACCAACTTTGTGAGGATTTGAGCCTATGAGCAACCACTTTGCTCTAATTATTTTTGTTATGTGAATATCAATCCTAGTTTGTTTATTCTAGAACTTGCTTTATTATGCATGTTGAAGCCACATTACGGGATTTTATGCATTAAAATGATAAGGGCAAACCATTTACCATGTTTCTAGTCTCGCATTTTTTTTTTCTCTACCCGAAGACCTTTATTTGCTACCTTTGTTTGAGCCTTAACCATTACCCATCTAATTCTCTCCGTCTACTTAACAATTTTTCTTCTTTTTGAGCCTCAATTTAAGGAGATTTTTGGACTCATTGTGTGGATATATTTTGTTGCTTTTTCTACCTTGTATTGAAGTTTCTCAATTAGATCAACAAGCATTATGCTTGAATTAAATTGTGCAAGGTTCGTTTCTTTTGTTTGATTCGAAAAAAAAAACAAAAAAAAATGAAAAAATAAAAAAAAAAGAAAAAAAAAAGAAAAAGAAAAATCGAAAAAAAAAATGTTTACATTCTTGGTGACTTGAGTAGAAATAAGCATTTTGATATCATAAGTTCATTCTTCTCGTTTTGATCTCTTTTTTTTTCGTAAACCTTTCTTTTTCATTTAACCCCATTACAACCCTTTTAAGACCCTTAGATTTTTGCATTTTATTCATGTTTTGTGGATTGAGATGTGATATATGAGCAAGCTTATGGTAATAGCATTCTTTGATTTGATTTGAGTGGATAAATGACACCCTAAACACTTTGAGTGCATGGAGTGAAGTTATTGAGAGGGCTATTAAATCTTGCTGCACTTGAATTTTGAATGGATCTTCTTGGTGGTTGAATGTTCTTATTATATCTTATAAAATTCTATGCTTTAAAATCCTTGTCTCTTGAATGTTGATCGACTTAATTTCTTGAGGTATGCTTGAGGACAAGCATCATCTTGGTGTGGGGGAATTTGTTAGAGTGCAATTTATGCACTAGTTCTGCATTGTTTACTTCCCTTAATATCGATGTTTTGCACATAATAATAATGATTTACTTGTGTTTTACTTTTATAGGTGCAATTCTATGGATTAATGATAAAGTTTAACTACAAGATGATGTTTAAGGATAATTGTTCTTTTGGAGAAATTAGGAGCGGCAGAAGAACTTTGTTGATAAGGCGTGGGTGCGTGCTGTCAACTGCGAACCTGCAGTTTTTAGTTTAAACGTGTTTTGTATTTTTGGCTATTTTTGTAATTACGAATTTAATATTTAAGATATTAGTATTTTATTTTAAATAGAACTCTAAAAGAGAAGAGAGAGAGAGTATTTAAGGAGGAATCTTTTGTGAAAGAAAGAGGGATTTTTGGATTGGGGGAAAAAAAAGAAGAAACCCTAGATCTAATTTTTCTCTTCTCTCTATGAGGAACTAAACCCATTTTTCTGGTTGAAGGTTAATGAAGCTTTGATTCATCACTACTGTGAGATCTTTCTTGTGCTTTAATTGTTTTATTACTTTTTGGGTATTTGTTTATTCTCTGAATTATTTTCATGATTATGTTTGTTAATTAGGTAATTGGCCACTATTTAATTATCAACTTAATCTATTGTCAATTAAAGGATTCATCGTATGAAGAATTTAATGTTTGTGACAAATAACATAGCAGAGAGTTGTGTTGTGAGAATAAACAATCTAATTTAAATGAATCATCTTATGTGTTGATTAGGATTTGGGTCTCTCTGGTTTTCAGGCTGTCAATTGATTAAATCCTATGATCGTATCTAGGGTTGTCTATTGATTAGGGAAATAATCAACGGTCGTACCTTGGTTATCGACTAGTTAAGGAGAGATTGGCTATTAGAGGGTCTCAGTAGCTATAACCGGTCTATTCATGAGTAATAATAATCTATATTTGAATCAATGATCAGTAGTCGAATCAAGCTGAGTTAATTCCTTCAACCAGAGCTTTCTCCAATTTGAATTACCACTTTAATTTGCATTCTTGTTATTTTTAATTTGATTTTTATTATTGTCAACAATTCCCCCATCTTACGTTTCACGTTTCAAAAGGATTTAAATAATTACCGATCTCTGTGGACACGACCCTGCTCAGTCACTATACACAATTTATTTAGAGTAGGAATTTATTTTTGTTGGCTTCGACACCCATCAAGTTCATTGTAGTTGTTACTGTAACAAAGCGACTAATTAAATTTTACAATGCGGCAAGCCGGATTATGGGCAATAGCTCACTGGAATGAAAGCGGCTAACCGGATTCTGAAAGCGGCATGCCGGATATTCTAAAATTCCAATATTTGCTGTAATGGTAACATAAAAGCGACTAACTAGGTTCACAAAGCGGCAAGCTGGTTATTACCAGAAAGTTATAACGGCTAGTTTTTGAGTTAAAACTATATAAATTCAAATCCAATTCATTTTTAAGCTCTCTTGCAAGCAAAAACAAAAAGTACACAACATATATTGAGCTTCCATTTTCGCAAATCATTATACCTTGAATTATTATTATTGAGTTATAATTTGTAAATCCACTTTTAAAGAGAGTTTTTGTTATAATCTTTATTTTCTCATCAATTTTGTGAATGTATAAGTGTGAGAAATACTTGTGTGAAGAGATTGAGAGATAATCTCTTAATTGTAAGGGTCAATTGACATCTTAGAAGTTAATTGTAAGCATTTGAAGCCTTGGAAGGCTTGGATAATGAAATATTCAAGCTTGGTGTGCTTGAATGCATGAAAGTAGGCGGGGATTGCCGAACCATGTAAAAATCATTGTGTTTGTTTTATTTTCCCTTACTAATTTATTATTGTATTTTTTTGAATTTATTGTTTTTAAATTTATTAAGGCATTAGATTGAAGTGTTGTGTGATTTGCTTAACTTAATTTTATAAAATCTCAATTCACCCCCTCTTGGGTTGCATAACTTGTATTTCACAATGGACAAAATTCTTAATACCGCTGACCAGGGACAGGAGCCATCATCGCCAAAGGCGTTTCTTGAACCATCGAATTGTCATCATCCGACATTCTAGTCTCATCAACTCCACTAATTAGAACGACATGATGAATATGAGCATTCTCAACTTCGTTCGCAAGAAAGGTACTGTAACCACACCCCTCACATCTTCCTAAGAAAGAGTTTGAGAGGAACAAAAGACTACAATGTGCTTAATGGGGTCCAAAATGGTAGCTATAAGAGAAGCTGGTTGATTATAAAGCCAAATTGGGGAATGAGACGTGGGTTGTTGCTAGGGTTTGCATGAGGTGTGGGATTGATACCCGTTTGTCTTGTGTGAAAAGCATTCGACTGGAAGGGGTTTCGGGTATGGTTCATTGAGATGGTTGGTATCCTATTCTGAGGCCTTGTAACAACAGTTTTGGTATGTTGCTTACGTTTTGCATGAGTCTTGACTGTGTTATCATTATTGAAGGTAAATGTAGGGTTCAAAATGGGTGTAAGTGGTTGTCGTGAGGTGAAAGGGATATCTTTGGAAGCTCCATGCACAAGATTTACACATTCATCTGAAACTTAGGCTAAAATTGGGAACCTTGAAGCATTAACCCCACTAGGCTCTCGGTTTCAGTTTGAGGCATTGATATTTTCCTTACCATTATTAGGTTTCCTTCTTCTCCTAGTTGCAATCATCCAAGGCCTAAAAGACTCTACAATATTAACATCCTCACGGCCAGCTTCTTGTTAGGCAGAAACTTCCTTACACTACACATCAGATGGAGGCTGGGCAACATTATCATAATTCTTCTCAGCATCTGCCTTCTTACAAGTATTGCTATTATGGCCGTATCTTTCACAAGCAAAATAAATCATCGGCAAGCCCTCATACTCTACCTTTTGAATCCTCACATCCAACTCAAATTGTGATACTAATGACTTATCCAAAGAAATGCTTACTGCAATTCGAGCAAATCTTCCACGGTAGAAGAAGTTGTGTTCGAATCTATTTTGATCACAATACCCACCAACTGTCCAAGTTTCTGTAGAATTTTTTGATCATAGAGGTGGACAACAAGGCCAATTAAGCAGATACATATAGTAACTTGACCAAAAACCACGTTGGTGAAATCAAAAAAGGGTGTCCATGGCTGCATTGTTAAATAATGACCTATTATAATCCAATGACCCTTAGTTAGAGCATCAACAACATCACCAACAGAGCAAAAACGAATAAAAAAATAATTATTCTCTAAGTCAATCACCGAATAAGTCATGGTCATTTTCCACAAAGCATGCAACCTGGTACACAATGTTCTGTATCCAATTGTTCGGCTAAGCAATTTAATAAAAACAATGTTCTTCCATTGTTCACTCAACTTTTCATGAACCCTAACTGAAAAGGTGATTAATGGCATAGGTCTATTATTATGCTCAATCACATTCCCTTCCTCAAAATCCTAATATACTGCTCCTCTTTCAAAACCATTCTCCATTAATTGCGATGAGTTTACGAGGGTTTTTTTTATGAGATCTGCTTAAAAGTGTCACTGTCGTTTTCCTCATCACGAAAATGTGCTTTTTTGGTTGTTCTAGCCTCCCTAAACGGCGGAGGAAAAACTTCACTGAAATTAGGGTTTTCGCCATGTTCGAGATTTTCGGAGTTTTCAGTCATATTAATTTTTTCTCTTATAGAAATGTTCAGAGGGCTTTTTGATTCTTGTTTTATTTCTTTTGCTGAAACTTCGTTTTTCCTTTGCCTTTCTTTTTTCGGTCATTATAAAAATCCTCGTTTTAGCCTGCTTTTTTTTAATGCCTTTAATCCCACACGTCTCCTTCAATAACTAAAATACACGCACCAGTGAATCTTCTCAGCGTGGCATCTAACATTTTAATTTTAGCAACAAAATTATTGAGATAATAACCAGTAGCTCCTTGTTTTCTTACATTTTATGAAACAAGGTTATGGTTTTTATTTTCTATTTGTATCAAATAGGTTCCAAAACTCAAAGCTCATGTTGGAATGACCATTTTACTAAGTTTTGAGTTTTGAGCATATCTTATGAGTGTATGTAATCTCACATTTAGGGTGCATTTGGTGCGACTTTAAAATATTTAATTAGTTTGCAATATATTTTATATTTTATTGTATTAATTTTAGTTTAGTATATATTTGGTAGACGACCATGATGGATTAAAATTATATTTTAATTTTTTATATTGCAATTATTGATGTTAATAAATATTTTTCAATTAATTAGTAAAATATAGAACTCCATCGACCATCGGTTTTCTTTTTTTTTTACCATCAATGACCAACAATTGTTTCTTTAATGAAAACTTAAACAATATCGGTGAAGATACTAATGAATTCCAACCTCACTGATTAGTGGGTAGCCTCACTACTATTTAGGTCTTTAGTTTGAGTTTCATGTAATTTACATGTCCATTTAATTAAAAAAAAAAAAGAGGGCGGCTCTCAATTGCCCATTTAATGAAAAATACAAGATGAATTTGAATAATATGTTCAAAATCAAAATCTACTAAACAAAGCCAATCTCAATATTATCTAAAACTATTATTTTATATTATGTTCATATAGTCTCTAGAGACTAGAGCCAAACCCATTAGTCTTCTTGTAATGAAATTAATAATTAAATATTTTTTAGAAACGGAATTGTTAGGCTCACGCTTGTTTTGGAAGTTGAATTTGTTAGTAGGGGTTGGATAGAGTGTAATAAATTACAGCTCAAAAAAAAAACTAAGGATGTTTTCATTCTAGATTGTAGTTCAATTGAGATGTTTGTTCTAGATTTTTTTTTATTTTGTTACGTTTATGCTATAGATTAAATTTGATCATAATGCGATCATGCTATGGATTTATGATTTAGATGTCTGAGACTGAGGGCTCAAGAGTTCATGATAACATACAATCCACTGAATCTAATGAAGTTAGTGATGTCACCAACGGCTACGGAAGCCCAATCTGGATCAAAGAGGAAGAGGTCATCGAAGACATCATCAAAACGACCTCAGCCAAGGAAAGTGATGGCTCCGAGATCAAAGGTGTGGCAAGATTTCACTAGATTTCTAGAAGATTATAATCGGTGTAAGTGCAACTACTGCAACCAAGAATATTCATGTAAATCTACGGACGAGACTAGTAGTTTGTCGAACCACTTGAAAAGATGTTTAGAATATGAAAGTTATTTACAAAATCAAGCAGCTTTAAGTCAAGAAACTACTGGTGCCAGTAATGAAGAGGTTGGTCAGGTTGTGGTTAGGGGATTTAATTAGGAGGCTATTAGAAAAACAACTGCTAAAATGATTATTCTTGATGAGTTGCCATTTTCGCATGTGGAGAATTCTAGATTTAGACATTTTTGCAGTGTTGCATGTCCTAGGTTTATGGTCCCCTCTCGTAGAACCATTACTAAGGATATCCTTGACATATTTCTAGTAGAAAAGGCTTCGTTGAAGAGTTTATTATGTGATAAGAAGCAAATAATGTCTTTCACTACAGATATTTGGTCTTCCATCACGACGACCAGTTATATGATAATAACAACACACTTTATTGACCAAGATTGGCAGTTACGTAGGAGGATCATCAATTTTAACACAATTTTTTATCATAAGGGGGAGACGATTGGTAACCAGCTCAAGAAATGTTTGCTTGATTGGGGTATAGAGAAGGTGTTCACAGTCACCGTGGACAATGCAAGTACAAATAAAGTTGCCATTACCTATTTGACGAATAAATTGAAGACTTGGAGATATGGTGCATTGGTGTTGAATGGTGACTTTATCCATGTACGTTGTTACGCACATATCATGAATCTTGTTATTAATGAGGGGTTGAAAAAATTAGACAACAATATTATTAGTATCTGCAATGCTGTGAAGTATGTGAAATCATCTACTGCGAGATTGAAAGCATTTCAAATTTGTGTAGAGTAAGAAAAGATATTGGGAAAGAATAGTCAGCTTTCTAGAGGAAGTGTGGTTTTAAATTGTCCAATTAGGTGGAATTCCACATATACCATATTAGATAAGCTTTATGATGTTTACTTTCTTAAAGAAGAAGGTGGGAAGAAAAAAGTGGGACCACCAGGAAGTTGTGATTGGGATAATGCTCATCGGATGGTCAGGTTTTTGAGGATCTTTTATGAGGCCACATTGTCATTTTCTTCTTTACTGAGGGTGACATCTAGCACGTGCTACAACGAGATATGCAAAGTTGAAAAGGCTTTGAATACAATGACGGACAACATTGACCCCCATATTAGTATGATAGCAAGTAGCATGAAGGAGAAATTTGAGGAGTATTAGGAGGGGTCTTCGAAGATAAACAAGTTGTTGATAGTTGCTTCTATATTAGATCCACGGGGAAAAATGAATTTTGCAACACTTTGCTTTGAGACTTTATATGGTAAAGATAGTGCAAAATGTGTTGAGATGAAAAACATGGTGAAGGATGTGTTAAACAAGCTTTTTGAAGCATATAGTGCTCAACACTTAAAAACCAAGTGCTAGTGCAAGTGCGAGTGCATTTCCAAGTGAAAGTGTGAGTGCATTTCTGAGTGAAAGTGCGGGTGTTAGTGCTAATAGTGGGCTGACTTTTATGGATGAAGATGATGAGGTATTTAAGGACCATTTCTCCAAATACACCGAGATGGTTGCTGTCACTGGAGATCACATAGAATTGTCAAATGAGCGAGATCTTTTCTTGATGGAGTTGGTTGAACATCAAGCGCCTAATGCATTGGGTGCTCCATTTGATATTTTATTATGGTGGAAAGCTAATAGTTCAAAATACCCAATTTTGTCGCAAATAACTAGAGATGTGCTTGCCATTCTGGTATCTACAGTTGCATCTGAGTCCGCCTTTAGCACATGAGGTCGTATTTTAGATGAATATAGGAGTTCTATGACTCCTGATATGGTGGAAGCATTGATACTGACACAAAATTGGTTGCGAACTTCACTTTTTGTTGATTCAACGACAAACCTTCAAGTGTTGGTGGAGGAAAATGAATTTATGGATGCTCTTACAGAAGGTATAAATATTAATGATTACTTATTTATTTTTAAGATTTGTTTACTTTAAGTTAAGAGTTATTTACTTCAAGTCTTTTTATTTTATGTAGAGCTTCGTAAATCGACACAAGCGGATCATCCAAGTGTTCTAATATGAAGATTTTTTGTTGCAACAGTAAGTATGTAACTTTGTATATTGATTTGGATCAAACTTAATAATCATTTACAATTAAGGCGTAGTCATAATACAAATATGCTACTAGTAATATTGAGAATTGTTAAGGCATATTGAGTGATTCAACTAAATTTTAATTATTTTTTAAATTTTTTTGCAGCATGGACTGATTTGCTTCATTTTCTATCCGTTGTTTCTCGATATTTTGCTATAGTGGTGGTTAATTGTTGCTAATTTGGAGATGTTGTGTTGAGTATTGATGGTGTTGGAGATGGATTATTAGCCTTGTTTGTCATGTGGAGATGTTTAATCATGGTTGCCATTTGCTATTTTAATTTTTAGATTTGTAATTGATGTAGCTTTATTGTACTTGACTACATGTTTTATGTTTTGTTAACTTTAAAAATACTTGTTAAAATGTTATTAAGGATGATTTGTAGTTGATATTTGTTGTTAAAAATGTTTGGAATTGAGATTTTAGGATTTTAAGTGGTTGTTGTTAGAATTTTTTACTTAGATTAATGTATTCCTTAAGGATGTTTGGAATATTTGGAATTGAGAGTTTTAAATTGTTGAAATGTTATTAAGGATGATTTGTAGTTGATATTTGTTATTAAGGATGCTTGGAATTGAGATTTTAGGATTTTAAGCGGTTGTTATAATTTTTGGATTAAATTGTTCCTTAAGGATGTTTGGAATGTTTGGAATTGAGATTTTTAAATTGTTGAAATGTTATTAAGGATGATTTGTAGTTGATATTTGTTGTTAAGAATGTTTGGAATTGAGATTTTTGGATTTTAAGTGGTTGTTGTTAGAATTTTTAGATTAAATTATTCCAACCCGAATTAACCCGAACCGAAATGTTAACCTGAATTATCAACCCAATCTGATCCGAATTGCCAACCTAAATCGAACCGAACCGAATTAAATTTGGTTCGGGTTGGCGTTTTCAACCCGATTGGGTCAATTCTCCAACCCGAACGGGTTGAAATCCGAACCGAAACCCGATTTGCCCACCCCTAAGTACAAGTGTGATACTTCAATTGTTCCTTTGACATTATTCTAGGACTCCTTGTTTGATTTGGACTTCAATTCAAGTCTCTCCTAACATTATTATATTCTCTTATATGAATAATTTTTTTCCCCAAATAATGTCATAATATCTTATATTAATTATATCAAGCTTAACGTTCAGTGTTGTGATGTGATGTATTAATAAATCACCCATTAAGCCATTATAAAATTGATAGCATGACAAAATATGTTTTATGGGGATATTATTTTATAGTTAAGTGATGCTTCCCATGTGTTGTGTCACAATAATTGGAGGATATATATAGCAAGAAAACTATTACTAATGGCATAATATTATTCATAGTGCAAGGTTTTTTTGGAGGTGTTTTTTATATTCTCCAAAGTATTTAATTCATGACAAAATATTAGATATTTATAAAATTTGTAAGTGGTTGGTTTGGGTATATACCTTTATTTTGTTTGTAATTGAATTGTTTCAAAGCTTACGGAAAGACGAATGCAAATGTTTACCAATGTGGCTCATCATAAAACTCCTTTTCTTTTGGTTCATAGTTAAAAATTAAAGACTTGTACTTATTTTTTAAGTTTCTTTCTAAATTATTATTTTCTTTATTTAAGACGTTCTAATTTATTATATTTTAATATTTTCAATTTTATACCTTTTGGTAATTTCATGCCTCGAGATCTCACTATAAAAAGAGTAAAACCCTAATTTATAAGACTGTTGATAAATTTCAAGAAATTTTGTCTTGAGACTTCGTGTGTGATCTTTATTTTACTTCCGAGTTGCGTTAATGTCTCTCCCAGCACACTAACAAGTCAATGGTTTATACTTATGTTAATTGTAACATATTATTTGAAGGTAAGTCTAAATGGATTCCTTATTATATTCTTTCGAGTTTAATCCGTATGACTTTTTTTCCCCTTTGGAAATAATATGAATATGAATGAAAATTGTGCTCTTATTTTAACGGGGGAAAAAAATTACAACGCAATCATTTTCATGCTAACCAAACGTAGTCATACCATTTTTTTCTTCATTATTATTAATGAGGTAAAGTGAGAGTATTTAATAGGGATGGCAAAAGTCGGGTCGGGGTTTGGATCCAGATTTAAACCCGCATTTATTGCATGCGGGTCCAGTACGAGTTCAACCCAGAAAAATTTGGGTTTTCGGAGTGCGGGTTTTAAACTTGGATCACTTAATCAACTAAAAAATTAAATAAAACGAATACAAATCCCAATTCGAAAAAAAAATTCACAAATACACAAATACAAATCCCAATTCTAATTTCAATTATTCAAAGTAATAAAACATTTACAAACACAAATCCATAACACAGATCTACAATCCAAACTGATGATTCACGGATTCAATATTTACGAACTTTAAGGATCTGCATTTGGCGAAGCAACGAATAGAGCCTGATGATAATGATGATGATGAACACAGTGCCACAACCGCGATTGCAATCGTGAAGGCAAACAAACGTCGACCAAAACCCATGAAATAGATAGACAAGCGGCGGCCGGTGGTGATGATGAACATGAAACACAGCGAAGGTGGCGAAGCGATGACGAGTGACTACAATGATTTGATGAAAAAAAGAGTTGAAGAAAGAGGAAAAGAATACTTTGTTTTGGCTAGGGCGGTTGTGAAAGTGTGAAGATGAAGAAGATTAAGATGAAAGAGAAAGAGTTGAAGAGAGATAAAAAGAATTAAGAGAGATGAAAAGAATGGCTTTTGGTTTGAACTTTGGTGGCTGCGGCTGTAGAAGTGGAAATTAGGGCATGGCTGATTTTTATTTTCTATTTATATTATAAAAATAATTAAAAAATCATATTAAGATAAATATATCTAGGTTCGGGTTTCGGATTTTCGGGTTTACCCAAACTCGAAATCGGACCCGAATACATGCAGGTTGATGAAATCAATTCCCAATACCAGATTTATTTTATTCCAGTGCGGGTTGAACCCGATCCTGATTATTTGGGTTTGTCCTGATCCGGGTTAAATTACCATCCCTAGTATCTAATCTTTATGGTAATAATTAAAGGCCATGAAATGATGACACATGGTTTCTTACAAAAATTTTTCCACTCGTTGAATAGTGGGAAATGATAAGGGAAATTTATAAAAATAGCCAAAAAGTTTTGGTATTTTCACAAATAGTCATCCTAAAATTTTCTATCATATTTAGCCATATATGTAATTTATAGACCTAAATACCCTCAGACCTATTAATAAAATGCCTAACAAATCTCATCAAAACCAATCTCACCAAAAACCATCACCCTCTACTCACCCAAACTAACCATTCGCTACTCATTAAATCATCAATTGGAAAGCAAGAAGTTAAGGTTAGTATACATTTTTACATAATATGTATTTTTATCTTTGGATTATTTGAAATTTATGCATGTATTTTGAGTAAAAATGAGTTGGGGGACGAACTCAGAAAACGTGCGACAAGCACCTGTCGCACACAAGCTATCGCATGTGGGACAGGCACCTATCCCATGCGCGACATGTGCTTGTGTTACGTGCCACAAGTGCTTGTCCCACGTACTTTAGCTTTATCTTTTTTTAATTAGTGATATTTTTGTTTATCTTTCCTTAATTATTCAGGCTTAATGAAGTCAGTTGTTCTTCAAATGTATTTTGATGGATCATGGGAGGAATTGACAAATGGTCGTTTTGAGTATAAAAACAGAAGAAATAGAGCTTTTTTGGTTTCGAAAAACTGTACGTTTGCTGTATTTCTTGCAAGAGTATATGAAGTTTTGCAAATAAATTCGAACGATTATAACATCACATTAAAGACAACTTTACAGTCGAGATGTTCTACCTAACATGTATGTGCACTACCTATGGATGTATAAGATGATGAAATGATAAGAGTTCTGTTACATATGAGCTCTAATTCGGTGAACAAGTGGTGCATCCTTATTTTTGTTACCAAGTCTCCTAAAATAAAAAATCAAGAGCCTGTTGAAGAAGAGAATGGTGTTACACTAGCAGCTGTTGAAGAAGAGATGTTCCCACTGACGACATCACCGCAACAAGGTTACTCTTCTTTTCAATACAATAATGATTCTATTGATGACACAAATAATAAATTAACAAGTAGCGTTATTGCTGAATCATACCATAGCCTGATTGATGATAAGGATATTTTCAATGCTTGTATTGATAATGGTAATGATAGTCATCTAAATAATACTTACGATGATGAGGATGGTGTGCATGATGAGGGTCTAGTCAACAATAGGGAAGAGTTGCCTGACTTTCAGAATGAGCAACAACTACCCTGAAGTCGTCCTGTCATTCCAAGGCTCTATTCGAAGGGTGTAACAATTGACCCCTATATAAGTATTGCACCAATTTTGCCTTCAGACTTGGTTGCTCTAGATTTTGTTAGAAACATTAGGTCCAATGATATTTGTGTGGGTAAATTATTTGATTCTAATATAATTTAATATTGGAATTGTACAAAATTTCCTTGAGGGATAAGTTCGATTTTGAGGTTGCAAGGTCTATATTAACACGTTTCGAGGCGCATTGTACTTCAATGTCATGTAAATGACAACTTCAAGCAAAGAGAGCATCAAATCAAGATAATGTACGTTGGGTAGTGATAAGATGTGACAACAGACACACTTGTCGTAATGAGCCTGATGACCATCGTTAGGCAAGAAGTTGGGTTATTAGTCGTATCATCACAGATAAAATTGTTCAGGAGAAGCAGATATACACTCCCAATGACATTATAACAGATATACAATAAGAATACAATATTCACTTATCATATCAACAAACATATCAGGTTAGAGAATTAGCTCTGGAGGTGATACGAGAAAGTTCATCGGAATCGTATAATTTACTCCTTAAGTACTCTCATGTATTGGACAAGGAAAATCATGGTACAGTAGGTGGTCTAAAGTTGGATGAAAATAATAATTTTTTGTATTATTTTGTGGCCATTGGATCTTATATAAATGGTTTTCTAAAGTGCATCAGGCCAGTGATTGCGATAGATGGTACTCATCTTAAAGGGTTATATCGCGGAACAATGTTTGTAGCAACATGCTTCGATGGAAATAATCAGTTGTATCCACTAGCTATTTGGATTGGAGATTCAGAAAACAGTGACTCATTGGAATGGTTTATGAAGAATTTGCATGCACCAATTGGTGACGTGCCAGATTTAGTAATTATCTTCGATCGATGCACTTCCATTCAGAGAGCTGTTATGAAGATATTTCGTAGTGCCATCCATGGCATTTGTTTTTACTATGTCAAAGGTAACGTGAAGTCGAAATTCAAGATGTCAAAAGCTCTTTGGGATAAGTTTGAGCTGACATTTATAAATGCAGCAAAAGAGTATGAATGTGAAGAGTTTAGAATACAATTTGAGGGATCATAGGGGATGCATTCGGGAGCAGCTGATTACTTAAAGAACAATGTGGGCACGTGTAACTGGGCACGATCTCAATTCGACGGTAGGAGACACAACATTCTAACCACCAACATTACAGAGAGCGTGAATTCTTTTATGAGAGAATTGCAAAAATTTCCCATAACTCATTTGGTTGACCACTTCAGAAAAACATTGCAACAATAGTTTTACGATAGGAAAATAGTGAGAGAATCGATGAGCACTCATTTAACAACATGGACAGATAGAATAGTAGCTGACATAAAAGATCAAGCTGAAAGAATGAATGTTCGTCCAGTGTCTAAGCATAAATTTCAGGTTTGGGATGGCAGTGTGAATGAAGGGTTAGTTGACATACATTGTAGGACTTGTAGTTGTAGAATATTCCAACTTGATCAATTTGTTTGTGCTCATGCAATAGCTGTCTGTCTACATGCTCGAGTGGATTACATAGATATCTGTTCTCACTTTTACTCCGAGGAATCATTATTGAAGGCATATGTTGTACCAATCAATCCAGTTGATGACATTGATTCTCAGAAAGTTCCACCTCACATCCAATAATTGAAGGTCAATTCACCAATTGAAAAACCACCTCATGAGCGTCGTCCAAAGTTGAGAATACCATCAGCTGGAGAGGATGTATCACGAAGAACTGTGATGTGTTCTCGGTGCAAGGAATGTGGTCATAATCGAAAAAAAAATGTAAGAATCCTATTGCGTCGAATCTAAATTAGGGCCAATTAATGTTTTGAACTTTTATATTTATGTATTCCATAATTCAAATTAACAACAAACTAATTTTTGAACTCTTATGTTTATATATTCGACAATTCAAATTAGTTGTCATAATAAGTGTTTGAGAATTGTGAAGCCCAACATAAGAGGAGTCAATTCATATAGCAATTGTTTAAATATGTCATTTATAGCCTAATGTCCCCATTAAATATGTCAACGACAATCTTCCTCCTAAAACATCGATCCAACCCAGCAACGTTGCTTTTGGAGTTTTAGGCGACGAGTGCTGTTGCATGGGCGATGGGCCAAAATTCCAGCAACGTTACTTTTGGATTTTTGGGCGACGGGTGCCCCTCGCCCTAAATTCTAGCAACAACATTGCTTCTCACTCATTGCCCAAAGTTCGAAAAACAAATCACGCAATCTTGATTGGGCAACGGGCGCCTATCACCTGAGCGATGGGCTAATTCTAGCAACCCGATCCTCGCACGGTAACGCATCGTTTTCGGAAACTATTGCAATGCAACAATTCCCCCATGCCACCATCAACCCATAATACCTTAATCTATAAAAAAAATGAGACAAATAAAGTCTAAAAGGCATTTTATCAAACACCTAATGTGTCATTGCTAATAGAAAACTTAAAACAAAACAATATTCCCCAAATGCTCATCTATCATGAAATATACACAAATATACACCCAACTACATCCAATTGATGATTTAACGTTATGGAAAAGAAAAAACACCTTGCTTTGATGTCAAAATCTTGAGATGTAACCATTAAAAGCCCGTATTGCTTGAATTTCATTTAATGTTATGAAAAATCATCGTCCAATCACCGAAAATATAGTCATGTCTCATCGAAATTGATGTTGTCATCAAAAGCCCATCGAGTCGCTGTCGATCTTGTCAGAAAAGCGTCGACGGTGGAAGATGATCAAGCCGCCGATGGTTTTGAGATAGACAAGAGAGTGAGTTGCTACTTTCAAAGATAAGGGTTGTTTGGTAAAAAAAAATTAATTGACTACTAATGATAGAAAAACCTAAGGTAGTTATTTGTGAAAATGCCTAAAATTTTTAGGATATTTTTTTAAATTTTACAAATGATAAATCATTCTGCTTTTAATCCATCCAATATCCACTGGCCATATCTCTATCCATTCATTGCATTCATTTTTCAATCTTTTGTTTTGAAAACGACAACGTATATTGATTAGTATGGGTACCCCCATTTCCAACTTTTGGACAAGTCATCACCTGAAGGCTGAAATTGTTTCCATTGGGTTGCTCTAATCATTGCTTGTGCCATTTCTACGTGTCTTCTAAACTAATTAAAATTTTAACTTTCTTCAATTTTTTTTTTCAATCATTCCAAGATTTTAAAGTATAGGCTTGCTCGTTTGAATTTACTTGCACAATTCATCCTTGATTTCTTGTTCGGAAAAATTTATCATCTCAAATAAGTACAATACATAGTTCGATCATGGATTTCTTTTTTCTTTAGTTAAATGTGATTTTATCAATTTTAATATTTAATAATCATGCTTAGAAAAAAAATTGCAACAATTTCGTATAAAACTACGGTCATTGCAATTTGTAAGGCAAAGGATGTCGGCACTTCCAAATCAAATGAAAACAGATATCATTTTTTTTTTATATACAAGATGTCAAGATAAAATATATATAATATCGTTTCAATACATGCAATAAAATTGATACAGGTTCCAACAATAGATACACAACTGATCTTACTAATCACAACGTGAAAATATAATTATACCACTCCGTTGCAAATCAGCCGGAAAATATAGCACCAAAATTGGCTCCAATATCACCCACCGCCGCCGCCGCCTCCGGCAACACCACCACTACTACTGGAACCAGAGCCTGAACGATTAATCTCATCAAGAATCACAATTAGCGCCACAATGAATGCATAATCAACGTTGGGATGCACCGTCACCATAAAATTGTTCTTGCCCAGGAAAATGCTTTTAACGGTTTGCTTCTCCAGCATCTGCATATATAATCATTTCCCACGAATCATTAATTTTAATTAATCAAATAAGTACTTTTAGAATGCAAACTGCAATGTTAATTAGGATTTAATTCGATGCACATGTTGTTATTGTAATACCTGAGCGACGATTGCGGAAGATTTGCCAGCATAGATTGTACAAGAAGAAGGCTCAAATAGCCAGCTGCTGCCTTCGACGACTCTGAAATCACAAACATCCTCTCGTGTGTTATTTGCTAAAAACACGTTTAATTTAGTAGTCTTGAAACTCCACAGTGAAGATATCTTAGCACTGAAGATCAAATCCCGAGGATCTGAGCTTTCTCCTCTGAACACCTGCCACCTGCGATGCCGAGACATTGCCTTTTCTCTGAGAGTAGCGATGGGATTCCCGGCCCCGTCGAGTAAAACTCGACGCCGACGGATGAAAGCGAATATATTTTTAACTTTAAAAAGAATGTTACCATTTGTGTCTTTGACATCAAAGTTGCCACTACTAAAGATCATTACTTTCCTCACAATTGCTAGATCAATAGGGTGAGGGCTGCAATACTGAGAGCTAATCACAGCCACCGGGTTAGCTGCTGCGCCACCGAAACTTGGCTGCTGTGCCATGGCGGATCAATATCATCAATCAACGACAGCTTAATTTTTCTTTCTTGAATTGGTGAGAAGTTTTCAATTTGGCCTTAAGATATTTATACAGATCGTCGAGGAGGATTATTACAAAGTCATGCGTCTTTCCAAGAAGTTGCAAGAAGAAGAAGTCAGATAATAATCTTAAGGCCGTGTTGATTGCTTCATATTTACGTAAATTAATGAATTTTTTTACGTCCATTCTTATCTTGCTGTCGCATGGAAGTAGATGGTTCATTCAATAGGAATCGATTTTTTATTGACTAGATGATATAAGAATTGAAGACTATAAAAAATTGTGAAATTAAATATAAATTTTAGACTGCCAAAAACTTTGTAAGATGAGGTAATAACATGAGAATCATCGTCATCACCATCTACTGAACATGCGTTGAAACAAAATTGGAGTTGGTGGCGGCGATGGCGGTGGAGATGGAGCAAAAGTCAAAAGGCTGACGAGGTGCTATTTGAGCATAAAAATTAATCTGAAGGAAGATAGAATTAGCTTTAACACCATAGATAACATCCTTCTGTTTCTTTGTTTCGGCAGTAAACTTTAGTTCAAGCTCTTCCTATGCCACTGATTAAAGACATGGCTGAAAAATCATATGCAACTGCAGCTTCTTCAGCAGTGTCAAATAGATTAATGTGCCTAGAGAATGTCAATTCTTTAGTATGTGGTTTCTAATGTTGGCAGCATATCTCCCCTGCGGCCTTCACCGGACTCCGAGGTACCTGCTGGATTGTCTTGAGCTTCTCTTTGGATTCCTGTAAAGCAACTGAGGAAAATTTTCTATTAAAGTGATGATCAGTATGTAGGGTTGAGATATGCTGAAAATTAAAGAAATGGTTGGTTTTTATACGAATATGGTATAGGACAATCTGAATTGGCCCTTGTTTATTAAAATTATAAGAAGTCATATATTTTTTGTTTAAGTGGGCGCAGTTAAGATTACATTGTGTATGATAAATTAAGATATAAAAAATGTTATCCTTACTTAGTTCAAATATTTAGTTATTAAGTATCCTAACTGTTGATGTCGAAAAACGACCTCAACAGTTGAATTTGTTTTTTTTTTTGGGGGGAGGGTGAATAACAACACGAATCCAAATTCAACGTCAATCTAACCACAAGTTTCTACACATGCCAACCACGAAACATGGTTATGACACACCGATGGAGTTCCAGCATGGATCCTTCGATATTTAAATCTTATGTTTTTATATATAAGGAAAGAAAATGAAAAGGAGGAACTAAAAATAAGTTAAAACCCAAGAATTCTTTGGTGGTGGTGTTGTAAATCTTGTAGGAAATAGAAAGATTTTAAGATTCATCACTTGTAGTTTTTAATGTGATTGTGGAATTTGAAGTATTGAAAATTATTAAATTTTATATAAAGCATATTAGATTATAAAACATAAAACTAAATGTCTAAACAATTAGTTACAATAATATATATTTCTTAGGGTAATTTGGTTATTTGTATTATAAGGGTAAATTAGTTCAATTAAACTTATCTTAAGCAACGTTAAATTGTTAAAGATTGTTAAAAGACAAAATAAGAAAAAAATATTATAAGAATAATTTAATTAATTAATTATTCAAACTTATTATTAATTTGTAATTCTATGAAATAATGTGAACTTATTGTAATTATTTTATGAAGGTGGGTTGGGTTTATAAAAATAGTAGGGTGGAAATATCCACACCCTTTAAGTTTTTTAAGTTGAAAAAAATAACTTAATATTATTTTCGGAGATTCAGATAAGAAAAACAAACATATTATTTAAATTCAAACGTTCTGATCTATTTAGATTTTAGATAAAAAAATAAATACTACCTAAGTATCACAATTAAGTATCGCATTACTCTTAAGCAATGCATATGAAATATTTAAATACGTATTTTTTGTGTGTATTGGATGGCATGCTAATAAGTTCCCTCCAATTCCCTAAATTCCTCGATCATGGCTCGATCGGGGTGACAAAATGCATAAATCGATGCAGTCCATTGTATCTGGTTCTATGGATTTTTATTTTTATTTTTTTGAATTTTTGGGTATAATTTTATATCTAAATTTCAATAAACATACACAAAAATCGTTATTTCTACATGTAGATAGGTTTAAATCCCACCATTTCTGCATGTCTTCAAAATTATTTTTTCAATTATTTCAAGATTTTTAAGTATAGGCTGGTTCATTTGAGTTTACTTGCGCTATACTTGTCAAAAGAAATTTATCACCTCAAATGAATTATTTACTAAGTTCGATTTGTGGATTTTTTTTTCTTAAATTTCTTGAACATTTAATTCAATTCATTGCGTCTCAATTAATTAAACAAGATTTTATCAATTATACATTTAATAATCATGTTTTTCAAGAAAATTTTAGGTGGGACAGAGCCTGTAATGTTATTTAATAATCACGTTTTACCATTTGTGTGTGTGTGATAACAAATATGCCACCAGTAAGGGCCATCTTTTTCCTCACAATTGCTAGATCAACAGGGTACCGGCGGCAATACTGAGGGCCAATTACAGCTACTACCGGGTTAGCTACCGCGGCGCCACCTCTGAGACTTGGCTGCTGTGCCATGGTGTGTCAACAATTAATTAACGGAGAGTGGAGGTGATAAATTTGCAGCAACTTAATTTTTCTTCCTTGAATTGGCGAGAAATTTTCAGTTTGTACTTTGATATTTATACAGAGTTGATGATGATTATTATGAAGTCCTGCTTATATAATATATATATATATATATGGACTTTGTTCCAAAGAAGTTACAGGAAGAAAAAGTCAAATAATATAAGGCCGACAAGCTTCATATTTACGTGGATTCACAGGATTTTTTTATTGGTGAATTTCTTAGATACGCTATTGACTGGATAATCTAATAATTGAAGGCACGTTCTGAAATTTAATTAAGGTTTTGATTAATTCATTGGATAAGAAGAGCAAGAAGCACTGATCGCTAACAGTCTACTATATAGCCTTCGTTCATTTCCAACAATGGATCAAGTGGAAAGGAATTGGAGTTCAGTTGAAGTCACATGAGGCCTTTCTATTAATTCCTCGTTTGTTATTTTTTTAAGATAATTGTATATATTATGGGTCTATATAATTACAACGTTAAAAAGCAATTAATAATTATTAGTTATATATAGGTTCTTTATTGGTTATAAGATTTTGTTTCTTTTTTTTTTTAACGTTGTAAACCCTTCTTTATTAATAGACAAGTTTTTTATAAGGTATAATTTAGACAATTCAATCCCAAAAAATTAAAAAAAAAACTGAAAAACTTTTATTAGAAAGCCCAAACTTTGAACTTCTCTCAATATAAATAAAATGTTTTTTTTTATCTTTTAAAAGTCTACTCTAATTATTTGGTTTAGTTGATATAGTTTCTATTATCAAAGTAACTGTTATTTGATTTAGTTGATAAAATATCTTGTTTAAAAACAAGAGATTAAGGTTCGAACCTCACTCATATGGATAAAAAGAAATTATATTGTTGTTAGACTATAATAAAAAAGAAATAATTTCTTTTATTAAAATAGATAGTAATAAAGTTGTTAAACAAGAAAATAACTATGTGTTGGGTAAACTATATTATTGTAATTGATGTGAGTTTCAAGAGCAGAATATATGCATTCAATAAATTTTCTAGAAATATTAAAAAAAAGACACAAAACACAAATTGAAAAAACTCAGTTAATTAAAATATAAGGAAATTTGTAATAAATTATATAAAATATAATAAACTTCACAGTATAATATATAAATCTGTATCAAATTAAAGGTAATATGTAGTTGTAGTAATATGGTAGGCTTACCATTTTTACTGTAGTGTATAGAAAAATATGAAATAATTATCTTTTTTGTTTCAATAATATGGTTATAATAAGAATTTTACAAGTGTGTGGTAGTTTATTTAATATGCTATTTTTTAAAAAATAACTCTTACATTCTTCTATAAACTGCTGTCAAAATTTAAAAAAGAAAACAGACTTTTCAAATAAATATCTTTTTAAAAAAAGTTTACCAAATTTTATTAAAATTTATAAAATAAACCGCTTGTAAAGTAAACCCAAACAGGACCTTAAGTTATGAGTTATAGTTTTGACGCATAGGTACTTATCTACACAATTCTAATAGAACATTGCACACACCGGTGTCTACATATTTGTCCAAAAATATTATGCGAACTTTAATGGCACATGGCATAAATGGAATTATCAGCTAACCCTCTAATTACCTTAACAAACCCGTCATGAATACGAATTAATTTTCAACCCCACTTTGATTCCAAAATTGACCCGATTCATCTTCTTCTTTTCCACACACTCAGTCTCTCTGTTGCTTTATTTTATTATTTCTCTAAGTACCTGTTTTTTGCATCATATGTGTAAGAAAAATTTTAGTTAACCAGAAAAGAATGTTGAAATACTACATCGAATTTATCAATTTTTGGGAGTAAATTATGGTTGAGTATGATGGAGTGCGATTGCTCTGACTGTAAAGAATAAAATTTGTATGCAATGCAATTTTTACAATAAGAACTTGGAAATGCTTGTATTCCTACGAACTCGATACTGTATAGATGGTGGTGCCTTTGCCTTTGCTTGCTCTTTCCCTCTTTCTTATGCCACTACTTTTTGCCGCTCGAAGCAGCCTCCCAGATCTGCATCAACGAGAGGTGTGACGACGACCGAACCAGAGATAAATTAATTAATGTTAAATTTGCTGCAATTGTAAGGCAAAAGATATTCGGCATATTCCCAAATGAAACCAAAACAGATATTAAATCATTAAAATTATGACATATTTCCACAATAAATAGATATAAAGCTGATCTCGCTAATCACCCCTTTATGAAATCGTTCATTATATAATGAGACCACTCTGTTCCAATTAGCCTGAAAACATAGCACCAAAATCGGCACCACCACCACCACTGGAACTAGAGCTGGCGTGATTAATCTCATCAAGAATCACAATAAGCGCCACAATGAACGCGTAGTCGATGTTAGGATACACTGTCACCGCGAAATTGTCCTTGCCAATCAAGATACTTTGAACTGTATGCTTCTTGTGCATCTGCATAATAAAATTTTTAATTAATCAAACAAGTTTTACGTCTCAAATCGCAAAGAAGTTAATTAGTACTGATTAGTTCGATCCACATGCATATCATTATATATACCTTAGCAATGATCGTGGAAGACTCGCCAGCATAGATTGTACAAGAACGCTCAAACCAGCTGCCTTTGACTCTGAAATCACAAACATCTTCTTTTGTGTTATTTGCTAAAAACACATCCAATTTAGTCCTGACATTCCACACTGAAGACGTCTTAGCACTGAAGATCAAATCCTGAGGCTCTGTGCTCTCTCCTCTGAACACTTGCCACCTGTGATGTGCAGTCATTGCCTTTTCTCTGAGAGTTACGATGGGATTCCCGGCCCCGTCGAGTAGAACTCGACGCTGGTGAATGAAAGTTAAGAACACACCCTTAACTTTAAAAAGAATGTTACCGTTTGTGTCTGTGACAACAAAGTTGCCATCAGTGATGGTCATCACTTTCCTCACAATTGCCAGATCCACAGGGTAAGGGCAGCAATACTGAGGGCTAATTACAGCTACAGCAGCGCCGCCGCCGATGAGACTTGGCTGCTGTGCCATGGTGTGTGTCGATAACTAGTGGAGATTAATTTTGGATGGTCAATTAACACAACTTAATTATTCTTTCTTGAAATGCTGAGAAAAATTTCAGCTTGTACTTAGATATTTATGCGGAGTTGAGGAGGAGCATAATAAAGGCAGGCTTTTGTATAATTTTTGTGGACTGCGTTTCTAAGAAGTTGCAAGAAGAACCAGTCAAATGATAATTTTAAGGCCGAGTTGCTTCAGGTTTCTTAATTTGTTTTTCCCTGTGGATGGTTCAATAGAAATAGACACGTTATTGACTATAGATAATAATTGAAGACACGTCCTGAAACCGTGTCCACAGACTATAGAAAGTGCGAAATAAAATTTGATTACGTACGTTTTGAATTCATCGGGTTCTTTTCATTAAGGCCACGCTGTACTTTTTTTTTCCTTTTATTTTTATTTTTTTACTTTTTTATTTTTTTAATATAAATATTTGCATGTTCCAGTCACTTTCATTTGCACTGATATATTGGTTCTTTATTGGTTAAAAGATTTTTTTTAATTTTTTAAAACCTTTTTTTTATAAATTACTTAAGAGTAGACTTTTAAAAGATAAAAAGATATTTTATTTTTACTGAGAAAAAGTTCAAAATTTGGACTTTTTGAGGGGTGTTTTTGGGGGTTAAATTGTCTAAATAGCATTTTTGTTATACTTGAATAATTTTAATTCATTATTTTCAAAATATAATTTTATAAAGCTTGTCTATTAAGCAACCAATTTATATATTTTCTTGGGAAATCGCTAACCTCCCCTCTACTGTAATCAATATATATCATTTATCTTTTACTGTTTTTATAATAGTCAATAACTCCCCGACAGTATAAATTTACAATATTACTCTTATTTCTAAATACACTTTTATTCATATTTATTATAAATTAAATAAATCACATGAACGGAAATTAAAAAAATTAAGTATTAAAAACAAGAAATATATGTTTTGACGTAAAAAAATTAATAATAAAATATTTTTCTTGTACTTTTTTATTTTATAAATATTTTCTTATAATAAAATTATAAAAAAATACTATAAGATAAATAATAAAATATTTTCCTTGTACTTTTTACATTTAATTTTAAAATATTATAAAATGTTTATTATAAGAAAATATTCACAAAATAAAAAAAGTACAAGAAAATATTTTATTATTAATTTTTTACATCAAAACATATATTTCTTATTTTTAATACTAATTTTTTATTTGAATTTCCATTTAAATGATTTATTTAATCTATAATAAATATGAATAAAAGTGTATTTAAAAATAAAAATAATATTATAAATTTATGTTGTTAGGGAGTTCTTGGCTATTATAAAAACAATAAAAGATAAATAGTATATATTAATTACAGTAGAGGAGAAATTGGCAATCTCCCTATTTTTTTTTTAGTAAAGTGGTCATCTACTTTGATTGGTAAAATCTCTTATTTATAAACAAGAAATATGGGGTTTGAACTCCATTCACATGGATAAAAATTAAGAGTGTAAATTTTAATAAAATTAATTAAGATGAATAATGTCTACGAAACATGTTACAATGAAGAGATTTCATTGGATCAACCATGTACAGTTTGAATTTGGGAAGTCACACCAAAGATTCCATCGGATCAACTCTCAACAATTTGAATGTAGTACATTTTGAGGCACCTGCTAAGGTATAAACACTCCAATTGTTTGACAACCAACAATTGAGTCACACAGAAAATTAACTTGGATTTGACAACCAACAATTGAGTTATATTAAAAAAATAAAATGATATTGTGCTCATTAATGTTAGTTACAGATGATATGTATAATTTAGCAAGACCATATTTTGAACGTGTACTTGCATAAGACCGTTGTTTCATAGGAAATTTCCATTTTGGTAGCGAGTTGCATAATTAATTCTTTTTGAAACGGTTTAATTAAGTTATGATTTCAGATTAATTTGACGCTTGCTGCATACACCTAAGCAAAACCCTAATAGCATATGCGCGTACAAATTCTTCCAAACATATTGCACAAATTTTAATGTCACATGTCATAATAAAATTACTAGGTAATCTCTAGGTAGATATGGCATCAAGACTCATGCCAATTAAGTTTTTGATTTCAATACGTGACAATAAAGTTTGCACGATATGCTTGGATGAATATATAAATACATATTATAACAACCAAGACGTAATAATTAAGTAGATTTTATTTACTTTGGTTACTAGCCTATTCCGGTTTTGTTGTTAAGTTTTGCAATCCAAAATAAGTCTACTTAATTAAGAGAACTTAAATCTTATAAAATAGTCCAGAAACTCGATATGGGATATTTCCTAGAATCTCATCCTCTATTAAGACTTTGCACTTTCATGAGGGAAAGAGAAATAGAACAAAATAATCACACTTATCCATTTGTACGTTTGGTCACATTAATTCTTGAGCCGGATCAAACAACTTAATAGATATTATGTACTTTGAACATTTAGCCCATCATAATTTTGTTATTAAATTTTTTAACCCAAAGCTTCTAAAAAATAGCCAACATCCTATCTCGCTAGCAACGCGACATTCATATATATACATGTTAGTTCCATAAGAATTGTATGAATAAGTGGCTGCGCGTCAAATTCTATAACAGCCAAGCCATCTGATAACACCAACAAACCATGCATTAGACCCGTACGGCCGTACACATAACACTATATTTAGTTATAGTGGAAATTCTGCTGAACTTTCAATCACATCAGCCAGCATTGTCGACTTGTTGTCACCGTTGATGCGTCGGGGATGCATAGTCCGTTTTAGAATAGACTGCCAGCGCGTATCTTTCCTTGTTAAGCTCCACGCTTCCAGTTGTTTCCTTATCTGCATGTCCAACGAAACATATGATCAATTCGAGTAGTTACGGTGAATGCTTCTTTAATCTATATGATTTGAGCCAATTATTCTGTTAATTAGTATTTGTGCTTTTAAAAAATTATCTAAAACGATTTTGTATCAATATTCACTAAATCTACTTAATTATTCACTAAATTTACTTGAATTCCAAGTTATAAATAAGCAAAAATACAATTGTACTCTAAAAATTAGAATCAACAAACTATGAAAATGAAAGCAGAGACGCTTTGAGTAATTTTTCACAAGACTAACTAAATAACTAATCCTAACTCTATGGATCAAAGGGGAAGTTACCCTAATCAATTATTTAAAATGCAAATTTGGTTTTGCTGGCCCGGCTTTAACCATTCGATCGCTTCTTATAATTAATTGTTGAAAAAGAAAAGAATACGCAGATCTTAATTACAAGACATTCTAGAATACATTATAGGTATTATGTTAGTTATACAACAAACAAATAATGTTATGACATGTGTGCATTTATTTTGAAAAACCATCATATAAGTGGTAGTTGTATTAAATTCAATCACACATATCATGCATGCATCAATTGATTGTAATACATCAGATGTATTCTAAAATTTCTCGTTAATTACATGTTAAACAGTCGATAATTGAAACTGGATTGGAATATACAGCTGTGCTGGAATAATTGGCTGCTGTAGAATTTGTTGTAGGTTTGGTTGCCGAGGCATTTGCCATGGGGATGTGCTGGGTATATTTAATTGGTCGCTACATGACGATATATGAGCCTTGCTTGCAATATGCTAGTTGGCGAAGTTTGAAGACATTGTTGCATGAGGGTTCTTAATATATGCAAAGAAGGGCACTGATCATGTGCGAGTGGGAACATGGCAGTAGCGTGAACCAAACAATGGAAAAATCTAAAGTTAATAACTTAACACAAATAATGCATAAGTTGATGATGATGAGGAGGGAACCAAAAAAAAAAAAAACATGTGCAATGACAATGAGATCGCATGATAGCAACATAAGACTAAGCAATGCAACTTGCTCATTGTGAACAAAGTGGGTTGTGCTTTTGCGCGGTAAGATTGTGCGTCTCATTATTACTTACAGATCGTGTAAATTCAATTTACAGATAAAAGGTAGCACAAAAAAATTACATGATAAAAAATCATTTATTACAAAATAATATCTTATTTTTTATTTTTACTTTTGTTTTCTTTATATTAAATTTTGTACTTTTTTCGGTACATATAGCACTATTCCTGAATATTAAAGGTTAATTTTTCCAACACCCATTTAAAGTCGACTTTGTACTAATTGCTCGGAACGCCTGGTTCATTATGTTTTTTTGTTAAGTATAACAGTTGACAGCTTTCACCGAAGAAAAATGAGATTAGATTATACCCTTAACTGAAATTAACGTAAGGTCAAAACGACTGAATTGCCCATTATAACTAGTAAATTTACAATAATATAAAAAACTTAATTTTTATTTCTTTTCAGATTACATTTTTTTGGAAAAAAAAATGTAGACAAATAAAGAGACGTTAATTTAATTTGGAAAAAAAGATTTATGTTCCTGATTAAAAAAAAAAAGAACGGGTCACTAACTCATAGAAGTCATGTATTTGTGTTATTAAGAAATAGTTTCTATTTTGGAAAATAGTTTTTCTACATTATTAATAATTATATTGATAAAAAATTCATTTGAGGAGCACAAAAATTATTAACTTTGAAAAATTTTATAAAATAAATTTTGAAACAATTCACAATGCTTTTTTTTTTAAGTTTTTGGTTGTTTTTTTTATTTGAATTCAATAAAATATTTTCAATTATGGTATGTCAAAATTCTTTAACCCAGTCAAATCTAAAATAATAGAATTAAAATTGTCAAAATTTATAACCAAAAAAAAAAAATTCAGAGACAAAGATTTGTCGAAATTTTTTACAAGACCGAAATCCTCTCTCAACCTCATTTTTTCTAGTCGTTTTGAGGATCAATAACATTCTAAAGTGCCACAATTAACTATAATTTAGTATAAAATTTTAAAACGTGTGCATTGGAGAATAATCTCAACAATGTTGAACAAGTCTCAATCAAAGATGAACGAGGCTGTTGCTTTAATGCCTTTCATTATCTAACAGCAATCTTCGTTTCAAATATAAACAATTGCTCACTCTTTGCTCAAAAACTCACATATATTGGCGAAAACAATTTTTTTCCCCCCGACAAAGCGAACTATATGTAAAAAATTAAACTCTTAAACAAGCAGCTAGAGCCACAACATTTTATCAAAACTAAGCCAAGACTGTACAACTTACTCCATACAAATTAGGGAAATTAACGTAGCAAACAAGGAATATCTTAAAATGCACAAACATTAAACCGAACAGAATATTTACTTTTTATAGAGGCAATTTTGAAATCTAAACTAATAATCTCATCAATCATCGTCGTCATTGTTGATTTCATCGAGGATCACGATCAGGGCTACTACAAATGCATAATCAATGTTCGGATAAACTGTCACCGTGTACCTGTCCTTGTCAAGCATGACGCTTCCGGCTGTTATCCTTTTCTGCATCTGCGTTTATGTCCGACATTAACTAATTATAAATCAATGAGATTAAAGAGAATCAATTATTATCGATAGAAGCATATGTATCTTAACTAATTAATTAATTCACCTGGGCAACAATTGCTTTGGACTCTCCAGCATAAAAAATGCAAGATCGTTCGAGCCAGCTGCCTTTGATCTTAAAATCACAAACATCTTGTTTATTGTTGCTCGCCAAGTAAACATTCAAAGTAGTCTTTAATTGAATCATTTTAGATTTTCCCACAGTAAAAAGAAGATCTTTAGAATCTGTGCTGTTTCCCCTGAATACATAGTGCTTCTCGTGGGCAGAAATCAACTGCGACATGCATAATAACCAAAAAGAACAAAGAAAAAAAAATTAAATTGGTCATTCTCCAGTCTCCAGTGCGTATATCCGAATGAAGGTGCAATAAATAAGTATATATTTTGTAAAATACGGAGATGACGACGATGAAAGTGAGTGTACTTTCTTTGTAACGGTGACGATGGGATTGTCATAAGGGTCAAGCACAGTCCTCCTCTTATGAAGGCTTATGAGTTTTTCTTTGACTTTGAACATGAGATTGTCGGCAATGTCGTTGACGACGAAACTGCCATCGGTGACGCTCATAAACTTTCTAACAATGGCAATATCAACGGGATATGGGACGCAGTACTGAGGGCCGATTATCGGATACGGTCTGGTGTATATTTCTGGACTTGCCTCTGCAAATATTGGCTGATGTGGATTTGATTGCCCCATTATGTAGCTTTAATTCTGTTTTGTTTTTCTCTCTGAAAATTCTCAGGTTTGGGTATGTCTATGTATACGAGGAAAACCAAAAATAATAATAATAACTTTCAAAAAGAAAATGAGGGGAAAATTCAACAAATTAATTCCTTCAGGATATTTGAAATCTCAAAATGAACGAATGAAGAGAAAATTTTACAATTCCTCTCGGGGCCGGGGTATTTTAATTACTGTAAAAATAATGAGTCGCGGAATTCAATAGATCCACTTTGATATTTGAATCCTGAGAAAGGATTAGGGGAAAATATGCAAATCCTCTCAGGATTTTTAAATCTCTCAACAGGAATACAGGAAAATTAAAGAAATTTCCCAGGCCAAAACGATGCCCGCGGGAGAAATTAACCCTTAATAGAAGGCATAGGGGGAAAATAATGGAACTCTCAAAATGAACCCACACTCAAAAAGAAATAAGGGTGGGGCTATTTAGACTGCTTAAACTGGCTGCCAATGATCTTGACAAATGTCAGAAGTGAATGTTGTCACATGTCAATGGTATTTTACAGTGAAGGACAACTTACCTCGTATCAACGTTATAATTAATAACGGGTAGCACGAAATACTTTAGGTTCCGTTTGGCACGCTGAATTAGATTGGACTAATTATTAGGATTTGATTAGATTAAACTGGATTAGATTAAGCTGGATTATATTATGTGTTGTATTATGTTTGGTACAATATCGGATTTGACAATGTTAAATCATATTTAAATAAAAAAATATTTATGAATATTTAAGAGTAATAATTAAAATTAATTTAAAAGTAATTAACAAGAGCATTAAATATGTAGTAAATTAGTTTTTGGGTAGTCATAATTATAATAAACAAATATAAATTAATAAAACTATTTAATTATTTAATTAATTTTTATTAGATATTTTAGATATATTTTATTTTATCAAAAAGTTAGCAAATAATGTATAAATAAAATCAATTATTTACTTGTATTATTAATTTTCATGATTATTTTTAATATTACATTGGTGATTATTAAATTTAATACAATCAATTATTATAACGAATTATTAAATAGTTAATTTTATTGGAGTAAAAGTACCAATTTAATTAGACTATAAAAACAAAATAAAAAATAAATTCAAGTAAATCATCAATAAAATAATTAATTAATTAATTAAATTTTAGGTTTAATTAATTAAATTTTAAGTTACAAGTAAAAAATAGTGTTGTTTATGAAAGAATATGAATAAATCTTTTTTCTCTTATCCTAATCCCATCTAAACCCACTTACAAATTGAGATTATTAATCCTATAATTTAAGGACTAAATTTAAATTTAATCCTCCCTAATCCAATACAAACAAATAACCAAATATTAAATAAAATATTTAATTTCAAAATTAATCAAATCTCATACTTAATCCTAACTCCCAACCCTAGGCGGCATTATTAGTATTCCCTGCTCCGTCCGCTGGTTTTGTAGAAAGTCAAGAGTCAATGTGTAAAATCATAACTAGGTCCCTCTCCATTAAGGACAAAACTACGTTACAGACTCTGTATGTAACAGCTCAGTGCAAGTTGGTCTTGTATCCGCTAAGTTCCAACAAACTTTTCCTCTCTCCTGCAACGCGTGGATGCTCTCCATTTGCTACGTTACATACAGAGTCCGTAACGTAGCAAGGTCCCTCCATTAAACATCACACCAATTTGGTCCCACTTCATTTATTGCCCGTGAATGAACAAAAATCCCCTTAGAGACAATGCACAGAGCAAAAGAGTCAAATCATGTATACATTTAAAAATATCTCGGAGGTCTTGGTACTCTGTCTTTTTGTGATTTGTTCACAAGAGGTTAACCATATGAACCCCGCAACAGCTTCGAAAAAGCTTTTAAAGACTCAGTCATCTCAAAAGGTCGTTTGAGTGTCTGCAAATGCATCGTCAAGAGATTACGATCATATAACTAATGATCCGGCCATTTTGTAGTAGCAATCTTTACTTGAAATATGGACAATTAATCTGCTAACTCCAAAAGTCCAATTCTTTTTATTATTAGTATTATTGTTGTTGTTGTTGTAGTAATAGTTGTTATTGCTGCTGCTGTTGTTGTTGTTGTTGTTTGCCACCTATGTTCAAATGTTAGAAACGATCGAGCAGCTACAGCCATCACATTTATCAAAAGCAAATACTTTGACAAGTTATATTGCACAACTTAGGGCACAAGGGAAATTAATGTAGCAACTGGCAAACAAGAACATTCATAAAATACATAAACCACACACTTATTTACGTGATTTATAGAAGCAATTCCGAAATCTGAAATATGAGAAATCTCATGCAGTGTTGTCACCGTTGATGTCATCAAGGATCACAATCAGGGCTACTATAAATGCATAGTCGATGTTGGGATAAACTGTCACGGCAAATCTATCCTTGTTAAGGAAGTAGCTTCCAACGGTTTCCTTTTTGTGCATCTGCAAGTTCAACATTAATTGTCAATTAGATAATCAAATTGAAAGAACTATTGTTGATATGATATAGCAGCAATTATTTATTTATCTAATCAACTACCTGGGCAACAATTGTGTTGGACTCTCCCGCATAAACAACACATGATCGTTCTGTCCAGCTGCCTTTGACCTTAAAATCACAAACCTCTTGTTTGGTGTTACCTGCCAAAAAAACATTCAAAGCGGTCTTCAATTGGAGCACTGAAGATGTTCCCACAGTAAAGAGAAGATCTTTGGCATCTGTGCTTGCTCCCCTGAATACAAAATGCTTCACGTGCGCAGAAAACAACTGCATATAAAAAGTTAAAAATTAAAAACGAAGAAAAGTGAATTGGCAAGATATAGTGATCAATTGCTAATTATAATTGTACAAAGTCTGTATTTTGTAAAATACGGAAATGAATTAATTGAAGAGGCTTACTTTCTCTGTTATGGTGACCACAGGATTGCCGGCAGGGTCGAGTAGAGTTCGCTTGTCATGGAGGCTAAAATGTTTCTCTTTGACTTTGAACATGATGTTGTCGTTGATGTCAGTGACAGTAAAGCTTCCATCTGCGAGGGTCATAAACTTTCTAACGACGGCAAGATCAACCGGATAGGGAAGGCAATATTGCGGGCCGATAATGGAAACCGGATTGGAATACATCGCCGGATTTGGTGGGGGAGTTGGCGCTGGAACATTAACTGGCTGCTGTGCCATGATTAGTTTGATATTTGATTGTAAAATTGACAAGTTAATGAGAACGATAACTTTTTCAAATAAGATTGAGGATGATTTATTTTATATATAAAGTTGAAGAAGATCGATCGAAGCACGCTCTCATGGACTGGTTCCAAGACACTTTTTGAGGAACAAGTCAAATAATACGGACGAGTTGCTTCAATACATATTTAATACAACTTGTTGCCTGGTTGGTTCAATATTTTTATTATACGCGTTATTGGGTTAGTTAATGATATAAGGGCGTGTGTGGCGCAGGGATTGCATTAGATATATGCAATGCAATCTTATGATTGGTAAACTTTCCTATTATGAATAGTGCTGCATTAAATAAACTCAAGAGGTTTGGATTTGTGTAACAATAATGCTACATATCTCAAATTTTTTATCTTAAAAAATTATCCCAAATGATGTGGCATTTATCAATTGGTTGGTGAGATAATACAATTAATTCACTTAGATCTTGTAAAGAATTATCAACCACTCAATTAATAACACATCATTTGGGATAACTTTTTAGGATAAAAAATTTGGGATGTGTAGCATTATTGTTTGTGTAATATGATACTTGTAATGCCAGGTTTCCATAATGTTAATTATGAAAAAATTTTATAAGGAAATCATGAATGACATAATTACTAATAAGAATAAGGATGAGTATATACTTAATTAGGATTCATAAAATAATTTTGGAAAATATTTATCTTTTTCAAAGTTGATAGAGTTTCCTATGATTCCCTATAAATTCACATTTTTGTTCCCTATTTCATAACCCTAAATTCAAAAATGACATTTTTTTTTCATTGTTTCAGCCGCTTAAAATTGTTTCCTCATACCCTGAATTCGAACTCTTACTTAGGGGAGAGACTTGACAATTTTTAAGTCTTATTTCCTCTACACTCTATAAGATTTCCTATCTTTATATTCTATTAGTGATTTATTTTGCATAATTTTAGAATATTACAGACTTTTTTATGCATGATTTATGATGTGTTTAAGTTGTGTATAGTGCGTTAGTTTATTGTTAAGTCTTGATATTTAATTCTTGATGCAATAAACACAATGAATAGTTTATGGACAACATGGTTTCCTCAAAATAAAATATATAACGAAAAATGATTTTTGAGAAGAAGCTTATCTTTTTATAAACTAGACATGCAGGGTTTCGAATAAATTTTACTTCATAAAATTTGACATTGTTCTCGATTTTATACGGATTTTCGAAATAGATATTTTCACACTAGAAAAGTGTGATTTTAACAGAATGATCAAATTTACAAAATTATTTAGAGTTCCAAATGAACTCAGAAAATTCTGAAATTTTAAAAAGTGGTCATGATATATATCTACTATTCCCAATTTTAATTTTATAATTTTTTATTAGTATATAATTTTATAAAAATCTTGAAACCTATATTATTTAGTTAAGGTATAGTGAGAATTTTGAACTTGTCAAGAAACAAATAGTTTTGCAAATGATTTTGATATCGGATCGTTCTAAAAATTTTATGAGAGATATCCATGGATGTCTAGAATATATTTTTATAATAGTGTTCATTATGATGATTAGATTAAAAGTAAAAGTTTAGAGAATCATACGTGTACAGGTATGAGTTAGAAAATAAGGATGTTGAAATAAGTTGTTAATAGTTATATCTTGCACTTGTTTGAGGTATTTGAGGCTGTTGAAGACTTAGAAGTGTGTTTAGTTTGTTATTTTTATCAACGTAAGTAACTTCATTCCTAGTATATTAGTTATATATGATTTTTTTTTTGGATAAGGTATGACTATTTTGATCCTATTATAAGTACATTTGTTTTTATAGTTTTATAAAAATTAATTAATTTTCAAAACGAAATATGTTTAATGTTTTCGAATCTAAAAATTATATTATTTTTATGGTTTTAACAAAATATTGTAAATGTGTAATCGATTTTCCAAAATTATTATCTTTTATAAAATTTTCTATACAATGTTATAATAAAATTTGCTTTGCAAGCCTAAATCGTTGTTAGGATCTTGTATGAATCCAATATGAATGTTTTTTTCACATATCAATTTAGATTATTTATAAAAATTTATATGGGGGCTACCTTTTGAAGCTCAATGTGGGCTACCGTTTTTAGAGTTAGAGTGCCATGAAATGCCACATTCAGTACAAAGTGCTATATGTAAGTCATTACATATGAAAAATGAATTTAAATGTTTTGCCTCATTGTTCATAGTCATTTTGGTTTTGATTTTGATAGTGTTTTACCATACATATGTTCTAGATCAATACTGTATTTCTATTATAATTGTGCACACGATATTTTAATTTTGATTCTTTTATAGTCTGGTCATTGGAGTATAGGTGACACCATATAATATGAGCAAACATTTTGTTTTATATGTATATATGTCATACGATTTGTTTTCATGATTAATTATACTTTTAATATTCTAAACCACTTATGAGTTTATGTCCTTCTATTATAATATGTCATCTTGTAAAACTTATGTTTCTAATAAATGATTTGATAAAAAGGGCTTGCAATAACTTTGGTACCTGATAACCCTAATGTATTAGGAATAATGTTACTTACCAAGTTGATGATTCACCCCTCATCGTTACTTTTTGCAATTTGAGTAAGTTGTTGAGAGGTGTGCTTATATTTGAAACTAGATATTTATTTACTTTTACTAGTTAAATAAGAGATGATGAACTTCTGTTTCCTTTAAGTTTGTTTATCTGCTTAACTTGTAATTGGAGGACTTTTAGAATTTTGTTATAGTTATGACTTTGAGAGAAAATGTTTAGCATGATACTTGTGGATTTATGGTTTTATTTGAATAAAACTTGAAGTATTTTAATTTGATGTCTTTGTGCAACGATTACGATTTGTAAGCAACCTCTTTTACTATGTGCTCTACACGTTTTAGATTTGGGGTGTTGCAGTACTCCTCACATTAATCCTTTTTTTAATTTCTTTTTTTGACTCTGCAGCATAAACGACACGAGATTTAGACTAGTAAAATTATATTGATTATTGGATATGCTTGCAAATGCATTAAAATATAATGCAATTTAGTCTAATGAAATACAAAACAATGTAACAAACACACCCTAATTATATTGGTAAAATAACTTTTATTTCCCATAATACCCGCAAGTTGCTTCGATAATACGACTTGTTGACCTGCTGGTTCAATGTTTTTGTTACATCTATACATATTATTAAATACTGCTGCTGACAGCAGGACCAAGTGGAACTTAAATCCGTGTCTGCGTGGACTGAAGAGAATCTGGCTTGAAACTTTTTATAATGGTTGATGCTATATATCATCAAGGAAGAAAAGGAAGAAATCTTAAGTCTAAATCCTTCAGAGTTAAAGGTCCAACTTTTGTTTGGCGTAGTTGCCTAATCTTTGTGGGTTTGATAGGACACAAGGATTGGATTTGGTTTATAGGATTGGACTGAATTGCTTATAATATAGTCTTGCATTTGGTGTATTAGATGATTGGATTGGACTAACAAATAATTTAGAAATAAAAAAATTAGATAAATAAATATACTAATATAAATTAAATATTTAATTTAAAAAAATCTGATTAATAGTTGTAAATTGTTATAAATATACACTTGTATATCATGAAATGAATATTACAAATTTCAATATTCACACCATTGTTAAATAAAATGCTTAGTGAAACAAACTAATTATCTAAATATTAATCTGGATTAGTAATGTAATAATTGCAATTAACACAAGAATTTATTTTGGACGTAAATTTTTTACTTCCAAAATTTTATCCTATGTTATCCCGTGGCTCTCAAATGAGATGAAACTTCTTAGTTTTATTTTATTGGCCCATGATTAAAAAGTTTGGACCTATAGGATTAAACTATCCCAACTTAATTTCCATACATCAAACACATGACTGAAATTGTCAAAATAATCCAATCCCCCAAAGTTATCCCACAACACGTGCCTTATAGTTTTATGTATTTTTCACCTGCAGAAGATTGTTCTTTGCCTATGAAATTTCCATTATGGTGGCCACTGGCTGCGTAATTGCTTTAATTAATTCAGTTCTGATTTCTACATTTATATCTCTCAAATTATAATATTTGGATCCTATTGTTTGTTTAGTAACTATAACTTAGCATTATATTATCGGCATCATATTATAGGAATTGGATTCTTTCCTCTCTTTTTTTCAATTATTCATCTTTTAATTTTACAACGTGTCTACTAGCACTAGCCAACCATCTGACTACAAGCCCAATGGCTTCCAAACAACAAAGTCTCCACAAAAGCAAGCCTCGCACAAACAGCTATAGCTATAGCCTTTATTGAAAGCAAAAGTACTTTTAACTAGCTGGCTACTGCAAAGGGTTTTGAAATCAAGGAAAACCAAAGCCACGGATACAGCATCTTACTTGAATTACATCAAACAGACACACTATTTTTCACTTTATAGCAGCAATTTCAAATCTAAATTATCTCACTCGTACCAACATCACCGTTGATATCATCGAGGATCACGATCAGGGCTACTATAAACGCATAGTCTATGTTCGGATAAACTGTCACAGTGAACCTGTCCTTGTTGAGCAAGACACTGCCCACAGTTGTCTTTTTGTGCATCTGCAAGCCCAACGATTATCAATTAGATAATAACAAAGAATTATTATTGATATAGAGCTGCAATTAATTATGTATCTTAAATATTTTAGTTACCTGGGCAACAATTGTGTTTGACTCTCCAGCATATACAACACAAGATTTTTCAGTCCAGCTGCCTTTGATCTTGAAATCGCAAACATCTTGTTTGGTGTTACTTGCCAGGTAGACGTTCAAAGTGGTCTTCAATTGGATCACTGAAGATCTTTCCACAGTAAAGAGAAGATCTTTAGTGTCTGTGCTAGCCCCCCTGAATGCAAAATGCTTCTCATGCAAGGAAAAAACCTGCATATGCATACAAGTAGTAAAACAACAAAGAAAAATAAATTAGCAAAATATTATTGTTAACTAGTCCGCATTCTGTAGAGTACGGAAATGAAAGCGTGTACTTTCTCTGTTATGGTGACAATAGGGTTGCCAGCAGGATCAAGTAGAGTCCGCTTGTCATGGAGGCTTATAAGTTTTTCTTTCACTTTGAACATGAGATTGTCATTGATATCAGTGACAGCAAAACTTCCATCGGTGAGGGTTAAAAACTTTCTAACGATGGATAGATCAACGGGATAAGGAAGGCAATACTGAGGGCCGATTACCGAAACCGGATTGGAATATATTGTTGGTGCTGGAGTTGGCGCTGGAATATTAATTGGCTGCTGTGGAATTTGTTGTGGGTTTGGTTGCTGTGGCATCTGGTCTGCAGTGTGTTGTGTAATTGGTTGCTCCATGATATGATTACGAGCCTTTGCTTGCACCTCCAATCGGTATAGGTTTTAGACTTGCATGAGGATTCTTAAGTTATAGATATATGCAAAGAAGGGCACTGATCATTTCTGAGTGGGAATAATTGACATGGCAATAGAGTGTGAACCACGCGATGAAAAGAAACAAAAATATCTCGAATAGTTCATGAATTAATGATTTCTCTGATGAAAGAAATAAATACATACGCACTAAGATCACATGATAACCACACAGACCTTATCGAACAAAGTGTGAAAAAACGTGCCAAGAGGGTCGCGCAATAAGATTGTGGCTGTCACTATTGACATGATACCTCTGTAGTTTTGTGATATACTGACATGCGAATTGCGTGGAGTCCTGTGACCAGATCGTGCGAATGAGAAGAGTTAATGGCTCGTTTGAAAGAAACTGTGTTCAGATTGTGTCATTGCATGCAGCGATCTAAATTATTTAAACCCTTTCAAAACTTGTTAATATGAATAAAATAAGCCGCATATCTGTGATCATATGATTAATTTCAGGAGCAAAATGCGATAAAAATTACCAAGAAAAAGAAAGTTAGTAGGGACTTCGGATGCAAGTCCTCAACCTTCTTGGTAGAGGGAATCTTGTTGTAGGATAACTGAACAAGGAGGTGCTTGGCGCAAGCTAATACTTGTTCCCCAACTTATAATGCTCTGTTAGAACTTCTATCAAACATTTTGAAGGCAACAGATAAGCCCCTCCCAAAAAGTCTATCTAAGATTTTGTTTAATGACCCAAAGTAATACAAACAAACAACAATAACGCGGGCATACATCAATTTGGGAAAAAAAAAATCCTTTGTTAATTGTCTCCAACATCCATTATAGAGTATTAGAATATGATATTCAACCAGAAGAATAGACTTGAGCAAGTGACTCGTCCTATTTATCAACATATTATATCGCTATTTTACCGGTCAATCTGAACCCAATTGTAGCAATAGCAAACAATTTTAGTCGTTTTAGCTATTAATTTCATCAAGAATTACAATAAGGGAAATAATGAATGCATAATCAACATTCGGATACACTGTCACCATGAACTTGTCCTTTCCAAGCAAGATACTTTTGACAGAGTGCTTCTTATGCATCTGCAAGTATATCCAATAATCCATATGATTCTATTAGTCAGAATTTAACATACAGAAAAATGATTTGCTGTAAGTTGCAAAAAATCTTACACGGGCAACAATTGTGGAAGAGTCTGTGTCCCCAGCATAAACAACAAAAGATCTGTCTAGCCAACTTCCTTTGACTTTAAAATCACAAACTTCCTCTCTGTTATTAGCTAAGAACACATCTAATTTGGTCTTTAGCTGGAACACTGATGATCTTTTAGCAGTAAAGATGAGATCACAGGACTCTGTACTTTCTCCCCTGAAAACTTGCCATCTGTCATGAGTTGACATTAACTGCATGGAACGAAATGAATCAAAATTTAGCTTTAAAAGAGATCAACAAAGAAAGATATTAATTATGTAACCAATTACGTGACCTTTTGTTGTAGAGTGACAATGGGATTTCCAGATGCATCAAGTAAAACGCGACGATCTTGAATGCTCATAAGGGTCCCTTTTACTTTAAAAATGATGTTCCCCATGATGTCCCGTACAACAAAGTTGCCACTGCTTATGGTCATAACCTTTCTCACTATTGCAAGATCAATAAGATGAGGAGCACAAAACTCAGGGCTGATGATTGAAACAGGATTGATTAGTGGTGGATGAAAGATAGCTAATTGTGCCATTGAAATGAAGGTGACTTGGTTTTTTTTTCCCCCAAATTTTTTATGAGAGAGATCAATTAATCCTCGTTTCGTGAGCCTTGTTATTTGCCTATGCTATCAAGGGCCTGGGTGAAAAACAGGTGGGTTGATGGATTTGAGAACTTTGTGAGTCAAGGAAGGCGACAGTATCTAATTCGATCAGTCAATTTCTTCTAGATTTAAATACTTTTCTGCTGCCGTAAAGCCTTTCTATGGATTTCAATGTTAAACAACTCGTCACGCAACAATTTATTAATAGCATTTTTTAATAGGAAAAGAAGTCTCTGGTCAATATGCTGTTGCCATAGTTTTTACGAGAAACCACCTCACAACTTTACAAGTCAATGGGCAAGGCTCCTTGCGCTTATGAAAATGTGCAATCGGGCGTTCTAACGTAAGGATATGCAGCTTCCAGGCTTCATATAAATATATGTATGATACGTCAAAGTAAATTAAGCAAAACCACAAGAATAAAAATTTACCAACATAACCTTAATATCTGTACTTGGTGGGCTCAATGGAGAAGTTGGTAACTGAACTTTGAATTGAATTAGACAGTTTAACCTTTCCAAAAACAAAAGGAAACAGTTTAAAATCCCCAGGTAGGGGGAGCGGGGAGGGGGAGCCTATATTTAAAGTTATTGGGTTTAAATCAATATCCAATCTTTTATTTCAGAATCTGTTCAAATCTTCATCTCAAAATGGCCAGATCCTCTGCTCTTAAGCGTGCAAATCTTCACCTTAGAAAACACAGAAAATGGCCATTGTCGCCTTACAAGGCCAAATGGCACCAAACTTTAGACCAACAACAAGCAAAGCAAAATTTCAAACAATCTTTAACAACACCACCAACAAAACAACAACAACAAATCCCTAAGCAGCCCCATATTCTATCTTCTTTATTACACTCATTTAGCATTTACAATTGTGAACCACCCCCAGAAGCTTACCACTTTGTCATCAAAACCCTAGCTGAAAACTCTCAATTTTGTGACATTTCCTCAGTTCTTGATCACATTGAAAAAAGGGAAAACTTTGAAACACCTGAGTTTATATTTATTGATCTAATTAAAACTTATGCAGATGCTCACAGAATTCAAGATTCAGTTAATCTGTTTTATAGAATACCCAAGTTCAGGTGTGTGCCTTCTGTGTACTCACTTAATGCTCTGCTTTCAGTTCTTTGTAGAAATAAAGAATGGGTTAAAATGGTTCCACAAATTTTGCTCAAGAGTCAGCTTATGAATATTAGGATTGAGGAATCGAGTTTTCGGATATTGATTAGTACCCTTTGTAGAATTAATAGAGTTGGTTTTGCTATTGAGATATTGAATTGTATGATTAACGATGGGTTTTGTGTTGATGGAAAGACTTGCTCTTTGATTGTGTCATCTGTTTGTGAACAAAGAGACTTGTCTAGTGATGAACTTTTAGGCTTTGTTCAAGAAATGAAGAAATTAGGGTTTTGTTTTGGCATGGTTGATTATACAAATGTGATTAGGTCTTTGGTGAAGAAAGAAAAGGTTTTTGATGCATTGGGTATTTTGAACCAGATGAAATCAGATGGCATTAAGCCTGATATCGTTTGTTATACTATGGTATTGAATGGGGTTATAGTACAGGAGGATTATGTGAAAGCAGAGGAGCTGTTTGATGAATTGCTTGTGTTAGGTTTAGTTCCTGATGTTTATACTTACAATGTGTATATAAATGGTTTGTGTAAGCAAAATATTGTCGAAGCTGGAATAAAGATGATTGCTTGTATGGAGGAGTTGGGAAGCAAACCAGATGTGATTACTTACAATACATTGTTGCAGGCTTTGTGCAAGGTTGGGGAGATAAATAGATTAAGGGAACTTGTAAAGGAGATGAAATGGAAAGGCATTGTGTTAAATTTGCAGACATATAGTATTATGATTGATGGTTTGGCTAGTAAAGGTGATATTATTGAAGCTTGTGGTCTGTTGGAGGAGGCACTGAATAAGGGTTTGTGCGCTCAAAGTTCAATGTTTGATGAGACAATATGTGGGCTGTGCCAAAGGGGGTTGGTTCGTAAGGCGCTAGAATTGCTCGAGCAAATGGCTGACAAGGATGTTTCTCCTGGAGCAAGAGTTTGGGAGGCACTTCTTCTTAGCTCTGTATCCAAACTTGATTTTGTAAATACTTCTTTCATTCGTTTGGTGGATCAAATCTTAAACACGCCTTGCAAAATGGAAGGATGATTTTTTTGGTCAGTAACCTATTTGACTTTTGAATGCCATATCTGTTGTTATGGAGGAGCTATGCACAACAGTATCCCTAGATGTCAAATTTCATATTAGACAGAATTGTAAACTATTTCTTAGAAAGCCCCCAGAAAGCTGAATCATGAGTTGGGATTAGGATAATCATCACTTATTCAATGTGCCACCTTTGGGTTCCAATTTAGGCATAGTTGAAGGACGGGCACCAAATATTCTTTATTTGAGTTATATATCCTCTGCTGGAAAGAATGTTAAGATGCAATCCACCAGATTTCCGCATCACCTATTGTGCCTGCCATTTGTACCTGATGTTGGGCTTGCAAAGGTGATGAATTCTGGCCTGTATCTATGCTATAGATAACATCAACCTGATACCCAGTGCAATTTTAAAAATGTAAGGACTTTGCTGGTGGTTAATTTGTCCGACAGATCCCAAGTTAACCATTAGGATGCTGAAGCTTGGCATATTAGCTGGAGGCCTTTTGCATTATAGTTTAATAGACATTCAGAAGCATGCATTTCCTTTTATAATAGCAATGCACAAATATGCTGTCAGCATTCTTTCTTCAGTTTCTTGTATTCTCTCAATGATTGCTTGTGGTAACAGTGCAGATGCTTCATCACCTTGCTGTATATTGCTCCAAATTCTGCCAGATGTTATGGTAGCCAGTTGTAGGGCGATTTTTCTTAGAGCATCTTTACTTCCAAGTTAGAATATCACGAAACGGTTTCACAGAAGAAACAAACAGCTTGTCCAGAGTTCCTTAAGCGGTGCAATTGATCTATGCGACATTTTGCGACAAATTGGATCTTATGTTCTGGAATCCTAAACATTTTGTCTACAGTTTGAAAGAGCGGGGGACATGTCGTTTCTTGGTAACGATATCATTCGAGGGAGAGATATCATGTAGTTTAACTGTTCATTGCTTCTCCTTTACTCTCTTTGACGAATTTTCAACAGTCAAATGATTATCAGCCTAATACCGAGTGATCTCTCTTTATTGAAAAGCTTAAACTTCAAGATTCAATTCAAAGCTTTAAAACTCCAAGAGAAAATACTTTTCTGAACCACAAATTCATGTAACTTTGCTTGTAGCTGACCATGCCAGCTGGGAGCTGCAATTGTGATTCTAACCAGCCCATTTGCTTGCTTTTCTAATATGCTTTCATTAATTTACTTTGGTATATTTCTATAGTTTTCTTTGTTTATATATTGCTCAACAGAGACTTATTGCTTATTGATGTCCAATTATTTAAGTTTGTGGTTCTAATTATTACATATATGATGTCAGATTGCTTTAAATGATTCGATCACTTTCACCCGCAAAAAATGTGGGACAAGAAGTTTGTAAAAAGGAGAATAAATTTTACTGTCTTTTTAACCTTTTTTTTCTTTTTTAAAGAAGTCACTGAAGTTTGGAAGCATCCTAAGAGCACTCTTTGTGTCAATTTTTTTATTCCTTTCACAAAGTGAGCCTTGTCGTCGGTTGATAATATCTCATATAATTTGGGGTGGCAATTTGAGTTAGTATTCGTTGATTTAATTATATTTTGAGTCGAATTAAATGAGTTTGGGTTTAAAAAAATTTGATTCGTTTACTAAATAGATAAATTCAATTCGACTCATTAAAATAAACGAATCAAATGCAAGTTTGAGATCAATTTTTTTATTTGTTTAGAATTTGTTTATTAAATGGGTTATAAGTGAATAGAATAATAAATGACCCTTTTAATAAAATTACTTATATACCATTAAAATTTAAAAAAAAAAGTTTAAACATTCCAAGGTATAAGGTTATTTTTGTAATTATGAAATGTAACAAACCCAAAAAAAAATGAAAAAATGAAAGCAAGGGCATCATCACTCATCAGCCCACCCTAGCTCCACTCTTCATTTTCCTTTCTCCATCGTTGTCTTTGACCTGAATTTGAAGATTAGTTTCTTCATTCCCCTAAATGAAAGCCAAACTAAACACTCCCCCAGATCACATCAATGCTATCACTCAAACTTTTCCAGCAAGCTTCACTTAGGGCAGTGATAACTGATAAGGTCTCGAATACTCACACCTAATGGTGGCTTTAAGTATAGGTAAATAAGGCAGTCGCCTAAGGCTCCAGGGAATGTGTCATCTTTTGAGTATGTTCTTAATAATTTTTTAATTAATGAGGTTTTTTTTAATTATGTATTGCAGGAAAGGCTATCTATATTTGTTAATCTTAGTGTTAAAGAGATAAAATTAATAATATTATCCAACCATTAATTCATTCACTATTAATCTTTCCAAGAAAAAAAATTAAATTCTTTACCTTTTTAGTTTTCTAAGAAAACTTAATTATTCCACATTAGAATCTTTAACTTTTTGTATTCCTTTTAATTTCTATTAAAAATTATAATCTCAAAAATCAATTGATAAAATAATTTCTTGATATCTTATCTACAAATAAAATTATTACATTCTTTAGTTCATTTAAAAAAGAAGAAGTTAATTTCTTAAAATATAAAGCTCATATCTATTATCTGATTATCAATTCATCTTCTCAAATTTCTATGTGCTACAATTCTAGATATTCTATTTTAAAATAGTATTTTTCCTATTTATTTGTTCGTTTATTTTTTAATGGTTCTAATGGAAGTAAAAAGATATCTTCTTCCCTTTGAAAAAAAAAAAGATATCTTCTTCACTATTTTTTAAGTTCTATTTTTAAAAATTTTTAAGATCTTCTTAATTATTGTTGAAATTCAAGAACTAAATATAGAATAAACTTTGAGATATTTTATGTTTCTTGGAGTATTAAAGTTGCAAAATAAAAAGAGACCTCATAAAAAAAAATTCACCTAAGGCCCCAAAAACTCTAAAGCCGGCCGTGGTCACACATGTTGCTGATTCAACCGTCAACTTTGTCCTTCCTTATGCCTTAGAGTTTCTTAGTTTCTTGTTTTTGGATTGTATTTGTGTTTTGATTGGATCTAGTTGTAATGAATTGATTTTGTTTATTAGATTATAAATGAATTTAGATGAATCTATTTGATTCTTTATTAAAAATTTTAATTTATTATTTTATTTAATTTTATACAGTAAATGAATTGTAAATGAATATTCATTTATTAAAAGAATTGAATTTGAATCCATTGAATTTTGATTTGATTCATTTAGGATTCGACACAAATTCGATTCGCTAAATCATTTTACTACCCCTACATGACTAAATAATCAAAATAAAATAAGAAACAAGTAAAATAAGAGAACACATTAATCTTTTTCTCTTTATTATCAAGAAAGATAAGTATGCTATCTATATTTTAGCAGTCGGAAAAGTACCAAATCCATTTCTTGTATCCTACATTTTCTAAAATTTGAATTTAGGTGGCCAATCAAATAATGATACTTCCACTTGGTCAAGCCTCAAAAGGCAAGGCTCTTGTGCCGATTTATTTGCTGAAGTAGGAATGGGGAGTGTTACTTCCTCTCACTCTAGTGTTTACTTTCTAATTTAAAAATAAAGATAGGAGTTTCACTATGTGAGTCCTACTCATTTTTAAAGTGAGGAGTGAGATTCTCATTCATATGGAGAAGGTGGGAGTGGGACTCTCACTCATGGGTGAGGTGGGAGTAGAAATTCTTTTTTTACCTTTTTATTATTAAATATCATATAATTATATTTATTAAAATATAATTATGTTACATTTATTTAAAAATAATAATATCATATTTATTACTTTTATTAAAAATACTAATATTAAACTTATTTAAATATAATATTATTATATTTATTTAATTTAAATATATTATATTTTTTAATATTAATAATTAATAATAAAATAGATAGTTTATCTACAAATGTACTTTTTATTATTTTGTAACTAAAAACTATAATTCTTTAAATAAGAGTAAAACTATGATTTAAAACAATTCATTCTCAATCCAAGATAAAATAAACATAAAAATGGAATTTTGATTCTTATTTCACACTTTCATTCTAATGTGAATAAGCACCCTACTCCAACTCGTACTCTCACTCCACACTCCCAATCCAAGATTCATGTTCCAATTCGAGAAGTAAATATTACCTTGTGTATTATTTTAGAAGCAGTGAAAACCTTCTCCACATATTGAGATAGTTTTTTTTCTATAATGAATACTGGCACTACAACAAAAAGAGTTTTAGCAACAAACAGTTTCGTCGTTGAAACATACAATTTTCATCGTTAAAGGCTATAACGATGAAAAAAAATTTGTAGCTATTTCGTCGCAATAGGAGCCTCACATTAGGTCTTTGGCATCAAATTTTTAAATTTTGTCGCTAAGATTATTTTTAGCAACGACATTTTTTTCATCGCTAAAAGCACATTTGGCGAAGAAATTTTTTCGTCGCCGAAAGTATTTTTTGCAACAAATTCTATTTTATCACCAAAAGTTCTTTTAGTGACGAATTTTCTTTCATCACAAAAAGCACTTTTAGTGATGAATAATAATTTTCATCTATCGTTTTTCTTTTATGTATTTATTATTACTATTGTTAAAATATTATTATTTTAATACTAAATTTACAATGACAATTAACACCATTATGATAAAAGCAAAATTAATTATTTTAAAAGAATTATTGTTATTGATGAACAATACAAAAATAATTACAAAATTTGATATCCATTTTTTGAAAGAAAATTGTCACAAATGAATAGAAATTTCTTGATTTTCTTCATCTTGATGTAACTAATCTTCAATATTCCCTACAAATAAACACACAATAATTAGGTAACATAATAAACACAAATATAATAATAATATAAGTTGGAATAAACAAGATAAGTAAAAAAATACACCATATTAAAAACAAAAGAAAAAAGAAGTAAATATTAAATTAGAAAATGACAATTATATATTTAGAGATGAGAGAATTAAAAAATAAAAGTAAGGGAATGAGGGAATGAGGGAATGAGAGAATGAGAGAAAGAAAGAGACAATGAAAGAAATGAAATATAAATAGGATACAAGAGTTTTTAACAACGAAATTTAAAATTCATCGCTAAAACTTAATTTCAGCGGAAAATAATCTGCCAAATTTTTAAATCTTGACAATTTTTAGTGACAAAATAAATATTTCATTGCTAAAACTACATTTAATGATGGAATCTAATTTTCGTCATCAAAAGTACACATTCAGTAATGAAATTCAATTTCATCGCTAAAAATCTTAAATTTTAGTGAAAAACGTCCGCCAATTTTTTTTTAGATTTTCACTTTTTTTTAGCGATGCAATACAAATTTCATTACTAAAGGTACACATTTAGTGATGAAATCTAATGTTCGTCACTAAAAAATAATCTTTTCACATATCAAAGAGTTTAGTGATGAAATCTAATGTTCGTCACTAAAAAATAGTCTTTTGACATATCAAAAAGTTTTAACGACGAACATATTTTGTCACTAAAACTATTTTAGTGACGGAATTTATTTTTGTCGTTAAAACATACTCTTTTGGCATATCAAAGAGTTTTAGCGACGAAATTTGATGAAAAATAAATTTTGTCGCTAAAACTATTTTATAGCAATGAAATTTATTTTTGTCACTAAAACATACTCTTTTGACATATAAAAGAGTTTTAGCAACGAAGAGTTTTGACAATAAACAAAATCTTTGGTCGCAATATGTATTTATCGCTAAAAGTGATAATTAAATATTATTTTTTATTATAAATTTGGCAACAAAATTTTTTCCCTGCTAAAATGTACTTACAATGATGATAATATTTTCATTGCTAAAAACTAATATTCGAAAATATTGATTTTAAGTAGTACATCACTATTTTGTAACAAAATAACTATCTATTGTTGTTAAAAAAAAGCGTATTATTAAGAAATAAGAAATAAAGATGAGCTATTCAAATTTACATTTTCTAAAGCGTGAACATGAACTTGAGAATTTTTCACATATTGATAGTTTAGGTTCATTAAAAAACTGTCATCAAGAAATTTATGCGTGTGTGTTTTTTTATAAAATATAGGCAAGGCAAAGCAAATTTATTGCATATGAAACTTAAAAGAGAATAAAATACTAGGTTAGTGCTACTTCTTTAATATGTTTTGCAAAAATCATGAACAACAAACAAATATTACAAAAAAGAAAATGTTCAAAGAAAGCACGCACTTAAGGTCAAGAAAGAAAATATTCAAATAATCGATGTCTAACTCTTTTTAATATGAATTAATTTTATATTCTGAAAAAGTTGGAATTTGTACACAACAAAAGCAAATGATATTTATGATCAGAAAGTACATGTAACGATGTATGCACACATCCTTTTCTATGGTATCTTCCAAACAGCTATTAAACAAAAATCTGTGATATATTGGATTCGGAAACCGAGAAATCATTCTTGGGTTGAAGAGCAAGCAATCGCCTAATCTATGGCTTTTCATTTTCGATCCAACGTGGATGTGAGGAGAAATGCCAGAGATTAAATAGACTTGTGTGCGGTATTGTAGTTTTCTTGAACTGCCTCCTCGGTGGTGGTACCAATTCTCTTAGCATCTTAATTGATCATGTCCTTAAGTAATCTCTTTTCTTGGGAATTTATGCTTTAGTTCCTTAACGTGTCCTCAAGTTTACTAATCTCATACTAAGCTACTAAGCAAATAATAATAATGATAACAATAATAATAATAATAATAATCTGTATAAAAAGAAACCAGTTTAAATATCCAGATTCGTTCCTGTCCTTATTTCTTAGGCCTCGAAAAGCTTCATGTCCTGAAAAACAAAGTTAATAATAATAATTAAAAATACAATATTCTTTTGCGACTTCAGCTTAGGTGATAAATTCAAATGAATATAATTAGAACAAAGCAAAGAAGTATGACATAAAAAGTGGTGCTTAATAGAAAATTAACTCGAAAAATAAGAAAACAACAAGAAGTAATCATCGATCAGCAACAGGAGGAAGAATCTTGGGTTGGTGCGAAGTTGTTTTTTCTTGTTTTGTTTTGTTTTGTTTCCCAATTGAGTATTTTACTTGATAAATATCGTATGTTAATAGAGAAATGCTAAATGGGTTTCTGCTTTGGGTAAATCAATTGAACACAGAGTACGTATATTTGTCAGAAGACTTGTGTACTTTATTTATACATGTACACAGACTGCACACGTAATTCCAAACAGCTCTTTCAAAGTGAAAGAGAAAGGAAAATTGAGATTCGAAATCCTGAAGTGAAGTTGGAGATCATTAATTTGATCAAACTTCACGGCGAAGATGGTGACTCTAAGTAAGCAGCTAGCTAGCCCTAATAATTAATTTCGTGATCAATATTCAATTAGTCTGAAGATAGGGTCACGTTTTTATCCTGATTATGACAACATAGAATGATTAACTATTCGGTCAATGTTTATCCAACCATACGTTGTTGAACGTTGAAAAAACGGAAATCTCACTCTCAAAATCACAATATATTTTCCACATCCGTCAGTATTGCATGCATATTTTTCTTACAGTCCTTATCGCTACAGCAGCTTATTAATTAGCTTCTTGCTTAATGTTAATTCAAAATTTTGCTTCCATGACAACAAACAGAATTTCCTTGCTAGGTTTTTGACAAGAATGGACTGACCTGAAATGGCGAGCTTTGCGGCTTTGGTAGGCTTTAGATTGGCACATGAATTTTGCTAAGAAGAAATTCAGATCTTGAGCTGATCCCTGATGATACACACACACACACGCACAAGGTGCCGCGGTCATGATGGGGAAGAAGGGCACATGAAGAAATAACTCAACTCATGACTGAGCTATAACAACAGAAAGAGCTTGCTGCTTCTTGATTTGGTTTCTTCAAAATGTGTGGATTAATTAATTTTTGTTAGTAGATGTATGTGCGGTTGAGTTAGTAATGCACGTGCCCTGCTTCTCCATCTTGCTCTACACACACCTTCTCATGCTGATGATGCCACAATTATATTAAAAGAAGAGAGAGGGAGAGAGAGAGAGAGCAGTTTTCAGGACTGATGATGGCTGGCTAGCTGTTAATGAAAATGGTGGATTTGGGATACTCACAGATGCAAATACCTATGCTCCATGCCCACTCCTTTATAACAAATGAAGCAAGTTAATAAGCCATGCTTAAAGGGCACATGATGTAATGAAAAAGAGCTTAGTTGGGTGGGGGACCCCAGCCCCAAAACAGCTAATTTCCATCGCAATTTGTGTAGGGCCACTAAAGCAAGCGCCTCTTTACTTTCATATTATTACAAATTTTACCCCATCCCGTCGGCGACAGTGGCGGTAGGAGAGTGGGAAAAATGAAAAAAAAAAAAAAAGAGACAGAGAGAGAGAGAGAGACTGATCTCGCCGGTCTCGTCAATGCACGTGCTTTGGCCCTCAACCCTTTCACACCAAGTATTAAAGCTTCCCCTTTAAAATTGAGGTATGTTTGGAACAATCATACTACTCTTTTTTTCATTTTAAAAGCACAATATATAAAATATTAAGCAAATATATGTGTGGCAGAACTGATTTTGATTTGACGGAGCTATAATATAAAAATCATAAACTTTAGTAGGTTGTAACGAAGAATTAGTAAAATTGAGAGGCCGAAAATGAGGACCAAAATGGAACAAATGTACTTAATTAAGCTACAAGATTAAAAAAATATAAACATAGGAGCCAAATAAAAATTTTACATAAATTAGTAAAATTTCAATGAAATCCTTTTCATCTGAAACTTTTTCCGGCTTCCAGGCCTAGACCTAGTTCCGCCCCTAGCTAATGTAACAATTAACGACAACTTATACTTAATTAGCAATTATAATGATCCTATTAATTTTACCATATGGATTCAAATTATAGGAATGAAAAGTTTATTTCTTTCTCTTTTTTTTCCCTTCTGAAATCTTCTTTCTCAAAAAACTAGGTTATGACAAGTCTATTTCATCATGCAAAACTGTTCAAATCCCCATGTACTGTATAGCCTATTCATTCCCTGAGCAGCTGGGTAAATTAACGCAATAGCAAATTAAGAAAGTAGCATCATGCTTCATAATTAAGCACAAGGCTTCTAGCTAGTTCATTCTTAAGTATAAATTGCATCTAGTAAACAAACATCATAACATATATAAAGTTGTCATTATCATCATTGTTAATGCATAAAAAAGTAGGTATAATAATTAAATTAAGATTGATGTAGATATAACTTCCATATTTATTAGTTCATTAATTCATTTCAGTTTCATTATTGATATATAATATGCCCCGTGAGCAAGGATATTTCATTATTACCGTCCATAATTCATATTTCATTTTTGGATAGATGGTGCTAAAATAAAATAGAGACGGTTGGTGTAACCACTGAGAAATGGACAGGTTATAATTCTGGCATATGAGCCTAGCTATCTTCTTCACAATTCAGTCAACATTAATCTTTATTTTCATGTTTATATTCTGGAGAAGCTGCCCGCCACAGAACATGCAATTTTGTGTCATAATCAGAAACGTTGCTGTCTGAATTTTCGCGACCAAAAATTATTTTTACACAATCAAAACTTACAATAACTAGAGAAATTAAGAATATGAATACATACTAGTAAAATAAACACTCTACAAAATTAGCAAGAATAGAATATTATTGCTCGGAAGTGAAGCATAAGTAATTTTTTAGTTTCAAAACCTTTTCTGTAAAATAAATCCGGAAGAAACCATTCTGGGTAAATTGTGAAAACTTCTCTCTCTCTCCATACCATCAACTGATTTGAGAATAAGATTTTAGGTCAAGCGATAATTGATGGCTTAATATGGTATTACTCAGGGGATTCACTAATTTAAGCTTAAATTTTTAGATCGAGTGATAATTAATAACTTTATTTATTATTAGAATAGGACTTACCATATGGTCTAGTGGTTAAATGATACATGGATATAGAAATCTTTCCCATGAATAAAATAACCAAAAAATAATCAAGTTTTGGATGCAGATGCTACATAACAACTTTAAGCTAGTGATACGCTCCTCTCAAAATTAGTTGACCTAAAGCCATTTTGAAAAATTTTATTGGCTGGTCCAAAGATTGTGGGGAAAGCTCTAAGAGAACAGTGGAGCATATAGGCATATATGGGGCACAAAGCAAGGAGGTGACTAGGGTTTTGTGGCTCTGGCAACTTTTGCTTAATTAATTTCTTTTGATTCTTTTTTCTTACGGTTGAAGAAGGTGGTGTGTAAGGTGTTTAAAACCTTCATGATTGTACCAATTGTCGTTTTAACTAGACCCACTTTCTCAACTGAAGGGACTCAAAGTCATTTTCCAAGTCCACTAATACTTCCCTTTGTGGAGGTCACAGATGCTTCTCTCATGTCTTGAAACATGGGCTAATAGTAGAATCTTTCTCTTTTTCCTTCTTATCACTCACAGATTATGTGCTTGCATAGGGAAAATCTAGTGTATGATTAGTCATCACAAATTGGAAGCGTACACATCTTTGATTAATAATGTTGCTTATTTTCTAGGAATTTTTCAATTGTTATTATCTTATTGACCCCACCATTGATCTTATATTATTAGTTTAATTTCCATTGAACATCTAATAATATAAGATTGGACCAAGGAATTTCAACTTAAAGAAAAGCTAAATAATACAAGTCGAAATTCCTTACACGTTGATAACATTGTTAAGGGTGATGTAATCCTTAGATCATGGAGGGGAATGATTATATACTTTTATACTTACAATAAAAAGTGAATATTAGAGAAATATACAACTCATAAAATTTTGGAGTAATTCTTTTCTATTGACAGACTTTCACATATTAAAAATGTAAATTTTGAATAATATAGTGTTGCTTGTATTGTAAAATAATGATATATGATTGTGAGAGAAAATTCTTGTCAGTACAAAATAGTAGCGTATTGGTCAAATCCATATTCTGAAAAATAAATACGTTCGCATCCGAAATTTCCATATGCAGGAGCAGGGAAAAAAGGACTTTAACGATAGAAACTATTTTGTGAGTAGACATCCATAGTGCCTTTCACAAGATTGTGGAAATCTTTACCAGCCTATCAGAAAACAATAAGAACTTATACCTAATCCTGAGGAATGAATGGTCCAAGCCAAAAGCAACTTGGTAGATGGGCAAAGATAAAATATTTATCGAGGACAATTTTCTGTGCTTCTTGACAATTCCAAGGCCCCCATATATTTGCTTCTCCCAAAAAGATTTTTAGATCAATAATTTGAGCACGAGTATGTGCTTATTTTGTTCCTTATCTCAAAATAATGTTGCAATATTTCCCCCGATGAGAGTAGCATGACATGAATGGAATAAAAGATTATCATTAGCAAACCCTAGGCTCTAACATTTCTCAATACATAGAACCAAGTGAAATGTGACATCTGGCAACCTGAGGTTCCGACAGATCATCGACTGTAAAATTTATGAAATAAATTATCAAATTGGAGATAAAAGATATAGCCAGTAAGCACGTTACTTAAATGATATTATAATTAATCTTTTTGGTAATCCAACCAAATAATTAACTTTATGGCTGGATGGTCTTGTTTTCTTGTGCTTAAGAATTTGTTGGATGCGGTCCATTGACCTGGCATTCCACTGAGACAGTGATAGTGATACGAGTAGGAACACAATTATAAAAAATATATATATATAATTGCTATGCTATGGAAAGAAAGATACATTTTAGAATGTCTTTTTGAAAAAATTGAAGTACTGCATATATTTCTAAGTATGTCAATTTAAAAGCTATACTTGACATCAGATTCAAAAAGAAATCATATTTATTAACTATGAAGTGAAAAGGATGTGAGTTCATTAACTTGGTGGTTTATGAGGTGGGTGTATGCTAGTTAGATTAAGAAAAGAAAAAAATAGGAGACAACCATGGAAGTAGGTAATTAAAGATGCCATTAAACAATATTGGTGTAAATGGAATACTTATCACTTAAAAGCAAAGACCAAACAGTAGTGGAGAGACAAACAAAGATAATTATTGGACTCATCACCTTAATTAATTTGATATAATTTAAATTAAAGTAAGAATATATAAAAGAATGTGAGACCTACATACCATCAAATCATGGAGTGCACCACATTTTTGTCTCACATGTTGACAAGGCCAGATTTCAACTGACAACAGTGCGCTTGAGTAATGTAAAAACTCAATTATTTGGAGTCCCATCACATTCTTCTCAACTAATTCTTGCTTGACTGATTTTACACCATTTCTTTTTACAAATTAACGAAGTTATGCAAGCATTAATCCCTTATCTGTTTCTGTATATTTGAATTTTGTTATACCCTCTTTCAACTTTTTTAGCCAACTTTCAGTAGTGTCATTTTCTTATTGATAGTTTATGCTATAAATTGTGAACTTTAGTCACTTGTACATATTATCAAATATAATAGGCGACACAGTTCAGATTTTGTGCATCAAATGTGCATATAACTTTATTCAGATACAATTTTTAAGTTGGGAATTTTGTATTCTCTAGGCGGTATTCATTTGCATTTTCATCATGGCATCGTCATGTTATCGCAATGTTTAGGTCATGAAATCTAACAATTTCCATCTTTTGTGTGGTTAAGGGTTTGTTGTTGATTAGCCGCAGTTATAAGAACTAATCTGATTATCTGAAGCTCGAGGACAAATGGCTCCATTACTCAGGTGAGTGACAAGCATGATGGCATTGTTTTAATTTTTAATTTTTTTGTCTAATCAACAGAAAAGCTGGAGAAATTAATTAAGTAGTATTACCACTTTTTAATTTATTGTCTTATCGCTTTTGGATTCAAAGTACATTTTTTTTCCAAAATTATGCAATGCATGAATCACCTTACGATTCTGACTGAATTGAATTCATTTAATTTGTTCATAATTCAAATGATATTTCGATTAAAATATAATTTCGTTTCAACTTAAATCCACCAGCTAGCATTCCATCTTTCCTTAATTTCTTGAACTGGACAGAGAAAATATTCAAATAAATTGTATTCTACCGGTTTGTGTTTCTGTGTTTCGTCTCATTGCTAATTAAACCAAGTACTGAGAATCTAATCACAATTACTCTCCACTAGCTATTTAATTAACTTTAGTCGCACGAAACTAAGAAAACTTGGGAAAACAAACGAAACCTCTCTGATATCTAATGGAATTAATTAATAATTTCCTGTTACTATTTCAAAATATACCAAAATTCCTCTATTGTCAAAACACTGACGAGTATACACACTTTTTGAAGGGCATTTAATCTTTTAAAAAATAATTTTGTCACTCGTCAATTAAACTTGTGAGTTTAAAAGCGGGTCTATCCTAATTTTTCAATAATATGAGGATTTTGATCAATTTTAAAATAGTATACAGAAAATAGTTAGTTTTGTCAAAAGAAATGATATTTAGTCTAAGAATTGACATATCTACACAGATGTTATTTTTTGTCTCATCTTTATGGATGAAAAATTAAAAAAAAAAAAAACCTCGTGGTCCTTAAATTTTATCAGTCCAATTAATTGAAATGATACAGCCACAAACTCTTGTACAAACTTATTTTGTACAACCTGACGTGGCATGATATCATTGGTTGAATGAAAATATAAATTAATAAAAACAAATCATGTGGGCCAAGTGATATTTAATTCAACCAATGATATCATGCCACGTCAGTTTGTACAAAATAAGTTTGTACAAGAATTTGTGGCTGTATCATTACTCATTAATTGATATCTACAAAGGAGTACATTAAATATATTATATTATTTATGATTCTCTAATGCAAATACCTGTGTGCTTTAAATTGTGGAGATATAACTAGATGGAAGACAAGGTGAAAATTGAAAAAAAAAAAAAAAAAAACTAGATCCTACGTCGTCTCTACGTTTTACAACAGGTCACAATGTCGCAGGATATGAAATTTTTCATACTCACATGCTAATCACAAAATACACAGAAGAACATACACGTGAAAACATTTTATTGGAGGAGCGCACTGCACCAGGTGAGTGGAAAATCTTTCAAAACCAAAAGATGGGGCTAATTAATTAGTAGTAGCTAAGATTAGGCTCAAAAATCAAGTTGCAAAAGAAGAGATCGATGGCAGTCATTTTCCATAGCTTTCAAAAATCTTGTTTCTTCAGAAAAAGCCAGCTATGATTTAGAATCAGTATATGGGAGAACCCCACAGGAAAAAGAACTTTGGCCAGTCAAAATTAAAGCTCTCTAGGCTGCTTCCTCTTTGTTTCTAAAGTTTTTTTTTTTTTTTTCAAATAATTGAGTTTGAATCTACATTATTCTTGGAAATATATCAACAACAAGATTGAAAGTTGGATGAAAGTGAAAGAAACCCATGTCAGTATAACAAACGACAGAAGCCCCCACTTAAAAATCTTATCAGCTTTTCAATTCAAGATTTCAACTATTGCAAATATGTACGTGATGGTGAAAATTAACCAAATTGTTAATAGCAATGGACGTGCCAGAGAATTCTTTGGAGCTTCACTGTGTTTTAGTGTGCAAAAATTAATGACTTATAATGATATATTTGATAAAGATATTCGATCGGCAAATTGTTTTCGGTTGGTACCACCAAAAATCATTTTCATGATATTGTGATTTTGATGTCAAAGCTGATGAATTCAAATTTAAGACAAATTTGAATAACATGAACGTGACTATTAATTAAAAATAGAGATACAAGAAGAATTGGATTCAGAGTATTTTGGAATTATATATTTATTGATTATACAAAAGTCCAAGACAATACACACTTAAAAGTTAACTTATTATAAATTGAGAGTTGCGTGGTACTTATAATCAAAGTCTACAAATTATATTTAACCGCTGTAAGATATTCTCCTTAACACTGTTGCCACATGCGTACCAATTTCAATCAAGTGAGAATGTAATGTGCGCCCACATGTTCATGAGTTTAACTATGATACTAGATAAAAATTCATTAGTCTGTTTGTATTAAAAAAAACCTAGCTCACTAGTTGAAGGATTTAGTTCAAAATAAATTCTTAGCCGATGTAGAGGCTGCGACTATTTACACCCTAAAAATTATTTTGAACACTCTAATTTAAAAAAAAATTACAAAAAAAAATCATGTAAATTACTATTAAGGACAATTATTATAAGTTAATATTACATATTTATTTTGAACACTCATATATCATTATTCAATTTATAATTCTCATGTCTAAACTTTTACTTTCAGCATCTTCATCTATATTTTGAAAAAGTTTTCACTATTTTTTCAAAAATAAATTAAAACGAGAGTATTGTAAAATAGCCCTTTGTTTGTTTTTTGTTTTTTTTTTTTTGCATTTGACCCTTCTTATTGTACTTTTCTTCTCTTTTTTTTCTGGTAGTATTTATAGATCATTTTTTTGTTATTTTATTATGTTTTTACTGCAAGTTGTTTTGAATGCCCTATTAAAAATAATTATTTTGGATTCTGCATCTAATATTAATCAGAAATAAACAAAAAATTTGGTAAATAAAATTGCGTTACATAATTTTTTTTTACACGTTGTGTTGATTATATGATTGTAAGTATGTATTAAATCTTTTAAAATTGGGTATGCTGAATAGTTTTATTGGTGTTTTAAGTAAATACAACTAATTAATCTAAATAGTTTAGCAAGAATTTTTTTTTTTTTGGGAATTGTAAAAAGTGTACAAACTAAAACTTAATTTTTTTAATTTAATGTATGAATGATCAGAGTATTAAAGTATTCAAAGTGATTTCTAAAGTGCAAATAATCTCATCCCAATATGAACAATTCCCTTACCAATATATATAATATTCTTTGAAGTTATAAAACTTATATTGTAAAACTAAAATTTTTATAATTTTTCTCGTTATATCATATGTGTCCACCTAAAATTGGCTAAGAAGACTAATTTTCTAGATTAAATAGTCTCACACTAATTTATTTTGAACATATATACGTTGCTATATGAAAAAAAAAAATGCTTTCCAGATATTAGGCTCAGCATAATGTGAGTCGGTGGATCTGTCTCGGGCCTGATTTTTTTGTTTGTATAACTGGGCTAACATATGTGTACTTATTGGGCCAGCGAGACTACTTACCACTCAACAAGCCAACTTCTTAGTTCTTACTTTTGCATTTTATATTTCTTAAAAAAAATTCTCAGTTTAATTCATAAAAATAGATACATTATATTCAAATTAACTATCTTCTCATTAACTTTCATCCTTAAAAAAAAATCTTTTAAATTTTTTATTTATAAAATTCATACAAATCCTAAAATTTTAAACTATCTTCTTCTTTAGCATATATTTCTTTTATTCTCCATAACTCTAAACTCTTATAACTTTGTTAATAAAATAATATTTTTTTAATTAAAATTTTAAGTATAAATATAGATTTTGAAATAGTACGGGTACAAAAATTCGGTTAAAAGAATAATTAATTGAAGTGTTAAATTGAATTCTCATTAATTTATTGAAGTGTTTAAGTTAATAAAGGAGTAGACCTATCGACACATTTTAAAATTCCTTACAAATTAATTCCTTACAAAAGCTGATCATTGAAAACAAAATAATTATGAGTAGATCTAAACGGAGACTGAATTAGTATCTCATTTGAAAGATTCCAAGCACTCAGCTTTTGTTTCTAGCTGTTCATATTTTATTCTCAATGATCATTGATGTTAAATTATAATTTTAGATTATAATAAAGTCAAATCAAACTTCCAAATGTAAAGGGAATCTGGTAATATATTGCTTAAAGACATGCGAGCAGTCCTAATATCAACCTCATCATTTGGAAGCTATATAAGTTAAAAAATTAGGACATCTAAATCTATACATAACCTGAAAAATTGCAATTAAAAAAATTAAAATACGTAATTAATGTATAAATATAGTGTTAACATGCATGGTATATTTAATGTACTTAAGAATTCTGAGAAAACTTTGTAAGCATTAAGCAACATTCCCAACACTCATGTACAAAATTATATAATTAAAATCTTACCAAACACACACACACCCATATGTATATTAAATTTAATTAATTTTTTGTTTAATCCATTAATATTGTGGTTTTGCATTTCACAATTGGTGTCTGGGATTAGTATTAATACAAATGATTTGGCTTAGTCCGAGGAGTTTTAAGTGCTGTTTTATTATTCCTCAAAGCTACTGAACGTCCTGATCTTAGCCATAAATGTTTGCAAGAGGATTTGTTATTTCTTCTTAAAATACTAGAGTGGAGGCAGGTGCAGGGATATCAAACAAGTCCGGCCGCTCAAGGAAAAGACAAAAAAGGTGACAAAGAAATTTGTCTTATTATAAGCGAGACGGGGGCAGTTAAGTAGTTAACTATTTTGTCCTAATCATCATAACCATGTTTGCTAATGAAAGCAAGGAGCTTCTTACTGATCAAATATCCAACGCGAGCCCACGAGTATATTTAAACTCCGGAATTCAAATAATCCAAACAGTTGATCCATCCGATAAAACGACGCCGCCAATAGCCAATGACGAACGCACGACACGTTCTTCTTCACTTGGCGTTAATTTGCCGCCTGAAAATATGAAGTCGATTTTTAAAGCAAATTTATAAAAATAATAAATAAATAAATAAATAAATAACAAACTCCGCTCCCATGCTCACTCTCTTCAGTCTTTAGTTCATCATCTGATGACTTCGCTCGCGTTTTCTTCAAGCTTCTCTTTCCTCCGAAACGACGCCGTTGGCGGAATAACTTTCCGGTCTCCGAAAGTTTTGAGCCGGAATCGGAAGCTGAAGTTGAAGAAGAGCGCTTGTCGTTACGCTACGAAAACGACGAGTTTGGGAGTCGAAGGTACACGCGCCAGCGCGGAGGTGTGGGAAGATCAAACTATGGCGAAGGAAGCTCGCGGTGGTAGGGTCTTGAGAGTCGGTCTCATCTGTGGAGGTCCGTCTGCTGAGCGTGGAATTTCTCTTAACTCGGCTAGATCAGTTCTTGATCATATTCAGGTATATATTCATTCACATTTAAATTTTGTATATATATATACAGTACTGATCTATTTCATAATTCTGAACTTCTGAACTTTATTGAAGATTGAGAAAACTATTAAGTTATATGATTTAATAATATAATATTATTACACTATTATTATAACATATGATTCAATAATTTTTTTGTCATTACACTATTAAATTATATGATTTAACAGCTTTTCTGAATTTTAATAAATTCAAGATTCTAGTGTGTGTGTGTGTGTGTGTTAAGTGCTATGTTCAAATTTTATTAATATGCATGAAAATTATCATGTGCAGATTTCTGAATTTGGTGAAGAATGTGAATTCTAATGCACTAATTAGATATTCAAGTAATGATGCATATCATTAAGGATCAATAACTGGATTTTATTTTTTTTTTGTTAGGGAGATGATTTGCTTGTGAGGTGCTACTACATTGACCTTAATCTCAATGCCTACGCAATTTCCTCTGCTCAGGTTTGTTAAGTAATTAAGAAAAAAATGAAAGGTAGTTCATGTCTTGTTGATTCTAATTGAGCTTCATATTGTTGCTTGCTTTGAAACATCTTGGTAATTATCTTGATCCCGTGTCTGATTTATAGGTGTACTCAAATACACCTGCAGATTTTGATTTTAAACTTGAAAGGTAAGCTGATTTGATTGTAAATTAGCTGTTACTAGTATTTGGTTAATCGAGAAGTGAGAATGTGAAGATTGGCTGATTGTTTATGGCAGCCTTGCCCAAGGTTTTGGGTCGTTGTCTGAATTTGCAGAACATCTTGTTGGAAATGTGGACATAGTATTCCCTGTTATACACGGTCGATTTGGTGAAGATGGTGGCATTCAGGTGTAGTATGCTATAATCGTTCATACAAGATTACAAGTGTGCAAAGAATAGGTGCATATTTTGTTAAAAATTCTGAATGTAAGATAATGTTTCTACATTTGATGGATTATTCAGGAAGTTTTGGAAAAATATAATGTTCCATTTGTTGGCACAGGATCGCGTGCGTGTCGTCAAGCCTTTGACAAGGTAGATTAAGCTTTTTTCTTGGTCATTTTGAATGTTCTCTAGTTCTCATAGAGATTTATGGGGCATACTTTTATTTTGGAACCATAGAAATGAGTCATGGGTCTGTATATATAGCACATATAGTGGATCTTACTTTTGTTGGCTATGTTCTTCCAGCAGCATCTCTTATTAGAGAGACAGATTTTGAGTTCAATGTATGCATCAGCAGTTGACTAGGGTTTTTGAAAATGAATACCTTCTGCAAGACGTCAATATAAATCTGACCATATCAAGTTAAGATACATTTGTGATTTGTCCCTCAAACAAAGAAATGACACTAACACACTGTTCTTTTTTATTATTGGCAGTATGATGCCTCCTTGGAGATGAGCAAACAAGGATTCCTAACAGTACCTAGTTTCTTATTGCAGGTATTCTTCTTCAAGTACTTGCTTTTAATTAATTGTATTTCCCTTTTTTCTTGTGTGGAAATGCATGTATCATACATTTCTGCTTAGTGTTGCCTGTGGATCCCCATGGACTTATTTTATGAGTTGATTATTGAAAATGTTTGTCAGCCTCATTTATTCCCCATATTTTTTAAATTGACTACATTTTCATTGCAACCTTTCTTCAAAGTAGATTTATTAATTTTAGATATTTCAGATGTAAGCACAAATGGACGCAGAATTTTGTGTCTGTATGCTCTTCAACACCCCCCCCCCCCCCCCGGGGGGGGGGGGCAATGGGGGGTAAAGGTTCTTGATATGTTACTTATATGCTCTTTCACAATATCACTTTTGATATTCGACGAGACAATCATTAATGGGTCCCATTACTCCTAGCATTTTCTTTCGCTGACACTGGAAATGGCATTTAGGGAAGTGAAGTGAATGAATCTGAATTATCAAACTGGTTTGTTACTAACAAGTTGGACCCTAACTCTGGCAAAGTTATGGTAAGGCAAATTTCCTGGTTTTTGGTTTAGTTTATCATGAAGTTTCCATAGCTAAAGATCTCAATTATACTCTTTTTCAGGTAAAACCAACAAGAGCAGGATCAAGCATTGGTGTTACAGTTGCATATGGTGTCATTGATTCCCTTAAAAAGGCTAAAGGAATTATGTTAGCGGTATTGCAGTTTCTCCCAACACTTAATAGTGATGCATGATTTAGGGATTCACTCCTTATGTGCTAAAGCTTAGACTAACTTGACATGGAGGATACCCAATTCATTTAAAATTTAATTTAGACACTATTTGTCTGTTTTCTAAAATAAATCATTTAATTATACACTGATTGTATTGTTTTGCCTTTTTGATTTATTTGTTTTGAGTTATTGGGTATGAAAAAGTAACCATCCCAAAAAAATTGAAGCAGAAATTGTGAATTTCAGTAAATCAAAGTAGTAATTTAAATTAAATTTTCTTCAAAATATGCCTCAAAAGTCACAGGCTGGTTTAAGTTTGGATTTGGGCTACAATAGAGTTTACGGAAAATTTATACCAGTCGACTAAGGTTGTTTTATCACCTGAAACTTTTTGCAAATATTTTTCTTAACTTATGTTCAATCCTGTGATTTATCTGTTTTTTTGTTTCTGATAGGAGATTGATGACAGAGTTGTGGTGGAATTATTTCTCGAGGGAGGAAGTGAGTTTACAGCCATTGTCCTTGGTGTGGGATCTGGTTTTGATTGCCATCCTGTTGTCTTACTGCCAACAGAGGTTTTTTTTTTTTTTCCTACTTGTTTGCATTATTTTCCCAGAATATATCCTAATTTTGGCTTAATTCTTCTTTGGATGAGTTGAAATATAAGATAGATACTCTAGATGAATTTATGAGAAATAATGGACCAGCTTACTTTTTTTGTAACTATCACTTTTATTGAATCATATACCAGAGTTTGGGTGAAACATAGTTATTTATCTTAGCCTAATAAATGGTTGGATATTAATATAATGGCGTCAATGTCCAGGTGGAGCTTCAATTTCAGGGCAGTGTTGATGTGAGGGAGAAGGATGCAATTTTTAATTATCGGAGGAAATATCTTCCAACACAACAGGTAGTGGAGCATTGCATCCTTTGAGTTTTATTTAGTGACATGTAAATATTTCATTTAATTGCATCGTTCCAATTTCTTATTCTGAGAAATTTATGTATACTCTACAGGTTGCTTATCACACTCCGCCTCGTTTTCCTATTGATGTTATTAATAGTATTCGGGAAGGTGCATCTCTGTTATTCCAGCAGCTTGGCCTATGTGATTTTGCTCGGATTGACGGATGGTTTCTTCCTTCTTCAACACATGTATTTTCATCTTCTGAAACCAAATATGGAAGCACTGAATGGGGAACAATTTTATTTACTGACATTAACCTGGTGAGACAGATCTCTGATTTTCCTCTACTTTGATTTTTGGCACTATTTTCCTTAGATATCTCATTTCAATGTTTTTCATATTATCAGATTAGTGGGATGGAACAGACTAGCTTCTTATTTCAGCAAGCATCAAAGGTAATTTGAAGTTTGTATATTGACAAGCATCGCAAGCTCGTAGTAGATTTTTATGTCTTGTAATTCATTGAGGATGAATAAATCATATGTTCTGCAATGTGGCTGGAACATCATTCTAGATGCTTGCATAGTGTAGATAGAATCTGCATCTGAACTATACCTAGTGCAGAACAACTGTTCTTTAGCAATTTCATTGCAGCAATGTTGAGTTTCGTGCTTCCTGAATGAAGTGTTCCAATAGATGACTACAGAAACTATGCCAACAATAATCTCATATATCTGTTTTTCTGATGTCAACATTCTATGTATTTGCAGCATAGTATTATAAGATTTTGAAGTATGGCATGTCCAGAGTTAAAAGAATTTTGATCATTTATGTGCATTTCATTGGCATGAAAGTTTTCGTAGGTCATAGTTTAAAGTGTGGGTTGAGGAAGGATAATCTTTAAGAATTAAGATTTATTAATGAATGTTTCATATGCTTTTCCTAAGTTACTGTGCACATTCTTTCAAAAAACAATGTTTTCTGTGCAAATTGTTTTCATGTTCAATATGTTGCATACTTCTTTAATTTCTTGTAATGATTCATCCTTTTCCAAGCTTCCATCATCCCTCAGAAAGATCCCTGATAATATTTAGGTTGGATTTTCTCATTCAAACATTCTTCGAACCATTATTGGTCATGCTTGCTCGAGGTTTCCCAATCTTGCATCATATAATAGTGTATCAAGTCATTTGCCTGGAAGATCAAGTGGCTCAAAACCTACCGAAGCACTCAACAAACGTGAAGGTATTCATAAAGTTTTTGTCATATTTGGTGGTGACACCTCAGAGAGACAAGTATCCCTTATGAGTGGAACAAATGTATGGCTCAATTTGCAAGCATTTGATGATGTAAGTTCATAAATTCTTAGCATAAGACAATAAGACTTGTATGATTATTTATTGCTTATGGCCTCAAACATGGGTGAGAATAAATGATAAATCAACTAATAATCCAACTTACATTTTCCAGAGGTTGCCATTTTACAGGCATGATTGTCTCTTATTTGGTATCTACAGATTGAGGTAACTCCTTGTTTGCTTGCCCCTTCAATTGACTGTTCTTCTGGCATGGATGCCAATATAATGGATCCTGATTCAAGCTCCAGAGTGGTTTGGTCACTGCCGTAAGTATAGATTTTACATTTCCAGCCTTTTTTTAGGGTTTCTCTTTTCAACAAATATGTGAAGATATATATCACCTTGTCATAGTCATTTATTCATCTAAAATTTGTGGGGTTCCCATTTCCTTTCTGCTGCTTATTTGCATACTAGTAGATTTTAGATCTTTAGTGATTCATAACCGTTTAGGTTCTCTTTCTCAGGACTTACATATTTTCTGATTCCAACACCGAATTTTTTTTCTTCTCTTAAAAAAATTCCAGTTACTCTCTTGTGCTGAGACACACAACAGAGGAAGTTCTTGCTGCGTGCATAGAGGCAATTGAACCAGATCGAGCTGCATTCACTTCTCACTTAAGGAACCAAGTGGTAAATGATCTCGTGGAAGGTTTGAAGAAACACAGTTGGTTTACTGGGTTTGATATAGCTGATGAACTACCTATGAGACATTTAATAAATGAGTGGATTAAGCTTGCCAAGGAAAATCAGGCAACAGTTTTTATTGCAGGTTCTGTCTCTGGCTCTGCTCTTTATCTTTTCTTTTTTTTAAAGTTGCTTTGGGGGTGGGGTTGGGGGGGGTTTCTTTATTACGATGATTGCTCTACAGGAATTGTTAACTCTCCCTCTCCCTTAATCCTCCCAATCCCTGGTGAAGGCAGCAGTGGATCTTAAGTCTTGCATTGGCATCAAGTTACTAGCTAGTTTAACTGGGACCTACTGTATATGCATCAAAATGTCCGGAGTGTAATTTACATAATATTTATATTCCAAAAATGATTGGTCTAGCATAATCTGTTCAGCGCTAGCAACCGTTAACTTAATCAATCAAAGCTCCCCCCCCCCCCCCCCCAAACATCCAGTCATTGTTAGGTTTATATACTTTTATATGCAGTTCATGGAGGCATCGGTGAAGATGGTACACTTCAGTCTTTGCTGGAGGCTGAAGGAGTTCCTTACACAGGTTTATTCTCACTGACACTTGGTAAAATAATATGTTCTCTGTGTACAAGATTACTCATTTTCCCTTTTGCTTTTGCTTCTCCTGAATGAAGGTCCTGGTGTGATGGCTTCTAAAACCTGTATGGACAAAGTTGCAACATCTCTAGCACTTAATCATGTACGATAGCAAATAACACATATTGTGTTCTCCAATAAAAATGCTGATCTTATCTTTCTCTTGAAAGCTTAAATTAGTTTCATTGCCAACCATTATTCCCATAAGCTTAGTTTTAAAACAGAGGTCCAAAAATTAGTGTTTAAGCTCTTGCCATTTTTTCTCTGTGGACTATTGAAATCTCCTTGATTTTTCCAGCTAGCAGACTTGGGAGTTCTTACCATAAATAAAGATGTGCGAAGGAAGGAGGATCTATTAAAGACACCCATAGTTGACATTTGGCATGAGCTGACCTCAAAGCTTCAGTGTAAAACACTGTGTGTTAAACCAGCAAGGGATGGGTGCTCAACCGGTGTTGCAAGATTATGGTAGGTTATTGCTTTGTGCTGATCTCTCTGCACCATAGAAAATATTGGGATGCTTGTAAAAATGGCAGGTCCTCATATGATATACATCTATGGCAATACTCTGTTTTCAAATTACTTTCATTCATATTGTGCTCCTCCATTTGTTATACAGCTGTGCTGAGGATCTCACTGTGTATGTGAAAGCATTGGAGGAGTGCCTTCTGCGGATACCTCCTAATAGTTTTTCAAGGGTTTGTAAGCCTGAATATTTCTTTTGTGGCATCTCTTTCAAAAATGTTTTATACAGACATCTTATCTCATTAAAAAAAAAATGATTACATTATTACTCTGAGAATATGTCTTGTGTTATTAATGGAAATGTCTTAAAATGATAACTTGCAAGTGCCAATTGCAAAAATGATAACTAAAAGAAGTATTAGGTAAGAAAATTGGTGAAATTTTATCAGGTATTTGAAATAGAAGTGTATGAAATCTATGAACACACTTAACACCGTCGTGAGTGTAATTGATGCATGCATCTAATGCTTTCCCATGAAAATCTTGTTCAATTGGTCAGGGGAGAGGGTTGCTTTTGTTTTTAAAACAATAGGAAAATTCTCTCACTTGGCTTTTGTGTTTAGAATAACAAAATCTCATGATACTTTTTTCTTCTTTTTGGAATACTATCCAGGCACATGGAATGATTGAGATGCCAAACCCTCCTCCAGAGATCTTGATCTTTGAACCATTTGTTGAGACTGACGAGATTCTTTTTTCATCGCAATCCACAAACAAAAATGCAGATCGCCTCATGTGGAAAGGAAACAGTCGATGGGTAGAAATTACTGTTGGTGTTATAGGAAAACGTGGGTCGATGCATTCATTGATGCCTAGTGTTACTGTCAAAGAATCTGGTGACATCCTATCACTCGAGGAGAAATTTCAGGGTGCATCTTTGCTCCTTCCTTTCTTTGATAATGATACCCATGGAATTTCTTGGGTTTATTTCTTTTGAATTTTTGATCCTCAAACTACAAGGCAACATAACAAGTTAACAGTAACAGTGAAGCAATAATTCAATGATTGAGCAATCTATTAAAGCATCATTAGAAGAAGCAGATAGATAAACGATATCTGAACAAACTAGGATTTTGATAGCAGATGTCTTCGTTAGGCCCATAACAGAAACTTGTGTAATTCAAAGTTTGACTTGAGTTCTGTATAATGTATTTTTCTTTTCTGATAAGTAGAGTAGGAAATGGTTGGACCCTTATGTCTAGAAAGGCATTTTTCCATGTGCTTACGTGGGTATTGTTTGACAGGTGGAACTGGCATCAATCTAACTCCACCTCCAGCATCAATTATGAGGTTAGTTTATGACCCTCAATTTTTGGAAGTTGAAGTTACATATGGTTTAGTTATATATGGTTAACTGCTTCTTTTATGCAACATTCCGTTGTTCCTCTTAGTTCTATAATGGCCCATGCTGGAATGTTATGCATGCATAAATTTCTTTTTATATTATGAAAATTGGACGTTTAGTATTTGGTTCTATTGTGACTGGTAATACTGATATGCTTGCTGAAAATGGTATGCTCTTTTGGCCACAATTGTGACAAGAAACAATTTTGAATACTACAGCATTGTTAAACAAAAAACAAAAGATTGAAAATTTATTTGTAAAGCTTGTAACTTGTTTAACATTTCTTTTGTTGAATAACTTTTTCTTTGTTTTTCTTTTTGTTTCAGCACTGAGGCTCTGGATAAATGTAAACAACATATAGAACTAATTGCAAACGCTTTGCAGTTAGAATGTTTTTCACGAATTGATGCATTTGTTAATGTTGATAATGGAGAGGTACAGTGATTTTATGATGCAAAGAATACGTTTCCATTTGTTGTTTGCTGAATTAGTAAAAGAGCAAGATTTAAGCTTCTTCCTTTTTTTTTTAAAGCCTTTTCTTGTGAATTATGTGCTTTATCTTGTGAATGATTTAGATTTTCACAATTTATATACGGGCATCCTATTCACTTACTTTTGTTAATAATGAATAATCTGTTTACTTATTGCCAATTTCATATTTTTCAGGTATTGATTATTGAGGTGAATACTGTGCCGGGAATGACTCCTTCCACTGTACTGATACATCAGGTAATAACCAATTCCCAGATTCACATATTGTTTCAACAACTTAGATTGTTTTGGTGTCCTACGGAAATTTGACTCAGCTAATGGTTCTGATAATTGCTCTATAAAATCTAGTTTGTATCACTGAATGGAGAATTTAGAGATCATTTTATCTAGAAACGCTTGAATCATCTTAGCTCCTATCTAGAAGACAGTGACTAGTTCATATTTTTTTTATGGAGATATAATTGACAAAAATGTGAATGTGGGACCTGACATATTTTCATTGTGCTGTAATGTCTCAGGCTCTATCAGAGCAACCACCCATGTATCCCCATCAGTTCTTCCGTAAGGTGCTTGACTTGGGATCAGAGAGGTTCTTGTGAAATTGATATTTTATGCAAGAGTCAAACATTAACGGCTGATGCAATGCTTTCAAACAAGGGAGTAAAGAAATTTACAAAAAAGCATTCGGTCAATAGTAATACAAATCGTCCTCCAATTGAACCCAGTGCAAATGTAATTTCTATCGTGCTGGTGAAATTGAAAAGTACATTCTCTGCTGTAGAACGTTTGGACAAAGTCTGATCAACTCAGTTTTCTTTTACCTTAGTTCGCTTTATATCTTTAATTATTGAAGGATATTGGACATGTGGCATAGTAGAATTTAATGACCATACAAAACCGGGCAGCTTCAACAACCTACTAACAGATTTAAAATATATATGTATATGGCTAATGGTAAGTTATGTAATTAAGGGAATATTATATATATATATATGAGGTGGTATTAGAAAAGTGAAAAGGGATTAAAAAAAACGCCTTACGCATGCAGTACGCGGCAGGCGCTGGCGCCGCTTGACGAAGATTTTTCTTTTATCTGTAACATGGACTAATAACGGCAATGGAGAAAGTGAACCCGTGCATTCTGGAAGACAGAACAGCCCCTACATGACTACGTCTACAAATTCAAAAGTGACGCCAATGTAAATTTTTTTTTTCATTTATTAAAAAAAAGGGAAAGAAATTATTTGGAGAACCAAAAAAATAAAAGCTACTATCATTTTAACAATTAATATTTTACCCCAAGTTAAAGCTAAGGGGATTGTTTGATATATTGCATTAACATGGTATAGATCTTTTGATGAGCAAACCTTACTTGTATTTTAAAGTTTTATTTATAACTATTTTCTTTTGTTTTTTTATTTTTTATTTTTTATTTTTTTAAATAAAAAAAAGCCTTCAAAGGGTCCACCACGCTGCTGCTTTGAAATGTATATCAATAACAAAAAGATATATTTTTTTCTCTTTATTGGATCGTGTAACTATGTAACTGCACCGAAATGTCCTTGAAATCACGTACGAAAAGACAGAACAAGACAAAAAAAATAAAGGAAAAAGTAACACTTAAAAACAGAAATCTTGTATTCAAAATTTGAAACCCAATTTTAAAAAGAAAGAAAAGTGTAAAGTGACAATTCTCTTTAAAGCCAAAAATTTTGTCCGTATTAAATTTAATTCTCGGCAGTTTATATCTGGGGTTCACAGATATGTTGTAAGCCAGCCAGATGGTTAAAGCTTCTAGTTCCATGGAAACAAGCGGTGGAGACAACAAAGGTCGAGCTTCTTTGATGATCAATCTTTAGGTAAGTGGGATTTAGTGTAAAGTTTTATTTTTTGCTTTCTAAATTACCTTGTTTCTCAAATTGCCATTAAGCTTCAGAGGTAATAAGTTGTGTAAAAGCTTTCAGCTTTCACGCTCTGGATATATGAGTGCTTGTATGTGCTTTTTTTTTTTTGTTTAGTTTATAATTTTGCTTTGCGGTGGCTTGGATCATATACTTGACTGAATTCATTTGTGTTTTAAAGTATAATGGTTGTTGCGTTTATCACCAAAAGTCTTAACCATGTCTTATTGATTAAGTTTCTACCTTTCTCTGTTTACAGATTTTCCTCATTTTCACAATACTAGTCTTGCTTTTAATTTCAAGAACCAAAATGCTCTTAAGTTCCAACTGGATTTGTCTTTTGATATCAAAGACTTGTACCTTGTCAATAAATCACCCTTTAATTTGTTGTGTCTGTTGTTTGTTCTTTTGGAAAAGTCTTCAGAAAGTTAAGCTCCTGTGGTGGTGGCAGTAAAATGATTTTTGGAATTTGAGTGGAGAATTTTCTGGAACCCAAGAAACTGAAGAGAACGTTAACATTGAGGTAAATGGTTTCCAATAGTGATAAAGAGCTAGCAGAATTTCAGGAACACATGCCATCAAATGTGTCTCTGGATGGTCATAAAGCCAACGGCCAAAATGTTCTTCCTGTTTCGATGTCGCAGAAGGGTTTGCTGAGTGATGAAAACCCCAGATTAGGGAAGTTACCAATTAATATTCCCAGCAGATTGAACTTTCTGAAATTTGGTTCCAGTGGAAATTTAACTTCTGCATCTGCTAAATTTCAGCAGAATGCAGAGGAAAGAGATGTCGTCTCACATTCTATACCCTCGTCCAGTGGCCAAGGTATTCAAGGTCGGTTCAGAGGAAGTCTTGCTAAGAAAGTTGCGTGGTCATCTCTGTGGAAAATCTGCAAAGAATGGATCAAGGATCCTTTGAACATGGCTCTTCTCTTATGGATCATTTGCGTTGCTGTCTCAGGAGCTATACTTTTTCTTGTGATGACAGGAATGCTTAATCGCGCTCTACCAAAGAAGTCACAGAGAGATGCCTGGTTTGAGGTCAATAATCAAATCCTCAATGCTCTGTTTACTCTAATGTGCCTATACCAACACCCAAAGCGGTTTCACCACCTTGTACTTCTGTGTAGGTGGAAGCCAAAGGATGTCTCTACCTTGAGAAAAATATATTGTAAGAATGGCACTTACAAACCTCATGAATGGACCCATATGATGGTTGTAGTTGTGTTGCTCCATGTTAATTGCTTTGCTCAGTATACCTTGTGTGGCCTTAACTGGGGATATAAAAGATCTGAACGACCTGCTATAGGTGTTGGTATCTGCCTCTCTGTTGCAGTCGCTGCCCCTGCAATTGCTGGTGTGTACTCAGTTATTAGTCCACTTGGGAAGGATTATAATTCTGAAGTTGACTTGAAAACCCAAGATCAAATTCCCATGAATGGCACTGACTATTCCAGTAACCAGAGGTTGTCATTGGAGAAACAATTCTCGATTGCAGCATCAAACAAGCACAAAAGTGTTGAGTATGCCCCTGTATGGAGAGGGGGATTATTTGACATTTGGGAAGATATTGCCGTATCATATCTTTCTCTATTCTTCAGTTTTTGTGTTTTTGGATGGAATATGGAAAGGCTTGGTTTCGGGAACATGTACGTTCATTTTGCAACTTTTCTCCTCCTTTGCACAGCTCCATTCTGGGTTTTCAACTTTGCTGCCGTCAATATCGATAATGAGACTGTCCGGGAGGTTCTGAAATTAACTGGTCTTGTGCTTTGCATTTTTGGATTACTCTACGGTGGGTTCTGGAGAATTCAAATGAGAAAGAGGTTCAATTTGCCAGCAAATAACTCATGTTGTGGAAAACCAGCCATTGCAGATTTTGCTCAATGGCTATTCTGTTGTTGGTGCTCTCTTGCTCAGGAAGTTAGAACGGCTGATTACTATGACGTTGTGGAAGGTAAGCTTTGCATGAAGCAAACTGATGAGAATAGCCAGCTCACACTGTCACCGTTACCTCGTGAAGATGGATCAGCTCAATTCAGATCAAGCCAAACTTCTCTCTCTGGAAACAATCCTGGGTTTTCAAGGATTGAGATTGGAAATTTTTCTGGTCCAAGCAGGTTTTCGAAAGATAAATACAGTCCCAATAGGCAGGCTGCTGAAGTGGAGGGAGAAACAGATGCTGACTATCTTATGAAGCCACCGGTTCGACCATCGATTCGGAGATGAGACAATACGCTGAAGAAATCTGTATTGATAGTATCTTTTTAGCTTGCTGGACAATTTTGTTGCATCTCTATGCTTTCACTTGCTACCTTATAGTTTCCACAACAATTTATTGAGCCATCTTTGCAGAAATACCAATCGCAGTTTTGAATGAGCTCTTTTACTTGAGAACATAACCTTTACTGAAGCCATGGGTTTGTAGGAACTCGTGTTAATCATACAAATGCAAATACTGGACCTGAAACTCATTTTAGTTAAAATATGGTTTTAGACCACACACGATCACCATCTACAAGTGACCAAAACGGAACCATCACCAGTCATCATTGACCGCTCCAGTCCCTTTCAGCCTCAGGGTAATTCATAATTTCAGACTTCACATCTACAAAAATTGTAGGCAAGTCTAAAGACCTAGATTCAAATTTAGAGGAAAGTTTAAAATTTTTTAGGGCTTTTTTAAGTGTGGACGTTCACATTTTTTAAAATATGAATTTACAATCCGAGTAATCAGTTATATATTTCATAGTTGCCGGCTTTAAGTGAAAGGGCATACCACCCTTCAACTGGCAAGCAGCAAACTAAATATTTTCAACAAAATAATCTCTTGAGATTTCCGTCAACAAAGGAAATGGACACCAACAATACGTTGATAACATAAATAACCCACATGCAAAATATACTTAACATTAAATTTTACAGTTATTTCCAAAGCTAGCTAGCTACATTTCCATGCAACAACAACAGCATCAAAAACCTAAATGGTGAGCAAAAGGCTAGGCAATGAGCGGCGAGCAAGATCCCTCGGCTGGCTCTGCCACAAAGTGTTCCGTTCATGTCTGACTCTGATCTCCCAACGCGGTGGCCTCAAATCTTTGACAGTGAGCCATGTATTAAAATACTCTCTAAATTGAGTGATCAAGCCATCTTTCACATTCACAGTCCACACATGCACCCAGTAAGCTGGAGCTCCTTCCCAGCCCTCAGCTATTACACAATCCCCCACCACCTCCACGCTTCGCGGCTCGAACTTGAACGTCGCTTTGCTTGATTCTCCGGTCAGCAACCTCACCATATGCTGGCATTTTGGTGGGCCATGAAACCAATACTCCAAGTCACTAGCCAAATATTTGGCCACGTTCTCCATTTCATCATTTGCCAATGCTTTGTATAGGGCTTTAACAATAGCCTCCTGGTTTCGCTCTGCCATTGAAGTTTCAACGTTGTTGGTGGTACCTTCCATTTGCATTATCAAAGTTGAGATAGCTAATAATTTGTTAAAACAACTTTGAAGATCAAACGGAGCTAAGGTTTTGATTTTGGGTTGCTTGATTATTTTTGTTCATTGAGTTTGCTCCTTTTATAGAAGAAAATTAACAATGGAGGCTGGAGAGTGGGGTTTAGTCCTTTTTCCAAAAAAAAAAAAAAAAAGTGACGTATTATAAAATTCAAAGGTCTAGATTTGCTCATTAGAAGTTGATGAATTTAATGCTACATTATTGATAAGTTAACATCAACATATAAAAATTTAAATATATTAGTAAATTTCGAATGGTTCTTTACGGGACAAATCGATGGGGAGTTAATTTGTAGTTGGCACCGCTCCCACATAGATGCACAAATATCTACAATTTAATTTCACTTTTATAATTAAAGTGCCATTTCGTAGTTTGGAATGTCTGTGATTCCTTTGTCTGTTTGGCGTATAGACAAGGCTAGAAGTTGACTCATTTGGTTTTGTATTAATCGGGGGTTTTCTAAAATTTGTCTTGCGAACATTTTGAGCCAATTGTTGCTCTGATTGCTCCCTGGAACTAAGAAAGCTGAGAAAGAGGACACAATTTGCAATTATGTAAAAATGATTGATTTGTTTAATTTCTTCGACATGTATACAAGTATTGGATCTTAAAACGGACAAAGCGGCCATTTTTTTATCATCCCTTTATGGAATAATCCGCTAGAAATTGACCATATTATAGTAACCTAAAATCTTAGAGAGTTTTAATGTTCTTTTCGTTGACACCAAACTTATGGGAAATTAATAACAGCAGATAGATCGAGATCGTGCTTGCAAGTTGCAAGTAATTGTAACAATAAAGAATTTTTGTTGCTTAACTTTCACCCCGAGTTGCAGTTTGCTGGTTTTGGTAATAGAAAAATCTTAGTAGAGGTGTAGGTAAATTGTAAATAACTTTTTTATTCCCTACATTTTTTAAAATTTGAAATTAGATGACTAACTAAATAAAGTTTCTTGAAAATCACTTGTCAGACCCCTAACAACAAATAACTTATGATTGAATAACTTGTAATGATATCACATATAAAATGTCTAAAATTATTTAAATTTTGATGAAATAACACCAATTCCTTAAAAAAAAAAAAAAAACAATTCACATCAACAACAATTAATCTCTATACTAATCACTTATCCAATTATGCTTGAAAGTTTAGCGATCTTATACCATGTTTGCACCTCAACCAACTATATACCCTAGATATGTTAAAGATATATTAACTTTTCATTTGTGTTTTCGTCCTCTATGATTGCTATGAAAGTCTCTTTTAACCAGCTATTTTCATTGGGTAGACAAGAAGGACCCTAGGAGTTAAGAGACAGTAAGTAGAAGACGAATATTTCGGCCATTTTCGGTGAAGTACTAGATGGATGTGGCTCAAATTGAATGCCAGGCTGGAGGCAAACTTGACTGTTTTGACTCGTCTCTTTGCTTTTGTCCTTGTTTTTGATTGAAACCGAGACCAACCAAGGAAGCCGCCCGGTCACTTTCAGCGTGTGCTAATTACTGCTATTTGATAAAACCCTAAAAAGGCCGCAATTATTCTAAGGATGCCTGTTTTTTAATTAAATAATTGCACCATGATTTGAAAGGTGAAGTGAACACAATTTTTCTTCTAACATGAAATAATGTTTCAAACAATCATTACTAACCATATAAAATTTTGAAAGATTTTATTCATCAACTATAGTTGGATGAATATTAAGTTATTAAACTTAGATCCCATTTGAGTTTGAGATACTGTAGTTTTTAAGTTATAATTATTGTAGAAAAAAACTATAACTATCAAACAAAAGTTAATAATATGTAGTAAATATAACTTTTAAATAATAATTTAGATAAAATTATTAAAAATATAATGTCCAACATTACAAAGTTTGAATATGACAATGTCTAGTAATTAGAACATTATTTGTTTGAGCACATCTGTGATATACACTACTGTATAGCGCAAAATGTGAATTTTCCAACTTTTAGGCATCTGTATAGAAGATTGACTCACAATAACAACGCATAATTGACATAATTTGCCACATATGTTGTTGGACATGTGGTAAGGTAGTAGTCTTTCCTGTCATTTGGAAGGATAAAAGTTCGAGTTCCTATGAGAACTTAGTTCTGCCTTATAATATTTACATGTGCGACATTGATTTCATCTTTTTATAATTTTTTGTGTTATGCTCTGCAAACTTCTTAATTGTGTTATAGTTATATGATTTAAACTCCTACATCTCCCAGACTATATATGTTTAAGTTTAATTGTATGAATTTAGACTTTTCCTACACAAAAATTATCTACTAATAGTGCAATGGAGAGATAAAGAAATTAAGGAGAGTTGTTGGGTTTGATAAGAAAGTTCTACAAGAACAACATGGACCATTTCATTAATTTCTTCGACTTGCCAATGATCAAATTAAGTGGAGCCCTCGTTGCATAATGCAAATCTCCTCGGTTGGAAAGCGCAAGGACCACAGCATTTTTATACCAAAAAGAAATAAATATTTGATACGTAAGCATGCATTTAAGCTACCAGTTGGATCCAACCAAGAACCCCTCGTGTACATGCATGAAGTTTTGGACATACATACATGCTCCTAATCCCAAACCCTACAATCATCGACTGAACGATCACATACACAAGCCTATGTGGACTCAATTGGCTATTATTGTGTCGGGTTTTCGATTCTAGCTGTCTGCTAGAAGTATGGAAATTTCTTAAATGATATTTGCATTAACACTGCCAATTAAGTGCCTTTGCTTGATTGCTTCTGCACATTCATTTGAATCGTTTCTCATCCACTCAAATCATGTAATTAGCTCGTTGAGAGGTCATCTCAGCTGGAGAGAAATCCTTTTCAAGCAAGGATGGCCCTTACTCGTTAGGTTTTCTTAGGAGGTTTGCTCACGAGGTCAGATGAAAATTCAAACAGAGGTACAAAAATCATGATTTTCTTTCCTTGTAAATTGGTTTTCAAGGCGAATGATTCAAAATTTTATAGAGCTTTATTAATTTGACTACCCACGGGTCTTGAAAGTTGAAATAGCCTTAGCGAATAGTCAGTGTCTTAAATTGTTCTGGAACATCAAATTAAATTGCAGAATTGCATTATGAAATCGGGCCGTTGGACCTACTGTATTGGCATTGAAACTTTGTGGTTTTTGTTAGAGATGGCCAAAAATATAAATGAGTAGTAAGAAGAGGACTAGGATAATGGGGCCTTTGATTGATCGATGTGGGCTCTTTGATACAATACAAAACGAGTTAAATGATTAACGAGAGTTCAGTCCTCTTCAATACAAATTAAAAAGGGTCTCATCATTTGTCTTTGTTAGGTAATGAGTGCCAATCAATTTGCGATCCTGATTAAAGGGGTCTGTGTCTGTCAATGTCATGTGATCATCATATGAGCCATGCGTGCAGCTTCATCGCCACTATCCAGAGTTTTATGATCAAATGCATTGTTGTCAATTTTTCATAATTGGTCCAGTTGGTGATGAACTGTAGACAAGTTGTTAGTAGACAAATTTCGAACTCGCCAGCTTGAGGAGGAATGATACATGAAGATCCAAAGGAATCCCATATAATCCTGAAAATCCTATGAATGATGGTTTGGATCCTTCAGGACTATGAAGTTCTCATAAAATGTAAATCCCAATTGGAAATCTTACATAATCTGTAAGCTACAACCCTCAAATAGGGTGTCTGGCTCACCTGCGCCCACCACTAATTACTAGTTTTGTGACCCGCATATACTACTAGAACCATTGACACCATGACAAGTAAATGTGACAAGATTATGGCTACTATAGTATGTAGTTTTTAATATATATGGAAGAAATTCTTAAATTATGCAATTGATATGTCCTTTTATGCATTCAAATTTTGTATAAATTTGGCCTTTTGAGCCATATTGAATGAATAAGAGTAATTAAAAAAAAAAAAAAGAGTAAAAGGAACTACATCGCAAGATATAAAATTAAAGAATAATGGGAGATTTCTCAAAATTTTATTTTAAATTTCGTCAAAATGATGCGATATGAGATATGCTATTCATTGTTTTGCCATTTGGTTCGATTGGCCATTTCTTTTAGTTCTGTGTGAACCAAATCTATCTCAACTGCATGTATTATGACAAATCAGTTTAGTTTAATTTTAGCTGTACAAATCAAATGATTCATAAATCCTTCAAATCAATTGGTTTTTGTAACCGAACCAAATAGCCAAACAATTCGGATAGGGAAATTAAAAATTAAATTAAAGTAAAAAATTAAAAATTAAAAATAAGTTTTATGTTAGTTAGTACAAGTAATTCTTGATGTGATAGTATATACTTTATTTAATATGTTAAATTATCAGTTTTAGCTCACTTTGAGAGATAGTGTAAGTATTTGGATGTGGATGTAGTGCATGTTAGTAATTTGCTGTGAAGTTTTAATATTATTATTTATGATTTTGTGCTGCGGCTTTCTTATTTTATTTTTTGTTACGGATTTTATAATTTGTGGTGAATTTTTAAACTATGTAAATTATTTTATGTTAAACTTTATTATGCAATTTTTTTATTTTATTATGTTGTTTATTATTTGTGAATTTATGGACCGCTGATTGCTGTGATAATAATAGTATATTACTATCATGTTGTTTTTTCATTGAATGTACAAGATAAAATTGCTCCAATCAAACAAAACAAAACAAGAACCAAACCGTGTAAACAAAATGAACTGAACTGAATTAATTTGATTGGTTCGGTTCGGTTCGATTCGATTCTAGTATTTGGTTCCTGTTTAGTTTATTAAATTGTGAACTAATTGCTTTTGATTTTGTTCTGGGCTACAACTAAACTAAACCAAATAGTGCCGGGCCCTACTGAAAATAAATACCCATTCAAATGCCGTGGAGGCTAAAATTGGGCTAACGATGTATCCTCCGGCTGGGCAAGCACAGTTGTTTTGGGCTTTTTCGGGCTCACTTGTATTGAATCTCTTTGTATCAGAACAATAGAGATTCATATTGATTTTGAAATGAACCAGCTAAGATATGAAATGTTAAACATTCCATCACATTCACACTCATCCTCGCGTCATTATGAACACAAATATCTTCGATCTTTGTTCTCCTCCTTTCATGATTCAACTCATATAGCCAAACAAATAAAACTATTTAAAAACCATCAGATCAAAATAAATAAAATTATTTAAAAAGCATTATATCAAATCTTTGAATTGAATTCTCTTATGTTGCATTTACTTCATGAAATGGGAATAGACTGAGAATAGAAATAGACTGAAATGGACTGAACTGAAATAAAAATGAGGAATGAGAATGAGATTTTAATATTTACTTGATAAAAATAAGTGAGAATGAGAATGTGCTGGAATGTCATTGATGTGTTTACTTGACAAAATAAATAGAAATAAGAAATGAGAATGAGAATCAATTTACTAAAATATTCATAGTATTAAATAATGTAATTTTCATTAACTAAATACATGTATAAATATTATTATAAAAATTATTTTAATTAAAAATAAAATAAAAATAATAATAAATATTAATAATGATAATATTAATAAAAATAATAATAACTAAAATAATAAAGTTTAATAGAATTTAATAATAATAATGATATTTAAAATAATAAAATTAATTGTGATTTGAACGAAGGTAATTCATGAAATATGAAAAAATTAAATGAATACAAAAGTCAGTTCAAGGAATGAGAATTTCCAATCCCCCCCTCCCCCATGGAAATGAAATTTTCATTTCTTATTCTCAAATTCTTAAATTGTGTGAAACCAATACATTTTATTCTCATTCTCAAATTACATTTTTCTAAGTAGCTAAGTAAACATGAATTTTATTCTTATTCTTTTATTCTCATTCCCTAAACACTCAAGTAAACACATCATTAATTTATATTCTCTCACTCGTAAAATTTACATTGCACATATATTTATATTTACATAATTAAATGAAGTAATGTAAACAAATTTAAAATAAAGCATACATGATGAATTTTTTAAGATGATCTTATAGATAGACGAGATAGATACATTTCAAATAAATTGAATAGAAAATTTTTTTTTCACCTTTCACAAATTGTCGATAAAGTAAATATCTCTTAAATATTAACGAAAATAAAAGTTTAAAATTTGCTCCATAGATTTGATTTAAAATTATTTTAATAATTACCTGATTGTATATATTATTAAATGTACTACAACTAATTATAATAATAGGATTGTTAAAAAATGAAAAAAAAAAAAAAAAAAGGAGAAGGGATGATGACTATCAATGTTAACCCACTGAAATAATGACATGTGACCAGACGGCACTGGCAAGTGGCAATACAACTTTGGCATTGGATATTAATACATAATAGTTATGCTACAGTCATCATGCACACTTTCTAGTGCGGCATTATTCTGGACTGATACATGTCCATACATATTTGGTTACCTCACTCTACAAAACTGCTTAATAACAGTCCACTTGCTGCGTTATCTCTTATCTCATGCTACACATCACACACAACCGATTAAAAATGGCGTGATAAAGGCAGCAAGTGCAACACCCAATATTTTTAATTAACATGTAGAAGTTAATAAAATGAAAATAATTATCGTATTAATTAATTATAAGTATATAAAACCCAATGAATAAGTGGAAACAAACGGCAATTTCAATCTTTATCTTATGGGTTTGTTGTTGTTGTGGTGTGATCACCTTGTTGATCATCATTTGTTGGAAACGTCAACCATTCATCAGGAGCTGTGTTTTGTTGATCATCACTTGCATCCACAGCAAATTTTCCTTCACCCAGTTTCAAATTATCCTGGCACCCAAACACCCTTGAATGCGGGTACTTGGAGTCATTTTCAACATTGTTAATCTTGCCATCCAATGTTTTCAGAAACCCCAGCCACCAATTATAAGCAGCAGCTTGGCTTTCACCCCACTCAAATTCTAAGCTTTCCACCGCAGCTGCTGCTGTTGCTGAAGGTGCTGCCGGTATTGTAGGTGCTGTAGTTGACCAAATGGGCTCCGGAATTGGCATTGCCTCCGTTAGTGAGTAGTAACAACACTGTGCTGATGGCGATGTTGTCGCCGATGCTGCCACTGTTGCTGATGTTGCTGCTGCTGCTGCTGTTCTTGTTGATGATCTATGAAGCTGCAAGGCTTGAACAATCTCTCTTCTAGCTTCGGCCATGTTAATAACAGAATCTTGGAGCATTCTTCTAGCTTGAGACCTCCTTCTCATTGGCTTTGATCCCCTTGAATCGTTTCCTTTGGAACCCATTCGGAACTATAAATTGCGAGGAAAATAACAAAAGGGAACTCAAATGGGCCAAAAGAGAAGATTGAGATTTCTTAAATGTCAAGTGTGAAAAAGAAAGAGATGAGTCAGAGGAAGTAGCACATGTAAGCTGACACGTGGTGGTGCTAAAGGACACATCAAATGTTTATTTTAAGTAAAAAGTCACGGTAAATAATAAAGTCCAAGTCCACGTCCACCGCTGGGTAGCTCTGTTAATTTGCTGCGTCTGGCCGGCCTTAAAGCCTCCTGATGAGAGGACTAGAGGAGTGATCATTATGATGATGCTACAGACACAGCGACTCTTTTGAAAGCAAAATTAAGGGAAAAGAGAGAGGTTACTTCAATATTTGGTGTTTGATTTTTTCGAGGTCCAGCGGTATCTGGGATATTGCAAGCATATCTCAAACAGTGGCAATGTTGAGCATTTAATCCTCGTCTGTTGCCTTAATTATAAATTGATTTGATGTGGGGGGAAGGACGATATCTCAACCCAATGGACTAGTCTATTCAGTGAACAAATTTATTATATTGATAGTTTCATCATTTCATTCATAATTTTTTCATATTAAATCGCACAACTCAGTAATTTTCTTGCTTACAGCGAACCACTACTGACGATGAGACACCTGGGCTGGACTCTTTCATGGTTTCACTGATAAACTTGAGTTATTTTTCCATATTTCAATTATTAAGATTTAGGACATCTTGATATCCGATCTAAAACATAGGACTTTATAATATACTACTCCTTTCAATTGGCCAATTTGTTTGGAGAAAGAAAAATGGAAAACTAACTTTATATCTTCTTAAAAGAGTCTGAAGATTTTGGCAACTTCTTGATCACTATCTAAAATAATGACAGAATGACAATCATTTTATACAACCTAATTGCATAAAATTATTATCAACTTACGTAATTAAAATTAATAATTTTTATCACTTCTTAACTAATTTTTTTAGGCCACATTAGTTGTACACGTTTAATTATACAAAATTGTTTGTGGCTCTACTATTATTGCATTTGATGAAATAAAAATCTCGTTAATTGATCTTAGAGTTATGATATTTAATCCCCCATTATATCTTATCAACCCCAACTAATCACTTCTATACTAATAAATATTTTATCCTTATGTAAAATGATTTAAAAGGGTAAAGAGCTTTTAAGTACACCCATATGATAATTTCTATTAATATCTAATGTAATTAATCTAATTTCTTAAACCTTAATTTCTTTTAAATTTTTTAAATTATTATTTCTTCTCAAATATTGTATATTCTACTTTTGTAATCATGGAAAAAAAATTAATTTACAGTACTCAATAGAGGATGATGAAGAAGTATCAAATCTTTTTCTATAGTTATGGTAAAGTATGGATAAAACTCATAAAAAGAAAGAGAGAGATTATAGTGATGTTGAGATTTTTTTTTTTTCAATAGATTTTATAAGTTTTGCACGGCAGATGATAGGAAAAAATATAAAAATTATAATAACGTAAATTTGGGATTAGATGTGATATGTTGAGAGATAAAGATTAGATTAAAATTTTTAATGGAATTAACTGAATAGAGACTGATAAGATGTAATAAGGGGACTAAAACTAAATATTACTACCCGTAATCTTATTTGGGTCAAACTTCATGGTGCTTCCTGAGTTGGAGTTTCTTCGTGCCTGGCACAAATGAGTAATGACCCTCAACAGTCAACCCAAATTTCAACAATTGGGCCGGGTCCAAATCCAAAATTTCACCAAGTCAAAAGTACCAAATTCAAATCTTCCAACAATCTTAATCGGTTTGTTTAATTGAAACTGGAGAATAAGAAGCATTCAACGAATAATAATAATGAATAAGAAACTCTTTGACTGTTAAACCTCAGTCAAGTGCTAAACCAGGAAAAATACCTAATTAAGATTTCATGATTAATTGGAAAGGACACTCGTTTATCTGTCAAAGATTCGATTTTATCCATGCCAGTCAACTAACTGAAGAAAACAATACACATAATGAAATTAAATTAACTATAAATCCTATAGCTCTAGGTTCCACTTGTACAAAGTGGTGGACAAGTTCCAATTTAGTATTGCTCGTCAAGATCTCCTTGTTTCTTCAAAGCTCTGAACCACGTTATGGGAATGTCATTTTTAGTACATTTCAATAGTTTAATTTGCACCAAGATCATACAATAATAAACAATTATGCAACAATATGATCACTAGATCCAATGGTCGGTCACTGGTCTGATCTTGAATATTTTGTATACATAGTCGTGAAGTATATTCTACAGAAAAGTGCAAAGATTCCTCACATATAGTTAATACAAAGTACATTACAATACGACTGACTAATTTTCTGAATCATGCTTAGCTGCCCCAACAAGCTGCCGCATATCTGCTTGGCTGGCCGGTGCCCGATGGTTAATCTTTTATGGCTTTTCAACTGAAATGCAAGTTTTATGAACGACTCAAGAGTCCAGCCAAACCCCAAGCAAACTAACCGATCGGCCGGACACAATATATGTGATTTATTTAAAATCTTTTGTAATACTTAAAAATTATTTTACAATATTATAAACGACCATGAAAATGATTATCTATGTAAATATTGCCATGGAGATATATTCGCACAAAATTTTTTATGCATACTTTTGTATGGACATTCCACGGTACAAAGAACATTTGAGTGTGTGCATGAATGGTGGAGCACTGACACCACAGTTGAGGTTCTTACAACTCATGCTTAGGTAATGTTTTGGTCTTGACAGCTGCTCAACATTGAATTTCTCAAGTTTTATTGAGCTGTAAGTAAGCTCATTGTCGCCACCTATTCAAAGTCTCTCTAATTTTTACAATGCAAGCCAGCTGCCAGAGAGAGACACAGAAAGAAATTAAGCTAGGTCGATTTCTATGGAAGCTTTTCAGCTTATCTTATCAAGACAAGTACTGGCTAGCTACCTACTTGTTAGGTTTCTGAAGCATCGATCACGTGCTCTCCTCAAACCACTAAGAATTCTTTAATGCTCCTCACTTTGAAGAAGGATCGTAGTAGTGGTAAACATTTCCTTCCGAAGACATTTTTAGTCAAGGTATATGGCTTTTAATGGGAAGAAAAGATTTGTAGTGAAGGAGACGCAAGGTTTGAGTTATGTTAGGTATTGTATTTAAATTTATTTCAATATCATATTTTATTTTTAAGACGATGTATTATTGATTGTTTTGATCTCTTCGATAAAAATTTTATCATCCTCTTCAGAAAATAGATAAAATATTGTGAAAAAGCAATCAATTTTTTTTTTTTAAGGGACTCTTTCATCACCTCTACAAGACTAAAACTTATTGGGAGTTATTATTATTTTATCAAAAACAGGATGTAAATGTCAAATTTTTTTTTTATCTTAATCAATTAATGAGTAGCTAATAAGTAATGACTTCATTGGTACAAGTCAAATATGTCAAAAAGATTTTAGTCTCTTTAGTGTACGTGGGGAAGGAGAGAGAATCACGCAAGTCTACGGGAATAGTAGATTTAATTTGTCGGCGAAGGAAAAGAGATCACTTTGGGCGGTCCGCAACAAAATGGCCGGAGTTTTCTTTAACTACCACTAAAATCAAAGAGTGCTCTTTTTTTTCCTCATTTAATTAAAGAGTATTCTTAAACTAGCATTAATTTTCTTAATGTTATTAATGAGAAAAAGGCCACATCGCAAGGCAAAATGCAAATGCTGCTGCAAAATCTACAGTTCATACTTCATACTATCGGGCCTCGGCTTTAGCAGTTTTTGTCTATAATTCTTTTAAACATTCATGGCTGGCTTACATAAATCTTCTCTTCAAGAATCCATTTGTCGGGATTCCATGCAATGGGGTCAACTCTACAGCTCCTACTTGTCCCCAAAAAATGCATTTTTTTTTTTTTTTATGTACCATCTACTACATAATGCATTAGTGCTCCAACCTAATGTCCGGAGGCCAGAGCTCTAGAGATCTCGATCAACTTGTTCCTTTAGTTAATTCATCTCTCGTCTTTCTTTGGAATAATCCCTATATATAATTAAACATTTTTTTTTGTTTAAGAAGAAAAGTCATAGCTAGTGCACCTAGTATTTCAAGTGGATGCTATTTAAAACACAATCTAAGACTCACGCACCATGAGCCAACTGATTAATTATTAATCTCTGTTTCATAAGCATTGATTAATTAAAAAAATGAAGGTTATTCTAAAACATAAAATTTATCTGAGTACTTCGACCAAACGCACAAGAATAAGCCTCAGCTTGGTAGGTGTGAAATTGAAAAAAAAATTGATATACTTGTTATTTAGATTTAACTTAAACGAGTTTTCCCTGATTATATATGATAATGATATATGAAAAGCACCAAAGCAGTCCTCTTTGACACGACATACTGATTTTAATTTGATTCGTTCACATTCATGAATATAAAATGAAACGTTTAAAGTTGTCCATTTCATTGGCAAATCAATCACACACCTCCAAGAAATTATACACAAGAACCGGTCTTCATTCATAACCTTGGAAATTGAATAAACATATCCCCACGAAAATAAAAATAAACTAATTGTTACAAGCCAACACAATTCCTTGATGTGGTGACACCACCATCTACAACAAGATTGTGTCCACTTACATATCTAGATTCATCACTAGCAAGATACAGAGCAGCCTCAGCAATATCTTTTGACCTAAGTGTCGTCCCTTTCAAATTCCCTAGCCCACTCACGAACTCTTCCATTTTTCTAACTTCTTTTTGACTGGGAATCCCAAAGTTCATGCACTCATCTTCTTCTTCTTCGCCATCACCACTACTTCTCCATGCATTAACAAGCATTGACGTTGCCACCCCAAACGGAGAGATACAATTAACCCTAATCCCATATCGGCCAAGCTCACAAGCAGCATTCTTTGTCAGCCCCACAATGGCATGTTTCGAAGCCGTGTAAGCGTGGGGGCCTAGTCCACCCATGACCCCGGCGACGCTGGCCGTGGAGATGATGCAACCACCTCCTCTGTTAATCATCACACGTGCGGCGTGCTTGATTCCTAGAGCCATCCCCTTAACGTTCACACGCATGACATTGTCAAATTCATCGGCGTCAAAGTCAATAATGCTCTTGTGTTTACGTTGATTCCCAAGAATCCCGGCATTGTTGTAGAGAATGTCGAGACGTCCGTATCGAGAAACCGTCGAGTTGATTAAGTTCTCGATGTCTTCTTCTAGGCTAACGTCACAGTGAACAAAGGTGACAGGCGCCGGAGCTAACGTGCTAGCAAGAACTGAGCCAAGTGTGTCCTCAACGTCGGCTATCACGACTTTGGCTCCGTGCCGGGCAAATAATCTCACCGCAGCCTCGCCAATGCCTCTGGCACCGCCCGTTATTATAGCAACTTTTCCCTCCAGCCTGTAAATTAATTAAATAGCAACAAATTAGCAAGCAGTTAGATAAATTAATTAATTAAATGCAACATTTCTTATAAATAGCAACAAATTAGCAAACAGTTAAATAAATTAATTAATTAAATGCAACATTTCTTATGGAAGCTACCTTCTGTGAGGAGGAGGAGCGTCATCCCAAGCCAAGACATGAAAGCCTTGGAGAGTCGTCTCAGGCATCACTTGAGCAGGCATGATTGTATCAAGATTATATAGAGAGAGAGAGAGAGAGAGGGAGAGGGAAAGAGAAGGCAGAGAAAGGAAGCACTTAACAAAGAACTGCTTTTGAACTGCTTTTGGTTAGAAGAATGAATGTATTTATAGGCATAGGAATTAATATATATATTTAATGTTTACCGGTTACGTGGATGGGCTGTTCTCTAATTAAAGGTAACTTCCTTAGAAATGTCCCTCACACAAAAGCCTTGCTTGCCCCTCAAGGACAGGACCTTGTTTCCTCATCTTCCTAGCTATACACCAAAACTTGTATTAATCATAAATACCTTTCATACACAACTTATTTGACCAAACTAACCTCTGCCTCCATGGTTTCAACTTTCAAACAATCACTATATATATTATTTGTACTATCTTGATCATCTACAGTGAAAGATTTGATCCGATTAAATAAATGTAATCAAGTTAATATCTTGATGCGGCTCCTTTTTTAATTAATTAGAAAGCTCAAATGTCTTTGAATCAATACTATGTTTCTCACTTGGTTACAGAGAAGGAAATCAGGATTATTCAGGCAATTGAAATTTTTGGGGATTAATTTAGGTCTGACAAAGTCCTCTTTTTTTTTTTCAAAGTAATAACATATATTACAAGGGTTAAAAATGACCAACAATACATCATATTATAGGCTAAATACAAAGCCATATTTGACTTAAAAATTATAAATTAGGATAATACTTGATACTTAAAGTTAAGATTTACCATGCATGTCTTCTTTTAAGAGTGGTTATATTTTCAACCCGTAAATTGTGCGAACTCAACTCACCACACCTTTAAAAAATTAATAACAAATAATTCACATTTTTTTAACTATTTCAAATTAATAATAAATTTGAATAACTAACCAATTAAATCCTCATTACTATGATTATTAATTTTCAATTACATTGACCAAAAACTAACTAAATGTATTTGCCAGATCATATTAGCTATGAAACTTATGTTATCATTTATCTCATGAAATTTATTAACAATGAGTAGGATCTAATTGATTAATTATTTAAACTTTTTGCCTATTTTAATTTTAAAAAATAATTTGAATTTTTTATAAATAACTTTTTAGGATTTACAAAAAATGTAGCATGGAAATTCTTTTCATTAAAGATTTATCATGTGACTAAGGTTCAAATTTCAGACCTCTTATTTTTTACATAAGAGATTTTACCATTTCAACTAGATGAACAAACAATTTTTTTTTTTGTTAAAGCCAATTTATAAGGATTAACACACAACTTATGCATTTTGGATCAATCTAATAATAATTTTTTTTTTTTGTGAATCTTATTAAGATGAGGGAAAAGGTACAAAAGGAGTGTAATTCAAATAATTCTAAGAGGTCACTCATCTTAGGGCCAACTTGAAATTTTGGTGGTTAATAAAATAAGTTATGTACGAATGAAAGAAATTGATGATAAAAGAAGTAGCTTAGTGTTTATTAAATTATAATATTACAGTAGTAGTAAATTTGAAAATAGAATACATATATTTGGTAGATAGGGGAATAAATTTTAGTTCGAATCAACTAAATCGAATTTCGAGCTAATCGGGTTGAGAAAAAAATCATTTGAATGCAATCCAAGCTTATAATTCCATCCAATTTGATTAGAACTAAGTTTTAATCCAAGAGGATCGAATCAAAAACTCAAATTAAGTTTGGATCATATTTGATTTAGGTGCCCTTATCTATAAGCAAGCGTTGGAGAGAATTTTTCTCAACTCGATTAACTAGAATTTTGATTGGGTTGATCCAAACTTGAATTTGCTCACCCCCAATATAGGGCTTTTTGTGTTTGGGGAGGGGGGGGGGGGGGATGTGGACTTTTTGTATGTGTGGGGGTGTCTTTTGATTTTGTTATTTTTTTTAATCCAATCGGACTGTCAGATTGGATTCGTAAAAAAAAAAAAAAAAAATCATGCAATTGGGTTTGTCCTTAAATCGGCATCCGACCCATATTCAAAATTTTCAAGTCAGGTCGGTCGAGTTAGATTTTTGCCCATCCTTTTTGGTAAATTTGATTATAAAATGTTGTTTTATTTTATAACAACAAAAATAGATGGTAAGTTTAAATTGTCTTTTATTTATATATTAGGGTTTATGAAAAATAAAATATAATGTTTTTTGTTAAAATATTAAGGTTATAATATAAGAATTTTAAAAAGATGTTGTAACTTTTTCAATAACCTGCTTATAAAAAGTAACCCACACTTAGGTATGGCTTATTTAAGAGTTATAAGTCTTTATTTAATCGTATAAGCACTTTTTAAAAATTTTTATAGTGTTTGGTTATTTTTTTAGTAGAGTTTTTTTAGCTTAAATAAGCTAATTTATCTCTACTAGGAAAAGCCCAAAATTTGAGCTTTTGGGAGCAGAGGTTAGAGAACTTTTCTAAAAATATATAATATAAAAAATATCACACAGTTTAATTGTTCAAAAGTGCTTTTTTTATTGACAACCAAACACCCAATGACCTTTTGTCAAAAAACTCTATTGGTATAAGCTCTATTACTATAAGCTCTACTATTATAAACTTTATTTAATAAGTTTTACCAAACAGAATCTTACTTTAAAATGCTATTATTAGAATGGAGAAATTTATTAAACAAGTAACTTTTAAAAAATTTACCAAATATCATTTTTTTTTTCAAAACTTATGAATAAACTGCTTATGATATTTCAACCTTAATCCTAAACGAAGTCTTACACTATTGTTATTTTCAAACATACGTGACTACAAATTTCCGATTGGATTCCCTACATTAGTGGTGATATGGTTGAAGCCTAAATTTGAATAATAATATATGAGGTGAAATATTAAAGATCCTCAACGGAATTGATCTAGTCACTAAACCATAGCTAAACATGTTAAACACAAATGCTAATGAGTATTGGTCGGCTAACCAAATCACAAACTTCAGATACAGTCTAGTTGAGCGGAACACAAAGGCTAGAAAATAAAGAACCGCTCAAGGCTGATTATGGTTTATCCAAGATGAAACTATTCATTGATCCACTAGCTATGGCCAGTCAGTATTTGAACGGCCGGCAAAGATTTAGCTTCAGTTATTATTATTATTATTTAAACTGCGTTGCATGTGCATTATGCATGATACGCAATTTTGTTTCCTTTTTTTTTTTTTTTTGGCTGGGTAGAGATTAGACGGACCACAAGTAGATCCTTACGGCTTTAATAAAAGATTTGATCAAATCCAAGGTATATAATTTATCTGAAATTTAGTGTCAAGATCCTTCATCAGATTATCCCACATCGTCTTGCCAGACCTCTGTTTAAATATTGTGACGATTTAATTAATTAGTCAAATTGACGGTCCTCGTATCTATTGATGTTAAGCACATAAATTCTATATGCTTTTAATAAATACAGACAGTTATTGATGCCATGGTCATGGCTTGAATTTGAAATAAGAATGAAAAATACAGGAACACCTATCCGGATTTTTATTTATCAAAGGCGGTTAACAGAATATGCAAAATAAAAGGGAATAAATTTTTATTAAGTGCCATGTTTAAATTTAATTATTCAATCCATAATGGCATAAGAATAATTTTAAATTTTTATAACATATGTGCGGATATATATGAAATTGTATTATGAGCCAATTTGGTAATGTTGTAATTCTTAAAATAACTACTATTAATTATGTTATATAAATGATCAGCTGTGAAAAGAATTAGTTAAACGTTTGGTAAAATTTATTTTTAAAAGTGTTACGAATTTAAGAACAATCCTTTTTGTTTAGTAAATTTTACTGTTAAACTGTTGTATGAACATAAATGACTATATTATACATAATATAGAATAAAATTTATTTAAACAATTATAAACATGTACATAAATTTTTTATTGCATACATACAATAATTGATAACTAAAATAAATATTTTATATTATTAATTTTATTTTATTTGATCATCTCAATATAATTGGTATTAATGATAGTCTCTTTAAATTTAATGATTTTATGTATAAAGGTGATTCTCAAAATCAGACTTTGAAAAGCTATTGCTTCCATGGTTTTCAAAATCTATTATAAGATGAGATGATTTTGTCAAAAAATGATTTACAAAAAAATTTATCAAATATTAAAAATAACTTTTAACTTTTCAAAATCACTTTATAGTCTCTCAAAAGCAACCCAAATGGGCCATAAGTAAAAAACTGATTCTGAAAATTGAATTTTATAAAGTTATTTCTTTCTCATTTTTCAAAATGGATGGGGTAATTTTACCAAAAGCGATTTTTTTTAAAAAAATTTAATGCTAAAATTAACTTTCAACTTTTTAAAATCACTTTTAGCCTCTCAAAAGTAATTCTAACCAGTCTCTAAATACTAGTGAATAATGTAAACATATCAAGAAATCTTTCAAAATTTGGACAAGTTTAGGTTATGAGAAAATCTTAATTTTTAAATTTTCATTCTTACACTAATTTGGGAAATATAACCTCAATGTCTATTTTATAAACTCAAGAGTTGTCCATAGCTTTTTTTTTTCATAAAAGTAATCAAACGTTAAATAATTCAATATTTAACCAAAAAACAAAAAGCGCGTTATTTTTGCAAAATACAGATGGCAGGATCAAAGGTACGACCATATGTTTAGTTAATTACCAGCCATACTCTACGTACTTTGACCGAAATTTAATGTTGACTTTTAATAACACTATCAGGGACCTGTCTATGTTACAGATTCTGTAACAAACATCTCCCGTCATCCCACCATCCGATTTTCTTTTGTTTAGTTTCTCACTCCACATCCAACCACATCCAACGGCTGATGCTGCAGTCTGTACCTTACAGAATCTGTAACGTAGTTTTGTCCCACTAATCAGAATAAGCAGCCTCAAGGTCCTGACCAGATCTGCCTAACTGGCGACCCAGCTGCCATTCATTCAAAGTCAACTTTTCAATTCATATATTCAAAGAGTTTCTTTAAAAGTTAAAACTCTGTGTCAACAAAATATATATTTTTTATGTCCTCTCTTATTTTGAACTGGAAAAAATGGTGGGCAAAGTCAAGAGAAATTAATGTTGAGAAGTGGGTAAAATCAAAATTAATTTTGTATCCCCTATTTTTCCATGATTCAAATTTTAGTGAACAAATAAAAACTGTATGAAAGTCTTTCATCGTATGGGCCCCAAGATCTTATTTCTGGCTTAGCCAGTCTGGCTTGCACGAAGATAGTATCTATATATAATTAATAATTTCATTATTTTTTTCTTTATTTTTTTGGTTAATTCAATAGCACAATCACCAAGTCAAAAGTCAAAGTCTTGAAGATTTAATTAATAAGCAGCCGTTTATGCTGGATATTTGAGCTTTCAGGAATTAATAATTAACAATTCCTAAAGTCTTTGAGAAAAAGGTACATGTACGCTCTTTTTTAGTATATTAAATTATTTAGTATTCAAAAATTATATTAGGTCTCAATTCATATGGATTTGAGTTGGGTATCACTATTAAGACGTTAAAATTCTCCTAATAAATATTTAATATAGCTGTATTTTTAAGTCTCGAATTGAAAATTTTATTTAAATTAAAATAATTCTTTACCAACTGATCTATAGGCTTATTGATTAGATGTATGCTCATTTGTTATTGAGAAACTATGCTTGCAGCCAAAGCAAAACAATTATACAAAACCCTGAACTAGTTTCCAACATATTCTTATTGGCTTTATGTCTTGATTACGTTGCAAATTGGTCATTATGAGAAATCTTGTACGATTAGATCAACAATTATTATTTAGGGTGGTAGAAGGTACATATGGACCACTTTGTGTTTTTTCATGTTAATTAAATGAGTACATGTCGTCTAGCCTTCATATGTTGGTGCATTAATGCGAAGTTAGCATCAATTGGGTGAAGTGGTAACGCATCATTTTTTTATTAAAATCTCGAGATTATTGCTCCTAATCATAAGCTTATATTATGCATTGGTAACCAAACACAACAATATTTTCGCTACGTCGTGATTCATGTGATGTGCAACTTGTTAGCAAGCAACAGCTAATGGCTTGGCTTTAAATTTTTTTAATAAATGATTTTCTTTTAATGCAAGAGATTTGGTGTCCAAATTTTGATTGCTTGATATTATTTATAATTATTTTCCCATGAAATATGGGAATAGGTGCGCTCATTGAGTTTGGTTTTGAACATTTAGTATGTAGGATGTACTAGCAAATGACCCACTTCTCTTAATTTTCAATTTTCTTTCCCCCACTTTTGGCTATGCTTCCCAATCTGTGCATTATTTTTATGTGTAATAATAGTTTAGGATTTATTAAATAAAAGAGATATGTAACGTGAAATTGAGGCATCTAACAAAAAAAATGGATAATATAATTTATAGTACTCTTGCTTATAATGTATAAAATGACTCGTAACATGCATATGATTTTTATATTAAATATTTTTTGGTACACTAGGAATTTAGCCAAATAGTCCTATCTATAGTAAGATTATATAATATTTCCAAACACTTTAGTCATAAAGAAATACAAAGTTTTATTTATTTGTTTTGTTTTCTCCATAATCTTCTCTTTGTGAGGAACAAAAGTAGAGGAAATACCTTCTTTTGACAAGGGGAAAAAAAAATTCTTTCTTTCCTGTCTCTCTTTATTTTCTCTCATTCTAAATGAATGTATGATGGTGGTTACACATTACGTATTGATGCATACCTTTACCTTCTTCTTTATTTTTTTGGTGATAGTATAATTAAGAGATAATGACCGATTACATTGGAATCCTTTTTTCTTATATAATGATAAAAATTAAGGAATATTTTCATGATCCCACGTTCTTTTTCTTTTTCAATTATTTTTTGGCTCGATTATTGGTATCAAATTATGCTTAGAGAGCAAAGTCACATCTCTTTCTGCTTCGTTGCTTGGACCGCTTTTCTTTGACTTTGAAGCTTGTTTAAAGTCCCTAAAATGGGTTAAAAGGCCTTTGACATACATGCTGGATCGGAGACCCAACCCACAACAAAATAACACTTCTGAGTTTTGAGTTGTCTATAAGATAACAGTTGGCCTTGATAGACACGTGTGCATATTTTAAAATAAGATTTTTTTTAAATACCGATATATTACAATCAGATGACTATTTTTATTTATAATAAACTATGACTAATCCTATATCAATTTCATTATAACACAATTTAAATTTCTATTCTCTTATTACGAGGTATCCATTCTCATTAAAATATATATACTCTATTCATATTTATAGGATGATGATTACCTACTTAATTATATATTGAGAAGAGAAGTTAGAATCTCAACTTAAAAACTAGGCTCGACCCCAAGGGTTGGTAACAGCATCAAGCTTGTAGCAGTTGATGCTTGGGGTCGAGTCTTTGGGGTAGTAAGGGGCAAAAATAAAAACATATTTGGACTTTACCCACCCCCTACTTAAAATTAATAAATAAATAAAAGGCTGGACTCGACACTACGCCCCCAAAGTCATAGGCGGCCACCGAGATATGAGCCCAACGACAAAATAAGAATTTAAAATTGAGTAATGTTGTCTACTTTTGACTAAATGTTATTTTATAATTAGGGAAAGGATTAAATATTCTTTTTTTTTTTATTTAAGTTTTCCAAGAGTAGAATACTAGTCATTTGTTTACCATATAAAAACATAACAGAATTTTTTTCTACTATATAATATTACTAATAGACATGTTGTTGGGGAAAAATTAGGTTTTTAAATTTTTAAAACCTTTTGAAGATCGCTCTCATATAATATATAAGAATTTGTATTCTAGAAATCGTACCTTGAAAATTCGAGTTGGCTTTTTCCGCTAAAGTGATTTAGGCTCCTGGATCACGATCCCCCACCACCACTCCTGTTAGATCACGATCCGTCACCACCACACTTGTTAGATCACGAACTGTCACCAATGATTTTTCAAGTTATGACTCAGGTTCGATCTGCACTTGACGTGTGGGCGCCTTTATCACTACCAAAGCAACTAGCACGAGAAAATTTTTCTCTCAACAATAGAGAGAAAAATCTTATTCTCTGATCTATATAAAGTGGCTTCTATTTTTTTTTAGAGAAAAATAAGTCTTTTATATCACCCTTTAGTGAAAACCTTAGGCTCCAAATAATCAAAAATAAAACTCACGTTATTTGCTTTTTCAATAGGGGACCCACCTTGTAAAATAACATAAGACCCCTTACACAAAAGCTAATTAAATGGAGCTTTCCACTAAATGATATATTTAGGCTTTTAACCCAAATAGTTAGTTATCTTACTTATTAGTCCAGTAATGGTGCAATCAATTAAATGAGCTAACCCGGGAATCATTTGGGAACATACAATGGTGGCTACAATAATTAGGCCTATAATTAAACTAGCCCAATTATTTAATTCCAAATCTATTCTACTAAAAGATTGGAACTGACTTCCATAATTGTATGCTCGAATAATAATTCGACCCAACCCACATTGATTTCTTTACTGCACAGTCATTTGTACCACATCGTTAATTAAATTGATATCTCAACTGTCCAATCAATTTAATAACACATTATTCCTTGATCCTTACTAATTTTCTCTAATGATCATTTTCAACATACTAAATATGTTGACACACTCTGACCAGAGAATTCTATGATCAAGTGCCGAAAACCCATCAAGAGATGTGTTATACAAATTCTATATTGTTAATCCATAACTCCAATACTCATAATTGCTCCCACCAAGATACTAGGTAATCTTGACCACAAGGATGTGTCGTGCCCATTGGTAACTCAAATGGAATAACAATTACAATCATGAAATCATAATTAACTCAAGATTAAGATTACAGTAAAATCAATGCCTATGAGATTTAATAAGTCTGACAGTTATTACAAAGTTAATTAAATCTCATATGTGATCTTGTTTAATGTAGTCGTACTACATCAACAAATTCATATATGATTAAGACAAATCATTAAATGAATTTATTATAGTCTATACCTAAATAAAGTGCCCAACTTTATTTATCAACTGTGAACTAAATTTATTTAATCATAAGATAACTTGTATTTATATCTTCTGTGAATCCACATGGTGATCACATAAATACATATAATATGATTAAATGGATTTTAATACAAATATTAATGCAATTAAGATATTTGAATAAAATACCTCATCTATTTTATTAATCAGAAAAGTTATTTATTACAATTAAATAAACACATATGCTTTTAAAGAGCATATTTTCCCAACACATGTATCACAAGATTTTTAAGAATTCAAGACACCTCATATTAGAAAATGATCATAATTTATAAAGATAATACTCTATGACTTTATATTCATACTTTTAAAACATGGGCATCCTCACTTTGTTAGAGTGCAGAAGTCAGCAAATTTTTTTTAAAAAATATAGTTTTCAATGTATTGAATTTTGTTTTTTGTTTTATATTTTAGTGATATCCTCACTTTAACAAAATGAGAATGTCTTCATTAGAGAATAACTATATATACACATATATGTGCTAATCTGATACAAGATTCTGTACTTTATTAAAATTCAGAAAAGTTATTAAACTTGACAATTTAATAGTGTAGCATCATTACATTATTAAACTATACAGTTTAACAGTATTCACGATCATTGTACTATTAAACCATATAGCTTGTTTTCGAATTTTAACAAATTTAAACTTTTAGATTGGTGCATGTATATATATAATCATTTTCAAGTGCAACACTTTTATTTTCTAAAAAATATAAATACCACAATCAATTATGTCGTGGTTGACAATTAGGCTGAAAATATCCAACTATCATTGTGCATTTGACAACGGTGACGAGTAAGGATGGCAATAGACACTGCCAGTAGCGAGTTTGCCATTACCAAACTGATACCCACACAAAATTTAAATTACCAAACTCACCAACTGCGAGTTTTAATTTTTTTAAGAAGATCCACCTGGTGCAAGTTTTAACAATTACCAAATCTACAATGATATTTCGTGGATTTTTTTGGAGGTTTCTATATTTAAAATTACAAATGTTTAATATGTGAATTTATAAAAAAAACCTAAAATTCCGCATAACATACTCAATTCTAAATTTAACCAATATAAATAAAAAATAAAAATCCAACATCAATCCAACACAAATTCTCAAATTTAAGTATAAAATATACAAATCCATTAAAAAAACCGTAAACTAGTATCTAAACATAACAATTATCATTTCATATTGTCATTCAACACAAGCTCAAAGAAAATATATTTATTTCATTTACCACCAACACGATTTCTAGAATAATGATTAAAATTAATATTTTCTAAAGAATAATACATTTTTTATACTAATCTGAAGAACAAAATTATAATAATTAAATAATTATGCATTAACTTAAAGAATAATGTTCCATACCAAATTATAATAAGTAAAATTACAATATGTATATAATAATCAATGCATTAAGTTAAAGAAAATTCAATCAGAATTACAATAAGTTTATTTTTAGATTTAATAGTTTTCCTATTAAAATAACTAAAAAAATTGTGAGTTGACGGATATCCATGCAGGTATCCGTTGGATATTTAGTTAATACTAAATTCACCCACAACCTAATACGAATTTCAATTTATAATATCAAACCCGCCTGCAACCCACAAAATTATTCGTAGTAGGCAGATTTTAATGGATAGGTTTAGTTGGATTTGCAAGTTTGTGATTCCATTGTCATGAGTGTCAAATTGAGTAAATTACCCGTCATTTTCGCCAGTTAAAAAAAAAAATAATAATAATAAAATTTCAGCGATGGCGCCGAGAGATGCAAAGGATAAAAACGATACAGCTTAGATGCTAGCAACCATTTCCCAAAAAAATAAAAAAGGCCGGTTTACAATTTTGCCACCTAAAAGCACGTTCGCAAAAAGCAGCCCAACCTTAACGTATTAAAAGCTCTAGTGTTCTATCAACATCTACAAAAAACAAAGGCGAAGGCAAAGAAAGCTTTTAACATCTCACAAGCTCATTTTTGAGGCATCATAATGAGACACTAAATATTCTCAAATTTTATTCAATTTCTTCAGCTTGCTTGAGCCAATTGCTTCATTAATGTTTATGGTCCTTTCTCCTATTTACCCAAATGTCCATTCGAAAGACAACTACCGGCAATTATATGTATACAATGAGCCAAAGTCTCCGTGTTCAAATATTTGGTATTAACATTATTTCAAAGATCAAACCAATATTTTCACATTGTTTTCAAACTCAGCGGACCGTCATTGAGACCTTGGCTTACCGGTGGGCCGGATCCTTAATTCGTCGAGAAAGAACTCTTTTAAAGAAAATAAATCCGATATTATTTAAATTTTAAAAAAATTAAGTGTTTTTATGGCTTTGTCGATTTCAAATGTTAAAAAGCTTAGTTCTACCCGAAAAAGATGAAGCCCAAACTGCATCATGAGTAGGGCCTATTACCCTTTAAAGTTGGCCTTCCATTTTTCAAGTAGCCCAGAAGGGAAAAAGGCAAACATTTTGGATTATATAGCATTATTGGAATTTACCCACAATTGATGCCCCGTCACTACTTTTGATAGTTTCTAGAGATTTCTATCACTGTGTATAGCTCAAATCATTTATTTCTTCCCCACATTTGATCCAAAGTTAGCCCAATATGTGAACAAGTTTATGAGTATATAGATGTTTTAGAATTTAGATAGTCCGTTTTCTAATTTTCTAACCCATTTAACAAACAATACGGCTCCATTGGCGGCTCCTACTCACCGTCATAATCACACCATCTACTACAACAAATCAATAGATATAAATAAACTCCATAACAACCACCACTAGTGTATAAATTTTCCGGGAAAATACTCTTTTCTTTGCTTAGAAAAAAGAAGCAAAGCAGCAGCGTGATACATAGTGGAGTCAACTGTGCAACAATGATTTTTTTTTGTTTTATGTTTTATCTGCCTAAATTTGTGAACACGTTGCCCAAAAGTTGTTGTGGTTGCTAATGTTATTGTTGGAAAATGAATCGCAATTTTCAAATACACTAGCGGTGATGTGAGACGAAAGCAGCCCACCATATCTATCAACCAAAGCTTACAAGCAAAGATTAAATGATTATATCTATGTATATTAGTTTTATATTAAGTCATCCCATCTCATTATTTCTTTTCTTTTAACAGTTTCTTTCACTAAACATTTTAAAAATACATAACGTACTAAAATACTTTCTTTGGAATTATTTTTTACCTAGTGATTCTTACCAACTCCGTCAGTGGACCCCAATCGTTTGATGCTGCTTTCATCCCATTTCAGCTTCATTTGCAAATGAAGAAATGCCATTTTGTTTTGAGATTTGTATTTTGATTCTAAGATTGTCCAAACTTACCAATATAAAGCTAAATCCATTCCTATAGCGAATTATTTGTCCATTTTTAACAAGATCTACTGATCTAAAATATGTTAATTTTTCTATAGTTTGAGTATCAAATACCTCTTCATTTTAAATTTCATTAATGTCGAACACATTTCATCATTAATTTTCTTTTTTTTAATAAAATGTGTGGGATGATAGAGGAGGCTGTGAGATTAATCTTACCAATATTAAATTAGTATCACAACTTTACTAAAAAGAAATCAATTTTTTTATTATAACGGATCTTCCTACATAAATAAAAATATCAATATAAGAAAAAAAATAACAAAATTTAATCATTGGAAATAACATACGAACTCGGCTTAAGTGTTGCTACTAGCAAGGTAGCTTCTTGGCACTGAGAGATGGATGATTCAATTCAACATGGGGACCATCAAAATTAAAAATCAATGAAAATTGACAACTATATTATCTTACACGAAAATAACTTTCTCCCAATTAAGCTCCACCCAAAATCCATTTGTATTTTTATATAAGAACAACCACACTACCTTATTACCTTATATTATATGTTACATATGATAAAAAAATTGATAGGTTAATCATCAATTTTTCACTACATTTCACAATTTTTTTTTTTGTATTATTCGTTGCATTTCTAACGGTTCGGTTAAATTTAACTACCCTCATTTGATTAATATTGTAACTTAACTGTAACCATAGTCAAAATATTAAATTTTTAAAATTTTTTTGGGAACCTAACTCTAAAGACTCGTATAAAAATAAATTGTGCAGTTGGTACAAGTATTTTTTTTTTGTCAAAATTTAGGAATCAAGTAATTATGACACCTTTCAGGAAATGTTCTTCTGGAAAAGAAAACAGGCAAAAAAAAAAAAAAAGAATCTATTAAAGACAAAAACAATAATGAAGCTTCCTAGATTTGATTTCACTAATGTACGAAAGTAGTACTGATACGTCAGCTGCAGCCAAAAAGCACAGCCGTTAGATCACCAGACGTTACATCATCTCATTTATCAGGCGACTGTTTGGTTTGCTTTATTTTCTGCGCGTAGGATCTTTGTCCTGATTATTCTCCTTAATTAGGGTCCATTATCCTCCAATTTTATCAAATTTTTTTTTCCTTTTTTCCTTTTTGTTTCGAGGTTTTTAAACACCTCTAATGTTATTATCAACTTCAACGAGACCGCGATGGTGTCGATATAAGTGAATTGTGATGCCCATGTCTTAACACTCGTGGGCTCCACTTGAAAAATATAAAAATAAATACTTTCAGGAACAAAATATTAAATAAATTATATTATTTTATGTTGTATGCGGACCATGACGGAATGAAACCAAAAACGTAACAATTGTTTCTTTTTCTCCTGGGCCCACGTTTTTGTTCATTGTCTCTCCACGGTCGACTTGGTAAAATGATCTGAGCTACTGTTATTGGAAATTATTATAGGGTCACGCTTAAGCATGTAGATCAAACTATTAATTAGTAATCCCCTGATTCCGAGTCTATGCTAAGCCGATTGATTTCTAATTACTATCTCGTACCGTTGGATCAAGAAAATGTATCAGCGAATTTAATCAGTTTAGACATTAATCTTCTCTGGTCCCAAAGCACCTGATTGGGACTTGACTAACAATTAGTCAATTAAGATAGTATTTATTATAATCAATTAAAAGTGAAACAATTCAAATAAACACGATCCAATGCGGCGAGTGCATCATAATCGGCACGATGCGCGCCGAGCAGACGAAACATTTTGTACCCACACGGTTTTTGTTTTTGTTTTTTTGTTTTTAAAATTAAATTTATTCTCTCAAAAAATCCCCGATTACGTTAAAAAAAATTAAATTAAAAAAGATCACATTAAATACTTCTCACTCCCACAAGTCGCTCTTCACGTTCTCTGACTACTGTATATTCATTCATTTCATTTCACAATTCCAATCCCCAAGAAAAATCGCAGTCTATTTTTCTCTCTCTGCTCGATTTTACTGGAAATGCAAATGTGAGGAGGATTTTTGATGAAATTAGGGCTTCGAGTGGCTGAATTGCGAGGAGAGAACTAGAAAGAAGAAGAGGAATGCCGTTGACGAGGTACCAGATAAGGAATGAGTACAGTTTGGCGGATCCGGAGCTTTACAAAGCTGCGGATAGAGATGATCCCGAAGCGCTTCTTGAGGGAGTCGCCATGGCTGGCCTCGTCGGCGTCTTGCGCCAGCTCGGTGACCTCGCCGAGTGAGTTTCAGCTTCTGATTTACAAATTCGGCTTCGTCTGAGCTCGAATTCTGATTTTTAAGCTTAATGCCAACTTTTTTTTTTCAATTTTACTAATATTAAACTTGCGTTTTGAAGTTGATTATTAGAGTTAGATTCAGATTTTATATTACATTGAATAGATGATTTTGCTTCTGCCATCTCCTAGGTCCATGCGGATTCAGGATTCTTTCGAGTGTTGATATTTATTTGTTTATTTTTTTCAATTAGATTAATCAATTTTTTTTTTATTGGTAAAATTCAGAGAAGATTTTGGATAACAGAAGGTCTAACTGACGATTGAATTTAATGTATGAATTTTTAAATTGTGGCTCAATAGCATTTCATTATAATGGATTGTTGTCTGTGAATTTTCGTTCACGAATTGTTTAGCAGAGCTAGCATGAGAAATTTGATAATTTATTTGTTTGTTTCTCTTTGTTTGTGGTTGCCATAGGTTTGCTGCTGAGATATTCCACGACTTGCATGAAGAAGTAATGGCGACTGCTGCAAGAGGCCATGGTCTAATGGTTCGTGTCCAGCAACTTGAGGCAGAGTTCCCTTCAATTGAGAAGGCATTTTTGTCCCAAACCAATCATACATCATTCTTTTCCAATGCAGGTCAGGCTATTTTCTCTGCTCTTTTAATCTTTTACTGTAGATTTGTATATGTTAAGCATGCTTGTTATTGTTTAATTATTTGATTGCTTTCCTGTGATGTACAAAGATTTAATACACATTTGGATAATTTGAAGATGGAACTCCTTTCCCCATTGCAAGCTTCCATAGTACTAGTTCAAATGTTTCTGCATTTGGAGCTTGAAAGGGGAGGATCTTTATGAATTTCATATTGTGTATTAGTTTATAACAATTTCTTTGAGGAGCTGATTGGGTTACTGTGTCTGTAGAAATTATGTATTGAAATGCGTGCTAAAAGTTGATAGTTATTTAAATGCATAATTTTGTTTCAGGTGTTGACTGGCATCCTAATCTACGTACGGAGCAGAATCTGATCACTCGTGGAGACTTACCTCGCTGTGTAATGGACTCTTATGAGGAATGCAGGGGTCCACCGCGATTATTTCTTCTTGACAAGTATGATTCGCTGAATTTTTTTAAATTTTAGCAATTCTCAAATAAATTTTTAAATGTTTGCTTTAAAAGCTGAAACCTTTAATATTGTTGTGTGATATTTATCAGATTTGATGTTGCTGGGGCTGGGGCATGTTTGAAGCGTTACACTGATCCGTCATTCTTTAAAGTTGAAACAGCACCTTCTGAACCATCTCTAGAAGTCCATAGGGAAAAGAAATTCCGAAAAGTGAAGGTATTGCAGTGAACAGATTTTCACCATATGGTGAACACATTTTTTTTTTTTTTTGGGTTAAGCATTGGAGTACTGTTTTTTGTACTTTAATCTATAGATTCTATGTGGGCAAGAGCAAGGACAGAACTAGCATTGGACAAGTGGGGGTAGCTACCCTCGCATAATTAAAAAATATCGTAAATGACATCCATGATTTAAGCCCCTATGAACTTAATTAAAATGCTCCTAAGAGTTGAAAAATTTAGGCCCTTGCCCCTGCGAACATAATTGAAATGGCTGACGAGTTGAAGTTGTGATAACTTCTATTGAATACATTGTTAAATTACCCCTTTATGAGCTAAATTTCTGGCTCTTTCCTTGAACAAGAGTCCACATTAGTTAACTTAATTTACCAAGTGCTGCAGTTGGTTAATGTAGTTATTATGACTTTTTTTTTTTTTTGTGGATTTGGTGTTCCTCCTTTTGTTCTATGAAATTGTGCCCTCATATGACTAAGGTATAATTTTATCATTTATTTCTGCAGAAGAAAGGATCACGCTGGAAGAATGGAGAAACCCCAGAAATTGTGCCAACATCACATGCCAAGTGAGGCCTCTAAATGCATTCTTAAGCCTTATTTTGTGATTGATAAGTGTCAAAGTGACTCAAATTATTTTACATGTGCAGACTGCATCAATTGTTTTTGGAGGAGAGTGTTGAGAAGGGCCTCAGTGACCCTGCACGTCTTGTGAAGTTAAAAAAAAGGCAATTAGACGCATCTCCATTTAACTCAAGATCTGGGAAAAGTTACATGGAAAAATTCTTGGAAACTCCTCCAGAGCGCGATGAGGTTCGGGAAATTTCTGTTAATCCGTTGCCCTTGAAAATGGCATCAGATTATTCTAGTGAATCAGGGCTTGAAATATATGAGATAACTACGGTAAGTCCTGTTAAAGAAAAATCACAAAGAAAGGAAAGCACATGTTCTTCACCTAATGCACATGAAGTAGTTCTAAAGCCATCTATGGATGAGCTGTACGGAAATGACAGACGGATTGTGATGGTGCCGGAACCAGGTGCTGATGGTGAAAGAGAAGAAATTCCTTCTATCCATCCTAAAGTGATGGTTGAAAGGGATATAGCAGTTGATGGAGAAGGAAAACGAGAGGGGAGTGTGGATGAGGACAACTCTGATGATATGACTAGTGAGGTTGACAATTACATGGATGCTCTTACTACCATGGAGTCAGAAATGGAAACAGACCATGTGTATAGACCAAAATCTGATAGTGGCTTCTCGAACGTTGAAAAACGTGGTGTGGATCCTGATAGGAATGGGGAACTGCTAGAGTTCGAAACTCATTCTTCTGATTCTCAATCAATTGGAAACGTTTCAGCATCTGATGATGGGAACAATTCATTGAAGAAAGGAAGATCTAGCTTTTCTTGTTCTGATACTCTCAGCAATTTGGCTGAAATTCTACCATCTGATGGTGAAGGATCAGCTATAGTGGTTCCTGCTTCTGAAGCTTTTATGCCCGAACATGCTGAGGCACAATCCAACCAGTTTCCTGAAGATATGGCAGTTATGTGCATTGATGAAGATAATATCAATAGTCTTGGAGAAGTATCTGGTAATTCCTCTCTTGCTGATTCAAATCATCCCCAGCATCCGCTGGACCCTACAGCAAGTTCAATGCAACACCATTCAGATGAAACACCCTCTGAGCCAACGAAACTTGGTTCTGCATTATCACACACTGATGAAAGAGAGACTAACTTGGCTGAATCTTCAGCAATTGTTAATGACACGACTTCACAAACAAGGAATGGTAGTCCTTTTACAGTTTCTGCTGAATGCCATTCTCTGGATAAGTTGGATGGTGGAGATTGCCATATCTCTTCTTATGTTTCATCACATTTATCAAACAATTCAGAGCTGGCTCCTGAAGATTTTGCAGAAAAAAGAAATCCAGATAACACAGTGAACATTAAGATTGGTTCACCTCGGTCAAAAACTTCTTCACCTACAGAAGAGCAGGTCCATTACTCAATTTTGTCAGAAGTAGAAGATTCAGACGTTGGGAAGCGTGATGATTTAGTCTCTGAAGATGTTGATGCTTTGCCAGAAACTGAAGTCTACAGGGAAAGTGATACTTCACAGAATTGTAACTTTCAAGAGCAGCACATATCAGATATTGTGGATAATGTACCACAAGATGAACTTGAATCAGTAGAAGAAACACCTGTTTATTCTGAGGAAGCAAATACTTACTGTACTGCAGACATTGAGAAAATAGGGGCATCCACCTGCAATGTAGATGCAGTGGATCAAGAGGCCGTCCCTCGTGAATTCCCATCTAATTACCAGGATTGTTCAATACTCAAGGATCATGCAGGCTTAGATGATGTAGTAGCTGAAGGTGTTTTGGTAGAAAATATGGCTGTGTCTGCCACTGATGTGCCTGCTGAGGCCATTGCTGACGATGATGTTGACGTTGTTTATCCACTACAGGATTCACTCTGTTCTCCATCTAATGATACCGTGAATTCTGATACTGAGGATCCCCTCAAGGATGGATTGGAATTTAATAAGGTGGTTTCCCGTGATTGTCTTACAGGACCAGAGGCAGAAAATGAAACAACTCAAATGCAAGTTGCACCTAAAGTGTTTGACTCGGCCTCATGCAAATTGATCTCTCATGATGAGTCGAATTCAGAGATGGTTAAAGGTGTCCAGAACTCTTCAGCTGAGGTATCCCAAAATAGTTTGCCTGCAGGTGATGTCACCATTCCACCCACATCTTCAGGACTCAGTGACCAGGAGCTGGAATCAGAATCTCTCCATCAGAGTCATCTTCTGGATGGTGGAGCAAATGCCATGTCTTTACCAGCTGTTCAACTCCCAGATCCAGAAACTTCCTCAGAGCAGCCACTGGAGTTGCAAACTAATCAACTTGATTCGGAATGCATGGCAGCGAAAGCAAGTCCTAATTCACCAGATCATTTATCTGAGCAGATACAATCTTCTATTCACACAGATCAGCAAAGACTCTTTAATGATGTTTCTGAATCTTGTCAAGCAAACCTTCCAAACGAACCTTCACCGTGTGGGTACTTGCAACAATCAACTGGATTAGAAATCAACATTACTGAACAAGAATTGGATCCATTGAGTTCTGTCTTTCCTAGTTCTGGCCTTCTTCCTGAGGCAGCTCAAGTCAACCTGGAGGAGATGCCACCATTGCCTCCTCTGCCGCCAATGCAGTGGAGATTAGGGAAGATTCAACATGCTCCTTTATCCCCACAGAGAGAATTCATGGATCATAGTCAGGAGTCATTTCCATCGATTTTGCCATTTAGAGATCATGAGAAAGCACAATCTGCTTTTCCAGCTGAACAGAGTGACATAATGCAGTCTGCAAATCCATTTTTGCCTGTTAGTGTCGTTGAAGTGGAGAAGCCAAATGTGCCTGAACAAGTGGGTGATGCGATGCAGCCGACTTTGTCTCCACTGCAATTGCCATTTATGGCTGAGGATGCAAATAGTCCACATAGCCATCCTTTGGAGGGAACTCAATCCCTGAATCCGTTCTTAACTGAGAAGCCTGATCACGGTTCCCTTGCTTCAGAGCATGAAGTGGTTCAATTAAGTTCAAACCCTTTCTTGTCTTTACCAGCTAATGAAGATACTGCTTTTGAATATGACCCCGTTTCTTCATCAGAAAAACTAATTCACTCTCTGAATCAACCAGCATCAGAGCCAGGACTTCCACACGTGTCAGAAAATTTTGAAGGGGAACATGGAAATTCTTCTGATAAATCTGCGCTGCCACCCATAAAGGTTGAAGATACAGCTTCTAAAAATGGCCCTGTACCATCTCCAGGGAAACCAATCCACCTTCTGAATCAATCGGTGTCAGAGCCATCACTTCAACACACTTCAGAAAATTTAGCACGGGAACATGGAAATCCTTTTGATGGGTCTGTACTACCACCTAGAAATGTTGAAGATGCAGCTTCCAACTATGACCCTGTATCTTCCCTGGAGAAACCAATCCATCCTCTGAAACAATCGGCTTCAGAGCCAGGACTTCAACACACTTTGGAAATTTCAGAAGAGGAACATGGAAATCCTTCCGATACCTCTGTACCGCCACCTAGAAAGGTTGAAGAGCAACCACACCGTGGTTTGTCAAGTTCTGAGGGAAAATCAACATGGCCTTCTAATCCATTTGCTCTATTAACAACCTCTGAAGTTGGACATGCAAATGGAAGTTCAACAGTTAAGCTTCCCCGTCCTCGGAATCCTCTTATTGATGCTGTTGCTGCTCATGACAAAAGCAAGGTGATGATGACTTCAGGTGTCCGTTTCAGATTTCATTTTGTTTTCTTGGAGAAGTATTGCTTACTAACCATCTCAATTTTTGCAGTTGAGAAAGGTAACCGAAAGGGTTCGGCCTCAAAGTGAACCAAAGGTTGATGAAAGAAATTCACTGCTAGAGCAAATACGAACCAAGGTTAGGCCTGACTCTCATGTCAGTAAACACCACCCGTCACCGAGCCTATAATTCTTTCAATAAATGAGAAATCAGTGGTTGCATAAACTGCTAGTTATGAACTGTTTTCTCCTTGCAGTCCTTTAACTTGAAGCCTGCATTGGTGTCAAGACCCAGCATTCAGGGTCCTAAAACTAATTTGAGAGTTGCTGCCATCTTGGAGAAAGCAAATGCTATTCGACAGGTCTACCTCCCTCTCCTACTCTCTTTCTGTGTATTTTTATGAACTGGTGTTTACATATTAAAAGTTACAAATTCTGATATAGGCTACGGCTGGAAGTGATGAAGATGATGATGAAGATTGGAGTGATTCTTGAAAACTTCTCCCCTCGACAGCACTTGACTCGCAATTTGAAATGGGTTGAGGCTATTATTCTTTCCCTCATAGTGAATAGGAATGTTTAGCTCTGGTGTATTCTTCGCTCCACACAAAAATCATGTATTATGGTCTCTCCGTCCTCCTCCCAATCATGTATTATGGTCTCTCCGTCTTCCTCCCCTCGCTCTCATGTTGATTATGTATATGTTGCCGTATGATTCTATGGTATTTACAAAAAGTCGGGGACTTTACCAAAAGAATGATCATTGGGGCATGGCGTGCAAGCGCTATACCAATCAAGTTCTATATATCATTGTGGTAAAATTTTCGGTGTAAATCTTGTTGGTGTGGTAGAAGTTTTGAATAGGGTAGTTTGCAATTTTGTATTCATGCAGGCATTGTGCTTATGATGCATAATTGCATGCAGTTTATGGTTCATGTGACCGGCTGCTTCTTTGTATGTAATCCAACAGCTTTAGTATGTATGATTTACTTTCAGAAATACGAATATATGGTAGCCCACTGAAATTCTATGTCTTCAAGGGCGGGATACAAAGATCATGAAGAATCACTGTTACACAAAGGCAAGCATTGGTCGATTGTGACTTTGTGAGTCCACTCCATAGAGATAAGTAGAGGGAAAAATGCAATAATGGCATCAGTGACGCATAAAACAAGTACATTAATGAGCTAATTGGAGTTTTTGTTTTTCTATGCCCCCTCCTCTTTATCTGGTTCCCTCAATAATCTCTCATGTGATGGTAAATTGACTCGCGTAAACAAATACAAAGCTATAATCTGAATGAGATATTGGCGGGAAACAGGCGATGACCGTTTTGACAAACACGACGTCTCCCGCATTTGCAACGGCTCGGGAGATCAAGAACCGCCTGCTTCAAGGCTTCAACTCCATCAAACAACTCAAGAATGTGCATGCTATCCTCCTCCGCGTCGGCCTCGATCAAGACAGCTATCTTCTCAACTTGCTCTTGCGCTCCTGCTTCCATTTTGGTCAAACAAACTACACTCATCTCATCTTTAGTCAAACCAAAGAACCCAATATTTTTCTATACAATACTATGATTCGAGGTTTTGTTTCTAACGATTGCTTTCAACACGCCATTGAATTTTACAATTCTATGCGCAATGAGGGATTCTTGCCCACTAATTTCACTTTCCCTTTCGTCTTAAAGGCTTGTGCGAGAGAACATGATTTCCAGTTGGGTGTAAGGATTCATTCCCTTATCGTTAAAGCGGGTCTTGATTGCGATGAGTTTGTTAAAACCAGTTTGCTTAATTTGTATGTTCATTGCGGGTACTTAGCTGACGCGCTTAAAGTGTTTGATGATATTCCTGACAAGAATGTTGTTTCGTGGACTGCGATCATAAGTGGGTATATTAATGAAGGGAATTTGGAAGAGGCTATTAATATGTTCAGAAGGTTATTGCATAGGGGTTTGAAACCTGATAGTTTTAGCATTGTTAGAGTTTTGACTGCGTGTACTCAGTTAGGGGATTTGAGCACTGCAAAATGGATTCATGGATATGTTAACGAAGCTGGTATGGGAAGGAATGTGTTTGTAGCTACCTCTTTGGTGGACTTGTATGCAAAGTGCGGAAACATGGAGAAAGCACGACGTGTCTTTGATCAGATGCCTGAGAAGGATATAGTTTCTTGGAGCAGCATGATTCAGGGTTATGTATCAAATGGATTTCCAAAAGAAGCTTTGGATATGTTCTATAACATGCAGAGAGAGAATCTGAAACCTGATCATTATACTATGGTCGGAGTTCTTTCTGCTTGTGCAAGTTTAGGGGCATTAGAATTGGGAGTTTGGGCTAGCAGTTTGATGGAGAGAAATGAGTTTCTATCGAATCCTGTGCTGGGTACCGCATTGATTGATATGTATGCAAAATGTGGGAGAATGGCTCAAGCATGCAAAGTCTTTAGAGAGATGAAGGATAAGGATCAAGTGGTTTGGAATGCTGTCGTATCTGGGCTTTCAATGAATGGATATGTAAAAGTTGCATTTGGGGTTTTTGGCCAACTAGAGAAGTGTGGGATTCAACCTCATGGTAACACATTTGTTGGCTTGCTTTGTGGGTGTACTCATGCTGGTCTTGTTGACGAGGGTCGTCAGTTTTTCAATAGCATGAGTCGTGTCTTTTCCTTGACTCCTATGATTGAGCATTATGGATGTATGGTGGATCTTCTTGGTCGATCAGGTCAGTTAGATGAAGCCCATGAGTTGATCAAAAGTATGCCAATGGAGCCTAATGCCATTGTTTGGGGAGCCTTGCTGGCGGGATGTAGATTGCACAAGAAGACTGACTTGGCTGAGCATGTGCTAAACCAGTTGATTGCATTAGAACCATGGAACTCTGGAAACTACGTTCTCCTATCAAACATATATTCCGCCAGTCATAAATGGAATGACGCAGCAAAAATTCGGTCAATGATGAGTGACAAAGGGATCCAAAAGATACGCGGATGCAGCTGGGTTGAAGTAGATGGTGTTGTTCATGAATTCCTTGTGGGCGATAATTCCCATCCCCTATCTGAGAAAATATATTCAAAGCTTGATGAGTTAGCAACAAAACTGAAAGCAGCTGGTTTTGTTCCTACAACTGACCATGTGCTGTTCGATATAGAAGAGGAAGAGAAGCAGCATTTTCTTGGTTGTCACAGTGAGAAACTGGCCCTCGCATTTGGTCTCATCACCACTGCTCCAAAAGATGTAATTCGAATAGCAAAAAACCTTCGAGTATGTGGTGATTGCCATGAAGCCATTAAACTCATTTCAAAGATGACAGGTAGAGAGATAATTGTTAGAGATAATAACCGATTCCATTGTTTTATCGAAGGTTCATGTTCATGTAAAGATTTTTGGTGAAATCAAAGCATATTTGATTTATTATAAGCTAATTTTTCTCAAAGAAGCCTGTCATTGACTCGTGTTTTAGAACGAATTGTTATTTTAGTTTTTAATATTATTATTGAACTTGGAATGAGTTTCAACCTAAAAATTATAAAAGAAATGGAAGTGGGTGGAGTCGGTTACGGCACTTTGAACTGGCTGATGCTCAACTGCTTAAAATTATCATCCTAATGTTGTCATTAGAAGCTCAACGTACAAACCAACGAATGCAGAAAAATAAGTGAAAGCATTAACACACTTTGACAATCTGGCAAACTAAGAGCTGCTTTGTCATGTCTACTCAGTTATGCAGTTTTGAATGCTTACTTACCAAGTAAGATTTTGTCATGTCTGTATAAGCATTTCTCGTTGAATGCTTACTTACTAAGATAGATTTTATTATCTGCACTTTTGTAATTATGTGAAAATATAAATTATATAATTAAAAAGCAGCCACCGGCAAGAGCAAAAGTGAAAGGTCAACGGTAGCCCGGAACTAAGGACCTCAAGTGCGGGCAACGACGTCGTTTTACTGACGACTCTCATTAGCAAATTGCGAGGTCTTTTTCTTTCCACTCAACTTGTAAACCCTTCTAAATTCTCCGGCTTCTCTTTCGGATTTGAACGCATTTCTTTATCTGACATTAAAAAATATTTTTAATAAATAAATAAGAAAAAGGCAAAAAAGGATTAAATAGACAGGCATTCAAGCTCAGAAACTTTTTTACGGGAAAATCGTTTCCCAATAACAAAACCAGAATAAAAACTCACAAAATTTCTTAACAAGACAGCGAAACAAACAAAACCCACATCCGAAACACGATCGACAACTGAAGTTCAAGCAAAAGATTGCAACTTGAAGAAGATGGAGGGCGCTGGCAGCAGTAGCGTTTCTGATAACGGCAGCAGCAGTGAAACGACGCGCGTGCCCTTATCAGAAGTTGTATCTGATTGCGTGAAGCGGTGGTTTAGGGACACCCTTAAAGAAGCCAAAGGTGGCGATATCAATATGCAAGTGCTGGTGGGTCAGATGTACTTTAGCGGCTATGGTGTTGCCAGAGATGCCCAGAAGGTTATCTTTTTCTTTTCTTCTTGTGGGTTTAAATGAAGCTCTTGGGTTTTTTATTTGGGGGGTTTCTGGTAGTGAAGAATATCATGTTAGTGTTTTAAAATGTCACTGGGGTTGAATTTATTTGACCAACTATAGCTAATCGAATGAAATCACTGGCTATTGAGTATAAGTGAGTGGGTGCTTGGTAACATTCTCTGCTGCACTGCATCAGTTAGCCTTAGTGAAACGTTAGAGCTTACTTTTGTGATGTCTATTTTGCAGGTTTTTCTGTTTTATTTATGTTGCTTATGTTTATATTTGTTGCGATTACAGGGAAGAATCTGGATTTCAAGAGCATCAAGGACTCGGTCCTCAGTTTGGAAAGTTGGTGAAAAGCATCCAGGTTGACATATATTCTTATTCTTTATGCATTTTTATTATCTTTAGCATGTCCTCGTATTGTGGTTAATTGATCTGGCACTTGTTTGGCTTGCTGCATCTTTATTAGGTTATAACGCGAGTGATTCGGATTCAGATGAAATGAAAGAAGAATCTTAAAAATGACCAAATTAGGCTTCTTGCTCAAACAATTGAAAGTGAGTTACTGTCTGTTAGCTTTTTATTTTGTTTCTTGCGCCTGTTTTTTATTTGGTAGCCCGAATCCTGAAGCTCATGAAGAGTTTGGGCATCTACGCTTTTAGGTTTTAGCTGGTTGTGTTGCGTTATAGTTTATGATTATGTTTTGTTGTTATTTAAGGCAAGCTATGCGTGAGATTATGGAGTTCACTGATATTTTGAAATTTATTAAATTGGACAATTCACTTTCCTTTTAAGGCTATTCAAGCTCTTCTTAAGTCAACTGACTAGTGGAATTTTGAATTGCTACACTTTCTTTTTCAGTGCACGCACCCTCGTACAAATTGTCATTACCATAATCTTAGAACCCATTTGATAGATCAGTTAAAATACAGATAGGATGACTCTTCTTATGTAGTGTTTGGTATGCTTCGAAGGACCAGTAAGATTGAAAGGATGCGATTCATCCATAGTGGACTGAATAAGATGATCAGTTGAGGGCAGTTGGGGTAAACATCATCGAAAACTTGGTGAATGACCAAAAATATTATATATTTCAATTACCCACAATTCTTCTGTGTTTGCTGGACAGTTTTAACAGAACCTGCAGGGAAAACCTGTACATTATTTTTCCCACCATTCTTTTGTAGCTCAGGGATTTCTAGCCAACACATTTACTCAGGAAAATCAAATTTTCTGACCATTTGAAAACTCAAAACAGACAGGAAACAGAAATGAACTGTTGGTTGATGGTGATAGTGTTTGTGCTATTCTGAGGTCTTTTGTCTTCTTTATTGTATTAGGATCTGTGATGCTTCTGATGGGAAGCTTATTAGGTGTTGCTAGCCAATGTGATGTGTAATTAATGTTTTTGAGTTTATAGGATACGATGGGATTTTAGAATATCTAACATGGTCAAGGCAGCAAGTAATTGCATGTGGTAAACTAGCCTTGTGAGTATTATCGTTTCAAGAGATTCTAATTTCCGTTATCTTTTTAAGGTGTGCGAACTGACTGGCATGGCTAAGAAGAAAATGATTATATTCTAAATATTGGTAAGTTTATATTCATTTAGGCTGACACTCTATTAATATTTAAAAAACTAATCCTAATCATGTAGTAGAGGAAAAGGTGTCTTTTTCTTTTGTCTCTTGAAATTTTGTATACATTGCCTTCAATGTTGTTTCATTTAGAGGATAATCTCTAGTTGCTACTTAAATTATATGCCTGCACTTTCCTTATATATTTTCTGTCTTTTGTAACATATATCTCTTTTTCATTGATTCATTAGAGAAATGAATGGCTAAAATTACCTGTTGAATAAAGTGGACAGTATGAACCATTGCATTCATAAGCACCTTCAGCTGTCATTTTATTATCTTATTTCATTAGATATTTATACATGCTTGCTTAGTTCATCCTGCCTGATTGTAGGTGAAATTTTTCTGTCATTTTTTATTCCAGTGCTTTTGGCTTCTAGCAAGCAATATTTGTAGCATATAAAATGTTCAGTGGCAAGATATGAAAACCATCACCATACTGAACATGGTTTAAAAGATGTTAACAAGCTGAATTAGTGCAGGCATGAAGTGATTGAACAACTCATTGAAACAAAGTTAAGTTTCAATAATCTGTAATGGGGACATGGCCCTTGAATGATTCAAGTTCCAGTATGACTCTCTATTGAGAGTGTTCTGCAGTTGTGTTGCATCTTACTTGCAATAACATTAATGCCTTGGCAAATGATGAACATTGTATTCCCTATAGCGGCATGTATTTTTTGGCTACCTTGTGCTTTTATATTACTATGTATGTGTACTGATTGCTGTGTTTCTTGTTTTTTTGTAGGGCTGCCACTTCTTCACCACCTCAAACATGCCTGTAACATTCTTTTTTCTTAACCTCTTTGGTTGGTTTGTTTTTACCACTTGTAACTTTGTAAGCCATTTGTTCATCATATAACCAAGTATAGTTACAGTTTTACAGGCAAGAATACATTGTCGATTTAAATTTTTGAAATACTATTTGTTCATTATATTTTTCAAAATCATGAATAGTGAGTGGCGAAATAACTGTGTTTCAAGGACTGCATTTGATCCTCAACAAATTGCCGGTTAGTAGTTTGTGATGCCTGCTTGTTTTAGGCTTTTAGCTGTCTTTGCTCTTCTATTAATGAGAAATGTCTCTGTGCTCTCAACTCTGAAGGTTAAAGCTAATTGGCAATAGCCAATAGATTTGAGTTTGGTTTGAATCCTTGATGGATCTTATTTAGACTGTTGTGATGTTTTTATTCATTAGTTTTTTTTTTTTTTTTTTGGATTGACATAAGCCATTTTAATTTTGAGCAGTGCTTGCTTTTGAGTGACATAGTTAGATACCAGCATATAAATATTCTTCCATTAAAAAAAATAATGATAAAAAATAAATATTCTTGTGGCTGTCAACTCATAATCTATAAGCATGCAAATGAATTACATAAAAATAATTATAATGAATTGGCTCGCATGGATTACAGGGCCGCCGTGATTGATTAAATGCTGCTATTTGTTGTTTAAAGATTCAGATGGTTCTTGGTTCTTGTTTAATTAGCAAAAGTCCGCGATTCTCTTTTGGTTTGGGCCCATTTCTCTCTTCTTTATTTGGGCCTATTGGGCTCTCATTTCGTAAAGCGCGCTATGGCCGATTTGCTCTCTGTTTACGGTTCTGCGAGGGACAAAGAGGTTTTGGCAATTCCGCTTATTTATTTTGGACTAATGGTAGGTTTACTAATTTGGAATTGGAATGGTCTCAAATTGAAATAAGTATTTATTTTGGACTCATGGTGTATTTACTAATTTGGAATTGGAATGGTTTGAAGTTATAATAGGTACGAATGAGAATGGGTTAGAATGAGGAATGAAAATCAAAATAAATTGTTTATTATAAAATTTGAAATCATAATGAGTTGAATTACTATTAATGTGTTTATATTTTCATAGAATCGGAATCATAATCAAAATAGGTTATATTATAATAAATTTCTAAAAAGTACTTAATGAACTATTGTCATAATTATTGTGATTATTTATTTAAAATTTATTATTATTAATAATTATTGTTAAAAATATATTAGTATATTAATTAATTGTAAATTGTTTTTATCATTAATAAGAATAATAAAAAATCAAAATACATTAATAATTAGAATAATTATATTAATCAATTAGAATAATTAAATTAATTAATTATAATTATTTTTAATTGATGACATAATGAGTATTTTTTATTTTATGGAGGGGCAAAATTATCAGTCTTGGGGATGGGAGATTGATTCCTATCACCTCCCTGGGAATCAATCTCCCATTCCTCATTCCCAAATTCATGTGATTCACATGATTTTAATTCTAATTCCAATTCTAATTCCAATTTCTGCCTCCATTTTACGAAGTAAATACCGTCAATGATTCCGATTCCGAATTTTGATTTCATAATTGTGGCAGTAAACACATTATCAATGTACTGGGAATGAGAATTTCAACATGAAAAATGCGACAAATATGTATCTATCAAATAATATTTTATATCCCAAACGATATCTTAAAAAGAAAAAATCATCCAAAATAAAGTGGTAAGCTTATCAAGTGATGGAAGAGTTTTCATATTTTCTTAGGAGAAGTGTAGCAACGTCCTATGGCCTGAAAAAATGGTCATAGAATTTTTTTTTTAATTTTATAAATAGTCATAAAAATTCTTTTTTATTAGCTATATTCAAATAAAATAAAATAAGATTAAGTGAAACAACATAATTATCTAAAATTTATGTGGCCATTTCTAAAAATACTCCGTTTTCATGACCATTTTACTAAATTTTAGGAATTTTATTGTCTCTTTTTTTGTGATTTTTAAGATAATTTATTGTATTATTTTTTAATGAACATCCCGAGTGCCAAGTAATTTGTGATGAATGTTTTAATGGTGTGTTTACTTCATGGAATAAGGAATGAGAATGAAGAAATGTGAATGAAACACATATTTATTTGACAAAATGTAATTTGGGAATGAGAATAAATTGTGTGGGTTCCACACAATTTGAGAATAAGTAATGAAAATCTCATTCCCATGAGGGAGTTGGAAATGAAAATGAGTAAATGTGAATGTAATATATGTTTACTTTTGTATCCATCTACTTTTTTCATATTTCTTAAATTACCCTCATTCAAATCACAATTAATTTTATTATTTTAAATGTCATTAATAATGACAATTATTATTATTAAATTTTATTAACTTTATTATTTTAGTTATTGTTAATTATTGTTATTATTTTTATTAATAATAATAACAACAACAACAACAACAATAAAAATAATGATAAAAATAAAAATCATTAATTTATCATTATTAACAATATTATCGTTGTTGTTGTTGTTGTTGTTATTATTATTATTATTATTAATAAAAATAATAACAATAATTAATAATAACTAAAATAATAAAGTTAATAAAATTTAATAATAATACTAATGTAAATTTTATTATCTAGATACATGTATAAATATTATTATAAAGATATTAATTAAAATAATAAAATAATAAATGTTAATAATGATAATTTAATCAAAATAATATTAACAATAATTAATAATAACTAAAATAATAAAGTTAATAAATTTAATAATAATATTATTATTAAATTTTATTAACTTTATTATTTTAGTTATTATTAATTTTTATTTTTATTATTTTTAATAATAATAATAATAATAATAACAACAACAACAACAACAATAACAACAATAATAATGATAATATTGTTTCTAATAATAAATTAATTATTTTTATTAATTATTAATACTATGGATATTTTGGTAAATTGATTCTCGTTCACATTTCCTCATTTCTATTTATTTTACCAAGTAAACACATCAATTGCATTCCAGCACATTCACATTCCCATTTATTTTTACCAAATAAACATTGAAATCTCATTCTCATTCTTCATTCATTCAGTCAATTTTCATTCCCACCCCATTCTCATTATGCCTAATTCCTATTCCCATAAATTAAATGCACCACAAATGTTGGCAAAATGGGGAATACTACTCTTGATGACAAATTAATTCTAGAAAGGCCACTTGGGCTTGTAGTCCAGTGGTGGACCATTGCCCTCAAAGTTAAGCATGACTATGAGGGCAATGGTTCGAGTCCCCACAGACTCAATCTCTCTCAATTAAACATAATTGTGTGGAGATTTCTTATAACGTCTTTCTTCCTTGTGAAATGCGAGTGGAGTAGAGATATCCCTCCTCCGTGAGGGGTATTTGGATGGGCATGTACTTTATAAAATAAAAAATATAATAATATAAGTTTCATGTATATGTATTTGATTGTAAATATCAGTGTAATAATTTATTGTCATAACAGTTATATATATTTCTGTATAATACAGTAACCTGATGCTTAATCAATTTAAAAAAAAAATCTAGAAAGAGGAACTTGCTATTTTTATTGCTATCTATATAAAGAACAAAGGGGAATCTGACGCATCCTCCTTAAACTGATGTGTTTGTTTGTACTCTTTTGTTTAAGGAAAGAGAGTACCAGAACCAGATGTCTTTACGATTTACTTGATACGAGCCCACTTAGGATACTATTTTTGGTCAGAGAAGGTAAAAACAAACACAGGTGCCTCAGCAACTTGTCAGCAATTTCTTAAGTGGCAAGTAGCAACGGACACATAATAACTGCACCACGTAACACTCACCAACTACGTTCTCCCACATGCCCCGGTGCTGATGCTGGTGCTGATGCTGATGCTGATGATTGATGCATGTTCCATACAATCATCAAGATCAGAACAAATTATGACCAAGAAGAACATTAAGTGACTGAAAATGGAGAGTGAGCCACTCATTGTTCAAGAACAACCAGCTAACACTTCATTTCTGACCACATATTTGTACGTCGCTCACTTCTTAGCAAGATGGGGTGCCAGGTTTGGTTAACAGTATTCTTTGTACTTGCTTGCTTTAGGGATTCGTTTGGATCTGTCATTTTCTTTCTATTATATAAGAAAAATCCATCATTATTTTAATGGTTGATGGAATGGGAATTAACTGTTTTGGTGTTTGCAGAATGTGGGAATTCTCTGTTGGTTTGTATATGATCAGTGTGTGGCCTGACTCTTTACTCTTTGCTGCTATTTATGGCGCTGTTGAATCTGCCTCCATTGCTTTGTTTGGTCCCATTGTTGGTCATTGGGTGGACAAATTGACCTATGTGAAGGTTTGTTTGCTCAATTTTAGATTCATTTGGTGTGTGTGAAAATTCTTGAGTTGACTGACTAAAGTCATTTGGTGTTCATCACCAAGTCCAAGATGGAACTTGGTAGAAAATGAAAAAAATAGAGCATGAGTTGAATAATGTTAGTTGAAAAAGATAATATAACAAGAACTAAAAGATGTAAACACAAAGAGAGAAAGACAGCATAAGTTCTATTATATTCACCATCTCAGTATATATAAAATGCATTCTTGTTTTCCAAGAAATGCTCAGTACAATCACAGCTTTAATGTTAATCTAAAGGTTATCCTTAATTCTATCTAATGGACATCATTCACTATCCTTCGCAAAGGACATAGTACATTTATGTAATTTGTCATTCTTATCCATGAGCTCTCTAGAGAGTTCCTTAGAGGCTGCTGATATCCTTATGAGTCACCATCTTTTGCTGAGTCATCATCCAAGTTAGTGCTTGCTGAACAGTTAGCTGTTGTTGTAGTCATACTGGATTTTTCATTGAGACATTTCATCCAGCAGAGAGTTTAATTCATCAAACACTTCTCTATTCTAACAATATTTTGCTTGCTACTAGTTTTCTCTTGATGATAAAATTTAATCTATTGATAAGAGTTTCACTATTTTAATATATATATATGGGCAGGTGCTTCGAATTTGGTTGGCAACCCAGAATCTCTCCTTTATTGTTGCTGGAGTTTCGGTGATTACATTATTGTTCTTCTCAAGTTTGAAGTCCACAAACTTCATAGCATTTGTCTTCTTGGTGATACTAACCAATATTTCTGGAGCTGTCGGTGTGATATCCACTCTTGCTGGTACCATCTTGATTGAAAGAGAATGGTAATCACAATTCTATTAGTGAGAAAGGATATTGTCTTCAGATTTCAACAATGCTAATGTTGTTACTCGTATTTTGAAAGCACAGGGTGGTGGTGATATCGGAAGGTCATCCTCCAGAAGTATTGACAAAGATGAATTCGATTATTAGACGAATTGATTTAACCTGCAAGTTACTAGCTCCTGCTATAACCGGTTTCATTATCAGCTTTGTATCACTACAAGCATCTGCTATGACTTTAGCCATATGGGCTACTGCAACTGTTTGGGTGGAATATTGGCTCTTTATGTCTGTTTATAAGGGAATTCCAGCTTTAGCTGAAAGCAGACAGAGGAGGATCAGGAGGAGTATGCCAATTGATATGGAACGGAGCACATCCACGCCTCGAGAAAGAGAGAGCTTGCTTTCTCATGATGAAAACAATGCAGAATTGGCAGAAAAAAGGTGGAGAAGTAAAATAATTGATTGGATTTCAAATGCCCCTTGTGTTGGGGCATGGCAAGTCTATTTAAAGCAAGAAGTTGTACTCCCTGGAGTTTCCCTTGCCCTGCTATTTTTCACAGTCCTCAGGTAATTAACAATCTAATGCAATTTGCTTCATGAACAAGTAATAAGATATACAATCAAATTTAGTTTTCTTTTAGCATGATTTACTTATATGTACCAGTCTGTGACAGTGGATTTCCTCAGTTTCTACCAATTTGCCTTGAGACATCAAAAACCTCTACCGCCCTTTCCATATTGTATTTTTTATTGGCAATAGATGACTAGTTCCTGACTCTGTCAAGTAATTCATAAGCATTGTTCTTTCAGCTTCGGAACTTTGATGACAGCTACATTAGAATGGGAAGGTATACCCACATACATTATTGGAATAGCACGGGGAATCAGTGCAACTATTGGAATAGCAGCGACAGTTCTGTACCCAATTTTACAGTCTCGAATTTCAACTCTCAGAACAGGACTCTGGTCTATCTGGTCACAGGTATTAGAACCTTAAAAAATATGCATTTTGGGATATCATATTACAGCTCATTGATTAACATGCTAATATTTTCATCACCATCCATTTCGTACTTCCCTATAGTTATATCTTTAATAGATATTTATTGAACATGTTATAATTGTATTTGGTATTTCTGCTTCCCATTCAGTGGTTCTGCCTCCTGATATGTGTTGCTTCAATATGGATCCATAATAGCCTTGTAGCTGCTTATATGCTGATGGTTGGAGTGGCAACATCTCGGCTTGGATTGTGGATGTTTGATTTATCTGTCATTCAGCAAATGCAGGTAGAATCCCTCAGGTTAAGCCAGTGATGAATTTTTTTTATAATAAAATCTTAAGCATTCAACCTTTTAATAGTCTAGGGAAAGTTATTCCTGCACTTTTTTCAAGGAATTACAGTAGTTTCCTTAATATTCTTGCAAATACTTTAAATATTTTCCTGGGTGTCTCCTTTAATTTCCTGTATAGGATCTTGTTCCTGAGTCTGATCGTTGTGTAGTGGGAGGTGTTCAGAACTCCCTTCAGTCAACTATGGACTTGATGGCTTATATCATGGGAATTATAATCTCGAATCCACAGGTAAGCCTCTAGCATTTCCTATTAGTTCAATATCGATGATCAATTTATCAATATCAATAGTGCATATATATTCTTTTGAGGTCTCACAGTATACAGATAAACTAAAAAAAAAACATCTGTCTTATGCGGGAGTTCTCACATAGGTGAATGTGAGGGCAATATGCTCCATAATGTTGCAGGGGCCAGGGAGCCAAGCCCCAACCTAGCACTTGTATCATGTTCGATGTTTTTCAGATTTAATATTTTAGGCCTCACAAGTTCTGCTGGCGCATAATTTTTCAGGATTTCTGGAAGTTGATCTTGATATCTGTTATTGTAGTATCATTGGCTGCAATACTCTATACTTTCCATCTATACCGCATCAGGAAGCACCTCTTTCATTTTGACAAGCTATTAGCATCCATTCAATGAATAATCAGGTGATTTAAAGATGCAAGCCGTGATAGGGAGGTGCCACATTTTGCATTTGCTGGCCTGGGTTCTGATAGACATCAGATCTGTCTATTAGCATTTGTTAACATATACATGAAAGTATGCAACTGTTACAAGATAGTTGCGAAGAAAATAAGTTTATGTGAAAGATTGCTTGTCTGGCTAGTAAGGCTAGTTCATTGATTACGACATGGGCTTGAAATAAAAACTCAAATCCTGGCCACTGATTCAATATAGAGCACAAAATCAGTTGAGCTCTAAATCCTTGTCCATAACCTGTGCTAATTAATTCCCTAGATGTTGAATGGTGTATAACACCTTTCACAGCAAAAATCTAGACAGGTTATAAAATTTTTATTGTTCCATCCAAGTGGCATCTTAAACTACCAGAAAAATCCTTATCTTGAGAAGGTGTCATCTGCCATTGCTAATTGCCGTGCCAATTGCTATGCCTTTCGTTTTCTCTGACTGGTGAGGATGCATAATGCATGTTGCTTAATGATTTTCTTTTTTGAATTTTGAGATTTATTAGGATTGAAAATGAAGTTGATGGTGTATGACTGAGATGGAGACTGAATAAAATTGGAATTAAGTGATCCTTTTTTATTAAGGCGGGATTAGGCGTGTGTCCGTACTAGTTTATTACGTTCACTAAGGTCATATTTTACAAATTTATTGACTCTTGACTTCTTATATAGAATTAATAAAACTAATGGTGTTTGTAGGAGAAGGAATATTCTGTGGAAAAAAGGACACTCACATATGTGTATGTGCAGGCATGTGTTGGGTTAGTGAAAATTACAATTAATCCACTATTAATTGTGTTAAGAAAAATCAATTCAATTCAACTAAATAAACACGTACAGTCCGAACCAATTCAATCCTTTAACTTTAATCATTAAGTTGAGTTGAATTAAGTTGATTGAGTTGATTAAAATTAAAAAATAAAAAATAATATAGAAAAAAATCATTCGATACTTAAAACGATTCAAATAGGAAAAAACACTCATTAACTCTCTATCATGCATTAAAAACTGTTTATTGTACTTAGCATATATTAATTAACAAGTCAACAAAAATAAAGATGATATAAAAAAATTATATAACGTAATGTCTGAAAATCTATCAACTTACTTTTAGTTAAAATTTGGGTTTAATTATTTAATTTTGAATTTGGAGAATTCAATCAATGTCAATTATACTAGAGAAAATTGGAAAGAGTCTTTTTTATAAAAGAATAAAAAGACTTAGGTTTATAATTAAGATTAATTTTGTTATAATTTTTGGATTGAGATTGAGTTTTATGAGTCGAATCAACATGAATTCAACCCAACCCAACCCAATAATTAATTAGATTAAAAAAATTGACCCAATTAATTTATTATAACTCAATCAACTCTCTAAATTTAATTGAATGAAGTTGGATTGGATTAATTTCATAAATTTGATTGAGTTTGTCTATCCCTTGTTAGTTGTCAAAAGCTTAACTGAGTTCATATTCCTCGTCAAATGTCAACCAAAGAACCGATCCGCGTACGGACAGGGTACTTACCAAGCCGTCCTGAAAGTTGTTTTATTTATTGTAATCAGTTTTTGTGGACTTTGATAAGTCCGAATCTCAATTCTTAAGCTTTGATTGAAAAAAAAAAAAAGAACATTCCCTGCCAGAGAGGCCAAAACCATCATCGCGAGCCGAAATAAAACTAAATATTTTTACTGTAAACCAAAAGTGTCTTAATTTAACAAGGGCGGATTTTGATTCGATTCGATTCGATTCTCAATTATTTAGCATCATTCTAACTAAAAAGCCTTATTTCAAGAATATTATTTTTTGAAAAAATAATTATCAAATTCTCTTTTCACCCGCGTAAAAAAGCAAATAGAATTTAAACCCCAAAATTATTGTATTATTCGAAAAAAAAAATTTTACAGATCGAATAAACGGCCCCTCATGTCTGGTCAAGGACACCTTAGTACAACCGCAAAATACAGGACACATTAGTACAGCCACAAAGAATCATTTTTCCCCACAAAATCGAGGAGAATAAAATAAATCCACCATCCAACCGAGGGGAAACGTCAGAAGCACTTTGGAACGGAAAGTGCTTCTCTCTGTATATTTGTCCATTTAGGCCCTGTACGAGTCACAACCTCCCTGACCTAAAAGTCAAAAAGCTTCTGTCATACTTTATTTGATTTTCTCTCCCACATCACAACTTTATTTTTTTTTCCGTTCATATCTGAGAAAGGTTGGTACTATGCAAGGCCAGCATAAGTACGGCCGATTTCTTTTTATAATTTCTTATTTTTAATTTTTTAAATTATTTTTTTTAAAATTGTATGGCACAGCTATTTTATATTTATTTTTCATTAATTAAAAAAATGGGGGATATTTGTCAATTTGATTCGTACTGATTGCACTTGAATCTGTCCTTCCTCACATAATCCTCCACCAAATGAGATGTTTTTATGATGAGACAATTGACTTTTTATTAAATGACCTAACTGCCCCGTCAACTCCCTTCTTCTACTTCTGTCCTTTCGCGTACGATACATGTTTGACGTCTGAAATGACCATTGAAGCCTTTCAACTTTTCCACCGGATTAGATCCCTGAGTGTTGACAAAATTACAGATATGAACACAATTTCCAGTTTTCGTCTTCCAGATCCCTGCTCTTATGCTAAATCTAATGGGGATAACTTGACTCATTTGAATTTGTTGCCCTTATAGTGATTTTTTTAAGAAACGATATCGCTGACAAATCGAGGCTTGAGTGAAAGAAAAATGACAAAATGTAATATTACAATAGTTATGAAATAATAACATTGGGTCTCTTATATTTGACATAATTATAAATAAAAATACTTTTTATTTTGTACAAGATTTTCTAAATTTAAGTTATGATAATTGGGCATTAGGCATAAAAGAAAAAAATATAAATTTTGTGCACTAGAATTTAGAATAAGATGTATAAAAATTCTTAATTTACAGGTTTTTTTTATGCATGTTTTTAAAAGAAAAAAATTATCTTCTTTTCTCATAAATTTCTACTTACTTTAAAGTTAAAATAAATTATTTTTCAAATATTACAGGTGCTATTATAATTTTTAGCCATATGTATGCTAAATACCCATTAATGAAATGTATAAAAAGTTTATACGATTCAAAACTCAGTCATATAAATGGGATAGGGATAAACTACAACCAACATATGCATCTGCATTTGTGATTTCTTAAAATTTAGGGATCCATATGCTAATATCTCATATATACCTAGGCGCAAAGAATTGAAAGTATAAAGGGGTAATATTGTCCATAGGAATCAAAGGAACACAACCTGACCAACTCTTTGAAAACGACTTGCAAGGCTAAAACAGTAAACTAAAATGTCCTTCTTCTTCATCACTTCAACTGCCAATTGCCCAAAATAAACCCCACCATTTTTCTGTTAACGGTTACTCTGAGCTTCAAAAAAAGAAAGAAAAAACAGAAAAAATCTCATTCTGCAAAATCCATTTTCACATTCACTTATCTTCATCAAACAAGCCTAAGAAAAAAAAATTGTAACATTTCCTTTGATAATCTTGTCAAATTTTCAAAAAAAAAATTTTCAATCATGAAGAAGCACAGGTGCTCCGAAAAGATCAATCTTTTCGATCTTCTATCAGAAGAGATCGTTTTTATAATATTGGATTGCCTTAATACGAACCCTTTTGACAAAAAATCATTTTCTTTGGTTTGCAAATCGTTTTACATTACAGAATCAAAGCACCGCAAGAAACTGAAGCCTCTTCGCCAAGAGCACTTACCAGCTGTTCTCATTCGATATTCAAACACAACCCATCTTGATCTCAGTCTCTGTCCACGCATAAATGACCATTCTTTATTTGCAATATCGAAAATTACTAGCTTTACACTTCAATCTATTGATCTTTCACGTTCTTGGGGCTTTTCAAGTTCTGGGTTGCTGAGTTTGACGTTGAGCTGTAAGAATTTGAAGGAGATTGATATTTCAAACGCCGTGAGTTTAAAGGATGCTGGGGCTGCGGCTTTGGCTGAGGCAAAGAATTTAGAGAAGCTGTGGATGGGGAGATGTAAGATGGTTACTGATATGGGTGTTGGTTGTATTGCTGTGGGGTGTAAAAATTTGAAATTGATTAGCTTGAAGTGGTGTTTAGGTGTTGGTGATTTGGGTGTTGGTTTGATTGCTGTTAAGTGTAAGGAAATTCGAAGCTTGGATCTTTCTTACTTGCCGGTAATTTTCTCTTTTGTTTTCTGTTTTCTAGTATTATTAATTACATGGCTTTTTTTTTGGGGGGGGGGGGGGGGGGGGGGGGGTTAATGATCTGGTTGGTTGTATTTAATGAGTTCAATCTATCGTAAAAGTGTTTAAACTTCAAAATTTTACTGGCTCAATTTAATTTTGATTAATTTTCTTTCCTGCTTCGTTGAGGTGCAGATTACAAATAAGTGTTTGCCATCTATATTGAAATTACAAAATCTTGAAGATTTGATTCTGGAAGGATGCTTTGGAATTGATGATTGCAGCCTGGCAGCCCTGAAACATGGATGCAAGTCATTAAAGGTAATGATTATAGATATATTTCTCCGCTTGTTAAAAATTGAAGAATTTTCTCATGACATACATATTTCGTACCTTTTGGTGTTTAAAGTTTAAGGTGCTGACTGTATTGAGCTTACCATGTTTATATATGCTATATAAGGTGGCTTTTTTGTTAATGTTTTGTTGTGTATTTTTCAGTGAATTATGTTTTAGTATGAGAATGTATTACCCATGTTAATTCCACTGAAAGCAACCTAAGGAAATGTTTGAGTATTAAGTTGACTGTATTGAAGTGTTTAATTAAAAAAAATCTGCCTATTTTGCATTTGTACAGGCGCTTGATATGTCCAGTTGTCAAAACATCAGTCACCTTGGCTTGTCTTCTCTAACAAGTAGTATTGGAGGTTTACAGCAACTCACCTTAGCACATGGCTCTCCTGTATGTGCCTCAACTTTGTTGTCTTCTTATGTACTGAGGTTTATCATTTTTAACTTATAATTTACAGTTCCCATTTCTGATCATCAGGTCACTCTTTCTATTGCCAATGGTTTAAAAAAGCTTTCCATGTTGCAATCAATCAAATTAGATGGTTCTGTCGTTACCAGGGCTGGCCTGAAGGCCATTGGAGATTGGTGTGTATCACTGAAGGAGCTGAGTTTAAGCAAGTGCGACGGAGTGACAGACGAAGGTCTCTCATATGTTGCAACAAAACACAGAGACTTGAGGAAGCTAGACATCACGTGTTGTCGCAAGATAGCTGATGTTTCCATCACCCACGTTACTAGTTCATGCACTGGTCTGACTTCTCTTAGGATGGAGTCTTGTACCCTGGTTCCTAGAGAAGCATTCGTGTTGATAGGACAGCGATGCCGTTTTCTTGAGGAGCTTGATCTGACAGATAACGAAATTGATGATGAAGGTTTCATATTTTTCATTTACTCTACTGTCTTTTGAATAAAAGCCACTTATTAATTTGACATGCTTATGCTTTTACTCCATACAGGTCTGAAGTCCATTTCTAGGTGCACCAAACTCTCTGTTTTGAAACTAGGAATTTGTCTAAACATTACTGACGAGGGACTTGCCCATGTTGGCATGTTCTGCTCGAAACTCAAAGAGCTCGATTTGTACAGGTTTGTGACCCGCAAAATGCAATTTTTTTTCTGCTTCTCTGTTTCCTTTCTCTTTGTAAATTATCAATCGAAGCTTTAAGTCTTAGTTTGATTAAAGCAGTGTTGGCCTTAATGTTGCATGAACTGATTTGTATCTGAATGTGGTTACTTTGATTAGATGTGTGGGAATAACGGATTCAGGCATTTTGACAATCGCTTGCGGCTGCCCTGACCTTGAGATGATCAATATAGCCTACCTTAAAGACATTACTGATAGTTCCTTGCTATCCTTGTCGAAATGCTCGAGGTTGAACACATTTGAATCTCGAGGATGTCCTCTTATCACATCTTTAGGTCTGGCAGCAATTGCTGTTGGATGTAAACAACTAATCAAGCTAGACATAAAGTGGTGTCACAACATTAATGATGTTGGAATGCTCCCACTTGCTCACTTCTCTCAAAACCTCAGACAGGTAGACTCCTGCTGCTTTCTTCTTTGTTCTTCAGTGACTTCCACATGTCATAAAATGGAAGTTGATACCACTTGTTGTGATTCACACTTTTCATGCAGATTAATTTATCATATACCTCAGTTACAGATGTGGGGCTCTTGTCCCTGGCAAGCATCAGCTGCCTACAGAACATGACTATCTTGCACCTGAAGGGCTTGAGTCCAAATGGACTAGCGGCTGCTTTGTTGGCATGTGGAGGGATAACAAAAGTAAAACTCCAAGTAGCCTTTAAACAGTTGCTTCCGCAGCCTCTTATCGATCATTTGCAAGCACGGGGTTGTGTGTTTCAGTGGAGAAATAAGGTATTTCAGGTATGTGTATTTGAATCTGTTATGAGGATCGCAAGCTCATTATTTATTTATCTAATCAATTGCTTGGTTTGCTTACATTATCTAACCAAAAAGTTGACAAACATGCGAACAAACCTACCTGCATGCTAAGGCACAGAGAATAATTTTGAATGAAAAATTGCTTATAAAATTGTTGTCGAGTGATTCTATAATGCAATTGACAGGCTGAACTGGATCCCAAGAGCTGGAAGTTGCAGTTGGACGATACGGTGCCATAGAGATTTTTTAAGGTCTTGCCAGTAAGGAATAAGACCGCGACCCCGTTCCAACATTCTATACAAATATAGATTACACGCAGAGAAACCTAGCAAAGTTGACAGGAAACTGGGAACTTTTCGGTCTGTCTCCTAATAATTACTCCTACCTTTGGTGGGGGGATTGTTTTGGCCTTTGGCCAACCCGGAAAAGAAAATTATAGCACGATTAGATGTCTTTTTGATACGAGAGCTATGTTGTGTAGTGTGTATTATTGAAGCTTCACAAAATTTTGGAAAATGCATCATTCTGAATTTATGATCTTAACTCTCTTTACCCTGTTGGAAAAAAAAAGAAAACTGTGATGAGAAAAAAATCTCGGCTAATCTGATGTGATCTCTATTTTGTTTTTTCCTCGAGGAGGCAAAGATTTCATCATGCCCACTTGCAGAACTAAAACCAGATTTAGTGGATTGATGCTATCAAACTCCATCAAAAGATTATGGGTGTTCGCGGATCAGATTTTACGGATTAAACATTAATCCATATTCAATTCACGATTTTGCGGATTATAAATTTTCAATGTAATCCAATCTACGGATTGGTAAAATTCAATTCAAATCCAATCCATATATCTGCGGATCAGATGTGGATTTCACCCAATCTATATCCAATTCACTATTTTGTAAATTGATTTGTAGATTGAAAAATTTTAATTCTGTCCCATTCAAAAACTAACTGAATAAAAAAAATTAATATAAAAATAATTTTACTACCGATCAAATTTAAAATCAAATAAGATTTAAATTAATTAATTTTTTAAATAAAATTAGAAAATACATTTAAAGTTTCAAAATATAACATATTAAAAAGAAAAAAAAAATCATTTGTTTAGATTAGTACATAAAAATTAACTGTTTAGGAAGATATATTTGTTTATTTTTTTATTTTATATATTATCGGATAATATATAATATAATGTTAATATAATTATATTTAACTTATTTATTTACTAGTAAGTATAATATCATATTTACAAATTTTATTTTTTAAGTAAATAAATACTTTGATTTTTTTGGGGATTTACGGATTTTTACGGATTTATAAAAGTTGATTTATATTCAATCCACTGATTGCGAATTATTAAATTTTCAATCCAAACTAATCTATCAATTCACGGATCAAATTTTTATGGATCGAATAGATTAAACGGATTGGATTGGATTGGATTCTGAATACCCCTACCAAAGACCACCCAAAAATATGATTAATAACTTATTCTGTACGCATGTTTTGAAGTTTAAATTAAGATCAGATGAGTACAAGAGAAGCAATGGAGGTGGGATTGGTAAGATGACATCATGCATCTTTTGACATAGAGAATGGTTAAATTAAAGTGGTAGTAAAAGTCCTTCATATTTATTACTTTTTCATCCTTTTAAATTTGGGAGTCTCTATGTTACATTACATATACCATACACAATCAATAAGAATCATATAATTATGTGAGTCCCATAATTTATGTGATTCTTATTAATTATGTATGGTACATTCAATGTAACATAATAAAATTCTTTAAATTTTTGAATAAATATTGTTGCAGTCTTAATCATTAGTTTAAAATTTATAAAACTGTCATTGACTTTTGAATCCGCAAATAGAAATCATAAGTAATTAAAAATTTTGAGTTAAATTTTCATGTTCCTACGGACATCGTAGTCTTGAAATAGATAAGTTGGTTGACAAAGTCAATAATGGAAATAACTTAAAAATCGATTTTAGAACTACGCGGCCATGTAAGGACGTGTCAGAATTAGAGAGTGAGGGTGACCATGTCATTTCATGCCCAAAAAAAGACAAAACAGAAAAAGATTTGGCTTACAGCCACCAGCTCCCTCAGCCTTAAAATATTTCTCTACGTTGGCGACTTGGCGGCTAGTTTATGTCATTTGAATTGGTCAATATAGTTAGTCAATGAATATTATTGACTGAATTTTTTCTCAATCATTGGATAATAATACTATATATAAATATGTACATTAAACAGTGACAATTTTGGATTAAGGGGTACGTCTCAAGGAAATGAGATGAATGTTGTAATTTATAAAAAGATTTGTGTTTACTTAGTAGCTTTTTGTAAATAGATTATTATGTAAAAAGTATGCATTTTCATAAAAATATTTGATTTATTGCGGATGAAAGTTATTGTGACCTAGTCACTCTTTAGACTCTAAAATAATCTTTGAAAGAAACACTACTTTACATATAATCTTTGTTTATTTGAAATAAATTTTATTATTTTGGACCTTTTGTTTTACTATTTTCTTATTGTGATAATAAAGTCTTTCTTTCTTTTTTCTTTTTTTTCCCATGTTCTTGAAGTGTGATTCTAGATTATGCTCTTCTTACTAATGCTTTTTAAATTAATTTTAAAAAAAAAATATGGGTAAAACCACAAGTTTTTTTTTTCTACACACTATTTTGTAAACATTGATATAATTTAGGAGTATGACTGAAATGAAAACACTGCACAATCCAAATAATTTTTTTATTAGTTTATGTTTTTATTTAAATTATTTGTGTCATCTCACGTTATTTTGTATAAATAAATTTTAATTCCTTGAAGCAGAATAAATTGCAAATTCTTGCATAAAAAAAAACCCATATTTCAAATACTTAATTATTTTCAGTTTTATGATATTAAATTTAAAGCACTTCCAATGCCTTTGATAATCAATCTTTTTAAAAAATTTAGTTACTTTTGGTAAAAATATATTTGGCAAAAAAAAAAATTAAACTAACTTGCTTTTTGTGCCAACATTTTAAAAATTTGTAATTAAAATTCAATTATCTGCTACAAATACATGCGTGATAGAAATTATTAGAAGCTAAATAAAAAAAAATCTAAATTGAGGGTTAAAAAAAAAGTATACGTGGCAAACATAGGTGTGTCTATCTAGCCTGGAGCTGTTTAAGCCGACTCAGAAAATATCAAACGGCTAACTTAAGCTAAGCTGGGCAAGTCCAGTCAAACCCACAAGCTTTGACCAAGAATAATTTTTTTCCACGGTCAAACAAGGCTTTTTAAGCTTCTGAGAAGAAGCGATTGTTCAAAGTCACCTTAACTTATTAATGGGAGACACACCACCACCATCAAAGTCACCTTCAAAAAAATACAACACAGACCATCATAAACTTCATTTCTTTCTTTCCTCTGCTACCACAAGACTGGGCTCCAAATTCTAATACAATTCAATTCGTCTATAATTTCCAGACGCCGTCTTGTTTCTTCTCGACAAAAAGGAAACAAGAAAGCTGAGCTTTCATTTGATGGCATCCTCTTCATTTTTTATGAACAACAGCATGGACAGTTTCAGCCAACACAGAACAACTACTACTGCTAATACTACTTCTTCTTCTTCTTCTTCAACTATTACTAGTAGCTGGGGATTCACTAATTATACAAATTCTGATCATCAAATTGGCCTTGAAATTCCAAAGTTTAAATCACTCTCACCGTCTTCACTTCCCTTATCTCCTCCTCCTGTTTCTCCTTCTTCTTTCTTATCGATCCCACCTTCTGGTTTTAGCCCCGGTGCGCTCTTGGACTCCCCTGTTCTTTTCTCTAACGTAAGTTTTTTTTTTTTTTTCAAGTTAATTATGAATTATATATAAACATGATGTCATATATATGTATGTGCATGATCGTCATTATAGTAATAATGGGTTTCTTTTCTTTTGTTTTTTGGGTTTAGATTCTTGCTTCACCAACAACTGAAGCCTTCAACTGGATTAGCAATCAGCAAAATATCTACAAGGTGGAAGAGAATAACTACTTTGATTTCTCTTTTCAAACCCAAACAAGGCCTTCTTCCAACTCTGTTTCAGTGGTATAAACTATACACACACTTCAGTTCATTTAATTCTTTTGCTCATATTTCATCCTTAAATATTTATTGCTGTTACTTGTTTAACTTTGCCTTTTAGGAACAGATTCTCTTTTGTCCACTTTTATTAGTTTCTTTCTGTTTTAGGCGATTTTTAAAACTCTTGGTGCCTGACATTTTTGCACCCTTTTGTCAGTCTCTGTACTGCTCATAATAAGCTTATAAGTTAAGCACTAGCACTTTTGTTTTTTTTTTTTTCTTTTTTCGATTGGCTTACAAATTTGAACAAGCGTCTTTGGAACACATAGAGCTTCTAGACTTCTAGTTTTATGTATATAGCATGAAAGTTATGCGATATTTTGGCTCATACATAGTTTGTTAAAATGTTATATTATTTCAATTTTTAAATTTAAAAAAATTATATCATATTATTTTGTAAACATAGAATTGTATCAGGACTTTACTAGTTAAATAAACGGTAACATTCAATAAATTTTGAAATTTTCATAAAAGAAAAGGCTTATTGGGACAAATAGAGTTTTGAGATACATTATATGCATATATATTGCTTATCGTCAGTTTTGATTTGATAAGTTTCAATCATTTCATCTCAGCAGGAGGAATCAGTTAAGAGGCAACAAGAACCATGGAACTTCAATAAGCCCACAAAGGAATCTGATTTTTCAACAGAAAATCCAGGGGTGAAATCAGAATTTGCCCCAATGGAAAGCTTCTCTTCAGATATGGCATCATATCAAACAAATGTTCAGAGCAATGCTGCTCCTCAATCTGGTAATTACGGTCATTACAATCAATCATCTGCATATACACGAGAGCAGAAAAGATCAGAAGATGGTTATAATTGGAGAAAATACGGGCAAAAGCAAGTGAAAGGAAGCGAAAATCCCCGGAGTTATTTCAAATGTACTTTCCCGGATTGTCCGATGAAGAAAAAAGTTGAGAGGTCGTTGGATGGACAGATTACTGAAATAGTGTATAAAGGGAGTCACAATCATCCCAAGCCTACATCTACTAGGAGATCATCATCTTCTCAATCAATGCAACACTCTACATGTGCCAATTCTGATCTTTCTGATCAGTCTGGCGGGCCGTTAGGCAACACACATACAGACTCTTTCTCTATGCAGAATGAGTCTTCAGCCTCATTCGGAGAGGACGATTTTGTTGAGCAAGGATCACCAACCAGTAATCCCATAGGAGATGATGATGAAAATGAACCTGATGCTAAAAGATGGTAAGCTTTCGCAAATATTAAGTGCTATTTGTGTATGATGAGCTTGCATATGGGTTCTGATTATAATGGTTCTTGATTCTGCAGGAAGGGGGAAAATGACATTGAGGGTGTTGTTGGTACCGGGAGCAGAACTGTGAGGGAGCCAAGAATTGTAGTTCAAACAACAAGTGATATAGACATACTTGATGATGGATACAGGTGGAGGAAATATGGACAGAAAGTAGTGAAAGGGAATCCTAATCCAAGGTGATTATTACTCTTTATTATTTACCACCTTATTTTTTCAGAAACCGTTATGAATTTGGTTTCTTATTGCAAGTTTTCATCATATGTAGGAGCTACTACAAGTGTACAACTACTGGATGTCCGGTAAGGAAACATGTAGAGCGAGCATCACATGATATGAGAGCTGTGATCACAACCTATGAAGGGAAACACAATCATGATGTTCCAGCAGCTCGTGGTAGCAGCTATACATTGACTAGACCTTTACCTAATACTAATACCGGCAATGTGCCTGTGCCGATAAGGGCATCTGTAACTGCCATGGCTAGTCATTCTAATTTATCAAATTACTCTAACTCCCTTAACAACACTAGGTTTCCATCATCATCAGGAAGTCAAGCGCCATATACAGCCGTGATGCTGCAGAGCACAGGGAGTTATGGAATCTCAGGATTTGCAAAGCCAACAGGTTCATACACGATGAATCAGACTCAACAATCAGCTGGTTTGTTCAATAGAGCCAAAGACGAGCCACGGGATGACTCATTCCTGGAATCATTCCTAAATTCAAATAGCTAACTTGGGAGTGCATCAAGTTCTATCAATTAGCGATGAATTTTTATGTTCTGTAGATTTTGGGACCCGGATAGGTAGACTTACATGTATTTATTCATTTGTTTGAGGCCACACTGAACTTGACAGTTCCACCGGCCTCACTTAGAATTTTTTTTTCTCTTCTTTTTGTGTCATTTTTGTATCCAATAGCTGATTTCTGATACTTTTTATGTTGTTTAAGTCATAACACATACTCATTACAGATGAAAGATTAAGCATACAAAATTGAATGAAAAACATAGCTGAAAATCAAAGGAACTTCAAAATATAATACTGCACAATTAGAATAAAGCATCTAAGTGCGTTCCTTTGTCACTTTGGTTACAAACAACAGTCTAAAAAAACGAATAGCAAGAAGAGCTTTCTGCTGATAACAGCTCTCTGTACAAACTCGAAATCTTAGATAAATATGTTATATAGATGAAAAATGAACAATGGATGCACAAAACATTGCCAGCGAAATTGCCACCCTTAGATGTAAGACTGAGATGATAACTTATACCCCGAAATGAGTGCTGAAAATGCCAATGCTAGGAATGCTAAGAACTGCATGCTAATGGAGGCCGCTAAGGAGTCTGTAAATAAATTATCAGCTCCCTCTCTCATCCTATTTGTCATGGGAACCGCCGAAGATGCTGATGATATCAACAGATAAGATATAATCTGTTTGACACACAAAAAAACCCAAAGACAAGTCTTTAAATTCAATATAGCTTAGAGAATAAAAGCTTGTATTCGAAGCTGCAACTGTGACATAAAATATAGTATTGCTAAAGATTCCAACTTGTTACGGATGTTCCAGATGCTACCAGGACCCCCCTGCAATTTAGGGTAGGCCCATTTGACCAAACACAAAATATAAAGGCAAAAATGAAGGAGATGGTAATTGCCCTTTTACCAATTCGCCCACCTTATCCTAAAGTTGGTTTTAAACTAACTGATTAGCATTTGTAATAATCTGAAAAGTTTCCATATCTTAATCATTTTTCCCTGAGAAAAAACTATACTCCCTGTTCTATCAAATCAATCCAGCAAATATGAAAAAAAAAAAAAGCTTAATAAAATTCAAGATATAATTATTCTACTTGACTACAAAAAGTGTGTTAACTTTGAGATTAACGCATCAAAACAATTAAATTTTCTTTTATTTTCTTCAAGTAAAAGCAACATGACAGGGTAATAGAATTGAACTGTAAGGCAAAAACTCAAACCTGATCTCCAAAGAAGTCGATTAATGCAGAGGTTCGCTTCTGCATCATTTGTCTGCCTGTTGACAACTCGTGAACATGACGCAAAACTTGCCCTAGAGTATAGAGAGTCGAAAGAATTGCTATCGCCAAAACATATCTGCAAAAAAAAAAAAAAAAGATCAAAATTTGATCAAATCGGACAATACGGGAAAATCTAAAAAGAGAAAAATCAAAAATAAAATTTTTACCTGAACTCTTCGTATTTATCAAAATCTTTCCAATCACCATGCCGGTTACTGGCCATGACAATGAAAGCAAGCAGAGAAAATACCATAGCCAATCCCCTCAAAGCCAGAGACCCTCTCTTCAGCAAATCCTCCCTCTTCCATCGCCTTGTAATCGCCGCGACACCGAACCCCGACGACGGCGTCTGGTTCTCCACGTCAGCCGTCGGCGCATCCCTTCGGGTCTCGAATTGTGGTGACTGCACTCCTTTTTTCTCCTCCATTTCTGACATCTCCGAGTACGAGGAAACAACAATGTCGGAACTGAGAAAGTGTGTTCCGTGTTTATGTTTGTGGATTGAGATGTGATTTTAATGAATAGTTAAAAAAAAAATTGTCTGGACAAAGATCAGAAGAAACTGAAGAAGGCAAAGAGGAAGCCTTGTGATTTCGTTTCGGTTTCTAAATTTGTTACCGAAAGGCATGACAACTCAGCTTTGTCTTTACGGAGACACAAACTTCGTAACTAACTTCATAGTTGATACGGTCTTGCAGTGAAACAAAGCCGGCCTTAAGATTTATCTGGCTACACGTGGACCAATGGCGTTATTTTCGTAAAATGGCTATAATAAAGTTCCATTTTTTGTTCTATTTCTCCCTATATTAAAATTGCAATTCATTTGTCGGGTTTTTATCTCACGGAAAAATTAATGTATACAAAAATTTCTTATATTATAGTGATTATATTGTTGCACAATTCATATTATGTTAAGGCTCATGCATTGTGGTGAAGAATTCTTCTAATTTATTTGGGCGTAAATTTAGAATTGAATTTAAAAAACTGCCTATGATATCTTCTAGGAATAAATAAATATCTATTTATCACCATTTGAAATATTGGTCATTTTCAATACTAAGTAATTGTCGTGAGTCACGACTTAACAAAAATTTATTATTCTGAGCAATTATTATATGGTAATACCTTAACGCGTTTACCATTTTCTCGGTCAAAGTATTAGTGATCCATTATTTATATAAGTTCATATGACTTAAGCGTCATGTTGAAATGTGAGCTCTGAAACTGATTTCCAGGAATTCATACGACATGTCAGTTCGTGATTGGAACAAAATACGACTGGTCGGTTACGATCATTCAAAGCTGTATGACAAAGATGTTCATTCATCTATCTGTGAGTAAGTGAAGCACGTGGCCGTCACATGCTTCCACTTATCCATACGACTTTGCTGAGTGCCGTTTTAGAGCCTGCATTTAACGTGAAGCAAACACGTGGCTCAGAGGTCGTTATGTTCTGTTACAAGAGCGGGAAAATCTGGGTATTATTCGCAGAGGAGAGCTGACTGGTGGGGGGTTTTTCTGGGCTCTCTTAAGCGTGTATATATAGCCTTAAGGGATACGGAATCAGTGTGTGTGATGCTTGCAATTTCATCTTAAAGCTTGTAACTTGTTCCTGGTGATTGAATAAAGTTTGCTACTCTGTTCTTCAGTGGATGTAAGCCATCTCTAGGCTGAACCACTTAAACTGTTTTCTCGATTGGTTGCTGTTATCTAGCTTCTTCTTCTGTGTACCTTTTTATTTGTTCCTTAAGTGTTTCTTAATCAAGCATCAGAGTGTTTAGAGCAGTCTTGGGGAATATTGGTTGGTTAAATTCGATCAAGGCACAACAAATTGGTATCAGAGCCAAACAACTCTGATTTCTTGTTTCAAGAAATGGCAACCTCTAAGTTTCAAGTCGAAAAATTCATTAGAGAGAATGACTTCCACTTATGGAGACTCAAGATGAGAGCTTTGTTGGTTCACCAAGGGCTTAAAGAAACATTGGGTGATCCAAGATCTGAAAAGAAGCCCAGCAAGCTCAGTGAAGAAGAAATGCACGATGCATTAGACAAAGCTCATAACACCTTGATCTTGAGTCTGGGTGATGGAGTTCTGAGGGAAGTTGGGGATCAAACTACTGCTCCAGGCCTCTGGAAGAAATTAGAAGATCTGTATACAAAAAAGTCCTTAACCAAGAGACTTTGCACCAAGAAGAGGCTGTATACATTGCAGATGGAGGAGGGTAGCTCTCTGGCAAATCACATTGATAACTTCAATAGGATCATTCTTGATCTTGAAGATATCAATGTGAAACTAGAAGATGAAGACAAGGCAATAATCTTGTTATCATCTCTCCCACCTTTTTATGAACATTTCGTGGACACACTGCTGTATGGAAGGCAGTCAATAACCATGGCTGATGTGAAAGATTCTCTCAGTTCAAAAGAGGTTACAAGGAAGTCAAAAGTAAAAGATGGAGAAGGCTTAACAGCAAGGGATAGACCAGAGAAGAAGGATTACAATAACAAGAACAGAAAACGTAGCAAATCAAAGTCAAAGAACAAAAATCTGAAATGTTTCCAGTGCCACAAGGAGGGACATTTCAAAAAGGACTGTCCAGAGAGAAAGAACAAGGAAAAAGATGGACCCAAGAAGAATGGAGATGCTGCTGTTGCATCAGAAGAAAAGGATGATGAAGGATATGACTCAGCTGGTGTTCTTCTAGTCACTGGAACTCAAACCAATGGTAAGTGGGTGTTGGATTCTGGATGCACTTATCACATGTGCCCTGATAAAAATCTCTTTTCTAGTTATAGGCTTTTTAATGGTGGGGAAGTCATGATGGGAAACAACTCACTTTGTAAAGTGGTTGGACTTGGAACCATTAGGCTTAAGATGTTTGATGGGGTAATTAGGGAATTAAGTGAAGTAAGACATGTCCCTGAGCTGAAAAGAAACTTAATATCACTAGGAATCCTTGATCAAATGGGCTGCAGCATTAAAATGGAATCTGGGGTTATGAAGATAATTAGAGGGTCCATGGTGATAATGAAAGGGGCTAAGAATAATGGCTTGTATGTGCTGCAAGGGATAGCCATTACAAGGGATGCTAGTGTCTCTACTAACATGAATCCAAACAAAACACTAATGTGGCACATGAGATTGGGGCATATGAGTGAAAGAGGGATGAAGATATTAGAAAAACAGAGAGTCTTGGGGGATGATAAGGTAGGTCCTGTTGAGTTCTGTGAGGTGTGTGTCCTAGGAAAATCCTCTAGAACTAGCTTCAAAACTGTAGTGCATAAGACCAAAGGGACCTTAGATTACATCCACTCTGATCTGTGGGGACCAGCACAGACAACTTCTTTAGGTGGAGCTAAATACTTCCTATCCTTGATTGATGACTATTTTAAAATGGTTTGGGTATATCTTTTAAAGAGTAAAAATGAAGTCTTTGAGAAGTTTAAGCAGTGGAAAGTACTGGTAGAAACACAAACAAGTAGAAAAGTCAAGAGGCTAAGGACTGATAATGGTTTAGAATTTTGCAATCAATTGTTTAATGATTTCTGTGCTCAGAATGAGGTTGTAAGACACAAGACAGTAAGGCATACTCCACAGCAAAATGGACTTGCTGAAAGGATGAATAGAACTCTCATGGACAAAGTAAGATGTCTGCTAATTCACTCAAAACTTCCTCAGTCCTTATGGGTGAAACACTGATGACAGCTTACTATTTAGTCAATAGAAGTCCATCCAGTGGCATAGACTTTAAAACACCTGTAGAAATGTGGTCAGGCAGAGCTGCTAACTATTCTGATTTGAAGATATTTGGCTGCCCTGCATTTGCACATATAAAGCAAGGAAAGCTTGAGCCTAGGGCTCTGAAATGTGTCTTTCTTGGATATCCAGAGGGTGTGAAGGGCTATAGACTCTGGTGTACTGATCTAAAACCACCTAGGTGCATAGTCAGTAGAGGTGTGGTTTTCAATGAGCAAGAAATGCTTAAGAGTCATGTGCAGAGGCTTGAAAATTCAGACCAAGACATTAATGTACTGAGAGATCAGATTAAGGTGGAGCTTACTGGAAAATCTGGAGATACAACTTCATATGAGGCATCAGAAGATGGAGAAAGAGATGCAGAAGTTTCTGATGAAGTTTCAGAAAACCAAACAACATTGCATGATTATCAGCTGGCCATGGATAGAGAAAAGAGAGTTATAAGGGCACCAAAGAAGTATGCATATGCAGATCTGATTGCATATGCACTAACAGCAGCACATGAATTGGACTTTGATGAACCTAAAACCTACAAGGAAGCTGTTTCAGGAAAAAATGCAGACCAGTGGATAAAAGCCATGAAAGAAGAAATGGATTCTTTGTATAAGAATGACACCTGGACACTTGTAAGAAAACCAGATAAGAAAAAAGTGGTAGGATGCAAATGGGTGTACAAACTCAAGCAAGGTATCACAAGAGTGGAACCAGTGAGATTTAAAGCCAGACTTGTTGCAAAGGGCTTCACTCAAAAGGAATGAATTGACTTTACTGAGGTATTTTCACCTGTAGTGAGGCATGCCTCTATAAGAATCATCATGTCACTGGTAGCTGTAAACAACATGCATTTAGAACAAATGGATGTAAAAACAGCATTCTTACATGGGGAATTACAAGAGTATATAGTAATGGCTCAGCCTGAAGGCTTCACAGTTGAATCAAAGGCTGACTGGGTTTGTCATCTGAAGAAATCTCTGTATAGACTTAAACAGTCCCCAAGGCAGTGGTATCTTAGGTTTGACAGCTTTATGTTAGAGGAGAAATTTCAGAGGTGTAACTTGGACTATTGTGTTTACTTCAGAGAAGATTCAGGCATGATGGTTTATCTGGTATTGTATGTAGATGACATGCTTATTGCCAGTGTGAGCATGAGCTTAATTGAAGACCTGAAACAGAAGCTTAAGGGAGAGTTTGACATGAAGGATCTTGGTCCAGCAAAGAAAATTCTGGGAATGCAGCTACACAGGGATAGAAAAGTTGGTACTTTGTTTCTCAGTCAGGAAGAATACATCAGAAGGGTAATTGACAAGTTTGGAATGGCAAACTCAGAGCCAGTTCAAACACCCTTAGCACCTCATTTCAGATTATCAGATCAGTTGTGTCCAAAAACAGAAGCCGAAATATCTGAGATGATAAATATACCTTATGCAAGTGTTGTAGGTTGCTTGATGTATGCTATGGTCTTAACTAGGCCTGATTTATCCTATGTTGTGAGTGTTGTAAGCAGGTATATGGCAAACCCTGGGAAGGAACACTGGAGGGCTGTAAAATGGATTCTCAGGTACCTAAATGGGACAGCAACATATGGATTAATGTATGGAGGACCAAGACAAGATGGCAATCAGATTGTTGGTTATGTGGACTCTGATTATGCTGGGGATCTGGACAGAAGAAGATCACTTACATGATATCTTTTCACATTCAACAATTGCACTGTCAATTGGAAAGCTCAACTGCAGAGTGTTGTGGCACTTTCAACAACAGAAGCTGAATACACAGCTGCTGCAGAGGCAGTTAAAGAAGCCATTTGGCTGAAAGGAATGCTTAAAGAGCTTGGTGTTGATCAGAGGTCAATAGTGATAAACTGTGATAGCCAAAGTGCAATATGTCTGAGCAAAAATCAGACACACCATGAGAAGACCAAGCACATCGATATCAAGTTGCATTTCATCAGGCTGGAAGTGTTAAGAGCAACTGTGAAGCTGCAGAAGATCCATACAGATAAAAATGTTGCTGATATGCTGACTAAACCAGTGACAACTGTTAAGTTCAAACTTTGTTTAGAATTAGCAGGAATCTGTCAAAAATAAGTGACAGACAGTTGAAGAGAAGAATAACAGGTTCATGAGGGTTTCAAGCTCAAGGTGGAGAATGTTGAAATGTGAGCTCTGAAACTAATTTCCAGGAATTCATACGACATGTCAGTTCGTGATTGGAACAGAATACGACTGGTCGGTTACGATCATTCAAAGCTGTATGACAAAGATGTTCATTCATCTATCTGTGAGTAAGTGAAGCACGTGGCCGTCACATGCTTCCACTTATCCATACGACTTTGCTGAGTGCCGTTTTAGAGCCTGCATTTAACGTGAAGCAAACACGTGGCTCAGAGGTCGTTATGTTCTGTTACAAGAGCGGGAAAATCTGGGTATTATTCGCAGAGGAGAGCTGACTGGTGGGGGGTTTTTCTGGGCTCTCTTAAGCGTGTATATATAGCCTTAAGGGATACGGAATCAGTGTGTGTGATGCTTGCAATTTCATTTTAAAGCTTGTAACTTGTTCCTGGTGATTGAATAAAGTTTGCTACTCTGTTCTTCAGTGGATGTAAGCCATCTCTAGGCTGAACCACTTAAACTGTTTTCTCGATTGGTTGCTGTTATCTAGCTTCTTCTTCTGTGTACCTTTTTATTTGTTCCTTAAGTGTTTCTTAATCAAGCATCAAAGTGTTTAGAGCAGTCTTGGGGAATCTTGGTTGGTTAAATTCGATCAAGGCACAACACGTCAAAAGTTGGATATTATATATATATAATGGACCACTAATACTTTAATTTATTAATAATAATGGAAGCTTAACGCGGAGACACTGCCAACCTGTTTTTACTAATTATTCATCATGATGACATGAACCAGATTGTCATAGCCTATTAATGTATAATCAAAATACATAATTGTATTTCTTCATTTAGAGCGACCCGACGGCAAATCGTTACTTTTCTGGACGACAAATCGTTAGATTGAAAATTATTGTAACGACAAGTCGTGCTTTCAAATTTCAATAGAGAACGGGCGAAGCAAGTAAATAGAGCGAAGGCAGAGCTGCGTGAGGATTTCTTTGTTTTCGCATAATCGGTCACCTTCAAAATATAATATTAAAGTAGGGAGAAACATCTAGATCTTTGAAGCTTTCACCAAGAATGATGAATGAATCGTATGCTTCTTTAATGAACCTTGTAGAAGAAATAAATAAACGAGAATAAGAAGATTGATTCTAGCCCAAGCAAATTGATATTATATACCTTTTTTTTGTTTTTTTTTCAAATAGTGATACTCACACATATACATATTATAATAAAAAATCTATCAAGATTATTATACATTAATAGTACATTTACTAAACAGAAATCAGAATGAGCTCAAATCGGAATTAGGAATGAAATCATAATAAATTTGTATTTTAATTGTAGGAATCAGAATCGAAATAGATTGTATTACTATTGATGTGTTTACTTTGTTTTAAAATTGAAATTAGAATGAGTTAAATTATTCCAAAATACTAAAATGTCTTAATTAACTATAGTCATAATTATTATTTTGTATTTTAATTATTGTGATTATTATTATTAAAAAATTATTATTATAAATAATTATTGTTATTAATAATAATAATAATAATAATAATAGCAGCAGCAGCAGCAACATTAATATTTTAATTAATTATAATACTTTTTATCAATAATAATAATAATAATAATAAACGGACCAACTGGAACAACGGCAATAACAATGGCATCAACAGCAGCAACAACAAATTGGAATTGGGCCAGCTGCTACTGGATTGTGACATCATCGTCATCATCGACATCATCGTCATACAAACTACTTGATTGCACCAAAGGCCGATGTATACTAATCGTTCAATTGAATGATCAGACATGTTGAAAGATTGGGATACAATAGTAAAACTACAATGCGGAAAAAGTTGTAAATTGGGTTAATTATAAGATCCATATTTTCCCTTAAATGTAGTTTATAAGGCCGACTTTGATTGATGTCCACCCTGTCAGTGAAAGCCCGAGATAGAGGGCCCATCATCAATGCTCACGAGCAACCCAGCCCATTTATCTTATGTGACAAATAGTTCCACATATTTTTAATATCACATGTATAACAAACAAATTAATAGCTGGTGAACAGAAAAAAAAAAAAAACGGAAAACAAATCGCTGATTGTCCTGGAAATGGTGGAAATATACCTGGTATTGTGCCAATGTGGTTCACACAAAATCTAGGTTTATCTCTTAAGCTGACTATTAAAACTCATATCTACGACCCGACCCGACCCATTTGCCCTCTCCGATTGTGTCATCACGGAAATCCCATTCAATTCCGCTTAACATATATATAACATGTGTGATAGAAATTTTAAAATATATCAAAGGAATTACGTCAGTTATATAATAATAATCCAATGATATTATACGGTATGTGCATTTATTTTAAAAAATTATTAGTTATATTAAATTCGATTATACTTATCAGTTAATCATTCGATATTTACATTATCTGATGTACCAAATAGTTTATCTTCGTCAGGACCTTAACTCTTAAGCACATTAAACTCTGATACCGTGTTGGCACAGCAGTATTGGCACGGTCCATTTTACACCTCTAACTGGAGGTTTATAACGTTTTATAAATCCACACAGCCGGAGGGGATGCCGTTTAGATCTGGACAAATATTATTTAATAACAAGTTCCAGCTATTCTATAACCCATTGGCTCTTCTCGATCAGGTTGCTGTCCGTATCTCTCTGACGTTGCCATTTGCAAGGCAAGACCATTTTTCCGCTGCCCGACCCCTTTGGTTTGGTCGGTCCACTCCTTACAACGATCTCTGGCTGGCTGGGTTGTATTTTTGATGATTAGGACAATAAATTAAAGACACAGGGCTCTGGGTGACTGGGTCCTTTCCTTACAACGTTCGTTGTGTCATTTAGCAATTTAATTTTTCAGAATTTTTTGCCAAAATTGCTCAGCTCATATTAGATTCTGAACGGTACTTGTGATAAGCAGAAAGGCTGTTTCTTTCTTTCGATGTGACATTGTTTGTATTGCAGCTACAATAAATTTGCAATTAATGAGAAACAATTAACTTCCCTTTTACACCCCCCCCCCCCCCCCCCCCCCAAAAAAAACAAAAAACCAAATCTATAAATTGCCATTTTACCTTCTTCTAGTCATTTGAGCTTGAGTTTACAGTTTAGTATGTGATATGAGACAAATGTGTTACTACATTTTACGGAAATAGCTGTATAGGAGCTGTCTTTATGAAAGAATTACTTCGTGTTATAATGAGAAATGCAATAGAATCATGAAAGACGAGACATTATGATAATAAAAATTGTATTTGTTTTAATAACAAAAGCAATTAATTCATGTTTGTGTACGTAATTAGACTATGTTAAATTATGTGTCACATTTATTATATCGCCCCAACTTATTTAATTTTCTAATTAACTAGATTTCTAAGTCAATACTTTTTATCTTATTATTACCAAAAAAATTGAGGAAAAAATCTATTTTCAAAATTTTATTTCAATTTATTAGCTCATTTTTTAAGTTCATTTGGCTTCTATCTTAGTTTACATTTAGCATGAGAGTATCTGTTGAGACTTATTTTAAATGTTATTATTATATTTTTACTTATTAGCTACCACTTAATTTTTGGCCCAAACAATTTTTTTATTTATTTCAATTTGATATAGCAAATTCGAAAATCCTTGGCATTATTCGAGGCTTTTAAATCGGACTACGCATAAGTTAGCTAAATATACTTTAAGGTTCGCTAATTAGTGGTATGGTTGGAAGATTTCACAGCCTTTAATCTTGATACATCGTCATTCTTTTCTCTCTTGAATAAAAATAAATCAATTTAAAGAAAGAGCTAAAAACACGTTAAGTGATTCGAAAAAAAATAATTAAAAACACTATCAATGTTTTTGACAATAAAACACTTTTATTCTAAAACCCCTTTTTTTTTTTTTTTTTGTAGCAATACTCTCCAATGTGCGAATCGTGTGGCTGATCTACATCGACCCGAAAATGACAAGTCGTTTTTTTATTGACTAACAGCATGTGCTCTTTTCCAATTTCCCTCTGCTGCTGCTTCTTGTTTGGCAATTGGATGCATGTGCATGTTAGCCATCATAATTAGAAACCCTAATAATTGTTCTCGCATTAAACTGTAACATAGCAACACCCACTTCACAACAGCCCACCGACTACTAAATCATTAAATCTTTTATTAATTATATATATTTTTGTTTTTCTTTAAAAAAAGATTCTCTAAAATCTTATTAACGATTATAATCTAGACATAAAGTAATAATAAATATCAATGCATTCAAGCCGGGCCATCTAGAAAGAAAAAAAGGAATATTGAAAAATGGCCTAATCTATTGTTTATGAAAAGTGGCTTAATGTTATGTATCAAGAAACGAAAGTTTGTAAAATTTTATACAAATATGCACTTTCGATAATAGACTGATGAGCCTAAAATTATCTAAGTATATATGATTCTATGCAAAAACAAATTATGTTAATGTAATGATGGGATAAAATGAAGATGATCAGATAAGTCTCTGAATAGGTGACGCAATTATGTGGCTTTTTGTATACAATTTTTACACTATAAATTAACCAAATAATGTCATGTGAGATTGTAAGGTGGGCGCTATTGCTTCCTACATCATTATTTAGGCTATAATTATTTAATTTTTATTTATTTATGTAAAATGGTATTTGAAATTTTTTTTACAGGAATGGTGATATAACAAAGGTTATAAACAATCTCTATGTAATTATATTTGATATTTTAATTTTAGGCATGTGAAAAGGATAACTATTAAGGAGAACTTTATAACCTAATTATACTCAATCAACACCTTTTTTTTTCAAAAAAAAGTAAAATTGAATAATTCAGAATTCCAATAACGAAGTCAAGAACTCTTACTTTATGGAATTCACAAATTAATTAAAGCTAACGACCAAACGATATGATGTTAATAGGCAGGACAAATGTCATCATTTACATAATTGATTTTAGGACCTTTGTTATTTATTATCAATTCCTGTAAACCCTTTTTAACAAAAATATTCTCAAAAGTAGGCCCCCATTTTATCTTTTGTTTGTTCCATTATCTTTCCTTAACTCGCCTATATTATCATTTCTTCATCTGAATTTTTCTAACATATCAAGTTAGTGTCAATTTTTGGTAAAAACTATATTTTATCACCATATATTTATGCAGTTATCACTATACTATCATTCTATTAAAAATAATTTAATATTTAATTAAACGTGAGTTAAAAGTCAATTTTACTCCTAGGATATGAAAAATGATTTTTTTCCTTTCAAAAGAAAAAAATACAAAAGAGAAATTTATCATTTGTTCATAAAAATTTTTCTAACATATCACTTCAATATCAACGTTTCCTGAAAATTAAATGATACCACTTAATGTTTAAGATGTTATCACTTTACCACCAAATGTTAAAAATAACTAAATATTTAATAAAGTCTAAAGACACTTTTGTTATTTGAAATAAAATCACAAAAGAGAAATTACCGCTAGAAAAGTAGGCCTTATATTAAAACAAAAAAATTACAACTTTTTTTATTACATAAACACATGTATTCAAATATCGCATTCCAATTAATACAAAGGTAAACCCTTCAGTTTTGATAATATTAGCAGCCCTAAGCCATTTCAAACAGTACAATGGCAAGCCAAATACCCTAAGTTTAACCCTTCATTGTTTAACAAATGTGTTAATAGTTTCAACAAGAAATTCCTTAAATGCCTTTATAATATCAGCAAATTTTTAATTGTATTAATGTGTTAGTAAAATGATAACAACCTAAATATTAAGTAATAAAATATAGATTTCAAGAAATATTTATACTGAATTAATATGTCAGAAAACTTTCAGTGGACAAATGAAAATATTTATTGCACAATTGAAAGGTAGTTTTGAATTTAATCCTTAAATACCCTTATGACATCAACAAAATTTTAATTGCATTAAAGTTTTGGTGGTAAAGTGATAACAACACAAATATTTGGTGGTAAAATGTAGTTTTAACCAAACCTTAGAAATGTCAAAAAAATTTAAATTGACAAATGAGAATATATCTAAGAACTTTATTAAAATATTGAACCGTAGTGGTGGACAGAACTGGACCGAACCTAAAAGAATTTGGTTCAATTCAATTTTTTCGATTCCGTTAGATGTTTTATAACTAAAAAAATGAATGGATGAATACTGAAATGAACGGAATAGAAATTCCCAAACCAATTTTTTAAAATTTTTCTGATCAAACTGAATTGTAAATTTTAATTTATCATGAAACAAAACCGATTCGAACCGGTGTCCACCCTGCTCAAGTGTATGTGTAATAAAACGAAACTTAACCCACATTCACAGAATCTGAAAAATAGAAACGAAACAAGCGTGTTGACATTTTTTTTTATTAAATAAGACTATTGCTCATATTACAATTTATATTATATGAGAGTATAACTGATATTTACAACTCAGATTATTACTGGGACCAACTTACATCAATATTAATAAAGCTCTGCCCAGACTTTAACCATTAATAAAATATTTGAGCGATATGTACTTCTCACTCTTAAATAAAAAGAAAAAATACATTTATTTAATTTTAATTTAAAAAAAATATCCTACAATTTTTTTTTGTGGGGGTTCGAATTTAGAGGGGAGGAGCCTTGGCCGCGCGCGTTGACATTTATTCTAAAAGAAATTAACTTGATCTGTGAAGATTATCATGCGATGCTCCCCACAGTATCGACACCACGTCAGACAAATGGTAAGTTATGTTCGGCTTTGTAAAAGCAGCCGGTCATAAAAGGCCGTTGAATTCGGCTGGGATTAGTGCAAGTGGGCCCTTGCTCTTTTGTTCTTCGGCACTTTATCTCATGGCAGAACTAAAAATTCTAGAGTTTTATCCGTGACCCTCCACGTGGCACACCCTGGACTTAACGACCAACCAGAATCATAATTACATTATCCTCACTGGAATATAATATTAAAATATTAGTAAAATGATCAAGATTTAAGTATTAAAATAATAAATTGATTAATTTCAGAAAAACAAATAAAAATTGATTCGCAGATGTATTCCACGCAATGAGTCTTTCCAGTTCATACTGTACCACGTTTCAACTGCCAATCAAGCCACGGCATAGTTATGAACACCTCATGATACGCAGCGTCAGCGGTCACTTTACAACATTTCCTGACAAAGCAAAATCCACTTTCTTTCACAAGAAATCACCCACAAGGTGATTCCAAGTTCTTTTTTTTTTTTTTTTAAATATAAGTTAATAATTAAATATTAAACGAGGATCGTTATTCGATCCATGCCATATTAATATCATAAAAAAAAAATTTTAATTACTTTTTAGTTATAAATATTAATAGAATTCTTATATCAATATTTTTTAAAAAAATATAAGTTAATAATTAAATATTTATACTAAAATTTAAAACATAAAAAATTAGGAGAGATTTCAAGTAGTGCCTATACTGTTAAACACTCATTTAATATATGTATAATATATGTGTATGAATCAAATTAATTATCAATTACATAATAATTTTTTAAAATAAATATGTATCGTGTTATACTTACATTAAATGAAAATATATTTAAATTTCTCAAAAAATAAATATTATTGCTGGAAGTATGCGGAATCAATATGATCAACACTACAACCCTGTCTATAAAAAAAAATAAAAAAATAGAAAACAACAAATAACAAAATGCGGCCAAAGTAAATTAAAAGCAGTGTCCTACACAGGCTTTTGTTTAATTGTGTTTAACTGTCGTGCAGAAAGTAAATTAACGGCTAGTCCGGCGTTTGGTGCGCCCACACACAGGACTCGTGCTCGTGAGTGGATGATGTTTGGTGCCCCTAGAATTCCTCGTGGGTCATAAATGCAATCCAATTGGGTCAAATATTGCCGTGTTAAATTAATTATTAATCTCTCGCTTTAATCATTTTTAGAAGTTGCAATTACTTCACTACACTTACTAATATGTAGCGTCCTTCAATTTGTGTTTTAATGATTCTTCCTCCAGTTCCGAGAATTTGACTTCTGCGATTCATTTTTATAATATATTCTTCTTCGGTTAGTTTGTGGTTGTTGAGCTAAATTTTTTTTTATATTATAATTTTAAACTCATGTATTATGGTCGCCAAACAATAAATTGTTTTGTTATTAAATTTAGTAAATTTTATAATTACAGCAATGTTTAGACTTTAGACACTATATGATTTAGAAAATCATACCCCAAGTTTTTCCAAAATAAATTTGATTTTTGAAAATTACTTCCCTAAATAAAGCATATTCTCCAAAAGAAAATAAACTACATTAATGTAGCGGTGGTGGTGGAACTAACCCAATGTATAAAATGGAGTAGATATGGTGGGCACCAAATAATGTCATTTGGGACAGCGAAAAAGTGAAGACGGGGACCCACAATCGCCAATTCTTGCAAAAAGCATAATTGTGGCTTTTGACGCAACCAACGGCCCCTTTTCTTGCAATTATTAACAAACAATTCCATATAAACATGCTCATTTCAATGATACAATTGCTGTTATTACAAAAATAGACTCCAAAATCCAAAATTTAATTAATTCATAGTTAATACTTTGTTAAATAGTGCTGCATATCTCAAGCAATTAAATCCTAAATGAGATCACACTTTATTAAACCGCAGCAAAATTTAAAAAAAAAATTGTTTATTAACAATTATTTTAATTAATATAAAGAGTCTTTGGAAATTTTTTTTTTTAATTCTCTCTCAAAACTGGGACCCAACTAGAAGATAATCCACGCCGAAATCTAAAGACTGCGTAGGGATCAAGGAAGCAAGTGGGATGGCAGTATTGTAAATATGACCAAAATCCATCTCCAAAATCCAAGTCATCCCACGCACTTTCCGCGGAGCAAGCGTCCCTTCCCTCTCCCTCTCTCGCTCTCTTATTCCGCGTGTAACCGGTTCAGCCGGTCACCTCGCCGCGTTCCCCTCTCCCTACAAAGCCCTCGTCGAAGGTTATCGCCACGGAGAGGAAAAAAATACGAAAGCCGAGTCTCAGTCAAAAACTCGTCACTCTCTACTCACTTGAGCTGATCATATTGATGATTCATGGCCTTGCCCCGTCCGTAACAGAATCCCAATCCCTTGTTTTTTGCATTGCTAAAATGCTTTTCCGTTTTGCCTCTCCTAAATTTCTCAATCTCCCAATCTGCTCCTCGCCCTCCCTCTGTAGAACTCTCATCGGCGGCAACCACACTTCCGCCCGCTTCTGCTCCCGCTAATTGCCTCCCCTTTCCATGCACTTCATATTTCTTTTTTTTGTTTTGATTTTTTGATTTTTTTATAGGAGAAAAAAATTGAAAAATTCGTAAATCAAAAGAAGCAAGAAGATGATGGAGCCCACCGTAGGAAAACCGAGCTTTTTGAGGAATATTCTAGTGCGGGTGCTTTTATTCAGCGTTTTAATCATTGTCGTCCGATTTGCTTACGTCGTTACAATCGCCGGCGAATCATGCAATCTCGGCGACTTTTGTTTCTTCTCACTACCGGACAATTTCAACCTCGTTACTATCGGCGCCGGTACCGGAGCTTCGGGGATAACCGCCAACAAAGCGGTCCGATCTAATGTTGTGAGTCCCAGCCGCCGTGATATGTACACCAGCAAAGAGTGGATCAAGGCCGTTAATTTCTACTCGTCCGTTTTCCAAGATCTGATTTCCGAAGGCTACCTCTCGCAAAACGCGAAATCTTTGTGCGTTGAGACGCAATACGGCCAGGACGTTTTCGCTTTGAAAGAGATCGGCGTTGAGGACTCTATTGGGATTTTCAAAAAGTCGTCGAAGCCATTGGTGATTTCGGGCGAGGGGCATCGGATACCGTTTGGTGGTAATACGTTTGATTTTGTCTTTGTCGGTGGGGCCAGATTGGAGAAAGCATCCAAACCGTTGGATTTTGCCTCAGAGATCGTACGGACGCTGAAACCCGAAGGGTTTGTGGTGGTCCACGTGAGGGCTAAAGATGAGTATAGTTTCAATTCGTTTCTTGATTTATTCAATTCTTGCAAGTTAGTCAAGTCACGTGATATTGATGGATTTGATTCTTCATTGCCTTACATTAGAGAAATTGTGTTAAAGAAAGAGAGTGATTTGATTCTTGGCCATCGGGAGAATTTACCCGATAGCAATGTCGCAAATAAGTGCTCAGTTCCGGGTTATAAGCAAGCATTTGTCCGGAAAGCAGAGCCGTTGATTATGGAGGAGCCATTGAAGCCATGGATTACGATGAAGAGAAATATAAAGAATATAAAGTATTTACCATCAATGGCTGATATAAGTTTCAAGAATAGATATGTGTATGTTGATGTGGGAGCTAGGAGTTATGGTTCTAGTATAGGGAGTTGGTTTAAGAAGCAGTATCCGAAACAAAACAAAACCTTTGATGTGTATGCAATTGAGGCTGATAAGACTTTTCACGAAGAGTATAAGGTGAAGAAAAAGGTGAAATTGTTGCCCTATGCAGCTTGGGTGAGGAATGAGACTTTGTCGTTTGAAATTAATCATGACCCGGATAAGGAAGTGGTGGTTAAAGGTAGGGGCATGGGGAGAATTCAGCCTGTGCAGTCGTTATCAGATGGTGGGTTTGATGGTGAAGTGGATAGGATTCAGGGGTTCGATTTTGCAGATTGGTTGAAGAACACTGTGACGGATAAGGATTTTGTGGTTATGAAAATGGATGTTGAGGGGACTGAGTTTGATTTGATCCCGAGGTTGTTTGAGACTGGGGCGATATGTTTGATAGATGAGATCTTTCTTGAATGCCATTACAATAGGTGGCAGAGATGCTGTCCCGGACAAAGGAGTCCGAAGTATGAGAAGACATATGAGCAATGCTTGGAGTTATTTACTTCTCTCAGACAGAATGGTGTTCTAGTTCATCAATGGTGGTGATCGGTAACGATTCCACATTACCTCTGCAATGTTTTTTTTTTTTTAAACCTTTCAAAACCATAGGATTCCCCCCCCCCCCCCCCCCCCCCCCACCAAACGCGTCTTAAATGCTGTAGGACTTTTTTTTTTAAATAGTATTTCATTCTGACCAGATTTCTGTTGTTGTAAGAATTGCAATTACAAATGAAAATTCTGTTACGCCCTGCTTATTGGCATCTTCAGTTTCCTTTTTCTTATGTATCAATGGGTTTAGCTTGCAGCTGTAAACTAGAGAGGAAATTTTGAAGTGTTCAGCTAAAATGAGTAAATGTTTTGATTTGTCTGGGGCACCTTGAATTTCACTCATTGATTGTTTAACTTGTAAGATAGAAATGTTGTTGAGTTGTTTGTTGGCTGGCAGTTCTGATGCTATGGATTTCATGGTGGTGGCACTGGGAGCTCAATTTACATAAAACTTTTGTGTTTTATTTGAGAATTGAGGTTGTTCATCCCAAACCCCAACATTCTTAAACAATCTATAGCAGTGTTTGTATTATAATTTTTCTCGGTCCATAATAAAGAACAAACACAATTGCTTTGTGTATCTCTCTCTCTCTCTCTTTCAAGTGGTTGAAAGCTTCTAAAAATTTCTAAAAACTTGTTAGATGTTACATTTGCATCAACATCGAATAGATGGTTCTGATCTATAAGGGAAGGGACAGAGAACTTGTCAGGTATTACATTGACTGCAGCAATGAGCTGAAGAAAATATGCTGAGCTGGGTATCAAATTTGGTAAACATTGTTGATTGCTCTTTGCTGGCTTGAGTCTTGTTATATGGTTACATTATAGATTATAGACCAGGTCATTTTAGCACCAGCTTCGGCAAACAAACTGGCTGAATTATCTTTATCCCGTAACATTATTTGTGTAAACAAAACTAATCTGAATGGCATAATTTCTTATATACCCTCTTCCCCCAGTCATAAAATTTGACTTCGATTATGAGCTGTACGATTTATTCTGATTCACGTTAGTGAAATAATGCTCATGCCAGTGCCACAATCCCAAACATCAGTAGATCTATTGTGCTATGAGCTGCTGATTAAGATTGTATTAAGGGAGGGAATGATCATTTTCTCCAGCAAAATTTAAAATTACCCAAACATGTTTGATAGCAGTATCAGAAACCAATATTTAGTAAATGTTACGAGACTAAAATTATTGGAAACGATTTCTTACCATGGTTAAATAGTAGTTGAAGAGTGAGATGAAACAAGAAAGGGGATAAATTAGTCATTAATCACCCTCATTATCGTGCTAGCGAAAAGAGCTCTTTTGACATTACATGGCAAGAGTAAGAGATGAGCACGTCGATAATTCATAAAACAAACTCTTGAGATACAAACGACCAACACGCCGTTTTTTATTCTTAATATCACCATTCACCAAATTATCTGTTCCAATTTTCCCTAATCCTCTAAAACAAGATAAATAAACAAAATAAAATTAAGAAAAAAAATGTTTCATGATTGGTCCTTTCTTCTTGATCTTTAACTTCCTTTTTGTCTCTTAAAATAAATATGCTGTTTCATATACATTTAATGCACCAACCTCCTCACCATCACCTTGAATTAATATTTCCTCTCCTTCGGGGGCTGCCTGCCTCTTCATGAAAATGATGATATGAGCCTTTTGGATCCCAAGAAAATCCTTCTCATTTTCCCGGAAAATATTTGGGTATTTGTAGGGCTTTAGTGGGTGCTTCATAACACATAACATGGGAGGTTGTTGTAGCATAGAGATTAAGTATGGATCAGTCTATGAGGAGGAGGAAATGGAACGCAAAGATAATTATAATAATAAGAAAATTGGTGAGGAAGATGATTTTGTGAGAGTTGGTGATAATGGAGCCTCTGTCAGATTACAAGGATCTTCTAAGAATATTTCTATGTTTACACAACAAGGAAGAAAAGGTATAAATCAAGATGCCATGACTGTTTGGGAGGTAATTATTTCATCCAACTAATTCTCTAATTTTGATCTCAACAATATGATTCCATTTATATACATGTATATGTTATTTCAGATTATTTGATTGTATTGATTAATGCATTAATTTCTTGGCTCTCATTTCAATTTCTGATCAAATCAATTTTCCTGGTATAATGTTAATTGTAGGATCATCATTTTTTCCCTTTCTCCAAACGTATTAATTATTCAAGATTCTGATAAATTTATTGACAATTCGTATTTTGGTGTTGAGATTGGTGTTTTCTTTATTTTTTCTTTTTGGTTTCCATTTCTCTTACCTGGCTGTTATCTGGGAATTATTAATCATTTTCATCTAGCCAAACTTATCAGACCTGTGATATAATAATTTAATTTGATATTTTTTATCACAACGTTCCTAGATCAAAATAGTTTCTTTATTTATCTATTTATTTTTGCACCATAGACATGCACTCTCAGCATTATGGGACTTATGATTAAAGAAATGCAATCTTGTTCTGTAATTCATGAATTAAACTTTTTGAAAAGGCTTTAGTTCATGGCCGCAATTTAAAAGGACATGAATCCTAAAGTTCCTACTTCCAACTGTTAGATTCAAAATAGAGAAAGTAAAATTTAACAAATGAAACTTGACGTCCAATTTTGATTCAGAACTTTACTGGTGATAAAGATACAGTCTTCTGCGGAGTGTTTGATGGCCACGGACCTGCGGGTCACAAGATTGCTCGTCATGTACGTGACAATTTACCATCAAAGCTCTCTACAGCAATCAAGCTTCTCAAGAGAAATCATGAAGATTATAGTAATGGTTCCAAATCTAGTCAAAATCCATTCTTTCGTGCTTTGGAGGCTAGATTAGTTAAAGCTTATGAAGAACTTGATGATGAACTTGGCTTGGCATCTGCAATGGACAGCTACAGCAGTGGTTCAACTGCTGTAAATATCATCAAAAAGGTACCCTTGGACCCTTAATCAATTCAATTTAGGGAATGCTCAGGATTAGAGTTCTGCAGCTTTTAATTTACTACTATTGTGGAATAAACTGGACTTCCTTCCTGCTGTTGTTTTCGATTTGCAGGGAGAACACTTGATAATTGCCAATTTGGGTGATTCTAGAGCTGTTCTTTGCACTAGAGATGATAGAAACCAACTCGTTCCTGTCCAACTCACAACTGATTTGAAACCTGAGATTGCAGGTAGGTTGTTTTGGCCTAAAAGCCCAACTAATTTAATCAATCTAATGGTTTTTGTTGTTATTCAGGTGAAGCTGAAAGAATCAGGAATTGTAAAGGCAGAGTTTTTGCAATGGATGAAGAACCAGACGTGTATAGAATATGGATGCCTGATGAAGATTGCCCTGGTCTAGCCATGGCCAGGGCTTTCGGAGATTTCTGCTTGAAGGATTACGGCCTTATCTCAATTCCTGAAATTTCTTACAGAAAACTTACTAGAGAGGATCAGTTTGTGGTTCTAGCAACCGATGGGGTAAGAAAAAAGGCACAGCCCAAGCTATTTATCTATTGTTGATCTGCCAAAATTTAATTAAGTATTCACATGTGCCGACATTTGCATTTTGATATAATTTAGACTAACAATTCTATGTGCATCGAACTACCAAAAGGCAAAAGATTGACAACTATTTGTAAAGAAAGTTAAGGACGTAAATTTGAGTCTTCTAGTAAATCTTTATATAAATAGGATCTTTTTTTTTCCACCAAAAAAATGTACGTGTCTGCAAAAGAGAAGTACTCAGTCCAAAATTATGATATTAGACTCATATGTTAGCAAATTATCTACATGGATGTTCACATTTTGTTAAATTTGAATCAACAATTCTTTGTATCGAGAACTATTAAAAGACATCTCCTAATCAATCTGGTCTTTGCAGGTATGGGATGTTTTGACGAACAGTGAGGTGATAAGAACAGTAGCTTGTGCGAGCAAGAAAGAAATGGCAGCAAAAATGCTAGTAAGTCGAGCAGTTAGCTCCTGGAGAACAAAATATCCAGGTTCCAAGATTGACGATTGTGCCGCGATTTGCTTATTCCTGGGACACAAGCCTCTGTTAACAAAATCAAAATCTGACACGAGCTATTGCAGCAGCATAAGTCAAGTAAGTTATCCGCATGCCGCTGGTAGTAGATCAATGAGAAGTCAAGCAACAGAGACCGAATTGTCCGTGCACAGCAGGATGTCCCTGGAAGAATATAGCGCACTTAAAGGAGTTAGTAGAGTTAATTCTTTAGTGAAGCTTCCTCGATTTGCCCGTGGATTGAGCCGGCGAAGATCAGGAAAGCGTTTTGAAGATATTGCAGGGTGAAAAGGAGGCAATTATTTTCAACTAACTAATATTGTTCTATTAAGTGTCGAGATCTCTGAGAATTTGTGTACCGTTCAGTGAGCCAAAAAAAAAAAAATGTAGTTGTTGGGGACCAGTTGTCCACCTCTATATTGGTGTTTGAAAGAGTGATGCAAAAGTATTATCAGAAATTTGGAGAGATTGTTACTTTCATTATATATTAGTCTATAATTTGTCGTGAAAACTCAGGGTCAGTGTGTTTTTGTATCAAATTTACTACTAATTAATGACTATATAGCTTTGCCTATTGCAAATTCTGTGGGATTCGCAAATGTATATATGAAGTAAATCACACACTCTACAGAAATAGATAATAATACCCCAACTCTCTACTGAAAATCCCAAACTCACTCTCAATTGTACCACAATTTTGTTTTTTTTTTTTGGTTACTCTTTCCCCAAGATTTCATGAACTGTTCATATTATCATAAGGCGAGGTCGAAAAGGAGAAATAGAACTTGAAATATTCAATATGTCATTCTCCCACGCACGGCCCTGCTATCTATCTTTTTTTTCTTTAAATAAAGCATAAAATATTTGGTAAATTAACAACAGAATTTCGACTTATTTAAGATGCACAATTCTTTAGAAATAGTTATACTCTGACAATCTGACTAATAAAATTAAGGCCATGAACACCTACAGGGCAAACGAAAAATGTGGATAGAATAAACCAAGTAATTGATTCGAGTCTGTTTTGGATGTGGCACAAAATTTATTTGGTTTTTTTTTTTTTTTTGCCCCCCAATATGAGATGGTTATCTGTTCTCACTTGCAATTTCTAAATAAGTATAGTCCAGTCAGAAGCATTGTTTTCGGCTTCATTTCCCCCCCCCCCCCCCCCCCCAAGTCTACAATTCATTTACATTTTGTTCTTCGTAGAAAGCTCTCCTTCTAAAGACATTCATGTTCTGCTTTTGCAACATTTTCCGGCGACGGCGAAACTGGCGAACTAAAAAGAATGGCTAGGCTCCAAGAATGGGACAATTTCACTGCATTTTGTGAATCGTTTAAAAAAACCTCGAGTGGTAGATTCGATAATCAAAGAAGAGACCACATTCTTCCCATTTCTAGAATTTCTTTATCCCATTGCCATCGTTACTTTTCTCAAGTCATTTTTCCAGCTCATTCTCAAGCCTTTTGGCCAAGCAGCATTCATTTCACAAATTCTAGTAAGCCTTTACAATTTTTTTTTTTTTTTTTTAAATGATGATGATCATTATTAGTATTATTATTATTATACTGCATAATTTCACACTTGTTTGTCTAAATTAACGTCCGTATTTCATGAAATGCATACTGCATATAATCGTTAGTAATTCAACATTATTGATTACACCAATTTAACACAAATTACAAATAATCATGTGCTTAATTGGTTCTGCCCATAAACATAAGTATCTATAAATTAATGTTTGATTGAGATTTAATCAACTTACATTATTCTTGTATATTGAAAAATTGTCATCACAAACTTATAAAAAAAGGGTAGCACAAATCTAAGAACAATACTAAATACAAGTCTCATTCTTTTACTTAATTGTTCCCTTTGATTGTCATCAATGGGTTTCATTAACACTCCTTTTTGTGCCGCAGGCTGGAATTGCCCTCGGCCCTTCGTTCCTTGAACGCAATGAAAAGTTCAGCAAGAAAATGTTATCCCCAAAGGTTTCGACAGTCCTTAACGTCTTTGATGCATTTGGCCTCTTTTACATGCTATTCTTGCTCAGCGTACGAGTATACATAAGCATTGTTAAAAAGGCTAGGAGGCATTGGATCTTTTTTGCTGCCATTTATGGTAACCATATTCATATCTTATATTATAAACTACTAAACTAGTGCTACAAAAAGTACTCAAAGTAGCCCCCTTGTTCAGTTGGAATCTTGTTCGATCGTGGGATATTTTCAGATTGTACACACACATATTCGCACGTAGTTTGAAGATAAACGTGTGTGTGATTTTCATAGGAGGTCCCGATGATTGCGAGGCTCTTGCGTATGGTGCACGCATGGCTGATAATACTAGCATTATGCTTACAATAATCCGATTCATCGCTCTATGAATAATCATTCCACTAATGATTTGATGGAGGAAAAGCAGGATTCAAACATGATTAGTGAGTTCAGAAGGAATAATATTGACAACAAGAATGTTTAAGTACTTAAAGAGAAGTGTAAAAGAAGGAGCTGATACGGCAGCATATATGCTTCATGCCATTGCTGATGACTTTGATCTCATATTAGCTGGAAGAAGACATGATAATAATTCGCAAGTATTGATAGGACTATCAGAATGGAACGAGGTTGAAGATTTGGGCGTTATTGGTGATATTTTGGTTTCCTCAGATTTTCATAGCAAGGCTTCAGTTATGGTGATACAACAGCAGGATTCAGTTATGGTAAAAGAGGATAAAAAGTACTAGATACAATTTCAAAGCTTAAACGTACATAACGGGTAATTTACATATTTTTTCATTTAATCCACTTGTAATCATTTAGAGAAGTTATCAAGAAAGCAGTGATTGAGAAATTTTAACCATTCGCTCTTGTAATCATGCATTTATTAGTCCGTAATTGAAATGAGTTAGAAAAAAAAATGAAAATGAGAATTCAATGTTTACTTTAACCGTAAGAATCAAAATTAAAATAAATTTTATTGATATTTTTATTTAAAAATCAGAATAAATTATTTTAAATTATAATAATACCCTTTAACGTATTATTCTCATTGTTTTTATTATTTATTATATGATTATGATTATTATTATTATTATTATTATGAACATTACTTTTAATAATAATAATAGTTACAGAGATGGCCTGCAACTGGCGAAGGTGCTGCCGCTGATCATTTCTTTGGTTCCAGATGATAGACGACGAGTGGGTCAGTTGGCTGGGTTAAGGATTTCGTGGGTTTTTCATTTTTTTTAATTTTTATTATTTAATTGTAAAGAGAGTATTTTAGTAAAATTAAAAATATAATGAGGATAGTTTTGTCATTCGTGGGAATGGGCTTCTGATTCCCAAATCCCCACTGAAATCAGAACTCCAAATAATCAAACCTGATTTTGTATGGATCCCAACACTTCATTTCTATTCCCAACGTCAGCTTTAACAAGTAAACAATTTAATAATTCCCTTCCCTCAATTCCGATTCCCATTAAGGATTAGTAAACAGGCCATTATGGATTAATGACACCACAGCGTAAATTTGACAATTTTCATAATACTTTGTTTTGATAATTTTAAAATTACATGAAAAAAAAATTAAAATTTGATGCTCAAATTTAATTGTTATCAACAAGATTGTTCCCACTCCATTAAATATTTGATTTTTCTTTTTTATGAATAAATTTTTTTTTCTGTTCATTGTATATGTGAAATGCCATTGAATTTTTTTATCCCGCCCAAAATTTAATTTTTGGCTATATTCCCACTTAAAATACAAATTGTATATCACAAACGTACTATATAAATTTAGTAATATTATTCATATTTTAATTAATTTGGTTCTAGTACCTATGATTTTTTTTACTAATCACCCGAATTCAAACCCGGTCAGGCTTTTTTTAATTTTATTTGAGGCTAGTAATAAAAAAATTTGTTTTATACTTTTTTTATTCTGTGAGGTAAACTTAATTTTTTTTAATAAGCTTGTGACTTCTGAACATTAAAAAATTTGTTTTTGCATTGTCCAAGGTAAAATTGTCTTTCTATTATTCTACTTCTGTTTTTGCTCAAGGTATTATTCTACTTCGGTTTTTGGTCAAGGTTTATTTTCACTGGCAGGGTTATTTGAACTCACAAAAAAACTCTTTACACCCATAATTCCACAATAATTTTTATTATCAAATTATCCATTATGACAATTAACATTAAGGAGAGGAAAAAAAAATGCCGTAGGAAGAGAATGAAAATTCTACATAAAATAAAACAACTTTCTGCGCCTTCTGAAATAATCAAACAATAGAAATAATTGAATTTGATGATTCAAGCCTTCAAAAAAAAAAAAAATAGTCCTTGATATGTATAACTAATAATTAATTAAGCTGATTTGTACTCAATGGCAACTATGGCGATGGCCGAAAAGACAAGAAGAATGAATTCTTTGCATCCTGCAATTACGATACAAAATTATTAAGATTTTCATGAAGATTGAAGGCCAATGGATGAAAAAATAAATCGATAATGTTATTATAAACTCATCTGTAACATATTTAGTAGTTTGTTCGATCAAAGTTTTCAATTTATGGACAATCATTATAATCTTTAATATTAGCAAGGTTGATCAGAGTTAAACCCCTTATGCGGTCACCATTCAATAAGAGGGGGTGAGGAAATAAAAAAGTGAATGAAGAATGAAGAAGAAGAAGAAGAAGAAGAAGAAGATTTAAAGGGTAAATTAATATCGGGGTTATTTTTAGATTTTTGAACGTTTATAGGGTAAATTTTTATTTTTTAAATTTGCATTGTGGGTGCGTTCAGAAATGAGTGGGGAGAGAAAACTTTGAGTTCAAATAGTACACCCTATTTCCACATTTCATGGGCTTTTTGTGATTTTGAGCATTAATTCTTTCTTTCATTCTTTTTTTTTTTTTCCGAGGCTCGTAACTTAACGAGCGTTAAAAATTTTGTTTTTGTATCAGAAGAGACTTCTGTTTTGGCTTGAAGAGTTTCACATATTTAATGAAAATGCGTAAATATGCTTGTGAATTTAAAAATTTTTAGGGTGAGGAGGGAGTTGGATTCTTGCGTGTATTCATGAAGAAAATAATGTTGCAACCATTACTAAAATCCTTGCAGCCCCCATTCCTCCTCAACGCCTAATGGGGCTCTATATTTTGAACCTAGCTAGAAGAGTATATTGGCCAGTCTTTGCCTTTAGTGATCTCACATCGATTAAACAAAATGCCATCTTCTACACCAAGCAAAACGCTTGTCATGCTTAAAGCCTTTCGCCAATCCGAACAACAAAGTACTGAAGTAGTGGCTGCCTTTCAGTGCAATGCTTCACATGCATCCAATATTGCCCCTTATGTTTTGATGCAGGAAGATTTTTGTTCAACGGCATTTGACAAATGCACCTCCCTAGTGATTATTATCCCATTCTAGAAAATTGTTTCTTCTTTCATTAGGATGAGAATGAAAAATGTACTCAAAATGGCTCCTTGCTCAGTTGGCATTTTGTTTTATTGCGATTTATTTATGAACTTAGACCCATTTTTAAGCGTAGATTGAGGGTAATATAGCTAGTGATAAGGCAAGGAAGCCGCGGAGGTCATCGAGGGCACCTAAACCAAATCCTAAGCATGAAGAGTATGCATGTAGGACGTAAGACTCATGCATGCAACATGCAGAACGTGGAACAAATCCCACGTGTGAAGAGTATGCATGTAGGATGTGAGACTCATGCTTGCAACATGCAGAACGTGGAATATTTAAATGCAAAGGTGTAGCGACTGGAGCAGTCGGCCACGTCAACTAGGCGTTGGAGGATATATAGATTTAGTTGTTCTTTAAGTTATATATTGTTGCTTAGTTGATCGGATTTGTAGCTAAGTTGTTGCATTTATATTATCTTCTTTAGCTTTGTATTTGCCTTCACATTCGGCTGTATCTTAGAGTAGTTGGTTACGTTTTAAAGTATAAATAAGCTCCATTGATCAATAAAATTTATTGAGAAAATTATCAAAAACACTTATCCTGTGGTTGGATCGAGCCCAAAGTAGAGCATCTTAGTTTGTCTTCTGCAATTATTTTTGCATTATTTGGGATCCCATGATAGACCATCGATCAGTTTGCTAATGTTAGAGTTTTTAAAATAATTGTTGTTAATTGTATTGTAGAAATAATTAGTTGTGAAAAGAATAATCAGTTAAATAAAAAAGAGCGTCAGACATAGGGACCTTCACAGGAACTTGATTCAATTGCATATAAAAGATTGCGAGGAGAAATTTGTAAGCTTGATCGTTATGTTGATATAGTGACCTATTCCAATTGTAGATAATGATGCTCTTTCCACTTATGGAGAAACTGTAAGTAACCCTCAAAGTGTACAGTAGAACTGAGCAATTGATGACAAAATACAGTCTTTTCATAAGAATAAAACATGAGAGTTAGTTACATTGTCTAAGAAAGGAAAAGTAATTGGGTGTAAGTGGGTATATGCAAAGAAGGAAACGTTTCCTCATAAGAATGAAATTTAATACAAAGCTAGATTAGTAGCAAATGGTTCGATCAGAAAGAAAGAATAAACTATAATAAAATATTTTCTCTAGTTGCGAAGCTTTTTCTATTCAAATTTTGCTAGCTATGGTTGCATAATTTGATCTTTAACTAGCTCAACTTGATGTAAAAATTGCATTCTTATATGGTGATTTAGAAGAAGAAACTTACATGACTCAACCAGAAGGATTCAAGGTTGTTGGGAAAGAAAATTGGGTTTGTAAACTGACAAAGTCCTTTTATGGATTGAAACAATCTTTGAGACAGTAGTATGAGCAATTTGATCGATTCATAAAAGGCCATGACTCGTGAGTACATGAGAAACAAATTTGAATATTGCATGTATTTTTGCAAGCTACAAGATGGATCTTTCATATTCTTACCCTTGTATGTTGATGACATGCTAATAGCTTCTAAGAATAAAAATGAGATTGAAAAGTTGAATATTTAACTTAATTAAGAATTTCAGATGAAAGATCTGAGGGAAGTTAAAAAGATTCTTGACATAGAAATATGCAGTGATAGGGCTCATGGTAGAGTTATCTTGTCTTAAAAGCAATATTTGAAGAAAGAGCTACAATAGTTTGCATACAAGACCTGTGAGTTTCAAGATTTCTGTAAAATTATCTCATTCGACAAATGTGGAATGAGAATAGATGTTACAAGTTTTTTTGTTCAAATGTAGTCGGTAACTTGATGTGTGCAATGGTGTGTATAATGCCTAACATTTGACAAGCAGTTAGTATAGTAAGTAGGTATATGCACAATCTTGGTGAAATGCATTGACAAGCTATGAAATGGATTCTCTGCTACCTTCAAAAGACCGTAGATGTTGGTTTTATGTTTGAGCAGGATGATTCACATAGTCAAGATGTGATTGGATATGTTGATTTTGACTATGCTAGTAATTTAGACAACCGACGGTTAACTATTAGTTATATATTTACTCTCACCGGAGGGCTAGTAAGTTAGAAATCTACATTACAATCTACAATTGCTCTATCAACAACAAAAACTGAGTACATGACAATTATAGAGGCTATTTACTTAAAAACTTATGACCAGTACATGAGCACATTAATGTATATTGCAATGGTCAAAGTACTATTCACTTAACAAATAATTAAGTTTATCATGCATGTATGAAACATATTGACGTGTCACGCGGGAGTAAATTTTTTTTTTTACTACATTGTACTACAATTATAAATTTGTTTGGACTTCCGTCGGGCTTTGATTGTGGGGTGTATTTCCAATGACGTATTTGTAGATAATTAAATAAAAAGAAAAAAAAAAGACTTTGTAGAAAGGGTCAGGAGGTTTATATTTCAAAAAATATGCCGATGCACTAAAATATACCATGCATTCCCCATCCTTCATCATATGATAATGTAGACGATAGATACTGAAGTATAAGCGAGAGATACTTGTAAGAACTTACTAGCATCTGTGACACAAAAGTAACCGGCACCCCTAAAGGCTGGAGAAGTAAGTGAAAGATTCCTGTCAATAAAGAAACTAAAGAAACACACTTAATAATAATCTTTCTGGGGTTGCCGACTCCTGTTTAGTGATGATTTAGCTCTTTTAGAGCCCATTATTGATTAAAAAAAAAAAGAAACTAAAGAAATCAGAAACATCACATTGGCATGATGAGATATTTTTCCTCTCGAACCCGTTAATCTTAGCTTCGCGGTTAGTTCACAAAACCAATAAACATTCTTGGGAGTCGTTTCAAATTTGCCAGTTTACCCATAGCATGAGAAACAAACAGAACTTTGTAAAGCAGAAGAGGGAAAATAAAACGTAATAACTAAAATAAACAAAAAAGGAAAATAAAAGAAAAGAGAAAATTATGGTTCTTGAACAAATTAAAGAGGAGCTAGAAAGAAAATCACGGAGTGGTCGGAAATTAATCTAGCTATCTAGATAATTTGATTTAAGATATTGAATTTGTCCTTTGGCTCATTATGTGTGGATTATATTGGCGTAAATTTAGTTAAATGTAAAACCAAAACTCCAGCCGAGACTTACGTGAGCGTATGGATTTAACTTAAGTGTTCGATCCTATAAACTTAATTGTTTGATCCTATGTGGAGGAATTTCCATTTTATGAACTAAATTCACTATTAGACACATCTTTACCCTAATTAAACAAATAAATAACTTTGTGCAATGATTTAAAAAAAAAAAAAAAAGAACCAAACAAACAAAATGACAAAAATGGTTGGATTTACTTGGGTTTTTTATTTTATTTTTAGGAATTAATTGGATTATTCTAACTTCTAATCGATCTTCCAGTACTAAAAATAGTTATATAGAATAATTATTATTTGGATAGAGTTATTTGCACTCTAAAAGAAATAAACTTTGAACACTCTTTGTTTTAAAATATATTTTATTATAAAAATACCCTTTCATGAAATTACTAAAAAGAACATAATTACTTTAACTTAAAAACAAAAATACTCTCTACACACTCATTTATTATAAATCCTAAATTTTTATTTTCTACATCAATTCATCATCTGAGGTTCATGGAAGTTACAAAACCAAAATTGTACATTCTCCATTCGTACACTGATCAACACAAAATGCAGCCAAAGGACAAATTCAATATCTTAAATCAAATCATTTAAATAGCTAGATTAATTACCGACCACTCCGTGATTTTCTCTCTAGCTCCTCTCTAATTGTTCAAGAACCATACTTTTATCTTTCTTTTCTTTTATTTTCTTTTTTAAATTTTGGTCATTACTTCTTTTTCTCTTCTGCTTTATAAAATTTTGTTAAGATTTTGTTTGCTTCTCATGCACTTGCAAATTAGAAATGACTTCCAGGAATGTTACTTGGTTTTGCGAACCAGATGCGAAGCTGAGATTAACGGGTTCGACAGAAAAAAGATCTGATCACGTACATGTGCTGTTTCCAATTTCTTTAGTTTCTTTATTAACAGGATTTTTTCATTTACTTCTCCAGCCTTTAGGGGTGCAGGTTACTTTTGTTTCACAGATGCTAGTAAGTTCTTACAAATATCTCTCACTTATACCTCGATATCTATCATCTTCATATATAATCCTATGATGGGATGCATTGGAATGCATGGGATATGAAAATTTTTAGTTCATCTGCACATTTTTTAAATGCAAACCTCTAACCCTTTCTAAAAAGACGTTGGTAAAATGAGAACATTGCACAATTGTTTTAATCAGAATTAAAAGAAAAACTTTTGATACATACATTACAGAATAAAATATAGTGCATTTAAGTGTGTTTTTTTGTTTATTATTATTTTTACACGACATTTAATTGATAATAGAATCATTGCAAGTACAATATTAATGAATCTTATTCGCATTACATACAATGATCATTAGTTTGGGATATTTTTTTGACAGGCAGGAATTGCGTTAGGCCCCTCGTTTCTTGGACACAATGAAAAGGTGAGCAAAAAAATATTCACACCGAAGACCCAATTGGTGATTAGCGTCTTCGAATCTTTTGGTCTCATTTACATAACGTTCGTGACTAGCGTAAGAGCCGACTTAAGTATTATGACAAAATCTGGAAGACTGGGAATTGTTATCGGCATTGGATCTTATTTGCTTCCATTGATAGTGACATCATTATCGACCGTGATAGTAAACCAATTCGATCCATTGGATGGAGAGCTTGGACAGTCCGTCCAAATGGTTACAGGACTAGAATCAACAATATCCTTCTACGGAATCTTGGAAATTTTGACAGATATGAAGCTCCTAAACTCAGAGCTAGGCCGCCTTGCTTTGTCTTCTTCCTTGACAAATTCCCTATTGAACATGACATTAGGAACAGTTCTTGTAGTCCTGAGTGATATTCAAGAAGCGGGTATTAGAAGTATAAACCTTTTAAATCTCATGAGCTTCATGCTCGTTGTTATATTCATTGTTTGTATCATCCGTCCTGTCATGGTTTGGATGATGAGGCAAACTCCTGAGGGAAAACGCTTGAAGAATGAACATGTAACAGCCTTGAATATCATGGTCGTTTGCAGTTATTTTGTTTCAGAATCCATGGGACTTATAGGGTTTTGGGGACCAATAATTTTAGGGGTTATCACGCCTTTAATTCCACCAATGGGATCCCTTTTAACAGACAAAATGGAAGCCTTTGTTTGGTCAGTGTTCTTGCCTTGCTTTTTAATCAATTCTGGCAAAGGAGTTAATTTGTTTTCGACTACATTCACTGGTTTCTTGATAGTAGAATTCCTCATATGGGTTGCTACTACTGTAAAACTTTTTGCCATTATAATTCCTTCACTCTATTATAAAATGCCCTTTATGGATGCTCTTTCCCTTGGCCTCCTTTTGAATTGTCGAGGCATCTATGATATACAAATCTTTAGCCGTAGCAATCGACGTCAGGTACTGTTTAATTACACGATCATATTTTGTTAAAAATTTAGACAAATGACTCTCTCTCTCTCTCTCTCTAGATATATATATATATAGTATCTAAATTTTGATAATGTAAATGCAGATGCTGTCAGATGAGAGCTATGGGGTAATGGTCATGACAGCAATGTTGAAGTCTGCTATTGCTTTACCGTTACTTAGAGTTTTTTATGACACTTCGAGAAGATATGTAGCCTACAAAAGACGCACAATACAACACACCAGACATGATGCCGAGCTTCGCATTCTTGCGTGTATCTATGAAGAAAACAATGTTGCAACCATTATTAACGTCCTTAGAGCCTCCATTTTTCCTCAACGCCCAATGGAACTCCATGTTTTGAACCTAGAAGAGTACGTTGGCCACTCTTTGCCTTTAGTGATCTCACATCGATTAGACAAAATGCCATCTTCTTCTAAACCAACGAAAATTGATATCATCCTTAATGCATTTTGCCAATTTGAACAACAAAGTAGTGGCTCCCTTTCACTGCAATGCTTCACAGCCACTGCTCCCTATGATTCAATGCACGAAGATATTTGTTCAATGGCATTTGAGAAATGCACATCCCTGGTGATTATCCCATTTCAAAAAACCCATAGTTATGTTTTCAAAAAGATAACGAAAAACGTACTCAAAATGGCTCCGTGCTCGGTAGGAATTCTATTTGATCGTCGAGAATTTATGAACTCTAGACACATTTTCACGCATAGATCGGCGATAAATGTTTGCGTGATTTTTTTAGGAGGTCCCGATGATCGCGAGGCTCTAGCATATGGTGCTCGCATGACAGGTGATCAAAACGCTAAGCTTACAATCATCCGATTCTTTGCTGTGAACCATGCTACTAAGGATTTGATTGAAGAAAAGAGCGATTTGAACTTAATTAGTGGTTTGAGGATGAGTACCATGGACAGCAAGAATATCAGGTACATTAAGCATAGTGTGAAAGAAGGATCAGAAACATTTCATGTGATTAATTCTATTGGCAATGATTTTGAACTCATATTGACCGGAAGAACACATGATTATTGTTCGCCGGTGTTGTCGGGATTAGTAGAATGGAGTGAAAGTCAAGAATTGGGAGTGGTTGGCGATATACTGGCTTCTTCAGATTTTAAGAGCAATGCATCAGTTATGGTGATGCAACAACAAGCTTCAGTTGTGGAAGAAATGGTGATTCAAAGCCCAGGATTTGTGCTGAAATGATGGGTTACTTTAATGTATGGATTGTCAACAAATAGATGAAGGGCAAAAATAATCAAAGCTCAATTGTTTGTCAAATTAATCATTTTTCTCTCCTGTTTTAAAATCCCTCAAATTGTTTTATCATTAGAAAACTTTTTGTTGAGTTTCAAATTTTATGTATATTTTACTATTTTAGCCATAAAAATTTTCATGAACGGATAATCAATTTTACCACGTACGTCTAAGTAAAATAATAAAAGATACAAAAAATTAAATGTTACAAAATCTTTTTTTGAAAACTTGATCAATGGTCGAAGATTTTTTTATGATGAATTTTAAAACATAAGGAGCAAATGATTGATTTACTGAAACAAGAGGGATTTTGATCATTTTCCCATAGATGTAGCTGTGGCAACAAGTAGAAACAAGGAAAGATAGATGAAACCAATATAACCACCATTAACGTACTACTCTACTTATAAGGAGGAAAGAAATTACATAACTCCGAAAATTGAATAAGGATGATATCAATTAGTGAAATGCATTGAGGATGATATCAATTTTGGTTGGTTTAGAACAAGATGGCGGTTAGTCTAATCGATGTGAGATCACAAAAGGCAAGGAGCGGCCAATATACTTCTCTAGACTCAAAATATAGAGGCCTATATGTAGGACTTCAAGGGGCATTGGCCGCTATTGGCGGCATGTATCGACACAGAGTTTTATACAAACATTCTAAATCACCTTAGAACCACCAACTCTTGTGGACTAAAAGATTCTCGCTTACTACATATGCACTATTTAAAAGTTTATCCAACAACATATCTTCTTGAAGTGTCGTAGAAAACTCTAGCGGACTTCAACATTGATGTCAAAATTAAAATTTTTTGCTTGCATGGTGAATGGCTTGTCTGGGTTTTTGGTAAAATAAACAGTACCTAACGCTGATTGGCCCGACTGAAATTTCGAATATCATAGATTCCTCGACAGTTCCAAAGGAGGCCAAGAGAAATGGCATCGGAAAAGGGTATTTGTAATAAAGTGAACGAATTATGATGGCAAAAATTTTCATAGAGGTATCGATCCATATGAGGAACTATACTGTCAAGAAACCTGAGAAACTTATTGAAAATAAGTTTACTCCTTTGCCAGCATTGATTAAAAATCAAGGGAAAAACACAGACCAAACGAAGGGTTACATTTTATCTATAAAAGGAACCGCATTGGTGGAATAAGAGGTGTGACAATGCCCAGTACTATTGGTCCCCAAAATCCCAAAATTCCCGCAAATTGTGAATCAAGAAAACTGCCAACTATCTCCACTGGATCTCAGGTTTTTGTATGAAAGTTGGGGAAAGTTCTGTATCAAAGCTTAATCATTGCTTAGAATGCAGGCATAAGACATCTCTTGGTGGAAGTGGACAACTTCTGTGTTACTCAGATGATCTCTAAGCAGGTGGTTGTACTTAATGCTTTCTATGCTTTAGTTGTTGCTATTCGTGATTTATTAAATAGAAACTGACAGATTTCTATCACTCACATCTATCGTGAAGCAAATTCAGCTACGGACTTCATGGCTAATATGGATAACTCAATTCCTTATAGTTTACATTTATTCTCTAGCCCACCCATAAGTGTGTTGTACGCGGAATGCAGAATCAAGCACACCAAATAATTATAGAAAAATAAAGGACACAATAATTACGTGATTTGGTAATTAAACCTACATCCACGGAGGAAAGAAAGAATAATTATTTATTTAACAATTAATAGAGTACAATATTTGAGTAACAAATCTCACTTCCTAGAAACCTAAATATACCTAATACTCTCACATTCTGTAGGAAAGATAAATTCCCTAGACATACTTCTCTCACTTCTCTCAAAAGCTTAGAAACTTATAAGTTTAACAATTTTGGGATGATTTAGAATGAAAAAATGTCTTCAATTTATAGGCTTCAAGCTTGCACTATTCCACCTAATCATTCTGCAATTTGTCAATCTTCTTCTCTGTCAATTTGACAAAATTTGCCAACTTTTTCATTTTTCTTCATTTGGTGCAGGATTGTCAAATGCCAAATATTTTACAGCTTGCAATTTGGTGCCGACTTTGAAAAATAAAAGCAATGCATGTAGCTCACTTTTCTTTTTCAACCAAAACTCTTTGACTTTTCAACAATTCTCCATATCGGCGAATATTTGTCCAAATCTAAGCCGACTACCAACCAATCATCATCTCCAAAGTGGCTGCATCTCTGTGACTGCCTATGTATCCAAAATTTGGGATCAAGCCAACCGTAGTTCAAAATTCCCGAAGGACATAACTTAACACAATCGAAGGATTTGAATTAGTTTCAAGAAATGTTGAAACTTAACTCCAGAAACTACCTTTGTCAATATATCTTATGAATTATCTTTGGTATCGATATTTCTCAACAACACAACACTGCTCTTGATAATCTCCCTCACATAATGATATTTCACATTTATGTGCTTCGTCATAGCATGATATGTTTGATTCTTCGCAAGAAATATCGCACTTTGATTATCATAAAAGATCGCAATGTTCTCATGGATTACTCGCAAATCACCTAACAAGCCTTTCAACCAGATAGCTTCTTTTACAACTTCAGTTGCTGCCATATACTCTGCTTCTGTAGTGGACAAAGCAATTGTCGATTGTAGAATCGACCTCCAGCTAACCGGACCTCCACTCAATGTGAATACGTAGCCCGTTGTTGATCTTCGCTTGTCAAGGTCTCCAGCGAAATCAGAATCACAATACCCAATACATTGTTGACCACAATCTTTCTTGAACAATAACCCAACATCAACTGTCCCATACAGATATCGGAGAATCCACTTTACCGCAAGCCATTGATTTTTACCTAGATTGTGCATGTATCTACTAACCATACTCACTGCTTGAGATATATCGGGCCTTGTGCATACCATAACACATATAAGATTACCCACAACACTAGCATATGGAATACGAGTCATGTAATCGCGCTCCTCTTGAAATTTAGGACATGAAGAAGAACTTAATTTAAAATGATGAGCTAGAGGTGTATACACCGGTTTAGTTTTGTCATCCATACCGAATCTTTCTAGCATTTTCTTCAAATAAGATTTTTGAGTCAACCATACGCTCACATTCTTCTTGTCTCTATGAATCTCCATCCCAAGTATTCGCTATGCATCACCTAAGTCTTTCATCTCGAACTTAGAAGCCAACTGCTTCTTTAATCTTTCGATCTCATCTTTATTCTTCGCAGTTATAAGTATATCATCGACATAAAGTAATAAATAGATGAAAACTCCATCTGGTAGTCTTCTAAAGTAAATACAATGATCATGTTCACTTCTGGTGAATTTCTACCCTTGTATAAATTGATCAAATCTTTTGTACCACTGCCTTGGCGATTACTTCAGTTCGTACAAAAATTTAATCAACCTATACACATGATTCTCCTTTCCAGAAATTTTGAAACTACAAGACTGAATCATATAGATTTCCTCCTCCAAATCTCCATGTAAGAACGTCGTTTTAACATCCAATTGAGCTAACTATAACTCATATAGATTTTATCCTCTAAATCTCCATTTAAAAATGATGTTTTAACATCTAATTGAGCCAACTCTAACTCATATTCTGCAACTAAGGCAAGTAAAATACGAATGGAAGTATATTTTACAACTGGAGAGAAAACTTCATTGTAGTCAATACCTTCCTTTTAAGCAAAACCTTTTGCCACGAGCCTTACCTTAAATCGAGGAGTTGTTTGATTCGGAAATCTTTGCTTTTTGGTGTAGACCCATTTATTGCCAAAAACTCTTTTCTCTTTTGGTAACTTTACAAGTTCCCAAGTTTAGTTTTGATGTAGAGATTTCATCTTTTCCTCCATGACTAACTTCCACTAATCATTTTCACTGTTGCGTAATGCTTCACCGAAAGTGTTGGGGATATCATCATCAATAACTGAAAGTGCATATGCTACCACCATATCTTTAGTAAGCCATCCGAGTTTCTTTATTTCTCTTTTTAACCTCTTTGTTACTATAAAATCATCATTATATACACCATCAATTGTTTCTTCATTTTGTGGGACTTCGGAAGAAATAACCTCTTCTTCAACTCTATGTGTCACCTTCATAGTTGAACCATTCTTTGATGTAGAAATAACTGGTACATATAAAATTGCATCAAACTCCACCCGCTGCAATACCTCTTTAGTCTTGTTCTCCACCTGCTAAGAACTTGAAGCTTTTATCATTGAAACTTCATCAAATGTGACATCTTTGCTATACACAAACTTTTTGTCTTCGAAATCCCAAAACTTGAAGCCCTTTACTCCACTTTTGAATCCCACAGAGATAGCTTTTCTAGCACGAGGATCTAGTTTACCATCTTTGACTGATAATAAGCTGAACACCCGAATATATGAAGGCAATTATAGTCTTGGGCATGCTTTCCAGACTACATTTCCATAGGAGTTTTACCTCCAATTGCAGCAGAAGGCAACCGATTTACCAAGTGACTTGTGTAACTCACGCTTCAGCCCAACACTTTTTATCTAAAGTAACATTAGATAATATACACCGTACTTTCTCCAGTAAAGTATGATTCATACGTTCAGCCACACTGTTCTGTTGCGGAATATGTCTCACCGTGAAATGTCTTTTAACACCCTCGTTCTGGCATACTTGTAAGAATTGATCAGAAGTATATTCACCCCTATTATCAGATTGTAATACTTTGATCTTTCTGCCAGTTTGAGTCTCCACCAATTTCTTCCATTTCACGAAAATCTCTATAACCTCATCATTTGCTCACATGGTGTACACCCACACATGTCTAGAGAAATCATCAACAAATGTAACAAAATAATAGCTTCCACCAATTGATGCAGTCTTAGTTGGTCTCCATACATCACTATGAATATATTCAAGGATCTCACGAGTATCGTGATTAGTTGTACTGAACTTGACCCTTATTTTCTTGCCTACTACACAATGCTCACAGAAATTTAATTTACAGGTTTTTGTATCTTTTAAGAGTCCATGTCTCATCAGAGTTTGCAAAGACTTCTCTCCAACATGTCTCAGTCGTACATATCATAGCTTGGTGGTGTCACTATGCGCCTCAACAACATTTGCTTCATCAGTTGTACCTACATTCAAATAGTACACATTGTGACGCCGAACCCCTTGCAAAATCACCATAACCCAATGTGTAAACTTCATTATACCATCTTCAATGGTAACCTTGTAGCCTTTAGCTTTCAAAGAACCACAGAAAGTAGATTTTTCTTTAAACTTGGAACAAATCTAACATCTTTGAGTTCTCTAATCATTCTATCAAACATTGTGAGCAGAATTGTTCATATCCCTATTGTGCGACAAGGTTGATCATTCCCCATCACAACTACACCGGATTCCAGTTTACAAAAATCTATAAATCATTCATTAAGAGGGCACAAATCATAGGTTACTCTAGTATCAAGTATACATTCACTCGAATTAGCCACGTATACTGCATGAGTAATACTTAGTGAATAATTAGAGTTTTCATCTTTCCGTGCCATGTTTGCTGCTATTGGTTTCTTCCTATCTCTATTTTGAGCCTTTGGACAATCTTTCCTCCAATGGCATTTTTCATGACAAAAGGCACACTCATCTCGAGCTATATTTCTGATTTTGATTTAGATCGATAATTCTTTCTACCACGCTTTTTCTTTTTCTCTCTCGCCCAATCTCTACTCACCAAAGGTTCAGACGATGTTCGTTCAAAATTTTTATCATTATTCTGAATCTCCAAGTTAATCAATGTTGTGCAAACATCTTTAAAGACGATCACACTCTTCCCATATATCAAGGTAGTCACAAAATAGCTATATTTCTCTGATAGTGAGTGTAATAGAATCATAGCCTTAACTTCATCCTTAATATCTTCATCAACATTCTTCAAATCAGCAAGTAACTTTTCAAATCTTGAGACATGATCATGTATTGACACCCCATGCTTCATTCGAAAGCCATATACTTGGCTCATTGTATGAAGACGATTTTCAGAACTTTTCAGCAGGTACTTCTCCTCCAATGTACGCCACAAAGTCACATTACACTCCTCATCTTTCACCAAGTATTTCACCTCCTTGGTCAAACAAGATTTGATCTGACCACAAGCTTTCTCGTTCATACGATCCCAAATTTCTTCATTATACAAATGTCTTTTATTTTTCAGAACAACAACGAGATCGATTTGAATAAGGGCATCCATAACTTCACGCCTCCACATGCCCAAGTTGATTTTTTCATCAAACTTTTCAACATTGATCTTTTGGCCTCCTATAACAAGTGCTGAATAGCGATTTGACAAATCTCATCTCTCACCTGAAGTGTCTCCTAAAATAGTCTAGGTAGATCTCTCCATAATTTTAGAAGTTTCACCTTCTACCATTTTCTTAACGAACTATTTTCACTTGAAAAACAGCCTCTATGATGTTAATTTCGCGTGAATAAATGTACCAAAAAAATTTCCAGGAGACTGGATGGGAACTCATTCCCAATTAAAAACCAGAATCCTTAGACTCTTATATCGCCTTTGTTGACAGAACTTTCCTAGACATTCAAAAATACACACTACTTACGATAGACTATCTCCCAAGTACAAATGGCCGTCTCCACCGTATTCGTGAATAGTACCGTATATGGGAATAGTAACATATACATGAACATTGTCGTATCCCCCAAGTACGAACCGTCGGCTCTGATACCATTTGTTGTGCACGGAATGCAGAATCAAGCGCACTAAATAATTATAGAAAAATAAAAGATACAATAATTACGTGGTTCGGTAATTAAACCTACATCCACGGAGATAAGAAAAAATAATTGTTCATTTAACAATTAATAGAGTACAATATTTGAGTAACGAATTTCACTTCTCAGAAATCCAAATATACCCAGTACTCTCACACTCTGCAGAAAAAATAAATTCTCCAGACACACTTCTCCAACTTCTCTCAAAAGTTTATAAACTTATAAGCTTAACAATTTTGGGATGATTTAGAATGAAGAAATGGCTTCAATTTATAGGCTTCAAGCTTGCACTATTTCATTTAATCCCTCTGCAATTTGTCAATCTTCATCTCTAGTCAATTTGACCAATTTTGCAAACTTTTTCATTTTTCTTCATTTGTTGCAGGATTATCAAATGCCAAATATTTTACAACTTGCAATTTAGTGTCGACTTTGAAAAACAAAAGCAATGCATCTGGCTCACTTTTCTATTTCAACCAAAACTCTTTAACTTTTCAACAGAGTGTTTATTCTATTATTTCGCAAGATATGTTTGGGGTCTTTCAACCCTGTCTTGTTTCTGTTTAGCTCATTATGATGAGCCCCTTTTAATAATTAAAAAAAAAAAAACTGCCTCTTGAGATGCATGCCAACATATTATAATGCTTGGGTTTTCCCTTAGGAGTTTGCCGACGGGAGGACAAAAACAACAAAAGCCATGACTTACAATAAGCTCAGGTTTTTAAAAAGGCATCACTTGCGGTGCCCGCGTCTGGAACTTCACTCACAAGTACAAAAACTGTTCCATATGCCGTGCTCATTAAGCAACTATTAACGAAGAAGAGAGAGCAAGGCGGCCCACCCCATTATATATGACAAAGATGATAGATGTCGTATGGGCAGAGCTCAGAGATGTAAGTGCTTACTAGCATCTGTCAAACAAAAGTAACCTGCACCCCTAAAGACCGGGGAAGTAAATGAAAAGCTCTTCTGAAAAAAAAAACTAAAACAATCGGAAACAACACTTGTGTGCGGTGGCAATGATATGTTTTTCCTTTGGTTATCGGACCCACCAATTTTTGTCTCTCTAGTGGTTCACAAAACCAATTAACATTCTTCGGTTGTACTTGTGCCTCCATAGACATTTCTAATTTGCCAATTTACGTGCACCATGAGGAAGAAAAGTATTGGTAGAGACTAGAGAAGGGTAGAAACAATTTTGTGATAACCAAAAAAAAAAAAGAAGAATGAAATGTATGGTTATTGAACAAATTAAAGAGGAGCTAGAGAGAAAAGTACGGAGTGATCAGAAATTAATCTAGCTAAATGAATAATTTGATCAAAGATATGGTATTTTGTCATTTGGCTGTTATGGTGAGGATCTTTTTGGTGTAGATTCAGTTACACTTGAAATCAAAACTTAAGGCCAGATCTATGCACCATGACTGATTGAACTTATTGTTTGATACTTTTAAATAAGAATTTCAATGTATTTTGAATTGAAATTCACAATAAAACAAATTTTTTAATTGTAAATTAATAACTTTATGACATAAAAAAATTAATTCTTGAATTATTGTAATATACAACATTGATATTCTTGAGCCGGAAATATTGTTTTAAATTTAAAATTTTAAAATTTGTGTTAAAATTTTCAGAGAAATTAATATTTTCTCTTTCATGTATGATAGTTTGTTTTTTTTTTAGCTCATAAATTATTCATCGCTATTTTCATTATACCTTGTAAGTCCTTAATTAAGCATAAAATCTTAACATAATGAAGAGGTAAGTAAACAAGTGATACAACCCAAAAGCCTTAGGAAGGAAATTGCCATTTGTCCCTAAATTTTAACGGTGACTTTTGGCTTTCACATGACAGGAGCTTCCCTAGCAAGTTCAAACAGGTCTTGTCCAGTAACAAATCATTGATCTCTCCTTTATTTTTGGCAATTCAAGCCACACAAAGAATTAAGCATATTTCTATTCTCCTCGGTTAATAGAACCATACTTTCAGTTGCTTATCAAATTCTTTCTTTCTTTACCATTTTCCTTCAGCAATTGGCAAATTAACAATGGCTTCTCCGACATCAGCGAAAAATTTCACTGTTTGCCAACCATTTGCAACGATGGTGTGGGGAAGTGTAGGATTCGGATCTGAACAACCAAATTTCAATATTCCAAATTTGATTATTCCGATTACTTCAGTTACTATATTATCAGCAATTTTTTGGCTCATTCTCAGGCCTCTCGGAAATCATACCTTTGTTTCACAAATGCTAGTAAGCTCTTACATTTCTATAATTTTTATACAAAATAATCTGAAATGCAAGCGTCTACACTTTATAAAATACAAATTAAAACAGTGACTAAATTGCCGTCATTTGTATTTAAAAAAATGTGAACATTGTTAAGAGAGCGAGGAGTAATTTTATTTTCTTTATTTATCTATTTTTTGGTAAGATATGATCAATCAAATTCTTTTCGTTTGTATAACCTGTCGTGGATGCACTAACAGGCTGGAATTTTAATGGGTCCTTCGTTTCTTGAACGCGTGAATGAAAAATTCAGCAACAAAATATTCACGCCAAAGACTATGACGGTGCTTAATGTCTTTGAATCATTAGGCATCATTTACATGGTTTTCCTGCTGAGTGTGCGGATAGATATAAGAATCATCCAAAAGTCCGGTAGACTAGCAATTGTTATAGGCGTTGGATCTTTTGTGCTGTCAATGATAGCAACAATACTTACATCTTCATTTGTAAAGTGGGCCATTCAATTAGAAGAAAATCTTGGCAATTCTCTCAAAACAGTTGCGGCACTAGAATCAACAATATCTATTCATGTGATTCTCGCCCTTTTGAGCGATCTGAAGCTTCTTAACTCAGAGCTCGGCCGCCTTGCTGTGTCTTCATCACTGATCAGTAGCGCAGTAAATTGGTTCGCTGTGCCATTTACTGGCAATTCGAGCGGCCAGGCCGCACAAGCACCACCACCAGGCAGGTTTAAACATGCCGCCTTGTTGATGTTCCTGAGCCTTACATTCATTGTTGTTCTGATTGTTTTTGGCCTCCGACCCACAATGTTTTGGATGATGAGGAAAACTCCAGGTGGAAAATCACCCAAGAGAGGGCATTTATGGTTTGTAAATTTAATGTTGCTTGGCTGTTCACTCTTTGCGGAAATCACAGGATTGCATGGCTATTTTGGAGCTGTAATCTTGGGAATCAACACACCTGCAACCCCTCCAATGGGAGCAAGTTTGGTTGATAAAATTGAATCGATTATTTGGGCTGTATTCATGCCCTGTTTTTTGATAAATGTTGGCAGAAGAGTCAATTTCTTTTCTGTAGGACTTCAAACTTTCTTGACTGTGGAGTTAATTATAGTAGTTGCCACACTGGTGAAATTTGTTGCAATTATAATCCCTTCACTCTATTACAAACTTCCCTTTAGAGATGCTGTCTCGCTTGGCCTTCTTTTGAACTGCCGCGGCCTCTATGATGTTCAAATTTTCAGCCGTGCGATACAGCAACAGGTACTGTGTAATCCTAATTCACTATATAGAAAAAAGCTAATCATGATCTAAATCCTTAACCAAATAACTGGTTTTATCCAATGAGCAGATGATCACAGATGAGAGCTTTGCCATCATGGTCGCTTCGTCAGTTTTGAAGTCTGCCATAATTATACCATTAGTGAGAGTTGTTTATGATTCATCAAGAAGATATGTAGCATATAGAAGACACACTATCCAACACAATGGACGCAACTCTGAGCTTCGTATCCTTGCATGTATTAATGACCCAGACAATGTAGCAACCATTCTTAACATCATTCAAACTTCCAATTCCCCGCAAAGTCCGATAGCAGTCTTTGTTATGAACTTAGAGGAGTACGTTGGACGTTACACGCCGGTTGTCATCCAACATAGATTAGACAGTTTAGAACCTTCTTCTTCTAAACCTAGCAAAATTGATCCTATGATTAACGCCTTGCGACGTTACAAGCATTACCAAAAAGGCCTTAAATCTGTGCACTGCTTCACAGCTGTTGCTCCTTTTCCTTCCATGCATGATGACATTTGTTTGATGGCATTTGAGAAGTGTACTGCTCTAGTGATTTTACCATTCAAGAGAGCAGATAGTCCTCAAATTAGGACAGTGACCAAAAATGTAATCAAATTGGCCCCATGCTCCGTAGGAATCTTGTATTATCGCGGGCTATTCATGGATCCTAAGCCAATTTTTTCACTACAATTGACGATATCTGTGTGCGTGCTCTTTATAGGAGGGCCTGATGATCGCGAGGCTCTGGCATATGGCGCGCGCATGGTAGAGAACCATAGCATCATGCTTACAATTATCCGGTTCATTGCTATGAATCATACTACAAATGACAATTTGATAGAAGAAAGTTGTGATTTAAACATGATTAATGGTTTCAGGATGACCTGTATTAACAACAGCAATGTTGAATACATAACGCGGAGTGTAAAAGATGGAGCTGAGACAGCGGGAGTACTTAATGCTATTGGCGATGATTTTGACCTCATACTGGTTGGAAGAAGACACGATCGCCACTCACAAGTATTATTAGGACTATCAGAATGGAGTGAGATCGAGGAATTAGGCGTGGTTGGTGATATTTTGGCTTCTTCACATTTTGCGAGCAGGGCATCAATTATGGTGATGCAACAGCAAGCTTCAATTGTAGAAGGAATGACTGGGATCTCAAAATACACTTCCAATAACAACCGAATTCCATAGACGATAATGAATCCGCAGTTAGGTCCAAGTTTATGCACATGCACTTGGTGGCCACAGAAAAAGAGTGACTGGCTATCAATTTTTTGAGAGAAGTATAAATATTGGATTGAATTGGAGCATTATATTCTTATTACTTGCTGCAATGTTTCAAAAATCATATGCTTCTCTTTCAAGATCCTGTTAAATTGGAAATTGCACAACTTCTTGTGGTATTGGAGGCTATATTTTCAGCATAGTGGCTTAATTGTTATCTATATATGATCTTTCTGAATATGTAACGCCACTACAAATTAATATCCTTCAAATTTGAACAATTATATTTACATTCACAGGAAAGCAAGCTTTTTGTAGGGGATTGAATTCTGTTAATAATGAGATTAATGATGTGTTCGTAACTGTTGTGCTTCAAATTAAATTTGAAAAATACAATGTTAAAATGTTTGATTAAGACTGACACCCACTTTTATCTTTGTAATTCTTGGGGTTCTGTGTAATTTTAAAAATACAACTTTTAGAATGTCACTTTTACTTTATAGCTAATGTAATGCAACTGTCCCCTCCTATTATTCCATAATTCATGCTTCTCCAACAGATAATCATCTACCATATAAAAGTTACAAGGAAAAAAAAAAAGTGTTGGCCCTCTCACTCAATTTTCAACAATAAACTATCAAATTTGTTTTTCTTAACTGACTTAGAGCACTTTAGAAATAGATTGATTTGGTTCAAGGTAACAGAGTAGTACATGGAGATTTTCAGAGCTATGCTGCCTTAGCAATGGCGATAAAACACCAAACTTAAAAAGCGACAAAAATGGGTTATTTTTATTCATAATCATAATTCATTTGCAGAACATCACATGTTCTGTGCAACCTGGAAGAGCAAGCAATTAGTCCTCATGGTCCCAAAGATCAGCCACGCACCTGAAGGGCCCTGCACTGCTGTTTACAAAGAGTATTTCACCATGCAATAGCCGTTTCTGAAATCATCACAACAACAATATCATATCAATCAATCTCACACTCAGGCCAGACTATAGTTATATATATAGATGCATGCACTTTTGCACAATGAGAACATTACCTGGTCAGTCATACTGCAAAGAGTTTGGAAATCTGGCTCTGGTATTTCCCAACCAAAGGCCTTAATATTCTCCTTGATCCTGTCAGGATGTGTAGATTTTGGGATCACACTTGTCCCTCTTTGAATCCCCCATTTCAGCAGAATCTGGCCGGGGCTTTTGTTCAGCTTCTTTGCTATTCTCTCCACCGTTGGATCATGGATCAGATCTCTGCCTGCTCCCTGTGAGCCCAATGGAGAGTATGCCTGCAAAAGATTCAAAATCCAAATGATCCACCAAAATTAAATATGAATAATGCGAATTATTATTTGGTCTTACAGTGACATGGATGCCATTTTTCTTGCAGGCCTCAAGTATTTTATCATTTCTCCATCCGGGATGCATTTCCATCTGAAGCCAAAAGCACCCACTAAAGGGATATCACATAATAGCTGTTAACAATTTTGTAATGACTAATAAATCTGATTCTGACCTGACAGACAGAAGGCTTTGTCTTAGCAAAGTTAAGTAGTTTATTGAGCTTCTTCAGAGTAAAATTGCAAACACCAATATCCCTAACAAGACCATCCTTCACAAGCTTCTCCATTTCTCTCCACACACCTTCCATATCAAACTCCAAAACCTCTCCATCTTTCGGAGGTCTGCTGGCTCCTTCTTTTAGCCTAAATGGCCAATGAATCTGTAACCAACAAGAAATGCAATTTGAAAGACACATACATTGCTCCATTACTCGTACGCGAAAATTTTGATGAATGAGAAACAAGAACATATATAATATGCAATTACCAGATAAAGATCAAGGTAATCAAGTTGGAGTTCTTGAAGGGTATTGTTCAATGCACTCCGAACTCTATCTGGAGACAAATCTGCGCACCTATATATTTTCTCCATGAAATATGAAAAGATATTACAACATTTGAAATTATTATATCTTACAAAGTACAAACTATTCACATTATAATCAACGTCTCCACGTAGCTCGAAAATGTGCGTCTAAAATATTGTTATAGTCTTCAACATACTTTTAGTTTTTTCAGGTTAAAATTTTGAGTCCCATTGAAATTCAAACTAAGAGTATGTTACCACCTGGTCAATGGCCTAAGCGGTGACCAGCATTAATAATTTGGTCACTTATTGATCATTAATGTATTGTGATGTATTACCATAGCTTAGATGTGACAAAGAGATCCTTTCTCTGGATCCCTGTTTGCATGGCCTCCTTGAGTGCCAGCCCTATCTGCAAGAAAATGGAAAAATAAAATAAAATAAATAACTTTTTTAATGGTGAATCTTGCAATATGTGAAGAGATCAAGAGTGTGAGAGACATTTTCTTGAACACCATACTGCTTGGCAGTGTCAATGTGTCTGTAGCCACCCTGCATCGAAATCAAAAGCACTTGTAACTTGAAATATTTTATAATGTAATGTGAGCAAAATATGAAATAAAATGTGATAGTACCTCAACAATGGCAGTGAATACAGACTTGAAGGCTTCATCTCCACTTTTCCAAGTGCCCAATCCAACAGCTGGAATTGTGTGGCCACTCAACAGCTTAAACGACTCGGCTTTATGATTAGTCGGTTCGATATTTGACTGAGCCATTCTTGTTCTTGTCTTTGCAATTGTAATTTTTGTCGGTAACACTGAAGCTGTTGAATCTTATATTAGATTTACTGCAAGAATTACACAAGGGATTATAGGGACTCTGAATAAGTGCATGGCTTCTTGCTTGGGAGACACGTACTGACAAAACAGTTAAAGAGGCATCCGTGCCTTAATGCTTTCTATTTCAAAGAAAATGTCAGCAAGTTTTTAGATTTGAGATTCGGCTAATTTTGGGTGGGCTAAATGAATAGACTTGAGGCTTCATTTTGACCTGTTGGTGCCATAATGGCCTAAGTATGTGTGAGCTTAAAATGAGGGATGCGTGTAACATCAGCACCATAAATTGAAACCGAATTCCCTATGTAAGAGAGAGTTTTAGCCAAAAGTTTCTCCATAATTGGATTTCTAGATTTGACTTGCCACAGTAATTCACTGTTTGTGCAATTAATGTACTAAAAATGAAATTTCCTCTATCTATTTGATCAGTGGTGTCAATCACTTGATATGATAATACGATTACACAACAGCTCAACACAATACCAAATGCAACCCATTTTTGCATTGTCAAAGAGGTTTAATTAAATACAGAGTACTGCTAAATGGCCATGCCCTTCTCTCTCTTGTAGCCTACAATAATTATTAAAATAATAATTAAAAAAATGAGCCAACAGTAATGTTTTTAACATTATCCCCAAGCACGAGATCTGCATCGGAGCCGACGACGAGATCTATATTCGGTGCTGACCATGAGCACTCCAACAATACAGGCAGCTTTGCAGTTAATGAAATTGTTATGGTTCATTGATAACTTCCTCCCTTTTATTACATTCAAATAAAATTAGTTTCTAGATGAGTTTTATATATTTAAATTGTTAGAATTTTTTTAATTTAAATTATTAAAATGTTAATGAATTAAATTTTTACTAGACAAAAATTAAAAAATTAAATCAGTTACTTATTACTAATACACATGGAGAATTTAGAAAATGAGCATGCATTTAAAAAATTACAAGAAACACGGGCCAACAATATAGTTGAAAATGTACAACCGAAACAATATGACCTAACTCTTAGGATGTTATTTGGTAATCATAAAAAAATGTTTGCATTTTACAAAATTTATGATAAACAAGTGGGGTTTCTTATGAAGATGGAATTGGTACACAAGAGACTGATGAATTGTAAAATATGCAAAATTTGCATGTGACCGTAGCGCCAACTGGAAAAGTAAATTTAATGTGAAAAATGGTTGTAATGCTAAAATTGAAGATTATCTAAATGAAGATGAAAAATAGGTTATTTGGATTTTAAACCTTCAACACAACCAAGGATTCAGTCCAGTCAAAGCTAGATATTTCTCTTACGATAGCAAAATTAGTGCAAGTACAAAAAATATATTGAAATGAATGATTGTGCAGGAATTATAATAGTCCAAAATCTTAATTTTATTGTTGTTGAAACTAGCAGGTATGAAAATGTCTCATTCTCATTAAAAGATTGCATAAATCTTGTTGACAAAACAAGGCAATTACAGCTTGAAGAAGGATGTACTATGGTGATTTTAAAGTACTTCTAGAAAAAGTAAGCAGAATGTAAGGAGCTTTTTAGCATTGATTTGGACTAGCATGATTGATTAAAGAATGTATTGTGGGCAAATCCGAGGAATAAAACAGCTTACAAATATTTTAGAGATGTCATAATATTTAACACTACATATTTTACCAACAAGTATGACATGTCATTTGCTCCCTTTGTCAGAGTTAATCGGCCAATATTTCGTTAGGATGTGAATTGATTTCACGCAAAAATATGGAGACATTTATGTGGTTATTATGTATAAATTGATCAACCTAAAGCTTAAATATTCACATATTCTTCTATTTCTAATCATTTCAAAATCTAATATAAACTTTTTATTTGTTTTATTCACAGCATTTAAATTAAACATGTTACAAATAATGGAATTTATACACCAAAGGAAAGCTTTTTTCTATAGATGATATGAGAATGACAGGTTGATTGTGAAACTACCTTACCCTTGTTGACAAAATAAGGCGATTACAACTTGGAGAAGGAGATAGTATGACAATTTTAAAGTACTTAAAAAAAAAGCAAGTAGAATGTAAGGAGTTTTTTTAGCATTAATTTGGACGAGCATGATTGATTGAAGAATGTATTATGGGTAGATCCGAGGAGTAAGGCAGCCCACAAATATTTTAGAGACGTCATCACATTTAACACTACATATCTTACCAATAAGTATGACATGTCATTTGCTCCCTTTGTTAGGATTAATCATAATAGTCAGTATTTTGTTAGAATGTGGATTGATTTTACAGGAGAATATGAAAACGTTTATGTGGTTATTATGTATAAATTGATCAATCTAGAACTCAAATATTCACATATTCTTCTATTTCTAATCATTTCAAAATTTTATATAAACTTTTTATTTGTTTTATTCACAGCATTTAAATTAAAATGTTACAAGTAATGAAAATTATACACCAAAGGAAAGCTTCTTCTATAGATGATATGAGAATGGCGGGTTGATTGTCATTGCGAAACTACCTTACAATTGCAACATGAGAACACTTTAAAACTTAAAGTTATAAAAATTCATGGACCCATCCATCTTCTTTTCTAATTATTCTATGGAGAAGGCTAAAGTTTAACGAGTGATTCTCAAATTCATTATCGCGTGATTTGAACATTTCAATGAACACTTAATTTTTCTTTTTGACAAAGCACAATAATAACTCAAAGATGTTGCAATATTGCATTCATCATTGATATTCTAAGCCAAAATTGATATTTGCATTCCTAATTATAAAGTATTACATCAGTACAAAAAGGTAACATGTATGCAAAAATGTAAAACTGACAGGAATATGGAACTAAGGAGTGAGATAGGACATAATTAGAGCTCATAAAAATTAAAGCATGTACAAAACAAAACAAAATTAGAGACAAGATGGAAAGTGAAGAGCCAAAAATTTGGTGCATTTGAGAGTCGAAAAATGAAATACTTTAACAATTTGCAAAATTATCAAGCTTTACAATTTGGGTCAAGGCCATTATCAAGCTTCTACAATTTGCTTTGTTACGCATCAATATAATATTTTTCAAATCAAGTTATCATTAAAAAATTATCACAAATCACATAATTGAAATTTTTATAGAATTATCATAAATCACAGAACTATCATAAAACAAGTACAATATATTAGAACTTATTTAACTATTTATGCCTCAATGATTCCAAAAATGATCACAAATCACATAATTAATTTTTTAAAAATTATTTGACAAAAAAATTGATTATGTACACGAATGCGAGAGAGAGAGAGAGAGAGAGAGAGAGAGAGAGAGAGTTAAATGGGACGTTTGACAATGTTGGAATGATGGCAGTGGCTTTGTTGGCTCTGTGATATGTAGGTGTGGTGGCGGTGGCTTTGTTGACTCTGTTATAAGCCGACGTGGTGGCAGCAGCTCTATTGACTGCAAGGTTATGACTTTTGTTTCTTTTTTTTTTAAGAGATCGTTAACAGTAGACTGTTGGCGGACAAAATGACCATTTTTTTTTCAATAGAACGGATGTGTAAGTCTTTAGGAGAGGAGAGCTACTAACAGAAAAGAATAATGTTTAACAATAAAACTAAAGAGGCTTGGTTCACTACCCATTAGTCTGGTTTTCATTATCAATCCAATAAGGTTCCTCCTAATAATGACTCTAGTTAGACTTCTTCTATGATGTTTATGAAGATAAGCATTCGGTATCCTTCCTTTATCTAGGCGGGTAGGTTAGTCAAGGTAAGCGCATTCACAGATTCTGCATGAAAGAAAGGGGTAGCCCTTTTTTTTTTTTAAGTCTGTTATACAGAGATATTACTGACATTACATCAGACATTACAATTAATATTTACAATCATACTATATAACTGAGACCATCACCAAATAGATGCCCAACTATTTTAAACCCTCTCTAATATTCGAGTGGTACCTACTCAACTCACATTTCGTAAGGGAGAGGCTGTCTCCACTCAATTAATTGATAATTGAGAAAGAGCTGAAACTAACCTCCATAATGCTCTTATGGAAGCTCGAACCATTGCATTCAACAGAACCCTTGCACTCAACATTATAAGTACAAAACTTCTCCCATTGGACCAAAGATCCTTTGGTAAGAAAGGGACAGCCCTGGTTCCTTTGAATAAGGCAAAAACTCGTAGGTGGGAACTCTGTTATTGTGGGTCACAAGTAAAAGAGAGAAGGGCACATGAAACGACAATATCGTTCCTTCCTTCATCTTTTTGGCCATTTAGCATTTACCTCAAATATATGGGTTTTAGAGGTGTTTCAAAGTCATTTTGTTTTCAAAAACAATCTTTGTAAAAGTGATGCAAGTTCTTAAGGAATGTTTAGAGGGTTGGTCTGCATATCAATAGAGGAACAATTGACGGTTTGATAAATTTTGAAAAATAATTAACAACATTCATATCCGTACCCAAAAACCGAAAGAAACAAAACAGCAGGCTGTCGAAGAAATTCAATTTCTTCAAGCCCATCATGTTACATGTGACACCACGCCCCTTCCTACCATTAACACCACTTTCACACGTTAACATTTGTTCTATTCTAACTTCCAACACCCGTGACAACTGTTGGATTCTCCAAATTTGCAAAATTTAAAATCCAACTCAAAACACTTACCAAATCCCTCATCATCTGCACAAAATCTTTCTCCTACTTCAGCTATTTTTTAGTTTTTTTTTTTTTTTTGGTCCTCTTATTGATAAATCCAACACCCAATAATAATAATAATAAGAAGGCCAAAAATAAAATAAAAGACGCCGTGACCATTAAGTAGTCCCTTTCTAATTCCAGACACATAAAAGTCACCTGCCTGTAAGGTTGATTCCAGCAGGCATCTCTCTTCTTTCAAGAGCGTACACAAACGCAGTCTAAATAAAGTTAAAAGAAAATAAAAAAGGCTTATTACAAGTAAAACACATTGCTTCGCTTTTGTCTCATATCCACTACTGTAATTCTGAAAACTGAAGCCCAATTTCAAAACCACTCAAGTAATCAGGACCCAATTTCAAAACAAAGTTGGAATCTTCGTTTCTTCTACTATATACTATATGAACACAAAGAGGCACAGAAATGCTGATACTCATCATCTGTTTTTCATTACATTACAACTACTAATTAGACTAATAATAAGGTTCACAGCCATTACTTAATTAATCTCTCAAAAAGCAGAAAAACAGAAACAAAGAGACCAAAATACCCTTTTAATATCTAGTCATCATTATTTTTGGTATTACACCTAAACCAGGGAGGATTTGCGGACAATGTAACGATAAGCAGCGACCTTTCTTCTCCGGGAAGAAGAGTTATCGACGGAAAGAACCAATTTGCCTGCTTCTTTCGATGTAAAGGAGTTGCAAATTGCTTCTTCAGAGGGTGAAATTTTTCTGGGTTTTTCAACAGCAATTGTGTAGCTGCCTTCAGCATTTGGCACAAATTCTGCACTGTACTCCAAGTCCCAGCCTCCAACAACAATGTCCCATGTAATTGTTGCACCAGCCTAATTGATTGATTACAAAACATAAACCACAAGCAAAATTAGCACAAAACAAAGATTAATCAAGAAAATTAAGCAGTTAAAAAACTTCATAATTTTTGTTAATGAACCTCAATGCCCTCAATCTGTATGTTAACTTTCTCTCCCCCTTTGACAGTGAACTCAGAAGCTGGTTTAGGGGGACCATTGTTTAAATCACTGGGTCGACTCAGTCCACCATACTGTACGGGAATGTCCTCTGGCCTTACAAATCTAAATCATCAGAAACACCACATCCAGTCTCATCAGACCAACTAGAAATGACAAGATCTCAGAGATTAGATGTCAACAAACTCAAACCCATTTAAATAAATTGTAAAAAAAAATGATACAAAAATTATATTAGAGATTCTGCGAAAAGTTTCCCCTAAAAAGAAATCATCCATGAAGAACCAAAAGAGCTAAAAGACTTACTTGTAAAGCGTCTCAGCAACATTCCCCTCCTTAGAAATCACAAACTTGCTCTTAGTTCGCTGAGTTAAGAATGGACTGAACATTGAGTACAGCATGCTGAAGTACCAATGGCACATTGATAAAAATCTAAACTCAAAACCCACCCAAAAAAACCCACAAATTAGAAAATGAAACTCTCATAGTATTATCAGATTAGAGTGAAAAATTGAAGAAACGAAAAGCAAAAATATACCTTCCGGGCAACCATTTCAGGATAATTATCTTGAAAAAGAGAGAGGATCTGATTAGAGGCAACCCTAAGCTCTCTCTTGGGCATGTCTTTAAGATCAGTGACTTGAATAATGGAATTAACACCTCCAGGCTTAAAATGCAAGAGATTGATGCCTCTTTCCAAAACCTGAACTCTCCATCTCAAAAATTTTTTGAGCTTCTCATCGTCCCCAAAGATCCTTTCATACATATCCTTGTCTCTAAAGACCCCATAAGCATTGTAACACACAGGGTGGCCTTCTCTGTCGTAACCCTGCATATAAGCTACCACGCCTTCGAGTTCCTTGAACCCCAAGTCCTCCTCAACGATGCCGTCTGCTCCAAACTCTTTTCTCCAAGCCAAGCATTTCTCCAGCATGTTGAAAGAATCTAGAACCCTGAAGTCCCTTGCTCTCAGAAACTTGAGCAGAATCACATCGGCTCTTTCGTCACCGGTACCCAGAAGGGGAATCCCCCACATGGAGCATTCGTCCTCACCAGAGCCGTTGTGGGAGTCGGCAAGCCTGTTCTTGAGCTCTTGTAAGGCCTTCTTTTCGGAGGATTTGAGTTGAGAGACGAAGTAAGAGTCTTCTTTGAAGGAAGGAGAGCGAAGAGTGGCGGCTTCCATCAGAGAAGCGACGAAGGATTTCTTGGTACTGGTGTACGGTTTAGGTGAGGCCTCTGGGGGTGGGGTTTTGGGTTGTTGAAGGGACATGGGTGAGGGTGATGACTCTGGTACTGTTACTGCTTCCATTAATGGGTGCTTTGAGTAAGACCCAGATGGAATCTCTCTCTATCTCTCTGCGAGTGTATGCTTTGTATGTGTTGGTAATAACAACAAAAGTGAAGCAATGCCGAAGAGAAGCGAAGTTCGTCAAAGAGAAAAAGACTAATAGTCACTCTTTTGTGGTACTGAGGAAACAGAGACACTGTTTTTTTTTAAAAAAAAACAATAATAGTACTGAACTAAAGAGAGATGAAGAAGTAGTCTGAGAGGAAGAGAGAGATGAGCCGCGATTTTGGTTTGAACAAACCACAGTGGCTTAAAAAGAACCGAGGTACCAAATTTGAATGTGTGGCAAGTGCATCCACGCACTATGCAGGGCGCGTGTTATTACGATAAAACATTTGTGCCCTCAGTTTTCATTTAATAACAAATAAGCCATAGTTTGCCTTTTTGTTTCATCACAAAATTTTAATGAATCTAAAATTTAATTGATATCATACTAGCCACTCGGCCAACCCATTGCCCTCACTGTGAGGACAATAATTCGAGTTATCATGAATTTAAATTTTTTAATTAATATTATTAAATGAAATTAATTTATATAACTATTTTTTTATAAAATATAAATAGAAAAGAGACATCTTTCGTTTGTAAAGGTTATAAATTTCAATATAATATTATAATCCTAGTTATATTTTTTATTATAAAAATCAATATAATTATCTATTGTAATAGTAATTATAAATATTTATCAGTATTTAAAAAAAATTTGATATCATAATAGTAATTGAATTGTGAGTAAATATAAAAGTAAGTTATAGTTAGTCTATATAATTTTTTCAAAGTACAGTCGTTGATATAATTATTTTTATAAAATAAAGTAACTAAGAAATATGTTAAAAAATAATATCTTAATAAATAAATAGATACTAAAATATTTTTGCAATATATGATAAAAATTATGAATAATTTTTTAAGTGATTTCATATCTCAATTGATATGTTATTTATCCATTGAATAGCGAAATCATTAAATAAGTATTTTCATATTGTTATGAAATTTCACTATCCAATGGATAATTGATAATTGAAAACATGTGAATATTTAGAAAATAATAATTATAATTTAGACTTGGAACTAAAAACACAAACAACCATTGATTTGTTTCAAATTCTTTTTAAGAAAATAGCAGCAAAAACTATTAATATAATTAACAAATTTGACAAATAAATTGCATAAAAATATAAATCATATCTTTATACGTAATGTTTCTGAAATGTGAGGACCAAAATATTATTATCCAAAACACATGAAGTCAAGCTGAAAACTGAAGCCTGTACGGAGGGGAGGGGAGCGGTGGCGGTGGCTTGTAGAAGCGGTGATAATAATTGATGAATTCAGAGCTGAGACCGGGGCACGGGTTTGTTGGGTCTTTGGAGAACGGGGACCCACAAAAGCATAAAAAGTTTTATTTTTTTCTCCTCCGTGGGGCCCAGTGTCCGTTCCCAAGCTCGAATCTCGGGAGCCACGACCAGCAAACAAATGGTACTTTTCTTCTTGTGAAACAATTTCAAAATTGTCATTTTATTGTATCTTTGGTCGTTAGGTAACTTAATCAACGTAAAACCCAAGTAATTAACCATAATTAAGCTGGCGTACTAAATTAACTTAATACAGCAGGCGTTTGTTAAGTCAAGTGCTTTCTGGACTAGTGCTTTCTGGCCAAAGTGCCGTGTGTGGTCCTCTAAAGCAGCAGATTTGTTGTCCAAGTTTTGGGCGACTAATGACTTTTCTCCTTCTACTTTCATAATTTAGTGACGGATTTTTGGTTCAGGCCTTGATAATTAGAATCCAAGAAACAAATCATGAAAGGTGAAGGTATTTCTACCGAGCTATATAATGTGTCTTGCCGTATACAGCATCATTGGGTCAATGGGGGCACGAGTAATTAGTCAATACACAAATGATGAGTCTAAGTTTGCGACAATTGAACATCCGACGAAGCAAAGTAAATATAGAGGAAACATCATTTGAATTTTGAAAATAGAAGATTACTGGATCTCATAATCCAGAGGTAACTGACGACTACTCATATACTGGGGGGTAGATTTTTGAACTCGTACCCGATTGATTTGTGTGTTATATGTATAATATAAATAAAGAAAAAACACATTTAGGTAACGCATTAAATTTAATAGACATCTCAGCGATGTTAATTTCTTCAGAATATTATTTAATGAATACATCCCAAATACTTACCGTGTATACATCATTTTCTCTTAAACAATAAATAATATATCACTTGATAAGAATCTAATAAATAAATTTAATAAGAGCTCACAATGAGAGAAGTCTTGCACTTACAATGTTCATTGTAAAAGTTCGAGTTTCCATAAGAGATTTATGGGGATTAATTTTAGTACACTCTCAATTATCAACATAATTGTGTGGAATACGCACGTCTCGAATATTAAAGAGAATTTAAAATATATGCGTAAGTAATTCAGTGTGTCAATGTATGACGGTTGTCTTAATTATATAGTATGATTATAAATATTAATTATAATATCTGATATAATATCAATAACATTTGTATATAACATACTTCAACAAAAAAATAAATAAATCTAATATACCAAAAAACAAATAAGATTTTGTTTTTCGTGTATGGGATAAGCTCAACATATGCCCCCATAAGAAATTCATGCTAATAATAAAATATAAAGCTAAGGAGTAATTTTGTAAATATTAAATACTATAAAATAATAATAATAATTAAAAAAACAAAAACTAGACTGCTTCAATAGACTAGGCGTATGACTTTTGGATTTCTTGCTGGATTGCTCACCTCTATATATATTGAAACAATGCAAGAAAAATAATTTTAAGCTCATTATGAGACATCGTTTTCGAAGCCCTACCACCTTGCTTCCATCATTGATGCTGCAATCTAGGTGTTGAAAACGATTAGCGTGAGTTATGTCATGTCAATTTCTATTGGAAGTAGATCACAAGTTACAAAAATGAATTTTGCACATTATGTTTTTCGGAGGAACGATTTATTATTACGCAAAATGGCGTACATGAACAAAAATTCTTTTTTATATTTATTTAGCTTCTGATTTTTTCAATATTCAATCAGTAAGCAAGGCCAGCTTAAAAGTTATTAATGACCTCTATTAATGACCTTATTAGTGATTTTGGATTCCAAGAATAATCCCACATTGTCCCACTAAAGTTTATAAACGTGACAACAAAAATATTTGAAAATTCAGCCAGTGGGCGATTACTCATTGGTTAGACTAAGACCCATAATTTACCTTTAAGAAGTTCAGGGATAAAATATTAATAAAAATATTCTTTCAAATTCAAGATTCAACTTTATATTATTTGGATATTCAATTTTTCATAAAGAAATCGATTAATTTCCCTTCAAATTGCACTTCATTCACAGAGAACATTGGCCTTTTCCACTACGACCTTTGTATGGGCTTGTGAAAACTTGAGATTGGAATTTGGATTAAAACGGAGATTTTTGGCCCCACTTTCGAGGGAAATTAAGGTGGAATATTGTCATCGGATTCTAAAAGGAAAAAGCCATTTATTTAGTAGGAAAGAGGGAGAATATAAATGTGAATTTTTAGGGATCCGATTAGGTAATTAAGCTTGGGCATTGCTATTTCATTTTTCGCTTTGGACCCATTAATCATTTTACCCCCACCAAGTAAGCCTTTAGCTTTCCACTCTCAAATTCAAACAAAATGGGTCTACTTTGACAAACAAGAAGGGTAGAGTGACACGTAACCCTAAGATTGTCAAAAACCCTGAATCTTTATCCATATTTCATCATTTGGAGTACAGAAACATTCCTCTTTCATTTAGGAGATTAAGGCTACGTTTAGCATTAGAAGAGAAAGCACTGAGAGGCCTAATGGCCTATATTATGTGCACTCATTGCTGTCCATTACGCCCAGCTCTCGAAAAGGAGCTCCTCAAATCTAGAAAATTTGAAGTACAGATAAGTTTAAGTTCGCTTATACATGGGAACTCGTGAAAGGTTAATGGTAAATTCAAAATTATACAAAAGTACTCCTTTCTCCTTTAGCTTTTTCTTGTTTGCACCAAAATCACTTTTGACTTGTGCATACGCCTGATTAATAATTAATCATACCCTTTAATCATCACTCATTAGCGTCCGAAAAGGTCACTAGTGTCCTAATTTCTCTCATCTAATTTTTTAAATTAAATAAAAAAATTATCTACAGTTAATTTTTTTTAAAAATACATAATTTTTTTTATTAAAATCCACATAAAATTATTTTTTTTTATTTTTCCACTTTTATTTAAATAACTTTTTTACCCTCAAATGTAAGAGATAAATTATTCACTGACTACCTCTTTTTTCGTTTTTTTTAAAAATACATAATTTTTATTTTATTTTATTTTTATTAAACTTCACTTGAAATTATATTATTTTACACCTATCTATCACTGTATTATTGTAAAATTATAATTTTACCCTTATTATATCAGTAAAATTCCAACGGTGTTATAACGAGAGTGAATTAAGAAAAAAAATATTAACTTCATGTAGAGTCCTGTAAATTTTTTTTTGTATTTTTAAAAAAATTAGAAAAAACAAAAAAGAAAAAACCTAAGCTTCTCATATCAAAAGTAAAATTTAGATATTTTTAATCGAACATGTGATATTTAATTATAGGCTGGCGCTAAGTTACGTCAAGTGTAACTTACGCCTCTTACAACAACAGTATTCGGTCCCACCAATAGTACTATTACTGTGAGAATGCCGTAAATTACGCTTAACGTAACTTAAAGCCTCCCTTAATTATAATCATTGAAACAACTACTGTTGATTGAATTCAATATAACACATATTTCGCGTCATATTTTTAACTCGTATGTATTATTTAATTATAATTGTTAAGCAATCACCTATTATATCTAATGGCTGTAACAATTACTCTACTTAGTATATGCTTCAACTTAACTAAACCCTTCTTGCTACCAGAAAAGCACTCCCCCTCCTGGTTGTGTTCAATTAAAAATCTGCAGATAGCAGATGCAATGTTGCAGCAGATGTTCTTACATTATTATTGGAAGCATGTGAAGCCATATTAATCTATAATAATTTCTTGAAATTTATACATATGACAGTCAGTAAACCAGTGCTTGAAAGACAATTTCTTCTTATTTATCATGAAATGTTGTGATGCAAGCTGCAAAAGAATACTAATTTTGTTTGTTTATAAATCCAAAAGATCTATTTGTTGCATCTAGTGTGTCCGGGGAAGATGAGTGAGCCAAAATTTCAGCTGCTAAAAGTTGTTAGTATGCTTTTAGGCCCAAAAAAACAGATACTCTGGCACCTGAAAAGAATATCTTCTCTGCTTAATCAAATGAAATTTTTAGAATTAACCCACTATATTCCGATCAAGATTCTTCCAAAACATGATCTTTTAATTCTTTATGTCCCACCATAACGACTTTAACTGATTAAAAGAAAAAAGAATAAGGATTACAGCTCATGTAGGATCCAAATTTCAACAATTAGACAAGAAAACAGGAAAGCAAACTAAGTTGTTTTTTCTTGATCACGAATATGGTAGCCATTATTAAATTAGAAAAAAGGTAACTAACTGGGTGCCATTGTTTTATCAAGCTGTTTCATTGAACCATCCAACTAAGTTATTTTATTTTTATGTTTATGCCTCCGCTCTTCCCTGGCTTGAGTTTGTTTGATTAACAAGTAACCAGTATGGCTCAAGCAAAAGAAACATGAACAGAGTCAAACAAACAGCTACTGAGAATCCACTGGCAGGTCAAATATGATTGTTCATTTATCATATGATCACTCTTTTTTTACTGCAAAAATTGCAGGCCCCTGTTGGGTCTTCTGAACCTTTTGAGCCAATACATGCTCGCAGCCCATTACTCAATAAGATCCATATTAGTATTATTACTCCAACAGTTACCAGATTTGCTGAATTTTGCCGTGTGCGTGATACAAACGCAGAGTCCGCTGGAATCGGTTCAAGCTCTTAACATGCTTAATGAGTTATGGGGCTTTGTTTTCCTGGCAATTTCACAATCCAAAATTTGGTTTTTTTATTGCCTTGTTGTTGGCTACTGTGAAAGCATTTGGGAAAAACATGGGTGATTTTTGGGTTGCCCACGACATCTTCCATTGCGTATCAGAGGGGCTAAAGAGTGAAGATAGGTCTACTTTCTCTAGACAAATGCAGCAGTCCTTGGCACACATTATTGCCAAAAAATAAATAAAAACTGCTTGTGTTCTTCCGTTTCTTAGGGTAAATTTTAATTCATGTACATAATAAAATGATAATTTTTAATTTATTTCTTGAAAAAATAAAAATTTTAATTTATTTTTAGGCATTGATATTTTTTTTTATTTTCTTAACAATAAATAGAGTAAATTATTATTTTCATCTTTTAAAAAATAGATTAAAGGTTATCATTCTAAACAAAGGAAAAGGATAAATTAAAATTTACCCTTCAGACTAGGGTTTGCTGCCCAACAGTAAACATTTTTAAAAAATAAGATATTTACAGTAACTTACAGTAATGTGGAATACTATTAAAATAAGTAAATATAAAAAAAATGGAATTAAGCGGATGAATGAATGAATAAATAAAATTTGACGAACCGTAAATTAAAAAAAAAATAAAAATTGTAGTAGCTCGGAGAGAACTCAGAGCTATTGCGTGTTCAGAGATGCACAATTCAGGAGATTAAAAATCTGATTATATTAGTCTTGTCTTAGCGGCAAAATAATTGATTGATTGATTGATTTGATTGGTGAGGGGAGGCCTGCTGCCCCTGCTAGGCTGCTACAGCCTGTTTCTTTGTAAAATTGCAAATTCCTTAGACCCACCGACCCTCACATGCTCAGTCCTAACTCCTCAACCGCTAATGCAGCTTTTCTGTTTATTAGGGCTTTTTTAAAAATGTACAAGGAAAGACATACTCGAAGGGATCATCATTAGCATTTGGCAAATGGAGGGAGTCGTGCTACAATGTGTCCAAGAAAATATGGTAAAGCACTCACCCACAAAAACAAACAAACAAATAAGCAAAATGGAAACTCGAAAAAGTAAAGCAAGATTAAAGCAGCGGTTGCGGCGGACAGGAACAGGGTAACCGATTTGTTGCGGTGTGTTTGTCTGTAGCAGCATAATCGAACAAAAGCTCTATTATGCTATTGGGTGCGTGCGATGTTTGCTCGTTTCTTTCTTTTGGAGACACAACTCTGAATGATCATTGAATGATTTGGGCCAATTACTAGTGAAGGGCCCTTTTCATTAAGGATGCCGATTCAATAAGTGGGTGTGGCTTCACTGAAAAGTAGGCCTTTTGGCAATCCTCAAAGCTCCTTGGAAAACTTGTTTCTAATTAAAATAACTTAAATAATCAAATATAATTTACTTATTTTTTTTAAATGAAAATTTGATTAAATATTTAAATAAATTATTATCTTAGCGAAAATTGTACACCCACCCCTTTTCATTATTAATATTTTAATAAAAATATTTTTTTAGAGAAAATCATAAGATTTTAGGATTATAAAAATATAAATTATATAATAAGAAGAAAATAATTTAAGATTTTAAGATTTAAATATATTTTATAAATAAAAATCTTAATAATAACTTTTTTAGGGTAAAAATTATGAAAGATGATTAATTTTAATATTTGAATTTGTATTTTATAAATTAAACTAAAAAAATTTAAGAATAAAATTCAAGAAGTGTGTTATAAGGATTTTTTTAGGGGTGTTAAAAGGTTAAAAGCTCCACTCTTGACTAAACTCTTTATTGAAAAGCTTCCATTACTATAATTGTGCGTTTACTAAATAAAAATCGGAACGGGTTGAAATCAGAATAAATAGGAATATGAATGGGCTGGAATGTGAATCAGAATAAGTTATTTACTTTAGCTATAGGAATCGGAATTGGAATGTGATTCATTTATATTGTTGTGTTTAATTTATCCTGGAATCGAAATATATTATTATTATTATTATTATTATTATTATTATTATTATTATTATTATTATTATTATTATTATTATTATTATTATTAAATCAATCGAGCCATAGTATAATTTCGAGAAGTACTTTTGGGGCCAAATCTTTATTTCAAAAAATTATGAATCAATTCCATAAAGTTAGCGGCTAACCGCTAATCTTTAAGCAGCTAACCAGCTACACAATAGTTTTGGAATATTGATTCCAGAGAGTTAGCGGTCAACTGAGTATTCTAAGCGACCAACAGCCTGTGATGCATTTTTGGCTATCAATTCCAAAAGAGTTAGCAACTAACCGGCTGCGTGCCAGATTTTGAAAATCTCTCTAAGAGTAACATAAGTGGCTAACTGGTAACATAATAATAGTAATAATTAATAATAATAATAATAATAATAATAATGACATTAATAGATAAATAAATTGAAGTAAAAACAATAAGGATACTTAAAATGCATATATAAATTCGAAACGATTTTTAATACAATACAAGTTCCAACGATGCTAATAAAAACATAAAAATTAAAAATCCTTACATAATACAACCAAGCAATTTTGGTTCCCAACATAGCAATACAAGTACAAAAGTTTTGACATTATCATCGGATTACATCCCGCGATGAAGCATTTGGATGACATATCATTTCTTAAGGTGATTAGACAAGGTAAAGAACACACGTAACAAATCATATTTCGTGGCCAATATACTAGTCACATATATATTTCTTTATCACGGTCCTTCAATTTTGCTCATTTCTTCATATAACTTATCTTACAAATCAACTATATCCTTATTAAAAGTAGAAAACACATTAATCAACCTATCAAGCCTATGTACTATTGCCACCACCAACTTAACCATTGCCCCAATATTTGAGCACATTTGATCAAATGTTTTGTCTTTGCTTTTTCTTGTTTGTCGAACTACTTGGAGCTTAATCTAATTGTTGAGGAACAACATTCAATTGTGGAGTAATACCATCACATTCACGTATTTCTTCTCCATTATCATCTACATTGCTAGCATTAGCTCCAGTTGCTCTATCCCGACCATAAATGTCAGACAAAAGTGTAATAATGAGGAAATGGTTTGTTGAATAAACCAACTGCCCTTTTTTTCGATAAAAATAATAGCAATAATAATGTGTTAATAATACAAATCCAAATTAAGTAATAAAAATAAAACTATACAATTAAAAACTTTACCTTAACATACTCATCAAAAACATCATTTTTCACATATTATCATCATATTATCAATATCCCAACCAAACCCATTAAGAGATAACGTATCTGACATAGCACACCATTTTTGCTTGAACCATTTAACTCTAGACTCAATGTGAAGGGATGCTTTCAGATGACATCTGACAATTTTGCTTATAACATATTTTTCAATTGTTGTAAATTTGGTTAATATAGGCTTCCAAATCACAATCTGTCATCACTACTCCTGTTTGATCACGATCCATTACCACAAATCTTGTTAGATCACGATCCGTCATCAATGATCTTTTAGATTATGACTCAAGTTTGATCTGCACTTGACGTGTGTGCGCCTTTATCACAACTAAAAGCAACTAGCAAGAGAAAAATATTCCCCTCAAAATTAGAAATAAAATATTCTTTTTCTCTAATTTGTATATTGTGGCTCTTCACACTTTTAGAGAAAAAAAACCATTTTCATATCTCTATATGGTGGAAACCTTAGGCACCATATTTATATATATTTTTGATTTTATTAAATCAAATTTGATTTAAATTAAAAAATAATAAAACCAAAAGTGGCGTTACTTGTTCTTTGTTATAGGGCCCACTTTATAAAATAACAAAAGGCCTCTTACACACAAATATATTAAATGGAGCCTCCCACTAAATAATATATTTAGTCTTTTAACTCAAATAACTAGTTATCTTGCTTATTAATCCAGTAGTGGCGCAGTCAATTAAATGAGTTAACCTGGGAATCATATGGGTACATTCAATAGTGGCTGCAATAATAAGTCTGTAATTAAAGTAGCTCAATTATTTAATTATAAATCTACTCCACTAAAAGATTGGAACTAACCTCCATAATTGTATGCTATATAGGATAGTGTTCTTGAATAATAATTCGACCTATGCCACATTGATTTCTTTACTTCATAATCCTTTATACCACATCGTTAATTAAATCAATATCTCAATTGTCCAATCAATTTAATTACATCTTCTTCCTTTATACTTACTGGTTTTCTCTAATAATCATTTTCAACATACTAAATATGTTGACACACTCTGGCCAAAGAATTTTATGATTAACTGCCGAAAACCCATCAAGAAATATGTCGTACAAATTCTATATTGTTAATCTATAACTTCAATACTCATAATTTCTCCCACCAAGATACTGGGTAATCTTAACTACAAGTGTGTCGTGCCCATTGATAACTCAAATAGAATAATAATTACAATCATGAAATTATAACTAACTCAATATTAAGATTACAATAAAATCAATGCATATGAGATTTAATAAGTCTGTCAGTTATTACAAAATTAATTAAATCTCATATGTGATCATGTTCAATGTAGTTGTACTACATCAATAAATTCATATATGATTAAGACAAATCATTCAATAAATTTATTACAATCTATACCTAAATAAAGTGGCCAACATTATCTATCAACTGCGAACTTAATTTATTTAATCATAATATAACTTGTATTTATATCTTCTCTGAATCCACCTGGTGATCACATAAATACATATAATATGATTAAATGAACTTTACTCAAAATATTAATGCAATTAAGATACTTGAATAAAATATCTCATTTGTTTTATTAATCAGAAAAATTGTTTATTACAATTAAATAAATACATATGCTTTTAAAGAGCATATTTTCTCAACAATAAATACCCATTTTTTAAATCACAATCTGCCCACCACATGGGATTTTGACTCAATTTTGATAATGCTTCAATCAATGCATTATCTTGAGCTGTTGTCCAATAGTGTTTGTTCATACCCCGACCTCTGGTAGTTGGAGTTGGAATGGAGCTCATCCTATTTATTCAAATAACAGTACAATATAAAATGTTAAAAAATAATATAATACCAAATGTTAAAGAACAATACAACATCTAAATTCAAATAATATTATAGTATCTAATGGTAAATAACAATACAATATCAGAATTTAAATAACACCACAACATCAAATGCCAAATAAATATACAACATCCAAATTCAAGTAACAATGCAGAATCCAATGCAAATAACAATACAACAATAAATGTCAAATAATAATACAACATCCAATGTTAAATAAACTGAATTCTAAAAGTGCATAAACAAAGTCTTCATGAATTTCTACTTACTTGCCATGTGTTCCACATATCTTGGACCAAATTTTGTCTCCAAATATTCCACTCATTTGAAGGCTCAATCTTATCAATTACTACCGAGTCAAAATCAATATCTGGAGTGAGCTCATCAATCATTTCAATTTATATTTCACCGAAACGCATTTCCCTTCTTATGAAGTTATGTAGCATGCAACAAACAAATATTATATGTATTTGTGTTTTTATATTAGAAAAAGTAGGACTTCTCAGTATAACCTATCTTTCCTTTAATAACCCAAAACATCGTTCAATCACATTACGAGCACTAGAGTGCTTCGTATTAAACAACTCTTCTAGAGTAGTAGGTTGGTGTCCATCCCTAAAGTCACTCAAATGGTAACATTGACCTCTAAATGGAGAAAGAAAACTCATTTCATTAGTGTGGCCACAATCAACCATGTAATGATAGCCTATTGACAAAAAAAAATCATAAATAAAAGTTACAAAATCAATTACACAATCTTAAAATCTAAAGATAATTGGTTAAAGTTATTACCGTGGGGACTTTTAAAAAATCTCTTCTACTTATGACATCTTTTAGTACCCATATATCATGAATTAATCTTGTGATTTATAAATAAATTGCATATCTTGTGAACCCTCAAGACATTTGTTACAATTTCATTTTTCCTAGTTCTATATCTTGGTTTATTGGCCTCTGAAACGTTAACCTTTATATATATATATCATCTAATGCTCCCAAGCAATTCTAAAATATTAGATTTGAAAAAAATTGTAAGTCAATGTATATAACTATATAAATGAACATAATGTGTCAATGCAATATTATACGCACCTTAAACCATTTCCGCGTTGGGTTCGTTGAATTCTCTAACACAAGCTCAAGCTTTTTTTCCAAAACTCTTTTTAGCATCTAATTATTGCCTTTAAACACTCAACCAAGAAGCAAAAGCAGAAAGAAACCTCCAGTTTAATGGGCTGCACAAATGAGCATAAATTAAATCGGTAAAAAAGTGAAACATACGTGATGATCGGAGACGCTAGAAGGTGATGACAGAACATAATGGTAATGGGCTGCAGTCAACAACGAATCCAACTAGTGATTGATGTGATATCGATCATGAGCGGTGACATCAAGTGGCGGGCTTTTGTTCGTGGGTGGGAGAGATAAGATGGAACGACTACTTAGATTAGGGATTTTTTTTTTAATTTATATTTTTCTATAACATAAAGGGCATTTTAAAAAAAATTAATGAGGACATTTTCGTCATGGGGAATGGGATTATGATTCCCAGCCCCCCTAGATTCACATCCTGGCATTCATTCCTTAATGTTGTGTGGGCCTCATGCATTCCATTCCCATTCTTATCTTTAATGTAGTAAGTAAATATATTTTTTATTTCGATAACTTCATTCCGGTTCCCATTTCAGAAATATAAACACACCATAAGTTTGGTAGAGCTTTCAACACCCCTCTAAGGGTGCGTTTGGGATTGAGGTTGGACAGCTGTAACTTAAAAACTGCAGTACTAAAGTGTTTGGTAAACACCAACTGCTGTAACTTTTAAGCTATATTGATATAATTTTTCACTTGTATAATATAAAATTTATTATATCTTTAATAATTTTATCAAAATTATTATTTAAGATTTATATTTACTATATATTATTAATTTTTGTTTCATAATTACAGCTTTTTTTTCACAGCAGCTGTAGCTTAAAAGATACAGCACCTCAATCCCAAACGCACCCTAAAATTCTTAGAAAAACACTTTTAAATTTTCTTTCCTAGAATTTAATTTAGAAAACTTAACATATTGCAGAAAGTGGAGTCTTTGTATTTAAATCCAAAGACCACGGTCCGAATCCTAAACTTTAATTAAACTCATAGACTATATATAATTGCTATAGACAATGACTATAGAAATCAAATCTTGCCATTGCATGTTCTTTCATCTCAGTACTGGTGGACCAACGCAGGATTCAATGGGATTATTAGTGATTAGTGACAGGTTCCCTATTTTCTCCATTTGAGAACGATTTCAGATCTCTTTCATTGTTTTACATTTATTTCATCAATTATATATATTATAAGGGTCCAGCTACCTTATAACAGTGATAAGTAATCCCTTTATTTTGTCTCTTAGAAAAGCTATTGTTGGATTGAAACTCTTGTAATCTAACGGATAAAATATAATAGGTTAGATAGAAGAGGTTAAGTGCAACCGGCTTTTCCGGTGGCAATACTTTTGGGTTTCCGATCCACCAACGTCCATTAAAAACAAAAAGAAAAAAATTGTATTTTGTTCATGTGTAACCGAGAAATTATGTGGCTGGCTCCCAATTACCATCAACCATGTTCTTGAAATCGCATGCTCTCACCGTTATTGTTTCACGTTCAATCACAGCCTTTTCCCTTTCTGTTTGTTTATTTTTTTCCTTAGATCCGTTCTTCAGTAGCTCATCGAGCTTGCTCCACAAATGCCTTATTGATGACTCTTCTCCAATTTTTTCAAGCTCTTCGTTTTTTGCTCTGTGATAATCATTTTAAGCCTGTATCAACTTCTTGTCTATTTTACAAACATGTCTGTAACAAATATAATTAAGCGAACCCCAAAACATAAAATGCTACATGGTTGCATCCTCTTTCTTGCCAATTCATCCTCGTAACGAGCCATCTTGATTTTGTTTGTTTGTTATACTGACCTAAATTTATCTGCTCGTCATAAATTACCATTTGCCTCTCCTTACCATAAACAAGAAAAAATTTAGTTAACCAAAATGTTTCAACTATGTTCCAAAGGCAACATAATCAATAATTACAAGCATAAACCAATTATCTTATGTAAAGATCAAGTAAGCAAGAATGGTAAATATATCCAACTCATTCTCTTTGTTTCCCCAATTATTTTAACCTCCAAATTAAAAGACTAATTTACCAAAGGCTATCGAAGGCAATTAATACACGAAGGAAATTGTTCCAGAAATTTAATGTGAATACTACTTCAGAAAGTATAAAAAAAAGGCCATTAAATTTATTTCTTCAAATTCACACAACCTTTATGCTCGAAAGGACGTCTATAGTGCAGCCAAGCTGCTGCAGGAAATCAAATGTTAATCCTAAACTTCCTCAACTCTAACATGTTAAACAACTTCAATGCAAGAAATTTAATTTATGAGCCTAACCGATAAACAATCCCACTTGTACAACCAAGACATGTTAAACACTACATATATAAAACTTTACCAAAAATATCCGATAGGCATCCAATTGAAATGAACAATTTGCCTAAGCTTCAGTAACGAAACAAACTGGTTCATGCATCTCTAATATTATATTCTTCTAAGGGCACTGGAACAAGCAAATTATTCTTTAAGAACCTCAAAGACAAATAACAAAGCCAGTTCAAAAGTAAGCATTTTTCATTTTTGGCTTGAGCCTCCATAGCCTTATATTCATCGGCCTTTGCACATAGTTCTGCTTGTTATGCCTCCCCTTGCTTCTTCATAAATTCAAATGCCTATCACAACATGGGTGTGTGTAAATCACCAAAATAAAGTAAACAAATCCCATGTATGAGGATTTAAATTTAAAAAAACAAAAAATCAACTCAAATTCGATTACTTCTTCACATTAGGAGATGCGCTGATCTTCCTCAAAAGCTTGGCACCTCGCTCTAAGGGCTCCAGGTCGAAGCTGGCAGAGGTTGCCCTGGGATTATCATTCCTTAGCCTTGGCACGGGTAGGAGCAGAAGCGGACTCATCTCAATTCGCTGCTGCAAATCACTAAGGCTATTTCGATGGTTGAGATTGGCCAGATTGAGAAGATGTAGCAAAGGAGAAACGGAGATGTTCAAAGGGCCGTCAACAAAAGCGGTGTTGGATTGGGAACTAGTAGAAGCAGAGGTTGCTGCCGGGGTGATGATGTTAGCCATTTTTTTCTTTCTTTTTCTTTTCGCCAAGACTTGGAGTTCTTTACCTTTCGGTAGTAAATAAATTGATCTTCTTCAAGACATTATTTGATAACATTACATGTGACTTTTAGTCCAACGGAAATTGGCATGGATCCAAAGAGTTGTTTGCAACGTACAATTGCATGTAATGAGTTCTTGCATTCAAGATCGTCTTATCTGTTTCTAACCGGTTACTTGTAATTGTGTACCACACAATTGTTAAATTTTTAGTAACCGGCTTCTAACTTGTTTATCAAGTTACTCTCCATTTTCTATATGTATGTTTTCCAACTGTTAGCTATTATCCAACGGTTGGTTCGTTAAAGACAAAATTAGGGGATAACGTATCACGGATGCAAAGTAGCCGGCTCCATATTATAATTGAGAATTCTCAAGTTTCGACATACGTACATTGTAAATTTTGATTTGATGCGCATGTATATAAACGTCGTACACAAATGTTGAGGTAAATTCTGAACTTATTTTCTTGAAAACAAATAAAAATAAAAATCTATTTATGTGAGCTTGTTACTGATATTGGCAATGTAGGGTCAAGGCATATTCTCTTATTATAATTATTATTAATATTTTATGCACAACTTTGTAAAAGTTCATACCAAGAGCAGATGTTGATTCATTTTGTGTAATATATAAATGCAAGCATGCATACTTCGGTTAAAGGACTCTAAATATCATATTAAATTTAATTCCCTCCACTTTGCAAACTCCTCCCATCATTTAGTGTGATTTTATAATAATTTAAAAAAAAGAATTTATTAAAAAAATACATCGTATCATAACATGTGTATCCTTGATCACTAGATGTTTACTATTCTATCTAATAATTTCTTATGAATTGAGTAATAATAATTAAAAATACTTCTTAATTTATTATGTATCTGTTTATGGGACAAGACGTAAATTTTTTATCCCAATATGGAGTAGTTTGATGCGTTTAAAACTTTACTAAAATTGGATATTTGGAGCTATAATTGATAAATTGCTTGGTCCAAATGCTTATTCATGTTCCATTTAAAGGTGGCCAATGGGCCGGACGGCACAAGGCACGGCACGGGCACGGCACAAGCACGTCTCGGTAGAGCACGCGGCACAGCACGGCACGCACGTGGGCCGTGCCGAGCTTAGATTTTAGGCACACGGGCCTTAAAAGCACGGCACGATTAGAGATGGGTTAAAACACGGCACGCGAAAAAGCACGCAATAAGCACGTTTCATTTTTTAATGAAAATAAACTTAAAATTTTATGATTTTATAAATAACTTGAAATTGAATCTTTTAATAGCTTTTATTGGCACAAGTTTTTTAAATTTATTTAATTCTTAGTTTCAAAAAAACAATAATGATTTATGTTTATAATTTATTAAATAAATAATTGATATCATGATTTTAATAAATAAAATTATAAATATAATGATTTTATAAATATGTATTAATATTATTATAAACTATTATATATGACTCTACGTAATTCCAAGTTAACAATTAAGTTACTTAAAAAAATTATTATTATTGTTATTGTTATGTGCTAAAAAAGAATTCTAATACCATAAACTCAAACTTAGCAACTAATATTACATTCTCTTATTATTATTAATTTATTATTATTGAATATGGACTTGAGTTTTGAATTTTTTATTCTATTAAATTAAAATAAAGGCATATGGATCCAAAAAAAATACATAAGCTTGAAAAAAATAAGACAACAATTTGGCATACGCTCTTAAAAAAATAAAAAAAGAAAAACGCTTAGTGGGCTATTTTTCCTAGGCATGGCACGTGTGGGCACGGCACGAGTGGGCACGAGCACGAGCACGAGCACGTGTGGGCACGGCACGTGTGCCTGGTTAGCACGACACGGCACGGCACGAAATGAATAGTGAGCACGACACGAGCACGAGCACGCGTGAGCTTCCTTTGATAGGCCTGAGCCGGCACGGTACGGCCCGTTGGCCATCTCTAGTTCCATTATAAATACCCACTCTCAATTACATTTATTTCTTTTTCTTTGTTTGTGTATCTATAACGCAAAAGCAAGGAGATGCTATGATTGGAAGTGGAAGTGCAAATTGCTTTTTTTTTTTTTTTCAAAACTTTATACAAGACGACATAGTTTTAAATTACTAAAAAGAAACACAAATATTAGAATTTTTTAAAATAAAAATAGATTAATGAAGTGCTTTTTTTTTTTAATAACAAACTTATATGAGTTATCACGTTGTAAATGGTCCATACCCCACTAAAATTAGTTAATTATAAAAAAAATTGGACCATATGCATCCTTTATTGTAGCAAATTGAATCGTTGGATCCAATTGTGAAGGTAGTGGGCTCAATTGGCTCCTTGTTCAAATACGCTATTACTATAAATGTAATTTGCTGTCACTCTCAACTCTATGCTGGATGCAAAAACATTTGTTACATTCATTGTTTTGGGATAAAATACCACGCTCATTTAATTTAAACTTTCATTATTTTTTTTTATGATATACCCATATACATTCATTCAATAAGCATCTAACTCAATTTCACATTATTTATCTACATTTTCACAAACGTTGAAGAATTGAACGATCACATTTGATCTTATCGTATGCTTCAGTAACTCACTCACAATTCACATGACATTTCTGCCATGGGCTACTTGCTAACCTCTCTGCATCACACACTCCGAACGATTTGAAAGTTTGAACCTTTGTACAATGACACATAAGTCCATGTCTTAAACATGATGCGGTTTAGTCTAATTTTCATCAAGAATTTTTAAAAGTTTAAAAAGGTAAAATTGAGACGAGATAAAGGGTGTGTTTGAGAGTGAAGTGTTGTAACTTTTAAGCTGCAGCTGCTGTGGAGTAAAAACTCCAGCTGTGGAATAAAAGTTAGGACAAAAAATTTGTTAAGCTGTCAAAGTCTAACTACAAATGTTACCAAACACTTTAGTAGATAATTTTTGGGAGCTAAACTATCTTACCACACTCTCAAACGGACTAAAAATGAGCCATGGTGCTTGGATTCCCCTCCCCCAAAAAAGAAAAAAAAAATTTCTAAACGGACGCCTTTTATTTATATACGCTGATAGTGTACAACTAAGATTTGCTAATTTAGTCATTAAAAAACGAAAAAAGAAAAAGAGAGAGATTCTGTTAATTTAAGAAATCACGCATTTATTAATTTTAAACAATACGCATTTTATATATATATATTTCAGTCACTAAAATGCGCGTGGTATGCAGCCTCACAATTACCCTATTTTGATACAATTAAAAGACCATTTAGAATTTACTATTTTTAAGAAACAGGCAATTTTATTATTAAAAAAAAAAAGGAAAACAGCCAATTTCACATCAGTGTATCAACCATCAACGCGGTCCTGGTGTAATAGAACTGGTTCTTTTTTTAATTTGAAATGAAGAAAGCATTTTACATTTCGATCGACCACTAGCATGCGCCTATGGAGAGAGAGTCTCCGATTTTTTCCCATTCGGGAAAAAAAACATAATTATTTTCAATTTCAGTGAATTGCTAAAATGCGCCTCGCGTGCAGCGTCCCACTATCACTCTGATTTTGCTCCATTTCGCGCTTCTTGTGACTGTACTCGCCATTGCCTCTCCGTTTCCCTTCTCATAAATAAACCACTCCGTCCCTCTCTCTCTCTCTCTCTCTCTCTCATCTTTAATCTCTTTTCATTTGTTTCTATTCACCAAAAACCAAATATATGCACGCACACACGTACAAAATCACAAACACGAAGCAGTCAGTGGCTCACATGAACCGTTTGATTTCATCAGAACGATTTTGATGACTTTGATTCGATCAAGTTCACTGATGACTTAAGATTCTAGACATTCAGTTCATTCGGTGGCGTTAGAAGTTCAAATTGATTCTGCAATGTCGGTTTGCTTTCAACTTTATTGTCATCATCATCTTTCTACTTCGAACTGGCCGTGTGTTTGCTTTTATTTTATTACTTAAATCTTTTGTCTCTGTTTTTAATCTCTGAACCGTAATCTTCTTCTTCCTCGAGGGTTTGTTATCATTGTTTTTTGTCATATTTGGTTGGATGATTTTGTGACGGTGTTGTTATGCTGCTTGTTTAAATGACATACATTATATCTTACGGTGTTGTATTTTTATTTTATTTTTAGCTATTATTCCTCTTTTGGTTTGTTAGATTGTAACTGTGAATTTCCCCTTCAGATCTTAGAACTGTAGCTATAAACGTTTGTGTGTATGACTATGAGCGTGTTTGTGATTCAATTTTGCTTCTGAAATAACAGTCTGCCATGCGTTTGTGTCGATTAACAATGCCTAGTTCTCTAACCATTTATTTTATCTTCTTGTCTTTCTAATGTTTGCTGTGATACACTGTTATCATCAATTGAACATGCTTATTTATGAGTTTGTTGTTTCTTGTTTATATTGTTTGTTTACTTATTTGCAGTTTTAAGATTTCATTTGAAATTCATGATTATGAAGTTTTATGTAGTTTTTTTCCCCCCCATTTTCCGATGACAGAAATGGCTGTGAGTAATAGTCATGTTTCTTCTAGAAACCTGCAAAAGAGCTACCTTGGCGGTGTCATATTTGGTTGCAAGAATAGTACCATCAAAGAATGTTTGGCTAAACAACTATTTGGTCAGTCATTCGTGTATCCTGTGAATTTGTTTCTAGCAGCGTTTCAATTGCTGGTTTCGCATTTGTTGCTAGTATCTTGACCAATAACTTACTGGTTTTGTGTTGAATTTCAACAGGCTTACCTGCTCAACACTTCTTATACGTGAGGAAAATTGATCCTGGCCTACCGCTTTTTCTATTCAACTACACTGATAGAAAACTTCATGGAATATTTGAAGCTGCTAGCCCCGGCATGATGAACATTAATCCATATGGTTGGACTGATGGTTCAGAGAGAACATCATACCCGGCGCAGGTACTACATAAAGTTTTCTTTTCCTATCTTCCTGTTTTGTATGGTTATTTCTAACTGTCTGAGACGTAATGTTTCATCAAGAGAGGTTCTTGTGCTGATATTATGCTACTTTGTTTATAAAGGTTCAGATTTGTGTGTGGATGCAGTGCCAACCTTTGAATGAAGAAAAGTTCAAACCAATAATTGCTGCTAATTATTACACTCCTCATCATTTCTGGTTCGAGCTAGATCATTCTCAGGCAAGCAAGCTGATCGCCCTTTTGTCATCTATGGCCATTGCACCAAGAGCTTGTGTACCACAGAATAGAGAAAACCAGAGAACAATTTTCTTACCTCTTCTGAAAAGGAACAGAATGGAGGAAGATAATAGGTTTAAGCTGCTTGGTTCAGAGGATGAGCTTGCTAAGCTCTCTAGTTGCACTTCAAATTCCTCGGATACTGCTTTATCTGTAGATGGAGAAAGAGAGGAAGATGAATTGCATAGGCCATCTGCTCTGGAAATTGGGCAGTCTAATCATGGGAGTAGTAAGTCAGTTTCTAGAGATTCTGGTAGCTTAGATGGAGACGGCCGACCATTGGAATCTCATTTAGATATGAAGGAGGTTGATCAAGATGAGAAAAGCCTCATACTCATGGCACTTAAAGAATTGGCAATTAACCATGAACATCAAGACTTTTCTTCAACTGATTATGAAAATGAACTTGCTACTGGGGGCGATAGGCACTGTAGTTTTATTGGTGAACAGATGAGCTCGGAAGAGAAGATTGAAACTTGCTCGTCGTCTCGTTGTCAGTCCATCATAAATGAGGTAGTTGATGATATCCACCTTTATATGTCCTTTCACTTCCCATCAAAAGTCTTTTTTTATTGATGAATATTATGTATCTGGTCTTAACAACATTGTCTGTTACTTTATCTAGTTGATCAAAGAGGTGGCAGAACTGAAGGCATTTAAAACAGAACAAACTCTGAAGATGAAAGAGTTGGAGCAGAAGCTGGTATTCCTTTGCCATTTCATCCATCTTTTATAAATCATTTAAGCCATTACCAGTTAGCATTTTCTTTTCACCTCATCTCTTTTTGCTGTATGTAACAGTAGACATTTACCATATGTTTGATCATCCTATGGAAATTGAATGGCTATATGTGGCTTTAATTTAAGTTTGAAGGAATAAAACCATTGTATGTGGGCTGTTTAAGTCCTTGGTGTCATCAAATTAAGTTTGGGTACAGATTCAGCTGGCAGACTTATGAAAGATGGCTTTGATTGTCGTTGCAATAGGTGATGCTGCCTGGAATTTTTTTATTTTTTTTAATAATGCTCATTGTATAGACTGATATATTCAAACATATTGGAGCTATATGGTTTCCGCTGGATGTTTAAAGGATTTTGTTTTCATCATTAAAAGATATTCTTGATGTAATCTAGTTTTTTTTTTCGCCTTTTTTTACCATTGAGAATTGTAAATGGTAGTGTATGATTCTTCAATGATAAATCCCATAAAATAATAAAGAAATATCTACAGGAGTCTGAGTAATGCATAGCAGAACACCTATAGTGATAAGCAATATCGAATTCAGGCCTATGAAAATTTTAGTGAGTCACCATAGGAGTGATGGTCAAAATATCATAGTCATAGATGCTTTGGTAAGGTTGATTATAAGTGGAAAGCAATAGAAACAATTATCTGAGCAGTTGAATGATCCTTTCTTAATCCCACCTTCCCTTTTTTTCTGGGAAAATGACAAAAGCATGGAGCTTAGGAACAAACTAAAATTCTGTGCTTCTCCATTTTTTATTTAGAGGGTTAAGTGTATGCCATTACTAATTCTTTGAACGCAATCAGTGTCATTGTAAAATTGAAGCTATTATGTATTTCTCTAATGATAAATTACAAAGGTCCTTTGCTCTTTTCTTCATTGAAGATTGATTTATTCGTTTTCTTCAGGGAAGAATTCTGCAGTTAATTACTGTGTAAACAAACCTTTTGTCAATTGCCCTGTGCTTCAGTTTTGCTTTTCATCCTTACAGTTTGTGGGAAACAGTGCATAGATTGTTTTTCATTTCTTTACTCGATGCAATTAAATGAATAAAATTGATCCTGACATTTCAGGTTGATGCAGAAGCTGAAATCCAGCGGTTGAAAGAACATTGTTTGATGGTACAATCTCCAAATAATGATACCAAGGAGTGCATGTATGAAAAGCTTCTTGAGTCCTCAGATGAGCAGCATTTAGATCCTTCTGAGTCAATATATCTGGTTGGTGGATGTGATGGTGACTCATGGCTACCAACATTAGAGTTATATCTTCCCTCATGTGATGTGATAAAAACTTTGAAGCCAATGAGCTCTGCACGTTCATATGCTTCAGCTGCTATGTTAAATGGTGAGCTTTACATCTTTGGTGGTGGAGATGGGAATTCATGGTATAATACAGGTATTAAGTCTTACTAAACTCCTGAAAAGAGTATGGTTAGCAGGATTAATTAATCACTAATATTTTTATTATATTTTTTGTAAGTTGAATCATACAGCCTGGCGAATGATGAATGGACCTCACGTCCTTCGTTGAATGGGACTAAGGGAAGCTTAGCTGGAGCTACTATAGATAACAAAATATTTGCAATTGGTGGTGGAAATGGATTAGAGTGCTTTTCGGATGTTGAAATGCTTGATTTGGACATTGGTAAATGGATTCGTACACGATCAATGCTTCAAAAGGTAAAATTTTTTGCTTGCTTTGTATCTATCAAGTGAATCCACTTTTAAGGTTACGGTGGCTTAAGGAGGGGAAATTAATTTACATGTTGAGAGCCTCTCTTGAGTTTTTTTTCATAAAGCTGTTCCTGTTTCTGTTGGCTTTTATGTTATGCCACCTTGTGAGGTGTACATCACATGTGGGGTTACTAACACCAAGTCCATGATGTCCTTCATTTGTCTTTCAGCGATTTGCTCTTGCTGCAGCGGAACTTAATGGCGTGCTTTATGCTACCGGGGGTTATGACGGAAATGAATATATGAAGTAAGATACCTGCCATTTTATACTCTTATGTATCTTTTCTTTATCTTTTTAGATGCAACATAGTTGCATGCACAATTAAATTTGTATGTGTCATCTGAAGAACTGGAAAATAATTCAAAATATAGGATTATCACGTATTATAGTTTTTGGCATCTCGATATGCCTAATAGATATGATTCTGCAGACATATACATTTTTAATTATACACATGCATACCTATATGAATAAATACGTTTGTTTATGTACAAGGAAAGATTTGACATTTTTAAATACGTTTGTTTATGAATAAATACCTATATGAATAAAAGTATGCACAAGCTCAAACTTTTTCTATGATTTTTAAGGAAATCGTAGATCTTGGTGATATTTAAGCCTAGAATGGACTTGGATAGCACTTAATACCTAGACCCAGTGGTGCTGATTTTTTCATCCCTTCAGCTTTTTCGGACAAATGCTAACTTACAGAACATAAGAGCCATCATCTGATACTAACAGAAGTCAGAAATAGTTGCTGCACGGTTGGTTTGATAGTATAGCTGATTTTACTGGCATGATACTTTTGAAGATACCTTTTATTTTTCTGCTACCTCAGTTCTGCGGAAAGATTTGACCCCAGAGAGCATTATTGGACCAAAATTGCAAACATGAACAGAAGACGGGGATGCCACTCTTTGGCTGTTCTTAATGGAAAGCTGTAAGTTCATTTATTGATTTGTCTCATTTTCCACTTCAATGTCACTTATATGACCTGTGCATGCTATCATAGAATGAGTACGATATGGTCCGTAAATTACATGTCATATATTCATTTTGATACTAGAATATTCAATATTAGGTGCATTTTCAAGTTTTATGTCTAGGAACTTGTATGGATAATTTAAGTTTTCCATGTGAAGACAGTGTTGCAATATGATCAAAGTTTAGCATAAGTCACAAGGGACAAGCAGGACCCTCTCCCCTACTCTTTCTCCTCCCATGCACAATATTGGATGTGACCTAAAATTTTTGCTCAAGTAAAGATGATTTTTTTTTTTTTTTAAGTGGAGATTCAGATTGTCATGGTAATGACTGAGGGGACTAGCACAAGATTCCATTTCTTATGCTTCTTTCTAACATCCAGATTCTATGCATTTATGAAGTACTTAATTTGAATTTACTTTGTAGATATGCACTGGGTGGTTTTGATGGTAGTGCAATGGTTCCAAGCATCGAGGTTTATGATCCACGTCTTGGATCGTGGATGAGTGGGGAACCAATGAAACACTCCAGGGGCTATTTGGGTGCTGCTGTTGTCAAAGAGGCCATATATGTTATTGGTGGGGTGAAAAATGGTTCTGAGATTGTAGACACGGTACCTTATCTTTTGCCACAGTTCCTTCTTGGTGTTAAATTTAGGCGCATCAGGCTTACTCATCAATTATATGATAACAGGTGGAACGTTTTAAGGAGGGCCAAGGTTGGAAAGAAATTAACTCAAGAGTGATCGGGAAAAGATGCTTCATGTCGGTGGTGACCGTATAGTCATGGAAAGCGACTTTGATGAAGGTATGTACAGGCTGGGATGTGAATGTTTAATCTTAATCAACTAACAACTGGATAGCGATCAAGTGAAATTTTGAAAAAAAGTTTGCTCTTAAATCGCACAGCCTTAACTAGTTATAGATCTGTATAGAGTACGAGCCATTTTGCAGTACATTTGTGGACAAAACTCACCCTTGCAAATTTTGCTTCAAGCTCTTATATTTTGATGTGGAGTGACGGTTGAGTTGGCGATCCTGGAGCAACAGGTTCTTATTTTCTAAGAAGACTGGTTTTATTTCAGCCATGCATTTAAGCAATTAAACGCACCGTTTTAACTCAAGGGCAGATCTGAGATCAAAATGCAAATTTTTATATTAATTATGCTACATTTTCGATATATTATTATCATAAGTATATTAAAAATTCTGTACGCTGTCTTTGCATCCAAAATCATCGCCAAGTAGTTAACTTTAAATGAGTTTTGCATGATGTAAATCGAAGGTTTATGGGTTTACTTTCATTGCTTTACGGAAAGTTATTACAATTGCAATTTCTTTAAAATATTATTGTACTACAATCACATGTTTCATATTCTGTCGAGTCTTGGATGGTTCAAACCTTGTTCATGGATTTGGTGGAAGCCGGGTAATAACAAAAATGGATGCGTACAAATTTGTGCTTATTTTTTATTCATATAAAAAGTATGCACATGATATAGATATGATAACATATACTTGAATCTTATCATATACAATCGTCAAACAAATTTATTTGAAGAAGAATTAGTTAAGGACGGAGGAAGTATTATTAGGCAACTCCACTTGATTAAAAAAAAAAGAAACACTAAAATTATATCTATTATTTAAGTTGCCGTCTTGTGAATTTAATTTAAATACGTCTATAGATTCATGAGTCCAAGAGTTTTAGTTCTTATTTTTATAGACTTAATTAAAATGTCTCACAGATTAAAGTTGTGATATTTTATTTGAATTTATTATGAAGTTGTTCCCTCTAAACTTAATTTTGTAACTCCCTCTCTAAGAGTTACAAATAAAGTAATTAAAAAAAAAAAGGAAAGAAGGTTGTATCAAAACCAACTAGTTCATCTGAAAAGTTTAGTAAAGTGGTTGAAAAGTATGTTTCCAAGAACGCTATATTTTACTAACCACTAGGAACTTTTTTTTTAAAAAAAAAAAAGAAGTTGAATTTTATTAATTTAAGAACAATAACCATTTAAAAGTGTAGCTACTAACTAGTGTGATATTATATGGTTAAAATTACTTCCAATTCATTAAAATGGTGTTTCTTTTTAATTATAATTGTATTTTTTTTTCCAACCTGAAAAATGATTTTTCAGTTGGTTTCTTGGTGATTTAATTTTGTAGCCATAAAAAGATTGGCCCTATTTTGATAATTTACAAAACATCACCAGCTACAGCCAGGCTCCACGTTGTTGTGGAATGAACGTGGGCTGCTGTGGCTGTTTTTTGTTACTTTTTTTTTTCCATCGTATTATTATTTGAACAAAAAATATTACGTTATTTGTTTCAAACAATGATTTGATTTTGATCAAATGAGAAAAACGTAAGCTGAATTCAGAATGGTTGTTTTTGGCCATTCATGAAAAGTTGAAAACATGTCAATGCGTGTTTTCAGACCGTACAAGAAACAAAAAATTGACACGCCAAGAATTATTAAAATACATCAAACATTCTTTCTTTCTTTTTCTTTTTTTTTTGGCATGTAGTAAATAATTTTAATTTTTAACGTTATTAGGAGGCAAAGTAGTCGTGGCTCTCCTGCAAATCTAGAACGCGTAGTTTTTTTTATAATCAATATCTTAAAAGTCAATAATTTTTTTGTTTATACTGCGCGCATATGGCTTTTGGGTTTTGGTTTCATATTTTGCAAAATTGTCAATGTTTGTATTATTGAGGGCACCCGCCACCCACCCACCCAGCATTTTAGTGTAATAGATTTTAATTCCTATTTGTTGCGGAATTTATACCATTATCTGCTAAATAAGTAGATACTTGATAATCATTAGTAGCATACTGAAGTGGGTATTCTTAAAAAAATAATATAATATTAACCCAGGGTTAGTTTTAGAATACCAGGGGTCTTACACGAATTTTTTAATAAATTCCAACAAATTTTTTTATAAAGAACTCAAAATTTGAACCATGAATTTTTTTCTTTTTTAAATGAACTAATGCATATAATAATTTTATTTGTAGAGAAGAGAGCAAGAAATTTTTTCACCTATAATTTTTTACATTATAAGGTTTTTAATACAAATTAGAAGGAATGCTCAAATTCAAACATCCTAACATTAAATAATTAATTTTTAAAAAAAACCATAAAGGTAAAGAAATGATCTATTTTTCTTATAAAAATTAATAATGAATGAATCAATAGTTAGAAAATATCATTAATTATATCTCTTTAACAATAAGGTTACGAAATGTAGATTTTTTTTAAAAAAATAACTCTTGATTATATGATAACTATTAATTAAAGAAATATTTAATAAACTTTCCTACAATAAATAATTTAAAAAAATATTAATTAATCCTAAAAAAAAAAAGAGAGACAACAACCTTAAAATGGAGTATTAAACGACCGTCTTATTTCAACTATACTTAAAAGCCACCCTAATTAATCCCCTCAGTTTGAGTTAACTAAAAGCTAAAAATCTAATTTTAAAGCCTACGTTGATATATCATTAGACCAAAATTGAGATGTTTTAAATATACGTGGTGAAAAATATCTAATTTGACCTGTCACCGAAGATGTGCAGACTGCAGACCCACATTTGAAAACGTGTCGCCGTCAACGCTACAAATTGTCTCTTGTCGGCCTGTTTTAATAACCAGCTGCAAGATGATGATGTCATCATTGACGCCAAATCATGCCAAGTTGGACTTCGTCCATTACTGTTGGTGCGTTATATAGGCCCGTTTAGGCTCCAAGATTGGCGATACAGCCGCGCGCAGCACCTCTATCATTGGCTCATTGCTGCCTTCGAATTCGGTTTCCCACTACTCACTTCGCTTGGATCAAATTATCATATAGAACCCCCCATCAGTTCCTGTCACCACTACTTTTGGCCGAGCCTTATTCTAACTGTGTCACGCGCATCTCCATTAGTAATATTATCGATAATATTCATTTGAATTTTGATAGCAGAACAAAAGAAGAAGAAGAAAGAAGAAAGAAGATGCCTTGCCTTTACATCTCCACAAACGTCAGCCTTGATGGAGTTGATGTTGATCCCATTTTCGCTGATGCCACCAGAGCTGTTGCTCAGATTATCGGAAGACCTGAACACGTACGTTAATCTTCTCTTTTTCTTTTCTCCACTCTTTATGGTTTCTTTTTTTTTAATAAAATTTTTAAAAGTTTTTATTTTAATTTCCACGTATAAACTTAGTTTTGGAAGCTTAATTTCTTGATCGAGTCCTATAGACCTTTTGTAGTTTTGAAGACCGATTTATTGCTTCTGTTTTTTTCTTTCTTTGTCTTTTTTATGTCCTCTTAAAATCAAAATAAGTATTGTATCATCCATCGTGGTGGGAAGATATGAAGGAAATAAATGGGAATTTGTATTATTTTTTCTTATATAAGAGCACCATTGATTTATGCAAAAAGATTACTAATATGCACTTTTTATTATTCTTCATGGCAAATGCATAGTAGTTTTGGAATTATCGGATTATCTATTTACTACTAGACAGTAAAGACATCTGGTTGTTTTTTCTTTTTATAATTTTGGTTTACTTTTTGAAATTGACATTAGATTAGGTAGTTACTTTAAATAATATTTAACGCCCCTCAACTTGCCCCTAAAACGTTGTCGCATTCGGTGCATTTCAAAAAATCGGAATCTATTAAATATACTTGTCAAAATCAAAAACGTGACCCGAACATGTGGCCATACGCTTGTGATTCTTATCTACAACATCAGCCTAGCTTTATTCTAATTCGAACACAAAGACATTTGTGTTTATTATATTTTGGCCCCCATCAACCGTACAGATTTCGACATTTACCTCCCTAATGAATTTCCCTTTGAATTCAATGCAGTTAGTGATGGTGATTCTTAAGGGATCAGTGGCCATATCTTTCAACGGAAACAAAGAGCCGGCTGCATATGCTGAGATCGTGTCGATGGGTGGGATCGACAGAGAAGTGAAGAGGAAACTGATTGCCACAATCGGCTCCATTCTGCAAGCCCGGCTGTGTATTCGCAAGGAAAGATTCTTCCTCAAAGTCTACGACACGACTGCAGGGCAAGCAAAAGCCGCTTCCAAACTATGATCACTTGAAATATATATATATATAGTGACAGAATGTGGGCCGGCTTGGTGTTAATAATAGGCGCGCGCGTTGTTATATTTGATCGAGTCGTAAAAGTTAATAATGTCCATTGTTCGCGCCTTCATCTCCATGGGTTCAAGATTCTTAATATCAAATAAGGATGACCCCTCATCTGAGATATACAAGATTTTTTATTATATATTTTTTAGTAGTAGTGTATTTATAAAAAAAATTATTTATTTTTTATTTATTAATAATCAATTTGAGTGGTTTGTTATCAATTCGGAAGTGAATCTTAATCCGTGAAACAAACTTTTATTCTTTCTACTTTCAAAACGTGAAACCCATAAGGATTCGAGATCCAATCTTTCTCACAATTCATATCTTATATCGGGATATTGTCTCGTTTGTTTCTTGCATCTATTGTCTTATTATTATTTGACTTAAATACCATCCCCGTATATCCACTATAATTACAACCGCGCCCACAGGACCTGTTCAAAGTTTAAATAATATGCTTTTTGAACAAACACGTCTTGTCTCCCCCAATTGCTTCTCCTAAAATTGTTTTCAACTATTTCTCCTCAATTTATAATTAATTGATTTCAACTAATTATCTCAAGTTCCAGAGAGGCCAAAGGGTGCAAAAACTTATAAGTTTTTTTTTTTTTTTTTGAACTATATTTGTAGCAACTTAAGTTCCATGTATTTTTTTTGGAATCACTCAAGGATTTAATAAATAAACAACAAGTGAACAAATTATTTTTTTATTATCTTTTTAATTATTTGAAGAGTTATCTAGAGTAAAATATTTCAAACATGTCTTGATCAAAGTAGGGCAAGAAAAAATATAAACAATAATATTTTATATAAAATTTAGTAATATATGCACCCACTTGGTTTTCAAAATTTAAAAATACGTAATTTGATAATTATTTAAACATAATTTCAAAGATTATTTTTAATGCAATGAAAAAAGAGTAAATAACTTAATAAATTGTATAATATAATTATAATGACTCAAATCATCTAAAAATTATTAACATTAAGTAATTTTAAATTTTAAATTAAAATTCACTGATGTACATAAGTCATGTGATATTGTGAAATATGTATTTAATAAAAAAGAGGGAAAAAATTGGCCTTTTTATGGAGAACTTGCTGGATGATATTTTGAAACAAAAATTTTATCCCAAAAAAAAAAAAGAAAAAAACTGCATTCATGTGGCTTCTCTTAAAGATTGAGGAGAAACAATCCAGTGTTCAAGAAAATTTATAGTTGAATGAAGAGGTAATGTTGTAAAATTAAAATGTTATAGATGCAATTATTGTCAAAGTATCGGGTGATGTTTAAGTCAACTAAAATAATGATACAAGAGACAAAAAAAATAGACACCTGTCGAATCTAGAATAAGTCAGTGACAGTGAGGCAGACTCCTCTTTGCTTGTCATGTCTCAAACTTCAAAATTTGAAGGTCGTTTTGATTTTGGTCGCTTCGCATTACTGTATTTTCCCGTCATTTCACCATCACTTTTTCATCACATACCCAATTGTCTGCCGTTTGCGCTCGTGTACCCTTGGGCTGTCGGAAGAAATTTGGGAGTCCTCGGGCCTTATCCCTGAGCCCAAATTCAATTGGGCCAACACCTTGGGCTTGTTCACTTTTCATTCCAAAGCAAACAAGGGTATTTTGGGAAATTCATCAATTATAACGATTGAATAACTAAAGCCTGTGGAGTTGGTGGACAGACGACGACTATCAGTGAAAGAAAGAAAGAGAGTGGTTAGGGAAGCTACAAGAGTAGGGTTTTCCGTCGGAAGTTTCGAGAAGATGCCTTGCTTGAACATTTCAACTAACGTCAAACTCGATGGCGTCGACACCTCATCCATCCTCTCCGAGGCCACCTCCACTGTCGCCAACATCATCGGCAAACCCGAGGCCGTTAGTACACGCAACGCTCTCTATTTCATTTTCTTTTTTTTTTTTAATTTCAAATTTTAGGTTAATTATTATATACCATTAGTTTGCCCAAGCTACTTTTTTTTTTTTTTAAATAATAATCACCAAAATAAGTGATTAGGATTGTTCAATCGTTAACTTTGGTTGCTGTGCTTTTAATAGTTACGAACATATTCTAAGTGATTAATAGCTTTTCAGGTTTGTAAATTGAGGCGTGTCTATACTTAATGGCTATTAGAGGAAGCAACGTAACTTACAAGATGATGATAATGTGAGCAAATTAAGAGGATATGTTAGTGCGGAGAATGCTTTATGGATTTTATGAACCTATATGTAGTTCGGCTGCTCGTAAGTCTTAACCATCACTTGGTGAATCTGTAGTTCTATTGTTAAGCTAAAGAGGAATTGTCTGTAGTTCTGTTTATGTTTTTCACTCAGTGTTGCCGTTGTTTCTTTAGTCATTATCTGACTATTTCATGTTTGTTGGTCGATATGCAGTATGTGATGATTGTGTTGAAGGGATCGGTACCTATGTCGTTTGGTGGAACTGAGGACCCGGCGGCTTATGGTGAGTTGGTGTCCATTGGTGGCCTTAACCCTGATGTGAACAAGAAGCTGAGTGCTGCAATTTCTGCAATTCTTGACAAGAAGCTGTCGGTACCCAAGTCACGATTCTTCATCAAGTTTTATGACACAAAGGCAAGTCATTTCAACTTCCTTGTTTGTCTCTGAGGATGATTGTTGCCATGCACTTGTGACTTGTTTCATCTCATTGCATTCTTCCTGTTTGTTTAGGCCCATCAAAGCCGAGAACATGCACAGTGTTTGCATGCTGTACACCAGCACTAGATCATGTAAATAAATCTTTACTGTTTATAACCGTGAAAATGGCTCTTGTCAACTTTTCTTGAGAATCAGACTTATGCTTGTTTTCTGTTCATTCGAATACCACTGTCCTTTTGTGGGAGTTGCTGCCGCTCTAAAAATTGCTTATCCTTTGTTTATTTGGCAGGGTTCAAACTTTGGATGGAATGGATCCACCTTCTAGATATTATTCTCAAAGCATGGCGCCATGAACTCTGACAATTGTCTTATCTATATGGTGATTACAATCTTTAGAACTACGTTAATAATTGGCTGAATATTGTGTAATTTCTCCTATGATGTGCTTGCTTCTCGTTGGTGCTAGCCAACAACATTGTGGAATAGGAACTGTTTGGTTTATGGAGTAATATTACATTTGTTATCTACTGTTTGATCATCCTAGGCCAGCAACTTATTATCAGGTTAGAAATTTTTAATGCTGCTTCTCTTGGAGGTCAGTCAGCTAATAACAATTGGAAGTTAATGTAGAGGGATTTCTTGATGACATAAGATGTTACAAAAACATCTTGCTAAATCCCTATATCATAACAAGTCAGTCTTATGAGCTACTAGGCACGCTCACTCCTCATAGGTTTTGTCCATTTGCATTTTACTTGCGTGGTAAGAGAAAATAATGCCATGGGTCTTTGGGAGTTAGTGTGACCATATATGGCCACTTCATCAAGATTCATTCTGTTTGCTATCTCAGCCCTGTGCTCTCAAACCCAGTGCATTATACAGAGACTTAAAAGAGGCCTTCACCTCTACATATATCTATTGCACTTGCGAGTTTTCGGAAAACATATTCAAACAAACACATTAAGCAGCAGTTCTAGAAAGCATTCTTATTACACTTAGTCTAGATCTTGGGTCTGATATTTGTTATTGCGTGGTTGATTCTAATGCAGGAGAAGCAGTACATTTCTATAATTTGGTAGTCAGTTTAGTATATAGATATTATGACATGATCCGGTAGATAATTGGATCAGCTGAACCACATTTCTCAAAATCTAAAAGAGTAACTGGTGTGGTAATCTTGCTTTGCATAATATTATTGTCAAGTGATAGGTTACTTGATCTAGTTATCTAAAATGCAACAAGTTCAAAATTTATGGGGCTAAAGAATGTTGAAAATAGTGTTTTCCAGTCCCCGTTTCTTGCAGAGGCCTTGGGACAAGATTAATATTACGTGAAACACACTTTCCCAAGATGCTATTATGTTTAAAAATTGTATTCACATTAAAAAAAAAAAAATTAATAGTTGAATAGGCACAAAATAAAGAAAAGGGAAGTTGATAAATAAAAGAAAATAATAAAAAGATAATTTATATCATAAGAAATGAATGTATTTAATAGGGTTACTAACATGAGAGAATATTAGGGCCTGTTTTTATTATTGTTTCTAGAATTTCTACCTGTCATACAGTTATTGAAGGAGGATTGACATATTGTTAGGAATAGATATTTGAATCCAAGAGAAAATGCGTCACGATTTTAATGGTTAGAGTGGCACACCAGATCCGAGAAGCCAGAAACCTGAGGGCAGTATGTTTTGGAGCAAATTAGCAATGACAAGTTGGGACCTAATAAGAGTGCCTTGACGGAAGAAAATTCATGTGAGTATGATCCCAAGGAAAAACACAATCACAATATCACATAATTCAAGCAAATTTCATCAGAACATGAAGCTGCCGACCAGCCCTGATGTGAATCAGAAATAATCAAATGGATTTAAGAAACAAGGAATAAAAATTCCACCAACTCCTAGATTGAACAGTCGTCGCTTTAAATCTACTGAGAACTACATTGCCCAAGTACTGCTATTATAAAGAAGTGGATATTCAAGGAGTGGTATAGTAGATATTGTTTTATCACCTCGGCTTAGCTAATTAGGCCAGTTAACTAAGTCACCTAAGAAAGACATAGCTAATTAACTAAAATAGGTATCTTCATACGTGGCTAATTTCAATTGGTCAGGAACAGCCTATAAATAGGCTTGTGAAACTTTGTATTCAATACAATTTAAAATCAATTCAGAATTTCCCTCTTTAACTTGTGCATCTAACTCCCAGATTCTCTAGAATAAATGTATTACTTACTTGAGTCTTCAATTATTTCCTGTTGACATCCGTAACCAAAAGGAAAAAATTAAATTAAAAAAAAAAGAATAAATTAAAGTTATCTCATTTTACGCATAACCTTTTGGACTTTTTATTGGACCTCTGGGAATGGCCTGGGCTTAATTCACTAGTTGAATGTTGGGCTTCACTGATTATCCAGAAAAGGTTCATCTTTTATCAGCGTTTCTTCATATTTAAAAAAAAATAACCAAAATTTTTCTCTCAATGCATCCCATATGATCCTTAATTTATCTTTATTATCATTTTTATCCTTTTTCAAATATGATTATTTATTATTTTAAGAAAAATTAAGGGATCAAATATCACTACTAATTAAATGAGAGTAAATATCAACTAATTCTTAAGTTCTCTTTGTTAGTGTGATTTAGTAATTGTAACTTAAAATCCATAGCACTAAACAGTTTAATACTATTAAAATTTGAATGGACACAAATTCAGGTAAATTTTGAATAAATATTTTTTTTTTCAATATCCGAATATAGATGTTAAGTTATTTATTTTTTAAAAAAAATGGATATGATAATTTATTAAATATACTCTTATATATATTATGAATACTTACATTGATAATTTGTTAACCTCTCGACAAATTCTAAATAAATTAATTTATTAGTACAAAAAATTGATAACGTATCGTTTTAATATATTCACTTTTAATATATGATACTTGTAATATTATACAGCACCTAACACCTAGTATCCATCGTTTACGGCTAGGACTACTGGGGTATCTAATCCCATTCGCTCCCCTAGCTTTCGTCTCTCAGTGTCAGTGTCGGCCCAGCAGAGTGCTTTCGCCGTTGGTGTTCTTTCTTTCCGCATTTCAACGATTTCGTATATAGCTAGAGCGACCCTCACAAATTGCAAATACTAATTTGTTAAGAATTAATCGGATTAAGGCTATAGCGTCATTGTTTGCTGGAATCGAAATATCTACGAGATCGGGGTCACAATTTGTATCGATTAAACAAATTGTTGGAATAAGAAAAGAGTCACTTGGTATCTAAGATAAACTCATAAATCTGAATCTCTGATCTCTACTATCTCGTTCAGAAACAGCAAGATAATCAACTGGAGCTTTCAAGATTTAACTAAAGATAATAGATCCCAATTACTAATTGAGTCGAGATTAATAACAAATCTGAGAACTTAGTGCATTCAAAACGTAAGAGTCACAGCAGACAAATCTAATCACATGTTTTGCATTACATAAGAAATGGGAATTGAGAATAAATCTTCTTCATATATCATCATCTATTGTATAAAGAAAACACGATATTACAAATATTGTATCATGTTAATTGCACTTTTAACAAAAAGAAATTAATAGATCCATACAAGTTTCATTGATATCCACGAAGTATATTTCCAAAAATGTCCAAATTGAAATTTATTTCGGCTTTCAACAACCACCGCCAAAAAAAAAAACAAAAAACTAGAAATCATTCAATTAACAAATCAAACCGCTACCTCAAACGCGTGCGGAAACGGCCGGTGCAGCGGTGGCGGCGGCATTCGAGGCGGCGCCACCGATGAAGGACAAGAATCCGGTGTTGGCAGAAGGCTCTTGTTCGTCCAAGAACAGATCTTCAGGAACCCTAAACGCACCGTGAGCACAAATCAGACCAGCCCCCACCATCACAGCCGAGATCAAGATCGATCCGACACTGGTAAGGAAAAAGACGAAGATGCTCAAAACGATCAAGACACCAAGCGTCTCGCGCTCGCTGAACGTGCGGCCGAATACAACGAGCGGCTGATCGGAGGGGCGAAAGAGGTAGAGGAAGATCCAGGAGGCGAGGAGTCCGACGAGCATGAGGAGAGAGAAAGGATTGGTGATGAGAGAGAAAGCAATGACGACAGCGACGACCGTGAGGTAATTGACTCGGAAATAGGAGTAGTTCTTGCGGATGCGGAGGGTGGCTTCGGAGAACGACTCCGGTTTGGAGAAGGCGGATCGGTCGGCAAGTTCGGCCCATGGGCGGCGCTGGGCGAAGCCGTAACGGAGTGAGTCGGAGATGTGGTTGATTAGGGCGCGGAAAGCCGGGGTCGCCACTGGTGGTTGGGATTGGACCGAGGTGGCGGAGGACGCCGTGGTGGTCGGTTGGGAGTTGGAGATTGGGAGGACTGGCGGTGATGCGGAGGTCATTTTGGGAATTTTATTATTGTTACCTTTTTCTTATCGTTCTTTGGTGGCTAATGAATTGAAAGATATTGAGGCAGGGTGGGATGAAGAGGAGCGAATATAGATTATAGCGTGTGGACATGGAGAGAAGGAAACAGATGGGGGAACGAGAGCGACATTTCACGACAGTTTCCTTAGCGAATAATAACATTTGTATCCCTGGTTTTAGATATTTTACGAATTGAGCACACAGTTTGCTCATTTGCATTAACAATGTCCCTGACCTCTATAGAAAGTTAGAAACGATAAAATTTGATTACCTTACGGAGTTTTGAATTTTGACTTTTGATAATGGGGGCTATGTTATTCAATAGGGGTGGGCAAAATCGGGTTCGGGTCAACTCAATTGAGTTTCGGGTTGTTCGGATTAGACAAGGAATAATCCGAACATAACTCGAATTAATGACCCGACATAGTTCGGGTCGGGTCATTAATTCAGGTTATGTTCGGGTTGGATTTAAAACGGGTATGATTGAGTTCGGGTCGGTTAAAATCGGGTCAGTTCGGGTCGGTTGAAATCAGGTCAATTCGGATTAATTCGAGTCAAATTCAGTTAATACAATTTTGATCTCTTTTTTTTCCTATTATTGTAGTTTTTTATGAAAGTTTTAAGAAATTTTTCTTAATTGTAGTCATTTTTACTAATTTTCAACTGAAAAAAAGAAAAGAAAATGTTATTAATTCAAATGAATAAAGTTAAAAAGCTATAATAGGATTATTTGCCTATTGGCTTGGACTTGAAGGGTAGAATTAGGACTATTATTTGCTCAATCAACAAAATCCAAAGTTCCAAACTTAATAAAAATTAAAATTAATACAAACTTACAAAGTCCAAAGCACAATTCTAAATATTAGTCTTTAAAAGTTTGAAACACAAAATCACAAAATTAAATTGTTTAGAAACATAAATCACAAAATTCAAAGTTCAAACATTAAAACTAAATAAGCTTTTTTGGTTCCTCCATGGCTCCACTTTGACAAATTCTAAATTGAAAATTTTGAACTCCAAGTTCAAGTGCCGATTGCCTAGAGAAAGATTGAGAAAATGTACAATAAATATTTTCCTTAAGCCACGTTTCAAATTAACAAACTCAATTCATATAAAAAATTGAGCAACTATACCAAATTCATAAGATTACACATCAAACACAAATACAAATAAATAAATCCAATTCATATCTTTAATTAAACTAAGGGGTGTTACAATCTTTCTAATTTCTATTATATCATTATAAATTTATAATTACAAATAAATATATATGTTTACCAAATTTTTCAATACACACTTGATTATATATTTCTATTATATCATGCTTATTTTATAGCATTCATCACCAAATCAAGTTAATAATAATATTAGACAATAATAACATTCTATCAACTTCTACTTGTCTAACTAAAACAATTACAAATTAAACTTAAAATTTAAAACTATAACAACTATAATTATAGGAGCTTAAATTACAACCAAATACTAATAGTACTATAATATCAAATTATGAATAATAATATATATTAAAAATTACCTTTCAAACATCCATAACACCAATGTCGGCGCTCACCGCTTCCACTGTCGAAGCTTGCGATCTTATAAGTTCTATAAAATCCAAAAAAAAAATTAATATGTAGATGTTCTATATAAAATTATAATGCATTTTAAATATATTATGTATTTAATGTATGATAAAAAATTAAAAACATTACCTTCTTGTAATTCCATATGAAATATTTGCTCCTTGATATCTTCTTGGAGGTTGTAGACAGGATTGGCAAAAAGTTTAGACTGCATCCAATTTTTAGTGCATATCAATGCCTCAACCATAGCTAGAATTAAAGAACTCCTATACTCATCAATAATACGACGCCCGGTGCTAAAGCCCGACTCAGATGCCACTGCGGAAACAGGAACAACAAGGACATATCGTGATTTCTTCAGCAGTTGGCAGCAACAGATCCGTCTTGTGGTGGCTGGTTGGTGGTTGCAGACTTGCGGCTTGCGGCTGCCTTGTTCTGTTGTTAAGTTGTATGTGTTTGTTTAGTTGTTTGAACTTGTGAGTTGTGGCTGACAGCGCGTGTATGTGTGTGTGTTAGGTTTGCGAGTGAATTGTTGAGACTTGAGTGATTGTGCAGCGTGTGTGTGTGTTGTGCAGCTCGTGTGTGTTCTGTTTTGTTTTGTTCTGTTCTGTCATTCTGTGTGTGTGTTGTGCAGCTTGTGACAAGTTGTGTGTGTGTGTGTTGTGCAGCAGCCGAGCGAGCAGTGTATGTGTGTGACTTGTGTAGTTATTGTTGAGTGTTGACTCATTGAGACATTGACTGTGGCTTAAACTGTTAAAGTGTTAAACATCTTCTTTTCTTCTTCTTAAATTTGTTTACTGCAAGTTTGCTGCTACTGTTAGTGTTAACTTAAGTGATTGAAATTTGAAAGTTTGAAACCATTGTTGTGTGTGTGTGCAGTGTTAGACACTTAGACTGTTTTTTTTTTTTTAAGAACCCGATCGGGTATTCGGATTGGGTCGGATTTGATCTGAACCGATCACAACCCGATCGGGTTTATAAATTTCAAACCGATCGGGTTTCGATCCCGACCCAAACTTGAAATTTATCTGGTCGGGTCGGATCGGATTGGATCGAGTAAAATGCCCACCCCTATTATTCAACAATAAGAAGGCTATTTGTGTTATTTAGATAGATTTAGGGATTTATTTAATAATAATGAATAATTTTTTGACTATTAAGCAGTTCAATGATAAATTGATATTTCCATTAATGTTAAAGATATTAAATTGACATCTATAATTTTTTTTTCTCGTTGTCTTTTAAACTAATTTTTTATTTATTTTTAAATTATAACACATTTTGCAGATTGTAACTGTTAAAAAGTGGATAATTTGTATCCTTATTTGAAAAAAAAAATTGAAAAATTAGGAACCCCGGTGCAATTACTCTAAATATCTTTTATTTTGTTTTTGTTTAATTTACTTCGTGGCTACGGAAGCGTGTCACCAACAATTGGAACGTAACGTAAAAATTACAAAGGCTCAAATAATAGAGGATTTCCAGGTAACTTCCATCTTGTGACCAATTAGATTGTGGCACGTCTTCTTTCTGGATACCACGAAGTAGACGTAGCACTGTAGCAGCGCCAAAGAATACCCAATACGTCCATTGCGGGCTACATAATTCTCTAAACTTGCATGATCGACGCGTACGGTTATAATAATAGATCAATCAAATTTGAGATTTTGCTTTCATTTTTATTTAATAATGAACTGCTGTGACCTGCAGTTTTTTTTTTTTAAATTAACGTTGTGGCCTGCATTTGATCACGCACCACTGCCTATTTTATACAAAATCAGATTATTCAGAGAGTATTTTTAAGAAGGAAATTATGAAAATCGATAAAATAAATAGAAGAATTTCGTTAGTGTAAAATTACCTCGGTTTATTTTGTTTATATATAAAATTTTCTTTTCCTCGAAAACAACATTGCTCTTAAAGTCAGTCAGGCAGTCCAAATAATTCAAGCAGTCAGAGAGAACCATAAATCGCCACTACTACTCTCAAAGAAATTATCAATGCAAAAATCAACGGAAGAAAAAAAGTTGGCCACGTGGCTTGACTGATGCTCCCCCAATAGATAATACCGTGCATGTAGCCCTACGAAAAATAGCCGTTAGCAAAACGACCGTGCTTTGGACTTGAGACAAGGAGACCTGACCCGGATTCTTCATAACCGTTTTTCAAGACCATGTGTGCTCAAGTAAAACTAGCCGTTACAATTATGTAAAGTATGATGTCTCTGATACCAAACCCATGCTGACTCTGTCTCCCTTCCATAAACAAAAACAATTCAAGAGCAGCTCTACATGCCTCACTGAATCATTTTATCTCTTCCCTTCTTATTTAGCTTCTCTCTCACAATCTTCAACACTTAGCACTTTTCTTCTCTGAAAAACAAGAACCCAAAAAGTAGAGAAGAAGATAAACAGAAAAGAAATATCATATACTAGCTCTTCATCCTTCCCTATCTTTCTTTCTTTCTCTTTTCTTTTTTTTTCTCTCTTCTGTTTCATCTATTTTGTGTTCATGGAAAATACTTATCGTTATCTGTACCCATTTCATAACTACAAGCAATTTTTTCTATATACACACTTGATTTTGTGTTTCGTGCTTGCTTTTACATCTCAATTTGTTGCAGGTCACTCATGGGATGGGGTAATTGTTACTCAGGCAGATTATCAGTCTCTTCGAGCAATCAAACATGATCTGATAGACCCCCATGGATTTTTGCGGAGCTGGAATGACAGTGGTGTCGGAGCTTGCTCAGGTGGGTGGGCAGGAATCAAGTGTGTTAAGGGACAGGTCATCGCTATTCAGCTTCCATGGAGGGGACTAGGGGGACGAATCTCCGAGAAAATTGGTCAGCTTCACGCTTTAAGAAAGCTTAGCCTTCACGATAATCTTCTTGCTGGATCTGTCCCATGGTCACTTGGCTTCCTTCCAAATCTCAGAGGTGTTTATCTCTTTAATAACCGGCTTTCTGGTTCCATTCCTCCCTCAATTGGTAACTGTCCTAATCTTCAAACTCTTGATCTGAGTAACAATGCACTTATTGGTGCGATTACCCCTAGTCTTGCAAACTCCACCCGGTTATATAGACTTAATTTGAGCTATAATTCACTTTTGGGTTCCATCCCACCGAGTCTCACTAGGCTACCTTCTCTTTCTGTCCTTGCTCTTCAACACAACAATTTATCTGGTTCTGTTCCAAATACTTGGGGTGTTTTAGCTGGAAACAAATCTTACCAACTTCAGTTCTTGAACCTTGATCATAATCTTATCGCTGGAACAATTCCAGTTTCTCTTGGCAAGTTGGGTTTGCTTCAAGAGATTTCTCTGAGTCATAACAAAATTGTTGGCCCCATACCTGATGAGCTAGGGAAACTATCTAAGCTCCAAAAATTAGATTTATCATACAATGCCATCGGTGGAAGCTTTCCTGTTACGTTTGCCAACCTAACCTCTCTTGTCTCACTTAATCTTGAGAACAATCGCCTTGGTAATAAGATCCCAGAAGGATTAGAAAGGTTACAGAACCTCACAGTGCTCAACTTGAAGAATAATCAATTTAAAGGCCACATCCCAGAAACTATTGGCAACATCTCTGGCATCAACCAACTTGATTTATCCGAAAATGATTTCACTGGTGAAATCTCACCTTCACTTTCCAGCCTAGCAAATCTCACCTCTTTCAACGTTTCTTACAATAATCTTTCTGGTTCTGTTCCACCTCTCCTTTCCAAGAAGTTCAATTCAAGCTCTTTTGTTGGGAACCTGCAGCTATGTGGCTACAGCCATTCCACTGCATGTCCCTCCCTTGCACCTATCAGTCTTCCTCCTCCACCAGTGGAGGCACCAAAACACCATCATCACCGCAAACTCAGCACCAAAGACATTATTCTCATAGGTGTTGGTGCTCTCCTGGCAGTTCTACTTATATTATGCTGTATTTTACTCTTTTGTTTGATGAGGAAAAGATCTGCTTCAAAGGAAAAGAATGGTAAATCTACCGCTCAGAAAGTTGTTGAGAGGGCAGCTCCAAAGGCTGGCACTGAAGTTGAATCTGGTGGCGAAATGGGTGGAAAATTAGTGCATTTTGATGGGCCATTTTTGTTTACTGCCGATGATTTATTGTGTGCAACTGCAGAAATAATGGGAAAGAGTACTTATGGGACAGCATACAAGGCAACTTTAGAAGATGGTAGTGAAGTTGCTGTGAAGAGGTTGAGAGAGAAGACAACTAAGGGACAGAAAGAGTTTGAAGCTGAGGCTGGTGCACTTGGGAAGATTCGCCACCCAAATCTCTTAGCTCTCAGAGCATACTACTTGGGGCCAAAAGGGGAGAAGCTTCTTGTCTTTGATTTCATGCCTAAAGGAAGTCTTGCATCTTTCCTCCATGGTAAGTACATTCAAGCTTGAAAGTAATTTTATCCCAGGAAATACTCTCAGCAAACTATTGAGAATCACCAGCTTTGTCGCTTGTAAGTGAGTGGTTCGTGATGTTGTGGCTATTTTATAGATTTTAATATGCATTTTTTTACCTCATGCAGCTCGTGGTCCAGAAACTGTTGTCAATTGGCCAACGAGGATGAGCATAGCCATAGGCATTGCTCGCGGATTAAACTACCTTCATGTTGAAGAAAACATGATACATGGGAATCTCACATCTAGCAACGTACTCCTGGACGAGAAAACTAATCCTCACATTGCGGATTTTGGCCTCTCTCGTCTCATGACTGCCGCTGCCAACACCAATGTAATTGCCACTGCCGGGACACTAGGCTACCATGCACCGGAGCTCTCAAAGCTCAAGAATGCCAACACAAAAACTGATGTGTACAGCCTAGGAGTGATCATATTGGAACTCTTAACAGGAAAATCCCCTGGCGAGCCGATGAATGGAATGGATTTGCCTCAATGGGTGGCCTCGATTGTTAAGGAAGAGTGGACTAATGAAGTCTTTGATTTGGAGCTTATGAGGGATAACACAATCATAGGTGATGAGTTACTTAACACATTGAAATTAGCTCTGCATTGTGTCGATCCTTCACCAGCCGCACGCCCAGAAGTCCTGCAGGTGCTACAGCAACTAGAGGAAATTAAACCGGAGCTAGCAACTGGTTCCGGTGATGATGGAGCAAAAGTCCCAAGCACGACGGAATAGAGTTACATTTATTGTCGTCATCAACAAGAAGATCCGAAAATTTCATGAAATGGGTTTGGTTTATAATAGGATTTATAGGAGAAGCGAAGCAGATAGAGTCATCAAATTCTTTATTATTTATTATTGTGTGTATATACGTATTAGTGTTGTGAGGTTTATTAGAAAAAAATTATTCTTTTTGTCTAGGCCAATAAATGTAATCTTTTTCAATTCATGTTTCTGTTTGTAAACAGAGAATCTCTAATAAATAAAAAAAATTATGAAATTGCATTATCGTTTTCTATTACTAGCTTCGCAATGCCGTTGGCGTTGGGTCATCAAACCTTCTTTCTATGCTGAAATTTAAGCAATTATTAAAGCTATCGAGACTGTAGTTTTTCATTTCAAGGCTGGTATTTGTGGGGTTGGAGAGTGATTCCTATTCAAACACTTCCATATCTTCGCAGCTCTGGCTTCATATCTTTAATTTGTGGCATGCATATTTCCATGAGGACAAATATAAGAATTTGTAGTTCTTCTTTTATGTGGTGAAATGAATGAGTTAGTTTCTCTACTCATAATAGTTTACTAGAGGATTCATGGGTCCCCCAAAAAAAAATAAAAAATCGACTCTCATAACTTTATATTTCTTTTACGAAAATGCTAGACATCACGAAGGGCGAGTGCTGCCGTTTCGAGTCTCTACCCCCACGTGATGTCCGGCATTTGCTAAAATATTTATAAAAAAAAAAAGACATCACGAGCAAAGCAGCGCTTTTTCTTCCATGTATCCCCTCTATTTTCCCTTCAATAAAATTTTCTATATTCATATTTAAAAAAATAATTAAATCAAAATAAAATATAAGTTATAATATTTTTTTTATAAGAAAATATAAACTTCTTAATTCTTATCTCACCACAGAAAAATTAAAGCGCAATCTGAGTGTTTTTTTCCAAAATAAAGATTTGAGAGCATCTCAAACGTCGTCGTTTTAAGGCGAAGCAAATACACGAAAAGAGATTTCGTAATTCCTCAGTTCATCGGCTGAGCTCAATCTCCTGCGATTCGCGCAAATGGAAGACCTTCAGTTACAAAAAATAGCGATATCAGGTCCGACACTAGCCTCAATGATTCAACGGTTCTCGTCATCACTAGGTGACGCGGACGGATTCATATTCGGCCACGTCACTCATATCACTCCCTCTACTCTCTCTGACGACTCTGCCTCCGCCTCCGCCTCCACTGACTCCCATCTCGTCGCCACCATCACCGGCTTCATCTGCTCCGGCGTCCCTCTCTCCTTCTACGACTCGCTTGGCCGAGTCGACTCACTCAAAATCCCCCCTCTCCAACACCACCACCAGCAACTCCTCGGCTGGTTCTCCGGTCGCCGTCACTCTCCTCTACGCCCCTCATTGCGCGAATTCTCCGTCACCGATTCCCTCTCCAAAATCCCCCAATTCCATTTCCCCGTCAAAACCCAAACCCGAACCCTAACTCTAATGCCGTGTGTTTTCATTCTCTTTACAACGCCTTTAGCCGACCAACTCATCCACACGCACCAGTACCGCGCGTACCAGTTCAACACTTTTAATCGCTCATTCCATCCGAAGACGATCGACGTAATCAACATTGGTCCTGCATTTCGGGGCCATTACGGTAGTTTTGCTCCCAATTCCGCGCTGCCGTTTATGAACTGCTCGTCAGCGGCGATGGAGGAGGAGAGTTTGAGTGCCAAGAAAGAGAAAGTGAGCGATCAAGAGCAGTTAGATTTGTGTGCGGAAGGGTTTCAAGTTGAGAGCTTGAAACGATTAGTGGGACCAGATGCGGCCAGTTATACAGCTGGCTTGGAGGATTTGTATGAGAAAATGCTGGCTAAAGTTGAGAGCTTGGCTCGGCTGGTTGAATCCAGTTCGGCTCAGGTTCTTGAGCTGGTGAGTTTCAGTCTGATGAAAATGAAATTCTTTGCAAATTGTCGGGTGAATTGTTTTTAATGTTGTTTGTTTGTTTGGCAGGAAAATAACAATAGAAAGTTGAGGTACAAGGTTGCTAGGTCTACTGGATTAGAGTAAACGATTGTTGGTTTGTGTTCAATTGCTGGTTGATTAAAAGGTAATGTTTATAGTGTATGTTGTTTTACTTCGTATCTTACCATGCTTGGCTTATTGTTTTCTTAATAAAGGCGACCATTAATGTTCAATGATTCTTAGAATGTTAATTCATTTTTCTTTTAGGTTTTATAGTCCAAATGAGTCATTTAACTCATTGTTTTATGGAAGTGCATGGATGGTATTGCAAAAGGGACTAGAAGCAATATAGGCATGAGTGTGTAATCTGAAACACGTGGGTAGTCTTGATTCTAGGAGATTATATGCCTTGGATATAGTTGCAAGTCATTGTTCAAGATTCGCTAAAGTGTAACGACATATGTGACATGCTAAGCCTGAAATTTGGTGAAACAGCACCACTTCATTGCATTTTGTATTTGTTGAGACAAGCACCAAATGATAAAAATTGGAGTGTTTAAAATGCACATGTAAATTAGCAATTTTTTGGGGTTGGTGTTGGGTTTGCGTGGGCCATATATCATTGCTCATTATTTAGGTTCATCACTCATTCCTTGAAAGTCCCAAGCTGTTGGATGGTGTCAGCCTCTCATGTCTAGTTTGTTGACACAGAAACCTTGTCAACAGAGAAAATAACGAGTGGGGGTGATATAATATATGCGACAAAAGGAATTAATGTGGTTCGGCATTTGGCTTATGTTCATGGGTAGAGAATATAAGCTCCTGTATTGAAAAAGCAATTGATATCAAGCTTCTATGTTTTTTTTTTTTGCCGCCTACTCATCGTACTCAGTACCTATTCCTTTGGTAGAATTTCATGCCTACTGCTCTTCTTTTCTCCTTTTTCTTTGTCATTTTGATTTCTCATTAACCAATGCCAATTGATGAAATTGACGAGAAAGATACATGTGCGAATTGCTACAATTATTAGTATTGGTGGCATCATATGCAGGATTCCAACCATATTCAGGATTCCAAGAGCTATCATAGGGGGCTAATTTATTTGATTGCTCCTCATCTCTCTTGAGAGCGCATATACAACTGAATTTAAGATCATTACTTTGATGGTTAACTTTTAAGAGGAAATAGATGCTTTTTATGCAGTACTTTTTGGATAACATAAAACTTCTTCTGATAATTTTTATCATTTGGGTTCAAAACTTTATCTTTAATCAATGCTTATCTCTTTCTCAAGTTCATATTGAGTTTTTGGATTCTTCTATTTCTATTTCTATAGCGTTGGACTTATTATTCTTATATAAACTTCCAGCAGTTGGGTCTTTAATAGTTGAACTTATTTGACTTATTTGACTTATTTAAGCTTCTAATATTTGGGTCTCCAGTAATTGAACTTATTTGACTTATCTAAGGTTTCTAGCAGCGTGAGTTATTTGACTTGTAGTAGACTTCAGCAGCTGAAACAACACCGTCCTTTTTATTTTATTCCACCGTCTATTACTTTTATTACTTTTACTTTTGTGTTAGAGCAGCTGCCTTCTAGTTCTTGAATTTGGATTATTAGAAGTTGAAAGAACTAGGATTATTTCTCACCCATTCCCCTATAAAGGCAGATGTAAGCAGGCGTGAAGGAGATCCATGGCTCAATAAAGGGAAGGGGTTATTAATGTAATGCCCCCAATTCTAAATGTATTTTAGTCACTTCATTAAGTCAAAGACATTTTAGTTTTATCCCAACCTTTAACTAACCCTAGCTCTAAGTGGTATAAAGAGAAAAGTATGCCATCTCTGTTTTATAAAAGAGAGATCGGCAAAGAGATGAGGAAAGAAGAAGAAAACAGAGAAGAATAAAGAAAGAAGAGGAAAGAGAGTTCAGCCATGAGTAAAATAGAAGAAAGAACCATGAGATCAAAGAGGTGAGTCTGTTTTGGTGTTTATGAATGAATAGAAAAGCATGATTAGATAGTAGTAGTAGAGATAATCTTAGATTTTGTAGGGAAAAATGCTGACAGTGGGTTGTTTTGAAAATCATAGTAATTTGTTCAAATTAATTTTGATTCTAGGCTTTTGTATACAGTCCTCTTCTTTCTTTCTTTTTTGTTTCTCTCTCTTTTCTTTTTCTTTCTTCATCTCTTTGCTGATCTCTCTCTTGTAAAATGAAGATGGCATATTTTTCTTTTACTAATTGCTGTGCTTATCAGAATCCAATGTCCACTTCCACTACTAGGGGTGGGCAAAATCGGGTTCGGGTCAACCTGATCGGGTTTCGGATTGTTCGGGTTGGATTTAAAACGGGTAGAATTGAGTTCGGGTCAGTTCGGGTCAATCCGGGTCGGTGACTGTGTGTGTGGCTGTGTGCGTGTGGTGTGTGCTGTGTGTGGCTGTGCAGCTTGTGACAAGTTGTGTGTGTGTGACAGAAACCCACTGATTAAAGAAGAAAAAGCTACAGAGGCCGCCACTAAAAAGTCGGGCAGGCAATTCACTTTTTTGCAGTTCTTTTTCCTTGGCCACCTTTATAACATAAACAATTAAGCTTCCATTGAATGCCTGAGTGAAACTTAGTTGTGGAAAAAAAAAATGTTCTGGGTGGTGAGGATTTGTAAAGTTGTAAGAGTTGGTTTTTTTTTTTTTTAATTATACTGTCATAGCAAAATTGTAATTTTTCCCCATAAACAAAATGAAATTCCTTTTGGCAAAAAGGGTTTTGTTCATCTTTATCTCTACAATTGCTTTCTTGGAGTTGCTTTCAAGTTTCAACTCAGCCCGCCAGATGGGATTGGCAACAATAGTCATCTCAGCATCTGCATCTTTGTATACAATTCAACTGGCGCTTTTTCTAATGAGAATATTTTGAAATTTGATGAGGATGATTGGTCACTTGCAAGGCAACACCTTTGAGTGAATGGCTGTGTGTGTTGTGCAGCAGCCGAGCAGCGTATGTGACTGTGTGTGTGGCTGTGTGCGTGTGGTGTGTGCTGTGTGTGGTGTTAGGCTGTTAGCTTAGGTTTTTTTTTTTTTTTTTGAGAACCCGATCGGGTATTCGGATTGGGTCGGGTTTGACCCGAACCGACCACAACCCGATCGGGTTTCGATCCCGACCCGAACCCGAAATTTATCGGGTCGGGTCGGGTCGGGATCGGGTAAAATGCCCATCCCTATCCACTACTATATCTTATTTTTTAAGGGCTTACTCCACTCTCAACTGCATTGGCCTTCCTCTCTTTTCTAAGTGAATGAAAATATGACATAAGCTTGAGTTGATCAATCTACTGAGATAGTGTGATGGTGAATTATAGAGGAACATGATGGTGCGTTATAGAAGCATGAGAGAAATAATCTTATCTCTTTTCAGTTTCTGATAAGTCAGCTTCAGGAGCTAAGAGGTAGCTATAGTACCATAAAAATAAAGGTAATAAACAGTACAATGAAATAAAGTCTTGAAAGTGGGCTTTGGTCCAACTGCTGAAAGCCTTAGATAAGTCGAATTAGTCCATTTGCTGGAGACTCAACTGTTGGAAGCTTAAATAAGTCAAATAAGTGCAGCTGCTTAGAAGCTTATAGAAGACAAATAAGTCTAGTTGCTAGAGAGATATATAGATCTAGAAGCTTAATATGAATTTCAGAAGGAAACAAGTATTGATTAGAGATAAAGTTTGGAATCTAAGTAATAAAGGTTATCAGTAAAAGTTATTTATCTTGAATTGGAGTTACCCCAAAAAGTAATAAGTCCTGATAGGTAGCCCAAAAGAGGGAAGAAAGGGGATACTCGATGATAATTGCTTTTATAATAGTGAAACTTATTTTTTGTAGCGATCCAGCTTCTGAAAGTTTTATTTAGCCCAGCTACTAGAAGCCTTAATTAAGCTGAGCAACCTTAATTAAGCCTGGCAGTTGGGAATCTACAGAGAGTTTTGTTTAAGTTCGAAATGTCTAGAAGCTTTTCCAAATTTGACACTGACTAGACTGATTAGAGATGAGGTTGTAAGCGTTAGTGATATCGGTTATTGGAATACATTTTTTTTATCTAGGTTATGGGTTATCTAAAAGCACTTTATTTAGAGCACCTCATTCTATGCACACACACTCTCTCTCTCTCTCTCTTAAAAAAGAAAAAGAAAAAAAGGAGTACTGACAAGCAGCCAAAAAGAAAAAAATAGAAGCTCAATTGCAATTGCTTTTTTTTAATAGTGGAACTTGTTTTTTCTTGCCTGTAGATGTGGCCAAGTGCTAAACCACAATAATTTCTTGTGTTGCCGCTGTTTTTTTTTTTTTTTTGGGTTGACCAAATTTCTGCGTCATCACAATTGATAATCATAGTTGGTAGATAAAGATTTTAAAAATAATGCAAGATTTCAGTTAATTCTCCAAGAAGGGAAGAACATTCTCCAAGAAACAGAACCTATTTTTCAGACCTAGCTCTAAATAATTAAATGTATTTTCCTTTCATATGTTGTTCAGTACAGGAATCTTATTAGAGAAATGAAGTACTTGCAGTATACTCTCTTACTGATGCACATAAATGTGGTTCATTAGAAAGGCAATCATATGCCTGTATGAGTATTTGAATGCCAATATTTTGTTGATTTCTCTTTCAATTCTCTCTGTTGTTTATCTAGCTTAGACCTAGATAGATGTAAAATCTACTACAATCAACCTTTCTGGTTTATTATTAACATTCTTAGTTATTTTCTGAATTTTCGATACAGAGATGTGCGCCCATCGTTTTAGCTGACATGTCAATGTTTGGGTATTTGTGAAATTTACTGTTGTAAAGGTGACAATCCACTGTCCTCAAGACGATGTCAACGTTCTAGCTGCAATTTTTGGTGCCATTTGAGCTCAAGCTCGGCTATATTTCTGCCCCTTATGATAATATAGGAGGGCATTGGAGTATTGGCCTTCTTGTAAAGGCGGGGATCCTCCTACCTTGCTCTCAATTTGGGTATATGTACAGGACGCATATTGATCATGTTTTGTGTAGTATTGTAATATCTATTTTGTTCTGCTGCTGCTATTCAAAGTTCTAATCATTTTACAAACTCAACCTGGTTCGTAAGTCGAGAAATGAAGTTGGATCGCATCAATTGGATGTTGTTTTAATTCCCCGCCCCCCCTTTTTAATTACCTTCACAAACTCTATCTGGTTTGTACTTCAACAAATTAAATTGGATTTCATCAATTGAAAGTTGTTTTAGGTCCCAGATTTGACTACTTTTGATTCTTTACTTTATAATACATTTCCTGATGTTAATGCTACGGATCCATACATCATTAGACAATGATGATTGTGTAAATGAATTTTCTCATCATGGCCAAATGCAGGATCCACTCTCGGCTACGACCGCAAAAAAACATCAACAATGTATATGTAGAATGCGACAGACGGAAGAAGTTAGCGAAGCACTACTAAGTTCTAAACTACTAAACTCACCGCCAAATGCTATATTCAATAACCTCATATTTTAGCAGATAGACGACAACTTCTGTAGGCTGCTTCTGTCAACGAAAAAGCCTCTCACCAGTAATCCAAATACCCTTGATAGGATGTATCTTCAATTATGGCGGCACAAAATCTGTGCCTGGAGCACTTGTGTGGAGGTTGCTCTATTGGCGTTTAAACTCTTAAATACTAGAAGCACTTGGTTGTGCCATACGCTGGTGTGGCATTAAACAGTATGAGCACACGGTACAAATTCTATGCCAATAACTCTGTAACATTCATTCATCTAACTTCTCCATCTCAGACCACACCATTTTCCATGGTCCACTTTTTGTGCCCAACCTGCAGTGAATAATCATTTTAATGAGCTTATAAATCCATCAAGTGTTACTTAACGTCACCCAATTTTAACCACAAAATGCATGACTGCTTATTATTTCACTAATAGACAACCTATCACCAGTTAATATGGTAATCAAACATTAACCTAACATTCTGAAACCTGAACTCAGCTTACCTCCAGATACCAAATAATACTCGCAAGGTCATGAAGAGAAATAGCCCTGCCCAGACTCCAGCAAGACCAAAGATGGGAGCAGTCACAAAAATGAATGCTGAAGAGGTAAGTCCAACTAGTACCTATCAATCACATATAAGTGACTGAGAAAAGAAATTGAAGTATTATACTATGCTATTGTATGATAGGAAAGAGAGGGAACCATAGAGTAGGCAGCATATTCAAAGTCAGAAACCCCGTAGTACAGCCCATCGAGGACAAATGCAAGAGCATTCATTGGTTGGGATCCAGCAACAAACTGCACAATAGAGTTGTCAGGTAAGCCTCAGAGATTTACGTCTACCATCACAAAGCTGCGACCGTGAATCACATGATGCTAGGGAAACGAAAATGACTTCACTAATAACCTCCCAGATGAAGCATTTAATGCAATACATACCACAGGATTTATAAAGGAAAATGTATTGGTAATATAAAAAAGGACTAGACAAAAAGTCTATTCAACAGTAGAAAAGTCTTGAACTAGAAAACTGTTTACAGTGCAAGTCACTCACCAATAAGCCAGACCAGGCAATTGCCAGAACTTCAGAATCTGTGCTAAATAAGTGAGAGAATGGTCCAAATCCAAGGAATAATAAAGCAGCTAAACTAATCCCTGTTACTAAACCGATCTGCTTGCCAATCAAAATGAAATAACATGAAACTGAATCAGTTAAATTAAAAGAAACCAATCACAGAAAGGCAAATATAGTAGTTAGGGATATTAAAAACCTGCAAGAGTCTGAAAACCACTTGGCGTGCTTGTTCATAATTTCCTTGGGAGTAACCAGCAGCAAGAAGAGCCTGTGAAAAAGACATCAAACAATAATGTTGGAACCAAAAACGTTTGAAATAGAAAAACCAATTAGTTTCAGCATATATCTGTATGATATGGATGCCTTCAGTTCAAACCAAGATACATAAAAGTTGCCAACATTGTCCCACCACTATCATACAGTATTTGATTGAACCCCATACATCCTAGTCGGCATTGGCATCTATAGTACATTAAACTAATATTTCCACTCTTGTTCCAACTTATCTATAAATTCTTCATCCAGATGGCCACTGGCACAAGGACATGAAAAAAGTAAGAATGGCCTCAAACAGAAGTTAACTATGACATATATAATAGTCATGAATCACAGAAGATAGAAAACATCCCATGGTTTTTACTTTGAGTAACTCCACATAACTTCAGAAACCACTTAGTTGCTGAGTAGGTAGTGAACAAGCTACTTCTTGAAAACTTTTGGTCTATCCACTAATAAAAATTTGATATCACATGTGTGAAACAACACAGAAGACTACAATGCTCAAAAGTTTTACCTGACCAGCCAATGCTAGAGCATCACAAAGCAAAGACAGTGTTAACCAAACTTCTACACAGATCTGATAACCAGCCATAGGTATTGGGCCCTCCCTCGCTGCCATGGATGTTGCTAATGTCATAGTTAGAAGCACTGCAATGGTCCTGCCAATCAGAAGACCACCTGCAGACAAAATGAATACATCCTCTACTTAAGTGGATTGCATGCAATACACTGTTTAAGTATCAATAAGACAGATAACTTCCATTGGATTTTTCTGGAATAAAAACAAGACACCCTAAGGATTTCAACCTCTAGAACAATTAAATGTTAATTGGACAATATAAAAATAGTAAGCAAGGCATGTACCAGATTTTAGATAGTGGACAACTCTTCTCCCATCAATGTCTGGGGACATCAACAATACATTGTCACTCAATTTCCATATAAGGATAAAAGCAATCAAATATCTGTTGAAATTATACAGGGGAATCAACAAGGATTTAAACAATTGAACCAACTAATGCAATTGCAAAAATATCAGATGCAAAATACACGGACAATCAATGTTAAGTTTACCACATTAATGACGTACTCAGAAATCACAGTAGCAATTGCCGCACCGCCAATTCCGAAATGGAAGAAAAATATCAAAATTGGATCCAGTATAGCATTTAGTAAGTTGCCAGCCCCTGATAATACAGAGTAGACAATTGTCACATGCGCATATGACATAAGCTATCAGGAAAACAAGATAACCTTTGTGTTAAAAATCCTTTTTACCAGAGAGTTACATACAAAATTTAAGAAGGAATCGTTTATATATAAATATAATAAAACGCTTCTCTTACTCCATCCTCTTAATATATGTTCAATTAATGATGAGGTAGATGTACTTTTGAAATAGAATTGATCAAAGATGATTACCTTGCTAATAAAAAGAGAGCACTGTAATGGGTTGGTTAGAGATATGATGCTATAGTACCTTCCCTTCACATCTAGCTTGAGTGATGGTGCACTCGGGCAAAGTTCGGGAACCTTGTGGGGACAAGGGGATTTTAGGAAAATAGGAAAGCCTGCGATTCCAGTCTCTAGTTGTATATGTGTCGATGCACGGTAAATTATTTGAATTATACGAATAATTAACTAATGGCAGGGTTAATAGTTATTGATCAATTAAAACTTAAGGTCCTGGAGCTATGGGGCTTTTAATATGCCTAGACTGATCAAAGTACCTTCTTCACTAGTCAAAGAATCAAATATGAATTAAAGCCAGTACTGTTTTCAATTTACATTGGAGTAATTTTCAGAACATGAATACTGTAAAAAAGATTCAATTGAGCATGTACATAAAACTAATCTGGACATACGATCCTGATTTGCATACAGTGAAATCCCAATGTGCATACAATTAAATTCAAAGATATAAATAGCTAGCTAGAGTGATAGAGAGAAAAACAGATAAATATGAAGAGAAGAGGGTGCTGCAATACTTGCCAATAGCATATAAAGGTGTCTTTGTATCCATAAATCCACGAAAAGCACCTTGTGCAGCAAGTGCAATTACAATGGGTGGAGCACCAAACGCCCTCAAGTTAAGAAAATTTTCAGCTGGCACTCTCATTGGTGAATCCTATAGCATGATAAATCTTATATAAAGCTTCCAGAAAACATCCCCATGGAATATATGATAAGACTTAATGCGAAAGATGTAATCATAATGCATCCATGGAGTCACAGCAATATTCATGAAAGATGCCTCAAGCATGAAATGATGGTGTAAACTAGTAGAAATTCTCTTCCCAAATTTGCCATGCAAAGGTTGTATTAATTGATGTAGTGGTTTTAGTGTAGCATTCAAGAGTGGAATAATGCAAGCAACATCCTCATTAGTAGCACTTCTACATTCTAGTTCACCTGCAAACACACAACTGACACTTAATTGTTCCGCCCTGTCGTATGCATACAAGACACACTATACGAACCACAAATTACAATTGGGCACTGACTACATTTTTCATGGTTCATATACTTAAGATCAAGAAGTATGCTATTTCTGATGTACCCAAGAAAAAAAAGTTTTGCCCTTTGCATTTATTTAAGTGACGATAGACCAAGACAAGACTTTGAAAACGATGTCTCCATACAGAAAAACCCAGAAAGATAAGCAAAATACTAAAGTGGTGAATGTATTAAAACTAGACGAGCAGGACGTACTGCAGGTATACCCATGATATTCATTAAGAAACCGGATCCAAAAGAGAGTGCCAGAGCTTCTGCAATGCCAATGCCAGCAGCAAGTGCTAAAGAAGTCGAGATTGAAGGAAGAAGTTTCTTGCCTTGTTGCTGAACTCCATGATCTTAATTGCAAGTACACAACCAAAAATTATCCAAGTAAATATAAAAGATAGTTGACAATAACACGGAAAATAAGTGCAGTAGCATTTTCATACAACAGCTTAATGCCGTTACCAATTTGGCTAGAACCATCATCACTGCCCTGACTTTTCACTGCCTGCTCTTCAGCAACAAAGGATGTTGTTATGTTGAGCAAAGGAACATTGAACAATTTTGACACTAGATTAAACACAGAAACCGAAACCCCAACAGCCGCCAATTCAACAGATCCTACAAAAAGAAAGGCAAATCCTTTTCGTAATTCAAAACCACAAAATAAATCATTAATCGCATCATCAACTACAATATCAGTACCACCAAGCAATGCGTTAATGGAGTAAACTTATTCGGCCTGGAAGTCACATGCTGTTAAAACAACATCACCAACAGTTACAATATCCTAGTACGACATGCGCTTACTAGTTACAACGTATGATTCAATTATAATAAAAATCCTATGTTACAAGTTGAAACGCAGCCGTTTTTTGGTAAAATTAAGAGAAAAAAGTTACCTAAATGACCAACAAAGGCCGTATCGATAAGTGAAGTGATAGGATCAGCAGCCAAAGCCAACGCAGCGGGCAATGCAATTGACCATATTTCCAATCCTAATTCATCAAACTTAAACCCGTCGCTACAACAAATAAATAATTATTAGTAAAAAAAAAAAAAACTTTAAAACCAAATAAATAAAACAAACAAGAGTCTTAGTTAGTTTAGTTAGTTAAATAGTACCTTAAACGGGCGATGATATTGATAAGAGAAAATGAACCGGACAAAGAGAACCGGCTCGGGTCGGGAGGTGAAGTTTGGAGTGATGTACTGGCGGTTTTTTTCTTGTGTTGTGCTGATTTTAAGCGAGCGGAGCAAGTCAAGTTTCTTCGGTTGAAAATTCTGAATTTACTCGGCGTCGACGACGATTTGGTTTGTTTAGAATTATAATAATAATAAGAAGAAGAAGAAGAAGAAGAAGAGTGCATGCAGCAGAGAAGATGGCGCGAGAGATTAGTACTAGTACCAGCCATTGAATTGAATTTGTTTGTTAAAAAGTTATCCAAGATTCTGTTTCTGCTTCGAATCCTGGCGACGAAGCCCAACAGAAACGCAGAGCCGTTAGTTATGGTCTAGATTTCATTTGCATGCGTCTCGAAATATCTGCTTTCTCCTCGTCGCGTGCGCGCATCGGTGGCATTTTTGTTGAATTTTATTTTTGAATTTTTTGGTCACGTGCACGTACAGGCGCGTGCGCATCCGCTGCCGCTTTTGGACCTCGGATTGTATTTAATTTGGGCTCTTATAGAGATTGCCTGAAAAGCCCATTGTAAAAAAGTGACCCAATCGAGCCCATTATGGAGCTTGCCATTTCTTTTTCGTTTTATTCCCCACCCCCCCCCCCCCTTCCAAAAAAAGAAATATTTGATTTAATTTTTATCCTGATTCAAAAAGGTTAATAAACAATTAAACATCTAATAATGCATAGCAAACCAGTACGGAAAAAAAGGATCTTTATCCTGTTGATTCCTTTTCAGATTAGATGTGAATAAAGTTAAAAAGTAACAATTCGACAGCGACTAAATTGGAACATACGTAATTTTTCAATGTTGTAACTACCCAATCTTAAATAGATATTTTTCATGACAGGAAAATTTGATGTCAAAACCTCTCACACAACCACACATTTCATATACATCTACGGGTGTATTTAAATTCCGTCTTGAGCACGTGACGAAAGATTTTCTTCAAAAAGATTTTTGTTAGCCCTCCACTTTCCTTAAAAACCTGACTAAAGAAAACCGAACTTCTTTTCAAACAAAGCGTTCCGCGGAGAGAAAAATATTGCGCGAATTTGGAGACCTTCTGCTTGAATTGCGCCCCCTGCAACTGAAAATGTTTCCTCAACAGCCCCTGCTAAGTCTGTGCAAGCTCGCTCTTTGTTTAAAGATTGTTTGTAGACAATCTCTGCCTCCCTCCCAATTGCATTATATAATACCGCTCACAATTTGAAGTTTTTTTTTCTATTAATTGCCTTTGATATTTTTAAAGTCTGTACATAAAAAATAAAAATAAAAAAAACTGGTATTATAAACTAAATACTAATGTATTATTTTTCTTTATTCCACGCTGAAATGGTTTAAATATAAAATTTAATAAATTCCATACATATCATTTGTGTTATATGAACAGTATTTAACTGTGGATCTCACTTTTGCGAGAGTGCTAGCAATAATATATGAGGGCGTCAGGTTTCTCAGTTATTTACTGCAGAAGCTGAAAGTAAAAGAAAGGGCTTCTTACGTAACATGGTCTAAGTCTAGCAATAATATATATAATTACCGAGCGTACCTGCAAGAAATGCCGTTTGCTAAATGGAATATTAAATAAAACATAGGGGAAATAACATTTAAGCCCATAAGACCCTCTTAATATTTTAGAAACTAGCTGATTAAAGAGAGTTTATTTGTTAGTCGTTCATTAGAGCGAATGGGTCATATTCTGTTTCACGCTTAACGAGTTGGTCACCATTTTGATTTTGACCAGCTGTTTGTGAAGAAATTACTTGAATGTATCATAAATTTCTAGTTCCCCAAAATTTACGATTGAAATAATTGGTTACAATTTGATCATCAGCTGATTTCTTCAAGAGGTTGAATTCACAAGGGCCTTTAAAAATTGAAGTAAATGCGGCAGCAATGCAACACTCATTCTCTACCAAACTAAGGATTCATCTGCTTTTTGTGGGCATAATGAAAAGGATTAGTATAACAAACAGAATCTATATACAAATAATTATATTATGTAATTCTTTGTTAAAGTTTTCCTTCTTTATTATATTAGCAGTAGGAGGAGATGATTTGGTTGAATAAACAGTGACTCGACCACTCTATCGCAGACAAAATATTTGGTCTGAAAAAGTAAGGTCAAAGTTTACTCATCTTGGCTCACATAATTTGGTGAAGCCATAAATATGTTTGTCATACTCTTCCATACTATATATAAAAATCAATTTTCAGGAGGAAATCATCTGCGTTTATAATTAAAATGTACAAAGAAAACAAAATTGGTAGGTCAATCAAAACCCAATACCTACGAATAATGATATATATAATTTAGTGGAAGCAAGCAATGAAGCGTGGAAATACAGTCACCTGATAAGTGGGGGAAAAAAAAATACCGAAACTCTTCAAAAATAAAATATCATAATTAGGTGATGTAGATTTTATCTTTTTTTTTCTATTTCTTATCTTATTATGTATTTTTCGACTATGTTTTATAAAAAAATTTTAACTAAGTTAACCTTCAGACTATACCATAAAAAGAATGATTTACACTTTTAAATCCATCTTTATTTTCTTAAAAAAAAATCAAAAATCATGTGTATAAATTAATAATATTAATTAAAAAAAACGTTTCAAGATATGTACTTCAAATTACTAAAACCAAAATGATACTTTTATTTTTAAGGAAATATTTTTTTTAAAAAAAAAAAGGGGTATGGGAGTCCAACACGCAGTTGACCGTGCCTTGTTCATCAATTGGATAAGTCCCGCAATTAATATCTTTTATCTTTTTCTATAAGCTTTTGAAAGAAAAGAAAAATCAGAGGGCAAAAATCAAACGTAACTGTACGAAAAGAAAAGATAATAACTGAAAAGAAAAGATAATAACTAAAGAGAAAAGAGAAAGAAAATGACCCCCCAATAGAACTTATCAAAAATTGATAGAAGTTAATGAAGCAGAAAAAATGTTGAGAAGCGAAAACATCAAGTACCCAAATTAAGGAGAATAAAAAAAAATCAAACACCATGATCTTCTGAGCCGATCTCGAGAGAGAGAGAGTAAGAAGAAGCCATGAAACTCAGGATGGATAGCGCCAGTGCCCATTATTTATCATGAAACCCTAGATCATTTCCATATTCATGGCACCCATGGCGCTATCCCTCCTGAGCTTAACAGATTCTTCTTTACTTTTAGACAATACTTTCTCGCAACAAAAAACCAAGAAACCGAACCAAACTAGATAGAAGACTTTGGAATTGAGTGAAATGTTTGGTTGGTTCTTCGTAATAAAGATGAACTCACAGCTGTATTTATAGCTGCTGAGGCCCCGAGTGAGAGAGAACGTGGGGATATACGGACAAACGTCACCTCTTCTGGAGCCATGAGAAAGCTTGACTCTTTTTTTTTTAATTTATTATTTTCTTTTCCTATTTTACAAATCAATTTTCTCTTATCATGCAGGGACGGATTTTATTTTGTTTGAATATTATCATTATTATTATTATTATTATTTTAAATCTTTTGTCATCATACATACTGTCTTTTTAATTGGTGCCTCTGCCGACTACGGTACGAATTGAAGATTTTGGCTAAGAAAGTACTCTATTTTTTTTCACAAGTGCATGTGGCTTTTTTGTGTAAATTTTATACAATTTGGTGAGTGGTTATAGTTTTGAAATTTTGTTGAAAAAGAAATCCCTATTATTTTAATTTCCTCCCTTCATGATTACCACCCCTTTTCAGTTAATCTTCTCATTAATGATTACTATTAGTACATATTATGGTGTTTAAATCTCATAAGCTTAATTAAGGGTAAGGATTTGACAGGGAGTCCATATATTGGTTATAAATTTATAATAAACCCACCTACCACTTTGAGCAAATATTTTTTAATCATTAATACAGATTCTCTTATCGACTATTTATTTAAAATACCACTTAACCTACACAAATTCAATAAATGAAGTAGAACACTTAAGATTTTTTTTTTTTAATAGTGTCCATGAAAATAAGAAATATTTTATTATTTTGGCTACTTGAGCATAATAAAAATATTTTATTATTTTTTCATATTTTTCCTCTCTCAAACAAATCTTAAATCAGTTTATGTTTTGTTAATTTTGTGATAAAAGGTCACAAGTGAGATGATGTCTTGTTATTAAATATTAGAGGAGGTACATCATAATGAGCATATAGAAGAAATGAATATCGTGTAATGAGTATTCACCGTAACATTTCTCAAACTCGATGGGGTTTTCACGCCAAATGCAGAGATAATTGTATCTCCATTAAGGGGAAAAATGTGATCACAAAGCAACAGTATTATGATGGGTGGCCCCATTTTTGCCCCCAATTAAATTATTATCATGGAAAATGATCTTTTTCCCTAATTGTTTAGTATCAGTCTAAGGAGCTTTATTTGATTTTGGGAAGTTTCTTACTCCATGAAAATGACATTTAATTAAAAAAAATAAGCTTAAATATTACCTTCTTGTACTTCCCACCATCACCACACCAAATACCAGCCCCATTTTTACAGATCATAATAACCAATATTATTAATTTATTTTGGTTGCTCCTGTTTTCAGTTGATCGTGACACATTCATAATGTCAAAGTCTAAGCAAAAGATTAGAAGGTTTTCAGAAAAATAAATCCCTACTTACGAATAAGTATTTCGATCATTTAAATGTAAATGATCTTATACTTTGAATATAAAAGATTGGTTAGACTTTTTTTTGTAATTGAATTTTGGATTAGCGTTGATACAATTAAGTGACGCTAAGGGTTCATTTGAGATTGTTTTAAGAGACTCAAGAGTGATATAAAACATTAAAAGTTAATTTCGGTGTTTGATATTTTTTTTTTAAATCATTTTTGGCAAAATCACCTCATCCTACAACATACTTTAAAAAGCAAGATATGAATAACTTTTTAGAATTTAATTTTGATAATCAGTTTTATATTTAATATAATTTCATATATATCCTCATATATATTATAAAAATTCAAAATTATCCATATTAATTAAAGAAATATAATTATTAACTTTACCGAGATTATCACTATTGCCAATTTTATTGAGATAATAAAATAAAAAATAAAATCAATATTATAAAATGTTTGTTCTAGCTATCGATTATTATATATACGCAATAAAAAAAATATTTTATAAACATATTTATAAATGTATAAATAACGTTTTTCAACAATATGTATAATTCAGTCATTTATAATCTTACAATAGCTTAATTGTAAATTTACCAAACTCATGAGACTATTTTTAAAATTCAGAGCACTTTAAAAAAAATTACCAAACATTTAACAGATTCTGTTCAAAGTTGATTATTTATTTATACCACATAATTAATAATTATTATTTTAAAAACTACATCATCACTAAATTGGCCCTAAATGCGCGTAAATTATTCCACATTCTTTATATTAATTTAATATAAATTATTATTATTTATCCACTTCAATCTCATAAAATGAAACAATTATCATAATTATTTTATGGAAGTTCATAAATCAAAATTTATTTTCTGCAGATGTGCGATATTATTCTTAGGGTGTGTTTGGGATTAATGGTGATATAACTTTTAAGTTACAGCTGCTGTTAAAAAAAAATTATAAGTATGAAATAAAAGTTAGTAATATGTAATAAATATAAATTTTAAATAATAATTTTAATGAAATTATTAAAGATATAATAAATTTTCATTATATAACTGAAAAATCATATTAATATAATTTTTAAATTACAGCAGTTAGTATTTACTAAACACTTTAGTGATGTACAGCTACCCGACTTTAATCCTAAACGTACCTTTAATATCCCCATTCTCATCACGTATATATCTTTAGTTTTGTTACTCAAATGTTATATACTTCAATGTTCATTTTCGACTAATACGACATAAAATTAAAGAAAAAAAAAAGATGATATAGACGTTGAACTTTTTTCTTTTTTCGGGATTGTAATATTTGTAAGTTAAAAAAAAAAAAAGAATAGTAAAACCAAGACAGACGGAGAAAGAGAGTTGTTTTGGGGGGGGGGGGGGGGGGGGGGGGGTGGTGTAGTCGGGGGACTGTGAAGTGATACCACTTATGGAAAAATCCCAAAATGCGCCAAAGACCCGAGGCCACCACTGTCTCTGTTACCAAAAATAAAACCCTCCACTGACTCGGATGGACGCCTCGGAAATTGCACCCGTTCTTTTTCTTTGTTTTTTTCCTCTCAATTAATTTTTTTCTCTTGGTCTTATTTATTATTATGCAGTCGTACAATATTTTGCCCCGCCCTGCGTGGCCACACCCACTCAGCTCCCCGACTAGACACGCAGGCGGGCTTCCAGTTCCAGCTCGAGGGGCCCTGGGGCCACATTCATATCGCATTACCGTGAGAGACCACTTACGATTCCTGATTTTCTCCCCTCACTATCCACAGATGACAGATGTCATAATCCTCAATTGCCCTTCCCATTTCCCTTATCCCAAACCTTAAATCAAGTGATAACCCGTAGTCATACTGTATCGACTGGCCCTGGTCTACAAGGATATTTTAGTCGGATTAACTCGTCGTGAATGATAAAGGTCCGAATCATGTGATGCGACGATGATAAAAATAATTATAGAAGGGAGGCCCTAAGTTACGTTAAGCATAGCCATTATAAAATTATATAATTTTACGATTTTTTTTTTTTTTTTCAAAGAGCTGTCATGTTGGTCGATTCCAATATCCAGCATTCATAATAAAATATCCAAGAGCCATGATGCCTTCGGACTGGAAATTTATGACTAGACCTGCCCACACTGCTTACCTGAGGGCTCTGCTTACCTGATGCAGAATTGAATTGAAAGCTGAGCTTGCAGGGCATTTTGAGAGGACTGAGCAGTCATGATCAGTGGACCTGTGACGCAGCAATTGCAAGGCATTTCCCCTCCGCGTGATCCAATTATAGGCTTACATCGAACGGCTCAAAAGGCATCCTGATCCTGTGTTTGCAGGTGTTTCAGTGATCATTCACTGCCCAGTCGTTCTAGATGGTGAAAAGAAACATCTCTGATCGAGTATGCAGAGTTAGCGAAGACCGGCTGGCTATACGATTGACTCGGGACATTGTCGATCGACTATGCATACATGCCCCCACCACGTCAATAGTGCGCCCCTCTAACAATTTTTTTTTTTTTTTTTTGGGGTTAAATGTAAAATATAATTTGAGGAAATCTAATAGAAGACTCTGGAGCCATAAACATGAGTTTGAAAGTCTTAAGAAAATCAAATGATGAACTGTAAAGCTATAATGGTTGTGCTGTAGTCTAATCCCTCCATTGTCTTACGACTTTATGATTTTTTTTTTTTTAATTAACTCTTTTGAACACTACTTTGTCGACATTGTTTACCGACAGTTTGAGAAAATTATAATTATTTTAGATCTTAATATAGTCAGAAAAAGGATGCATAAAATCAAGTGGCCTGGGATATGCGTTATAGAGACTAGAATCAGCTTGTTCTGTATCTCTATTATAATAATAAAAAATAAATCTTGCTTCTTGTCGTGTATCAACGTTGGTTTCTTTGGGTAGACTAGCTACTCGAATTGACACTTGACAATCTTCCTTTCTCTGACTCTGACGCTTGATTAGAGCTCGATTTTGCTCAAATGTAGCAGAGGAGGGTAAGGCTGGGCGCCATTGTTATTGACATTCATTTATTTTACTTTTATGTAGAAGGGTTTGGTTACATGCATGTGAATTATTGATATGGAATAGAATTTTCATCAAATTAATTAAGAAACAAACTTAGAAGGCGCAACTCAGCGTACCAAATAGTAAATTTCCCATTAATCCATTGGATTTAGGCCAATTATCCTTTTAATTCCTGTATTTTACATTATTGATTTCTCTCGTTTTTTACCCTCTTATCTCTCACCATCTTTATAATCTAATAAAAAAAAAAAAGAGTTAGTTTGACTGTAATTAAAATAAAAAGACGGGCTGATTTGTCAATGTTAAAATACAAAAAACTCAATTTTAGTAATTCATTAAACAAAAAAGAGACAAGGAGAAAAAAGGGGTTAAAAAAAAAAAGAGAGAGAAACAAAGACAAGATGATTGTCCTTGCTTCCAACGTCGTAGTCATTTAATCTAAAACCTCAAAGATTCTGATAAATAATTTACACGAGAACGATAACATAAAATTTGTGACCATTATAATATATAATAATAATGGAATGAAAGACAAAAACGGTCCTATAGGTCATCGTTGCATCAACAGTATGTATGTATGTATGTATGTATATTTTACTTGGTAAAGCTGCGTGCGAAACACTGACAAAACAATAATAATAATAAAATGGCACTAACGATAAATGATTCTCATTCTTTTGATTTCCTTTGGCTAGATGGAAATGCTACACAAAACAAAAACGCTGCGTCTCTTCACAGACAAGTTAACAGGTTTAATTTGTTTACCACATGATTTTTGTTTGTTTGTATTTCGTTTTCTTTCAAAAGCTAGATTATAATAATAGATTATTCGGGTTATTAAAATATTCTCGAATTTGTCGATTGGGTGGATCCATATATCACAATCAAAGGAAAAATGAGGATTACTTACTATTGATTAAAGAAATTAAGTGGAATTTACTTAATATTTTAAAATATGTTTAAAGTACCTACAATCACAGTGGTGTTACTTTTATATATTGTTTCACTATTTTAGGCAAAATGGCTTATCGTACCCTTAATGATTAAATTAATTTAATAACAAATTGTAAAGTATAGAGAAAACTACAAATTAAAAAAATGTCATAAGTACCCCTAATAATTGTATAATCTGTTTATTTAAATGAATATAAACAATTCAATATATATTATTTATTTTTTAATCTGATACACAATCACTCCTTTTGTTGGAAATCCATAGGTTGGCCCATGCCATACACTTTTTGTTGCTTACCATCATAATTATCGTCACTTGCTTACTTGCTGATGCTAATTAAGCGATCTTAATTTACTATATATTATTTCTCATTAAATAGTAGCAAGTGTATTTGACCTATTATTTTATGAGTAGTTATTTATGTATCCCTATCATATAGTGATTTTTTCTCTTTTTAATTTACTTTATATTACTCACTTGTAGTCAATTGTGGGTGAACTTATTACGTTTAGGTGGTTTTTGTACTATGTCCACTTATTCTACTATAATCGTGTATTTGTAAAGTTACCCGACTATTGTCTTGTATATCTAATTGTGCTTTACTATAGTCATTTATTAAGAGATAAATAATTGATATTTCAGTGATGGATAATATGTGTTTTTTTTTAAAGATGCTCAACTACAATCGTGTATTTATGAAATACTGAATTATAGTCGTATATCTATGCAAATACTCAACTGTTATTATGTATCTACGAAAATGCCCAATTGTAATTGTGTATCTACAAAAATACCCAACTGTATTATGTATTTGGACTGACCATTCCTTAAATGTATATAAATATATTGTTATATCATATACATTGTACCAAACGATCATTGTTGTCTTTGAATAATACACTTAACAAAAAATAATTTGACACTATGTAGTTTGAACTATCTGATTATAATATTGTATAAATGAAAATACTCGATTGAAAATATTCGACTGTATTCGTGTATTTGGGCTGAGCATTCCTTGAATGTATATGACCATCTATTCATTATACAAAATTATCAGGTTGTCTTTGAATAATACACTTAATAAAAAAATAATTTGACATTATGTAGTTGGAAATACATGACTATAATATTGTATCAATATAAATATCCAACTGTAGTTGTGTACATATGAAAATACTCGACTGTATTCGTGTATTTTGGTTGAGCATTCCTTGAATGTATATGACTATCCTATTATGAGGGTAGTTAGGTAATTGCACATGAAAAATGCATATATGAGAAATTTTGAAATATGAGGGTGTATTTAGATAAATACTCAAAAAATAGGATACAGAACGGATAAATTCGTAGGGATTTTGAGGAGACAAAGCAACATGGTTCTTTTGACCATTTAAATATAAGGGGAGTAAATTAAGTTCTTCCTTTTTAACTATTAGCTAAAATATAACGAAAAGGGGCACACAAAAAAAAAAAACTATTGGTTCATTGTTTTCAAGATCAAAGAGAGGTAGAAGCAAGTTGTTGTGGAGAAGAATGGTGAGCTGGCTCAACGCTACAAGGATTTAAAAGAAGGGCAAAATAGTCATTTTATGTTTCGAGACAAAAAAGTCATTTGATTACTATTTTGTTAATTCTCCTAACCGTGTTAACGGAAAAGTGAGCAAGTGAAAAAATTATGGGAAAATATCCACCGTCCACCTCTTTTTTACACATTTTTCAAAAATACACAATTCCTTCATTTTTTAGCTGGAATCCACCTAAAGTTACATTTTTTTTCACTTTTCCACTTCCGTTTGGAATCCGTTAAGAAAACTAACGGAAACTTTAAAAAATGACAATTTTACCCCCAAAACGAAAATTATAATTTCACCCTAAAAATGCCAAAAATAATAAGATTTAATAATGAATATCATTATTGGTACGTTAATTAAGTACAAAAAAATCTTAACTACTAGAGATTATAACTTAATGAATAATAAAACTTTACTTATCTTAAATTCAATTGATGGTTTGTGAGATTGGGTTATTTTTAATATTACTGTTATAATTTAGCATTCTAATTACCGACATATTTTAAAAAAAACTTGCATTTGATGGTTGTGGAATTAATTTCTTTATTGACCGATGGGGAAAATTATTAGATTTAATCTGATTATTTTTTATAATTTTTAAGGTGAAATTGTAATTTTCGTTTTGGGGGTAAAATGGTCATTTTTTTAAGTTTCCGTTAGTTTTCTTAACGGATTCCAAACGGAAGTGGAAAAGTGAAAAAAAATGTAACTTTAGGTGGATTGTAGCCAAAAAATGAAGAAATTATGTATTTTTGAAAAATGTGTAAAAAACGGGTGGACGGTGGATATTTTCCCAAAAATTATTAACATCTGGTGGAATATTGTTAAAAAAAATGGTGTATTTTAAAAAAAATAAATGTTCGGGTAGTTAGTGGATAATTATCCTAAAGTTTTAGATCAATTTCAAAATATGAAAAAGAAATCGTTCAACATAATCGAATCGGCTAGTGAGAGTCGGTGGTCACATCACAGCCTCCTTAATTATGATTGGTTCCTTATGGACCACGTGGGAGCCACGTCTTCACCATTGGTAGCTACAGTGCCTGCTTTTGAAGTTTCGAGCCGTAATGTTTCGATAACGTATTCGTTGTATCGAATAAACCAAAGAGTAGAAATAGCAATCACGTTTTAAAAAGCAACTGCTACATTTTTGGAATTGGCACCTGCTTCACGCTTCCACAACACGCCAGAGTATAAAGATGAAAGTTTTCTTTTCTTTTTCTTTTTTTTTTTTTCCATTTTACTTTTTAGTATGGATTTGGTGACTAGAATAATGTGTAATAAATTAATGACAAATTTTCGTAAAATATTACATTACTGGACATACAAAACTGGATATATCAAGTAATTTAAAATACAAATTAGTTGATTGAAAAATTATTTTGTATGTATGTATACTTTAATATGCCATTTCCCATAATCTAACGTAGATTCGTGTATTTGAAGATGAGGACATTCTATCTATATCTGTTAAGGCGATGCTCGTATAAATAGCTAGAATTTTATTGTTCATTTGTTATTGAAAATGTGTGCAAATTATTGTTTTGTGTAATAATAAGTATTCACACGTTTTATAGTGTAAATTTTATCCAATGCATCATTGTTTAGCACTTATACACACAACTATTATTAGTTACTTTAAATTTTAGAAGGTAATAATATCCACACATGATAGTTTTCACTTATTTTAATTGATTATGATGTGAAATGGTTTGATACTCTAGTAGCATTCCTCCTTGTCTATCTATTGCTTCCTTATCATGTATGTATGAGCATTCGTAATTTAGCGCGGTTAGTTGAAATATATACATAACAATAAATTAATTTAAAAAAAAAAAGAGCAACACTATTAGATAAAGGTGGCACAATGGGTTACGACATAGATATGACACATTTTTCGTATTTGTTTTGACAAATATTGACATGATTAATAAATTGGTTAACACGACATAACACGATAAATAATTGTGTCATATTCATGTTGGACCACCTCAACATAATTACACATTTATAACATAAATATCAATTAATATATGAAAATATTATTAAAAAATAAATTATATATATATTGAACACTAAATTAACTGCTCACGGTATATCTCTATTGAGTTATAAACTTATCCATCTCATATTTATGTAATATTAACTTATTTATATCTATTTTAAAGAATAATATTGACATATTTGTTAGTTTTAAATTGATTATTAATTTTTTGTATTTAATATGCTAAATGAGTCCATACAATTAACACAATTAATAAACAAGTTGTATCCATATTTTATTATTTTAACAAAATTAATAAATCAGTTGTAATTATGTTATGTTATTTCATTGTGATTAATAAATGAATCGTATAATTTAATATTTAGACATAATTAATAAATCACATGTCATAAATAAAACAGGACACAAACATATCATAATTAAACGGAGTGGACAGCCCTTCTATTCGAGAATCCCAGACATTTTCCATGGGGCAGATGTAATAATTTGTAGTGTAATAATTTAACCGTATGGTTTCCGTAATAGGTTACACAATCCCTGCCTGCACTGGCTGCATAGACCGTGCCAAACTCACGAAAGGTCAAAAAGTCAAACCAAATAACCTGGAAGATATCACGTTAGAGCAGATACGTGGTAATCATAGCGAACGTGGCCCACGTCTTGGCATATCATATACTCGAGTAAAGTTTATTATTTTGATTTTGTCCTCATGTGAGTAATCCTCCGGGTGCAAGCCCCGTCGTACATCCGAATTCATTTCCCCCGTAAATTATACGGTGCGGCTAGTAGCATTGAGGTTGACTACAGCTCATCACCGGCACCGTTCACGTGGCTTGTTACCTGTTGTATTTTTTTGAAGATTAGTATTTTATACTAATCTAATCATATTATAAGTAAATAATTTAATTATTGATTGGTAATTAATAAATAAAAAGATTAAATTTTATTCGTACACTACTAACAAAAGATACATGACAAATTTTTTTTTAAAATTTAGTAAAACTCAAACAAAGAGACGATTCATTTCATCTTTTGAAATTAGTCGATGATAAAGATGGTGGTAAGCTCTTCATGTTAATTTCTAGCAAGTCGTAATCTTAGGATCTTAGCCGTTGAATTTCGCAACCTAAGAGAAGGCCATCAATTTCGGTTTGTTCTTAACAAGGGGTTTGTTCATGAACGTAGTTCTCGATGCAAGAGAAGCCGTAACATGTTGTAATTTGTGATGTCTTGTTAATGCTTATGCTTAATGTTGAAGTTATTCTCTGTCTTCTTCGCACATGGTAGAAGTTTTATTTTTTGACGGTACAAACCATCGGGGCAATATATTTTATTGGGGGACGATATGATCGAGCCTCCATATTCAAAGGATTGTACTTGCTTCACATTATACTATATGCACTGGCCGTGGTTTTGGCCAACCCGCCGAAGGATTCGAAAGCTTTCTAGTCTCCATTCTCGAGAACAGAATACAAGTCTTACACGAAACAAGAGTATATTTTGGCTCCACTTGTAAAAGATTTGAAGGTAAAAAAAGAAAAAAAAAAAAAAAGGGAGAAACAAGGTAAGTAGGTTTGGTGAACTAGTGGATGATTTTCCTGTGCGGCGAGTTACACTGTAAATATAATTTAGGGAGATTCATAATTATGTTAACAAGTAATTAATAATTATTCAATGCAAAATATTCATTTCTCTCAAGTAAGGGCATAACAGTCTAGTCTCTGGCCTCTATAGCTAAGCGTTCGAAAATATAGTTTTGAAGAAATGGTAAGTTACTTAGATTCTCATTTCATGTAGTCCAGCAGGTGAGAATTTCAAACCTTCAACCACTCTATGTATTAATTATTTTTTATTTCTTTAAATGTTGAAATATAAATTCAACCTAAAATGAGTCCAAGAGGTTCGGTGGATTCTCAAATTGTAAGTCCTAGTAAATTTGTCGTGTAAAATTAAAAAAAAAAAAACTAAAGGGACTTATTTGGTGCATTGGGCCAAACAAAACATTTCCCTAGATAATGAACAGAAAAATTCAGGGATCCAAACTTTATTAGTCTTTTTATATCCGACCGAAGTAATTGCGAATATAGAAATTGGGCTCGTAACAGCTTGGTCTCTCATAGGAGCACAGAACAAGTAGGCCCATCTTGGCCCAAAACAAAATTATCCCACAAAAAAGCTTTTTCCCATTTCAATTCCCCTCCATCCCTTTCAACTTTCCCGCCTTCTGAACAATAAAAAATTATCGAAAAATTAGGATGTTCCATTGATCCCAATTCAAGCGCTGAAAAGCGAAACCCTAATAATCATCACCGGAAATGTCCACGTGGCAGATATTCTCCGACGCCGATAACAATTTTAAATGGCAGGTATCCGGTAGGATACTCCAGCCGGAACCAAATGGTTCCCCAAATCAGCTGCACAGCTCGAGTTTCCGTCTCCCTTCCAAGTCCGATCTCTTGCTTGAAGGTAAATTGCACTCACGAGCACGTGTATATATATAACGTATAGTTTTTATGAATTTACATGGTTTTTATAGGGCACTCGAAGCTTCGAGAAAACGGAAACGAAGGAGCTGATAATGTTAGTACTCCGATGTTTAAAACCGGTTCGGGCAAAGCGGTGCCGTTGAAGCAGTCTTCGATTGAGAAAGCGTTATCTGTTCTCGGCACTGACAATGACTGTGACATTTCGTTTGCTGGTGCGCTATCATTCGTTTAAATCTATTTGTTTGGTTGGTTTAACAACTTGCTACTGAAAACATGATAGGTGGTGTTTCCGGTGCAATTGTAAAGTGCTTTTTCAGTAAAAGCATTTTTTTGTAGATAGATTTTGTGCACTTTTAATTAAAATCCTATTAATTGCTTCTTCAAAATGCAATGAGAGTGCTTTCTTGCCATTTCAAAAAGTATCCATTGAGTACTTAAGCAATCACGAACATTCTTTTTCTAATTCTGAAGAAACAATTTTGTCTGTTTCCAACAAACACTGTAAATTTTCTATTAATCTTATAGACAGGATTAGAATGTTTTTGATTCAAGATCAAGGAAATCAGTCAATTTGATGTTGACTTGGTTGAATTGATATTGTACTATAGCATAAACTACAATTTTTTTTCCACTAAATAATCAAACTTTGGTAAATGTTATAGGTGAAGAGCACCCGAGGGAAAATGGATTTGGCTTCTCCAATTCTCTTTTCCAGACAGGTTCTGGCAAAACTGTTAACATATCTTCTGCTGGTTTGGTTAGAGCAAAATCATTGTTGGGACTGGAAGAAGGGCGTAATGATTGCAGTTTTGAAGGCCTTCAACATACAAGGATGACATCAACTCCCCGTTTTGAAGTGAAAGAGGGAGTGAAGGGTAATGTATTTGAGAGTGATACATCAGTTCTAAGGCCTTCATCAATTAGTAAGGCTGGTTTTGCCGAAAGTAGATTCAAGAACAAGAAAAGTTCAAACATGATGCAAACGGAAGTGCTTAATTCTGCACCCAAACCGCCTCAGATTAAGTTCCATACTGCAGGAGGAAGATCTTTATCTGTCTCCACTGATGCATTGCAGTATGCAAGGAACCTTCTTGGTGATCCAGAGTTAGGGACATTCTTTCATGAAGTAGATGTGGATCAATCGGATCTTTCATCTTTTAAACACAGAAGATTCGATGATTCTTCTTCAAACAAGGAAAATGATGTTTTCACTTCCTTTTTCCATCTAGGAACAGCAGGGACCAAAACAGCGTCAAAAAATTTCACATCTCCTTTACGGTTGTTTTCAAACCCTGTGAGGTCGCGGATCAATTCAGAAAATATAAACACGTCTGCGAACTTGATTGAGAAATTTGATGCAGTTGACCATGATGGAGTCAGTGGGTTGAATGGTAAAATTCCTTCCGTAAAGAAGCCCATAAGAAGCACACATGGGCATAAAGCCATAATGGACAACTCAGTGGAAGATGATATTGGTTCAAAAATTAATTCACTTGGGAGGTCATCTGGTAAGCCTTTGGCTGATATTACAAATAGTACCAACACAGCTTGTGCGAATATTAAGCAAACTTGTGAAAAGAAGAGACTATTGAGAAGTTCTATTTCTCCATTCAAGAGGCCCCGTATCTCCAACTTCTCCACCCCGTTGAGAACAAATCTTTCTTCACCTAATGGTAAATTTTTGGAGGTTTCTGAAATGACTTTCTGGTTGTTAATTATCATTCCTGGTGCTCCTTATTTAAGGTATATTTTCTGTCAGGTTTATCTACTTTATCATCAGAACAATCTGGTTGCCAAAAAAAAGTTTTCTCTAGATATCCATATCAGATTCCTAGAATGTACGTGAAGGAATATTTTGGAATGCCTCCATCAGCCCAAGGCATGGTACACAGGCTTTTGCAAGTTCTTTTTTTTTTTTTTTTGGCTTCATAGTGATTGATATCTTCTTACCACTGACACCCTTTTACATGCCTGAATCTAGTTGGATCATTTGCAAGATCAAGTAAGACGGATGAAATCTCATAATGCAGATAAATACATGTTTCACGATGCATCTGGCTTAAATTGCATTGGAGCAGAGGCTCTTTTCAATATGTTAGCGCAATCTGGAGCTTCTACGCAATATGCCTCTAAACTGTACACTTCTTATCCTTGATCTGTTCTTTTTTTCGCCCTCCTCAAAAATAATGATTCTTGGAATTACATTGCTTCTGTATCTGCCGTATATTGTGTGGGTTGTGATAAGGATATTGGCATGTTAAAATTAACTTTTTATGATTGCTGGTTTAGAGATAGGCAGTGGCTTTAATTATTTCTATTTTGCTTGGTGACATGATATTCCTGTTAAAAGCATTTTGCATCAATTTATGGTTGAATAATGTGGATTGCGGATGTGCTACACTAACTATAATATTTCAGTTCAGGTTCATGGTTTGGGTTCCAGTAATTTATACTGAATACTCTTTTTTTTCCCCTTAAAGAAAGCAAATAGTAACTTTGTATCCTTGTTTGCCTGTTTTTGACCCATTCCATTTATTTATCTTTCTAGATGGGTGTCAAATCACTATAAGTGGATAGTCTGGAAACTGGCATGCTATGAAAGATGCTACTTAGCCAAGTCTGCTGGCAAATTTTTGACTGTTTTCAATGTGCTTGAAGAATTGAAGTATAGGTAACGTAACTTTAAATTATTTGTTTAATCTTGGGTTTGTAAGACGTCCATGAGGCAACTTGTGGTCCTTTTGAACAGATATGAGAGAGAAGTAAATAATGGCCATCGATCTGCAATTAAGCGAATCCTGGAAGGGGATGCATTGCCTTCCTCAATGATGGTGCTATGCATTTCAGCCATTCACATGAATTGTGTACCGAAGATTGAGACTCATCCTGAGGCACAAAATGGGGCTGAAAATAGCTATGCTGCAAAGCTGGAACTGACTGATGGGTGGTAAGGAATGTTCAAATATTAATCCTTGCTTTACAAGCACATTTCTTTGGTATGAAATTGAATATCGGCTCTCAGGTATTCAGTTGATGCTTTTTTGGATGTATTGCTGTCGAAGCACCTTGCAGCTGGGAAACTTTTTGTGGGACAGAAACTCAGGGTAATATGTTAATATCTTTGTTTTTCATTTCTGCTTTCTGATTATATCATGTTAGGCTGCGTTGGCTTTCACTTACCGTTAGATTTTTCTTATGAAGATCTGGGGAGCAGGATTATGTGGTTGGGTTGGGCCTGTTTCTCCCCTCGAGGTTTGTGAGAGCCTTTGGTTTTCCAGTGAAGCTAAATTATTTGCATGTTATACCTTCTGTCATTAGAAGCTCTGTTCTCATATTTTGCTCAAATTTCAGGCTTCAGGATCTATTAGTTTACAGTTGAACATAAATGGGACATACAGAGCTCATTGGGCTGATCGATTGGGATTTTGTAAGCACTTTTAGTTTGTTTATCCTTTTTACCCACTATCGATTTTTCATGCCTAGTTTTCGTATTTCCTACAGGCAAGGGTTTCGGTGCTCCTTTGGCATTTAGATGCATCAAGAGTAATGGAGGCCCAGTTCCAAGGACTTTAGTTGGGGTCACACGGATATATCCTGTTCTCTACAAGGAGAGGTCATTTGAACTATATCCTGTCTTATAATTTTTACTTGTTAAGTAACAAGTATAATATGCATGCAATTGACTTGCATTTTTTGTTTTTTTTTGGGTTACTTTCATATAGGTTAAGTGATGGGAGATCTATTGTGAGATCAGAAAGGATGGAATGTAAAGTGATGCAATTATACCAGCACAGGTGTGCCTTTGCCTGCTTCATTTCTGCCTTTCTATTGTCCCTGTGAATAAATCAAATTACACCTTGCTGGAGTAATTGGTTGTTTTTCTTACCAGTCACAAATGAACAGTCTGAGGTAGTAATCCAGAAGAAGTTTAGACCTCTTTGGATTTTATATTTACCAACCTGTACAGCTCTTAGTTCTATTGAGTAATTTCTGACAGTAGCACGGAATATATATATATATATATATATATATATATATATATATATTTTGTGTCTCCCCCATCAAGTGCGCGTGCATATCCTTTGTATTCATGTAAATTGTGCAAGTTATGATTTAATATTATTGATCATGTAACTTTAACACTAAGTTCTGGAATCTGGTTTTTCTCATTCTTGATCATTTTTTATTTACTTTTTTGGGCTACAGGCAGTCTATGGTTGTAGAAGGAATTGTTTCTGAGTTCCAAAGGGGGAACAAAGATTCTCATATACTTAATGATAGCAATAGTGAAGGAGCAAAACTTTTCAAAATGCTTGAAACAGCAGCTGAACCAGAAGTTATTATGGCAGAAATGAGTCCAGAGCAACTAACTTCTTTTGCCACTTATCAAGCAAAATTAGAGGTGGAGTTTGGTTTCTTCGCTTGATATATTAGTCTATATTTAAAAAGTTATTTTAATCTTGCTATATTATCCTTAGGCAACAAGGCAATCAAATATGGAAAGATCAATTGAGAAGGCCTTGGAAAACGCTGGCTTAAGAGAGAGAGATGTCACACCATTTATGAGGGTGAGGGTGGTTGGATTAACTGGTAAAAATTATCAAGGAAAGGGCAGCTCTAGAGAAGGCATTATAACAATCTGGAACCCGGCAGAGAAACAGGTGAATCGTAGTATCTAATTGCAACCTGTCTTTTGTCAGGTTGTGTTTGCACCTGTGTTTTATCAGGCATTTCAATTTCATGTCTTTTTGCCTGTCTATTGAATTTCTATCATAACTGATCCTTTTTTTCCCCCTCCTGATAACTACTTATTTCTATCCAGCCTCATCTTAATCATTATGAAGACAATTTTAAATTTCTTACCACTGTTAAATTACATTTACTTGCTGTTGTAACAGCAATGTGAACTGGTTGAGGGGCAGGCATATGCCATTCTAGGGCTTATACCAATGAACTCTAATTCAAATACTCTTTATTTACAAGCAAGGGGATCTACTACAAAGTGGCAGCCTCTATCTCCTCTAGCAACTGAACATTTTAAGTAAGTCTCAGTTTGTCCTTTTTTTAGAAGTTAAATGCCCTTTTCTATAGGCTAAGCCAGCTAACTAAATCTGTCATTGCATGTAAAGTGAGGGGCCTTGATAGAATTTGAATACTGGTTTGGGTCCTTGCACAAGTTTATGTTTTTGGGAGTAGTGATTAGTCATCACCTTTTCGAGAGGTTAAAAGTCTCCATTGGGTTTTCCTCATCAACAAATTTAATCCAGTGCATACTTGTCTGTAGGCCTTTCTTCAGTCCCCGCAGATCAGTTCTAATTTCAAATTTGGGTGAAGTTCCACTTTCCAGGTGATTTGATATATCTGAACCTTTTTATATTTATACTTCTGATTTGTGCTTGCTAATGCTTGTTCTTTGATTATATAGTGAATTTGATATAGCTGCATTCGTGGTGCATGTGGGAGATGTTTATGAGGATTCTCAGCAAAAGAAACAATGGGTTTTCGTCACAGATGGCTCCATGCTAGAGTTGCAATTGGAAGATCTATCAAAATCTTTACTTGCCATTAGCATCAGTTCACCATACATAGATGATGATTCATTTTCGCCAATTAACTATAACCTTGTTGGATCCACAGTGAGTATAATGTTGTTCCTTTAACTGTACCGAATTACTGATTTTATGAAAGCTACAAAACTGGAATAATGTAGAGCTCAATAGTTTTCAAAGCGAACTTCTAATTAACCATGGCTATTAATTGCAACTGAGGTACATATTGTCTAATATATGGGGTTTTTGGGAAATTGACATAGTTTCTCTCTATACAAGGGTAACGTATATATCTGTCTATTGCAGAGACAATCTAACTCTGATGAAGATATCACTTGGGGGATTATTTTGGTGAATAGACAGGCTTTTTGGTTGCTAATCTTTCATCTTTGCAGGTTGGCTTCTGTAATCTCATCAAGAGACCAAAAGACCACTTAAATCATATTTGGGTAGCAGAAGCAACTGAAAACTCATCATATTTTTTAAGTTTCGATTTCCCAACCTGTTCTCACCTTAGAAGTGCCGCTGCCTCTGCTCAAAGTTGGGCAAAGATCTCTAGCTTGGTATGACTAACTAAAATCAACTTTGTCACTGTGTTTGGTTACTCATCCCTTGCTATTAAACTACATTTTCTCTTTGGTTCCATTCTCACAGATCATTGACAAGCTTAAGGAGAATGTTTTATTTATTATTGGGGATCGTAAATGTTAATTGATGAAGGGGGCTGCTATAAAAGTAACAAGTAAGCCTCAACCTCAAACCAACCTTTTGCCATTTTGATGACACATGCACAACAAATTATTAGCTGGTTAAAATTTCTGAGACATATTCCTCTTCTGGGTAGAATTTGGATCAAAAGCCAGTTAAATCACTTGGTGCTCAACGACTAGTGGGTGTTAGCAGCCTTATCCTCTGAAATGCTTAAAGCAGATTCAATTGGCAGTGGCATTTTCTCTGCAAGTCTTCTCTTTCTACTGAAAAGCTGATATTCTGATAAGAATCAGGACAAAATGCATCCCATGCATTTAGGTTAGAAAGCAAAGTCACAAAAGCATCTTCACTGGAGCCAGGCACCCATTTTGGTGCCGTTTATAGACCACTTTGGATTACAGTTAAACAATTACAAGGGCGTGCACTTTAGCAACTCAACCATTTTAGAAAATGGTTCTTGTAATTTTTGTTTGGGAGTCTCTGGTGTTCTGATTTTTGTAAATAATGACTCGCAAAGAGAAAATTTTGTACAAATGATTAAGGATCAAACGGTGATTGTATACGGTATGATAGCGTAAGAAGTAGAGAAGTTTTCAGTATCCAAAAGTCCTTCACCAAGCATATACGTTGTTTTTGGAATATTGGAAACAAACTGCACGGCATGCCGTAGGTTATGGTCATACCTTCCAATGGGCAAAATCTGGCCGTTCATACATCCATTATTCCAAAAGACTTTGATCCAATATCATGAGGGCTGATTTTTTTAAGGGTCTATTGAAACAATCATGAGCTCTCCGCTCTGTTTCCTTCAAACAATTCACGTCATGGCAATAAAAATAAGCCAAACTTTTAGATGTCTTCCTTTTCAAGAACATCTCGTATCACAATTTTTGTCCTAGATTGTACGTTAATCTGAAATCGAATCTCTGGCGTCGATCAGCTACTATTTGTATCGATAGGGACAAGAAAGCCAATGTTTAATCAAACGACAAAACTACCCTTACAATTGATGTGAACTGTCTTAAACTCGATGGATAAAATGGTCTATGATTATCATAGCAACTTCAACAAGTCACCACTCCCCACTTTGGTCGCTCCAAGGAGACAAGAACATTCCGAAATCCCAAGAAAAAGCTACTCTGAAAATCTGTCCTCCCTTTCAGTTTTCTCTATATCTCTTTTTCAGGAGCTTGCTACGGTACATTATCTCTTGGACAAAACTACGTTACAGATTCTGTAAGGTACAGACTGCAGCATCAGCCGTTGGATGTGGTTGGATGTGGAGTGAGAAACTAAACAAAAGAAAATCGGATGGTGGGATGACGGGAGATGTTTGTTACAGAATCTGTACCTTATCTCTTTCAAAGTTTAAAGAAAGCAAGAGAAGTGAAGTCATTTCAAAAAAAAAAAAAAAAGAAAAGAGAAGCGAAGGGAAAACATGGTGGATGGGAATATAAAAGATGCGTTAAGTGGGTGCATAAAAACCACAAAGGGGCCTTGGAAAGTTCGCAAAACAACAAAAGATGGTGCTGAAGAGACCAAGTATCGAATCCCAAGTGAAAAAGAGAGGCAAAGGAACAAGGAAAGGGAGCAAAGACGGCGAGCGGTGGCGAAGAATATATTTGCTGGCCTGCGGAAGTATGGCAACTACAAGCTTCCCAAGCATGCTGATAACAATGACTTATTGAAGGCTCTTTGTGTCGAAGCCGGTTGGCATGTTGAAGAAGATGGTACCACTTACAAGAAGGTACATATATATTGTTATGCATGTATTATAGCCTTCATAATTTTTATTTTTTATTTTTCCTGAAACACAACGAGTATCTTTTTTCACTTTTTTACAGCAGGAATTCATGTCAGGATTGCCAAGCTTGATCAGCATTGAGTTGCCGTCTCGGACTCTGGTAACCATTGAAGATCAATCAGGAGATCAAGATTATTGTACTTGCAATAATCACATGGTTTCATTTGAAGAGTCTCAAGAAGGGTTTGGTGTTAACCTCTCACTGTCATTGTCACTTGCGAGTTCATCAAGCAATCTTGTTTGAGGGGAAGTGGTCAATATGGGATTTGGCATGAGAAGAAAGGTGGTATATTCCAAAAAAAAAATAAAAGGAGAAAAAAAGAAAGAAAATGATAGTAGATACATATAGTGTTGTTCCTTGTTGAATCTATCTTCACTTTTCAATTCTCTGTTACACCAAAATATATGTTAGCTTGCGATACTACTATAAATTAAAAGTTTCTGTGGAGAAATTGGGCAAATATTATTTTCTTGATGCGTGTATCTGTCAAAGCACTTGTGACTTTCAACAGCAAAGGAGAGGCCTCGGCCCTGGAGAGATTGGAGATGGCCTTCGTGCCCGAAGAGAATGATCCTTATTCCTTCAGCTGGTTTAGGCCCATTGCATTTTCTGATTCTTTATGGGATGGGCCCAGTGCCAACCAAAAGTCCAGGATGGTTTAATTTATATTAATCTAACATTTGAAACCAATTTGTCCGAACAAACTAGCAACAATCCTCAGTTCAGTTTTTGACACCAAAGGATTGAGCATTATATTTATGTTATGTTTACTTATTGAAAATGAGAATGTGAATTAAAAAATAAAAATAATAGATGTGTTTATTTATTTAAATAAGAGTTGGAATTAACCATTAGGCTTTAACCCAGTAGTTAAAATCACTTCCTCATATAGTTTGAACTCTCATAGAAGTATTGTGTAGGCTTAATTTAAATTTTCTTCCTTATCTTTTGAGTGAAGGTTGAAATCCCTTAAATATTATAGATGATTTAAATATGGGTTGTACTATATAAGAGTTTATATAAATTAATCACAGTTATTATGTAATTATAAATACCAGTTATAATATCATGTAATATATTATAGCTTGACTAATAGTCTCATATAATTAAAAAAAAAAGAGTTGGAGTCATAGTGGTGAGCTCCGCTTAAAATTGAAAATGATTATTTAAAATTTCCACTCCCATAAAGGTGTGAAAGAGATTTTCATTCCTTAAAATCATCATATTACCCCACTTAAATCTTAAAATTTTCATTTATCCTTCCTACTACTACTATTATTATTATGATGATGATTTATAATTATCCATCTCAATTCCAAAATCAAATAAACACATTAATAGTAATACAATTCATTACAATTCTAATTCCCACAACTAAAATAAATAATTTATTCTGATTCTTATTCCCCGTTCTGATTCCAGTCTGTTTTGATTCTAACTCATTCCGATTCGAATTACTAATTAGTTTTCAGTATCCACTGTTGTAAGATAAAAGCAGCACTAAAAGTTGAAACCATCCATTAACACCGACATCAGCAGTAATGCCATACGCTATTTGAATACCACTAACCTTAAATAAACTTTCCAATTTTCTATATGAAACCACTGAGAGACCTTTAATTGATACATTGGTTTCTAGTTTTCTACAAAAAATGAAATAGTAATTCATTCCATACGTCAGGTACACCAGGCAAACACCAATGAATGCAATCAGAGTAAGATGGCGGATTTGACAATTGTTGGGGCTTCAATGTTTCCCAGAATTTCCGGTAGATGGAAGGATGACCATCTTTTCGATACTCTGAAAGCTGAGTAATATTAAGAACTGTAACCTTTGAGCCCAACTTGCTGAGCACCTTATCCACCATGCGCATTGTAGGGAGGTCAGAACCGCTGCCCCAGTAGCCCCCAGGTCTATGGGGATTTTTTCGTTGTAGCAGTTTCCTTCACTTCCTGGTTGCCACTCTCGACTCCTGGATAGGATAAATGTTCACATAAATCAACTGGAAGGATCAACAATCTATCAAGTAACAGAAGCATATCCCTTGTTCTGGTCTGTGAGAAACTTATCAATCATGGGGTTGCAGAATAAGTGATCGTTGATGCATATTTAATCAGTCCTTGGTTTGAATGATACAAACAACTTTGCCAAAGGTGTTCATAACTTTTATTATAACAATCAAGATGAACAACTTGGCGATGAACAATGGTCTTTATTCTCATGTAATAAGGACATCAAGATGGGGTTCATGTCAGAAATGAGGCCAAACTGCAGAACCTAAAAGTTTGATGCTTAAAACTAACAATAAACAAGGAATTACTAAATCTGTGAACTTATTGGATGCGCAGAAAGCATTAGTTCTCAAATTACACAATCGAAGAAATGATTTTAATCAAAATTACCTACAATTTTCCATTAGTTCTCAATTTGATAATCCAAGCTGAGGATCAACAATTTCTAAATTGCACAACTAAGGTTGAATACTGACCAAGCTTGTGAAGTTGGTCACTCTATGCATAATAAAAGCCTTACCCCACATATCAACATTTCAACATGTCTCATGGCCTTGGAACAAACTTTGCCGGCTTTTCAAGAATATATCTATATGGTAGGACAAAGAAGAATTCCGAGTAAGGAATATACTCACCAGAGATGAGTTGGCGACATGGTGACAAAAAATACTTGCTTCTTCAGAGGATTGAGTTTAGAAGCCACCCAGTCGGCCCAGGCACTCATTGCCAACTCCATGGCCCCCAGGCCATCTAATTCTTCACAAACTCCATTTTCCTCAGCACTCCATCTGCAAAAAAGTTGCAGTTATAGTTATAACCATTTATAAATACCTATATAACCATTTCTCCTATACTAGAAACTGAATGCTAGAATACTTACAACAGCTTGACTGGGCCCTGTCTCCACCACAAGTAAGAGTTGAAAACCAGAATGTCAGCCTGTTCCCACTGTGATGAATGCTTAAGCACTGAATCCGGACAGATTATCCGCTCATCCAATCTGTGATTCACTGGATCATCAGAATTGGATTCTACAAGGAGTGGAGCCCACAAAAATTCCACAGTGGCATTGTACTCCTGTGGATGAAACAACAAAATAAATAAATAAATAAATAAAACATGACAATTTCACAGATATAGTTATGTTCTATAAAGCACATAGTGGAAAGAAACAAAGTCACATTTTCCTCTAGATATTCAAGGATATTCATTTCAATTATAATTTGTACTCCAGTTTCTGAGACAAGGGTTCTGGCTTACCTCTGCTCTAAAAATGGTAAGCTGCGCATTTGGTGTGATGGATCTCTTATTTTCAGGAATCACCGACTGTAACAGACACAACATCGATATCCATTGCCCCCTGTTTAGCGAATCCCCTACAAACATAAGCCTCTTCCCTCTCAACTTCTCCCACATTTCAGTTGCATTCCATCTACAGAACCATAACAACAAAATAAACACATAAACAAATGAATCCCTCAACAAGAAACTCCAAAATTTCCAAATTCATACACTCCAATATTTCCATGTTACTAGGACTGCATTTCTTCATCCACAATCAAACTTGATCACAATTTAAAAAGCTGTAGGATACATGTATCCTCATTTCACGTTAACAACTTTCGGCAAACCTCTAAAAGTAAAAATTAATACCAACATAACTAGCAATCAAGTAGCTTGGCAGAGTGCCAACCGCAAGCAAATATCAATCAATATAACAGCATGATTTCCCCAAAAATTCATTATTCATAGTTTCCCGAGGAGTTTACCTCTTCAAATTGCAGTTATGGGGTTGCCATCTCCAGTACTGATACCGCACATCAGACCGTCCATGCTTGTGACATGCCAATTGGTCGGACATGTACGGACACTGAGACTCATTGTACAATGGATATGAGGCATTATCAAATACCCATTTGCCCGAAAACACATCACACCTCTCTGAACCAACCCTCCTCCGACCCGATTTCACTCTCGGGTCAGCCCACCCGATTTTCCACCCGCTGTACTCCCTCGTAGCATTGCATTTGCTAAATCTATCCAACACCTCTAAAATCCAAAACAAAGCACAAAAATTAAACAGCCCGGATAACAAAAAAAATAAAAATTTAAAATTTAAAACAAATCAAGGAACAAGGCAAACTCTTTTACCTGATTTTCTATCAAAAAGATTTGGTTGAATGTAACGGACGGGAGCTTCTTGATGATCATGACGTGAGTCTTGATGGATTCGCTGAATGCTAAGTTCATTGTAGAGGATTGAACAGACTATAAAGACAAGAAAGAGAAGTGCAATCAAAGGAGAGTGGGTTCTTTTCCTGTTACATCTTTGACTTTGAGTCATGATTATTAGTTTATTTGAAGTGAAAATGGTGACTCGCGCGACTCAAGAGAAGAAGCGATGCGCACGAGCACAGCTGCACAGCTGCACAGTAACTGCGAGAGACGTGCAGATGCAGCTGAGTTGTAACCTGTAATAAAAGCGGCGGGGATGTGATGATGATTTTAATGAGATTTAATTGATTAATAAATAAATAAATAAAGTGGGTCAAATTAGAGTTTTTTTTTATTAAAAAAAGAACATAATTCTTAGCTGGAATATTTTTGGTTTGACCAATCAGATTTTGCCTAAGATGGACCAATGTTGGAGGTTAGGGAGACCCTCGTCAGTCTTACTGACGAATTAGATAATCACATAAATTTTTTCAAATATGCGGGTTGAGAGCGTTCCATCCATGATCTTAAGAAATTTACAAGTACGGCTTTATTTTTTACAATTTTGCACAAAGGTCCTTACCTTTGAAATCCGTTAATAGATCAATAACAGACTCAAGCATACGAGGTATTTCATTGTTTCAAAATTTTAGAAATGTTTCAGTCAAAAGGGTGTCTCTCATCTCTTCTTCTTCTTTTTTTTTTTTACCCTTTCTTTTAATCAAACTTGTTGAAAGGAACTCAAGTCTCTAAGTTTTAAAAATTTATGAATTAGAAACTATTCATTTAAAGTATTTTTTTATTTACAAATTATACTCAACATTCTTATATAAATTAAGATTTAAATGTTATTTTTCACAAATTTTTAATTATAATACTGATAGATTGTAACATTACTGTTTGAGGAAATACCTCGACGAGACCAGGCGTGAAGAGCAGATGCTTGATGGCAGAGTTCTACGAACAAGAGAGTCCTGTAAGAGCCAGGTAGCAGGGGAACAAGAGCAGAAATACTCTGCTCGTCCACGAATATGCCATTTATGGGGTGAAACTCCTGGTAGGGGCATGAGGTCATTCTTGCTAGGGGTTGAAAGGCGAGGCGACCAGGTCGGCGACAGTTGGCAAGACGTGTATTCCAATCCGAGAATCAAGACACGAAGTCCATTCCCGTTCGCCCACAACGGCGATAATGGGGCGTCCACATCCGAGAGTGCAGAGAATAATGGGTGTGCACTACGGAAGACGGCGGTTGAGAGGAAGCATATAAAAAGGTAGCCATAAGGTAAAAATGTTAGCATTTTTGAGATTATAAGAAAGATAAGGGAAATTCTAAAGAATAGAAGCTAAAAGGAAAGCCATAAGATATGTGGCAAACATTCCCAGAACCTTGACATCTGACTTGAGCGTCGGAGGGTTTACGCCGGGAAAACAACCGGCGTACTCTGACTTGTATCTGTGGACGCAGGAATACTCGGAGAAGAAAGCATACGAGGAGATATCCTGATCGAGGAATATTCGGAGAAGAAAGCATACGAGGAGATATCCTGATCGAGGTGAGGTTGATCGAGCAGATCCTCTGGTCGTCGGGAGAGCGTAACCAGAATCTCGCATCAACAATTACACTTTAAAAAAAAAGTTAAATTATTATCTTTATTAGTAAGTGGCTCTCAACATAATATGATACGGCACATTCGGTTTGGCATGATTACCATTGTAGGGATCTATATGAAAAGAAAATATAAACCATGTCATTGTCTGTGATTTCACTAAAAATCGGGTGTTTTAATATTATTATATTATTGAAAAATTATTTAATAAATAATAGATACTAAATATCAGTATATTCCAATACAATGGTTTGATTGAAATCATTTTTTAATCAAATGAAGTCATGATACCCCTGTATCTTTGTTGGATTATCATCAAGACTCCATGTGAAGGAGTCAACAGATTATACATATATTTCATAAAATATTGAAGGGAGGCATGAGAGTCATGATAATGAGTCTGGCTAATTTTGTCTTAGCATAAGAATTCCCATTTATATGAAGAGATGTAAGTGGATTTATTGATTACTCCCATTCTTTGGCATGAAAAATTTAACTTGTTTTAAAATGCTTAGTGGAATGTTTTAGCTTAGTTTACCATAAAATGATGGTGATCTTAAATTCTTAAATAAATGTATTAATCTGTTTTTATCCTCTTCAATCTGATTAGCAAACCAATTGTTACCAATTTTAATTGTCTGACATGTCTAATATATTTAGCATAAATACATAACAGAAGATGGCCATGGATACCTTTGTGTTTGTAAGAGTATTTTGGGATCCGGATCTTCTTTTAGATATTTTATCTCCTAATCCTTAAATTTATCCTTAAATGTAAGGTTTCGAAAGATCTATTAACATGTGTCATTAATAAAATTAAAATATATAAGAAGAAATGCAGAACTTATTTGGACGGATTATCCTTAGACCAGGTTCTAAGCCGATGAAACTTGATGAGATTCAAGCATACTTGCAAAAAGCTCGGCAGCCATCGAGAGCTTGGCACTTAATCCCATTGGCCAAAGGCTTCTTCGATATTCACTTCAATAATGAAAATGATATGAGAAAGACTTGGGGTAGTGGAACATGTGTGCTGCCTCAAGGGGTTTTAGGTTGCATCAATGGCAAGCAGAGCAATCGTTATCCTCAGCAAAACAATTAGCATCTTCTTTTTAACAATTAGAAGGAAATCGGCGAGAGTTGAGAGAGAAAAAATTTGTTTGGAAAAATTTTGACAAGGGTCGCACATGGGTTTGAATGTCTTTTTAAGTAAAAATTAATTAAAACAAAATCTTAACTATTTAATTTTATTAATGAGACATGTCAATGGATTCTTGAAAGTTTAGGAGAATTATGAGAGAAAATGCCTAAGAGAGGATCCACATCCATTCAAGTAATATAATAAGAGATAAAAATTGGTATTTAGTGGATCATATTACTTAATTTTATTCAAACTTTTTTTTTTGAAAAAATTAATATTGAAACTAAAGTCTAACTTTAGTAGTAAGGAGAGGCCATATAATCTCCAAATTGGCTAGCTTTACCACTTAGGTCTGTAAAATTTTTTAAAAAAATTTACCTGAGAAGAAAATGAAACTATGATTCCTCCTGTGATATGAAAATGTGCAGATATATAAGAATTAATAAGCTTCAGTCCTATTTTGATTGAGACATGAACTTTGTTACACTTATATTTCAGTGATTTTAATTCCAACTTAGCTTCTCAATGCTGTAAAATGTAAGCATAAACAAGCTCATTCCACACATCAGGCACTCCAGGAAGGCACCAATGTATGCAATCTGCATAGCTGCTAGGGTTTGAAATTTGATCTTCTGTTAAAGCTTCCCATTGCTTTCTGTAAATCGATGGATGACCTTCTTTTCTGTACTCTGAGAGCTGAGTAATGTTAATTATTTGCACATTTAAGCCTCTTGTGATTAGTTCAGCCAGAACAGATTCAACTATGCCCATCATTTTTAAGTCTGTGTCTCTTCCCCAATATCCTTCTTGCACTATTTGTTCTGTTTCACCATAACAGTTCCCATTTTTAGCGCCTCCCCATTCTTCAGACCTATATTGGAATTGCACACATTACAGTAGAACCCATTAGTAAACATTGTTTCAGGTTAATTTTGTAAATAAACTTAAAAGGTGTTAATATAGTTGACAGAAAGTAATTTCATTTCATTTTTACTTGACAGTTATTGATTTTATTTCACGACAATTGGGTTCAAGAATTAAGAGGATTAATGTATCGTGTATACCTTAGATGAGTAGGTGACATGCTAACAAAGAACAATTGGGTCTTGTTTCGATTGACGTTCACTTCCAGCCATTCTGACCAAGTTCTCAATGCCATCTCATAAACTCTAGGCATTAGTACATCTTTGTGAATTCCATCAGGGCTTCCAAAAGATCCCCACCTAATTAATCGTTTTGCATTACAAATATCAAATGATTGTTCAATTAATTGATTATAGTAATTTTGTAACAAGAGAAGAAGCAGAGTTAAAAATAATGTTCTTACAAGACTTCCATTTGGGATCTTTTCCACCAAAGATAGGAGTTGAACACAAGAATGTCTGCATCAGTCCAATATCTAGCATGCTTTTCAATTGCCTGAACCCTAACAATCCGATCTGGTAATCGGTGATTCACTGGATCATCTGAGTTTGATTCCACCAGCAGTGGTGCCCAGTAAAACTCAATTGTGGCATTGTATTCCTTCGATTTTATGAATCAATCATTAGAATTAAATGTGCAACATAACTTAAAATTACGAGCCAGTATTCTCTACTGAATTCAGAGATAATCACTTGAGCAAAATAATATCTGTGATTTATGGGCTGACAAAATAAATGGGTTTTGAGCATACTTAGGTGATTGAAGCTTCTGAAAAAAAACACATTGAAATATCGGCCCAAGCCCATTTAGAGATTATGTTTTGTACTTGGTAAGAATCCATATAAAAATGAAAATAAAGAAAATAGTTCACATCTGAACATATTCGTGCAATTACTTGAGGTTACCTACAAAGAATAGCAATCATACGACGATATTCAGAAACTAATATAAACTCACAGTGGCCTTGAAGATGATCAATGAGCCATTTTGCTTGTAATGCATAGATTTAAGCTTCGGAGGGATTGACGAGTCGACCAAGCACACCATTGATACCCACTGCCCTCTATTCAAAGAGTCTCCAACAAACACGAGCCGCTTGTTTCTCAGCTTCTCTAGCAATTTTGTGGCATTGAACCTAGCTTATTATCATAAACAACACAACACAGTCCCACAAAAACTCAAAAACACTGCAAAAACACAACCTTGATTAACTTCATCATTCACTTGTAACATCATACAATCAAAATATATTATAACTCTCAAGTTCGGACGTTTGAAGACTGATTCATTATTCATAGTAACTCCACGTGAATTAAGTTAGTACGAAACATGAGTAACTGTACATTTCATAATATAAACATCCGCGCCAGATACAGATTGTATCTCTAGAGCGGAGCGGACATTTATATGTTTTAAAATATAGATTTGAGGCTGAACAGACCTGGGGAGGTCACAGTGGTGAGGCTGCCACCTCCAAAACTGATAGTTCAAATCCTTTCTTCCGAATTTCTCACAAGCCAACTGATCCGACATGAACGTGCACTCCTTCTCTTTGTACAAAGGATAAGATTTGTTGTCGAACACCCACTTGCCTGAAAACAAGTTACACCGCGGCGGCGACGACAACAGCAAGTCGCGGGAACGTTTGCTTGTTATTAACCTATCTTCAACGAGCTGCACATTGTTTTGAGTTACATAAACGGCGGCAAAGAATAGGACGGCAATGAGCAGCGCGACGAGGGATTGAAAGATGCTTCTGATTGCCCATGTTGCTGCTGGAACTATAAGCTGTCTTTTAGCTGCCATTGATATGATGATAAATGAAACTTCCTCTTTTGCTTTCGTTTGTATTCTGTTTCTTCCTTTTTGAAGTTTCTATTGCAGTTGTCGGCTACTGTGTGTGTGTGTGTTTTTTTTTTTTAATAATTTTCGTTTTCAGGGATTAGGAGTAGTGGAAGAACTGTAAGCTCTTGGTTGTTTACTGAAAGCAATTGACAGCACGAACTTGTCGTTGGTTGGGGCTGCTATCCTTTACCAAAACACTCTTTAAAAATATTCGTTATATCCAACAGCTTATGAAGGTAGTTTTACGTGTATTTGTATCAAAGATACCGTACGTATTGCTTGGCCTCATTCTCACGATGAGACGGCGGCTAAAAGTTAATTACTCCCCAAGTGAATATATATAACATTTTATGAGAATAGTTTTTTATCCCATTAAATATTTTATGCCAAGTGGGATATATATGGGCGTCTTTGAAGTTCTATCAATTAAACCAATTCATAATAATACAGCGAAACAGTAATTAAACTGTTAGTATGAAAAATATCAAACTAATAAGGAGCGCAACTGAGCGATCTATACTATTATACATATCCTGATCAATTGTATATCTACACATTTAAGTTGTAAGTCTGGTAAAGTAATTATAGTTAAAAAAAAAAAAGCACACTTAGTAATCAATATTATAGTTCTTATTTGCTACTCCTTTGTCTTGAATTGGCTTCCTATAATGTAAAATCGAAGAGAAAGACAAGAAAAGCGTTAAAGAAAAGATATGCAAGTAATTAGAGAAGCCGACTTCAAATTAATTATGCTCCAATTCTCTAACATTATTATTTAGGAAGTAAAACCTCTAACGTGTATATTGAGAATTTTAAACAAAGCTTAAAGTTGAATCTAATTGTTATTCATTTATATAATTCAGCAATTGAGGTCTTTGAGTGCCTTAAAGAATTTGGTCTAATGGATTATACACGCAGTTTTACTTAATTTACTGGGTTACTTGAGTTTTCATTCTAAAGAGGTACTGAGGTAGGGGAATGAAAAAAAAAATTAATTTAATATACTTCATCCACCTCCTATCCTTTTTTTTTAAAAAAAATAAAATTTGATAATAAATTGAGGTCTTTTAGAGGCAATAGTTGGCAACTTAAATGAGAAAAACCGAGTCTGCTAGCTATATGTATTTTTCAATATTTCAGTTATGCCTGAGCTGTTGTGATCAAATGAAAATTAGGTTAAGGTGGTTGAAATCTCCACATCCAAACATACACGTTATCGTTAAGATACCTCAAGATTTTCAAGGCTCCTAGCCAGCCTTTTTCCTGTGGCCAGCCTTATCCGGAATTTAGATCTTTTGCCGTTTGTGTATGCAAAGCTTTTGAATGCTCACATGACCTTTCCTAATAATATAAGAAGATCGATGCACAGTCATGATCGGTAGCAACTAACAAGTCAAAATCGATGTCTATGGATAAACAGAATCTATATTGATTTAGATTTGCGAAGCACCATGAGACAGGCAAATATGTCAACGAATTCAACATGTATTTTACCTGGGAAAGAAAGAAAGAAAGAGAGAAAGAATGGATATTTTATAGTGACAATACGAATTTGAGGTTTAACTTTATTTTACTTTCACAAATATATTAAATGATGCAAAATCTAAAATTTTAATTATTTGAAAACTTGTGGAGTTTTTAAGTTTTTCTTAGCAAAGTTAGCACGAGATATACACACACACACACACACACATATATGATCATGTCATTATGACTACAATGGACCAAAGATTAGGTCAATCCAAAGTATAAAACTAAAACGAAGGCTACATTTGGAATTTAAAGAATTATACTAACTTTTAATTCACATTTGGAGTTAATGATGCTGCTATTGACGTGGAAAATCAAAGAGCAAGGCCATTATTTGTTATATATAAGAGATTTTGGTGGCAAGGAAGTGCAGCAGCTAGCTACAAACAGCTTAATTCAAGTTTCATGAGAATGTGGCCTATGTACGTAGAAGCTGAAGCAATTTTTTTATTGTGTACATATAATAATTGATAACTAAAATAAATGTTGTATATTATTAATTTTAAATTTTCTTTTATTATCTGAATAGAATTAGTAGTAATAGTAATAATAATAATAATGATGATGATGATAATAACAATAATAATAATTTCTTTAAAGTTATTGATTTTATTCCTTAATCAATAAGTATAATTTTAAATTTTTATAATATATATATATGAAATTGTATTAAATATAAAATTGATTTTCAAAATTTACAGTAAACTGAATTGATTTTACTAAAAATAATTTTTTTAAAATTTATGAAAACACAAATTTAAATTTTTAAAAACACTTTTGAACTTCTGAAAAGGAATCCCAGCCCAAACGGTCCCTTATTCCGATTCATTACACATACAATCTTTTGCCTTATAGATGGAAAGTATTAAGTACTGCTTTTCATTAATTTGGTTTCTCATATTCTCCTTTAGCAAATAACAGAAGAGATGTGAGATTCATGCGGGCGGTGGCCCCCCCCACCCCCAAGCTACCGGTTAGTTGTGATTATGGCCCTCGATCGAGGCCACACAAGTGACCAACTTTGGTGGATGAAGAGATAAATAATCATGCAGTCTTCTTTTTTAAGAATAAATAAACAAACAAAACGGAGTCACACCGGCGCATTTAATCTTTTAGCCAATGAGCTTTGCTTGAAGAATCAATTGATGCGATGCTCCCAACTTGGCTGAGTTTTCCAATTAAGGTTAGATTGTGACCTGCCACCGTTTTCCTTTTGTCCAATTCAATCGACTGCTGATTATACGGGGGAGCCAGGGGGACCCAAGAAAGAATTGCTGCCCAATGAGATTATGAGAATCGCCATCTTTCTTTTCTCGTTCAAGGACCCCTCATCAACATTTTCTATGTAGACTCATTTTCTTCCACAAGCCTATGCCCCATGTAGTCTCATTTTCATCCATGTTTGAGGAACACATGATTTGGAACAGATTTAAATTAGATACTACCAGGACCTTAGGACAAGCTTTTGATGATCCATAAATATTTATTGATACTGATCATACTCCAAAAGCGTTCAATCTAATTTTAAAGAGAATTAATGCCCACTCTCTTTCTTTCTTTCTTTCTTTAGTTCACATACTGAATCTGTTCAAGTTCTTTAACTAGTGATCGTAGATTCATCGAAATTAAAATTAATACTATTATATATATATATATATATATATAGCCACTCTTTTTACTTTCTAGAAGCAGATTCTGAAACCAGTTGCAATATTTGTTTTGTTTCCCCAATTGCAATGAAAAAAGATGGGAAAGAAGAAACTGGAATATATAAAAGAGCTTGGCTTTCAAATGGGAAAACCTTTGATTGAATTGATACGGTCTGGCCCTGTAACAGCATCTGCACGCACGTATAAGTTCTTTTTTTTTTCTTTTTCTAAATTAGTTATCCAGTCCATTTTTAATTAATTCTACACAGTAATTATAAAAAGGAATTTATATTCATAATATTAATTGATGAGTGATGACGGTGCCCAAGTCGTCCGCTTCTATCCTTTTTCCCCTTTTCAACACAAACAGTGGCCATTGAATTTAGGCAGTGTTTATTTTTTAGAGTGGGAGTGTGGAGTGTGGATTCTTTCCACTTCAGTATTTACTTACCTTAAAAAAGGGGGGAGTGGGAGTGGGAATCTATGGGTCCCACCCAATTTTGGAGTGGGGAGTGGGAATCCACTCCCCCCTCTTTCCATTTTGTCCTTATAATTAAAATAAATAAATAATATCATATTTATTAAAAATAATAATTATATCATATTTATTTTATTAAATTTAATAAAATAAAAATAAATAAATATTATATTTAAATTAATAATATTAAACATTAATTTTAATCAATATTAATTAATTAATAATAATAATAAATATTTTATTCAAAAAATATTAATTTTGTACTATATTATCAATAATAATATTTCATTTGTGTTGCTATTATTAATAATTTTTATTCACATAATTTAAATTAAAATTAATAAAAATTATGATTTACATAATTAAGAATATTAGTAATTATTATTAATTTATAAATATAATAAAATATTTATTTTATTTTCCAAATATATTTTTTATTAATTTTTTAATTACAAATTATAATTCTGTACATAAGGATAAAATTGTAATTTAAAACAATTTACTCTCAATCCAAGATAAAGTAAACAAATAATTGGGATTCTGATTGACAATCCATACTTTCATTTAGTCTAAGTAAACACCCTACTCCCACTCCCACTCCCACTCCACACTCCTAATCTAAGGATTCCCACTCCTCAGGATTTTCACTCAAATCCAAAAAGTAAACGCAACATTAAAGCAGTCCTTGTCCCTGTTACAATTACATACATAAATCAAACGGATTTCAACACAAACAATGGATTTCATAAGGCAAACGACATCCCGTCAAATTCGAGCTCCTTGACTTGGTGTGTCGGTTAAAGAATGAGAGTTAGAGCCGATAAAGCATTCAAGAAAATTTATCAAACATTTTTATTCTAAATGAACTTGCATTTACCACGCAGCTAATGGTTCAGTTAAAATGACTCTACTCTTACATTTCGAGTCTATGTGATTTTTTTCCCCCAAAAATAGAATAGTGGAGCTTAAATATGTCTTTAAAATATAGGGATGGCAACGGGGTGGGGTGGGGAGGCCTACCTCATTCCCCACCCCATTAAAATTTTTTGCCTCTATTTTCTACCGCATTCCCCAATAAATTTAGTGGGGTGGGGATGTGGAATCTTCACGCGGGGAATGATTTCTCAATCCCCACTACATTCTTTATTTACCTATTTTATAGTAGATATAGATATATATTTTCAGTAAATTAAAAATTAGAGACTTAAAATAAAATTATCACCATATTATAAAATATTTAAATTATTTTTAAAAAATATCTGAAAGTTTGAAACAATATCTTAAAATGATATTAAAAGTGAAAAATATTTAAAAAGAGTAGCACCTTAAAATAGAAAATAAAACATAACAATGTTTTAAAGTTGAAAAATATTGTAGGGTTTTCTTTTATTCATATCTTGTTTGTATTACATAAAAATTAAAAAAAATTATTAATTGACTTATAATTGATCAAGTAAAAATTATTAAATAAGAATTAAAAATATATTTATATATAATGAGGATTGGGGTGGGGGTGGGGGTGGGGTGGGGAGTGTAAAATCAAACCCCACCCCATTAACAATTTGGGGATTATTTTTCTCCCACTCCCCACCTCACTCCCCAAAAATTATTCAAAATTTTCTCCATTTGGGGTGAGGCTACATGGGACCCCAAATTCGTGGAAGATTTTGGCATCCCTAGAAAATTAGTAATAGAATCAGTAGCGGTTCGACCTCTAGGCAGCTTAGGCGGTTGCTTAGAGCCATACTTTATATGAAAACCCTATAAGATGATTATTTTGTATATAAAAGAAGAAAGTGAATTTAAAAGTCATTATTATGCATCTAATTTATTATTATTTTGTAATAATCTTTTCTCAAATAAACTACCGAGTTCCTATAAAGTTTATTTAATGTAGTACTTAGTAGTTTTAATTCCTTCAAAACCGATAAATTAATAGTTTCAATCCTATAAATTCGATATTTCATTGTTATAATTAATAACTTATAATTAAAAAATTTATATTCATTTTAAACCTCTATAAATGCCCCACATTTTATTACTTATCCATTAAATTTTTCTTCTAACAATGAAGACACCATATGTTCTTCAAGTTTGAGAGAAAGAAAGAGAGAGAGGGAAAAAAAATCTTGCTTCCTCTACTTTGCACTCAAGAAAAAAAAGAAAAAATCTAATAGTTTTTTTCTATTCTTTATGGCTATTGGTCATTACTCAAATATTCAAATAATTAATATAAAGATAAAGTTAATTTATGATTTCATCTCAAATTTCAGATTTTTAATTCTCTTAATTAAGGCTAATTTTTAAAAACCTCCCCTGAGATTTGGGCTTGTCGCAAGTAGATGGCGAGAATCTGTTTATTTGTAAAAAATCATCTACCATTAGTTAATTTTAACATTGATCGTTAGTTGACTGTGCAAAGATAATATTGCCTTTAACAACAGTTTGTACACTGACATAACTAAAAAAAAAAACTAAAATTGTTAGTGCGAAAAGTATAAACCCTATTTTTTGACAATTTTATCCTTGTCAATTTTAAAGATTTACAATATCATAGGTAAAGATTATGACTATTTCATTTTCAAGTTTTTAATTTTATCTTTCTTGTAAGAACTTTAAGGAAATATCAATAATTTAAAGAGAATTTTTAATTTATTTTATTTTTTTAGTTATTTCCGTCTACAAACTGTTGTTAAGGGTAATATTGTCTTTGCACAGTCAACTAACCGTCAATGTTAAAATTAACTGATGGTAGGGGATTTTTTACAAATAAATAAATTATCACCATCTACTTGCAACAAGCCCAAACCTCAGGAGAGGTTTTTAAAAATTACCCCTTAATTAATTATATTATTTATTTGTTCTTATTTCTTTCTAATATATTCTTTTATTCATCTACTATTTTTTGTGAGCTTTTTTTTTTCTATTTTGAAATAAATAACTATATCGAAAAACTTTAGAAAATAGAAGAATAAAAAAATTAGTTTAATATAGAAAAGAAGTAGTAAAAAATATGTAATTTGAGTTTTAAAAAAAGTAAAAATGTTATAATTGAATTAAAATTTCATGGATTGACAATAGTAGAATAGACTTTTATTAAATAATTTTACATTTTAGAGAGTGTTTAAAGAATTGATTTTCAATAAATAAAATATAACCAATATACATATTTTTTGTTCTAAATTTTAAGAAAAACTAATTAAAACGATTTGTCTAAGGCCCCAAATATGGTGGAACCGACCCTGAATAGAATATAAAAGTACATGATAAATATTTAAATTAAAACTTGAAAAAAGATTAACAAAAACACACATGTTGTTTTTAGTGAGTTTATTTTATTTATTTTTTTTAGGGGGAACAAATTCAAAACCACATCATTTTGGATGTATTTTCATTGGGATTTGGTTCTTCAATTATTTTTCTAATAGCAGATCTCAAGATTGTGTGATTACATCACAACTTAACTTTTACAGTGATGGATTCCAATAGCTCTCTAGTTGAAATTTAAATTAATTAAATAAAAAATAACATGGCCCTTATTCAATTTGACGATGGTAAGGTGTAAAAACATCCTCTTGAAAATTATGAATGATCCAAAAAGATTGGTTAGGTAGAGGTAACGCATCATATCTTTAACCAAATCTAAACGTATGTATGTGTATTACTTTCTAACATGAATTAATTAAGCAAAAATTCACACAACACATATGTCATGAATTATTTCATTGCGGATGATATCAAATGAAATCCCATTATATCAAAAAATAATGCATTCATGCGGTAACTACAGGAAGCAAACGACATGTCATCTGGATGCAAGCCAGTACATAACCGGCTGGTAAAGCGTCGGTTAAAGAGCGAGAAAGAAGCGTACGTGAGTAACCGTAACGTACGTTTTTAATGGGCGGTGGTGGTGGTGGAATTATTAAAGAATATATTGAAGAGTCAAATTGTAAAAAGTTAAAAAAAAAAAAAAAAAAAAGAAAGAAGGCGGAAGCAAGAACCGCGTGCAGACGCCAGAGCCAGAGCCAGAGCCAGAGCCGGAGCCGGAGACGAAGGAAGGAATGGTGAGGCAGCTTAGCCAGCGTGACACGGCGAAAGCATTCAAAAATAGACCAACAAACAAACACGCTTCACACGGGATCATTAAAAGCCCACTTGCACTATTTTCCCAACTTGCAACTTGCAAAACCCCCATCCCTTTTCCACTCTATTATTATTTTTATTCATTTCAAAGATCTCTTCCCCCAAAAAAATAAAAAATAAAAAATAAAATAAAAAAACTGCAACTTGCACGTCTTTAACAGAGTAATAGATTATTAGGAGAAAGAGAAAGACACAAAACAGAAAAAAACAAATGCCCACTTGCACCAGCAATTGGCCATCCGCGCTTCGCTTCTTTTCTTTTCTTTTCTTTTAAAACTACTAGATGGCCTGGCTTTTATCAAAAACCCACCAACTTGCAAGAAACCCACCAATCCATCACCTATTTGTATTGATTCCTCTAAACCTTACTTGTTTTTATTTGTTTTATGTGCAACAACATGTTTCCTGTCTCCTCAGTCTTCTTCTCCCCATCCAATTCCAAATCAGGACATTTCTTTCTACACCATACCCGGCGCGGCCATCAACTCAAATGCACACGATACATACATATCCTCGTTGAATAAATTATCCACTAATAATTTGATTTACCACACACTTGTTTATTTACGTTTTAAGTATTTATTTATGGTAAGTCATTCAGTCACGTAACCGTTGTCTGATTAATTACAAGGCCACCACCCATCGGAAAGCAGTGCGAACCACTTTGCACTAGTGGAATATTATTAGCTGAAAACAGAAAAACTTAAACCCCATGACGTCTCCTGAAGAATATTTAATCAATTGGTAACCGCTAATAAACTATTTAATTAAGCAAGTTTCTATTTATACAACCTTAATAGTAGTATAAATTTGAAAAATAATGAGTTGGAAGATACCTTAGAACCGCCTGTAATATTCCGATACATCTTCTCTTTCCCAGCAATTTGATATTATTTCTTTAATTTACAACCAAAAGAAAAAAAAAAAAATTTGCTTTTTTGGTTGTGGAAAATTCTGATGGATTGACTGTTTCTAGATCTACTTTGTACTGAAGAAAAGCCAAATAACGGCCGTCTTAAACTTGCGGATTATCAAAGAAGGCTCATTTTTTTAATCATATGCCAACATATCTTATAATTCTTGTAGTAATATATATATATATATATATATATATATATATATATATATATATATATATATATATATATATCCAATTAATTAACCTTCCAATTAAAATATTACAGTATTGCCTACAACTCTCTACCACCGTACGATCAAAATTCAATCAGCCCCATTTGTGTCATTTACCTCACCGTCACCCCCGACAACTTGCATTTTTTTTTATCATTTTTATCCTATTCTGACATTTCTCATTATATAATACAAGAGTGTGTATTAAAAAAAAACAGCAGATCGTCGGCGGTAATGACGATGATACGATGGTGGAGGGTAACAACATTTCCTTTTCTTTTCTTTTTTATGGCCAATGCTGTAGGTGGACATTATTATTTATCAATTAAAAATATTTCACATTAATAATTTAAAAAAAAAAGAAGAAAAATGCAGTAACCAAATGAACATGATGAAGAAGTAATTAACAGAAACGAGATGATTCTGTAGTTTCTTTAGGCAATCCACATCGGATACTCACAAAAACGACTGCGTATTACCAAAGACATAAACACTATTTTGTAATACTAGTAACTAGAACTATTCACTCGAGAACAGAACATGACCTGATCGGGCCGTTGTTGTTGCTGCTGTGGTTGTTGTTGTTGTTTCGCCTGGTCAGATTCTCCGCGGTCTGCGCCAGCGACTGGAGGTTGCATTTAACGATGGTGTCGACGAACACGCAGGTGTCTTCGTTCGTGTTTCCGGGCGGCACGTCGACGACGTAAGACTCCACGACCACCGTCCCGTTACCAGCGGGCGACGGGTGGAGAGTCGTCACCGACCTGTAATTCGCCAGCCTGTGGTCGCCCCCGATGACGCTGAAGCTTATGACGTGGCGCTCGTCGTCTAGGATCTCGAGCCTCTCCGTGCTGCGGCCGGCGGGGAGTCCGGAGATGACGTGGACCTCCCGGAGGGTGCCCACGTCGCCGTCGCCGTTAATGACGTGGCAGCTCTTGACGAAGTGCTTGTAAGCCTGGGGGTTGTCGAAGCGACGGACGACGGGCCAGACGGTGGAGACGGGAGCGGCGATCTGCTGGACGACGGAGGAGCAGCACTGGTTGGGGCCCACGACGAGGGTGTGGTGGCGTGCCACGGCGTCGGGGACGGGGGTTGACCACGTTGCGGGGAAGCGCTTTTGGAACTGAAGCTGCTCTTTCTGGCAAAGCATGTTGGCTGTTGCTGTTGCGATCGAGTTGGTGGCTGTGTTTACGTTGTTGATTCTGTGCAGCAATAGAGATGATTTCGGTGGATTTACTGGCATTTTTTTTTTTCCTGGTTCTTTTGGACCTGAGGGTACTTCCTCCTCAGGCTCTAGGGTTTCTTTTTGTATATTTTGTATGTGGGTTTTTTTTCTTTTTTTGGGTTTATGTTTGTGTATAATAAATGTTTGAGTTAGTCACTTTCTTCTTACAATCACAGAAGAATCTACTTATGGGTTATGTGAATGAAATGAATATATAGAGAAAGAGAGGAAGAAAAAAGGAGGTGGGTGGGTTGGATTTGTAAAGAAACAATAGAGAGAGAGAGAGAGAGAGAGAGATTTTGATGAAATCTCATGTGGAAGTATTAAAATAGCGTCCTCATGGTCTACCTCAAATGACCATTGTACCCCTTTCTTTTGAATCTTCCTTAACAGTAAGGTAAAATCTGCCTTTACTCTCTTAATTTAATCACAAAAGACTGATATTGTAATTAAAAATTTTGCTTTAGCATTCTATCCATGTAAAGAAGCTTTTTTTGACGCAATTATATAACTAAACTTAAAAATCAAATAATTTTTTTTATATTTAATAAAAAAAGAATTTATTCTCATTTTTATACATTGGTTGTTACAAGTAATTATTAACCATTAGTTTTTAGAGTTGAATTTGTGTTAATTAGTATAATATGCATTGAGACATGACTATTGATTGATTTAAATCTCCGCCGTAGTAGGTGTGATAGGAAAAATTAAATTGATATCAACCGTAATTAAAAAAAAAAATTTGCTTCCAAATCGTTTAAAATTGGTTGGTCCAATATTTGACAATCGACACTGATTTGTGGGAGCAAAGATTTTCAACTCTGAATTAGAACGTGTGAAAAAAAGCACAAGAAATAATTTTTTTTTTTTAAAAAAAAAAACAGAATACATTATTAAGTTAGGACGGCGCAATTAATTAATTAGTGTTCTGTAGACCCGGCGTACAAAGGGGCTGTAAAGTCATTTCGGAGGCATTACAATTCACAAGTTTACGTCGAAGAGCCTAGAGGTAGAGAGGCAGCTTGCAACTTGGTAAAATGAAGTGCAATTAGGCCCAAAAAACTGCTGTCAAGAAAAGACTGGGAGAAAGAAAGCAATCAAATGGACTCTCAACTTGTTGGAGAGTCGTAAGCCGAAGGATAAGATCGGTAAGCATTCAAAACCGCATAAAAAAAAGAAGTAAGCATTCAAAACTGACCCAACTGCAGACTGCAAATTCAGTTTAAAACTTTAAATTAAAAAAGAAAAATTCTTAGAAAAAGAAAAATAGCCAATTCTTTATAGTTTTATTTTGACAGAAATTAATTTGATTAGCAAGTAGCTTAATGTTGTTGCTGGCTAGCAACATTATCTGAGCGTGTTTACTCTTCAAAAAAATTTAATTCCCCTCGAAAGCATGCAAGTCTTTATTGCGTTTTGGCTGCTTTAACGTGATTCTTTTCTTGTGTCTCGTTTGAACTTTTGCCAGTGCCTTGGACCCAAAACTTGGACGACTTCTTTTTTTTCTTTTTCTTTTTCTTTTTAAATTTTGTTACGAGTGTTAGTAAACTAACAACTTGGAGTCCTCGGGCACATGATTCTCAGGTACATTACATTTCAGCTGGCAGTTGGGTCCCAATATTCTTCATATATGCCTTCCATTTTTAAGTTAAATTAATTATGAGGGGATAATTTTAAATCTCTCATCAGTTTCTTATTATCATATATATATATATATATAATTATTGCAACTGGTTAGCTACTTGCACTTTGTTTGTTACAAAAAGAAAAAAAAAAAAAGTTTTTATTGGGGACTTCATTAAATTAACTCATGATTTGCATATCTTGTAGATTGATTCTCTTCTTTCTCTTATCCTCCTCTTGTTTCCTGCAACTTGACATTTAAAACAAGCGCAACTAATATGGCCGTTGATTGTCTAATCTGCATCGGCTCATTTGTCTATTTTTATTTTATTGTGATAAGCATGGCCTATTTTTATGCTCTCCCACTCCCTACGGCTTATATAGACTGATATATATATATATATATATAATGCCAATTTGACCCGAATTCAATTAATTTTAGTACAGCGTCTGGCAATGCCTATAAGCTTAGCTCCATTCTAGCCAAGTCCTTGTGCCGAGGACAATAGGACATCAAAATCTCTTGTCATTTTATTTTTGAAAATATGACTGTAAAAATCAGTAGGAGGAAGATTAGACTGGTCGACCGAATTTCATTCTCTTTATTTTCTTATTTTCTTTTTTTTTCCCCCACGATGGCAATGCCGAAATAAAAGAAAAAGAAGAAAAATTAAGGTTTTCTTAATTTAGTGTATCTTTTTAAACAAAACTTATTTAAGTATAATTTTTATTGGTAGAGTTTTTACTAAAAAAATATTTATTTGTTGGTTCTAAAGCTTTTATAAAAAAAAACTGTAAAATTACTTTAATTGGTACGTCTCTTAAACTTTATATTATGGAAAAAATGAAATGAGATTTTCAAACAAATAAATGATATTTCAGACGTTGTAATACTTTTAAAAAAAATTTCAACCTCTATTCAAAAGGCCAAAATTTGAAATTTTACTAATGAAGACAAAATAATTTATTTATACCCATTAAATAAATCATACTAAATAGAGACTAAGGTAGAGTTTACTTTCTGAAGTGGGAGTGTGGAGTGTGGATTCCTCCCACTCCAGTGTTTACTTACCATTTTTAAGTGGAGAGTGGGATTCCCACTCCGTGGGGAGGTGGGAGTGGGAATCCACTCCCCCCTCTTCCCTTTTTACCCTCATAATTAAAATAAATAAATAATATTTAATAAAATAAATAATATCAGAGTAATTATGTTCACATCGGCTTAAAGAGCCTATTTTGTAAATAAATAATATTTAATAAAATAAATAATATCATATTTAGTAAAAATCATTATTATAACATATTTATTTTATTAAATTTAATAAAATAAAATAAATAAATATTATATTTAAATTAATAATATTAAACATTCATTTTAATCAATATTAATTATTTATTTAATTAATAATAATAAATATTTTATTCTAAAAAAATTAAATTATGTACTATATTATTAATAATAATGTTTCATTTGTGTTGCTATTATTAATAATTTTTATTCAAATAATTTAAATTTAAATTAATAAAAATTATGATTTACATAATTAAGAATATTATTAATTATTATTAATTTATAAATATAATAAAATATTTATTTTATTTTCCAAATATTTATTTTATTAATTTTTTAATTACAAATTATAATTCTTTACATAAGGATAAAATTATAATTTAAAATAATTTACTCCCAATCCAAGACAAAGTAAACAAATAATTGGGATTCTAATTAATAATCCATACTTTCATTTAGTCTAAGTAAACATCTTACTCCCACTCCCACTCCACATTTCTAATCCCAAGATTCTCACTCCTCAAGATTCTCACTCCAATCCAAAAAGTAATCGTAACATAAGTGTCGAATAGAAAAAGAAGAAATTGAAGGATTCCCGTATCACAAATGTAGGAAAGTAACTTCTATACTTAAAAAAAAAAAGGAAAAGAGAGAATATAATCAGAAGATGTACAAATATTTGTTGTTGTTATTTTAGTTTAATTAGTGTAATTATATATATATATATATATGCTTGTAATCCTGTTTAACGTTCAAGTGGACCATATTCTTGCCGACTTTACAGGAGAAAACATGTAACATATCTGTCATTTCTTTTTCTTATATTCAATCAAATCGATATTCAATTTTATTCTCCTCCTAAACGAAACACGAAAAAAGAAGAAGAAGAAGAAGCACATAAATATATATGCTCGTAAGGTTAAGTGCATAGCATCTGGCAGCAAAATAGAATTGCACTCCGGATTCAGAATCGAAGAATAAAGCTTAGTTTCTGTACACGACATAAATTGATGACGATCTTCTAATTACATTTGTTGTGCATGCATGGCTTTACTCGTATATAACTAGCTGTGTGCTGCTGCCATACCATACTATCTTCTTCTTCTTCTTCTTCTTCTTCTTCTTCTTATTATTATTATTTTATTTTATTTTTTTAATTGTTTTTAATCTAAAGTGTAGCTTTTTGATCTTTCAGAAAATAAATAAATAAATAAACGATTTGTTGGATCTCTGAAACTTGTTTAGTTGTTCCAAAGAAGTTGCCTTTAAATCATAGAATGTGATGCAAGCATGTGACGAAGTACGTATGGTGATGAACATTGACAACGTATTGGAAACCATTCTTCAATATTCATTTTATTTGCACTTTTTATTGATGATCAAATCGTACGGGCAATGTGACCTTTCCAGATTTGGAAGACACATAGATCTTATAATGTACCTCCAAGAAGATTCAAAGTTTTGTTGTATTCATTATTTGTGTAGGCAAACAATTAATGGAAGCGTTTATTAAACTGAATTGAATGAGAATAGTATGGAGTGGAAATAGAAAATAAAAATAAGAATGAGTTGTTTATTTAAACCGTAAGAATCGAAATTAAAATGAGTTAGATTATTATTAATGTATTTATTTTATTTTGGAATTGGAATCGAAATGAGTTATATTATAACAAATTATCAAAAAATACTTAATGAATTATTGTCATAATTATTATTTTATATTTTAATTAGAGTGATTATTTATTCAAAAATTATTATTATTATTATTAATTATTGTCAATAATATATTAATATTTTAATTAATAGTAAAAATTATATTAATTAATTATTATTATATCTTAATTAATTATAAATGAGGATAAAGTAGGTATTTTAATCTTGAAGGAGGGTAAAATGATTAATATGTCCTCATTCCCAAATTGTGGTGGGTCCTACAATTCCTATTTCTAATTATATTTTATAAAATAAACACTGTTAATTATTCTGATTCCTTAATTTGGGAAGTAAACGCACCATAACATTCAATTAGCAAAACCAACAAATTTATCACCTAAAGTCAAATTTCATCATTTGTATACTCTCTTAAATAAAGGTCTTCGATTAATTATTAATTATTATTTTTTAAGCTACAATAAAAACTATAAAAATAGAATATGGTAATTTTTTGTTATATTATTTAAAAGAAAAATTATTTTTTTCTTACAGACCATATTAAAAATTTTAAGGGAATGAAAAACAAGTTTTTGGTTCCGATGTTACTTGGAAGGAAAGAATTTGACAACTAAAAATGGCTGTGAAAGATATGCAATTTATCATTTTATCTTAGAGCATCACCAAAAAACTCTTCAAATAAGATTTTATTACTTATTTGAAGAGCTATATCAACATTTAAGGCTCCAAAAGACACTCCAATTAAGATTCTTCAAATAAGAAATAAATCTCTCTCTTCAAATTTGAAGAGTTACTTTCTCCCTCTTCAATTTATATTTTATTACTTTTTGTTGAAGAAAAAGAGAAATGTGCTTTAATTACTGTTGACTTTTCCTTTAAAAAAATAGTTATTTAATTAAACTAATATTAATTCATTTCTATTTGAAAAGTCTTTTGGAGAACAATATCTTTTTTCACTCATCTATTTACCACATAAGTAAGCAAATGAATATTTGAAAAGTAAAATTTATAGAGCCTTTTGGAGATGCTCTTATATTACTTGCAGAAAGAGAAAAAAAAATGGCAGTTAAAACCGGCAGTAAAAAATATACAATAATTTGTATTTTATTTTGTTTTATTTTTTTATTTATTTGGCGGGAAAATTTTCAGTCATAAAGTATTTGCAGTACAAAATGTCAGCAAAAAGCTTGAGAGCTTTTGCAGAGTACTTATTGCGGACACCGTTATTCGGCCAGAAATACATAAATTTGGCAAATGCTATGTTACATGAAATGTAACATACACACTTCACAACAACCACATAAAATATATGGGTCTATAATTTATGTGGTTGTTATGGAGTGTGTATGTTACATTAAGTGTAACATAAGGGTTCCCCATAAATTTTGGTTGCAAAAGAGTACTTGCACTCAAAACTGCCATAGAGTACTTGAATATTAATTTTTTTATTTTAAATTTTATTTTAGATGATGCGTAATTTAGTAAATAATTAATAATTTTTTTATAAAATTTAAATAAATAAATAATTTTATTTTCTAATCAATTGATGAATGACACGTCAATTAAGATAACTTTCTAGAATAAAAAAACATAGAATGTGGAGTACTATTTATAGTTATATTTACATAAGTTTTTTTACTACAAAAGTAGGGGTGTTCAAAATCTATTATAATCTACTAAATTCATCTGATCCGTAAAATCTAATATATACAAATTCAATCTATGGATTGGTAGATTTGGTTGGATTGAAAATTTAAAAAACCGCAAAAATCTGTGAATCTGAAAAAAAAAAATATTGAAACTTGTAAACGTGGCCTTACTATTTACTAATAAATAATTAAGTTAAATTGTAGTTATATTAACACTATACATATCTTACCCAATAATAAAATATAATAAACATAATTAAATAATTAAATAAATAAATACAACTTTCTAACACAGTTTGTTTTAGTTATTTTTTATAATTTTAGTTAATTTTCATGTATTGATTTAAACAAATGAGATTTTTTCTTTTAATTATGTTATATTTTGAGACTTTAAATGCATTATTCTAACTTTATTTAAACATTTAATTTATTTAAATCTTGTTCAATTTCGAACTTGATTGGTAATAAAATTATTTTTATATTAGATTCTTTTATCTAATTAGTTCGTAGAATAAGCATAATTAGAAATTTTTAATCCGTAAACCAATCCGTAAAATGGTGAATTAAATATACATTGGGTCAAATCCGCATCCGATCCATATATGTATAGATTAGATTTAGATTAAATTTGTCAATCGTGGATTAAATTGAATTAAAAATTTACAATCCGCAAAATCATAAATCGAATATTGATTGATGTCCAATCTGTAAAATTTGATTCGTAAATACCCCTATACAAAAGTGTCCTTTTTTTTTTCTTTCAGTTAGATGTAGTTCATTATATCTCTCATTATATCTGAAATTTTCAAGCGCTTTAATTTGTGTAATATATAATTGATTAATATTATAATTTCCAATCAATAATGTTTTTAATTTTTCAGTAGTGCTTAGATGCCTTCTCGTTTTTCCTTGTTTTTTGTTTGGTCATATTTTAAATTCTTGTGGATGGAGTTAATTATATGATTTTTTTTGGAAGTGAAATCTTGAGATTTCCAGTAAATTCTTGATTTTTTTAAGTAAAAATATGTGTGTGGACATCATTTGTACGTGTAATATCCATTAGCTCGATTGGAAAATGATGTCAAAAGTATTTTTCTTTTAAAATTTTCATTTTAATTTTAAATAATAGAGACATGATATCCCGGCATATGATTGATTGGTATGTTTGTTTAAGACAAAATTAATGGTTACTTAAGGTCAAAGGGCCAGGGATGACTTTTCTGATTGATTTTGCAAAGTACTGATTATCTTTCCATTCAGTTAAACAACAAGGATCGTATTTCAATTTGCCCTTTAATAGTTTTATTTTCACCATTGTTGACATGGCATTCTCTCATTGGCCAAGATAATTATGGCCTTAGTCCAAGTAACCATACAGAATATTTTCGTCATTGACAGCAAAAATTCCACGGTCAGAATTTTAGAAAAATCCTCATAGAGGCTTCGGCAAAATTGTTTGTTTTGCTTTCTCTCTCTCTCTCTCTCTGTCCAAATTTTTATAAAATTTTGTCTTGAGAGAGGGATTTTGAAGAAACAATCCCGATGGATCAGATTATGAACAAGATGGGTTCTTATTGGATCGGCAAAAGAGCCAGCAAAGAGCTCGATTCAGTTGGTGATGATATCAACGTACGTGCGGTTTCTATCTCAAAGTTTGTTTTTTCCCCCATTGGTCTGTTCATTGAGTTGCTTTCTTTATTATCAAGTCTTGATTTTTTAATGTGGGTATTGATTAATTTTGTTTAATTAGTAGATTTGGTTAAAATTTTGTTTTAATTTTGAAGTTTTGTAACGGTTTATTTGATTAATTATGATTTGTAGTATCCATAAAAGCGTATATTAAGATACAGAAGATTATGTAATTTATTTGCAATGTGAAATTGGATGACGGGTTTTTGTTTTTAATTGTGCCATCACCATGTTTTGGACTGAATTAAATTTATAGATGGGCTAACAATATTGGACGCATTTGTATAGGGACGAAGGAACACACATGCTTGACCATTTTATCTTGCTTTCGGAATTGACTTTCTTATGTGTTATAAGTAAGTCATGTTCCGAAAATATTAGCCTGAATGAGTGCATCCTCTAGAAAATATCTTACATTTAGCTCACATTTGGACAATTATTTTCAGTTTTATTCTTCAGTGATTAATTGTAGATTGTACTATTCTATAATCCTAGACTGGGGAAGGTATTTTGAAGTTGCAGAACTTAATCTTGTGAAATTTCAGAAGTGAAATGTTCATTAGTTATTCATTTTCTAGTAAAATATGCATTATCATTCTGGTTTTGGGAATCACTTAAAACTGAGAGCTTTTCATTTTAAGTTGTGGGTGTCTACACATGGCCGTTTGTGGATATTACCTTATGTTCACACTTAGTTGATTTCCTCTGATTAATTAACACTTTTTTTTGAAACTGATATTTCCTTCTTTATAATCAGTCACTGGGAAGCAGTATTGAAGGAGGAACCAAATGGTTGGTTAACAAAATCAAAGGTTGGCTCAAAAACTTGAATCTAGTTATCGTACTGTAGTGATTGTTGCTTCTATAAGCATGAATCCTAGCATATGAAGTGGAAGTTTGTGGAGGAATCAAGAAAGTGTTGCTGTTATTGTGCAGTGGATTATTTCTTCTGTGCTATAAACTGCACTCATGCTCTTTAGTTTCTTTTCTGAAGTAGATGCCGCTCATAGTGTTCTAAGAGGATTTAATATCACATGTTTAGAATGATTGTTCTATTATGAAAGCAGGCCTAATATGATTTTCCATCCTGTGACTTTTACTGGCTTGAGTTTTGAAGGCATCAGTTTCAGAAGTTAACAGGAGAATCTTCCATGGAGTTACAAAGACTTGATGCCCTACAGTTTTGAGTGAAAGAAAATGAAATTCTGCTGCAAGGAAAGAAAAAAGTCTGCTCTGGGACCCGATTTGTCCAGAGAGTTTCTTTTTTACCTTTTTCCTGCGTTTTTGCTTATGTGTGCTTGTTATGTGTATCCACTCCAAATTTGAGTTTCTTCATTGCTAGCTTATCTTTCAAACTGTTGTTTTCATGTGGGCCACTGGATCTGTCATTGAGATTTGTTCATTTCTTACACTCAAAAATCAGTTTTAACAGTATCGTTGTTTCAGGAAAAATGCAAATGCCATTACCAGATCTTTTAAAGCAGTATGATTTGCCAGCGGGAATCTTCCCTCGTGATGCCACCAATTACGAGTTCAATGAAGAGACAAAAAAACTTACTGTCTTTATACCATCAATCTGTGAAGTGGGCTACAGGGACAAGTCTATATTGCGCTTTTCTACTACTGTCACTGGGTATCTGGAGAAAGGAAAGTTAGTTGATATAGAGGGTATCAAGACGAAATTTATGCTTTGGCTAAAAGTGACCACCATCGCATCTGAAGGAGCGAAGCTTCACTTCACAGTCGGGATGAGAAAAACCAGAGATAGGGCAGCTTATGAGGTACTTAGGGATGGAATAACCGTGGATAAATTCTGAAATGGTTTGAATGTTTGTGAGGTAAGTTTTAGATTGTCATGATCTGTAACTCTTATCATACCATGTGATTCCTTGTGCTAGCCTCTGTGATTAGTTGCTGTAAGTGCACAGAACGGTTGATCAATTTATAAGTTTGGCCCTGTGAACTTTTGATTAGTTGCAATGAGGGGTTGCATATGTTGTATGGTTTGTTGCTCTTATAAACTTAATATGTTTCCCTGGCGAGCACATTTTCCCCTGACTGCTAATGATTTTGCAGTACTTGTATAGGTGGTTGTGCCTTTGTGAATGGTGATGAATAGTGTTTGAGACTGGGAGTCTGGGAGATGGCATTGCTTGGTTGTATGGTTGGCAATTTGGATTGTGTTGTGTGTTATGCTTATGCCATGACAAATTTTGGGCTGACACAGATCCAAGTCGGTCATTGGTCATTCTTTTAACATATTTAGTAGATTTTCATATGCTTTTAACCCATTTAACATGTTTTACTAAAACATTTATAATAGTAGCTATTCAAAATTCTCTTTAAGTTTAATGTAAATATATCTAAGCATTTTTTTAAAAAATTATGTATTCATGGATAACGTTATGTAATGGTAAAAAAACTTGCACCAGCCGGGAATCGAACCCGGGTCTGTACCGTGGCAGGGTACTATTCTACCACTAGACCACTGGTGCTTGTTGACAAGATTAGAGGATCTTAACTAGATATAACAATCTTTTCTCGGAATCACACATGTAATCCAAGTCCATTTATGTATTTATTTATTTTTCGAGAATAAGTCCATTTATTTTTTAAAACTACTAACGAGATGCCCAGAAGGCAAGAAAACACACACTTACACCATGAAATATCCTTGCAACTATTTTTTTTCCCCCTCATTCATATTCCAGTAAATAAATTGGATAATATGCATCATCAAACAGCCTCATTTCGCTAGCAGGCGTATTTTGAATGAGCTGACAGCAAGTTTGAGGCAATTGTTTTATTCCATTACTGCAGCTATGACCGGGAATTTCAACAAGAAATATCCAACAGGATTCAGCGGCCTCTAGCTAGAAGCTACAATTTTCATCAGAAATCCTGCTTGTTACTGTCATTGAGTCGTTGAAAGAAGGATTTTGATGCTTCGTATGTTGACCAGCAGATAGCGGCAGCCGGAGCATGAAACAGCATTCTGGGGATCCACCCTCTCATTAGCCCACGATATCCCTCTTTCCTCACGACGGTTTCAATGACATTCCCAATTGAACTGCTAGAAAATCTATCACAGCCACAGACACCCTGTACATGCAAAAACAGAGAAATATTCTGTTTGATAACGTTTGGTTTCAGCTTGCAGAAACCTCATTGGAAGCTCAATTTTGGGCTCAGTAAAAGACAGAATGTCAGTTACAGCATTGAAGAGCTAAATTTGGTACCATAACTGAAACGGCATCCACTAGAAACTGAAACAAGAATATAATTGATGCTAAAGTTGGCAAAAATTAACATTTTACACAGTCCTCACCTGGCACTGCAACTGGGTTTTAACAACATCAAGTGGCGTCGTCAAGGCAGCTGCCAGAGCTCCGGCAGCCGCACCGGCTGTTGCATGAACCACTAAACTCTCATCACTCCCACTGTTTGGGTCAAATTCCATCAAAGCTCTCTTTACTGCCTCATAAGTGGCGAAATGAACTGCTTGAAACGGTGCGTTCATGATCACCGTAGTCCTATATGAAGCGTAAAACGTGCCGATTCCTTCCTCAACTGACACTCTCTTGACACAGTCGGCGACTCCCTTGTACGGACTGTTTTTGAGCTGAAGCCTCTGCTTCACCATATCCATGGGCGTAATCACAGCATCACTCGCCACCGTCGAGAAGACACCCGACACAGCGTGAGCCATCGAGTTATTAGGGTCCCCACCTGAGAAGAACTCTTTACAGAGCTCGTAAACCGAGAAATAAACAGCGTGTGCGGGTCCTGCGCCGAGTCCCATAGCTGCAATGCCGCGGTAAAACCCTGCGGCGCCCTCCAGCTTGAGCACTGAGCTAAAGGCTTGGCGGACCCCGGCGGGATGAAGCGGGCGAGACGCCCCTATAGCTTGCATGCGGGTCTTGAGAGTGTCAACTGGGTACATGGCCATGTGCTCAACGGAGCCCGCGATGGACCCGGAAATCATGAACTGCCAGAACTGGAGGCCGTCGTGTATTGTTGTTTCTTTTGTTTTGGAGGGGTTTACCGAGATTTCGGGGTGGAAATCGGGGGTCCGATATTTGGGGGAGGCGTCAGTAGCCATAGTACTGGTGAAGTTTGTATAACGAGAAGTTGCTTGTGCTGTTAAGGTTTAATAAGAGTGGAGGATTTGGTGATTGGAGATCGTTTTCGGGGTTGAATGGAGGTGACTTTGTCGCCATGTACTGAATTATTTTTGGGCGATAATTTTATGAAAGGAAGAATCTGAGAGTGGAGTCTGTAGATATGGAAAAAGCAGCTTTATTGCTTTTTGTTTCTGCCATTGATGTGAAAAAAAAATGATAAACCAATTGAGGAGATGCGGCGAAAACATTATAATTATTAAATAAAAATTAATATTATATAGTAAATATAAATTTTAAAATAATAATTTTGATTAAAAATAATAAAAATATTATAAATTTTTTTTGTTAAAAGTATAAGATTAAATCAAGTTATTCTAAATTATATTAGTTAATATTTATCAAATATTTTAGTATTGTAATTTAAGAGTTATAATCATCTAATTCTAATATTAAACATAATTTTAAAAAATCAGCTTGAAGGAATATATTGTAAACAAAGGTTATATATATTTTTAGAGTAACTTTTTACGTAAAAATTCTTATTCGCTATCTACATTAATGAAAACACTCTTTTTTTTGTTGTAAATCATCTGGTGTCTCGCGACCGCATTAGAGCTCGACTAATCTAGATTCAGAATATAATCACAATTAAGATTCTTTATTCCTCTTAAATAGTGTGTTTAGTGGAGACATAAAAAAAAAAGTAAGTATTTATACTTTTGACATTTACTCATAACCAATGTACTACTTTAGCATTCTACATACTAGTGAGAAAATAGTTGAGGGTTTAAAAATAACTTGTTTTAGATTACAAAACCCGATAACAAAATCATGACCAGTATTCATTGACGAATCATTAGTTTCACAACAATAAGAATTAGCCAGCAAATCTTGCACCCTAGCTTTTGTAGTGTGATGAATATCAGAATTCAGAAAGAATTGCCCTGTAATAAGTCCAGCTTTCGTGGGAAATACTGATGAATACACCACAGAACATTGCTTCGTCTTTCAATTTTATTTTTTATTTTCCCTTTACGGCCTACTATTGGCGATCGATTGGACTTCATGAATTGGAGTTCAAGAGTGTCACGCAATAACAAAGGTCAAAACTGAAAGAGTTCATTTGCTTTCTCATAGAAGGTTATTTTTTTTTTTAGCTTACTTTCTTTCATCCTTCAACTCCTAAGTAATTTTCAAACTTTGCTTTAATATGGATCCAATTGTGTTGATACTTCAAAAAAATGTAACCCATTTTATTATCTCTAATTGGTAATTCTGTCCCCAGTTGAAGAACAAAAAACAGAAAACTCCACTAATGGGGCACGAAAACAAATGGCAGAGAGAGGCCGTGTGTTATCCACAAGCCCCGTATCAATATGTAATATGGAGCCTGTTGGTGGCAGTCTTTGCTGAAGTGAGGTTCGAAATTCCCATCACCCGCTGTCGCAATTGAGACTTTCTATTCGACTACAAGATGAAAAGCAATGATAACATCCCACTCACAAGAAGAAAACCAATTATGCAAACATCATGTGGCCATCAACGACGCATGGTATCCACAGGCCACGCCGCCACATGCAGCATATATCTCTCATCCAAAGCAGAAATTTTGTCAGCATCACTCACTCTCACGCACACATTTTCTTCATCTAAATCTGTGTGTGTGTGTGTGTGTGTATAGGACTACTCCCAAAGTCCAATTCACGCCCCTTCGCTTGGCCATCAGTAGATTCGTTGCGTCCGCTGATTGGATCCCTTGCAAGTGATAAGAAAAATTCCTTCACTTTCTTCTTTTTAATTATTAATTAAATTTTTTTGTTTTACAATTAAAAAAAATTGTCAAAAAAAGAAAAATTCAAGAAACCATTTCACAAAATTAGAGAAGGAAATGAAAACTTCAAATTCACTCATAATTCGGATTCCTTCCCTCTCTTTATGTTCAACATAGGCGGCCAACGAGGGCAAGCCACTTCACATATGCAGTACTAATCAAGATCAAAGTTACTTTATCATTGAGGATGAGGCCGAACCGCAGCCTTTTTTGTGTAAAGAAAATATCTTTAAGTTCATTTTTGGAATTTACATCCCAAAAACAAAATAAAACAAAAAAAAAAATCGCTGTCATCTCTTTATCATGATATGAACTTAATAGAATTTCAATGGACCTCGAATTCTATTAGAGAAGGTAAATGCTATGTTATATTTCATGTAACAAATACATTTCACAACAATTACATAAATTATGTGATTTTATAATTTGTGTGGTTGTTATGGAGTGTGTATGTCACATTTCATGTATTAATAATTAATAAAAATAATAACAACAACAATAATAATAATATTGTTAATAATGACAAATTAATTTTTTTATTATTAATAATGATAATATTAATACAAATAAAAATAATTAATAATAACTAAAATTATAAAGTTAATAAAATTTAATAATAATAATTATTATTATTATATGACATTTAAAATAATAAAATTATTTGTGATTTGAACATGGGTAATTTAGGAAAATGAAAAAATTAGAATGATAGAAAAATACATTTATGTTTCATTCTCATTTCCACATTTTAATTCCCAACCCTCCATGGAAATGAGATTTCCATTATTTATTCCCAAATTGTATGGGACCCACACAATTTATTCCCATTCCCAAATTTAATTTTGTCAATTAAACATAACTTTGATTCTCATTCCTTATTCCAAGTAAACACACCACTAGTGTCCATTGTCGACTAACAGCAGCTGATGGTGGCTGACAATTGTCGCTGGTGAAGTTTTTATTTTGTAACAATAAATTAAAGTATTAAATTCTATGTTACAAGGCCGTATAAACAAAATATGATACTACACTAAAATCTCAATAAATTAATAATTTCAATTAATTGAAACTAACTAATACACGTTAAATTAATACATTTTTCATGGTCTCAAAGTTATTAATTTATAGGGATGATAAATTGGTCCATTCAAATTGAATATCTATATATCCAATGCAATTGGACTGGATAATATACATTCAAAATCTTTTTGAATATGGATATGAATATTTTAAAAATTGTTCAATTAGATATTATATGGATATAGATATTTGATGGATATCCAAAATCCAATTTATTTATCTAATTTTAAGTTTAAAAAATTTATATTTAAAAACTGAAATGAAAAAAATAAAAACGAATGTCATAGATTATCATTTAGCAAACTCTCAGATTATCACCAGCCGCTCGTCGCTCGATGGTGCTCATTGTTCATCGGCCGCTCGTCATTCGTTGCTCATCACTCGTTGCTCGTCTCTTCTCTTCTCTTTCTCTCTGTCACTGAGGAAAAGAACAAGCGGAGGCAAACCTGTAACTCAAATCTCTCTCTTTTGACATCTGTGTATGTAACTCAAATCTCTCTCTTTTTCTTCACTTGCACTCCTCGAATTTTGTTTTATTTATCATCTTTGATTTGTAGTAATAGCAAACTGTGCTTCTTTTTTTTTAAAAAAAAATTCGCAATTTTGACATTTGTGTATGTAACTCAAATCTTTCTCTTTTTCTTCACTTGCACTCCTCGAATTTTGTTTTATTTATCGTCTTTGATTTGTAGTAATAGCAGTCTGCGCTTCTTTTTTTTTTTAAAAAAAAAAATTTGCAACATTCATTTCTCGGAGAAGAAAAATATATGTATAATGGTAAATATTTGCCCCGTTTTCTCTGTTTATTTGTTTTGTTAACTTGTAGGGTCTTCATTATTAGTTTTTGTTTTTCGTCTCTTTTCACTTCTCTTCTTTCTCAGTAGCTCTCACAATGTCTCACCTATAATTTTCAACTGTAAGAATGTGTTCAACTTGAGAGAGAAAAATATATGTATAATGGTAAATATTTACCTTGTTTTCTCTGTTTATTTGCTATGTTAACTTGTAGGGTCTTCATTATTAGTTTTTTATTTTTTCTTCTCTCTCTTTGCTTCTCTTCTTTCTTGGCAACTCTCACAATGTCTCTCACCTTGAATTTTTCAATTGTAAATCTGTAAGAACGTGCTCAACTTGACTTGAAGCCAATAAAAATGGAAACAATTTCTCTTCTCCCCATGTGCTCATTAGTTTGTTTGTTTCCATCACTTTTTAGACCTTTTTAGATGTTTCACGGTCCATAAAAAGATGTCTTTCTCACTTTTTAGAATTATTTTTGCTCATTTTTTGTATTGAATTTTTGAGGAAATTAATCAACTTCTTATGATTTATGGGTTATGTTAATTGGGTAAGTGTTTTTATTTGGTTTGTTTGATTAATCAACTTCTTTTTAATGATGAAAATTAATCAACTTCTTTTTCTGGTATGTGCACGATGCTCATCATGGTCATAAATAATACAAATTATTTACTTATTTAATTCTTTATTTTAATTTGTAGATTAATGATGATGGTCAGGTTGGAGATTGAAAGCTTATAAGTTGTACAAGGCTTGTTAGAAAAATGAACTTTTTGTATTTAGTTTGAAATGAAGTTGTAATTTTGTATTATAATTTCTTTTTATGAATTTATAGATTTGATATTTGTTATTTGAGATGTTTATTATTTTTATTTGATATTAGTATCTGATATTGGTTATTTCATATTATTATTTTTTATTTCATATTTTTGTATTATTTTGTGAGTAATAAAAATTAAATATCCATGGATATCCATATCTATGTCTAGCATTAAATGATGGATATCCATTTTCAGCATTAAATTATAGATATGGATATGCATATATCCATCATGGATAATTATGAATTTATACTTAGATAGTTAATATCCATCCACAATTGGATATTTGTCATCTCTAAAATAATTTATCAATGTTTTTCTGTATATTAAGGGATATCATCCCCCAACCATCTTAAGAATATTGAAAGTGCAACTAGCTACTATGAGTTTTTGATAATATCTCAGAATTAACTCAAGTTTTAATTTTATATCAATTAGCCACATTTCCATTAATTCTATTGACCATCATTAAATAATTTAAGATAAAAGGTTATTTTGTCTTGGAGCCTCCTAAAACAGTATTTTACCTTTTTAAATGAATTTAAATGAATTCAAGGGTAAAGTAATCTTTAAACTTAGATTCTTTAACGGTGGCTAACAAAGTTAATGAAAAAGTAACTAGTTAATATAAAACTAAGAGTTGAGATGGTTTTAGATATTATTGGAAACTCGTGATGACTACTTATACTCTTGATATATGTAAGATGATTGGAGGATAATTTCTCTATGCTAAAATCAATAAATCCTGAAACAAAATACATTATAAATTATACCAATCTATCAAATTTTATGTAATATAGTGCCGCGCACTAAAAGCGCCCTGACTTGGCAACCAATAATGATTTCCAATTAATAATCATACAAAACCTAATGCAACAAAATGACATGTGTATTATGTTTCGCATAACCCATTTGTAAACATGCATTTAATTTCAGTGAACAGATCAGTTTCAGTTGTGATCATCTTGCCCAAGCCCAATGTCACATAAGAGGCCATTATTTAGCAAGTCTTTTGAGTTTTGAGCATGTATACCCACAGAGTAGGCCTTTTCACACCCCTCAAAATCCCTCAATTTTTTTAATTAAAATTACTTAAATGATTAAGATAAATAATCTACATATCCAAATAATTTTTTTATACCCATCATATTTCATTTTTATATCTTATATTTTAAACTTTGATTGGAAAAATATTTTTTCTTTGAGAAATTTATAATTAGGGATGGCAAAAATCTCTACGGGGATAGGTACCCTCCGGGATTTTCCCCATTTGGGGAGGATAAGAGGATAATTTCATACCCAATATCTTATTCGGGGAAGGGACAAGAAAATTTTTTTACCCAATTTCTTATTCGGGGAGGGGAGGGGACGGGGATGAGGTAGAATCCCCATCCCCTACCCATTTCCCCATTTTAATTTTTAATTTAATTTGTATTTTTTAAACTTATTAGTAAATAAATAATAAAATTTGAATTATAAAATTATAAGTATTGGTAAAAATAACAAATATCAAAATATTTATATTATTAAACTTTTCGGCATAATTAACTAATTAAAGTTCTAAATTTTTATTTAGGACATTAAAAAGACCGGATAGATTCTATTAGCCCAAAATTTTTGTTTTAATTTTAATATTCATTAAATATTTTAAACTTAAATCTATTTTATTTATTTATTTTTGATGTTATAATTGCCCACATCAAATCACAATTTTAATATCTAATCTAATCTAATATTTACTCTTAATTTGTTTCGACTTAACTATTGTGCTGTAAATGAAATAGTCAACATTTATAAAGTGCCCACGCCACCATTGAAAAGTTAATTTTGAATCTAAATTTGATTTTATTTGTAACAATTTTGTATTAGACTATTAATTTGTTCATGATAGTTTGTATCCCATGCATGTTGTATTACTTACTAATTTAATGTATGTGACTTTTGTAATTGATATTAATGTAAGATATATTTCGACCTTTATTTTTATTTGAATTTTTTATTTGAATATGATTAACTCAAAATCGAAAACAAAAAAATGTATTAGTTATTCGGAGATCGGAGACCCTCGGGGATCCCCTGTTATTATTCGGGAAGAGGATAAGGATTCTCTTAAATAATTTTGATGGAGACGAGGAGGGGACGGGAACATATGCAAAATATCGGGGATGGATACGAAGAGATTGGTCCCCTCCCCTCTCCATTGTCATCCCTACTTATAATAGTTCAGCATTATAGATATAGAAATTTTATAATAAAAAAATTTATTTTAAAAAAAATTTATGCATTTGATCAATAAAAACTTAAAAAGAAACACTATTTCTAAAGTAAAATTTTAGGAGAAGATGACTGGTTTTTATCTATGTTTAGTATTTTATATATCAAACTTAGGGTATATTTTAAGAAATAACATTTAATAGGGTGTGAAAAGAATTTTAAATAGGTGTTAAAAGCTAATTCATAACGACAAACCCCGTCAAACAAGTTTGGATACATGCCCATTGGGCATTGGCCAATCCAATTAAAAACTATTACCTTACAACGGTGCTTACATTATTTTGTATTATAATAATCCCAAGTTTTTTTGTTACTAATCATTCCATTATTTAAACCACAAGACTTTAGTCTAGTGTTAAAACTCAAATATCATAATTGTGAGATCATGGATTTGTCATAAATTTGAGCCCACTGTGGATGTTTAATTTATTTTTTTAATTTGAATGAAAATAATCTTGTTCTTTTCAAAATGTACGTGGAGTGGACGTCTCTCGAATATTTAAAAAGTTAAAATTTTGGGTTATTTTATATAAAATTTATAAATTAATTTTAGTAATTATTTAATTATAAATATCAATATATTAATATCATAAAATATGAGTTGTAATTTAAATAATAGTCTCATGTAATAAAAAAAATTCATTATTTAAAATTTCATCTTTACCAAAATAAGAAAATTTAGTAAATTTGCAAATTTGAAAAATCGTAATGATTCAAAGAACCATATGAATTTGCAAATTTATTAATTAATTGAATAAATTTAAATTAAATTGACTCATACAAATGATTAAATATTATTTAAGTTATTCGATTTGTATTAGTAAAGTAGTGATTCATTAGATAATCCAATTCAGATGCGTTGAATTTTGGATTAGAGCGATAAATTTTAACAGACTTGTAGAAGTAAAACGATCGAGAAGTTTAAAAGTCGTTGTTGAAACTGGAAACGCAGAAAAATCCACGAGTTTATCACGGAAATTTCCAGATCATTTAGGCCAGGACAACAGCACTGGCCACTGAGCAACAATTATCAGAACGTGACAAATATATCCCAATCGCCTGAGACAGCAGTGAACAGCACGTATGGTTGGATAGTATAAAATTGAAGCGCGTGGTGCGATATTCGTTGGAAAGTTCAGGATGTGTAGTGTGAACGGGATATGTAAAGCAAGATTCGCACGATCAATTTGGATAGACCAGCACGAGGTCGCCACACGCCCAACCACGTGTTCGAATGACGACCCTACAAATGGAGTTAATCCAACGGCCGAAGATAGAGCCCGTCCACTCTGGAACTCTCTTCGCCCCTGTATAAATGGCAGGCACACGCCCTCGGCTCTTATCATCAAATCAGTCGGCAACCATTCTTCTTCATCAAATTCATTTGCTTTCTTCCTTCAATCTCCATTACGCACTTGCTTACAGCAATGGCATTGGCAGCTTCTTCTTCTTCCTCTTCTCTTGCAGCGAAGCAACTGGCTGGTCTTATAACAAGCTCATCATGTTACTCTAAGTCTAATGCTTCTCTTGTGAAATTGAGCTGTATTTCGCCGAGAACGAAGAGGAGTCTGAAGGTTTCTGCTGCTGTAGACGCCAATAGCATGCCGCTGACCGGGGTCGTGTTTCAGCCATTCGAAGAGGTCAAGAAAGAGGTTCTTGATGTTCCTGTTTCTCCTCTGCTTTCACTCGCTCGCCAAAAGTATGAGGACGAGTGTGAGGCCGCTATCAACGAGCAGATCAAGTCAGTTTCTTTCCATTTACATCTTCTGCATCTACTTTTTATTTTATTTTCTTCTTTTTCTTTATAAAGGTCAAAACGAGCGACGTTGCTCGTGATATTATCACGTGGGGTTCATATTATTAATCCAGTGAATTATTTATTATTGTTTAACTGTCCATTTGATTTTTAACTTATTATGAATGTGGGTTTGTGTTTACAGTGTGGAATATAATGTCTCATACGTGTACCATGCCCTGTATGCGTACTTTGATCGGGATAATATTGCTCTGAGAGGCCTTGCCAAGTAATTTTTATTTTATTTTATTTTATAAACCCTCTTTACTTTTTCCCTTTGCTTTTGAAACTAATTTAATTGCGTTTAAGCGATGAGTAATTCGTTTGCTGTAATCAGATTTTTCAAGGAGTCCAGTGAAGAAGAAAGGGAACATGCTGAAAAGTTTATGCAGTATCAGGTACTTCCCTCGTTCCTATTCCTATGTCGAAAGGATAACAAATCTTGTTACTGATTTGTCTTCGATGATTTGGAAATCTGATGCCGCTGATTCAATGTTTTGATTAGAACTTGCGCGGTGGAAAAGTAAAACTGCACTCCATAATGCAGCCCCCTTCGGAGTTTGATCATGCAGAGAAAGGGGATGCCTTGTATGGTAAGTTACGTGGTCTGACTGCGGCACTTAATCATCTAATTTATTCTATTTCCAGGCTGAAATCGTATAATCTTATTTTGCTTGTTATGGGGTAAAGTAATGTCAATGCTGATTTTGATGTTCTTTGGCTTGTTGATTCAGCATTGGAATTAGCATTGTCCCTGGAAAAGCTAACAAACGAGAAGCTTCTGAGCCTGCACAGTGTACTATGTCTTTACCATCCTAGTTTTATTTAAGCATATGCCTTAATTGAGCCTGCAACCAAACGTAATTTTTTTTTTCCTTTCTTGTTGCCTTTAGAATTGCCTTTTTCATGACTTTTACCCTGTTCTTGATGAACAATAGGTGGCGGATAAAAACAATGATCCCCAAATGGCAGATTTTGTCGAGAGTGAATTTTTGCGTGAGCAGGTGAGCTTCGATTTCGTTTCTTCTTCTGTCTTGATACCTTACTCATAAGGTTGAAATTGAATGCAAGCTGATTCAAGAGAAGCTTAATATGGTCTTGTATTCTTGCATATTTCTTATGACTATATACTCATTGGGAGAAAAGTAGTTCCCTTAATCGCTGTCTTCAACCCATTAAATATATTCTCTATCTGAAGAAAAACCAATTAAATGAACTACAGCTTCTATTTCAACACTTATCTAAATTATTTGAAAGACGCTTGACGGTTTGAGAGTGACCATTCATTTGTTTATTTTATAGGTTGAATCAATTAACAAGATCGCAAAATATGTTTCTCAACTGAGGATGGTTGGGAAAGGCCACGGTATGATTCAAAATCCACAGTTGACTTATACCATCAGTGTCCTTTATTTCATTCAGCCTCTTCAATTGCATTCCATACTTGCAGTTGTGAAGCAAACGAATTGATCTAGCTCAACCCCTAATCTTTCTCACTCTGGACTCTAAACCAAGTTTTTTGGGATTTTTGCAGGAGTATGGCACTTTGATCAAATGCTTCTCCACGAGGGTGATGCTGCATGATGAAGAACCACATTGTTACATTTCTTTGTGATTTAGTCAACCCTTTTCTGCTAAATGTTCTGAAGTATCTCTGCCACAGGAGGTTGAATGTGTTGTCAAAAAATAAGCTGAAACAGTGATAAGTCCTACAAAGTCAATATCAATAGCCTCCTTGCTTTATCATATTAGTGTGGTCGCTTTTAGATAGTCTTTTTTATGGTGCTTTTTCTTTATTTAGTAACAGACAGTGTGAAGGGATCTAATAGTTTAAGCAGAGCACCAAATCCATCTTCTGATTGTATAAATATAATTAAGTTGTTCAATAAAAGTTCTGTTTCTGCCTTGGAATAAATTCTTTAACTCACTGGCTTACTAAAGAGCAACTTTGTTTCCCTCTCTTTCATTTCTTTAAGTTTATTTTATTTTTCTTTTTTCAAGGATACTTTGGAAGTATATTCGATAAAATATGCAACGAGATTAGAGCACATTATAGTCTTTACTCAGCTGCCGATATTTACAGCACAATTTGAACAAAATATATATGTATATATATATATTTTCCTCTGCATTTCCCATCTCCATGAGAGGGAAAATTGCAACTCAAATCAAACCTGGAAAAGAAACCAGAAGTGCCTGCCCGTCAAGTTCATCAAACACCTTCATCCACAATAAGGGAAAACAAAAAGATTCAGCTAAAACCAATTCTTTGAAAAGGAAAGGAGACATGGATTCAAGTTTGCCTAAAACAAAATCTCCAATATGAAGGCCTCTTGTTTCTTCTAGTGTGGTTGCAGGTTTTTGGAGGACAAGCTGAAGAAGAATGAACCATTGCCCACATCACTTGTATATCTTCATATTCTTGGCAAGACTCCAGGTCTTCGTAAAGACTAAGAAGCACGTCTCTACTTCCTGCCATTGTCATAACAACATATAAGTTAGAAAACCAACTAAATAAATTAGTGCTGCTTCGCTCGCTATAACAGTTGAAAATAAATATTTTTCACCTTTGTTCTTGTTTCTGAAACCTGAAGCGATCTTCAGAAGTATGGACTTGGTGGAGAAGAGAAATGAGTGTTTGAAGGATAGCCAGCCACCCCACTTCCCCATCTTCACATAGCTTCAGCTCTCATTGTCTTTCATTTTATATGCTCGTTTTTCCACTGTGAGCCCAACTTCACTCTTCAATAATAAAATAATGCTTGAGAGCTAAACAACAAAATGCAACAGACCTAGCACAAACCAACACTCATTAAGACAGGGGAGCCTTTATCTTTACCCAAATTTGGTTTTGATGCAAAGACACTTTTGTCCTCCTGAATTAATCAAAAACTTATGCCAGATTATGCAATGATCACGTTTCACAAGGGTCCATTGTGTCATTTTAAAAAAATGATGGGGACACTCAAAACCCATTTGATGAAGTGCGAAAAACAGGAAGAGTGATAAATTGAGAAGAGTTTATGGTAGAAAGGGATGTGCTAATTGAAAGAAGTGGACATTTGAGTAGGAGAGATCATTTTGGACTTAAGCATTTCTCATTTATCTTTCTTACCAAAGATTCTCAATTCTATTGTATTCAAAGAAAGTCATATGGGTCCCTAAGTCAAACGGTTGGTTGGTTCTTCTTTCAGTTACTTTGTGTTTCTGCTGCACTCCTCACTCTCTCACTATCAAACATATCTCATTAATGATTTTTTTAAGGATTATATTGAGTTGATTAATTATTTAAGCATATGATTAAAGATTAGTTAAGAGCGTGCTTAGGTTCTTTGGATTCTTTCGGCATCGCTTTCGAAGCTTTGCTCAATCTTACTGGGTGATGCCACTTTTAGCAAGTAAAAGCATACGCATTGAAACCATTTCCGATAGCATCGTGCCCAACTACTGCCTCCCGCAGACGACATTGTTTACCAAACTTTAATTCTTCTACCCAAATTCAGTTTCTTTTATGTGTCGTTTTAATGGAGTGAAGAGCATTTTACAGAAAGCCCACCCTCATTAGGTGGTGAAGACTGAAGATGAGGGATTTTTTGGAATTATATAATTTATGATTTATAAGGGATGACTGACAGGGAAATGCTCATCTACTACTCGGTTCTTATCTGGAAATAGAAACCCCGGTGGTTTTCTTATCCGGGTGGGTGATGTTAAGTTTTAACAATTGATGCGGGTGTCATCTGTGGAGAGGATAGATTTTCTTATTCAAGCTTAATAAATGACGAAAATTTTTTGCGTTGAAAATAAGAAGTTTCGAGTTTAAACTCCAATCATATGAGTAGAGAAAAAATTGAGTTGCGACTACACTAACTAATTTGAAAAAAAAAAAGAAAAAGAAAGAACCAGCATGAATAATGATGCTAACAAAGTTCTAGTTCATTGCTCAAATTACACTGTCACTAGAAGGATGATCTCACAAAGCTAAGGATCATAAAAAATCAACATAATGTTTTTTCTATTAACATAATCTTTTTTCTATTATGTTTTTAACAAATTCAAATTCATTTTCTTTAACTTTTTTTTTCCAGAATTTAAATTCAAATAACTAATTAAATAAAAATATCTAGGTCTAAACATTTTTCATATTATTTTTAATTTTTTTTTTAACCTCTTACCTCCTCAATTAAAGTAATTAGTCAAATATTCTTTTTTCAAGTCTCTTATCTCCCTAACCAAAGTAATTAGTTAAATAAAAGATTAAGATTAACTTCTTTTTTTAACACTAAATTAACGATCAAAATTTATTTTAAATATTTTTTTTTATTTCTCTCACGTAATAATTATTAATTCAATTCAGCACTCCATCCTTACCCTCGCAACAGTGGTTATTGTGATTTGTGCAAAACCCACTGAAAGAGAGGAAAAGTACCCCGATTCCCATTCAGGTTTAACCAGACCCCAATACTTAAATACATTCCAAATACAAAAGTGGAAAACCATAAGCCCAAAATTACAAACAGAAACGATAAAGAGATACATGAACTTAGATTAAATAGTTGAAAATAACATCCACCAAATAGTAGCTAAAATAAAAAAGGACAAAGCAGGTTCAAAATTGTGCTGATAAAAATAAAAATAAAAATAAAGATTCATTTTTGCATCGGTCCTACTTCAGCTTTAGAGAGTGCCAATCAGCTCTCTAATTCAACAAGAAAAAACAAAGCAGCAAAATGTGTCCAAATTCATTGTAAAAGCTTAAGCAGCAGCCTGGGCAGCCTGTCTCTTCCTAGCTTCCTCAATGATGGACAACTTAATACCCTTGCCCTTAGGAAGTGACACCCATGGTTTTGAACCCTTCCCGATGGTGAACACATTGCCTAGACGAGTTGCAAACTCATGACCAAGGGCATCTTGAATATGGACGGTCTCAAAACTTCCCTTATGCTTTTCCCTGTTCTTGATGATTCCAACCCGACCTCTGTTTCTACCCCCAGTGACCATGACTATATTCCCAACATCAAACTTGATGAAGTCAGTGATCTTGTTCTCTTCTAAGTCAAGTTTGATGGTATCATTGGCTTTGATGAGTGGGTCAGGGTAGCGGATGGTACGCCCATCATAGGTGTTGATGTATGGGATACCTTTCTGGCCAAACTGGACTGATCTAACTTTGCAAAGCTTGAACTGCATTACAGAAGATTCATATAAATTTAAAGAGACTCGAGATGTTAACATGTGATATTCATTAGTGATGAATATGCAAATAATGGAAAATATGCACTACAAGTTTGTAAGAGAATTGGAGAGACCAACTACATACATGCATAATGATAAGTTATCAGCAGTAATAATTCTTGATTCAAACAAGCAATTCCACAGCAAATTAATATTAAAAAACCAAGAGAGGACAAAGAGAATCAACTATAAGTTATAGACATACTTTTGCCTCCTCATCTCTGAGGGAATGGAGACGGAAGCGTCCCTTGGTGTCATAAAGGAGACGGAAGTTCTCGTTGGTCTTGGGAATTGACACAACATCTGTTAACAAAGTCCCAAAAGAGAAAAAAAAGGACATAACAATCTCAGTACCTCAAACCAACAATTCTGCGAAGAATAGGCCAGGCAGAAGAATGAAAAGAAACTGCTACTCCTATATAACTAATAGATCTAAAATCATCCTATATAACTAATAGATCTAAAATCAAGATTACAGAATACCATTTCCAAAAAAAGAAAAAAAAATCAAGTTACTTGCAAAGAGAGAAGTTCACATACCCATGAAACCAGCTGGGTAGGTCTTATCTGTCCTAACCTTCCCATCAACAAGAACATGTCGTTGCATCAGAATAGCAATAACTTCACGATATGTGAGAGCATATTTTAAACGGTTTCGCAATACAAGGATCAATGGCAAGCATTCCCTTGACTTGTGGGGACCAGATGATGGCTTAGGTGCCTGCAGACCAAGAGAATTATAATGAGTCAGCAAAAGTAGCTGAGAAGTAGAAAAAAGAAAAGAAAGTATCAAAAAGTTTAAGAGTTTAACATGGCAAACATACAAATGCACCACCAAGCTTGTCAAGCATCCAGTGCTTAGGGGCATTGAGCCTCTTCAAGTGCTTCTTCAATCCTCTAGCCTGTAATGCACAAAGAATATACTTGTCAAGTGACCCAGAATTTTATAGTAAGAACCCAACAGAATCCCTCTTAACAACTGTAGCATAAAGAATATCCACAAAACAAGTAATCGCACAAACAATAGCAAATGCATCACAATGGATAAACCAGGCACCATATAGCAAGTTAGATATGTTCAATTGGAGTACCACACAACCAACACATTGCAAATTCACTTGAAGATATATTTTAATTCCCATGGTACCATAGACATACTAAACATCCAAACTTCTTAATTACACAAGACCCACAAGCTAATTAAGAAAGAAAATTCCAACCAAACATAGAAGTTGGGGGAAAAAAATTCTCTGTGAAACTAATCCAATTTATTCACAGCACTTGCCACATCAAAGACATCTAATGGAATGAAATATGTACGCATGAATGGAAAACACGATCACGTAATTTATATATAATCGATTGCATATATTCTCTTTATCTTCACAGATAAAATAAAATAAAATAAAATAAAATAAAATAATCAGAAGGTAACAATCATGCTGCTGGATACTCACTGATCCAAAAAAAAAGTTCTAAAATTACGGTAATGCTGTATGAATCGATTACGAAGCCAAACATTTCCCGTTCTTCTAATTTATTTAAAAACGACATAGTTTCAAGGACGCGATACTAAATTTTTCAGAGACAATGCGATTGCGGCAACTATCACATAATGTAACTCAAATCTAAAAACCAAAACAAACGCATTCATCGGCTCATGGTAAGTTTTTTTCTGAAGACGTAATACACGTTGTCTTAGAAACAAATTAAGAACACGCTAAGGCTGAGTTTGATAAGATTAGAGAAAGTGTACGGAAGGCTAACCATTTTTGTGAGTTTGAAGCTGCTGCCTCGCTGCGGCTGCTTGTTTGTTCTCTTTGGCTCTGCGAGAAGAGTGAGAAGGTGACTAAACCCTAGTTTCTGTATTTATAGTAACTGGGGGTACTTTAGGGTTTTTATTTGTTTTGTACTTTTTAACATGAATTTGGATTACGGGTAGGTTTGTTTTATGGGCTTAATTGGGTCGAGTTTAGAAATATCAAGACGGCCCAACATTTTTTGCCGATTCCTGTTGCTCAATGCTCTAAATACAGCCCTCAAAGTTCTTAGAAGCCCGAAAATTTTTGGTCCGATGCCTAAAATTAGTATCTGTTAGATTTAAGTCAAATGGGGTACTCCAGGACCTGTTTGTGTGCTCGATATGATAGAATGTGATAAGAGAAGATGAGACAAGATAAGATGAAATGAGATAATGATAATAGTAATTAATAAATTAAAATTAAGTGAAATTTATTGATAAATTAGTAAACATTGTTGAGGTATAGAATTATCCCAACAAATCAATACCACGGAGGTCATGGTATAAATTTTCTTAAGGTTATGGATTTGTGGGCGTAGGATAAGCTTATTCCAAATGTAATATTTATACCAAACATATGATAGGATAAATCTGTTATGAATTAGTCCAATCCCAAACATATTACACTCCCACCAAAATGTACCCTAAATATTTGTCTTCATATTTACTAATCTATCAGCGTTTCACAAATTGGCTATTCAACCCAATCGAATTAAGGAAATGGAACCTAGCCAACTCATGTTGGGTGAGGGAACTAACCTCTTTTTCCACGTGTTAAAAAGTGTTTTATTCCCTCGTACATTTGTCGGAAAAGATTTTCTTATTCCTGAATCATATATTCCGCTTCGATGTCAAAAATCTACATTAAAGTTCATCCTTTGCATGTGTGGTGAAGCCAGAGTTCAAGATGGCTGGTAATGATTACTGGAGAACGATGGAACAAATTAAAACAACCCCAGATTACTTGAAAAGTACAAGGTGATGATTTTTGTTTACTTCAGCTTTAAGAAAGAATCAATTACAACTTGTTGAAAACAATACTAATGATCACAGAAACCAAACAGATTACAGAACAATGTTAAAATACATTAAAAAATCAGAAAACAGCCACAGCACTTGATTACAAAAATCAGTTTCTCACAGCAGTTCTCCTTAATCATGGATGATAGAATGAATTAAAATGGAGGCCTCATCAGTTGTTGGAGCCACATCACCTGTTGATTGAAAAAGCACAATATTAACTAACCAATCTTTGCAGAATAAAGAAACAGTGCAGCTTATAAGAACCCAAGAAGCTCAAGTGCTATAAGTATATACCCGGAAGTGAAGTCGGCAAGTGAGAGACAATGTTACCAATGATGCTACCACCACCACCACCTTCATCGTCTTTCTTCACTTCTTCATTTTCTTCAACTCTCTTCACCATCACTTCTTCATTTTTCTTCTCATTTTCTGTCACTTGAGCTTGTTCACTTGGGTGAAAGAACTTGGATATCACATTCTTGATTAGTCCCCCACCACCACTAGTAACATTACCCACTTCCTCCTCTGACCCAGAGCCCTCATTTTCACTTCTCGCACCAATATCCTTGCTTCCGAAAACTTCTTCCTTCTTTTGGTTAACATCACCTGCTCTGGGACTCAAAGGTGTGACCAAGTTATGAATAATGTGGTCTAAGAGCCCTCCTTTTCTCTCTTCATCATCTTTGCCTTCAGCGTCTGTTTCTTTTCGCTTGCTACACTCTTCTTGCTGTTCAATCTCCTCTTCTTGTCTATGCAATAAGCTTTCTGCTTCAGGCACACCATCTTCCATCGTTTTCTCTTTAGTGTTTTTTAATTTTATCACTTCCAATAATTATTTATACCAAAGCCTATCACATAGCGGCCAAGGTGACAAGCGTCCCTGTTCAAAGCATTCTTTAATGCAAAGCCATATAATTTTATTACACGTACTTCGTAGATATTGTCTAATTTAGATAAACCTGCCCTGTATTCCCCAAAAAAAAAAAAAAAAGAATAAATCTGCCTCTACACTGGCGACCGACACATGTCAATCCATAGGCCCATCTGGGCAGTAGGTTACGATCTCAATACAAAGTCGGTGGTGTCACCGACACGGAGATCTCCTGGGCCAATCCTGTTAAGTTCTATTTCTTTTTGCCCGAAGTCCAATGGTAAAACAGGAGAATCCACTGTTTTCTCAAAACTAGGAAACTTTTCTTCGCACGACCCTCAATATGGTTTTCTGTTTGCAACACTGGAGACAAATGAACCCATAACAGACATGAAAACTAAATCGTAAAGCTTTTATTTCATGTCTAATTTTATGAATTTTACCATCTAATAAGAGAATTTATAACTTCACATCAGTAAAATGTTGAATACAAGTTGATCTGCTCTTGGTTTCAAACTTTCATACAAATTACATGGAGAGGAAATATACTAATTCTTAAGAACCTGAAACCATCTCTCCTCTGAAAGATGACTTGATTGCGCAAAAGTTACCTGGAAGCAAGACAACTTAAATTGAGGCTAAAACTTGCAGAACTCTTATAAGAAGAATAGTGACCCTATGGATCTGACGGATTTGAACCATATTTGGCTTTGACCAGTGCATCCATCTTCTCCTGTTTCTCTTTGATCAATGCCTCCATCCTCTTCTCTCTTCTGGCTTCTTTCGCTTCATTTTCAGCCGTGAGTCTCTCCAGTATGGTATTGAAACCAGGAACTTTCTCCAACAGACTGTTTAGAGCTCCAGTCCTTAGGAAGTCGAGAACACGGACATATTCCTGCATGCACCCATAACATGAAGGTCATACAAGGCACACGCATCCACTTTTTCCAAAATTTACAATGCAGAACACCTCAAGGTGATCTACAAGGAAGTCCAAAGAGTTTAGGAATTATGTAAAGATATGGAATATCTAAAGATCTAAGTAGAATTTTTTGTCGAACATATCATCTTCTTTCTAACAAACTACTGAGCTAAAGCAATCAAAAGCTTAAAATGGAACTGGAAGAACCAAGACCATACCAAAATGTCCCTATTCCACTCCCTGATGTAAGGAGGACCTGTTGTGTGGGAACCTAGCGGCTCTCGATACCACTCTCCGCCATATGTAATCTGATCCATAGCTTGCTCAACGCTTAGAACCTCCCATGGCCTTAGCCCAGGGATAATTTTTGATAATTGCAGCCTGTCCCCAAAAAAAGCAATCCAGATGCCTTGTATTAATATTAACCAATACGTTAAATTGTTTCAGATAGCCAAATCTTGTAAGAAGATTAAGAGACACCAGTATCACATAGTTATTAAGAAATATGAAGAATTATCTTCAATCCAATAACAAATGCAATAAACGAAAGTGGATACAGTACCTGAGATCTTTTGGAATAAATTTGTTTGGCATGTGATCAGCTTCCAACATTGTTGTCAGTTCAGAGCCGCTAGCCCAAAGAAACAGAGCATGACTTGGAATTCTAACCCCAGGCCAAACACCACCATTAGCTTGTAGTACAGCATTATCACGTCTCCTGCTCTCCATAGCTTCTTCTTGGAGCTGCTTATAGGTTTTCTTCTCACGTCCCTTAAGAGGAACCCAAGGAGGTATACCTTTTTGAAGTTTGTGAAGGAAAGCTGTTGCTGCAGCACCAAGCCTAACTGGAAGCACCAAGCCAGAGGATAAGTTTCGACTCTAAATAAAAGAAAAAAAGATAAGTGCCTCAAAATCCAAAAACCACCAAAAAGATAATAGATTGAGAACAGACAATGAAAGAACAAGGTGTATATTATTATTGCATTAACAAAATACAAATCTGAATCTGTTTAAAAATATATCAGCACTCATATTGAATGGCTAAGAGTGTACATTTACAGTTTATGCATCTCCTCTTGAATATGATACTTTCAAACTTCCAAAGTCACTCAAAACATTAGGAGTTGACATTACCAAAGAAAACTAATTCGGTCTAGTAACTTTTGAGGTCAAAAGCATGATTATGTCCTAAGATTTTCAGAGGTTGGATTTATACAAGCAAATTCTATGGTTTAAGAATTCCATCCAAACTGGATAGCTTTTCCACATACCCGCAACTCCTCATTATCACATTATTAGGAAATCAAAATATATTACTTGCAGACAACCCACTACGGAAATCATAAATTATAAATACATTCTCATGCAACTCCTTCTTGTAGTCTCGCATAGAGATTGCATTAAACAAAAAGAATAAACATGAGAAAGGAAATCCAACAAACCTTCCCAAGTAGCAATTGCCTTTTCCAAGCCATAAACCATGTGAATGGGTACCCATTCATCCATGTCTTCCCCCCATATGAATGTATCCTTATCAATGATCCCAGCACCCCAAGCTGTCTTAAGCGTAATCAACTCCAACGGCCCTCTTGTTCGACCCAATCGATCCTTATAGTACCAACCCCCACTCCTCATTATAACTATACAAGACCAAAATTGACAACAACATAATCCAGTAAAACTCACAGCATAAACAATTCATATTAAGTTTTAGCATGACTAGAACGGTACTTACAATCATAGTAACGCTTCTCAAGCCGCTTATACCCAATGGCCTGAGCAACATCAATGGGCCGGCCGGGGGGGTACGGCCGCTGCCTAAACCCCCAAAGACCGAACTGAAACTGCTTCATAAAATCCCAAAACTTGTTGTCACTCTCTTCTTTAGTCTTTATCGCCTTCCTCGGCATCGGCCTCCCGTCCAATCCAATGACGTGCGGCAAAGCCTGCCACAGCTTCTTGTCCTCCGGTCTGTACGGCTTATCATTCTTCTTCAACTCAACTTCGTTCAAATAATCCGCTATCTCCTCGGCTCGCGCCATGAACTGAACAACGGGACTTTCCCTGAACGATTTCCACCATTCCTCATTTTCTTTAATTTCTTCTTCAGATGGGTTTTCTTTCTTCTCGAAAAGCGGTTCCTCTTTCAGGATTTCTTCTACTTCCGGGGCGTGGCGGTAATCGGGTAAGTTTTCGCATTCCCAGAAGTATTGGTCCAGCATTTTCTTGTAATGACCTGGTTCTTGCGGTTCGGTTTCCGGGTCGGGTTTCTTGGGCGTTTTTCGTTTGAAGAGGGATGATGAAATTGAAGCGAAATTTGAAGTGGGTTTCCTGGGATTGAAGAAAGAGAAGGATTCGGTGAGTGAGTGAAAGTTTATGATTGGAAGTGGGTTTGTGGGTTTATTGAACCAGTTTTCGAAGGGATTAAAGTTGATGGAAGCCATTAGGGTTTAGGGTTTTTGGTTAATAAGATACTGAAATCGTTGAAAATGGAGAAAGTACTGAGAGTGAGCTGAAGTGCAAGAGAAGATTGTGTTTAGTCAAAACGAAGAGGAAGATGCCGGCCATCGTTGGGCCGCTTAGTGTGGGACATAATAAACACGGGCTCTCGGCTTGTCAAACTTCAAGCTTTTAAGGCCCATAAATAGTTGAAAATTGAAAAGCACTTTTGGTTTTGAGTGTGCTGATGTAATTTTTCACTCAAATGATCTACTTGGATATTTCCGACGTCAGCTCCTATCCGGAGCAACTTCACAACAGAGCTCAAATAGTACTGGATTCTTTTAAACGCAGAAAACATTATCTTTTAGTTTTTAATTTTTTTGAAATTTCAGAAAGTTTAAGATAGGGTATGATCAATGTGCATTGGCAACACCCATGCCCTCAAGATTCTAATCCCAATAATTGTTAAAACTAATTTTTCCTTCTAATGTAATTGGGTAATATATAATGAAGTGTGGGTAGAATTTTGGGCAGTGTCATAAAAAATTATAAATTATATCGGTAAAATTCTAATTTGATTAATATACATATTAGTGTTTGAGAAAAAAGAAAAAAGAAAAAAGAGAGATATATATATAGGAGGGTACACTCATAAATAGATACAAATTAGCTTGTGTGTTGAAAAGTCAAGTCAAATCTATGTGGTGGCAACACTTTTTGCACACGACGCGTTTGGAACGCGGTTTTTTTCTTGATATTTGTTTCATGAATAGTGCCAATATTTTTCCTATAAATAGCTAAACATTCTTCATTTGTTTAGCATTCCAAAATTTATTAAGCTTATAAATTTCTAAGTTTTTGAGAAAAGTGAGAGAAATGTGTCTGTAGAATTTATCTTTCCTGCAGAATGTGAGAGTACTGAGTATATTTGGGTTATGAGAAAATGAGATCTCTTTACTCAAATATTTGTACTCTATTAATTATTAAATAAATAATTATTCTTTGTTGTAATTACCGAACCACATAAATTTTGTGTCCTTTATTTTTCAGTAATTATTTGGTGCGCTTGATTCCGCATTCCATGCATAACAAGTGGTATCAGAGCCGACGGTTCGTACTTGGGAGGATACGGTACTGTTCACGTATATGGTACTATTAACATATACGGTATTGTTTATATATACGGTACTGTTTTCCGTATACGGTACTGTTCATGAATACGGTGGAGACGACCATTTGTACTTGAGAGACAGTCTATCTTAAGTAGTGTGTATTTTTGCATGTCTAGGAAAGTTTTGTAAAAAAAGACGATAAGAGTTTAAGAATTCTGTTTTTAATTAGGACCAAGTTCTCGTCCAGCCTCCTGGGAACTTTTCTGGTACATTTATTCATGTGAAATTAACATCATAGAGGTTGTTTTTCAAGTGGAAATAGTTCATTGAGAAAATGGTAAAAGGTAAAACTTCCAGAATTGGGGAAAGATCTACCGAGACTATTTCAGGAGACATTTCAGGTGGGAGGTGAGATTTGTCAAATCGCTATTCAGCACTTGTTATAGGAGGTCAAAAGATCGATGTTAAGTTTGATGGGAAAATCAACTTCGGCATGTGGAGATGCGAAGTTATGGATGCCCTTATTCTAATCGATCTCGATGTTGTTCTGAAAAATAAAAAAACACTTGTATGATGAATAAATTTGGGATCGTATGAACGAGAAAGCTTGTGGTCAGATCAGATCTTATTTGACCAAGAAAAGATATAAAGAAACCCGGATGACTTACTAAAGATATGGTGGTAGCCTATGCACTTCCAGTTATTGATGATGACATCCCCAATACTTTCAGTGAAACATTATGCAGCAGTGAAAGTAATCAATGGAAATTAGCCATGGAGGAAGAGATAAAATCTCTCCATCAAAACCAAACTTGGGAACTTGTAAAGTTACTAAAAGGGAAAATGGCTATTGGTAATAAATAGGTCTACACAAAAAAGCAAGGATCTCCGAATCAATTAACTCCTCGATACAAGGTAAGGCTCGTGGTAAAAGATTTTGCTCAGAAGGAAGGCATTGACTACAATGAAGTTTTTTCTCCAGTTGTAAAACATATTTCCATTCGTATCCTACTTGCCTTAATTGTAGAATATGAGTTAGAGTTGGCTCAGTTTGGTGTTAAGACGACGTTCTTACATGGAGATTTGGAGGAGGAAATCTATATGATTCAGCCTTGTGGTTTCAAAGTTACTGGAAAGGAGAATCATGTGTGTAGGTTGATTAAATCTTTATACGGACTGAAGCAATCACCAAGGTAGTGGTACAAAAGATTTGATCAATTTATAAAAGGACATAAATTCACCAGAAGTGAACATGATCATTGTGTTTACTTTAGAAGACTACCAGATAAAACTTTCATCTATTTGTTACTCTATGTCGACGATATGCTTATAACTTTGAAGAATAAAGATAAGATCAAAAGATTAAAAAAGCAGTTGGCTTCTGAGTTCGAGATGAAAGACTTGGGTGATATACAGAGAATATTTGGGATAGAGATTCGTAGAGACAAGAAGAATGAGAGCGCATGGTTGACTCAAAAGTCTTATTTGAAGAAAGTGCTAGAAAGATTCGGTATGGATGATAAAACTAAACCAATATGTACACCTCTAGCTCCTCATTTCAAATTAAGCTATTCTTTATGTCCTAGATCTCAAGAGGATCGTGATTACATGGCTTGTGTTCCATATGCTAGTGTTGTGGGTAGTCTTATGTATGTTATAGTATGCACAAGGCCCAATATATCTCAAGCAGTGAGCATGGTTAGTAGATACATGCACAATTCGAGTAAAAGTCAATAGTTTGTGGTAAAGTGGATTCTCGGATATCTGTATGGGACAATTGATGTTGGGTTATTGTTCAAGAAGGATTGTGGTCAACAATGTGTTGGATATTGTGATTCTGATTTCGCTGGAGACCTTGACAAGCGAAGATTAACAACGAGTTACGTATTCACATTGGGTGGAGGTCCGGTTAGTTGGAGGTCGATTCTACAGTCGACAATTGCTTTATCCACTACGGAAGCAGAGTATATGGCAGCAACTGAAACTGTCAAGAAGGCTATATGGTTGAGAGGCTTATTGGGTGATTTTGAAAAGATCCAAAAGAACATTAAGGTCTTTTATGATAACCAAAGTGCAATATTCCTTTTAAAGAATCAAACGTATCATTTTCGGATGAAGCACATAGATGTGAAATATCATTATGTGAGGGAGATTATCGAGAGCGGTGATGCGTTATTAAAGAAGATCGATACCAAAGATAACCCATCAGACATGTTGACAAAGGTGATTTCGGGAATTAAGTTTCAACATTGCTTGAAATTAATTCAGATCATTCGATTATGTTAAGGCGTTTCCTTGGAAAGCAAGAACTACGACAGGCTTGATCTCAACCTTTGGGTACGTAGGCAGTCGGATAGATGCAGCTAATGTGGATCCTTTTGGAGGATCATGTGAGGGATAAAGTTTGGAGGATCATTGTAAATCGGCTCAGATTTGGATAAATTTTCTCAGAGGTTGAGATTTGTTGAAAAGTCAAGTCAAATCCATATGATGGCAACACTTTTTGCACACGCTTTGAACGCGGTTTGGACGCATTTGGAACGCGGTTTTTTTCTTGATATTTGTTTTATAAATAGTTCCAACATTGTTCCTATAAATAGCTAAGCATTCTTAATTTGTTTAACATCCCAAAATTTGTTAACTTATAAGTTTCTAAGCTTTTGAGAGAAGTGAGAGAAGTGTGTCTGTGGAATTTATCTTTCTTGCAGAGTGTGAGAGTACTGGGTATATTTGGGTTCTGAAAAAATGAGATTTCTTTACTCAAATATTTGTACTCTATTAATTGTTAAATAAATAATTATTATTTCTTGCCTCTGTGGATGTAAGTTTAACTACCGAACCACGTAAATTTTGTGTCATTTATTTTTTAGTAATTATTTGGTGCGCTTGATTCCGCATTCCGCGCACAACATTGTGATTATTTAAAGTATTTTTAGTGATACCAAAACCACTTCAACACATTATAAGAGATTTAAATCTGAAAAAAGGCTTCAGAGTTCAGGTGAGATTATTGAAAGGTGCTTTGGTTCAGAGATAACGTGTGATTAGTCAGTTCTTGCAGGCCTTCATGGAATAAAGTACATTCTTTAGCAAGGCTTATCAAGCAATCTCTTTAAAATAAGTCCATTCTAGATATTATGCTGATTTCGATGAAAGATTGCTGCTTCTTAATTTCTATTTTGATCATATGCATCCTCATTGTGAAAATTCAATGCTGAAAATATTATGGTTAATCATGTCACTTATTCATTCGCATGCATGATTCCGTGGTTTCTGATAAAAAGAAAAAGAAGCTGAAAAAGCAAAAGTGGAAAAGTTTTAAGTTACTTTAACTACCTTTTGCTTTCGTAACACCAGAGCAAATCAATGGGAATAAACAATATCACTCTACTGAAAGTTGTTTGCTTCATTGTAATTTGAACTCACTAATGGCTTCCACAAAGCTTTTAACATTCTTCTTTCCTGCTTCTCTATTGCTTCTGTCAATCTCTCCATTTGGTAGTGGTGAAAATGTTACAGTTTCTGTTTACTATGAAACCCTGTGCCCATATTGTGCAGACTTCATAGTGAACCATTTAGTGAAGCTGTTTCAAAAGGGACTTAACTCCATTGTTAATCTTCGTATGATCCCGTGGGGCAACTCTATGATGCAACCTGATGGAACTTTTGTTTGTCAGGTTACATTTCTATGTATATATTTTTTTAATTCTCCTCCCGTTCCATTGTTTTGGATTTTCTAAACAAAAAAAGCACTTCTGTTACTTCTGTATAGCCACTTTTCTTCAAGTTCAAGCCTTGTTTAGGATAAAATGCATTTTCTTTTGGTGCAAGAAACTATTTATAAAGGTTAAGTATTAAAATAAGGATCATTTTAAATGACCTCTTCAGGATCAATCTAAGGTGCCCGTAATACTCACCGAATCAAGAAAACTCTTTCCATTTCAGCATGTCAAATTTCTTACAATAGTCTTGTAATTGGAATTACTTTATTTGCAGCATGGCCCAGGTGAATGCTTACTAAATACTATTGAGGCCTGCACCATTAGCATTTATCCTGATGTGGTGAGTCTTTTCAGTGCCTAGATGACTAATTTTAGTTGCTATCATTTTTTGTGTAGTCACCAGCGAGTTCGAAATCTCTTAAGCTCATTCTTGTGCAAGGATTAATGGTGGTGGTCGTATCACATGTGTATATCGAAGTTGTATGAGTTTTCTTTGTACTAATTATCAATAAAATTCAAGTGCAGGTCCAGCATTTCAGTTTTATCCACTGTGTTGAGCGTCTCGCCTTGGAGAAAAGGCAGGCTGAGTGGATTAACTGCTTTGAATTAACTAAGTTGGGTAGGGTACCGATTGATTGCTACAGAAATGGTCTTGGGAAACTGGTTAGTTTTACACATGACAATTTTGATCTGCTGCCATTATAAATTATCTTTATCAGCCAGCTCTGACATTGATTGCATAGCAACATGCAGCTGGAACAAAAATATGCAACCGAAACTGCTCAGCTAAAACCACCACATAGATTTGTGCCTGGGTAGTTGTAAATAATCAACCACTTCAAGAGGTCAGTCCCAACCTCTTTTTTTTTTTTCGGCTCTATCATATCCCCAGTCTAAGTTTCAAGTTTAAAATTTGCTTTTGCGATTGCAGGACTTCATGAATTTTGCAAACCATTTCTGCAAAGCTTACAAAGGCACTCGAGTACCGGAGGCTTGCAGATCACTTCCTAATAATATTCCAGTCAATGCAGAGTCTACAAGTTCAGTGTGCTATACAGGTGAGGGGAAGAACTAGACATCATTAGACCTAAGGAAAAAAAAATTCCAAGATCAAAGATTGCTTGATAGATCATTGGATGAAGATAGTAGCTTCAGTATTTAGTTGGATGGTATTATGTGGCTGGTTAAAGTTTGTTAATAAAATAAATGTTTATTATGGTGTTCAGGTTGGCTTGTTTTGCTTTGGATTGTAGGACTAGTATGGCTAAAATAGCATAGTTCATGGACCGGTAAGGATGCTAAAGTGGACCTGTGACTGTGGCAAACAAGTGTTTTGCCTACCTTTTGAGACCTCTTGCAACACTCTTGTTTTTCTTTAAGTTGGACTAACAGGTTAATTAACCTTCTCAAAGAGGTATTCTTGCTTTCTTAAGGCGATTTTAGTGAGAGCATAGATAAAATTTTCGAAGGGATGATGCAACTATTCCATGCTACATAATTGCTTTCCTTTCAACTATTCCATGCTACATTCCCAGTTTATCTATCGTATCGAGTACTTTTGAACGTGCAAATCCGGTTGCAAGAATGGAATTGTTTCCGCTTCATAAACAAGTGATCCTGTCTGCATCCAATGTACTTGGCACTTAAAGTGCAGTGTAAAAGCAATGCATTATCGTAATCTCATGCTGGATAGTAATGTGGTAATGTGATCAATAGAAGTTTGAACCGAATCTTTATGGATTGGAAAGAAGGCAAACGGGTCCATTCGCTGTAGAATTACTGCACGTGAATGTTTGTTTTGCTTGGAGTTTGTGAAATATATAAAATGATAAAGTACTCAATGTCATGCTTTCCAATTTCTACTTGCCAATTTCCAAAGATAGTAATTAACAACTCACCAGCCGGATCACAAAAATGTACTTAATAGTGAAGGTGAATAATAGACTTGCACAGCTGGAATGCATCGAAAACATCACTTACCGTACACTCCATTTTACATCCTCTAAATTTAATGAATGAAATGCGCTATTCTTACTTCTTTCGAGCTTCCGGTAAGCATAGGAAACTGCTAGGATGAAGATTAATCAAGATTACAGGACAATTTGTCTTGAGAGTCACTGTCAGTCGCTATGGAAATTTCAACATGAAAAAGGGGGTATTGTGGTCACATTGCTCATTAAAGATACAGCCCAGTGAATAATTTCTCCAGCTACATATTCATAAATACACGTACTGTAGACCGGCCTCTGTCCTTGCTCTCAAAGATGCCTTTTTATGAGATAGCCTTAAAAATTTTCTTCGCTTGCCTTTTGTTCTCGTTTACACCTCCATGTCATGTTGCTGCTTCTTATACGCAATTAGACGGCAATGAGGCTTCACTCCCTGCCAAGCCTGGAAATGTTAATCTCTCAGTTTACTATGAAACTCTGTCCCCAACCTGTTCAAATTTCATCGTTAAGAATCTCGAGGCTGTGTTCAACAATGATCTCATTTCCATCATCAATCTCAGGCTGGTCCCTTGGGGTGATGCAAACATCAGTAAATCTAACAATGCCTTTATTTGTAAGGTTACTCTTTTACTCAATCTTCTTTACTTGGGTTGGACTTATTTTGCATATGCGTTTCATTTAAGCGTAGTTTTCAGCTTCAACTTTAAGCCTTACTTGCAATGCTTTTTTATTTGGTTTTCACTTTCCCCAGAAAATAGAAATTTTTAGAATCATAAAACTTTTATGGTTCAGTTTGTTTCCTTAACCAAATGTGACGAGTTTCAGCAGACAAGCTAATGCATAATGACCTGAGAAATAAACCGGGTCATATCAAAGCTAATAGATAATCTCAATTCCACAATTAAGATGCTTATTGTACCGAACAACCAAGATTTTATTGTTACCAGACCTTCACAAAGAACGGACTGGAAATTGGCAAATGAGACTTCATTTTGGTGCTCCCCAGACATACTTCAACGCTATATTAATTTGTTCATTTATGAAGCAGGCCCACTTCCCCAACTTTTTCTTTCCCTGTCTTCCAATAAGTGAAGACAGAATAGAGTTCTATTATTGTTCTTGCCCATTAAATATTTCTTATCGTTTCCATATGCATATGTATACATGATGATAATGATCATGACATGCTACCATTATCGGTCAATGTTATTTTATCACATTTTCTTCCAATATGCTTTGTTTCCACAATATAAGTATGACTTGTATACTATCGTTCACCAAATTTGCAGCATGGCCCAGAGGAATGCTTGTTAAATGAAGTTGAAGCCTGTGCCATCAATGTTCTGAAAAATGTGGTACAATTTGCTTTCTTTTTTTAGAAAACTATACTTGAATCCTAGAGTGGATAAAAGTTACTTTATCTATATATTTCATTGTTTCTTTTTTTCTTATTTATTGATGTGCTTAATCAAACTTACTAAAATATCTAATATTGCAGAACAAGTACTATGGCTTTATTTACTGCATTGAGTTTCTAGCCATAGAGGGGAGGCACAAGGACTGGCAAACTTGTTTCAACACATTAGGATTGCCTGCAAAACCTGTTCTGGATTGCTATAAAAGTGGAAATGGAACAAAGGTCAGCTTCATCGGCTCAGTGGTTACAATAATAATAACTCTAGAGATTCCAATGGGTTCATTTTTGTGTCTCCTGTGTCCATGTTTTCGCTGTCCGTTTAATTGATCTACTGTGGAATGAAATTGCAAGCAGCTTTTGCTACAACATGCATATGAGACTTCTCATCTTATCCCACCTCATACAATTTTACCATGGGTGCTGGTGAATAATCAAGCCATCAGAAATGTAAGTCCTTAATCAATGGCTCTCCCAGTGTCTCTCAAAACCTACAGAGTGAAGAACATCACCAACATTTTTCCTGCAGGACTATGAGAATTTTGCAGCGTATGCGTGCAGAGCTTACAAAGGTACTGTGGTACCCAATGCGTGCAAATTGCCTTCACCACATATCAACTCTGCCAAGAAGGTAAATTCTCCAGCAAAAAGAATGCAAAGATTCATAGAAGCTTCTGGCAAGCAATCAATGAAGGAACCTTAATCTTGCAAATCATCAAATGTTATAATTACATCCAGTATCAATCTTGCCCATCTTATGGTAAATACAAATTCAGGCATTGTTTTACAATGTAGCTAATCTTAATGACAACCTAATCATCAATAGATTTAACTGCTGAGACTATTCAACATCACAAAGCTAATATACGATGCCAAAATAAAGAAAGCATGAACAAGATTTAAATAGAATTAATTTTGTTTACATTTTCGGCTCAAGTTCACACTAATGTTCTGTTGTTGCTTCAGTATGCTTCTGTAATTTTTCTGTGTCTTTCTATTCACTTCAAGAACTTGGAGCGGAAACATTGGATGGTAAAATCAGTCAAGAGCATAAGCACAATTGCACAGACAGCGATTATTTATTACTTTTTTTCTGTTTGAGTGGGTCAGCATCTTAAAAATTAAATGCTATTTTAGAATTGCACATGAGCAAACACCTAGGTAACTTAATCCCTTCATGGACCAAATTAATATGGGATTGGACAAAATAATATGTTAGATTTAGTATAATTAAAGATTAAATGGTGGGTCTTACTACAATAAATAGATGATGTTATTCTATCTTAATATGAACCAAATATGGAATTGGACAATTTTTTTTTTTAATCTCATTCTCTGTGTTAAAAGAATTTATAGAGGATCAAAAAGAAAGGAGAAATGAGAAAGTAGCATTATTATGTTGCCCTCGTTAACTTCATGGTGAAGATCGGGTTTTGACAAGATGCTTAATCGAATTAGGCTGGTTCTGATCTGATTTAGTGGCCAGCTAATCTTAAAGGCACAAGCAGTCTTTTTTCGACTAAGGGTGGTTGGTGAAGATTCTTAACCAAAGTTACTTTAAATTATTCCACATTGCAATTATTTAACATGATAAATCAACTCTTTTATTCTCTTTAAAAGGGAGAAAAATTAAGAAATGCTCTTTAAAACCTACCAGCCTTCAACATTTATAAAGAACAAGTCGACAAAAAATGCCCATACTAACAGTAAGCAGTGGTGGTGGTGAATCTTGATTTAATCGTAAAAGAATATTTCTAATGTTACATTGATGTGCTCTTTAAAACAAAGATACTTTGCTCAAGCAGGACTTGGGAGCCAAAGGGTAAATTTATAAAGTGAAGCTGGGTAAATCTATAAAGTGGAGCTAAGGAGGAAAATAAATTTTAAGATTTCGAGAGGTTTTAGAATTAAAAACAAACTCCAGTACATGGATAAAGAAGAACGAAAAAGAATCATGGAATGTGCATGTTACAGTCTCATGGTGAAGTCAAGAAAGGTGGCACTCACTCTCAGGCTAGCTGGGGAATTACGCCACCCTCCACTTAAAATTCTGAAGAACTATTAATTTAGTAGGACTCGGAATCTTTTTGTGGTGTTAATTAGAATCCTTAAGTTTTAAGACAGGTATAAACACTTATTCGTTTTATTTGGCTTGAGATATTGTAATTTTTAAATTATAACTTCTATAAAAAAAAGTTGTAACAATAAAATCAATATTATTAATATATAATGAATATAATTTTAAATAATAATTTTGATAAAATTATTAAACATATAATAGATTTTTCATTAAACAAGTGAAAAATTATATCAATATAGCTTGCAAACTACAGTAGTTAGTGTTTATCAAATATTTTAGTACGATAATTTTAAATTACAATTGTTCAACCTCAATTCTAAACGCATTTATAATAGATAGAAATTTATATTTTTATATAAGCATACCATTCTTTGTTAGAATTGGTGCACACGATGGGGGTGGAGTATAAAAATAATTTAGAAGTTTTTTTTTAAAAATACAGTTTCATATTACTAGTGTAAATCTAACTGGAATCTAAGAGTTATGAAGATTTTTGTTGACTTTAATTACCCTTATTAGCTTTTATATAAGCACACCTATTCTATGAAAAATAGGTTTGGGATAGGTGTAAGAGACACGAAAAATACGTAGAAGCTATGAATCATAGCTTCATATAAGCATATTGCTCTTCAAAACTATAGAAGAACACAAGAAAGAACATGGTGATTTCAAGGAACTTTCTTAAAAATCTCAACTGCCACATTATAAATCCACTTATGATCTATTCGGTGACCAGATACGAGTTGGAACTTGAGAACACCATTGCCTTAGTGTTAAAGAATGGAGAGCATTAAAAAGAACAGTGAAAAAGAGAAAGCAGCATAATTAGGTTGCTGCATTTACTTCATGGTGAAGATCAAGTTTTGTTAAGTTGCTTAAGCTTCTTCCCACAAATTTAACCAATAGACTTGTTCTGATCTGATCATTCTCACCTAATGAATGAAGCATAAGCCTTCATTTTTCAACTTGGGATTTTGTGAAGACACTAAACAAGGTTGCTTAAGACTATCCCAAATTGGATTTGCTTAACATGGCAGTTCAAATCTATTATTCTCTTTTAGAAGAAGAAAAATTAATGAAACAAAGGTTAGAGACATAAAGTGAAGCTGAGTTGGAAAATGAATTACAAGGTTCGAGCATTTTTAGAATAAAAACAAATTATGTATGTGGGGAAGAAAAAAAAACAAAGGAAAAATGGAAAATCACAATGAAAATCTGTTGAAATCAAGAAAGTGGCAGTCATTTCAAGGCTTAATGAGGAGTTATTACATAAGCTTGACTCAACCCTCCATTTAAATTTCAGGAGAACAGTTCAATAAGATACAGCTTACAGCCAAGTGAGTGTGTTTGAGAGAGCTACAAGTACCAATCCCATGTGGGAACTTTTATGCGTAATATTTTTCTCAAAAATGACTTTCCATCAGCTACCCTCCTCCTTTCTTTCCACTGCTCTGCTGTTCATGTTCATCTCTCCACATTGCTCTTCTATGGAATATGACGGTGCTAAAATTTTCCGTACTGTAAAACAGGATGAGAAAGTTAATCTATCTGTGTACTATGAGAGCTTAAGTGACACTGGTGCTGAATTCATCTCAGATGATTTAGGGAAGGTCTTTGAGAAGGGTCTCATCAGCATTGTCAATCTCAGGCTTATCCCCTGGGGCAAGGCTCAAATCGTGGAACCAAACGAGACCATAGTTTGCGAGGTCAATTATTCTGCCTTCATCTTCAATATTTGCATTTAGCTTTAACGTGTATGGTCAATTTCAATTGGTTTGGATTCACCGTGACATGATCCTGCTCCCTAAACCGTTTGCAGCATGGAGAAGATGAATGCTACTTCAATGTTATACATGCCTGTGCCATCAAAGCCTGGCCTGAACAGCTGGTAAGAAATGCTAGACAATATGTTGACTCCGTGTCAGTGGCTGAATTAATGTTCTTCTTTTCCTTTTATACACCATTATCACTAATTATGTATAACATTTCTCATTTTTTGAACTAGAAATATATCAATTAATTTCAGAAGTTATCCCTCAAATATGCATCTAAGCTATATAATTTAGAGAAAGTTAGATGTGCATTTCCCTTGCTCTGAACCTTCTACGTTACGTAAATCTGTTGCAGCTACATTTCACTTTCATTAAATGCCTTGAAGAAACTTCTTGGGGACCTACTTTGGATAAGGAAAAAGTGTGGAGAACCTGTTGTCAAAACCTGAAGCTGAGTCCAAACTTGATTAAGGACTGCTATGATAATGGAACTGGAAGATGGGTTAGTCCCAATCTCATTTCAACAAAATTTTTGCTAATGCTCATGGTGTATATATATCTTTGGATGTTTTTGTTTGCACATTTCTCCTGTCATTCATATTAATTAAACAAAAAGGTTTTGGCCCTTAGCATTTCGCTGTTCTACTACTTTATAATTGATTTGGTCAGACCATGAAAGCAGTTAACATGAATGCAGCTTGAGCTAATATACGCTGCTGAAACTGAGCGTCTTAAGCCACCAATTCAATTTGTGCCATGGTTGACGCTGAATGGTGATGCAGTTGGCCCAGTTAGTCTCTAAACCCTCTCAGCTCTCTCACTTTCTCTTGCTTTTCCTCTCTCACTCATTTTCTGTAACTTTCTGTTTGTTGCAGGATTATGGAAATTTTGTGAAGTATGTGTGTGAGGCTTACAGTGGCAGTCATGTGCCAGAGGCTTGCAAAGAAATGCCAAAATCAGCCAAGACTAGTGCTGCAGAGAAAGAAACTGCAAGCCTACTGAAGCAGATGAGACCTAAATGGAAAATCGGATGGTAACGTTGATAAAGCATGAATTACATACGGTTTTTTGTTCTGTCCTTAATCTTGTTTGTATTGGTATAAAATATAAATAAAAAGTAACTTGAATTCTAAATAAGCCTTTTTAACCTTTTCATGATGGTTAAAATTGTGCAACTTGAACTAAACAGCTTTGCTCCCTAAAGCATTTCAATTCATCCACCCAATTACACAGCTCACTAATAAGCTAGTGAATGCTAAAAATGGAGGATCAAATGTCTAAGCCACAAGTGATGCTTAATATAGTAGATCAAGGTTAAAAAATGATTTGTGTTACAAGCAAAGGTTAAAAAGTGATTCCTGGGAGCACCTACTGATCTGAATTGACCATAATCAAATTTCTGCTCAAGGTTCAAGATTATACCAATGGTGGCAAAATGCTACAAGTACTGTCTGTTTTTATGCTTTTTTTTTTCTTTTATGTATTCGCCCTCAAAAAACTACTACTGAAAGCATTTGAAGGAAAAATAGTGGGTGTGCTGTTTTCATTTCCAGAAATGAGTAGGGTTTTGAGAAAACTGTGACCTTAGTGGTAAAAGATTAGAAACTTAAAGAAAGGGAAAAAAAAAAATAGAAAGCAGCATGATTATGTTGCTGCAATAACTTCATGCCGAATATCAATTTTTCTTAAAATGCTTATTAAGTTTTTTTCCCCCAGAAATTGCATTATAAGGCTGGCTCTGAGCTGATATATGGTCACCTCATCTACTAAGCACAAGCAGTTTTTCAATCTTTTTCGAGAAACGGTGGTTGGAAGAGACTTAACAAAGTTGCTTAAGATTCTCCCAAATTGAGATTGTTTAACGTGATAGAACAACTCTTTTTCTCTTTTTTGTAAAAGGAGAAGTATTAATTAAAGAAAGGGTACAAACATTAAGTTAAGCTGAGTCGGAAAATGTATTGAAAGATCAGAGCAGTTTTAGAAATTTAACAAACTACATGAGTATCAAAAAGAATACGAACAGAAAAATGAAAGTGGCAATTGCAATCTCACTAAATCAAGAAAGAGATAGTCCTATTGCATGGCTTATTGGGGAGTTATAACATAAGCTTGAGTTTTAACACTCCATTCAAAAATTCAGAAGAATGATTCAATGAGATACAGCATACAACAGAATGAGTGTACTTTAAGAGAGGTATAAATAACAACCAAGTATGGGGATTTTTATGTGCACATTGCTCTAAAAAATGACTTCTCATGAGCTCTACTTCATTGTTTTCACTTCTCTGATGTTCGTGTTCATCTCTTCCCCTTGCTCTTGTGTGGAATATGATGGTGCTACAAATTTGCCTCCCCCTAAACACAACGACAAAGTTAATCTATCTCTATACTATGAGACCTTGTGTCCAGGTTGTGCTGAATTCATCTCAGAAGGTTTAGGGAAGGTCTTCGAGAAGGGTCTCATCAGCATTGTCAACCTCAGGCTCATCCCCTGGGGCAATGCTGAAATTGTGGAACCAAACAAGACCATAGATTGCCAGGTCAATTTTTACGTCTTCATCTTCAATATTTGCTTTTAGTTATGACAATCATTGTCAGATTCAATCGGTTTGGATTCATTATAACACGTTCCGAGTTTATACGCTGTTTGCAGCATGGAGAAAATGAATGCTACTTCAATACCATAGAGGCCTGTGCCATTTTAGCCTGGCCTGATCAGCCGGTAAGACATGCTTCACAAGAGCTATTGCCTCAACCTCAATGGCCGCGTTAATGGTCTCATTCTTATTATGCACAAGCATTCATGTTTACAGAAAGAAAATTTCTTATTTGTTGAAGTGAGACTGTCTGTCAATTATGTGGCTAAGCTATAAAATTTAAAGAAGTACATTTCCCTTGCTCATACCCTCCTCTGTTATGTGAATTTGCTGCAGAAGAAGCATTTCGATTTCATTCAATGCCTTGAGAATAGAACTTTGAGGGGACCCATTAGGGATAGAAAAGAAGCGTGGCTAACCTGTTGTAAAGATCTGAAACTGAGTCCAAACTTCATTAAGGACTGCTACGAAAGTGGAATTGGCAGACTGGTCAGTACCCATCTAATTAAATTAAAGGCTTTATTCATATTATTTAACACAATGGTTTTGGCATTTTTCATATGAAGTGGTCTGACCATGAAAGCAAATTAATATGCGTGCAGCTTGAGCTAAAATATGGTGATGAAACTCTGCACCTTAATCCGCCACTTGAATATGTACCATGGGTGACAGTGAATAACAAAGCACTTCGCGAAGTTAGTCCGTAAACTCTTTTTCGCTCTCTCATTTCCTCTCCTGTTATCTGTAACTTTTTGTTTGTTGCAGGATTATGAGAAGTTTGTGGAGTATGTGTGCGGGGCTTACAAAGGCGGTCATGGACCAGAGGCTTGCAAATCACTATCGAAACCAGCCGAGAGTGATGCTGCTGGGGTAACAGTTTCAAGCATTTCTGTCTGCTATGCTGATGAAGCAAGTGAATTAGAAATCGATCAAGCAAATTAGCACAATTTCAAGCCTGTAACTGGATATTTTGGATGAAAACAAAATCTTATAGAGTATGTGTTTGCATTCTCCTGCTTCCACATGTTTCTCCTGATATAAATGAAAAGTAACATAAATTTTGAACAATTCCTTGTAGAGTATGATATGCATAGTCCTGCTGTGTTGTCACAGCCCAAGCAATACCAGCTCCACAAGCTGCACAAGTTGATGACTGCCATCATTTAATTAATATGCAAATGTACGAACTGTCTGTTTAATTACATAATCCACTGAAATCAGCAGAAGTTTATAGTTCAACTTAACTTTTATCTAGGTTCGTGGCTAATGTAAACGAGAGATATGAACTTTGAGAAGAAAAGGAAAAGGCATCTGGTATCCAGATAGGGAATGGAAGTCAGATTAGAAGTTTAAAAAGTGCAAGCAACTTGTAAGTGGACTATGATTTATGCAATGCAATAAATTATGTAGTCAATTCACCCACCAAATTGCACAGCTCATTAATAAACTAGTGGATGCTAAAAGTGGAGGATTAACCCATTAAATGTCTAAGCCACAGGTTTTTCTTAAACATGATAGATCAAGTACTTATTGAGTGATTTCACAAAGAAAACTTTTCACTGTTACCTTTATCAATGGCATTTCATAAAGAAAAATTTTCATCAAGTATTAATAATAATGTCTGTTTAATATGACTTGTCTAATAACTATAAGGGTTTATTTAATTTTATAAATTTTTTTTTAAAATTTTTTATTACCGAATTATCTTTTTAGTATAATTTTTTAAAATTTAATAAATCATTTTTTACTCTATTTGCAAAAACTCAAATTTAAAGGTTATTTTTTAAAATGTTAAAATATCTAAAATATCATATACTTAATTGAAAGTTTTATTTCATTCATTTTATAATACAACTTTAAAAAATTTGTTTATTAAAACAATTTTACAGTTTTTAATAAAAATTCTCATTAACAGTCAAATAACTAATATTTTTTAATAAAAGCTCTGCTAATAAATCTCTACTGAAATAAGCTCTATTTGAAAAAAATAGCAAATGAAACTTTATTTAATGCAAAACTCTAACTTATGATCTTAACGAGCCTTAATAAGGAGGAATCAACAGTCAAGCTGAGTGCTGGCAGTGGAAAGAAGCATAAAAAGGGAGATTTGTGGATAATACATTCAGCATCTGCCAAGAACACATTATTTCTTTCGGCAGCTCCTATAGATGAGCAAACTTTTGAAGGTAAATTCAATCAACTTAAGAGTTTTTGGCTTTCTGTTTATTTATTATTAACATAAGTAGAAACATTTACATATAAAGATGTAATCTGCGCATGCATGTGCGAGTGCGAAAAAATAATTCTGTGATATCTCATCCACAGCAAAGCAGACCCTCAAAAAGTTAAAAAGTGGGATTAAAAGTAAGAAAAAGTTTTACTTTATTTAAAGTATGGGCATTAACAGTAACACAAGGACACTGTATTTATTGCAACATGGAAGAGTACAGTGAGTAGTTGCAAGAGCTATAAATACTGCACCCCACATAAGAAATTATTTGCACTAGCTCTCAGAAATGGTTGCTTGTCACTCGCTCCCCTTTGTTCTGAGCATTCTGCTGCTCATCTTCATCCCTCCATCTCTTTCTTTCGGTGAAGATGCTGCTGCTAAATCTCAGAAAGTGAAACTTTCTTTATACTATGAAAGTTTGTGTCCATATTGTGCCAATTTCATAGAAAATCAACTAGTTAAAGTTTTTAATACTGATCTTAGCACCATTGTCAACTTAAGGCTAGTCCCCTATGGCAATGCTCAAATCAGGGGACCTGACAAAACTATCATTTGCCAGGTAAAAGTTTGGCATAAAATGTGTCATCTTTCTGGCTTACGTTTCTCTTATTCAATCTTGTGTATTCTTTTGCAGCATGGCCAAAATGAATGCTACTTGAATACCATACACGCATGCGCCATTAACACCTGGCCTGATGTCGTAAGACCTGCAATTTCTTAGTCTTCTTTCACATCAGTAACTTTGTTAGCGAAGGATGGTACCTTAAGCATACTCATATTGGCACTCTTAAGTAATTGCTTGATCTTCACATTTATAAATTATGATGCAGAGAATACATTTCAAACTTATCCAGTGCATAGAAGGTCAACCCTCTGCAAGCGAACAACCAGAAGCAGCATGGAGAAAATGTTGCGATAAACTGGGATTCAGTCAGCAACCAATTGACAACTGCTATCAAAGTGGTGAAGGAACTAAGGTTAGTTTCATCCGAAGAGAACAATTCTTTAGTGGCTATTTTTAATTTTCATAAGGTTCAGTATTTTTCTGTATCATTTTATGAATGTTATTTCAACACAAATTATGTGTTTTCCCCTTGTATATCAAGCTCTGAAATTGGAAACTGCAAATTGACATGCAGCTTACACTAAGATATGCTGAGGAAACAGCTTCTCTAAAGCCACCGCATAGCTTTGTGCCATGGGTGACTGTGTACGATCAAGCACTTGAAGAAGTAGGTCCCTAATATTCCTCTCTCAATTTCTCTCCCAATTAATGATTCAACTTTTCGTTTCTCTTGGTGCAGGCTTTCCAAAATTTTATAGCCTACGTCTGCAAAGCATACAAAGGCAAATTTCTACCAAATGCCTGCAAATCAAGTCAGCAAGAATCAACTCCAAGGGAAGCATCAATTCTTCCAGTCTGCTACAAATCCTCAATGTTTGCGACCGAGAGAGTCCCAACATCAGCAGAGACTTCAATGAAGATGGAACCACCAGCATGATTTATGCAGCTCAGAATCAGCTTTTGGTTGGTTCCTCATAGCTGGTCCCCTATATTATACAATAAACTGACCAGCAAATCGTTATTTCATTGGAATACTATCATAAACTTTTGGGCATGATGAAAGGAAATTCACCTTTAATCCATGGTTCGTTATGGAGATACGTTATGTAAGAATGTTTGTGTTGAGTATGAATTCAAAGTAGATTCATCTAATTTCTGTAAGATCATTGATCTTCTCATACTTTGATTTTGATGAGACAACTTCACATCTATCACCAATCAGTACTAACTACTAACCCCGTAAATTAAAATTCAGGCAATAAAAGTAGCTAACCCAACAAAAATTAATTGATCAAATAAAGTAATAATTTCTGCAGCTGCAGACCATAACAATGCTGACAGTACAATTATTCTCTAATGCATATGTATGAAAATCAAAATCATTTAAAACATCATGTTCTTTTGTATATTCTGTGAACAGACATCGGTATGCACCAATCCAACATCCACATATGAAGACTGGAAAATTTAGAACTACAATAAATAACTTGATATGTCACATATGAAGGTTACAGCTTTACAGAAACAAACATGGCAATTCAAAAATACACAAGGCAAATGAAAGGATTCACAAGAAGCATCAATCACAAACAAGTTAGATTTGTCATCTGAAGAGAAGAATACCCAATATCCATCACAAATTTATTGCCTTCCAAATGTTATGACAAATATCAGAAGCTGCCATCTTCGCTGGGTCATATTCGAACTTGTCAATCACCTTTTTGTCCCTGTCCACTATATCTGTAAGTATTACGAGTTAAGGTTAACCCACATGCCGCACTATTAAAAAACCTCATTTCTTACATAACCAAACAAATTGAAGGAAAAATGATCAAAAAACCAAAAAAGAGTAATGGATCATAACAGCGGGATACAGCCGGCAATTTTGGATTGATCGTCCAAGTTGGGAATAATATTCGTGACAGATGCATACATGGAAAGTTTCATCCTGCAACATTAAGGAAAAAATGATTCCTTTTAATTTTTTTTTTCAAAAGAACAGATCAATCAAACAAAAAATTGATTCAAGACAGATCAAGAAGCATATTTAAACATATTAAAGGTATTCACCATCAATAACTAGTTGCTTCTTCTTTTTCCAGGACATTTAATACTACAAAATTTTCTTGCTCAAGCAATTATATTCCAAAAATTAATCGGCTAATGCAGGTAAAAAGTCATAATTGAGTACAGGATCCAAAAAAGAATGTTCGAAGAAAAAGGGAAAAAAAATTCTGAAAATACAAGCATCATGATAATGAATATCACGTACTCAGCCTTTAACTCATCTTGCTTGAATTTCTTCAGAGTTTGCTTCTGCTCTTCAATTGCAACTCTTTCACGTTCCAGATCATTAATCTCATTGGCAATAACTGTGTTGACATAACCAAGAGGAAAGTAACAAATCAGTATCATTCACACACAACAAAAACAGATTAATAGCAACTAAACACTTATCTAAGCTCCTCCTTAAGAGCACGTTCCTTTTTGAGTTCCTCTTCTAATTCAATCTGGAGATGGTCAACCTCAGCTTCTCCTGCAATGTCAGATTTTGCCCGCTCGGTTTTCTGCTTGCAAGCATCTATCCTTTCCTGATAATCTGCTTCACAAATAAAACTAGTCAACCGCATGGTAATAATTAATAATTAATTAAAGTTTTTAAATTTTGACAGTTACTTGCTGGTAAATGCACAAGCTAACTAACTTAATCAAAATACTTGTATAATTCACTTTCTATAGCTAAACAAAAATTACACACAATCTAAACTAATACTTGAGCTTTAACATGTATAAGTTTAGAATATTTATACAGATATATATAGTAAGTAAAATTTTAAAAAAAAAACACGAAATCAAGCTGAAAAGCAAAGTGAAAATGAGTAACAACCTCGAATCGCGTTCAGAGTCTCGTTGAAATCAGCGTCACAAGAGGACTCAAGCGACTCCGACTGACTCAAGCAACGAGTCAAGCTGTCAATGTCTCTTCTGTCCTTCAATACTTCCACGAGATCGTCGCTGTATGAAATCAGCTTATCCACATCGATCTTTCTAGAACTTTCGCCCATTGCAACACTATCGTTCTCTCTGTCACTCTAGGGTTTCCGGCGCTTTTTCTTTTCGTCGGAATTGAAATAAAAATTAAAAACTAAAAAAAATATATAAAATAGCAGAGAGTTTGAATATTTGTCAAGTGAAAGCAAACGGTTAGTGGAGGCAAAAATGTTTGAGTTTGATTTTAGAGATCTGAATAGGGGGGAACTGTTGTTTGAGTTCGGGAAATGGGCTGCGACTGGAAAAGAGGGAAAATGCCGACATGTTAGTGATTAAAACCGAGGAGCTTTGATCATATTTCGACGTATAAATACTTTGGAAGCTCTATGGAATAATTGTCGATATGTCCGAGTGGTTAAGGAGACAGACTCGAAATCTGTTGGGCTTTGCCTGCGCAGGTTCGAATCCTGCTGTCGACGTGTTGTTTTGTTTTTATGGCGAAAAAGGTTCTCATATGAACTTGCATCAGTTTCATGGTGCCATAATGCTATTATAATCGAAGCAAATCTATTTTGAAGGCCAAATTACGTGTAACGTGACATACATTCAAGAGTGAAATATATACCGGCACCCTTGAATTTTATGGAAACTATATTAATTGAATTAAAAGAAATACTTTTAAATTTTAAAGAAGAAATAAAAGATATAAAATAAGAAATAGGAAAAATAAAAATAAAATTATCTATAATTCAAATAAGTTAAAAGAAAAATTAAAAATTAAAAAATTTTGAAATTTTAAAGTCAGAAATAATTGGAATAAGTTTCAAGAAATCTGTACAAAAACCTCAAACAGGAAGCTATGATGATTGGTTTATGAAAACCAAATACCCGAAATTATTAGAAGAAACAGAAAAATAGAAAGCAGAATTAAAAAGTAAGGAAAAAGGTAAAGAAAAACTAGAAATAAGAGAAGCAACACCAAGTGATTCAGATTAATAGAAGACACTTTGGAAGAATTAACTAAAAAATTTAGTGATATAAACCTCAGTAACTTAGAAGATTTTGAAAAAGAATATCAAATAAAAATTAATATGGCTGGTGGACCAGAAATGAAACCTAATGTAGCAGAACTAAGTCATAAATATGAAAATAAAAGGAAAAATAGACCATTTTTTGAATATTATCCTCCCACTAAAAATACACTCTAGAAAAAGGAATATCAACCTAATAATGATAAATTAGTATCTATAAGTAATACATGAACATTTTTAAATTTGGATTGTAAACTAGACCCTCATAAAACCTTAGTTGAATGGGGTATGCAAATGAGATTATTTTTTACTTATAATGGTTCCAAGGATTACTGGAATCTAGATACAGAATAAGAAAAAATAAACCTGTTTACTGACATTCTAATAGCCAGTTTTACATGAGATGTATTCAACTGGTGGAAAGGACTAAGTGAAGACACCCAAAGATTAATAAAAGATTCAACTAAAATAGCAATGACAAGAGATAAAGGATTAGGGATTGAAAGAATAATCGAATATATTGCTAGCGAATTCTTAGGAGAAGATTGGTTAGACAATACAGCAATAGAAACAAAAAATGACAAATTAGAGGCAACAATGAAATTAATAAATTTGACTATTTGTAACATGTGTTTCGTCAAAGAATATACTTGTGAATTTAAAAAATATTATTATACACAATTCTTAAGCAATGAAGATCATAATGTTTATAAAAATTTGTACTACTCCAAATTACCATACTCTTGGAATGGATATTTTTTAAATGAATATGAAAAATATAGTACTATTAATAGATACCCTGACACGTTACGATTTAGAATAAGATTTTTAAATATGAGATTAAGTGAAATATGCATCCAAAGAAATTTAATGAAAAAGAGTCGAAATATAGGAGAAATATGTTGTGAAAAGACAGAAATGTCAACTCAATGGGGTTGTTATACTCCTTATAGAAGAAAAAGAAAGTTCCACAAAAAAGAGAAAAATATAAAAATATAAAAAATATAATAATTTCAAAAGAAAATACAGAAAACCAGAAAGGAAATATTTTAAAAGAAAATATAAAAATCAGAAAAGAAAATTAGATAAATCTAAATGTAAATGTTGGAATTGCGGAGAAATTGGATATATTAGTCCAGATTGTACCAAAAAGAAAGTTAGACTACTAAAAGAAGATTTTGAAGAAATTAAAAACGACTTAGAAAAAATAAGTGATATATCAAATTATAAAGGAAAAGAAGTTTATATGGTAATAGAATCTGAAAATGAGTCTGAATAAAGAAAAATAAAATCCCAAAATAGAAAACATTGAAGAAATTGAAGAAATAGAAAAATAAGAAAATAAAACAAGATATAGTCTTGTAGCCACTTTTAATAAAGATAAATACAACAAACTTTTAAAGATAAACATAGAAAGACCAGAATATGGGATAATACATAGATTAAGAGATATGTTTAAAAGAAAAAGAATAGTATTACATGAATATTATGAGAAAGAAAAGGCCGTAACAATTACACAAGCTGAAGGAAATATAATGTTTAGTTTAATAAACAAAAGGACAATAGACTTAGCATTAAGAAAAATAAAAAATGAATCAACAAGAGAAAAGATTCAATATGTATATCTAGCAGAAATACAGATTTTAGTAAAATCTCTTTTTCAAAAAAGAATAGATAGTTCCATAGTCTCTATCAATACATGACCAAAGATTCAATGACCCTAATATAAGACATTTAAGAACAATAGAAAAAAAACGTATGTTATACTAAATTATTATTCACATGTCACCCTAGATACTGTGTACACATCAAAGATAAAAATATAGATGAAACATTAAGTTTACACTTTAAACTATTAAAAAAGAATTTAATGAAAGAAGAAAATAGATTGATGACAATACATTATTCCGCTCTATATAGTTTTTGCAATTCAAATTATGGAGAAATATATAGAAATAAACCTTATATAGAAATAAATAAAGAATGTGAAGATATAACATCATTCATAAAGCCTACGATTCTAGAATATAAAATTCCTATAGACTATGAATTAAACATAGATGATAAAAAACAGTTTTTAAATAATAATGATAGTGAAAACTCTATCATTCCTATAAGCTTTGTAAGAAAAACCCTAGTAAGAGGAAGTTCATCCAGAAGATTAAGTACTGATAGACAAATAGTTAAATCAACATCAACTAATAATGTAATAAAAATACTCGGACAATATTTTAATGGAATCGACTATACAACAAAAGTACCTATATTAATAGATATTGGTACAAGTCATAATTATATGAACCACACTAAAAATAAAGGACTCTTAATTAAAGAAAAAGAAATTCCATATGAATATACTGATTTTAACGGTAATAAATATATCTGTAAATAAGAAGTCAAACTCCCTATAATTATAGAAGGATTGAGAATAATAGTATCTTGATATATAGACTCTTTCATGACTACAAATCTAGAAAAACATATAGTATTAGGAAATAATTTTTTAAATGATTTAGAATATTACAAAATTGAAAAACATAAAATAACCTTACATATAGAAGGTCAAAAAATAATATGTGAAACATGTTAAAGTAAGCTTATATAAAATGCCCTATGTCTGTTTATATATAAATAAACATAATTAAAAAAGATATAGATATATGTGCTTTACTAGACACTAGTAGTGAAATTACAATTATGAAATCATTTTTATCAGACCTATGGAAACCAAACGGCAAGTTAAAAATTATTGGAATCATAGGAGATAAATAACAAGTTAATCAATCATTAATAAACTTTGAAATACTTTTAGGAAGTAAAATAGTATGTATTAATCACATATTTCAATATGATCGTATGGACTGCGATATACTCTTAGGAAATGATTTTATACAACAATTTCAATATTACCAACAAAGTACGTATATGATCACCCTTAAAACCCCTTGTAATCATATTCTTCGCGTTCCTCGCGAATTTAAATCTTACCGAGTTCAGCCAGCCCAGCGTAGTGATAATCTTATTTATGAAAAACATTATCTAATACAAAAAGGACAGAGTTATAATATAAAACTAGAAACAATAAAATCACAACTTGAACAAGTTTATAAAGATAACCCTTTAGCATTATGGAAACCAAACTATCCTAGAGCAAAAATAGAATTAATCAAAAATAGAATAATAAGACTTAAACTTATTATGTATACAGAAGAAGATAGAGAAGAATTTAAAATTCAAATAAAAGAACTATTAGATTTAAAATTAATCAGAAACAGTAATACTCCACATAATAGTCCTGCCTTTATGGTTAGAAAAAGATCAGAACAAATAAGAGGTAAAGAAAGAATGGTAATAAATTATAAGGAACTAAATAAATATACGAAATTTGATGGATATTTTCTTCCAAATAAAGAAGTATTAATCAATCTTGTAAAAAATAAAACATATTATTCAAAATTTGATTGTAAATCAGGATTTTGGCAAATAAAAATGGAGAAAGACAGTATTCCTTATATAACTTTTAATATTCCATAAGGACATTATGAATGGTTAGTAATGCCCTTTGGATTAAAAAATGTCCCTCAAAATTTCCAAAACCGAATGAATAAAATATTTAAAGATTATAATTACATCATAATATATGTTGATGACATGTTAATAGCATTAGAAACATTAGAAGACCATAGAAAACATTTGCGAGAATTTGTTAATATATGCATTAGAGAAGGTATTGTACTGTCCGAAAGAAAAACAATTATAGAACATAAGAAAATAGAATTCTTAGGAATGATTCTTGACAAAAAAGGAATAAGACTTCAAAGCCATATAGGAAAAAAGATTACAGAATTCCCAAATAAATTAGAAAATTAATATATTTTTTTTTATTTTTAGGTTAAATTGGTAATTTAATTATTTTTTAATTAATGTCTAAACAAAAAAATTATTATAAAAGGGTAATATTATAAAAGTAAACCAAAAGAAATAAAAAGTAGCAGTAGAGGTATCAATACTTTAACAGTAGGGATGTTTCGAGACATTTTTAAAAATATAGGGACTAAATTGATACTAATCTTAAAACACAGGAACTAAATGAGCTTTTACTCCAATAAAATTTCTAGGATTGGAGGATTTAATGGACTTATCATGGCCTCTAAAAGCACATGTTTGCTTTACAAGCCATTTAACAGCTTCTATTAAGGTTTGAAGCTACAATCTATTTTGTAAAATTTGTTGTGATGATTGTGCATTCATGGCTTTATCTATATGTTGAGATAGATTCTTTAAATCACCCCACTTTAGCATAGCTTTAGTATAATGTGAATTAAGCCCCCCTTTCATGATGCAAAAAAGAACATCTCTCTCTATTATTGATCATCTTCCAACTCCTAAACCCTTCAATTGTAAACTAAGGATATTTTGCTTTTTTTATGTCAAAAAGAAAACATGGAAAACAATATTTAGCATCAATTTCTTTAGAATACTCAAGCCAAGAAAATTGTGCATACTAAGTGTATTGAAATTGACGAAATTATTGCCCATCAAATGAAAGTGGAAATTCTTCCAACTTTGGTTGATATGGACCCATGTTGATGTACGTTCTCCTAACATCATCTTATTGATTAACAAGATATGTCCATATTGGTTTATGTAACTTCAAATATGATTCTAATGAAACAATATTTTCACTTTGATCTTTAACTCTTCGAGACTTAGATGCAGGTTGCCCATCTAGTTTAACATCATCAATATCACATGAAACCTTACTTGATGATTGACCACCATATTTTTTCTTAAAAAATACAAGCAGAGTTTTTCTAGGCTTTAATGATTGATTGTTTGACATTAATCAACACCCAAAAAATAAAGAAGAAAAAAACAAAAAAGAAATTAAAAAAACAATCATCGATAAGTTTAATTAACAAATTAATAAAAGCATAGAATAGTCAGTTCGTCATAATATCACATTGACACTATCCAAAAGGCAAACAATAAGTTCAATTGACAAATTATCATTATATATAATATATTATATTGAATTTATGGTCTCCATTTGACTTGAAATAATTTAATCTTATACAATCAATTTTTCTAATCAAGTATAGTTGCGACCCTTATATAGTTTTTCTAACTGAGATAATTTAGTATTTACTATCTTACAATTTATAAATATATTTTAAATGATTAAACAAAAAATAAATTTATTATCTAATTCTTACCAAGTAAAAGACGAATAATTGAAGAAGCCAAAAAAGAGAGAATGAAGAAGCCAAGGTGCACAGCTGTTATGGAATCTAGAATCTCGAAAAAAGGAATCTTTTTTTTATTTATTCATATGAATGGGCGCTTTTTGTTCAATGAAGGGAATCTTTTTTAAAAAATTTATTTATATGAATGAGCCTAATGGTAAAGTTGTAAATAATAGAGTGGTACAGTTGTAAATAAAAGTACAAAATAATAACAATTTTGTAAACTAGATAGAATTTATTTTTGTAAATTTTTTAAAATTTTGAATGGGCTGTAGCCTGCTCCAGCCCACACATAGCCTCGCCATTGCCTATAGCCTACATTCGTAAGGAGTGTCTTAACAACATTTCCACTATGTAAATACAAGTAGTTCTTTACGTGATAAGTGATAAATAACATAAAAACGATCTTCCTAAAGCCTCTTCTCTTAGGCTCTTTAAAAGGAGCTTTATGTTTGTCCACGGAGAGGCTGATTGGATTTTTGACAAGGAAGCTTATAAGTAGCAGTGAGCTTCTAAGTAGTTTTTACCTAAAAAAAAGATGATGATATAGAAAAAGAGCGAGGAAAATACTCTCTTAATGAGAGGTTATGGACATAATTGGATAAAGTTGTGAGAGTTCTAAGAATGTAAGGAAATAAGAGTTTTAGAGAATTGAGGGAGGTTAGAGACCTATGTTTTGCGAGGAATAAAGAACTCGAAAGAGAAAAAGCCCAAAAGGGAAAATGACCTTCCAGTAAGGTTCAAGCTTGGTTTATGTAATAAGAGTTTGAAAGCATCTTTAGGTCCTTTTAGACAAGTGGTAGAATTTAGTTGGCCATGTCCCTTGTTTTGCAGGGGCATTCGCATATTTTTCATTCGGAGTTCAAATATTTAGAGTTTTTTGGATTTCTCTTATGAGAGAAGTGGTAATTTTCATTTAAGTATCCTTTTGACACAAAGACAGTAAATTCATTTCCACAAGGTGAATTTTTTAACATATGAAAGAAAAGTCATGCACTCTTAAACTTCTTGACAGTAACATGCCTATTTGTCCTCTTGGACCTTTGTTCCATAGGAGATCGACAAGAAAATGCTAGGATAAGCTTGGGACGCAAGCTAAGTTTCATGTGTCCTTCATTTTAAGTTGGTGGTCATTCATTGGTGACTCTTGTATATTTTTTAAAGCTAGTTAGTTCTTGTTAGAGTCTCTATCATTTATTTTTTAGTCCCACTAGATGACCAGACCAGTTGAATTAAGGAAATGTGAGGTAATTTTTGAGATGTAAAGCATCCTAAGTAGGCTCCCTTAATCTTCACTTTGTCTTTAGGTAATCTTATCGACGCTTATAGATTCTTTTACAGCCTACAATTCCTATCAATGTCTCCTTCCAATGGTTTCTAACCATCCTAATAATATCTTGAACATCCTCTTTGTCCTTTCCAACTGCATCTCCAACACTAGCACGTGTTCTTTCATTATTGACTCAAAATGAACCATTAACAATACTCCCCCAATCTCTTTTAGTGAGGAATAGGGTAAAAGAGACTATTCTATCTGAGGCGCGTTCTTTTATTTTTTGCTAGTCCACATGGCACTCTTAAATTAGCTTAATCAAATTTATCCACCAACAGCAGCAAATTTATTTTTTAGCGCTTATTGCAACTTTCCAACAGGTCAATCATTATTGAAAGAGAGATTGCCACTTTCCCCCCTATAGAAATTAACATATACCATTTACCTCCTTACTGTTTTTATAATGGCCAAAACCCCCTCTGACAACATAAGTTTACATTTTTACCCTTATTTTTAATTATTTTTTTATTTACATTTATTATAAATTAAATAAATCATATGAATATAAACTAAATAAAAAATTAAGCATTAAAAATAAGAAATATATGTTTTGATATAAGCAAAAAAATTAATAATAATTTTTTTTCTTGTACTAATTTAATTTGTGAAAGTTTTAATATAATAAACGTTTTGTAATATTTTAAAATTAAATGTAAAAAGATAGGCAAAATATTTTATTATTTATCTTATAATAAATTTTTTGATTTGTCATTCAAGTTTTCTTATAATAATTTTATTATTATTTTATAATAATTTTCTTATATATTTATGATAAGAAAATTTTCACAAATTAAATTAGTACAAGAAAAAAATTTATTATTAATTTTTTTGCTTATATCAAAACATATATTTCTTGTTTTTAATGCTTAATTTTTTATTTAGTTTATATTCATGTGATTTATTTAATTTTATAATAAATGTAAATAAAAAAAATAATTAAAAATAAGGGTAAAAATGTAAACTTATGTTGTCAGGGGGATTTTTGGCCATTATAAAAACAGTAAGGAGGTAAATGGTATATGTTGATTTCTGTAGGGGGGAAATCTGCCTTATTGAAATTATTCACCTTTAGCATGCTTAACTACGAAGTTTGAAGTAAAGATTGTCATTTTTCTTTGAAAACCAATTGGTCTTCAGAGAATGGATATTAAACAATTTAACTTCATCCCTCCATAGTTCTAAGGAATAATAATTCAAATAGAGATTTGAATGTTTAGTATCTTGGCATCCATCTCATTATTATTTTATTATACTAATCTGTTCTACTGCAGTAAGGTACATTTGCTTGAATTTTATCCGAGCATGCAAAATTTTAAAACCATGTGTTTTGGTTATTTTGAAATTTTAAAAACCTAAACAAAATTTAAGTAGTCCTGCTTAAACCTTTTTGGTATGGAGTGCTGTAACTTTTAAGTCATAGTTACTGTGGAAAAAAATTATTATGAAATAAAAATTGATAGTTTATAGTAAGTATGACTTTTAAATAATAATTTTGGTAAAATGATAAATGATAATAGATTTTTCATTATATAAGAGTTAATTTGGGATAGTTGCACTACCATACCTACATTTTAAGAGAAAATTTTCTCTTACAATCGGACTGTGGGGCAGCTGCATTGCAACCTAAGTGTGGGATGAAATTAACTTAGTTTTCAAATCTTAGCAACTAGTATTTACTAAATATTTTAATGTTGTAATTTTTAAAATATTTTACTCAACCTTAATACCAGTCAAGGCATTAAGAAAATTGCTTTTTTCATATTTTTATTTGTAATGGAGGTGGAGATTTTAAATGTCATATTCTATCATTATTATTTGCTATAAAATGTCACATTAAAGTTAAGGAAAAATATTAGTATTCTTAAGTAATGCACCAAGCATATAACACTTCTCAAACCCACATATTATTAAAATATATATGTAGATCCAAATACTTTTCAAACACCTCAAATCAAATTCAACCACACTTTGTTTAAGGTGATGGGCTTTATGGCCCTGTACGGATCGCACTAGCCACTTGTCATCACTAAACGAGAATTAATACACGCCAAACCTCGTGCAGGGACAACATCATTCCACTCCTGGCGCACGACACTCAACGTAGCCAACCAAACAAACACCGCCAAGTCATCATTTACCGCATCGTCCCTCGCGGTGTCCTTCTTTCCTTTACTTCCACGCCAATACGCACCCGTATCACGCAGGCAGACGCACAAACACATGATACAAGTAAGAGAAATGAGAATCAAATGAAATGATTCCACCAAGCAGCTCCTCTCCATCGTATATCGCCTCAACAAAACCCTAACCAGAACGTAACGTAAAGTATAATCCATTCTCTCTCTTGCTCTCTCAATTTCCCTCGCAGTTTCACTTGGTATATCTTCGCCTCTGTCGCTCTCGAATATTCTTAATTAAGTTAAATATTTGTCTGTTTATTTAAATATCTAGACGTAAACAACTTTTATTAGTTTCGATTGGAATTACTGTTTATTGATGAAATGGAGATGAATGTGAACAGTTCAGAGCTCTATATGCTTCCTTGCAAGAGAGCGGGTGGTGGAGAGGCTGTGGTACTAGAAGTAGCAGGACCAATCCGTTCACCGGAAGCTTCGATTAAAAAACATAAAATTACCGATTTGCCCCCAATCGCTTCGTCGACTACCACCACTACAGCTGCTAACACGGGGAACGTCAGGAGTGCTGAAAAATCCGCCGCTAGTGACAGTAACAATAGCAACGGCGCTGATTCGTCGATCATGGGACTTGGTAACGGAAATCCGTCTGATATTGATGAGGATCTCCACAGCCGCCAGCTAGCTGTGTATGGTCGCGAGACCATGAGGAGGCTATTCGCCTCGAATATCTTAATATCCGGAATGCAAGGCCTTGGTGCCGAGATTGGTACGCGAAACTCGTAAAACGCTGTGGTTTTGAATATGAAATATTTTTGTATTGTGTTTTTATGTTATTAATTTTTGGGGGATTTATGCTTGTTGCAGCAAAGAATCTTATTCTCGCTGGTGTTAAGTCTGTGACCTTGCATGATGAGGGAGTTGTGGAGTTGTGGGATTTGTCTAGCAATTTCATTTTCTCGGAAGATGATGTTGGGAAGAATCGAGCTCTTGCCTCTATTCAGAAGTTGCAAGAACTGAATAACGCTGTGGCCATTTCGGCTTTGACAACTGAATTGACTAAGGAGAAACTCTCTGATTTCCAGGTAATGCTTTCATATGCTTTGTAAAAGCTGATGCATCATTTTTGAATTACAGAATTGTTTGTTGATGGTTATTTATTTGTCCTTTTTTTTTTGGGGTGACATTATGTGTTAAAGTAGAGTCAGTGTGCTTATTGTCATCTTTGGAATGTTTTGAAATTAATTTTAGCTATGATTTTGTAAGCTTTTGTGTTATAATGATTTTTAGTATTTTGGCTTCTCATCAACAAAATCAATATGAAAATTTACTGATCTACTATGGTAGCGTTGGTAATTCTGTAGATGAAGACATTAGGTGCTAGAACCTTTAAACCAGAGGACCATAACTTATGTGCTAAATGGTGTCCACCATGCATTTCAGTGCTGCCTGTTTTCATTGTTCTTTGAGTAGCGGCTGGAATTATAAGTTGCAAGGGTAAGAAAGGATTTTATGTTCTTCCTTCAGTAATCTTATATGATTAATAGCTGGACTTCTGTTGTATATCCAGTTAAGGATTTTTCGTTCCTTCAGTAATTTTACTTTCTTCAATGGTTCTGCATTCTGTACGTTTTCATTTTGATCCTGTCTAACTATAGTGAAAAATGTTCATGTCTTTTTATGCTTCTATTCTATAATCTTGCTTTATTTATTAGTATTTGAGTTTATGAAATTTTCATTTGAATTGTATTCTTCAGGCTGTAGTCTTTACTGATATCAGCTTAGAGAAAGCGGTTGAATTTGATGATTACTGCCATAATCATCAACCTCCAATTGCATTTATCAAATCTGAAGTGAGGGGTCTTTTTGGTAACATTTTCTGTGACTTTGGCCCTGAGTTCACAGTTTTCGATGTTGATGGGGAGGAACCACATACTGGTATAATCGCATCCATCAGTAATGACAACCCTCCCCTTATTTCCTGTGTCGATGATGAGAGAATTGAGTTTCAGGATGGGGATTTGGTTGTGTTTTCTGAAGTCCACGGGATGACCGAATTAAATGATGGGAAACCAAGGAAGGTTAAGAATGCTAGACCCTACTCGTTCTCTATTGATGAGGACACCACTAATTATTCTGCGTATGAGAAAGGTGGTATTGTCACACAGGTGAAACAACCCAAGATAATAAATTTTAAGCCTCTGCGAGAAGCATTGAAAGATCCTGGGGATTTCCTTTTAAGTGACTTCTCCAAGTTTGATCGTCCACCAGTCCTGCACTTGGCCTTCCAGGCACTGGATAAGTTCATCCAAGAGTTGGGACGCTTCCCTGTTGCAGGGTCAGAGGAGGATGCTCAGAAAATCATCTCTCTGTTCACTAACATCAATGACAACTTAGCAGATGGAAGGGTTGAAGAAATTGACCACAAACTGCTTCGTCATTTTGCATTTGGTGCGAGGGCTGTACTAAATCCCATGGCTGCCATGTTTGGTGGTATTGTTGGACAGGAAGTTGTGAAGGCTTGCTCTGGAAAGTTTCATCCTCTCTTACAGGTTGGTATTCTTGGTCAGGACTTTGTTCTGTATGGAATGGCTGCTTGATATGGTCATGTTGCATGAATTTTGTTTTTCGGAGTTAATTGTTCAACTGTTTTGCCGATATCCATTTTGTTATATTTGAGATTGCTTATGTTTAGAGCTCTATTGACTTGAGTATTAAATTTTGTTGTGGACAGTTTTTCTACTTCGATTCTGTTGAGTCACTTCCCTCAGAACCCTTGGATCCCAGGGACTTGCAGCCCTTAAACAGTCGTTATGATGCACAGATTTCAGTGTTTGGATCCAAGCTCCAGAAAAAGTTGGAGGAAGCTAAAGTGTTTGTTGTAGGGTCTGGTGCTCTGGGGTGCGAGTTCTTAAAAAATCTAGCATTAATGGGGGTTTCTTGTGGTAACCAAGGGAAGTTGACAATTACAGATGATGATGTCATTGAGAAGAGCAACCTTAGCAGGCAATTTCTGTTCCGGGATTGGAACATTGGGCAGGCTAAATCCACAGTTGCTGCTTCTGCAGCTGCTTTGATAAATCCTCATCTAAATGCTGAAGCCTTGCAGATCCGTGCAAACCCAGAGACTGAGAATGTGTTTAATGATACATTCTGGGAGAATCTGAACGTTGTTGTCAATGCTCTGGATAATGTCAATGCCAGGCTTTACATTGACCAGAGGTGCTTATATTTCCAAAAGCCACTTTTGGAGTCAGGAACTCTAGGTGCCAAGTGCAATACTCAGATGGTCATTCCGCACTTGACTGAAAATTATGGTGCGTCACGAGACCCACCTGAAAAACAAGCTCCCATGTGCACAGTTCATTCATTCCCACACAACATTGATCACTGCCTGACTTGGGCTCGGTCTGAGTTTGAGGGTTTGCTTGAGAAGACACCAGCAGAAGTAAATGCCTATCTGACTAGTCCCACTGAGTACGCAACTGCAATGAAGAATGCTGGTGATGCTCAGGCCAGGGACAACTTGGACCGCGTCCTTGAATGCCTTGATAAGGAGAGATGTGAAACATTCCAAGACTGTATCACCTGGGCCCGTCTAAGGTACTATGTTTAGTTATTGATTGCATGTTTTTTAAGTTGCACTCTATCGTGATCTTCTCTTAATTCAGCTTCTGATCTTTTGCTATTAACTAAACCAGGTTTGAAGACTACTTTGCTGACCGTGTGAAGCAATTGACATTTACTTTTCCTGAAAATGCTACAACCAGCAACGGGACACCCTTCTGGTCAGCCCCCAAGCGTTTCCCCCGCCCTTTGCAGTTCTCAGTTGATGATCTCAGTCACCTTCAATTTTTGATGGCAGCATCAATATTACGAGCTGAAACATATGGCATTCCTATCCCTGATTGGGTCAAGTCACCTGTAAAGCTAGCCGATGCTGTTAACAAAGTGATAGTTCCTGATTTCCAGCCCAAGGAAAATGTAAAGATTGAGACAGATGAGAAAGCCACAAGTATGTCCACTGGATCAATTGATGATGCTGTAGTAATCAATGAGTTGCTCCAAAAGTTAGAAAAATGCCAGAAGCAGCTGCCAACAGGTTTCAAGATGAACCCAATCCAGTTTGAAAAGGTTAATGTTATTTGGTTTTTATTATATTTTATATGTAATATATTGTAATGCTATCATCCAGTTTTTGTTCTGTTTCTTACCCCAAACTAGGAGGTCTTGGGCTGCAGTGTTGTTGTCAATCTATAAGAGCCTTTTGATGTAGTTTTGCTTGTTGGTGTCGGAGAGAACCTATGCCTCCTAAATGACTACTGTGCACTAGTTCTTGTTTGGTTTTATATATATTTAAACACATAAAACTTTCTTTTTTTATTTTTATTTTTTGGGGAAAAAGGACTCATAAAAAGGTTTGGTTCTTAAGAATTGGGTGCAAAGCTCTTCCCCTTCGTTACAGATGAGTTTAGCAGTCCCCAAACCACGAGCTCTGGGCTTTTAGTTTTTGTTAATCTTGATTGTAACACTAGGTTTATTTATAGATTATGTTTAAGGGCGGGTCAGTTTGTTTTGGAGGACCTAAGCTTTTGGAGTTTCATATTCTTCATTACAACATTGTTTTCTCTTTCTCGTATTGAGCTTGATGGTTTATGAAGTACCTGGGGAGGGTGATCCATAGTCAGGAAAATTTCACTATTGAGCTTGGTGGACTTGATCATTAACACCTTTTGAAAAATAAGTTCAATTATGTCCAAAAGAAGGAAATTGACTTGTTTCATGTGGATGTTTGGTGGTTTCTGATATATAGGATATCTATACTTGATAATCATCATTCCACTGTTCATGCCTCATAACCTGTCTTTTTCTTTAAATAAATATTTGCGGATTTATAGTCTAGTTTCTAGTTTCTTACTTGTATTGGATATATATCTGATTTTGCAGGATGATGATACAAACTTTCACATGGACTTAATAGCTGGCCTTGCAAACATGAGGGCAAGGAACTATGGCATCCCTGAAGTTGACAAGCTCAAGGCCAAGTTCATTGCGGGGAGGATTATCCCAGCAATCGCAACCTCTACTGCCATGGCAACTGGTCTTGTGTGCTTGGAGCTTTATAAGGTTCTGGATGGTGGGCACAAACTGGAAGACTACCGAAATACCTTTGCCAATCTGGCCCTCCCTCTGTTCTCGATGGCTGAGCCAGTTCCACCTAAGGTGTTCAAGCATCAGGATATGAGCTGGACTGTGTGGGACCGGTGGATTTTGCGGGACAACCCTACACTGAGACAACTTCTTCAGTGGCTGCAGGACAAGGGCTTGAATGCTTACAGCATCTCCTATGGGAGTTGCTTGCTTTTTAACAGCATGTTTCCGAGGCACAAAGAAAGGATGGACAAGAAGGTGGTGGATCTGGTTAGGGATGTGGCCAAGGCAGAACTGCCTCCATATCGACGACATTTTGATGTGGTAGTCGCATGCGAGGATGAAGATGACAATGATATTGATATTCCTCAAATCTCAATTTACTTTAGTTAGGTGTTTCCGTGTAGTTATTTAGTTGACATTTATTGGTAGGATGAAAAATGAATGATATGCTTTGTGAACATGAGCAGATGTACTGGATTTGTTATGGTGACTAAATATTCTCCTATCAATCAGTAGCTTATTCAGTTCCATTAGAGTAGAATGTCTGAGTTGTTTATGATTCGAGTCACGGCATGTGCTGAATTTTCAGTCTTGATCTTTCTGTGATGCATGATTATTCAAGCGACGGGGAGGGCTACTGTTACAGAGTAGCATTTACGAAGTCAAATTAGAGAGAATAGACAGATGATTAATGTCTGAAAGCTGAAGTTGCAGGTAAATATCTTGTCCTTTTTCAGATTAATAGAAATATTTCTTTTAGACTCTTGGTTCTGGTTGTTATTAATTCTCAACAGTTAATAATTTTTAAATGGAAAATTACCGGAGGTAAATTATTGGGATATCTTCTATTGAGGTGTTGTCTTTAGGGCGTATAAAATGGTAGCACAATTTTGAGATGCTAGTTAATCAATGTTAAAAGGGATCACACGCAAAGATCCAACTAAAATGTGAATTATTGGTCAGATCATGTTCAGTTCTTGGTGAAATAACAACACTAGGGCCTTGAAGGACTGCTTTTTTCAGAATTCAGGATGTCTATCGTCTATCTATTGATTTAATCAATTTTTCTTGCACAATAACAACATAATTAATCTGTACATCATAAAGAAAAGGCATGGTGTGCGTGCCATACATATGTACTCTCAGAATTTCATTTTCCCTCCATCACCTAATCATATAGCTTTAACTTCTCCAAGCAGAGACTCTCACTAGTGGTGTTCCTCTCCACTCAAGAATAATTTCATTCTTACTGTGTCCTCCAATCGTCACTTCATATGAGCTTTCCCCTTTCATCAATTCTTTGGCTTCCATCAAAAAATCTTTACTCACTTCACATTTCTCCAATCCAAATCCTGCCTGAAGATGATACCCTTGCCTTATTTCCTCCCATTTTTGCAACCAACCATGGGAGGAGATGTAGGGTGCCACAAAAAGACACTCCATGGCCATTCTTGCTCCTGCAAGTTGTGTCGGAAAACTTGTTTTCATTGATTCTAAAACAGCTTGGTAATGCTCTAGATACCCTTCAAAAAATGACCCAAAACCTGAACTGCCAATCAATTTCTCACAAGCATCTCCATCTCCTAAAGTTACAATACCTCCGCTTCTGCATAACATTTCCTTGGCAACTTGTAGAAACTCTATAACATGCTTTCTGCTTCTGCTTCTTCCCATGTGCGGAAGCTCTACAATGCAGTTAAACACCGACCATTCTTTGCTGCAACCTTTTTTCTTCCTCTTCATCTCCCACACCAATTCCTCAAAATCCATCTCCTCCACCTTCAACTTTAGGCCAAAATCTCTTGCATAATCACATAGTTGCTTTCTTGTCTCCTCAAAACTCCATTGCCTTGGTACACGAGCAAATTCACTATCCTCTATCTTTACCGATGTCAATCTCAGTGTTCTATTCTGTCGCGCCATGGCCTCAATCATTGAAGGCCACTGAATCCCTTCCCCCATGTCAAAGTCCACTATGTGTACATGCTCAGCATCATCCGGTGTAGACTCAAGGATTGCAGAGTTTGCCGCGAAGTGAGCAAACCTTCCATATGGGAAAATTTGGTAAAATGCCTTGAAGGCCGCCTCAAAGTTTTTCCTAGATTCTTGCATCAAATAATCCCCTTTCTTTTCAAAGTCGGGGGATAATTTGTATGCAAGGCGCTCCAAGGTTTCACCTGCTGGACTAGCTTTATCGCTTAAGCATCTGATGATCACGTCCGCGAGCTCTCTCTGCTCCTTCTCTACAGCTTCTCCATAAGCCTGGAGAAGATGCAGAACCCCCAGTTGATTATCAATTTCCATATCTTCTCCCAGGAAAGTCACCGTTGAGTCCATTGAAGCCTCGCTTGATTTCGTTGGTGTACTAGGAGAAGAAACTTGTGAAAGAAGGCTTAAACTTCCCTCGCTATTATCAAAACCTGTGCCAAAGTCTTTGACTTCGTCACTAAAAACAGACTCGAAATTTCCCAATTCCATGGAAAATTCATTCATCATGGCTTGTAATTCATCATCACAAGGTGGAAATGGGATCATTTCATTAGAAAACAGGTAAGAAAGATTCGATGTCAAGGAATAATCTGAGGTATCATCGTCAAAGTTGAAATCACAGGTTCCCAATTCATCATCAAGAGATGAATTGATGACTGTGTGAAACGGCCAAGAGGGCTGAAGAAACTCTTGTTGCGTCATGTTTAATTTGATGATGATGCTGAAAGAGTGATTAAGAAAGGGAATTAATGAGAATTTTGTTTGGGTTGAATTGTGATGACAAATACCCTTTACTAGTATTTATACGAAGGAAAAAATGAATATAAAAATGAATCATATTTAATTATGAGAAGCTACCGATCACCATCACCCTTCTTTCACAGAGTTTTAATCAACAAAAGGTTCCCTGGTAAGCCCTCTTGCTGTTTCTTGGCAGGTTCTTGAAGATACGGACGTTTGCATGTAAATTTCATAAAAATAATTTTTTAATGGAGAAATTAGTTAAATAACTTTTCATATCAATTCACTGTAATTACCTTTTCTGTATTTTAATGAAGGACCGGAATTCTCATTATATATATATATATATATATATATATATAGTGAGAGTTTCCTAGTGCGTTGATTGATTCTTCAGTATCCCAGGGGAGAGAAATTAATCCTCTGCATAAAACGACGCCTGGCCGCTCTACCATATGAAAACAAAATAGACCTCTACGTGAAGAGGCATCGAATGTATCTAAATTATTTTTTAGATTCTAATGAAGGACAAGCAGATACACACAATAAAATATTATCCAAGGTTGCATGAAAACTTCATAAACACTACACTTAAATTGATAAGGTCAAATCATTATTATTTTCTTTTACATTTAATGTTTTTACGTCCCTTTTGAAATGTTTGATTGAATACCAAACACAATTATCTATTTTTATATAGGAATATATAAATACAATAATGATTTGATTAATTAAATTAATGTGGGTGGTGTAAATGTTCCCCTCATGTTTATGAGAGTAGAAATCTAAATTGTGTTATGGTAGATTTCGTCTAAAGATGATCCTAATAAATGTTTGAGGTGAGTATAAGTATGTATGTATGTATGTGTGTGTATATGTATTAGGCATAGTACGTGAGTATTAAATTAATTAAAATTAGAATCTAATTTAATAATATGTTTATTTTCTTTTTAAAAAAAAGGGAATAAGCAAAGGGTAAAACATCAATTTACATGTCTATGATCAAGTTTGTTAGGTTTTAATGGTGTATTCTAATGGGTGCAATTTGATGACTTGCAGAAAGAATGAGTTCAAATTTATGAATGTTGATAAACATGGGACAAGTTGAAATTATTCATTATTGTTGTTGTTGTTGTTATAATTATAATAACGATGATGATGTTATGTCAATCTCTAGTAAAAATATTAATTTTCAAATGTAAGAAAAAAGAAAAATAAATACATTATTATGATTTATACATATAATAAATTAACGAAAAAATGACATCTAAGTTAAAATTAAAATGGACAATGATCCTCTCTTAGTGTTTTTTCTCTCATATTCTCTCCTAGTGAAATAAATGGCCAATATTGAATTTTGAATTTTGATATTTGACAATCAAGCCATCTTTTTTTTGGATGAGGATCCTCTCATAATCTAATCTTCATTTAAGCAAATTCTGTTAATATGATTAGTGATTAATAAATTAAAAAAAGTAGTTAAATCATAATCATTTACTAACACTAAAAACACAGTGTCATAAGATCTATAAAAGATCAAGAGTGCTCATATCAGGAAAGGATGCTAATCCATTTTTTCCACTTCATTTAATTTAAGACAGTTGTTTTTCTCTACATTTGAAAGATTAGGAAAAAAAAAGTAAGAGAGGATACTAATCCTAAAAAACAAATATAAAACAAAATAAATCACTTCTAAAATTTTTACAAGTAATTTTGGACACAACATTTTGGAATAAATTTTTTATAAATATTCTTAATCTCTTTGGTAAATTTAGCATTAAGGAAATGAAAATTGAAGTCAATATTATAAACTACGAGTAAATATTCACCAACCATCTGAAGTTTCATAGTTTATAAAAAATATACAAATACTTTTTTTTCTTTTGTAGTTATCCACCTAAAATTTATAAAGTATACCAATTAATTATTTTTCCGCCAGAAAAGATGGATGGTATTATAGGAGTAATTTAGTTAATTAACAAAATCACAATTTGTTACAGGATTTTCAGTTTTTTTTTGGGGGGTTTATGATCCAAATACTCCATTATTTATTCACTTCGAGCCCCAATTTGCATGAAGAAGAAACTCGCTTCCACTATCCAATCCGGACATTATTTTTACCAAAGTCCTTCTATTTTTAATTGCGAAACAAACTTTGAATGTTGAATATTTGTTGATTAGATTTTGGTGGGGCAATTTTGGGGTTTCAAAATCGAAGTGTGATATAAAATGGAACCGAGGGAAAAGAAAAAAGAAAAAAGAAAAAAATGAATGATATGTGTTCGTTGAAGTTAATTGATAAGAATAGGTAAGAAATTGAAGCAATTTGAGAAAGAACTGAATGGCTCTAGGTTCGGTTAGGTGGGGTAATTTTGGCCATTTGGGGGGCTTTCAACATTGAATTGAAACTCTGAAATTACCACATTTATTTTATCATATGTATATCTAACTATCACAAAATTTTGACATGTTTTTTGCACCACCTTTCTTTTTAAATTTATATTAATCAACCACTTTGACACTAAAAATAATAATTTTACCCTGAAATAAATTAAAAAACTATTGTATTCAACAAAATTTTGAAAAAAATAAAAAATATTATGACTATAAGAACATCCCTAAATTCAACAAAACAAATAAATATCAAAATGTAAGATGATAATTTTTAAATGAAATTATAAAAAATTCACATCTTGTAATCATAATTTTTTGTAATTATAATTTCATTTAATTTTTGTAATTAAATTAAGTATAGGGAAGTCTACAAAAATTAACATGAAGAGAAAAGATCCCTATAATTATTGTAAACTTCCCTATAATTAATATTAAGAAACTTCCCAATACAAATTAAATGAAATTATAATTAAAAAAATTAACATGATAATTATAAAAAATTAACATGTTGGATTTGAGATTTGTTTATTTTATCAAATTTAAAAGGATTTTGTAATTATATTTTTGTTATTTTTCAAAAATTTATAGAATAAAATAGTCTTTTAATTCATTTAGGGGTAAAATAATTATTTTTTAGTGTCAAAGTTATTGATTAATACAAGTTTAAAAATAAAAGGTAGTGCAAAGAACATATCAAAATTTTATAATAGCTAAATGTATATGTGACAAAACAAATATGGTGCAGAGATAATTTTCCTTCTAATAACATGTGAAATTTCGATGATCGGTAAATATTTACCACAAACTATTCACCACGAAGTAGATAGGTAGTCTATGACGGAAAATATTATATTTAAAGTACAATTGTGTGAGCAAAATTCTATAAAAGGGTGATAAACTCATACTGCAAAACATCGTTTTGAGTTTTTAATTTCGAACCACATTTTGTGTTTAATTTTTGTTGCTTTTTTGTCGAGGTTTAGTTCTCTTTGCATATTTCATACCACGAGCTGTGAAAAAATAGAGGCTGAAACACGAAAGCCAAGAATTTGGGACAACTTAACTAATCCATGCAATTTACAATTTTTTAATTTATTATATTTTTGTTTTTTGTTGTTCTTTTTCACAAATTATGAAAGTGATTACAGATATTATTTTGGATAATGATTTGCTACCATATCCGAATCTTTTTAAAAGCTTTGCTGTTATTAGACCCAATAAATATCCTCAATGATTTGTCTAAGTACTTGCATCATAGCATAGTTTATTTCAATTAATATTAGATTATAGAAATCCATTAGAACATATTTTATCTATATAATATAGTTATTTCGTGGGACGTATGTCTAATTGTGGAATAAAATAAAATTCGAATGTAAAAAAAAAATGTAAATTGAGAACCCATTCATTTAGAAGTCTGCTTTATATCCTCTTAGAGATTGTTTTTTTTTTTTTTCAATTTTCCTTGTATGGATAATGCTAAAATATTGCCCCTTATTGAGTATTCGTATTCTCTCACTTGAGCGGCCGAATAATATCTTAAATATAAAATTGGCTGGAATCCTGACAAAAAAAAAAAAGGCTTTGAAATTAAAACATACATGAATGAACTGCATGATATTGATAATAGATTCCGTATTAGCGGCCGTTAATTAATCGAATTTGTATCAAGTAGCTAACCTTGAATATTTTTTAATTAATTAAAGACCTTCTTCTAGCGACCCACTAAAGGGTGATAAATTTTGAATTAATGTAAAAGGTAAATTAATACACGTATGAGATTTGATATGATATATAATCATATGGAATCAAGACACGTAAAGAAAATTGAAGTGTGAACGTCTCTTCCATCAATTAGACAATTACTGAAAGCATTCTGTTAAATTGTCATCACTATGTATTATTTATTTTTACCATTTTTTTTGTCCTTAAACGATAGCTGACTTAGTCAAGATTTAATTTTTTGTGAAAGAATTAAGACTTAATTAAGACTGACGGTCATTGTGGTAATTCCTTCATACATTGGAGGCCACAAAATGGGATCTAATTCTTGATCTCCCTCAACACATAATATATCATACGTTTTAATTGTATTAATTTAAAATAATGTAGGCATATATTGTACACGTCTTGTTTGCATTATCATGAGTAGATAAGGATGAAGAAAATAATAAAGATGTCGTGGAGAATTAATTGTTATGATAATTACAAGTACACGTTTAAGGTTCTGTCGCTTCTCTTGCTTGCATTTCGAGTTTGCATTTTCAGCCTCTTTGACGGCTTTAAGAAAAATTGAATGGCTAAATTTAAGAAGATGATTAGTCCCTTGTATTTTTATTCTAATTACATCTATCAGGAAGGTAATACTATCGCAGATATTTTGGTCAACACGGACGTCGATTGTGCTAATTCTTATTATGTTTAAATTAGCACCATTTAGAGGGAAAAAAAAAAAAAAAAGAATAGTAGATTAATTATCCTTTGCATCCAAAGGTCAAAAGTTTAAATTATTAGGTATAGATTTAATTTTAGTATGAAGATAGATCTACGAAGCTTTCTCATGTGTAAGTTTAAACTAGATCATCCCAAAGTTGTTTAAGCTAGCTATTTGGTGATCAGGACTGAAACGTTACAATGTCAAGTCCAACGTGACATAATAATGAAACATTTTATTAACAATTATCACGAACTGTTACTTGAAGTTTACACCTCATACTCGAGACCCTTTAATTTCTATGCGGACTAGATTATTTCAAGTACATACAAACATATATCAGGTAAAAATACGGAGCCCATTTTCTTATTGTTATTCATGAACTTGCATGTCCATAATATATGAGTTGGCAATCTAGGGATAGCAAATAGGGTCAATATTCATTCAATTCGATTTGATGTCAATTAAGTGGGTCTGTATTTAAAAAAATTAATTCGTTTAATAAATAGGTGAACTCGATTCTATTCGCTAATTAAATGAATCAAATTAAGGTTTGACGATATTGATTCATTTATTCGTTTAGAATTTGTTTAATAAATGAATTATTAACAAATCAAATACGATCCGTTCGTTTAAAATTCATTTATTATTTATTTAATTAAATTACATATTTTCCTTAAATATGTATGAAAAAATTTTAAAAGTTTGAATGCTAATATTGTAATTATAAATAATAATAAGTTTGTATTTTATATGATGCTCAATTTGTGATCTTTTTAGCTTTTATTTTGCTTGATTTTTATTTTGCTAATTATATTTTTGTAAATGAATTAATATTTAATTCAATTTGTCATGGATATGTTATAGGACAAATGAATAGTAAACGAATCTAAATTCGAATGCACTATAAAGTTGTGCGATTTAATAATAATAAAATTTGATTCTATTAAATTATACGGCTTAAAAACATGTCCACGAAAAAAAAAAAAAAAAAAAAAAGAGGGGGCAGTCATACTAAAAAAGGATTCCACACACACTACAGAGAGGCTCCAAGTGCGAAGAATACAATACAATATACGATATTATGAGCTTATCATATCGCAATAATTTTATTTATTTACTTAATTATTTCGCATACCGCCATTTGAGCCGGATTTTAATTTTATGAAAGATTCTTTTTTCTGCATGGTTTCGTAGCCATGCAAGAAAAGAACATTAGGTCAGTCAACAAATCAAATAAAATTAAGATTCCAGTTATCCATACGATTCGCTTTAGCTTGATATGGACTAATTAATTTCAACTAATAATATTAATTAATTACAGTCCCATTATCGTGACACCTGAAATTCTTTGCTAAAAGGTTAAGGACTACAAATATCTCAAATTCTGGATATTATTGGGCACGTCCAGTTAATTAATTAGAAGACAAATTGTTCTGGTCATAAAGATTATTAACTTAAATTGGTGTTAAGGTGCGTTAAGTTTTCAACTTAATTTGAATCGCTTGTCTTTGTATTGTATAATTTGGTCATAATTTTTTCAATTAAGATAATGATTAATTAAGTGACTAAACCTATTGCAATATGCATGTGTAGGGTTCTTATCACACATGGATGATACTCATTTTTACCCTTTATTTCAATTTATTAATTAGTTGGTAATTAAGATCAATCGAAACAGCCAAATCACGGATCAAAGTGTCAACTTTACGTAGCATAGTTTGCATGAAAATTGAAATACCTTTTACCTACCCTTCAAATTAACAGAAGGAACGAATTCATTGGAAGTAATTAACACTAACAAACAATAGATATCAAATACTCATAATTTAAAGGCAATGATGGGAGTTTTGCCTTGAAGCTTAAGTAAATTTTCACAGAAAGTGCCGAGAATTCATCTGGAATTAATTTTATTCCCTTGAAAATATCTAAATAAGTTTTTGGCTTTCGTTGTTCATCCAATTGCATATAAGATCATCTCCAAGTTCTTAAAGCTCAGTAAAAAATTTCAAGCCATCCTCAACACATTTGAAAATGATACAATTAGACCCATTTGATTTATCTTTATCTTTAGATGAATTTATTAGCAGTTATGGGGTAGCCATGGATGATTTAATGAATCAATTTGAGTCATTCTCTCCTCCTTTAACCTCATGCAATGACTCCCTTGAAACTTCACATGCAAATTTCGATTACTTGTCCGACGGCGTCAAGAATTTTCCTGTCCATGTCAATGAAGTCCCGTTTCATGATGAGTTCCCTATGGATTGTTCATCATTTGATTTGGAGGACTTGAGAGATTTGTTTGAGGTTGACGTTTCAGCTACCCTAGTTTTACCAAGAGAAGAAATGAAGATTGATAACGAGCTCAGTGCGAGACATATAGCCAAGGCTTACGCTGAGGCCATGGAAGACGAAAAGAAAGAAATAGCTAAGGTGATTGCAAGGCGCATCAATGAGAAATTTTGTCCCATTGGTGATGTTCGAGAACGCCTTTTGTATCATTCATTTCAGCCCTTGAACAAGCAAGCTGAAAATAATTACCTTCACCAAGAGGCTTCCAAGGTGTTCGATGAAGCTTTTGAAGCGATTTATCGAATGATTCCTAATGGGACGTTTGCTCATTTTAGAGCCAACATGGCAATTCTTGAGGCCTTGCCTTATGATGCTGAGGTTTTACATGTAGTTGATTTTGATATGAGTGATGGTATTCAATGGCCTTCAATGATCACGGCTATTGCCCAACAACAAAGTTTGCTACTTCAACATGGTGTTATTTCTCAACAAATGAAATTAAAATTAACATCTATCAAGTGGGAGGAAGATTATGAGCGTGAATCTTCACAATGGAGATTCGAGGAGACGAAGAACCGGCTTCATGATTGTGCATATTCTCTTGGACTAAAGTTGAAAGTGAAGGAGATTCAGTTGCAAGATTTGGTGACGGAGGTAAAGAAAATGAAGAAAAATAGTGGAGGCAAAAGAGAATGGCTGGCCTTTAATTGCATGCATGGACTTCCTCATATGGGGAGAAGGAGAAGTAAAAGGCATGTTATGCAATTTCTAAATATGGCTAAAGATTGTTTAGCCTATTGTGCCAATAGCAAAACTAGTAAAAATAGAGGGATTATTACTTTTGGTGATGGAGAAAATTGGGGGAAAATAAGAAATCTATCTTGTTTTGGATCATTCTTTGAAAGTTTCATGGATCATTACCAAGCTTTGTTAGAATCAATTGAATGGAATTTCCCGAAAGGGCTAGCACAAGCAAGAATAGCAATGGAGTGTCTATTTGTGGCACCATTTGTGGACTCTCTGGCTTTGTTAGAAGAGTGGAAGGAAATTAAAGAATTTGGTGATTTTCAAAGCGGACTTGGTTCATTGCAAGGGGTCGGATTTAGCAATGAAAGCTTAATGGAAGCCAAAGTAATGGTAAGTGAAGGGGCAAGTTTGTATAGTGTGAGGATAGAAGGAGAGTATGAAAACGAAATGGTGTTGGAATGGAGAGGATCTCCCTTAGTCAGAGTTTATGCATGGAGGTTATGATGCATTGACATGTACACAGTACACTCATTAATTGATTTGTATCTTGTACCCTTGGGTTGTGTTCATTGGTTATCTTTTAGGAAAATGCTAGGGAGCAAGAGGAATGAGAGAATAATGAGAGAAACGGCATCAGTTGCTGTCGTTTCGCTTCTCGTTCCTCTCGTTCGTTAATACATTAAAAAAATAAAAAGAATTCATAAAGAAAATGGGTGCGTGCAGAGGGAAATCCAATCTTATCTCCAGCCTACTTTCCTCTCTCCCTCACGCTCCTCTCTAGCCAGCAACCAACAACTGCTCACGGCCTCCTCCTTTTCCAGCCAGTAACCAGCAACTGTTCACGGCTTCCTCTCTCTCCAGCCAGCAACCAGCAACTGCTCACAGCCTTCTCCCTCTCCAGCCAGCCTTTCACGGCAAGCAGCATTGTTTCCTCCTCTCTCTCGGCTCTCTCAGCAAACATTAAGTGAGCAATGACTTTTTTCAACTTGTTCTTTTTCTTTTAGTTTTCTGTTATGTGAAAGATTTGGCACGTATTGTAAAATTAAAGCTTGTTCAGTTGGTGGGTGTCGTTGGAATTGTTCTTTTTCACTCTGTTTTTTTGTTATGTGAAATATCTGGCACATCTTGTGGAATTTAAGATTGTTCTTTTGGTGGGTCTCACTGGAATTTAAGCTTCTGAAATTGTTTTGGAATGTAATGGGAATTTTGAATCTATTGTTAATTTGTTGGGTTTTTGTTTTTGCATTCTATGTGCTTGTTAAAAGTCTTATCTTTGCTGCTTGTGATTAACTTCCAAGATGCATGCTTGCTGTAATGTTTGCTCTCTGTGATTAACTTCCAAGATTACATGCTTGCTGTAATTTTTGCTGCTTGTGATTAACTTCCAGGATGCATGCTTACTGTAATTTTTGCTGCTTGTGATTAACTTCCAAGATGCATGCTTGCTGGAATTTTTACTCTCTGTGATTAACTTCTAAGATTGCATGCTTGCTGTAATTTTAACTTCCACGATGTCATCTAGTACAAATGAAACTCGGAATTCATTGCAAATATGTAATGAATGCGGTGAGCAAATGTAGTTGTTTACATCACATATTACAAAGAATCCAAATCGCAAATTTTGAAAATGCAAAGGATGTAAGAACTTTAAATGGGCAGAAGACCGTAAATCCTGTGAAGAGAAAATTGATTTGTTAGTGGAGGAAGTTAAAAAGTTGGCATTGGAGATTGAATGCTTGTCTGTTAAGTTTCAACTATGTGAAGCGCAAAGGGGATTGTTTAATGATGAACTTCGAAGAAGACAAACACCGTGTTATGATTTCATTATAATACTTGTAATTATTTTACTATGTTTTATATTGAAGAATTTTTTTTAAGTTCTTTTAATTTTTACTATGGTTTGGTTATAAATTGTTTTAATTTGGTGACACATTCATAATTAGCCACAAAAAAAAAGCCCGCCAAAATACTGTTATAGTTTCAATCTTCAAGTCCGCTTTGAGCTTACATTCTTTGCTTTAAATCATGAGTTGAATGTTGTGGCTCCATGGAAGGAATGCTATTGAATATGGTACAAAGCAAAACGTGTTTGTTCTGTAACAAAAAAATCCATATACAGTAGAGACCGAAATTTTTGGCACTTGAGCCATGGGGTGACTATCATATGATAGATCTTTATTCATAATGTCATTGATTAAAAATGATTGTGCGGTCTTTTATACTTGTGGCATTGAAGGGGTACATCTTGGAAAATCCATAAAATGAGCCGAAAAAAGAAATGTACATGATGTCTGTTGATCCAGAAGATGCACCTAACATCTCTAGTTCATTCTGTACATGCAAGCCATGGAATGATAGTGAAAATACTTGTAAACATTAACACAAATCTAAGTGAAATGACAGTGAAAATAATTGAAACAAGCTCAAGTCAAACATCAATTTGTTGTCTCAAGCCAAATCTAACTGAAATAATAGTGAAAATAATCAAAACAAATACAAGTCAAACATCAATTGCGGCAATTGTTGTCTTCATTACATTGTTGATGTAACAATTGTTGAAAATTCTCACTTGCAGATCCTTCATACGTCATCGAAAGAAAAGAATAATGCGACTGCAGAGCATACGGTGGGACATGCATGATAGTCATGTCTCAAATAGCCACGTAAATGTCTTTGTATTCTCGTGAGAAATCAATCCGCATCCTAACAAAATAGATTGCCCATGATGATTAACTCTAACAAAATGGGCAAATGGCATACCATACTTGTTCGTAAGATACGTGGTGTCAAATGTGACAACGTCCCTAAAATATTTATAAGTTGTCATGCTCCTCGAATCTGCCCAAAATACATTCTTCAATCGATCTTGCTCATCCAAGTCAATGCTAAAAAAAAACCCATCACATTCTGCTTGTTTTTTCTCGAAGTACTTTAAAATTACCATATCATCTTCTTCTCCAAGCTGTAATCGTCTTGATTTATCAACAAGATTTCTACAATCTTTTTCTAAAAATGACACATTTTCATGCCCACCGGCTTCGACAATAATAGAATTAAAATTTTGAGCAATGTTAATTCCCGCAGAATCATTCATTTCAATTCGCTTTTTTACACTTGCACTAATTCTACGGTTATAAGGGAAATATTTTGTTTTGTCCGGACTCAATTCATGATCATGCTGAAGGTTTAAAGTTCGAATGATCCATTTTCCCTCTTCATTTACACAACCTCCAACTTTAGCTTCACAATTAGTTTTCACAACAGGTTTCAGCTTCAGCATATTAGTAGATCTACTATCTGCTTTGCCGCTACGGCCACATGCAAATGTCGCATATTTTACAGTCCTATCGATCCATTTCTTACTCGTTAGGTTATTCACGGGAAACCTTCTTGTCTACCGTATGCTTTGTAAAACTCAAACATTTCCTCATAACCATCGAATAACATACCAAAAGTTGGCTCAAATTTTTCCAGTGGCACATCTTCAATTGCACGCTCATTTTCAAAATTTTTCATTCCCACAAAATAATTAAAATTTATATTCATTTTCAAAAGAATTAAATTTACAAAATTTCTAAACCAAATAGAATTGAAATAAAACAAAATTCATAACATAAACCACAACAACTCCAGAAGAAGAATCATTTTCAAAATTGACATATGACATTGCATGCAAAAATAGATAACCAAAAACAAAGTATCCTTGTGAAACAAAAAATTTACAGAGCATTAACTACTAATGTTGTCACTTGATAAACATACAAACTTATGGAAACACCAAAGTTGAACAAGCTCAGCAACTTAGCTTATTACATTGCTTAAATTTCAGAAACTTAAATTCCAACGAGACCCACCAAAATAATAAGCTTAAATTCCAGCAACTTAGTTTATTATATTGCCTAAATTCCAGAAGATTAAATTCCAAAGAGACCCACCAAAATAACAAGCTTAAATTCCACAATATGTGTCAGATCTTTCACATAACAGAAAATTAAAAGAAAAAGAACAAGTTGAAAAAAGTCACCGCTCACTTAATGTTTGCTGAGAGAGCCGAGAGAGAGGGGGAAACAATGTTGCTTGCCGTGAAAGGCTGGCTAGAGAGGGAGGAGGCTGTGAGCAGTTGCTGGTTGCTGGTTGGAGAGGGAGGAGGCCGTGATCGGTTGTTGGCTAGAGAGGGAGGAGGTTGTGAGCGGTTGCTGGCTGGAGAGGGAAGCTGTGAACAGTTGCTTTGGCTGGAGAGGGAGGTCGTGAACAATTACTAAGTTGAGAAAATGGTGATTTGCGTGATTTTGTGTGAGAGAGGAAAGTGAAAGCCTACGTGAGGAAAATAAAAGCCTGCTAGATTTCACGCGTCATTTCTTTATTTAATTTTTTTTAATGTTTTAACGAGCGAGAGGAACAAGAGGTAAAACGGCAGCAACTGCTGCCGTTTCTCTCGTTATTCTCCCGTCTCATTTCGCTATCTAGCAGCACTCTATCTTTTAATATTGGGCAATTTAGTAACCATAATTTTCAGATGGGCCAAGGCCCAACCTATCTTCCGTTAACCAAATGGTGCGCCTGGAAGTCAATATGTGTCGGGTGAGCATCTCGACGTAGGAGAATTTTGGTTGAGTCACAAAAGGGACCAATCATGCTAATTCAATTATTCAAACAAAAGAAAAAGATTGCTACTTGGTAGATGGATGGATAGATACTTGATTGGTGCTGATTAAATTAATCTACCTCGCATTAATAAGAAGGAAAAAGGAAAGAGGAAAAAGGATTATTTTGGGTATCAATAATAACTTTTCTTATTTAAGCACATGGATTCATTCAATCGTATATATTAGACTTCTGTAAAGACTTTTTCAACTTGCAAAATTGTTAGTAGAGTTGCGTATGATGCATGCATAGCAATCTTAGCAAGCGGGTCAATAAAAAAAAAAAGAAAAAATCAATGGAACGTTCTCATATCTCCCTTCGCAACACGGCAAATTTAGTAACCAGTTACTCTTAGATTCCCATTTTCATGGACTGGCTTGCTTTCTCTGAAGACTTTCACGCGCATGATGATTGACTATGGTTTCGAGTCTCATTTGTTTTGCTTAGAACCCCATAACACTTCAACTATTTGTATTAACTCGTTTCATTAACTTTGAGGTACAAAAAAATTTCTTTTAGTTTGTTGTTTAATATGAGACGAACGTACCGCATCATTTGTGAATCCAAGACGTATAGTGTATTTTAATGCAGGTGTTTTCATTTTAAAATTCGACCAATGCGATGATGATGATGAAAGAAAAATATCCAAACATGTAACATAATTTTACTCATTAATGATTCTGTGAGGACCGAACGTGGTTAGGGAAATCTGCTTAACCAAACCTTGACATGAATATTGCCATATTTAACTCAAACCTTAACTCTAAAATGCATGATTTGACTTGGACAACTTCAAGTCTTCAAGTCCTTTATTGTCGTGCCGTCGTCATTAATTCTTACGCATTTCTGATCTTATCATCATTTATAAAATCATGAACCCCTCTTGTGCTTTGGACTCAACACAAAATCTTCACTTTTCTCTAAATTACCCTCATGGCCTTAACAGTTTCATTCGCTTTGCGTCTCTTCTTCTTTCCTGTAATTGCTGCACTTTCCCAGCAAAAAGAAGAATTCATATTCAATGGATTCAATGAAACTAAAACAAACCAAGGTCTGATTACTAGAGAAAGAGCTTCTATTCTCAAACCCTCTGGTGCACTCAGGCTCACTGACAATGCACATAACGTTATAGGCCATGCCTTCTATAATAAACCAATTCAAATGCTTGATAAAAGTACTTCTTTGTCATCAAAACCAAATGCTTCTTCTTTCAGCACATGTTTTGTGTTTCAAATAGTGACTCCAAATTCAGGCCAAGGAGGCTTTGGCCTTGCCTTCACAGTGTCTCCTCAACCAAGCTTTCCCGGCAGCAAAGCTGAGCATTACTTGGGTATTTTAAACTCAACCAACGATAACAAGTCCTCAAACCATTTGTTTGCTGTTGAGTTTGATACTGTTAATGGTTACAATGAAACCTCAGACTCTCAAGGAAACCACGTCGGCATCAATGTCAATAGCATGAAATCGATAAAAGTAGAGCCTGCTGCTTATTATGAAAACGGCACAAAGGAGGATTTCACCTTGGAGAGTGGCGATCCTGTCCAGGCTTGGATAGATTATGATGGAGTGAATAGACTTGTGAACGTAACAATATGTCCTATGAATAAGAAAAATAAGCTCTCATTTCATTTTGGGAAACCATCACAGCCCCTACTGTCTCTTCCCCTCGACTTATCGCCTACGTTCCAAGAAACCATGTATGTTGGCTTCTCAGCATCTACGGGTAGAAAAGTAAGCTCTCATTTCATTTTGGGATGGAGTTTTTCAATGAATGGAGCAGCCCCTTCTCTCAATCTTTCGCAGCTTCCATTGCTGCCAATAGAAAGAAGGTCATCGAATTCTTTTAGTCTCCAAATCAAGATTCTTATTGCAACGTTATCTGCTGTGGCTGTAACTTTGTTGGGTACGTTACTCATCTTTAAATTATATAGAAGGATAGCACAGTTTGAGATTCTTGAAGATTGGGAGATGGATTGTCCTCACAGATTCAGATACAGTGATCTCTACACAGCTACTAAAGGTTTCAAACAGAGTGAAGTGATAGGAACTGGTGGCTTTGGTGAAGTTTACAAAGGGGTTTTGCCTACAAGTGCTACTGAAGTTGCGGTGAAGAAAATCTCGCGTAATTCAATTCAAGGAATGAGAGAATTTGCTGCAGAAATTGAAAGCTTGGGACGGTTAAGGCACAAGCATTTGGTTAATCTCCAAGGCTGGTGCAAGCGAAAACGCGATCTGCTTTTAGTCTATGATTACATCCCAAACGGAAGCCTTGATTCTCTGCTCTTTGATAACGAAAACTTTGTGTTAAGCTGGGAACAGAGATTCAATATCATCAAAGGGATAGCAGCTGGGCTGTTATATTTGCATGAAGAGTGGGAGCAGGTTGTGATTCATCGCGACGTGAAGTCTGGCAACGTGCTAATAGATGCTGATATGAATGCAAGGCTTGGGGACTTTGGCCTTGCCAGGCTCTTTGATCATGGCAAAATTTCACACACAACAAATGTTGTGGGCACCATTGGGTACATAGCACCCGAATTAGCCCGCACAGGCAAGGCTTCTTGCAGCACCGATGTGTTTGCATATGGGGTTTTGCTTCTTGAAATTGCAACAGGGAGACGACCTATTGATTCAGATCACTTCATTTTGGTCGATTGGGTGCTGGAGTTTCAACATTTAGGTCAAGTTCTTGATGTTGTTGATCCAAATTTGGGTTCAAGTTATGTTGTTGAAGAGATGGAGTTGGTTTTGCAATTGGGTTTGCTTTGCTCACATCAGAAAGCTGAAGCTAGGCCTACAATGAGACAAGTATTGAGGTATCTCAATGGGGATGAATTGCTTCCAATAATTGATAATTGGAGCTCTCTTGATTCTCAAAGGTCTGAAATGAACTCAAGATATTTGGAAATAATTTCTACTGACAATATCACAACATCACAGCTTTCATCATCCTTTGGTGTCATCTCTTCTAATTCTATTGAAGCTGGTAGGTAATTGTACACGTCTTTGATTATTTCTTTTTCTATTTTCTTTGTCGTTGATTAGAAATTGCATAAGTCCAGTTGCATTAAAAGCAACTTGTTACTTTTTAGTCACTACAAACTTTTTTTTTTCAATGTTGTTCTGCTTCTTATTTCTTAAAATATTTCACATGAAAAAAAAATTCTAATAAATGGCAATAGAAGCTAATAATTTTTTTAAATGTTGTTTAAAATTTAATATAATCCATTTAAATTGAGAAGGGGACTACGGTGCCCATCGGTACCAACAACCCTTTGGAGATTTTAACAAATTCTATCAATTTAAACATTAAAAATCCTACTTGATAGATTTAATTGGATAATTGTAGTGGTATTGTTCTTTGTAATAATATATTTAAATTGATTTCTCAACTGATATGGTATTTTATGTGTCATCCGTTAATTGAATTGTAAGAATAATATTATAATAATCAATAATAAAATCAATTAATTTTATACCTATGATAATAAATGATTTCTATCATATTAATCTTAACTAAGTTACAATAGCATTTCTCATGTTCCAAAATAACAAAAGCTATTTCAAAAAGTTTATCCCCAAATGGGGAGGCATTACGAAAATAATAATAATAATAAATAAATACTTTAAAAATTGTGAATATACTCAATGGATGATACATCACACTTGGAATATATAACATTATTTTAAACATATTAGTCTAATTTATATAAATGAATGGATATATTTGAATTTTAATTTGTAACTGAAGCTAAGTACCGAGTATATAAATAGGTGTACCATTAGTTAAAAACTATATGTCAATTAGAAGTGAGAGTTTTGAAATCAAGCAGAAATTAGCATTTACAAACATCCCTTATATTAGCTTGAATTCGGTTAATTCTAGTTCAAAATTGAAGATGAAACGATATGAAAGCCTCACAAAGATGAATATTACTAATAATTAATTATTAGGTGTAAATGAGACTAAAGCGTTTGACAAAATTGATGATTCTTGATGAATAACCAACCTTACATTAATGATTCTCTAACCCAGAAGTTTTGTGATCGCTTAAATGAACTTAAGGAAACTTCTTATGCATGTAAAGTCATTGTGGTTGACTTTGAGAAAAATCTATGTGGCTAACATTTAATTCACCAATAGCGTGATAAGACAAAAATGGTCCACTTGTGTTAGCTGCAATGAAAAAGATCAGAGCTTTCCTCATACCGCAAGAACTGTTTACACCACCCATTTTCATGAACTTTCAAATCTTCATTATCACAGTCACTGTTCAATTTATATTCATTTTTTGACTTTGAATTTTCAAGTCCTCCATTTTCCCTATTTATTATCATTTTTCTCTTCTACAGTTTTAAAAATATTATGCCTATGTTCTCTTTCTAGTTCATAATTGTTTATACAACTTAGCTGATACAAGCAAAGCATATTTCAGTCAACTATCACATTCCCCGTGGAGATGGGAAATTCTTCGGCACTGTTTCTCTTATTCTTCTTCTTCATCCGCCTTAATATTGTTGCTCAATCTCAAAGCAGTAGCTTCATCTTCCAAGGATTTAATGGCGGTGCGACAAATCTTAGCTTACAAGGAGCTGAAATTATCAAGCCTAGTGGTGCACTTAAGCTCACTAACAGATCACGTAATGTTATAGGCCATGCATTCTATGTCAAACCAATACAAATGTTTGATACAAATGCTTCTCCATCTCCAAATGCTTCTTCTTTCAGCACAACTTTTGTCTTTGAAATATCAACCCCAAGATCAGGCCGCGGTGGCCATGGACTTGCCTTCTTGTTAGCTCCCTCGACGAAGCTTCCCGGGGCACAACCTGCGCATTACCTTGGGATCTTGAACTCAACAAACAATGATGAGCCCTCAAACCATATTCTCATTGTTGAATTTGACACGGTTAACGGGTTTAATGACAAGGCGGAGAACCAAGGAAACCATGTGGGAATTGGCATTAACACAATGTTTTCAAACAGATCAGAACCGGCTTCGTATTATGTCAACGGCACAGATCATAAAGAAGAAATGACCCTCGAAAGCGGCGGGCCTATTCAAGCTTGGATTGAGTATGACGGTGAGCAAAAAGTTTTGAATGTAACAGTCAGTCCTGCAGAGATAGGAAAACCGATGAGACCTCTCATCTCTTTTGGAGTCAACCTCACAGACTACATTAAAGAAACTATGTACGTTGGCTTCTCGGCGTCTACAGGTGAAAAATCAAGCTCACATTACATTTTGGGATGGAGTTTTTCATTAAATGGAGTGGCTCCAGCACTTAATGTTTCCGAACTTCCTAAGCCACCAAAAGAGAAAGAACCCTCATCTTATAATCCTAAAATTTTAGCTCTTATTGTTTCTTTGTGTCTTGTGATTTTTCTTTTGTTGGGCACGTTGGTGTTTTTCCTGATATATAGAAAATGGTCAAATTCTGAGACTCTTGAGGATTGGGAAAAAGATTGTCCTCACAGGTTCAGACATAAGGATCTTTATGCAGCAACGAAGGGGTTTAAAGAGAGTGAAGTGATTGGAATCGGAGGGTTTGGTGCAGTTTACAAAGGTTTGTTGCCAACAACAGGAGGTGAAGTTGCTGTTAAGAAGATTACGCGTAATTCCCTTCAAGGAATGAGGGAATTTGCAGCGGAGATTGAAAGCTTGGGGCGTCTAAGGCACAAGAATTTGGTTAATCTCCATGGATGGTGCAAACAAAAGAATGATCTCCTTCTAGTTTATGAATATATCCCTAATGGAAGCCTTGATTCTCTTCTTTTCAAACCGAAAGACGGCTTTTTTTTAGACTGGGAGCAAAGATTCAACATTGTTAAAGGCATTGCTTCAGGGCTGCTGTACCTGCACGAAGAATGGGAGCAAGTTGTGATTCATCGAGATGTGAAGTCGAGCAATGTGCTGGTAGACGCAGAAATGAACGCGAAGCTAGGAGATTTTGGTCTTGCCAGGTTGTATGACCACGGCGGAATGCCTCACACAACCAATGTTGTGGGCACTTTTGGCTACATTGCTCCAGAATTGACTCAAACTGGCAAGGCTTCTGCCAGTTCAGATGTGTTTGCATATGGGATTCTGCTTCTCGAAATCGCGACTGGTAGAAGGCCTATCGGTTCAGGTGACTTACTTCTGGTGGAATGGGTAAGGGAATGCCATCAGCTGGGTCGAATCCTCGATGTGGCTGATCCATTGTTGAATTCAAGTTACGTAGTTAAAGAGATGGAACTGGTGCTGAAATTAGGCCTCATGTGCTCCCATAAGACACAATTTAGACCTACCATGAGACAAGTTATGCGGTACCTCATGTGGCGAAAAACAACTCCGTTTCAATGATGACTGGGGCTCTATTGATTGTCGACAGGGATTTGATGAATTCAGCTCGAGGACATTTGATGAGATTTCTACCGGTACATTCAAATCATCACATCGTTCATCTTCCATTGTGAGAATTTCTTTCAGTTCTATGGACAGTGGCCGATACTGTCAGCAGTGACACTAACTTTGTTTTCTTTCTTCAATTTGTTAATTTGCAATTTCTGTATACCAAAAAGTTGTAGACTGATGGACGCTAGGAGATAGCCCAACACATTTGTGATGTATTTTGATACCGATTTATGGTTAATTATTTTTCTTCAATTTGTTCTCAGTTTGCATGTACGCATACTCAAGTGTGTGTTCTCATTATGATGGGGCTTGTTTGCTCCTATCATGAGCCAAGCTATGTGCAGTGTGTCACTGGAACAAGAAAATGCATTCTGTTCAACATTATCGGAAGCCATTTATACTGATGCATCAAAACTTCTCATCGCTCATCCCCACGGTTCCATTGTCTCTTCCACTTCAACAGACGCCGGTCCGCAGAATCAGTAATCAGTCTCAAACCTCGTTACAGTATTCACACTGATCGACACTCGAACACAACCAGTCAAATTGTACATTCCCGTGACTTTGATATGTTCACAATGGATTATTGAAATGTTTAATTGACTGTTCGATGATTTGAGTTACAAAAACGTTTACAAGGATGATGTTGCATCGGCTTCCTCCGATATATTACAGGCGTTGTTACAATGCATTATGTCCCTAACAATCATAAAAAAAATCCAGAAGTAAGAAATAAAACAAATTCTCCATGCCCTGGAAAATAATACAACACAAAATCTCAAATTGCTTGCCTAGATATTCCAAAGCATTTGATTTCATTAAATTGTCCAGAATTGTAGCAGCATTCAGAAGAGTGTGGTAATTACTATCAGGAATCATAACCTGAAAGTGACTCAATAAACCACCGATTAGTGGCTGCTTTTAAACAACAAAGTTCAACAAGTAGCTGACCAGAATTTGATTTCATTAAATTGTCCAGAATTGTAGCAGCATTCAGAAGAGTTTGGTAATTACTATCAGGAATCATAACCTGAAAGTGACTCAATAAACCACCGATTAGTGGCTGCTTTTAAACAACAAAGTTCAACAAGTAGCTGACCACCCTTTCCACAAAATGACCTCAATAATGCTAGTGCTTAACTAATTACTTCCTCCTTGTACCACAAAAAGTGGACACATAAGAACCTAGGACTAACTGCAATACAAAAGAAACATTGATACATGACATCACTGACTAGTAAGTTCCCCAGATATTTATAACCTTTATCAGAAAACTGAAGAAAGGAGAATTGACCCAGCATTAACAAAGGAAGTGACCAGATATAATTATGTTCTTCATAGACAGGGGGCCTTTTTGATCTCATGAAACCAGAACACGATTAATCATTCCCTGGGTCCAACCAGCAGTCTCCTTTAGCTGCTCATCATCTGATCGAAGACACTCACTCATAAAATCATTACAGAATGACGAGTCTTTAAACAGCAGTTTTGTGTTCGGGCCCAGAGCATCGGCAAGATCACCCATCACAGCAACTGCTGCTTTTGTCACATTCTCATCCCTACAAACCATGGAAAAGATCAGGCCATGAGAACCACAACAGAAAATGAAAGGGAACCAAAATAGATTACAAATAGTGAGACTAGATGGGAGGTTGAAAAGAAGATACCTGTGGTTGTCTTTGAAGATTAATTCTATGAACTGCAAGAGATGTTGAGCATATGGCATCATCACCTCAGCCCTTGCACTCTTGAAGCCCTGGAGAATACCAGAATATGCCTCAAAGATGCTACTCCTGAGCTGGTTTCCATAATCTATTAATTCTTCATCTTCCATGTCCAACTGTGCACAAGCCTTAGCAGCTTCCTGCATCATTTGAAGTGCATGGGGGACATACTTCTCAAAATGCACTCCTATTGCAAGAGCAATGTCCCCAAAGCAAGATAAAATTGGAGGCTTAACAGAACGGTTGAGTTGACTATTTGACAGGGCATTGAGAAGAAGAGACATGATTCCATCACAAAATGGTAAGACCTTGTCATCCAAGGCACGACAGACATCACCAACTACCCCAACAGTAATGGCACAAACCTGATATTCCTCAGAGTTCTGCAACCCCATCTGCAGATACTGGTAGAACTCAGGCATATACTTCGCAAATTCTGGTCCAGTGGCATAAGCCAGAGCTCCAATTGCAAGCATTGCTTCCTCATGCACTGTAGAACTACGGCATGCAAACACCCTAAGGAACAATACCATAATTTGATCTGCCGCCTGGAGGATAAAGGATTTGGTGGCATCAGTACTACTAAATTTCTGGATAATGACCTGCAGAACACCACAAAGAGAAGCTTGCAAGTCTCCTTGCTTTTCTCTATCATCTGATGATACAATCTGAAGTTCAAGAGTCTGTCCTAACCTGCCCATGATTGCTGGAAGTAGCTCTGCTATGATTTGAGATGTTTCAGTAATGTTAGAACACCTAACAACTTCATTCAAGGTTTCATAAGCAGCAGATCTGAGCTTTGAGCCACCAACATCAGTACGATCAGCAGCTCTAAGAAGTTCGGCAATGATACTTGTTAGGTAAGGTGAAAGAAGAGAAGAGCTTGGTCCAGCATCTTCATAACCCTGAGCAAGGTAATATATTGCTCCAGAAACCTTCTCAGCCACATTTGGAGCATCCTTAATGCTCTCCAACAATACTGTCAAAATTCGTTGTAGATTTTCAGGGGAAATCACAGAAAATCCAGTAGCCGGGCAGTGCAATAACTCAAAAATGCGACTAAGAGTCCAGGCAGTTGTGTCCTTCACATGGTTGTTCTCATCCCTCATTGCATTAAGTAAAAAATCGAAACCAGCATGAACCAGTGGAGCAAGCTTGTCAATGGTTGGCCCTTCAAGGACAGAGCCAAATGCATAAGTCGCTGCCTCACGACAACGCCAATCTGACTTCACTATGTTAGCCTCCACAAAAGGCATAACAAGAGGCACAACCTCATCCCCAACTGTTCTAGCAACAAGACCAAGACATGTGCCACCAGCCATTGATATGTTCCAAATGCTATCATCCTGGTCCTGATCTTCTTCCTGCTTGAGCAAAGTTTCAAGCAACATAGGAACGAGAGATGATCGAGCCTTCTCTATAAAGTGGTAATTGGGAGAATCAGAGTCCCCAGTCTCTGGATTTTCAAACTCTTGAAGTTCTATCTCCTCATCACAGATGGAGCTCCAAAACTCAACCGCTTGGAGGGCAACAGCCTCTTCGTCACCCTTTACTGCATTTGATGTAAGCACAAAGAGTGTCTGCATGTAAGGTTCAAGCACCTCATAATATGTTGACGCTATTGACACAAGACATTCAAAAGCAGCTTGTCTAATCTCCACCTCTTTGGACTTGGCTGTCTCACAAACTACCTTCATGATATAATTCCTCTCCATCTCATTTTGGAAGTTGGTCTGTGCAAAATCCAAGGCATTATATAAAGCCCTCGTGGCTGCAAGGCGAACCTCAGCACTATGTTCAGCAAGGTTCATGCCTTGGACAACAGCAGTGAGAACAGCATTCACTTCATCTTGCACAAGATCCTGATGGGAGATCTCCTCACAAACATATCCAAGGGTTTCCAAAGTTGCTTGTTTCAGTGCTGCAAGACTATCTTGCTGGGTCATATTGTTAAGCAATGATCGAATAAGTTCAGGCCACCGCTTCTGTGGAATCTCAATCGAAGCAATTTTTGCAATTACTTGTGCAGAAGTGTGCCTTGCCTCTGGCACAGGTGAAGCAAGTGTTCTCAAGAGAAAGTCTTTGACTTGTGATTTGCATGAAATGTCAATTGCCAGCCATTGCTTAGCAAGAGCTTCCTTTGTCGTAGCATCTTTTGCATCTAAAGAGTTTTTAAGCATAATACCAGCCAATCTACGAGATTCAGTAGGTTTCTCATTGTTTACAAGCTCAGCTGACAAGGATAAAAGAAATCCAGGGAGGTTCTGCTGCTGAAGCTGTCTAAGATTAGTCTCTGCCTCATTTCGGATATTTGCATCTGCTGATTGAGCAGCCAATAGAAACTGGGTAATCTCCATTGCCATTGTCCCAAACTAACACTGAAAACAATATCCTCAATCAGATTCATGATATTGAAATAATAGAACCAACAATAAATAACTAACAATAAACATCCAATGAAACTCCAACCTATAAGATGGCAAAAACAGTTTGAAACCACCAGATTAAGCACCAAAAACTTGAAAAAAGAATATTGAATGTAAAATTAACGTATTTATAAATAAGAACATAAAACTTCACTCTATCTACAGTTGATATCATTATCATCCTCAATACCAGAATTGTTTTTTAATCGAAAAACATCAGAATACTGCGACAGCAACCTCATCATATATCGTCAAACTATTTAGGTTTTCAAACGAACAAAAACTAGCAATAAATCGAAGAAAAGCACAATCAGCAACAAGCTTAAACCCTTATATAAGTTCACTTAAAAGCCCCAAAAAAAAAAACCATTAACAACTAATCGCAAGTGAGATCCATAAAATAAGAAACCCTAATCACCAAAAAAGTTCATCAAAAATACAAAAACAACTGCCAAAAAAAAGCACTTCATAAGTAGATATTTAATAATCAAATAAACAAAGTCGAAATAAAGCTAAAAGTTTAGTTTAGATTAATAATACCTGAAGCGAATAATGAATAAATCAGCTAGAACTTTTAATCCACAACGGGAACCGGGTTTATCTCTCCTTCTCTCTCCTAAAATTCAAAAAGCCAAGAAGTTATGAGAGACAGAAAAATTGAAAAACAATTTTAGTGTCGTTGAGAATTTGTTTTTTAAAGGTTTTATAGAAGGGCTTCAGAGAGTGAATTTGAGAGATATTTATAATGGAAAATGAATTCGAATGTTTAGAGAAGCGGGAGGAAGGGGGCATGTGAAAAGAAAAACCAACGGGCAGGGGTGGGAAGGGGGGATTTTGGCTGCCCGGAATCACCGACCACAGAAACCCTAGTTTTTTTTTGTTGGGAAAATTCCCACGTGTGGATGGTTGGCACGTGTTGGATTTCGAACCGTTGACAGTTTTGATTTGAAAATGCTCAAATTGTCTTTTTTTTTCTTTTTTTGAAATCGCCCACGTGTGGATGGTTGGCACGTGTTGGCTTTTAAATCGTCGACATTTTTTATTTGAAAATACTCAAATTGTCTTTTTGGGCTGGGCTTTTCAGCTTGGTATAAACCAATGCTTTGGACCCAAACTCGAGAAAATCTCGTAAACATGAGCACCCCATAAGCTTTTATACAGACCCCATTTGTCATAAGTTTTGAATAAGGGTGGCAAATTCTAGGTCCGGGTCCGGGTCCGGGATTGGGCTTTTTGGTTCTAGACCCGGACACCAAAATGTGGTACCAAACCCAAATTTAAACCTGCCTTTTATGAGTATGGGTTTGGTCGGGTTAAACTTGAAAAATTTTAGGTTTTTATATTGCAGGTTTTAAACTTGGATCACATACAAATAAAAAAAAAATACAAACTCAGTTCTACAAAAATCAAATACAACCTAAATTCCTAAAATCAAATACAAATTCTAAAATTTTCAATGTTTCAAAGCAATAAACCATTCACAAATACAAATCTATAACACAACATTCACAAAATACAAAAGTTGTGTCTACAATTCAAACTCACGATTCGCGATTCACGGCTTCAGTTCATGAACTTCAAGGATTGGCATCTAGCGAAGCAACAAACTTCGACTATTGATGATGATGATGATGACGACGACCACAATGTCATAGTCACGATTACGATTGGCAAAGGTGGACAAACGGCGGCCAAATGGAGATTGATGGTGCTGATGAACATGAACACAATGAAAGTACGACGTGTGACAGTGATGATTTGATGAAGAGAAGAGTTTAAGAGAGAGGAAAATGATGATTTGGTGAAGAGAAGAGTTGAAGTGAGAGGAAAAGAATGAGAAGAGAAGAGAAGAATTGAGGCGGCGGCAAGGTTATGAAAGTGTGAAATTAGGGTATCGTTTTTTTCTATTTATATTAAAAAATAATTTTAAATTAAAGATATTCGGTTTGGGTTTCAAATATACGGGTTCATCCAGGTCTGAGTTTCATATATACAGGTTCATTCGAACCCAGAACCAGACCCAAATACATCCGAGTCAAAAAAATTTAATCAAAATACCAAATTTATTTTAATCCAGTACGGATTAAACCCAACCCCGATTATCCAGGTTTGTCCAGGTTCAGGTTAAATTGTCATCCCTAATTTTGAGTGAGTGATGTGTCTTTAAATGATATTTTACTATTTATTTAAAGAGTCATATCAATCAAAAAGACTGTTTAAATAATTTTTTTTAAATTATTCTCCTCTCTCTTAAATATTGGAGAGAGAAAAATACTATTTTATTTAAAGAATTTTATTTGAAAAGTTTTTAGAATGTTTAATTTAGTATCATATTATTATTTTTATCCTATTATTCTTGAAGAGAAAGAAATGTTATAATTGTTATTATTCTAATAAAGGAAAAAGTATGATTTAAATAATATAAACTTATTTTTAGTGGAAATTTTAGAGGGGTGCCAATGTTGCCAATAGTTCTTCAGTGTAATTTTTAATTCAATTTGTTATTTCAAAGATTTTAAAAAGTTTTTTTTTCTTAGTTTGTGACTCTTTTTACTTCGTCTTATCAAAAAATAAATAAAAAATAATTAATCCAATTTAATTGCCAAGTTTTTTTTCGAAGTATTAAGAACAATTCAATTATTAAAGTATCAATGTTTAAAATCATAACATTCTGAGTAATAATATTTATTATAAGTTGTTGATGTAGAAATATGGTCGTTAATGCAGAGTTGACCAGGTTGTCTCGTCAACGCTTATATTTGTTTTGAAGGGGGATAGTGCTGCTCGTACTTTCTCCAATAAACTAGATTTAACGACCTTAACTACCCTTGTTATCTTCTGTCTTGCACTCACAGAAATTAATTATGGGGTGCTAGTGGTTTTTCCGACGAGAACCATTTGATGCTTAAGTCAGTATACTAGGATTTCGGGAAAAATTTTAGATTATCAATCTATGTAAATTAACAATTCTTATATGAAATAAATATCTTAGAATGCTAAAAGAAAAATAATTTTAGATTCAAAACGACAGAGTTTCTCCTTGATTTTTTTTTTCTCTCCCCTCTCATTTGTGATTTCTCGGGCTTTATAGGCGGTCACCCTTAAATTTGGGCCTTCGTGGGCTTAATGGGTTGCAAAAACCGTGCAGTGGTTAAAATGCCTTCCTTCGGACGGTTGGGAAGTGGCAAAATAGTCGCTTGGATGTGGATGTCGTGCCCGATTTTTCATGAACAACTCTCTAGTCGAGCTTTGGTCGTACCCCGAAGAGGATCCTGGTGCCATCTTGTAATTTTCCTCTACGAGGAGGTCCAAGTGGTTGATAATTATCTCGTCTGGCATTCTCATGAGCCTGAGGGGATTGTCCCTCGATCATTTAAGAACATGCGTAGCTGGTGTTCTTTTGATCACCCAAATATAAGTTATCTTCATAAATTCAATTTCTTCCCCAAAAAAAAAGAAAAGAAATAGTGGATTTTATGAAAATGCTTTTTGAAACTGTAACTTGGCAATTAAAATAGGTTGTTTAAAAAAAATGGCAATTAAAATATCGATCAGTAAGGAGGAACCATGAATTGAAGACTATTTTAGGTATTTCTTTTTCCTTTTCTATTTTTATTTTTTTCTAATTTAATAGAATAAAAATTATGGAGATAAAATGTGAGCATTTTCTGCTGATATTTGAATCAAAACATTGATACAAGATACAAAATTGAGAAAGAAAAGGAGGGCGCTGCAGCTTCAATCTACAGCATCTATGCACTATACTGTAAACATTTTGGGTATATGTACACACTAACTAATGGAACCTATTTCTGCTTCTAGCACTCTGTTCATGATCTTGCTGCACATTTGCAGAACTTCTTTGCCTCACAGGGCTCTTGACACCGCAAATCCTATGCTTAATCCGCCAAGGAAACAGCATTTCCAGGCCACAACCTTTAGGCATGCTGTACGATCGCCTCACAGCTTGTGGAACACATGCCTGTGGATGATTACAAGGAAGTTTCTTCAGGCTTTCCGAAACACTCAATACAGATGATGTAGCCAATGCAGCAGCATCTGGAAGAAACCTGTCAATGATGTAACTTGGAGAGATACATTGATTATACCCAAGTGACTCGGAATTGAACCCATCTAACCCATGACCCTTTTCAGCTTTTTCAACAATGTCCATAGCTTCGGTTAGTGATAGTACCTCAGCAGCATCAGAAAACAAATCATCATTTTTGTCACCATAATCATCATCAACATCAGCTTCGCAGCTATTATCCTGAGAAAATTCCTGCTGAGCCTGGAAAAATTGTGAATCATTATAGCTGGATGTAATTTCTCTCCGCGGATGATGCCGTAATCTGCCTGGTGGGATTCTCAGCCGAGGGGTAACATCATCATCTTGTATGATGCTGTCACTTTTTTCTGAGTCTTTAGGCTTGCCTGCAATTCGCTCCCAAGAAAATGGAATCCTGTCACTTGTATCCTGGAACTTGCCGATGCCTCTAGAATTATTTGTGCAACAATTTTCTTCACCAATGGAGCTACCATGGCGCTTTATTGATAAAAGTGGTGCATTGAAGTCTAATTGCTTTCCAGGGCATGCGATATCCATAGCCTTTCCCTTTTCTTCTACCATTTCTGATAATATCTTTTCAGAATTCTGCACAAAGATTACTTGAAAAAGTAGAACAGGACTTAAGATTCAGTTGAATGATCGAGGCAATTAGAGCTAAAAGTTTAATGGGTGAGTGAAACTATTAAAAAGAACAGTTGAAACAATGGGTTTCTCGTGCAGTTCATCGAACCGATTAGTTTACTTTTAAAATGCCTACACGTGAGGAGGATAGAAGCTTTCATTTGATATTGAAAGAGGGCCAAGAACTTAGCTCAACGTCGCTCGAATTGTTACCAACAACCACGGAATATAAACGGCCATGTAATTTTTTTACCTTCCATGTGAAGCTACAGCTGTTACATTGATGTTAGACTACTGGAGCTGGCGTTATTTGGCTTGCCCGTGTTGTTTATGTTGTGAGATTTTGAACTTTTAGTCCCGAGGGAGTGTTCGTAACTTTCGAGCTTCTGATTTACTTATGAATTTGGATTCTATGTTGAGTTTTTGTGTTACGTGTCTAGATACAATTACTCATCCAATAATAAATACACCATTGAATTTTGTTCGGTAAAATATCTAATTACCATGAAATCTAAATCTTTTGTAACACTGAGTTATACTTCGCAACTAGTGACTAAAATGCGCACCCTCTCAAATCCCAAACATGCACCCTCTCAATCCCAAACGTACACCCTTTATTCATGTGTGTCTCATATCTCTGTAACTAAATACTAACAAATTTGAGAAGACGAGGCAAAATGCAGAGATGGGTCTGAATTGGTCTTGTCACAAGTGCGCGAGAGAATAAAGCCCTCTGTGTTTCTAGGGAAAATTTCAAATTTTGTAAAACAACCCAACATGGAGAAAAGTTGACAATACATAGTAACTGCTTAGCAAAATCCAATTCATTTGTAATTTTTAATCTTCCAACGAGGGCAGATTTCATCAGAAGCTGCCCTTTCATGTACATGAATCTTTGATCCTGGTACCACCACTTTCACCAGAGTTGTTTGTATATGCAACAGAACATAAATCATCAGTTGATAAACCAGAAGACATATTTACATGCAATCTTATAGCTGTCTTTCCATTTCTTTTTTTCTCTTCCAAGTGCCTGCTCTCTCACAGACCGTGAAAAGTTATAACTGAAAGCTCTTGAGATAATAGCCAAAAATTTGATTCGCTCAGACTAGCATCGGCCTTTCTTGTAAAGGGAAAAATGAAAAAACAGATGGCAACAATGGAATTGCCAACATAAATACAAACAAGAAAAAACATGTACTTGGGCTCTGTCACGTTTGTTGTTCATTGACCCTTTCCCTTGCTTTATCATAGAGTTCAAGTGTATCGGTGTGATTGGGATCAAGACAGAGGGCTGCTTCACAGTCTCTTTGGGTGTGGAGATGATTGCCCATCGAATCGTGAAATGCTGCTCGGAGATGTAGCAGTTGCAGGTCTGGCTTGAAAGCTATGGCCCTTGAAAGTTCTGCTATGGCTTCAGCTTCTTTGTGATCATCCATTAAAACTGACGAGGCAAACATTTTATTAGGCAGTGCAAGAATCCATAACCAGATAATATATGCTAGTGAAGTTCCAATAAAGCACTGTAGGAACAGTTTGATTTGTAAAATTCAAACTAAAGCAGATTTGTATCGTGGGTGAAAGTAAAGCTAAAGTAAATTAAAATTAACCAATAAATTTTGGCAAATAACCCAGCATAACGGATTCCTGACCTTGCCTTCTAAAATTCCGTGGAGTTACCTCAATGGAAGGTACTAAGTATGAGTGAAAATTAAGTAAAAACAACCCAAGCAAACAATTTGATACACGAGTGCTGCAAATTACTCTTTGAGCCAATTCATTAAATCATGAATGTCTTTTCCAACTTAATTCTAAACTATCCAACTCATAATTGAACCATGAGACAGATTTCAATCAATTGCTAACCATGGAAACTCCTACCATTCTTCAAATTCCTGGTTTTTATTGGCACCTTGCATAACCTCTCATAAAACACGACCACGTCACCATCCATTATTCAAATATCACTCATCAGCATGTTGGACTTCTCAGTGGCTACATAGAAGCAATCCTGCTTAACATTGGTAATAAACAAACTAAAATGTACAAAGAGAGCCTGAATGGTAAAAAACTAAGGAATGCGGCAAAATATATGCCATCATTACTGCTTATAGCTGTCATGATAGGAGGAAATGATCAAATGATGGAGGGGCAAACAAGAAACCTGAGAGAGGCAATTCGTGTTTATCAACTCTTACTGCTGGTAATCTACACCGGCACTTGGAGTAGAAGCAGAAACAGAGGTAATAGAGTTATAAAGGTAAAAAAAATTGTGCAGGGAGAAAATGAAACTAGCTACAGTAGAGGTACATTTTCACTAGACAAGGGAACTGTAACAGAAAAGGAGAGATTATGCAAGCAAAGACATGAAGAGGATTTTATATTTGTTCCTTAAATGTGAGATTTTGGAAGCCCGTTCCTTTAATTTAATCAACCAAAAAAACCCACTTTTTCAGACAAAAACATATTCACTCTAAAATGAGGTTATTGAGGAGGTGCCATATGTAGGACCAAACATTCAGTGGACCAAGAGGCTCAGTTGATCTCATTAACACCATTAGAACCCTGACTTGAAGTATACCCAGGAAATAAGTAAACCTCCAAATATGGGTCACTAAGTAAACATATCCCATGAAAGGATCAAATAATTATTGGCCTACAGATTTTGAGTTGACGACAATCAATTTTCAAAAGCATCACAGTTGCAAAAGCATGTTTGTGGTGTCACCACAAGATCTCTGAGGTTGAAGCTGATTTGCATTATAAATAAAAAGATTGAAGGAACTAAAATACTACCATGAAATTACCTGCTGCCCTGTATCTATATGGGTATGTCCTCATGGGATCAAGTTGTGTTGCCATACTAAGATCACTTTTTGCCATGTCACGGTCACAGTATTCCGAACGCTTCTCATAAGCTGATGCATTATTCCTGGCCTTCTCTATCAACTTTGTCATCTCATCGTAAGCAGCTTTCCGCTGATTTTTAAGATGATACACTCGTGCAAGGCCCTGGTGCGCTCGTGTATGCTTGATGTTGAGCGCGTTCATGTAGCAATCAGCAGCAAGATCCAGCTTTTCACAGTCAACATAGACACTACCTAAATTATTCAATGCCTGCAAAATGGAAATATCACACAGAATAAACATTTGACACAGTAGATCAAGACACTGTAATCTCTTCAAAAAGATACGCACCTGTCCTTTTCGAAGGCCATCCGAAGGACACCTAAGAGCTTCCTCTAGAAGTTGGATAACATATGCTGAAGATTCAGGATTGAGGCTTGAATCTGCTAAAGCATATGCTTTAAGGAAAAAAGCTTCAAATGATCTCTGAATAGAAATGGACTCCTCAGCCTTAGCCAGTGCTTCTTCACGATGGCCAGTGTCATACAATATCCATCCTTCATAAACTAGCTTCTCATGCTCAGACGTAGAATAATTTCTGGCCAACCGAAGACTACGCATTGCAGCCTTTTGACAATTTAACCTAAAGCATCAAAAGACAAGAAACATGGTTGGAAAAACAATAGCACTAAAGAGGAGAAATTCTTCTTTTGTATCAGAAACTGAAAGGAAATAATTCAATTACAGTTTCAGCATTGAAAAGAAAGTCCAAGAAGTAGAGTTAGAGTCCCTTGTGCTTCATTACAGTTCACAATCAATAAAAAGCAAGCAACTGAGAGGCATTAAAAAAGTGTAAGACTGGAATGTACTCTCTTAATGCAATCGCAGAAAGATATACCAACCTAAAAATGCGACTTCATATTGACAATAACTTGAATAAATTAGAGTGGAGCTTAAAAGAATGGTCAAATGATGGACAGAACCAGCAGCAAAAAGCCTGAAGTCACCCTTAAATATTGATAAAAGATTGATGAACTTAGAAAAAAAAATATACTAACCGCAAAAGAAGGAGAGACTGCCTAAACCGTAGGAGGCTTTTCCCAGGGTCATTTGCCAACATATGGTGAACAACAGCCAGTGAGCCAATATCATCAACTGACGACCATCGATCATATAGCTGCATCCAGCAGTCCGCCTGACTCCACTGCTGAACAAGAGGTTGAAGTGTCTCTACCAAGTTGTCACCATGCAACTGCCCGTAAAACATCATGTAAGATGGGTCCAAAGTCAACAGTGCCCGGACATCTCTGAGAGCTCCATCATAATCCTCCAGGGCAATTGAAATCCAAGCTCGCAACTCAAGGCAGTCAGGAGAGACCTTAAAACCAATAATTCTATTGATCTCTGTGATGGCAGCAGCAAGCTTGTTCTCCTCCACCAATAAAATAGCCCGATACTTGTAGGGATAAGAAAGAGTTGGATCCAATTCTGTAGCAGTGTTCAAATCCATCATCTTCTCCTTCCCCGAACAATACAGAGAGCGTTCCTGGAACATCCACCCAACTGGAGTATAATCAGAAACGAGTGAGTTCATCAGCTTGTACGCCGAATACTTGTGCCCACGTTTGAACTTAGTCCTCGCAACACCCACCAATGAATAAATATGACCAGCCTCGACTGCTGCCTTAAACCAATTCTGGGCATCTTTGTACTCCTCCCTTTCAAGCATAACTACACCTAACTGATGAAATGCAAGTTGTTTCTGCCAACTTTCAGTTGCAGACTCCACCAATCTCTCCAAAAGCATTACTGTTGTGTTTGATTTCATGTCTTCCTCCATACCAATCTGGCTTAAGAAATAATACAACACAAAAGAAGCATGACCAACCATAGCCAATCGTTCCCTAGCCTCTGCACTGCAAAAGATTCTCATCACATTAGGATTCTGCATCGAACATGGAAGCTCTCTTAAAAGCACCTGCAAGCAAGCAGCCACAAGAAGATAGGCAGCCTCCTCCAATCCATATTCAATCAACATCACTGCATCCTCAATATCAGAAACCATAGATGCTAAATGGGAATCGCAAGCAGATTTCAGCTCTTCACAACAGAACCGGTTTGCAAAAGAAAGAAGCTCCAAAACAAGACGTGGATCAAAAGAATCTAACATTTTTGTCCTGCTAAATTCCTCAGCAGCTCTCATTGCTTCCACCGAAATCCCATTCTGTGAGAAATTTACCTTCTCCCTTCTGGACTCTATAAAACCACCATATAACATTGTTCTAAAGGGTCTTGATAATGAGGCAATTTTGTATCGCACACACCTTATCTCATCATTTCCAATACAAAATGACATATCCCAATCTTCATCAGAAGTCGAACATTCCTCATCTCCCATGGAAATATCATCACGAAACTCCTGTCTTGGAGTCCTTGAACACAAACAAGAATCATAAACTGACTCAGGATCATAACCAGATACCATAGTAGCCTTAGGGCATTCAAGATTTCTCCCACAGCAATCCATTGCCGATGTTCCAATAAGTTCATCTTCCCTCCTCTCAAACCTCAACCAAGCAGCAAGCACAATTTTCGTGTGGACATCAACCGCATGCTGTCTAGCACATCGAAGGCTTCTCCGGAACAATTTAGGATCAGACAGTCCCCTAAATATGGCACATTGTTCTAAATACACTCCTGATTTCTCAAACTGGGGACAATCCTCAATCCTACGGTACAAATCAGCTAATGTCTCAACAAAATCAACAAATTTAAGACATGGTTCGATTTGAGGCTCAAGTAGATCAGTTATAGGTAACCCATATGGGAGGACTGATTCTATTACCACAGGGGCCTGGACTGGCATTTGATAACTTCGATTGGATTTTGATCGAATCGAATTGACCCTCAAATGGTCCTGAAGGTGATTTAATAGCTTCTCACCAACACTACTGCCACCACCACCACCTCCTCCTCCACCACCACCGCCGCCGCCCCCACCGGCACTGCCTCCTCCACCGGCGGGGGGCCCAGATGGATTAATAGCAAAAACCTGGGTGCCTTTACACCCATCTATAATTTTTAAACTACGCATTGTTGTGAAAAAATTTTGCTGCATCTTTACAAACATATAATTTACCGCTCCAAAATAAAAGATTAAGAAAAATATAACCAAAACGCGCGTAAATGAAAGATCTGGAAGTCTCAAGAACTAAGATAATGGGATTAATCAATAAACCATTACCTTATACCCTGCAAAACGCCGCCGTTTTTTTTTTTTTTTTGGGTTGATGAGAAGAAGAACAACCAAGATGGTGATGCAGGAAAGCTAATGAGGTAACAATAACCTCCAATGGATTCTCTCAAAATGTTTTCTTTTTGGCTTAATTTTCCTGGAAATTTTATTTTAAAAAAAAAATTGAGAGGAAGCGAGAAACTGAATTGTGTTTTTGTTTGTAGAGGGAAAAGGAAATGTTTCAAGTTTGACGAATCAACAGGAATTTTGAGGTGGCCGTTGAAACGGCCACTCTCTATGGCTCCCTTTGTTCTTTTCTTTCTTTAACTCTCTGAATAAAATATTTTATTTTATTTTTTAAATTATTTTTCCTTTTACGTGAGCTTTTGCCATCCAATCTATTTATCTAAAAACACACCCTCTCTTCATTTCTGTCTCCGACGAAGCCTCAAAACTGTGTCTTTAGGTTTTACTTTTTGCTTCTTTCGTTTCTGATTTTGTGTTTTGGTTTTGTTTGTTAAACCGTGCTTCTGTGAAAAGCGCGCGTGTTAAAGGGTGCGCGCGTGCCCAGTAGAAAAGGAGAACCGTTAAAATCTCCCTGCCTGTCTTTTACTTTTCAGACCCGCATCTATCGCGCAGATCATACCGGGGCTGGGACGAGGATTGCCCTTTGACATTCCCATTCAGGCGCGTGAATGGCCGGATTATTTGCACGCTAACGACTGTCACGTACTTCTTGAATTTGACATTTAATTAATAAACAGTATGAGGTGTTTTACCATTTAAATTTAAATTTAAATCTCAACTGATTTAATATTTATATATTAAATAATAATTAATAAATTTTATAAGTTATAAAATTTATCCTCTAATAGATGGATTACATATAATATTAGAATTCAAATGTTGAGATTCATAATATTATTATTAGTTAATTAATTTATCAAATTCTGAATGATTACATTTAGATCTCTAATTTAATTACTTTTATATTCTCTCAACTATCCATATATTTCTATCTATTTTTATGAAACAGATTCTTGACACTACTCTTGGTATTTTTTTTGTATAAGACAAACATCACTCCTATTAAAACAATGCAAATAATCTATTAATATAGGGTATGACAATGACAAATAAATTGATAAATAACAAAATATTTTAGTTACTTTAAATTCATTAGAGACTTATTTGATAAAAATGGTTAATCTATATCTTTGTTTTAGAACTCTTAGAGGTATAGCCAAATGATTTCTGAGCAGTTTTATTTTATTGATTACCGTAACTTGAATTATGGGAGAAGTAGGGGGTTAAAAATTAATTTAGACTTTATACACCCCTCTACTTTTATAAAATATTAAAAACATTGTTACTACTTTAGAAACTGTAAAAAAGAAGGTACTTGAATGATATTATAGCAATTAAATAATTAAAATTGGGGTCTCCACATTTTATTCTAGTTTTTTCATGTGTGGTCGTCTAATTCATGATTAAATAACAAATTCATTTGCGAGATCATGATGTAGAAATAAAATATGAAAATAAACTTATCACTTTTTTTAAATAATTAATAAGTATGTACTTTATATATTGAAATTTTATTGGAATATCTAATCATTTAAGACTCTCATTTTGTAAACACCATGACTTCATTGCTATTCTCATTAATATTTTGTAATGAATTTATTATTATTATTATTATTCATGAAACTTTATCCGTTCGTAAAGTTGTACAATTGTACATAGATTGATTATTTTGTGGGGGAATCAATATAATATTTGGGAAATGTTAATCACTGCATATAGAAGTGGGGTTGAGGCCATCGGATAAAGCAGAGAGTGTAACTCAGTTGCCTTGGAGAGCGCGTGGAATTGGGATTCTCTGACAGCGAACTGAGGGAACTGGAGTTACATATGAACTAGTCCGCATATGTATGATTCGCCGGACCTGTCTATGTTACAGATTCTGTAACAAACATCTCCCGTCATCCCACCATCCGATTTTCTTTTGTTTAGTTTCTCACTCCACATCCAACCACATCCAACGGCTGATGCTGCAGTCTGTACCTTACAGAATCTGTAACGTAGTTTTGTCCTGATTCGCCTCATTGGTGTCATCCTTACAAGCGTCCAGCACTTCAGTTTCCATATTAGGCTGTTTCGGTATTATTAGCATATGCCATCCATGTTTCGCACATAATTAAAAATGCAATTATGAGCATATGCATTGCCATGAGCATATGCCATCCATGTTTCGCACATAATTAAAAATGCAATTATGTTTTTGTGTTAACTAGCTCGCATGGGTAAAAAAATCAGATATAATAAGTTGCATTTAAAAAATAAAATTACTTAATTTATTATTAAGGCGGTAAAGTCTTTTTCCGAGCACAATTGATACTCAATCTCTCTTATAAATATTTGTTTATCTAAAATAAATCTTTTATAAACGAGAAAAAAAATTAGTTAATTTATAACTTAGGGTCAGTTTCATAATATTTTAATTTTTAAAATATTTATTGTTAATTTTGCTGTAAAAATAATTAGTTATGAAGATAATCTTAGTAAAATTTATTTTTTAAAAGTATTTATAAACATATAATAAGATAACAAAATAAAAATAAAATACTTTGCTGTTAAATAAAAGTATTTACATATTTATAAACATATATGTCTATATATAATATTTTTTTAGTAGATATGATAATTGATAACCAAAATAAATATTTTATATTATTAATTTTATTTTTATTTTGTTATCTTAGTATAATCGGTAATAATAAAAGTTTCTTTAAAGTTAATAATTTTAGCTAATAACTGATAAGGGTAACTTTAAATTTTTACAATATATATGAGGATATATGTATAAAATTTATTCTTAAAATCAAATTTTGAAAAATTACTCATTTGCTACTTTTTAAAATTTATTATAAAATTTAATGATTTTACCAAAAATTATTTCTAACAAAATTTACTAAACACCAAACTTAATTTTTAACTTTTTAAAATTACTTTAAACCTCCCAATAACAATCAAAATGGGCCCTTAGTGATAATATTTTTCAAGTAATAAATTCTTTAACTGAGCCATATGAGTATTTGGGGCAATCCGTTGAGTTCATGACATCTATAAAGAAATGATAAGTGATCAACTAATTTGACGGACCATTGATCATTGTCATGCCCACCTCAAGTATCGACAGCTAATAATACACTTTATAAATCTAAATAAATATATAAATATTTAATCCACTTAATAATTCACGAAGAGTTGAACCCATATCTGGCACTAGATATTGTCTCTTATCATGATTAAATATCGAGTACAATCAAGGTTTTAACAAAAAATTTGTTTCACTTGCTGCTACACACACAAACAAGAAATGTTCCAGGCAGCTAGCATTTTGATTACGAGTGAGAAAAGTGTTGGGTGTTTTTAGAAAATATTTATTTATTTTTAATACATTGTTGTTTACGTGTGTATACATAGGGCTGGCAGAATGGGTCATGAGGTCGTGTTCGTATCGTATCAAATTTAAGTCGACACAAACCCAACCCATTTAATAATCGTGTCAAAATATTGAGACCCAAACCCGACACGAAAAAATAATCAGATTACCCAATAACCCGTTTAATATCTATATATTGAACAAAAGTTACATAAAATATTTACACACTATCATATATACGTATGTACATACATACATACGTATGTACATACATACATACATAATTTATCGATATTATAAAATATACATATCTACCAATATATTACACATTTACATTATTGAGGTTTTAATTATATATATATATATATATATATATATATATATATATATATATATATATATTATATATAAAATATTATATATCAATATTATAAAATATACATGTCTACCAATTTTTACACATTTACACTATTGAAGCTCTAAATGTATTTAAAATTTTATAAATAAAACATTGTGTTTATATTCACCCTATTAAAGAATAAAAAAAAATTATCTCTAATATTTGAGTTTTAATGATAAGAATATGTAAATTATTTTAAAATAGAAAATATAATCGGGTCATTGATCAGGGTAAATGGGTCAAGAATTTTAACCTTAACCCAACATGAAAAAAAATCATGTTGACCTGGACCTGACCCATTTAATAATCGTGTTAAATTTGACAACTCATACCTATTTATTTAGATCGTGTTCGTATTGAGTAATCGGGTCGTGTCAAATTTTGTCAGCTCTATGGATACATATTAATTGAAGTATATATGTGATAATGAGTTAATAGAAAAGAAAAAGTGCTCTAAGAACGCCAAAGACTTTCTCTTATTAACATAAGGCATTCGTATATTTTGATGTTACAAAGAAAAATCTGTCTACATTTTGAAAGAAATGCGCTAAGCTTTATTAGGATTTTCTTCGTTGATTTTTTTTTTTTATTCGACCTATGATAATTTTTAAGAACTTTCATAGATATACCCATGTTTATGAGTAGTTTCGACTTGTTCTCAACAGAGATAATTGAATTGCACACAGTATAAAACTTGTATTAGTATAGTTTTAGGGAAAAAAAATGTAATAAATAAGAAAATAGAAGGCATGTATTTGATCCTTCTAGCTCCTATGTGCAATAAATCCAACAACAACTAAACAAATAAAAGATGAAGGTGGTTAGAGTTGAAATTCAGTATATCTGCGTATGTATATAATAAATTGGTGTTTTTTTTTTTTTCGTTGTGAGGATGCCGGCACAGGGCCTTGGCATCCGCGTTTATAGGCTGCCATCTGTCAACACGGTTGAACGTTTTGTGCAGTTTCAGATCTGGCTAACATGGCTTTTCCAAAAAAATCATGAATCACAACTCTTTTTTTTTTTTTTTTTTTAAAGTAAAGCCAATTATTATTGTGATTTTGAGAGGAAAAAGCCACCGAGCTTTTTGGGACCATGTTTCACGGATTTTGCACTTAATATCGTACAATTTTTTTTTTATTCAACAAATTAAATATGTAATTGAATTAATTCTAATAATTTGAGATTAAATTTCAACTGCATGCATTAATAATAATTTGAAACTCAACATAAGAAGTTAAAGGAAAGGGTCCACCTATGTTGCAACAGTATTACGGTACTATTATTATTTTCAGTTATTGAATTTTATTAATACAACTGTATAATTATAGATCTAATAACTAGTTGTAATAGTAATACGGTATCACTGTTGCAACATAATTTTGCCCTAAAAGAAATTTTTTTGTGAGATGACTCAAACCTCTGTTTTAGTAGAGTTAAGAGGAGGAAGTGTCAGACAATACAACCAAAAAGTATTCGGCTATTTTATTAGTATCATTTTTTATGATGAACTCGCATTAATAAGGTGGTTCTAAAATAATCAATAATCATGATTTTTCTCTCCTTTCACGAGGAAAAGGATATAAATAAATATAAGATATTTAATTGGGCTGGATGTTAAGATGGGCCTTTGGTTTTGGGCTCGATTGGGGAACTTTGTTAGTTTGGCAATTGAAAGACCGGTAAATACCGGCTCCCTTATTTTATTTCATCATCTCTTATTTTTCAATGAACTCAATTAATAATTTTAAAAGAATTTCTATCTCTAGATATACCCCAAACCTAATTTATACTTAACCACTGTTACAATTATTATGTTTTTCCATACACCCCAACATCTCTCAGCATGGCGTGGTATTGAGGTTTATAAAACTTGAAATTCATGGTTTGAGACAAAATCATAATCAGTTTTCCAATTGTTTGTTATTTTCACTCAATGAATAAGATTTCAATTCTAGTTGTCCTTTATTTTAATTGTTCGTTCTTTTTACTGAATGAATATATACTTGGAGTTTCTTCTTTGTGTTGCAATTAAAACAATGTAGTTACAAAATTTGCAGAACCCAAATAATATCTCTTCTTAGTTATCTTTGTTTGAATTCTTCATTTTTTCCCCATTTTTTTGGGTCAATGCTCATTCATCTTTTCTCCTCGATGTACTAATTAAGCTGAATTGCATCATTTGGATAACTGCAATTTTCTTTTGAAAAAGTAAAACACGGTGGATACAAATCTTACAGCTAGAAACAAAATTTTTTCCAACATTGAACTTGAAAGCTCGTTATTATTAGATACTATGAATAAAATTTTACTATCATGTGAGTGTACACAAAAGTTATTTATCTTTTTTTGAGTAATTTTATATAACGACAAAATGAATATTGATATAAAAGTGATTTGTGAAGATTGATGAGAAAAATGAGGGGGTCAAATATCACTATTGCCTATTGAAATAGAAAGCAATAGATAAGGATGGCAAAATTCTTCATGGATTTGGAACCCCATGGGACTTCACCCAATATGGGATGAATTTTTAATAATTTGGGGGGGAATGAGGAAAAAATAATTCTTAAATTCTTAATGAGGTGGGGTTTAGTTTTGTACTCCCCACCCCCACCCCCACCCCAATCCTCATTATATATAAATATTTTTTCTAATTTTTATTTAATACATTTTCTTTTTATTTTTACTTGATATAAATGAGATATATAACTAAAAAAAAACTCTACAATATAATTTTTATTCAACCTAAAACATTGTTATACTTTCTTTTCTCTTTTAAGATATTGATCTCTTCAAACATTTTTCAATTTTAATATCATTTCAAGATATTATCTCAAACATTTGGAGATTTTTTAAAAATAATTTAAGTACTTTATAATATGGTAATAATTTTATTTAATCTTTAATTTTTAATTTATTAAAATTATGCATATGTATCTACTATAAAATAAATAAATGGAGAATGAGGTGAGGATGAGAAAATCATTCTCCACGTATGGATTGTCCATCCCACCCCATTAAATTTATTAGAAAATAAAATAAAAAATGGATGCGAAATTTTAATAGAGTAGGAAATGAGATAAGCCACCCCACCCCACTCTACCCTATTTTCATCCGTAGCAACAGACCCGCATAAGTTCCTCTTATTTCTCCATGGTCACGTGGAGGGTGTAATCAGATTATGGGAGGGATGCTTTTAGTGTCACTGAAAAACAACCTGGCCATCAATTTCCTGGGCTTCTTGAAACACATTTGTTTCCTAAAAGAGACGGCCTCTATTTTACTTCTATATCTCCTTTTTCAATTAAACTGTATTGAATATCAAGCGTCATTTCTCTCTAAATTAACACTCCATTTATTTGATTCTTTAACTTTTTTTTTCAGTTTTCTCACTCCTTAAACTCTTTTACTATGTTCTTACTCACCTTCCTCGTAAATAATTATGTGGATGATAAATTTTTTGAGATTTTGTTATCTCTATTCTTTCTCCATAAAACTCAAAAATACCTGCTTTTCAAGAATAAGTAAAAAATAAAGAAAAAGAGAAATGGATTATTATATTTTTAAAAAAATTGAATATGTGAGCGTCATAAATTAGAAAAACAAAACAAAAAAAAAGACTGATGATAAATCTAAAGAGTTTGCAACAACAGAAAATAATTTCGGTGGAAGAGGGGGTTTATTAGAGTATCTCCAAAAGCCTCTATAAATTTTACTCTTCAAATATCTATTTGTTTACCTATGTGGCAAATAAAAGAGTAAAAAAATATAATATTCTCCAAAAAACTCTTCAAATAGAAATAAATTAATATTATTTTAATCAAATAATTATTTTTTAAAAAAAAGTCAATAGCAATTAAAGCATTTCTCTCTCTTTCTTTAATAAAAAGTAATAAAATACAAATTGAAGAGAGAGAAATTAACTCTCCAAATTTGAAAAGAGAGAATCAATTCTTATTTGAAGAATTTTAATTGAAGTGTCTTTTGGATCTTTAAATATTAATGTGACTCTTCAAATAAATAATAAAATATTATTTGAAGAGCCTTTTGGTGATGCTCTTAGTATATTTAAGGGATGTTAAAAGCACCACTCTTCCTAATAATATCCAAGCCCAACCATTCAATTTTTTTTTCGTTTTTTTTTAAAGTAACTATGAATGTTAAAGAGTAGTATTAATTTCAAAACATTGGCAAAATTTGGCTACAACATAAGAAAAGAAAAATAGTTTTTTTTTTCTTCGTTTCATTTTAATATTTTTAAAACTCTCAAAGGAATTAATGGAGAAGCGATCACACCCTTCGAACTACACATTAAAGAATGTTCTAAACTTTTGTTTTGCATTAATATACCATTACTTTTTTAAGGGTAATTAAGGCTCATGCCTACTCATATGAGTGTGATTCTAAGCACAAACTCAGAGCTTAATCCTCTGTGAGCAGTCCAAGCGAGATCAGACATGTGTGTTAAATTATAAATCAGAAAACTAGTTATTCATTATTTTGGGTGCAAAAAATAATATCGAAAATAAATCAGAATTTAAGATCCGTAGCATTTTTTGTTTTTTCTCCCCGTTAAGAAGCACAAAAAGAGAATGGTAGCCTTTTTCAATCAAAGTTTCTTCATTTTTTTTTTTATTCATTCACAGACCTATAACATTGACTTTGAAGAGAATATAAAGAATAAAGACTTCGTCACAAATCTAAGCTACCTAGTTTAATTTGGTTGAGAAAAAAGAAATTAAAACTTATGGTATTGGTAAATAGAGCAGTCAATTTATGATGTCGAAAGATAAATTAAATTAACAAGAGAATCTTTATTTAATATTTATATGAGCAAAACTGCTACATGTGAAGTTTTTTTAATTTGCAATCTTTGTGTTATTTAATTTAAGACCACCATATTCTTCAAGAAGGGAAAAAAAAATAAAAGAAAAAAATGACCGCAGTTTTCGTAGTATAGGGGCAAAGTAAAGGGAAGAGATTATCAAATTAAAACATCTCTCATTCATTGATAAAATCTACAAATATTTCACAAAATACGTATTCTTTCTTTGACTTGCTACCCATATCGTAAAGTGAAAGGAAGAATAATTTAAAACATCTTTCGATAGCAAGGATCTATTGAATCTTTCATGAGATACAGACTCCTCGTCTGCCAATAAAAAAAAAAAAATTATACTGCTATATAATCTTAAGAGTAATGATACAGCCACAAACTCTTGTACAAACTTATTTTGTACAAACTGACGTGGAATGATATCATTGGTTCAATGAAAATATAAATTAATAAAAACAAATCATGTGGGTAAAGTGATATTTAATTCAACCAATCTTATCATGCCACATCAGTTTGTACAAAATAAGTTTGTACAAGAGTTTGTGGCTGTATCATTACTCTAATCTTAAATAGGCTATGATACTATTGCTTTAGTTTATAGCTAGATGGATAAATGAGCCCATAATTAGTCATTAATTAAAGCATGAAATCAAACTATTATCAACTTGAAATTTAATCGTTAATTAATTCATTGATATTTATTTGTTTGTGCGGTTGAATTGACTGGCCATGCATATGTATGATATACATATATAGCACGTACTCATGAAATCATTTATAAAATTAATAAAATATCAAACAAAATATTAGGGGTTTATATGAGTCAATATTCATGATATATGCTGGGAACTTGTTGATCATGTTTTAACTAATCTTTAAGACTAATGCTATGTTTATTCAGTTGAGATACTCAATTAAGATACTACTGATGTGGCATTTTACATTTCATATGTTTGATTAGGTTGTAAAAATCATATGTTACATGACAGTAAATAATTGGCAACATATCAATGACTATTCTAATTGAGTATCCCAATTAAATATAGAACTATTAAATGTTTAATATTATTTTAGGTATTACCTAGCAGTTTCACATTAACATGATTTTTTTTAAAATATGATATCAGAATTAAAGTCGGTAGGTTTGTTTGAGACATTTAAACGACTAGAAGTCTGCCAAGGATGTTCGATATTCTCCATATGTTAACATCTCAATCAAATTATAATTCAATTTAATTTTGACCTTATTTGTGTTTTTCAGGCTTTAATGATCTAATTAGTTGAACAAACATTTTCATATGAGGAGGTATGTTGAGACTTGTTTAAATTATTAGTTATGCACAATCTTTTATCTGATAGTTTAGCATTGGTTTAATTATCAGATTCTACTAACACATCATGTGGAGGACTAAACTTCAGATCATGATCATGATTAAAAGATGAGTAGGAAGGTAAGATGTAACATTTCTGTGGGGCACGAGACAAGTATGAAAAGGGAGACAATTTATATAACTTTAACGTTGAAAAAGTATATAATATTTTAATTATTATATATGCTCATCCAAGCCATGCATACGTATATAGACATGAAGACAGCTTGATATAATATTATTTTAGGGGACAGAATTAATATTCGGCAATCGGCTCATACATTCCCGCATCTTAATTCTCAACATGAAAAAGATACATTTTAATTTCTGATATTAATTTAATTGCTGATGGTGTCTAGCTAAATAATATTCTCCTTTGCATTCAAATGGATTCGTGAAAGTAAATAAATTGGAAAACGTTGAAAATTGGGTTAGTGTGTGAGGGTTGTTGACGGCATGTGAAATTTAGTACCATATTATCCCGAGTTCTTATTCAGTGCATACGATTGCACACGTCAGGCTAAATTTTTTGGTGATTAGCTATAATTAATTACTGCGATTTAACTCAAATTCATAATTTTAAATAGTGCAGACTAATATTTAGGGTTCGATTTGATCTCATTAAGCCAGTGAAGTGCTAGAATTATTAAGTATTTTTTTCTAACCAATATCTATTATTGCATTGATGAAACATAGTAAAACTTACAATTTGTTTTTAATATTAATCTTAAGCTTTATCTATAAATTTAGGGTCTTTTTGAAATTATCTTTGGGAGATTCAAAAGTGATTTTAAAAATCTAAAAGTTAATTTTAATATTTAATAAATTTTTTTAGAAATTATTTATGGCAAAATTATTTGATCCCATAGTAGATTTTGAAAAGTAAGAAAAAATAAAATTTTAAAATCTAATTTTGAGAATCACTTTTATACTTAATATAATTCCATACATATTCTCATATATAGATATAAATCCAAAATTATCCTTCTTAGTTAGAAAATAAATTAAAGGGATTATTATTGTTGTTGTTGCTATTGTTGTCATCATTATCATCAATTATATTGAGATAGCAAAATAAAAAATAACATTAATAATATAAAATATTATTTTAGTTATCAATAATTATATGTACACAATAAAAAATATGTACATGTTTATAAATGTTTAAATAAATTTTAATCAACATTGTGTCTAATTCAGTAATTTATATTGTTGCAGTGGTTTAGCAGTAAGATATATCAAATACATACAACAATTTTTAAACTTAGAGTATTTTTAATAATAAATTTTGCTAAATATTTAACTGATTCTTTTCAATTATAACAATAATTATTTAAGAAGAAAAGGTGTTACTAAACTCACACTTAATCTTTTGAGTCAAAATGGTTGCACTAATATGAATTTAAAGCCCATGTTCATCACATTGTATCTTATTTATGTTTTGCTTCAGTTCCAGCAAACCTCCATTGCAGTTTCTTCACACGCTTTTTTTTTTCGGTCTCTATCTTGGTCTTTCAAAGATCCACGTTTTATGTGGTGAAAATGTGTCTATTAAGATCTATCATTAAAATGAATATTAGACCATGTCATGTCTATCAAAACTTAAGACTTTTATTTAAAGGTAAGTAAAATAATATTTATAAAAAAAAAGAGCAGAATAATGTGTATAATTATCAAGCTAAAGGTCCACCCTATAATAATTTTCGTGACATTTGTGATTCTAATGCCTTTCACGTTGTCACATGTTTTTCATTTCGTTTTACTTCTGCCTTCCATTATAAGATTATTCTACACAAGAAATAAGGAATCTACGTGGCCGGCTTTGTATTCTAAAAGAGCTGCCTCAATTTCCATTGTCATTAGGTAGAACTATGGATTATTTCAAACCAAAACAATGGACTCCCAGATACTATTAATCTCTTGCTGTTGCATGTAATTTCAGTCAACAATAAACACTAATTACCCCCCACAAAAAAGAAAAAAAGAATGGGCAGAATATTCCATCTTTGGTGAAATGAAATATGAAAAAAATCAAAAGTCTCGGTTGCACTGACTTGTCAAACAGTGAGTGGAAACGAATGAATCGCACGGACTTAAATGAAAACATCAGTCCATCTCCTTTTATTCTTAGCTATCCTTTTCTTATATATATATATATATTTTATATAAAATTTGCATGGCTTAAAAACTTGTCTAGATGGGAATACTTTCACCAACCATTTTTTTTTTTAATTTTTATATTCGTAGCAGTTGTGAAGCTTCTTTGAAACTTGAATGCCTTATTCTAAATTGAAAGATTATAAAATTATTATGGCACATCAACGCATGAATGCATGCAAGAATCACATCATGCATGGTGATAATTAATGTAAATAATGCATGATTCACGACCAAAGTGAGCAGAGATTTGTTTAAATAAACATAAAACGACAGACATGCTCATTCTAATATATGAAAGGTAGATCCGCATTAATAGGCTCGCGTATTCTCATGCAAGATAATAATAAAAACATAGTTAGAATAAAATAGTATACAATTGTAAGAAAAGGGGGGTTCTAAAACACTGTTGGGGGTTGACTTCGCAGGCTAGGAGTTGGAGAGTGAATCTTTTTTCAGACTTTATTTTAATTTAATGGCGACATGTATTTGTGCCTTCCTCAGTTCAGTTCCTCATGTGCTACTTAATTAGTCCACGTTGATGAGGGATTTGCTGATCAAATTATATATAATCTGCTTACATATATGAATCGAGCCATAATACAATTATTGTAGACCAAAAGGTGAATTTTTACTAAATATGAGTTTAAAATTCTAACAGCTAGACACCTAAATTTGGCGCAAAGGTGGGCTAAAATGGACTTATATACCCGATATTGTGCTATAATAAAATTAACCTAGACCTTCGAACACAATCTAAAACATTTGGTGTCATTTTCTCCCACTTGTTGCACATATGCTTATTATTTTTGCGGAGGATTATCAATTATGCACTTGAATATTGTAACGGATTAGGGAGCCCTAGAGAGGAACGCAGGGAGAGTTGTGAAGCGTCAAATTTCACGTGCCTTTCGCAAGTTGATGATAATACTAGAAGGGTTTGGGTTGTTTGTGAGTTGCTGTTTTCGACAGCTGGTTGCAGAGCTTCCTAATTATTTTTCTTTCACTATTTTATGGGCAAATATCATCATCGAATATTATATAGTAAAAAAAAAATGAAGGAGACTCATTGACCAACTTCAACTGAAGATTGAGATACCTTTTGATCATCTTCAGAAAAAATATTAAAAGATCATTGATATGAAATTATACATTAATTAACTTTTGCCCATTTGGTGTACGGATCCAATGGCGCTCTATCTTAAAGAATTAACACGATAAAATGAGACTTCAAGCCCTCCATGAGTTGTGTTTTCAAAATAGCGGTAGGATTAAGTTTACCGAACAAGGACTTACCTTGATTTGATGTGTCAAAAGATTCTTTAAAGTAATAAATTCAAAGGAACCTTTTTAAAAAAGTTTCTATTGTTCCACTTAAGTTTCTTTAAAAAATATATATATACATATAGAAGAGGATCCTAAATTAAGTGGCCTATAACATTTTCAAATTTAGGTTCAGATTTTGTTTACCAATTTTTATGAAGCAAGCATGATTTAAACATCAGATCTCTTGTAGTATCCATCCCCCACGGGCATGAAATTAATATATGTAAACAAATTAAAAGGACAAGAATAAAGCAAACGCCAACTCTAACAACGGCTGCTGCAAGATCCTTGTGATCGATAGTAACAGGGACTAACAAAAGGGAAAAACCCTAATTAATGTGTTGGCTTTGCGAAAATAGGTCAATCATTTCACGGCTATCCACGTGGGAAGAATGAAAAAGTTCATTTGCAACTCATTCAACCACTTTATGCATCCCTATCAACACCAAAAAGAAAAAAAAAAAAAAGAAAAATTATACATCAATAATTAAAACATTCAAGAAATTAATTCATCATCAATTAAAATGCAAGGATTTTAGCTTTGATTATCGGAGATTTGGATAGCTAACTAATTTAGGTTTTCAATTATTTACTTCATTAAGGGAGAAGCAAATTTGGGAAACATGCACGACGGTGACGTGGCAAGAATAAGTCAGAATGGAGCAGAGCCCGTGATTCCCGATGGAAAGTCATTTTGTTAATCTTCTTTTGTGTCTGGTTCTGCATCGATTATATATCTATAGCATCACTCCACACATACATGCTTCATTTACGTACTTAGCTGATGGCTCAGTCACTTATTGCTTCTTAATTACTTGAACAGTGCATGTCAATTTGGTTAATTAATAGTGGATTTTAGTGTCCAAATTTAATTTCACGACTTTAAACATACGCAAATGCAACATAAAACTAGAAAATGTAACGAGTCGTAATTTTTAGGTGCAAATTACATACAGAAAAAAAAAATTATTAAGTTTAGGTTTCTTCCTATGATAGAATTTGTATTTTCATTTTTGGTTATTCTTCCTATGATAGAGTTCTTACTTTTGATTATGGCAGGGTTTCTTGAAATTGATAATTGCATCAGAAATATTTCATGTCTTTGGTATATTTTTAAGGTTAATTTATTCAGTGGAAATAAGAATAAAGGAGAATGCTGTAGCGATAGAGAGTTGACAAAATACCCACAAAAATAACGATAAACTAATGTTAGTTTACTGTATTTATAATAAAGTGATTAAATCGACACGGATTTATTGTTGGTCAGCATTTTGTCTAAATATAATTGCTCAATGACTAATATTTCGCACTTTAATTAGGCAGGAATTTCCAAGATTTGTTCATTTTGCCTAGTGACAAATTAAGAACAAAAGTCCACTTTGAAGTTCTTTTTCAAGTTCAAATTAGCTAGGTTCCGACAGAAGGAGTTTAAATTTATTCTTTTCTGAAATATAGTAAATTGTAACGTATTTGTCTGACAAACTTTCTATATTATTTTGTCATTTTTAATTCTCTTTGGTCATGCCAAGTTAACCTATACGTTCATTTCACTGTATAATATTATTGTTGTTTTTTTTAAAAAAAAAAAAGATTTTCCCCATGATTGATATCGATGGTCGGTACATCCACACACATACATACACATACATAAACACATGACATAACATGGCATGCACAACATACAAATCAAAGTTTAGGTAAGTGATAGTTTACAAGTTCAAAGGGGAAAGGAAAGAGAAATTAATTGGCAAAGTCTTCTATCTTCTAAGTCAAGACTCAAGATCTAGGGTTTCCATTTATCTTCGATCTCTAGAATTATTTTTCTTCTGAAGGTTTTCGCATACTGAGATCGATGTTTCTTTTTCTTTCAAACACTGGTTCTTCTCTGTTACATGCCATAGAAGCAACTGGCTTGAACAAAGTAGGTAGATGTAAAGTTTAATTTCTAAAGCTGTGGAAGTGCTTCAATTTAGCCTAGCTTGTGTTAACAATATTCAGTTTCATGATCTGAAGTTTTAGAGGTGTTAATTTAAAAGAAGAATATGGAAGGGAGTGAGGGCACTGAGTGTTCAAAAACATGCCCTAACTCTAGTGATGAAATTCCTGATGATGAGGGCGAAAGCGAGGAGAATGATGATGAAAGCAGCAAGCCTAAAAATGGAGGAAGCTCAAGCAACAGTACAGTTGAAGAGAATGATAAGAAGCCACCAGTTAGGCCTTACGTTAGATCCAAGATGCCGAGGCTCCGGTGGACACCTGATCTTCATCTTCGCTTTGTACATGCTGTTGAAAAACTCGGTGGACAAGAAAGTGAGTAGTCCACCCATGATATACTTTTCCTTTTCTTTTTCTTCAATTTTCTAGCAATTTTAGTGCTAATTTATTATGATTATTTTTTAAATTTGATGCAGGAGCAACGCCTAAGCTAGTTCTTCAAATGATGGATATCAAAGGACTTAGTATTGCTCATGTCAAGAGCCATTTACAGGTTATATAAATGTTTGATTAATTTAGAAAACACCCACAATAATCTATAATTAATTCCTCAAATTTTGTTTCATTAATCTGTATCTTCAAATAATTTGACATCTAACAATATTTTATCTAATTTTGCATTTGGTTTTTTTTTTCCAGATGTATAGAAGCAAAAAGATTGATGATCCAGGTCGAGGTATACACTTAATTTCTTCATTATAATTTTAGTTTCAGAGCAAAATATTAGGGTTTCTAATCATTGATCCAAAACTAAAGCATAAAAGTGGGTCTTTTACTGACAGCCATGGCAGATCATAGGCATCTTGTGGAAAGTGGAGATCGAAATATTTATAATCTCAGCCAGCTTCCCATGCTACAGGGATACAATAATCAAAGCCAAGCTTCTGGTTTCAGGTACAAAAGTCAATTACAATCCAATTAATATACTGATACATACACATACCCTTTTTAGGTTTGATATTTATGAATTTAATTTCACTTGCTTTAATCTTTTGAAGATATGGGGAAGCTTCTTGGAGTACTGCTCGTGAGTATTTAATGCGCAACCCTTACGTGAGCCGGAGTTTAATTGATGAAACTAGATCTAGATTATATGGCACGGTGGCTGAAAAGATCTTCGATGGCACCAATTGCAACTGGCCTAGTAACAACAATTTTCGCATGAGTACTACGAGTAGTGCTCTCTCTTATGGTGCAAATTCTACTTGGAAAATGCCTGAATTGAAAGAAGAAATTCAAACATCTTTTAACCGTAATCGTCATCCATGGCAAGCACAATCAAGATTACGCCCAATTGAGCTCAACCCGGTACGCCAACAGCACACGAAAATAGAAGAACAAAAGAGTGCTACCATGAAAAGAAAAGCTACGGATTGCGGCAAGCTTGATTTGGAACTATCTTTAAGGCTGAGACGTAGCAGCAATGAGGAGGAGAGCCGGCCGCCGCGGCAAGGCTCATTGGAGGAGAAGATCAATAAAGTTGATAGTGAGTTATCTTTATCTTTGTACTCACCGTCTTCATCATCTTCAAAACATAGGAGGTTGATGAAGGAAGGAGAAGATCATAGTAATAAGGAGCGTGCAACTAAAAGGGCAAGTACTCTAGATCTCACTATATGAATTAATGAGACAATTCTAAGTGAGATCTTGAGGTACTTATCCAAATATTGATGCATGCATTATGTGATATTGTACTTGTACCGTTATACAAAAATTATAATTTTCATCTTATTTCTTCTGCCGTTTCATTAGCATTATTGTCTGAATGCCTGTCTGATTTTGAGTTTTTAATTTACCACACAGCTACTTATATATATCTCTAAATATATGAGCCATTGGCCATATGCTCTGATTAGTTACTGCCTCGTTAATTGAAAACACCTAAACTTCCTGGCAGGCAAGTGAGGCCTAATAATTATACAATTGTGCTGGGCACATACCTAGTGATTACTAAAAAAAAAAAAGAAAAATCATTTATATATATTTATTATCAGTTTCGCTTCACTCCATGTCAATCTGTTGTTTTTAATTCCGTGTAATTGTTTGAGTTTTTTTTTCCTCGATTAACTCACGCAATATGTTGTTTTTAAGTCGGTCTAATTGTTTAAGGTTATCAGAGGATTGAATTTTAATTGTTCACATGTTTCTAGAGGGGAATTCAGTAGTTGATGCATGGCTGATATGAGTTTAAGTTCCCTTCATTTCATTTCTACGGTGGATATCCCATCCATGGCGATTCATAAAGAGTTAATTTCTTCTTAGTTATATTATGGATTTTAAATTTTCTTTTCCACGGCGAGACACTCCTACTCTAGTGATTCAAATGGAGATATTTATCAATCAACATGGGTTTGGCATTCCTTTCTTTTGACAGTAAGTGTTATGATTCCTAAAATTTGTATGTTTTACGTATATACATAATTGTTTTTTGATACATGAGTAACTTATAAGTACAGACTATCCCTTAAAGTGTTATAAAGAAGCTGTGCAACATTTAGAGTCCTTATACAACACACTATAGAAGGGTGAATCCGCAATTTATAAAATGATTATATGTACAGGCTCTTTCAATTTAAGGATCCCAAACATTACATAGTCCGGAAACTCGTTCACAACATTGTAAATTACTTTTTTACCGTGATTCACAGGGTTGTTCAATGCATGTTCAGTTCTAGCTTCACCCCTCCATGTCAATCTATTGCTTTTATGTTGGTCTAATTATTTTCACTAAGTGTGCTATTCTTGTTATGGATCCCCTTACTCCTATTACTGATAATGTCACTCTTTAAGATGCCTCTTCTTTAGTGATTCATTTAAAATAAATAAACGAAATGTAGTATGTGATTAAATGAAGTTCTCCATGTTTATCAAATTTCTGGACCATGATCCATACTTTTGACAACTTATACAAAGGAAACTGGCAAACTTATTAATTTTCATTAAGCTATTGGAACAAAGATTTTGATTTCCTCAAGAGCTCAGAATCCAGATGGAGGATTTTCATTTTCCTGCTCCTAGCAACCTATAGGCCAGACCCAGGGCCTCTTTCTCTTCCATAAGAGCTTGGAATTCAGCTGCAGCCACGCATGTTTTCCAATTATATTAAATATATATATATATATATATATCAAAGTCCATCAATTATATGTGTATATAATATTCTAGAGCTAACAGCTATCTCAAATTACCTTCTTTGGCAGCTGTCTCATTCTCCAGAGCTTCCATCATTTCCTTCATCTCACTGTTCATTTTTCCAAGCAGCTTGCACTCAGTCTCATAGTAAGAAACTAGTGGCAGCAGCACTGATAATCTGGCCTATACTTACATAAACCATAGAACAAGAAATTGATCTAAGAACGTATTAACACAGTTTTGTGCGTGGACAATTCAACAAGACCTTGGTTCTAATACTATGTTCGTTCAACAATGTCTCTCATCAAGAGAATTTATATATAAGACAATGTCTCTAATACTTTATTGAAGAAACCATTGACCCGCAAGTAACCAAAGGAATAAGGAGACTTTCAAAAACACTAATTAAATAGAGATTAAATAATAAACTAATAAATTAAGAATACATCCGATATTATTTCACCTCTTCATTGTCTATTTCTTTCTTGAGTTTTTCCGTGTAGGCCAATTTTCGAAGTCTAGACCTTTGAGCAGACACTCTGTTTGCAAGCAATCTGCTGAAAAAGAAACTAAAGAATTTTAGTTAAAATTTGTATATACAGATAATAAACAAAAAGGAAAAAAAAAATCCAACCGTTTCATCCTCTTGGGGCCCTTGCCATGGCCATTGCTAGCAACGTTTTTTTGAGGCTCAATTTTGCCAGAAGAATCAACTGGAGTTAGGGCTCTCACTTCATTATTTGCCGAGCTTGGTTTCTTGTCTGATGAATAATTAAGATGGCGATCATCACCATTACAAGTTTCCACGTCTCCTTCAAAGGAGAAATTATCTCCAACACCAATCGTGATCAGATTGGTACTGCTCATCAGAGCTACAGAATCACTAGCCGATCGTCGAAGCGATGCCAAATTCTCCATGCTAATGCAAGAAGATGATGAAAAGCTTCGTGTTCGATTCAACATTCTTGAATTAATATTTTGAACCTGTAAAACAAATTGTGGCATCCCATTTAGTTATCTAAAATAATTAACGAAGAAAAAGAAAAATTCAATGAGCGACTTCACCTTGTAGCCTTACTAAATGGAAGAAGCACAAATTAGCTAAGAGCTGGCAATTCTACAGATTGCCCACAGCCGTTTATATACAAGTTTCTCAAATTTGAAAATTGAATGCCTAATTTTTTATTTTTTTTTAACACAGTGGAAATTATCCATTGTCAACATTCAAAAAACGCGAAAAAATACATGGTAAGTGTATCTAATATTACATAGCAACACAACTTAGCTTATCAAATTGTGAATTTATTGGCTATTGATTAAAGAATACATGGCAAGTGTATCTAATAAGAGACAAATTAACTCAAGCACTTACTTATACCTGTACTCTGCTGCATCCACGTTTATATGTATTAATGGGTACATATTTTTTCTGTCACATTTTTTTGGTAAGATAATTAGCAAATTGTTGTATATAGGTACTTGATGACAGCGAAATTTTTCATTTTCTTTACGAAGCATGAATGCCAATATCCAACTCATATTTCAATTACTATTTACCAACTAAAGAAAATAGGAGGAAAAATCCAACCATGTTGTGAATTCTTAACAGGGTATTTGTAAAAGATTTTTTTCCCAGTCTAGAAAATTTTTATTATTGAATTTTATTTTTGATTATTTTGACAGCAACTTTCATTTGTAACTTGTAAGAGAGAAGCTTTTAACAAATCTCTAAAATCCTTGTAACACCCCTTTTAAATGCTATTTCTAAAATACTTACAGTGTAATTGGTAAAATACATATTCGTATATTATTAACCAACTCTTTCCATTTTATCCAAAAAATACTTCTTTTTAAATTGCATAGAAATCCTAAAATATAAAATGGACGAGTCTACTTGCACACTAAAAAAGTACATTGGACACTCAAATTTTAATCATATTAAAACGTCTTTAATTGTGAATTATTTTAAGGATGTTTAGTAATCAAATTTGAATGTCCAATATAATTAACTAAAATTATGTGATTTTTGACACCCTTCTAAACACACCCACTAAAAGTTTTTAAAACCCTAATATTTTCTTTCAATTATATTAAACCTAAACTGACATAAAAGATATATGAGACAGATTTTTCAATAAAATTTTTAACGAAATTGATATCTGTATTTGCTTGAAAGAGATGAAATTAAGTGGATATCATTCTAAATTTACTTTTTGAGAGTTTTCCCAAAAGTAATGGGCATTTTTATTTTCTCAACACTTCTTCAATTTTATAATTTTTAGGAACTTGTACATTGGACTAGATGGAGATTCCTTTAAAGTTACACGCGTTGAAGATGAAAAATTTTATGAAAATTAGATTTTCTACTAATATAGTAGGTAATAAACCCCAAAGAAAAAAGTTGGTGAAAAAAAAAAGGGCGGGTGATATAAGTGCGAGAAATAGTAAATTAGAAAGCTGTTAGATTGATGTCATGAGCGTGTAAGAGGAAAAAGAAAGAGAGGGATAAGAAAGGGGGTTGTTGGTTCATTGAGGCTATTTTTAGAAATTTTTTTTTTCTAGTATACTAAGTAATAGTTTATATTTTAATTTGATGAGTGAGTGTTTAAAGTGCGAATTGTCTGTCATTCATAAAAAAATTATCTTAATTTTTTTATTATATAATTTCTATTTTAATTGTTCAATGAGTAAAATTTAGGAAACAAATTTCGCCCACCGTGGGGATCGAATCCACAACCAAAAGGTAAAGAGCCTTGCGCTCTTCCAATTGAGCCTGACCGGCCGTAGTTTTCATTGGCGTTTAGAAATCATATTGATAAGTGAAAACAAAGCTTAAAGCTCTCTTAGTCTCTTTTAAAAATACATTATGACCCACAATTACTCAAATTACATTAAGTATAACATACACACTTCACAACAACCACACAAATTATGTGGGCCCATCATTTATGTGGTTGTTGTAGAGTGTGTATGTTACATTTAATGTAACATATGGACTCCCTTATAATTATAATTGTTGATTTTGGATTTTGGACTGTTTATACATCTTTTTTGCCAACATGTAAAGTTGTAAACCCCACAAATGATGAAAAAGTAGAACGGAATAATATTGAGCAGTACGTGAAGGGTCCGGTTAATTTGCCACATTTTGTAACTTGCAAGGTACCCATAAATTTGTCATTTTGTGATCCAATCATTGGATCCAACACAACAATTACAAAAGTAAATCTAATGGCAGAGCCACAGGGATGTATTTACTTGGGTTTTTAACATTGGAATCTCTCCTGTTTACATAATTATTATTATCTCACACTCTCACCCCAGATAATCATCCTCCGCTCTCTTTCGCACCGAATCCATGAGTAATCTTTAGATTATCATTTTTTCTTCTGTCTTAGTTGTTATTTTATTTTTTTTAAATAAACATTTTGATTTATTGGTTAAGTTATTAAATGACATGAACAAGGAAAAAATTGGGAATTTTGAAAAGATTTTTGTTATTGATATTAGATAATTACAGTGCATGATATAGTGTTTGTCCATGAGAGTCACGATCTCTTAAATACAAAATAAACCCTACCATTACTATCTAATCTCAACAAGACATATCCTTTGAATTATTCATTCAATACATCAATATTCCATTCCCCAATATTGCTATTAATTCCCAAATCTACTACCACCATTAATTATCCATAACACCAAGGAGGTACAAAACATTAAAGCTGAAAAGGGAAAAGAAAACGAGTTATCATTTACTCTTTTTTTTTTTATTTCTCTAATTTTATTATAGGACCAAAATAGTGCTAAGTATTGGCAGAATTATTATATCTTGTTGTTAAGTGTATATTTGGTAAAATGTATAGATACTTATAATGAGTTTACTAATTATTGTTTAATAATGATATAATTAATGTAAAAATTTCTACTAACTTATTGATTTGATTTTTATGAACTAAAATAAAAATTGAAAAGAGATTTTGTCTCTTTTTTTTTTTTTTGCTTAAGAGAAACAAATAAAGTAAAGTTCTTCTAATTGGTCAAAATCTAAAAGATTTATTCAGTGTTTGGTTAAACATCTTTCAGATCAGACCCAAAATTCACAGTTCAAGCTTTTACTAATAATAATACAGTTTGAGATGGATAAGTTATTTTAGTGTTTGCACTTGTTTGATCAAATTTAAATATAGTTTCAACACTTTAAGTATTTTCTCTCTAATGTTAATAATTGAAATTTTGAGTTTTAAGGTAATTGGGATAGATCAAGATCCTCTTATTATTTGATCTTGTTCTTAGTAAAATTCACTCAAGTAATTAGTGATCAATAAATTAAAAATAAAATTAATTAAATGTTAATCATATATCAGTATTAAAGGTAAGGTGGCACGAGATTTTTAAAAGTTTTGGATAGTTTAGATGTAAAGGATCCTAATCGAGTTGGGATATGGAAATGATTAGATAGTATGGGGGGGGGGAGAGATAAAAGTTGAATCTTCTCTATTCTCAATGAAAATAGAAATAAATTTTTATTTGTATTGACAAAAATTGATCATTAGACCAATTGACCATGTCAAAAATTAACTAAATAAGCTTACCATCTTTGGAGATCACCATCAAACCACTGCAGCAAAATCAACTTAAAAACATGAGACCAAACACAGCTAACAACAAATCTAATATAATTGATTGATTTACTATAAATTCCCTTGTTGTTTATATATATATCCCTCTTATTGTCTTTGAAAATTCAAAAATATAAAAGTACCAATGAAATTCAAAAAAAGAGAGAGAGATGAAAAAAAAAATTAAAACTAACCAAAAAGAAAAGAAAAGAAAAGAAACGTGAAGGAGAAGGATCGACAAGAAGAGAGAAAGAGAGATAGTAATTTTTAAATTAGGGCTTATTTATTAAAATCTCGAAACCTATACTTTTTATTATTTTCCGGAAACAATATGGATTGTTATGTAATTCTCCCAAAATTATGATAAGGTACAATGGTTGCTGGCAAGATAGTTTATCCGTGAATGCGACATAACGGCATATAATTAAATTTGCATTATTAATGGGGCCTTCCTACATTTGATTCTTCTTCCTAGATCCAAACGAAGGTAAATAAGGCGTACCTTTTTTGACCAAGCAGTCCTTCAGTACGATTTTTATTTTTTATTTTTTTATTTTACTTCATATATATTTACTAGTCATCTGTTGCAAGTACTTGTATTTTACTTCAAAGAAATTGAGCCCTTCTTAAAGACTCCTTTTATTTAATTTCCAAGGAATGTAATAACCAATCCTTGGAGGCATTGTTTTAAATAAGAGCAATGGTCTAATCACGAATTAATAAGAGCGTCGCATCAATTTGTATAAAAATTTCTAATTGTTACTCTTTATAAGTTAATATAATTTGATACATTGCAATACTAATTTCGGTAATATTGTGAAATATCTCGTTAGATTTTGATATTTGGAAATGCCAGATGTATCTGACTGACACCACAAGTTAAAGCAAACATGAAAGATCTTTCATCCATTCTTTCCACCGAAAACTACATTCTTAATCGTTAACAGGAGAATAAAGAAGCTGCAAAATGATAACCAAAAACCAAAAACAAAAATATTTTGTCACGTCCAGGCGCATGGCCCCATCTCAGCAAAAGCAATACATGATTAATTTTGTACATTGTACAGAAGAAATTAATTGAACGAGCAGCAACCTAGTTAGCTAAACAGAAACAGAAACAGAAACAGAAACAGCAACAGCAAGTCAGCAACACCCTCTGGGTTTGCTTGCAGTTCATAGCTCTTTCCGTCGAGAAACGATCAGATGCGCAGTAAGCTTTGATACGACGGCGTATTCATGCTACGCTGATTGATGCGTACGTTGTCGAGCTTATTTCTTCATGTTCGTGTTGCAACTTTGATTGTTGACTACCAAGATTATGAGCTGCTTTGAACTGAGCAACGGGCAACTTCCTCGGCAAATCTTGCTCTAATGAGCCATGTTTGTGCCGATGAAGATGGTGCCCCCGAGACTGAGACTGAGATTGTGACTGATTCTTCTTATTGTAAAGAAAGACTAGAAGAACTGAAAGGAAAATGAGAAAAAGCAAGATAATAATAAGCATCATAATCTCACCATGAAGCGCAAATTTGGGATCCTCAGACACGCGAAGCTCATCTTCTTGCGTGCTGTTTTTGTTGTTAGGTGACATGGAATCAGACAATGGAGCGATACTGGCCATCTGTAGCTCTTAGGTATAGAATTTGCTAGTTCAAGTTTTGAGGATTTTGATGACGATCAGCATTCAGCCATGTGGCTATCTATCTGCTAGAGGAATTTTGAGTGTAAATTAAATGAAGCCAAGACAAACGGGGGGAAAGAGCCAAAAGATTTAAGCTGAGTAGGAATGGATGGTCATTATTAACATTGCCCTCAATGCACTGTTGGATAAGCATCTTTCAGAGCAATAGGTTGATGTGTTATGTGTAATTCATGATTCATGTTTTATTGATAAAATTCAAATCATGGATGTCCTTTTCGTGCATGTGACGACACATGAGTTCAATTATGTGGCCGGTTTTATCTTCACGCATTCAAATGCCGTCACTTTCTCTACAAGTTCCTTGAAGCAGCTTTGTAAATACGTCCTAATATTTATTTAGCGTTTGTTTTCTTACTATTTTATTACTTCGCGATAGACTTACCAGGGTCCATAAATGTCGATGCTTAAAGTGGGTACGCAACTTCGCATGTGGATGTCAGTCACTCAACCCAAACATTCTGTTCTGTCTAGACGTGGAAATTTTATTCGTTAAATTACTTAAATTTATTTATTCGTAAGTAAATATCATTTTTCTTTATTCTTTTAAAAAAATTTTATTACATATTAAATAAACTAAGCTCCACTCTTATCTTGATTATAATCTTATTAATAAAGTTTCCAAAAAAAAAATCTTACTAAATAAAGATTACACAAGCCCGACTTCCCAGGCCCCAACGTTATTAAGGATAGATTAGCCACACAAAAAAAAAAAAAAATTGTTATGTGTTACTACTTGTAAACCTATGAAACCCTAGGGTACTTTATTTATTTATGGCTCAGTAAGACGGCATCTCTTAAACTGCACAATATCACAAAATTAATACGAGGATTACATGATTATTATGACAATGGAATGGAGTAAAGATAAAAAAAATTCCCATTAATTTTCAATAAATGTAATTTAACATTTTGACACGGTCACTAGGTAGTAATTACAATTAGGCGTCAGTCTACTTAAAAAAATCTCTTGAATAAAAATAAATGCAATTTTAACATTTCGACACAATTAAATTGTACGACAGAATGCACGTGGAGAGACAATTGAATTACTATCGAGGCATAATTTTAAAAAATAATTATGTGGTTAATTCTTCTACAATTTAAAAAATTATTAGTATAAATTTCTATTTTATAGCAAAAATCAAAATTAACCTCTAGATTTTTATATAAAAATTTAAATAAAGGACAGCTGCTAACTTATATTATATGTAAATTACACTTAAACCAAAAGTAATTTCTTATTTATCTGACTAGTAAAAACAGCATATGGGCGAAAGATACCTTGCGTGCGTATTCATGTGGTGTGTAATCGATATAACATATGGACATGATTGGTGATGTCTTCAAAATATGTGATCCCACATGAAGTGACATGGAATTTATGCGCTAAGAATTTTCATGGACAGAAAAACTTGGTCATATAAAACAAGAAACAACGGCCCGATTTATGTGGGTGGGCCTCTGAGGCTAATTCCTCTATAAAATGGTGTTTTTGAAGATGATAATTGAGAATGAAAAAGATGTTTTTTTTGGAATGAATTGTGTTTAGTATCAAGTTTTCTAAAATTGAAAACAAAAAAAAAAATTGTTTAGTACCAATTTTAAAAAGATTAGGTGGGACTCAATTGAATTAAAAATAATATAAATTATGTGAAATAAAATTTAATGATATTTTATTTAATTTAATGCAGTGCGACCCAAATTTTTTTTTAATCTTATTATACAGTAATTTCAAACAAAATCTATGGAAAATTAAAAAAAAAGTGTTTTCCAACCTTTCTTCATGTTTTAAAAAAAGTTTTTTTTTTAATTTTCAAAATATGTTTCAGAAAACATGTAACAAAACGTACGTTTTATTTTTTATTTTTTCATTTTGAAAAAAAAGGGAAAACAAAATGCTATCACATACACTCTTACTCTCTCAGGGACCTAATAATATTCTTCTTCATCCTTATAACATGTATTTGTGATTGTTTTGTTGGAAATTGTAAAATATTATTTGTTTTGGGCATCAAATTTTCCAAGACAAATGTAGGAATAATAAAATCCGGATGGATCTGGATGTAGGTGCATCCAGATCTCGATCCAGATTAAACTTTTGGCATCCGGATCCAAAAACAAATATGCAGATCCAGATGCAGGTAATATCCACACAAATTGTGGGTGGATATTTCGAATATTCGGATTCGCATAATAATAATTTTAAATTTAATAATTTACATAATAATATTAAATAAAATTCAATTATAATGTAACAATCAACAATTTAACATCAATTCAACATAAATAACACCATAAATTCACAAACAATAATTTCACAATATAAATCAAACATAAAAAAAAAAATCAAAGGTAAAAATTGATTTATTACAATATTCTCTTATTATTATTATTATTAATTTTTTTTAAACATATTTTTCAAAGTTAATGAAGATTATAGAGTTAATTATGTTTATAGATTTAAATAAATAATTTAATTTCTATATTTTTCCACTGAAATTTAATTAAATAAATAATTTAATTATAAAATAATGCAGATTCGGATATAAAAATTTAAATAAATAATTTTATTAGTATAAATTTCTATTTTATAGCAAAAGTCAAAATTAACCTCTAGATTTTTATATAAAAATTTAAATAAATGACAGTTGCTAACTTATATTAATATTATATGTAAATTAAACTTAAACCAAAAGTAATTTCTTATTATCCCTTATTTATTTGACGAGTAAAAACAGCATATGGGAAAAATATATATATATATCCCTTGCGTGTGCATTCATGTCGTGTGGAATCGATATAACGTATGGACATGATTGGTTCATGTCTTCAAAATATGTGAACCCACATGAATTGACAGGCAATTTATGCGCTAAGAATTTTCAATTTTTCATGGAAAGAAAAACTTGACAATATAAAACAAGAAACCACGGCCTGATTCATGTGGGTGGGCCTCTGAGGCCCGTTACCCATCACTAGGGTGCATTTTTTAGATCACGTTCAAAATGGTGTTTTTGAAGATAATAATAATTGAGAATGAAAAGGATGTTTTGAAAAATGATATTTTTTCAGAATGAATTGTGTTTAGTATCAAGTTTTCTAAATTGAAAACAAAAAAATTGTTTAGTACCAACTTTAAAAAGAGTAGGTGGGACTTAATTGAAATAAAAATAATATAAATTATGTGAAATAACATTTAATAATATTTTATTTTATTGAATGCAGTGCGATCCAAATTTTTTTAATCTTATTATACAGTAATTTCAAACAAAAATTTATGGAAAATACATGTGTTTTCCAATCTTTCTTCATATTTTTAAAAAAAAGTTTTTTTTTTTTATTTTCAAAATATGTTTCAGAAAACATGTAACAAAACGTAAGCTACATTTTAATTTTTTTTTTCATTTTGAAAAAAAGGGAAAACAAAACCGCTATCACACTCTTACTCTCTCAGGGACCTAATAATATTCTTCTTCATCCTTATAACATGTATTTGTAATCGTTTTCTTGAAAATTGTAAAATATTATTTGTTTTGGGCATCAAATTTTCCAAGACAAATGGCAGTCTTTTCTCTAATAATGAATAGATGTATAACTGTGCTGTGTCATGTTGAATTGTTTATCAGGCAAGCATCACTGAAACACCCCATTTGTTAAAGCCTGTTAAAACCTTTGGATAACAGGTAATAATCTGGTTCAAATCGAGACATGATTCAAGATGGGTTTTGTCCGTTTGGATTAGAGACTTGAATTTAGTATGGTGTAGTGTACAGTATTCTGGTACAGCTTTGTTGACTTTTGGATTGACTGTACACTAATTGGCCACCAAAAACTCACGTAGAACTGATCGCACGAAATGACGAACTCTAAGATCCATGCCTTCAAATGGGATGACCCAAGAGGATATCCCTATGCTTTGAGTCGTTGATCGCTTTTGATCTAAGTGCTGAAATGTTGCCACATCATCAAACATGACAACAAATCATTTTGTATTCAATTAAGTAACGCTTGAATTATTGGATCCGAGTGCATCATATCCATTATGAAGAGAGAGAGAGAGTTAAATATTTCCTTGAGGAAGTTTTCAATGACACAACAAATCATTTTGTCATTTTGAAATGACTCCACCAAAAGTAAGTTAAATGAACAATGATGGCATATAACATACGTTTCTCGTCGTCGGTTGGTAGCAGAGCTGCATGCCAGAGGAAATTCACGAGCATATACATAAAGTGCCTGCTTGTTTGAGCTCTTCAATGGGCACCGTCCCCGGCAAGTGTGATGGAAATGGAAACTTTACTGGTTTCATGGAAGTACATACCATCATGATGCTGCTAGAAACGTACCGGGTCAGTTGAACGTAATAATTGCTCTCAAAAGAGGATCCAGTTTATTGTTGAGGCATCTGTTAACAAATGAGCTGATAATAATATTGGGCCAATATTCCCAGCTCAGCCCAAATCCCAGGATTAGCCCAAATCCCAGGACAAACAGCATGAGAGTGCTAGCTGGTACCCATCCTTCAGAAGTAATACTTGTCAATTTGTCAGGACAATAATAATAGAAGATTTTCTCCTCAGCCCCGAGTGAAAAATTTTCGCAATAGCCATAAACCCTTTACATAAGAAATTTAAAGAAAAAGAGAACAAATTTTAGTAATAAGAAATATATATCTTATCATTAATTCTATATATTCACACTGAAACTTATATGTCTTATTTTTAATAATAAAACTTTTTATTTTAATTTCGGTTTATATAATTTATTTAATTAATAATAAATATGAATAAAAGTACATTTGAAACTAAGAATAATATTATAAAATTATTGTGTTAGAGGAATTATTTGCTATTTGAAAGTAGTATGGGAGCAGGTGGTATTTATTAATATCAGAAGAGGACAAACTAGCAATCTCCCAAAATTATATAAATAATATTCGAGTTTAATTATGCAATATTATAATTGCAAATATGCAGAAGGTCTTAAAACCAAAAGCTTAACACAACCCGGAGAAGTATGAGATATATTAAGATCCAAATTTTAATATGAGAAAGGGTAAATATTAATAATGAGAAAGTCTTAGTCACGTACCTTTGAATCAATTATATAAAAACTAAATACAAGTTGGCAAGAATTCAATCAATAAAGAAAAATAATGGAGCAGACCAAGTTTTTCTTTGCATGATACGTAACACAGGCACCGTTATATTGATGAAAACAGCTAGCTGTGATAGCAAGCAGTGTATACTTTTTTTTTTTCCAACTTGCATGTGTTGTTTCATATTTTTGTGGAATATTATTCCCAAATCTTAAGTAAATTCCATTTCGAAGGAATATGGTTCACATTATTCTTTAATCACTCGCAAATTGATTCTAGAATCGATTCTCCAAAACAATTGTTCTTTATACATGATTATTTATTAATTAGTCGTCATACCTACAACGTCAAACTATGTACTATATATGTGGATAGTGCTGTGACTTCTACAATACGAGCATTACTTATGGATATTGAGTTAGTGGGGTGCAATATTAAAGATGAACAGAATTATTGCGGCAACCAAACATTACTGCAAAGAATTGCAGAGCAGCTTCAAGTTAACAAACCAACTAGTTCGAATGAGCAGCAAGTAGATGGTGATGATGATCGTATTATCGGCTCAAATCTTGGCATCATGGAGTCTGTTGCAAAAGAAAAATGAGCACAGAAGAGCGGCGGTCTTGATTTGTGTCTTTGAAGGTCATGGAGGCGAGCTACGTGTTATTCTTACCACGAGGTCCATGAATTTGTCTTCTTAACCCGGTAAGTATGCATGACTTTTTTACTTTGATTATTGACTATACAGGTTCAATTTACGGCGCACTCGTTTGTTTATTGAAGCAATATTCATATTAATAACAAGTTATATATAATACAAGGAAATCGAATTAAGGGTATATTTTTAAGGGTTATATATAAAAAGTTAAACAAATTTAAGGTAGAATGTCCCACTTTTAATTAGTGAGTGAATTCTTTAGTTTTGTAAATACTAAATGACCAAAAAGAAGAAAGAAGGACGATAGAAACGGTAGTACATGCTGCCGTTTCATGCATCCTTTTCTCTATTCCATTTGGCACACAATAAGTATTAAAATAATAATTAAAAATAACATAACAAAGAGAAGAAATCTCCCTTCGTGCAGACATTATTATCTTCTTTCTTAATCATTATTTTAAACTTTTTGCGAGCCATAATGAAGAGTGAGAAGGACGCATGAAATAGCAACACATGTTGTTGTTTATATCGTCCTTTTTTTTTTTAGTCGTTTAACAATTTATGCTGCCGTTTCTATCGTCATTCTTTTCTCGTTATGACTATTTAGTATCACTCTTTGCCAACGCTATTTAGCGGCACTCTTTGCCAGGAAGCATATGTTTATTAAATAGCAAAGAAGCATATGGTTATTAAATAGTTTAGCTGTTCTACTTTTAAAATTGAGCCCATACTTTAAAGGCAGTAAAATATATATACTGACTAAGACATAAATTGTTTCCCGTAAGAGGGCAGGGGACGTAGCATTGCCAGAAGGAAAAATGGAAGATGGAGATGCAGACGATTCTGCAACTGCATTGAGAGAAGCCATGGAAGAGATCGGCTTGGATCCTCATCTGGTTCAAGTTGTTGCGCATTTAGAGCCTTTTAACTCGAAGGTAATATATATATAATTTTATACTAATCTTGTTCATTTTTCAAATGTATTTGAACCTGAAATCCTAATTAATTAATTAAAAATGTGGGAACTTCTATACATATGCGCCCAGAATCAACTTAACGTTGTACCTGTGATTGGCCTGCTTGCGAAGATGGAAGATTTCAAGCCTGTTCTCAATCCTGATGAGGTTGATGCCATTTTCGATGTACCATTGGAAATGTTTTTCAAGGTTAATTTTACTCTCAAATTTCTCAGTAATATAATAAATCGTAAAAGAATTGATGCATACTGACAACATGATCATACAATTGTTAGTTATATGTTACAACTCTCATAATTAGGTTTTTGGTACTCATCCAAAAATTTTCGTATATGATTAAATTAATCGTTAAACTTACAAAATTTTGCATCATACAATTGTTATCTATGTAGCAAAAACTTACAGTTATAGTACACGAATATTATAAGTGATTCTATAAACTCACACCATACCAACATTATATACGAAATAGGTTCGTATATAGGAATTGGCTCATTATTTGTAACATTTTCCACTATAACCCTAATAAATTTCAAACGCTATTTGGTATTGAAGTTGAACAGTTGTAATATTAAAATATTTGATAAATATTAATTACTATAACTTAAAAATTAAGTTGTGTTATCCTTACTAATTTTGTCAAAATTATTATTTAAAAATCAAATTTAGTACACCCTATTAATTTTTATTTTATAGTTATAGTTTTTTTTTTTCGATGGTTATGACTTAAAAATTATAGTAACTTAATAGCAAATAAGTCTTAGTTTCTTTCATGTTATGTTGCTTCTCTAAATTTCAAGTTTTAGTTATTGTACCTTAATTTTTATGGGTTCAAAATACTTTATCTTTCGTCATTAATAAATAAATAT